>JAZFAV010000010.1:5592500-8217500 GCA_037954035.1 Rosalia funebris | reverse complement strand
TGCTCTTAATTTAAAAATGGCCATATTCTCTGCTCATCAATATCAACAGAATTAGCTCTAAAATTAATCCGGTATTGCATATATTTTAGAGGAATATATCGCAAATGTATCAATTTCATTACATCCGTTCTCGATGGTACGTTTAAGGTATAAAACTCCAGATCCGTTGTGCATGACTACACATTTTAGTGGCTGCCAATGTCATTGTTACTAGTATGTCTCAGTCTTGGGATTCCGATAATATTGAAAAAATGAAAGGTAACAAATATTTTTCATTAGCAGTTTTCCTCCATGATATATCATAAATAATTGTATGTATATAACTGTATTTGCTTGTAAAGCTTTAAAATCATCTTTCACATCTCTGTAGAAATTTTGAATGGCTAAAAAGTATATGAGTTTACTAGGGAGAATAATGTGTTTTGATTATTCAAACAATTTTCAGATATTGAAAATAAATGATGGAAAAAGTTTAATTAATCAGAAGATAAGTAGTTTTAGAACTATTTACTTACGACTACTTCACATTTATCCTAATTTTAATTTGACAATTCCAAATTATATTTATGCCACAAAAACCTATGTTCTTTCCTCTCATAAACGTTTCGACAATACAGTCTATTTAGTTTAGTTAGTAGGGTATCAATTAATACAAATTTTCTTTCATAATATGTTATATTCAACTTAAATAAAGTTAGTTTTCAATAGTCCTCATGTATTTATTATTGTTTAATTTAATTTTATATTAATTTCATTTCTGGGTTCTCTTTGATCCTCAAGCACTCGTATGTCCAGAAAAGGAGCCACGCCTTTATAATTTAGTGAAGAGCCCGCCTTGAAATCGAATAAAATCGCCAGATGTGATTATGTATATATTTTTGTAACGAATTTTGGTATGAAATTTCACCAGTGTCGCATTTATTTAGTTAGTAGGTGGATCACAGTTCAGTTTCAAAGTTGACAAAATGCTTGTGACATTCCGTGGTAGTTGTGGGTACATCCAGTAGATGGCCCAAAAAGCTGCAAAATATGGGTTGAAGTTTTACGCAATGTGTGATAGTAAACCATTCTACACATTCAACTTTTAAATTTATTGTGGGAAGCGGATTGATGACCCATTCAGCATGTCCAACAAAACGACGGATATTGTAAAACGATTGGTGGAACCAAGGATGAATTCCAGTAGGAGCGTAATTACTGATAACTATTACACCAGCTATGATATTTCTGAATATTTGCTTCAGATTGGACTGATATGTATGGAAACTCTGAAAAATACAAGAAGGAAATTCCTACAGAATTTCTCGCAGACAAATCACGGCCTATTAGGTGCAAGCCTTTTCGGGTTTCAATACAATTTTTCATTAGTGAGCCATGTCGCTAAAAAGAACAAAGCTGTGCTATTACTATCAACTGCATACAACAAGGAAGAGCTTGATCCTGAAACTGGGAAGTCTTTCATGGTTATTGAATATAACACCACTAAAGAAGGCGTGGATACGTTGGATCAAATGTGCTCAACATATTCTACTTCGCATAAACAAAACGTTGGCCTATAGTCGTATTCTTTGAGGAGCTAGATATAGCTGAAATAGACTCCTATAAAATATATCTCAATAACAGCATTGACAAGACCTGCAACAGAAGAAAATATCTTAATGCTTTGGCCTATGGCTTGATGGGACAACATATGATACAAATGGCTATACTCTGGTGTCTACTCAAGGATGTATCAATTTTTCTTTCCAAATATAGAGTAACCCCCACAAGCAACTTAACACTTTAACTCGCACAGGGCGAACCACCTGCTACTTATGTGGTTCTCTTCTTAAGAAATATGCTAGTTTTGCCTTCTATTTATTGCACTTTATTCTAGTTCATAGAACAATCTGAAGGATCTCCTCTTTTGAGTATAAAAATTATGTGTTGCTTCTTTTGAAGGCTTAGTTGTGTATTTATCTTTATTTTAGCTTATATTTGTGCATTCATAATGATCAAAAAGCTGAATTTTAGTTCCTAAGACTTTGTAAAAGCAATATTGACGACTAAGACTTTCATCCAAATGTTATGTTGAATTAAACACATATGTTCCTTTGAAAATATAGAATATTATGTACGGAGAAGTTTCTTCTTTGATAGTTTACAGAACATATCTGGAAAAAATAGATAGACCTTAAAAAATAATAATGAATCAAACCTTGAAATTCGGTCCTTTTCCGCCACGCGAGTATTGAAGTAACTCTGGAGAATGCGAGTGCTTGAGGGTTAAGTAAACAAATTCTATGCTAATTGTAAGCTAATTTCTGTTTTATCGCTCTCTTTGTTATTGGAAGGTAATAATCTGGTAAAAATGTATATTCGGTGAAGTGGAGACGTTAATTAGAAACTTCGTATGCTATATTTCTCTCTTAATTATTTCTTGTTAAAATCTGCATATTAACAACCATATAAAGTATATTCATTAAACAATATCAATTAATATGCTGAAATTACGCATTAATAGGTGTAAAATTACTGAATTAATTAGACAATAAACATTAAATTAATGTGAGATTTTTTTATGTAAGTTTTGTACAAGATGGCCCAGTTAATATTTCATCCCCATTTGTATATATACTCTACAGTATGTAAATTAATAATACTGTGTAATGTTTTAGTTTACTCAGATTTTGTAATATTTCAGATGAATATCTACCTTTTATAAAAATGTTGTTCATCGATCTGTATCTACACAAGTTCACAAAGATTTGTACCTTAATTTTTTTGGTGATTCATGTTCCTCTCTGGATTACACAATTTTTTCTCTGCTTCGAAAAATTTGATGTTAATTTTATCGCACAATATATGCCGGCCTGTATTCTATTTTTCTATGTAAGTATATTTTCTATGTAATGTTATTATATAGATACATATGTATATTCTTCAAATATATTGTAATTTATTAAATACTATGGGTTACGTACGGGTATACGTACAGGTATATTAAGACATTATAAAAATATATAATAATCTCTTAATAAATAATTCATGAAGTTGACAGAGTTAACCATGAACTACATCTTCATGAATAAACGTATGTTGAATTTCTTCAAATTTACACTTGTTATATTAGAAATAAAACACGATAAGAATTTGAGATTTAAGAGGATTGACTGACCAAGAACTAACTGTGAGAATTGAGGTCCATTTAATCGAGTTTAGTTTTAAAAATTCTCAGTTTTCTAACATTGTCAATTTCAGATTCGTCAATAATAATAAAATCATTAGCATATAGGAATAACAGAAGATGTTTCGGAATATCCAAAAAATTGTTCAAACCGACAATATATTTATCAAATAGTGTTGGAATGAGAGGCTCACCCTGCAGTATATGTTCATTAATATTATAATCTTATATATTATAATATTATTAAATTTAACCCGGAGGATTCGGAATAAAATAATTTAAGTAAACGAATTACTTTAGCGAAAATGCCCACGCCGTATATCTCAAGCCAATATAAATTATGATCAATAGTGTAAAAAGCGCTCTTTGAACGAATAGAGGAAGATAATACTTTTCCTCCCTTATAGTGGAGTTGAATTAAAATGGCATAATTAAAAAAAAATACGTTATTGAAGCAACCATGACCTTTTCTTCACTGGCTAAGTCGATTAAAAGCTATCATAGAAAATAAGTTTTCAACAGTATTAAGACTAGCTATTCCGCAATAACTATATAGATAGGTCCTTTTTTATTTAGCATAGAAAGAAGTACCATAGATCATTCTTTAGAAAACACTTCGAAGTCAGAAGCTTTATTAAGTAAACTGATACAATATTCAGTTCTATTGTAAAAGTTTATAGAATTCAAATGGTATGTTATCTAAATCAGAAGTTTTATTATTTTTATATAGTTGTAAGACAATCAAAACTTCCTTTGTGGGTAATTGTATTGTCTAAAAAGGATGTAATGCGTCAAATAAAATAATATTGGTGTATTGTACATCGATCCAAAAATACCCCTCAGCAGGTCACCTTTTGCATGCCACGAAATGATTTTTCAAAATATTCTACTATCTATTGTATTACTTAATACATTATTATTTCCTATGATCAACTAAGGTAATTAAAATGTGTCTCGTTTCTTTATTTCAATTAAATTCTAGTATTTAATAAATACAAATCCCGATTGCAAATCTTCAAGAAAATTTACGAAAAATGTTTGATATTTTAACCAGAAACTATAATTTATTCCATTTTGTGAAGAATAAATTTTTAAGTTCTATTCGACTGTGTAAAAAAATACACAAGACTCTATTTACAATTATTAACTTAGGCCTGCTTCTAGGTAAAATTAAAACGATATAATATTTAATGAACTATATTTTCAACTCTTTCAAATTTCTAACTTAAAAAATTATTAAATAGCGCAGTTCTAAGGAAATTCATTGTAACCCGGTATAGTGCTTTTTTATTTTTACCACACTTTGCTTCATATTTGTACCACACTTCTTATATAGTAGAACTCATTAATTTAATTGCATACCGAACATTAACCGTTGAGAAGTATGCTACACTGAAACTTCCAATAATAATGAAATGACGATATCTAGTTCTCATGTCAGATATCTTCATACAAGATAAATTATTCTCTTGTAATATGTATTTGTCTTTGTGTTGATCATGGATCTTTTAGAGTAAGTTTTAGGCTATTGGAAATATTATTGTTAGTCCTGATTTACCCTAACCGCTAATTAATATAAGATTACATTATATAGGATACGATTAATTTATTAACAATATTTAATCAGTCATATATTATGTTTCTCATTTCACTGAAGTCCAAATATTCTTCATGTCTACAATAAATATGGTAATCACATTCGACTAGACAAGAGGCAAATATTTTTTCTGAGTACAAGTAACCTCTTACTCTAAAATATTATTCCTAATAGCTTTGTACAGATTACCTAAATTTACGATTATCTAGCTAAAATCAACAAGCTTTTCACAACACCGTCAAGAACTCAGTAAGCCCAAATTAAATGATTCTTATTTATCTTGCTGTGCTTCGCATAGAGGTTGTGTTATTTGTAGGTTTTAGGTTTATAATAAAAATTTAATTTAATATATTTTAAATTTCATTACACACTTTACATATGAGGCTTATATTATAAAATAATAGGTTAGAATATCTGCCAATCCACGAATTCGTTGTTCTGAAAAGTTAATTTTGTTATTTTCAACTTGCTTAAGGCACGTATACATCTGAGCACGAACTGGAACGAGGCAAGGCGAGGCCGAACGAGCATGCAAGTGTGTACATGCATACGAGACGCGACAAGACGCCTTGGCCTCGCCACGAGGCTATTCGGAGTCTATCCGTTTCGAGTTGGTACTTCAAAGGACCATTCGGTGCAGTGTAGATAGTTTTTTGTGTGTCGTACGAGGCAGTTTATGCCCGACGATGCTGCACTCGCTACTACTACATCCTCCGCCATTTTTTCACCGCAGCGTATGAATGAATAGATGGATCGCTGCCTCGAACGTTGTCTCGTATCACCATCATCATGAGATCATCAGTCCTAAGACTGGTTGGACGCTAACCTCCAGCTTCTCCTATCTTGTGTTAACCTACGTATTTCGCTAATTGTGCTACAACCTACATCCCTTACTATTTTCGAGCAGTAGTCTAATCTAGGCCTACCTCTGCCTTTCTTCACTCCTATTTCTGCCTCTAAAATATGGCGGACTATTCCCCCATGTCTCAGCAAGTGACCTACTATTCTATCTCTTCCTTCTTTATGTTTTTCCACATATTTCTTTTCTCGCCGACTTTCTCTAATACTTCTTCGTTTCTAACCCTATCAGTCCATGGTATTTTCATCATTCTTCGGTAACACCACTTTTAAAAAGCTTCTAATTTCATCCTACTTGCTTCCCCTACCGTCCAGGTTTCGCAACCGTATAGTGCCGTGCTCCATACATACGTTTTTAAAAATATCTTCCTTGTTTCTAAGTTTATTACCCCCGAGCATAAAAGTGCTTTCTTTTTGTTAAAAGCTACTCGACCCTGCACTATCCTTTGTTTTATATCTTTATCGCTTCTTCCATCCCAATTTATTTTACTTCCTAAAAAAGTCTTTAACTTCCTCCAATCTTTCATTATTAATTTATACTTTCGTTTTTGCTCTGCTCTCGCACCCTCTGCACACTAACACTTTAGTTTTGTTTTTATTCACCCTCATTCTGTATTCCTCTGTCAACACTGCCTCCATTTCGTTCAACGCTGATTCTAATTCCTCTTTACTAGATGCTATATCATCCGCGAATCTCAGCATTTTTAGTTTCTGTTCCTGTACTTTAATTCCGAAATCCACTCTATCTTTTACCATATTAAGCGCCTCTTCGATGTACAGATTGAAAATTAGTGGTGATAGCGTACATCCTTGTCTTACTCCTTTCCTAATACCTACTTCCCTTCTTACCCCTTCTACTTCTATAACAGCAGTTTGCTCTTTGTATAGATTGTGTACTAATCTCCTATCTCTATACTTCATTCCCGCGCTCTTTAGTATCTCGAACATTTTTTCCCATCTTACATTATCAAAAGCTTTTTCTAAATCTACAAATCCTATATAAGCGTTCTTTCCTTTTTATATTGTTTTCTCTAACATTACTCTTAGCGCCAGAATAGCTTCGCGAGTTCCCCTATTTCGCCTAAACCCGAATTGGTCTTCTCCTAGTATTTCCTCCGCTCTATTTTCCATCCTCTTCTGCACTATTCTGGTTAAGATTTTTGACGCGTGGGAAGTTAGGCTAATAGTTCTAAAGTTTTGGCATTTGTCGGCTCTTCTCTTTTTTGATATAGTAACGATAATGTTCCTCTTATGATCCTCCGGCCCGTTTCGTATATGTATTTTACCAGTTCAAACATCCTATTTACTACTTTCTGTCCCGCACATTTCAAAATTTCCGCCTGTATTTTATCTACACCCGGCGCTTTATTGTTCTTTAGCCCCCTTAGTGCTATTTCAAATTCCTCTCTCAATATAGGTTTTCCTACATCTTCCCTATCGATGCTAGATTCTTCCTCTAATATCTCTCCTAATTCCTGACCCTCGTATAAATTTCCTAAGTACTGCTTCCATCTATCCGCTTTCTCCTCTCTTCCGATCAGTATGTCCCCCGATTGACTCCTAACGTTTCTACTTATTGGTCCTATATCCCTGAAGTTTCTCTTAATTATTTTGTAAGCCTCATCGATCTTACCTACTTGGAGCTTATCTTCTACATCTTTGCATTTATCCTCTATCCATTGTTCTTTCGCTTTTGTTGACTCGTATAATTGCCAAAGAACCCAAACGAGGCATTCGCCTCGCCTCACCTTACCTCGTTCCCGTTCGTGCTTATGTGTATACGCGCCTTTAAACTCATGAGTAAAAAATTGTGCATATCTTGAAAAATTGATCACGACATTAATATAATAGGAAATCGAAAATCTATATAGCAACATTTTTCTAATTTCATTTAAAATTATATAGTTCCGCTTTTTTGTTTTCCGGCAAGACTACGAAAACTATTTTCTTACCCTCTCTTTCATAAGTAAAGCAATGTACATCTTACAGGCTCAAAAAACCGCTAATATATCAATTACCTACCTCATAACCATAATTAAATTAAGTTTCAAAATTATACAAAGAGAAACTCGATGCTGTAGTTTCCATCTTTCCAAAAGAATCAATTCTTTTTTCTGGCGTTAAATAGTCATTTAATCATTTTTATTTTTTGATTTGTTCAACTGTCTTTATTGTTATTGTCTCTATCTCACCAAATTAAAGAAAAAAAAGCAAAATGTGAAAAAAGGGAATATCTCAATAATAATATATTGTAAATAAAATATTTATTAAATTTACACTTAAAAATTATGTAATCAAATACAAATCTGCAGTTTAATTTTTCGACATGGGAGTAACCAGTAAATTTACCATTATTTTTGGAAATTTCAAACGGAAGAGTTAGTTTTATTTTTGCTGTGTCTACTGCAAAAAATTTAATATTACTTGATAATTAATTTATTGTTGAATATTAATGTTATTGAAATAATATAATACAATCGTAAAGTAACTAACATCTAATATTTAGTTTCATTATATTAAATATGTACCAGTTAATTATATTTACATTTTCAAAACAAACCTTAAAAATTAACAAATGAAAGAGTATATTGATTTAAGTGATCCATATTTAATGGTGGTGTATTTGTTAACTAATTGTTTCTTATTTTTAGGCATTTACTACAATGTTAATTCCAGTGGTTTATGAAAAGCACATAAGGCTTTATGCAGCTATAAAGGATGAGTCATTTTGGTCCTTATGCACTGCCACTCCTGAACTACAGGGGACTCTTCAGAAGCGAATCCAGATTGTAGAAACAATTGCAAAGATTAATGTATCTTTGGGTTTTATAAGTTACATTTTCTTACTAATAAGAGCTGTTCGTAGAAGTGATTTTGAAATTATTTACCAAGTGACATTCCTCAAGCAATATTGTCCAGACTATGCTCCAGTTCTCATTATTATTTTTTACATCACCGTAGCTTATCTTGTAATTCCGACAATTTTGATGGTCTATATATTTGCATATTTCGCTATACATGGGTACTTACAAGTAAAGATTTTGAACGAACGAATTCCCAAAATAATAGAAAATTATCCAAATAGTCTTAACCTGGTCTATAACGACGACTATCAAAATCAAGTTTTCAATAGATTACGAACTTGTTTGCTGTACGGTTTTAAGATAAAAAAGTAAATATAGCTCATACGTTCTTCGTAACCTTTTACCTAATAAAAGTAAATTCCAGACTCTTTTTAGCTCTTATAAACATACTTCCGCCACTTGTAGTTATATACTCTTTATTAGGAGTGCTTATAATTATCTGTTGTGTAGGAGCATGGTACCTTGTAAGTATATCATTGTTTTTTGTTGTCCCTTATTTTTATTTGTATGTTTTCTACATTTTCTGTATAAATGGTAGACCTAAGTCTAGCGAATTTAATATTCAAAAGTGTTATAAAGAAGATTGGTATTCTAAGTTTTACACTTTCTAAAGCTTTAACAGTCGACATGTGATTTATGAATTAACATTTATTTACATTCAAACATGCAATATTCATTTATACGAAATATTGTCGAGAACTAATTGTACACTTTTATAATCTAGGCACTCATCTGGATGCTGGATGTGACCTTCAGTATAATACCTGTGAATATAAAGAATATTTCAACACATATTTCATAGCCATACTTTTTTTGGGTTACTTGTCCTATATTTTCGTATTGATAATTTTTTTCGGTAATGACAATTTTTAATTAAATGAGTGAAATGAGCAGAATGTACAGGGTTAGCGAAACTCGATGTCTCAGCTCTATTATAAAAAAAGGAAAAGCGATAGAAAGAATCTGAAAAGAGGTTCTTAAATGGGATTGAGTAAGGTCTATTTTAAGCTGAATTTACATGTCTTTTCATGTTTGGAAACTGAAGTAATGACGTCATCAAATTGGTTTTTCCCAGAAACATACCTATGTTTTGGCATATTTAAAAAGAGACATTTTTTCTGAATAAGTTCTGTAAAGATAAAAATTTGTTACCTTTTTTCGTTAAAAGATTATAAGCAAATTTGTAAACAAAAAGTATTATTAAAAATTCGCAACTGTCACGATTTAAACAAGTAGCCTTTGGAAACAAATAGCAAAGTCGCATCTGTCGATAATTAAACGTTATTAATTAGTATTATTAATTAATTAATGTAACATTACAAAGCAAATAGTATGTTACAAACTATTACCCCAGAAAGAAACAAAGAATGTAGGCAATCACTACAACAAATTTTCAATGTGACCGCCTCCTACTTCTAAACACTTATCCAATCGCCGCCTTACTTCTCTCACTGAAGCCTTACGAAACATTTCTCTAGATAGTTCATAGCAAGCATCTCTCATTTTTTCTTTTAAATGTTTCAAGTTAACAGATGGTGTTCTGTAAACTTTATTTTTCAAAGTTCTCCATAAGAAGAAATATAGTGAGGTCAAGTTCGATGATTTAGGCGCCCACTGTATCAATCCATTTATACCTATCCAGTTTTCTCCGTAAGTTTCATTTAAATATTGTTGGACAATTCTTGCTTTATGCGGTGGAGCTTCGTCATACTGGAAGCACATGTTTGCTCGTAGCTGTAATGGCACATTTTCGAGACCCACACGAAGCTGTTCTTGAAGAAATTACAAATATCGCTCACTATTTAAAATTATTTCGTAAAACTATCGGCCAATCAAATGTCCATTAATAGTACCACACCAAACGTTAATTCTGAAGTGTACTTGGTTTTCAAACGAATTGACAAAATGTGGATTTTCCGTAGATCAAAAATGTTCATTGTTTTTTTATGTATCTCTGGGCGTATAACTGAACTGATCTTCTGGGGTTCTTTTGAGATTCCCCATAAACTAGTAACATATAGGCTTTTTCGTTGTGCATGAACATTTTTCACAGTCAAATGACAACAAAACAATATTTGTCAAACAATAAGATTAATTATTGAGATATGCGACTTTGCTATTTGTTTCCAAAGGCTACTTGTTTAAATCGTGAGGATTGCGAATATTTGATAATACTTTTTTTTTTATACATTTGCTTATAATTTTTTAACGGAAGGAGATAACAAATTTTTTAACAAATTTCGGCTTAAAATGGACCTTGCTCAATCCCATTTAAGAACCTCTTTTCAGATTTTTTCTATCGTTTTTCCTTTTCTTATAATAGAGCTGAGACATCGAATTTCGCTCACCCTGTACAAAGAGAAAACAGTAGTCATATTTCGCCTTAGGAACAATATGTATCTTTACCACACCGTATCGGAGGCGTAAGGGCACCGAAAATAAATTACAAATAGAAGGTTCACTCTACGGAGATGCATTTATAAGATAAATGTATAATATAAATGCGCTTACAAAGGCATTATCGCCATCCAGCTGTTGAACGGCAGCCTTCTTGAGCATACATGGGATATTTCGTGCGATACTATACATGCATCACGTGCTAGCTATCTAATTCTCGCTGGACGACGAGACGGTAATGGTACTTTATATGAAAAATTGACTTTTCTTTTTAATTATTGAATCAGTTTCGAAATTTGAATTTTATTTCGTGTAGAAGACCGGAAGTGAACATTTCAAATCCGAATTTTAGTAACCTCGACCATTTCTTTTTAATTATTTACAATGCAAAGTATAGCTCAAGGTATCTAGATATCATACCGAAATATCTAATATGGGATCTGCATTCGTTTAAGAAATAGAGGACTAAATATATAATTTGTATAATGGTTCTTTGCATGTGCGAAATAAAATTCAAATTTCGAAACTGATTCCATAATTGAAAAGAAAAGTCATTTTTCTATGTAAAGCACCGTTTTAAATATTTTGTTATACATTGGTTAATTTAAACAACAGTTTCCAAAAAATCTGTATTTCACATTTCGTCAATTTTTAGAAGTCAATAACTTGACAAACAAGTCTCATACAAAAAAAATCGTGTATTTACATTCATGCCTTCTAGGAGTATAATTATACCGAATATGAACGAATTTCAAGTTGTCACATTTTTTTTTGTTTTCCGCTTCACTTGAAATGCCTTGAAATTAACTTGGTAACTCTAATTTCAGTTCATTAAGTTTTCACCATTCTCTTATGCATTTTATAATTTCAAAATTTTATCAAAAAAAATAGGCACTTACAATATCCTGTCATCTTCTTGTCCAAGTCAACGTACATTACAATCCAATATTTTTGGTATGATATATCACTTTTAGGATCCCGACATATACTACCCTTTTTTCATAACGATGGCTGTGACTTGCGCTTATAGTGGTCTTGTACTTATCGAGATTGCACAACTAATCGAAGATGAGGTATGTATAAAAAATATACTAAAAGTAAAGTCGCTTTCATACATCTCACATTTCATGGTGATATACCTGTAACATCAATTATTCCTTAACTTAATTACTCCATATTGACTATAGCAGTGATCACATAAAATATTAGCGCAGGTTGCATTTTCTTAGAAAACCAAATTCAGAAAAATTCTACTGCAAATACAAAATTACTCTTTCATTAAAATAAATTTAATGTGTGTTTAAATATGCATCAAAAACAATACTACAGATAGATATCTAAATTCTGTCTGTACATTTTAAAAATGTTTCTTTCGGTTTAAACGATCTGCGTAATAACCTTTGTTATTAAGTCTATCGTTATACACAAACTTAATCAAAATGACGGCGATGTGTCAATTTTATAATCTCATATCATTATGTTTCCTCATAAATTCTACTATCCTACAATTAATCAAAATAACTTTACAACGTCCAATGTATATAAGCTATGATCTGAATTCATTTAATTGTATCAATGAAACTTATTTATCTCCAGAGTATAGCAACATATAATGCATTAATATGTTTACCATGGTATACATTCTCTGTGAAGATCCAGAAAATATTACTGTTTGCATTCGTTCATTCGAGTTTACCTGTACAAGTATCACCTTATGAAACATTTCCTGTCAACAGAAAATTAATAGTTCAGGTAATTTTTTTTTAATATTTTGGTATGAATCCTGAAATGTATTAAAAATAAGATGACTTATAATCGAATTTGTGCCACCCTCCACCCCTCATCCTTCTAGGCGTGGCCTTGACATTCTTTTATATGGCGGACTTCAAGGTTGAGGGTGACCACAGACCTTTCTTATGACTTATTCAAGGTTACATATTTTGTTTAAATTTGGTTTAGGATATCAGCCCATTAAAAAGTGTTGACTAAATCATTATCTTTATATATTGATTGGCTATTATTAAAGCCGCTATTTTTGTTATTTTAACTTTAATTTAAAATCAATCAAAATTAATTTGCTTTTATTAATTTACATTTTAGTTAGGTTTTCTTTTCTCAAGATTGCCTGTTGCCTAATTGTGTACCTTGTCTACCTAATTTTAAGTTTTTGTAGTAAAGGATTAAAATATATATTAATACAAGGTGGTCCTTTTGCACTTACACAATACTTAGAGTGTCTTGGTTACAGGGTGGGTTTTTGAAATTTAAATTGCACTTAAAAGATTAAATGATTACTATTTTTGATAAAGGATGTTTTACATTAGTAAAATCATCTTGGCACTAGTATGATATTTTAAAATATTTATGATATTATGTTAAAATTAATATTAATTATTTGTGGATCAATTGTCTATTGAAGAATTATTGAAATGGAATTGAAGAGGATAGAGAAAGTTGAAATATAGCAATAATATGATAAATAAGTATAATAATCATTATATATACTTTTTAATAATAATTGCTAATACAATATAACTAACAATAAACAAGGCGAATTATTAATAAATAATTCACCAAGTGTTAGTGAAGTACTAATAAATAATTCACAAGTGAATTATTTATTAACAGTGAATTAATAAATAATTCACCTGAAGTAAAGTAGATGAATCTGAAACAATCCATAGCGCAATTTTCATAAAATATGATATTTGTTTTAGATTTAAATATATGCAGTGTCCATATGAAACATAAAACATGTCCAGATCCAAGGAGGTAGAAATTTAAAAAGCGGGGACAACACATATTCCCTCCGACATTGTTAATACCGGTGCTGGCATTCGAACTCAGAGTTTCGTACGGTTCTTTAAGGTACTTTATTATACATATACTTTTCATACTTTGTGAATCTTATATATAGATTAGTCGTTGTGTCTGTCCGTATGTACAGACAGGGTTGTAACAGACGGGCGGTAAGGGTTGGTCATTCTTGCATATAATAATATGAAACAAACTAGCTATTAATTAATTGGTCTACTATTTAACAGTATTTTTTGTTTTATGATTTCACGTACTAGTAATCATATTTCTAATATATAGTTTTAATACCTCAATATGAGTACAAAAAACCATTGCACCATCAAGACAATCAGATAAAATATCTCTGATTTAATCATTTAATGAATATTGTTGAAAGTGTCTATGAAGAGGTATGGTAAAAATATATAAATTAGTTAATTTATATATTTTTATTTAAGGGTTTAAGTTATATAAATGTTAAAAACCAAGTGCATTTTTTTATCAAACCGTTCCTCTTTAAAATAAATAATTTGTATATATATATATATATATATATATATATATATATATATATATATATATATATATATATATATGAAAATTTCATTCTATCTTAATCTACCCAAGATGGACAAGTTTCGAATATAATTACGAAGCAAGTACAAAGTCTATTGGAAACTGGACTTACACTCATCATACTATGGCCAATATATTATGTATATGTAATGTAACAAATGGGATATTATTATTATGTTCTGTGGGTTTGGGCCTCATCAGCCACTGATCGCATGGGTAGTCCCTTGGCGATCCCCTCTTGTCCGGGTCATTTTCCAAAAATGCTATCCCATAAAAGGAGCAATTTGGGCACGTCCCTCGCCTTAAGCCTCGCTTCTTCTAGAATAAGAGGGGTCCCTAATATAAGGCACCTCCTCTCCTCCAATGCCGGGCAGGTGTAAAGAAGATGAATCGAGGTTTCCTCGTCTTCTCTGCAGTATTTGCATGCCGGGCTGTCAATCAGTCGCAGCTTATGCTTATATGCATTCAGGCTACTATGGTGGCCCGTTATGATTCCTACCAGGATTCTGGCTTTTTGCCTGTTCAATTTAATGAATTCTTGGGCCCATTTCTCAATGTCTGAGTATTCGATGAAGAGTTTGGTTATTCGACAACCCGTTACTCTTTCCCATCTTTCTCTATGCTGGTCTCTTGCCCAGTCATTGATGCGGTCTTTGATCAGATTCCGACTTATTCCCACTGCAGGTTCTGGTCCATAGAGGTTTTCTCTGGTCCCTAGTTTGGCAAGGTCATACAAATGGGTTAACAGCGAAGAGAGTTCGTAAAGGTATGAAATATTCAGATAATCTTAGAACCGTCTTTATCGCAAGCAAGGATCTCAGTATGCCTTGTAAGAACTTAAATATATACGTAATATGTACATTGACCAAAAATTATATTAAAGAAAAAAAATATGTATATATATATATATATATATATATATATATATATATATATATATATATATATATATATATATATATATATATATATATATATATATATATATATTCTTTCTTTCTATAAGTATTTCTATAATAAGATTTTTCAAGAACCAATTAACTCAGTTAAATTTTTCAATAGAACCTTGACTTGAATATTATGAGCAAACTCAATTTGTGTCCAAATTTCTGATAGAATACAATAGAGTAACAAGCTTATTAGTTACTACAAGTATAATAGTACAAGCATCGAGTGAATATCACTTTTGTAGATAAATCGATGATATTACAAGCAAGCCCTCATACTTTTTTATCAATAGACTTTGTTGTATACATTTTTCATATAGATTAAATTGCAAATTCCATGAGATAAATATAAATAATCTCTTTGCACTTTATCCTGATATAAAATATAGTATAAAAAATATCCGTGTATAAAAAAGCACAGAAATTTATTTCCTTGTCCCAAATAGTGACGCTGCGAAGAGGACGATTACACTTAGAGGTAAGGAGAGCCACATTCATGCTTAAAACTACATACCAATCCCTCTCTTTTGGCAATTGAACTCCAACATATAATACAGACCTATTCCCAGCCGAATGCTCCTGATAAATAACGGCAACTTAAAAATTACTTAGTTGTTGATAGCTTTATTAGACGCACCAGGATGATCCTTACCGTCCGTTATATAAAGATCGATTATAAGACACCCACGATTATTATTACAGATTTTAAATTAAAATTAAATAATAAAAATAGCGGCTTTGATAATAGACAATCAATATACTCGTATAATGATAATGATTTAGTCAACATTTTTAAAGAATAGGTATTATACTAAAAGAAAATATGAATAAATAAACAAAATAATAAATAAAAGACCTTGAATGAGTTATAAGTGACGGCTAGTGACACAGCCAGAGTGACGGTCTAGGCCATGTCTACAAGAATTAATGGTGGAGGTGGCATAAACTCGGTTCCAAGTTACTAATTACATTTTATTACGAAATAAGAGGTGGTCCAACCAAAACGCACGATATTATTTGTATATAAAACAGTTTTCAGATAATTATCTTAATATTTTTTATTATGATAGAGGGATCTATGACAATTATGTGTGAAACAAAATATCGGCCAAATGCTCGCCACGGTTTCGGTGGCATACCTCTATCCGATGGTCCATATTTTCAATGACTCTGAGACATAATTGAGGTTCAATGTCGTTAATGTGCCGAATTATCTCATCCTTTAGCTCTTGAATTGTTCGTGGCTTATTGACGTACACTTTTTCTTTTAAATAACCCCAAAGAAAGAAAGAATAAGAAAGAAGAAAGAAGTCCAACGGTGTCAAAACACATGATCGTGGCGGCCAATTAACATCGCCACGACGTGAGATAACACGGCCATTGAATTTCTCGCGCAAAAGTGCCATTGTTTCGTTGGCTGTGTGGCAAGTGGCACCATCCTGTTGGAACCACATATCGTCCAGGTCCATATCCTCAATTTCTGGCCACAAGAAGTCTGTTATCATCTCGCGATAGCGAACACCATTCACGGTAACTGCTTGGCCGACCTCATTTTCGCCGCCAGCCCATAAACCGCACCAAACAGTCACTCTTTGTGGATGCATCGGCTTTTCAACAATCACACGTGGATTCTCATTTGCCCAAATGTGGCAATTCTGTTTGTTAACGAATCCACTGAGGTGAAAGTGTGCCTCGTCGCTGAAGATGATTTTCTTTGTAAAGTCACCATTCACTTCTGTCTGTTCAACCAACCATTCGGCGTATTGACAACGCTTGAAATGGTCAGTAGGCTTCAGCTCTTGGGTCAATTGAACCTTGTAAGCGTGTAAATCCAAATCTTTATTCAAAATTCGCATCAGTGATGTGCGTGAGATGTTCAATTGTTGGGCACGACGATGAGTCGAGGTTGACGGCTCTTCTGCTACACTATCGCGAACAACAGCAATGTTTTCCGCAGAACGAACTGGGCGAGCATGCACAGGTGTTTTCACATTTCCTACAGACCCAGTTTGCTGAAATTTGCGCACAATTCTCCCGATTGTGGGCACATTTGGTCACCAAAAAAGTCACGAAGTGCACGAAATGCATTTTGATTTGAACGCCCATTTTCGTAAAAGGCTTCAACAATCTTAACGCGCTGCTCAATTGTGTACCTCTCCATGGTTGAATTTGACGAACACTGAAACAAAGAAATGTCAAATTTAGTTGGGCAAAAAACTTGACGTTAAGGTGTGACTCACAATTAACATCGTACATTATGGTTGGACCACCCTTTATTACAAGACAAAAGTACAAGATAGAAATAAATTAATGATATGTCTGTTTTAGTTTTACAAAACTATCAGTACAGTATCCACGGTATTGGCTAACTCAAAAAATAAAATATTTAATTGAAACGATCATATGAAAAAGTAAATATATAAATAATGGCATTAGTATAATAGAAGAACCACTTTATCGTATTGTCAACATGTTTATTTTTGATTTTTTAAAGAAGAACTCAAGAACAACAACTAAGAAGAAACCATACAAATAACAGTACGTATAATATATGGAAAATCCACGACTATATCTTACGTTCAACATTTGGACAAAGATATCTATATACAAGCATATCCACTGACATCTTTTAATGTACTGTACACACTATTGACGCAAGCACAGAGATTCTATTTGATGCAAAACACCGCTGACAATATTTTTAATCAACACTATGTGTCTGGTCTTCAAAATTAAAGATATAGTTAATGTAACAAACTACCAATATGTAATAATAAATAACTTTTTTATGGCATTAGACTGTATCTATATCTAGTAAACTGCACTTACATTACAAGTTTATGATGTTTTAAATAGTAATTCAAAAAATAAAAGTTATTTTAATGAATATATCTTTATGAAGTGGCAACAAGCATATACTGTACCATGTGCGATATTCTATTATATAAAAAATTATATATTAGCCAATACCTTGAAACTTAAGTTTTATTAAGTAGCTCCAGTAACAAGAGCAGTTACAAGGGACCGTGCAACTTTCTGTGATGACCGAGGAGCTGAAGATGCGGAATTAGGATATGAAAAGATGACAGTTCAAAAACTGTAGGAACTAATAGGAAGAACCTTGCAAGGTATGTATTCATTATTTTATAATGGATTAGCTTCAAAATGCTTATGCCTTGGTTATCAGAAGGAATATGCCTATTAATGTTTTACTTATGATAGCGTATTGCTCCTATGTCAAAGTAAATTAGGAATGTACTGTATAGATAAGTTGTAAACACACTACATACACTATGAAGATAAATAGTAATTACGAAAATTGAACTTTTCTGTTTCTAGAGATTTGTTAATACTGCAGTTTATCTCACCTCTATGTAAGAATTATTATATCCATGTTATATTCGGCAAAATTTTGTAATTTATTAGAAGAACCAAAAAATAAATAATAAAATCATTCTCCTATTTATTTTGATGAACCGAATATACGAAATATGTAAGTATTTCTTAAACTTTTCGTTAATCGAATTAACATTCACCCAATAACCTTAATTTGTGTTGGCCCATATATCAAAAAACAAGTACTAAAACATCGTTTTCTTTTAAAATGTAGAAAAATATTGCTCCATGGTAGGAAGCCCGGAACAGAATGAACAAAGCTACGAGGTACATCTAAATCCTGCAGGAAAGTCATATACAACACCCACACGAAATAATAAATATCTGGACCGAAATAATAGGTAGAGGGTTCCTGAACTGTTATTTTCTTTATAATAACTTTGATAGTCCATCATATCTAATTTTTTTTCGAGAACATTGGTTCCATCTTCATCGACTTCCTTTCTCAATGAATTAAGCTCCGCCCCACTATGCCATCACCGTCCGTCAATGTTTAGACAACGAGGCTCAATTAATTGGCAGTTAATCTTCTTAGTCTCATTATTATTAATCAGTCAGTCTTCGTATCTTACTCCACTGGATTTCAACTTGTGGGTACTTGGTTTTATTTAAAAATGAGTTTTGAAACAAATCCTAAGAGCATTGAGACTTTATAGCAAAGAATAAGACATGAAATCAGACAGACTGGTCCCAAAATTTTAAAAACGTAGTTTTATGTACTTTATTGTGTCCTTTATTATTTATATATGCATCATCTTTGTATATACATCAACGGTACCTTGTATATACCTTCGGGTAGCTATCTTGAATAAAGTAAGTCTTGATCTATTACCACAGTCAAAAGTTTCTCGGCTTATTCTAAAGAATTGTAGCTGCATACACATGCACGAGACTATCCAGTCATAAATAAAGATGGTTTGAACCCTGCCAGTAATTCCTCCATTTCCTCTAATCAAGCACTCCTAACTACAAGTCACGTAAGGACTTGTATTGAGGGTTAAATTAATTCTGCCTCTTAGTCACTACAGATTAGAAAAAAGTATGGACCCCTAATAATTTGGTAGTCTTTGGGTTTTATGGAAGACGCTTGAACACGTCGATTTAGTT
Organism: Rosalia funebris; assembly: GCA_037954035.1. Classification (NCBI taxonomy): domain Eukaryota; kingdom Metazoa; phylum Arthropoda; class Insecta; order Coleoptera; family Cerambycidae; genus Rosalia; species Rosalia funebris. The sequence goes on along the minus strand of JAZFAV010000010.1, from coordinate 8,197,796 downwards.
TTCCAGTTTCCCACGTTCTGTGAGAATTCATTTGTTTTTATTGACATCTGTAATAAATATAACGTCATCGACATTTTTCTTAAATGACAATATATGACGTGTGATACATAATTTGAGAGCCCCTGTTTCACTCAATATATTCCTAGATTTTTTTGCGATTCTGTCGTGCCATTTCAAAGTGGCGACCATTCAATTGTGAAAATTATCTTAAATTAATTCCCAATAAAAGAATAACTCTTTCTTGTTTTATCAGAAAAAAATAGCAAGCATAATCACCCTAAGACAGTTCTAAGGTTCTGTCATTCAATGCCTACCATTACAATAACTTTCTTGACTTGAGCTTGTTTTTAAATCCATGGTGGGAAAAGAATTCGACATCTCAATGTCGTTGCAATAGCAGTTTTGGTCATAGTAAGCTTAGACAAACCAAACACAAATAAAAATTAAAGCCAGGTCACCTGATATGGCCCCTTTGGACTTCCTTTTGTGGGGTTATTTGAAATCCAAAGTTTTTTTTAGTAGATCAAGAGATATTGATGATGCAAAGTGCCACATAAGAACGGAATTACGAAAAATTTCACCAGAAATGATACGACATGTTCAAAAAGAATTTATTTCTAGACTTGAGCACTGTCAAGTTGTCAACAGTCGCCACTCTCAGCATTTACTGAAATAAGTTTTATGTGTTTTATCCTCATCACATCATTCTTAGTTTATTATTTATTTGATTGTTCTTTGTTGTGTTCTTGTTTTGTTTCATTTAATATTACGCATTGCTAGTTTGAGTGATAAAACTTATGTTCAATAGTTTGCTTTCTTTTCTGATAAAATAAGAAAAAGTTATTCCTCTACTGGAAATTAATTTAAGATAATTTTCACAATTGAATGGTCGGCATTTTGAAACGGCACGACAGAATCGCAAGAAAATCCAGGAACATACCAAGTGAAATAAGAGGTTTCAAATGATATACCACATGCCATATGTTGTCATTTACGAAAAGTGTCGACGACATCATATTTTTGACAGATGTTAATAAAAACCAAATTAATTCTCATAGAATGTGGGAAACTAAATCGACATATTCAAGCGTTTTCCATAAAACCTGAAGACTACCAAATTATTAGGGGTAGTCCATACATTTTTTCCAGACTGTATATACCAAGATGTACATTATATATGTGCGAACTTAAGCGACTGGTAATAAATATACATAATTCATAAATCTGTGTCTATTTTCCTAACGGTAGCAATTTACAGAGATTCAGGAACATTTTAAATATAAGAATGATGTTAATGTCAACAGCTTCCAGTAATATTTAGATACACCCAAGTATGAAATACATTTCAACTAAAGGTATAGGATATATGAAATTAGTTAACGAAAGTGTTGTAAGTAATATTTTTTCAAGCAACAAATTTAAATTTCACAGATTAATTAGAATTGGTTTCAAGGAATGCATAGCTCCTTTAATATGTATATCTCGGAATGAAAAATCTCACCACACGATGAATTATTGCGTCACAGGATAAACTCAAATGGTAATTTATTAAGTTAATTAAAATATTTTTTTAATAAATGATGTACCTCGCTAAATGATGAAGCAGAAGAAAAAATCAAATGTATACCTATCAGTTATTATTCTAATTAACAGAATAAATTGATAGTAATGAGCTAGTAAATTAAAATAGATTACCTTCTAATAATTTATTTACCATGAAAAATATATAGGTATTTAGGGATTAGTCACGATGTGGATATAACAATCTTATTTTTATTTACTGAACGATTACTGTTTACTGACACCGAGTAAACTAGTGTCAAACACTAAAAAAACACTAGCATAAAATTGAATTTTAATTATCTCTCGATAATAATAGTCCAATCAATTTTATTTTGGTATTTTATACAAAAGTGACGCAATATTTTCTTCATTTGAAAAAGAACTGTGAATTTAACATTATTGTAAGCAAGCCTGATTCCTATATATCGCCTAAATATCTGCCTACCAAAATTTCTCGATTACCTGTCCTTCCATGTGGATGATTGCTTATACAATCTACATATCTAGTCTGAAATCTAGTATAACACAGAAACGCATTCTTATATTAGCATTACCAACATATGAACATATTTACAGAAACTGTGTATATTTTTATACTGTGTATATGTAAAGAATGTGTATATTTCTACATCATATCCAAAAGAAAACAAAATTTTAAGTCCAAAGTGACAAGCAATCCTGGAAGAAAATTTAGTAAAACAAAACATAAGCGTAAATATTTAAAGAACTATGTTAATCCCCTCCTTTTTCTTGAAAATTTATATATGCATTTTATTATTAACCTATTAGTAACATGATCGACTTGTTCTCAGTACTGAGATATATATTTTCCGAAGTACGTTGTCTACTTCTTCAGTTTTCTCATGAATATACTCGTAGTTACAGCAAATATATAGCACCTAGGACATCATAGATAATACTATGATTAAAAACGAGAGAGAGTAATATATAATATATAATAATACTGTCATGTAATATACTGCTATTTGTGTAGTATTCATGTTTTAGATGAATACTTGCCTTCTATAAGAGTGGTATTCATTTCATATATATATATATATATATATATATATATATATATATATATATATATATATGTGTGTGTGTGTGTGTGTGTGCGTGTGTGCACCACTTTCTTTATGACTTTTGACGTTCCTGTATATATATATATATATATATATATATATATATATATATATATATATATATATATATATATATATATATATATATATATATATATAGGCTATCTAATTCTATTTCTTTGCGAAATATTTGATGTATATTTCATTGCTCAGTATGGACCATGCTTTCTTATATTCTTTTACGTAATTATTCTATTACAGTATTTATACCTGAATGCCCGCAAATGTCTTTTGTTAAACAAGTTTTCTAAGAAGCGACTAATTAACAACCAAATAAACAGTTAAAAACCATAAAAGGGACTTTTCTGCACGTAGAACATCTCTACCTCGAAATTGAGTGACCGAGAAAAAATAAACCAACACATAAATGCAGAATATGTGTTTTATGCGACTGTTTTACTTTTTCAAATAGTCCACCATCGTGTTCTCTCATAACCCATGGACAAGGTGGGGTGTGTAATATCAGCTCAAAATCAATAGATGTCATCTGATAGACGTCCCTAATCAGAATCAGTCGAAATCTGATCGATCCGACACGATTTAATTGAGTGATCGTGCTAACAAAAAGGATTTCTCAAATAGTCCACCATTATGCTTTCTCATGACCCAAGAATATGGCAGTGTGTGTTTTATCCACCTCAAAATTAATAGGTGTCGTCTCGGAGACGTCCCAGAATCAGAATCAGTCAAAACCCGATCGATCCGACACGATTTAGTTGAGTTATCGTGCTAACGAGAATAAATGCCAACAACAATGATACACACAGACAAAAATTCTTTAAAAACCGTTTTGTTTTTTTTTTTGTTTTTAGACCGAAAACCGAATAATAAGCGCTAGAAAAAAAAGTTTTCCACTTTTCTTTACACGATTACATTACTTTTGCGCTATGGTATAGTTGAGTGCGAAAAAGTTAAAGGCACAATATTCTATGACTTGACGATTTTCCATACACTTCCATTTCATACATGAGTTGACGATATTCCATATACTTCCGTACATATTCCATAAACTTCCGTATGTTTCAACACATATTATACAAGTCATAATATCGTTATTAAGTTATGAGTGTTAAACTTAAACTTATAAATAGTATATTAACGATAACTATTAAGATCCATATAACGCTTTCAATTCTGGATAGATTTTCTTTATAACCTGTCTGAGAATATCATCTCAGAACCAAGTATAAAATTTTATAAAACATTTTACATAAACTGGAACTCTGTAATCTGTTGTAAACTGTTGAGTCGTATGTGATCTAAATAAGAAAAATAACCTCCATTTCATCAGAACTTACTCGTGTACTACGGATACATATTACAGATGTACGGATGTATGTATAATAAGCATGTAATAATATGGAATATATTACCTATATATTTATACTTTTAATTAATTCGTCTACTACGTAACAGTTTTTTTGCATCAGAATTTCGGTTATTAGTAGGAATATTTCTAATAAATAGTTTTAATGCGGCTAATAGGAATCTTTGACAATCCAATAAATGTACTATCTCAGATTAAACTCGGGGACAGTTATTTTGTCTGAATATATTATTCTCTATATTCTGCTACTTGGGAACTTTCTCAAGATAAGAAGCCATTGATGAGACATACGAGGGTAGTCCCAGAACTACCCGACCTAACAAAGGAAATAGTAAATTTGGAAAAAAATTCTTTATTTCTCTACATAGCTTCTTTTATCTCGATACACTTTTCCCAGCGATGTTCAATAGCTTCGATACCCTGTTTATACGGAGAATTGTTGAGCTCCTCAAAATAGCTATCAACCGCAAAATTCACCTCTTCATTGTTGGCAAATCTTTTACCACCACCATTTTTTCAAATTTTACTTTTTCGCCAAATGCAGCATTTTTCTTCATTTCATCACTCAAGCGCTGCGATAAGTTCGCAGAATACTCGTATCTGATTGTTTTTCCTTTCTGAAGATAATCAATAAAAGTTATCCCACGCGTATCCCAAAAATCTGACGCCATGATCTTGCCTCCAGATAGAACTGTGTTCACCTTCTTTGGTTCTACCTTTTCAGACCATTGTTTGGGCGTTCCTTCGCCCCAGGTGTGAATTAATGGACCCATGTTTCATCCATGGTTTCATACCAAAACTTGGCTTTAGTCCTGTGAAACTTCACCAAACGCTCGATTGAAACATCCTTACGCCGCTGTTTTTGTTCCATCATGAGTAATCGCGCCACCTATCTTGTACATAGCTTTCTCAAGTTCAAATATTCACTCAATATGCGATGTATAGCACTTTTTGGAATACCTACCATGTCTGCTCGCTCGGGCACTTTCAGTCGACGGCCATCCAATACCATTTTGTGGATTTTCTTCACCATTTCTGGCGTGGTCACCTCATTTGATCGATCACTGCGATGTTTGTCCTGGCAGCCCATACGATCTCGTTTAAACTCTGCCAACCAATATTTTGCTGTTGTAAACAAAGGAGAAGATTCTCCCAGAGTAGAATCTGGCTCCGCTTTAATGTCGGTTCACTGATAGTGTTCACTATTGATGACTGCCAAGTAAATACTAACCTACGAAACGTAGTCAAACTTCAAACTTAAGCCTCATCAGATTGGTACTTTCTACCACAGTCATTATTTTCAAACAGCAGCAGTCACCTGTACATGAGGTCGGGTACTACTAGGATTACCCTCGTACCTTTTCTTCCAATGGATTATATAGTAGTTTATATAATTTTATGACAATGAAACTGGAAATATAATTTTCTATAAGGATATATAAGGATTTCATCTCTTTACCTGAATAAGATAAGTCATACTACAGTATGATCTGAGTTCTTATGTTTGAAATAATTATATTTTCTCGAAGTCATCTAGTTTTAAAGATAAGATGCCTACAATGGAATTTGGGATACCCTATACAACCCTATCACCTCGATATAGGCAAATTGTAATTGCTGCATTAATTCCCCAAGGACGCAGTTAGTTATAAAAGACCCATACAATAATACTTCTTTTATAATTATATTTGTTATTAACGAAATTATGAGGTAAATTATATTAAACGTGATTGTTAACATTAACAATCAGAACGACAGTTCGATTATTATTGTGGTCTGATATTATCATCATATGTATAGTTTATAAACCAAAATGTACAAGTCTTGGGATTATGATACTATAGATAAAATAGAAGGTACTGTGGTATTCATATATATATATTTTCAAATTAAGCAATTCTGGAACAAAATTTAGTGAAACAAAACTCATAAGTATACATATGTTCGGTTTAGAACGTTCGGCGACGTTGTCCGATTTCTATACTCCACTTCTTCATATCTTCCCATTAGCCGTATAGGTTGCGGGCACTCATGGCTTTTCTTATTCCTTCTGTCCAGCCTCTCTTTGGTCTACCTCTTCTTCTCCGATGTGCTGGTATCCACGTCATGGCTTGTTTAGGTAATCTAGAATCTGCCATACGATGTACGTGAGCGTACCATATAAGCTGTTTTCTTTCAATATCACAGGTTATAGTGTCAGTAAGTCTCATTTGTCGAAGTACCTCATCGTTTCTTATTCTTTGAATTCTTGATATGCCAGCCGATCTTCCCAGAGCATCCATTTCCGTAGCTTCAATCTTCCTCGTACTTCTGTCCGTAACCCTCCATGTTTCAGCTCCATGGATTAAGGTGCTTTTTATTAGGGTGTTGTAAATATTAAATTTTCGCCTTTTGTTTATGTTTTTGTTCCATAGAATGCCATTTAAACACCCAATTGCTCTTTCTGCTAGAATTATTCTTGCTCGTATCTCCTTATCATCTGTTCCCGTTGAATCAAACATAGTTCCCAAATACTTATGTTCGTTGCACCCTTCTATTGTCTCCAAGTCGTTGATATGTAAGTCATTATTGTCATTGCCTATGCACAAATATTTTGTTTTCTGTGTGTTCATTGACAGACCCCATTCCTCGTATGTTTCTTTCAATTTTCTAGTAATGTATTCTAGATCTTCCTTGTCACCCGCCAGTACTGCTTGATCATCTGCAAACTGTAATGTGGAAATGGTTGAGTTTGATAGAGGTATTCCCATTCCGTGGCATTTTTGTTTCCATTTCCACAGAGCTTTCTTGATGTATATCTTGAACAAAGTGGGTGAGATGCAACATCCCTGTCGCAAACCTTTTGTAACTTGGAAAGGTCGCGATAGCTTGTTCCCCACTTTAATTTTGGAATTTGAATATTTATACAGATTTCGTACTGCCGTGATGAGTGTGTGATTTATATTTGTGTCCATTATTGTTTCCCACAGTTTACATACTGGTATATTATCATACGCTTTTGTTAGATCTACAAACAAAATATTTTCTTGGTTTGTGGCTGCTCTTTTTTCAATGATTTGTTTCATACAAAATAAATTGTCATTACAGGATCTACCTGCTCGAAAACCACTTTGTTCTTCTTCGTCACAAAATTCTTCTTCTATAAGATTTCTAGGTATTTTTACAGTTGTCCTTGTTTCCGTTTTTATGTATAGAGATCATGTGTGCTTCTCCCCATATTCTAGGAACTTCTTGTCCATTTAAATATTCATTAAATATGTACGTGAGTAACCTAAATAGTTTTGGTGTTCCATTTTTCAGCAATTCAGCGTAAATACATACCTTCGGGTCCACAAGATTTTCTATTTTTGAGATTCCTGACAGAGTCACTTATGTCTTTTTCACTTATATAGACTATTTCTCCTTAAATAATTATTATCGGTGTTGTCTCTTCCATGTGTTCTTTTCTTGTTTCGGTTAGAAGGTCCTGGTAATGTTCAACCCATTGTTGTATAGGTATTATTTGGATATTAACTTTATCTCTACCTGTGTTTTTTTACGGATTTTATAAATTTCCAAGACTCCGTACATTTTCTACCACCAATATATGAGTAAATTTATTTGCATTTGTTGTGATAACTCATAAGTAATCGTGAAAATTGAAAAGGAATGTTAATCCACTTTTTCTTGAAAATGTATACATGCACTTTATTATTAACCTGTTAGTAACATGAGAAGCTTGTCCTCATTACTGTGACAGATATTTTCTAAAGCACACTATCTACTTAATCGGGTGCCTCGAAAACATATAGTTGTGGCAAATATATAACACCTAGAACATCATAGATAATACTATGATAAAAACAAGTAAAAGTACGTTATTATGTGACATATTTGTGTCTTATTAATGTTGTAGATGAATACGTGCCTTTTATAAGAACGGTGTTCTTAGATATGTATTTACATAGGTTCACGAAAATGTGTACCGTTTTATTCTTGATTTTTCACGTTCCTATATGGACTGTCCAATTCTATTTCTTTGCGAAAACGTTTGATGTATATTTTATTGCTCAGTATGGACCATGCTCCCTCGTATTCTTTTACGTAAGTAAATATAAGCAATCATTATTTGTAGAAGTAGATATTATTATTTTATAAAATTATTAAAATTCAGTGGTTTATTATTTATATTTTATATCATAATAGATTTTTCAAATATATTGAGATTGTACCAAACGATTGACAAAACCTATGCCAACAAAATGATAAACTACTTAAATCTTAATAGAATGTGTATGTGCATGTGTATTGGAGTGCTTTATTAATTAAATTCTCTCCATCTTCACATTCATGTTGAAGTTCTAAAGCCATGAAATCTTCAATCGTGTAACTATTATAAGTGTAAAGCTAGCTAAACGTTTTTCCTAACTATGGCTTAAAGATCTCAGACTTCAAATCGAGGGCTTCATAACATAGGGGTGTATCCACCAAATACAAATTTTACAGGAACTGAAAAAAAAACGCTTTAAAAATTCTAGTTAGTATAAATGTTTTTGAAATTTGGTGTATATATATATATATATATATATATATATATATATATATATATATATATATATATATATATACGTAATCGTTGATATGCCTACTAGTACTGTTGATACGCCTTTCAATATTGTTGATATGTTTTTGAAAAAGAAACAATTATTGAAAATTAACTGATTTATTTGTTAGGAAATATAATAGAAAAAAATTAAACTAAGTTTTGCGGCTACTGAGTCATTTTGACATTTTTTTGTTTCTCAACGCGGCTGAAGAAATTTCTTCATCTGAAAATTCTTCATTAGTAGAACAGAGTAAGTTTTTATAACACTCATGAAACATGGGTGGTATTACCCCCTGTTTTCAATGTTCCTACAAGTTCTCATATTTCTTTTTGTCTATACTCAAGAGAGTTGTATACAGGAAAGGTATAGAGTCTTCTATTGTGTCATCTGTTGACACAGATGGACATCCTACCGTGCTTGGAAGCATATTGAGTTGGTGGTAATTGTTATTCCAATGTTCATTTTTATACAACAAGGTGTGGGGTTGCCTTATCAAATTTAATGGATCGCATATTTTTCTGACTTAAAATTTCCCCATAATTAGCTACACGACAATTAGACATACCTTTTTCGCAATAACTCTTATAAACTTAAAATCTTTTAGCAAACCTGATAATATTAAACCAATAACTTGGAACTGATATTTTAGCATGTTGTGATGCAAACTCTATGGCTGAATGTATTGAGTCACATTCCAGGTGTATATGTCCAGCTTCCAAAAATGTTATTTCAATTATTTCAAGTGACGGATGTGTAACGAAAGCCTGATAAAGCATCACAGCAACAATGCAATTTCGATTTTGTCCAGAGCAGTTATCAGAAATAAGTGTAACATATTTAATTGTATAGTACACATATTTCTCGATAAACAGAGAGATGCAAGTGGCTATCCCATTGGAACCTCTCTTTTCATTGATCTCATCCCAGATATATGAATATCCCATTTTTCTGGGATATTCATACGCCTATATAGCGCCACATACGCCTATATGTTTCACCTCAAAATTGGTATATTGTTACTACGCCTTTATATTTCTCTACATATCTCACGAACTATTGACAACTGAGAAACGCCACTTTCATAAAACATAGAAGACATTGATATATACCATATGCCTAAAAATCTCAATTTCGTAAAAAATTCAGATACGCCCCTATATTCTGAAGTCCTCGAAATGCTTCTCCTTTTGAGATATACCTTATTGGCTTACGGCATTTTCCAATATTTGTAATTTTTAATACCAGGTTACTTTTTTTTACTTTTATAGGGAATCTACAATAGTAAGATATTTAATTATATTATTACATATCGATATTCTCATAATTTTATTTGAATATAATTCATAATACGCTAGGCACAAAAATTAAGGGATGTAAAAGAGATACTAAACTTTTAGGTTGTATTCAAGGGACTGTAACTTTTAGAAAAATAGATGCAAAGCAATTATAGAAAAAGCGTGTTGAAGCTCCGCATTCTTAGTTTTCAAATCAAATTAGCTTAAATTTTATTACCAGTTTTATTAGTTTTCAATGAGCTCAAATTTTATTACCGTCAGCAATTTTTGAGCAATCATAAGAAAACCATCGAAAAGAGAAATTTGCAAATTATTTCCTTTCAAAAGGTCCACGGACTTTAACAAATTTTTTTCAGATATATCATTATAAATATTTTTAATAATTTTGTCGTCTTTAACTTGAGTGGTCTAAGAATTATACGATGGTTTATATACCGTATACGATGATTTTTCGTTGAATTGTCGTCACTCAAAGGAGAGAAGCCAGTTTAGACTTTGGTAATTAATTACTCGGGAAATAGTGATCGTACAGATCAAGAATTTCAAGTAGGGTTTTAAAAACTAAAAAGTATTCTGTATGAGTTGTAGTTACTGGTTTTTGATAAAAAGGAATTTTTCGGCGCTAGAATGTTGATTGAAAAATAGGTAAGAAATTGGCATAACTTTGCAAATAATTGATAGACTAAGGATATCCACTATTTCTTTCAACCTCAAAATATCCCAAAGAAACCCCGAAATTTCAAAGATCTGCAATATTTATTCCATTGTGTTCGGAACGATTGAATTTGTCATGTTTACTAATTTAAAGATGAATTTGTATTTTTTTCCCCATTCTTTGAAGTTGAAAATTTTTTTCAGCAATAATCCACATTTTTTATCAAAAAATGTTAGTTATTGTAAGAAATAAAATGAAAAAAAATAAAAAAAAAGTGAAAACTCACTTTGTGTTTTCAACGACGATAAGTCAGTGAAAGATCAAAGTACAAGGCTGTTAGCCACTCAAATTAAAGTAGACCAAATTATCTAAAAAAGCTTTATGATAAAATTACTGAAAACAAATTATGGAAGTTCGTGAACCTTCTAAAAGGCAAGCAAAAATTTGGAAAATTCTATTTCCGATTGTTTTCTTATAATTTCTCAAAAACTACTGATGGTGAAATTTTTAACTTAACATCTGAAGATTCGATACTTGAGGCTTGTATTTACTTTTTTATGATTGCTGTACGACTATTTTGCTTGAACTTACAACCCCTTGAAAGTCATCTAAAAATCTAGGACTTTTTACATCCCTTAATGTTTGTGTCTAGTGTACTTAAAGAAAAGAGATACATACATGTATAATTCTGGATAGGTATTAAACATAATGGATATTGCATAATTTTCGCTTTTATTTCTTGTTGTATAAGGCCTAAATTTTGGCTCTTTTTTTAATTGATAATGCCATTTGATAATCGTATAAAAGTTGATTTTGATTTTATGACTTAAAATTGAAGAATCTATCAACGTCATACCAGTAACATTTATACGGTAATAACTTTAGCATCTTCAATATTAATATTTTTTTGTTTGGCTTGTTAAATGCCCCATGATTAATAATATTTTACTTTAATCCAAATACTTACAAAAGAAAATTATTAGGTTACCTTCTCTTCGCATAACGATTAAAACTTTGCTTAATTTTTATATACCATTTCAAACTTGTCAACTGAAATATTGTGAACAACAATTACATATTCAGCAACTAAATGTATTTGTTTCTCTGTTTATGTAAATCACAGTCAACTATGGCCTATCGTAGTATAGAAACAAATTTTTTGTCAATGGGATAGCCTATTATAATTGTCACTAATGAGCTTCCCTCGAAAAAGGACATTGAAAATGGAGATCTAATTTTCCATACATCCTACAATTAATAATATTTCCTAGAAAAACTTCGAAATTTGAACAACAGAATAAATATAGTATTCAATTAGTGTTACTATACATTCAGAAGTAATGTGATGTAGTCAGAAAAGTGTTTAATTCCCTGTCTATTTAAAATAGTTACACATATCTATATAATTTGGTTACTTTAGAGGACCCAGACGATTTAGTGATAACATAGAGATGGTGTGTAAACATTATCTATCACCATAAATATATCATTAAACTACTAGTACTAGATGCTATGTGGCGTTTAAAATGAAGCACACAAGCAATAACACTAAAAAAACAGTTTTTAAACCAATCACTGAAACATGTCAATTTAGATTTTTACAAGAACACTGTTTTTTATAAATAAGCCACTTCTATAGATTTCAGAAAAGAAAACCCACCACGGGTAAGATTCAACATCTGTCCCGGATGGGATCAGAACAACAGACACATGTTTCGAACTTATTAGTTCTCATCAGTGCCGTTCACGGTACGCCGGTCCAGGACAAATGACGAATAAAATCCGTGGGGTATTCATCTAAATCCATACGATCTATGTCATTAACTTATAAGTCAGGAATCGAAAAAGGAACCACCAAACCGCAAAGCGGTTATCAAATAGTTCTCGAATAGCAAGGCTATTACATAATCGCTATAGGAGACAACTACTCTTTGGACTAAAGCCCCGCCAGGCATTGAATTATACCCAATAGCAATCCTTAACCTCTTTCTTGTGTTTCTGTATGATCAGCAAGGTTTCAGAAAAGAAAACCCGCCACGGGTAGAATTCAACATCTGTCCCGGATGGGAACCGAACGACAGCCAGCTGTTTCGAACTTATCAATTATCATCAGTGCCGTAACGGTGCGCCAGTCCAGAACAAATGCCGAATCAAATCCGTAGGGTATTTATCTAAATCGATACGATCTATGTCAGTAACTTATAAGTAGGCAATCGGAAAAGGAACATTAGGTATAATGCAATGCCTACTATTAGGTATAGTTCAATGCCTGGCAGGACTTTAACCCGAGGATTAGTTGTTTCCTATAGCGATTATGTAATAGCCTTACTATTCGGGGACTACTTGATAACCGCTTTGCGAGTTGGTGGTTCCTTACTCGACTCTCGACTTATAAGTTACTAACATAGATCGTATCGATTTAGATAAATACCCCACGGATTTGATTCGATTTTGTCCTGGACCAGCGTATCGGCACTGGTGAGAACTAATAAGTTCGAGACAGATATATGTTGTTTAGTTCCCATGCAGGATAGATGTTGAATCCTACCCGTGGTAGGTTTTATTTTCTGAAACCTTGCGATCGTGCAGAAACACGAGAAAGAAGTCAAGGATCGCTATTAGGTATAATTCAATGCCTGGCGGGGCTCTAGCCCGAGGAGTAGTTGTTTCCTATAGCGATTATGTAGACTTGCTATTCGGGAACTACTTGATAATTTCTTTGCGGTTTGGTGGTTCCTTTCTCGATTCCCGACTTATAAATTAGAACAATTAGAACGAGAATATAGAACAATTCTTCGTTTCATTTGAAATTATACACCCATACATAGATTCCTACATAATAAACGTATGATGTATATTATGAATAGTATAATGTTTTCAGGTATTTTCTGCAATGTTAGTTCCAATAATACATGGAGATCATATGAGGACGTTTATGATCGAAAAAGACAGGTTATTTTGGTCAATAAATACTGCTACTAAAGAACTACAATCGATTCTTAAAAAACGAGCTCGTATGTTAGACACCATAGCAAAGATTAATATAATTCTAACTTCAATAACTTACGTTACATTAATCATAAGGGCTATGAAAGAAAAAGAATGGGAGATAATGTACCAAGTGACTTTCTTTAGACGATACTTTCCAGATTATGCTAAATTACTTATTATTATTTTTTACGTTTCTCTAGCTTACATGTTAATTCCAATAATAATTCTAATTTACGCTATTGCATATTATACAATTTATGCTCATTTTCAAGTGAAGATGTTATTCGAAAGATTTTCATATATATCAGAGAATTATCCAAACAGCATTGATCTGATGTATAATGAAGCTTACCAGGTTCAAGTGTATAATAGAGTACGATTTTGTGCCATTCATTCTATGGTCCTTAAAAGGTAAAAATAATAATAATAATCATTTATTTATAGGTCATGAAGGTAATTTTTAGGTTTGGCACATCTGCACTTAAAGTACTTGCACCATATTCTGTGATGTACTTTTTATTGGGAGTATTAGTAGGTATTTGTTATGCAGGAACGTGGTACCTTGTAAGTATACGCTTATTAACTACGAAATATTTTAATATTTTAATATATCCCTGCAAGTTAATATATTTTATCATATATTTTATACACCTATATGGAAATAATGTGCTATATTTATTATAAACTTTTAATATTGGTAAGTAATCTACACCTACCAATATTATAAGTAAATTTGAATTAAATAAATTAAACTGTCAAAAGAGAAATAACAAATCGTTTCAAAAACTAACTTCGTATATGGAGTAGTTAAGATGTAAGGTATAAACTTAGTATTAGATCAGTATAAATTATAGCAAGTCACCATAAATACTTATATAAGTAAGTTAAATAAGTAGGTACATTTAAAATACATTCGTTGAACAGTCTTAATGTTATATGTACTGCACTGGAAATACTTCTCTAGGTAGATTTGCACTTCTTTAGAAATTAAATAACAGATGACTAAATAATTGATAATGATGATAAATAATTTTATGCTATCTAGCATATTGATGTTGATATTTCTTTATGGTAAAACTTTTGAACAAATAAAATATATCCACAAGGGTACAACTATATTCCGCCGAAGAGAAGTTATCAGTAGAAATACTAAAGTATATAAAAATATTTTAATTTGTTTCCATTAGATAAATTATTGATTTTTAAGTAGAGACCATAGCATACAGATCATTAGAGTAATTCTAAGAAAGAGAATAATTTTTACTTAAGAACGCAAACATCAAGATATTGATAAACAATACATAAACCGTTACCGTTCCATAGAAGGTGATATGAACACTTTACTTTACAGCCAAACCATTGGAATAATGAGGATAATATGTAATTGTATACATTGTAATTTTCAACAAATTCAACGCACCAGTTCGAGAATTGGGGCATTTTATTTAAAAAACACTACTTGAAAAATTTACTAAAATATATTTTTAGGATCCAGATAACTACCTTCCACTTTTCGTCATGGTTTGTATCACCACAGCTTATACGATTCTTATTATTGTAGAAATAGGACAGCTCATCGAGGACCAGGTACATATTTTAAATATACAATATTACTGGACTTTAAAATAAAATTAAAATGAACATTTTCGAAAAAACTTCTCAGACACGTCGCTTTTTATTTTCCTAATAACACCTATACGGGTTGTTGTCAATTCCTTAAAATTTTAAATATGAAGTTATCCTGTATTCTTGTGTCGAATTCAACAACAATAATCTAAAGGTGGTTGATAGATAATTAGAAATATGCAATCAAAATATTTTCAAATTGGCAGCTATGCAGATCTTGTGATAACCATGGCCAATCGTTTAATAAGTAAATTAAAAATTACATTTATCTAGTCACTGCTGGTCATACACAATATAATGCCAAATTGCATCCATCTTCAATATGCCGAGTACACATAAATTTATTTTCTTAAAATGATTCTACATTAATATACTGTCTCGAAAATTATTCTGTAAAGATACATTCAAATCATAGACGTAAATATGAAAAAGGATCCTCTCAAATTTTGAGCACAATATAATGGGAAGCAGCTACATGATCTAACACAATTTGTTAATATTTTTAAAATATTTTAGAAAACAAATGTCATTTTATTTTAGGTACGTTAGTATCGGACCCTGCATCTAAATCTGCCAATCAGTGGCGGCTATTCAGGTGAAGTAGGTGAATTCACCATAGAAATTGAAACGGATTTTTTTTACATTTTTGGGATATTTTGGATGTCTTTAATATGTACATTCAAATAAATTTTGTATGAAAAACCTATTATATTTTTATGTCAAGTATAATAGTATGCCACTATGCTACTGAAAACACTGTGTTTACGTCATTTAAATCTTCAATAGTCCATGCGCGCGTTATCTATAATATAAATAACCCGCAGGTGCAGAGATGAAAATCGAGTGCCCTCAAGTATGCAGTGTTACAGCGGGTTGCCATGGTAACATGACGTCACGCAATAGCTACATCCGTTTAGTCCGTCTTCTCCCACCACCTGGGTGAAGAATTTGGCGAAATTGTATTGGTTATCTGCACAGCGCACTCGCATATATTTAATGTACTGAAGCGCGGTCTGTTTTTGAATTTGAGCGATTTATTGAATTTGCGTTGTGTTTTCATCATTTTTAAACTTACTTTTTCGATTTTAATGTGTTGATTGACCAACTGAGTGATCGTATAATTAGCGATTTGTCAACTTTGGTACTGACGATATTAAATGAAGCAATTATTTACATTATTAATAATGAATCCAGTTAACGATATTATTTGTAATTTGTTGGAAACGCCGTTTTGTCGCTGGAAAGATGAAGATGAAAGAGACGTTTTACTGGAAGGAAGACCTACGACTGTTTTATCAATATTCGCCAAAAAAGAAATTAAGAAATCTGATAAATCTTATAACGTAAATTTCAAGTCTGCTTGGTTCACAAATTGTAGATAAATGGTTATGTAGCAGCCCAATGTTACAAAGACTGCTGTTTTCTAAATATTTACAGATCCTTACTCTTCACCTATTTTCTAACCCGCGAGCCACCACTGCTGCCAATACATATCTATAAACAAAAATACAATACGTTGTGTTTACTAGACTTAAGTTGCGATTTACACACACGATCTTTTTATTCTCGGCATTATTCGGTCACAAAGTTTGGACATATAAAAGTCGACCTAATTCCCCTAAAGTCTCAGGTTCTAAAGATGGTACCTTTCTTTAAAAGTAAGGACAACCAACCCACGCTCAGGGGAAAATACCAAACTCTTCCCAAGAGGAATAATCTCATGAACGATTAATTCAATGTCATTTCCAATACTAGGCCTAGTCTGCCACACCCGAACTATAGTGCAATTGACACTTTTATAGATACATCTATAAAATGACACGGTAGTCTGCCTATTTATATTGCAGACGTGGAACATTTATTAGCTTCGCATCGGGAAATTAACCTGAATTCTTATTGTGTTCTCATTATTAATATATTATGGCCGAGCTGTTTTATGAAGTCCTTATGACCTATTAACTTCCCTATATTTGTAGTAAATAAATTGATTGAGCTTTCGGTTTGCTCGTCCGAACTCTTTTATATTTTGCTATCCTAGTGTCACTAATTGAAAGGTAGATTGTAGATTGTTGATTGACTCAACCGCTTTACCTCCTTATAGTCCAGGCAACGAAGAAAATAGCGACAATAATTCATGTAGAAGCCAATTTTTGCACATTTGTAGGGGAAGGTGTCTTTAACAACATACTAAAAGTACTGATGGATGGGAGTGAAGCTAAGGGGTGGGGGGGGGGCTGTAAAGTTCCCTTTTTTCAGTTTTTTGTTAATAATTCATCTACTGCATCTAGCGAAAATATGCTTATATACTAAATTAATCTACGTAAAATTCTCTACAAAAAAGGATTTATACACTTTTTCGCTAGGATCAATAATTAAGAAGATATGGAGGGGGAAACATTGAAATTAAAAAAAAATTGTTTTTATTGTCAAAAATGAAATGTTTATTGTTAAAACTGAAATAATTCACTAATAATAAATAATAACAATAACAATAATACATTAAATAAAGAAATTTGTGTCGAAGGATGTATCTGAAGCATAAATTTTAGTCAAAATCTGAATTTTCATCATCATCGATGCTGTCCTCGATGGGGGCTCCGTTCGTACATGAGTCGAGGCACACGCCGCAGGCACCGGAGCAGACAATCCCTGCTTTGCGGGAATCGCAGCGCGCCTCATACCCAGTCGTGCATCGGCAAAGATCATATTTAAAACGGAGTCGGGTGCCACAGGGCCGTTCGTGGTAACTGGGTTGAGGATCCCATCTTCTCCCCTGGCCCAACCCCATTGGGTAGGTGATAGCTTTATCCAACCCGCACCTTATAATAGCGCCATCAGCATCCCCTGTAGTAACAGTTGTTTCAATAAATGCTGCTGTCATTTTCTCGGTGAGCAAGTGGATCAGTTTTGTTTTGTTCCTTTTATTAGCAAGAAAATGCTCCTGTTAAATTGTGATGGTCATGCTTTCATTAAAGTTTATGTCAATCGAAGTTTTTGTGAGCTCTCTTCGCTTCTACTCTGCTCGTTTTGTGCTGTTGACATAACTGTAACCATCAAAAACCACAGTACAATTTTCACCCAAATGTTTCTGTACATAGGCAATGTACTGATGGCAAATTGAAAAAATGCAGGAGGACTATTTCCACTTCATGCGGTGGAGAAGGAATCCACCATCTATCACATTTGTGCTTTGGGTGAAATCGAGAGTTGCGTTGTCCTCTAGTCGCAAAGCATCGTAGAAAGAAGAGTTCTTTCCTTTTCGCATTCCGCCCTCGTTGAACAGAGCCATGGGGAATGGAGTTAATTCATATGTCAAAAGCTCTGCTACATCTTCGTTGCTCTTTTTTGCTACGATAGTTCTTTGAAAAATTGTCAGAGGGTTAACAGTAACTGTCTCACCATTGATTTTAATGGTACTGCTCATACTGACTAGTGATAAAACCACATTATTCTTATACTGCTTCATGTCATCAAATTTACTGCCAATGAAACTGCATGGTATTGGTTCCAATATCCAGGGCTTGGTGGCAGTTTACTTTGGAGTTTCCCAGAATGCCCATTGACAGTGACATGAGGGAATTCAACTTTGGAAAAGGGGGATGGTCATTGAACCATTCCTGAATCTCAGCTCGGTCTCGTGAATCTCTCTTTTGTCGCGATACACGCAAATCAACGTGCTACTCTCCACTTCCAAAAACCACTCCAGCGAACTCCTTCAATGACACAATCCAAGGCAAGCGTTGTCCTACTGGAGATGTAATGAGGGTAATCATCCCCCCGCCCCCAGAACGGACACAAAAGGCGGTATATGCAGTAAAGTCGTTAATACACGGTCTGGGCATAGTTCCTTATCATTAAAACTTGATTTTTAATAATAAAAACCGATTTTTTAAAAACTGCCATTTTCCACCCTCTATATCTCCTTAATTATTGATCCTAGCAAAAAAGTGTATAGAATCTTTTTTGTAGAGAGCTTTATCGAGATTAATTTAGTATATAGTTTTCGAGTTATTAACAAAAAACTGAAAACAAAGGATCTTTACAGCCCCCCACCCCCTTAACTCCACTCCCATCCATCAGTACTATTAATATGTTTTTAAGGACACCTTCTCCTACAACTGTGCCAAAATTGACTTCTACATGAATTATTTCCGCTATTTGGACTTTTTTGGTCTTCGTTGCGTGGGCTATTAGTTCGAAACCTTGTTCCAAAACATTATGTAAGTGTTGAATGCGTGATAATATCTGACATTCAAGACAATATTGGACCTCTATACTTTACAATCCTCATACAAGATATAGTCAATGTTTTGATGCCGAAGATGCTATGTCCACTTTAAGTTGGTGATACGAACATATTTTATGCTACTAGAAACCATGATGATTGGCCATGCGTTCAAAGTAACCTGAAAAAAAATTATTGTACAGCCTTCACTGTACAATAATTATTTACTAGTGTTGAATTTCAGCAAATGTCACTTACTTATGTCTACGACTAAGAGTCCTCAGTTCTATTATACCCATAATATACATATAATAAATAATACAATTTTCAAATGGGAATAACTCTTCGGGATTTGGTGCTGATTTTTGACCGTAAGGGTTTGTTCATACTATATAATTGACAGTATAATCTTATCATATACAAATAAAATGTGTAGCCTCATAGTTCGAAACTCTCGTGATTTTGAAAACTCACTTTTGTGCTCCTAATGAATAATAAAAAAAATTTATTTATCATTTATTTTAAAAACGAACCCAATCGCTTCTATTATTTAGTTACCCCACTACAATGTGCATGTTAACAGCTTAGGAACAATTCAACATAGATCTTTTTAAGATCTTGACCTTAGAACTGTAAAACTAGACTAAAGTATATACCAAGTTTTATTTTGCTATTTTTATGTAATATGGTATTTATACATCAATGCCTCTCAAGAATTCTTAATTAGACTTTATAATTTGATAGTTACTAAAGCATCTACCAAAAAATTAGTTTTTAAGTTTTTAATATTAAATTTCCCGTACAATATATTTCCATACTTACAAGTAATTCATATTTCTTATGTGCAGAGTTTTTTAATTTTTAATGCAATTGCATTATTACCATGGTATACGTTCGAGAGAAAAGCTCAGAGGATATTATTGTTTCTATATATGCATACAATTACACCAATTGTCGTATCACCCTATGAAAGTTTTCCCGTTAATAGGAGACTCATAGTGCAGGTAGGTAATAACATACTTATTTTACATTTAAAAGAAACACTGCTCACATCCTACTGAGGATGAAGCACACTATCTGACAAAATCTATTGAAATGACCATATTTCCCAAAATATGGTAATTTTTTAAGTTAACCTTATACAGTCCTATCTTCTGGAACCATTCTGAATTTCAATTATACTGAAAAAAATTGATTTAGAAACACCATTTTGGGAAAAGTAATTCATTGCTTTACTGGCTTGGTTTACACCTTCCAATGGACCAATGATACGGCATCAAATTCGAACTATATTATGAAAATTGTACGTTTACATATATACAGTTAAATCAAATTTTAAAATAATACTTTACACATTTTCTATTGGTGTCTCCGGTTAAACGAGAAAGGCTTGAGAAAAGTTTTAAAGCGTAACAAATCAAATGTTACGTAAATCAATAATTCCAAATTAGTTCTACTTGCATACGTTAAATGTAGACACCATATTTAACTAGTCATTCATCTATTTATTCATTTGTTTATTTGTTCATCTCTTCGTTCGTCTCTTGATATATTCAGACAATCAGACGATTGTTCACTTGTTTACTCATTTACGCATTTATTACGTTGTTCATGCACGTTTTAATTTTTCAAGAGATATTTTTTAAGACCCATATATCTATCACATGTCAATATCTGACTCATCTCTTATAACTATTCAATATTTGGCCAATTTAACTCAACCTAGGGATTCTAGATTTTCAATTCCATTCCACATCGTAGAGCTTAAGAAATTATCCAACAACTTATATTTTCTTTACGAAGATCTTCGACTTACAGCCACTACAAGTACATAATATACAGAGATTAAAAATATTATCAAAAATATAAAACACAGAGATTAAAAATTTGTCATATAGATCTTTTCTTGAAAGTTTGGAGGATTAACTTTGTATTTTACTTTATACCATCAAAAGACATGTACATACATATGTAATTGAATTAATCAGTTTATTTATATTTCAGTTTTATAAAATCATTAGTTCGATGTGTGCCATTCTAGCCAATTCGAGGGAAAGAATATTTAACTGACCTATTTGAAGCAGGACTATTACAGCAACCCTACATAAAATACATGAAAACGTAATTATTTAAAGAGCCACTTGAACACTGAAAAATTGCACTTATATACCCAAACATATTATCATAGTAAATGTATAATATTCATCACATCCTAAATTTTGCTACACAATTGTAAAATGTATATCTGTAGTAACTGAATTACAAATAAAGTATATAATAAAGTATATAAAGTATATAAGAATAGTCGAGTTTATTGTCAAATATTTATTTCTATTATTTACATTAAAGTTTCATTCTCTAAAAGAAACCATACATAAGAGCTATTGCAATTGGCTACTGCAGTACAGCTGCACTATAGCCGACATCAATGCGAGTCACAAAACACTACAGGTCGTCAAGACCTAAAACTGCTATGTCACAAAAATTAAACATTAAAGTAAATACCCAGCTTTTATTTTGCATTTACAGTTAGAATAGATCGAAGTGATATATTGTGTATACTCTTAGTATTGTTTTACAATTATATTATGTTAACAGTTTTCCTACTAAATAAAATCCTGTTAGGTAATCTCACGGAACAGTTTTACTTGTGCATTTGCCTGTAAATAAGGTCGAAGTCGTATGTGAGTACGAGTATAAGTATATCCGTATATCTGTATTTATTTATAATAGTTTTCAGCATCTATCAAGATAGATTCTTCTGGAGTCGAGGTTATCGTTTTTATTCACGTTAATTAAGTGTATTAAAATGTAATGGGATGAAACAAATTTCAAAAGCTATCAGACTTTTCCGGTAAACGACTTTTGAAGAAAAATAGTGTTCAATTGGCTTGTACTACAAGGAAATTCACCGAAGTTAGTTGAACGTCATTTGAGGTCATCTATTGGAAGAATTAATTACTTGAACAATATGAGTAATCTTCTGACCTACATTGTTGTTGTATATTACTGAAATAGTAATATCATTGTCAATTTTGTGAGACGGTCATTGAATTGGTTTGTTTAACGTGAACCATTTTGCCCATATCTAGTTTGCCATTAAAATTTTTCTAATTACCTTGATAAATTCTCCTCTTAAGTCATTGCAGATGCGGCCTTTCTAAGTCATTCATTCAGAAGCTGTATTCTTCGAATAGAGTGGAAACTCTCTTTATTAGAGGGTTCAGCTGTGAGCATCACGCTTCTCTTTATGTCCATCTACGATCATCTGCAAAGTTACAGAGTTTTATTAGTATATATGTTGTCTTGGGTTATTTGCACTAGAAGGCTTTTAATTAGTCGAGTAATTGTAGTAAACAGATACTTCTTTGAATTGATCTGTTAGCTTCCCCTGGCATATTCGAGACAGAACACATTGCAGGTAGAACAGCGATTCTACCGGTAGTGCGGAAGGTAAGGTGAAATTGACTTATATCAATAATAAGGAAGAAGATATATCATTATATCATCGTAGAAAAAAATATAATTATATTTTAAATAAATATAAATATATATAAAATATAATTATAAATACATTATTTTTAAGATATCTCTTCCAAATCCTGTATATCATCAGATAAGGCAATTCAATATTTGCCCAACAATACCTTACCATTTATAATTATTCAATATTTGCCCAATTAACCTAGGAGACTAGGAACATTAGATATTCTATACTGTTGCATTATAATATATGTTCAACTACTTTTTATGAAGATGTTCGAGTTCCACTACTATTAACAAACACTATATACAAAATAGAAATGTAAAATGATCAGATATTCTTTTTGAATATTTGGAAACTTCGATTAAAAATTTTAAAACCCTCATCTACCATACTGGATTGAGACCTGCAACAAGACCATTTCGTACTAGCCCGGTAATAGCAATTCTTTGCGAGGTTGGTTCTCTTCCACTGAAATATAGGAAAGAAGACCTTTAGACTTTAAATTACACATGTATTGCTCATTGGGTAGGAATAAGGAAAAGTGTGAAATTCTCTAGATACGAGTAGAAAATAGAGCGAGGCAGCATTCGAAGGGAAAAAGATACGCTTTACGCGCACACAGGTCAAACTGTGTACCTACATTACATTTAATATATCGATATTCATTCTGCAAAAATTTTACTCAATTCGACTGAGTAAAAACCAGGATATTTACTGCGCACCTCGTAGGCGGTTCGATATAGTAATTTTGAGACTTGTTCCTATTCTTGATGAGCTGTAAAATATGAACTATCATCTTGTTTATAGTATTTGATTTTAAAGTGAAAATATTGATTTATACAAAGCAAGAACTACTATCCCGTTGGACCGAAAGTTAATAAGTTAAGAAAAATCCGAATTTGTCCCCCTAGTATCTTACATTTGAAAGTATTCAATATTCAATATTCCTGAAACAAATAATATGGTTATCAAAACAACACTACGTAATCTAACAAGAATAGCCCGAAGCTACTGAAATAATCACCGGCCCGGCGGCTTCAAGATAAACCAAAGGGTATACATTCACTATAAGGGGAACAACTTTGTCAAAGAGCTAGCGTATACATACGAGATCTGATCAAAAAATACGGTGAATAATTTTATTATGAACGAAGTAATAATCTTACTTCAAATTTGAACTAATCTCCTTCAAACCACTGTCCTT
This sequence comes from Rosalia funebris, assembly GCA_037954035.1. Classification (NCBI taxonomy): domain Eukaryota; kingdom Metazoa; phylum Arthropoda; class Insecta; order Coleoptera; family Cerambycidae; genus Rosalia; species Rosalia funebris. The sequence continues at coordinate 8,173,692 of JAZFAV010000010.1, read as the reverse complement.
GGCTGCAATTATCCCAACGTTGTTTCCATCATTGGAAGCATTTCTGGAAGACTTCTTTCCAAAGGGCATGCAGCTGCTCCGTCGTGGCCCTCTCAATGTCGGGAATGGTATCAAAACGTGTTCCATTTAACAGGGCTTTGATTTTTAGAAAAATCAGAAGTCGCATGATGCTAGATCCGGAGAGTAAAGTGGATGTGGACAGACAGGAATCTCTTGTTCAACCAAAAAACTCGCAGACCAGAAGCGAGGTCACGGCGCGTTGGCGTGATGAAGGACGAAGCCATTAGCCCATTCTTCTGGTCTCTTTCTCCGTACGTGGTGCTTTCGAATAGTCAATCGCCTGTTTGAATGAATAATTTTTTCCACGTCTGTTTTTATGGTCTAAGGACGTCCCTACCGTTCCTCATCTACAAACGATTCATTTCCACTTTTAAATCACTCATACCACTTAACAGTCTACAGAGTCACCACATTATCACCATACACTGACTTCAACATTTCATGAGATTCTTTTTCACTTTCTTGCAACTTAAGACAAAACTTAATGTTAATGCGTTGTTCAAATTCCATGATGCGCGACAGACATGGCAAACACATCCTCACTCTTGTGGCTCTGAAATTCAATTGACAAGTCACAACTTGTTCAAACTTAACACTGGTTATCTTAAAAGATCGGACTATCGGATGCATTATTTCACACAGATGTAGCCGATTTCCTTTATCACCTCGCCAGAAAAAAAAACCTAGATGCGCCATCTATCACACAGGATTAACAATCAGATATATGCTCTTAGAAAGTAGATATACGCAGTATATAGAACAGTCCTACAAACACCTGACACGTTGAAATTATTCCTCTCAAATAGAAAGGAGCACGTAGCGAAAACCTTAGACCTTCTCAATAGAACATGCATGTTTCAGGTGATATGATGAATTCTACTAAAAAAAATAGAATTGTCTAGTGAATAAAATATATGGTTAATTACTTTAGTTATCGATTCTGAAGAATAAACTTTTGGTAAAAAAAAAATAATGGAAGTTATTTTTTGTTGTAAAACACTTTATAATAATGTTGTAAAACACTTTATAATATTATAAATTCTAATTCATATCACTTGACTTTCGGTTTAATTAGATGATAGAAGTAAGTCAAGGTCCAAAACACCAAGTATATATGTAACTTAATTGCAATTAATCAGAATATTTATAAAATAGTTAAGTTCAGTATGTGATATATTAACCAATTCAGGAAAAAAATTATTCAACTCAAATGGAAAAAATATATATATTTTGAATATTGCTTTTTCAGTACTATATACAAATACTTATACATATTATGAAATAAATTGTTTGCTGAAATTATAATAACGCATATATATTACAAACATTATAAGTAAAAATATTTACTAAAGCACAAACCATTGTCACATAAAACAATGTATTAGTTAATTCCAAAAATAAAAAGAAAGACAAGTAGTTTTTCGAGCGAACGATCATTTCTCTCTTTGAATGACGAAAATTTGTACTTTGAAACGAAATCTTATTAAATTTCTCAAGTGAAGAAGCTACAGTTTGACAGTATCTAGTCAAATTTTCTAAAGAATATTTAAAGTATAATATCTAAAGTTATAGACTATACAATAGGAGTAATGGTAGAATAGTAAAGAAGTCAAATAGTGTAGTAGCAACTTGGTTGAGTTCTGAAATTAAGACACAAATAGCTACATAATAGCTACATTCGTAGGATATATAAGTACAGACAATCCCAGACGATAAATCCCCGGGATAAATATGATTTCTAATATTTGACAGTTTTAAATTAATTTATTTTAGACTAAAATTCGTTGATGATAAGAGTCATAGTGAATAGTTATATTTTAAATTAACTTGTCGTTCTATTTCAAACAATTTATAAATGTAGAATATTTAATCCATTATTATGTATTAAGAATTATTAAATAAAAAACCGAAAGGACCATCTAGAAGATATGCCATCCTCGCATAAAACTAGTTTTATTAGTATTATTATTTAAGTCATTAAAATGTAATTATAAAATAAACTTCAGTTGTCTGCGATATATAATACAATATTTAATCCAAACTCGAAAATTCTTTTAATTTATAAAAGACTATTAAAATTAATAACATTTAATAAATTAGATAAAGAAAATATTCGTTTACAGTAGTTCTTATTAGTTTTTTGATAAAGGATTTTGTATAATCCTATGTATAATATTCAACTTGAATCTATTTTTAATAATGCAACTTCTGTAATGCATACCTAAATCTACAATATGCACATCGAATTAAAAAATAACTCATTCAGACATTTACGCTCAGACGTTTCAAAAATATTTTATTAGACAAGAAAGCTCATCTCAAAAACAAATTACATAATTATACAATCGCTTATTGTATAATACACTCAAGTTTGTTTCACGCTGTTTATAAATTTCATGCTAAAATATAATATATCTCTTATAATATAATTTACATTTCTACTCTCGGCGTTTATTATATAGTGGATACTATAATAGATAAAATAACTCATATGAAACACCAATAGGTTGAAAAGGAACCAATGTGAATAATGGCGAATATTAAGAACTTGCCAGGCAGCTTTAGTGGAAGCAATTAACTCGCACGTAAAGAAAACGAAATATGAGAGAAAGTAAATGCACATTTTATGCTGCAGTTATCAGTAATCAAAGCGTAATATGTTGGAGAGAGTGATTCGCAATTACGTATGACATTTGTATTCAAATTAGTTTCCCATATAGGAAAGCTGAACTGGACGAACCATATTCATCCTGTATCATTTACATTTAATTGACACATTAACTTGTTTATCAGCAGCAGATGCGAGTCTATTAGTTTTAATAAAAAAATCGATGTTTTACTGTGCAATAGTTGACATAAATTGTTTGCTGTTTTGTGCCAATAAAGAAGGTATGCATGCATCTGTCTTTGCATGCATACCATGCATACGTTGCGTGGTGATTGATATAATGATAGAACTATAGTAGAACTAAGTTTCAACAAATTTTTATTGCAAAAGGAATCAGAAATATAACAATCTAATTTCCTTTACACAACAATATAGATTAAATTTTCACATAATATTGCAATTTTCTGGTTTGGTTTCCATCTCTTTCAAATATTTTTAATATGACGTAGCTATTGGTAAATCAAGTCGATTCACAAAAAATTACTTAGATATGACAAAAAACATATTTGTAATTATACATAAGACCGTTTGAGAATTGCTGGCATATTCACAGTTCAAAGTTCGTAGAAGTAATGTTGAAAGAAAGAAGAAAAAAGAAGTTGAAATTCCGGCAATAACTTTATTGCGTTTTACGATGCCTATTACAAGTAAATAATATTTTGCGTGTATTTAAACTGATGATTTTCTTATGATTTCCTTACTTTGATTTTGGTAAAAAATTGTGATAGCGATTATTAAGCAGAATAGCACATAAATATAATAATGTGGAACTGGTTGACATGGTGTTAATTTATGGCAAATATTTACAAGACTCTGCGACCATACAATATCTTTATGTGGAATGTTTTCCATACGAGTAGCACTACATCTGGTGTACGAAGAACATGTGATATCATGTGACCATGATGGTATATCACGTGACCAGATTTTGGCCAACTTTTCTCAAATTTTCTATTCCAAACCGGGTCTCCTTTTTAACGATTAATCTACTGTAGCAAGCGTTTCGTCTCATCAAACTGCCATCCTTTTAACATGAGTTAAATATATATAATAGAACAAAATACTTAAGTATGAGAAATGTCAACATATTCAATAAAATCATTGTTAAAGGTAATATTTTATTATTATAGATAAAAAATTATGTATCACATTTGTATAACCAAGTCAAGTGCGAACAAATAATATGCCATTGGAATATTTGGCAACAACAGAACCGTTGGGAACATATCCCAATACACAAAATTATAGTTTATTTAATCTCTACTTGCCAAATAAAAAATCCCAAACGGCTCTTATCTCATACCGTCGCTGGTATTTATGGCTAGGCTCAGGTAGGCTGCTCCGTTTATCGGCAAGATAAGAGAATTTTTTATTTGGCAAATAGCGATGAAATGAATAGTACAATTATTCACACATATTTAACCCAATTGGGTTTTCTTCGAATTATGAACTCGAGCGTGGAAGCCAGTTTTCCAATCGGCATAGTATGTAACAGTCCTAATGTTTCCATCATCCTCCACAAGCGAGTATTCTCCTCGGACTACGTCGCCTTTCTTTTCTTCTTTGTGGAGCTTTATATCATGAGTCTTTTGGTCGTTTACACCATATTCGAATTTGTAATGGTCATTCTTGCCATGATGATCTACAACATAAACTTTTACCATTAATTTTACTTTATTTGCAAAAGAGAAAAGTAAAGCAAAAGTCGAACTGTAAAGATTCACTTTGTATCATTAATAGATAATAGATTTGGTTAACTTTTAATACAATAATAAAAATATGGTGTAAATAAGAAATAGGTAATAAAAAACCATTAAACAATCATGGCAATCATGGGGTATATATTAAACATAGGTATATCATGAGAAGTTGCTGATGATCGTACTTTCAACATTTGCAACATGCGAGAAATAAAATAATAATGCTATTATTTTATTACAAAATATTGAAATAATAACAAAATGTCGAGAGTTACATTATACGTATTTGTTTAGATTATTTTAAATAAGTATTAAGTAAATAATGCTCAGTATTTTTTTAATCTGTTTGTGTTAAAGCAGTTCTACCTAAGATAATATCATCCATTGTAATTTCAAAATACTGTGTACTCAGAACTAATAAAAGTCAAGCACTTGTTCTCGCGTAAGGAAAGCGAATGGATGACCTCCTATATATGTATCTACAATATCCATTGTAGTCTAGGATGACAGGGTCCAGTATTGAGGGTGCCATTGTATACTTGGGTACGAATCCTAACTGGGAGAATTTGATATCTCCCCTAAATATGGATATATTTATACTCATCTCTATGTACATGTAACCTTCTTCTCTGCAACCTAGAGCTTTAAGTGGAGGTAGTCAATTCTTATATTGCAAACTTATTAATAATAAACTATTTACGAGTCCAGACTCATAATAGTTCGACCAGATATATTTTTATAACTAATATATTTAAATAAAAGTAATATCACTCTGAAAACTATTTTATTAAAGAAAAATATTGATAACAGACACAAAGTCTAACCTTTTAATTTGAATACGATGAAATACTATTACGTTATGATGTGTGTGTTACGGTGGGCCAAAAAACATAGGCGCTATACTTTACAACAATAGCACCAGGTAATTTGGAGTGATACCAGAAAACGTGTGCTAAGAAACCCACATGAAACTTATCATCCTGACTGTTTGATTAGGAAAGTGAAGTTCCCTGCATCTCTTGCGTATGAGTGACATAAGCGTAGAAAAATTGCATTTCGTTGATGGTAATGTGACAGCATGAGAATATAAACAAGTATTGATAAACAATTTATTGCTTGCAATACTATACATGTCAAGGCACTGACGCACAATACATTTTCCAGCAGGATGGTGCTGCGTGTCACACAACAAAAACTGTCAAAGCTTGGTTTACAAAACATAATGTCTAAGATATGAAATAACCCTCCAGTGCAGACATTTCGCCAATAGAAACACTGTGGCATAAAATGAGAAAACAGTTGCACAAACATTCTGTCCGTTCAGTTAACGATCTACGCACCAAATTGCAAGAAATTTGGGACAGCATGCTTCCTGAAAAATGCGCTAAGCTGGTAGATACAATAGCCGCCAGAATTAAAGCTCTTATTGTTAATAGAGATGATGTAACACAATCTTAATGAAGCGATCGAACTATTCTGAACCGCGAATCTTATTGTATTTTTTTACTAACAAAATTGTCGTTGACATATCATAATGTAATAATATTTCATCGTATTTAAATTAAAAGTTTATATTTTGTTTCTGTTGTCAATATTTTTCTTTAATAAATTATGGGTACCGCTATCCAGATGTGAATTAGTTTTAAATTATTTTACAATGTTATTTTAATGGCTTTGACATTTTTCTGAAATTATTTTTCACTAAATTAGAAATTAATCGAGGAAGCCGTTACTCTGTGGTAGTTCATAATTCACAACGGAAATGAATAGAACAACTACTAAGTTTTATACCACTGTATTGTATAAAACTTAGTAGTTGTTTTACTCATTTCCGTTGTAAATTAGAAATCATTACAGAGGTAATAAGACTTAAAACATCAAAGGCTTAATGCCCTCTGAAACTGTTTCAAATTGTTTTTGGTTTAAATGTAAATGAACAAAATATCCTAATTATGCTTAGTAATTACCATTATATTCAATTAACGGATATACCAATAAAATTAAGAAGATTTTAAACAATAAAATGGGTATTGTAATAAATCTTACTAAATTAAGGACCTTAATGTGTTTTGTTTATTTTGGTATTATTATTTTAATAATTTATTTTTCATAATTGTTTTTCCTGATAAAAGTGAATTTCAGATACTATTATTCTGACAGTAGGTACAGGCTTTTGTAGGTGGTATTCAATGAAGAAAATTCTTCCGGGTTATTCCCTGCTAGTTGTCAAATTATCCTTAACGTTCCACTGATCAACCTATCAACTTGTTCAGTCATTGTATCTGTTCTAGAGAATCCAGTTAGCGAGGTTTAGGGACTGTCTTTAATAGATTTTCCGTGATATGCATGATATGCAAGATATTAAATAGTAAGGTATGCGAACCGGTGGTGCTATATACGAGTACTGTACATTACCTGGCATACCATATATTACTAAAACAAAATTACAAAATGTAGATGTAATAGAATTTACCTTTTTGTTCGGTGGTATGGTCATCCAAATGAGGAGAGATTTGTTTATCTATATTTATGTAATGTGAATCTTGGTGACTCGACACCTTCGACAATTTCGCCTGCTGCGTGACTGCGCTATTTAAAATGTGTGATGTATCCAAATGTCTTTGATCTGCATTGCTGTATAGCTGATGTTGTTCGGTATTGTCATAATGCAAAGATGTAGCTGAGCTTTTCAACTAGAAATAAGAAAGATATTTCACCACTTGGACTATCATTGGCACTGTTGGAATTGTTCAAGTCGTATTTAGCAATAGGCAATGAGTCTGAAACCACAGTACTCAGTATCACGGTATCAAACCATTTGCCATCTTAGCTAGTTCTGATGTTCTACAGGGCTCTGCATTGGGACCACTAATGTCTATCGTTTGCATAAACATTAGTGTGTTTGTTTATAATATAATGAAAGGCCTTGATGTGCATAGTTTATTATATGCTGATTTAATTTTCTTTATATAATAGAGACAGAAAGTCACTGAGACAAGTTACAAAGTAATTTGAATAAATTAAATTATTGGTGTCTACTGAATAATTTAACTGCATCTAAATGCAGTGGTTTCATTATATTTTCACTGCAGGTATTACTAAGGCTTAAAGCAATTAACGATTTCAATGTCATTTTTAAGATATATTTAGATTTTAACGATCTAAACATATTGTTAAAATTCTAACGATAACGATGTTAATATTATTATGTGTGCGTATGAAGATGTACTATCCCTCTGTAAGGTCAAGGATAGTGGTTACTTTTCATTGGTATGGTCGTCGGGATATATCACTTATATGAACTACATTGAACTATAGTTTGTTCTCGATTCTAATGGGTAAAGTTCCTCTAACTATGGTGCTTATAACCTTATGACTAAATATTGAGACACCTGATCATCAATTCTCACAGAGAAGGTTCTGTTATACAAAAACTGATTAAGAATATTAAGCCATTTATTTGAATAACTGAGCAAAAGAACAATAAAAGCGCCAAAAATATCGTTTTTAGCAGATATAAAATATAACCAAAGTATTTTCAATACGCAAACCTATCAATGACCAAAGCAACAGTGCATAAGTTAGCTATCTGCCTTTATAATGATAATATTGATAACGAATAAGCCCCAAATTTCACTACCGATATGACGTAAATAACAGAGGTGAAGAGCACATTACATAAAAAAGTTATTGCATTGCGTGGTCATTTACGAACAAATGAGAACTTGTAATTGTCTAGTTGCAATAATGCCGATTGCAAAAATGTAAGCTATTAATTTATGATTTTCTTAAATTGCTAGTGTTCATCGACGTAATACACTGAATTTAACTTCAATTTGACGACCCGTACTACCACCATACCAGGTATAGGTATATAGGTACAGGTTACACCACCATATTACCTTCAGTATCTTCAATTTTATAAATATTTATTTTTGGTGTGTTAAATGTCCCATCATTAATGGACCTTTCTTTTAATCTACCAAAAATAGATTTATTAGGTAGTCTTCTTTTTGAAGAATGATTAAAACACATGACTGAACTGATGATTACACGAACACATGATTAAACTGAAATATTATAAACAACAATCAAATACAATAATTAACTAACTAATAATTAAATATATTTATTTATATTAACAATTAATCATTGTTATTCTTCAATGTGACATTCGTTCCTAAGCAAAATTTACTTTAAAAATATTAATTTTTATTAAAATCGGGCCGATCCGATAGGACTTGCACCTTGACGAAGTTCTAGTGCAAACTAGAACGGGTAGGTCGGCTTGCGCGTTTTAATGGTTTAAGGAGCCGTACCATAGGTTTAACCATAGTGGGGGGTCCTTATTGAAAAACCAGACTAAGACAAGTCCCTGAAGGAGAGCAGCAGCTCTTTCAGTAGTCATTGTGGCAGAAACCGTGGGGGTTGGTACGGTGCTATGAGACACACGACTGCGATGTGGAAGGCAAGAGGAAACCACCACATTATAATCCTCAGAACAGCTAACAGAAAGCTTATCCCAAATAATAATGGCGTCTCCTGGGGCAAAAGACACCGGAGGTAAAATAGTCCTCCGTTCGGATCTCCGGGTGAGGACTGTTCCGGGAGACGTAATCGAATGCAATGGTAGGGATAGTAAGAGGTGTAGCATTTCACGAGTCGGAGCGTAGAATGTCAGAAGCATGAGACAAGCAGGGAAGCTAGAGAATCTGAAGATAGAAATGGATAGGTTAGGATTAGATATAGTAGGTATAATTGAGATGCGCTGGCCGGAAGTAGGAGAGTTTTGGAGCGGTGACTATAGGGTAATACACACAGGATCGGTAAATTGAAACGCGGGAGTAGGAATCGTTATGCGGCAGAACGCAGGACAGTGTGTAGATATCTACCTACAATACAGCGAGAGAGTAATGGTGGTCAGGTTAGATTCGAAGCTAGTGAAAACAGTAATAGTTCAAGTATATATGCCTACTTCTAGCCACAGTGAGGAAGAGTTAGAAGCCGTTTATTCGAACATAGAGCAGGTAATAGGATTTGTGAAGGGTCATGAAAATTTAATAATAGTGGGAGATTTTAACGCAGTCGTAGGTGAGGGGAAAGAAGGAGAATTTGTAGGTCCTTATGAATTAGGAAACAGAAACGAGAGAGCTAGCAGACTGATAGAATTCTGTGAAAAGCACAAGATGGTAGTCGCGAACACATTGTTCAAGAATCACGTTAGGAGGCGGTACACCTGGAAAATGCCAGGAGGGAAAGACAGGTATCAGATATACTACATTCTGATTAGAAAGAGATTTAGAAATCAAATAAAAGACTGTAAGAGTTATCCAGGAGCAGATGTAGACAGCGACCACAACTTGGTAGTCATGAAAGCTAGATTAAAGTTAAAAAATCTGAAAACCTGGAAGGATAAGAAACGTATAAATGTAGACATATTGAGGGATCAGAATATGAAAGATAAGTTCCAGGAGAAAACAGATCAATTAATAAATAAAGCGAGTAAAGACGAAATCAAGAACGCAGAAACTGAGTGGGAGGGTATCAAGAATAGTCTAGATTCCGCGGCTACGGACGTTTTAGGACACGAGAAAAGGAAAGCTGGGAATCCCTGGATAACGGACGAAATCTTAAACTTAATGCAAGAGAGACGAGGCTACAAAAACAGACGAGACGAGGAAGGACTGAAAACTTATAAGGCAATAAAGTGGGAAATAATTAGAAAATGTAGAAAAGCGAAAGAACAATGGATAGAGGATAAATGCAAAGAAGTAGAAGATAAGTTGCAAGTAGGTAAGACCGATGAGGCTTACAAAATAATTAAGAGGAACTTCAGGGATATAGGAACAATAAGTAGAAACGTTAGGAGTCGACCGGGGGACATACTGATCGGAAGAGAGGAGAAAACGGATAGATGGAAGCAGTACTTAGGAAATTTATACCAAGGTCAGGAATTAGGAGAGATATTAGTGGAAGAATCTAGCATCGATAGGGAAGATGTAGGAAAACCTATATTGAGAGAGGAATTTGAAATAGCACTAAGGGGGCTAAAGAACAATAGAGTGCCGGGTGTAGATAAAATACAGGCGGAAATTTTGAAATGTGTGGAACAGAAAGTAGTATATAGGATGTTTGAACTGGTAAAATACATATACGAAACTGGCGAGATGCCGGAGGATTATAGGAGGAACATTACCGTTACTATACCGAAAAAGAGAGGAGCCGACAAATGCGAGAACTTTAGAATGATTAGCCTAACCTCCCATGCGTCAAAAATCTTAACCAGAATAGTGCAGAAGAGGATGGAAAATAGAGCGGAGGAAATACTAGGAGAAGACCAATTAGGGTTTAGGCGAAATAGGGGAACTCGCGACGCTATTCTAGCGCTAAGAGTAATATTAAAGAAAACAATAGAAAAAGGAAAGAACGCTTATATAGGATTTGTAGATTTAGAAAAAGCTTTTAATAACGTAAGATGGCAAAAAATGTTCGAGATACTAAAGAGCGCGGGAATGAAGTATAGAGATAGGAGAGTAGTGCACAATCTATACAAAGAGCAAACTGCTGTTATAGAAGTAGAAGGGGTAAAAAGGGAAGTAGGTATTAGGAAAGGAGTAAGACAAGGATGTACGCTATCACCACTAATTTTTAATCTGTACATCGAAGAGGCGATTAATGTGGTAAAAGAGTGGATTTCGGGATTAAAGTACAGGAACAGAAACTAAAAATGCTGAGATTCGCGGATGATATAGCAGTAGTAGCATCTAGTAAGGAGGAATTAGAATCAGCATTGAACGAAATGGAGGCAGTGTTGACAGAGGAATACGGAATGAGGGTGAATAAAATCAAAACTACAGTGTTAGTGTGTAAAATGCGCGAGAGCAGAGCAAGAACCAAAGTACAAATTAATAATGAAAGATTGAAGGATTTTAAAGACTTCACTTATTTAGGAAGTAAACTAAATTGGGATGGAAGAAGCGATAAAGACATAAAACAAAGAATAGCGCAGGGTCGAGTAGCTTTTAACAAAAAGAAAGCACTTTTATGCTCGGGGATAATAAACTTAGAGACAAGGAAGAGATTTTTGAAAACATATGTATGGAGCACGGCACTATACGGTTGCGAAACCTGGACAGTAGGGGAAGCAAGTAGGAAGAAATTAGAAGAAGCTTTTGAGATGTGGTGTTACCGAAGAATGATGAAAATACCATGGACTGATAGGGTTAGAAACGATGAAGTATTGGAGAAAGTCGGCGAGAAAAGAAGTATGTGGAAAAACATAAAGAAGAGAAGAGATAGAATGGTAGGCCACTTGCTGAGACATGGGGGAACAGTCCGCGATATTTTGAAGGCAGAAATAGAAGTGAAGAAAGGCAGAGGTAGGCCTAGATTAGACTACTGCTCGCAAATAGTAAGGGATGTAGGTTGTAGCACAATTAGCGAAATGCGTAGGTTAGCACAAGATAGAAGAAGCTGTAGGTTAGCGTCCAAACAGTCTTAGGACTGATGACCTCATGATGATGATTAAAATCGGGCCACAACTGCAAGACTAACCCCATATGCCATATACAGTCGAAAAGAGAAATGTTTTGTTCTCCGTATTTTAATTGATACATTAGGCATTTGATACCTGTACTATATTTAAATTCATTAAGATACATACAAGTTTATAATCAATTGAAACGCAACATCACAGCAACATTCAGTCAATATCCAATATTGTCATTATTATGATATATCTTAAATTTATCAATTTTGACAGTTCATACTTATTGTTTCCTTTCATTATAAATATTGAAAATAAAGTGTTTACTACTCATTATTACGTCTGTTCATAGAAAAAGCAGTGTATGGAACTCACATTAGAGGCTATTAAGTATGATGGTTTAATAGCACTCATTAAATGTTCATTCCATAATATACCAATCTATACGTAAATCACAGCCGACTATGACATAAAAATGATTTTTAATAAAGATATGAAAAATATTTTGAAGACATCTTATTGGAGTTATCGGAAATTTTAACAAACGATTTCTGGTTTTATTTGGGAAGGAAAAAGAGATAGCCATTGAGATTCATTTTGTTATTCAGTTAGCATTACTAGCTTGGATTAAATATGTTATATGTTCTTAAATAGCTATTTGTTCATTATTTCTTAAGATATAACTCTCCGACAGTATAAAATCGTGATAATACTATTTAGGTACCCTAAAAAGTATTAATTTTTTGTTAAAATCAGGACACAAATTCAGGACTGACCATACATAAGTGGATATTGCATTGTTTTCCTAAGTCATTTGGGACATACGATGAAATTCTCCTTGTGTGACGTGTATTTATCCTTCGAAAATACAGTAAATGAAGCAAATTATTATACTTACACAAACTTTTAACCTTATTTCAAAGATAAATCTGTGTAGTTGCACGTTCCAATTATTTGCATAGCCCGCGCTTCGCGGTGTTGCCGCTATGCGCCCAAATCAATCGATGACGTTAAACGCCTCGATCTTTAATTTACAATATAAAATAAATCAGATGATCAATTTCATGCCGTTGCATCACTTAAAACTACAAAGTACGATGCATCACTGTAAAAAACACGGTATTTTTCAATCATTTCCAAAATATTTTTCCCCTCATTCGAAAATGTCCCGTCATAAGAATCAACTCATTTTAATTCATTTTACCTCCTATACATTATTTTTTTCTCTTAATCCAAATAGTAAAATTTTCAAAAATTCGTGAAGCTCTATTTTAAACTGAAGAATATATTAGCAAATTTTCATTGCGTTTCATCATATTTGAAAATCCCGTTGGATCCTCCTTAACACTATAGAAATATCGAAATTTGCACACACAGTACTTTAATATTCAACCTATACCTTGTTTTCGAGTTCCAATGATTCGGCCACTCCGTATCGTCCAATATTTTCATGTTGGTGTCCAACTTGCGCTATAACTACCGGTGTTAAATGAGCAATATTCTCATGGGATATACCTCCTAGTTGATGATAAGATTGATAAATTCCTAAATGATTTCCATTTCCGTATGTTGGTGCAATTTGGGGGTAATACAACTGAGGCCGATGGAGGATATCAGCAGGTGCGTGGCAATTACAGTTACAGTGTTCCGCATGTACTGTTAATGGGCTAGCAAGGCTCATGGTTATCTAAAAGAGGAGAGATATAAAAAGCTGATATCCATAATATTTATGTCTGGTGTAATAACGGATCAACGATGAATCAAACACTATCATACTTTAAATTGTAAAAAAAAGTTTGCTGATTAAGAATATGAAACCTTCTTACTTTTTTCATATTTAAGGAATCACCCCACTTACTTTTGAAATTTCACACCTACATTATTTGTACCAAAAATAAATCCTTACTTCATTCTGTACACAACACAGATGCATTTATTTTATATATATATATATATATATATATATATATATATATATATATATATATATATATATATATATATATACATTTTGCCATATAAGAAAGCTAGACAATTTTTAAATTAGTTTTCGCTATAAGACTACATAAAAAAATGTTGATTATTTAAGAAATATATCTATAAGGTGTCCCAGTTGGAACTGTGGATTTAAATTACGCGCCATTTGAGTTCTGTCAAAGATAGAGCGGCAATATTTAACGACGGTTGTCTACAAACCATACGACATCAACTTGCCGCAATTAACAGTTCACTAACGAATAGTTTGTGTATAACTGTTTTGTGAATGTAAGCGATCATTTATAGTTGCATTAAGAAAAATTCACATAAAATTAGGAAAAAATGAAGCACCTACGTATGTAGTTAACAGCTCGTAATTTAATCAATAAATTTGAAGAGGCGATTTCTGTTATTGATAATGCAACACCAATACGTCCTTGTCATGGTCGGTCTATTGAAAATATTGCTGCAGTGATAAAAAGTGTACGGGAATATCTAAACACATCAACCGACATTGTGCACAGCAATTGAATCTGTCGAGAACCACCACGTATCAGGAAGGATCTCCATCTGTCAAAATACAAAATTCAGGCGTCCATATGAAAGATATTCGTTTCCATTTGTAGCAGTATCATCTGCATTTTATGTTGCAGAATAAAAAAACTCAGTTTCTCAAATACTCTTAGTACTATTTATTAATAAGTCACATCGTATACTTCCAAATGAGACACGCTTCATGTAAAAATTGTAATGTAAGTACTGGAAATGGTGTAAAATGTAGTTGAAGTTTCAATAATCTAATACACGTCTCTGATTTGCGTCTAAATACATTAATACATAAATTATTTATGAATAATGCTATCTACTATGAAGAAAAGTAATTACAAGTATTACGAATATCATACTTATATATTAGAATAAATATGGGAGACATTTTTTTGTATAGAGAAAGTTGTGGTGACAATATAAAAAAATAGGGGTGGTTTCTTAAAAAAATAAGGTATTTAATTCATAATCAGAAAAGTTTTTTGTAATAAAATAATTTTTGATTTACTTTTCTATATTTTCAGATAACTCAGATATCGACTATAAAATACATTCTAAGACATCATAACATTACTTATGTATATTTACGAATAATATTTACTTCTATGAATAAATTTAATTTAAGTATTAATGGGAATTTATTTTCAATTACAAAAATGATATAATATTGAAAAAATTTGGCGATGGTTTAAAGGAGGTTATAAGTTTGTAATCATCTCATTCGTTCTTATACAATTCCAAATGGCTTTTGGTTCATCTTCTTATATTTTCAAATAACAGACATATTCTGCATACAAAAACACTTCCCAATTTTATGTGTAGTTAAAAAATGAACTGTTTAAGTACACAACATGCCATTGCTTATTTAGCAGTTTCTTAAAACTCTATTTAAGCTGTTAAAATGTACAAATTAGTAAAACATAACTTATTTCGCTTCTCTCTTTAAGAGAGTAATATTTAGCTCAGTACTTACTCCTTCATCTAACCCCCGAATAGTTACTCAAACATATACAGACACACTCAGTTGACTAATGTGGGAATCGAATCTATGCCCAGATTACTTCGAACTAGAACCTAAATCAGCTCCGAGCAATTGGAGGGACCTAGCCAGTTCCAACCTAATCGAATAAATCCAGAGAACGATATAATTATGGAGTGATTTACCCTTAGAGGATATGACCTTACATGAACATCCATGTTAAGCCGAATTAAAATCTATAGTCCACATCACACTACTGAAAAACATTTTCTTGTGTTTTTTATTATAATGAATAATAGCAGTTCCATCAAATATTACGACACATTTGGTGGCCATTATTGGCACTCACTAGTCTTGAAATTATTCTTAAATTGCGAATTGCGTATGTTCTATGCTAATATACATATACTCATAGATGTACACTGGTTTAAATAAATTATGTATCGTATAATATTATGCCTTTCCCCAATTAAATTATTCGTAATACTAAGCAAACGGAAGCATTCGACCAGTCATGTTCACTTTATCTTTGTTCTTTTATTCTGAATATAATCGACACAAATGTTATTACCACCTGGAATACCCATTAAATAAAATACATCTAAACACAATTCATAATAAAAAGTAAATATTAAGGTTGGAATAACTGATAGTAAATAATATTAAATAAAACAATGACATGGTAGTAACATTAAAAAAAACAGATGAGTTTAAAAAAGATTTCTAATTATATAACCATTTCTCTAAATTTTACTCTATTCGATTCTCTTTTGTGGAAATATAGGGTGTCTCAGTTGTAATTATAGGATTTGAATTGTACATTTGTGTTTTGTCTTATGTAACGACTGTCATCTACAAATTATACAGCGTTAACATGCTGTAATTAACAGTTCAACAACGAATAGTTTGTGTACAACTATTTCATGAAAGTGAGCGATCATTTACAGTTGCATTAACAAAAATTCGCACAAAATTAGGATAAAGTGAAACGCCTATAGAGTTAGCAGTCCGTAACTTAATCAAAAAAAATTTAAAAATGGATGCTGTTATTGATAAAGCAACACCAATACATCCTCGTGTCGGTCAGATGAAAATATTATAGCAGTGACAGGAAGTGTACGGGAGTAACCAAAAATCAATACCACCTTTTTTCTTTTCTAACGCCCGATTAACAAATGTACGATGTTGTAAATGGTTTGTAACTTTTTATTTTTGTGTCAATTGTATTTTGTATGCTGACAGATGCAGATCATTCTTTAAGATACAATGCCTGGTGGCTCTTGACAGATTTAATTATTCTGCACGACGTCGGATTGATGTATTTGGATACTCTGGTACACTGTCTCTCGTGTATCATCGTGTATCTATATATACCCCGTTTGGCATCAAATTGGTATTGCATTTTACACCACATTCCAGACCGTGTATCATGTTATCTGGAACATTTTCTAATTACTCTCTCACCCGGTTTTCTATTGTTAGTCTGATTCGTCATTCATTGTTGTAAATCTGACATTTAATCTAGCCCCACAGAAAATAGTCCAGAGGATTTATGTCGGGAAACGGTGCAGGCTACCGGAATGGACCGTTGTTTAAAATCCCTGTCATCGAAACGTTTGTTAAATATTGGTTATGGAGTGGAGCTCTATAGTGTTGAAAAAATTGTATTCTCCTACAAGATGAATGTTATCTAAGAAATCGTTTTCAACTTAACCAAGAATATTTAAATCTTCGATTAATACTATACGATTGTTTATTAAAATCCAAGAAATCTGAAAATTTGTTTCCTTATACTGATGCTGATTTTATTCATAAAATTATATTCGTCCTTGTGGATGACTATGAGGATGTGGATGACGGAATGAGGGTGAATAAAAACAAAACTAAAGTGTTAGTGTGCAGAGGGCGCGAGAGCAGAGCAAAAACGAAAGTACAAATTAATAATGAAAGATTGGAGGAAGTTAAAGACTTCAATTATTTAGGAAGTAAAATAAGTTGGGATGGAAGAAGCGATAAAGACATAAAACAAAGAATAGCGCAGGGGCGAGTACTTTTTAACAAAAAGAAAGCACTTTTATGCTCGGGGGTAATAAACTTAGAAACAAGGAAGATATTTTTGAAAACATATGTATGGAGCACGGCACTATACGGTTGCGAAACCTGGACGGTAGGGGAAGCAAGTAGGAAGAAATTAGAAGCTTTTGAGATGTGGTGTTACCGAAGAATGATGAAAATACCATGGACTGATAGGGTTAGAAACGAAGAAGTATTGGAGAAAGTCGGCGAGAAAAGAAGTATGTGGAAAAACATAAGGATGAGAAGAGATTGAATGGTAGGCCACTTGCTGAGACATGGGGGAATAGTCCGCGATATTTTGGAGGCAGAAATAGGAGTGAAGAAAGGCAGAGGTAGGCCTAGATTAGACTACTGCTCGCAAATAGTAAGGGATGTAGGTTGTAGCACAATTAGCGAAATGCGTAGATTAGCACAAGATAGGGAAGCTGGAGGTTAGCGTCCAACCAGTCTTAGGACTGATGACCTAATGATGATGATGATGTGGATGACTAGCTTTCAAATAATGAGCGCATGTGTATTTGTAAAGGTGGTAGTTATTTTTTAATAAAATTTTGCTTATACTTTTTTACGCGTATACACTTTTCGAATACTACTATTCGTGTTTTCTTTTTGTGATAATAATATCTCCAATTCAAGTTCTTCTGTCACTATGGTGCATAGTTGGCTCCTTTTTAGCTCCTTTTTGGCTGGTTTTAGGTTCTTAAAATTTTGAAATTCTTACAGAAAATCTTCTTATGTTTTTTTAAAATCAAACAAATTGTAGAATTCTAAAGTTAATGTCAGTTCCGATGAACCCGAAGTAATTTGAAACATTTTTGTCAGCAGCTTATATGCCAATATATAAAATTTTTAAAGAATATCTATCGTAAATCCACTATTAACAGAGATACACAGATATTTCCCTTAAAGAATCATTCAGCAAGATATTTATAAAACAACAATTTACAAGTGAACAAAAATGATTTATACATGTTTTGTACTTAAGGTACATATTTATAAAATAAAATAGCCAAAAATTAGTTACTATATTTTTCTCTTCTTGTTTATTTTTTTAAACTTTGCCCATTGTAACGTTTGTGAAACTAACATAAGTACGTAATGTATAAGTCAAGTGAACACTTAATTATAATAGATAACCATGAGTAGTTTACAGATCCTTATATTATTTTTATGCGCCAATTTAAAACACTTAGGCATTATTAAGCAAACATTTGCATCTGTAATTGGTGTTAATTTTCTTTTAATTGACCTCAGCGTAATTATTTATTTTGGTATTCATGAAACGTAAAATGTCATGTTGCTATTTGTAAATTGTACATCTCATTGAATCGTAAACTAATTCTAATTTGTTTGCAGGAATAATTAAAATATTTTATATTCACTTTGTTAATATAGTAAATATGTACATATACTTAACAGAAATTAAAATTCTTAAAGGTTTGTACATGTTCTGTTTCATAAACTATCATCTCATTTGTTGTGCATATATCTAAATCATTAATTTCCATCATCAAATGATTTCAATGTCAATGCTAATATGAAACAGCGTGATACTTATAATTATCATAAATTGGATTCACTTGACGCAGAAATAAAAAATTATTATGAAAATTAAAAAAAAATTCATTATAATTCACCTAAGTGCCTTCCAAAACAAAGTAAAATGAAATAGATAATGCAACTGAGATCAAACGTACTTGACAAAGAATAAGATATGTACATGTAATACGTATTCAAAATATAAATAATGCATACATTTAAAGTAAGTGTACATTTCCTTAGTAATTAAATAATATTAATAATCATGGAGGGAAGTTAGTAATTAGAGAATCGACATATAAATACCTTGAAAATTATAATATTAATAAAATCATGATTTCCAATTTCACTAGATTAATCTGGACTTAAATGGAGGTAATTGTTCACAATTTATTTTACATTTCCATTTATGCGAATATAATTTCGATTCCATAAAAACTGACTGGCTTTGTATTTCTGTCAGTACATTTGTATCGTCCGGTAGTTAAATAATAATGATAAAGTAATTTACATATATCCAATAGGTAACATCCAATTAAATAAAAATTTCATAAAACTCTTCAGTAATAAGAAAGATGTTGTAATAAAGCCACTTAAAAAAACAAAAAAGGAAGACGTTCGGCTTAACAGATTATGAGATGAATATAAGAACCCATTATATACAGAGTACATCACGATGAATAGCCTATTATACGTTTCTAAAAAGCCATATATAATATGAACTAAAAATTTGTCATTATAGATTTTCCCAGGTGCTGTATTTGATGAAATTGCTGCCACATATGTAATACTTGATACACTTATTATGTAATACACATATGTAATAATACCAGTTGTACTTGAGGCTGACAATAACTTACTTATTTTAAATGGCATACTCAATTTTTTGTACTATGAGTATATTTGAATTATATTCATTTTTTAAACTAAGTTTCAATACAATCCGCTATTTCCAACACTAGAAGTTTCTAAGACATTTCTGTTTTAATGAAATCTGATATGAATTCTACTAAGGGCAGTTCTAAAAATAATTACAAAACGTGCTAATACAACTAATTTTCCTTAGTATGAATCTGGATATAATTAAACAACGTTTAAAGAAAACAAAGATTACCAATATTATGAATTACTGTTGACTAGAAATTTTTACCATTCAACTCATGGCGATCTAAAGAAGCATTGTAAAATATATTATTTACAAAGTTTTGATCTATATGACGATTATTCGAAATATTTTGACAACATAATATAAATTTCAATTATGTTATATTTCCGTTAGAAATATAACATAATTGAAAATTTTTTTTTCTGAAATTTCTGAAACACCCATTTAAAAGTATTTCAAATCCAGTAGCGCAACCACATCAGAAACATGAAGATTGTAAACATATTTTCTTTATTTTGGCCCTGAAAGAAAATAAAAGTAAACATTGAAATTTTAAATTGAATTGAATTTGAATTATTGTGAAATTTGTTATCACAGAAAATATTATAAACGAGTAAGAATATTAAAGTGGAACTATTATGGTACATAATTGCTTAGGGAACGTCCTGAATATGCGTAGATAAATGTAAAAATATTTTTTAGAATTTAGAAATATAATGGTCGTTTATATGGCTAGATAAAGAATTAGATAAGGTAATGCAGGAACTTGTAAATCATGTATTATATTCGGAAGTTAAATACAGAAGTTTTAAGAAAGTAATTTTTTGTAAACTTGAATTTTTTTAAACTTTTTGTTTGTAAGCTTTGTCGTGTTGACAGCTTTGGGAAGACTTCATTACCTTAATTTAGTAATCAGAAATAAAGTAGACAAGAAGTGTAAACCGAAAAATTAGTCACAAAAGTTATACCTGACGTTGCTGACTATTTTATTCTCAAATATAATAAAATTATTCAAAACATCCTCTGTATCTAAACCTTCATCTATTCATAGAAATTAATATTATACTTCTAAAAATTATATTCTTAATAATTATTTTGAGCCCTAGAAAAAAAATACAATTATACTACTCTTTCATATTCATCATAAAATCATACATCATAATCATACATCATAAAATTCTTAATTATTGAAATTCATTTCATATTTTGGAATCTAAACTCTTTATTTTCAAATATTAAAATTTCGATATTATAATTATTTAAATCCACAAGTGGGGAGTAGGCAAGTTACGTTGCAGAATGATAAAAACATTAGTTAAATCAGTCAATAGATGCACATGGGGGCTATATTATAAAATATCCACACATGATCATTTTCACCAAACTGTTCATACCCAAAGTCTGTGTTTCTAAAATTTATTCGTAGATTCGTCGTCGAATTCTTCACAATTTCACTTATTCATGTACATATTTTAAATCAACAACACATCATATCATATTCAGTATTATGAATATGATATGTTTTGAACATGTTACATATTATTACTACTTATGGAAATAAGTTTATAAAACTATAAACGTTTACCAATAGTATACCAAAATAAACCAGTGTATTTTTCGTTATATTAACTAAACATTAATTAGTAAGCGAAATCATTAAGTAGCAAAAATTAAATTGGCAACATATTTTATTCAACAATACCTGGGCATAATGGCATTAAGGGAAATCTAATTGCAGATGACCTTGCCAGACTAGGGACCAGGGAAAACCTCTATGGACCAGAACCTGCAGTGGGAAGAAGTCGGAATCTGATCAGAGACCGCATCAATGGCTGGGCAAGAGATCAGCACAATAAAAGATGGAGAGGAGTAACGGATTGTCGAATAACCAAACTCTTCATCGAATACTCAGAGATTGAGAAATGGGCCCAAGAAATCATTAAATTGAACAGGCACAAAGCCAGAACCCTGGTGGGAATCATAACGGGCCACCATAATAGCCTGAATGCATATGAGCACAAGCTGAGGCTGATTGATAACCCAGCCTGCAGATACTGTAAAGAAGACGAGGAAACCTCGATTTATCTTCTTTACACCTGCCTTACACTGGAGGAGAAGAGGTATCTTATATTAGGGACCCCTATTATCCTAGAGAAGGCGAGGCTTAAGGCGGGGGACGTGCCTAAATTGCTCCTTTTATGGGATAGCATTTTTGGATAATGACCCGGATAAGAGGGGATCGCCAAGGGACTACCCATGCTATCAGAAGCTGATGAGGCCCAAACCTATATAATATAATAATAATAATTATTCAACAAAACCTATTGAATTCTGCAATTGGCAAAATCAGATATTATTAACATGTAAATATATTTGTAATATAAACCTGCAATGTTTGCAAATTGTAAACTTATATTAAATATTAAAATTCGTTAATGAGACAACAGCTAAAAATTGTTTTAGCTGTAAAACACATATCATCCACAATTTTCTAATGAAAGGAATACATTTAAATTGTTTTATATACAGGTATTCAGCTGATATATATTACACATATGACTCACACCAGTATATACGGTTTTAATTAGGTATGTAGACAAACTTAAAGGAGGGATTCGATTTTAAATTCATATAAACATATATTCTAAATTCATAGGTTTTCCAGATACAGTTTTTAGGATTTTATTAGGTTCTTAATTTTTCATAGACAGGTTTAAGACTAATTAATTCACCACTATTATTTTTCAAAATAATCTACAAGGTCCTAATTTGTTTTAATTATTTTTTACGGCCTGGCAGTTATTTGATGAAAAAAGTAAATGTATTTTTGTTTTACCGATTATTTAATTATTTTTAGTAGTAGATATGAAACATCGTTATTAATAGTAGCACATCAGTAATTAGATCAAAATTATGAATCGCAGGAGCAGGCAGGGGAAACTTTAGCCACTCAGGCCACCTGGTATGAATTCTAAAAATGGAAACTGTCTACAAAATATTAAGAAACTTAAAAAAATTATTTTAAAACCCTGTATTTGGAGAACCTATAAGTTTAAGAAAAAATGTTATATGAACTATTTGTGTTAAAATTATACAAAGTCTTCTCTTAAAATTTGCCTACGTACTTAATTAATAGCCTGTATAGCTTTTTGATGTTTTTATATATTATTTTGATACTTAACATGTATCTTAATGTATTAAGATACATGTACATGGAAGATGAATGAAGATGGTACATTGAAGCACAGTGAAGTTAAAATTGTCCATTCTTAATTCTTAAAATCATTATTCTAGAAAATTCGATTTAATAAAACAATATAACTTTAAATTTTAAAGTTATTTTAAATACCTATATGACTTGATAGATGCGAGTATATAAAATATATTATATCAATCAGTAGTGTGTTTTTACCTTTCAACTATTGCTAAACGGTATCTAATCTCAAATATCAATATTAGATTTAGCGGTAACAGAAAATTGTTATAGAGAAAATCTACCTTTTACTAGTCTGATAAGGGACTACGGAATTTTCAGAAAAATAGTGAAAAATAGGATCAATTTCAAAAAGACTTAGAAAAAATCGTGACGTGGAAGTAACCAAATTTTTAAAAATTTTACCACATTCTCAGACGTTAACAGTTCTAATAATTCTTTCAATCTCTTATAGTTTAGTCAAGTATGTATGTGCTGAAGTATATACTTGTATTTGGTAGAACATTTAGTTGTCTGTTTATTTTTTAATAACAAATAGAGCAGAGAGAATTTAAATACACGTACTAGGTTCTTCGTACCTTTTATTTTTATTTAAACGATTAATTGTTTGAACAATTGCAACTTTCTTTTTTAACCAGATTGATTTTATATCAATCATAACAGTTTACCCATTTCTTATGGTTTATTCATTTGCTTTAGGGTTAAAAGTTAATTCTAGTGTTGTATTAAAAACAAAGTATTATTAATTTTTGTTATTCTATATTTTACTTGTTTTCTTCTAATACATGTTTATGTAATAATAAGATTGTTTATATTGTAGGTATGTATGTATGTATGTCTAATATTTTGGCATCTATACCCACTTTCTGAAAAATAGAACGATGAGCCCCTTGATATAGTCAACACGTTTTTTAAATGATCATTTCTTGGTATAGGTATTTTCTTACGTATTCAATTATCATTTTTGGTGTAATGCATCATCGACAACTTTTTAATGAAACATCCTTATCTGACATTTAGGAGAGCAGGTGTTTACTTGTTGTGCATCACATTTTATGATAGGTTACATAATAGGAGTAATTATTTTGAGAAACAATACATATTTTAGAAAATTCATCATCAGTATCAGTAGAACAGTGTTATGAAGAATAATAATTAATACTAACAAGAACCATTAAATTAAATTTTAAAACTGTCTGCGATTCACTTCTTGACAATTTACAGGTCGAAACTGAAATTTAAAAAGCGTTATTTAGCATTTCAGCATTAAGTAATCTTACTTTGATGCACAATTCGTAAATAATTTAGCGAACATTATATTGATACAGTGATGGTATGGGAATTTTCATTATTTGGATATATTAGTTGCTACAAGTAAGGGAACTATGTGCAACTTAATGTACAAATACTTTTCAGTTAATGTCCCGTCAATGTAATATGATCTTACAATTGTCGTACCAACAATTCCTGCCCACACGTTGACATTCTCTCTATGGGTACCATTTTTTTGTTCGGGCATTCAAAAATAGTTAACTAACACATTGTGAACTCGAATGCAATTTCACGACTTAGTTGATGAGGAATTTCATAGTAACATATCCAAATGTGGTGTATCTCATATGTGGCTCTCATAGTACCAAAGTGTATAAACATTAATTCTGCAGTTGTAGGTGTAATTTTTCTTACAGTTATAGGTGCAATAATTAATTCAGAATACGTATTAAACAACTCACAAACCTCAACTTATGTGTTCTCTATAGCCAATCATAATAAAAATTTCAATTCGCTGTGCTTCCCTTAAACTTATCATATTTTGAAATCTGACGACACTATGATGCGTAACATTCTTGTATAATTTAACAAATATAAATAATGCAAAAACAATACAAAATTGTAGGAGTAGAAGAATTTTCAAAGATAGTCACGTTAAATATGGTAAAAACAATAACAAAATTTTAAAACAGCAAAAAGTAGAACTCTCAAAAACATAGTTACAACCAGTGTCACAACAAAATAATGTAAATGAATACTATTAAAATATAAATTAATAAAGTATCCCATAACACTTATTATCCAACCTACCAGAAAAGCTTACGCATAATACATAAGAAATGTGCTCTCTTTAATATGATCACCAAGAAAATATTTACTTGCTTGGCGTTCAGAATTGTAGTCATTTATAAAGCAATTTTACAAAAATGATTTTTAAAACCTTGTTTTAGTAGTGTATAGAATTTTTACAAGCATAAATAGTAATTTAACTAAAATCTATTTAATTCTATAAATAACATACATATTTATTTTTTCATGATAGTTTTTAAAGTTCAAGTTAGTCACTAAATCATATGAGTACTTTGATTAATTGTAAAAACAATATTTATTGTCATTCGTGTTTGAGATGGCGTAATAAAAAATAATTTAGGACTTTTTCACAAAATCCTCTGATTTTTTCATTTTTAAATTAAGAAATTAATTTTCTATCCTATTAATGCGTTAATAGAACAAACTTCTGATAGTCTGAAATCAACACCGCCGCTCACTAAATATATTTTTAGCTGATGCACAGAAATATAAATTTTACCAAATTTACGGTAATAATATGCACTCACCAATAGAAAACCACTGATATTCATTGCGACTTATTTCGTAACTGATAAATACATGATGGCTTTCTATCTTTTATAGTCACATTACTTCAGAACTAGATCGACTAGAAATACGCAAATATTCAATTGCACGTTTATCAAAACTCGTTACTTTCCCGATTTACAAACCTTAATCTGACCAACTGATATCAATGTCCATGCACTTGGGAGAAAGGTGTGTGTCTTATGTAAAGAGTGAAATACGCCGATCTGGATAATTATACAGATCACTACAAAATTAATTCGAATTCCGTAATCACAAAAGGTGCATTAATTGGAGCTGTTAATTGCTCATTAAGTTTTTGTTTCATTAGCTATTCAAATTTCGCAAATATGGACTATTCCCTTTTTTGTTGTCGATTACGGCTTGTCCACACATGTATTTCTTGTTATATAATTGGTTTCATTAGGTACATTTAAGTCACGTACGAACTACATGTCCCAATAAACAAATCAATTTTAAGAGATTATACAGAGTCCTTCAGGGAGGTATGATGTTTTTGAAAAGAATAACACAAGCTTATATTTGAACGAATTTTAAAATTTATTGTTTTTATACATTAGTAGTGTATTGTCATTGAATAATACATAAGTTAGCTCCATACACCTTTCGAGCATGGCATGAGAAATCCTTTCAATTTCGCGCCTTATGGTTTCGGAAGGAGCTTCAAGAGTTCGCGGTTTGTCTATGTAAACTTTAGCTTTTAAATAGCCCTATAAAAAGTAGTTACAAGGTAAGAGGTCTAGTCACCGAGAAGGCCATTCCACATCCCCACGCAACGAAGTCTGGCGCTCAGGGAAACGTTCCACAGAGCACCACAGAACGACCAGTTTCAATGAAAGTGTTGTAAATAAACACACGATGTGCCACAGACCACGGCACCATGGCTACTGGAATCTCGCAACGAGTAGATATCAATCATCCTGAAAACATTCGCATCACGCAGGCGCGCATAAAAGTCATCTCAAAAACCCCACACCTCCCTGGCGGACCCTGTATATATTAATGTTACCTGGTACGTATAAGTTTGACTCATAACATCCCATTATTAAAATAAAATATATCAATGGTCTACTTGAAAAATATTACTCGTTTTGCAGTAATTTTACAGGACAAACTGATTTACAGCACTATCTGTCAAATCTGAAACGTCAATTTCTTTCTACTGCGATTTTTATGGCGAATGATACAATATGGATCATCAGAGAGAATCAGAATTAGGTTTTCCATTTCATTATTGCCTCATAAATGAAAAAATTAAATTTTTATACAGGAAGTTAGTCGGACTAATCAGGTTTTTATACATTGGGTTCTAGGCACGCAATAAACGAGATACCGAAATTACAGATTTAATATATTATTATTATTATATTATATAGGTTTGGGCCTCATCAGCCACTGATCGCATAGGTAATCCCTTGGTGATCCCCTCTATCCGGGTCATTATCCAAAAATGCTATCCCCTAAAAGGAGCAATTTATGCACGTCCCCCGCCTTAAGCCTCGCCTCCTCTAGGATAACATGGGTCCCTAATATAAGATACCTCTTCTCCTCCAGTGCGGGGCAGATGTAAAGAAGATGAATCGCGGTTTCCTCGTCTTCTTTGCAGTATCTGAAGGCCGGGCTATCGGTCAACCTCAGCTTGTGCTTATATGCATTCAGGCTACTATGGTGGCCCGTTATGATTCCCACCAGGGTTCTGGCTTTGTGCCTGTTCAATTTAATAAATTCTTGGGCCCATTTCTCAATCTCTGCGTATTCGATGAAGAGTTTGGTTATTCGACAATCCGTTACTCCTCTTCATATTTTATTGTGCTGGTCTCTTGCCCAGCCATTGATGCGGTCTCTGATCAGATTCTGACTTATTCCCACTGCAGGTTCTGGTCCATAGAGGTTTTCCCTGGTCCCTAGTCTGGTAAGGTCATCTGCAATTAGATTTCCCTTAGTGCCATTATGCCCAGGTATCCATAAGAGTTCCACCGGTCCCTTCCCTGCCAAGTGGTTCAATGCTTCACATCAATTATAGACCAGCTTCGACTTTGTCGTTGCTGAATTCAGGGCTGCCAACGCCGCCCTGGTATCCGAGCAGATATATACCTTTTCCTGGGTCCGATTTTGGTGGGCCCCCAGAACACCGTATATAATTCCAACTAGCTCGGCCTGGAGTGCGGCAGTGTATTTGCCCAAGAGGAAAGTTTTACCTATCCCGTCGCATCGCCTATACATCCCCGCACCCACTCTGTTCCCACTCTTGGCTCTACAATCTACAAAACCCTGTACCAGATGACTCCATTGAGCGGCAATCCAGCTCGACCCTCCATCCAGTCGGTCTTACTGGTGAGGGTGATCTTATATTTCTTGTCAAACAGGATGTGAACACCCGTACTGTCAGAGGGCATCCATAGGAGTCCCTCCTCAGCTAGTTCTCTTGAGAGTCTATTCAGGTCCTTTACCTTCCTATTCATGTTTTCCACCCTGTGCATTGCCTTTGCGGCTTCCGCTTTCAGGATGACATCAAGAGGTGGTATCCCCGTCAGTATCCCCATCACCTCGATCGGTGTTGATCTTGGGGCTCCGGTTATACTTCTAAGAATCAATACTCTTAACTTGTTAAGTCGGTTGGCTTCTGACTTTAAACAGGCTCTCTCCCACCAGACCAGTGCTGCATACGTCAGTCTGGATTTGAGAATTGCCTCATACATCCATTTCATGGTTTCCGGTTTCAAGCCCCAGCTATTACCAATGGCTCTTCTCAGTTGCCAAAGTGTTGCTATGATCTTGGAACATATGTGACTTAGATGTTTTACCATGACAGTTTCCTGTCCAGGATTACTCCTAAGTATTTCACTTCGCTATTATAGCTTAGTTCTTGGCCACCAAGTTTGAGCGGACATGTTTTGTTCCACTTATATTTCTTGGTGAACACCATCACCTCAGTTTTAGAGGGATTAACCGAGAGTCCCCTCTCCCTGCACCAATTCCCAACCTTGTTTAAAGCTCCCTGCATTATATCGAGAATCGGCTCTAGGAAAGGGCCCTTCGTTATTATTACTAAGTCATTGGCATAGCCAATTACTTGGTAATCCTTTAATATTTCAAGCAGCTCATCTACTACTAGGCACCATAGAAGGGGGGACAATACCCCTCCCTGTGGACAGCCTGAGTCGACCCGGCCCTCGATGGTAGTCTTGCCTTTATTGGCAGTAAGCTGTCTGTTTCCCAAAATATGGTCTATCCATTCAGCGCTTATTCTGGGGGTGTAGCATCTGCCTAGTGCTCCGCTAATCACCTCCCTGGATGTAAAGTTAAAGGCTCCTTTAATATCAAGGAAAGTGCCGACAATGTATCCTCCGAAGACCAGTTGTGACCGTATCGATGACACAACCTTATCCAGAGCTGTTTCTGTTGGTTTACCAGCTTGATAAGCATTCTGGCTCCCTTGAAGCGGCCTCTCTATTAGGACAGTATCCCGAAGGTACCTGTCAACTAATCGTTCGGCCGTTTTTAGTAAAAATGAAGTAAGGCTAATCGGCCGAAAGTCCTTAGGGGATGTGTATCCGACTTTGTCCGGTTTAGGTATAAAAACAACCCTTGTGACTAGCCACACTTTCGGGACCATCTTCAGTGCCAAGCTGGCCCTGGTGATCCTTATGAGTGGATCGAGGATTATCTCTTCTGCTTCCTGCAGAAGTACCGGATAAATGCCGTCCGGTCCCGGCGATTTATATGGATCAAAGGACCTGAAGGCCCACCTCGTCTTAGCCGGTGTGACTATCTCCTTCACAAGTTCCCTGTCGTCCCCCTCTCGGTTCACCGCCCAGGTCCTATGTGCCCCTACTAGCGGGTCGGAAACTCCTCTCTCCGGTCTATAAAAGCCCGGAAAATGTGCTTTGATGAGATGGTCTAAGGTTTCCTCATCCGATTCCGAGAATTTACCATTAGGGAGCTTGAGCGATCCCAGTATCGCTTCCGGACTGCGGGCTAGGATCTTGTTCAGCCGTGCTCCCTCAGCTCCCTTATTTATTTAAGATATTAGTAATATTAAAGCTTAATCACTCTGGTCGGAAATATCTGGTTCGCGAATAGCTCCAGGACCAAAGGTGAGACTAGGGCTGAAATATACGTGCATGATAGAATAGAGGAGTACTCTTGAAAGTTATACCACAATGTTCCAGGCAGAAGTAATGTCCATCCATGCCTGCGTACAAACGCAACTACTGGTTGGTAAGTACATTGCCACATGCTCCGACAGCAGTGCGGTCCTAGGTGCTTTAAAGGCTCCAGGAGTAAAATGACGAAGGAATGCATATATGCAGTAGAAATACTATCCAAGAGTAACAAGTTTACGTTGGTTTGGGTGCCAGGCCATACCGGTATCCTGGGCAATGAGAAAACGGACAAGTTGGCTAGGAATAGAACCGACAGGGGCTTAATGGAACCTGAACCAGCGATCAGGATTGGACACTGCTTCAGCTGAGGGTAATCCGAAAGTGAATGGAAATTTAAAGACTTAATCGCTAGAAAAACATCCAGGGATGCAGGCTGGCTAAACTGCTGTTAGGTTTGACGTCTAGCAACGATTAGAGGGCAACTCTTCTGATGGACAATAAGGACAGTGTCCGGGGACTCACGGGGTTGTTAACAGGATGCTGTCATCTTGACTATCATCTTAGCAAAATGGCTTGAATGCCAACAAGATGTGCAGATAGTATGAAGAAGTGGTGGAGATCTCTGAACATCTGCTACGTCAGTGCCCGGCGTAAGCAGCTCACGCTTGGACTCTTTCTCTTGGACTCAAAAGAGCTGAGAAAGATCGGTCTGAAGGGGACATTGAGCTTTTGGAAGAAGGTCAAATCTGTACTGCGGCGCTTATTGCTTTACACAGGGATACAATGAATGATAAGCATAAGTATTTTAGGGCACTGATTTTAACCCTTCGTTACATGCTAAGCGGTCCTCAGGACCGCGTTTTCACGAAAGCGCGGTGAATTAGCGGAGAATCCACGCATCTAGGGCCAGGGTGAGCCATTAGTATTCTTCTTCTTTTGTACTTAGAACATCACAGGTAAGGTGGATCTCCTCGACTCTCTGACAGTCATTGGCAGAACGTTGTTGTGGAAATTTCCATGTGCGGTATATGTCATGAGTCAAGACTAAGAAGGTGTGTAACAAAGAGTTAAATAAGGTCTTCTTAAACAATTTCATATTGTTCTTTGGTTTTAATCTAGAATACTTAAGCAAAAGCCTTTATAAGTGACCAGGTCTGAAGATCAATAAAAGTTTTTATTATAAAGAGGTATATACTACAGGAAGCAGAAACGTGAACATTATTACTGATCCCTTAAACAAAAAATACAATCAATGCTTTAAATTGTCGTAAAGAGATTGATAGTTTTAGAGGAGGCATATTGGACTTTGATCTCCATCGGTAAGCCTCAGATTTACAAGTATTACATTACGCCATAATGATGGTCTCACTAAAGTGTGTGGGGTAGTTAGGTGAACTCAAGAATACCAATAACTTAATCTTGTAAATTTCACTTCAAGATAGGTAACGATATGTCAAAAAAAAAAATACAGGATAATAAAATATAAATAAAATATATTTGTATTTCCACAAATCATTATAAATAAAGCCACCCACCATGAGTGCTACGCTACATCAGTGATGTAACTCAGTGTTATATCACTCAGATAACTTCGCAGTAGTTGAAATAATAAAGTAGATATAGGTACATTAAACAATTCATTTTAACTTTTTTCACGTTTGGCCACCTGTTGCTTTGCTCATTATAAGTAAAAGGTGGTCCAACCAAAACGCACGAGGTTAATTGTAAATAAAACAAAAAGTTTTTATCTTAATTTCTAATAATCTTTTATTTATACAAGAATTATCTTAATATTTTTTATTATGATAGAAGGATCTATGACAATTATGTGTGAAACAAAATATCGGCCAAATGCTCGCCACGGATTCGGTGGCATACCTCTAACCGATGGTCCATATTTTCAATGACTCTGAGACATAATTGAGGTTCAATGTCGTTAATGTGCCGAATTATCTCATCCTTTAGCTCTTGAATTGTTCTTGGCTTATTGATGGACACTTTTTCTTTTAAATATCCCCAAAGAAAGAAGTCCAACGGTGTCAAATCACATGATCGTGGCGGCCAATCAACATCGCCACGCCGTGAGATAACACGGCCATTGAATTTCTCGCGTAAAAGTGCCACTGTTTCGTTGGCTGTGTAGCAAGTGGCACCATCCTGTTGGAACCACATATCGTCTAGGTCCATGTCCTCAATTTCTGGCCACAAGAAGTCCGTTATCATCTCGCGATAGCGAACACCATTCACGGTAACTGCTTGTCCGACCTCATTTTTGAAGAAGTACGGCCCGATGACGCCGCCAGCCCATAAACCGCACCAAACAGTCACTCTTTGTGGATGCATCGGCTTTTCAACAATCACTCGTGGATTCTCATTTGCCCAAATGCGGCAATTCTGCTTGTTAACGAATCCACTGAGGTGAAAGTGTGCCTCGTCGCTGAAGATGATTTTCTTTGTAAAGTCACCATTCACTTCTGTCTGTTCAACCAACCATTCGGCGTATGGAAGATGCTTGAAATGGTCGGTAGGCTTCAGCTTTTGAGTCAATTGAACCTTGTAAGCGTGTAAATTCAAATCTTTATTCAAAATTCGCATCAGTGATGTTCGTGAGATGTTCAATTGTTGGACACGACGACGAGTCGAGGTTGACGGCTCTTCTGCTACACTATCGCGAACAACAGCAATGTTTTCCGCAGAACGAACTGGGCGAGCATACACAGGTGTTTTCACATTTCCTACAGACCCGGTTTGCTGAAATTTGCGCACAATTCTCCCGATTGTGGACACACTTGGTCGATTATGCTGACCAAAAAAGTTACGAAGTGCACGAAATGCATTTTGATTTGAACGCCCATTTTCGTAAAAGGCTTCAACAATCTTAACGCGCTGTTCAATTGTGTACCTCTCCATGGTTGAATTTGTCAAACACTGAAACAAAGAAATGTCAAATTAAGTTGGGCAAAAAACTTGACGTTAAGGTGTGACTCACAATTAACATCGTTCATTATGGTTGGACCACCCTTTAT
The DNA here is from genome assembly GCA_037954035.1 of Rosalia funebris. Taxonomy (NCBI): domain Eukaryota; kingdom Metazoa; phylum Arthropoda; class Insecta; order Coleoptera; family Cerambycidae; genus Rosalia; species Rosalia funebris. Next base: position 8,140,780 of record JAZFAV010000010.1, on the reverse strand, counting down.
TACATATTGTATAAATTATTATAACATATACGTAGTTGCTTCTATACAACATACAAATTCATTGGAGAATTTCACTGGGTACTATGTACCCAATAAATAAATAATGTTGTAATAATTAAATATGAATTTAATAATTGGGTAAATTATTGATTACGTTACTACTACATTAATCCTGTTTGAATTATAATTTTTATTTTCAATAAATACTAAATCCTCTGATTATAAAAATAATTACACTGGGGAACAGTCAATTTGCTGCCAGTAATTTAAGGATCTGCCAGGGATTTTGAGTACATTACTACTCCTGATGCTGAATATGAAATTACTTTTTCTTGATTGGCTCTAGTTTCTGAAATAAACATACATTATAAATATTAATTCAAAGTAAAAGAACTAAATAAAATAAGCAATTTCTCTTGTTTTGATTTTTTTATATATGAAATCTAACAAGAAAATGAAGAATAATTGATGCATAACATATTAAAAATTATAAACAAGTTTTTTTGTACGATTTTCTTTTATATTCTTGCTATAAACACTCCCCCTGCAAACTCCAACAGTAATCGGCCATCATGTGACAATCCCACCTTCCTTAATACCTTTCGTCTATTTCGTATCCTAATAAAACCGTTCATCTTGTTCTTTACACTAATCTCCTAAGTTAGAAGAAAATTTGTCTAAGTAAGTGTGATTGCTCTAAGAATTTGCTGTTGCAGATACATAACTAAACCATGCATCAGATTCTACAATGATCATATATCTGTTAAAATCTGGATCTTTTACCTGTTTTCGAATTTGTGGCCCGTCAAAAATCCCTTGTTTTAATTTTTCCATACTCCGTGCTGGAAATATTTGGCATATTTATTTAAAATCATCACCTGACTTGTGCTTTTACAAATTGTTTTATTAAATCCAATTTGATGTTAAAACCCAGACGTGGCAATATTATTTTTCTCAAAGGCCAAGAAGTTTAGTGAAAATGTTTTTATTTTGCACCACTATCCCATAAACAGAGGTGACATGAATATTTGATATATCCATTTTACTGTCCAAGAAATATGATGACCATTTTCAAATCGGCACAAATAAACCACTGATGCTGAGAATAATTTCAGGAATCTCCGTTATCTTAAAAAACGTAGTCAATTTAGCTAAAGTGAAAATATAAAGCAAAATTAGGGTCCTCAATTAGTCGGAAACTGATCTTAAATTTGTGGCAACATCAAAAATTTGTTGTTATTCCCCAGTGTTATTAGTAAATATACAAAGGCATCTGGGTATCAACAAAACACATTTATAAGTTATTAACATGGAAGATCATTCACATTAGTATAGATTCGTGATATTTAACTTGAAGAAAACTTGTTAATACCAGTACTATTTCAAATATGTTAGGAATTTTTTTGCGTTATTCAGAAATATATAAAGACTTTCTCTAGCACATACATATAGTATAGACGAATATTTCATTAATGCAATAAAGAAAATTAATTTGTATGTTAAAAGGAAAAATATAATATTTGTTCTATTTCAAAGGCGTTTTATTTTTCTTCCTTGTACAATATGTGAAGTAAAAGGTGTAAAATTTAAAGAAATCTAATACCAAAAGGTAATGATGTTGACACCAAACATCGTGTTAATTTCACTGCATGACTAGTGACGAAAATTCTCCCACGACTATACCAAGAGCGGGTTGTTGGTGAAAATTAGTACTTTATAATACTGATGTACAGGGTCTGGCAACAGGATTGAACGGTTTTTAATAGGCCACTGTTAAGAAACAAAGAATATATTTGGAATAATTATTATTACAACTAAAAACACAGTTCTGTAAATTTCTTATAACACTTAGTTTGCAAAGATCACATCCCTAAGATGACCACCGTCTTCTTCTATACACTACTGCAATCTGCTTCTGAAATTGAACATAACGCTTCTGAGTAAATCTTCGTTTAGCGAATTTATCTCTTCACGAATTCTTTTTTTGAATTCCAGGAGTGTTTGGAGGCGGGTAGAGTACACTTTGGACTTTAAGAATCCCTACAGAAAAAAATCCGGGACCATCAGGTCCGATAATCTTGCGGGACATGCAAAGTCGCCAAAGTTTGAAATTAGGTGATTCGGGAACATACGCTGTAAAACAGCAATACATCATACAGTTTAGCTGTATGAACTGTGACGAAATTCTGTTGGAACGATACTTCATCTTAGTCCATTGTTTGAAGTTCCACACCCACAAATGTTTCCAACATCTCAACGTACCGAAGTGAATTGACTGTAACGATGTGGTCGTTTTCTTCAAAAAAGTATAGCCCGATCACACCAAATCTGCACACTCCACACCACATCGTTACCTTTTGATCATAAAGTGAGTGTTCATCCATTTCTCTTGGGTTGTGTTCTGCCCAGTAGCGAATGTTCTGCTTATTAACGTACCCACTGCGATGGAAGTGAGCTTCGTCAGACATGATCAGTTTATCAAGAATTCCTGCAGTGTTGTTCAATGTTTTAAGAAATTACCTGCAGAAATTGAAGCGATTAACTTTATCAACAGGGTTCAGTCTATGGACTATCTGTACTTTATACGGATGAAATTTCAAATCCAGATTTAAAATTCGTCGCATACTTCGCTTTGAAATTCGCAGTGCAATTGATTGCCGAATTGCAGAACGTCATGGACTCCATTCACGACTACTCTGGTTCTTTGAATATTACCTTGTGTACGAACTGTACGTGTACCTCCGACAAATTTTGAGTTTATACTGTCCCTTTCGTCGAAATCTCTTACCTATCTAAAAATTGCATTTCTTGATGGGGCAAATTAAATTCACAGCGAAAACGCCTCTATTTGCACATGGTTTGTACGATGGACTGGGTCAGGATAAATGATTTAACAGCAGAGACCTGTTGATTAACCGGTCAGTTTGCCATTGTAATACAAAACTTTCGGTAATGAAATACAATTTTATCATTATTTGACGTTTGTCAAATAAACAGTATTTCCACAGCAACCTATTCAAAACCATTCAATCCTGTTGCCAGACCCGATATATACTCGTATGTAGTTATATCTGAAAGATTCGGAATTCACTGAACTAGTCAGATATATCGTATTTCATAAAAGAATCAAATCAATTTAGGGTTCCGATAATATAATCTAAAATTAAAACAATTTTAAATGGGCTACCAGAGATATCTGCATTTGTTTTAACAAATTTCAACGGGTAACTTACTTAAAAGGGGTTGACGGTATACAGTTCTCATTAAATACTATCACTGTTAAATAACTTATATAATAAAAAATTATATATTGATTTGTTTTAGAATTTTAGGAATAATGAATTTAACATAAAATGAATTTGTACATAACTTATGAGCCACAATGTATATCGCTTAATGCCACAACGAAAACTAGGATTATCTGCATCAAGTAATATAAACGAAAGCGCATCACCATCTTCAGCTTCTGTTCTTACAATAAATGCGTCGATCTCAATTTTCTAACTACTAAAACATTAACAAGTTAACCTTTTAATATACTTTGTATTACATAATCAAACTGAACAAGAAATGTCCTTGACCGAGAACTTAAAATAGACAGAATTAACGCTCAATTAGACATGCTTCAATTATCTTCAAAACTGTTACCCAATGAAGTATACCACAAAAGTATGGAACAGCTGAAAATCCAGTATGCACTATACTTAATGATTTGTTATACAAAACCACACGTCGATTTTCTGCTCGATTGCTCAATAAATGTATGCGTACATACGTAATGAAATAAAATATATTAGTCTAGAAACTGGAATGGTAGGAAGACATGTATGCAGATAATAATTACGCCAAGTACTGTTTTTGTTACACCGGTCTTATCTTATAGGAAATATTTGCACCGATATTAGAACATACATATAAATATCGAGCAAATTAGTTTCTGCATGTATGACAAAAAGAGAAACGGCAATAAATTCTTCTTACATATCCCACGCCGTTGTTATTAAAAAGTTATTTCGTATTTGCTACTTCCTTATATCAGTTAGTTTCTCTGAAAATGTAAAGCATTCTTTAATAGATCACAAAAAAAAAAGAAAATCTAGGCTAACAGACATAATTTATACAGTGTATGCATATGACCTAGAAGCGTTTTAATATATTTTTTTTACAGAATAAATGAAATAAAAAAATAATTTTTCCAAGAAAACGTTCAAACAAGATGATTTATATTTTTAAGTTGCTTATAATAAAATGTTAAAACTAATAATAAAATGATGCTCACTGAAGTTGAACTCTAAATAATTGAGAGAGATATCCATTCTAATATATTATTTACTAAACGTTTATATAACCACATACTCAAAGCTATTACCATAGTAAACTTACTACGGTAGACTGATCATTGCTCATCCAGAGTTCCCGATGAAAAGATCGCCTACCGGAGCATTCCATGGACCTCCAGATACTAAAATTAGTCAAATACACCACAATGAACTTACAATCATATGGCGCTCCTTCTACGTCCTTTCTACTTCTCTCTGGACGTAGCCAAAATGACAGTCCATTATGATGGACTACTAATCAAGATACTAGGCATGGGGTACCCGACATCCTCGGTGATGTTGATTAATCTTACCTAACCAGAAGGCGAATTCGAATTAAACAAATGTTCTATTTGATTATAGGACCACTGAAGCCCAAACACCTCACGGGGCAGTTCTGTCGCCGCATCTGCTCATCATCTTCAATACAGAGCTTCCGCGAATGAATGAGTTAATACTATAGGCCTATGATTATTGCGAGATTACAACGATCTCACATGGTCATGATATACCTCCAAAGAGCGATTGATGGAAAGTCACAATCAACGTTAACAAAATCCAATCCTCTACAGATGAGGAAGAGAATCACCTGCAGAATACATCAAGCTAAACGATGAAAATGTTAAAACGTTGAACTATTGACATTGGCATTACGCTAGACAATTTTTTAAAGAGGCCGGGCCACATTGGACAACTGGTCAAAATTAGTCCTATGTGAAGTGGACAATACAGTCTTAATCGGAGGATCAAGCCGCTACTACTACGACAAATTGGAGTATATATTCATTCAAGGGAGCTCAAATACGTGACGATCAGTGAGAAAATACAAGAAAGAGCGAAGGAAATTTATATCCAAGCAGCAAATCATCCAACTCCACTATGAACTACGGACTATGATCCAGACGAATTACGGCGACACAAAAAACTCAAAAACCAACTATTCGAAAGGATATAATCTAGACCACGTATACATGAATGAGATTTTTTCTTTCAGGTTGGCTATCGTAGATTAAATACGCAGGGTCTCTGCGGAAGTTTGAGAAATCTCAAAACTGGTAATACTAGTGACAAAGATATGCGTATTCAGTTAAACATTCCTTGTACAACTTGCTGGTTTCAGGATACAAGGCGTTCAATATTAGAATTTAATTTTGACATTTTTTAGTAACTTTGAATGTTCTCATAATATAAACATTAAATTTGGCAACGTTATCTTTTTTAACTTGATAAATATGAATGAACTAATTTTTGCGTTGCTCATGGAGGGCGCTAGTTATATCCTATTGCTTTTGTAAATCGGGACAATTTTTGTTCTCCTAGAATTATGGACAGAGTAAATTGAAAATATGAAAGAGCACTCTTACATAAAAAGTAACCCTTCTTTAATTTTCATATCTCTATTTGTTTTTGAGATATGAGGACCTTTGTTTCAAATTGCAATTTCTGGTAAAATCCTGTTTTAGTATAAAAACTGTTTTTCTAAGTAGACTAAACGATCACGATTGGCAACAAAATTTTTAACAGGCATTAATTTATTAGTATATAAAATCTTAAATTATCACACGATTAATAACGATCACTTATAATAAGTGATCGTTATTAATCGTAGACCGAAAAAGAGAGAAGCCGGCAAATGCGAGAACTTTAGAACGGTTAGCCTAACTTTCCATGCGTCAAAAATCTTAACCAGAATAGTGCAGAAGAGGATGGAAAATAGAGCGGAGGAAATACTAGGAGAAGACCAATTCGGGTTTAGACGAAATAGGGGAACTCGCGAAGCTATTCTGGCGCTAAGAGTAATGTTAGAGAAAACAATAGAAAAGGAAAGAACACTTATATAGGATTTGTAGATTTATAAAAAGCTTTTGATAACGTAATATGGGAAAAAATGTTCGAGATACTAAAGAGTGCGGGAATGAAGTTAGAGATAGGAGAGTAGTACACAATCTATACAAAGAGCAAACTGCTGTTATAGAAGTAGAAGGGGAAAAAAGGGAAGTAAGTATTAGGAAAGGAGTAAGACAAGGATGTACGCTATCACCACTAATTTTTAATCTGTACATCGAAGAGGCGATTAATATGGTAAAAGATAGAGTGGATTTCGGGATTAAAGTACAGGGACAGAAACTAAAAATGCTGAGATTCGCGAATGATATAGCAGTATTAGCATCTAGTAAGGAGGAATTAGAATCAACATTGAACGAAATGGAGTGTTGACGGAGGAATACGGAATGAGGGTGAATAAAAACAAAACTAAAGTGTTAGTGTGCAGAGGGCGCGAGAGCAGAGCAAAAACGAAAGTACAAATTAATAATGAAAGATTGGAGGAAGTTAAAGACTTCACTTATTTAGGAAGTAAAATAAATTGAGATGGAAGAAGCGATAAAGACATGAAACAAAGAATAGCGCAGGGTCGAGTAGCTCTTAACAAAAAGAAAGCACTTTTATGCTCGCGGGTAATAAACTTAGAAACAAGGAAGAGATTTTTGAAAACATATGTGTGGAGCACGACACTATACGGTTGCGAAACCTGGACGGTAGGGGAAGCAAGTAGGAAAAAATTAGAAGCTTTTGAGATGTAGTATTACCGAAGAATGATGAAAATACCATGGACTGAGAGGGTTAGAAACGAAGAAGTATTGGAGAAAGTCGGCGAGAAAAGAAGTATGTGGAAAACATAAAGAAGAGAAGAGATAGAATGGTAGGCCACTTGCTGAGACATGGGGGAATAGTCCGCGATATTTTGGAGGCAGAAATAGGAGTTAAGAAAGGCAGAGGTAGGCCTAGATTAGACTACTGCTTGCAAATAGTAAGGGATGTAGGTTGTAGCACAATTAGCGAAATGCGTAGGTTAGCACAAGATAGGAGAAGCTGGAGGTTAGCGTCCAACCAGTCTTAGGACTGATAAATAAATATAAATTTTTAAATTATGTACATATTGACATGTATATACACGTATTTATATAGTCACTATCGCTGCCAGAAATTTGTGCCAGAGTGACTGTTCATCGTCATCCTCATCATAACCTTCATCATCTGAGTCGTTAATATCAAGGTTGGTTGGACAACACTGCAAGAGACTTAGGAATCAATAGCATGATTGCGATTCTTTTGGGATTTACAATGACTTGGTCAGATGAAACCAATAACATCATCAATAAGTCTATATTCATAGTATCCCGGGATCGTTATTGGGTATTAAGCCTCTAAATCTACAGCACTCTTTGTTGCGCACTTCCTGTGCCGTACAATAAATATGGTGTTTAATTATTTCACGGATACGTTCCAATATTTGGTGGAGTTATATTCATTAGAAACTACTGATAGAGATTTACGAGGAGCTCTTTTGTTTCGGAAGCTTAAAGGTGCGTATACATTTGCGAGCCGAACCGTTTGTGAGCCGCTTATGAACCATTCGTTAAAAATAGTTTTACAGCGAACATCTACTGAACTAAACACGTTCCATGGGAAAGAAGGAACTAACCACAAACCACCAGCAGTCTTGCTCGGCGCGCTTACTTATAATAAATAATGTCTTCATGCGAGGAAAATTATACGATTTTAGTTATGGTGGTGCAGCTTTAATGATAGCAGAAAGTTTGTGCAAAAGGAAGAGGAAAGAAAGACCTATTTCCCTCTAAGCATCTTCTTTTAAATTTTTTTATAATGATCCTTGTGTTTAGGATTCCACAATAACGATTTCGTTTTATAAATGGCAATTAGTTTGACTACATTTTCCTCTGTCCACTCTATTATAATAATTATTATAATATAAAAATTATTAAATAAAATTGTAAGGGTAGGCAGATTATTAAATAAACAACCGAGAGAAACAAAAAAAATCATACAAAAAGGCACAAGAAATAAATAGAGCCAGCCAGAAAAAAACCGTGAAAAGTTCAACACGCAAAAAATCACAAAAAAAATAAATAGTTTTCCGAACACAATGCAACAAAAGTCATTTTGGAATGTTTTAGGACATACTAATTTGGTTTCATTTTTAGTACAAACTATCTACAATTGTGACAAAAACAAAGGTCTTTTTTTACTATTTCACAAAAGAAATTTATTTTTATTCTTAGCCATATAGGGGGTAACATAATACTTACTTACCTCATTGGAGAAAAAAAACATAGGTGCAACTTTAACATCGACAGGACTAATACTGTTAATGATTCATTTTGGTAGAGAATCTCAGTAGAATAATAATACTTGTATAAACACGTGTTTATATCACTGCATTGTTTACAAACAATCTAGCCGCAAAAGGGGGTTGATACTAAGTTATTTATTTAACTTCTAAACTAACCGGCCAAACATAGAAAATCTTAAAATTCAGTATTACTTTTTATCCACCTATTTTAACAATTTTGCTCACTGTGCGTTGGCTGAAATAAATATCAGGGTAGAATTTAGGTAATCCCTTTCTAGCGTGCTCCTGTGTACTAACGTTAGAGACGGAAGCCAAAGGAGTGCCAGGGAGAACCAAGATTGGATTTCATAATTGATAAATATTACATCTGTAATAATGCCTAATAATACTCGATAATACCTAACAATATCTGAATAATTCTGATAAGTGCTAAATAATAATCGACGACAATTTCCATAGAAATTCATATAATTCCTATAATATGCCTACTAATTTCTTATATTTGGAAAACTCTAGCCAATATGTAAAAAAAATGCTAATATTGGATACTTTGTTTCCATATACCATATTTCTTAATCGATGATGAAATCTTATACCTACTCAGCTGATTCTTCAGAATATATACATTTGGTAAGAGCCATTTTAGGGAGTGGTAGGCGATGGTTAGAAATTACGTTTAGATTTAAATTTTTACTGAAGAGTCGTTGACTTATGGTAAATAACTAAATCTAAGAGACTTAATTCCTGTGTTTGTACTCGAGTATATTTGACCTCCGCATACCACCCACTAATGATATCAATAGAATGGAGAACTTCAAGATTATAAAGGGTGGTCCAACCATAATGCACGATGTTAATTGTGAGTCACACCTTAACGTCAAGCTTTTTGCCCAACTTAATTTGACATTTCTTTGTTTCAGTGTTTGACTAATTCAACCATGGAGAGGTACACAATTGAGCAGCGCGTTAAGATTATTGAAGCCTTTTACGAAAATGGGCGTTCAAATCAAAATGCATTTCGTGCACTTCGTGACTTTTTTGATTAGCATAATCGACCAAATGTGTCCACAATCAAGAGAATTGTGCGCAAATTTCAGAAAACCGGGTCTGTAGGAAATGTGAAAAACACCTGTGCATGCTCGCCCAGTTCGTTCTGCGGAAAACATTGCTGTTGTTCGCGATAGTGTAGCAGAAGATCCGTCAACCTCGACTCGTCGTCGTGCCCAACAATTGAACACCTCACGAACATCACTGATGCGAATTTTGAAAAAGATTTGAATTTACACGCTTACAAGGTTCAATTGACTCAAGAGCTGAAGCCTACTAACCGTTTCAAGCGTCGTCAATACGCCGAATGGTTGGTTGAACAGACAGAAGTGAATGGTGACTTTACAAAGAAAATCATCTTCAGCGACGAGGCACACTTTCACCTCAGTGGATTCGTTAACAAGCAGAATTGCCGCATTTGAGCATATGAGAATCCACGTGTGATTGTTGAAAAGCCGATGCATCCACAAAGAGTGACTGTTTATGGGCTGGCGGCGTCATCGGGCCGTACTTCTTCGAAAATGAGGTCGGCCAAGCAGTTACCGTGAATGGTGTTCGCTATCGCGAGATGATAACGGACTTCTTGTAGCCAGAAATTGAGGATATGGACCTGGACGATATGTGGTTCCAACAGGATGGTGCCACTTGCCACACAACCAACGAAACAATGGCACTTTTGCGCGAGAAATTCAATGGCCGTGTTATCTCACGTCGCGTCGTGGCGATGTTAATTGGCCGCCAAGATCATGTGATTTGACACCGTTGGACTTCTTTCTTTGGGGATATTTAAAATAAAAAGTGTGCGTCAATAAGCCAAGAACAATTCAAGAGCTAAAGGATGAGATAATTCGGCACATTAACGACATTGAACCTCAATTATGTCTCAGAGTCATTGAAAATATGGACCATCGGATAGAGGTATGCCACCGAAGCCGTGGCGAGCATTTGGCCCATATTTTGTTTCACACATAATTGTCATAGATCCTTCTATCATAATAAAAAATATTAAGATAATTCTCTGAAAAATTTTTGCTTTATTTACAATTAACATCGTGCGTTTTGGTTGGACCACCTTTTATAGTAGCGTTTCGCGATTATACACTTACTTCAACGTAATCGAAGTATTTTCATACTTCGGTTAATTATACACGAAATATTTATTAAGAAACATTTCCATAAAGGTAAAACTATACATGTGTATCAAAAACCACTAATTACAAGTAATACATTTAAATCGTATACTAATGTCACCTATACTAGCTTATATCACATTTCACTTATAATAGAAAAGCTACATGAAACTTCACAGTTATGAAAATGAAGCGCCGTGTGAAAAACTGGTCACCTTGTTGCTGAAGTATTAAGTATGAACATATTTTTCTGAATAAAACGAAATATATATTCCAAGTGAATTGATATTCATCCTCGTTTGCCCTCATTTAATTTCAGATTGTGAACTTAACATAGTTAACAATACCATGTGATATATGATGTATAACTTCACATCAAGTTTACATCAAATGAGTTACATATAGAGATGCCCGAATTTGGTCTGAAATCAACGCCACAAGCCCATAATAAATTTTTACCACTCCCCGGTGTAAAATTTCATGCCAATAATGCGGTAAAATCATCACCATGTTTGATGTAAACTTTACTGTCTTTTGATATAAACTTAAACCTTCTATTATTCACATTATCTAAAAAAAAATATACGTTATACATACCTACTTTATTGATTTTTTAAAATATGTAACAATATATTGGAATATAATATGTGTGACATAAGTTTACATAATATCTATACATTCGCCAATAACCAAATCAAATACCTAAACAAGTACCATAGTTCAAGCACTATCGTACCATAGTTCAAGTACTATCGTACTTGGATTTATTTCATCTAGCTCTGTTTCTTTTAATAATAAGAGCATTTCGTTAATAACTATAAATAAAGAAATAAATTGCAAACAGCTTTAATCTAGTGGTAATATTTTATCCAGATAATTAAATATTGAGTGGGTACATTCTTGATGAGATTAATATGGTATTAACTCATAAGTATATAAATAAAATATTACCTTGTCATTTACATCCAGCGACTTATCCAGAAATCTATAAAAGTCGCTGGAAGATTTGAAACTGAAAAATAAGTAAGATTTACAAAATTCACTGGAAAATCTTACATATTTTTCAGTTTAGATATTTATTGGCTTTATTAAACATGACCATCACTTTTAATATTATCTTCTTAGGGCAGATAAACAATTGGAGAATTACTTGATTATTTAAAAATTACAAACAGTCATTCATAGTGATTCACTTTTCGACAACTATTAATGACTGCTAATTTTTTATGAAAAGGGGATTTTGTTTCCACTGAATATAAAAATTGCTTACATTTTATCTTGCTTATAAATTGGTTAAAATTGTATCCCCGCAGATTTTCAACAATGTAGTAAAAATTAACTATAAGACAGTACTGTAATATTTCAAATATAATGTATTCCATACAAAGAAAATGAATCATATAGAGTGGTCTATTTAATAAAAATTAGTGCGGACATAAAATTATTTTGTAATTATTGAATTATAATTGGAATGTAATTAACGAGGTAATTTAAAGAATACATAATTGACCTATTAATATACTATTCCTTGAAGAACATATACAATTAAAGTTTCAATATACTCGTATTAAGAATACGCATGTAGAATTTTATAATAAACTTTAACAATAAACTGTCAAGGACACTTTTAACATTTTAAATTTTAATGTAACAAAGAAAAACGTGCACATTTTTTACTAAATTCAATTTTTATTAAACACATACATACGAGTATAACACTTCGAAAATCACTTTTCCACAAGCCAGCATGACGAGAGTAATTAACCTCTGTATACGGGTTAATGGTGGGTAGTACATAACATAAGTTAGAACTAAGCATACAGGAAAATAATCGGAGTTTGTATATGTATATACGCAAGATGTATTTGGAATTTAAATTTGTATTATTATACCAGACTGAATCGATTACATTATTAACGACCGCAAATTGTTGTTGATTGTTTAAATTGTTTAAAATAAATTGTGCAGGCGTATTGAATTATTTGTTATTTCATAAATCTTAATTACGCTTTACTCCATAAATTTACAATGGTAGCCCATTTAGACTTTACTGAAAACAAGAAACTACTTATAAACACTAATATAATCCCACTTCCATTATCAACAATACAATTAATGTCACCATCACAATAATATATAACGAATAAGCAAATCGCAATAATATTGCGCTGCCCTCTCGCTCATATTGAAGGCACCTCCGGAGCATGCCTCTAGAGGCTTCGAATCAAAAAACAAAAGTTACTACGTTATTCGCAACGGTCGATTTACTATATTGATTTTGTCAAAATGCCGAAATTCGAACGAAAAGCATTTCATACATACGACCTAAGAATTTCGTGATACACACACGAAAACAGCCGTCTAGTAAATAGAGATACGTTTGCATGAGATTTCTTTAAATATATTTAGTTATTGCGATAAATACATTAACATCACAAATTTTGTAGTGAGGACCCTAGTTATAAATAACAGAATTACATTATTTCTTTGATAAAGATATATTTTCTCCTGTTAAACAAGATGAAACTATTGAACAAATATAAGAATAATAATAACAATATCAAATACAGTAAAAATAAAAGTTTTAGTTGTAAATAGCAGCAACTAATTATTAAACTATGTTACAGAGTGTTGATAAAGTTCTGATATTGGTATATAATAAGTCTGTCATTGGTCGAGATGCGTGTAAATCATTTCTGTTGAACATTCAATAATTTACGTGCTGATAGTTTCCATTTCGATTCGAATTCGTTACTTTAGATCCTTCAAATTGGTTGATTTATCAATATATGGTAAACCCACAATTTAAGTAATCCCACTAAAGAAAATCCGGGGCGGCGAAATCGGGTGAACGTGGTAGTCATTCAGTTAATCCTTGTCGCTCTATCCATCTGCCAAGAGAAATATCGTCTAGAAATAATCAGACGTCAATACCAAGCTGAAGAGGAGCTCCGTCTCGTTGAAACCTAAATCTTTGATAGCGTAGTCAAATTTTCTTCAGAGCAGTATGACCCTAAACGAAGACTTTACCCATACATTTACTCTGAATTAACTCTGGCTATTTTGTTCTTTTCTGGTTCCTGTTGACTCCAATGATTCGAAATATATTGGTATTGTTTAATGACGTGGAATATTTCTATGAAAATCTTATTAATCAAATAGATTAATATTAGTAGAACGTAGATGGTTCCAAGTTATATAATGTGGATGAAATCGGCATTTCAACTACCACAGATCAACGATATTTATATATAAACACATTTTGTGAATATAGGGCACAATATAAGTGAGCTTTGTTTGTAATGTTGAGTGGGACCATCTAACAACAATTATTGTTCATTGCAATGCAGCAGATTAATTCATTTCACCATTTTTTTTTGTATTTGCTGGTAAGAAAATGTACCTAGCCAAAACTCCTTGATGGTCGGTGTTTCGTCAGAGGCTCAAGCCTTGTCATGTGTACTCCTTCAGGCTGTCATTCATTTACCTCAGGATGTCCTGTGCGATAACCTTCAGGTTGGGTAACAGAAGACATTTCCCAATTTTGGCTGCATTTCTTCAGTTTTTTAAAATGCCAAAATGACACTTTAGTTGACTGAAATGGAAAAGACTTTTTTATTCTAGAACAAATGAGTCTCTTTTATACAAATATTAGTTCAGTTGAACACATTATTTCAATAATTCAGCTCATATTTGAAAATGTATTTATTTCAGTCGAACAAATTTTACTATCAACAACCATTATTTTCTTTACTCAAAACCTACAAATGGAAGTTCCCAATGTTATGGTTGATCAAGTTTATTCCAGTAGTAGAGGAAAGCAATCTCCTAAAACCGTATCTTGTTCTGATACGGTTCTGATAAGTCCAATCTTGTTTTGATAAGTCCAATTATGGTACAGAAATAATTTTTCGGTGGATTATTAAGGTTCGATGCTGGCGGAGCTACTGAATCGTAAACTGCAACCACTTTTGTAGATAGTCTATTATAAGCTTGAATTTTATTCTTAATAGAGTCGGCAATGTAAGTTTCCATCACTAAACCAGACTTTCAACTCCCATGCCAGGAAATAATGTCTGCCCTAGAATCACCTAAAAACGTTTGCACCCTAAGAAGACCGTAAGAGACAATAATATTTGTAAACTATACGGGGTCTACCAAATACGGCAATTTCAAATGCGTTGCGATTTGTTTTGGAGTGCTTTTTATTTTATTACTATCAACCACTTGATAGACACATATTACGTTAATAAACATCATTCATTAGAGGCTTCTTGTATAAATGTTTCAATTTCATCCAAATCTTCGATTTCTGATGCAACAGAATCATTTTTCAAGTTGAGCACAAATCTTCGAAATTTTTTATATTAATATTTTCTTTAACATTGTACAGTTTAATCTTGATTAAACTGATCTCAACGGTGAGGCTTTCACTTTCTCGATATTGTAACGATAAGCTAGTAACACATTTTCAGATATTTTCTTAATTTTCTTTTCAGTACTGATCGAATTGTTTTTATGCTCGCTTACGCTCTCAAGAAAAATCCCCATTCTTTAATACAAAAGCAATATTTCGCAACCTAGAATCAAAAATAAGTAATTTCGTTATTTATTTCGGATGTGCGTTAACTGTTACGAAAAGAAAATATATATTGTTGCAACAGGGATTGAAGAATTTACTATTGACAATCCCAATAACATATTAATTCTTGTATGCTAATGACACAATTAGAATTAATGATGGATACAAAATGGATCCATTATATATCCATTATCTATCATATATCATTCTAACAGTTATTCATAATATTGGCAATCTTTTTTTTAACATGTTTTAATTACATACAGTTATATTCTAAGGAAAATAATTTTTATTAGTAAACACTATAAAACAAATATAACTAACATTTTAACTTTACTGGAAGAAAATCAAATAGTAAGATTTAGCAAGATTACCGTTGACCAAATAAATAAAATCTTTAATCAAAATGGAGATATCTAAACACATTTTAAATAATGATAACACCTCGACAAAAGCCAAAATGAAGATCGAATTCGAAATTATTTTACCGGTAACCCGAGAAACAATTCAAAAATGTTAATTAGACCGCTCGGCTGCCTTATCTACAGGAATGTAAGGGCTTGTTTGAAATAAAATTTCCCTAATCGGTTCATTGGACGAAATAATATAATGAATTAATAGAGTTTCATCCAGGTCTCCAACATAAACGTATCTGATTAAAACACGTTTAAAGAAGACAAGGATTGCGAAACAGTAACTATTGATTAGAAATATTTACAATTCAAATGATAACGGTTTAAAGGAGAGTTGTAAAAAATCATATTTACGAAGTTGTGAGTTATATAATGACCATTCGAAATATTTAAATTACGGTATATTTCTGTTATAAACTATTTTTTTTATTTCAGCTACGTCCATTTAAAGGTATTCTAAAGAAAACATATAAGAGAATTTTTAACACTTTGTTCTGGAGTTTTGGAAAATTGGGAATCAAATTCAAAGTATATCTTGAAATTCTAAAATTAATTCTGGAATGTGACAATTTAATATAGCTATTACATCTCCATCATTTAGAAAAAATAATTATTTAAATCAGCCAATAAATAAAAAAATAAAGGAATATCTCACTATTAAATGTAGAAATGGTCAGAGTTAAAAACATTTAATTTAATTTAAAAGACAATGATCCGAAGCACACCGCCAATAAAACAAAGGAATGGTTACTTTATAATGTTCATAGACAAATCAAAACTCCACCCCAGTCCCCGGATATAAATCCCATAGAGCATTTGTGATAATAGCTGGTCTTGAAGGTCCGAAAAAATTGAATTTCTTCGAAACAGCAGCTACAAACGGTTTTATTACAAGAATGGGATCAAGTTGGACCTGAAATAACCCAGAATCTTGTATCTTCCATGCCACGAAGACTTCAGGCCGTAATTGATGCAAGTGGTATGGTAACAAAATATTGAAGTATAAATAATTTTTTAAGAACTCGTTTAAATACAAATTTTTACTGTGCCAATACTTTTTTGACCCTTTAAATTAATATTCTTATTTATTATCCTCATATTATCTTTAAATTGCTCAATCTATGGCCACCAAAAATTAATAAAATTAATAGTTGGATGCTAGTTTTTAAATAAATTTAGTATCAAATAATTAACATTTATATTTTTGTGGTTTAAGAAATAAGTGGGATGTGTCAATATTTTTTATCCCACTGTATATAATTACCTAATAAACTGCATCAAGTAAAATTATACAAAATATTATTCTGTTTTATTAAAACTATAAGCCAAGCCTCTTTTAACAACCAGTTTAGCAATACTTACTTATGATACAATTGCGTAAAATGGTAATTTTCGGCGTCAATTCGGGTTTTGTTTAAGAACAAAACGAATTCAAAAAATGTATCACACAAACATTTTTTTCATTTCCTAAATCATATAACTAGAATTGGCTTTCTCAAACATAATTACCAAACTGTAAAATTCGAAATAATTTTCAAAATGAAAATTGCCTAAGGAAAACTACAATTGCAGTTTTTCATTGAAGTATTACACTTTCACATTGTTTAAAATATAGATACAGACACCTATAATAAAACTATACTCAAGCATACGTTTTATCTACTGTCCTAAAGATGGCAGCAATAAATAATATTAATATTTTACCATTTTTACTCTTTATAGGAAATAAAAGATACCTATCTATATAAATAAAATATTTTACCTGCCCAATTAAAACTGACTACAAATTACTCACATCATGCAACATGGATAATTATTTCATGTAGAAAATATTTCACCTATGCGCATCAATATCATTAGAATCGTTTACTCATTGGCATTACCCAGTCCAATTCCTCGATCTTATCGCCCCCTTCTACTAACAATTGCAAACAACGTTGTCAGATGTACATTCTTGTTGTATATTCACTTGAAGATATTACCAAGTCTATTACAAATTTATTACTACAAAAATGAAAAAGACTACTGATTAATTGTGACAATACAGTTATACTTATTTTTTTAGCAAATATCTAAACAAAATAATATTATTCTAAAATTAAAATATATTATGGCTTGGAGCTAAATTGCTAAACAGTCTAATCTGTAATCTACATCCACAGAATATTGCGTATAGCTATAATATTTTAGTCCCGCTGCAGACTTTATGAAATTAAAGTTATAAAACTAAATGGCTGCAAAATTTAAATCACAGACATGTTTTGGAATGGCTGTTTATTAAAAAATATAGGTATACTTATGTTATTTTTTGTTTATATCTACAACGCCATTTTACTTCAATTATATGTATTGTTCTATATCTAATATTATATAGTACAGCTTTATAATTGTATATATCTGTTGAACTTTTATGCAATATATATGTAACCAAATTTAAGAAATATAAACAAGGAAATTCGCGTTAACCGCAACATTCTGGCAACGCTGATCATAAACGTCAAATTTCTGAAGTAGGCATGTTTGCGATCATGTTTTCATTTAAAATGGTAGAGCATTTTAAACCGAAGTACTTAGAAGCTTTCAACTCCATGACTCAAACACCAATGAATTGTTAAATCGTGCAATATCTTATCTGGTTACGCAATAAAAGTGACTAGGTACTATTTATTTCTCGTATATACATATATAGTAAACTTGATCTCATTCACTTCTTATGTGGTGGTATAAGTGACTGCATTGGAACCCCTTGTGCTTAATAGACTTTTATTTTTAAATTAAAGTTGAGAAATCCTCATTTTAATTCAACATAATATTTTGTGACATAGTTAAATAGTCAGTGTAGAAGAGCGATTATGGGTCTTTTAACTGAAGGTAGTCCTCTGTCCTGGGAAGAAACGAAAAAACTTGCACAACACGTTAGAGAACATGGTATTTTACAGTTTATAAATTTGTATAAAAGACTTCGTGATCGTCAAGGAGATATACTAAAATGGGGTGATGAAGTAGAATATATTATAGTCAAGTTATTCGATGAAAAAAAAGAAGCAAAAGTCAGTTTAAGAGCACAAGAGCTTTTATCCATACTTAATGAAAAAGAAAATGAAAATCCTGATGGGGTCAAGTCACTGTGGAGACCAGAATATGGAGCATACATGGTTGAAGGCACGCCAGGTAAACCTTACGGAGGTCTACTGGCACATTTTAATATCGTAGAAGCAAATATGAGATACAGAAGGCAGGAGGTCACCCAACTTTTAAAACCAGATGAAGCCGTTATGACTTTAACAAGTTTTCCAAGGTTAGTTAATACATTTAAAATTTATTTTTTTATTCATTGATCTTTACTATTTGGAATCAATAATAGCTGAGAAAAAATTTATTTATTTACTGTGGGTAGTAGAAACTTTAACAACTGCTTAATATTGAGGTAATTTGTATTCTGTTTATACATATAAATAGAATTTAATGAATGAAATTAATACTAATATCCAACTTCATGAATTAAACATAAATGCATATTGTAATAAGAACCACTAGAGCTCAACATATTTGTTGCTTGACTAAACAATTCTGAGTAATGTCATATCAGTCTTCTCATCATTTAACCAACTTATCATATATCTAAAGTACTTGCATTTCTGATTGCAGTAATATTAATATAATTAAATATATCACATTTATTTAATTTCATTGCATGATTTTAAAGATGAGTATTGAGAATTTTTATTCCACTACAATATAAATGATATGATTATCATCAGTGATATCCTATCACCAACCTAACATGTTAAATCTCAGCTGCACAACCAGTAACTAAAGAACGATTTAATACATGTTACTTTTGATAAATTGCTATAACAAACATGTACTACACATTTATGTATTTTTATTTGCCTAACAAATATCAAGATTCGATAAATGAACTTTGATCTTAATTTTTTAACAGAAAATCAAAAAAGTATCACAAGAAAAATCATTAAAATTTCCTCTTGTCTATTATGGTAACTATAATAATGTTTCTGTATTAATCACCATATTCCAAATTACAAAAAACCAGAATCCAGGATTCAATTATTACATGTATTGTAAATAAAGTAATAAATTGTTTATGCCTCATAAAGGAACATTACATTTCATTATGGGATGTGTTCTGTGATTAGCAAAATAGTTAGTAATAGTTAGCAACAGAAATTAGTTAGAAACTCTTAAGCAGATATTATTAACACTAAATTTAAAGTTTAAATTATTTTTTTTAATTAAGCTGATTATAAAAGCAATCAATAATAGCGTAAAATGAGTATTCTGTATAATATATAGGTACAGTAGAAGAAGCAGAAAAAAATTATTTTATTATTAAATTATTACATATGTATCTAAAGCCATGTGCAAGTAAGTATACTTATTAAAAACACTGAATTCATAATGCCACTGCGGCAAAAAAGCAGTTTGTGAGAAAATTATTCGGAAAAATATATTACTGTTGATTATTTTCTTTTTTATTTGCTAAGCGCAATATAAAAAATTCAATGTATATTACCAGCCCTTTTTCCGTAGACTATTTAAGCGAATATTCTTTATGATAATATTAAAATATTGAATCATTTATTCTTAAAAGAAAAACATAATTTTTAAATATTTTAATTAAGTATCATACATACATAGATATTTCTCTAATTATAAGTTCTAAACAGTTCTCTAAGGAATATCAATCACTCTGTTAAGAGTGGTAAAAATATTTCTAATAAGACATGGAGTAGATGCACAACAGAATATCCAGTAGGTATCTGACTACCTATCTGAGAATAGGAATATTCTCAGGAATATTTCAAAAATACCTTTAATTGGATATTGTTAATATTTCTAATTATTTTTTGCATAAGAGACGAAATTAATTTTCAAAAACCAAATTCATTTCAATCAACCATTTCAATATTTTTAACAAATACAATCAAAATATTATGATTTATTACATATTATATAGATTATGAATTTAGTATATTGGTAAATACGTTGTAGATATTATGTATCTATATAAAATAAAATTACAAAACTTTATTGATTGTGAAATGGAAGAACCTTTGTAGAAATTTCTAATGGATTTAAGGATTACACTAATAACGCTTATTTTGAACACACTTACTTAAAACATTAAAAAGATAAGAAGTTAATTCCGCCGTATTTTTTTTAAATCCTATGATTATTGATTCACTAATTGGTAATTATTAATAAAGCCGTTACTTATGAATACGTCATGCCATTTCCGTTTCCTGTTTTAAGTTTGTAGTTTTTATAGTAGGAATTAAATCCACATAAGTTTTCTATTTTGTCATTAAAAGGTCATTATTTGTAACTCGTCTGATTTCAAGAAAAATATAGGCTGCAGCTCAGAAACAAGTTGTGTGTGAAATATCCACCCATTTCTTCATTATCTGAAAAAATATTTTATGGCATTAAGTATGGAATATAACGTCGTTCAAATGTCCGCCCCCGGCTTTGCTTGGTAGCACGTATTCGGGAGATTCAATTTTCGATGACTGGCACATAAATCTGGCTGAATTTGCTGGATGGCGTTCGTTATATTGACTTTGAGGACATCAATTGTTTGCGGTTTATTCGTATAGACCTGCGATTTAAGATAGCCCCAAAGAAAGATGTCTATAGGCGTTAAATCGCACGATCTCGGTGCCCAGTTCATGTCGCCACTGCCCGAGATAACCATGCCCTCAAATCGCTCGTGCAGAATATCCATCCTGACATGCGCCGTGTGGCACGTAGCGGCCGCCGTCCTGTTTCAATCACATGTCGTCGGTATCCATCCATATCATCCAGTTTAGGCCACAAGAAATTGCTTATCATCGATCCGTAGCGCTCACCGTTCACGGTTATGGCAATGCCAGTTTCGCTTTGGAAGAAATGGAAGCCCATGATTCCACAAGACCAATATCCGCACCAAACAGTGGCTTTCTCGGGATGCATTTCCTGCTGGTGTATCTCGTGTGGATTTGAATCGTCTCAAATCCGACAATTTTGCTTGTTCACATATGCATTCATCCAGAAATGGGCCTCTTCGCTAAGGATGATTTTTTTTTTGACGAAATTTGGGTCAACTTCTAACTGCTCCAGAGCCCAATCAGCTAACACACGGCGTTGTCTATGGTCACTTACCTTAAGTTCCTAGGTCAGTTGAATTTCATACGGGTTCAGACCCAGTCCTGATGCAAAATTCGCCAAGTTGAAGTCACAGAAAGGCTAAATTCCTGTGAACGCCCCGGGTCTTCCCGTACACTCGCGCACAGCAGCGATGTTTTCAGCAGACCTTGCGTTTCGGTGATGTACGGGTGTTGGCTGATTATTTATCAAATCGGTTGACTCGAATTTGGCCATCAAGCATCAAATAGTCGACTCGGCGGGACGATTGTGACGAGGATAAGAATCACGTAATGCGTGAAACGTTTCTCGAATGGAGCAGTGATTTTGGAAATTAGATATACTGATTTGAACACATTGTTGAACGCTATAACCTTCGATGGTGATTAGCCATACACTACTGAACAATTCACAACAAGTTTGACAGATGTTGCTTTAACAACATGGCCGCTATCACCTAACAAATTTCGAGGGTCCATATTGAAAGATCCTGTATTATACTTTACTGGAAGAATAATTAATAATATTTTTGCTTGTCTACAACTACTAATTTTGGCTCACCTGTCTTTATGGCATACAATTGCTAATAATGGCAATGTCTCGTTGCATATATTATATGCAACAAGAATAATAGAAATGCCATTTAGTATTAAGATTCCGTTGGGTAAACGCTTTACGAATGATGTCCTTTTTAATAGCAAAATTGCAAAGTTATGACAATTTAATTCCTAGCATAAAGATTGCAAACTTAAAACAGGAAGCGGAATTGCATTTTGTATTTATAAATAATAGCTGTATTAATTAGTATAATTATTAGGACCTATAATCACAGGATAAAAAAAGAAAAATAAAGATAAAGACAGAAAATTTAATTTCTTTCTTTATCTGCGTACACTATTATCATCAGTAATCAATGTAATGTGTGTCTTATTTACGAAAAACATTAACCTTGGCCTTTTGCAATGCATATTATTGTTTACTACGATTATAAACAGTTTCAAATTTGTCCACAAGGAAATTTGAATTAGAACATCTATTTTTATTATCAATATGGGTCGTCCTTAAACGGGCATCTCGTATTTGCCTAACTTATTTTTGCACTTTGGTTAATTAAACTGAATCGATTTAATGTTAGTTTGAAACATAGAAAATTTTAGGTGTAGGTCATGAGTCGAGGTAAATATACACAAAAAAGTTTGAAATTTGACCTGAGGTCAAACTACACATACTCGTACATTATATCGGCTTAGCAAAAATTGCGCAGTGTAAAACTGATATCGATTTGTCCTATTGACCCACTTAACTAGGTTTTTATTAAAATTTGATTTTGAAGTGGAAGGAAAAGTACAACCAAAACTTGTAGGTTGCATTAGAAGTAAGATTGTTTTTATTTACCCCTATTTTTTCATTATTTCCGCGTAATAATTAATATATCAGTATAATCATAACATTTAAGTATTTAATTGATCGCATAATAACACAAATCGAATATTATTTGATTTCTTATGTTTATTTTTATCCACGGATTATCTGTGCATACCTGAAGATAACCAATACATACTTAAATGATGTGAATTGTTCGAGGTGACGTATGTTGATAGGATATTAGATAAACACGTGAAACAATAAATATGTATATTCATTTAATTTAGTTTCTGACGTAATGTTAACAATATTTGATCATTATAGTTTTTTTGTTCTTGGTATCTATTATAAATAATCAAATTAATAAACACGCAAATCATGTTTGTGTTAATCATCTTGACTACAAAGACAATCTGTAATTAGAATATAATTAATGCGTATACTACAATTCTACACGCAACATATGTATAGACAATATTTTACACCACTTAAATACTTGAGATAAACGTTTAGAAGGACAGATTAAAAATCTAAATATTCACACTTAACCTTGCCTTCAACAAAAATACAATAATTTATTTTATAAATACTACATGTACATACATAATCTGGTGTCCGAGGAGTGATATAAAAATAATTTATCACAGGATCATTTTGTTTTATTGAAAAATTAGGTCCAATTATCTTCTGTAAATGAATTGCATATAAATGGAAGTATTGTCGACTATATGAATATTTTTACACCATAAAGGTAGGCAAGCAATGGTTTTATTAATACTTTTACTTGCAAGAGATATATCCCAATTGTCTAATAAAATCAAAATTAATACATTTTAAGTGTATAAGTCACACTGAGAGATTTTCTTTATCGATAGAAACATTTAAATGTTTATCCATTTTCATGTTTGTGCCAATAAATTTATAACATCAAGAACTATAGCCAAATCATATATCAATGTATTTTTTTATTCGACTCTGTCACGTGTAAAAATTTTTGAATTTGTAGCCACCTACATTCAGGAAAGTACTCAAAAAGTAGCAAAAAGGTACATGAAAGAGCGTGAAACGTGTTTCTATATTTAAACAGAGAAACACTAACAAGATAAATTTGATCTGAAAGTAATATGTGTACCAATATACATATATATAACAGATTTTTCTATTTATATTTGTTACCTTACTAAAATAATCTGTTTGCAGTTCTATTTTAGAACACATAAATAACACAAGCATAGATTTTTATACGATTATAATATTTCCCTTTAGTAATGCTCCTTGTGAATGTATTTTTGAATAGGTACAACAATAAAACATATTTTCAGAACAGCACTACATAACAGGAAATTCCAACAATATCTAGAGTGTGAAAAGTAGAAAACCACATTTATTTTCGTGATTACTGTCAACATAGTGATGGTTAATATCAATGTTCCGCTTACTGATGACAAAGTATATCTCTCATTTTTAGGCTTAAGGTCTCTGCACACTATACCGTACCATACTGGGGCCGCAACGATATCGAAACATGCAAACAAATATAATTTGCATCAAATTTGTATCAGATAACGCTCACTAGACCGTTCCATCACTGGCCAACACCGTAGCGTGCCATGACCCGACCATTGATGCAAATTATATTTGTTTGCATGTGTTGATACAATTACGGTCCTAGTATGGAACGGTGTAGTGGGCAGAGACCTTTACTTCCAAATATTTTTTTACATAACACCTGGAATATCTTGTTACAAGTAGAAATATTAAGAAAACCTGTCCTCACTGCCGAAACCTTTGCAAAAATTAAAATCTCACGTAATTATTATTATTCACAGAAGATCAAACATAAGATATGTATCCTCCAATTCTAGAAGTATTTACAGAGTTCCACAAGTAGAAGAAATACATATTGACAATTTTACCCTGAAGATAACCATGCCTAGTCTTAGACGCATTGGTTTGGATTAATGGAAAAAATTAATGGATATAAATTTGATCTAATTAATCACTCGATTGAAGCTTTTAAGCCAATCTATTCTCTTCAACCAACAATTTTCGAATACATACATCTTACGTGGTAAGGTAGATCCATTTCTTGCTGAAGCTGAATATAAATAATAATTGTTTTATATATCTTCATCATTCACAACATTTAATTCAATGAAAAGTAAGAAGGTGGAATTATTTAGAGGTTCTAAATATTTTACAACTAAATTACCATCGATGTAACTCAACCAAAATGCCAGATCACATGTAGCTTATTTGTGGATATTACATTATATTCCCGTATCCATAGAGATTATTTGTTGGTCAATATCTACAATTCTGTTACAAATACAAGTTAGCCAATTAGGTACATAAAATGTTACCTCATTAGAAAAGTAAATTTTGGATATTTTTTGCACACGTTGGGGATGCATTCACTCTTACAAAACCATTCTTAAAACCAAAACAATATTGATGATCATCATTTTTTAGTATTCCATGAACTGATTTTTATGATGCATCATCACTCAGAAAGATTTTCTGTGTATATAGAACTGAACTTTATAGCAATTTCAGATTATGTTGGATCTGATTTTGGTATGTTTATACTCTTAACGTTAACTTGCTTCGATAAATCTTCGACAAGCTTTGCAATTTTGTGTATCCACAATTGTGTGTCTGAAAATTGCAAAATTTTTTAGATTGGTTATGTATTTTGTCTGTTCGAAGATATTGACAGACACCATACAAAGATTTACTGTCGACGAGACAAAATCACCATCACACCCTAAAAATTAATTCTTTCATTATTTCCACAGAATAATCTTCGTGGGAAGAATAATGGAGATTTCTCTTAAATTTATAGTTAAGAGAGTTAACAAATGTTTTTCTAATATTTCTATATATGTAATATAAAAAGGTTTGGCGATAGCAAGGATAAAAGTGCATTTTGCCTCGACCGGAAATCGAACCCGGCTCTCCCAATTTCCAGTTGAGTGCTCTGACCGCTGAGCTATCGAGGCACACTCATTATCCCTGCTAATGCGCCAGTTTAATGCGTCACTACACTACTCCCTCCCTAGAGACATGGTTTTGTCTCGATACAATTTAACGGAATGTGACCGCGTTCGCCATTCTTACGAACCGTTGTTCGGTAACCCCCGGGACTATAGGGCGATGGATAGGACGGGAATCGAATCCGCGAATTTGAGATGTAAGGGAGGTTGCATATACTGGAATGACGAATCACATCACGTCGGGGTCACCACTTTGGCGATAGCACGGATAAAAGTGCATTTTGCCTCGACCGGGAATCGAACCCGGCTCTCCCAATTTCCGGTTGAGTGCTCTGACCGCTGAGCTATCGAGGCACACTCATTATCCCTGCTAATGCGCCAGTTTAATGCGTCACTACAGTACTCCCTCCCTAGAGACATGGTTTTGTCTCGATACAATTTAACGGAATTGACCGCGTTCGCCATTCTTACGAACCGTTGTTCGGTAACCCCCGGACTGTAGGGCGATGGATAGGACAGGAATCGAATTCGCGAATTTGAGATGTTAAGGGAGGTTCGAGTACTGGAACGAATCGCATCACGTCGGGGTCACCACTTTGGCGATAGCAAGGATAAAAGTGCATTTTGCCTCGACCGGGAATCGAACCCGGCTCTCCCAATTTCCGGTTGAGTGCCCTGACCGCTGAGCTATCGAGGCACACTCATTGTCCCTGCTAATGCGCCAGTTTAATGCGTCACTACAGTACTCCCTCCCTAAAGACATGGTTTTGTCTCGATACAATTTAACGGAATGTGACCGCGTTCACCATTCTTACGAACCGTTGTTCGGTAACCCCCGGGACTATAGGGCGATGGATAGGACGGGAATCGAATCCGCGAATTTGAGATGTAAGGGAGGTTGCATATACTGGAATGACGAATCACATCACGTCGGGGTCACCACGTTGGCGATAGCAAGGATAAGTGCATTTTGCCTCGACCGGGAATCGAACCCGGCTCTCCCAATTTCCGGTTGAGTGCTCTGACCGCTGAGCTATCGAGGCACACTCATTATCCCTGCTAATGCGCCAGTTTTATCCGTCGCTACAAAGGAATCCAAACTACCTACTGAAATATATTCAAGATGACGGCGAAGCAAACAATTATATAAAATTATTATTTATTTGGGATTGGTAAAAGATATTGTGGTTTGTAATATAAATCCTAAATTTCTATAAACTGTTAGATATACATATAGAACCTTAATGTTGGGTCTAATATAATCCGCAGAATCTTCAATTGTGTCTACTTTAAGGGCCGTTTAGGCGAGCCGATCGACCCAACAAAACGGGAGCCCCGCTCCGTCAGTCCGACTGGGCGTTCCTCTCGTTTCCCCCACTATCGGTCAGGATTGTACGTTTACACGATTCGTTGTCGTTCCCGATCCTCTTTTCGCCGAGTGTCCAGTCTAAATAGATAATATACACCTACTTACTTATCGAAGCACAACCGCGAGAGCAAAAAGCAATCAACATATAACAAACATATTTACTAGAACAAGAAGCACCAGAAGTATAGAATCCTGCCAGAAACAGGTCATTTGGCGGGTAAATCGGATCCGTTGGCCGTTTAAACGGCGTGTTTGTCAAGGAGAAAAGGTGGGGGAACCCGAGAACGGAAGGAAATTCCATCCGTCCTTCCGTTCACGTGGCCACGCCCACATCGGATCGGTAGCACCAATCCGATGTAGACGTTCCGTTTTCTAGGGTCGGCGGGGCGGAGCTTCCGTTTTATCGGGTCGGATCGGCTCATCTAAACGGCCCTTTATTTAGCTGTAAGTTACTTACATGAGATGAAAACACAATGTTCTCATATCGCCTTGAAAACGTTATTGAATAGCATTATTTGTCAATGTTGTTTTTGTTAAAAAAATTTTAGTTTTGTGTTGCATTTGCCAAAAACAGTTTATTTATTTTTCAATAGATAGTTGTAAAAACGAATTACATCATCTTGCGATTTAACAGAATCACATAAACTATTTGCCCTTTTATAAAACTTTAAATCATTGGCGTACAGACAATAATCACATTGTATAAAGCAACTCTCAATATTGTATACAAACAACGAAATTAGAAGCAGCCCTAAGTGTGTCTCCTGGGGGACACCAGGTATTTAACAAATGAAATAAATAATTATTAATTTTGATACATTGTGATCTACTTAAAGTATAAGATATAACCATCTTACAATTAGAAAACTATCAATATTTTCCAACTTGATCAAAACAATACTATAATGCATTTTATCAAAACCGTTTGAAAAATCGGTGTACAAGGCATTTCAAGAACTTCACGCAGCAACACTGTTTATAAACAGAGCCAAATGATTTACAATAAGACATGAAATTAGATAAACAAATGAAAAGTGAGGAATAATATAATTAAAATACTGAACATTATTTAAAAAATACTTGAAAAATGTTTATGAATCAGTATTTACATATTTAATTTTACTTACAACGCTACAAATTTCGGTTTCTTGTGAGAGAACACGTACGCCTATTGACAGCCGTGATGTTTTTTGTATATATTAGTTTTAAGTGTTGTAAATATTAGAAAATATAAACCTTTGTATAATATATTAGCTAGTTCTCGGAACCAGGGCATATATGTTTCGTAGCGGTAAAAATACTATCATCTCAAGCCTGACTAACTGCACCAGTCCATCGGCTTTTGCGATAAGTTTAAATCAGTCTATTCCCACATCTCGCCCCGAAACATTCTGTCTTTCGGTACTAGCTTACTCGCTATTTATTTTATTCTCAAGTAAACGTAGCAATAGCAACATAAGCACTAATATCATTTCACTACGCTACACGCATCCCGAAGACCGCCATACTTATTTGGATTTCCGAAGACAGATAGAGACATTGATGGCACATTATATTTACTTGATTTTTTTCCAAATCTGAAGTTGATCTGGTAATTTTTCTATTTGTTTGTTGCCTTACTAAAACAATCTGTTTTCGGTTTTATTTTAGAACACATAAATAACACAAGCATAGAATTTTATACGATTGTAATACATATTTTCTTTCATTAATGCTACTTGTGAATGCATTTTTTGTACGCTAAAATACCTATATTATATTAAAATATAATTTCATAAATGTAAAAGCATTTAAGTAATTGACTAGAACAACTGGACTGTGACAAAAAGTGAAAAAACAAAATTTTTGTTGGGTTTATTTTTCGTTTTTCGGCCTAAAAACAAAAAAAAAAAATGGTATATTTAAAAAAGGTTTGCTGTGTGTGTCGTTGTCGTCGGAATTTATTCTTGTTAGCACGATAACTCAACTAAATCGTGTCGGATCGATCGGGTTTTGACTGATTCTGATTGGGGACGTCACCCAGACGACACCTATTGATTTTGAGATGGATAGAACATACTCTACCATGTACATGGGTCATGAGAAAGTACAATGGTGGACTATTTGAGAATTTTTTTTTTTTGTTAGTACGATCACTCAATTAAATCGTGTCGGATCGATCCAGTTTCGACTGATTCTGATTAGGGACGTCTACCAGACGACATCTATTGATTTTGACGTGGATAAGACACACCTCACCCTGTCCATGGGTCATGAGAAAGCACGATGGTGGACTATCTGAAAACAGTAAAACTGTTGCATAAAACACATATTCTGCATTTGCATATGTGTTGGTTTATTTTTTCTCGGCCCAATGTCGAGATAGAGATGTTCTACGTGCGGAAAAGTCCGTTTTAAGGTTTTAAAATTGTTTATTTTTTTAATTATTTGGATATCAACTAAGCATTTTGAAGTTTTATAATTCCAAACATTGCACAGAAACTTTTGAATAGTTGTTCTATATGTATAATATTTATTTTGTCCAATATGAGGTACGACATCTAAATTACAGTAAAGTAAATACTTTCCATAATTTTGAAAAGGCAAATTTAAGTATTTCATATTTACTGGCTTTACATCATAGGGAAACTTATATGTTTGTATTAAATTTGTAATGCACTTTTTGTTATTTGTTTTTCCTCGTTCTAGAATATGTTAGATATTACCTGTCTTGTTAGAGATAGGTAAAAAAAATATATAAAACGATTAACAACTAATTGAGAAGTGTTTTCGAATTTTGGATTATTAACTTACATATAAGAAAATATCTCTTCATTTCTGCAATTTGAGAAATGTAAATGTTCTGAAATTTGAGATGTATGTATTGTAATAAAAATACATTCAACTACGTTAAAATTACTATAATAATCATTAAATTTGCGTTATTTAATATAAATCTTAGTCAAAAATTAAGCAATATATTTTTTTTATAGAATTTGTTTTCTATTACCTAAAAGAATAACAAAACCATACATTAGTGAAACTACGCGTTCATCAGTTCTTGATATTGACATATTTCATACCCGAAGCTCAAAGAACAATTTTAAGTAATTTTCAAAATTAACGCGTATCATTTCATCATTGTGATCTTTTATTTTCAAACATTCGGTATCTGGAGGTGAGCAATAGGTTTATTCACATTTAGTAGCAGTAAATGTAGAGAATCAATGTAGACAACATAGCTGCAATTGGTGTTGTCAAAATCAGATTTTAGTTACATTGAATAGAAATGACGTTTGTCGTTTAAAAGTCTATTTAATAATTTCCTTTTTGAAAGACTTAATAATAAGACTTAATACTAATATCTTCCCGTACTATATATTAAACAATCCTATATGTTTTTTAAATTTTCAAACAACTTAACGTCTTTTCTAACTTCCCCAATAATCTACCCAATCAGTTAAGCGTCGCACTAACACATTTTTCTCTTTTTCCGTGTACTAAGCTTGTTTTCCATTGCCTTATTCTATACTTAAATCTTTTAATTTGGAGTTCATATTGATCCATTATCTTTGCTAGTAACTTTTTGTTTTAGCCATGCTTTCATATAATATTTACGGATAGAAATGCATCATATCATGTGCATTGCCCATTACTACCCGTAAATAGATTTGATATCTCTTGTTAAACGGTTAGTGAGTCTAAACCTTAGAGCTTGTCATACTGCATATAGTTCGGTGGTAATGAATGGCTGTTGTTGGTCATGTTAAGGTATATGTGTTAAATCCACTCGAAAAGGCACATCCAATTCTCTGCTCCAGTTTGGAACAATCCGTAAATATCCCATAAGATCCATCAAATGTATCAATTGTAGCACGGCAGTCTGCGTAAAGTTTTTATGGTTACTAGTCTCGCCTTTTTTTGCGCGGGGGTGTACTGCTCCTCAATAATAGGAAAAAGTGTGAGATTTCTCTATGTTTGAGTAGATGAAAGAGTGAGTGCAGCATTCAGCTATTTACCCGATAGAGGTCCGATAGAGACTTGTTCATATTGTTGACGAGCAGTACCTTTCATTATTATTTTAGTTGGTAGTGGGGTCAGGGGTATTTTCATATACCATAAGTACGTAATATTATTAAGACATATTTGATGGAGTCTGTTTATTTCTGACATTTAATAAGAATCCTTTTCTAGTCGCATTATACGAGGTGTGTTCAAAAAATAACGGAAATTTTGTAATTTCGCGAGTTGTATTAGTCCAATTTTTTTGTTGCTGTGTTGGTAAACATCTCTGAAAAGTATCTGTACATTGTTAGCCATATTGGATGTTTAGTCTGTTGTCAGTTATCAAAAAGGTTACATATGTTTTGTTACCTACATGTTAAATATTGCTTCTAGTGAGTCTGCTATAAGTAAAACTAGGGTTTACGAGTGGTATCAGCGTTTCCAAAAAGGCCGTGAAGACGTTGAAAATGCCGAGCGCTCTGAGCGTCTCAGCACATCAATAGCCGATGAAGACGTGGAAACAGTAAAAGAAATGATGGAGGACGATTGCCGAATCACAATCAGAGAAGTCGCTGATAATGTTAGCATATCAAATGGCTCATGCCATGAAATTTTTTGGGATGTTCTGGATATGATAGGTGTGGCAGCAAAATTTGTTCCAAAATTGTTGAATTTCGAACAAAAACAGCGGCGAATGGAAGTTGCTCAGAAGTCGCTATATGAAGTGGACAACTATGCCGAACTACTGAATCGTGTCATAGTAGTGTCATGAAACATGGGTTTACGGATATGACGTCGAAACTAAAACTCAATCGTCCCAATGAAGGCATTCTGGATCGCCGAGACCAAAAAAGCTGCGGTCGACTGTACAGGTTATGTTCACTATATCCTTCGATATTAACGGCAATAATGCACCATGAGTTATTGTCACCAGGTCAAACGATCGATAAGGAGTACTATCTACAAGTTCAACGCCGTTTTAAAGAAGCAATTCGAACAAAGCACCCGGATTTGTGGCGATACAATTCATAGCTTTCGCACCACGATAATGCACCTGTTCACACTTAATTGCTTGTTCGTGAATTTTTGACTAAAACCAACACTGTGATGATGCGCCAGCCCCATATTAGCCAGATATGGCTCCATGTGGCTTTTTTCTGTTCCCAAAAATAAATAAAAGCTCGTCATCGCTAATAGAGCTAAACGCTATCCTGAATATCGAGTTCCAGAAGTGTTTCGGGGATTGAAGAAAGCGCTGGTATCTAATGGGGACTATTTTGAAGGGGATAACATTGCTATACACGAATAAAAAAAATTATTTGCACAAAAAGAATTCTCTGTTACTTTTTGAACACACCTCGTACATAGTTTACGTATGTACGTTTCGTACATACAAAATTAAACGCCTTTATGAATCCCTTAGACGTAGGCGCACTCTATGTATATGGCGAAAATGAAATAATTTTGAGATACTTTGATCAAAGGATAACTCACAAGCACAAATACGCCAAAAATAAATTTAGTAAAATTTAGTATTGGTTATATTGTAGGGAAACGTATCGAAAGTGTCTCATAACATTCACTTTTGATGGTACATAATAAACTTTGAATATTAAGTTCATATATTTTTTTCATATTGCAATAAGGTTTTTTGTGCGAAACACCTCGAGATGATAGAAACTCAAATACTCGAGTTAAGTACTTATTCAAGTGTAATAAATAAATTGTAATCTCCCACTAAAACTAGTTTTATGGAGACGCTGAAAATATCTATCTCGGTGATAACCTCGAGCTCCACTAATCGTGTCTGAACTTGTTAGCATTCTTATGTTGCTCATTTAGTCAGAATGATACATATTTAGTAACGTAATGATGCATTAAAATGAAGGATACTCAATCTCATTCTTCATCTAATATTTTTTGAAAATAAAAATACTGATTAACTACAAACTAGTAATAGATTATCTCATTCAAACATATGTAGGTAGAGAAAAATATGTTTTCGATAACTGATTACCGCCTAATTAACTTAAGGGATACATAGCCATAGTCCGGAGGATTAATATGAATGAGAATGAGAAGGTTAGTTCCTTATTGGCTGTTCTGCTCTCAATTTTTGGATTTATTTCATGCACTTGTTCTTAGGGAATACGTAATGTTTAATGTTTTCATTAACTCTTGGAATATCAGATCTAGATACCAATTTTAATATAATTGCGTTGATCATCGTCACTAGCTGGACTTCACAACTATTGTCGATAATATGCGATGTACTATAATGCGGAAAATTTGCACTACTCGCCACACCAGGGTCCATAATAAACTGATGCATGTAGATTTTGATGATGATGAATTATGAGATTCATTTGATGATATTTTAAATGCCTTTCTCTTCTACGTTAAGTAATTTTTTGTTTAAAGGTAAATGAGAGAGTTTTACTATATATTAATGATAATAACATATTAATAATATACACCAATATGTTTTATAATAAAATAGTAATAATAAGGTTTTATAACAAAAAATTATTTTCGTGATAGTAGGTATCGTTAATTGATCAATGGGAAATTATTTTTTTCGCCACACAATCTGTAAGTTCATATATTGCGACTAATAACCGCATTGTGCTGATAAAAATGAGGTTGAATGAAACACACAAAATAATAAGTACCTTGAAACGCTATTTTGTTGCTTTTCCGTAGGCCTTGCATATTTCCGTAAGCTATCTTTAAAAAAAGATACTTGTAAATGAATTGTGAAAATAAACCGTCTACTGAAAGAATATTCGACGCGTTTGTTGTGCAATCATTTATCTATAACTTTTTGTTTTCTATTTATAATACGTTCAATAAATCCTCCACAATGTCCTTGACCGTGATAAGCAACTAGTCAGTATTAATTAATTCAGAACATAGCGTCTCAATTTTACCGCCGCAAACATTATTATTGAACGTAACCGCCATCAATATTCATAAAATAACAGTAAATAAAGAATTAATAGGTTCTGATAGCAAGTAGGCGAGTAATTTTATATATTCTAGTGATAATTGTAAATGAACCAATGCTTGACGATAGATGTTTTAGGTTAAATACACTTTTATACACATAATCATTATTACTATGATAAATTTGACGATAAAGTTAGACGATAAACATATAGCATAGTATAAGCAGGCCCGCATCTACGATTTATCCCAGCCGGGGCAAAAACTTTAAATAGTTTTTGAATTTGCATCTACTTGATCATCTTGAAATTCTATCTGACTTTCTAATGGCAGCTGATTCTTTACCATCGAGCTGTAAAACTAAGGATTTTATTTTTTTTGTTTTTTTAATTTTACACGCTCGTGTAAGAATGAGCTCTGAAGATTCTGGAATACCAGAACGCTATTTATGAAACGAGTGCGTTTGGAAGGTTTGAGAGAAACCGTTTTGGTGTGGGCTACTAATGAATCTACATCCGGAAAATACACATTCGAAATCATTTCACGCATTATTGAGAAAACTATCCGGACTAACAAATGGTAATGGTTGATATATTGAGAGTTGACATTTTTTATATGTGGTTAATATTAGATGCTGTCTAATAACCACGCAGATGATGATTGAAATAGATTAAGTGTACCTATTCTAACGTTGGCTACATAATTTTTTTAAACTCTATTGTCTCGTCCACAACTAACCGTATTTTTATTCTGTATTTGAGGTTAAAATATTATTTTCAAGTTTTTGGCACTCAGAATTATCCGATGCTGAATTACTGATTCAGCACTCATGGTGATCAGCTTTTCTTATTATCTATCGATTTTAATAAACTTTAATTTGTTATTAAGGAGATAGAAACCATACGGGCATATGTTTATTATTCAGAAGTCACAAACAGGCACATTGCGTCAGATTATGTTAATAACTGCTAACAATTATTCTTAATTCTTATAAACCTGAAATTTATTTTCCGTGGATTATAAGTGAAATTGTCCAGCGGTTTTTTTTTATTCAGCACAGTTTTAGGTATCTAGGGGGTGATTTAACTAAGACTGAGCCGACACGGTGGTTCAGTATTTAAAATTTGAATACTCTTATTAATTGTCTTTGTTAAGTCTTGGTTATTTTTTTCGATATCAATTCATTCTGCTATCAGGACGTTTTTTTTTTTTAATTTTTAACTCGACTTCAATCTCAGCTTCAGTCGATAGCGTCAGTTTCAGAATCCGTTACTACAGTAACTTATAAAATATGTATAATATACATATATAATGTAATACATATGTATTAGAATATGTATAATGTATATATAATGACATATATGTATACATATCTAATATATTATATGTACAGTTGTTAAATTGATGTGGATCATTCCAGTAAAAAATGATATTATTTTTTACGATTGCGTCAAGATTAAAGGCAGAATACTACTTAGCCTCGTGAAATTGAAGTGAAGGCCTAAAACAAAGGCAAAATATATCTCCAAAGGAGAAGAGAGCAAAAGTTTAAAACATTTTTTTTAACTGTTTCTGAAGTGAGGAGAAACGCATGACTTCTCCTACTCTGTCTTCATTCATAAATTAAAGTTGCTAATTTAACCGTGAATTCTCCTTGCGTCTTTTTATCTATCAAAAAATAAAACTCAATATTTCACGTGAATCTAATCGATGAACACATTATAGAAATAACATTTTTTTTTATTGTCAAGAGATATTTTAAGACGAAAACATGACAAATTTATGTAGCAAAATGTGTTGGCAAAATGTAAACCACTTTAGGTAGGTACGTTGTAAATAAAATTATGGTGGTGTTCAGTATAGTGTGAACTGATACTAGTGGTTATATTATTGCTGTAGCTACATTTATGTAGAGATAAAATAAATAACGAGTAAACTAGTATCCAAATGTTTCTGAGCGAGATGCAGGAATCGACTGACTTGAAAACTTATCCCAAAAGCCCATAGCCTGGTGCAGTTATTTACCAGACACACTTTTCGTAAATCATTGACCTAATCTGCAATTGTTTTAACAAATGGATGGCTGAGGAATAAGTCACGTTTTTACCCCTACGAAACAGATGTATCCTGGTTAGTACTAGCATAATATATAAGAGTTTCTACTCTCTAATATGTACAAAACTTAAAACTACTATATACAAATACCATCACGGCTATCAATAGGCTAAGTGGAGCCAACGTGTGCCCACAAAATAAATATATTTTTCTGTTTACTTTAATATTAATACGATCTCCATTTTGGTCTAAACCAAAATTAACTATGAGGATTACACATTTTCAGCAGATTACGTATGACCCTCAATTATATACATATATACAGTTGTTCTAACTGTCAGTTGAATACTTATTTAACTGACAGTTAGTACAAGTCGATGCCGTTTACATGGCATTTGGGAAGAAGTGGGCCCATTCATAACTGTATTTACGTATGTCTACAATATTAAGTTATTGATCGGTGAGCTGATAACAAAGCGCAAGCGCGTTGCATACTTTAATGCGTATTTGTAAATATAATTATGAATGGGCACTTTCTTTTGACGTAATATTTAATCTGCCCCTTGAATATTTAAAATTTATATAAACAGTGATGACCTTCACTGATCCCTTGTGGCACCTTTTCCAATTTTGAGTAACACTTAATAACATTATTTGATATCGTATCTATCTTTTTAGTGGATATTCTTTGACAATTGTAGAATATAACAAGATTATATAAATATATGCATTTTACTGTGATATTAGCTAAAACGGTTGAAGAGAAAATATTGCACATAACACACCTGGATATTATTTTAATTGGGTTCCAAGGCCGTTAACACTCGGCCTAGAACTTGGTAATCCCCCAGTAAATAATTACTTTATGTTACATAACCAACTATTTGTATTGCGTATTTATATAAAATAATAGGCAAGTCCTTTATTATTTTATTTACCGTTAATGTGGAATCAATATTATGTACACACAATAAAGAAATGTGATCCATTTGATATCTTCAAGCATAATTCTTTAATAATTCGACCTTCGTAAATTTGTCTATGGATTTAATGTTAAACCAGTGTCGGACTAAGGGGGTGGCCCGGGTGCCCGTGCCAGTGTCGGACTAAGGGGGGCCTCCAAATCTCGAGAAGTCCTCTCAAGCCCCAAACAAGGCCAAAATATGTTCAGTAAGTAAGAGGCAGTTTGAAGTTGGAGGCCCCGTACGTATGCAAAATATAAACGTAGGTAGGTATAGTTTATTTCATCGCTATTTGCCAAATAAAAAATCTCAAAACATACTGTGACTTGTTTTATAGCTAGGTTCAGGTAGACTGTTCCGTTTATCGGCAAGATAAGAGAGTTTTTTATTCGGCAAATAGTGATGAAATAAATAGTACCTGCTTACCTACTATCAGGCGTATTTATGTTTACAAAATATATACTACAAATAAATACATAAATTTCTGAGCAGATCGTAGGGCTCATGTAGTTTTGCCGCCCCAGACCTCCGACGAGCTTAGTCCGCCACTGTATTAAACTCTTATGTAATGTGTTTGAAATAAAATCACTTCTTACAAAATAATAACTGCCAGTGTTTGTCATTATTCAATACATTTATATTAATGGTCATCATTAATTTTTAACTTTTTCATACCCAAATTGCCACGAGCCTAGTAGTCCACAAGGGTAAAATA
Organism: Rosalia funebris; assembly: GCA_037954035.1. NCBI lineage: Eukaryota > Metazoa > Arthropoda > Insecta > Coleoptera > Cerambycidae > Rosalia > Rosalia funebris. The sequence goes on along the minus strand of JAZFAV010000010.1, from coordinate 8,102,597 downwards.
TGACCGAAAAGAAATGTGACGATAGTTTTTATTCTAGTTCATTGAGAATTGTTGACGTCAAGACGTACTTCCGTGTGTAGTCTGGCATTATCATCATTTGTTCAAGATAGATAATAAGAAAAAATTATTTAGAATATTATTATTTATTATTTAGAATATAGAACTATTGTTTAGAATAGGTCGCAGAAGTTCAGTTCTTCTAAATTATCCTTTTTTTTTAATTATCTGTCTATTCTCGATATGAATGGGAAAATCGTATTTTATATAAATCGAAAAATCGGCTATTAGCTATTACTCTACGATAAAATGACGTTTATTTAAACATTTAGAACAATGTGTAATTACCCTGACCTGATCAACTAGAGTAAGGCTAATAACTTAAACATTTAGGGTAAATGTATCACTCAGCATTTATAGTTTTTATTTCCAATTATTTAGGTAACCACATCTAATTATAAAATAATTGTTTTATAAACGTACCCATTTATTTAGTACCTGCAAAAACTAAATAGTCAGTCGTGCATGAACCTCATTAAAAAAATAATGGTATTTGTATTTAATTGTTTCCAATGCACCTGAGATACGTTAAAATAATATTTACCTTATTTAGATGTACGTATATCTAAAATTGATTACAACAAAATCAAAATATAATTTAAGTTTCATTTATCCATTATTTGAATTTTTTCAAATATAAATATCGGCATAAATACATAGCTCTACATTTCTAAGGTATTAAAATATGCTTAAAGAGAAAAGTATACAATTGCAAATCAGCATGACATAATTATAAAGCCATCAACATTATAAAGTTAGTTGTCACAAACAAAAGTTGATAAAAACATATTCATAGCACTATACATTGCACGTCTAAACGGAACTAAAATACCTTGAAAATTGGTATATATACATTAAATTGTAAAGATAATGTTTTTCTTAATAAATAGTGATATAATAATCAAAGATGGTTTTTCACCATTTTTAAATTATTTTTAAATGGCAGTATTGCGCGCCAAAAAACCGTTAACATCGCCTTCTCGGCTGACAAGCGAGTTTTGACTTTTGATGGTCCTGACTCCCCCTTTTTTCTCCACTCCATACTGGCCCTTTTTGACTCGGGAGTGTAGTGGCGAACCCAAGTTTCATCGCACGTCACAATGCGTTTCATAAAAGCCTGCCCTTCATTTTTAAACCGAGCAAGAAGCGTCTGACAAACTTTAACTCATTGCATTTTTGTTTTCTTGGTTAAGCAGACGTAGAACCCACCTCGCCGAAATTTTTCGAAATTCAAAGTAGTCTCGGATGATGGTGTGTACACTTCTAACACTGATTCCCGTTTCCTTACTGATTTTCGGTGACTCACATTATCTACTTTTTCACGCCCTTCTTTGAACTCGGCACACCAGGCTTTCACTCGCGCCCATGAAAGTACATTCTCCTCGAACTGTGCACGCACTCGGTCCCGAATTTTGGCTGATTTAACGCCTTCGTTCATTAATAAATTTATTATGATGCGTTGCTCAACGGAAGGATGAACCTCTCTTTCGCTCATTGTGAGGACAACTAAACAAACCAATCGGGCGGTCGGCTTAGCCTTCAGTCATCTAGAGGGAATCCCCCCCTACCCTTGCCGATGCTCCGCTTACCTCCAACACGCTTTCTATGTCCTCAGAAGTAAAAGGGTCATTTACATTTGAATGCCCCTCGTATCTATTCAAAGGTTGTTTTTATTTTAACATGTCAATATTGATACGTATTTTTTTTTAATCGATTACTTTTAATATTGACGCACTATTAAGCTTCGTGTAAAAACTAAGTGTCAGTTTTTTTAACAGAAGGCATGCATAACAAAAAGGTATATTTGTGGAACCCCAGATCAGATTCCCGTATCAGAATTCGATGACAAGCTAAATGAAATTTAAAAAGCAGCATGGTTGTCTTTTATTTTAAGGGGATTTGCAACGGTTTCTTGGAAAATCGCAAAGCAGAAAACAATAAACAATCTATCGGTCTTATATAAGGCCATGGGATGTAACATGAACCTAAGAATACATTTTTTGCATTCACACTTAGACTTTTCTCAAAAAAGTCTTTGAGTCATCAGTGTTGAGTATGACGAAAGATTTCATAAGCATATTTTATACATGGGGAAGCCATACCAAGGCAAATGGAGCCCCTCTATATTGACAAACTATTGCTAGACGCTGAAAATCATTTTTGAAATAAATTTATCACTTTGTGAGTCATTTATTGATAAATAATTCACAGTCCATAAAAAAATTAAAGCTGTGTGTGCTAAGGAATAAATACTTATTTTTTTACCCTTTTTTACAGTGACGGCGTTCAGTTTATTTTTCACGTTAAATACTACCTGTTCTCTGAAATTTCTGCAGTATCTGTTATACTGCACTGTATGCTATAGATATAGGGGGATCGACATATTTCTTTCCAGTCTCGCTAATAATTAGAATCTCATTAACATTTTCTTGTAAAGTACATGCCATGTTATTGATAAATAATTCACAGTCCCACAAAAAAATTAAAGCTGTGTGTGCTAAGGAATAAATACTTATTTTTTGTGTTTTTCCCCCTGAACATGAATCTAAAGTCAGAATTAGGGGTTACTGATCTTGCTGATTTTAAGAAAAACCATAAAAACCGATATTTGCCACAATTTCTCCGTAATCAGCATTTTTATTACCTATAAATTTAGATGACGCTAGATTAAGATTACGAATACGAATACATTTAAGTATCAGCTTTTTGCTTTTAGGGCAAATATAACAATAAAAGCGTACCACTCGTAAAGTATTCCAGCTGCTACAAAATATATTTCGACGTCAAAGAAACCAGCATGTGATAATTAAATCATCACATGTGCATCACATAGGCAAATGCATTATGCCTAACTCAACATAAATATAGTAAAACCAACGTACATAAGTTCCTAAAAAAGAAACGTAGAAATATTAAAATGGATTATTCTTTTGGCAGATTACAAATTATAATTTTTCTTATTAAACTACAAAAGCACTTCTTGATTCTGACGTATTACTCGGTATTATGTACATGTTATAATATTGAGTCTTTAGATATAGATACGCCGGCACCGTGATAAAACGACATAAAACAAGTACTGCCCATCAATAATAGGAAAAAGTGTTAAATTTATCTATCTATGCGTAGAAGAAAGAGTGAATGTAGTATTCAGCATATTTACTTAGACCAGGCCATTTTCTGCGCACCTCATGGGGATCCTATATCGCAGTTTTGAGACTTGTTTCTATTCTTGATTAGTAGTACAGCTCATCAAGAATAGGAATAAATCTCAAAACTGTGATATTGGATCGCCCACGAGGTGCGCAGTAAACAGTCTGGTCTTTATTTAGTCGAATTGAGACCTTTGCAGAGCGTATCGATTTATATAATATATTGAATATGATGTACACAGAGTTCGATCTGGTCGCGCGTAAACTGTATCCTTTTCCCTCCGAATTCTACCTCACTCTCTCTTCTACGCATACCTAGAAAATCTAACACTTTTTCCTATTCTTGATGAGCAGTAGGTAATCTCATACGTCTCAGTAATTGGGCAGAAAAGAAGTTTTCATTCCTATTATCGTAGAACAAAAATAGATACATACATATAAGTTAAGAAAATTCGTTAATGGAACTTAAGAAATATGTTAAGCTCGAAAATTTAGAAACATTAGAAACTGATATCGAACAATAACTTGTTTACCATAGTGTTTGTTTTCTTTGCATATTTAGAAAATGCAAGATGATATTGTTAAAAGTTATAGTAGATTATATTTACAGCTTACGAATACATTTTAGTAACTTTTATTAACCATTTGAATTATTAAATTTTTGCTTTTAAGACAAATATAACAATAAAAGCGTACCTTGTAGAGTATTCCAGCTGCTACGAAACAAATTTTTCGACGTCAAAGAAGCCAGCATGTGATAATTAAATCATCACATGTGCATGATATTTCTAAATGCATTATGCATAACTCATCATATACCATAAATATAGTAAAACCAACGTATAGAACTGCTTAAAACAGAAACGTAGTCGTAGTTAATATTAAAATGTGATTATTCTTTTGACTGATTACAAATGATAATATTTCCTATTAAACTACAAAAGCACTTCTTGTTTCTCACATGTCGCTCGATATTATATGGTATAGTGTTGGAGCTTTATATATATATATATATATATATATATATATATATATATATATATATATATATATATATATATATATATATATATATATGTGTATATATAAATATATATATATATATATATATATATATATGTGTATATATAAATATATATATATATATATATATATATATATATATATATATATATGTGTATATATAATATATATATATATATATATATATATATATATATATATATATATATATATATATATATATATGTGTATATATAAATATATATATATATATATATATATATATATATATATATATATATATATATATATATATATATATATATACACATATATATACACAGTGCTATTCAAAGGTCCCCTCCCCCCTCTTATCTTTGGAACGATTATACATAAACTAGTGAAATTTGGTAACTGAATATTAAGGGTTGTAAACTTCCCTACTAATGATGATAGATGACGTATGCCTCAAAGATGACGTCACAAGGTCATTGTGACCAATAATTTTAAATGGAACCCTATGGCAAGCGACACCTCTTTTAAAAGGTATCGAAAAAACTTATTCAATGATACTAATATTGTGTCTGTTTACGGCAGTTTTGACAACTGGCTTTCAAAAACCGCAAAGCTGTGATGAATTAAATCAGTTAATAATAAAATTTCAAGCTCCGCCACTGGATAGTTGGATAGTAAATAATCTGACGTTCTTGCAAATCTCCCGTTTAAGTGCTTCAAGAAGAGAAATGGTACGTGTTTTAGGTGATAAAGTAGCAGCGATCCTAATGCTTGGTGAAACTGGAGAAAATATTCATGCAGCAGAACGCATTTTCAATGAAAGGTTTCCCGATCGTCAAGTTTCGAGGACTCATTTGAGAGAGCTTCTTCGTAAGTTTAAAACAACGGGTAGTATTAATGATGCAAAACGATCTGGCAGACCACAAATTTCTGATGAGAAAAAAATTGATATACTGGCAGAAGTAATAGTAAATCCTACTTCTTCAACAACTCAAGTTGCATCAACCTGTGAAGTCAGTCAAAGTACAGTGCACAGGGTGTTGAAAAAAAAACAAATTTCACCCATACAAATTAAAAATGGTTCATCAACTCTCAGACGACGATCCAGACCGAAGACTGCAATTTTGTGAAAATATGGAGACTAAAATTAACCAACAGCCAGACTACGTCAAAACAATTTGTTTTAGTGACGAAAGTACTTTCTATCTAAATGGAAATGTAAATACACAAAACGTGAGATATTGGAGTGACGCATATCCTCACATGTTTCGTGAAACACATACTCAGTATACCGAGAAGGTCAATGTTTGGGCAGGTATACTGGAAAACCACATCGTTGGGCCTGTTTTATTTAAATACCAACTTAACCGGTGAGGTGTATCTGCAGATGTTGCAAAATGCAATAGAACCGTTAATCCTTGAAATTTTGGAAGATAATCAAGATGAATTCGACATTTTGGAAATAACATTCCAACAGGATGGTGCTCCTCCACACTATTACGGTGCAGTAAGACGGTATTTGGATGAAGAATATCCTGGTAGATGGATTGGACGACGGGGTTCAGTGGAATGGCCGCCTCGATCACCGGACCTCACACCTTTAAATTTTTTTCTGTGGGGGTATCTTAAATCGAAGGTTTACGCCACTCAGCCTGACAATATTGATGTTTTAAAACAACGTATTGTTACAGAATGTAGAGCTATTTCCGCAGATACATTTGAAAAAGTACGAGAAGAGTTTTGCAATAGGATGTTTTACTGTCAGGAAGTAGATGGAGCTCACTTCGAACAATTACTATAAGTAGGTACTGATTCTTGAATCTGTAATTAAAATTATTATCCAAGTTTACTGATTACTGATTTAATCCATCAAAACTACCATAAATACAAACAATATTAGTATCATTGAATACGTTTTTTTGATACCTTTTAAAAGAGGTGTCGCTTGCCATAGGGTTCCATTTAAAATTATTGGTCACAATGACCTTGTGACGTCATCTTTGACGCATACGTCATCTATCATCACTAGTAGGGAAGTTTACAACCCTTAATATTCAGTTACCAAATTTCACTAGTTTATGTATAATCGTTAAAAATATAAGAGGGGGGGGAGGGGACTTTTGAATAGCACTGTATATATATATATATATATATATATATATATATATATATATATATATATATATATATATATATATATAATCAACATTCACTAAAGGTCAACTTTTATGTATTTGTGTAGACAAAGCTTCAATTGGGCAATTTATTTGTCATTTTAATGAGAATGAATATTCCTAACAAATGGTATTCTACAATACTGTTCAACTGAATTATTGTATATAATGCGCGTCTAAAGGGCCAACTATGTTGAGGTTTTCTGGAAATTGTGTATGGCTCTCGCGAAAGACGAAAGAAAGAAAATATTTGTATCACTCCAGTACCTTGCATTCTGAGCATTCATTATATATTCAGGATCGCAGGCTATTTTTTCTGGTATAGTTTCACAAAATTAATGTCCACGAACGGGATTATATTCTGTGATTATATTGTGTGATTTTTGTTTATTTAAAATCCTTTTCACAGTTTTTCCCGATATTCCACAAACAACTGCAGTTTGATATGTAGATTTTGTAGAATTTTCGATTGTGAGAGATAATATTTCTTTGTTAGTTTTCTTTTTTGCAGTGACTAGGCGCTCAGTTTATTTTTCATGTTAAATACTACCTGCTTGGTGGCTTTGCTTGATGGTACGTATTCGGGAGGTCCAGTTTTCGATGACTTTGTCGCATAAATCTGACTGAATTTGCTGGATGGCGTCCGTTATGTTGGTTTGGAGAGCATCAATTGTCTGCAGTTTATTCGCATAGACCTGCGATTTAAGATAGCCCCAAGGGAAGAAGTCTAAGGCCGTTAAATCACATGATGTCGGTGGTCAGTCCATGTCGCCTCTGCGCGAGATAACCATACCCTCAAATCGTTCGTGCAGAATATCCATCGTGGTATGCGCTGTGTGGCACGTAGCACCGTCCTGTTGGGACCACACGTCATTGGTATTTATATCATTCAGTTTGGGTCACAAGAAGTTGCTTATCATCTATCTGTAGCGTTCGCCGTTGGCAGTTCCATTTTCGTTTTGGAAAAAGTACGGGCCGATAATTCCACCATATGAAAATCCGCATCAAACAGCGATTTTCTCTGGATGCATTTCGTGTGGATTTGTATTGTCCCAAATCTGGTAATTTTGTTTTGTTCACATATCCATTCATCCAAAAAAGGGCGTCGTCGCTAAACATGATTTTTTTGGCGAAACTTGGATCGACTTCCAACTGTTCCAAAGCCCAGTCACCGAACAGACTTCGTTGTCTATAATCGTTTACCTTAAGTTCCTGAATCAGTTGGATTTTATACGTTTGCAGTTCCAAGTCCCGACGCAAAATCACCAAGTTGAAGTCGCAGAAAGGCCAAGTCCTTATGACCGACAAGAAATTGACTGCCACGGGTTTTCCCTTACACTCTCACGCACAGCAGCGATGTTTTCAGCAGACCTTGCGTTTCGGTAACGTACGAGTGTTGGCTGATTATTTAATCAAGCCGGTTAACTTGAATTTGGCCACCAAACGTCGAATAGTCGACTGGGCGGGACGGTTGTGGCGAGGATAAAAATCACGTAATGCACGGAATGTTTCTCGAACGAAGCACTGATTTTGAAAATAAAATTTGATGATTTGCATACGTTGTTGAACGTATAACCTTCCATGGTGATTTGCCATACACTACTGAACAATTCACAACCAAAATTGACATATGTTGCTTTAACAACATTACCGCTATAACCTAACAAATTTCGAACGTGTCCTATTGAAAGACCCTTTGTAGTCCTAACTTGAATTTCTTTGGATCTAAAAATTTATTTTGTAACTGTGAAGAGACACCTGTACGATTTGAATTAAAAAAAATTAATTTATAATCGCCCCGTCTCTATTTGCATTGCCAGTCATGATTCTTAATAATATGCGTTTGTAATCTTGTCTAGAGTATTTTACGATTTATTTTATGTCATATACACTTGAGAGCAAAACAATCGACTCAACAACATGCTCCAACTTTGAGAGAATACTCTCTCCAGTACCATTTGAAGTAAAGTTAAATGAACTGTTTGAAATTTTAAAAACAGTTGTTTCAAATGATACCACTTCGTTTGGAATCGGACCTGTTCTGACAAAGTTATGAGCCGAACAACATGTGTAACACAAAGCCTTGTTAATTGGAATGCGCATGCGCGACTATTATGACAGACATAGAGGGCGCTTGCAACCTGGTATTCTGGTATTCGTCTCCATTCGCTAATTTGAAGTTAACGTATGCGTATGTGCTTCGAAGGATTTACAATAAAATGGATGCCACAGCTGCTGAAGCAGCCCAAGTAATTGTATTGTTGAGAGAGGGTCTCAGTTAGAGAGCCGTGGCAAATCTACTGAATTTGAGTCAATCAGCTGTGTCAAGAGTGTATTGTCGGTACCGAGAAACCGGTAGCTACGTCCGCCGGCTAGGAGGCGGTCGTAAATGCGTAACAACGAAGAGGGACGATCGATTTATTGTGTTAAGATCTCTCAGAAATCGATATTTGACTGGTATTGACCTCACACAAGAGCTGAGGGAGGTCAGAGGTGTGGTCGCTAGCGCTTGGACAGTGAGACGAAGATGAAGTTAGCCAAGTTGACCCCAAAAAAGGCAGCTACAGGTCCCAAACTGACTGCAGTCCAAAAGCAAAGACGACTGGAATTTGCTCATGAACATCTCTTTTGGGACCACGGTCAATGGAGTCAGATATTATTCACAGACGAGTCCAGGATGTACCAGCATGGTAACGATAAGAGACGTCGGGTCTATATAAGATCAGGAGAGCGATTTGCTCAATGCTGTATTCAAGAAACTGTCGCATGTGGAGGTGGCTCTTGCATGATCTTTCTGGGCGGGCATTTCCATGCACGGAAAAACTGAGTTGGTTTTCGTGCCCGGTGGAGGACATGAAGGAGGATTAACAGCGGACTGCTATATCAGAGATATTCTGGAGGAATATGTTGTTCCGTATGCGGGATTTGTTGGTGAGGACTTCATGCTAATGCATGATAATGCTTGCTGCCACACCGCGCGAGTGACCACTACCTACCTGGCTGACACCGGTATACGGAAAATTGACTGGCCTCCGATGAACCCGGACTTGAATCCAATTGAACACGTTTGGGACGAACTTAAGCGAAGAGTTAGGGCAAGAAATCCTGCACCAGGGAGCGTATTGGAACAGAACTGCGATGGTTGAAGGGTGGGAAGCAATCCCTCGAGACAGCATAAGAAAAGTTATCCGATCTATGCGTAATCGTTTACAAAATGTTATTAGGAGAAGGGGTGGCAACACCTAGTATTGAAAAAAAAGTTAAATGCATTTCAACTGAGGATTTTTTTTTTCGTTTCTTATTCACCCTTTCCGTTTCAACTCTTTTGTGTTACACAGGTTGTTCGGCTCATAACTTTGTCGATTGTTTTGCTCTCAAGTGTAGCATAAATGGTATTACGTACCTTATTGAAGTATACCTTAATTAAATAATACATTACTTAATATTTACTATTGCTGACTTTTCAAAATACAAAAATATCACAAACATTCCAATAGTCTATTAGTATTTAAAATTCGCTTAATCAAACATATATTTTATGAGTCACCTTTTAAGCTTTCCGCCAACAAGGAGACAACATGGAAATGTGTCCCTGAGGTAGGAAACTGTTGAAATTGTAAAGGTTAATAATAAACACAGAAAACAGAAGCAGTCTAAGAAACTATTCAAACTTCAGAAGATGTCATTACTTTAATCTGCCACAAACCAGAATAAAATTAAAATTCGCAATTTTTCTGGTCACGTAAGATTCAATTATTTTCGATGGTATTACATTTAAAATGTGCGTTGGCTCATAAAGGACGTCGTGCATCTACAAAATAATTGCTACTATGTAACGAACATGTAATTAAATCATCGCGATAGTTATTTAAGTTGAACTTAATCATGCTTAATACCAGAGTGATGTAATGTTTAAACATATAATAGTAATAAACGCAAACAAAATAGATCACAAGGTTTTCGTCTTCAGCCGACTTGTGATTCGTATGCGTATGGTGTCATAAATCAACTTGAATGCGTAAAATTTAATTATGTTAAACCCGTTTGCATGCAGAAGATATGGTCTTATATGTATTTTGGGTGGAAAGCAAATATGATAGCGTAATCAGTCATTGTGTCTGAATCGAAACAGTTATTGATAAATGGTACCTGTAATTTATACCTATGTACGTGGATTATTTGCGTAAGAGTTTATACAATCTTGTGCAAATAATCCACGTACAATATAGAAATAGTAGTCTCGTCACTATCACAGACAAGCAGCCGATCGATTTTTCGACCATTAAATGCGACAGCCCCTAAACTAATGTAGTATGTTTGTTTGGCAAGACTAGAGGGCACTAATATATTCAGGCACAAGAACAAATATTTATTTACAGAATTTTAAGCAGAGATGTAAGAAATGAAAGTAATATTAGGATAAAGGTGTAGTATATCAAATTTAGTCTAAATTCAGGACACTTATGGGCATGTCAAACCGATAAAGTAACTCATTTTGATGTCTCCATAAGTAAAAAATCATCCATATAAAATTACATTAGCCCAAGAACTAATAAAAGATACTCCAAAGTTAGTTTCAAAGACATGATGAAAAATTGAACATTGGTTCTATTCTTTTTTCAACCGGGTCGACTTTTACATTGCATGGGGCGAAACTGTAAGCGCTAGTCAGCGAAAAATCCCCATAGGATGCATAAGACAACCATACTAATATAGGTTAAATTTTTATTGAAATCAATTTGACAAATGAAAACATTTAAATCTCATCAGAAGAGGTAATTATTCTATAATTGTAAGAGAGTACTAAACGGAACTAGATTACCAGACTTTACACCCTTTTTGTGTGGGCGTATCTTAAAGATAAAGTATATGCAACTTAATACGTCGTTCTGAAGAATGTTAGGCAGGAGTATAACTGCAGACTGGGTTTTTTCCAACAAATAAATGGATAACATTTGAAATATTGATTTTAATACATCGAAATAAACAATCATCATCATCATGAGGTCATCAGTTCTAAGACTGGTTGGACGCTAACCTCCAGCTTCTCCTATCTTGTGCTAACCTACGCATTTCGCTAATTGTGCTACAACCTACATCTCTTACTATTTGCGAGCAGTAGTCTAATCTAGGCCTACCTCTGCCTTTCTTCACTCCTATTTCTGCCTCCAAAATATCGCGAACTATTCCCCCATGTCTCAGCAAGTGGCCTACCATTCTATCTCTTCTCTTCTTTATGTTTTTCCGCATACTTCTTTTCTCGCCGACTTTCTCTAATTATTCTTCGTTTCTAACCCTATCAGTCCACGGTATTTTCATCATTCTTCGGTAATACCACATCTCAAAAGCTTCTAATTTCTTCCTACTTGCTTCCCCTACTGTCCAGGTTTCGCAACCGTATAGTGCCGTGCTCCATACATATGTTTTCAAAAATCTCTTCTTTGTTTCTAAGTTTATTACCCCCGAGCATAAAAGTGCTTTCTTTTTGTTAAAAGCTACTCGACCCTGCGCTATTTTTTGTTTTATATCTTTATCGCTTCTTCCGTCCCAATTTATTTTACTTCCTAAATAAGTGAAGTCTTTAACTTCCTCCAGTCTTTCATTATTAATTTGTACTTTCATTTTTGCTCTGCTCTCGTGCCCTCTGCACACTAACACTTTAGTTTTGTTTTTATTCACCCTCATTCCGAATTCCTCTGTCAACACTGCCTCCATTTCATTCAACGCTGATTCTAATTCCTCCTTACTAGATGCTAATACTGTTATATCATCCGCGAATCTCAGCATTTTTAGTTTCTGTCCCTGTACTTTAATCCCGAAATCCACTTTATCTTTTACCACATTAATCGCCTCTTCGATGTACAGATTGAAAATTAGTGGTGATAGCGTACATCCTTGTCTTACTCCTTTCCTAATACCTACTTCCCTTTTTTCCCCTTCTACTTCTATAACAGCAGTTTGCTCTTTGTATAGATTGTGTACTACTCTCCTATCTCTATACTTCATTCCCGCGCTCTTTAGTATCTCGAACATTTTTTCCCATCTTACATTATCAAAAACTTTTTCTAAATCTACAAATCCTATATAAGCGTTCTTTCCTTTTTATATTGTTTTCTCTAACATTACTCTTAGCGCCAGAATAGCTTCGCGTGTTCCCTATTTCCTGCGCTCTCTTTTCCATCTTCTTCACTATTCTGGTTAAGACTTTTGACGCGTGGGAAGTTAGGCTAATCGTTCTAAAGTTCTCGCATTTGTCGGCTCCTCTCTTTTTCGGTATAGTAGCGATAATGTTCCTCTTATAATCCTCCGGCATATGGCCCATTTCGTGTATGTATTTTACCAGTTCAAACATTCTATTTACTACTTTCTGTCCCGCACATTTCAAAATTTCCGCCTGTATTTTATCTACACCCGGCGCTTTATTATTCTTTAGCTTCCTTAATGCTCTTTCAAATAGGTTTTCCTACATCTTCCCTATCGATGCTAGATTCTTCCTCTAATATCTCTCCTACTTCCTGACCCTCGTATAAATTTCCTAAGTACTGCTTCCATCTATCCGCTTTCTCCTCTCTTCCGATCAGTATGTCCCCCGATTGACTCCTAACGTTTCTACTTATTAGTCCTATATCCCTGAAGTTCCTCTTAATTATTTTGTAAGCCTCATTGGTCTTACCTACTTGGAGCTTATCTTCTACTTCTTTGCATTTTTCCTCTATCCATTGTTCTTTCACTTTTCTACACTTTCTAATGATTTCCCACTTTATTGAGTTATAAGTTTTCAGTCCTTCCTCGTCTCGTCTGTTTTTGTAGCCTCGTCTCTTTTGTATTAAGTTTAAGATTTCGTAAGTTATCCAGGGCTGCCTAGCTGCCCTTCTCTCGTGTCCTAAAACGTCCGTAGCCGCGGAATCTAGACTATTCTTAATACCCTCTCACTCAGTTTCTGCGTTCTTGATTTCGTCATTACTCGCTTTATTTATTAATTGAGCTGTTTTCTCTTGGAACTTGTCTTTCATATTCTGATCCCTCAATATGTCTAGATTTATACGTTTCTTATCCTTCCGGGTTTACCGATTTTTGAACTTTAATCTAGCTTTCATGACTACCAAGTTGTGGTCGCTGTCTACATCTGCTCCTGGATAACTCTTACAGTCTTGAAATAAACAATAACGTTCAAATAAAGCATTTCAACAATCTCACAATTTAGGAAATTAACTCTAATCAATTGGTTACATCCGTCGTACTTATTGTTAGTTGAATCCAACTCATTACGGAGAATTTAATAATATATATAATACATAGGATGTTCCACTAATAAAAATATATCACTTGTACTACATTTGCATTAATCATCCTATAGTTTAAAAGGATAATTAATGCAAAGGAATACTAAATTTCGTATGGATTGTGTATCGTTTGAATTGAAAATTTACCTATCCAACTATTTCTCATAAATCTCTAAAAGAACACCAAAAATAAATATATTTCGTAAGTAATTATCACCGTGTATCTATATGTAATATAGAAATATGTCTTTAATAATTTTATATTGATTTTATATTATACCTACTATTTTTATAGGCTTGATTATTTCTTATAAGTATTTAAATAATGACGACCTACGTTACCTCAAGTTACGTTTCTGTTTTTTTTTTACATTTTACCATATTGATTTATATCTAAATAATTTAGTAATGCTGCTACATTTATATTTAATTAATTATTTTGTAACCATCTTCAATTTGTTTTTAAAATTGACAAAAAATATTTGTAAGCCCACATACACGAGAATGAACATAAATGTAAAAGAGAAAACAGAATGCAACTATATGTATTTGCATGCGCTAAAATAGGGCTAAAACTATATGCAGTACTATTAATATTCAAATCAGATGAAATTACTGTTTTAGGGCATTGTTCTATATACCATAATAGTTAATAAAATAATATAATTAGTAAAATATCACATAATATTAGAATCATATGATGTTCATTAAATTTTAAATAGATTTATTTCATTGACATTAATATTCTAGATATTTGTCCTTAGATTATACAGGTTGTAGCATAAAGGTTAGAATAAATTAAACGGTGGATTTTTCGGAATAAAAATAGATTTTTTATCATATGAAGTTATGTTCTAGGGGTTTTCGTTTCCAAGTTACAGGGCGATAAAAAATTTGAAAAAAGTTAGTTTTTTCTAATAACTTTCGAACATTAGAAGATAATGGAACGAAATTTTCGCCGTAGCTTAATTTGATAATGCCCTAATAACAGGAAATTATTTTTTGAAACCTTGTCTGATCGTGCAGAAACACGAGAAAGGGGTCAAGGGTCGTTTTTAGGTATAATTCAATGTCTGGCGGGGCTTTAGCCCCAGGAGTAGTTGTTTTCTATAGCCATTATGTAATAGCCTTGCTATTTAGGAACTACTTAATAACTGCTTGGTGGTTTTGGTAGTTCCTTTCTCGATTTCCGACTTATATGTTACTGACATTATCAAGTATGTTTTCTTGTTACTAGGATATTATCAAATTAAGCTACGGCTAAAATTTGGGTCCATTATCTTCTAATGATCGGAAGTTATTAGAGAAAAACTAAATTTTTTCTAATTTTTTAGCGCCCTGTAGCTTGGAAACGAAAACCAGTAGATATGTATCTTAATACCAAATACGTTGCCCCAATAAGCCTCTAGAAGTTGAATGTAAAAATATAAATTTTTAATAATGTATGCAGGCACATTTTTATCGAAATTTGCATATACAAGTTCATTAAAATAGCAGTTGTGGTTCAAAGGAATATTGTAAATTTATATTGTTTGTTGAATTCATAAAATTCAAGAACTTATATGATACTTGAAAGCGCAATTTACGGGGGTGATTTATTTAACCAACTATCTCGAAAAGTTAAAATGCTAGTTTGGTCATATTTTTAATCGCATAAGCAATTATAAGCTTTTTTAATTTATATGCATATTTAAAATAGATTAGTATTTACCTATAATAATGCAGAATCGTCTGAACTATCGGTAATGTGCACTAATTATAGTTCACAATTTGTCTGAGAGTTAGTATAATAATTATCGTACATAGTAATACTTTATATTTATTGTATAATAGACAGTAAACATGTTACAATTACGTAGCATATAAAATTTTATAACATTATAATGTAGTCTGTGTAATTTGTTCGAACCTGATGACTTAGACCGTATATTCTTTAGGTGTCCATGGTACAATGAAATCCGCCCCCAAGAATTAACATGTGGGCGGTCCGATATCGGTTTTGAGACTTGTTCCTATTCTTGATGAGCTGTACATAAAACATATTTATTCTGTAACGAAATTTTACATTATAACTATTGTTTTGTTTTTTTTTTCTTCATCTTCTCTGTTAACTGTCATCATAAACTGTATATATATATATATATATATATATATATATATATATATATATATATATATATATATATATTATTTTTGTGTGTCATGATAAATAATAAAGCTAAATATTAATATTAATAAAAATAATAAATAAAACATTTCACGAATCTTCTCTTTATTTAATTATTCTAATTAACACGTCGCAAAAATCTATACGTAACTGGAATTTATCATATGGACATTTTCACTATTACACATTAAACTAATTGAAACTAATTAACAAACATCGATAATAACATGCAATTATTCAACGGCAAAATTATATAATAAATAAATTAAATATCTAATATGTCTAAAATCCGCTGAAATAAGACGATAAGATGTTAAGGAATTTATAGCCTGTAGTCTATAGTCTTGTCACCCACGCCACTAACTACTAGCTTTATCCTTTTTAAATTGATCAATATATATAGTACTATACCACTTTAACTGGCAGTGACTCATACATAATATTAAAACACTATCACTACGAAGTGTACATACAAATTCTATGCAGTTATTAAGCTTTTAAAGCAATCTGAGCTTCCGTTTTAAGAAATGGAGTACCGATCGACGTCTCGTCTGAATTGAAAGAGCGAACCACACTGAACGCTCGGAAACAATGCGGAAAGAGCCGAAAGCCACTTACGCTTTCTCCGAGTAGCTTCGATGTTTGCAAATATTTCGAGAGCACGTAACACTGGCTGTCACGTGCTCAAGCATTGGCGTAGCCTTCGGTGTTCTTTCCGGTATTCGGCGTTTAAAATGGAGCCCTCAGCCAACTGTAATAAAGAAAATGTGCGTTCAACGCCGAAACGCAAATATATGCATATAACGCCCCAGGAACGTGAAATAATTTGCCGTGTGTACGAAGGAATTATGGCACGTAACCTGAGACAATCGATAGTTGATGGAGTGGAATTGTGTAGTGGTTTAACTCAAGTGTCAGTTAGGACTGTATATCGGGGTTTAAAGGAGCAGAAGAAAGTCAGTGCCTCTCGTGCGGCGACTAATAATAAGGAAGCGAGGGGCAGAAAGAAGATAGTTTTGGATGAAGACACGAAGCATGCCATTCGTTGGTTAATCCATAGTTTTTTTTTATCAAAACGAACTGCCAATCTTTAAGAACATTGAAGTACAGTCGCCAATGATGAGCGCCTTCACCATATTTCAAGCAAAGTACTGAAGCGTACCATCCGTGACTTAAATTTTCCGTGAAATTAGGTTTCGTAGAAGAGGGACTGTTAACATTTGCGTCCAAGAAAATGGGCGATTACCACGACATGAATAGTGCGGTTTTCGAAAAATGGTTCGAGACCATTTTAGTGAAAGTAGAACCTGACTGTGTTATTGTCATCGACAACGCGCCGTATCATAGCCGACGGTTAGAAAGCCTATCCACTTCAGCGTGGCGCAAAGGCCAACTTATGGGTTGGCTAACATCAGAAAACATTCCATATGGATACATTCCTCAAAGTGCAGCTTTTAGAAATTGCGCGCGCACACAAAAAGCAGTACGTGAGGTATGTAGTGGATGAAAAGGCTTGCGCGCACGGTATTACGGTATTGCGCTTACCGCCGTACCATTGTGAATTGAACCCTATTGAACTGGCTTGGGCGCAAGTGAAGGGTGAAGTGGCACGAAATAATACCACTTTAAAATTACCTCAGGTAAAACAGTTATTCCACGAAGCTATTGCCAGTGTAACTGCACAGTTGTGACAGAAATACATTCACCATGTGACCAAGGAGGAGCAGCGGGTGTGTTAGTTGAACCACTTGTCTTTAATGTGGGAGACGACAGCACCAGCGGCAGTAATTTGAAGTCAGCATCAGACTCGAATTACTTATAAATATCAGGGCCTTTTTGAACCTTAGGCGATATAACAGTCCGTTGGCTGCTTTTTATTTGTGAATTCCTTTTTCTTACTGGATTAGGCTTCTTGAGGATACCAGTATAAACAAAATCGCACCTTATTGCACTGTGCCTCTTGGGCGGTATGGAAACCAGTGAAAGCCTGATAATATATCTGATGCAAATATATTTTTATTCACATTTTTTTAATTTTTGTCCCTTTTTCCATGACCCGCCTATGGTTTTTCTCCTCCTTCCCTCATTCCCCGCCGCAACGTTCCAAATGCTTAAATATGAGTCACTGCCAATTAAAGTGGTACAGTACTATAGAAACATGATACATAAACCGAATCCAATTATAATGCAAAACTTAAGCGTGTATTTTTACAAATCGTCTTTTGAGCGCCATCTACTTTAAAATTTAAAATGATACATTGGGTCGTGTGGTGTATTGAATGACCTTCCTCTTCTTTATCCAGCAAAACAAATGTTGAAATACATCAGTGACAGCTTGTCATTGGAAGTAGGGGAGGCTGAGTCTCTTAATAAAATACAGGTCAATTTTTGTATAAATAACAGTTTTGTTTTTATTATTTTATTCATACATATGTATTAAAAAATATTTCTCTCTAAAGAGAATATTTATTAAAAAATATACTTTAACTATTTATCAATTTTCATGACTTTATAAATCTAAGCACATTAGTGGAGTTGTCTATGTTATTCATATGCATATTTTCTGCCTTCTCTCTCGCCCCGATTTTTCCATGCTTTAACAGACGCCCCTGGAATACATTCGATAAAATCTTTACATGGCGTGTGTAAAAAAAACCCTCGTGCACAACGATTTTAATATAAAATGATCGTACACGAGAACAAGACAACATAAAATAAAGTGATTAAACTAATTTACGAAATATCAGCGA
Source organism: Rosalia funebris (assembly GCA_037954035.1). Classification (NCBI taxonomy): domain Eukaryota; kingdom Metazoa; phylum Arthropoda; class Insecta; order Coleoptera; family Cerambycidae; genus Rosalia; species Rosalia funebris. Next base: position 8,083,997 of record JAZFAV010000010.1, on the reverse strand, counting down.
TCGTGGATCTGGTGGATCTTATCGTGATTGTCCGAAGATCTTGTACGATTTTGTTTATTCTACTACCTTTACAATTTTTTAGACAACTTGATAAATGGTATAAACGGTTTTTATTATGCTACAATTAAACATATACAAGAATTTATAACAAATTCCTTTAGATCTTTTATTAAGGGATCTTCTATTAAGGGATCTATGAATCCCGTTCTGTGATCCCTGTATTTTCAGGACTTCTCGTAATGCGACAACGACATGACTCGTTTCTTGTTTGCTTCCATTTTGGCTTTACATAAATGATACTCAAGTAACCCGAATTTTTATATGCTATCACAACCATGATACAAAGAAAAAGATAGGATGGGACATTGCTACCATATTCATTGTATTTTTATCGCCTGCCACAACTTCACGTCTTTTTCAAAAGCATTCCTCGATATTGTAAAAACTTTCAAAAATTACGTGTTACCTAGGGTAGATCATTAATGTTCCTTAAGCCCTCTTTTGACATAACAGAATTAAAATGTCCATTTGGTGGGTGCATTGAAATATTTATAAATTAATTTTTGTTTAAAAATCTTTATTTAAAAGTTTATAAGTTTATACAAAAAAATGGGTTCTTGCTTCTAAAACCCCAGGATATGGAGGGGAAGATTGATTGGACATAGATACGAGGATAAACCCACCCTTACTCAGGAAAAAGTGCCAAACTCCTGCGCTAAGACTCCAACTCAAGCATACAATGACGCCCCCAGTACTGGTTCCGATCCGGCACCCCGGACTACAGTACGAATACAACTAGCTGAATAACTAATCTCACTGATATCCACCGTATTTTCAAAGTATGTTGAAAATCTTCATTCCTGATTTATTCATTTCTATTATTTTTTTGTTTTTTCTAAATAAAGTTATATCCACCTTAATACCATAAAAACTTTCACGTACATAATAAGTTTTAGAATATGGAATATTTTTGGATTTAATGAATACAAAAAAGATAATTATATCCTCATGTTGTCATATCTTCCCATCTTGAGTGCACATACTTATCAACTGTTAAAATCTTAATTATCACAATTACAATAAATTACAAAAAATATTTATCTTATTAAATACAGCACGAGTATTTTGTCACGAGTTATAACACGTAATTTTTTTATCTTTAAAGGGGATCTTTGATAAGGAAACGTAAGGATTATTCCAAGGACGATTCTATAAGTCACCAATAGTAAACTATTATAACCATATGTGAATTACGATGACTTGATGTACACTCGCTTGTAATATATATTTTTTATTTCTGTCATTATACAGGGCGAAATGTTTCCACGATGAATCTCGATAACTAAGGAAACCCCCTAGGTGTCTAGGTAACTACAAGTGAAGTGATGTGGCCTACCGTCTTGATTTTCGGAAATTAAATTAAAATAACTTGTTTTTATTTCCCGATACATGTTCGTAGCTCGAGAGTTTGTATAATTAGAAGAAATTATTTTCTTTTGGATTTTCGGGATTGATCCAGCGTCAGACTTAAGTTTTACGCAAGAAGAACTAACATGAAAGCATACTGACTCGAATTATTTGCAGTCACTTTTGCATAGGGCTAAATATTTCTGTTTACTTAATTCGAAACCCTTAAATATTGTTAAGGGTTTCGAATCTATATTCACTAAACGGGTGTTTTCGTGTGTGTGTCACGAAATTTTTAGGTCGATGTATGAAATGTTTTTCATCCAAATTTCGGCATTCTGACAAAATCAATACAGTAAATCGACCCTTGCGAACAACGTGGTAACTTTTATTTTTTGACCCAAAGCCTCTAAAAACATGCTCCGGAGGTGCCTTTGATATGAGCGAGGGGGCAGCGCAATATTATTGCGATTTGCTTACTCGTATATTTATTAATTTTGCATTATATTTTATATTTAATCATAGTTTGTTATATTACAGTTAATTGTAGCTTTCATTCTGGTTTTATGAAACATTTTCAAAAATATATTTCACGTTTTTAGTGTAATATTTGAAGGTAAATTTTGAAAAATATTATTACCTGATATTATTCATTACAATAATTACGAATTATTTACGAAGGTAAGAAGAAATAAATACAATATTGGAACAGTGACGATGTTGCCATAGCCATTAATCATTGTCAACAAAGCAGGGATATAAAAGATATAAACTGAATGATAAAATAAAAAGAATATAAAGCGATTTACAGTTTTTAAATTCCATTGTTTGCAATACATAATAGGCATTCCGAAGTGCGTATATAAATATGGATATGAGAAACAGTACAGAAATAGGCTGTATATTTTTGTCGCTCTTATCTCTCGTTCCCTTTGAAGAGTTTTATTATTATTAAATGTTCCAACCTGATACAATACGTATAAGATTATCAATCATGATATAAATATGAATCAATTAATTATCCATGATCGTGACTTAGTTATTCCTAATAGAAACGTAGTTAAAATAAATGTAGATTTATATTATAATGATTATTACTTATTACAAAAATATTACAATTATTTTTCTAGCGATAATGTTTACATGGAAGTATGTGGAGCATGTGATTTTTTATACCGTATCTTAAATTCTGTATTTGTTGAAACTATCTTTAAAACTATCTAAATTAATCTAATTGATACCCTCCTTTGTATAGTAAGGAAGACCTGATACTATAAAATATGATAATAGTATAAACTACTAAGAACGAAATAATAATTAGTATTATTTATACACAAAACAATATACAGTGCTATTCAAAAGTCCCCTCCCCCCCTCTTATCTTTGGAACGGTTATACATAAACTAGTGAAATTTGGTAACTGAATATTAAGGGTTGTAAACTTCCCTACTAGTGATGATAGATGACGTATGCGTCAAAGATGACGATACAAGGTCATTGCGACCAATAATTTTAAATGGAACCCTATGGCAAGCGACACCTCTTTTAAAAGGTATCGAAAAAACGTATTCAATGATACTAATATTGTGTCTGTTTACGGCAGTTTTGATAACTTGCTTTCAAAAACCGCAAAGCTGTGATGAATTAAATCAGTTAATAATAAAATTTAAAATTCAAGCTCCGCCACTGGATAGTTGGATAGTAAATAATCTGACGTTTTTGCAAGTCTCCCCAATTTGATGTTTTTTTAGCTGTCAAAGTTTTTATACATTTAATAATTTGTGTATTGTTGATCGAACGTTTAACTGTTTTAGTACCTTGTGGTAATTTTAAAATATTTGTACATTCAATAATTTGTTAAACTGTTGTGAGCTGAACGTTTAAGTGCTTCAAGAAGAGAAATGGTACGTGTTTTAGGTGATAAAGTAGCGATCCTAATACTTGGTGAAACTGGAGAAAATATTCATGCAGCAGAACGCATTTTTAATGAAAGGTTTCCCGATCGCCCAGTTTCGAGGACTTATTTGAGAGAGTTTCTTCGTAAGTTTAAAACAACGGGTAGTATTAATGATGCAAAACGATCTGGCAGACCACAAATTTCTGATGAGAAAAAAATTGATCTACTGGCAGAAGTAATAGTAAATCCTACTTCTTCAACAACTCAAGTTGCATCAACCTGTCAAGTCAGTCAAAGTACAGTGCACAGGGTGTTGAAAAAAAAACAGATTTCACCCATACAAATTAAAAATGGTTCGTCAACTCTCAGACGACGATCCAGACCGAAGACTGCAATTTTGTGAAAATATGGAGACTAAAATTAACCAACAGCCAGACTATGTCAAAACAATTTGTTTTAGTGACGAAAGTACTTTCTATCTAAATGGAAATGTAAATACACAAAACGTGAGATATTGGAGTGACACAAATCCTCACATGTTTCGTGAAAGACATACTCAGTATCCCGAGAAGGTCAATGTTTGGGCATGTATACTGGGAAACCACATCGTCGGTCCTGTTTTTTTAAATACCAACTTAACCGGTGAGGTGTATCTGCAGATGTTGCAAAATGCAATAGAATCGTTAATCCTTGAAATTTTGGAAGATAATCAAGATGAATTCGACATTTTGGAAATAACATTCCAACAGGATGGTGCTCCTCCACACTATTACGGTGCAGTAAGACGGTATTTGGATGAAGAATGGTAGATGGATTGGACGACGAGGTTCAATGGAATGGCCACCTCGATCACCGGACCTCACACCTTTAGATTTTTTTCTGTGGGGGTATCTTAAATCGAAGGTTTACGCTACTCAGCCTGACAATATTGATGTTTTAAAACAACGTATTGTTACAGAATGTAGGGCTATTTCCGCAGACACATTTGAAAAAGTACGAGAAGAGTTTCGCAATAGGATGTTTTACTGTCAGGAAGTAGATGGAGCTCACTTCGAACAATTACTATAAGTAGGTACTGATTCTTGAATCTGTAATTAAAATTATTATCCAAGTTTACTGATTACTGATTTAATCCATCAAAACTACCATAATACAAACAATATTAGTATCATTGAATACGTTTTTTCGATACCTTTTAAAAGAGGTGTCGCTTGCCATAGGGTTCCATTTAAAATTATTGGTCACAATGACCTTGTGACGTCATCTTTGACGCATATGTCATCTATCATCACTAGTAGGGAAGTTTACAACCCTTAATATTCAGTTACCAAATTTCACTAGTTTATGTATAATCGTTAAAAAGATAAGAGGGGGGGAGGGGACTTTTGAATAGCACTGTATTTATTAAAATATCGAGAATTAATTACAATCCAATCCTAATTAGTTTTTGCGATATATAAATGCTAAAATGAGCAAAGCGACTTTTCCAATTGTCAGAAGTCATAATGAACCAATTATTGTCGCCATTTTTTTTCATAATACATTCTATACCTTTGGCTACTTATAGTAAAATTCAAACTAAATAATTCTGTAGAGTTCAATGGAATTTCAAGGATCGTACAACTAGGTCGTGGATTTGGAGATTCTAGGTATAACCAAAAAATTGTTAGTTAAACATTATATATTATTAGTTTAATGTCCAATTGTCTCAAAATTAACACTAAATAATTCCGAAATGATCTCCGCCCACTTGTTGGAAATATGTCATTTAAAATTTCCCGATTACATATTGTGGTACGATGATATATCAATCAATGTTATAATTTATAATAAATACAGGGTGTTTACTAAACATACGGCAAGAATTGAAGAAGTAATTCCTTGAGTTATTTTAAAAATATTTTGTCCTTTGATGATTTTCGGGAAATCACTTTGTTTCGAAGATACAGGGAGATAAAGGTTTTTCAACAATAACAATATTTTATTACATAAATATGACATCGAAAGCTTTTTAATTTACAAGAACTGTTCAAAATGGCTACCAACAGCTAGAATGCATGCATCCAATCTTCTCCTTATTGATTCCAGAACTCTTTCAGAAACACGAAAGTTGTTTTTTATTAAATTACATCCCTCAATTATTCGATTTATCAAATCTTCTTCATTTTCTACTGAAGTAGTGTAAACTAATGACTTCAGATGGCCTCATAGAAAGAAATCAAAGGGATTTAAATCCGGAGATCGAGCAGGCCATAAGTGAGGTCCACCTCATCCAATCCAGCGATCTCCATATGTTGCTGTTAAAAACTCACGAGCAACCAAACTGAAATGCGCTGGTGCACCATCATGCATAAACCACATAACATTTCTCGTTGCCAATGGAATATCCTCTAGAAATCCAGGTAGTGAGTGTTCCAAAAAATTTCGATACACCTCGCCGGTAAATCTTCTTCGTAAAAATACCGGTCCAATTAGGAAGTCACCCACAATTCCAATCCAAACGTTTAATGAAAACTGTTGTTGAAAACGATCTCAAATTACCTCATGTAGGTTTTCTTCAACACATATCTGTTGTGTGAAAATTCATTATATCATTTCTCAAGAAATTCGCTTCATCAGTAAAACTAATTAGCGACAGTAGTTGTGGGATTTGAACCAATGTTTGGAGAAACCATTGACAAAATGCAATACGCGGAGGAAAATCAGCAGGAATAAGAGCTTGAACTCGTTGCATGTGGTATGGGTACAAAAACTGCTGCCTCAAAATTTTCCGCACAGTTCCATTACTTACATTCAAAGCATTTGCAATTTTTCTAGTAGAGGTACCTAGATCTTCCTCTACCATGTTCAACACAGTTTCTTCCAGTTCTACCGTTCTTACTGTCATTGACCTTCCTGGTCCTCCATTTTTTCGAACTGTGCCTGTTTCATGAAGGCGTTGATGAATACTTTGAAAGGTTTTTCTATCAGGAACATGACGGTTCGGAAATCGTTCACTGTACAACCACCTAGCCTTTAATGAGTTCCCATTGGCAAATCCATACATGAAATGCATGTCAGTCATCTCGGCATTCGTGTAGCGATCCATGATAGATGACTTCACTAAGAAACGTTTAGCTCGCAAACATGTGAAATGTCAAAAAAGGCAAATGTCAAATGTCGCGTGACCGCGCTCGTGTGTTACTAATTTTAAAATATCAGTATTGTCAAAAAATCTTTATCGCCCTGTATTTTCGAAACAAAGTGATTTTCCGAAAATCATCAAAGGACAAAATATTTCTAAAATAATTCAAGGAATCACTCCTTGAATTTTTGCCGTATGTTTAGTAAACACCCTGTATATGACGCTTTCTTGTTCTCTAAAAAAACATATACATCAGGTGGCCATTTTTCTTTCTAACTGTTAAAATATGTTTCCAACTTACTATTCAAAATGACATAAATTCCATTCCATATTTTATAGCAGCGATTCCCTAATCATCAACCTTGTACGAAATCGCTCGATAAATTATTTACCTTAAATATATACACGATTATAACTTATTTCTGAAAATAAACTATTGGTATACACTGTTTAGAAAGTTATAAATCGAAATTAAATAATTACACATTCCTTGATATTCTGTAGTGGAATATATCATTCACATATTTGTCGCCATTATTCTGTTCTCCTTTCACATAACTTACATATATTACAAATAATTCCGACAACTTAGCATAGTTATAGTCTCAAGGTCACAAGTACGAGTCCTTTTTTTAACTTCATTTTTAACTTCATTAACTGTTCCCTATCTGTTTATTCTAAAACATATTGCCCAGTTTTTGTGGTCATGCATGTTACACCCACATCAAATATACAGTATATATTGGACATAGTAGTTGGAACTTTTGTAATTTTAAAATAATTAATTAATTATGTGACATATGCATTACTTATATTTATTAATAATTAGCTAAGGCGTTTTGGGTAAAAATAAGTACTTATAATTTGGTTCAAAGTGTATTACTATTTTGAGATAAGAAAATAAAAAATAAGTTGGACAAAATTGTTGAAACAAAAATGATTTTTCTAAAAACTGATTACGTAATTAAATTTTTTACTATTTGGTGTGATATCCTTTTGCCCTAATCACATCTGCACGTCTCTTTAGCATAGATTCGATTAAATGTTCAATAAAATTTCTGTGAAGGCTATTCCAGGCTTCTGTCAGTTTTACAAAAAGTTCAGTTGCATTTTTTACATTTTGCCGCTGGATTCTTGTATCAACCAACTCCCATAGATTTTCTATGGGGTTTAAATCGGGACTCTGTGGCGGCCACTTCAGAACATTTATTTTTTCGCATGATAACTACTTTTTTACAAACTTCAACGCGTGTTTTAGGTCGTTATCGGTTGCAAATGTGTAGGGTTCCAATACATCTCTAAGAATGTCTCTGTACATAAAACGATCCATCTTTCCATGTATACGATGTAGTGGACTCATACCATACCATGAAAAATACCCCCACACCATAATAGATCCTCCGCCATGTTTTACGGTTAGGCAAAGATACTTTTTATTTAATTGCTGACCCTTAGGACGCCGTACATGTTTGATTCCATCATTGCCAAACAAGTTAGATTTAAACTCGTCACTAAATACGACTTTTTTTCCAATCCCTAGTAGTCCAATTGAGGTGGTCCATTGCAAATGCAAGTCATGCTTTAACGTTATTTTTACTTAGTAATTGTGTTTTTAAAGGTATATGGCTCAGAAGACTTTGTTCAGCTAACCTACGCTTCATTGTTCTGTCGCATATACCGAATGGTGTAGTTTCGTCAAGTTTCCGCAGAATTTTCAATGAAGACAGAAATGGGTCACTTTGGGATAAACGAATAATTTTTTTATCCAGGCGTGCAGTTATCTTTCTAGGCCTCCCTGGGCTTTTATTTGGAAGCACATTACCATACACTTTAAAGTTTCTTATAATTCGAGAGACTGTTTTTTCGTACATTAAGTCTTCTTGATATTTCACTTTGCCGAATCCTTTCCTTATAATAATTAATAATGCTATTACGAAGATCTACAGAAAGTGCTTTTCCTTTCGCCATTATAGAATATATCAGTATGCTTTACTGTTCAACTTCTAAACACTCTTTGACTCCTTGTAAGTAAATACCACAAAATATTTTGATAGTATATAAAAAGTTCCAACCTTTTTGTCCGAAAACAAAATAAATATATGTTTTTGTTTTCTTTTGTTATCTTCAAATGCCAGTAAAAATTTTGTAAACTGTAGGAAATATTCTAATAATCCGAGGGCAACTGTACTTTCGCCAGATATTTATTTAATACATTTTTTTGTGCAAATTTATGTTGTTCCAACTATTATGTCCAATACTGTATACTAGAACCAATTCCCATTGTACATTATTTAATGTCACATAGAAAATGCAACACCTAGTAAATATGGTTTAAATCGGTCGACATTTTTAATGAATATGTTGATGTACTAACAGAAAATTACCGTCTGGATACATAGAAAATTTTAGAAACACCTAATAAAATTCAAGAATAAGTTAAACCTATATTGAACTATACACTGGTTAATTCGATCTAATGAGATCTTCGATTTGAGACATTTTGTCCTAAGTGACCTAATATTCAAGCCGAATAGGCTCTAGGGTTTGTGAAAAGTGGAGTAAATTTCACAGTCTTCTTCCCATAATTTTTCCCCATGTTCAATTGGGGAAAGGTAGATCGTGGTGGCTATAGTATACTCAACCCTAAACATTGAGAATAAAGACAGTTGAGTTTTTTACTATGATTTGTTTTTCTCTCAACATATCATCAAAAAATAATGTTATAAAACACTTTAGATGCATTTCCCTGAAATATCGGAAATAATGAATTAATTTTTGGAATTATGCTCTTAGTCTCGAAATGATAACGCCCTCTATTGACCAAAAGCATAATTAACTCTAAAGTATATTTAATATTTCCTATATTTCAGGAAAATACATCTAAAGTATCTCATTACATTATTTCCTGATAGTACATATAGTAAAATTATTTTATGAAGAGCAGGTCGGCAATAAACCGTGCGACAAAGAGCAATGTATATCTTACCTTCTCCCACACGAATGCAGTAAAAGAATGCTATTACAAGCGGCGCGCAAATGATTTATAGGCAGGTCTGTGTCTCTTATTCAGATTGGATTGGTATGGAAGAAAGTCAGACATGCATCTGTCTTCTAATAACTCTGCTATACATAACAATACATAAAGTGGCATTATAACATAATATGTTTATTTATTCAAATAGTCACTACCTAAAGGAGTTTTAATAAATTGTATTGCCTGTTATGACATTTTAAATTGTATATTTTATCTTTTATGATCTAGATAGTACTTTTTCTGATCTTCTCAAAACTAAAAATTATTAACAATAATTTTACTTAAAACCTTTTCAAAAATACGATATCATTGCATGTGCATTATAATGCAGACGTTCGTGATATGTTTGTTATAGTCCTTATTTCTATTGACACTTATTTGTGACAAAATAATTATCCTAATATAAATCCTAAAAGTAGTCGGTTTCAATGTACTTTTAGGATATTAAAAAACTAATGAAAAATTTGGAGAGATACGTTGAAACAATTTCACTAGGTTAAGGAAATGTCTTAAAATTCCATAAAATATGGACCAGCGGTTAACGTATATAATGTTGTTACACTAAGAAAAGTTTATTGAAAGAAGAATGTTAATAATCAGCTCTACCAAACAAATAATTTGTGAAGAAAATATTTAATTCTCACAGTAACTAAATTACACTTTTTAATTATATGTTTATTTGACATACGTCCTGTCAATAACAGTAATTGAGACAAAATAACAATATATACATACTTATTATATTATTATCAACATTACAGAATTAAAATAAAATTTATTGTCGATGAAGTACATGTACAATTTTTAATATATAGTTTATCTTCATCAAATTATCAATGAAGGTGTAGATACAATGCATAAAATAAAAGTGAGTAATTAGATTTAAATCTACTTAGGTTAAAAGTAACCAAACCTTTCAAATCAAAGATATCAGTAAATAACATATGATTCATTTTTAATATCAGGGTTCTCATTATAGTAGTATCTACTCCACGCATTGGAAATTGTCCAGAGTTTAAGATAAATAGATTAAAGCTTTTAGGAACATTTTATTTTCTCAGGCCTCAAGCTGTTATTACTAACAATTTGTTTTATTAGATTTTACTTTACCAATGTATAAAACTGTTGTAAAATCCCATGTCCCATGCACTTCAAACAGCATATGGTTATTGTGTTGGAAGAGTATATGCAAAGAAAGTAAAATTGAAAACAAATGTATGTACGTCCAAAACGTACTTATATGTACGTACAAACCTGTGCAAAATAATAGCCGTGGTAAAAATACAATCCACTCGTATACTAAAAAAGTGAATCGTATAAATAAAAAAAATCCTGTCTCTAGAAAGTACTCTTTTTAAATTTAGAATATGTAATCTAGATTTTTTTTGTATAAATGAAAATTTGTATTCGAGAATAATATGCGTATGCAGCATATTTTTATTTTCAAAAAAACTAGCAGTGCTTAGAAAACTCCAAAATAAGTAGCAGACAACACGGTAAATAAAACATACATTTTAATGTTTAATGCATATCATTAATATTTAGTAGTCTCTTATTTTGTAAAATTACTTGACCCCACAACGCCATAGAAGCTCTATAGTGTGGGGTCAAGCAATTTTACGAAATAAGAGACACATACTAAACATTAATGATATGCATTAAACATTAAAATGTATCAGACGTTGACGACCTCGCTCTGAGCAGATCAGACTACATCCCATAACTGTTCAACGTTAGATTTGACTTCTGGTACGACCTTCTTGACATAAATCTACGGATTCTTAATAGGATTAATAGATATCAATAGACTGCTGACCACTGTAAAAGTCTATTCTTATTTTTAGCTAGCTACTCTTTTTGTGCTGTGTGTTTTAGGTCGTTATCATTTATCATGTTGATAGAGCACAGAAAAAGCATTTAAGTTATTTTTATTACATATAGTAGCTATAACATTTGCATAGCACAGTACGCCCATACCAGTCGGCTTGCACCCCCTGTGTTTAATAGTACCACTGTTCCGTGTTCTGTGTACCGCAGAAAAAGCGCGGTACTGCCCTATCTACGTTCAAATTGTGAACCACAAATCTAGTATCAAAAACCTTATTTTGTTTCATCACTCTAAAGAACATTTATCTATTTAGTCGATGCTCAATTGGCATGTTCTCTTGCGAATGTTAATCGTGTGCAATGCACACGTGCATAATTAAAATCTGAGATTTATAACGTATTTCTTCACAGAGTTTGCCGGGATATTCCCCGATGGGAAGTTGTATTAAGACTGTAAGATACACGACGTTGTCCCCGTTTGTGATTTACGAGTAATAGCAAAACCATACAACTATAATTAAGTAAAATATATTCACGTTTTTCGTAATGCTCCTATTATTTTGTACAGCTTGATTATGACGATTACTATACAGTGAGGACTTAAAGTTTCTTTGAGATCTAAATCGGACATTTCTAAGTCACTGGATTAGACGAAGAGAGCTTATAGAATAGGCGGCTGGTTCTCCAGATTTCAATTCGTGTGGTTATTTTTATGGAACTACATATTTGAGAAATAAAATATACATCAGAAAATCACTTAACTTGACATGCTGAAACGATCTGTTATTTATTTATCTATTTTTTTATTTTGTTGTAAATGTATTTGTTTTCCATGCAACGTTGTTTCTATTAGTTAAACAATTTGATCTAGCGTTCTGCTTTGTTTATACACCGTCCATACCAAAGCTAACATCCCAATAGCCACGAAAATAACAGGTGACAAAGGACCTCTTCAAAGTATAAAACTTTATAGGGCTATTTTAAAATATACACTTATTGACAGTGCTATATTAAATTCGGACGCCTTGTATACTGTCTACTGTTATTTGAAACACTCCAAATTGATAACATTAATTGACATCTTGAAATATCGTGTCCGAGAATTTCATTTAAATATCGATAAAAACAGTTTTATTAACGTTATTCCAATTGATGATTGGAATAACGATTGATGTGTTTTTTTATTACTTAATCCCTCTTATATAATATACCCTATGTTATTTCGTTAGTTAGTGATCACCGATCAGCACCTTTCAGCGACAAATCAAATTACAGAAAATCGTGCGAGGTATACCGGGCTTACAGGTAACAAATTTAATATAATGTACAGTGTGTGAAAAACATTTAAGAGATTAGCATATCACATATATCTACATAGACATGACCATCTTAGAAGTATATCATCACTATAAAACTAACAAACAGCATGGTAACCCATTATCACAATTTTATTATTATTATTGATGCGGGATGCTCTGTACTTACGGTTTAACGTTTTGTTTGATAACCAAGCTATAATTTCGGCACATTTGAAAGAAATTTGTACCCTAGTGAGGTGACCTGTGGAAAATTCAAGTTGCATTATTCAGAAATATCTTTCTCGGCGAGAAGCCCATATTCGGAAATATATATTATAGACCTCGTGTATCTATTAATATAAAATGTTTCTATTTATATAATCTTGCATTCTAATATCATTCTCGATATACCAAAACAAGCTACGAAAAATGGCTAATGACCAGTACCACTTTTTGGACACACGCTAAAAACAGTTTCTGAGCAAGCTGTAAGAGTGTGGGTGCCATAATTTATTTTATTATTCACCCTTGCTACAACTTAAGCACAGCCTAGATACGATCCTGGCCGTGTGAAAAAGCCACATTATATACTCGTTATGCTTAATTTCTTTTTATTACCTACTTATTACTAATGTCACTCTAGTAATTGAGAAGTAATAAATAAGAAACAGTAGTTCGGTATAATGAGTTACAATTAATTTTATTGGTTTGCTTTATGTACTTTTGCATAATTATGCTGAATTAAGTTACAATCAAAATTATTGTTTAATAAAATTCTATAAATCCATTAAATGGAATTTAAAATCCTCAAACCCCTCAAGGCCTCGAGTGAATAACTAGTAGTGTTGATATACGAGTAAACACTGTAATTGCAATTAGTTCACATCAATTGATTAACATCGTAAGACGTAATTACAATACATACATATATTGAATTTGATAATTGATTGCTGATTGTTATACGACCATGTGCTGGCGTACTTAATAAAATATTCATGATGTTTTATGTGAACTATTAAAGACATAAAATTAAACGGTTTTAACCAACACCATTTTAAGAATAAATTTGAATTGTGTTATTTATTAACAAAAAAAACCAATGCCATAAATAATAATGGATGACTTTCAATACATGTACGATTGAGGGAGTATATAAGGAGACACATTCTCGGTATATTATTGGATTTATTTCCAATTGCTTTTATTTGGAATATACGTAACAGTGATTTAATTTTTAAAGTTAATTATACCCTGGTCACCCCTGGTATAAAAATTGGTCACCCCTTTCGTTAACCAAGAATGTAATGAACTATAAAATGAATTCTATATTAGTGTCAAGAAAGTGTCTCATTATTTTCTTTATTAATTGTACAGGATATGCAAATTTCTATATATTTTCATACAACTGTCATAGAGTAAAACTAACATTGGCTACCTTTTGTCTTCGAACTGCAAATGTTATGTACCATATAGGCAGATATACATCTCACGTTAATGTAATTATTACTATATATAGAAAAAGAATGTGTTCTTTCACATTCTGTAATAAAAAAGGGGATTGCCGTTAAAAAAAAATCAATAACTCACCACCTACACGAATCACCTTGTATATTAATTATATTTTAAAAAATGCGCGGCTAAAAATAAAAATTGACGAGTCAGAGAGTTTTTCCCAAAAGTTATTCCGTGAATTTTTAACGAATTCATTCATTATTTTACGAAAGCACTAAATATATAATAATATACAAATCATACAGCGTGATCGAGAAGATAATACAAAGAGATAATGCAAAAAGTTATATATTACTTTATTATCTTGAAACTGTGCAAATAGTGAGCAACATTGTGCAATATTTTGTAAGCCATCGATTGTTAATTTATACAATGTGTCTCATTTAAAATGAAAACAACCGAATATTTTCGTCACCTTTTTTAAATCCAGATTTGAGCTTTGGCATAATTATATTCCTATATAAGTACGTACATTTCAAGGCAATGAGCTTACATTTAAGTAACAAACTGAGACGACGACAGCTCCCCGAATGGGGTCCATTCCCAATATATTGAATATTGTTACTTTAAACTGTTTTTTTTTTTTACTTATTTCAATTACCAAAATTTAATTGACTTTCTTTTCTCTTAAAATGTATTTTTTGTCAAATATACATTTCTGTTCAATATCTTTTTCCATTTCCATAGTATTTTGTAAGCCATCGATTGTTAATTTATACAATGTGTCTCATTTAAAATGAAAACAACCGAATATTTTCGTCACCTTTTTTAAATCCAGATTTGAGCTTTGGCATAATTATATTCCTATATAAGTACGTACATTTCGAGGCAATCAGCTTACATTTAAGTAACAAACTGAGACGACGACAGCTCCCCGAATGGGGTCCATTCCCAATATATTGAATATTGTTACTTTAAACTGTTTTTTTTTTACTTATTTCAATTACCAAAATTTAATTGACTTTCTTTTCTCTTAAAATGTATTTTTTGTCAAATATACATTTCTGTTCAATATCTTTTTCCATTTCCATAGTATCCTATTAAATTAAAAATAAAAATTGTAACCGTGTGTGGACTTACTATGTGTGCTGAAAAATACATGTAAGACTAAAAATGCGAATTTTGTAGTAAAATTCGGTGTTATTCGATTCTGAACAACTTTTTTTATTAACTTTTTTGATATATTTAACGCGAAGCAAAATATCGGGAATAAGCCCCATTTGGGGGGGGGCGGGGGACATTCTCAGTTTGTTGCTTACATTCAAGTTGGTCTTATATAGGACTACAATTGCGTCATAGCGCAAATTTGAATTTAAAAAAATGACGAAAATATCCGGGCGTCTTCATTTTAAGTGGGACACATGGTACGACCAATGTAGTCCAATATAGTAATATATTGGTCAATCAAGCATGGGACTGAGCGTAGGCTTACACAACACGAATTATATTATACTTTATTGAAAAATGTTGGTAGTGTTATTAAAGCCACAAACGAAAACATTCAGTTGGCTGAAATATTTTGCAAAACTAATCATATTGTCTCTCTATCCGTCAAGCTGTAGCTCATCTTAACTAGAAAAAAACACAAGATATGAGATCTTCACCCATGCAATATCACGGTCCATTAATATATATCCGACGAGATGGTATGTCGAAAGAAAGAAGCTTTAGGGCTCTAACAAATAACTCCTTTAGCAAATAGCAATAGCAAATTTTCCTTGAAAACAAGGAAATTAATCCCCACAAAATTATCTTATGATGAAACTCATTTCTAGCGTGCTGGGGAGGGTACGTTAATCCTCAAATTTACAGAATCTGGGGAAGCTGTATAAAAAATATACAGCTATAGAAGCGATATGGAGCCACCACAAAGCACTTCCTTGTTTTTACGGAAGACATCATCGATCACAAAGCATAAACAGTTTTAAAACCTTAAAACGGATTTTTCCGCACGTAGAACATCTCTATTTCGAAATTGAGTGGCCGAGAAAAAAATGAACCAACACATAAATGCAGAATATGTGTTTTATGTGACAGTTTTACTTTTTTCAAATTTTCTCGAATAGTCCACCATCGTGCTTTCTCATGGCCCATGAACAGGGTGGAGTGTGTCCTATCCACCTCAAAATCAATAGATGTCGTTTGGTGGACGTCCCTAATCAGAGTCAGTCGAAACCCGATCAATCCGACATGATTTAATTGAGTGATCGTGCTAACAGAAAAATTTTTTGAAATAGTCCACCAGTGTGCTTTCTCATGACGCATGAATATGATATAGGGTGTGTCCTATCCATCTCAAAGTCAATAGGTGTCGTCTGGGAGACGTCCCCGATCAGAATCAGTCAAAACTCGATCGATCCGACACGATTTAGTTAAGTTATGCCGACGACGACGACACATCAAAATTTTTTTAAAACAATTTTTTTTGTTTTTAGACCGAAAAACGAAAAATAAACGCTAAAAAAATTGTCTTCAATTTTTCTTTTATGTGTTTATTTTTATGAGTGCGGAAAAGTAATATATCCATCTTTTAGACCCTGTAATTCTACCCATTTAAGGCGCTGTGGTTTATGCCAGATAGAACTAGGCATCATCAGTCTCTGTTTTTAAGGAGAGATTATGATGACCGCGTAATAACGCTACGTGAGCATTAGATTAAAAATGTATCGGCAAGGATGTAGATTGGCCACTTTACCATCAGCATTTATGGACAATTTTGTTCTTTGTATAGGACATGTGGCTAACTCTCAAGGATCTCGCTTTGACCAAGCTATAGCTTTCCAGAAAAAAATTGTTTTTCTCATTCTAGTAACATCTGATATTAAGTCTTCATTTTCATATTGTGTGCAATATTCATCTAATTCCACATTGACACAATATACATATATCTGAAAACCAAAACCAAAAAATCAACTTTTATATGAATACAATTTTTTACTCTTAAATAATTTTGTGAAATTAATTTTTCCTGAAAAAATACCCAATATCGAAAAAAGATTCCTTTTTGAAAATTACATATGACAAATTAAATTTTTCCACCTTGTATAAGAAAAAAATGTGCTAAACGTTTGTACACATGTGCGACTTAAAATTTAACCTCCACCAGCCTACTAAAATTATACATTAAAAAGTTTTTATATTTCGAATTACTAATAAATTTCAAGTATTTCGAATTACAAATGATAATTCGTATAAAAATATCAACAACAAAACACCCATTAGAATGTATTATTTAAAGCTACATAGTTTCGAATCAGGGTTCCTGTTTGTTTTTTTTTTAACAAACGTGATTAAATATAATTTCTAAATAAAATTAGATTATTTATATAATTCACAACAACAAATGCGATAAATACCATAGTACAGACAACCCGAAGTACATTTTACGTTGAACTTGACATATTCCAAATAAGCATGATATGATTGTAGGTATTTCAATCAGATTTCCGAAAAATGATTCGTTCCCAAGTTATGAGAATAACTTGAATTCTTATCGAAAATAGTAGATACGCAGATAATCTGTGCTATATTTTTTTATTTGAATATATAACGGAACGTATAGACAGAATTTGGATTCCTTTCATTGGCCCTCTTATATATTTTCATTTTATCTTCAGGTAAATATTCGTTTTTATTGTGCCTGAAATATAGGACATTTCCGTTATGCACTTCATAATTATGTAAATAACTTATAGTTCATGAATAGTTCATAAATTATGTAATTTTTACATAGTTGTATATCCCCTAATTACCAGGCTAGACACAATACCTTAGTGTGAAAAAACAGGAATACATCAGATGTAACGGAACACACCCGTTTGATGGGAAATGAACACATAATACCGTGGTAAAGTTCGACCGCTCATGTTAATTTCATATTGACAGTGGTGTAACATCAACACTGCATCTGATATAAACTTTATATCAAAAATACACGCTATTGTATTTTTTTAATATTATATAATTCAATAATGAAATCGAAGTATAGTATGTAGTGGTGCAAGTAGGATATATCTATTTTATCGCAAATAAATTTCTAAATATTATATTAGAAGTACTACTTGTTTTATCGGCATTTCTGTTTAAATCCTATATATGATCGTTCATATATCTAAATATGAACGAACTTTTGTGTACTAAGTAATAAATGGTCCTCGTATCCAGAGAACAGCTATTGGATATATTATGTTAGCTTTTCTCATAACAAGGGGATGTAGTCCTTGCTGAAAATGAAAATATAGAATATAAACAGCTGTAATATGGTAGTAACGGGATATCCACATATGTAATTAATTATTAATTGGGTACATTCGTCGAAAGATTATTATATTATTATTATTACTAATAGGTAAACAATAAATAAGATAGATATAAAATATAACTTTACTGCCTACCCAAAGTAATCCCCAGCGACTATATCAAAATTTAACACATTTTTCAGACATATGTTATCTATTAACTCTAATAGACGTGACCATAACTCTTTGTCTGCTTCTTAAGACAGACACTTATTTAGATATCTTAAACAGGCAAAACATTAATTCAAGTTAATGACTACTAGTATTACTTATAAAAGGTGGATTTTGTTGTCACTGACAAAAAGAAATTGGCTATATTCTTGGAAATATTTAGATTGTACTTATTAAGTTATAAATAGACAATAAATGAGCTTTGAACAAATATGATTTTATATTTATTTTAGTGTCGCGAGAGACCCGCTAAATAAAGGGTTATCCAATTCTGGTTTCGAAAAGTAAATTTAAAAAAAAACACAAATAATTCAGATTTTGTTGAAATTTTTATTTCATTATAAAGTTTGGTCTTTGCCATTATGTGTGGAATACAACATCATTCAAATGTCCTCCACGGGACCTTTTGCAGGACTCAATTCGTTTGAGGTAATTTTCGATGACTTTTCCGCACATTTCGGGCAATATCTCGGCCATGACTTCACGAATATTGGTTTTCAATTGCTCCCAATTTAGAGGATTGTTCGCATAAACACGATCTTTTGCGTAGCCCCACAAAAAAAAAGTCTAAAGGTGTAAAATCACAGGATCTCGGAGGCCAATTTACGTCCGCTAATCTCGAAATTACTCGTCCTGGAAATTTATCTTGCAATAGAGCCCTACTTCGTCGTGCTGTGTGACTTGTGGCCCCATCTTGTTGAAACCACATATTGTCCGTATCGATATCTTCAATTTCGTGCAAAAAAAATTCCGTTAGCATGTGGCAATAGCATTGAGAATTGACTATAACGGTAGCTCCTTGGTCATTCTCAAAGAAAAATGGACCGATAACACCACAAGACCACAACACACACCAGACAGTGACTTTTTCTGGATGCATTGGCTGCTCTTCGACCACTTGAGGGTTTTCAGAACCCCATATACGGCAATTTTGCTTATTCACGTATCCACCGAGGCAGAAATGGGCTTCATCGCTGAAGAAAATTTTATTGGAAAAATTGGCATTTTGTTCTTGTTGTTCCAGTACCCAATTGGCGTATATTCTGCGCTGTGCATGGTCCGCAGGCTTCAATTCCTGTGTGAGTTGGATTTTGTAAGGATGAAGGTGCAAATCCAAATGCAAAATTCGCCATAAAGAGCCATAAGTCAAGCCCAATTGCTGAACACGACATGGAATTGAGAAATTTGGGTCTTCAGCCGCACTTTCACGAACAGCTGCGATATTTTCGTGATTGCGTACATTACGATGATGCACAGGCCTTACAATATCCGTGGCCGATCCAGTTTCTTCAAATTTTTTCACTGTGTATGCAATTGTTCGCTCATTTGGGCGATTATGACGACCATAATCTGCTCGTAACGCGCGAAAAGTGAAAACGGCAGAATCACCATTTTTGTAAAACAATTTAACAATTTTAACGCGTTGTTCTGTCGTATAATGTTCCATATTGTAAAATGGCAAACCTTTAACTAACCAAAATCCGGTTTGACATACAAATACAATTGACAACTGTCGAACAGCAGGGTCTTACTTTCCGAAACCTGAATTGGATAACCCCTTACATATCTGTTCAGTGAGATCCAGCAACGAATTTTTTTCATTCACACATTTAACAGCGATTTGGACATTTTTTAAATAAACGTATTCAATACTTTAACGTTTATTTATTAAGACAACACCATTCGGGCATAAATTGGTTAGCCAGAAAATAGCAACAGTTATATGGCCTCAAGTTTTAACGTCGATATAAAAATAACGGTCATACGTACTGTAGCATTACATCGCATGGATCATATCATAAATCTACCCCATGCGGAGTGATGTGTGTCGAGAGTAAACAAAAACCCACTTCATCTTAACAATTGTGTAATAAAGATATTTTCCAAAAAGTTGTCCTGCCCTGATATGGAAAACCCAATTGAACTCTTATCATGAAGTCCCTTTATCTAATTATGCCTGTGTTCGGTTTTATACCAGGAATAAGACAATTATAGAAATAAGTATAGCACAATTCCTTGTTGAGTAGTTTTCAATAAAGATAAATGACATCCAGTATTACAAGCAAAAGCGTGAATGAATATAGAATCTCTTTGTTTTGGTACCCTCCTGAAGATCTTGATTACAGTATACTTACTCTTACCTTACCAGAATACACTGTTTTCTTTATTTTTATCGTAAATAATTAGACCGGTGAATGATTTAAATACAATTGTCAATCAGATTTTGATATAGATAATATAATATAAAAAATCTAGATTATTCATACCCATTAAAAATAAGAAAGTATCAGGTTTATCACTTTATTTAGATCAACATTTTTGCAACTGGACAATTCCTGGTATTTAAAATCACTCTAATGCATTTTAAGTACTATTCTAATCGTTATTACAATGCCACCATATTTTTTATTAGATTCTCTATATTTTTTACTAATTAGGTACATTTTTTATATTAATAATATAATATAAATCTTGATATTAAGTAGAGACTGAATAAGAAATGACATTTAAAATATGCGTTTGTTACTTCACTGTTTTTAAATATAAATAGGTGCATACCAATTTCATTCAGGGGACTATTCTAGCAATTTTTAAAATTGAACACATTTTTGGTTCGTCTAGATAAATACTTTTAACAAACTTGACCATCACTCTTAACGTTTTCTTCTTAGGACAGATAACACCATTTAGCCACAAGTTGATTAGTCATAAATCACGAATAGCAATATCGCCTTAATTTTTAATAATTGTATGTACTGTGAAATAGGGGATTTTAAGAAATATTATTCTTTTCTCTCAACCACATTATTTACATTTAATATATTTTTTCAAACTAATTGAATATTGATAACCTTACCTTACATAGTACATACTATTATTGCCATATGTAATAGTTTTACAATTTTTATTCATTTGAAACAAATCAAAATTGCAATATTCAAAAAATAATACTTTTTGTTTCGTTTACACGTAATAATTTTATTAACTCTTAGCTATTTAAATATCATTCTTGATTCCAAAATGTGTAGAGAAATTTTTAATAATGTTCTCATAACATTTATTTTATTACGTACAAAAACAAGAAAATAACCTCAAAAATATAAAAATACATGCTTAGCCAATATAAAGTGCGTATACTAATTCAAAATGTGAAATTTTGAATATATTTTAATGCATAAACAAGTATAACGTAGTATAAAAACTAGCCTAAACTAACTATGAAATCATATTCATTTTACATCGAAAATATTTAAGAAAACTTTTTCATTTTATTAAAAACTCAGCAGGACAAACATCAGGACAAACGTTTTTATCCGTACCAATATATTTGTTTGTTTAGTTAATATCTCTATTTGTAGGTACATACTGAAACAAATCTGCGTATTTCACATTTCATCATTGTTTCATCACTAAATCTCAATTTGTTATCTGATCAGTTTTTCATAGTTTAACATCAGAAATGTAGATAAAACATTAAGATAGGGGTCTGAAACAATATAACTAATTAAATCAACAATATGAGAAATATGCTATATGAGAGGAACTATGTACACATATGTACAACGCCCAAAGAAGATCCTTCATACTTCATGGAGTCATTTCAAAATCAAAAATCATGTAAAATATCTAGCCATTTTTTATATAACGTAAATGTAGCATAAGTTTACTGGATTTATTAAAGGCAATTATAAACTAGATAAAACAAATATTGTTTTTGAGCTGCGACAGCAACAATTTTTTAAATTGCAATCCCTTTATTTTTACAAAAATGAACGTCTTATGATTTAATTCCTTGAAGTTTTTCGAATGGTACCCCATAATAGCGGGCTTCTATTTACAGTTTATAAGATAGAGGGTACAGAGACAGGATGACGACCTAGAATGTTGAAACCTTAACATACGCAACAAGGAAAAAATCGAACTGAAAGAACGTTTCTAAAGAAAATGTGCGGCAGGCATTTAGCAGTCTTAAGAGCTTTTAATGGTGATTACATATTCTCAGAATAAAATTCCTTATAATGATCGAATATTTACGTTATGTATTTATAGAAAATTTCCAGGAATATCGACGAATATTGGATGAGTCTGAAAAAAAAATTCACGGAAATACAAAAACTTAAACTTGACTAGAGAGCGAACTATAGCGACATATGATTAATGAATAATAATGATGCAGCAGTTTCAGTATTCTCTGAAAAACGGGTGATGTAATCAACCGATTTTATCAGGTATCTACTTACTATGCAACTGTGGTTCAACATAAACACTACAAGTAGTGAGATTGCAAAATTCAGATGAACTTCTCTGAAATTATTTCAGGGTTATTTAGGTAATTACGATGTGTAGTAAAGCTGCGGTCACGCGTATTAAACAATTTCAATGCTAATTTATTTTTAACACGTCTCGTCGCATGGCTAGTATTCATTTTTGTACTAATGATATAATAATCAAAACAATGCACATCTTATACAGGCAGAAGCCAACACAAAACTATCATTCTCTTTATATTTAAGAAATAATCAAAATTATCTTTCTATTATCTATTTGATTTTTTATACAAGATGTAACAAAAAGGTAGGCATAGCTTAAAAAAAATGTTGCAGACGAAATTAATAAAAATAAAATACATTCATACTTTAAATTGCTTCTCTTTTCAATATGTATGCATTAAAGCAGTGATTCTCAACCACTCTTGAAGTGTGCCTCCAGTGCCTGGCAGTGGCCCCTAATTTAAAGTAACCCATATGAAAGTAATTTTGTTCACGTTTCTTTATCAATTGTAGGAGTATGTCAGGAAATTTAACTAGTAGGTTCGAGCTTAAAATATTTTAATATAGAATTGTAAATGAATTAAATTACAACAATATAAAAATATATATAACAGATAATCACCAAACTAGATAAGAGTCCGTTCTATCACCCGAGTTGACACATCTGAAAGTAAACAAAAAAATATCTGAGCAACCAATTCCCTGTATAATAATACTAGCATAAATATTTATGTGAAAAAATCAGTACTACGCCAATGTAGGTAAACAATAATATCTACAAATTCGTATGTCTTGTCTGGATCTACGGTCTTAAGGGTCAACTCGCGAAAGACCTCCCCAGACGTTAAGCTAGTCAGAGTATCTACCATGGTAAACAGTGTAATAGCATGCCTTCACTAAAGTACTAAGGGTCAACTCGCATAGTATCCACTCTATACAGCTAGCAGAGCATGAAGAGTCAACTCGCGACATGCTCTGATTGAAATACTGAATTTGTAGTAACACATTTAGTTTATTTTATTTAATAAATTATCATGCAACTGACTAATAAAATAGTCATATCAAATATAATACAATAGAATTGACTGTCCTGTGAGGTAAACTCACCTGTTGAATATTACACTAAATGCACAAGCACGACAAATGAAATACACAGTTCTCACTTTAGATGCCTGCTTAAGGACTGGCATTCCAGAGAGCATGTATCTAAACTCGGGCCCTTATTTAGGCTACAGCTCAGTAAAATAAACTAAGCATCGGATTGCTTTTATCTAACGCTGACAAAAGACGTCGATATTAAAGTCAATTTTAAAGGTTAAAATTACTGCCTTCTTACACAATTAACACTACATTCAGTCCAAATATTTATTTGATCTTTTGAACTGAAGAGGTAGTATTTTACAGGACATTTTACAGGATGCAGAATTTTTAAGTTCATTTAATTTATCTTATTGTTAGTGTGCCGCCAAATTTTTAATTTATTAAAAGTGTCGTGACGAAAAAATTGTTGAGAATCACTGCTTTATATTGTTCTATTGTTGTTTTGTTCTACATTTATTTGAATATTTTCGAAATTTGTTTGTTGCTATTAACCCATGTTCCTACATACCTATATATACAATATGTATATGAATAGTTCGTCTATCAGTCCAAGTTCAAGGACATACTGATCTTAAATTTGGGGAAAATTTTTATAGGAGAAAATAGGCCTATAACATCTTACTATAAGCACATACTCAGATTAGTTTATAGTTATGTTAGTTTAAAGTGCGACCAATTTACTACTAAGACATGTGACAATCATTTTTTGAAATAATTAGAGGCAAAAAAAGTACCCTGCAGTACTTCTATACTGCACGTAATGATTGTTTATGTAAATAGAAATATTTAAATGGCCTAATAATTATGTTATTTCTCGAATATAGAAAACATTAAAAAAATATTTAATTATATTTTAGGTATTCAATTACAATAAAATATCAGCAGTGTTCTGATTCCAAACGATTCTGAAACAAATAACCCCAAAAAACAGCTGTCACCTAACTTAAAAATTTAAATACTGTCGTAGATATATATTTACATATATGATTTAAGTCTGTCTATATGTATGTCTCTTGTATTGTCTTAAGGACTAATTAGTAAAATATTCGTTAAAATGTATCAAATAAAAAAGATCAACTAACATAGTATTTTATTTCTCGTTTCTAACAAATATTAACTAACATTTCACTGATATTTCTTAAAGAATGACTGCAATTTCTTACGCCTACATTAATTAATTTTTTTTAAATAAAACCCGCCACAGGTAGGATTCGACATTTGTCCCGGATTGGAACCGAACGACATACAGCTGTTTCGAACTTATTAGTTCTCATCAGTGCCGTACACGGTACGCCGATCCAGGACAAATGCTGAATGAAAGTTGTGGGGTATACATCTTTATCGATTCGATCTGTCAGTAACATATAATTCGGATATCGAGGAAGGAACTACCAAACCGCCAAGCAGTTATCAAAGTAGTTTCCGAATAGCAAGGCTATTACATAATCGCTATAGGAAACAACTACTTTGCTAACTGCTTGGCGGTTTGGTACAACGCGACATACACGTTGAGCGACGTATAATCTTTCGATGTTTATGAAAAGCTGCTCCCTTATTTTTTTATCTATGAAAATTTTTAAATCTTTAATTTCAATGGCTACAACATTTATTACCTTAAATTATTACTTTACATGACTAAAACTGTAAAAATGGGCCTTGTCCCTGAAAATGATTTTTTTGACGAAATTTGGGTCAACTTCCAACTGCTCCAGAGCCCAATCAGCGAACACATGGCGTTATCTATGGTCGTTTACCTTAAGTTCCTGGGTCAGTTGGATTTTGTACGAGTACAGACCCAAGTCTCGACACAAAATTCGCCAAGTTGAAATCGTAGAAAGGCCAAGTTCTTGTGAATGACGAGAAATTGGCTGCTTCGGGTTTTCCCGTACACTCTCACGCACAGCAGCGATGTTTTCAGCAGATTTTGTCGAATAGTCGACTCGGCGGGACGGTTGTGGCGAGGATAAAAATCATGTAATGCGCGGAACGTTTATGGAACGGAGCACTGATTTCGAAAATAAAATTTGATGATTTGCACACCTTGTTGAATGCTATAACCTTTTATGGTGATTTGCCATACACTACTGAACAATTTACAACAAATTTGACAGATGTCGCTTAACAACACGGCCGCTATAAACTAACAAATTTCACCTGTATTTAGAGGAACATCCTGTAATACATGATTTTTTTATCAAACATAAAATTCCTTCACATTTTGACATATCCATATTATTTAGTTAGAATGTTACGAAACAAATTATTATTTTACAATTATGTCCTATTAGATTAGGTTGCGAAAATTTCACCTATCCTCCAACGAAGCCAACGCCTAATGAAGGGGCCACGAGATCTTTATTTTTTCCGGATGAAGCTATCTTTCCTGGCCACCCAAGATTTAGGACGTTATCACGAAATATCCGCGAGAGAAGAGGACAGAAAGTAGCCATCAATATACCTGGTATGTTTCACTTCAATACCAGGTGTCAACAAGATTACGTATCAGCGCCCCATTTGTTTTTAAATTGGAAAAAGAAATTTAAAACTCACCAATATTCGGGTTTCACCGAAAATGTCATCAATTTAGAATTTTTTAATTTAACATATACTTTGACATTTCCCTCGAATGTGTTGGAATCAAAATTAATAATTGACATCTTTGTATAACGAAAATTTTCCAAGTGGACAATGAGAATGATAATGTGGTTCTTTTTTGTGTTTGGGTGCAATTTTGAATCAACTATTTCTTATAATAAAATGATTTGAGAAAATTGTACACAATTCATTTACAATAAAATCCGTTATAATTACACCAATTTAAAATATAAGTTATAACGATTCCAAAGAAAAAATAGGATAATAAAAAAATCCTAATTGTCGCACAAAAATCTGAAAAAAAACTTTAATATTGTGAAATTATTTCATTATAATATTCACTTCAATATTGCATCTAAACTTGCAACTTGTAAATTATATTATGCAATGCCAATGCCTACATGAAAAATTTTCAATATACAAAGATATTCAATTAAACCAATAATTTTTATAAAGAGGTTTAATAAAACCGTCACATTTGAGAGAAATGTAAACAATGTAGATTCATTGAACAGTACATTTCATGCAGAATTGCAAGGTATTCGAATGTACAGGATGTTCCATTTAAAAAATCAGAATTGATTATATCAATTGATTATGTGTATATATTCTCAATATGTCAAGATAAGGATATTTACTTATCATAGGTCAGTTTTAAATTTGAAAATTGTATTCCAATTTTAACAAAATGCCTGTTACACGATCTCGTCGTCATTTGGTATATTCTTTTTTTTACATTCTTGTCAGTATAAACATATTAATACCTATGTTAACATATTAAACAATATTAAAAAAATGTGTGATATTATACTTCGATTATTTATGCTTAACAATCAAACTCGCTTATCTCCATGCCATTAGTTGTCTTTACTATTTCTGATTAACTATTTCTGTCAAGAACTAACGAGAATATCCACCACATCCACCTTAGTTCCTAGATTTTAGTTTTTATATAGAAAATACGTAGATTTTGTAATAAGTTTTGACCAAACACTAGATATAAACATTTTTTTCTCTTAATCTTTTCCAGGTAAGCATAAGTGTACATATTTATGTGCAAGTAAGAATCATAAATGCAATCATCGCTGTTGTAGTTTGTGAATAAAAAGGGAAATAATTCAAACGTTTATAACAGGCTAATATTAATAAACTTATCATAATTTGTTTAGTTATCTATATTTTATCGTTTATAGATTTTCACTTAATTAAAGTAAATGTCAATATTTGCCTTAGATATTCAAATATACATATTTTTGCGAAAAATATTTCATTTACCTTGTTAATGTATTTGTGATGCTATAGCTGGATTAGTGATATACCTAATAAATTAATTGTGTTAGTGATTTTTTTTAAATCAAATTCATATTTATCAAATATGAAAGAACATTCTCTTATTCCCTTCAAAAAAATTTGTCTGCAGCCACGCATGTAATCAAATTTTTCACTGTAGACTAATTGTACCTTGTCATATTAAAATATGTACTTAACTTTGCATGTAAATTATTGGTAATTTGAATGACATTAAGAATTATTAAAATTAGTATGTATAAAATAAAGAAGATAATATGTCTTCATATTGTATAGTCAAATTAAACTAATCGGACCAGATGTTTTCAAAACAATTTTTCTTTCATGTATGTGAGAACTCCTTTGATTATGTCCCTGCTTTGTTTTCCTACATGGACAGAACTTATGTAGTATACATAATTATATATAACAGTGATAAAGTACCATCGGGAAGAAATGTAATAAAACATTTTTATATGCCCTAAAATCCCCTAAAATAAAAACAAGAATGAATTAATGAATTAATTTCGGTTAGTTATCACCATCACTATTTTCAAACCATGACTATTCCAAAATTAATTCATTTTTATCTATATTTTAGGGGAATGTATTGAAATTGTCTCACTACATTATTTCTCAATGATACATAAATAATAAAAGTAAACTATAAGAAAATGTAGTAAAATATGTTAGAAGTTATTCCTTCCGAGAGTTTAGTAGTAAAATATTCCATATTCCATAATATTTTTACATTTGACTATATTTTCTATAGTTTAAATATGATAAATACGTTTAATACATACACACATAGTGTAAATTGTTATATTATGTTCGCAAATGTTCTGCAAGCAATAAATAAATTGAACACTATCTTTTCTACATATTTCATATTTTGAATATGTGCATTTTTGTAGTGTTTAAGGATAAGAATACACAAATTCCCGTTGAGAACTCAAATAAATATAGTAAGGCTGTCCTTCCCGACCATGTTTACATGGATGCCATGGGCTTTGGAATGGGCTGTTGTTGTTTACAACTAACTTTCCAAGCATGTAATATAACTGAAGCCAGAACCCTCTATGACCAACTGACACCACTGTGTCCGATTATGGTAAATTCTTTATTCAATTTGAATGTCAAAGAATTAATTAAATCTCCACATTTTAGTTAGCTTTGACTGCAGCATCTCCCCTTCATCGTGGCTTTGTAACTGATGTGGACTGCAGATGGAATATAATCTCAGCTTCTGTCGACTGTCGAACAGACGAAGAGAGAGGGCTTAAACCATTGCAAAATAATAAATTTGTAATTAAAAAATCACGGTACGATTCAATAGATTCTTATTTATCAGAACATGGTGAAAAATATAATGATATACCTGTTTTATATAACGAAGAGGACTACAAGAAGCTCAGGGAAAATGATATAGACCATTTGTTAGCTCAACACATCGCTCATTTATTTATTAGAGATACCGTGTCTCTCTTTTCTGAAAAAGTACATCAGAATGATGAGGAAGATATAGACCATTTTGAGGTATATAATATTTGTATTTTATATATCTCTAAGATACATGTCTAATCTCTGTTATGTCTAATCTCTTAGATTAGATTATCTCAGTGGCCTTGCAATATGTTAGGGATTTAATTAAATTTAGTTACAGAGTTCATCAAATATTCATAAAATAAATAGAATATATATAATTGTCATTTATTTAAAACAATAATAAAAACACAAAAATGGTATACTCAATATTTATCAATATATTAAGGCATATATGAGGAGTAAATTATTTTTATTATAGTGAGGTTTGTATTAATTCAGATGCTTCCAATATATCTCAAATACTTTGTCATTACCACCAAATTAACACATAAATGATTGGTGTATGCAATATTTTTCATTGCGATATTGAACAATAGCTTATTAAAATACCAAAGCATATGCAACTGCATATTTATATAATGACAAATGCAGTGCATTGACAAGGATGTGTTTTTCGAGTATTCGCAGTAAATTTGTCAATATATTTTTATTGTTTTTACTAATGTTGACTTAAAGAAAAAAACAGCTTCCAATTGCTATGATTGTATTCTACATTTAGTTCCTGGTTTTTAAAACAAAACATGCCATAATTAAGAGATTAAGCATTGTCATGTTGCAATAGAATTTTAAATTTGCTATGTCTTGTTTGAAAATAAAAAATAATACAATATATGTACATATATTATCTAACTTTTCATACTTTCGAAATTTTCCATAAATTAATAACATCACCTTAAAAACTCAAACATGGACAAAAGAAATTATAGAATTCTGTTTACAATTTAAATCAATTAAAACAACTTATGGTCTATTAAAATGATTGCACATTATTTTATTCCAATTTTATGTTGAAAGACAAAGATCCAGTGATGAATTTCTCACAATATTTTTATAGACAAAAGCATATTACCACCCTTCTATAAAAACTGGCTGAGAAATATGTATCTGAAGAATTATCACTATTATACAATATCAAATCAATCATTAGTTCTGAAACAATTTTACATATGATTGTTTTTGTGCCATCGCTAAGCAACTTTTGTCTACAAAAAAGTAAGAACATCATTGTACTGTATCAGGAAATGAGAATTAGCATGTCCTAATTTGAAGGAAAATCTCAGTATTACATATACTAATAATTTAAATGTTATATGTAGAAAATATATTTATTCTGAAATACTTGTACATGCTGAAATGCTACATAAATATATCATAATATGCATGGTGACAATGCATAGGTTGTTTAAGATTCTCAAACATATACCCTAGTAATATCATGTCCCTATATTTTCTAGTAAATCATATTTAATTACAACAATATTTGAATTTTATTATTTTTTTTCTTTAGAACATTCAGTCAACGAATTGGCAAACCATGAGGTTTAAACCCCCACCACCAAATTCAACTATCGGATGGAGAGTAGAATTTAGACCTTGCGAGGTGCAACTTACTGATTTTGAAAATGCAGCAATTGTTTGTTTTGTAGTGTTAATGACCCGGGTGATTTTATCTTATCAGTTGAACTTCTTGATACCAATTAGTAAGGTATGAATAAAGATGTCAATTATATTAAACTAATTACTGAAATAATACACAAATAATTAACACTTGTATAAAAATTAAAAACAGTTTAAATAAATTACTATTACTATTAATTAGTTCTAAAACATTGGGTGTATATTGTCATAAATTATTGTAGGTGGATGAAAACATGCAAAAGGCCCAGAGGAGGAATGCTTCGCGAGAAGAAAAATTCTGGTTTAGGAAAGATATTACAACCCACGTAAGCCCACCTGAGGCAAATGAATGCTGTAAGACAGGCTCAGGATCAACAAACTTTGAATCAAAAAACTGTGATATGTTTGGTCTTATGACTGTGAATGAAATTATAAATGGAAAGGTTAGTTTTTATGCCATCATGTCATTAGTATTTAATATATACACTTTATAAATTACGCATATTAGAACACTCCTTATTTTTTTTTCACTTAGTCACTTTTAACTACCTTTTTCGTTACTGCCAAAAGTATATACCACAAAATTTGCACGTATTTATTGAATGAACTTTACATTTCATGAAATTATACATTTTAGGAAGGCGAATTTCCAGGACTGATCCCATTAATAAATAGCTACTTAAGTGGTATGGATGTTGACGCAGACACACATTGTACAATACAACAATACCTCAAGTTTATACAACGTAGAGCTTCTGGGGAAATATTAACTACCGCATCTTGGATAAGAAAGTTTGTAACGGAACACCCAGAATACAAGTAAGAAATGTACTTATAAATAAAATTATTTTGAATACATACAGGGTATTTCAGTAACATAGTAAGATACAAACTGCACGTCACTATACATGAACAAAAATTAAATTTTCTTTTTGGCAGTGAAAATGTATAAATCCTTTGAAAGTATGGTGTTTTAATCGCAAGAATTTTCACCTTGCATTGATTTTACAAATATTTTCTATTGGCTTAATACAAATAAATTCTATTGGTTTAATGAATTTCTAATATTTATAGAAACACAGCGTGTATACTTAAGATTATTTAAGATTTAAAGATCTAGATAAAAAAATTGAAAAATCATCAGGTAGTTTCTTATATGGAACAAATATTCTACATAAAGAGTATACACGGTGCCCAAAATGAAGCCGTCATAGTTAAACCACAGATAAAGAATTATTACAATGATATTAGCCTGATTACAAAATTTGGCATGACCATAGATTTGGAAATGTTCCCAAAGAAGTTACCTTAAAGTTCGACTTAAGCTGCTAAATTAAAAAAAACATTTATTCTATATCGTTTTATATTTAAAAGGAAAAAAATGCATGTATTAATCCCTACCTACATTCTCTAATTATAACTTGTTCTATACTCATTTGGTTTTTATAGAAAAAATACTATTCTTAAAAAAAAAAAAAATAAAAGTGAAACTTATTAGCTAAAGCAAGTGTTCAAAATTATTGTCGTGCATTGTATGCAGGCCTTAACATGAATAAGAAAATGGGGGGAGATTATTTGTTTGTCTTTGTGTTACATAAGCAAGACAAATCTGATGACCTGAGAGGCTATACCACCGGACCACCTTGTCCGATTCATCTTTGAGAAAAAATTTAATTCAACCAGCCACACACCCTGTACCCTCTGATAGTATTATGGGGGGGGGGGGGGGTAAAGAAGTTAGCATAATAGAGTGACTACACATAAGTTTTCGGAGTTCTGGTAATATTTAATAGTTGTCTAATACTTACTGAAAGTCTACGAGTATATTCTACCTCATGTAATACTATTTTCCCGTATTCATCCTGTTCAAACTCACGTAATATTTTTCCATATTCATCCTGTTAATATCTTACAGTGCCATTTATTAAAAATTTTGTTTTCTAAAATATATTGGTGAGCTCTTACAAAAAGGAAAGGATGTGGTGCTCTTACAGTTGAATATTGCAAATGATATTCTTCACTAGCACACAACCCACACACGACATATATGTCAACGTGCTTTCTCTTCAAATGTGCATCTTGGCATTATTTTCTGATAAAACTGCAACAGAAAATGCTGAAATTGAAAACCAGTGGTATTTTTCACATAAACAACAATAAAGTTTGTTTTGTTTCATAAGTCATGGCACACTTTGTTATCAAGATTTCATCAAAGTACACATGAGTACTGAATAGGAAGCATTTCACTATCTATGTTCATTACACATTTTCCACTCAAGGAGAACATTCTCTATCTGCGGTTTAAGTAGATTTAAATATGGCTGTATGAATTCCTTATGCATAAGCAGATCATTGGGTCTGGACAAAAAAGTTACTTCTCCTATTTCTGTGACCCAACATACTTTATACCAACGTTTAAATCCATGTGCAAATTAACATTTTTAATACCATTCCACAGATCGATTGCTTGCCTTTTTATGACGGTTGTAAAGTTAATTAAGCAACAATTACAATCTAATAGTACATTTAAAGTAAAAAATCTTGGGAATTTATTTGTTTAAAAAATAACTAAAACCTACTAGTTTTAAGGATGTTTTGATGCAGATTGTGATAGAATTAGTTCAAAATTAAATATTTATTTTCAATATAAACAAGTACAATAATATACAGAGATGCTGTTGTATTAAATTAGCAAGCCAATGAATGCAATAGCTTCATCCCTTAACGTTATTTATATGAACTACTAACATATTTTATATTTTTAGACAAGATTCTAAAGTGACGGAGCAAATAAACTATGATCTTCTGAACACTATGAGAGACATTCAAGGGGGCACTAAATCATGTCCAGAATTATTAGGGTATGGTACCGTCTCAAAGACAAAAGAAAATATACCTAACGCCTTAAGTAATGATTGTTGATAGTAATTTAATTTTTAGTAGTGATTTTAAGCGTTAAGTTTCAGAATATTTGTTTATATATAATTTTTTTTCACTATTTTTATACATTTTAATATGATTAGAATTTCTTTCAGTATTTTAAGTAATTCAGGGCATTTAAACGTTTTACATTTTATATGCATATGCAATCATTGTTAATATAGCGGATTCCTGCTACCACGTTTCTACAGTGAGATAAGTGTTATTGTGTCGTTTTTATAAAGAATATAATTCATATGATCACAAAACCCTAATTGTTTTAAGTTAATTAGTTGCAATTATTAAACATAATCAATTGTGACCTTTTTAGTACAAATTTTAATTTGATGTTAGCACATAAATTTTTTTTAATATAAATTTACACAACTATGGAGTGTTAACTGTTTCGATTGTTTTCTGTATGATTTCCATTTTTTTTTTTTAAACTATGCGTAACTAGACTATGGCAACGGAAATATATATATAATACATTTCTAAATATAAGCATTTTATTTCAAGTGTAAGCCTTGACAATACGTGTTTTTTATTAGTGTAGATGTGTGGGGATCATGCTACTCTCTCTACTTACGCATTGTTGTACCTCAAGTTTGTACCCTATACTAATCCCAAATTACTCAGCATTTACAGGCCAGGAAACCAATCAAAAGTTTTCTGACCTGCAAAAACAGTAATCGCCTTTATATTATTCCATTAGAAGGCCTTATAAATTTATAGGAACATTTTTACATGTATTGTGATTTTTTGGTTTCTAGTCTATAACGTGATATTTAGAAGTGAGTCTCCTTCATAAATTTGAAATCTCCTATTACTGAGACTAAAGACAACTGATGTCTTGGTTGTTGTTATTAGGCCGCTCAATTGTATTGTACTGTTTCACACACTGCCTTTAGCACAGCTGTGATGGCAGTGACATCTTCATGTCCATGGGTCACTGTCATTTCCAAGTGAAGTTCTGTCAGTTATAGCTGCTGTTACAAGCTGTCTCAATATCAAATAAACCATGCGTGCGAGGCCCGTTTTCAATGACCAAGATGCCAGTGTATTTGTGGCCTTATCCTTTATTTCATATACAGAGCTGAAAAAGGTACTGGCAAATAAATCTAAAGGATTTTTTGCGTTAAGAGCAGTAGTCCTGCTCGACCCTAAACCTAATCATCCAAAGATTATCTTCATAATGATATTAGACTATGAATAATTACATATTTGTAAAAATAAGTTTAAATATATATAATTAAAAAATATTTCGGAATGAAATTAATAGTAAAATTAATTCTCATTTCCTTATATGTTTATCATACTACAGTATTTAAAAGCATTAGCAGAAATACTAAAAACCAATCTTCTCAAATATAATTTTAAAGTGTTCAAGTACTATAAAGTAAGTACTATCATTTTCATTAAATCGCTTAAAAACTGGATTTGTATAATCAAAAAAAAAAAGGATGGGATACAACGTAGGCTAGAAAATCTTCATCTTTGGTTAGTCCAAAATTGATCATAAAGGTATGCATATATAAACTTTAATATGGAGAATGCTGTAGTTTTTCCAAATCGGTGCAGATTTTTTTCGTAATCATATACAGTGGCAAGCATACAAATAGAAAAAACAGTAGGAAGGAATTGTTTTGTACAGTAATAAATTCTAAACAACTCAAAACATAATTATTTCATTACATTATCTTTCTATGTAGCTGTTATTTAAAATGCTATTTTAAACATTTGAATTTTGATCAAATTAATACAATTTTATTTAAATTTGGTTGTTTTAGTACAAACACATAAATATGGAATTTTACAAAAATCAGTAAATCTTTGATAAAAACTAAATACTCGTCTGCTTGGCTAGAAATTGACTAGAAATCTCGTCAATTAAATCTAAAAAATTGTCAGTATTTTATTGCTCCTCCCTTGTTGCTGATGGCTTCTTGACACATTGTTATTAAGATTCTGGCATCGATTAATAAATATATTCCACTTTTGTCCAATTTCTTCATACATTCATCTAAATTTGATGTTTTATTCTCTCTGATTACTTCATCCATGTTATGCCACATCACTTCAATTGAATTTGTCAACATTCGTACTATGCCTCAAGACGTTTTTTAACTTTTTTACATAAACAATAAAAAATTAATAACAAGAAGAATACCCTACCTTTCTTGCATTATATTGTTTACCAGTAAAAAAAAATCATATTCTAAGAAAAAGGTTTGTTTTTTCTATATTACCTATATAAATGGAGTAGGCTCAAAAAACAATGGAGATAGAGCTCAATATTACCAGCCAAAAAGAAATGTTTTGACTTTTTAAGTTTATTTACATTATCTAGATTAAAATGCCCCATACAACCAATTTTGACAGTTTCCTATTCTCAGAGCTCAATTCCCTTTTATATTTCTTACCTCTAGAGTTGCAAATTTAATCTTGAAATTTGTTCTCAATACTTCAAACACATATATAGTATCGAAATATGTTTTGAGGAAAAAAAGTATAAAAAACTATTTGTTTAGCCATTAAGCACTGTTAACAAATTAATTTACCAAAAATATCAAAATAAACAAAATGTCACATTAGTTGCAATTGTTAATTTCCAATATATTTAATTATAAATTAAAGAAAAAATATCCATTAAGAATAAAAAGAATTATAAAATTCCAAGTATCTAAATCACTATCTTCATAATTTGACAGAATTAACATTCATTACAGAGATTAAATATAATAACCGTAAAGTTAATATTAAATAAAGTCTACGCCTTTTATGATTGACAGTATTAATTAGACTAATGTTTACTCATCATGAATCAATTCAATCATAAAATAAACCAGCATGAAATTTTTTTAAATTATACTGTTTCGAATTTTCAGCTGAAAACAGGATATAACGATAAAATAATTTATTTTACACCATTCCCTGCAACTGCAAACTAACATGCAACAGTTAGGATTTACATAGTATCCAGAATTAATGTTTCATTAAAGATTTATTTAAATGAGGATGTAAAATACCCACCTATATTAAATCTAAATTTTGTTAAGGATGCTAAGATATTGCATATCAGTCATATAGTTTCTTTTTAGTACATGATCTATCATGAACTGTTTTATAAAAGCCGGCAAAGAATATTAATAAAACTTCTACTTACCAGTGCCATTAATGATATACATAAATACGTTTTATAATGAAACTTATCACTCATGGACGAGAAACACATGTACTCAGAATCTCAGAAAACTCGAGTACCAAATACTAAATATTTTGTTGCTCGTTTACAGCTCTGCAAGAGTAGCTGTCTTTTTAAATCTCGTTCTACATTCTGTTCAAATTCACTGGATGGATGCTCGCTCCTCATTCTTCCTAATTAGAACCTGAAACTGCTTATTCCTTGATCTTGGAACTAAACATACTAAAAAAAAAAAACTATCTATAGAAATTTAAACCACAACACAATATTTAAATGCACTAATTCGTACTCTCAGCGTCTTACATGATTTGGTATATTATTAGCTGAATATTAAGATATTAAAATAATGAATCGTAATTGTAATTGTAAATATAAAAACTGTGACAAATAAATAAAATTTGATTTAAGATTAGCCAAGTAAAAATTATTCCTTGCTTTTTTCTTGTTGGTTGAGCTATGCCTTCTTTGTCTTGACGAGCCACCCCTGTTTATAATTATTACATTAAAGTCTAGAAATTAGTTAAAAGTATCTTGTCAGCTCTGATTAAATAATTCCTTTATCTCTTCTTGCTCTGCACCTTACCTTTGTATGTTTGAATACAATTAGATATAATTAATTTTTTAAATCAATTTTATTAATTTCAAAAATTATAATTAGGTAACTAACAGACCATAGCTCCTTTTAAATTATTGAAATGTGCACTAATAACCATAATTATAAGGCTATTTTTTAATTATCGTTTCATAATTTAATACCAAAAGGACAATTATAAATTAACACCGAAACAGTAAATAAAATTGATAGAATATGGACCACATGTTAGATGTGAACAATTTACTAAAAATAGTTTTTAAAAATTTATCAGTTTTATATTAGGAATAGTTTTTTAGTTTTATTGATTTTTCTTTGTGATGTGTGGTATATGCTTGAAATGTATGCAATGAGTTGTACAAAATAAACAACATTAAATCAGGTAAGAATTTGTTTCATTATTAAAGAAATAGAAGTTATAAGCGAATATAATATGCCACACATTAAGTAAAAGCAATATGCACAGTGAAATACAGAATTATTTTACCTCTCCAATTGTATTTCATCAATATGTAAAATAATATGGACTGTTTAAGCAATATGAAAAAAGTTATTAATACATAATACTTTCAGTAACTATCAAACAACATTTTTATATAAAAAAAAACAATCTCAAACATGTGATGTGGCTCATGTTTGAGATATAAAATATTCATCACATGTAAAATACTGACAATATAATTAAACAGTCAATTTATGTCATATTCATTGAAACAATGTTAAATTTCAAGTGGTGTAATGGATGTAATGCATAATATTCTGGCCTATCACGCCAGCATCGTGGGTTCAACACCGAGTGTTGGCATAAATTGATATTGATTGATAAGAAGTGATATCTCATATCTACAAAAATAACTGATAGAATGGCTCAATGAGAACTTTTAACTATATTATTATGTTTACATTACATAAGACTAATGATAATAATCATGTAATAAACAATATTTGTTGACTTTCAAATAAATTGGCTGCCAAAACACTTTTTTCTCCTCCTGTAAAGTCGCCATTTTGAAGATATGAGGTGTTCCTAGCCATTGATATGCTAAATATTGTTAAATAAAACTAACATACATCTTTTTAAAACTTTATTCTATTCTTAAACTTTTTCCTCGTCATTTTTGGTCAGTTTTTACTTATGAAAAGGTTTTATCAAAAGAGTTCCACAACTTCAGATAAGTATTCTAGATATTTAGACATCGATGCAAGTGTTGGCTTGAAGGCAGACCTCTCTTTTGTTTCAAACAAAAACTGGCTGAATGTATTGAAACATCCCAGTTTTATTAAAAAAAAAAGAACAAACAAATACTAGATAGTACCTGGAAGGTTTCTTAGGTATAGTAGCATTTCTACTTTTTTGTTGCAATCTCTTTTTAGTAACAACAAAAACGACTACTATTAAGTAACACATAACATAGAAAAAGTATATGTAAAAAACAGTATATATTTTATGTAAAATTAAATACTCAAATCATAAAATATTGCACATTACATAACTGCTACCCTATCACATAGTATATTTGGATTTCTGTGTTCACACACAGGACATTCATACCTGGAATCTGCAACCTGGTTACCCTATAAAAAATAAAACCCTACAGTAATTTGTTTGTTAATTTAGATACATAACATTTCACATCCACCCACTCACAGCCTCAAAGTTGTATAGGAGAATGTTACAGGAACTACCTATGACCTAAATGTGGTAAGATTATTAAATTTGGAAGATACCTTAAAAATACACATTTAAAAAATATATACATGTACTCAAAAATCATCCCAACAAGGAAACATATTTGTTATTAAATCAAATAAACCAAATATTAAAGTCCGGGTCAAAACCCGATAACCCAGAATCTAGTGCAACAAATTTTATTAATAATGAAGTACCCTTAAGAATATTGCCATTAAATGTTAAAGAGCTAATAAAAGATTTCATGATAAAATTCAAATATTCAGTGAAAATTTTTCTGTAACGTCTCCCAAACCATCAACGGCTTATAAAAGAAAATTTCCTGATGAATTTGTTACTTCTCATGAACTTTTTATGGAATGTGACAAAATCGCGGGTTTAAATTAAAAGATTTTGTTCCATCAAATGGATCAGCGAGAAGCAGAAAACAGGAAGCTGGATCAGTGCACTAGAAAAATTGTTTTATTCAAATTATACTATACACCATACTCTCCCAGCTCATGTTTCAATATCATAATAGAGACAATTAAAATATTTCCGATTAAGCTAAAATAGAAAAAAAATAGTAACAGGATCTAAAAATTGCCAGATCATCAAGTCATTTTATCCCATTCTTAACAAAACATGCCTTAAAGCTTTTGTTTTCCTTTATTGGAGATGTCAAAATAACACTAAAGTATATCCTGTGCTTGGCACCAGGAGGTCAAATTTCTTTACAGATTTACAGCCTAATGTGGAAAAGAAGTTGTCCACAGACAATAAAGGAAACTGTTAACAAAATTATTTCGTCTAGCTTTCGACATATGATATTGTAGTAAAACCACATACATATGTACATTTAAACATGAATGTTATTATTCACTAAAGTATGAATGTAAATGAGTAAAATAACAGTTGTGGTTACTAGTTTTTTAAGTATACTCTAAGATGTGTATGGGTTAAAATCCAATACCCAGAACTGTAACACAAAATACCCTCATTTAAAGTATACTTTGTGTAAATCGCCTTGTATTTTGTTACATTCACTTGATGGTACAGAATCAAATTGTACATATTGTACTTTTTTGCACATTCAACATTCATCCACTAGTGAATGAATCTATCCAAGTACATAAAATACCTACCTTTAAACAAACATAACAAAAAATATGAGCACAACCCATATGATGAGGTAATATAGGATTTTCTCCACAATGAGCACATTTCGAATGCATCGTCATTATCCTATTAGACATCACTTTATAAGATGATTTTTTGTGCAAGGGATTATAATTTCGCAGTGTCCTTTTTAGTTTATGATAATTTATAAGTGGTAAAATATAAACCAAAATCTCCTAAAATTATAATAAATGTATATAAGCTTTTTTCTCATTGAAAAGAATACAAGAAAATTAGAAGACCAGCCCCTATTTCTCTTTATTGTACTTTTACAAATAATTACTCAGTAATTGTTCCATATTTGCTATATAATAATTTACTATATAATAAAGAAGTAATGTTGATTTATAAAATGTGACGTTAATTTCAATATATAATCATATTAGAGATAAGTATTTGGAATTTGATTTTTTGTTATTTACTTACAATAAATCCATTCCATAATAGCTCTCTAGCTAGATATTTAGATTCAAAGTGCCGTCGTACATTATCAGTAGCAGATACTTGTGTTAACCCTAATATCCTTTCTATCAGTAGAGGTTTTACACCATTCCGAAGAAAGACAGAAAGATTCATAAAATCCAACAATTTCAGTATTGTGTAAATATTAAAAATTGTATTATTTATATTATGCGCAGGCCTCCACAACTCCAATTTATTTTTTATGTATTCTAACGGCTTTGCTATAATATACAATATTTTCTTAGTAGTAGAGATATTGTCATATTTAATTGATAACAGCTGTTGTCCAAATGTATTTCCACTACTTAATATTGAATATTTCAAAATTGCTATCTGGATAAGTAAATTTATTTCAGGTTCATATGATGCAGTTAAACCAGGCTAAAAAATTTAAATTAAAATATTACAAAACGGAAGGATAAGAAAAATATTTTCACTCCAACCTTAGGAGTTAGTACTTACTGGTAAATACTGACAGGCTTCTTGTACAATTTGGCGTAAAGATTTGTAAATTTCTTTATCTAAATAAATTGCATTCATCTGTGTTACTCGCAATAAATTGTTTGTAGTCATTTTTTAAAAGATATAACAAACTTATAACATAACCCAACTTTTCAAAAACATCATACACAATCAGCAGATCATAAACTTCTTATCAGAGAATACTAACAATAACTTTATCACAGATTAATAGCAAAATTCCACAAATTGGGTATGAATGTTAATATATAAAAATTAATAAATAAAAATTCTGTATTAGAAGATTAGGAATAGGAAAAACCACAAAGTGAATCCCTAGACAATCTAGTGTTTTCTAATTTCCTTTCTGTTTTGGATTTTGTAACATGGTGAAGAGCAACTAAACCAACCAACCAAGGAATGGTAAGAATGGTTGGTCCATATTTCACTATATTAATAAATTTTTAGTTACAGGTTCTGGCTGACCGGATTAATACAGCAGCAGCTTCCATTCTATTTTCTTCCATTGTAAAGATAACAGTGGAAAGTAATAATTTCCAATCGAATGTGTTACAATAACTAACAACTAAAAATGCTTATTGTAAGCTGAATACCGAAGATGCATTATTAAATACAGTTAAGTATATCACTATCACATATTATCAGATCGCTAAAATAATTTCATGTAAATAATAATAAATTTTAATACAAATTGGACTAACATAACTGTATTGCTTAAATAATTTAATCTTTATTTCCTATATTTTTATTATATAAACAGAAATCATTTATTTTTAATCATTCATATTAAATAAAAAAAATTGGTATAAGAAACAGCCAGCAGGTATAATAATAATTGTAAAGTATTGCAAGGTAAAAATTTACAATGAGTAGAGTCTAACCGAGTGATCATTACAAATTATCATTTAAAACTTACCTTTAAAATAATAAGTAAAATTGATTAATTTTTCTGCAATTAGTTGTTCGACTCTCATGTTCAACGATTTCCACAACCAACGTCGTATTTCGAATTCCAAAGAAATTTCTCAGTCGGATAATTTGTCCAACCATTGAAGTTTTAGTTTTCTAACA
The DNA here is from genome assembly GCA_037954035.1 of Rosalia funebris. Lineage (NCBI taxonomy): Eukaryota > Metazoa > Arthropoda > Insecta > Coleoptera > Cerambycidae > Rosalia > Rosalia funebris. Next base: position 8,041,595 of record JAZFAV010000010.1, on the reverse strand, counting down.
AATTAGAGCAGATCGGATCACTCGGCTGAACATTACAAAAGGTGTATTCTATAACTCACAGATTCTCAGTCGCCGTATTCAGTACCTCACAGACTTCCTGCTTTATCAAGCAAACTGGAATAAATTATAACAATTACCAAATTGTGGAAACTGGACAGCTATGAAAACAACTGTTTAAACAAAGCAGGAGATTAAAGAAATAAATTAGTTTATAGTCCAAATTGAAAAACAAATGCATAGTAAAACGAAATGAAGGTCAAAAGTCGTAGAGTATCACCATAGACGGCAGAACAATTAGGGCAGTTTGGTGAACACGAATCTGGTTTCAGCTTCATCTGCTCCGACACAGTTTTCGAGAAAATTAACTTTCCACTTTTCCGCACGAGAGCCACTTTTTCTTATCGAATAACTTTCACTTCACATTACGTAGATAGCTAATATTAATACCAATGGATACTACAACACTTTCTTTATACATATCATATATTAAACCGTCATAAAACCTATTATTCATTACGATGTTCTTAGATTTTTGTCTATTGTAATGTTTGTAATAGCGCGCCCTCTATATGAAGCCACATGTACTGATACCAACTAAATACGCTGTTATTTTGAAGGAACCTAACCTAATCTAACTGTTTACTTATTGTGGTTCATAGTTAACTATTGGAACTCCCCCCCCACCCGTATACTAATCAGTACATGTGGTTTCTTATAGAGGGCGGACGATTAGAAATATTACAATAATAGGTTTTATGACGGTTTAATATATGATATGTATAAAGAAAGTATTGTAGCATCTACTCGTATTAATATGAGCTATCTATGTAGTGTGAAGTGAAAATCATTTGATAAGGAAAGTGGCATGTTTTACGGAAAAGTGGAAAATTCATTCTTTCGAGAACTGTGTCCGACCGCATGAAACTGAAACCAGATCCGTGTACAGTATCCTCGGAAATAGGGGGATAGGAAAAACTTGTTAAGCATTTTCAAGACTTTAACACTTCTATATAATTACCTGTTTAGATATATGTCCAAAATCTGATTACATGTATTGTGTAGGTTATATAAGTTCTGTCAACCATTTCTCAAATGGAACCGTTAAAGAACGCACTTTTTGGTCATTAGAACGCACTTTATTATTTCATAAACAGTGTTTTCTTCTTATTCTCTGGTTATTCTGTATTGCTCCCAGAGACATCTACGTTCGTCGCATAACTGCTACGAGCAAAATTTGCTCGTAGGGTAACTGTAATAGAATTACAAAATATATTAAAATCAAAACAAAAATGTCGACCAAAAACAGCTGTTCCATCGATGCCCGGCAAGAACTTGCAGAGTTAGTAAAGAGAAAAGCAGAAATAGGAGTAAGTTAGTAATATAAGCATTTAATGTTTATTGGATTATTATTTCTACACATACCTTTAATTTCGGTATTTATATTTTCCTATATCAGAGCTTTCGAAGATGGTATATCAATATATAATAAAAATGATTCTTAGGAAACGTTGGCAAATCTGGAAAAACAAATCTATGCTTTTGAAGGATCTTATTTAGAAGATACACAATTATATGGCAACATTATTAGAGGATGGGATAGATATTTATCAAGTAATAAAACAACAAATTCAAAAGCTGATAAAAGGAACAGAAAGTTTAAAGAGGCTGAAAGGCTGTTCTCAAAATCATCTATTACATCGATGGCTGTAAGTATTACCATCTGAAGTATTACCATCTTAAGGAGCCAATATATGGTTTATATATTAACAACTAAATACTACAGGTCTTACATTAAAATTACAAGTACGTTACAGGTCTACATTAAAATTTAATGTATGATTATCGGCAGTAATCTAGTATTAGTTACTTAAAATGCATTTTTATTACCTTTCTAGATATTGGAAGACCATTCACAGTATAACTAAATATATGTGCATTCAAGAAAGAATATAAGATATTTTCAATACAACACTGAAATATAGGCAACAATGAATTAATGTTATATAGTTAATTGTGTTCTTGGTCAATATAGCCACTTTTACGAAGACATTTAATTCTAAAATTAATTCATTGCCTATATTGCAGGAGAATATATCGAGAATGCCTCAGTACATCCCTTCTGAATGTATATATGATTAATATATTTGCTGATCTAGTTTTATGTTGGTAGTAACAATTTCTAAATATATCATTTGTATTATAGTGCTATGTAAATCAATTTGCAATGTTATTTTATAACCATTGCGTTAACCTTTACAACATAATAAAAGTCGCCAGTGCAATATATATTGGGGGCGACTACTGATCGAAAATTGAATATACAATTCAAAAAAGTATAAAATAGGCAATAGATATTATTTTAACATTGATGATTAAATAAAACAAAACAGATAGGCATTACAAAATTAGATTTATATCATTACAAGTTGTCTTTATTAAGAAAGTAATAAATAACTCCAACAGTGAGGTGTTAACACTAGTTTTGTCAAGTTTTGTAATAAGAAATCAGTATACTTTATATATCAATGTAGTAGAAAAGAATTTTTGAACCCTATATTTATAAATCGGGATTTTACTATTAATTGTATTGCAACATGCTAATTAGTTTGTTTCTTTGTAGGCTGTTAGTGGAATAGTGGATCAAAATCCAGAGAAAAGTAAGAACTCCTATGAAGTAGACAATAATCCCTATGCATATAATAGTAGCTAGTTTCTTTTCTTTTTGTAGTTAGTATGTTTTCTGATTTATATCAAAGCAAGTTTATTTATTTTGTACTTTTTTTCTTTTATTAAATTGTTTTGTATTAATTTTTATAGTTTTCCACTTAAATCCCCAATATGCTACACCTCCAAATTTTATTTAAGGTGACAATGTGGTAAACAGTTTATATTTTAGTTCATCAAAGTTACAATTAGAGTTACGTTGCGGTGTTCCCTTTTTTTCTTTTTTTTATGGAATTGTTAAGAAATATACCATATACATAATTGGATAAATATTTAAAATCATATAGTATAATTAAAATCTCGAAATATTCATAATGAACATGGTCTTCCTCTCGATTGAGGTTCTCTGCATGATAAGTAGTTTGAGGGGAATAATTAGACGGGATTAGATTTTCTTTAAAGATAGATTAGACATACGTCATGCTGCATATTACATTCGAAAAGTCCTAAGCTAGTTTTAAAACATTTTAAATATAAAAGTTATAATTATATACCCAATTTACTATTTGAAAAGTTATCAATTTAGCTAATACAGTAAATTACTAAAATCTTTTGTAAATCTTACAAAATTAATTAACACTGGTAATTATTTTCTTATGTAGGTTAATTATTATTTTAAGACTTCATAAATTTCATGCGTCTGTGTATTTGTTAAAAGAATTGCACTGAAAGAAAAAATACCAGATCTGTCTGTAATGTAAAATGATGCATGATTGGTCTAAAAATGATAGCTTCTAAACTTATTTTTGCATGTTACTTATTTTAAAGAAAATGGTGAGTAAATGAGTAAAATACATTAGAAATTAATTAGATACCTGCACAAAAACACAATGAGTATTATATATTTCCCTTTCATTTATGCCTTTTCGAGCACAATTGAAAGGTAAAATTTATATTTTAATCGAGACCTAAAATAATATCTACTATATCATAAAAAATAACGTAATGTTGCTATAAATTATAATGCAAGAAATGCATTTTATGTGGTTTTGATTTTCACTTTGTTTTATGAAATTGAAATTTCGTTCCACAGTTGACAGGCAGAGTGAGTCTGAGTCTCCAACCAACGAAGATTCTAGTGATACAAATATGGGAATAATTACAAACCATGTTGATTCGGGGATAAAAACAGCTGGAAAACAGTCTACTAATACAAATTCTTTTACAACAAATGGAACCGAAAATGGTATAGATCGGGGAAGTCCCATACCAGATATTTCGGCTAAACAGAAAAGTTTCTCATCTAATGCAAAAAAGAATAATAATAAAAAAGCAAGGCATCGATAGTAATATAGGTAAAAACAGTTCAACTATTGAAAGAGTACAAAGTGCATTTGTCATAGGTTATCTTTACTTAATAGTATTTTGGAAGTCTGATATTTTAATTGAAAAGTTTTGTTTTAAGGAATTTGATAGGATTTGAGGTATTTATGTAATGGAAAATAATTTTAGTATTTTAGAAATGATTTATGATTCATTACAAATCACAATTTATATAAAAAAATTAACAAATTTCTTTGGAATGAAACTGTTTTCATAAAATTTAAATACTTATTTTATGAGTACTTTATACAAATATGTAAATCATACAGCAGTTTATAAGACAATTCTTTTATCTAATATATGTAGATGTAGTTTAATTTGTCCTTGAAAAAAGTGTTTATAATATATTTATGAATGTTACTATGTCATAAAATTGCACATTATTCCTTGACCGTGTTATAAATATAAATTTCAACACATACAGAAATAGCTAAAGATTATTGTAGATATATACATATTTTAAACTATTCCCATCAGTCTTCATTATGTAAATAAATATTGTAAACAATTATTCTTAATTTCTTGGACTCACAGATTCAGCAAATCTGGTTTCTAAAATAATAGTATATTCAATGTATATTAAAAAAATGTATATTTACTTACGTTGAATAATAGTTGGTACTTTTTTCTCAGCACAAAATTGAACTATTATATAATATGAAATAGTAACCAGGAAAACAGTGACTGTGGATCCTATAAAAATATATTCATTGTGCTTTCTATATGTACAACAATTTACACTCCAGTATGTCCAAGTAGTATTCATCTAAAATGTGTACATTTTTAGTTATAATACACAATTGGGTTTGTTAGTAGAGATTTCAAAATAAACGCATATATAGCAAGTATTTTTTTACTTGGATTTTATGGTAATTTGCCAGTTGACCTTTTCAATCTTGAGCATAAGCAAAAGAAAATATGTGTATTTTTTTCAGTACATAATTAATATAATAAAAGTTTACCTTATTTTGTTTTGTAGTTTCAGATAAATACTCTGTCAAACAACTGATATGATGTACTATTTAAAAGGTGTACAATAATTTAAAATACAAAACAAGAAACACCTTGTTTAACCTTCAAAAAAGCATAATGGACACTTCCATAGCATTTTTTACAATTCAGACGTTTGTCATTTTCATAGACCATTAAAAAAATTGGCTATGGTGTAATACTTGAATAAATATGCTCTTGAAGATCAAACTGTCAATGGACTAAAAAACCTCTACTTATCACTCAAAAAATACTTATTCTTTTTTCCAACCTAATTTATTTAGAAATTGGTTATTCTGATACATTTGTCCAAACCTGTATGTTAAGCTATCATACAAGATAAGGAAATATACTTACTATATCCACCAAATCTATACAAAGACTTATCCTCTCATTAGAATTACTAATGCTGAAATAATAGTCATGTAAAACAACATAGTCATCCATACAATTGTTGCATAGATTTTTTGAGTCTGTCTTATTTGTACATTGAGTAAAACTATTATAGTATTTTAAAAACGTTTTTGTTACAGTTGATGTATTACGAGTCGGTGATCCATTTTCGATTTCATAACACTCTAAAATTAATATAAATAGTACAACTTTCGATTAGTTATCGTTCATAAATTCTTACCATTACACTTTCCACGATCCCAGAGATTAACGCTATTTAAATACTGTGTTTCTACTATTTGCAACCTGTCTAAATTAATGAAGTGATCTAAACATGTTGTTCCATTCATTGATATCTAAAATGGGTGTAATATTCTTGTAACAGTAGCCAGTTATTTTCAATAAAAGCAAACGGAAGATTACAGACATCTATAATTCGTAAATAATGTAAAGTATTTGCAAAAAAGCAAAGCATACTGAAAATTAATACTTAAGCTACTAGTTACCGTTACGTATTTATTATGTCAATAGAGGATAACTCAATTCTCATATAAGATAGTTAAGTGAGTAAAATTATACATTACCTTAGACATATTTCTGTAACTATCCAATACATTTATATATGAATCTACACAACTATCACATAGCGTTATTGGTCTAGAGTTCTTAATTGAACATGAGGTGAAATTTGACGCAGCTATGGCAAACTGATCTCTTATCTTTTCACATTGATTTATATTAGCTATATCTGAGCCAAGTGTATGAGAAATACTAAAACTTTGTTAATATAGGTATAAGTACATACTCGGATATTCTTAACTAAATAATTTCCAAAGAATTTGAGTGGTATTAATCTAATAAAAGCATTAAATTATAATATTGTTATAGATATAAGCATATATACTAGCTGTTCTATATATTAAGCATATATAATATAAAACAGCTAGTGAATATAACAATAAATTCTAAAAGAAAACAATATAACCTACAATATCGTGTATATTATAAAGCTGAAATAGACTTCAGGCAAACAATACATCATAATTAATCTACTTGTATTAATCAATTCACATTTCCCTAAGAATTGTATAACTTTGGTATTCTACGGTAAATGGTAAATAAAAGAAAATCACAAAAATACACAAAGATAATGACAGAATCTTTAAAACCTTTAAACATACATGTCAATGTTACCAACAATTTAAATACACAAGTACCACTTTGGGAACCTCATCTTTTGAACACTGAAAATTTAAATACATAAGGGTAGCACATAATGGTCTTCAAACTTTTAAGTGTGTTTGCTTATGACAGTTTTCCTTTTTTGTCTTCTTTTGAAAAAAAAAACAATTCATATTCTCCTAATTACACAGTTTTTGAATTACTCTTGAAATTTTCGAATAAAGCTGTGTGGCGTTCGTCAGTGGTCAGACTTAAAAATTTATTATCATGCATAACTTTATCTCTCCATACTTATCTAACCAATGGCAATTTTATCTTTTCAAAATTATTATAAACCATTTACTTAGAAATACGTGAAAGTTTATGAGACAATTCAGTAAATATTCAGAAATAAATATTTTGGTTAGAAGTTAAGGCCTGGTCACACTTTACCTAATGGTGGTTACACTCATTTCATGGTGTAAAACCAGATGTCCTGTACTTGTAGTGTAAAATTTCAGTACTACACACAGATCGCTTTTTAAAATCTGTGATTCTGATTACTATCCTTTTTACTTTTAAATATACACTAACACAATATTGAAGGTTATGTTACAACACAGAGGATTGTGTGTTACAAACAATGAACTCTAAAGGTTTTCGGTTCATCGGTTACAAGTGACAAGTTCGTGTATGCTCTTTGGGATATTTCATATATGATGATTTTTATTACACTAGTTTAATATACTTGTTCAAATGGAGGATCCACAAGTTTTACAAAAAAAGCTGTATTTTCTGCTGGAGCAACTACAAAATATGGCAAGAGACCTGCCTGCGTATGTAATTCGGTTGAGTTTAACTATTGTCAACATAAAAGGATCTTTTTTGCAGTAAATATCAAATGAGGCTTCCTTATGAATTATTGTCTAGTCTCGCTAACTGCTTGTTAAATGAAACCGTCTTTGAAATAGTAAAGGGCCTTCTTGAAATTCAACATGTTACCGAACAGCACCTATATCAACAAAGGTTACAATTCATAAATTCTAAGAAAAGTGAGTATTAGTTTAAGAGGTTAACATATAAAGAAAAAATGCTTTATATAACGTATTACTAATTTCTCATAAGTATAGAAGGATGCGTATTTTTATTATGATCAACACGGAAACAATTGCAGATATTATTACTGAAAAACAGCAGTAACATTTCACGTTTAGTCCAAATTTACCATAGAAAGTAAGAATATGAATATTTTATCTTTTTAGATAGAACAAAGTTTATTAAACAGTTTTCAGAAGAAAATTAATTAAATAATTTCAGTTCAACATTATGTAAATGAAAAATAATTTTTCACGTATATGGTTTTGTATAACCACAGTATCTAAAAAGAAATTCTTTAGAGACGGTATAATAAACCAAAACGATGGGAAATCTCAAGTACTTGTGATTGCAAGTCGAAGAACATATTTTGTTTTATTTTTGGTCAAAAAGAACATTCAAATTATTTGGTATGAAGTAAATGTTTGTAATTGAATATAGTTGTTTGAAAATTTTAGTACAAGAGCAAGAACTTCTTAAGCAATATGAACATGATACTGATAAGAAAATAGAAGTATTACAGAAATTCATGATACAGCAAAAGGAGGAATTAAAGGTGTTCGATATGAATCTGGTACTTCAACTGGACCAAAAGGTTAATAGAAATAAATTAATAGAAATAAATTTCATATTATAAAGTATTATCTTCTAGGTTGCTGATCAACAACAAATATTAGAGCAAGCCGGAGTACCTGGGTTTTATGTTACAAAGAATCCGACAGAAATAAAAGTTCAAATGCACCTTTTGGACTTTCTTTTAAGACTGAGCAGGATGCCTATACCCATTTAAAAAATGTTGGGTTATGATGATTACTAAGAGAAATATAATATATATGATATATTGTGATCAGTTGGATAACATAGTATAAACTGTGTTGCTCTAATTAGATGTATTATTTGTGTCTATTGTCAGCCAGATGTTTAAAAGTTAGAGTACATAGTTTAAAATGGAAGGAATTGGGCAGCCTTGCATAAGAAATTATTTCCTTGTTATCGAACTGCTCTTTGAAATTGACTATTATATAGGCAGAAGAAGTAATACATTTTTGTATAGACTGTAATGTAAGCAATTCTAATTTTCCATTTTGAACGTTTTCTTGATCACAATAAAGTCCGACTTGGATTGTACATTGTATAAGACGATATTGATACAACTAATAGACTGATAACTGTTATTTTATGGTTACATGAATTTTGTACTAAATGTAATAAGGCTATTCTAGAATGTTCTGAATTTCATTATGGTATTAGGAACATTTAGAATCTTAAGATAATTTTTACCCTTCCTTTTTTGGTAAACAAATAAAATGTGAATACTAATTTTGCTATATATTTAATATTTACATTAACAAATAACAATAGTATATAACAAACAAAAAGTCATTGTAAAGTAAATGCATTGAGTTGTGCTTTTAGTATTTTAAATAATATCAAAGAATAAAAAGATATTGATGCAATATAAGATCACATCATAAAACACAATAAATTGTTACGTTTAGCAAAGGAAATTTTGCTAGAATTGTTAAAGGGTAATGTCTAAACACTTGGCACGGACATTAACATCCTAATTATTGAGACTGTAATACTCTTGGGTAAGTATACAATAATTACTGGCTTTTCTTTGGTGTCACACTGGTTCCATATGATGATCCTTTCTTAATTTCTGACATACCAATTGTTTTATTCAACAAGACATAGACTGAAACAAAAAATATTTTATAGTCCACTACTTTAATAATACAATATGTATATCATAAAAAAATAATTGTGAATATATTTTTGTTTTAATAACAATGATGCAGAGCTAAAATAGATAAATAGATTTGAAAGTTAAAACAGCTTCTGTAATATACCAACTGACAGTGATGCCTTAAAAATGCCTCGAGCTGCTATTGATTGTCTTTTCAATACAAATCTGTATGGTACATATAGGTAGAATTCACATAATATATTAAAATAGATGTATATCACGAAATCAGATTCTTCGTCAATACCGATTTCATTCCACTCTTAAAAAAATTATATAATAACCAAGACAGTATGAAAGTAATTTCTAGGCTGTTTGAACATTAACTGAAAATAAAACTGTTCTTTGACAATTAAATGATTCTTAAAAAGCACTTGCACCTGTATTAATGCACAAACATTAACTCTTATTTTACTATAACTTATATGTCTGTACAACCTATTAGTGCAACTACAGGAAAAAATGTATAAAATATGAATTTAAAATTAGTAATTACAAAAGAAAAGTTTGCCAGGAATATTTAATAATAATGAATTTGTTTCAATATGTAGTGCAACTCGAGTGGGGTCAATAATTTGTATGTTGAAACCGTGCACTATAGTTAATTAAATAAAATGTTTCAATGGTTATTAACAACCTTAATATGTTACACCAAGTTATTATTTTGGTAATGTCAATATTTTTTTGTCTTATATTCTATTACTAAATTGAAGGCTAATATAAATATACTTACAAGCACCAATTATACTTGCCCCAATGGAAAAATACAATAGTTCTCCACTAAACAATAATTTAATTAAATAGTATGATATAGGTAATAGAGTACAGAGCAACCACACAACTAAATTTATTGGAGAATTTATTCTTCTTGGTAATTCAAATGGCTCAATTCGGGGAACACCTGAAGTGGCAAAGAAATCACCAGTTTTTATAAAGCTGTCCCTTAGTTTATCCTAGAAAAAAAAGTATAGTTCCATTTAATTATTCAGTAAAAGTGTTTCATTTCGATTTGTCTGAACTACTTATTTGTTTTTATAAAAATTGTGACAATTTAAAAATTTCTTTTTATAGCCTATTATTATAAGTTAAACATAAAAAACTAACTTTTTCTACAAAAATATCTCTCAAGAATTTCTCCTGTTCTGCCTGATTAGTAGGGACATCTTCCATCGGTATCCGCTTCATGTACATATGAGCAATGATAGGTTTCCCGAGAAGCATATTAGTTATGGTCGGTTTAGCTGGAGCATCTTCTCTAAAGCATATCTCAATATCATAAATGGCAGGAACTTTTCCTTTCATGGAAGGCAAGCTAGCAATGAAGCCTCTTGTTCTAGGAAGCAGATGATGTTTTAATTCGGGCAAATTATTTTTATGGGCGAATTCCAATGATGCCTCATGTTTTTTTAGGGTAAATCTAGTTCCTTCAGGAAACAGTAATAACTGAAAGCAAATTTTTATATACATTTATACATAAAGTACTGATATTTACTAAAAATATATTTATCTCAACTGCTTGATGATTAAAGACGAGCCTAGCCGTTCTATCTAAATTACTTTATTATGTATTTTTCTTGAGGTGCATTGAATAACCCTAACATTTTTATCAGGATAACATCAATGTTTCAACTACAAATCAAGTAAGGTAATAACATAACATTATCTGGTTTGAAAAAGCATAGTTTCTTATTACTAAAATCACTATATTATTAGTTTATTTTGCCCTATGAGTATATGAAGTATATGAATTTGTGACACTGCTTATATTTACATACTTACATTTATAAATATTAGTAGCGATTTATTTTTAAAAAATTAAGAAAAGTACAACCATGTGTTATTAAATTCTCTTAATCAAAATACCGACCTGTTTTAAAATCAAAATTACTTACCCAAATAGGATCCGGATGTTCAGCTAAATGAGTTATTTGTTTATTTATAATTTCTTTATCTTTATCAAATGACCTTTCCAAAAAGACAAATTCTGAGAACTTCCATGCCCAACCAAATACTGGCATATATTGGATGACCTTTTTAGCATACGCTTTGCAATTCTAAAAAAAATATATATTTTCATATATAATTTTCTAAATAATCTAATGCACATGTTATACATGTATTTGTATTAGATTCTTTCCAGTTAAAAAAAACTTAAATAAACCTAGAAGCAAAGCCTAAATTAAAAAAGGCATTAGAAGTACCTATACACATTTTAAGTCTACAAAGATAAATCATAAAATAAACTTCATGGAAAAGAGAGGAAATGAAACTATAAACTGAACTTTATAAAAAGTAAGTAATGGTTCTGACTGAAACATTACCTTTTTAACTCAAGTAAAGATCTATTCTGAAATATTTGAAAGTAATAATTTTATGAAGTCTTGTTTACAAATAGAAAACAATTTGTTTTTAACAACAAACACTCTTGGAAACAATTGATACAATATGTTAATGAGAAATCAGTATATCACCTCTAAAATTAAATTTATTCAAACTCTAATTTCTTAGTTGGAAACTTACCCCAAGTAGATGGATTCTATCACAAATCATCCATCCTATGAGCCAGTCTACTTCATATGTGTGATTCATTATACAATATGCATGTTCTTTCCCATAATACTTATCAAATTCATCTTTATCTATGTAAAAAATAATTCGAGATTCTGACCACCAATCGCCCAAAAAGACTAGCTCTATTAATAAAATGAGTTACTCTTCATGGATATCAGCAATCGGAAAATACTTACGCGAGTATATTGTAGCACACAGGTACCAATTAATTTTTCTGTATATTCTCTTATTAAATGGTCTAAGAGTTATATATAACACACCTTGTACTAGATTCACAATAACACCAGATGTGAAAAATGTTATAGCCAAACATAAATGTATTAATCTAGACTCTTTAAAATGTTGTAAATTGGAAAAGTCCATTACTAATTTATTTTGACACCTAAAACATAACAATACCATGAAAGACAGGATACATACTCGTATGTACATAAGTTTAATAAACAACACAGTTGCTTAAATAAATCCCTATACATTCACGTACTTAAAAAACATATACTGAATGATAAGCAGAATAAATATTCATAATTGGAATCATAAATAGGTAGGTTTTATACTATATGTTTATCAATCATTGTTTACAATATACCTGTATGCACCTGGAAGCTGATTATAAACTAAATAAAATCAATATTTACCATAAACACTTTAAACCAATTTTTCAGATTTATTCAAAGATAGTTCAGATCTTCACTGCTGAGTATATGATTAAATCCAATTTTTTAATTAACGTTTAACTTCTTTTTATTTTAATCATTTACAGATTCAGTTACGTCACCACTGTCATAATTATGCTGGACGGTAAATAAAACTACCCAACTAATGTGCGCGGAGAAATAAGGTTAACTGGTTTTAGTGTCTTTGTCCAACACCAAATTAAGAATCTCAACGCTTCTATTTACTGTTTCATATATGTAATCAAAATGCATTAAGCACATAAAATGTTCCTTGTTCCTTGTTCACGGGTAATTGGCCTATTTGGTTTTAATTTTAGAATTTTTAAAATAAAAACGCCAATAGACAAATTACTTTCTGACGTTTCAAACGCTATATAGTTACTACTACTGTTAGTAGAAGTAGATCAAATGTACAATCGCAGAAATTTCACATTTCATTACCGAATTAGCAATTTCACATTTTATATATATATTGCCAGTTATGAATTAGGGTGCAGTTCAGGAGTATGTTCGCAATTCTTCGGGGTGTATACCTACTATTTCACCGTGTTTTTTTTTAAGCAAACCTAGGATATTTTTTTATAATGTGGTTGATTAAATATTTGTATATAATTTTAAAGCGTCTTATTACATTATTGTTATATTTACATATTAATACAACACAATTACACAATATTTATGATTTGAATTTACGTTAAACTATTGTTTTAAGAAAAATAATATATATTTTTTATTTTCTTTTACGTACCTAAATATGCCTTTTGGTTTTAACACTTAAATATCTACATCTAAATCAAAATACAAAATGATTCGTCTTAAAAGTCTGCATATGCATATCTAATCTATGAAAGAAACAGTTAAGTTGTTTATAATGAAATGATAATCAGCACTTTATGTGGGAAGAGTTGCGATTCCCAGTCGAGCAGACTAAACTGCAATCTTATCTTATCATTATTTTATTCATATTATCTACTTAAAGAAATTTACCGGTGTACTAAGGTATTCATGTAATGAGGATTTAATATTAATATCATCGCTGTTTCAGCATTTTGTAATATAGAAATTAACGAATACAATACGATGTAACAAATGAAATGTTGATTTGTTGATCAAAATTATAGGCCGATAACACAAGGGAACAATGCGCTAGGTTGAAACTGGGCTGTTTAGCTGATAATACCTTTATCAGTGGAAAAATAGCTTGAATGGATTGCATGGTATACATGTATATTAAAAATATATCATTTAATTGTTAATTTCCCAATAAATAGCTTACAAATAACTCTCAATATAAAAAGAGAATATCTAGAATTAGTTATTTCGATAACATTTAAATTTAAATAACTCAAGCTAATAGAATATGAAAGGCATTCAGATAAATTGCCCGATGCGGAGATAATAAAAGTGCTATACTTTGTTCCCATCACATCATAGGGGGTGGCCTATCATATTTTCCTATAGAGATGGTTGGAATAATGTCATTTATACTGTGGTATGGAGTATGGGGTGGCGGACTGGGCCCGGTTTTGGGGGTTCCATCGTATTCTTGGGTTCGAATCTTAACGGGAGAATTTGACACCTCTCCCAGAGTATGGGCGTGTTTATGCTCGTCCATATGTGTAACCTTCCCCTAAGCAGTCTGAGGTTTCAGGGGAGGGAGGTAAATTGTGTGTGGGCAAAACTTTAATATTGAAATAAAAGATTTCACTGTTTTAGACTTCATTGAAATATACTGGTTTTTTTAATCCGAGTATACTATACATAAATTATTGGTATTCTGTATTTTGTTTACGTTGTTATTATTTTGAGCGACTTTATGTACTTTTCAATTCCCATTAAACATAACATTTGCAATAGTTTGTTGCTTTGAAATAATTTTCTTATGATTTCCATTGTCCTTTTTTATGTAAAAAACATTTATTATTCTAACGACACATGACAGTCATATATTAATACAGTCGAACTTCTAAAACTCGAAATCTTCTATAACTCGAAAATGTTTTAGGGCATTTAATTGTTTACATGTAATTTTTTGACCCCTGTAACTCGAATTTTCTATAACTCGAAGACATTTTCTCAAATTTAAAGGGTTCGAGTTAAAGAAGTTTTAGTGTATTTCCTTTATCATTCTAAATTAATTATCGGAAAATGATAAACATTGTAACACTAGAAGATCGGGCAAGGAGTGCGTACCGAAGAATTTTATTTCACTTCGAAAAGAGAAGTGTATTATAACTTTGTAACTGTATGTTAAGTGTAATTCATCCTTAATAATAAGAAAAGGTATTTACGAGGTTATCGAAAAGGAGCAAATAATTAAGTATATCAGTATCCATAGACAATCGTTAAAGATGCCTTTTTAACAAAGTATTTCCAAATAGGCGTTCTTCTTCGCTGACAACAATCCGTTATATGATTTAAAATTTTGAAAAGCACGGATGTATTTCTCGCCGTAGTAATAAATAAAGAGCTGTCCTTTAGATCAATTGTTGACTTGGTAGACTCAGGTGATTAACAGTAAGACGAGTTCTTAAGAAAAACGGTTATCGATTATACAATGTAAGATAATCTCATGAGATACTTCCCGAGGATTACATCAGACAAACAAGGTTTTATGAATGTGTAATGGACCAAACGAATAATGATGAAAATTTCATCAAGAATACTGTTTTCACGGATTATTCAACTTTTGCATTATATGATTCGTCAGTTGTTGGATATTGATTTCAGAAAAATAATTGTAGATTTTTTACTCTCATGAGATCTCAATATCCCCAAAAAGTAAATGTATAACGTAAAATGTTGGTCTATTTTTATCGAAGACACACTGACCAGTCATAAGCACTTGCATCTTTTAAAACAGCAAATTGTTTTATAGAGCCAAGATTTAATCAGAGGCGGTTCCAACAAAATTTGTGTCTAGCCTTTATGGTATTTTAGTGCAAAAATATGTAAAGAATACCTTTCCAAGGTGTCTCCCGAAATGGTTCCAAATTATATATTAAAACTAAAATTTATGGCTTCCAGGAGAATAGAGCGAATACTCTAGCAGAAAATAATAAATGGGTTTCAAAATGTTAGCCCTAATACATTTTTTAATATTAGACAATTTCTTTATGATTGATTGCGTCATTGTCTAGGTCAAAAAGGGGGTCTATTTGAATATTCGTTATATTTAACTTTCATTTCGCGAATTATCTTTTTGTTGTACTTTTAATTTACTGTATTTTAAAATACATTCTTATAATAACACTTCTTATGACCAATTTCTTCAGTCAGTATTAATTGTATACAAGTACCTGATTAATCAATATTGTCAGTGCTTTTGAATACGTAAACATAGATAAATTGCAATGCATATTCTGGTAATAGTCCCCCAGAATTTTTCCCAGAGTTTTGGCCATTTACTAAAATGAAAAGTCGATCGTTTCGATCCAGTCAAGCGTCAGCATTGTCGTTTTCGATTTTGACCACTGTTGCCAAATTAATCTTTTACTTCTCTTTTTATAATCCCTGATTAAAGAGATAATTTTTGGCAGCCACTTTGTAACATGTATTACGATTAACCACTTGTACTTTTAGACTTTTCTGTTAGACGTCAAAAAAGTAATACTAAAGGCGTATTCCTCAGAGTAATAAATGATTAAATGATTAATGTACAACGTCAGTATTGGATCTCAGCGAATGCGAATAGCAAAAGTTTCTATTATTTTCTCACAACACTATTCCAGTATTATTTTTTCATAAAAATTCAGCATAAATACTATTAAATACATCTTTTGAGGAAAAGCGAATTCGCCTAGTGGTCTGCCGCCTTCTGTATATTAATAGACGTACTAACTCTATAAAATATTTTAACAAGTAACACATATGATTTAAAAAATGCTAGTTTAAATGTTATATTCGATAAGAAACTCATGATTAAAACAATGTCAATATTACTATCTTCTCTACACTGGAAATTTTATATTTACATACATATATCCATTACATACAGATCTACATTTTACTGAACGTACCGTGTGATATTAGATGTATAATTTAAAAACTACTCTTCTTGTACAATATTATTTTAGGTCAGAACACTGATATTATTTAACGTTAGTGAAAGTTTTCGTAGCGGATCTACAACCAGAGGCGTCGATGTACTTATCTATTTAAATATGGACATAATATCAATATTATTTTAATACCTCACCAGCAAGAATCAATAAAACATTTTGAATTTGCAATAAATATATTTATTTACACTATTTTCGCGTTCATGGTGTCGTGAAAATAT
The DNA here is from genome assembly GCA_037954035.1 of Rosalia funebris. Lineage (NCBI taxonomy): Eukaryota > Metazoa > Arthropoda > Insecta > Coleoptera > Cerambycidae > Rosalia > Rosalia funebris. The sequence continues at coordinate 8,024,632 of JAZFAV010000010.1, read as the reverse complement.
ACGTATGTCTTATTTAGTACCCACATGGAGGAAAAATAAGTAGCAACATATAACAATGACTAGATGTGACCTATGAAAATAATGCCTTTACTTATAACAACTTAATTTTCATGAGCTGGGGGAGCTGGAGTCAAGAGAAAATTTGAAAACTATATAGAAATCTAGCTGACACAGATAAATCCATTATCATCTTCTGATGGTGTTACTTGGTCGACAGATGCAAAAACACACAACAGACATCATAGATATATTAAAAATATATAAATGTTAATATTTCTGCAGTTTTGAAGAAACCATACGTCTTCCTTAACAGCAATGTTGTTTACCAAAAGAAATTATTGTAGTTAGTAGTTCATGTACGTTAACATAACAATTTGCACCATCGAGAAAGAATGTAATGGGACAGTTTCGATACAGTTCCCTGGGATATGGGCAATTATTTAATCAATTCATTTTTGAATTCATTTATCTTTGGTTAATTGGGGCCATTGAGGGCGTGACCATTTTGAAGCTAAGAGCTTAATTAACCCCAAAAATTAATTCATATTAATGATAGACATTACCATAGGCATTAGCCTATGGTATGTTTCAGGTAAACATACCTAGAGTGTCTTTTTATATTCTTTCGTGATGGTACGGTTATATCTATTAGAGAATATTTATAATGTATTCTGCTAATAATGGGGACGAATGAAAATATTATGAATGCGTGGTTCTTAAGAATATTGTTAGCAACAAGTAAATATTTCAATATTTATGGTTAAGGGTTCCTTGTTTAACCAAAGCCTGGATTAAACTGTGATAATTAGAATTATATACATATTTTGTCAGAATAATGTGCCAGTCAAAACTATGACAACAAAATTGGTTTTGCAAAATGCCATAAAAATTATATAAAGAGATACTTTCAATACGTTCACCTGAAATATATGTAATAATGAATTAATTTTTCGGGTTATTTATGCTCTTGGTTTCAAAATGGTTGTGCTCTCTATTGACTAAGAGCATAATTAACTTAAAAACTGGCAAGTATGGCCTATATTTCAGGAAAGTGTATAAAAAGTATTTCATTACGTTATTAATTGATTGTATTTAATAGGCTATGAGTTAATAGAACTAGTATACTTTATATTCAGAGTTCAATGAAGTAAATAATTTAATACTACACTAATTACAATATTAATATATTATATACTTAATATACTACTAAAATAGATTTAAATAAAACTAGGACTTTTGACATAAGTTACAGCCCTACTATATTAACTACTCAATATAAATGTCAAGGCAAATATTCACTGAGTAACTTCATAGTAAAGGTTTGTAAAACAATTAATTGCATTACAATTAATTAATTTACTACTTAATTATTTGTTATTTAATTTGTGGGTGTTTCACAAATTATGTTTAAAAATATATTTTTTGCATTGTTTCTACCAACATATAAAGAATTCGTGCTATATATAAGAATGCATATACCTCTCCTGAAAAACTGTATACTCTGCTGTTGCTCTAAAGTTAATTATAGCTATAATATTTACCTAAAACAATTAAAATATAATTAATTGTAATCAGTTTACATTATGTGACATTTAAAATGTATTTGTATTTATTAAAGAAATAAGGGTATTTATTTATTAAAGAAATAAGGGTATATCTTAATTAAAGTTGTGGTGAATCTAACACCAAGGACTAGTACAAGAAAAATTGATACTGTTTTAAAAGTTATATAATTTTGTTCGTGTCTCCCAAATTTTTATTTCTATTTGCTTTCAGTAATGTCGTACTACCCTTTCACTACACCTATGCTGATCGTACCCGCATAATATACCTTATAGAAAGTTATGTTAAGAATAAAATTACCATAGAAACGAGCGTTTGATTTTTATTGGCTTACACTGACTACCCTTCTGCTTGCCGGCGTGTGTGGGGAAGTCAGACAGTAGGATTCTATAAAAAAAACTTGTTTAAATTGTGTAATTTTTGTTGAGCCTACAATATTAAATTTGCTTTAATTGTGCGTTCATCCACTTGCCGATTGTTGCTCCTGAGCGCAGATCAAACAATCAGAATAATGGTTAACGTAATTTATTTTGTGGTGTTTTGTATAGTAGTTTGCTCAGCCGCGGAAATAAAGGTAAGTAATTTGTATACTTTAGCTATATACTGACGAATCAAATACATATTTTAAAGGAGAGTGAATCGAATAAGTGTGACATCCCTCCGGCGGCCCCCAAAAAAGTTGAAGAAGTTATTAATCAGTGTCAGGATGAAATCAAATTTGCAATACTTTCAGGTAAGCTATTTTTGTATTACCCATTAGAAATAAAAATATACTAAGTCTTTCTCCGGATGTATTTATTAATACAATGCATAAAGTATTTTAGGTAATAAAATATTTTACAAAAATGATTTACTACTACTGTTTCTGCGTAGTAGATATGGGAGCAATATATTATAATGTGGAATAGCGATAACAACTTACAATTAACTAAGTATTTAGTTAATTGTACTAGGCAACTAGGCAATGGCAATAATTCAAATTATACAGAGGCGAGTAGAATAGTGAAATGGAATATTATAAATTAATAAAAACAACTTACTTTTTTATATTACAAAATTAAACATAAAACACATAATACAAATACACGATTTCCTCCTCTCTTTATCTTCCATGTTAACGTACCTCCCTGTTTCAACGATCATATTTTTTATAAGATAGTCATAATTTATAACAATTTAAATGATTATTCAAGATTCCTTCCAGTAAATGAGTTTTTTGAAAAAAATACTATTTTTTATACTCTAAGTTATATGTTAACAATAATTCAATGTTGGTAGCGTTTAAATATTTTACACGAAATGTTCTTTTATTAAGTTTAACAACATGTAAATTGATATTTGATATAGGTTGAATAGCCATAGTCTAGACGTCGCCTTTAAAAGAGAACATAGTTTATACCATATTTATGTACTATTATTATTATTGCTATTATATGAATTTAGTTTGATTAATTTCCTTCAATGCATACAATATTCGATAATTTAAAAATGCATCTATACACATATGAAGCATATACAGGATGTAAGAAGTATAACTGCCATTATTACGAGCTGTTCATAACAGCTGACAGTTTCGACCTAAGCAAACGAGAGTATTACCCAACATGAGTGCTCAATTCTATCATTTACGAAAAAAATAAATAAATGTTTAAATCATTTAATTATGGGTATAATAAATACATTATAGGACAAAAATTAAAATAAAAACTGATTTGTAGAATTCTTTAAATAATAAAGCAATATTTTATGTTCAAAGTAATTAAAAATTGTAGAAAATAATTTTTAATAAATATTTTAGTATACAAATTGGACAACACTTAAAGGCCAATAAACATTATTTTCTACAAATTGAATTATTTCAAACATGAAATATTGCTTTATTATTTAAGGAATTCCGTAAATATCGTAGCTTTTACTTTAATTTTTGTCCCATAATGCATTTATTATACCTATAATTAGGTGGTTTGCACATTATCTTTCTCGTATATGGTGGAGTTGATGTTGTATGACACATTTCTGTTTGTTTCGATCTAAACTATTAACATTTAAAATAATGGCAGTTATACTTCTCACTTCACTGTACAAACATATTATGTAGCTATTAATTATTAGCTCAGGATATTATATTATTTGATGAGTATTAACTTTCTAAAAAAAAATTATTTTTTGACTGTTTGCATCTTTTACGATATATAATTTTATATTATGTATTGTACTATCCATATATTTTACTTATAGGTATGTGGTCAAAAAAAAAATTAGAAATTTAAATTAATGGCCATTGTGCCGGTTATATTCGTGTTACAATTATTACTTTATTTCTAAATATATTACGTTTTATCATATATGTTTTTACAATGTTCATTCTCTTAATTGTCTCTTAATATATTATCCTTGCAGGAAATAACAGTACTTTTAGGTGTGTATACTGCAATATAATCTAAGAAAGTGCACATTCTTTTCATATAAAATACCTACGTGAATTTAAATTAACAACATTAAAGAAATATTATTACTCACATCCTTAATCATGTCAGACTCACATTGATATATTCATAAAGATGATGAATTTGTTTAAATCGAATAATTAATACGTAAAATAATTTTTAGTAGAAAATTTTTAAAGTATAATTTTACCAATATAAAATAATTTTGATAGATGAACTGAATAATCAGTTATTACATATACATTTAACAAAGTTCTGCTTCAAAAATGATTAAGTAAAAATTACAAAATGTGGTCACTACATTTTTGTTAATGTATTGTGATAATTATCCAGAATCTAATGTACAGTGAGTCTGAAAACTAATAGTACAAATGCGATAAAATTGGTACTAATGTTCTTAATAATAATTTGACAAATCGAATGAAAATGTAATGACTATTGAAATAAAAAAAAAAGAAAATTAATTAGTTATAATAATTGCTAAATAAACTTAAGAAAATTAATAGTTGTATGCTAATACTGCCATGAAATGTGAATGAATTATTTTGTTTTATTTTAATGACTTTGTTATAACGCTTGTTATTTCCTGTTGGTTTAGAAAATTCACTTGTTCATAATCATAATTGCTACAAATAAGTTACACAAAATTGTAAGATGTCGGAAATTAAAAAAAAAAAATTAATACAAGAAGAATAACGATTCCTTTTATAACTATGTTTATACCGTATGTGTACAAATTTTTTGTAGTAAATTTTGTTTATTATTTAAAATTCAATAAGACGAATTTTTGCAATACTATCACAGGTTTTATGTTTTATTATCATGACTATAGAGATACAATTCTATAATTCCAAAACTGTTTTTTAATAATAACATTGATAAAATTTTCGTAATATATAAAATGTAGCCCATATACGTATCTAAAAAGTAACATATAAAATTTATTTCTCCTATGAAATATTGGAAAATACAAAAACTATTTTATTAGTAACGAATTAACATTATTTTATGATGATAATATCTTTAATATTATGTATTTGAGTCATTTAGTATGAAGTGTAGACATTTAGAAAAACATACGACAGCATAATTTTATGAGCTATGGAAAGGAAAGAAAATGTTAAATATTTCTGAATTAAATGACAGCTTCTAAGTAACAGTTTACGTATCTTGATATATTTTAATTAAATTATTTTAAATCAAAATAAATTCTTTATGATCATCATCATAAGTATGTATACACATGTAAGATAACTCTTGTTTCGCAAAACATCTTATTCATCTATTAATAATGTACTATGGATATTTCTATGAAGCTCTACATGAAATTCAACAGGAAGTTATTTTATTATTATTGAATTCACTTGAATTACATAAAAATAATATTCTAATTAACAAGACGTAAGTAGTAGGGAAGTATTTATATTACGTATTATTCAAAATATAAAAATAAAATAAAAACTATTTTATATTGATAAATATTATCATGTAGTGATTTGCAGTCTACATATTCTTGCAAACCAGAAGTGTTAATTAAGTGAAGTGAAATTGTTTATTGAAATAACAATATATTAATCTAATGAACGTATTTAATAATAGAAATCTTAAAATGACTACACAAATCTTATCCAAATCGCTAAAAGCATCAAAGAATAAATTTATTTATGTTTGAGATTGGTTAAGTTGTTGATACTATTGTTTATTATTTTATATTCATGATCATTTTAGGCATAGAATCCCCTGGAAGTAAAGAATAATTAAGTATTTTAAGTTCTTTTGATGCAATCTATTTTGGTAACTCGAAGAAAAATATGTATCCACGTCAACAAATGGGAATTGATCCCTTTAATATGCCCTTTAACTAATAGTAACAGGGTTATTAAAATTAAACTATTAAACTGCGAGAAGCTACATTTTGAAAAAAAATTTGTAGAATAATAACAAACTCAAAGAACTAACTCTAATTTATTTCAACAGGAATTCATTGAAAATTGATAAAAATGGTAGATTAATGTTATATATGATATATTTTTAACCAATTGTTGTTAAGTAATATGAATATTTTCACACGAATTTCACAAACGGATATAAGTTTTTGATTAAAAAATGAACATGTTTTACCTGTATCTTACTTACTTTTAATTGAAATCCAGCATTTAAAACACAGTAAATACGACAAAACATACTACTATTCCAGAGAAACTAAAGTTTTTACATAAAACTATGGACAATGTTAATGTCAACTGCCTTAAAAGTTTTCACGGTTTTATGAAGAAATAAGCAATACGCCTAATGGACTTATTAAAGGTTGTATATAGCTGTTAGAAAGACAATGAAACGTATATTATATATTCAATATATGATAAACTAAGGACTTATACGTATGTTGTAGTTACCGTTATAACACATTAAAAAAAATAACAACTAATAATTGGAATATGCGATATCGACTTTTTTACGAAACGCAATATTTGCCATCGTGTACTTGATTATAATAATTATTTTTAATTAGTGGTTTGACGTAAAACATTTTAATGAAACTTTTTATTCAAACTGTTGAAAAATTAAAGTTTTTGTGTAGTAGGCAATGTTATTGGATTCTTTAAAATTTAGTATTGTAAAATTAAATGAGTAGTAAACATTTTTAATATATAATTTCTTACTATTTCAGAAGCTTTACAAGCTCTTAATGTTCACGGAGATGGCCATACTCGTGCTAAAAGGGCGGCCTTCAACGAAGATGAGAGGCGTATAGCTGGAGTAAGTATTTTGATTTTTTTTTTAAATACACATACATTTTCTATCAAATATATACAGTATACAATATTAACTTTGTTTTTGATGCAAAAGTAAGACAACGAGAATTGATTCTAACCGTGCGTAGGTACTATTGCATTTATTAATTTTCTCCGGGTCTGTTATTACTTTATCAATTGAAATTATTATCCAAGCATAGGAATAAACTTAATGGAACGTTATTTTCTTTAAATCTTCTGTAAGAATAATTTTTTACCAGCTATTCCTTTTTAAGGAAAGCAATACAAGGTTTGTTTTTGCAATTGTACTATACTAGTACAATTAAGAAAATAAATACATATTTTGGAGGGTTATATTTAGATGTTGCTTAAGAAATGATTAGGCGAGTTATGCGAATAAACATACAAATAAACAATTACGAAAAAGTTATAATAACCACATGGCTATATCAACTTTTGTTATGCAAAAAAAAACGCAGTTAATGTAAACAGTACAATGTTTCTATACGTATAATTCCTCAATTATTATTCCAAACCATTGTACTATTTTTTGTTCGCATAAAGTGGGCTAACTTTTGTCATTGAAATGATAATTGAAGGGATATGATGAAATTTTATTTAATTAACAATGCCAATAGTTCACGACCTTCTAATTTATAAAAATAACTATAACCAAATAGCAATGTAATATTATAACAGTATACCAAGAAATAAATTATTTTTCTGATTAACTATGTACGTATGCGCATTGCCTTGTACCATATAATTATAGATTTAATTAAAAATTAATTCTCTATGTGTACATATTGCTTTAAATTTTTGTTATGAAATTTAACATATTCTTAAAAAAATTGCGTCTAAAAACAACTCCCATGAAGGTTCTTTTTTCTTAGAAAAAACATTTTTAGATTGTTCCACAATATCAATTTTATAGACGATAAATTAAAAGCAGTATTATATTACTTATTACAGAGTACCTAGTCAGCAAATACTTATCGAAAAAAAACCCTATCAGTTTCAAGAATTTAATAACATGTAGATAAAACGTTATAGTTATCTTATGTTTGTGAAAAATATACGCTAAAGTTTTTAATATACGAAATTTTAAAAGCTTTGTCTATACCTTACCCCAACTTTAATTTATGGTAGACGTAATTATGCCATAGGTCAATATACACATTTTTCCATTTCCATTATCTAAGATTTAGACAATGAAAATAATATTTTTATAGAACTGTGTTCGGTAGAGACTTAACAGTGAACTAACATTGTATGGTATGTACAATCGTACCATTTTTTGTTTTGCAATTTATTTCCATGTATCTAATCTAATGATACTGTGTTAATATTGTGGCAAACAACGACATACATAAAACTATACTTATGCCACTTCAATTTACTAAATGACATCTGATAAAAGATTAGTAATAAAAATAGTTACCGACGTACTTGAAATAATCAGTAATTATATATGTATATTTTGTGATATGAAGAGCCGACAGAAATATTAGTTTTTAATTATTATAAAATGTATTAAAAAAGAACCGAGAATATTAGAAAAGAAAGTTAATTTAAAGAAGGAAACATGGCATATATTATTATTCACATACACATTTAAAGACGCGTCAATAATAATTGACTTGTTTACTGAAAATAAGCCAATTATTTAAACTGATATTATTTAAAAGATAATAATAAATATTTTGTTGAATAACATAAAAACACAGAAGGTAAAACATAAAGTTTTTAGCTAATTATTGGAAACGTTTGCGTTAATTTAACAGTTATCCATACTATTTATAGTTTATTTCATCGCTATTTGCCAAATAAAAAATCTCAAAACATACCGTGACTTGTTTTTATGACTAGGCTTAGGTAGATTGCTCCATTTATCGGCAAAATAAGAGAGTTTTTTATTTGGCAAATAGCGATGAAGTGAATAGTACATACATATATTTAATCTGAAAAGGTTACTACTGTCTTTTTCATATTAATGATAATTTTTGATAACGGACCTTTATGGTCTTTATGTGCTTCATTGTGGTTTTTATCTTCATTATTTTCTTCATTGTAACTTTCTGTAACGATGACTCTGATAATAAATAGAATATGCCTTAAAGACCCCTATTATACAACAAATTATACACGGCAAACACTTTTAAACTCCAATATTGTTAATATTATAGCCAATAATTTATATTTATTATACGGAGTATTTAGAGCCAGTTTCTAATGGCGTCCATTTGCCTTACTTTTTATATTATGGGTTTGTCTGAGCAGTCTATCTATATCTTCAACAACAAAAAAACATAATGCATACTCATTTCTGTCCGCATCCATTTTCTTCACTGTATGTGATATATTTCTACCACCCTACTATGATTTTGACAGCCATACTTGTATCTAACAAGCCTTTTTGAGATTTTTCCTATCAGAGTGACGCTGTTTATTGTTGTAAATCAACGTTGTTGCTACATTTTGCTTTTAGAAAAATCTATATTTGCACTTTTTTTTGAATAAACGTATGTTTGTTCCTACTATGTGCCACTCCTTTTATTCCACTTCCGAAGAAGTAAGTTTGTCCATTTAATTTTAAACCGAATATTGAGTATGAGTTCATTACAGTGACCATTCCCAATAGGGATGATATCTCTATATGCAATTGTTGTCTGTGATACCCCTATCACCTATGGAATAATTTAGGTAAGATAATCTCGTGCGTACTATTTTCATGTACGTGGTATACAAATATACATGGGTGCAATGCCATGCATCTTTTGTGACTTCCACAGAGAGTTGCTATGTTTTTTTTTTATAAATTGGTACCTTTATCTGATGAGTACCATAATTCGGCACCTTTATCTGATCTGGCTATATGTATTAGCATTTCTTTCGTTGGTAAATCTCATCTTTTTACATATTGCGTAGTATTAGCCAAAGGCCAATTGATGAGGAATGAAAATCACGTACAGAATATGAATTTTATTAATTGTTTCCGTTCCAAAGTTTAGATCATTATTCTATGTTTGATTAAAACCCAACATATTTATGGTAAATTACGGTTGGCAAAGCGATCTTTATTAAGTAAATATTTGGTGGTAAAGGGCATAGCATACATATATTTAGAAGTAGATATGCCTCCACTTTCTCCTACTTTCATCGTGAAGATAACAATCTTTATCCTTCCGTATATTTCCCATAGCTAGAGCAGTTTTCGAAAATGTTTACACTATTTTTAATTCCTAAATCCAAAATATCAATAAGAACAGTAAAAGAAGTGAATTTAAAATTTTAAAAACTTGTGTAACATATTCTAAGCTCTATTTCGAATACGTACACAAAATATAACAATATGTAACTAATTAATTCGGTATTTAAGAAATACAGTGTGTATATACTAAAACAACCAGTTGGAAGACCTTAACCAATATACCAACTAACAACTGATCTAGCGGAGTAACTATAGCTAATTCCCTCTAATGTTTTAACTCTTTTTGCAAATATTTAACTCGAAAAACATGATTTAACTTAATGAAATATGGAAGCTAAGAGCTTGAAACCACAACAAATTATATGATTTACTATGGTCTATTTATAATTTTACTAAAGAAACCTAACATTTAAATTAAGAAAATACTTCACTAATATTGCTATATGTCTCGCTATTTATTTATAATATTTGTTGCCATTATTTCCTTACAAATTGATAACATAAATAAATTATGACAACATTGAAGTAGCAAAATCAATAAAAAACTTTAATCAAACACAGCTTTCAGCAGTAAAACGTCATTCAAATATTAAATAGTTCATAATATATGATTTTGTTTTTGATAAGCACAAGCCTCCCTATTTTTTATATGATAAAGATGGTTCATGGTAAACAATTTTTTTGCTGAAGTTGGAAATTAGAGAATTTAGATAGCGTAGAGTATATGTAGATGTAAATAAATATTGTTATATTATTTCGAAGAAACAGTTTATATAGATAAACTATAAAAAAATTTCCTCGCGTATTCTGGTTTTTAACTCAAGCAAAGTCTTAGGAGCAACAGTGTACACCTTAGATTTGATATAACACCATAAGAAGAAATCCATTGGCGTTAAATCAGGACTTCTGGGCGGAGAATTGATATTCCCTGGTTTAGAGATCACTTTTCCAGAGAAGATCATGCCAACAGCTTCCATTTATAAGTTTATAGTAAATGCAGTAGCCGTATCTTGTCTGGTATCTACGAATACGCGCGCGCGTACATTTATCACAACCAGTTTCCGAGATGTTCAACAAACAAATGAGACATGAGGAAACATTTCAGGACACCTTGTATAATACATGAAGGTTAACAATTTTAGTATAACACTATCTCAATAATTAGATTTAATTTATTTAATAACAAAACAAATTAAAAAAAATTCGATGACAAATTAACTAGCAAAAATAAATGTCATCTATGATTATATGAGGGACTCCTTTACACTATTTTGTGTCTTTGTATATAAACCATTTATTTTAAAATACAAGAGCATATTGTATACGACTTACGGGATATAATCAACCATTGTCCACTAATTGATGAAAATATTTTAGGCTAACATTTTCATGATTTGTGGTTAAATAATAATAAAATATTGCATCCCTCTCTGTTTAATATTCATGTATCATCATCTATATACATACTTTACTAATGAATCACTATATTATTGATTAATGATAAATGTTTATAGTTACATTATTATTTTAATACAGTAAGATTATAGCCACTAGGACTTACCATAAATATTTATCATCTTATCAAACATCTGATATTATTTCTTATTTTATTTATATAAATATGTGATTTAAGATAACCTTTTTATAAATGCACATTTTAAAATTATAATAGTTATACCTAATAAACATTAGATAAAAAAGTATATAACAAAATGTAAAATAATTACAAGTAATAATTAACGATATGATTTTGCTTTTAATAATTATTTCTACCCTATTTAGTTATATTATTTTCTAATCTGATCATTATAGAAACGGTCTATACTTGGGTAACTGAAAACGTTTACTAATACCCGTGCAAAACTGCCCATTATATAATCAATTAAAAACTGACATTTTAGATATTACAATATACCTCTCTTAAAAAATGCATTGTTATTGGCAATTAATTACTGCACTCTGAAATTGGTGTCATTGCCCTCTAGTTAAATTTAATACACAAGAAAAATAATTAAATGTATCAATCCTCATTGCAGTTACGAAATGCATAATGTTTTTTCTCACTTAATGGTCATTTCTTATCCGCATTTTTAAAAAGAAAGCAGAATTAGAAGAAGAACGAAGATTGAAACGTCAACGAAAAAGCACGTATATAATATGAAACTAGAAAGAAAGTTAATTTTGAATTTTGGGCAGAGAAATCTGAATTAATTTTTAACTATTGAAACATTATATTTTTTAATAATAATCACAATTACTCATTAAAAATATGTTTGTGCAATATAGATAATTATAAAGTGTGAATACATTTATAGTGGAAATTGGTAGTTTATGTTTTCAATGATGAATCCATAACTGTGGATGTATGTTTATTCAAATTCACTTAAAATGGGATATGTATATCATATAGTTCATAACTACTATATAATAAAAAATAATTTTTAACACAATTATCCTCTACATTAATTATGATTAACTAAGGAAAGTAATACTAAATGATTAATGTACATTATAACTTCAAAACAGTTTTAAGTAATAATATTTACGTAATCATCCTGTTGTTAGTATATTACTGGCTCTATTATGGTGGAAATTGGAAATCACTGAAATCACTGAATGACACTCATGGAAATAAAAATAAACCAGACAAAAATGCATTTAGGAATATGTGTTTAATTGCGACCTTAGAGAAACCATTGAAACCCCATGTGGGAGGTCTATTGGAAATGAAGTAAGTAATGAAGTAATCTATAAGATTCTAATGAAGTAATCTGTAAGACATGCATACATCCTGCAGAAGGCAAATAAGCAACTCTTTCTTTTGGAGGCAATTATGCATCGGACCTCCTCCTCCCCCTCTCCTTCCTCGTGCTATTTTTCTATTTGAAAAGAACTATCGGGTTAGATTAAATTTTTCGATAACTCTCTGAAACCAGATATCTCGGTCGATACTGATGAATACTGGAAAGGCCTAGATATGAAATTTTATCTGAAGATCTGATTGAAATCGCGTCACAGTATTCCAAGTTGAAGGTATGGAGATCCAGAGGAGACCAGGGAAATTACTAATTAGGTGATTATTAATAAAGCCATTGGCATATTTACCGGCAGTAAGGCCTCATTGATGGGCCTAAATAATGGCATGACTAATTCCAGACTGATTCTGCAATGTAAAGAGTCATCGAATGTGCTACTTTTGGTGGTGAGCCAAAGACAGGTGGGCTAAAATTATTAATTGTAGATAAATAAAAATATCGTTATCTTCGTCTTGCAGCAAGCTACTGCTTGAATCTATTGCGAACAAATTTACTAGTCCTGATAGGAAACTTGACGGGACATTGCAGGCTAAACAAGCATATTCATGTTATGAACTACACTGATAGTGATATATGTAGAGGATGCAGTCTGGAAGATGAGCTGCAAAACATATTCTAAACAGCACTCAAAATAAAACGAATAGATTGGGGATAATTGGCAGGAAATGACCGATCTTAGTCAACTATCACCGAGTATCCTTGTTCACATCCATGCACTGGGATGGTTGAAGGATTAAGGTCGGTATTCTACAACAAAATGGCGACTCTGATGGAAGTAGCACAATGGAATTAATACGACGACCTCATTACATAAGGGCTTTGTCTGGCGTATAATTTTTTTTTTGCCGATCAACAGTCTGGATAAAGAATGTCACCTAAAGTTAGTTGTTTTCAATTGATCATAATTAGTGCCGGAAAGATGTATACAAAAACAGAATTCAACACCAGTATATGAGAAAAATATACAAAAGATAAAATGAACTATTATAGTAAAATGTATTACATAATTAAATAAAATTTGTTTAGTACAGAATAAACTAGCCAATATTTCGTCGCATACAAAAAATTGCGTATTTACTATTATTTTAATTATTTCCTAAACGCAATATAATTTTATTTTAATTATAAATCCTCTAACCATTATCTCTTGTTTCAGTGTCTGCTTCAGTGCGTCTACCGGAAAATGAACGCAGTAAGTACATCTCCCAATTTTACAATAAATTTTTATTTCCTGTAGTAACTCAAATAAATATTTTACGCTTTTATTACAGTGTGCGTGATGTATTTTGTTTTTCTAATGCTAAATTACTGTCTATTTAACTGTGATGCCATTTATTACAATATTAGTCAATGTATTTATTATTTATGATTACAAAACGACATTTAATGATACGATATTGCAAAATTTAATATCATAACATTAAGGCCACATTTTGCAGTAAATTATGCAAATATAAAAGGTGACCAGTAATTAATCATTTCCAAATTCAGAAATAAAATCAATTTATATCTTTCAATTAAAGTTAATATTTAATTGTAATTTTAGTTTAATTATACTTTTTCAAAAAATAAAACCCGCCACGGGTAGGATTCCACATCTGTCCCGGATGGTAATCGAACGACAAACAGCTGTTTCGAACTTATTAGTTCTCATCAGTTCCGTACACGATACGCCGATCCAGGACAAATACCGAGTGAAATCCGTGGGCTATTCATCTACATCGATACGATCTATATCAGTAACTAATAAGTCGGGAATCGAGAAAGGAACTACTAAACCGCCGAGTGGTTATCAAGTTGTTCCCGAATAGAAAGGCTATTACATAATCGCTATAGGAAACAACTACTCCTCGGGCTGAACATAGATACATATGTGGATGTACCCACTATTATATGTATTGTTGTTGTGAATAAACTTATATTATTATTATTCAATTTATACGTGGATCTCATGTTACTACAAAAACTACTACTCGTGTATATGGGCCGCAAATTAATTTTTTTTTATATTTTGATGCTGTAAAAATTCGTACTATGTTCAGTAGACGTCATTCTGACATTCCTGTTACAAGTCTCATGACACATCATTTCATCTGAAAATTGCTCGTATAAGATATGAACAATCTCCCATCCCAGAAACTATTTTTATTAGAATTCCTGCTCTACAATATACAATTCAATGAAAAATGCCCCTGCGATGTAGGATTACGAAACACGTCCGTCTTGATCAAGTTCTTGGACCATAAACCTATGGAGATATCTGAAGACGATTTCAATCGCAAGAAGGACTGTAAAGGTGAGGCTGATCCCAATTCAATAAAAAGCGGAAAATCCTGCATCTTCTCCATGAATCCAAAACAACTAAAAGCATGTCAGAAAAAATTTGAAATTGCTGTCGCCGTATTGCGAAAATCCCCTCCAGGGCAAGAATCTGAGAAATTTGAGGTGGGAACAGCTCCTATTAATATTACCGATATATTTTCTGATCTACTTAAAAGCGTTAGAGCCGCAAAGGTAAAACAGCCAATGGTTAGATCTCTAACGGACGAATTTGATATAGTTCACCGAACTGGGGTTCCTCTTGGTAAAGTAGCTGTTTTTCTTAGAATAACCTGTTTCGGGAAATTCGTTATTACACAATTTCAATCCAACTCTAATACCGACTCTATCCTTTTCAAAGACAATGAAGGAAGATTCCTCTACAAATACCAAAAAGTTGATAACCAAAAGAAAGAAAACGACGGGGAAGAAAAAAAGAAAAAAGATTGCCCGTGTGCAAGGTGTACCGATAAGAAGTGTAAAGATCAGTTTAAATAATAAATTGTAAAATTGAGTACTGTAACTTAAGCATGAATCATACCTAATTGTGACAGGAATCCTAATATTAGTTAAGATAAGCTTCTATATAAGTTAAAATAAAATTGTAACTCTTATAAGAAATGTGAAAACAAAGCTTATCTTACAATCACTAGTGAATTGTTTCTTAGTATAACAGAAATACTGTTTTATGAATAACAATTTCTGGATTAGTAATCTGCAATATAATCAAATTCTTCTTGCTAATACCTTGATAATAAAGACAATGGTTTTGTCTCAGACATAATATAATTTACTTATGTATCTGTTGATAGAACGCAAGCCAAAGTCAAAAGCATAACGATAGGACATTGCTTAGGTTGGTAGATAGGCACTGTTAGGTTAATATTATCTATAATAATCCCAGCTTCTGAAATCCAGCTAACTGCATTAATATTTTACTTAAAAATTTCTATATTTAAAGTTTTTAATAGTAGATGCTATGTATAGCATCATGAAAGAAACTAATGAAAAGAACTAATATCTACTCATATAAAAATGGGCCTCATCATTAAAAATTATTTTTTTGACGAAATTTGGGTCAACCTCTAATTGCTCCAGAGCCCAATTAGCAAACACATATGTTGTCTATGGTCGCTTACATTAAGTTACTGGGTCAGTTGGATTTTATACAGGTGCAGACCCAAATCCCGAAGTTGAAGTCGCAGAAAAGCCAAGTTCTTGTGAACAGCGAGAAATTGACTGCTTTGGGTTTTCCCGTACACTCTCACGCACAGCAGCGATGTTTTCAGTAGATTCTGTTTCGGTGACGTACGTTGGCTCATTATTTATCAAACCAGTTGTTATTATCAAACAAATTTTACACATGTTGCTTTAACAACATGGCCGCCATAACCTAACAAATTACGAGCGTCCCTATTAAAAAACCTTGTAGTAACACCACCATAAGTAAGTAGTCAGTAAACGTTCACGTCATAACAACGACATGTCTAACAAACTCTGTCCGTGTATAAACAAATTTTAATACAATAAGATAATCGTAATGATACTAAGTAATGTTTTATTTTATATTTAATTGTCGCCTTATCGTAGATACAATTAAGTACAATTAATGATTTGCCGGATTAAAATTGCAGAATCCGAAACAGAAATGCAACAAGATAATTTAGAATATTTAAGATTAAGAACTGTTTGTATATGTACAGTGGACATAAATAGCTCAGATAAGATAAGGGTATGAGAAAAAGTAGATCAGATATAATAGTATTTAATAGAAAACTGAGACGTATATCTTGTTTGTAACAATATAATGAATTTAAATATTTTAAATTATTTTTATATTCGGTTTATATTGACTGACTATCATAAATACATTTTAAATAATATGTATATACTGAATGTAATGCTTTTGAATTTATATTTTTTTTATTTATTTATCACGATAAACTCAGTTGAACTGTTGTTCAACTCTTTTGTTCTCAAAACAATGGCATTTTAAGGTTGTTATCCAAATTTTGTCGACTACAGCGTTAATACAGACTGATGTTTAAAATAATACTGTTTCTAAATTATATTTTAAATAATAGCTTGTAATAATGGTGGTAGTGGGATTTCAGTGATGTTCAAATTTGATACGGTGTTTAGTGCTGCATATATTAGCAATTTATTTTCCAATGATAACTTAAATTTACATCCTATGAACCAATTGAATTCTATTGTTTTCGTGTCTATTTATTTCAGTTTTAAATATATGTTGTTGCCAGTCAAGTTTACTATCTAAATATAATCCTAAATATTAGATGACTTTAATCTGAGGTATAACTATTTGATTCATGCTAACTGAAGAACACTATTGTTTACGAAGGGTGAATGTTATGTATGTTAACTGTTAATTCAAATTAATTTTTCATTTCATTCACTTTTATCTTCCACTGGTTTAGCCAGACTTGGATGAGATCTAGATGTTCTTGAAGTTTAATTGACGCTATAGTGGGATCTTCATGAATCACAAAAATCACTGTATTATATATGTACGAATATATCCATATATACTCTATATTTCCGACTTACCAACGACTAGAGAAACTACTGCTTCTCTAGTCATTGGTAAGTCGGAAATATAGAGTATATACAACCATGAACCAAGGATACTTCCCTGTGGTACTTATGTTGAATATGTTATGTACAGATACAGATGTTATATTATGTACAGATTATGTTGAAAAGGATTGGGCGCTTCTCCATCAACATTGGTTGTAAAGTGGCTTATATATATATATATATATATATATATATATATATATATATATATATATATATATATATATATATATATATATATATATATATAACTCGTCTTTAACGAATAAATTGGAATAATAAATTTCAATTAAAACAAATGTTTCTGGAGGAAGTTTCTCGGGTACATAACTCGAGTACGTAACTCGAGATTCTTAACTTTCAAACCAATATCTGTAGGGATTGTTTTTGTTTTAGACCAGGATCTGTAAGGATTGTTTTCAACTCCTTACGATCAACTTCTAAGCTCTAATAGCTTCAACTTTAATATTTCAAGAATTTGGTTGATAAATATCGAATTTATTTAACAAAATTCTTTTCGAATAAGTATCTATGTAGATAATAGTAAAACGTTAAAAGCAATTACTACTCGTTTGTACGAGTATTTGACAAGTAAATAAAAAATCTCACTTGTCAATCACTGCGGTTCATTTTGTACCTGTACATAAAATAATTTGTCAAACTGTAGACTTCAGTAATACTTGAAACGATTTGAGACATGAAGTAATGCTTGGCTTAATGGATGATCGGTTTGGTTTAACAGTTTGATCCAATTAATTCGATGAAAAGTTTAACTCAGCAACATGACGTTTTAAAATCAATAATTCATCATTATGTAGAGAAATAATAATAGGCACTATTAAAAGAACGTGAAGTTCAAGAACTCCTATATGATGATGTTGACAGTGTATTGGAATTTTGCGAACCAGTATCGAACATAATAACTGATAACAAAAAAAATCTTTCACAATGTACCTACTTTTCTCAGGCGAAGCTATATTTCATCTTAATGTGAGCTTAAACAGACAAACGACAAGATACTGGAATGTAATATTACTGGATTTATATTATGGAATAACATAAATCCACATTGTATACAAGAGATTCATTCGCAAAGACCACAAAAAGTGAAACTATGGACAGGAAGTATTGAATAATTCAGGAATAAAGAACATTATTCGTAAAATTTCGACTGCCATAATTAATTCTATTGTAAATGCTGTTCAGGATCGAATAGGTTATTATCAAGTTTAGAATATGAAACAACTATGAAACAACTGTTGTATTTTTTTCTTTTGTTCAGTTTTCGTTGTTTGTAATAGTGAAATGAAAGATGAATCTATTTTGTTGAATCTTTCCGTTATTTATTAATTATTTTTATATTCTTTTTGTTGAATATAACAAAAAAATGTTTCAAAACGAGATATTTCACGGGGTATCTTTATATTTAAAATTAGAAAGTCGGAGTCTACGATATTTTATTTATTGTTGAAATTGAGCGTTTTCACAAACCTCTTATTTCCTCAGTGAACAAATATTTTGAGAAATATTGAAGACTTAACGATACATTTATTTAGCACTAAATAATTTTGAAAAAAATACCTCATATATAATAGACATTTCAAAGATTTACACAATATGACGTAATGTTCAATTCATTTTTGTTAGGAATAAATCTAAGAATATAGTTCCAATACTATGTCCTGAGACTAGTACTAGTTCTAATACTAGTGTTAAGACTTAGGGGGTTGATGGCGAGATGTAGGAGATGATTTGTAGGGGAACAACCCCTACAAATATTGCCTTGCAAATAGAAATAGCAATTTACGAGTTTTTCCAAAAAAACGTTTGTTTTAATTTTATGAATTTGATTCCAAACTTCAAAGACGTACTATACACATATGTATATCAAAGACACAACATAATGATTTTCTTCTGATATTGTTCCTTTTATTCGAATTTACATTGGAAAGTTTCAAAATTGGTAAACATAGGGCAATTCAGCGATATACTAAGCGATTTAGAAAATATATACAAAATTAGTGATTCAATACTGATAAAAGAATCAGTATTCATGATCAGTATTTGTCAGTAACATATAAAATAAGTTTAATGAACTGTGTTCAAGAAATCGGAGATAGATTTTTTACGTTATCGTTCAATTTCAAATGAATCTTTATAAAAGAAATATACATTATAGTGGGCAAAATGTGATGTTCTTCTTTGAAACTAGTTCTTCGTTAGTTATTTGTTTATGTATTTTGTTTAGATATGAGAATGGCATTGTTTATATATATTTTTCTAATTTCAGGTTAACGAAAAAGGATTCCCAACTATGGAAGGATTAGTTTCGTTATATACAGAGGGAATTGCAAAAAAAGATTATATATTGGCAACCGTACAAGCTGTTAATGTATGTCTTAATAGAGCCCAGAAGAAGTATTTAGTTACCCCTCAAGCTATTGAAGGTAAGATTAAGAAATATGACAAAGAGTTGTTTGCATTTACTACATTTGTTATCATATATTCGTTAAAATGAACGAAGATATTGAATAACAGCTAATAAGTAATAGTAAATTTCTTTATTTCTAGTAATAATTTGGAATTTTATATGTTTCTTCTATATTTTATTTTAACAGGTTATGAATGCATACATGCATTCGTGTCGAAAAATATATGTTAGGAAAAGTAGTCGAGTAATCATGTGATGAAACTTACATAACTACACGTATTATCTCCGTTTCTGAAGGACAACCTGCTACGCCTCACAAAGGAAACACAAAAAGACTGCATTTTAAAATTACAGACATCTATTGCACTGTCAAAATACCGTCCTGCAATAAAAATTTAATACAGACTTTATTAAGCCTGTCATTATCATGGAGACGAAGTATTATGCTAATATTCTTCCATGTTGTGAAATCGTGTACAACGTCAGTAAGAATCTGAATATATCGCTTCGTTGTATTACTTTTCCCATAATCGTACAGATGCCAGTATATATACGAAGCCATCGATGCCCTTCGAGATGGCTAACATACGTTTATGTTCTACTTACACGATGATAAACTTATAGCGGTTACCCTTCCGTTACTAGCCAAAATCAGGCCTGTTTCGGTTTGAGCGGTCTGCACAGAAACACCCAACTTTCATCCACCATCAGTGATTGCCGTAAATATCATATTTACGGCATTTCACCAACACAAATATGATTTTCTAGATCTTAGGAAACCTCGTCACATCTCTTTCCAATTACATGTTTCGTCAGGAATCAGGGTAGCGACGTACTCCACAAAAACTGCATATTACACGTATGATGTTCCATTAAAGTGTGGTTGCAGTAGTAATTTCTAATTGAAAGATAATTTTAGCAAGACCTTAATTGTTCTAGAAGATTTTTCAGTGCAACGATGTGTTATTCCTAACTAATATGTATACTGCGTTCACGAATTGTTTCACCGAATCCTTCACCATCATTAAGGAACATTTTGACCCATGTAACGCTTTCAATAATATAATTACCTGTGCGTTTGAGATGTACCTTTACCAAGTAACACACTAAGTTTTATATGACCGTGTTGATTATTGTCACTAACAGAATTTCATAATCTTTGTCGAATCGTGTTTGATGATGCCGAAATCGTACAGGGTCTATTACAGTACAGTTATTACTACCCCGTTGATAATACAATTTACAGATAGGTTATCTTTATAGATGGACATATTTGAATGCAATGATCTATTATAACGTTATCTATGCCTTTATGATAGCCCCAATAATGAGGATATTTCAGTTACAATAATACTGTAGAATTTCTTTCGAGTAAGCCTATTACAATAACAATAACAAATTTCTTAATCTCATTGATTTATATACTCAATAAATCAATAAATGATTCATATTTAGTATGTATGAATTAGAAATAATTTATTATGAATTATAAATTGGACTCTAGTTGTTGTTGGCGCGATGTTAAAACCAAATTAAAAAAAAAAAAGGTTTAAATTTAAAGCTATGTTAGTCATATGCAGTCTGACAAACTGAAAAGCATTGATTGAATTGTAGTGACAGCAGAATATACTGATGAAAACGTAGAATCGAATTTTGAAAAATATATATTTCAACTGTTTGAATAACTAACCGAATATAAGAATACCAGTACCAATTTAAATAATGCCAATTTAAAGTATTTTATTATATTAAACTATTTACTTGTACCTATACAATATTGACCAATAATTACCCTAAGATATATTCGAATAGAAATTTTACATTTCAAGAGTAGACCTGGTTAATTAGTAGTTTTGAATATATTTTTTAAACATCAAGTAGGTGTTAATAGGCGTAAGAAATTTAAATTCAACCATTTTATTTTGATTTTTCCCAAAACTATGAAAGGTTTATGTTTAATTCCAAAAATATACAATAGGCAACTTTTCTATTTTCTTCATATTTTACGGAAAAAACTTTCTACATATATAAGATAAATGTAAATCGAAATTGGAAAAAAATGTGCAGTCTAAATTTGCAGTACTAACATATATTTTAAATCTAAATGAATTTCTGAAAAATTCAATATTCAAAATTCATATGTCAGTAATTATTTCCCAAATTTGTCGAAACTCTAAAACGTTAACTTTGATCTAAGAATTATTTTTAAATTTTACGTTTTCGTCTCCATTTGTTTTGTTACACAATTTATAAATAAATTATGTCAAGAAAAACTATTAAATTATATCCTGTATTATATTTTTGTTTATGTAAAAACTTGTTTAAATAAAAAGTGTCGCTTTCTGTAACATTGTCATTCTCTGATTTAATTAGAAGACCTTGAATTAAATGTATTTTATAATACAGTCACTTTGATTTCATCGATGCAACAAAATTTTATTGTAAATGTAATGAGTTGATTTGTATTTCCCTTAAGAGCTTTTGTATTATCATACAATAAAAATAGGTATCATTGTGTAGCATGTCTTATATTTGCTAATAATTTATTTGAAACTAAAATCTTTCAGAAGCCACCTCATTTTCCATTTTTTTACGTCATTACGCTAATAAACAACAAACAAGATGTCAAAAATTTTAGTCTAATCCAATATTAATTTATAGTTGAGGCTAATAAAATTGTCTAATCGCATACTGACTAAATTAACAAATTTATTTTAAATCTCTAGCTTAAATTATTGTTTTATACTTAAAACATCAAAATGTAGGATATTTAATTAATGAGTAAGGAAATTTTAGTTTTATTATTCAGTAAATTTACAATAAAAATAGGAAAAATACTTGAATGAATATGAAGAATATGAGTATTGATACGTTAAACAATGTAGTGGGTGTCTTACTTTTTCTCATAGCGGCTTAATTACTTAAGCCTGCAAAACTAATTACATAATTTTTCTAGTATCATATTGCAATATTTTACACGAGTGACCTCGATTTCTCAATTAGTAATGTATGCTACCATTACATTTACTAAATCTCATGTCTCTTGCAGAACAGGGTAAAACTTGTGACATCGCCTATGATGTATTCGACTGCGTCTCAGAAGAGATTGGAAATTATTGTGGACAGACGCCCTAGAAGAATTTATTTGGAAGGAATTTCTCCAATTACGCGTCTGAAGGAGTCTAGGAGTTAATTAAACAAAAAGTAGTTTGGATATTTAGCTTTAATGTCGTTGTGCTTTAAAAGTATTCTCATAAAACTATTGGTGAAAATATAAATTGACTGGATAATCAAATAATATATACCCGTAGTGGTTAGTTAATATCTCATGTTAAATGTCAGCTAATTATATCTGTTTCTTCTTGCATAGGAAAGATTTACTGTACAAAAATGCCTGAAGGAATGTATTGCAAAGTATACTGATTATATTTATTATGAGCAGCTTACATAATAACTCCTATTTTTGAAGTATTTGCGACAGTAGGTTAATTAAGCAATGTTTTAGTCTTCATTTGGTGCTTTTAACAAATCAACATTCACCTTTTTATGACACAAATTTAAAACGTTTGGTATAAAAAATGTAATAGATTGCGGTTAAGTAATTTATATATACACATAGTACAAATCATAAATAATGTCTCCTCTCTGATTTTGCATTGCCGTTCAGGGCTTTTGCTCCACATTTTAATATTGCTCCACATGTAAGCAAAATATAATTTTTTTTTTGTGAATTATATAACATTTAAATAATTCCATTAAATATTGTTATAAAAATAATTTGAAAAAATTATTACAGTAAGTCAAGCAAACTTAGCTACGCCAATCTAAAGAGATTGGACGTTATAAATTTTTGCAACTCTGTGTTATATAAATAAACAATAATAATTAAATAGTTACTGGTTCATTTAACTTTTATAGTAATATAATTTTTCTAGTTTAATTAGTTTCTGCAAAACAGTAACACATTTAAGATTATAAAGATACACGCATGTTAACACTTTAATAATAATCATTTATCATATTTTTAATCATAATAATCATTTATCATTACTTGTGTAAAATTTTACGTAAAGGAATGTAATCAAATAAAGTTTGCAATCTAAATTTAAGGAAATACAATATATTTAACAAATTCTGTAAACACCAATTTATTTTTCTCGCTAACGTAAATGGTCAAAACATTTACTATTAATCTATTAATATCTTTTGTTTTTGTTTGGGTCAATGATCGTTAAATAACAGATACATGCTTATTTTTTGTTTAACTAAACTGAGCAAATTATATCGCGCTATATATTTAACTGTTTTCATCTTATGTGTGTGTAATAATCGAAACAAAATAAATGATTTTGGAGTTTTAGTTTAAATTTTAATTAGGAAAAATTTTAATTTCGTTGTTATTATGTTATTAATAATCTTTACAATGTGTGTCATTCGCCTTTAATTATTTTGCAGAACATTTAATTATTTTGCAGAGATTTGTGTATTCATAAAACTTAATACTGTTTTAACATTTGGTGTATTGGTTCTTCGATTTTTTTGTGTTGTGTTGATAATATTAGTCACGATTAAGAAATGTTTCAACCAATAGTCCTATGAGATAGTGAATAGTCAGTATTTATGATTTTATATTTTTTGTAGTGTCCTAGTCAAAAATGTAACATAGAAGAGTACTAAAGTACACAGATGAGACGTTTCTATTAATTTGGTTAAGACTAATTCTGGTACTGGGAAACAACTAGTAATTTAAAAAGAAGTCTTCTACAATAGAAAAATTACGCCATTTTATTTAAAGCATTTTTGGGTATAAAAGCATCCTATTATATGACAATATTATTTAAAGGAATCACCTTTATCTGTGTACTATAGAGCTTTGTTTAAAATACATATATGTACTTAATTTTTTTAAGTAAATTTATTAGAAAATGCTATTTTTGTAAATACATACATGGGGGTATTCATATACATAAAACATTATTTAAAGAATAAAAATAATTTTTATATACAGATATGCCGCTTATTTTCTCATGATACATTCACATAAGTAATGAATTTATACAATATATTTATTATGTTCCCCTTAACCATAACCGATTTATTAATGCACCTCTAGATTCATAATTCGATAGCAATGAAATCTTCATCAGCAAGATATATTGGTTTTTGTTCAAATGTTAAATTGAAATTCATTTTATATTTTTAGTGTCCGAAAACATTTCAATACTGACCTTTTTATTTTAATTTAAAATATATGCGGAGTATCTCGTGCAAGGAATTTTCATTTACTTACTATCCTTTACTTGCTCTCCTTTACTTACTATTCTTTATTTACTCTCCTTTTCTATTTTTATTCTGTTTCTTTTTATGACATCCCTGGCATATTTTTATACAGTTTATGAATATATAGGCATGCCATAAACTAGTTCTTCTACCTTTTAAGTTATTGTTTATATTACCTGTTTGTATATACATATATCTATTTTATATCACTTTTTATTTAATTCACTCTTAAAAACTATTTATATTTCACTTTACGATTTCTACATTTATTTATGGCCAAAAAGAGTAAGTAAGCTCTTTTTATATTTGAAACTTGAAGACTTATTTGATTATTACTTGAGAAATTACTTAAAGGTATGCCGCGGACGACTGAGATTACTTAATGACCTCTCACATTACTTGAGATTTCTTAAATATATATCGAAGATTACTGAATGATTATATGAATATTTCTGTATTTAATACCTTTCTGTTGTTGAGGCGGCAGGAAGGTTCCAAGAGGTGTTTTTCTCTAAAGCTTTGCAAGTCGCAATAAATGTGTAAATAATATAATGTAATTTTATGATAAGGCATAACAGAATTTACTTGCATGATAACCACAATGACTTTAAGTGTACTCTTTCTTAGACACAACACCCTGTATGTGAATGGCCTGAATTATAATATTATACAGTATGGTATTATACTAAGTCTAATATAATAATAAGGTTGGATTTTATATAATATTTATATTTAATTAAACACATTCACGCATATGTATCACGCAAGTGTATACCTACATATACACTTGCATGTGCAAGTCAACATCTTTAAATGTGCGCTCATACATACATACTCCCACTTTTTTTTCTCTATCGGTTTTAATAATTTCTCTCAACGACTAGAAATATTTAGTAATTAAATTAAATTAAATGAAAAAAGATCGCATCGTCGTATGGGACCTGAATTTGAATTTAATGTAGTTTGTTTTCCTTTTAAAATATTTTCCCAACAATCAAGCCTTCTATAGCTGTTTACGGATTTTAAAAGCATTAATTTAATTTTAATTATCGTATTTTGTCTCCGATTTTGTAATCGATTTTTCAATTCTGCCATATTTAAAATACGCTATATGTTCCTTAAATCTAGTATTCCTTGTTCTTTTTGCCTGCCCTACGTATATTTGGAGCAATTATTACAACTCATAGCTCATGTATCCATCTTACCCTTTTCTGTTTTATCTTTAGTGTTGCCTATTACATTCTGTAGACTACTGTACATATAATATACAACTTTATAATCATACTATTTTAAATCATATTTAATCCATTTGTATAATGTAAATTGTACGACAGTTTTATGTGTTTTATTCCTTTTTATTCCCTCTGTGGAAACAATGTTGTAATGCGTTTTATATTTTCTTTACGTTGAGCTTTTCTTACAGTGTTATTAACGACCGATGTATCATAACCATTTAATGTCGCTATTTTTTTAATTTTTAGTAATTTTCGTTCATATCTATCTTTATACAATGAGATCTTATTGTGAAATAACGAACATCAAAATTTTCTACGAAATTTTTATTTATTTTACTAGTGTTAAAAACCATGATATCATTAACGTATCTGATCGATATTCTTAGGAATTATTCTTATGACTCTTTTATTTTATGTTCAAAATATAGAGGTTTGCTATGAAGGGTGGTAAGAAATTTTCCCTTTAGGTTCATTCTTTTTGTTCATACAATTTATTTACCTGAAAATAATTTTGTTTCATACAAAAATGCATAAACATGTTAAACACTATACTATAACTGTGAATTTAGTATCAAAGCGCGAATAGTAATAGTTAAAGCTGCCTACCGTGGGCGCAGCATTCAAGATATTAGGTAACTAATACCTCGGATAATTACTAATAACTAATTAATAATTAATAAATATTAATAATTAATACTAAGTAATTATTATAACTTATACGAAATTATATTTTATTACTTACATATATTGTATATATATATATATATATATATATATATATATATATATATATATATATATATACGACGTCGCTGCTAATAAGACCAAAATGTGTTAAAACTGAAGCTGATTTTTGGGAAACGGTTAAGATGAAATTATTAAGATAAATAGTATATGTCGTACTGATAAAATTGTCATAATATTGAGAGTTACCATACCTATAAAGTCAGTTCTCTTAGCATTTTGGTGTGAAATATCAATGATCTGTAGATAATATTTCAGGAATGGTTTATTCCTAGGTTTAAAAATTAGTCCTTGGAGAATTAGTCATAGTTATTATACCCTGGATTGGCTTAAATTTTCTATAGTTGGCCTAAATCTAATCTTACTGGTCTCTGGATAAGATTTAGTTTTGGGGATCTGTTAATGTTTCTCATATTTATGGTCAGTTTGCTAAATAGTATATCAAGGATCAGAGGTTTAGGGCATAAAGCAAGTGTTTTAATATGCCGTAAACGCAGAATTTATGATAATTTAACCTTAATATACTTCAGAATTAACCACTAGAATTTCAATTCCGAATACGATTTGCAAATAAATACCTTTTCTAGAGAAAGTTAAATAGTGTATGAGCGCTTACGGTTCATTATGTCCAGCGTTCCTGTAACAGATTATACAATCTCATGCAAGATATAATACATTAGGTGTAATTTAAACCTGTCATCGAAGGATGTAGATACAGCTTGTCGAGAATAGAAACATGTCTCAAAACTACCATATCCCACCCAAGAGTTGCGCAGTAAATAGCCTGGTGAATATCGATGAATATGATGAATGTATGTGAGTTCGATCTGGCCGCGCGTAAAATGCATCCTTTTCCCTCCGAATGTTGCCTCACTCTCTCTTCTACGCATACCTAGAGAATCTCACACTTTTTCCTATTCTTGACGTGCAGTATACAATCAAATGCAGAATGTGGGAGTAGTACTAGAAGACGCCTATAAAATAAGGTTGTCATTCTGATGCCCCATTTTCCAATTTGTTTTTGACAGACCCTACGTTATAAATACAATGAGGGAAAATGAGAGAAAGACCTAATAATGTCAGGGAAAGAGCGATTCGCACCGCTCCGCCTAACACCCTCAATCTCAGGCCATTATCAAGCATTAGGAACCGAGGGGGCGAGAGAACTAATAAAAGAACAATAACATCTTCACAGATGGCTCTAAGAATCAAGGAGCAGGATGCAAAGTATACTCAAGGACCCTGCATATTGAATTAAAGCAGGGGTTCTCAACCTTTTTCAACCCACGTACTCTTTTTTGTGTATCATTAACTATGCAACCAACAACCAATACCCCCAACAAAACACTTTAGTTTTATTAAAATGTGTTATATTAGTTGAGTTCAAATTTAACTGTTAAACTGTTAAAGTTTAATTACGAATAGGTAATTTAAATTAAAAACATAAACATAATTAATCAGACATAAAATTAAAAAAGTCTCAGAAAATAATTAGTGGAAATGCTGAGCTTCTTCTTGTTTACAAAGTTTATCAATATTTGGCTCCAGCTTAGTCAAATACAGCCGTTGACCTGCCACACTACTACTGTTCCAATTATTATTACACCAGCCACAAATACAGTAGTAACGAGCGACATGTTTGCTTGCTTCTGGCAGTCTTCAGTTTTAAATCAATACTCAAACTTTTGTCACAATCAAATTCTAGCATATATCAATAAATTTTGTATACTCTTTGGTAGTTAACCGCGCACCCCTTACAGATTTTCGCGTACCCCCAAGGGGTACGCGTACCACCGATTGAGAACTATTGAATTAAAGTGATATTTGGATAGTCTTCTCAGCAATGAAGCTGGCAGGCATTACCACAACCGTTAAAGCGATAGTCCGTAGACGCAGCTAACAGCCAAAATAATCAAAATCTACACTGACAGTAGACAATCTTGCTGATCTCATAGAACTATAAAAAATGACAGGATCAGTATATTAATGATACCACGCACTGGCAAATATTGCCTATACAAACTCTGTAAGCTGAATGAAGGGACATGCGTGGTATAGAGGTAACAAGGAAATTGACAGATTGGCTAGGATGACTGTCAGTGTACTACTTATACTCATGGACCTTGTTCGATTAGCACACTGTCTTGGGTATGTTTAGTACCCAAGGAATTTATAGAACTATGGGATGAAACAAAATTATGTCTATTTGCGAAGCTGTTACTAAGATATCCTTAGAGCTAAGGTACATCACAAACATTCATGGCAATGTTAAGAAGCAGCTTACGTCTTGTGATGGGACATCGAACTAGACGCAGTCAATTACGGAAGCACTTTCATAACATGAATCTGAATGATACGCCTTTCTGCAGAGACTGCGGACGGGATGAGGAAACCGTTTAGTATGCAATTTAAGACTGGTTTGCCATTTTGACTATCAGGAAAAGCATTTTGGGAGAACATTGGTTAACTATGGCCGACGTTACCCTATTTCCCTTAGGCGACATCATCACCTATTTCGCAAGAATAGCATGACTGATCGCCTAAATCGTATGACCCTTTTAGGGAGAATGCACAATAGGCCCACTGAGCTCTATGTACTGTGGTTCTTGAGAAGGCTGTTTTCCCACTATTTACAGATCCGGATGCACATCTCTCATCAAAAATTCAAATTTGGCGTAATCACAAGAGCTTTCATATAACTTTCTATAACTATATTAAAATTATTTAATGGCAGTAGTATAATACTGACGCAAATCGACGAGGTAAGGAGCTTATACTTAAGCTAAAATAATCTACATTATACGTATATTTTTTGTTAAAAATATATTATTATTAATATAGCCTAAGAAAAATAATATTGCTAAGACCTTAATCATCTAGGACAGAAGTATAGTTTGGCTAATAAGAACTTGTGTACATATCTATTGATTTTAAGTCGATATATTACATTTTTCTGTCCTCTACATCTGTCAATCTAGAAGTATTTCTGTGGTCACACATGGAGCGTCATACTTCCATTGAATAAGTGGCGGCAGCATTCACATAAATACTGAATATTCAAGGAATAAATATTTAAGTTGATCTTAGAATAATAACCTATGACGTTAGAATAAGTGAGAATTTATATATGCCACATCATATTATATATATATATATATATATATATATATATATATATATATATATATATATATATATATATATATATATATATATATATATGTTAAATCACTAGTTTGGATTTAAACTTTTTAAAAACAATTTATTTTATTTAACGGACGAACAAGAATTTAGATGTGTGAGTATAACAATAATATCAATACTAAAATTATACTAAAGCTATATTAAAATTATACTGCCCATGCAACGGGTTTGCTGCGACTTTATAAGTTTCGTTATGCTGACATCGTTGAAAGTAAAGTTAAAATATAATTGGCAAAAGATTAATTTAAAGAAAGAACATTATAAGGTTTCAGCAAATCATCATAAACGTTGGTTACAATGTATATAGTTATATGATAAAACACGTAGCAGTATTGAGTTACGTCTGGCTTTCAGATAACATACTGAAGGTTTTATGTTACCTGATAATAAAGTTATAGGAGTGTGAGAAGTACTTTGAATAATGAATGCAATACAATATATTTTATATAACAACTCCCCTTTTTAACAAAAAGTTGGTGTTATGCAGCAACTTTTCAAAAATAAGTAAAATTGAAATTAATAATTATGAATTTAACGATTATTGAAGTTATATAATAATAATAAAGTTAATTGAGAATATGAAGCCTTAAGTTAAGTTTAAATTATACAATTAATATTTTTTTTTTAAATATAAAATTTACAAAATTAAAATATATAGAGTCTTTGAAACCGATTTATAACTGAGAAACATTAGTTCAGTTCGATTTCTTCCTCTGGGGTTTCATCTTTGGATCTGATCGATGGTCTTCTTCTGGGCAGGATGCTCCTGAAGGATTCTCTTAAGCGTTTAGAAGGTCCAGGTGGAGGTGGTGGTGAATTTGTTGTGAGGGCGATTGCTAATCTGTTTCTCTTTCGGCATTTACATAAAATATATAACAAAATGAGAGTTACTATTAGTGTAATGATAAAATAAGTGAACCAAGAGATGTGTTTGGTGACAAAGGGTTCATTGATCAAATCGTCTAACGTTCGAGAATACTCGTCCAATTTGTGTTTGGCAATCTCGAGGTCTTCCACATTTAAGTTATTCAATTTTAATGGTTCTAATTTTGGGATTTGGATGTCATCGGGGATTCCTTGACAACAATTAAAGGGAATTAAAATGGGGTGATCACTAACACTGGTTTGCGAAAAGTTCTTAGGGTCAGCTTGTATTTTTGTCACTCCTATGAAAGCACTACATCCAGGTTGCAATTTAAGAATGGAATTTTTATAAATGATCTCTGTCTTGGTGTTTATTTGTTTGCAATTTACAGTAATTTGAAGTGGTTCTGAAGTAATTGTTAGCCATGATGAGTCCGTTAGTTGTTGGACATTGTAGCCTTTTGCAAATATTATTGAAGTTTGGCAGCTCTCAGGTAAAGTTTTTAAGTGTTTCAGGATTTGGGCTTCACATATAGCATTGTCGTCGATGGGGTATGCAAATAGATTGGAACATATCTTTGTGCCAAAGAAAAGTGGTTTACAGTCTTTCAGATTTTTGATGGGTATGTACATCAAAGAATCGACGTCACGCGCTAAGTATTTTTGTGATGAAGATAAAACATGATATAGACCAGTTCTATTATTTAGGATAGGGATTGGATATAATCTAAAAAGGGTGTATCTTTGTTGGTCTATTAGAGGGATTTTTAATACAAATACCAAGTCTGAATCAGTTTGGTATGCTTCTAATTCCATAATATCCAAATATTTGGCAATATTGGAAGATTTTATAATGAGTGTTAATTGTTTTGGTGTAAATTTTGTGAAATTTCCTGAAGCGAGGTTATCAAATTTTCAGGATTGATTATCGACGTATGAATAATTTTTAATCGCGCGAAAGTTATTGAATTTAGAATATCATTTAATTGATTCTCGATATACAGGTAACTTTCCATGAGAAGTTCACATTTTTCTAAAAATCTTAATTTTGCTTCAATTACTTTAATTTTATCTGCTGTCCTATAAATTGTGTCTGATATTATTTTTATATCTCTATTGAAGGTGGCTTCATCAATTTGCAACTTTTGTATGGTAGCGTTAAAATTCTTTATGACGGATGTTGTTACTGAGATTTGATTTTTCATTAAATTTTCTAATTGATGCTCGTCATTAGTTAATTTATTGATGCAATTCATGTAGTATTCGCCATCTTCGGAATCTAAATTTCCTGTAATTGACTTAAATATTGTACCAATGCCATTGAGAATTCCACGTTTGTAATGTTTAGTATCAAAATAAATTTCGCTTAATTTTTCTTGAATTGAATTTGAAATTTGGGTTAATAAGCTGATGTGTGTTTTTACTTCACCTCGAAAAAGGTTCATGTTTTCAAATGTGGGGTTAATAGCGTGTAAGAGAATTTCAAGCATTTTCTCGTTATGTTCAAAAGTGTTCTTTATTGATGAAATGTTTTTGTGAACCAGAAGAGTCCATTGTTTATTTGTTACAACGATTTCGCTGTCTCGATGATAATATATTCCAATGGTGTTGTTTATTGGAGTAATGGTGTATTGGGATACTGCTGCTCCAATCAGCAGAAGAAACCTGAAAATAATTTAATTCTCAAAATATGGTTTCATCCTGTCGAAATTGACTTTTGTCGTTTGTGACGTTTCGAGATTTAATAAAATTGCAGAATTTTGAAAGATTTTTATTATTTCGAAAGGACCGTTAAATTTATTATGTAATTTATCTTTAATTTGAGATTCCTTAACATAGACTTTATCGCCTATTTTAAATTGTGTAGGATGTTCTGGAACGTTTCTATCGAATCTTAATTTAGCCTTTTCTTTTTGAAGCTCAGTTTTTGTGCGTGCAATTTTATAATAGTATGAAATTCTATTATTTAGGTCTCGTATATATTTTGATATCAACTCTTTTTGGTTATACAAAGTTTCAGGTGGGCGACTGGACGTATGTCCAAATACTAGCTCGTATAGAGAGAAACCGTGTGTTTTATTCGTCGAGTTATTATAACAAATAACAGCGTAAGGAATTACGTTTAGTGGATGTTCATTAGGGTTTTCAGCCTGATTAGTACGAATCATCTCTAAAAGTGTGGAGTGAAATCTTTCCACAGATCCGTTTGATTGAGGGTGGCTAACGCTAGAAAATGTTAATTTTATGTCGTATAAGGTACATAGGTCTTTGAGTAGTACGTTGTCGAATTCTTTACCGTAATCCGAATGTATACGAAGCGGAGTACCAAAATGCTGAAAGTAAAGAAGTAATGTATTTACTGTTGATTTAGCAGATTTATCCTCTAATGGGTACGCTTGAGTAAATTTGGTTAGTTCATCTCTAATAGTTAAAACATAATTTCTTTTTGGAATTTCTAGTATATCGATATTTATTCTTTCAAATGGTGTTCTTGGTGTTTCAGTTATCACCAGGGGATTGCTTAAGTTTTTCCGTAAAGCCTTTGTTTTCTGGCATATTTCACAATTTTGAATGAATTTAGTTACGTCTTTAGTTAAACCGGGCCAGTTATATTTATTTCTTATTCTCCGAATGGTTTCGTTTATTCCGCGGTGTAAATTTGCTTTTCCTGTATGGTTTTGGTCTAATATTATCGGAATTTGATCTTCGTCAGGCGTCTTAGTTATGTTTTGGCAACTAACTAGGTTTAAATCTTTTTCAGTGAAAATAAATGACAACATTTCGAGTATTGGCAATTCTAAATTGTTTTCAATGAAATATGTTTCTGAAGATTCGAAAATGTTTTTGTCTTTGTAAAGAGTAATAAACATTGTTTCGATTATCTCTTCGATGTCGAAGGGTAACAAAACAATATAGTATTTTCGGTTTTTCACCGTTTTACTCGTGACTATATTAATTTTATTGTGAATAAAATTTGGTTTTTCCTCGAAAATATCTTCAATTATTTTGTAAATGTAAGTCTTCGAGTTTTTCTTTTTGGAAAAACGTTATTATGTCTTTATGTCCTTTGTCCAATAATTGATTGTTCGTAATTTTAATTTTTGAATAGTCTATTAGTGACTGGGTTTTATATAGGTGAACAAATGTATTTAATTCTTGTAAAATTGATTCTGGTGAAATTTCGGTATTTTCTGAACTAATCGATTCGTCGTCTGTATTTGATGTTAAAATTTTGTTTTTGAAATCCACACATTTTTGAAAATGGTTAATTTTGATACAGGATAAGGCATCCGCATTTTTATTAATTTTGCCAGGTTTATATTCAATCTGGTAGTCGTACTCTTCAAGTTTTAAGCGCCAGCGTGCTAGGCGACTACCGGGGTCTTTAATAGAGAAAAGCCAGGTAAGAGGTCTGTGATCTGTTATCAGTTTGAACTTTCCACCAAAAATATATGGGCGAAAATGTTTTACAGCCCAAACAATAGCGAGGAGGTCTCGTTCTATTGTTGAGTACTTTGTTTCCGCACTGCACAGAGTTCTGGAGGCGAAAGCTATGGGTAGATCTTTACCTATTGGACCTTGCGAAAGTACAGCGCCAATCGCAAAAGCGCTCGCATCTGTTGTGAGTAGGAATGGCTCGTCAAAATTTGGATACGATAGTACGGGGCTTGAAGTAAGGGTTTGTTTTAAATCTTCGAAAGATTTTAAACATTCTGAATCGAAATTGAAAGAGGTGTCTTTTTGCAGTAATTTAGTGAGAGGTTTGGAAATTTTGGCGAAATTATCAATGAATCGTCGGTAATATCCGGCGAGGCCAAGAAATGATTTAATCTCTCTCTGGTTAGTTGGTTGGGGAAAATTTTTGATGCATTCGATTTTAATTGGATTTGGTTTTACACCTTCTTTGGTGACGAGGTGACCTAAATATGCAACTTCCTTACGAAGGAATTCGCACTTGTCCGGTTGAATTTTTAAATTAGCTTTTTGAAGACGTTTGAAGACTTCAGTAAGCCGTGAAACATGGTCCTGGATTGTTGGGGAATAGACGATTATGTCGTCCATGTATACGAGGCATCTCTCGTTTTGGATTCCTATTAAAATGTTATCCATTACCCTTTGGAAGGTTGATGGGGCATTTTTCAAACCGAATGGAAGCCTATTAAATTCAAAATGACCGTTTTCGACTGTGAAAGCGGTTTTTGGAATGTCACTGGGTTCGATCTCAATTTGGTGGAAACCGGAGGCCAAATCGAGGGTGGTGAAATATTGACATTTGCCAAGTTGGTCTAAAAGATCAGAAATGTTTGGTAAAGGGTATTTATCTCCTACAGTTAACTCATTGAGTTTTCTGTAGTCAACTACGACACGCCATTTTTGTTTACCTGACGCATCAAGCTTTTTGGGGACAACCCAAATCGGTGAAGACCAAGGGGAATTTGAATGTTTGATAATACCTTGTTCTAGCATTTTCGATACTTGTTTTTTCACTTCCTCTTTGTGAATTTGAGGGTAGCGATACGACTTTGTAAAAGTAGGTTTAGCATTGTTGGTGTCTATTGTGTGTTTGATCTCATTAGTAAATGTTAGAATATCTCCTTCGAGATAGAAGATATCTGAAAAGTCTAGGCAAAGTTGAGTAATTATTTCTCTTTCTTCCTCATTTAAGTGATCAAGATGAAGTTGCTGTTTTATTTCTTCGCGTCTATCTATATAAATTTCAGAATTATATTCGTTTAAATTATTTAATGAAAAATTTTGAATTGGTTCTAGTTTAATTTCGGAAAAGTCTATTATTTTTGGGACTGCGTTTACGTTTAATACGGAGGCAAGAAATTCTCCTTTATTGTTAATTTTGACTAGTGCATTAGGAAGTCGTACTTTATCTATTTCCATAGCTGTTAATATGGCTTCTGTATTTACAAGATTACATCGAAATTTTGAAATTTGTTCTGTACGAGGGTTAATAGAAATTTTGTTGAGAAATTGATTATTTTGAACATTTTGTTTTTTATTATTTTGTACATTAGTGGAATTTTCTGTCGCTTTGAATAAAGGTACAGTTTTGAAATTGGTAATTAATTGTTTATTTTTTATGTCAATAATGCAGTTGTAATGTTCTAGAAAATTGGATCCTAGTAATCCGTCGAATTCAATATCAATATTATGAATGTAAACTTTGTGAGGATCGTTGAGAGTAAACGGAACGAGTGTAGATTCATTAATTAGAATTTTTTGATCGGTAATTCCCTGTATTATAACGTTTTCGGGAAAACGTTTAGAATATTTTTCACAAGTTTTTGGCTTAAATATGGATAGTCCGGCACCTGTATCTATTAATATTTTAAATTTTTTTGTAGCATCTTCAATGTAATATAAGTTTTTGGGATTTACTGTTAAAAGGGCACTTGATATTCCTCTATTTATAGGAATATTTGTTTGTCTTGCTTTTGGTTGGTGTTTAAATTTATTATTTGAATTTGGTTTTCTAATTCCGTTATTTCGCATAGCTGTTGATCCGGTGGATGATCTTGAGCTTGAGTAGTTTGCCGAAAATCCTGATCAGTATCAGAATAATTAAATTGGTCTGTTGAAAAATAATAATTTTGTTGATATGTTGGTTCGTCTGAATATGAATCTTGATATTGTTCGTAATTTTGATCGCAATTGTAATTATATTGATGAGCGGTATCATCAGTATATTGTGAATGTGAGTTATACTGGTGAGCAGTATCATCAGTGTATTGTGAATCGTATTGATGAGCCGTATCATCAAAATTTTGGTTCATTTGAGCATTCATATGATGAGCTCTTTGTTGATTATAATTCGGATTTGGCCGAATTATTGGTGGTCTTGATTGGTTTATATAGTTGGGATTCGGTTTAATAGCTGAAGGCCTGTTTTGTTGAAAACTATTTTGCTGGTAATTATTTTGTTGGAAATTTGAATTCGTCGGTCTATTATTTCCATTTGGATTAAATTGAGGTCGCTGATAATTTTGATTTAAGTTGGATGATTGGGCCTGATTAAAATTTTGTTGAAAATTAGGCCTAGAAAAATTTTGGAAAGGTGCTGAAGAATTTTGTTGTTTCGTTCGGCACTCATTTATTGTGTGTCCATTACGTTTACAATATGTACATATCTTCTTAGCATTTAGTGAATTAGGTGGTAATGGTTTGTTCGCTTTTTGAAATTTCTGAGATTCAAAGTATGACAATTGAAGTTCTCGTTTAATCCTGGATATTGCTTGAAGCATATCCATAGGATTACTTGCTCTTATTATAGATCCTAATTTTGGATCCAGCCCTGTCAATAAAGTGTTAAGAGTCATTGTCTCGATTAAATTGGATTGTGCGGTTTTTTGTTCAGCGGTTAAATGTTGTTTCTGAATCGCTGCATGCATTTTCGCATTATGCGTTTGCAAGCGGGATACAAAATTTAAAGCGGATTCGTTTGATTGTTGATTAATTCTTGCAAGTCCTAAATTAGAGACGTAAGGTCCCTAGAGTCTCCAAAGTGAGTCTCTAATAGATATTTGATTTCTTCCCAAGTTGACGGGTTCCTAGAATTTATTAGTTCAGCGGCTTTTCCACGTAATTTATTTTTAACATGGAGAGTTAAAAGTATTTTTTGATTATCGACCGCCATGTCGAAAGCGCATTTAATAGCATTTAAGAATGTTTGCAGGAAAATTTGATTTCCGTCATACTCCGGAACAATTGAGAAAATTTCTGATAGTTTGTAAGGTTCTAAGATAGCTTCGTTTGCCATTTTTATAAGTTAATTAATTATTATGTTTAAATTAGATATTGTAAAGTTATTTAATTAAATACAATTAAATAAAAATAAATTTGTAGATGGGAAGGATAATAGTTTTTGGTCTATATCCTGTATAATATTTCTTAAAATTATAAATAAATGTTTCAAAGGTAACGTGTCAATTCTTTGACTTACCAAATTTTTTCCATTCGTCTTCCGGCCAGAGTCCACAACCAGTGAGGCAATTCCGTGTTCTGGAAGCGGGGTGTCTTCGGGAAGGATGGCTTGCAGAGGAGAATCACGAACAGTGAGGGCAGGTCCGTGTTCTATCTGCGATTTCCCCTGTTGTTTTCTTTGTTTCTTTGTAGATTTGTTTCTTGTTTCTTTTGTTGAAGTCTTCGTGTTTCGAAGTTGCTTCTTTGAAGTATTCTTGTTTCGTGTTTCTTTTCTTCTTGAGCTTTGTTCTTGATTTCACTTCGTAATTGGAATTCCACGTTACTAGTGAGGCAAATCCGTGTTCTAATAACGCGTGAAATCCTACAACGACTGCGCCAAATTTGTTAAATCACTAGTTTGGATTTAAACTTTTTAAAAACAATTTATTTTATTTAACGGACGAACAAGAATTTAGATGTGTGAGTATAACAATAATATCAATACTAAAATTATACTAAAGCTATATTAAAATTATACTGCCCATGCAACGGGTTTGCTGCGACTTTATAAGTTTCGTTATGCTGACATCGTTGAAAGTAAAGTTAAAATATAATTGGCAAAAGATTAATTTAAAGAAAGAACATTATAAGGTTTCAGCAAATCATCATAAACGTTGGTTACAATGTATATAGTTATATGATAAAACACGTAGCAGTATTGAGTTACGTCTGGCTTTCAGATAACATACTGAAGGTTTTATGTTACCTGATAATAAAGTTATAGGAGTGTGAGAAGTACTTTGAATAATGAATGCAATACAATATATTTTATATAACATATATATATATATATATATATATATATATATATATATATATATATATATATATATATATATATATATATATATATTATATATTGTATTGCATTCATTATTCAAAGTAGTTCTCACACTCCTATAACTTTATTATCAGATAACATAAAACCTTCAGTATGTTATCTGAAAGCCAGACGTAACTTAATACTGCTACGTGTCTTATCATATAACTATATACATTGTAACCAACGTTTATGATGATTTGCTGAAACTTTATAATGTTCTTTCTTTAAATTAATCTTTTGCCAATTATATTTTAACTTTACTTTCAACGATGTCAGCATAACGAAACTTATAAAGTCGCAGCAAACCCGTTGCATGAGCAGTATAATTTTAATATAGCTTTAGTATAATTTTAGTATTAGTATTATTGTTATACTCACACATCTAAATTCTTGTTCGTCCGTTAAATAAAATAAATTGTTTTTAAAAAGTTTAAATCCAAACTAGTGATTTAACAAATTTGACGCAGTCGTTGTAGGATTTCACGCGTTATTAGAACACGGATTTGCCTCACTAGTAACGTGGAATTCCAATTCCGAAGTGAAATCAAGAACAAGCTCAAGAAGAAAAGAAACACGAAACAAGAATACTTCAAAGAAGCAACTTCGAAACACGAAGACTTCAACAAAAGAAACAAGAAACAAATCTACAAAGAAACAAAGAAAACAACAGGGGAAATCGCAGATAGAACACGGACCTGCCCTCACTGTTTGTGATTCTCCTCTGCAAACCATCCTTTCCGAAGACACCCCGCTTCCAGAACACGGAATTGCCTCACTGGTTGTGGACTCTGGCCGGAAGACGAATGGAAAAAATTTGGTAAGTCAAAGAATTGACACGTTACCTTTGAAACATTTATTTATAATTTTAAGAAATATTATACAGGATATAGACCAAAAACTATTATCCTTCCCATCTGCAAATTTATTTTTATTTAATTGTATTTAATTAAATAACTTTACAATATCTAATTTAAACATAATAATTAATTAACTTATAAAAATGGCAAACGAAGCTATCTTAGAACCTTACAAACTGTCGGAAATTTTCTCAATTGTTCCGGAGTATGACGGAAATGAAATTTTCCTGCAAACATTCTTAAATGCTATTAAATGCGCTTTCGACATGGCGGTCGATAATCAAAAAATACTTTTAACTCTCCATGTTAAAAATAAATTACGTGGAAAAGCCGCTGAACTAATAAATTCTAGGAACCCGTCAACTTGGGAAGAAATCAAATATCTATTAGAGACTCACTTTGGAGACTCTAGGGACCTTACGTCTCTAATTCAGGACTTGCAAAGAATTAGTCAACAATCAAACGAATCCGCTTTAAATTTTGTATCCCGCTTGCAAACGCATAATGCGAAAATGCATGCAGCGATTCAGAAACAGCATTTAACCTCTGATCAAAAAACCGCACAATCAAATTTAATCGAGACAATGACTCTTAACACTTTATTGACAGGGCTGGATCCAAAATTAGGATCTATAATAAGAGCAAGTAATCCTATGGATATGCTTCAAGCAATATCCAGGATTAAACGAGAACTTCAATTGTCATACTTTGAATCTCAGAAATTTCAAAAAGCGAACAAACCATTACCACCTAATTCACTAAATGCTAAGAAGATATGTACATTTTGTAAACGTAATGGTCACACAATAAATGAGTGCCGAACGAAGCAACAAAATTCTTCAGCACCTTTCCAAAACTTTTCTAGGCCTAATTTTCAACAAAATTTCAATCAGGCCCAATCATTCAACTTAAATCAAAATTATCAGCGACCTGAATTTAATCCAAATGGAAATAATAGACCGATGAATTCAAATTTCCAACAAAATAATTACCAGCAAAACAGTTTTCAACAAAACAGGCCTTCAGCTATTAAACCGAATCCCAACTATACAAACCAATCAAGACCACCAATAATTCGGCCAAATCCGAATTATAATCAACAAAGAGCTCATCATATGAACGCTCAAATGAACCAAAATTTTGATGATACGGCTCATCAATACGATTCACAGTACACTGATGATACTGCTCATCAGTACAGCTCACATGCACAATATGCTGATGATACCGCTCATCAATATAATTACAATTGTGATCAAAATTATGAACAATATCAAGATTCATATTCGGACGAACCAACATATCAAGAAAATTATAATTTTTCAACAGACCAATTTAATTATTCTGATACTGATCAGGATTTTCGGCAAACTACTCAAGCTCAAGATCATCCACCGGATCAACAGCTATGCGAAATAACGGAATTAGAAAACCAAATTCAAATAATGAATTTAAACACCAACCAACAGCAAGACAAACAAATATTCCTATAAATAGAGGAATATCAAGTGCCCTTTTTACAGTAAATCCCAAAAACTTATATTACATTGAAGATGCTACAAAAAAATTTAAAATATTAATAGATACAGGTGCCGGACTATCCATATTTAAGCCAAAAACTTGTGAAAAATATTCTAAACGTTTTCCCGAAAACGTTATAATACAGGGAATTACCGATCAAAAAATTCTAATTAATGAATCTACACTCGTTCCGTTTACTCTCAACGATCCTCACAAAGTTTACATTCATAATATTGATATTGAATTCGACGGATTACTAGGATCCGATTTTCTAGAACATTACAACTGCATTATTGACATAAAAAATAAACAATTAATTACCAATTTCAAAACTGTACCTTTATTCAAAGCCACAGAAAATTCCACTAATGTACAAAATAATAAAAAACAAAATGTTCAAAATAATCAATTTCTCAACAAAATTTCTATTAACCCTCGTACAGAACAAATTTCAAAATTTCGATGTAATCTTGTAAATACAGAAGCCATATTAACAGCTATGGAAATAGATAAAGTACGACTTCCTAATGCATTAGTCAAAATTAACAATAAAGGAGAATTTCTTACCTCCGTATTAAACGCAAACGCAGTCCCAAAAATAATAGATTTTTCCGAAATTAAACTAGAACCAATTCAAAATTTTTCATTAAATAATTTAAACGAATATAATTCTGAAAATTATACAGAT
Organism: Rosalia funebris; assembly: GCA_037954035.1. Lineage (NCBI taxonomy): Eukaryota > Metazoa > Arthropoda > Insecta > Coleoptera > Cerambycidae > Rosalia > Rosalia funebris. Next base: position 7,982,303 of record JAZFAV010000010.1, on the reverse strand, counting down.
AGACGCGAAGAAATAAGGCAACAACTTCGTCTTGATCACTTAAATGAGGAAGAAGGAGAAATAATTACTCAACTTTGCCTAGACTTTTCAGATATTTTCTATCTCGAAGGAGATATTCTGACATTTACTAATGAGATCAAACACACAATAGACACTAACAATGCTAAACCTACTTTTACAAAGTCGTATCGCTACCCTCAAATTCACAAAGAGGAAGTGAAAAAACAGGTATCGAAAATGCTAGAACAAGGTATTATCAAACATTCAAATTCCCCTTGGTCTTCACCGATTTGGGTTGTCCCCAAAAAGCTTGATGCGTCAGGTAAACAAAAATGGCGTGTCGTAGTTGACTACAGAAAACTCAATGAGTTAACTGTAGGAGATAAATACCCTTTACCAAACATTTCTGATCTTTTAGACCAACTTGGCAAATGTCAATATTTCACCACCCTCGATTTGGCCTCCGGTTTCCACCAAATTGAGATCGAACCCAGTGACATTCCAAAAACCGCTTTCACAGTCGAAAACGGTCATTTTGAATTTAATAGGCTTCCATTCGGTTTGAAAAATGCCCCATCAACCTTCCAAAGGGTAATGGATAACATTTTAATAGGAATCCAAAACGAGAGATGCCTCGTATACATGGACGACATAATCGTCTATTCCCCAACAATCCAGGACCATGTTTCACGGCTTACCGAAGTCTTCAAACGTCTTCAAAAAGCTAATTTAAAAATTCAACCGGACAAGTGCGAATTCCTTCGTAAGGAAGTTGCATATTTAGGTCACCTCGTCACCAAAGAAGGTGTAAAACTAAATCCAATTAAGATCGAATGCATCAAAAATTTTCCCCAACCAACTAACCAGAGAGAGATTAAATCATTTCTTGGCCTCGCCGGATATTACCGACGATTCATTGATAATTTCGCCAAAATTTCCAAACCTCTCACTAAATTACTGCAAAAAGACACCTCTTTCAATTTCGATTCAGAATGTTTAAAATCTTTCGAAGATTTAAAACAAACCCTTACTTCAAGCCCCATACTATCGTATCCAAATTTTGACGAGCCATTCCTACTCACAACAGATGCGAGCGCTTTTGCGATTGGCGCTGTACTTTCGCAAGGTCCAATAGGTAAAGATCTACCCATAGCTTTCGCCTCCAGAACTCTCTGTAGTGCGGAAACAAAGTACTCAACAATAGAACGAGAGCTCCTCGCTATTGTTTGGGCCGTAAAACATTTTCGCCCATATATTTTTGGTAGAAAGTTCAAACTGATAACAGATCACAGACCTCTTACCTGGCTTTTCTCTATTAAAGATCCCGGTAGTCTCCTAGCACGCTGGCGCTTAAAACTTGAAGAGTACGACTACCAGATTGAATATAAACCTGGCAAAATTAATAAAAATGCAGATGCCTTATCCCGTATCAAAATTAACCATTTTCAAAAATGTGTGGATTTCAAAAACAAAATTTTAACATCAAATACAGACGACGAATCGATTAGTTCAGAAAATACCGAAATTTCACCAGAATCAATTTTACAAGAATTAAATACATTTGTTCACCTATATAAAACCCAGTCACTAATAGACTATTCAAAAATTAAAATTACGAACAATCAATTATTGGACAAAGGACATAAAGACATAATAACGTTTTCCCAAAAAGAAAAACTCGAAGACTTACATTATAAAGTAATTGAAGATATTTTCGAGGAAAAACCAAATTTTATTCACAATAAAATTAATATAGTCACGAGTAAAACGGTGAAAAACCGAAAATATTATATTGTTTTGTTACCCTTCGACATCGAAGAGATAATCGAAACAATGTTTATTACTCTTTACAAAGACAAAGACATTTTCGAATCTTCAAAAACATATTTCATTGAAAACAATTTTAGAATTGCCAATACTCGAAATGTTGTCATTTATTTTCACTGAAAAAGATTTAAACCTAGTTAGTTGCCAAAACATAACTAAGACGCCTGACGAAGATCAAATTTCGATAATATTAGACCAAAACCATACAGGAAAAGCAAATTTACACCGCGGAATAAACGAAACCATTCGGAGAATAAGAAATAAATATAACTGGCCCGGTTTAACTAAAGACGTAACTAAATTCATTCAAAATTGTGAAATATGCCAGAAAACAAAGGCTTTACGGAAAAACTTAAGCAATCCCCTGGTGATAACTGAAACACCAAGAACACCATTTGAAAGAATAAATATCGATATACTAGAAATTCCAAAAAGAAATTATGTTTTAACTATTAGAGATGAACTAACCAAATTTACTCAAGCGTACCCATTAGAGGATAAATCCGCTAAATCAACAGTAAATACATTACTTCTTTACTTTCAGCATTTTGGTACTCCGCTTCGTATACATTCGGATTACGGTAAAGAATTCGACAATGTATTACTTAAAGACCTATGTACCTTATACGACATAAAATTAACATTTTCTAGCGTTAGCCACCCTCAATCAAACGGATCTGTGGAAAGATTTCACTCCACACTTTTAGAGATGATTCGTACTAATCAGGCTGAAAACCCTAATGAACATCCATTAAACGTAATTCCTTACGCTGTTATTTGTTATAATAACTCGACGAATAAAACACACGGTTTCTCTCCATACGAGCTAGTATTTGGACATACGTCCAGTCGCCCACCTGAAACTTTGTATAACCAAAAAGAGTTGATATCAAAATATATACGAGACCTAAATAATAGAATTTCATACTATTATAAAATTGCACGCACAAAAACTGAGCTTCAAAAAGAAAAGGCTAAATTAAGATTCGATAGAAACGTTCCAGAACATCCTACACAACTTAAAATAGGCGATAAAGTCTATGTTAAGGAATCTCAAATTAAAGATAAATTACATAATAAATTTAACGGTCCTTTCGAAATAATAAAAATCTTTTAAAATTCTGCAATTTTATTAAATCTCGAAACGTCACAAACGACAAAAGTCAATTTCGACAGGATGAAACCATATTTTGAGAATTAAATTATTTTCAGGTTTCTTCTGCTGATTGGAGCAGCAGTATCCCAATACACCATTACTCCAATAAACAACACCATTGGAATATATTATCATCGAGACAGCGAAATCGTTGTAACAAATAAACAATGGACTCTTCTGGTTCACAAAAACATTTCATCAATAAAGAACACTTTTGAACATAACGAGAAAATGCTTGAAATTCTCTTACACGCTATTAACCCCACATTTGAAAACATGAACCTTTTTCGAGGTGAAGTAAAAACACACATCAGCTTATTAACCCAAATTTCAAATTCAATTCAAGAAAAATTAAGCGAAATTTATTTTGATACTAAACGTTACAAACGTGGAATTCTCAATGGCATTGGTACAATATTTAAGTCAATTACAGGAAATTTAGATTCCGAAGATGGCGAATACTACATGAATTGCATCAATAAATTAACTAATGACGAGCATCAATTAGAAAATTTAATGAAAAATCAAATCTCAGTAACAACATCCGTCATAAAGAATTTTAACGCTACCATACAAAAGTTGCAAATTGATGAAGCCACCTTCAATAGAGATATAAAAATAATATCAGACACAATTTATAGGACAGCAGATAAAATTAAAGTAATTGAAGCAAAATTAAGATTTTTAGAAAAATGTGAACTTCTCATGGAAAGTTACCTGTATATAGAGAATCAATTAAATGATATTCTAAATTCAATAACTTTCGCGCGATTAAAAATTATTCATACGTCGATAATCAATCTTGAAAATTTGATAACCTCGCTTCAGGAAATTTCACAAAATTTACACCAAAACAATTTACCACTCATTATAAAATCTTCCAATATTGCCAAATATTTGGATATTATGGAATTAGAAGCATACCAAACTGATTCAGACTTGGTATTTGTATTAAAAATCCCTCTAATAGACCAACAAAGATACACCCTTTTTAGATTATATCCAATCCCTATCCTAAATAATAGAACTGGTCTATATCATGTTTTATCTTCATCACAAAAATACTTAGCACGTGACGTCGATTCTTTGATGTACATACCCATCAAAAATCTGAAAGACTGTAAACCACTTTTCTTTGGCACAAAGATATGTTCCAATCTATTTGCATACCCCATCGACGACAATGCTATATGTGAAGCCCAAATCCTGAAACACTTAAAAACTTTACCTGAGAGCTGCCAAACTTCAATAGTATTTGCAAAAGGCTACAATGTCCAACAACTAACGGACTCATCATGGCTAACAATTACTTCAGAACCACTTCAAATTACTGTAAATTGCAAACAAATAAACACCAAGACAGAGATCATTTATAAAAATTCCATTCTTAAATTGCAACCTGGATGTAGTGCTTTCATAGGAGTGACAAAAATACAAGCTGACCCTAAGAACTTTTCGCAAACCAGTGTTAGTGATCACCCCATTTTAATTCCCTTTAATTGTTGTCAAGGAATCCCCGATGACATCCAAATCCCAAAATTAGAACCATTAAAATTGAATAACTTAAATGTGGAAGACCTCGAGATTGCCAAACACAAATTGGACGAGTATTCTCGAACGTTAGACGATTTGATCAATGAACCCTTTGTCACCAAACACATCTCTTGGTTCACTTATTTTATCATTACACTAATAGTAACTCTCATTTTGTTATATATTTTATGTAAATGCCGAAAGAGAAACAGATTAGCAATCGCCCTCACAACAAATTCACCACCACCTCCACCTGGACCTTCTAAACGCTTAAGAGAATCCTTCAGGAGCATCCTGCCCAGAAGAAGACCATCGATCAGATCCAAAGATGAAACCCCAGAGGAAGAAATCGAACTGAACTAATGTTTCTCAGTTATAAATCGGTTTCAAAGACTCTATATATTTTAATTTTGTAAATTTTATATTTAAAAAATATTAATTGTATAATTTAAACTTAACTTAAGGCTTCATATTCTCAATTAACTTTATTATTATTATATAACTTCAATAATCGTTAAATTCATAATTATTAATTTCAATTTTACTTATTTTTGAAAAGTTGCTGTATAACACCAACTTTTTGTTAAAAAGGGGAGTTGTTATATAAAATATATTGTATTGCATTCATTATTCAAAGTAGTTCTCACACTCCTATAACTTTATTATCAGGTAACATAAAACCTTCAGTATGTTATCTGAAAGCCAGACGTAACTTAATACTGCTACGTGTCTTATCATATAACTATATACATTGTAACCAACATTTATGATGATTTGCTGAAACCTTATAATGTTCTTTCTTTAAATTAATCTTTTGCCAATTATATTTTAACTTTACTTTCAACGATGTCAGCATAACGAAACTTATAAAGTCGCAGCAAACCCGTTGCATGAGCAGTATAATTTTAATATAGCTTTAGTATAATTTTAGTATTAGTATTATTGTTATACTCACACATCTAAATTCTTGTTCGTCCGTTAAATAAAATAAATTGTTTTTAAAAAGTTTAAATCCAAACTAGTGATTTAGATATATATATATATAGATATATATATATATATATATATATATATATATATATATATATATATATATAATGTACTTCTACACAATACACATATACAAATATTAATAAACACTTATTACTAATTCCCAAGGTAAGTACCACGATAACATGATCAATAACGACACTATACTCAAAAACGATAAATCACAGATGAACTATCTGCACTACAACAATGTGAGCAAAACTACCACTTAAATAATTATTACTCCTTTAAAACTGCATTACCTTGCCGTAACAGCTTGAATCTTGATCGTATGAAAAGAAAATGTGAACAATGCAATGAATAATGAATAGGTAATTAAACACTGTTATCAGATTTCAAGCAGAGGCCTTTATATCACCACTAAAAGACAACTACTGCCACATTAACTTTCATGCCTGTTTATCTTCGGCCTCACGCTTTGCGATTGTTTAATTTTACTCTGTCTTAATTAGTTTAAGTAGCGATAATGAAAATAGTACAACACTGACCTTTCAAGAGTTTAAAGATAGATTAACATTTTGTTTATTGTTTGGTAATATTTTTAACTTGCCAACAACTTTAATAGGTTTAATAATAACAAAATGAGAGTAATATGGATTTATATGTAATTATCAATATTAAAATTCAAGTTTTAATTGCTATAGTTTATAATTATAATAGCTGATAATGATTACTCATCATCTTTTTGTTTCGCGACTGAAATTGTTTCTTGACCTCTTTCTCCTCTAAAACTAGTGTAGACGTAAATATTTGAACGCTCTTTCCTACTGTTTCCTATTTTGCTGTTTTTATTCCTTATATCCCAGATAATAATGAGATCAAAAAATCTAACTCTCGTTCGTTCCTACGTATTGTCTTTATTCTCTTCATTATCCTCGTAACATTCCGTTACTGTTTAATTTTTGTCTAGAAAACTATTAGATGTTAGAAAGAAATTTGATTTTATTTGTCATCTGTGTTTATATTGGGCTGACTAACAACATTCCTCAAACAAGGGGAATATTCCTGTTTCCTAGAAGTCTTTTCAGATGTAGCGCCCTTACGCTTTATTAAATATCTCAGTTATTTCGTTTATACTTATTCTGTCATTTACGCGACTTCTTAAATACGTCATAGAAATTTCTTTCAACCCTTAGATATTATTTTGATTTAATAACCTCCTACGATAAATAATATTCCAGTTCTTTATCGTGGGAAGTTCTTAATTCAAAGTAATGTCTAAGGGTTGGAGACAATGTGACGTGTATACCAGTATAATGATGATATAATAATAATTCCATTTTCTTTGCAGAAACGATAGGTAGTAGCTTGGCTATTTATAAGTAGCCAAGTAACTCAGAGCCTTTTTTGAATGACTTGACAAATATTTTGAAATAATCAAGCCACTGAATGTATGGTATACCTTTTCATGCATTTTCCCACTTTCTGAACAATAATAAAGTGTTCTGACCACCTGGTGGACCAAATGGAAAAATGCATTAAGTACTTCTGGTATATATTATCTTTGTAATCTTTCTTTTGAGTACTGATTATGAAATCCGCTCTTCTTTGCACTGTTTTTGTGAACATTTTCATCAGATTCTCATGCCTCGAGCAGTTGTCATGCCGATTTCATGGGAATTACAAATTTTGGTAGATGAGGATTGATATTTATCCATTACAGTGATAACATTTTTGTAAAAGCTAGACACCTCTTCATTATTAACGGCAGTATTTCAGTTAATACTAGTCGTTTTAGCTATTCTTGCCACACTGGGAACTGACCATTAATAATTCATCTTTATATTACTTTGTTTTGAAAGTTTGGTAACTTCTTTTGCAAGAAGTATCTCGTCCTCTTAAATATGGGATAACGTCCCATTAAATAGCTGTAATTAAAATTTTATCTGTAATTGAATTATATCTATTAATATATGTCACATACTTTTCAGATAGCCAAAATGAGTAAAAACGATTTATTTTCTAAAGGCGGGTATGTCAACAAACCTATATAATATTTCGTGTCTATATTCATTATAATTTACTTTATAACACCAATATAGTATATTGACAATTGTGCATAAAATTTGTATAATATAATTACATTTACTGTAATTATATAGTTAAAAGCAATTGGTTGTTTCTACCTCTAAAAATATTGTTCTCCTATATCGATTAAAGTCAGATGCCGTTTAACTATATAACAAACTATGAAACTACTCAAGCAGTTTACCGATAAAATATTTCAAGAATACTTACAGAAATGCTGTAATCGATGGCAGGACATGTATAAACTGAAAATAGGTGGTATCGAATGAAAAGGTCTAGTTCTGAGAAATATAAAATCTAGCAAAATCATGGAATATTCACAAAGTATACAGGGTGTTTCCTAAATAAGTACAAACAATTTAATAGCATATTGTTGAGTCAATTTTATGAAAAAAAGTTCATAAGAACATATGTCCTGAAACGCTTCGTTTCCAAGATACAGAGTGGTAATGTTTTAAGAAATAAATATTTTCTTTATAATATCTATGATATCACTGTAAATATTTTTGTTAAATTTGGTACACACATTCTATGCATCTGGAGGCACACATATTTTGCTTAATTAATTAATAATGAATGGATGTTTCAAAAATGAAATCTCATTTTATTAACATTTACAGTTATTATTGTTATGACGTTCAATTTCATTCAAAATTTCTTCTTCCAAAGCAGGAGTTCTTTTTGTGGTAGGCCTTCTTGAAATATCTCTCGCCCTTGCAAATGAACTCGTTTCTACTAAGCGTTGATGCATTCCTGCAAATGTGCGAACATTTGGGATTTGTCGGTTGGGAAATCTTTCTTGGTAAATCCGTTGGGCTGCTAAAGAATTTCCATCAGCTAGTCCATAAACAAAGTGGATGCCTGTCATTTCGGAGTTTGCGTAGTTAACTATTATCAAGATATGTTACTTTTAATACATAATGTAACAGTTATTTTAAAATAAAGAACAGGAAACTTATAAACACAATAATAGAAACTAGAAACTGTGTTTAAAATTCAAACCCATATCAAAATACAAACTTAATATCTATTATTTATTATTGTCAAAAATTATTTTGACAATCAGTAACCATACCAATTTATAACTAAAATGTATCTTGGGAACGAAGCGTTTGAGGACATATGTTCATATGAACTTTTTTTCATAAAATAGATTCAAGAATATGCTCTTAAATTTTTCATACTTACTTAGGAAATACCCTGTATGTACACAGTTTTGTCCTCCTATTATCAACCGCTACAGAAGGGTATATAATTCCTGTTACATCAAAATTTGTGTTCGAGTCCCAACGAGGGAGTTTGACACCTCCCCATGAGCATGGGCGTATTTACCCTCATCTGTATGTTAACCATCCCCTTCGTAGTCTAAAGTTTTATGGAAAGGATGCCAATATTTGGATGTCTAAACATTTAGAAAATTTTAAACATTTTATGTCAATACCACAGCAGCATTTTTCCGAAATGTTTTTAAAAGAAGAAATAGAAGATGTAGATAAAACCATGTAGTAAAATGCAAGCCATATTTGACATACTGTATGGCTATCGATGGATATTGAAAAGATAAGTCATCTGAATCTAAATAATTAAAACAAATTTTAAAATCCAATTTTCAGAAAAATATTATAATGTCGTTTTTTGTACGTTATCATAATCATGAATAATAATATTGTAACGATTTATTACTAGATGTTCTGTCTCACTTTTTGCTATTAAATCTTGACTTTATATATATTTTAAGCGTTTTAAAGGACATGCTTATTTAATATGCTATAAATCTTTAGATCTTAATTTTAAATTATAATTACTTTTAATCGTTCTTTCCACATACATGTAGTCATTAAGAAAGAGTAAAGTATTAACATATCTAAACGCTATGAAAAATAATTCAGCAAATTGGAGCTGACGATGAGAAATAATTAATAACTGTAGTAGCACTAACTACAAACGAAACTGCTAATGATATTTTTGTACCACTAAACTAGTAATATGATTGAGTATTGTTTAATAATTACACTTAACAATAGGTCGATCACTGCAAAAGATATAAAAGTGTGCAATATCCTTTCGTGTAACAAGGTTAAGAACATAAATATAGACATGGTGGTCGTGAAAGATAGGTATCCAAAAACTATCTGGTAATAATGGAAACTCTATTTACATTTCCATTTGGCCTCAATTAGATTTGTTACAACTAGGTTCTCTAAATATAATCGACGTATCTCAAGGGAAATATTTGTTTATTTTGTTACATGCCTCCGACAGTGGAATTTTGGATTTTCTTTTAATAGTAAAAGGAACATAATTAGGTATGTAAATTGAGATAATTGCGAATTATATTGGTAGCATAACTGATTCTTATTGATATATTAAATTTGGTTGAAGTTAGATTTGGATATTTTTATACTTGAATATTTAGTCAGAGATTAAATTTAGAAATAAAAATTATAAAAGTTAAGGTTTCAATGATGTTTCTTCAAATACTTATTAAATTGCAGAAGAGATATATTAAAAATAAATTGCAGTCTAATATCTCTCTTATATACTAGTATATATCTTTATATTAACACATACAAGTCAAACCGTACATAGTGTTAAGATGTGTAAAACTTAAAATCTATATCTACACTAGAATACAAATAAGTAATAGAAAAATGCGAAATTGAAAGGCAGGGCAACCGATATAGGTTGAAGTCGACTGGACCTCAACTTTTACGCTGCGATAAGAGCAGTATATACAAAGTACAAGTAAAGGAAGGAGGAAAAGGGCTATAGAGTATTTGATAGTTTTAAAAACAATTTCGTATATATTAAATAAGAATGAATAGCAACTCGGACACCTCAATATGCATGAGATAGATAAAAGAAGCGATGAGGCACATGATCTAAATCCCTTTTGGAAAAGCAGAAAGACAATAAGAATATCAAAAAAACAAAGCAAGGAGGATAAATTAGATAATATGCTAGAGCTGATTGAAGACACAAGAACCGAAATGGAGGTTATAAAAAATGAAATGAATGAAATAAGAAGGGAGCAATAGGGATTAGAAAAGAGGTTCAGGTAACAAAAATAAGAACTTAGGAATAAATATGAATAACTTGCAAGAGAGAATGAAGGGGTTAAAAAAGAGCTAGATAATGTCAAAAAAATTTCAAATAGAAAAGGAGAGAGGAAAGGATAATGTAGTGGTGATCGGTCTTAAGATGGTTACGATAGATATTAACATCTTAACAGATACAATAGTTAACTTCATAGAAGTGCATCTAAAAATACAAGCACAATCAAAAACAACAAGGAGGTTGGGTGACAATACATATCTAGTCGAACTAAATAATATCGAGAATATAGATAAAAAACTATAGAAATTACTCTTAAATAGGAAACTAACAAACACATTATTAACAAGGAAATGATATAACATGAATGTAAATAGAAAAGTACAATGAAAATTGGAACATGGAATGTCAAAACAATGCTGGTAGTAGAAAAAATGCAAGAAATGGCGAATATCGAATAAATGGAAAACATATATGAATTAAACAAGATGAAGTAATGAAGGAAAAATCTAAATGAAAAATTTTCACTTTGTATTACCCTGGAGAAAATAAGCAAGGCAGAAATGGGACTGCATTTATGGTTACTAAAAAAACTGAAGAATTAATACAGTTTAAGGCAATAAGTGGAAAAACTTCTGATATGGGACTAGAGAATAGACAAACCAATATAACAATAATAAATCGCTATGCATCTACCAAAGAGGTAAATAAAGGTGAAAAACTGAAATACTGTAAAACACTAGAAAGAACCTGCAAATGATGTGCCGAGAAATGACATAGTAATGATAATTTCCCGCTTTAATGTAAATATTCTGAAATAAGAATATACTCGAGACATGGCAGGTAAATAAATCATTCACGACATAACAAACGACAATGGATTAAGATCATGCAACCTGGGTTCAATTAAAATATTATCAGCATAAAATCTAAGCACAAAAAGAAAACCTGGATGTCACTTGGGAGAACACGCGGTAACCAAGTTGACCATATACTAATTTGAAAAAAATGGACCAAAATATTATTGACAATATATATATATATACATATATATATATATATATATATATATATATATATATATATATATATATATATATATATATATATATATATATTACATTAGCAAATTTTGGGCTGTAATTAGGCGGACTATTAAGCTTTCAGGTGATATGTGGTTTGATATTCTATAATTTACAGGGTGTCCAAAAAATTTAATTCATTCTGACAAACTTCAACTGCTCAAAAGTCAATTTTCTTAAATGAAACACCCTGTATTATATTGCTTTCTATGATGGAGAATTAAGTTATATTTCAATTTATATTAGGAATCCCTATACCTACCTGCTACCGTTTTCTTGCTATCGAGGTATTTTTTATTTGATACCATAGTTTTCCATTTTATTAATTTACTTCTGACCAGCGGGCGATGAAAATTAAAACAACGTAACATTTATATTAATTTTTTATCATAAACAATGGTGCAAAATTATTGAAGAAAAAAATTTCATCATGAATAAAAAGCATATTTAAACGATTTGGAACTTACATTAGCCTAAACAATAAAACATAATAACAATAATAAGTAAATGTTAACAATTTTATTAATCTCAACGGTCGTAGATTTCAATACCATTCCTTCATCTAGTTCGGTGAAGGCAGTTCTAACTCGATGTAATAAGTCATCTCTGGTATTGACGGGCGTTGAGTAAACTTTATTCTTGATATGGCCCCATAAAAAAAATCAAGGGGTGTTAGATCGGGTGATCTGGGAGGCCATAGAGCCGGACCATTACGCCCACCAGCGATCTTGAAACATATTTGTTAACTCATGGTAAACTTCATGGGTTGAGTGGGCAGGAGCGCCATTCATTTGGTACCAACACGTATTTAGAATATTTAGTGGCAAATTTTCCAAAAAATTTTAAACCACCATTCTAAGAATTTCTAGGTATTTACGAGAAATTAAATTTTCATCATACACTTCAAAACACACGCGATTATCCATCATCAAACAAGAAACATTAAAACTAAATGTATTTTGAAAGTTACCTTCACGCACCATTCGTGGATTTTGTTCTGCCCAAACATGCCAATTCCTCCTATTTATTATCCCTTCTCTGTTAAATTTTGACTCATCGGTGTAAATAATTTTGTTCAAAAAATGTGGGTCTTCTAGCGTCTTTAATAGAATGCTTTCGCAGAATGCCACACGTCGTACCTCGTCACCTTGGTGGAGAGCTTGCAGTTTTAAAATGGAAAAAGCATGTATTTTATGTTTTTCCAGAATTCTCTGTATTGACGAGTATGATAGTCCCAAATCTTGTGACGCAGCTCTAATCGACGTATGTGGATTTGCATTGAAATATGCTAAGACATTTACTTGGTTGCCTTCATCACCAATAACATCTTTGGGGCGTGTTCTAGTAACTTCAGTTCCAAATCGTTTAAAATTTGCTTATATTCTCTTGAAGGCAGTTTTGTTTAAAGGCCGTAAATGTGGATATCTCTCGTTAAACAAACTACAAGTCTTTTCAATATGTTTTTTACATTCTCCATGAATGAAAAATAAATTTAATATGTCTTCATTTGAATATTCCTGTTGGATTTCCATAATGCACGTTATAACTACACTTTGACATCTACTCTAATGTTTACATTGACAATTAAGACAATGTATTATTTACATGGCCCGCTGGTCAGAAGTAAATTAATAAAATGGAAAACTATGGTATCGAATAAAATATACCTCGATAGCAAGAAAACGGTAGCAGATAGGTATAGGGAATCCTAATACAGATTGAAATATCACTTAATTCTCCATCACAGAAAGCAATAAAATACAGGGTGGTCCATTTAAGAAAATTGACTTTTGAGCAGTTAAAGTTTGTCAGAATAAACTCAATTTTTTGGACACCCTGTAAATAATAAAAAATTAAACTACATATCACCTGAAAGCTTAATAGTCCGCCTAATTACAGCCCAAGATTTGCTACTATAACTTTTGTTTTGAATAAGTGACGAGCATTCCAATGAGATACTACAAAACCTAATTTTTTCAAAAAAATTTAAATATCTCAAAAACTGCTGAAGATAGGTATAGGGAATTATTAAGAAAGTTCACTTAAAATCAGCAGTGTAATACAAAAATGTAATAATATACTGGGTGTTCTATTTAAAATAAGGAAGCTGATAGCTACTTCCGATATAACCGGAAGTGTCAGAAAATCAAAAATACTTTAGTTGAATAGATCGTCCTCGCTAACCCCTGATTCCAAATTTTAAAAAATGAATTCTATTGGGAAGTTCATAAACTTTTAATGAACGGGTTAACTGAATCACCCTGTATATATATATATATATATATATATATATATATATATACACACGCATCATATATTATTAATAGGAAAGATTAAAATAAAAATAATTATAAATGAGAAAAACAGAAAAAGGGATATACAAGAATTATGTGTGGGAGAAACAAAGAAGAAATTGTCCATAATCATGGAAAATAAACTAAGAAAACACAAATAAACATATAGGGGCAGTATGAAGAAAACATAAAAACCATATTATTAGAAGTAGCAGAGCAAATAGTAGGATTATTTTGTCCTAATTTTGTGCGAATTTTTCTGAATACAAGTGTAAATGATCGCTCATTTTCATAAAACAGTTATACTCAAACTACTCTCTATTGAACGGTTAATCGAGGAATGTTGACGTCATATGGTTTGTAGATGAGAGTCGTTAAATATTGATGCCTTATCTTTAACAAAACACAAATAACGCGCAATTCAAATCCTATAGTTCCAGTTGAAACACCCTATATTATTGAGGCGAATTCGATACGTTCCTCTATAATACAGGAGATGATGAATAAATTAGTTAGTTATGTTCTTGGTAAATAAAAAATGTGACAATTTAGCATCACGAACATAATACTTCCCAAAATTAATTAAATATTGCCTATAATTCAGGGAAAGGAATAGTAACTGTATTAAAACATTGTCGTTGGATATATCCTGTACAACATATTATTAATAATATTTACGTCAAATAAAACAAATCGTTGTATTAAACATATTTTGTAACCTTGTAGATATTATGCACCCTAAAAATTATATTTTCATAATATTACAAATTAAAATCATATTAAACACTTTTGCATAACAATGTACCTACTTACATTTTCCCAAAAAAAAAGACAAAAAAATAGAACGGACGGAAAACATTTGTTGTACATCATATAAAGTGCATATATTTGGACATCATATTCAACGTTTTTTTCTTCACAACGCTTAGTATATATTTATTATTACAGCTACTTAAGGTAAAACATTAAAATTTGCATTAATATATCTATATGATATGCAAAATATTCAAAAACCCCATACAACAGGTGGGAAAAAACTTTTATAAGCTATTTTTATTTCTGAAAGTAGGTAACTGTAATTAATGTTCCCTTCGGAAAAAGTTAAAGACGTACAATTATTATCGCTACTATAATACAAAATATCCATACTAATTTACAAATTATTAAAATAAATTTATAAAATCGTAAGATCTTTATCGTGAACCTTCAATTCAACAAAACAATAAAAAATTAATTTATGATATTAAATTAATTAACTTGCAACAGAATGTTAATATTAATCTCTGAGTAAGAATAATTGCACTTAATCATTAATATACGATTGAATACCAGGATTCCTTAGAAATAGTTAAATTTCATTCAATAATCCCTAAATATTTAAAAGTAAAGTTGCTATAAGCGGGGTTTCAATTCCTAATTATCTTCAGCAGACCATTCAGGAACATGCAAGGACATCTTTGATCTTCACGGTAGAGGGAACTCCCTCGGATCCAGTCATTCAATTGTTTTTTTGAAATGTTTCATTACAAACAATATTCAAATTAGTTTGGGCCATCATATGCATACGTCTTATTAAGACAATGCTAAATAAAAAATAGTGTTGTTACCCCACTATCCCATTTATTAGTATAAAAGGTACTTTTATAGTTTTCGATTTCAGTTTCTGTTAGTTTTTGAGTGCTTTTAAGATGCAGTTTCAAGATGTGAGTACGGCGTGTCAGTGCCTTACAACTTTGGATTATATTGTGTATATGTTTGGTGACGCTAGGGGCTGAAGGACTGTTGACAGAAAAGTCAACATTGTTGTGTATTAATTTGTGAACTAGTTGTTCGATAAAATTAAAATTAGTCTTGTGATATTAAAATTCACCGGTACTGATATCATGATAGCGAACTTATAGTTAACATTTCTTGATTAAATTATTAATAATTAAAATACCGCCTCAGTTTTATGACTTTAAAATGGCCTATATCATATAGGGTCATGTCGTTTGGATGGCTAATACTATTCCATAGAAAAATTACTAGTGTAAAGATGTATGAAAAAAATGCAGAAAATAAACATCCCAATTTTTAGTCTGTTAATATTATTTCATTTATGAAATAATATAGATACATTTATTATTTGTACCCACTTCACATCGTAGCAAATAATTATGAATGAAAACAGTGAACTGGTTATTTTGTAGTACAGTTACCGAATATATTACTTCTATTGATTTTTTATTGCGGTTAATCAACTTTATGCGCAATTAATCGACATAACAATTACAGCATTTATTTTTAATTTAGTGGTCAGGATATTTTTGTCCTATAAGGTCAATTTAATCAAAATTGAGAGCCTAGAATGAATTAAGGCTTTAAGAATAATACGTACCTATAATGATACTGACATGAAAAAATTACATATGGAGGGTATGTATTTATATATTCTTGCATAATGTTTAAATAACATATAATATATAAGTAATATATTGATCTCTCATGGTTGCTCTCTGTTCGTATGGAGTGAATAATCTTATCTATATTTAGATGAAGAAAAATGAAAATTTAATATTAAAAATTGATATCCATATAAAAAGTTGATGACATTAACCAGGTTTATGACATATAACCGTATATTGTATGTAGTTGGTTATAATTAGTATAATAAAGCTGCTACGGGGTCATAAATATAATAATGCTTTTTAAGAGTCGTAAGATCAGGACATTTTCGATCTTACAGAACATTTCAGGTAATATTTTCGAGATATTACTTACTAGACCTTACTTTAATTTTGAAAAACTACTAATGATTTTTGTTCTGTATTGTTTATTGTTATTACAATAATTTCCTCTTTCGCGTTAATTTGTTAACTAAAATTAACATTTAATAACTATAACTTATTATTCTTTGTTAATTAATAAAAATATACATCTTATTTTACGACAATGTATATGTTGAAAACAGTTACAGCAAAAATGCAACTGAAGAGCGTATTTAAAGTATTTTTTTGATACTTTTTTCTCTAAAATTCCAAAATAATGCATATATTTTCCAGTAGTTGCTATTATTCCTGGTATATTTCAAAAATATAAATTATTTTTCGTATATTCTTGAAGCAACAAAATGACTCTCTTATTAATTAAAGCTAAAATATATGTTATAAAGTAGGGCAATATTAAAATATTAAAAAGTTCCAATTGCCTTAGTAACTCCATCAAACCCATCTGTCAAAAGACTTCCAAGCAACTTCAAGTAATTGCAATAAGTAAAAAATTTCTTTCCTCCAGACGACAACTGTTTCATAACTGTCACCCGATACTACTTTTAGAGTAATGTGCACATTATTATCCATAGATTAATTAACAATATTAAGTGGGCATCACAAAACGTCGTTCAACTTACCTAACAATACGTGGAGTATGTTCTTTGTATCTTGATGTTCCTATATTTGTAGTTTTCCCTATTAAACTCTATATTAATCGTTCTCATAATTCGGTGTATACGGAGCCTATTATTAATCTTTTTAACTTCACTCGCCGCATTGTTTAAATGTACTTTATAGAGGTCAGTTTTATAATATTTGATTTCAGCATTTGTAGTAAAATTTGAAATAGTTTAATATTATTCATTAGTATATAGCCAAAACATCATATCAAAATGTTCACAATAACATACTAGAATTCTCAGGCGTGTATTAATCGATAATCAAACTGTTCATCTTCGAAGTCACAAGCTTACTCATATTAAGTGCGATGTATTCACTTTTTGATAATGATTTAATTATGAAAAAATAATGAGCTTAATTAAAATGAACTTATTTTAATTTTTCTATGATATATATACTACGTTTAATATATAAAATATGTTAAATGTAGATCTTTGCTATACTTACTTGACTACTAGAGGTCACTAATAAGAACTTTTTAATTATAAAATATTCAACATAGAAGATAAAAAAACCTCGTTTTCTGTTCATAATATTCACACATAATATTCACATAATGCAGTTTTTGTTCTTAAAACTTGTATTTAGTCTTTTTCGCATCATTTTGTGTGAACAGGATGTAAGGAAACATATATTTCAGGAGTTTTGTTAAATTTTACCGACTGATGCGACATTTTTTATTATAATATAAAAAAGATAAAACGTTACTCACTATATATCTATAATTATGAATATTTCCATTATTATGATACATATTTGTTTTAAATCAGGCTATATTATCTTAATTAACTAGTCTGTGTTTTCCACATGTTAAAATATATTTATTTTATTCAGCGACCTTCATGGTTTGTATTCCTAGTTATTACATTAAAAGAAGTCATAGGAGCTGATGACGACTACAACATTATAAACAGAGATGGATCATATCAATTCAACTATAACAATCCGGATTCCTATCATTTTGCTGATGCCAACAGGAATAATGTTGTTAGGGGAGAATTTGGAGGAAGAAATCCAGCCACAGGTAAATTTACTTTGATTGAAATTAATAGCCAAACCGCACTATTTTTGATGCCCTAATTCTGAAATAAATAGAGACCCTATCATATAAAATTAGTTTTAATATTCTGTAATATTTATTTTGTGTAACATGCATCTGAAAGTTATTATTTTGTGGAGTGAATAATGGAATCTATAATTATATTATCTAGTACATATTGGAAACAGTTGCACATTTCTATTTTGAGAACCAAGTATGTCATAAGATTCTATTTAAATGCCACCTTTTATTGGTGCTCTTAAGATCCTTAGGTCTTTTTTTCTGAAAGCCATGATGTCGTTAATATTTTTAAGAACTACATTTTCTTATTTGTTTATTTAATGTACAACTACCCAGACAGATTAAAATATAATTAATGGTCAGAATAACATAAACATAAAAAATATAAATATAGAAAACAAAAATAATACAGAGAAACTTAATATAAGATTTAAAAAAAATTATATTTCGTATAAAGGTGAAAGAACAATATAATAATATGAGCAACTAACCAAGTAGATGACATTAAACACAAGAATCTTAATTATCTCTAATATATAGTATATATAGTATACTATAGTATAAAATACATCGCCTAATATTGCCAGTCCTACAATATAAAATATCTAAATCAGACTGGTACTGAGCATAATGTGAGTATATTGGTTTTAATATATTATAAATATGCAGATGAATATTTTAACAAATTTGTTTGTTGTGTCGGCAAATAAAACACAATAAAAGCAAATTCGAGTGAGTGACTGACTCAAGACTTAAGACTCAAGACTTAAGACTCAAGACTCAAGACTCAATGCTCAAGACTCAATACTCGAGATTTAAAACTCAAGACTTAATACTGGAGACTCAAGACTCAATACTCTGAAGACTCAAGCACATCAGAACAGTTAAAATTAAAAGTTTAGAATTATATTTGATAATAAAACAGCAAAGTATATCCATTGCAGTACTAACTCATCAAGACTCGATGATTTATAGACTTAAATCATAAGTGGATAGATGCCAGCAGACTGAGAGAAAAAGTATTTAAAGACATTTTCTCTGAACTTGATGAGTGAATTTCATAACTGGGGCGGCTACAGACGTACAATACATTGAAATGGGTATAATACGTTGAAATATGTTTAAAATATATTAATGTCTACTGATAAAACTAAATTTTCTATAACATTAGCTAGAATATAATTCATATGAGGAACAAAAGTTAATATAGAACCATATAAATAACACCCAAATTCTTAAATTTTTTACGAGTATTTGTTTCACTACCTCTCTCATGATCTCAAACTTATAGGATTAATCTTCTTTACGTAAGTCAAGACATTATATTTGGATATTTTTATTGGCAGTTTGTTATAGTCACACCACTTATCAGGTTTTGAAATCTTTTGTTTGCTTTAATGTTTTTGCAATTGAACAATCTTCTTTGGGTTTTAGTGATGTATATAACTTTACTTTGCATATAGGAGAATAGTAACTTGAATTTCATAACAAATATCATTAATAACTAAAATAAAAAGTAGATGTCCAACAATTGAGCCTTGTGGAACATCTGATATTGCTCTAACTTGAACATATGTAAATATATGAGAATTGACGATCAATATGCTATTAGAAAAATATGATCGAAAAAAAGATGAAGTTATTGATTAGCCCAAAGTTTAACAGTTTCTCAAATAAAATACCATGATCGAGTCTGTTGAAGGCTTTTAACAGGCAATAGATAATATTCACAAGATTAGTTGTTGTTAGATAAAATAAGAACTCATATAAAACAGTTTCACGAAGTTTGCTAAAATTATAATTTGTTATTTTTATTATCGTCACTTGTTTTGGAAATAGAGGTGAATTTTTATCTAGACCAAATATCAGGCAAAGCTACATACTGAAGCGCTAAATTAAAGACAGTAGTTAGGAGATAAACGAAAATAAGGACACAATTTTTATTAAAAGTTCCAAGATACCATCCGGGCCTTTAGTTAATTTATTTTGAATTTTTTTTAAACTAGGTAGACACAGACACCTTCCTCTCTAATACTTGAGATGTTAAGTTAAGAAAATTACATACGTTTATCTTATTCCATCTTTATCATATCTTACTATGAATTATTTCTTTAATTATATAACTATATTAGTTATATAACAAAGTTAAAATACGTTGCATGACATTT
Organism: Rosalia funebris; assembly: GCA_037954035.1. NCBI lineage: Eukaryota > Metazoa > Arthropoda > Insecta > Coleoptera > Cerambycidae > Rosalia > Rosalia funebris. The sequence goes on along the minus strand of JAZFAV010000010.1, from coordinate 7,961,620 downwards.
CTTTTTAGAAAAAATAATATGTTGAATATAATAAAACGCTACAATTCTATTAAATACAAACAAACTCTCAATTAAATATTTAAATTCACTCCATTTACAGTCTGATTTCACAGCAATCGTTAAATACCATGTAGATGATTTTTTAGATATTGTTGTAAGAAAGCCAAGAATTAAGAGCTTATGTCCAGTGACTTGCCAGGCCGTTCCATTTGTATTTTCTTCCAGACAATTAATTTAGAAATATCTCATCTAATTAATGCCAAATAGGACTCTAATGAGAAAGATAGTTTTTATGTTGAATACAAGGTTTTCTCGTTTGTGCTTCATGTATGAAATATCACCAAATATCATTTCAATAAATTTTCTGTAATCTCTAGATATTTTAGTATCTACCTCCCAGTAATCTTTCATTGAAAGAATAACCACCAATATTGATTCCTCCAATAATACCATCCAACTTATTAACATTTAAATATATGAAGAATGAGATGAAATTAATGAAACTGAATAAAATCTATATATTGGGTTTTTATCCATTGTGGATTTCCCTTTACCTAGTATTGACTGTTCTATTTAAGCAAAAAAATTGTTCCTCTTAAGAAAATTATCGTTTTCATAAGATTAGGATTTCTATCATATCATGTTCTCTCGTAATCCTGGTACATTATTTGAAGGTAACCCTCAAATAATGTACCCAGGCATACTTTATATCAATGTACCTTTGCTTATGAAATATTTATGAGGCGTTGATCTTACCATTATAATTTAATACTACCTATTTTTAACAGAGGTGATGTTCTTGTGGCAATCATAAAATTTTGTGTTGACACTTAATTCGTGAGTGATTCGTCATCGACTGATGGATTCCTAATATTACCAAAAAAAATATATAAAATATATACAGGACAGGTTTTATTGAATAATTGATGTACATATTGTCTTCATTTTCTATTACCAAACTTAATTATTGTAATATGTACCAGCATTATAAAAAATGTAAGAAAATGTCTACCACATGTAAGAAAATGTTTATCAATCATGTCCAGATATATGTATAATTAAAGTGAAATAGGTCAATGTTTAACATAAATATTTTTCTGAGAACATTCAATATTAATTTTCTTCCAGAATTATTGTTGTAGAATATTGAAATATGTACCTGTAACACTAAATCCTTGGATATATCATACGGAATACATAAATAATGTTCTATATTCAATTCAGCTCCTGATTAAATGAGGAGTTACAGCTGACTAACATTACCTAAATTAATATCATATGTTCCTTTCATTTATTTTTTTCTTGTGATAGGTGCTATTGACTCAACAATATATACAGCCGGCCCACGAGGGTTCAGACCACGTGGTAAAAACGTTCACAGAAAATATGACCTTAATCAAAGTGGCCCTAGGCCTGTCGGATCTCGGGATGACCCCTACTATGATCCTTTTGAAGACCCCAGCTACAGTTTCTCATTTTCAACTGGAAGATATAATAGAAAAGAGAATGCAAATAGGTTAGGAGACGTAAACGGAGCATACTCGTATACGGATGATGTTGGCGAGCGTCACCATGTTGAATTCATAGCTGGCAAAGATACGGGGTTTCACGTAAAAACACCCTTTCCTGATTCTAACCCCCGAGCTTATGGTCCCCTTTATTTTAATGGACGAGGAAAGCCGATTCCTAGAGGAAGGACGTCTATCCAGAGGGGTCTTGATGGAAGTTACAGGTAATTTTAAAGCCAAAGTTATAGGTAATTTGAAAGCCATAAGACTAATTGATCATTCTGGCAAAATTTACCCGTATACTGCTAATGCTAGTGGCGTATTGATTATAATTATGAAAATTGTAAGATTCACTATCACTCAGTTAGTCAAAATATTCCTATGTGTCCCGTTTATACAGAACGTTTCACAATATGTAGTGGACATGATTAGTTCACATGCTCAATTATGTTCACATGAATGATATTCAAGTGATGATTGCTGGCCTCAACAAAAATAAATAAAAAGGTTCTTATAAACTGTCCAAGCGTATATTATTTATTCCTTTATCGGATGGATGGGCACAATTATTGGAGTACCGAGTACAATACCTATGCGTTCAATAATCAAATTATACTTTATCATCGGAATAACAATCTACAATAGCTTCAGATCCAAATCTAAAAAGGCCTAGTTGTGTCCATCACTATTAATTAATTAATGCATCATAATATGTATGCACCTTATCTTACGACGTGTATCGAGATACTGAGTCTTATCGAGATACTCAGTGATAGAGTTTAACAAAAATATAATTATTTTTTATATTCCATTATACCAAGATCAGTAAACCAAATAGGTAAGGAGGTACACAATACCTTACCGGGGCGCATGTAAAAAGTACATGTACCCGGTTTTATTAAAGTATCAAGCCTCGTGGCGTACATATTGATCCCGAATAGCTGTAGTAAGCCTGCAGTTGCCGCATCATAGACATCCCGATTTTTTCCAAAAATGTCGAGTGTTTGTCTTATCTACTTGGCATTCATTAACTATGCGTTCTGGGAGCATTTGAATGTTTTCAATTGGGGTAAAATAGTCTTCGGTTTTTAAGGACCTTTAATCCGATACGATTTATCTATTTATTATTTATGGCAACAAAGGTAAAGTGCAGTGACGCACCGTTTTGCATAAACCACATGCGACATCGTATATAAAGCGAGATGTCTCGAGGTAATTCCCTTCACAAAATGTTGACGTTAAAACTCTTCAGTTCAGTTCAGATTCAGTTGAATCTTCAATAAAAAAATCAATTAAATTGTTACATACTGGAGTGGATCGGGATCCTTTGGTGTGAAGATAACACTTAAAGTTGTCCACAAATCATCAAAGCACTATATACTATATTCTGCGTGCGTTTCGCTAACAAAGTTGGTATTATCTAGGGATGATTAAAACTCTCATCATCACCAGTTTTAATCAACTCCAGATGATGCTAACTTTGTTGACGAAACGCACGTCGAGTATAGTGTTTTGGTGTTTTGTGGAAAACTAAGTCAGTGTTAAATTGTTACATATTATTTCCACCCAAACATTGACATTATATTTGGGTTGTTAATGCGATTATATTGTTAATGCGATTTATTATAAAACCACATTCATTACTAAATAAGACAGATAACCTAAAAATAATTTTTCTTATTCGTATCTATTTTGTATCGGGGCGTATCTATTTTGTTTAGCTGGAGCTATACGCACATAAGCACAGTCAACTGATGCAGGAATAGAATCAACATTCGAATTACCCCTAGCTGGCGATTTAGAGTAGCTATTTCTAAGAATCAAACATAAAATTCTATTTGTCGAGAAAAACTATTCTATTTGATTAATTCAATTTGAAGATGTAGAAATTGCTACCGCAAAATCTACACACTATAGCATGTCCAATATTGTCTTGAGCAGCTGTACGCCGAATACTAATACCTGGATATACATACCTCGATGTGCTATAAGATTCACTTGTCAATCTCAATAGTTCTTCATGACCGTTCGTTGAGATTACCTGTTTTTTAAACATTAAAATATTTTTTTGGGGTGAATTAGTGTCAATTGGACTAACATCTCGCGGCTATTACATAATTTGGAGCCAGTCTATACATAAAATGTAAATCTGTCATTTTCTCATTTGTATAATTTATTTTTACAAAATTAGTCAGATTTAACAACAATAACAAATTTTACACTAACAAACATTTACTTTATTTTACTTGCGAGTCTTGATATTTTTACAAAATATGACCACTTGTAAGGAGGTACTGTGTACCAAATTTGGTTTACTTATCTTCACTCAATGGGAAGATATAATAATGCTTATCAAGAATAGAAAAAAGTGTGAGATTCTCTAGATATGCGTCGAAGAAAGAGTGAAGTAGCACTCGGTGGGAAAAGAATGCATGTTATGCGTGACCAGATCGAACTCTATGTACATATATATTCATTGATATTCAATCTACAAAGGTCTCAATGCTACTGGGTAAGACTAGGCTATTTACTAGGCAATTTGTGGGCGGTCCAATTTCGTAGTTTTAAGATTCGTTCCTATGCTTGATGAGCTGTATAAAAAGACCTATATAAGAGTTTTTGATTTATTTATAGGAACTTTTTATCGTTTTCTTGTTTTTATACACATCTTGTCCACAAGTCTTTTTTAAATATTAGGAAACATGCTGTATAATAGAATTATTAGATAATCCAATTAAAGTTTCACTAGAATATAAAAATTATAAATTAAAATAAGTTGGAAAATTTATAGGAATTTATAGGAAGTTTTTATCGTTTTCCTGTTTTTATACACATCTCGTTCACAAGTCTTTTTTAAATTTTAGGAAACATGCTGTATAATAGAATCATTAGATAATCCAATTACAGTTTCACTAGAATATATAAAATCATAAATTAAAATAAGTTGGAATATTTGTAAAACTAGAGTTATTATTTAGTAATACAAAATATATTCTTGTAATTTGTAGATTTGTGTCTGCCGGTCCTGACCAAAGACGTACGGAGGTAAGTGACGCCACTGGCCATGTTAGAGGATCTTACACATACCTAGATGACAAAGGAGTTCAACATTCAGTCCATTACATTGCTGGGCCAGAAACGGGATACAGAGTTCTAAAAAATGTTAAGGGACCTCACTTGCCAACCGTATTCCCATTTAGTCGTCCGGATATACTCCCACCCGATTTTTACGATGGTGGTAATAAAAATACAGATCTGTTTGATACAGCCGCTAGTGGCCACGTTAAACCAACTGGTGGCAAACCTGGAACTAACGATAAGGGCGGCAGTGTTGGCCAAACTGATAGCGATAAAGATGAGTTTAGTTTTGACAACAAAATACCCAATAAACCTAGTGTACCTGTAAAGCCGACGGGTTCCTTTGGAAAACCAAATAAACCTTCCTCCTTTAACGACGATGACTCCGACGATATTGATATCTTTACAGATACCGACACAAGGAGCAAAGAAGTTGGTATGGGTAGCACTGCAGCAAAGCCTAGACCTGCACAGTCAGGCCAAGGATCATATAAACCAGGACTATCTAGTAAAGAAGATGATGGATCGTACAAACCATCTGGAGAAGTCGGCTCTTATAAGCCTTCAAAAGGTGAAGACAGGCCATCTTCATCCATACCACGCCCTGGCGGTTTAGATTCTGGAATTATTCCTCCTAGACGTCTATCGAAACCTGGAGGGAGACCAGGAGGAAGACCAGGAGAAAGGCCAGGTGGTACAGGTGGACGTCCTGGTGGTATAAACAGTGGAGCTGGATACGGAGGAGGGAAACCATCAACAAGCTTTGATGACGGACATGATTCCAACGAAGTAGGTGACGACTCTCTCTTTGGAAGTGAAAGTAATAATGCTAGGCCGCCTTATAGTGGCAGACCTGTAATTCAAATTGGCACTACAGCAGGATCATGTGCGCGGTGTAAAGGAACTATTGTTACTAATGTAGGCGATAAACTGTTAACTGTTCCTCCTGGGGTTTCAGTAAGAGCGCACGTACAATCTATAGACTTGCTACCAATTATACCCACTGTGCCGTCCCCTAGTGAGCAATATAAAGCTGACGTTGATATGAAAACGGAGCAATTGAACGAGGCTACAAATGATATTGTCAGTATGGCTACAACTGAGAACAAAAGTGGACAAATTACAACAGAGGAAACGATAACGACAACGATAAATTCTAGTGCGAACTCAACTGATACGTAGACTTTGTCAATTAAAATATTGTGAGTTTTTGTATAATAAATTATTTTTGTTCAGTCTTTATTTATTTAGTAAACAAGCTGTGAGGTTCTATAAACAAAACATGGCCATGAACTTCAAGATAAATTTATATACATATTTGGGATTCCAAAAAAATCAGGGCAAGGTGTAAATATACGGATACAATTTATTTTCAGTAAAACTGCCTAATAAGTAATAAGAAGAGGACAAATGACAAAGTTTGAGACCAACAAACTGGAGAATACTGAAGATATAATTCACATATTTATCGATCAAAATTTGTAATATTATCAATAAACATAAATGTTGGGAACAACACTAACTGAGTTTTCCACAAAACACTATACACTACACTTGACGCGCGTTTGGCGAACAAAGTTGGCATCTTCTGGAGATGCTTAAAACTGTTACAACAGTTTTAATCATTTAAAGTATATAGTGTTTTGGTGTTTTGTGGAAAACTCAGTTAGTGTTATCTTCACACCAAAGGTTCCAACCTACTCCAGGATAAATGATGGGAACTACAACAGATATGTGTATATTTAGGCATAATATTAATAATCATTATAATAAAGCAAAAGACACATAAAACAGAGCGACGATTCACTTAATTTATGTTTATACTTTGTTTGGTTAAATAAACAGTTAACTAACAAATTATAATATTTGTTGTACATGGTGAATTCTATTTACGAAGTACGAGTAACATTATTTTTGGTATCATTTTAAATATTTATACAAAATGCAAGGGTAGGTCGATGTTTAACCTAAAAGGTATGTCTTCTAAATGTACATGAGAGATACTTTATATTATTCAATAATATCCTGTATATTATTGAATGCTACTTGATGGACTCATGTCAACGATCTGTTACACTTGAGCACTAACTAATTGATTACTTAATGACAACTATTAAACTATGAGATACTGGAAGAGTGTGTGAACGTTATTATATATTTAAATGTTTTAAATTAAAATAAACATCCAAATTGTTCTCCAGTTAATTATTGGCAATAACTTGGTCTATAGTAGAACTCCTTTATGTAAAACTTAAGATCAAATATTTCTTAGATTCGATACATGAAATCTGGAAAAAGTAATGAAGTAATGAACAATGATGTTTTAAATGACGTGTACTGACAGTGATAAGAACATACAGAGTGTGGGTATCGCCAAAGTGTTTCCTACATATTTACATGTATCTTTATGCAATATTCTTTCAAATTTCATTAAAAAAATTAAATATTTAACAATATATTCGTAAGATACATTAAGCATGAAATATAACATGTAAAATCATAGTAATTCTAGTCCTTATGGGGTAGCAGTGGCTTAGACTAATTTGGGGCATATACCCTCGATATTAGTCAATCAAGGGGGGCGGTGGTTACTGGAATGGATTAATTGGGGCTAGCTCGTCTACAACTTCTAGCGGCTTGTATATTAGTGGACTTGCGGAAATTACATAAACTGAGGCGAAGTTTATGTAATTTCCAGGAACTATCCCTGGGATAAGCTGTAAAAATGTAGGGCATTTCTCTATTACATGGCATGTAAAAGATTTGGGAACCCCCAATTTTTTTACTTGTCTAAAAATATTTACAAAACCTCCATTACCTCGTTTTCTGGCGTTGGTGATATACCTTGGTAATGTAAATAGATTGAAGTTAAATAACAATATAAAAAAATACTGATTCATATCTATTTTTTTGAATATTATATTTCTCACACTATTATTATCACATGTGTATTTAAGTTTTATTGAACATATATCTCGAAGATAACATGTGGGTCAAAATTACGTTTAAAAGGTTATTCGAGTTATTTAACTTTTGACCTAAAGATACCATAATTAGGTCATTGACTTTAAAAGTGAATATAATTATTGCTGTATTGTGCATTTTTCTAAATATGTAATTATCGTAATAAATTTATCTCTTGAGTCTCTTAACTGAGACTTAACATATTCCTGAGATCTATTTTAATTAGAAATACGAAATAGTTATTAGGTACGAACGCGTATAAGTAGTATAAGAATATCTGTAATAATGAAATAATTCCAATGTCACAATACTAGACAATAAAATTTCAAAAAGTGATATATTCAAGACTAACTTATTTTGAGCAAATAGAGTCCAGAAATTAATAGAGAATAAATGGGTGGAAAATAATTCAAAGAGAACACATCCTATCGAGTATGGAATTAAGTTTCAAGTGGAATTAAGAAAACGCAAAGTCTTGGTATTATCTAATTTATTTTTTTTATAATCTGATTAGATACCAAAATAAACCTCATATAAATAAAGGCAACTGAGTTCGATTTGAATTATTTTTTAAGTTGTCTCTAATAGAATATTGTTGTGTTGATGTTGATCAATTGAATGTACGGTATACCTAAGTAACATTCAAAATATAATTATAATTAAATTCTATAATTAAAACTTTTATTTTGTTTTCAATACTGTAAAAATAAAACCCGTCACAGGTAGGATTCGACATCTGTCCCGGATCGGAACCGAACGAAATACAGCTGTTTCGAACTTATTAGTTCTCATCAGTGCCGTACACGGTACCCCGATCCAGGACAAATGCCGAATGAACTCTATAGGGTATATATCTTTATCGATACGATCTATGTCAGTAACATATAAGTCGGAAATCGAGAAAGGAACCACCAAACCGCCAAGCGGTTATCAAAGTAGTTCCCGAATAGCAAAGCTATTACATAATCGTTCTAGGAAACAACTACTCCTCGGGCTATAGCCCCGCCAGGCATTGAAAGGAACCACCAAGCCACCAAGATTTCCGACTTATATGTTACTTCAATACTGTAACACTGAAATTAACATTAATGTCACTAAAATATATATATATATATATATATATATATATATATATATATATATATATATATATATATATATATAAGTAGTATGAGGAAGATATTTTTTCTGGTGAACCTGTTTCCTACTATGGTTAAAATGATGGCTATTATAATGGTTTACATCATTTTGACCAAGCACCCTTTAAGTGCTTGGTAAAGAGGATATAAAATAAGAAGTACTATTTCTTCTAGTGAATATTCTGTTGTGATAAAGAACATGTTGTGTTGGCTTTATAGTCCATTAATATTGACAATATATAGTGTGGCTCACTTTGTTGTTGCATGCATTGCTATCCCTGGTATTAGTAGAGATAGAGAGACGGTTAAATGGCAAATGTAATTAAATTATTTTATTTGTATTTCACTGAATTATCAAATACCTAATTATTTTAAGTAATTTCAAAAAACCTACACTGCATTTTCAACATATCTCTTCAGGCTGCTGACGGAAACTTTTACACGCTTACGAATATTTTTGGAATATACAGCGTACATTCAAAGAAGCCATTTATCAATAAATTAATATCGGCATATTACCCAGTCATTCTTCAGAAACATTTTAAACGCTTCCCAAAAATTTTAATAGCTGATTAAATTTTATTAAGTGAATTTTGCATTACGTGTATTAAAGTCCATATTTTTGCAAATGAAAAATATGAGTAGATATACTTGTATATGAATGTACATACGAGTATATAGGAAGACCTGTTGAAAGAAGTTGTAATATTGTTTTTCTCATATATTTTACATTTTGATAGTTATTAATGTCAGAAATACATACACTTCTTGCGTATGTTGTGCTGCCAACTTTTGGATATTAAAGTTATATTGTTTATAGCTTTATGATTGTTTAATTGTTGTTGATTCTACAAAGGTGACAAATTACCACTAATTAATGATATAAAATTAACATCAGGTAAAACATTGAATGTTCAATTTACGTAAATATTGTAATTATTTTATAGGACTTTGATAATTTTATACTTATTTCAGAGATAATTTTCCTACATCTATATACAGCGTGACAACTATTTATGGAATAAATTTAGTAATTCATTTAAATTTCATAAATAATGCTTGCATGTACCGATGAATATACTTAATTTTATGTCATGGGACATCTATCTGCTCTTAACGGTATTAATCTTTCTCTATAGTGTTTCTGAGATTATTTTAAATAAAAGCCTGTCTTTTATTATATTATTTGAAATCATTTATTCAGTACTCTTGTGTTTCCCAATTAATTTACAGTTGATTAAAAATATACTGCTATCGAAAGTTTTAATCTTTAGAATGGTAGTCACCCATCTTACTTAAATAAGTTTCTGCAAATTAATAAAATGGTAATTATGGTTATAAACAATCATAATTATGGAAAGAGATGTAGATTCCACTTTATTGCAACTGGTATTTATTCGAATTAATCCATTTCAAGAGACTTCTTATCGCCACTGATTCACTTCTAAATATCAAATTTTCTATATGCAGTTTTATATCAAATAGCTAAAGTTGAGATGCATAATGTTTTCACAACTTTTGAGAAAACCTGAGATAAATCATCCATACAAAATTATGTTCTATCAAGTAAGAACGTAATGTACCCCTGAAATATAGGCAATATTAAATTATACACTCTATGTGTACATTCTCCTCCATAGTCTGATGCTTTAGGAGAAATAAGTCGATCTTTGTGTGTCCAAGAAAAACTACATTTTAGAGAAACGTATCGAAAATGGTTCATTACATTCCTTCTTCATGGTACAGGAGCTGATATTTTTGCTGTAAGATAACCCTCACTGCCATAAGATGATCCCATTATTTTTGCTCATTTATTTACGGTTATTGGCTGACATGTTCGTTTTCTTCATAGGAACTATGAATCAGCTATTCAGTATCAGGGGGGTAACAGATAATAGTGTTGACCTTTTATCGGTTTTGACTATTTTATGTTCACCTGATTTACTTCCAGAAGAAAAACTTCCCAAAAGGTGAATGATCTATGAATTTCTTTTTTCGATGATATAAGCAAATAGATACTTACTATAAATATTTAAATCTACGAAAATGCATTTCTAATAATAAATTGATGCAAGATTAATGAATTACGAATTAGTTTTATTAATGGACAGTCTGTTCTTTCTTCAAAATATTGTACGATCTCAAAGCTCGGAAATTAATAACGTCAGAAATGCGAACGAAAATATCTAAAAGTGTTGACTGAAGTGTTAAAACTGAAACCTCATTCATTTTAATGTTACTGAATATATTTCACAAATGGGTTCAACACTGGTTGTACAGTGTATTAAATTTATATCTCATTTATTACCATAAATTAACCAATATTAATTAGTATATTAAAGCTTTGATAATTTCTAACGGTATCATCAAATGACTACTATAATAATGACCACGTCTTTAATGATGTGTATGCCAGATCCATGCTAAACAGCCATGGGACGGAGAAGTATAATGCAGTTTAAGAAGTTTTAAATCAGGACATGGAATAATATTTGCAAATTTCAAATTATTTTAAAATAATGTATTACCTACTAAAAGAAATACGTAAGTCACGATTGACATTACAAATAAATAATTTAGATGAGCCAACGAAGAAAAGTGAAGTAAAAAATGGTGAATTTATTATTTAGAGATTAAATGTGATGAAGGATAATAAATATTTTTTAATATATATTTTTTTATTTCTGATGAAACTAAAACCCTATACATATGCACCGTCAAAAACCTCTGGTTTTATTAAAAGTTCATTACTGATTATATTCGTATACATATTTTCCTATTAGTTGTTCCGACGAAAATTTTTTATGAATGTGAATACATGAAATACTCAAATTGATATGTGATTTCTTCCATATTAGGTCTAATATAAATCAGTTCATCAAATCATCAAGTAGTAGATTGTAGAAAAACATGTTGTAATATATTACTTAAAAAATGTTATGATTTTCATATTGGCTTCTTAAAAACATGATTTCTAAGAAATTGTGTTTTTAAATGCAGTCTCATTTCCTTAAAAGAAACTTATTACCTATTTACGATAACAATACTCTAAATTTTAATATCACAGGAATTGACAACCAATAACATTTTAGAGTACTCAAACAACTATAAAATCAATATTTATATAAACTTTATTTATAATAAAAATGTAATTAAAGTTTAAATACAATTTTTGGAAATCGATTTATATAATAATCTAAATTAAAAAATCATTGATATATATATAATTTCATTAAGATCATTTTGTTTCTTTTTATTAATTGAAAATTTAGGTTCTACATGATCTATATAATTATCCATATATATCATGTTATTATAATACTATATGAATATATAGTATTACGTTCGATATAATTCATATACAATATAAAATTCGGCCAGTTTAAACAGAAATGATCTCAGAAAAAGGAAGAGACTTTTGATTGTAAAAAATACACCCAAATTTGGCAATTTAATTATTGCAAGTCATTAAAATATTAATTTATGATAACATGTTCTGTTTGCTAAGAGATTATATCCACTACAAGTGATGGATAATGGTGGTAGTAATCGAAAACCAGGCTGCGGAGGGATAGGTTACGCACACAGAGAAAAATAAATACATCTATGCTCCAGGAGCCAAATTCACCCCCATCGAGACTCAAAACTCATTAAATGGCACCTTCAATGCTACATACGGTCCTCGCTCCGAATTACAGTACGAATAACGTTGTTATAGACATTCTTGACGGATAATGACAGGCCACCATCCATATTTCAAACGCAGAGCGAGTGTTTGACATTATTCGTTCGACGTTAGAGACTGAGCTAAATACCACATATTCTTAGTTTTGAATTTCAGTTCTATTATTTTTCTCTATACAAAAATAAAAATGTAAACTGTACGGAAAACAGAAGTAAAATTCTATGAATTATTTATTTATAAATATTGATATCTTTGTATCCTACATATTTAATATGTAGTTAAGAAATTAGAAGCAATCTTTTGATTTCTTTTTTTGTATGTAGTATCGAATGCAATTAAAATTTTACTAGTTGAAAAGTTACTATTTAAAAAATAGTACTGTTGTTCTTTTGTGTTTTTCTTCTACAATAATTATTTTAATAATTGGATCTTTGAAATTTTTTTTTAAATTAATATAAATAATCTATTGCATTTTTTTATTAAGCTTGTTTAAGTCCAACATGAATCTCAACATGCTATTACTGGAGTAAGTTGGAACCTTTGGTGTGAAGATAACACTGACTTAATTTTCCACAAAACACCCAAATACTATACACTACACTCGACGCGCGTTTCGCCAGCAAAGTTGGCATCATCTGAGCCAAGTTGCCATCACCTGGGGATGATTAAAACTGATTTTAATTATCTCTAGATGATGCCAAGTTTGTTGGCGAAACGCGTGTCGAGTATAGTGTTTTGGTGTTTTGTGGAAAACTAAGCCAGTGTTCTCAACATGCTAAATAGTCATATTAAATTCCAACACAGTTTCTTTTGTACTGCATAAATTATAAATAGCTTGTGAGAAAAGGTCAGGTTTTACTTCCTTCTTTGTGTAAATTAATAGCTAAATTTTTCATCTGTTGTATGCATTGCATATGCAATAAGACACAAAATATTATTTTTGGTGGTCTTTATTTTTACCTGCTGATTTTTTTTATTATTTTTCAAATCATAAACATCCATAACCCAATGAATTCATCCTCGTACTTTCTAAACAATTCTGATTATGTTAACGGGGTAATGTAGGCCATAGGGGTAAGGCACACCATATTGAATATTTGTCGGCACTATAAATGTGTCAGCAGTTGGCGTAATGAAATTTACGGACTTCAGTTGTTCTTGGGGTCTGGCGTTCTGCGTCTGAATATCTAGAGGAATTTGCCCTTGGATCAGCTCCTGACTTTGCTGAATACCTTTTTGGTCGAGCTGATTAAGCAAAGTGCTGCCTGCACTGGTAGGCAACTGAGCAGATTTCACAATCGGTATTTGTTGATGGATCGCACCAGATGGATTAACTGCAACTCCACGGTTCTCTTGGATGGTGTATGAGTAATCCTGGCCCGACTGTTTGACGTTTACCGAAGATGATTCTATCGGCACCACTGATGCAGTGTGAGCTATTGCCAGGATTGACGAAACTATTAAAATTACCTAAAATATATAAGAGTTATTAACTAAATAATCTAAATTAATTATTGAGATATTTATAGTTTTGATATTATTGAGATATTATTGGAGTCTTCATAACTACATGATAAACAGAAGCGTTTACAATATGATGTAGCTCTTAGTACTATAACTATAGCTTACAAATTGGTTGCTCTTAATTGTAATCAATAGAAATCCTAATTTTATCCTAATTTTATTAGAATTTTATCAATTATTATAATTATGAGTGACGAGGTGTTAATAAGCAGAATATACGATTCTCGGACACTAAAAATCTTCGAATAATTCAAGAGAAAGAGCTGTATATAATTCGTGTAAAATATTCAGTGTGAAATGACTTGACAACTAGAGTGATTATCCTTTTGAGGTTAATCACAAAATTCACAGCTCCACAAAACCCCATGGAATTATAGTTTCAGCAGGACGGTGCCACATGCCACACTGCTAAGTAGAGTATTGCCCTTTTAAGAACTGTATTTCCTAACAGAATAATTTCTCAAAATTGCGATCTGAACTGGTCTTCAAGATCACCTTCGAGGGGTCACGTAAAGAAAGAGTATACAAAAATAAACCGCGGACACTTCTGGAACTGAAAGGCAACATTAGAAATGAAATTTGAATAATGCCAATAGAAACTTTTACATTAGTGATAGAAAATGTACTGGTTATAGCAAGACTGTGTAAAAAAGAAGAAGGCAGTCACCTACGAGACGTTATTTTTCACACTATTTGAAAAATAAATGGGTTACCTACTTATGGTCCATCTTGCACATATTAGAAAGATATAAGAAACAAACTTAAACATTTTCTTCGTAATATTTATTTGCAGCTTAATTTTATTAAACGATCATATTATTCAAAATTTGTATTTCAAAACTTTAGAACAATTGTTCTCAATGCCAAATTGTTCAAATGCCAAAAGTACCTTTTAGAGTTCTAATTACAGATTCTGATATTTTTGCATTATTCGTGATATAACATTTATCTATAGGATAATTTATATTAATCATGTCATTGCCTATGTCAGATCTCCTAAACAAATACATTTTAGATTAAGTGTATTGAAGAGCAACGGATTCAATAATTGACTTAAAGACCAGCCAAATAATGACTTACTTTCTTGTGTATATATATATATATATATATATATATATATATATATATATATATATATATATATATATATATATATATATATATATATAATTTCAAATATTAAATTTAATAATACCTACTGAATGTTATTTAAAATTTTATTTTACATTTTCTATCTAATATATACCAAATATATTGTATTTAAAAAATGTGCATGGAGATTTTGCTTATCGTAAAAATTATTTATTAAAGAATAATTTCTATTCTTTATGTAATTTTTTATGTCTATTAATTTATTAAATGAAGTTATAATTTGTTTATACCGTTTTAATACACACTAAATTTGATTATTTTATTAGATTGTGATAAAACAAATAAAACCCCTCAGTAATAAGTTAATTAAAACAAAATGACCAACTATGTCTAATATTTTTGTGTTTTTTTAAGTTACCGATAATGGAAGACTAATATTCTTATAATTAAAAAATAACTGTTTAACAATAAGGAATGATTTTGTAACAGTTCTTATTTTTATATATTAAATTAACTTAATTATACTAACTTATATTATATTAAAATAAATTACCAATATAATATAGTCAAAATGTTACATATAAATATGATGTTATATTTTCATGCAACATATTACTTTTAGCATTATTATATGTTTTCTTGGATTCGGTAAGTAAGTAAATTTGGGAAGTAAATTTTTTGAGAAAAACCTTTAAAACTATTAATATTTTCTCATTTTTATGTATAGTGGAATACTCAGTTTCTTCTTCAAATTCACACGAATTTAGGAAGTGTTAAAAATAATCACCGTGAATTATTAAATATCCTAATAATAGCTCTTGTTATTTCAATTTCCACTCATCAAATACTTTAAAATGTTATATGTTAATAAAGGTAATTTAAAGTCTCGGATATAAAAGTACTTCCGAAAATAAAAGAAAACTACTGTCTACTGTTATAGTGTGATGTTATAATTTATATGCATATACATACTGTATTAAGAGATATTTCTCTTGATGTATGTAGTCATATATAGTAAGAGCATAGGAACATAATCCAAATATGTAAATCCAAATTAAATCATTAAAATGAAAAATATCTTTGTTTTGGGTAACCGAAATATCCAAAACCGAAGTATCTTTTTCGTTGCCATGTATATAAGACATAAGTAATAGTATGGAACTTTTTAGTATAACTACAAAACGAAAAGGTTATTTCATTATGAATTATGTTAATTTTTGTTAATATCTCTGTCTCTATCTTCATTATATCTTGTCTATTTAAAATCTTTTTCAAAATTTAATTTATAATTTATCCTAAATAAATCTGTCTTAAATCACCATAAATCTATATATAACTACAAGCTGTGTGTAGAATAGTCAATATAATAATGACAGTGGATAAATAAGAAACAATAATTTCATTAATAATTACAATAATAAGTAAAACTCACTGTATTCATCTTCTTTAAGTCTTTTATCTCTCGCCGTTTCCACTAACTAACATAAAATAAAGACAAGCAATGCCTTTTATATAAAGCATAATAAAAATGCTAACTTCTCAAAGTGGATACCTGAATTATAAATGAAAAATAAAAAAATACTGCAGACAGTATTTTTTTTAAGTTAGCCAATGATCTTTGTTCTTGTATTACATAAAAACAAATCAAGTAACCTCTACATACGTTTTCTTGATAGGTGACTATATTATTCCACCAAAACTCTGCGCTTTGAAACAAACGATTGAAATAAAGGATAATAATAGCGATAGATGTTCTATGTTATTAATAATAAATAATTAAACATATAATACACAGTACAAATAATACACAATAAATACATAATATACTTATGGTTCAATTTACGTGGTGAATATATTAAAACTACGAGTATTATATTTATAAATTAATTAGTTTCACAATTAATAAATTAATTAAATTTGTATAAAATGTAAAAAATATTGCCGATATTTATGAAATTATTGTTAGGTACATCGTTGAAACCGAGGGTGAAACATGAAGCTTCATGATATTGAAGGAAAATGTGTTCAGTAATTGATTTACAACTTCATCTATAAATAATAAATATTGTTTAACATTATTAATTCAATGTAATTACTGTATTTTAAGATATACCTTGCAGAAGACTATACCTTCCCCGTAACTGTGTTGCAGTTATTTTGCGCATATAATTGCATTTGTATAACATGGTGTTATCCCTAACATCCATCTCGTAAATTCCATGATATTTGGACGAAATATTTGTGGAACACAGAGCAGGACAATTTTATTTAATCACTTGTGTGTTCATTGGAGAACAATTTAAAATGTAAAATTTATGTTCAACCTGATTGTTCAGAAAATTTGCGTTAATATATTGTTAGTTAATATCGTTTATTTATTAATTAATCCATAGTGTGTGAATATGTTTGAAACAGAATCTATGTTATGGTATGGACGTTAGTAGATAAAATTTCACATATTTATTAAAACTATTCGTTAGGTAGTGACTTTATTACGTTTGTTTGGAATAAGATGTCTCAGATTTGGCAAAAACTGTCGAATATAAAAATTATGGTCGGAGTATATTGGGAAAATTTAAATATTTGGAGTAAATTTTAGATTTATGGAATACAATCTACTTAAAGTATGAAATAATACCAATCATAGAATGTTCTATTACTATAAGGAGAATAGCCAAACAACATTCTAATTAGAACAGTAATATGACTAAGAGTATAAGATCCATGTCAAGAACATGTAAAGCGATGCATTCACAGGTATTCTAGGATTTCACAAGTATTTTTCTTTGAAAATAAATGTGGCATGATTTTTTCAACTAAATTATTTTGACACGAAAAGGCTTCTGTTACTTTCAGTAGGTCACTCTGTATACATTTTATTCGAGATTCGTCATAGGAGACACGGCTCGATGCATTTCTAGTTAATTTGTCCCAATTATTGTTATGAGGAAAAATGATAAAGCTATTAAAATAGTTGTTATTATAAAGTTGAAAAATGTAAGAGTTTCTTTTTTAGGATAAATAAAGTAATGTTTGTTTTTGCTTTCTCCCTTTCGCGTGAATATCTTCTTCATATAAATGAATTTTAAATTCGATTTAATAATTACAATGCCTAACGGGCAATAAGAAATAAGTGGCATTCTATTAGTATTCTATTTATCAATAAAAATCAATAAAACTTCATTTTGCAAAAATTTTTTTAAATAGTTGGTATTTAAAGTAATAAAAAAATTATAGAATTAAATAAAATTATAGAATTAATTATTAGAACGTATATTTTTAAGTTATATACCAATCTGATAATATACGGTAAACCTTGGTGGAAATTATGGAGATCGAACTGGTTCCATTTTTAACAAAAGTAGTGTAACCAGACAGAGTAAATGTAAGAAATGCACGTCAAGATGGAATCTAAAATTGTATAATTTCTTATAAACATTTTTCCCTTGTGTTTTTACTGCCATGTAAATTTCAGTTATTATATATTTGGATGGATATTGAAACAATAATTTCTATGCCACAAATGAATGATTTATTGTAAAATAGTAACCATATAGAGATATGTGATTGTGCTAAGTTTATTTCTGTTGAACAATGCACATATACTCGTACACTTAATTCTAGTAAGGATGTAAGTATAAAAATACTGTAACACACTATCAAAATCTAACTGTACATGCAATTGTTTAATGAAAAAATCGGTTTGAATTATATATTAAAAATTAGTATCAGATTTCGAGCAGTTCTGTTAGAGATATAATTCTTCCAAGTGGTCTATCCACAGTTCTAAGTTCTATGATTCTATTAGAAAATAGTCCTAATCTCTACACCTTCGCCATTTTTAAATCCAACTTGCAGGGTTGACAATAGTACAATGAATAAATAGTATTTGAATTATCCTGCATTATTTAGTTTTTAGATTGTACAATATATTTAATGGGAGTTGTTTCTCTTAAGAGTGGCGATAATTATTCTTAAAATTTTCAAAGTTATAGCCAATTTCTACTACCGACCTGTCCATTTTGAATAGATTCTCGCTTATAGTTTCTTTACTATTAAAACATGTACACAGTGCAGAGTATGAATATAAAAAGTGGCTTAAGACCGAAGACTGAATTTATGTTTGACTTAATTGATGTCGTGTAATTTATTATTTACTTTACTAAATCAGTAAGCATTTCGGCCCTTCTCAGATAAATATAATCCCACCATGAAGTTACCAGATTATATGTGCGGGAATAAATCGAATCGAACAATTCAAAATAAAAATTATGCAAAATTATGAAATATTATATATAAAATGGAATATAAACATTTCTTATTAATCTTCTAGGACGTACACTGAAACCTCTTAATATTATCACCAAACGTTCATTCTTACTAACTAGTAAATGATTACAAAAATGAACTGGCGAGAAATTACGAGGGTAGTGCTGAATTCATTAAAAAAAATTTCAACCGTCAAGAAACCAAGAAATCTTGCTTGTGACTGATTGTGGCGAAATTATTAGCGTTCTGTAAGTTGTTGTCTTCAACAAGAATGTGGCAATATCTTACATGTTACATGTAGACCACATACGTTACATTTTGTGGCTGAAGAAATTCGAAAATTCATTCCAAGTATAAATGGATTAATATCATCTACAAAAACGGTATTTCTCAAATCTCCTAAATGTATTCTGAAATTTCACTCATAATGTCTCGATGTCACTCAACCACCACAACTGAATCTTACTCACTGAGAAACCTGGTTACAGGCAGAATTTTATTATTTTGGGAATTCCCACAAAGTGTCTATAATAGCACAATATTATTTTAATGAGGCAGCTGGTACCAAAGAAAGTCAAATGATATTTCATGATCCTCAAGTTGAAGCAGATTTACAAACTATTCATATCAATTACACAGGACTGACTAGTGGAGGAAATACAAAAAGATTCCAAAATCTTTCCTTGTTAGTCGAGTCATTGCAAATAGTTGATGCAGTACACATACAGATCATAGTTTAAATCATCTAAAAAATAATACTGCTATAGGAAACTTTGACTATGTTTTAAAAAAAGTTTCGGATTGTGCCAAATTAAAATTCTTCATAGCTTAGAAAATATTTGTTCTTCATTCACAGATCCGTTACGTAATTGCAACGATTATTTTAATTATGTCAATTATATCAGTAGATGTTCACTGGTTTAACTGAGCTAATCCAGCTGATAACTTTGTCTACGAGGGTAAATATATTACAATGTTGCATACATTATACCGTATAATCAGATGCTTATTATTATTTTATTACTTAGCATTACTTATTTTATTTTATTTAAAATATTATTAAGTAACGATGGTGACGCCTCTGGTATGCTGATGAAACGAGTGGTTCAGGGATCAGCAATTCCAGGAATAGTTTTCTTATCTCTCGAAAAGTGTTAATGCCAACAGGTTGAATAGGATTCAACCTGTTGAATAGGATTCAACCTGTTGAATAGGACTTGAAAAGGACATTTACCATTTTTGTTATATATAAAAAAAATAGATGATTAACATATTCCGTGGCAGACCAGTATATTTTCGAAATACATCCATTAAATGTATACCATTTATTTTTGCTTAAGAATATTGTAAATTGTCTCGACTAGTTTCTTTCTGTATTAGGTAAATCAACTCATACAATTTCTAAAATCTTTTCTTCTTACGTAAGGGAGCTTTTCTCTTCTACATAAGGGAAGAGGCAAATAATATCCAAATAATTGGTATTTAGATTTAAGTACTTATTCAATTTTATGAAGACTCAAGTCTGTAAGTAATTGTCATGTCATTTGCTTCTTCTATAAATTTTTCTGTATAATATTTTATTAATACCTTTCTTAGGTATATATATATATATATATATATATATATATATATATATATATATATATATATATATATCCCTTCGATTTTTGTTTTAGAAATGCTATTAAATTACAATTGTCTGACATATCTACTATTTACTTCATGTATAAAATAGTTTACAAAATTGACTCCCAAGAATAGAAGATTTCTCAGAAAATTTACGTTTTTTGAGAATTAACTTAATGTAATTTTTCTGAAATTAACACCTTTTTTAGTTCCACCAATCGTTTCGTAAATTTATTTTGATATTTTAGGTAATAAACGTTTCCTAAAACAACTAACCACCTCTTAAGTATTCGAAGGCATTTCAAATGTAATGACTTTTCTCAAAAACACATATAATATAGTTTTCTTGACTTCTGATAAGCAATCCCTTAGTAACGACAACCCACGTTCCTAGTAACCACAGTCAGCATCTACTTTTTGCCATTCATTCAATAATACTTAACGAACATTTATGCTACGAGTATGTGATACGTTATTATAAAAATTTTGAAAGTAAAATCACTAAAAAATGTAATTTATGAATTAATATAGAAGAAGATGTTTTGACTGCAGATTACAGAATATTTTATATTGGATAATAAATGTTCTGTTCATATATTTATTATAAATATATATTAGTTTTGTAATTCAATTATTTTTGTTTAATGAATGAATTGTTCAACAATGAATGGTTATAGAAAAATATATATAAATCGTAAAAATATTCTTTTGGTACTCAGCGTGATGTGGAATATTTATAAAATGTTAATACAATGCCAGAAAATGTAAACAAAGAAAAAACTTTAGTATTTAGAAAAAAATAGTAATGTATTAGGAAAAAATCCAAATTTCGGCAAATTTTAACAATAATTACTGTAGATCCATTAATTCATTTCACATTAATTTTATTTATAGTTTTTTATACTGTGCATTTATAAGACATTTAAACCTTAACTTTATATCTCGTATTTCTTAGCCAATAATTGAAATACAACCAGCAATATTTCTAGCCAATCACATAGTGTCTTTGGTTAGAAAAATTATAATCTGCGGAGTAGCGATGTCGAAGATTAAAAATTGAACTTGGATTGATACCGTAAGTGAAATGGAAAACGGTTCAATAAACTGTACTTTTATATGCCTTTCTGTAGCTAACAATAAACCTCACGAAGATTTTTAGCATCGCAATAAGAAGAAATGATAACAGAAGATGTTAGAATATCCTGCAATTATGCCGACTTGGATGGTTCATGGTGGCAATATTATATTACGCGTAGATTAATATGATATTTTGTGGGAAACAAATCTTTCGATTTTCTGATAGAACAAATCATTTCGAACATGAAATATTGTCGTTTTATTGATGAGTACTAAATATAATCGACTTGTTACCACTGTGTAATACTTTTAACCTCATTATTTTGCACATTATATAACAACGACTAGGCTGCGAGACTTGTGCGAACACTTGTGAATAAATAATACCCAATACAATATAAATTTCGAACATCAGACTATTTCGTAAATTGTTATAAGAGCCGCATAAGGGACTTTCAATATTACGGTTAAAATCATGATATGAATATGTAGGAAGTGTATAGCTGTAGGTTATAACATTCAAAGAGCGCAACACCATGTTTCATTTTTTTACACACAGCCTCGTGTTGCGTCTCTACACATGTGTTTAGTATTCGTTCATTATACTGTACTTCCGAATATGTCCACGTTTTTCATAATTGATTTTTATCTAGACAATGGCCATTGTTTAAATAATATCTAGCGACTTTAAATTAAAATAAGAAATGGCATAATAACGATAATATTTATTAATCTAGTACTTTAAACTCTACACAATGTCAAGGATCCTTTGATTAACATTTACTACAAATATAATTGATATTGTAAATAAAATATTTACTATTAAAGGTTTAAAGATTTATTTTCAAGGACTAAATCATGAATTAAATCAATGCGTAAGGGAAGCAGCGGAATCACGAATGCATGGTTTCTTGAAAAGATGACTTTTGATTAAGTTAAACTGTGTCCGAAAATGTGTGAAATTCTTTCGAAGAATTGTATCTTATGGATATGTTATTTCATTTTCGTATTATCGGAGAAAATACAAGTGATGAATTTAAAGAAGACAGAATTTTGTGTGAATATTGACGTCTAATGAACAACAATTAATAATAAACGTTTAGTTCAAACGAAATGATAAATGTATTTGCCCATTTATCAGCCATCTCATAAATTAGTATGCCAAGTCCCGATTTATCAATATAGCAAAAGAAGATGACAATCTTGTCTCAAGTTCATAACGAAATAAAAATAATAGTTCAATTATTCCAATAATAAATCTTATGACATAACAAAAATTATATACAAAAGGATACCTTTAATTAAAATAATACACTATATTGACTTTTATATACAGTACAGTTCGTGTACGTACTCGCACTGTGTTATAACAGAAAACTATGACAATATATTTACAGGGTGATGTCTTAAGTACCGCATTAGGTTTCAGTTACAAATCTATAATTATGTATTTATTTGCAAAAACATCCAAATCCAACAGAAAGAAAAAAATAAAAAACTGTGTTCGACAAACTGAAAAGTAAAATGGCAACTCTATATTTTAATTCCGAAATGGACGTGCGATATTTTACTGTCTGTGAAGCATCCAGTAAATTTTTTAAATAATTTATTTATGTCAAAAACTAAGGTCACTCAAACATGGTTTTGTATTCTGTTTACATTAAACAGTTGCTAATTAAATATATTTCATGATGAGTAGTAGAGCAATGTCGGTTCTGGACCACCCTCGGATTTGTCCGCGGACATTTGATGCGGATGGCATGTGGTCATTGTTGATCTGAAGAACTCTTGGCGCAGGTATAAAGCAGGTCTGTACAGGTATAAAACAGGTGTGTATCGGTTTAAAACAGGTATGGTGGTATTAGGAAAAAAACATGACGTCATTAAACAGGTTACCATACCTGTTTTAAACCGATACACACCTGTTTTATACCTGTACAGACCTGTTTTATACCTGCGCCAAGAGTTCTTCAGATCAACAATGACTACATGCCATCCGCATCAAATGTCCGCAGACAAATCCGAGGGTGGTCCAGAACCGACTTTGCTATACTACTATGATGGTAATTGTTTAATTATCGAAATGATTTGATTATCGAAAATTATAAAAAAATATCATTAAATATTCTAGTATATTTATATGCTTAGAGTAAACAAGATTCAAACAAAAATATTTGTTACATTAGTAACTCTATTAAGTAATAGCTAGCCAAAGGGTATTGGGTAGGTTTTATTTATACTACATGAGGATAATAATATGATAATAAAAGGCAGCAAAAATACTAGACCTATATGATTTTTAAAGATCTAGGATTGTCATTATTACAGGTAATGTACATTAACATTACCCATAATAATTTTTAATAACTTTTAGATAACCGCGCAAATAAAAATGGAAAAAGTATTGAACGAGATGTTGAGGATATCTAAAGTTAATTACTAAAATTTGTAATAGAATGTATATTGGGCAAACTAAAAGATTTTTCCTACATTTGAGAAAATGTCCCACTTAAAATACAAATGAAGAAATAACCTTATAAACAAGAAAGCTTATAAGCAATAGAAGAAAAATGTGTGTAACTTTGGAAAATAAATTTAATTTCTCATTATTATCGAACAACACAAAATTCATTTTCAAATACCAAAATTAATTGACCAAGATAATGTTCTTCGCAGTTGCCCTCTTCTTTGACTGCTTGTCCTCTCCATCTGAAATATTTTGGATCTTCTGGAAAAAAATTAAGGCATCCTTTTCCCATTCCTTCCCATAGTGTTTCTCTAATAGTTTCGCTATACCTTTTTTCTTGTCTTTATTAATCAGAACTAACATTTTCAATTCCCTTGGTCCCATTTGCGAGATGTTTTTCCTGTTTTACATAAGCTTTTGAATGTTCTCATAATATTTTCATTCATGCAAAATGCTTCGCCACTTACAAGAGGTGTGTTAATTAAAGTTAAGTTGTTTTTTTAACAATGATTATCCTTTTTGAAGGTTGAAATTTAAAGTGTCAATATACTGGTTATTTTAAAACGTTTTGAGTTTCACGTCTCCAATCACTGATTACAAAGTCTTCTCCAATTTCGTGGACAGTAGCAAACTTTTTGATCATACTAATGCACTCTTTTGGATTAACAACTTCCATTTTCTTCTTATAGATTTTTTTAATTTGACCAAACGCGATGGGGGGAATATAAGAATGCCCAACAACCGGAAAGAGTAACTCTATTTTCTCTGCATGTGGAGGAGCTTGAAATTGTAAGCAATAACTCAACATACCGATGATTGTAAAATTTTTGTTTTATGCCCCACATCCATCACATACATGTTATTCAACTGACAAAATCTACAAATTAAACTGCATCACGTGTTGAAATATTTTGCTCGTATTGGTTCATCTGAAATGTCTGCCTTTGCATCTAAGACCGCAAGGTATATGTCGGGTTTTGCATCCGAGATATAATTTTAAACTCAAATTACTTTTGAATTGTTGGTATTTGTTGTAAAAATTCCCTTGGACCATGTCGGCATTTACATTTTTAATATCGTAGAGAAAGATAAATGTAACTGTGGTAATATGGATAAAAAGAAGAATATATGAATAAGAAAAATATACAATAAAGAAATAAAAAGGAGTATTAAAGAATATAAAGTAAATAAAATATAGTTTACACATATTGATGGATTTGTCCATTTAAAAGGCACGAAATAAAAAAAAATAAAATAAACATACCTTATATCCCACTAAGATATTGTAATATGTAATTTTAAAACAGTTTATTTTTCATAACTTACTTGTGTATCACCTATGTACAACAAGTATTTATAGTATCTGAATAATATATTACCTACACATTAATATGAAATCAAATATACGAAAACAACACTTAGATCAAGAATGTAATATGCAGAAAATGACAGGCGGATTATTAAGTTAAGGGGAATTAACGAGTGAGCGCAATAGTCGTTAAGCATAAACCGGGGTGGGGCGTGTAACCAATCACCCTAATGCAGCGAGCAACAGGAGTGTATGGAGCTATGGAATCAGGGGATGGATAAGAATAAAACACACCATTTTATTCCGTTTTGAAATAAGAAGTGTAATTCGTCGTTAAATGTAATTCGTTATTTGTAACAAAAAAATTGAAAAAATAATTAAAGAAATTTTAAGTGGCATTGTGTTAGAAGACCGATGAGCAAAATTAAAGGCATTTTAATTAAATATTTCCAAGTAGACCTATTCCTTTCAATAACTTTGAAAAACATTTCTACTAAAAGCCATTTAGGATACTTCTTAAGACCGATTTTTACGGCCAGTATTAATTTCATACAAGTAAACGATTATTTAATATTATCTGTGTATTTGTATTTACGGAATTACGTAGTGTTTGTATTTACGTAAATACAAGCAAATTGCAAGGCCAAGCAACATACTTCCAGAAGTTCTTACGTATTATTAAGCCAAAAGATTTTGATCCGTTCAAGAAATGTCGGTGGGGATGGTTCGATCCTTAATCGCTGTTGCCAAACCAGTATTTTACAAGTAACCGTAATAAGTTTCTTATTTATTTTAAAAAGTAAGCAAATAATTAAGTAAGTATTTATTTTTTAAAGTTCATCATTAATATCAAGTATGTAACAAATGGAAAAATCAATAAGATGTCGCTTACCATATAATTGCATACACATAAATTATTTGAATTATGTATATTCCTATATTTAGCTGACTTATATTAAGGAAATATAAAATTTCCCCATTTGTGCTGGATTAGTTCAACGCCCATATTTGTTAAGTTTTACAATAATAATGGTGTACAATTTTATAAGTAATCGAATATTTTAAACTTAAAATATTCAAAAATTACGCCACATTTATTATATTAAAAATTTACCACGGTACTGTAACTATTTTCGGTCTTATTAATATGCGAATATACACAAAACAACATTCCGAAAGTTGTGTGAAACGAATACATTTACGTTTCACGAAATCTAGTATTTTATAATCTATTGAACTGGTTACACAACCATAAAAGTCTTTGGCGTAGGGCAAAGGTTTATACAAAATAAGTGTTCCATAATTATTAACTAATATGAATAAAACTGAATTTTTAAATGTCAAGTTTAGAACCAAATTTTAAATTGCACAGGAACAGGCAGGAATAATATAATGTGGTGAACTCCAGTCTCACTGATGGCCTTGGCGCCTATATCACTTAATTAAATTTCACGACTATTTTTCATTCTATACTTATGTATACTTGCCTTGCTTAATTGTTATCAAGTGGTAACAATTTTATTATAGTGTAAACGATGTGTATATTTATCAAAATTACTAAATAGTTTAAAATAAAAAGAAACATTAAAAATTAACAACAGTTTTAGGCACGAATACTGCAAGAATACTGCAACATCCCCGATACTTGACTTAATGTTGCACCTGAACCACCCCACGAATAGCATTATTGTAAACATCTCCATAGGAATATGTAACAAGTCACCCATTATATTTTTATTAGCGCTAGGGTGTGTACTGAACTAGATGTCCATCATATTCTTTGACTAATTCAAATACTTTTCATAGAGTGTATGTAGACCAAAATCAATTTTTTGCTGTGAGCAAAACAAGCTTATAATAGCTAACCAATCATTTTTGATGTGTCAAAATTAAACTGTTTTCTCTTCAAAACGTTGCCGTTGTGTTAATCGTACAAACATATATATTTAAATATTTATATATGTGGTGTCAAAACATCTGTTCAGATTATTATTTTGCATGTTCCATCATACTTTTGCACTCATTGTCCAAACACCTAAACAGGTAACTAAACATGAAGAAAGAATGCTGTTTTAAACAATAATTTTTATGGTCGCCTTTACCAATTATCATTATTATTTTCCCCGTACCATACGCCACTGAATTCAGCGTCCATTGGGGTGCACCCAAGCACTTGGCGCTGTTTACCTTGCCATCGGGGAACCTTGACATTGCAAGTCGATGACCCCTACGCCTACCTGCAGCTATCTTCCAGAGAGAGGTTATGGAGAAGACACCCACGGCGTTTATTTGTATTGACACTAATTATATAATATGACGGTGTATTAATACGTAAACGCATCCGCTGTTGCATTTCCCATGATTCCTAGTTGGAGGTGACAAATTATGCAAGACATAAGTTGTGCCAATATGGAATGCAAGTATTCCTCAATAGGAATATTTGTTCTCTCGAATTGTTGAATTTCCAATTTAGAAATTTAGTGCTATTAGTCTGCTAGAAATTTATCTTTATTGAAGTTTAGTACTTTTCAGAATTAATGAATAAAAATAATTCTGTAATGATAGGAATGATATTAAAACTCAATTATCATGGAGAATATAGATAAATATATATTGTTTAACAGAAAAGACACGATATTAATTTAATTATTGTTGAGAGAAGAATGATTATCTACCTATTGTTCGAAGTTTATTGTTTATTATACTAGTTCTTTAAATATACTATCGTTCGAAAATTGAGCATTTTATTTTTATTTTACCAAATACTACCAATTAACTTGTCCTATCAAAACATGTACAGAAGCATCAGAGCATTAAATTTAGGACTCTTAAAAGCGTTAATAAAGTGCTCTTAAAAAGTGCTTCTTCTGGAATGACAGCGGTGTCAATACTTAACAGATTTCGACTATTACATCGTTATAAGGTAGAGTGCTCTTCAATTTGAATGTTTTATACTATCAGGATACCATCTCTGAACCTTTAATGCCATTATTGAAGTTCAAAGTGATAACAATAAATATAACAACACAAAAAAGAGACTGTTTATTTGATTTGTTTTTTTAAACATATGGAAAACTGTTTCTATACAAAACATCGAAGAATTATGTTAATCGATGCCATCGATCGAATCGATTTGGCCAACTAAGTTGATATTATCAGGAACTGATTAAAACTGATTTTAGTAGTCTCCTGGTGATGTGTAAGGATTCAATATTTACATATGTAGCTTGCGTAACATTGAACGTAGCATTGGTGAAAGATTAAAGAATGTTTGTTCATTGAAGGTTCACATCACATTTAAGACAATTCGGCCAATCTTCGCAATCCAAATTAAAAATATTTTAGTTATGATTATGACATTTATTTAGTATAGAAGAACCCTTGTCTCCTCGATAATGCCTTAACTACTTCGCTCCATTTATTTATTATCAAGAAGATTAGTCATATCATGAGATGATGTCCTGTAACTATAGATTACTTTTAATACTTGCATAGGTTCTGATTACTAGAGGAAACTATGCATCACAGGAGAGGCATGAGAAGTTCACCTTGCATAATTTCCAAGTCAAGTTTAGTCAAGTGTTACGGAACGATCTGTTGTGATTAATTTTTTTTATTACACTTTTACATGTACTATCGAGAAAGAGAGTAATTAGATATTCCCTTGAAGTATAAACGGTAATGAATTAGTTCTAAAGTTAATTATGTACCTATTTGGCTATATTTCTCATTAATTAAAATTAAGTATATATTTTATCATATATATTAATTTTTAATAGTTATACAAATCAGTACTTTATAAAACAATGCTATAATTTTAAAACAAATTAAGATAATAAAATTAACTTTTTAGGTATTCAATTGGAAATATCGAGTGAGAAGAATATAGCTTATACTGAGTGAGTTCAAGAAATATGGATAAATATATGTACATTTATCCATATTTAAACTTTATTTATCATGGCATGGAGCAAGGTATATGGTACATAGGATTTATCATCTTGTCAATATGTGAATTTTGTTAATTTCTCGATATGTGGTCTATCAAATCCACCAAATAATAATAATGAAGTTTATTCAGCATTACGTTAATAGAGTTAATATATTCTTTTTTATTTTCAATGTTTTGCTTCATTCTACCCAATCTTATTAGATTGTGTAATTGAACATTCTAATAATTTATCTGGACTTTTTTGTAAGCCCAGGCTTAACATATTTCTGAGCATTATATAAAATGAGTAAGAAATTGTAGATATACTTATATTATAAATAGAAGATACCAGGTGGTGATCACACATAGATACAAGGCCACACTCATGCTCAAGGAGAAGTCAAACTCTTTGAAACTGAAATCATATAATAACATTGCCAATACTGGCCAGTTCCCTATTCCGAACCACAATTCATATGACATTACTGCAAATATGGGATATCTATAGATGAACACGATACAACGTCAATAGGCTGATCAACCATCCCTTTTACAAATGCAGAGAAAGCTCACCAGGTATTGTTGTGTTGAAAACACGAGTTCTGTATTTCTTGTTAGTTCTTCAGTGACATGGTCCTAATTTCAAGGTAGTGAAGTTTCAATAACTTCCTTCTGATTTTTATGTAAATCAATCTTCGCTAATATCTTGTAGATCCTAAAATAATCTGGAGTTTCTTAAATTCGTTCATAGATCTTCCCGCTCTCACCAAATCACTCAATGTATTTATTGATGATATCTTCATATACATTTCATCGTTATAGATCCAATCTTTGATTCAGTAGTCCAATTTTCCACTGGAATTATTTTCCTGTTATTAGTTTCATTTTTTTTTATACAGATTTTATATAATTTTTATATGAATATTATAATACTCGTTCTTTACTGCTATTCCGCATTGCACTTAATTTCAGATGAGAAAAAGTTTCTCATAAAGGAGTCTATTTTTTATAATTTGGCAACACTGATATTAGAAATATAACTATGACTATCTATTTCACAAATGGCAAAGCAACACTCTTTGGCTACAGCGGTATCCTGCGTCTACGTCCTCACAAAATAATAGACTATAGATTATAGTCATCTATAATTTTTTCAGGATATCAGATTTGCATACATCTCATTGAAGATTCCCAGTGAGGATGATGTGTCGATATGCAGTTGCTATGCTGAAAATCTCCATCCAGGATAAATAAGAGGGAACAATTCTTTTGTACCGACGGTGAGTTCATTCTATTATTTATTTAACCTATAATTATGTCAATTCTATTGGTGTACCTGCAATAGGAATAATTTCCGAATGTAACTCGAATTTGAATTCCTCACTGGGAAGAATTCCAGTGAAGTACTCCACTGGGAACTGACATGAAAGTTTGAATATATTTCTTCCAAAACTGCAAACAACAGCACGCACAATTGAAATATTATGTTACCACCTTGCTTGTTAGATTTATGATTTATGAGCTACACTTTAAACAAGCAAACTGACGGAACTGTCTGTCTATAATTTTGATAAAATTTTGTGTATTGTGGTAAAGCACCGAACCATGAGAGACTTTTTTTATGGAGTTGTTAATAAACGGTTTAAGGGTGTGAAAATGTTGTTCGTTATCACCTCTCGAAAACACGTTTGTCTATATCTCAAGAATGACATAAGATAACAATAAAAACCATAGGTAATATTTTACTCAAAAGGCACATTCAACTAATGTATAAGGAGATCGCATTCCTCATGCAGTGGTGAGGGGAGAAGGTATTTAAACTTATTTAAAATTTTGAAATTTAAGAAGATTTTCCTTCACATATACGAAACGATAAACGAAAGTTACCTATCTTGGTTTTTTTTCTTGTTCAGTTACAATAGAGAGAACATTATTTTTGAAAAAACAGCCTTTCCAGTGAAATGATATCGTTATAAACGAATATAAAGTATAATCTTAAAGGTTTAAGCATAGTCACGGTCTATTCACGACTTTTACTTTGGTGGGGGGGTGTCAAGATTAGGGTAGTTACTAGTATTACTAATTTCTTGTATTGTTATTATGTCTTACGCAACAGTACCTTTATATGTAAATTAACTACCCTAACCACAAAATGTTTATAGTGTAGCCAAAAAATCCAAGAAAGTAATAGAATAGTTAGTAGTGGAGTGGGCCAACAAAATATTGCATATGCTCATCGTGTTCACCGCAAGACACATCTACTAATGTTGTACCACTTACACAGACAGTTATAAATAATGGTGATAATTCCAAAAGACGTGACTGGTATCCTGACATATATAACCTCTGGCCGTGTATAATTTTCATTATCATATCAATTCAGTATATTGCTTTTATCAGAAATATCTATCCAGATATAGAGAATATTTTCAGGTAAGGATACGTCGATCTGGTACCAATAAACACATGTGATAATATAACTAGCTAGTTGACTAAGTACAAGTATGTTACTAATATTGGGATTCTCGATATTTCCACTACACAAGTCTGTGTTGGAAGTGAGCTGTGTTCGCATCAAATGGGAAGATGCGCGTTACTCATTTTAGTGTGACCTTCCTAGTTAATTTTAAATTATCTACCAAATCTTCGGAGTTCATCCAACTCGATTTTTGACGAATGTGGTCCAGTCGAATCTGAACAGATAACTTCACCCCTCATTGCCTATGACATAAACCATTTTGAAACAATACGTTGTGTCAGTTACTTATCTTCATATGTAATAAATGTAAAAGACGTGGAAAAACGTACAAATATTTTTTTGTCATTAGTGTTCTAGACCGATCCGATAGGACTTGAACCTTGACGAAGTTCTAGTGCAAACTGGAACGGGTGGGTCGGCTTGCGCGTTTTAATGATTTAAGGAGCCGTACCATAGGTTTAACCATAGTGGGGGGGTCCTTATTGAAAAACCAGACTAAGACAAGTCCCTGAAGGAGGGCAGCAGCTCTTTCAGTAGTCATAGTGGCAGAAACCGTGGGGGTTGGTATGGTGCTATGACACACACGACTGCGATGTGGAAGGCAAGAGGAAACCACCACATTATAATCCTCAGAACAGCTAGCAGAAAGCTTATCCTAAATTAATGATGGCGTCTCCTGGGACAAAAAACTCCGGAGGTAAAATAGTCCTCCGTTCGGATCTCCGGGTGAGGACTGTTCCGGGAGACGTGATCGAGTGCAATCATAATAAGAAGTGTAGCATTTCACGAGTCGGAGCGTGGAATGTCAGAAGCATGAGACAGGCAGGGAAGCTAGAAAATCTGAAGATAGAAATGGATAGGTTAGGATTAGATATAGTAGGTATAAGTGAGATGCGCTGGCCGGAAGTAGGAGATTTTTGGAGCGGTGACTATAGGGTAATACACACAGGATCGGTAAATGGAAACGCGGGAGTAGGGATCGTTATGCGGAAGAACGCAGGACAGTGTGTAGATAGCTACCTACAATACAGCGAGAGAGTAATGATGGTTAGGTTAGATTCGAAGCCAGTGGAAACAGTAATAGTGCAAGTATACATGCCTACTTCTAACCACAGCGAGGAAGAGTTAGAAGCCGTTTATTCGGACATAGAGCAGGTAATAAGATTTGTGAAGGGTCATGAAAATTTAATAATAGTAGGAGATTTTAACGCAGTCGTAGGTGAGGGGAAAGAAGGAGAATTTGTAGGGCCTTATGGATTAGGAAACAGAAACGAGAGAGGTAGCAGACTGATAGAATTCTGTGAGAAGCACAAGATGGTAGTCGCGAACACATTGTTCAAGAATCACGTTAGGAGGCGGTACACATGGAAAATGCCAGGAGGGATAGACAGGTATCAGATAGACTACATTCTGGTTAGGAAGAGATTTAGAAGTCAAGTAAAAGACTGTAAGAGTTATCCAGGAGCAGATGTAGACAGCGATCACAACTTGGTAGTCATGAAAGCTAGATTAAAGTTCAAAAATCTGAAAACCCGGAAGGATAAGAAACGTATAAATGTAGACATATTGAGGGATCAGAATATGAAAGATAAGTTCCAGGAGAAAACAGATCAATTAATAAATAAAACGAGTAAGGACGAAATCAAGAACGCAGAAACTGAGTGGGAGGGTATCAAGAATAGTCTAGCTTCCGCGGCTACGGACGTTTTAGGACACGATAAAAGGGAAGCTAGGAAGCCCTGGATAACGGACGAAATCTTAAACTTAATGCAAAAGAGACGAGGCTACAAAAACAGACGAGACGAAGAAGGACTGAAAACGTATAAGGCAATAAAGTGGAAAATCATTAGAAAATGTAGAAAAGCGAAAGAACAATGGATAGAGGAGAAATGCAAAGAAGTAGAAGATAAGTTGCAAGTAGGTAAGACCGATGAGGCTTACAAAATAATTAAGAGGAACTTCAGGGATGTAGGAACAATAACTAGAAATGTTAGGAGTCAATCGGGGGACATACTGATAGGAAGAGAGGAGAAAGCGGATAGATGGAAGCAGTACTTAGGAAATTTATACGAGGGTCAGGAATTAGGAGAGATATTAGAGGAAGAATCTAGCATCGATAGGGAAGATGTAGGAAAACCTATATTGAGAGAGGAATTTGAAATAGCACTAAGAAGGCTAAAGAATAATAGAGCGCCGGGTGTAGATAAAATACAGGCGGAAATTTTGAAATGTGCGGGACAGAAAGTAGTAAATAGGATGTTTGAACTGGTAAAATACATATACGAAACGGGCGAGATGCCGGAGGATTATAAGAGGAACATTATCGTTACTATACCGAAAAAGAGAGGAGCCGAAAATGCGAGAACTTTAGAACGATTAGCCTAACTTCCCATGCGTCAAAAATCTTAACTAGAATAGTGCAGAAGAGGATGGAAAATAGAGCGGAGGAAATACTAGGAGAAGACCAATTCGGGTTTAGGCGAAATAGGGGAACTCGCGAAGCTATTCTGGCGCTAAGAGTAATGTTAGAGAAAACAATAGAAAAAGGAAAGAACGCTTATATAGGATTTGTAGATTTAGAAAAAGCTTTTGATAACGTAAGATGGGAAAAAATGTTCGAGATACTAAAGAGCGCGGGAATGAAGTATAGAGATAGGAGAGTAGTACACAATCTATACATAGAGCAAACTGCTGTTATAGAAGTAGAAGGGGAAGAAAGGGAAGTAGGTATTAGGAAAGGAGTAAGACAAGGATGTACGCTATCACCACTAATTTTTAATCTGTACATCGAAGAGGCGATTAATGTGGTAAAAGATAGAGTAGATTTCGGGATTAAAGTACAGGGACAGAAACTAAAAATGCTGAGATTCGCGGATGATATAGCAGTATTAGCATCTAGTAAGGAGGAACTAGAATCAGCATTGAACGAAATGGAGGCAGTGTTGACAGAGGAATACGGAATGAGGGTGAATAAAAACAAAACTAAAGTGTTAGTGTGCAGAGGGCGCGAGAGCAGAGCAAAAACGAAAGTACAAATTAATAATGAAAGATTGGAGGAAGTTAAAGACTTCACTTATTTAGGAAGTAAAATAAATTGGGATGGAAGAAGCGATAAAGACATAAAACAAAGAATAGCGCAGGGTCGAGTAGCTTTTAACAAAAAGAAAGCACTTTTATGCTCGGGGGTAATAAACTTAGAAACAAGGAAGATATTTTTGAAAACATATGTATGGAGCACGGCACTTTACGGCTGCGAAACCTGGACGGTAGGGGAAGCAAGTAGGAAGAAATTAGAAGCTTTTGAGATGTGGTGTTACCGAAGAATGATGAAAATACCATGGACTGATAGGGTTAGAAACGAAGAAGTATTGGAGAAAGTCGGCGAGAAAAGGAGTATGTGGAAAAACTTAAAGAAGAGAAGAGATAGAATGGTAGGCCACTTGCTGAGACATGGGGGAATAGTCCGCGATATTTTGGAGGCAGAAATAGGAGTGAAGAAAGGCAGAGGTAGGCCTAGATTAGACTACTGCTCGCAAATAGTAAGGGATGTAGGTTGTAGCACAATTAGCGAAATGCGTAGGTTAGCACAAGATAGGAGAAGCTGGAGGTTAGCGTCCAACCAGTCTTAGGACTGATGACCTAATGATGATGAGTGTTCTAGAAGATAGAAGGAACGCCCGAATATTAATTATTTTATATAACACAATACGGTTACATCGCCCGCAAATATTTCTTTGCAATTTAAATAAACTAAACTAAAGTGCGTGTTCCGGTTTTAAATTGTATTTTTATGTTTTAATAGTGCGCAACTTTGTCCTCTAGACATGAATTGAAATCGCTGGGAGACTTACTTTATAAAACACTTTAATTTAAAGCATATTTTTGAAATTCTGACGTACGTTTATTTCGCGATCGTTACTTGTTTTACCAATAGTAAACTAAATATATAAATCGCTGTAGAAATATGTAAATACATAATTTCAATTATTACAATTACTATATATGGTTTGACCATGTGACTTCGCTTTAGAAATAAATAATTGAATTAGAAAAGAAAAGTTAAGCCAATTTAAAAATTAATAGGAGCCCTAAAAATAATCTTACTTCCTCGATTTCCTGAACTAAAGTTCCAGCTTTAATAGTTCTTTATCCATGCAGTGAGCATGATGATGTTCTTAACCAATGAATTTGGGTGCAATAAGATACACAATACTTCATTTCGGTGTTGCTGTCCAGTTATTTCTTGACGATGCTTTTCCTGATAGATGGATCGAGTAACCAAGAGCAACTAAATAGCCATCACGTTACAAAACATACAAAAAGTAATAGTGTTGCGTGATTGAACCTCATAATTTGACTACAATAGTTGTTAGAAAAAACGATCTACATCAAAATATACTTATGTTCGTATCTCAAAAACTAAATCCCTTTTAATTTGAGAATACGATGAACACTCAAATAAATTACCCAACATGAAGCTAATAAAAATGCAGTACTTTGCTCCGCCTATTACTTGGATAGGTAATCTAGTTACCTATCCAACCTATTCCCGTATAGGGCTGACTTGCACAATATTATTCATACTATGGTTCAAGGTGGCGGACTGGGTCCAGTGTTGAAGGTGCCATTGTATACACTTGAATTCGACTCTCGATGGCAGGCATAGTTCAACAGCTCTCCCTAAGCATGAGTGTGTTTGTCCTCGTCTTCTTTCTGAGGCTGTCTGAGAAGGAAGTCGATTTCTGTGTATTTCTAAAATTGTTTTAAGATAATTGAGACTGATGAATATGTCCATAGCATTGTGTGCATGGAGTATGTATAAATATATAGGATATTTTATTTAAAAACTAAAAATTGATAACATTGTCAGTGAAATTGGAAATAGTATTGATAATATATGTAATACCTATGTATTAAACCTATTTTATTTTCATACCATTGTTAATATGAAAGTTTTATATAAATTTTTAAACAAATGACTTGCTGATATATTATCTCTAACACCAGATGTAAGCAGTATTAGTAACAGTAAATATATTTTATTTTTAATTTAGAAAGAATATAATATTAATAAATGTCAAGAATTATATATTTACTATAATGATTATAGAAATAATTATAGAATGATATGATGATTATAGAAATATAATTTAGCCAAAGTTGATCAAGTTGTTTAAATCAAGTAGTTGTTATTCAAGTTATGTATTTTTCTGATTCTCTAAATTCGTTAGGATTATATAGCCGTTATAAATTTTATGCTAGTCTACACTCTATGTGTATAATAATAAAAATATTTTTAAAATCTTTAACAGTAGCTAATTCTGCTGATTGTTATTGCTTAGATACAAGAGAAATAAAAACCTGTATTTTTAAAATTTATGTAATATATCTAGTTGTGTGGGCACCTAAGGCACAACATTAAATATGTATAATTTTGTTTTTATATTAATTATTTTCTGGTTCTTGTTGGACTAACCAAACGTTAAACTTCTTTTTTGCTGTTATTTTCACGGATTCGCCGGTTATAGAAAAAAACAAATGGATATTATTAGTATTCTTAGACATCAGACAAAAGCCGACGACTTGCTATTCTAATCGCTGAATGAGGTGGCGGTAATTATAAAATGAGGACATCTACCTATGTAAATATCTATAATATTTAAGATTTATATATTATATCTTCATATTCAAATGATAATGTTTAGTGAGAATACGATAGGCATTTAGACCAGTTACTTGACATAGTGATAATAAAAGGGCAGCCCTTTGCTCCACGGCAACGTCATGGACTGAAAACTGATGTTCTCGTATAGAGGTGGTTGAAACAATGTTGTTCGAATTGTGGTTCAAGGTGGAAGGAAGGGCCTAGTATCAGGACTATCAGGGGCGTAATTGCATGATTTGGATCGAGTCCCAATGGGGAGAGTTCGGCACCTCTCCCTAAGCATGAACATATTTGTCCTCGTCTATACGTGTTATCTTCTGAATGAAGGGGTCATACACGTCGAGCAGGACTACTGTTCTTTATCCGTTCATCGCTGCAGACCAGGACTGGCCTCGTTTATGAATGGGTAGCCCTTGTTTCACTTGTCCTAATCGAAATGACCAACTACTAATTTGAATTTTACTCACCATGTGAAATATAAAATAAAAAAAGAGATATTTTAATCAGTAATTTCGAATAATGGAAAATACTATTTTACTAAAATGTATGATTATAACACCTTCAAAGTTAAAGCATAAACAACAACCCTCAGCAAGGATATTCTCACTAGAAGTCTTCAAATAATTTAGTGTGTTATATTTTGTATGTATAGGAATCTATATGTATATAAATTTAAAAATATGTGATTGTTTTTTAAGAGATACTGTATTTAGGGGACGTATAATGTATCTAAAGTATTGACAAGTTATATTAAAGTTCCACGAGGACCAATATTTACCGACAGAGTTTAGATTTCGCGAAAACAACATGTTTTGCAAAATCAACAATGCCAATTTAAATACTACCAACGTGATCAGATATTCATTTCAATAATCCATTACTATAAAGCAATACAACTTTAATTAACTGCGTACAAGTGAAAAGATTAGAATAACGGAAGGGGAAGATAGAAATTAAAACTTCAGGCCGTAATGTTTTCTAAGAAAACAAATCTAAAGAAAACTATATCCTGTGGTATCTTGTTCTGCGTTATCAGTTTTTTCATAAAAAAATATTTTATGCCACCTTTTCGTAATCATAATATTGACGGAAAATGCCGACAATAAGCTGAATAATAATCTCATAGAGGGAAAAGCTTTTCCTTTCAACAAAGTAAGTCTAATAAAGATCTTTTTTTGTATGAATAGTGTTATATAGGAGTAATTATTAAATTATTGGCATTATTATGACACGATATACTTATAATATTTCTTCCTTAATACTATAAAAGGAACGCAAATGTTTTCAAAAACAATAAAGAGTAAATCATATTATTAAAGTAAGTGTAGAACATTTATACAGTGAATTCGAAAAGTATAAATTTGATAAAATTGGTACTAATATATTTCTTTAAATCAATCGAATATGTCGAAAGATATATTTGAAATGCTACTTCGAAAGTTACTCTTTAATTGTTTTAGCTGTATTGTAAACTTTATAATGGCATTGACATTTTTTTTATGAAAAGAGACATTTTTTAATACTATATTTGCAAGAATTTTTTTAAATAAGATTTTTTTAATAAGGATAAGAAAGTAAAGTAAGGGATTGGTTACAGTTATGTACATAATAATTATTTGAAGATTGTATTCCTCTGTTCTTTCCTCTTTAGTAAAGTGAATATTCGGATGTTCTTTGTTAAAAGACTACATTATCAAATGGAGACAATTGGAAAATAATTTGTATTAAACTAAGTTATTCAATAGATAGCTAGACTCCCACGCAGCCTAAAGTTTTAAGGGAAGGAAGTCAATTTATGTGTGTTTAAACTCTTAAATAAAGGGTCCTCTTACCCCAGTTTAAATCCTGTTGTAGAACAACCTCAACATGCAACATGAGAAGAGGAAACTGGACGTCATGTCAGGCAGTGCGTCAGACACCTTTTGTCTTAGGAGCACTGAACGTAATAAATCTAATGTGTCCGATATGTGATGTATAAATAGTTTTACCAAATTTTAAATACATTGATCTTCATTAACTGACAATACTTAATGACATTACAATAATATGTTTTCAAACCTATTAATTTGATTTCTTATAAACATGGTTTTAGGTTTATTTTAATTTATATTTAATAATAATGGTTTAAGGATAGTTAGTTCATATACACTTGTTATTTATATTCACATAATAAGATTGACAACACAATTTCAAAAGAAATTTTAAATTTCCATAAATTATGAGAATACACACTAGAAAATGTTCTCTTGATTTAGTTATCGTGTTTGTTATAAAAAGACCCAACAAAAACATAACACGTTAACTAGTTGATTTCAATAAAAAAAAAGTAATGTATGGAAACTTGATACGTATCTATCAGTACACTTCAAAGGATATTGAACCTTTTAGTTTACTGTAAATGCTGTCAGAAATGTTTTGTTGGTAAGATTTATTTCAGTACATAAAAAATGGTAAGCGCTATTTTAAAGCAGAGTACAGTTATTACTTTTACCACATCAAGTATTGGTGTTTTTTGCACAATGTTAATAATTATGGTAATTACAAAGTACCTTCATAGTACTTATATTTCTACATATCTTATTTTAAATAGATGTATTATAATTTTGTTTTATTTATTCATGATTTTATAAAGTTTTTAATATATAATTTGACTTCTCTTTAACTCTATATTGATTCTAACACAATATATATTCAGACGTCAGGAATTCCCATTCTATTTATTAGCCATAGTAGATAAAATTTAGAACTAGGGGGAAACTACGAACAGGTAATGGTTTTGAATAAATATGACATGAAATACTATATATTATAAGCGTTTCGCTAACTAAACTCAAAACATGAGTTTATTAATTACATTCTGATTATGCAAACTTTATTTGCAATATGAGTATTTTATGTAGTTCAATATTTAAGTACTTCATGAATATATGTTGTTGAATATTGACAACTATCTAAGTTGCGAACTCAAACAATCGTCTACCTGTACCTATACATATTTAAAATATTTCTAATATTCGTATTAGTTCGCATATCAGACAGGGAGTTACGACTGTTACATTTTTATATATTATGTTCTTCATTTGAATCTCTACAATTCTAACAAAAAAAAGGAGATATATATATATATATATATATATATATATATATATATATATATATATATATATATATATATATATATATATAAGTATACAGTATGATGTAAAAAATTTTTTTACTTTCGAATAAATAATTTTTGACAAAAATGCTCAAACAAGTTGATTTTTATTTTTGAACGTGCATCTTGAAGATAATTTAATTTATAAGACCATCGCAGTCAATATATTAATAATTTTTTAGTGATACGCAAGCCCTACTATTGCCGATAATATTTTAATATACAAGATGGCATATAAAATTATTATTCGTAATTCAAATGTACTAAAATGTTTAAAAATGGTTGAAATGTATATATATATATATATATATATATATATATATATATATATATATATATATATATATATGGAAATTATTTGAAAAAGCTTCACTAAACAACTGAGTTCTTGTTTTTTAAGGGCAAATTCCTAAAACAGGTCCATTTTAATTTTTGAAGGAGACAAATTAGTAATGCAAATGTTATCTTGTTGATCAAGTGAACAATGCTCTGATCTTTCACACCGACGTCCCAAGTAGTTCGACTCCAAATAGTGGAAGGAATTGGTCAAAGTTTTTTCCATATGACCACTTCACTTTCGGCTCGAATTCAAA
This sequence comes from Rosalia funebris, assembly GCA_037954035.1. Classification (NCBI taxonomy): domain Eukaryota; kingdom Metazoa; phylum Arthropoda; class Insecta; order Coleoptera; family Cerambycidae; genus Rosalia; species Rosalia funebris. Next base: position 7,920,057 of record JAZFAV010000010.1, on the reverse strand, counting down.
TTGACATGGATGTTTATATGTATCTTCTGAGGGTAAATTATTCGATAACTACCTCTCGAAAGGCCGTTTAGTGCCTTGGATTGATCCGGGGTGATGATGTTAATCACTTGGAGCTGGTCTAGATTGACACTATAATATTTATAAATTCCCACAAGATACTCCAATCTACAGAACTTTGTACATGTTATTGAGACTTAGCCCCTCGCTCCCATGGATTATTCCTTAGAAATATTAAATGGTATGACTCACCTTGTGATACCTCAATTGAGTTTCGATTTTAGCTAATTCAACAACTTTCTCGTACAATTTTATGTTTTGTTTGCGAGTAGGACCATAAAGCCATTTGTCAATTCATAATATGTATAATAATTACCTATTGTCGAAAATCCAAGAAATACTAGTTTCATTTTAAAAACGCCTGCCTCTGGCCTTTCTTAAAGGCTGAGTACTAATTACATTATGATGAGATAAGAATTTATAAGAGCAGTCGAATGAGCTAGTTAATTATATTATCTAAAATATGTTTAACTATTACCGAGAGTGTGGAAATTATCTTCATTTGTAGTGTAGAAAATTACTCAGTTTGAGACACTTCCAGAGTTTTTAATGTCAGGAAACTTGCACCTAAATTTCAAAAAACTAGATCTGTGACAAATAAGAAGAGAAGATGATGGAGTACCAGATAAAATAACTCAAATCGAAGTAGTAGATTAACTAGTTCAAATGAGTTCTTCACATCAGATTTCTACGACTATTAGATTTTCGTCAAGTGACAAAAATTCATAAATTATATTCCTATCAAATGAATATTCTGCAAGAGTTTCATGATGATGATTAGAACAGGAGACTGCAGTGTGTGAGATTACCGCAGACATGATTAAACATGGTAAAGAATATATGCTTCCATGACAAATGTGTCTAAATGGATCTGTCAATAAACAAAATGTGTAACGTTGGACTTATGTGAATCCTCATATTTGTAGAGGGAGATATTCAGACTCCTCAGCAACTAAACGTATCAGCAGGAATACACGGAGGTGCTATAGTCGGTCTCATATCTATTCATTAATGAAATATCAAATTATTGATGATTATGATAGATATCTATGATGATATTGGTAATATCATCAGAGTTTCCGGGGATTATCAGCATCTTCTGTTAATGATTTTTTTATAACTTTGAGAAGTTGAGAATCAGCGTGATCAGTATGGAAATCTGATACTGGATGAAAATAAGAAATTATTTTAACACTAGAATAGCCACCGTGATCACATACTTGATGCTCCAATTTCTTCCTTTGGCGCCACCTCAAATCTCACTTCAATACTAAACCAATGAATTTATTACATTTACGGCAACATATAATTGACGAATTGCTACGAAATTGAAGAATGCTTTCTACAACATTTCAACTGATGAGGTAGTGATTCCATAACTACCAGAATTAGAAAATGGAGGATAACGATAGTCACTTTGAGCACCTTTTATTATTCTAGCTTATTTCACTTTAATGCCTTTCCATACACCCTTTCCGTTGTGTGTTTTTCTTGGATACATTGATGTTTTCTTTTTTATTCTTGTGAAGCTTTTATAACAATTCAAGGTTTTATTTGAAAAGAAACACACTTTGTAAAATTTGTGAACCAAGAAAAGTCTTTAGTCTATATAACGATACTGATATCGATGTTTCACTGCAGTATATAAGTAGTGCTGACTATCATAATTTTCAAATCAATGCATAAATTGAGAAACAATTTTTCTGTTCATGATTAAAAATAATGATCAACTAAAATAATTTTGAGAATATTAAATAATATATAAAAATCTTCACACACAAACCCACAAGTGTTGAATGGTGAAGTTGTTACATAATAAAATTATAGAAATGATAAAATATCTACCATCAACTCTAATTTAGTATTTCCAAATATTGAAAATGTCATTGAATGACACCTATTCAAATATTTAATGTTATTAAATAACAAGCTATATATTAAGTTTTGACTATTAACTGTTTATTTATGGTGATATTTAAGTCAACGTAAATGTACCACAAAATCTAGGAGGCCAAAAGCTTCTCGGACTGAAAATTTCATTGCTGATATTTGTACACTATGTTTTCCACCCTATACAGTTTAATTAACTTACTAATAATATAGATATATGGTAAGCCAGGTGGGTAATATATTAAAAAATTTGCTTTCAAAAAACAGAAATAAATATGTGCCATTTTTATTCTCAAATATATTTACAATTTATACAAATTAAAAAATTGATTCAATAAGTTTGTTCTATCCTATATGGCATGGCGTGGTGATAAAGTTTCACGTAGTATTCAGAAGTTTAGTATTAAGTAGTTTTTAGAAAAACTCTCATACACGTCAAACTTATTTAAAAGAAATGACTATTATATTGTTTATTGTATTATGATTGTTACTCGTGCTTTCTCTTTCAAGCAATTCGTTCAAATTTTCCAAGTTTAAAAAATTCCTATTTGTTAAAAAGAATAGGAGTTGCAATTTAAGTCAGTAAATATCATTCAATTAATACTTTCTAAACAAATAAACTTGACGAATTCCATAGTTTTTCAGAAAATCGGTTAATAACAAGATTAGGAGTATTATGTGAAACCTTACCATCACGCTGTATACTTAAAAATCTAAAGTACTTAAAAATCAGTTAGCAATAATTCTTGTTTATATGGAAAATAGTTAGCGGCTTCCACAAAAACCTGTGTAAATTACATGACTATTTATTATTCGTTAAACGAATTAAACATTCGTTATTTATTCGTTTCAACAAAGATATATGTCCAGAGAAAATCATAGAATAAATTCAGACCCGAATCCTTGATCTTATCTTCGGAAGCTAGTTGTGTAAAACCCATCAAGGTTGTCTTGGGTTCACTAAACATTAAAATAGACAAAAATAAGACGTTAATTTTTCGCAAATGAGAAATCTAGTACCAAATATTCAGCATTAATACATACGTTTATATTAATTTACATTCTAATATTTCTTAAAATTTATGAAAGGGGCTTGATTATTGTACCAAATAAGTGGAGTAATGAAACTTCATTGCATATTTTAGTGACTTAGAATTTTACACTATTTATATATTTATTTCACAAAAATTTATGATAGGGGCATTAATCTCCCAAAGGTATATAGGAAGCAACTTACTTAACAATCTTATTTATGTAATGTCATAATTTACCAATAATGTATTTTTATAATAATAATATTTTAAATAATTTACTGCAAATAACAAAATATTACTACAAGAACTATAACATATACAACTAAAGAAAACGTGTCAGTATATTAATTTATATATTAAAATAAATGAAATGCTCGATATGAGTATTAAATATTCTTAGTTCGAGAAGCAAATAATGAATATTTACATGATCAGATAATTACACATATTAACGATAATATTAATATAATTGTATTATGATTTGGTGGTGGGTACCGATTTTAAAAAAGTAAATCTACATAGACTGTACTATACTAGTAAACTTTTTATTTTTTTGTATACTTATTTTTTATATTGTATATTTAGTTCGATGTAATTTTTAATAATGATAAAATGAATTATTCCATTTTTTCTTTAAGAAAATATATTCAGAGTTCTAAAATTATTAGGTATAGTATTGTCTAACGTTGGTGATAAGAACAAGTTGTACCTTTAACATATAATCTGAACATGAACGGCGTTACATACTGATTATTTAGATGAGTATTATTAATAGTGTATATTTTATTTTACATGTTTATTTTTTAATCGATTCTGAATATTATAATAGTAACGTTGACGTTGACGTTATACCTAATAGTAAAGTCGTCTTATCAAATACTTTACTGCATGAATATAAATATCTGAATATCCTGAAATAATGATCAATGAATCCTCCTAAATATTTTTTGTTCCAGGACATATTCAATAATTCTTTCCTTCTACCTCAATCATGATTCTCCTGAATTGCTGGTTCGATTCATTACAACTAAAAGGTAAGTAACTAATTTTATGTAAATAGTAGAAAAGTAGCGGACCCAGTAGAGTACTCTGTAGTACATCGTATTCTTCACGAAATTATCCTTGCAAACACTTTCCTCATTTATATACTGGCGTCTTCCTGAAACTTAAACAACCTTTTAAATAACTCTGAGCACTACTCTATTATGTCGATATCATCTGTGACTAAATAAACAGTTTTAAAACCTTAAAGCGGACTTTTCCGCACGTAGAACATCTCTATCTCAAAATTGAACGGCCGATATAAAATAAGCCGACACATACATGCAGAGTATGTGCCTTATGCCACAGTTTTACTTTTTTAAATTTTTCTCAAATAGTCCACCATCGTGTTTTCTCATGACCCATGGACAGGGGATGGGATGTGTTCTATTTGCCTCAAAATCAATAGATGTCGCCTGGTAGACGTCCTTAATCGGAATCAGTCGAAACCCTATAGATCCGACACGATTTAATTGAGTGATCGTGCTAACAAAAAAAAATTATCATATAGTCCACCATCGTGCTTTCTCATAACCCATGGACAGGGTGGGGTGTATCCTATCCACATCAAAATCAATAGGTGTCGTCTGGGAGACGTTCTCGACCATAATCACTAAAACCCTATCGGTCCGACACGATTTAGTTGAGTTATCGTGCTAACAAGAATAAATGCCGACGATAACGCCGACGACAACGACAACGACAACGACAACGACAACGACAACGACAACGACAACGACAACGACAACGACAACGACACACACGCACGCACCCACGCACGCACCCACCCACACACACACACACACACACACACACACACACACACACACACACACACACACACACACACACACACACACACACACACACACACACACACACACACACACACACACACACACACACACACACACACACACACACACACACACACACACACACACACACACACACACACACACACACACACACACACACACACACACACACACACACACACACACACACACACACACACACACACACACACACACACACACACACACACACACACACACACACACACACACACACACACACACACACACACACACACACACACACACACACACACACACACACACACACACACACACACACACACACACACACACACACACACACACACACACACACACACACACTTTTCCGCGTATTGTGAGCCATCCCTTACTTTTACTTTTCCGCGTATTGTGGAGAGCGGAAAAGTAAAAGTAAGGGATGGCTCACGATGTTAAATACCTTAGTGAAGTTTATACATGTATGTAGATATTACACTGAATATAGCACCTTGAGTCGGTTCCTTGAAACCATATTATTTTTTGAGATCAGTTTATATTTGTTTGTTACTATAGGACATAATTATGTTTGGAAATATTTTCCTCAAACTAGTAATTAAAGAAATTGGTCTATATAAATAGTTACTTGAAATGTTAGTACAACTTCTTATAATATTGGTCTATGACTAACAATAAGTCCTTTGGTGGAGTAGGCCTGCTTCTGAATTTTATGCACTCACTAAATATATACACCAACAGATCTAGCAGATAGCTATTGTGTTTAATGTTATGATCTTTACTTCATGTACTTTGTAACATGTACTTTGTAATAAAACAAATTTGTTTTTTGTTTAAAATATTTATTTACTTCTATTCTCTCAGCACGTTTCCTTACCAGTGTATGTAAAAGTTTTACTGAACTCATTAACAATAACTTTTTAATCTATTAGCAGTATATTGTAGATATTCAATTTTTATTGTTGTTATCTCTGTTTTATTACATTTTGGTTTTGTTGATTCTTGAACACCACTTGATTATTTTCTTGCTTGGTAAATTTTATTTAACCTCTATAGAATTTCTGCTTTGCTTTTCAGATAATTGTTAATTTACATTAAAAATTTAAATTCATTATGTATATATGTCCACATTATAGGGATTTCTTTCATCTTTTAAATAATACTCGTATTTTATTTTATTTACTGATTTTAATATTGCGTTGGTTATCAACTTTTTTTTTCTGTGCTTTTTCTATTCATATTTTTAGTTACAGTTATTTCGTTAACAATTTCTGATATTATTTCAATACATTTTTTGTTATTACAGATTTAGTTGTTACTACAGATTTCAGTAGTGGTATCAGTATCCATTTTTTTCTTTCGGCGTGTTTTCCTTTTATCACTATTTTTTAAGCTCTTTCCCTCGGATTTCCTGAAAACTGATGGTTTTTTGGGACAATGTGGATTTGATGAAAAGCTACGTTTTTTCCTCTTGCCACTTGTCTTTTCCGGGTAAGGCAGGTCTAAATTCAAACCTTAAAACATGAATTGAGATTGTTATTTCATTACCACCATTAAAGAATATTAATTAAAAACTGTTTCATTAAAATCAATAAAAAGATAGATACTTAAAATAGGAACTAAATAGAATATTTATTTAGCTAGAATTTGCATAGTTTAAATTGTTTCCGACTAGATAGTTAATTTGTGTAACGTTCACTGTTCATTTATAATCTAATAGAAGTCTGCGTGCTGCCAGTTATTTATTTATATTTAAGTTGTAAGTATCACCTATAGCGTAGTGTACCCAGTTTACCCCTATAGTATAAGACTATAGAGGTAAGCAGAGCAGACTATTTTTATTATCATTTGAATTGTTATTAATAGTTAATGGATAAATTAATATTAATAGTTAATAGTTAATAAAAAAATTATCCTGGTGGCTACCAGGATAATTGTTTTTTATTTACATACCAATATTTCATACTCAATGTTTCTAATATAATATAAGAATTATCTATTATGGTTTGTGATATCATAATATATTTAATGTCGCATTTGCACAACGAAAATTGAGCAATCTGTTTTGTTTGAACAAATATTTCAGTATCTAGAATTGTACTACTTGGTTAGAAGTTCATTTTTATTCTCATTCAGTATCTACTATTTGCAAAAGTAGAATTCTAAGTAACTCCAACATAACACTTTAAAAATGACCTGAATCTTGATGTGCTTCATACGTTACGTTTCTTTCTAAGCTTATGTGTTTAATTTTGCAACAATGTCACGATTTAAAGTTAATATACTCGATTTAATGCTAATTCTTCGTTCTGGTAAAAATCCAATAAAATACAATAATTTGTATCGTCCATTTGGAACACGAGTTCGCATCCTATTCAAAATTGTGCGGCCACTAGATCAGTGGCAGTCACTGTCTCCGAAGACGACACCGACGTAATCTAACGTTACCTGCCCCTTCTTAAAGGTAAGGAAGTAACGTTTGATGTGACCTTATCCTTGTTATGACTACCCACTATTGGCGAAGACACAAAATTGTTTTCCGTTAGTTTTAAAAAGCCTGCAAGTAAATATTCAACGGACAGTCCATCCCATGCTTAAGAATAGTGAATTTACTTACCCTCCGTGGCCATGAAGTGGTTTATTTTATTGGTATGTACACGAATTTTGAAGAATGCGTCCGGTGCTTGTGAATTCCTTTAGTGGTGATTGTAGTATTACTTACGCGATTTTGTGAATAAACGAGTAATTTGTGTGTACAGGATTATCCAGGAATATAAATGCATGCTATAATAACCTCGTTACCCACGTTTTGTTTTATGTACAATGGTGTATTTATGTCAGTAGTAGGTTATAATACGATGTATTTGCAATAATATATATTAAATGTTAATTCGTTTCGCTATTACATATTTTCAACCCTTTAGTCTACTGAATTTATATCGTTTTGCGATTCTAAATTCATTTCTGTTAATTATTAAAATCAGTGACTGATATCAAAAATACTGTAATATGTATATTAAAACGCAATGAAAACAGATTATCTCACATCTTATCTATCAAATCTATATTGCGATATTTTAGATTATTGGTAAAGGGTATATACAGATAAAATAATTCAAAATCTTTTTGTAGTAAAAAAAGTTAAATATGTTTAATCTATTTGTAGTTATCTGTAACAAGTCTTGAAAATTAGGTGATAAGGGAATATAATTTGAATATAAACGGACTACAAATTTGATAAGGTTGCGTAACCATATCAAAATAGTTACATTTATGTATAGAGGGCTTTCGTAAAGTAATGCATAATTTAGACAAAAATTTAATTTTTGGGAAAATAACCAAACGATGCACAATTTGAACATTTATTTAGAAAAATGCGGGTGTATTTATAAAAATATGACTAAGGCACCATTAAATTTTGTACCACTGTATTTGCACAAAATTATATCGTGCTGTTTCGACTATAACTTCATCATTAAACTATTCAAGAAAGAATTTATGTTTATATTTATGGTTATGGCTACAGCTTTTCACACAGAATCATAACAAGCAATGCTCTGTGAATAACCTTTTTAAAATTTCAAAAGGGAACATTGATGGCGTGGTATTATTATTCGTTAGCTACCTTAACCTTGACAACAGTTATAGTTTTGCGTTTGCATAATTTATAGGTTTATTATAGAGGTGTTTGTTAACAAATAAATCCATAGATCTATATTTCCGATTATCTGTAATGCTTTTACTAGTACTATATTGTAATTTATTCATATCCATCTATTTTTTCCATATGCGAAGTTGTACATTAAAGAGCTAATTTTAAAGTAAATATAACCAGATTTATTTAGCGTAAATTTAGTTTTATTTATTATACAAACAATTTTATGTCTTTAAAATGCCAATCACCAACTTTTATACAAGTTTGAAGCAATAATAACGTTAAATTTTTTTATAGACAGTCATACTCCTACCATCTCTATAATCTCAGGTTTATCACAACATCTATCGATATATAAAGTAATCTAGGGGTGTAAAACATTTTTTTCCGGAGTTATTCTATTATAGAAAGGAAGGAAGTGGCGATGATACTAGTATATGCAAACTTTGTATAAATAATGTCATCCCAAAATATGATAATAAGCGTATTTTAACAGTCATTTTTAAGCGGCATGTTTAAATAATGAAAAACTATTCTTTGTTGATTTTTTCTATCATACCAAGGTGATGCATCCATGTAGGCGTTAGTTGCTCATATTTTGAAGTTATCTATATTTAGTATGGGGAGTTATATTTATTGTTTTATATCTATTATTAATAGGATTGTCTTAATAGAAAAAAGTTAAATTCTCGTAATACATTTTAGAATTCATATTATATTTCATATCTCAATGTTATATGTTATATGTCACAATTTCTAACAGATTTTCTTTCGAAAGTACATTGTTTATAGAAGAAGACTTCAATATACATATAAAGAAAAATATATGTTGAGTATATGAAACCGCACATCAATTTTCCTTTAGGAATCATGATGTTATTTAGGTTATGTATAAGTGAATCATAGTTTTCCAAAATGTCTTTAATTTCCGGACTTTCAATGGGGTCCTAAATCGGACATTTGGAAAAAATATGTTCCGAGGTTTCCGGCATATTGTTATTATATTATAATATAATGTTAATAGCATTTAAATGTTATTAATATTATAATCAAACGTAATAGGAGACTCTTTACGAGCAAAATATATTAAATTAAACTTACTGATATTAAGTGGTAATAGATTAGTCTCACGCTATGCATTTAAATTGTTAGTATCATTTTGAAGACAAATGCAGTCCCACACAAATGTTATCTAACGAAATAGTTTACAATCGTCCACATACCAACATTTTCGACTCTATACCCTTACATATATCATTTATAAATACAACAAAAAGAAGGAGCTCCAAAATAGATCCATGTGGAATACCCGATGTTGCAGGTATTTTGGCAGAACTAAAATAACGATACTTAACCGTTAATCTTCTATTCTCTAAATATGATTAAAAAAAATAATAGGTTAGGATTGTCAGACAGTTCGTATGACAATCAGAAATTACATATATTTTTGTGTAAAATACTGCCTAGACTGAATGTAGCCTGTCGAAATTTAGAGAAATTTGATATAAATAACATCTACTTACCAAGCTAATGCGCAAGCAACAAACTGTGTAATACAGACCAAATTTGTTTCCGCAACAATCAAACAATATATCTGTCCTTAAAAAATTCGTGTTGGCATTCAGTAATTTGAGACCTTGTGTGACAAAATATTATATCGTACTGCATTATTTCGAAGACTGCGAAAATTACATAGTATCGTAATAGGTCTTATCTATAGTTTTCAATTTTGTCACCTTCGTTGAATATTGGACATATATTTTTTTCAGACATTAGGAAAACATTGTATAAAAGATAAAAGCAGTTTTTTAAAATAAATGACGGAATTCCATCTGCATCAGTTGTGATTTTGAATTTGCATTTTTTTAGTGCTTTCTTCTTCCTCTTATATATTAGGAAGTGATAGGAAAGATATGTTTATATTTTCTGTAGATAAATTCGATAAATGATAGTCCATTGATTGAGTGAATGACACAAATGAATCGACAATCTTCTGAGGAGTAGTTAAATATATTTCTTGATAAATCATTGAGTTAGGAATTATTGAAATATTACGGATATTATTTAGATATGTGCAAAACTGAGAGGGATTGTTCTGTAAGTTTGTTTCAATGTTGTGTAAATAACTGACATGTAAGATAGCTATGTAATCTTTCATTATCTTACGCAAAGTTGTGTAACCTTTAAGATATTGCGGATTACCAATAGATTTGTAAAGGGTCTTTCAATAAGGACGCTTGATTTTTATACGTAAATAAAACAATTTGTGTATAAGATATGTATTTAGTTTTTTCTTGTGTGAAAAAATATTTCATGGCATTAAGTATAGAATATAGCGTTGTTCAAGTGGCCACCGTAACTTTGCCTGGTATTCGAGAAGTCCAATTTTCGATGACTTTGTCGCATAAATCTGGCTGAATTTGCTGGATGGCGTTCGTTATATTGGCTTTAAGGGCACCAATTGTTTGCGGTTTATTTGCATAGACCTGCGATTTAAGATAGCCTCAAGGGAAGAAGTCTAAGGACGTTAAATCACACGCTCTGGGTGGCCAGTTCACGTCGGCGCTGCGTGAGATCATTCCCACAAATCGCTCATGCAGAATGCCCATCGTGGCATGCACTGTGTGGCATGTAGCGCCATCCTACTGGAACCACATATCGCCGGTATCTATATCATCCAGTTTAGGCCACAATAAGTTGTTTATCATCGATCTGTAGCGTTCGCCGTTGACGGTTATGGCAATGCCAGTTTCGTTTTGGAAGAAGTACGGACCATTGATTCCACCAGACCACATTCCACAAAATCAAACAGTGACTATCTCGGGATGCATTTGGTGCTGGTGTATCTCTTGTGGATTGGTATCATCCCAAATACAATAATTTTGCTTGTTCACAATTAATTCATCCACAAATAAGCCTCGTCGCTAAAGATGATTTTTATGACGAAATTTGGGTCTTCTTCCAACTGCTCCAGAGCCCAATCAGCGAACACACGGCGTTGTCTAATGTCGTTGTGTAATTATCTTAAATTCTTGGGGTAGTTGGATTTTATACGGGTGCAAACCTAAGGCCCGACGCAAAATTCGCCAAGTTGAAGTCGCAGAAAGGTCAAGTTCTTGTGACCAACGAGAAATTAATTGCTTCGGGTTTTCCCATAAACTCTCACGCACAGCAGCGATGTTTTCAGCAAACGTTGCGTTTCGGTGACGTATGGGTGTTGGCTGATTATCAAACCGGTTGGCTTGAACTGGGCCACCAAATTTCGAATAGTCGACTCAGCAGGACAGTTGTGGCGAGGATAAATATCGCGTAATGCGCGGAATGTTTCTCGAACGGAACACTGATTTTGGGAATTAAAATTTGATAATGTTCATACGCTGTTTAACGCTATAAACATCCATGGTGACTTGCCATACACTGCTGAACAATTCATAATAAATTTAATGGATGCTTCTTTAACAATATGGCTGCTATTACCTAACAAATTTCGAGCGTCCCTATTGAAAAACCCTATATTCACGTCTAAATTTGTTTTCAGTTTTATTTATTTCAGTTAGTTTTATTTGCCTAATAACTTATAAACCATGTAGGATAGGAAGATATTTTAGAGTCTGATTTTGGAAACTCTCTCCGTAAATATAATATCTAATGTTACATATAATTGATCACATGCTTCATCTACGTTATCTTAACTTTTTAAAAATGTCCAGTTGGTACTTAAAGCATATTATAAATATGTGAAATATTTTGCTTTACGGAAATTACATTTAGTAACATTATTTCTTACAAAACTATTGAAAGAAATATTTGAGCTAACAGAGACGTTCAGTGGAGTATAATCCTCACAATGAGGATGACCTATCGACAGGTACTAAAGGAAAAAGTGATTATACAACCTGAACACGATATCTACTCATAACAAAATCCAAAATTCTTTGATTGGTATTTAAAGCAGTATTCTATTGCATTAAACCAAAAAAAAATCATTCTTACCTTACGACGAGTATATGGTCCAATAAATAGTGAGGGGTTAATACTGAAGGGTTAGTATCCTATCTTGTTTAATATACAATATAACTGAAATTTCTCCACGGTGAAGGTCATACTCAGTATTACGAAATAATAAAACAGATATTTATCTGAAGATATTTGTTTTCTAACGATACTTTGCAAAATGTAGATATAAATAACCGACAAAGATTATAAAATTCCAATTTTATGGGAGCATTGCCATTTTGATTGACGAAAGTTATTTCAAATTAGTTTCGATGTCTGCTCATGGTGTCAGATCATCAATCATACGGTCATAAATTACTCTTCCTGTACGAGTATTAAGTTTTTTTGTTGACAAATGAGATTTTTATAAAAAATGTTATATCTTATTATATTCTTATATGTGTATGTATGTATGTAATATTCCTGTGTATTTTAATCTATTTTAACCGTAATACAAATGTTAACTTCAGAGTAAAATATGCAACACAGAAGCATTGAAGTCTATAACCTTTCAGCTATTTCTGGATTAGTGAACAAAAAAATGTATGCATTACATCTCAACTGGTTTATTTTCCGGTATGAGGTCATTTATGCAATGCAAGTATTTATATATTTCGCAGAATATTTATCTTAGAAGATTTTAAATATAATAGTTTTATGGACTGAAACATCATCAGGAAATGATTATTTCTTTCGTTTCTTATTGACTAGACTTAGACCTATATTTGTGGTCTACTTTTATATAACTTTAAACTAAAATTACAACTTCCACAGGAAATACCACATATGTATTTCCGTATATAACACATATTTACTTACACAGATAAGCCTGTGCTCTTTTCATTTCCTTTATAACATTTCATTGTTTAATTTAAGACGAAAATAAACATAGTGCTAAATATATGTACATTAATGAGAACATTTAGTTGACTTGAATATTTAGTTGGCGTAAATATAGAGTAAGTGGCTTTCTTTAAAATAATATTTTAAGGACAATTTTAATACACGTTGACAAATTTGTCATAACTTATATGCCTGAACATTTTACAGTTTCCTTGTTATTAATTAATAACTAAAAAACTAATGTTATGTTTTTTTATTTAATTTTATCACTTATAAATTCAAATTAGCAATAACCACTAGAATATTATAACTATTTGATCAATTTTTATTTTTCTTAACTCAAAATATTTGAATCATTTCAAGATATTTTAATGATCCGTTTTAATCAGCTACCGATTATGCTAACTTGGTTAGTGAAACAGACATCAGGAAACGTAATATTTCGGTGTTCCTGTAAACTGGTCTCCTGTTTTTGTTTCTGTGTCGTTCCAACCCCTTCCTAAGATCAACATATTTGTCTCAAAATTATTATAATTTGAAAAGTCGTGGGATGAATTTAATATATTATCTGTCTCTTCAATATATTACAATGTACAATTATTTCAATAGGTATTTTTAATATATCCATAAACATATAAAATAATATTGTCATTTAATCAATATTATATCTATTAATTCTCTCTAAATAGCCTATATGGGGTCTTCTAACTTTTAATGAGAGATAGATCATTATTAAGAAAATCTTCGTAAATATTGTTTTGTGTAGAAAATTTTAATCTTGATTTCTTTCATGTTTTCCTCAACAGAATGAAATTAAAAGGTGACCTAATTGATTCATTTCATTTTTTCTTCTTATTATTAGTCGGGTCTTCGAATATCTTCATATATTTGTGATCAGGTACATAATCCCTTTATTTAGTTTTTTCTAGCCGAATAATAAATTCTTTGACTTATTTCAAGAATCAAATTTAAACTATATCAAAATTTAAAAAGATATAATGCATTAACGCGTAATATAAGTATAATTCTGCTATAAATACTGGAACAATGGAATAAATGATGATTCTCTGAGGCTTTCAGAAGGCCTCAGGGAAACTCCAGGGATGAGTTGACTTTATTTGTGAAAAAGGAATATTTTTATTCACTGAAATTTTTTGTATTTATCATCTATTCCACCATCGCTTCTTTTGTATTTATAGTAAAGTTTGTGCCTAGATATTTTAGCAGCGTATAAATTCAACTTATGTTACACAATCTGACTTGTAGTGCTCTCTTGTTTGCGGTATTTTTCTATTCCTTGTCCCTCCCTACTCCCTCAACCCCATGATGTATGTGCCTTCTTTTATTTTAAAAGGTAAAAGGTAAACCGAGTTTACCTTTTTTTATTTTCCTAGAAGTAATTCTGATTTTATCCTTCTAAGTGGTGAGCTGAATTTTTTATATAGTTAGCTTTAATTACAGTTTCCATTTCAACATTAAATAAAACAAACAATTTTTGCAAAATGGTAATGCAGAATATTTATCATTATTTAATGTTATTTCTGATTATTAACATTATAACGTCAATGTTTTTATTGTGCTTAATACTCCCAATGTCAGGAACGGAGAAGATTGCCTTTGGCATTGTAATTCCTACATATTTAATAAATTGCCGACAGTTACAATTCTTGTAACCATTAAAGTACTTATAAACTAATAAACGTTGCCTCTACCATCTAGGATGAATGAAATAATTTCAAAGAACTAATCAAGTTGTATATGACCACATCAGTAATCTTATGATGAAAGAGCCCAATGTACTACTTGGTGATTACCATTTTTCTTGAGTCGTGCGTGATTAACTGTGTAACCGAGTTCGTGATTATAATCAGCGAACGACGACTGTTTCCAACTCTATAATATGACTAGTTACAAAGTATTTTAAAAGAACCATGTCTAATGTGTGACATGCATGTAGGTGTTGTGGTTTAGATAATACGAATAGGCTTGATCAATTAATTCCACTATGTAGACTCCTTTTAATTTTGTACCATTATCGCTTTTAATTTTTTTACAAGATAGATTACAGGTTAAACTGACATTGCCAGTTAAAAGCAATCTTTTTATAACCGCATGAGTAAATTAACAGACTTGACAGGCGCTTAAAATTAAAAAAAGTTACAAAATAGACGGATAGACGTTAAAAGAGCACGTCAGATAAATGTGATAGATATATAATTACCATTTAATAGCGAAAATATTAATTATTTCATTTAAAATATTTCCTTCCTTTACTTATAATATTATCATGTTTAAGTGATGTTTATCAAGTTCGATAGCATATTCTTCGATTTCAAAACCTGAATGTTCTTAGTATATCAACAACAAAAAATAAATTGTTGGTGAATATATTATTCTATTAATATTATTCAAACCTAAAAAATCATGGTATGATATACTCGGATTATTATGTATTCGTTTTAAGCCTAAGGTAAGAATTAATTTAAGAAATACAATGAAAATTGCCCCTAAAAGTATAATTTGTATAAATGTAAAAGGTGTATTAAAATCATAATAAAAACATATTGCTTCTTTTAAAAACACATTACATAATTAATTTTTGCCATTTATCCTCATATTTATTATTCCCATAATATCATTCACATTTAATTTCATTGTATTTCTTTCTACTTCTCCGGCTTTTCGCATTTTTCTGTATTCTTTAAATATTCTGGAATATATTTTAGATGCACTAACTTTAAAGTAGTACATATTTAGAAGTTGATAAATGTTTGACATCATTTGAATAAATTCTCAGTGTACTTTAGAATCTTGATTAAGTCCCACCTATACAGTCAGATGCTATAATTATGGTCTAGCAGAAATAGTAAATAAATTATTTCTCATTTGTATTAGGACAAGAATTCTATTCATAAATATTTTGAAATTATACACAGAGGAAACAGTTTATTTATCGTTAACGAATTACATTTATGACAAATGAATGCTGATTTATTTGTCATAAATGGTTGAAACGAATAATGCTTTCGAATATATTTAACAAACCCTGATCAGTTCAGATATATTAGATACGATTTAATGCTCTTATTGATTAAGAAAGAAATACATTTGGTATCTAAAACAAATGTTGTGTTACACTTAAAACAAAACTGCTTATTAATATTTAACGCTTTAAGTATAAGAAAATATTTTTAACGGAATATATTTTACAGTATTTTCTTATCCTAAACTATATTTCTCTGACGAACCATAATTATATAATTTTTTTTCATAATTCCATTAAAATAGACAAGAGTAGAAAAAATACACATTATCCATCTGAATGAAAATAAGAGCAATACGTAAATTAGGTAACTTGCTTAACATTACATATGTTAAGGGGGCTACACACCTTCCATTTATCTGCGCAGTTTATCAGGTGTGGCGTAATGTCTAAACTGTGTGAGCTGCGCAGTTTAGACTGCGGTATTTACTCAGATGTGCATTTGGATCTGTGCATTTGGACCATCTTACGATATAGTCGATAACCTGCGCAGTTTATGCAATTTATCGTACAGTTTGTTCAGTTGAATTCCTGTTTATGTACATAATGATCACGGTTTCAAAAAGAGATGCGCTTTTGGCGTTTATACCAATGTTTGCACTAATGTTCACGGTGTTTTTCTTTCTTCCAGTAACACAGCTACAATTGTACAACAAACTGCGGCTCTTCTTTTTCTGTCACCCATTGAACTTAATTTATTTTTAACAATTTTTGAACCAAACCTGTCACCTGAAAGTGAGGAGAGAACTAAAGAAAAATCGGACGGAACTGAGGCGAAAACTGATCAAAGCCTACACACTTTCAGTTCAGATAAATGTACAGATTTTCGCATAGTTATTTACGACAGATAACTGCACAGATAAACGGAAGGTGTGTAGCCCCTTTTGGATGCTAATTTTTGAGTTTTATAACTTCCAACCTATCGTCTGTCTATTAGTGTCTAGGTAATAACCAGTAAAATCAAATTAGCTTGAAACAAAATTTGTAAAATTATGTTTTGTGCTCCCGACAAAAATATATGCAAATGATAGGACTAGGCGAAAAAATATATACTTTTCTAACAACAAAAAGATTAATACAGTTTTATTGCTATACATTTGTTCCAGTAAAAAAATCCAAAACGGTTTGCGGAACATGATGCTCGTAACATGAGCTTATTGTTTCTATAAATCAAATAAGAATTTTCTTAATTTATTTTACTTGCCAGTCTCTGAATTTTGGGAATTTTACTTTATATTAGAATACTTTAAAAAGTTAACGGAAATAGTAAATTTTATGTTGTTACCGCCAAAAATATTAAGTTAGTTAATAGAACGGCCAAAATCACATATTTTAACTGAAAATATGATATCAGTTTACCGATAGTACGATTACTATAGTAATATCATATGATATTATTGGCTATTCATTGACAAGTTCAACCGGATATAACGCAGTATATGTAAGTAGGACATCCATTATACTGATTATGTTTTGTTGTCCTATTCCTTACCCATATGGATATGTTTAACTATGGGGTTACGAAAAAAATGATCAAAATAATAATTAACAAAACGTATAAATATTGCTCACATAAACTGATATAACACTGTACACATTACAAGTTTTATTCAAAAATATATAAATATTATTCAATAAACAAACTTCGGATTTCCATCCGAAAATCAATTCCGATATCATTTTGTGGAAAAATAATTACTATATCCAGAGATAAGAAAACATCAATCATTCAAATATACTTATTATTCAAATAAAATTAGATAATTGGAATAGTTAATGCATTAATATGTTAATTTTATTTGTAAAAATTATGTGTAAAATTTTGTTCAAAATCCATTCTAGATATTTTTGTAAATACATGCTTTAATCTAATATTTTTAAGTATCTGAATAATCCCTGATACAAAATAACCGTTTTTGTTAGAAACCCTTGGGTTTTCTATTATTAGAAGAATTAGATATCACTTAACTTGCGTAGGATCAGGTATTAATTTGCACAAAGCCTTATAATATGATGTATCTATAATTACTCAGTAAGTTTAAACTTAGCTTGGAATTAGAATTTACATGATTGTAAAACTTATATCAGAAACAAAAATACATCCTTATATATAAAATAAATAAATATACTTAAAAACCGGTGACTAACAATATAAAATGCATAGCTCTTATCTTATTTACTAGCATCATATTTATTTCTGTGAGGTATTATTATGCCATGAAGTACATATTTTTGGCTAGCATTTGAACAATTTTCAACCTATCTTCTTAAACGCAATATAATAAAGTTGTAATAAACTTCACTTCTACAAAAAAAATTCGTAGTTGCTGCCTCTAGTTAGTGTACATCTGAACGGTCTAAATATTTTTACCTGTAAAAATTCCCAGATCCTTCGTTGATCTTACCAATGATGCAACATCTGATTGATCAGTACTAATTTTTTGAACGATTTGATTTATTGAATTAATATAAATGGGTACTAATTAAAATAAAATAAACACTTTAACAGCAAATCTTTATTAAGGCAATAATAAAGTATTAACTTAGTATTAATCAAAGAGCGGCTATAAGATTAAAGCCTGATACCAACTACGCTACTTCCATAATTTGCAATGGAAAAGAGAAATAATAGTTAAATACCTCTTTTACTTGGTATTTAAGGTATTTCGCTTTATTTTCATACAATTATCATTAGTTATAGAACAGTACATATGAACCAAGGAAATCGGTCGATATATGTACCGTAATGATTTATACTTTATCAGTCCCTTATTAACAGAAATAATTAAATAATAAAACAACTTACAACGTTGATTATTGAGTTAAAATAAGCTTCCGTTACTTTAAGTTGCAGTTATAACAAAATTATATGTATTTAATTGTTTAATAAAAATAGTATTTTTAATTTTATATTAATAGGTAACGTAAATATCAACATTTTCAAGACAATAACCTTGTTATTATATATTTAAGAAACTCACTCCATATAGAGAACTTGCAACAGACCCCACGGAAGCAAGTGATGCAAGTAAATCATTATTAGATTTAATAATAACCAATTCAGACATTTTCATTAAGATTGCATTTTCATATCATAAGGTAATATCTTGTGATATTGAACAAAGTAGTAATGATGTAAACACTATAATAAAAAAATTTCATAATTATAAACATTTTAACATCGATACTTTTGGTATAAATGCTCTACCATTGATTGAAATTCTATATGTAATATCAACACTCTAGAACAAAAAGTAATTTTTTAATAAAAATATAATAAAACTCTTTAAAGTACCCGCTCCATCTGTTTGGTTAAGGTATGAAAGGAGCAAAATCTGTTCATAGGTAATTTTACTGTGATATTCTACTATAAGAAATAAAATATTTTTTATTTAACAATAAAAAGCTGTAAAATATAATAACAGCTTTTCATTATTAAAGTAAATATTAATAGAAATAAATTATTATGGTCCAAGATAAATTCATGGGGAGTCATAAGAGTCAAAACCACAGAGCATTCCTGAAAATTTATCTACTAGTATTAACATCTATTCTATAGATTCTATACCTAAAATAGATGCTGCTGATAAATATAACCATAAATATAATTAATCTAAATTTAATAATAATCTCACATTCATTTATAGTCCTATGAGTACCGAAATAATTAAGGAAATCATAATTAAAGAAAAACTGCATACCGTGGATAAGGTGAAAAATAAATAAAAATGTTGCAACTATTATTTTGCAGTTAATTGCAGTGGGTATCTACTCCATTGACGCATATAATTAGTATATATTTTGAAATAGGGCACTTACCTCCTCAATCCTCAATCGAAAGTATCCTGTATTAAGTCTACATCTAAAATGAAAAATCCTGAATAATACAAAGATTTACGATCCCATTACATAACTTACTTTCCATTCTCCTTAAAATCGTTGAATCTGCAATATATAAATAATTTATTCAATATGTGACCGAAAATAGAACAATTCCTCCATATCAGTAAAGATTTCGAAAACGCTTTAGTAAGCAAAATATAGCTTACCGCTACTTTACCTATTAACTAATGACATTTACTTAGTAGGCTACTTTGCCTACTAACTAATGATATTCGACAGTTCACCGATTACATATTTATTTTTACTGGATATGATTAAAGCATTTGATTCTTCAGATATTAATTGTTTGAGAGTCAAATAATATCATTATGGCATATATGAAAACATTCTTTATTGATTTCAAAACTACCTCTCAGATACATATCAATTTATTAGAATTAATCGTATGTTTAACTTAATATAATTACTATTAAATTAGAGTCACATTTAGTAAATTATTTTATAATTCATTTAAGTTACATACATCATGACATATTCTCTTCTAAATAACTAAGTTGTCAAAATAAACTAAGCCCTTTAAATAGCCTGTGATGTGATAAAACTGTGATGTGCAAACTTATTTTTGTTTGACGTGTTTGATTTTGAAGTGTTTGTGTTTGAAGTATATTGTCATTTAATAATTAAGATAGTTAAATGAAAAACTATCATTCTGAATTATAATATACTGCAACTAATCCAAAATGCATAACCTTATCAGTGGAATCAATAAATGTTCCATTACTATTGACATGTTTATGACAACTTTTTAAATGAGGAAAACTACAGTAATGAAAAATCGAAGGAATTGATTATCTGGCAGTAAAGGTTAGTCATTAAGAACCTTCCTTAAGAACTGAAAAGCGAAAATCTATTGAGTTCAAATTCGAACATCTAGGAAATAAATTAATACAATTTTCATGCAGCACGTCTTCATGCATAATGGGTATTTCTTTTTTCAGAAAGCAAGAAAAAATATCTATATTGTCCTAATAAATATTTATTCGAAATGCTGTTAAGAAACTGAGCGTATATTTGTACTGCTCAGAGCATTTTTTTCACTTGTGAATTTTTCTCATTAGTAACATATTTCGCATAAATTTATCTTACAATTACAGAATTACAAATGTCGATATGTATCAAATATTTTCTTGTTGCTCAGATTTAATCGATTAGATTATAAACTATTTTTCATTATTCAAAAACACTTTATCTATTGGTCATAATACTTATGTGCTAGACTGTTATCTATTTGAATATAATTCTTCATATAATTTTCTCTGCTTTTCTCTGATTTTCCCATAAACATATTTTCCCATGCAATTCCTTGCTATATCGTAATAAAAATATACAGTTTTATTATAAGAATAAAGGAGTTGTATTCATAACCATGTCGTTTGATATGGAGAAAACATACTGATCATTAGATTACTGGCTCTTGCATTTGTAGAAAATGAAAATCCAATAAAATAAATACATTCTTTAGAATACTTAGGTTTAATGAAAATTTTAGAAATTCCAATAAACACACACTTAATATTAAGGAATATTCAGGTCAAACTAAAATATCATTAGATTTAGTAAGAGTTTATATTGCCTACATAAATAACATTCCGAATTACAAAATTAATTATTTTTCGGATAAGTTTAATATAATTTTCTAATTAAATCAAATTTATCGAAATCAATTGGTAATAAAAAGGATAATAATTGAATAATCCATTGGCAATGTTAAAAGGAATCGTTGGAGTATTTGGATACCCTAAAAATATCTGGGGAGGAAGTAGAATAACAACTTTCAAAAAATGACGTTTTAGTCTTGCAAAATTATGGAAATATATTAAAAGCTACTATTGGAGCAGTCATAATATCTAATAATGTTACAAAACTACTAAGCTGTTAATCATAGTGAAATTATAATATCTTTGAATAATAATATCAATAAAAGCAATAAATAATTAATAAAATGTAAATCGGAGCATGTACCTTAAATAATAAATAATTTCCATGTTGTACAACATCTTCAAGTTATGTCATTTTTATTGTACTCTATATTCATGTATGCAAAATATACAAATGCCAAATGTATATAATCGATTCATATTATAATATAGGGTGTCTCAGTGGGAACCATAGTATTTGAATTGCACACTGTTTGTGTTCTGTCAAAGACAGGGCGTCCATATTTAACGGCTATCGTTTACAAGCCATACAACATTTGTGTACAACTGTTTTATGAAAGTGATACTGATTTTTTCAACAAAATTTTGTTCAGTGATGAAGCACATTTTCATCTTGACGGATATGTCAGCAAACGAAATTATCGAATTTGGAGTTCTGAAAATCTACATGCTGTTTACAAAAAAGAAATACATCTATAGAGATGCACGGTTTGACAGTAGATGCCAGTAAATGGGGAACGCTATAGTGATATATTAAACAATTTCTTTTTTCACTAAATTGATGATTTGGATTTGATCAACATATGGTTTCAGCAAGACGGTGCAATCATAATTGTGTTGCATATCAAATTTCCTGGTCAGGTCTCGCAGAATGCTAACATCAATTGGCTTGCCAATCATGACAAAAATGACAATCATGTAATTTAACGTTACTGGACTTTTTTTTATTACGTCAAGGAAAATGTATATGCCCCTTGCCAAGGGGCAAGGCTAAAATACACCTAGCCAGCAATAATCAATGACGTCAAAGCAAACATTCAACGTGTTATTTCGAATATAGAGCCAGTTTTATGTGCCCGTGTTACAGTAATATTACTAAATGAATGCATCATGCCAGATGAGTCAAGAATATATGAATGGTATTCTTTTCCATTTTTAGCCGTATCGTCTCCATTTTATGTTGAAAAAACCTCAGTTTGTCAAATATTATTAGCTTTATTTACAAATCACGTCTTATAGTTCCAAATGAGACGCCCTATATAAACAATGGGTTTATTTGATGAAATTGCTTATTACTTTTAATATAATTTCATTAAATGACATATAATACAATTATTAATGAAGTAGAATCAGTTTAACTATTAAAATAAAAATGTATAACTCAAAATAATTTTTCAGTTATATTTTTATAATATTATTAAATGGCATATAATATAATTATTAATGCAGGCTATTAAAGTAGAATTATTTGAAGTATTAAAATAAAAAAAATATATAACAGAATAATTATTTAGTTAATTATTAAATATTTAACCATTCGAGAGTTATAACACAAATTAATTTCGAGTTCTAATTTGAGTAATTCTTTATACTTAAATAATAACACGCATTATAAAAATTGATTTAGTATAAGATTCATATAATAAATAAAAAATAAATGACAATTTATTATACAGAAGAGACACAAATAATATTTTATGTACTTTTTTTTATTAACAATTATGATAATAATTATATTAGCAATTTATTATAAATTCTAAAACATGCCTGGTGAATTTAGCTCACAAAATAGGGGTAAGCTTACAAAAATTTGCATAGATCTGAAAATTGGTACGAATGTTTGGAACATCATTATAAATAAAATGTGAAAAGTCCCCATCGATCCCACATCTGCAAAAGAATTTATTTAAGATCAAAGTTCGCAAACATGGGTTTTTTGCATTTTTCAGCCAAACGGAAAGTTTTATCATAAAAATAGTTCAAATAAAAATTATATATCATACAATTATCTATACAAATTGTTCTTACACTATTTTTTCTAAGAATCACCATTTCTGAGATATAACGATTCAAAAAGTTAAAAAGTTGTATTCTCCATAATATGCACATGTTTCCACTCCACCTGTGAGGGGTAGTGTACTTTTTTTTTAGTCCACTAGCGTTTTTTTTTAACGTGGTTTCCCCGGTAGGCCTATTCCACGATCTATTGTAGTCCTGTTTCATTAAATAATATTGTATTAAATAAAAAATGGTACTATTGGAAATGATGAGCGCGGTGTGAATTATGAGTAATTAGGGAAAACTATTCGTCTGATTGATAATTATCTAATGGAACTTCAAAGTATAATGTCTTCTTTTTCTTCTTCATCTCTTGCTTCTTCTTCCTCCTGTTGGATACAGGTAAATTGCTCTAACAGCGATGCATCAGATGTCTCCTCGCTGATATCGTAAGAACCCTCTTCTGATGGCGACTCAAGATTGGAGCACGATTGGCCTTGACAACTGGTACATGCTAATGACCAAAACAGTCCAACAAATGCAGCCGCATTTAGCACTACACCCCTTTTTGTAATTACAAAAAATTGTATTGAGGATTTTTCCGGTGCAGGTGGGAGTAAAGTCTCAATTAACTTCCAACCCCAGTTTTCTGGGTCCAGTTGATTACCAAGCCATACTTGAACTTAATAATATACCCAAAGTAGATATTGATGAGCAGATGGAGAGGTTGGGGGAAGGCAAGCTAATTGCACTCGTTTATTGTTGCGAGTATTTTTTACAAAAGATAAGTATCGAAACTTATCTAAGCAGGTCATTTTTTTTGGAGCTCCATATACAGAAAGAAGAAAGTGGATTCCGTTGGTGATTACAGCTTGTGGAGTAGAGTTACTCTCTTTTAAAACTTTAGCACAATTAACTAAATCTTTTTTTTTTCAAACAATTTAAAAACTGTTGTTTTACCCCTCCTGAAAATTGCTGATGTCGTATCGCAACCAGTTATTGCGTGCAAAAATAGTATGTGATTTTGGCATTTTGAAAAAGCAGATAAACTTTTGGATGAATACATTTCCGATTGCTGTTGAGCCTTCCCAGGTTATAAGAAATAAATAATTTTTTCGGTTGGAGTTCGAGCAGTAAGTAATACCAATAAATCAACATCTTCACCAACAACAGTAGTTGTATTTGTTAAGTTGAATTGTTCTATTGCTGTTTCAATTATCAGGACATCAGCGTCATTATCAGCTTGTTTGACAAAAATATTTTCAGTAGTAAATTTTTCTTTCAACATTGAAATGAACCGAGACTTATGAGTATTAGCAAGAAATTTTTGTTGGCTTGTGGGAACTGTCATAAATTGATCGAAAATGACATCAGAAGATGAAGATGTTATTGTAGTTCGACGACGTTGTTCTGCGGCTTTAATATTTTTCTTGCAATCTATATAGCTATCAAATACAACAGTCACTCTATGGTCAAAATGCCTACGTACATTTTATACGTAGACATAGAACGTATTTATAGGCGGTGATATATATATATATATATATATATATATATATATATATATATATATATATATATATATATATATATAGGCGGCGTACTCGTGCATATTATGGAAAAAACAACTTTTTATTTAACTTTGAATCGGTATATCTCAGAAATGGTGATTCTTAGAAAAAAAAGTGTATGAACAATTTTTATAGATAATTGCATGATCTACAATTTTTGTTTGATCTATTTTTATGATAAAACTTACCGTTTGGCTAAAAAAATGCAAAAATAACCATATTTGCGCACTTTGACCTTGGAATAACTTTTTTTTTTGCAGATGTGGGATCGATGGGGACTTTTCTCATTTCATTTATAATGGAGTTCCAAACATTCGTACCAATTTTCAGCTCTATGCGAATTTTTGTAACCTTGAATGTCTATTTTGATCGGGCTAATCTGTAGTACTTTATTATATTTTTAATAAGAACTTCTTCTAAATAGTTTTTAGAAACGATACAACTTATTTGTTTCATTTTGAATTTAAAAAATCCTTTGAATAGTACGAAAAAATAACTAATGAAAATATTATCTTTGAATATTGAAATTATTAATATAGAACTTATTGTATTATGATATACAATGTCGTGAGTAGGAGGTTTTGAAGTTAAAATAAATAGTTACAAATATGTAACATGTACTATAAATATAACTATTTTAATATTTAAAATGTAAAATTTAGAGCAGTAAATTAAGAAAACAATAACTTTATATTTTAAATATCTTGAAGCACCATATATTTAACACAATTCTATATTATTTGGGACACTTAGAAGAGCATTTTAAAAACTAACTCTCTAATAACCCCTTTTACTATTTTAAAACATTCTATTTGTTTTTAAAGTTAGATGCACTATTTCCTTAACTTAGATTATTGAACTTCAATAGTCGATCACTTAAATCAAACTTATATATCAAGAATTGAGAATTAATATAATGAGAAAAAGAAATTTGTTTCCGCTAATAAAATTAAAATAACATGTATCCAGATTAGAACATGCCAAATACCAAAGTATTTAAACATTTAAGAAACATATGTTTTTTAACATTACATATTATAGGTTAATATTACATATTATAGTTAAACTAATTAAGAATGGACTATTTTGGGTTACAGGAAATGTAAAGAAGTATATAAGGTTTGGCGATAGCAAGGATAAAAGTGCATTTTGCCTCGACCGGGAATCGAACCCGGCTCTCCCAATTTCCGGTTAGTTGCTCTGACCGCTGAGCTATCGAGGCACACTCATTATCCTTGCTAATGCGCCAGTTTAATGCGTCGCTACAGTACTCCCTCCCTAGAGACATGGTTTGTCTCGATACAATTTTAACGGAATGTGACCGCGTTCGCCATTCTTACGAACCGTTGTTCGGTAACCCCCGGGACTATAGGGCGATGGATAGGACGGGAATCGAATCCGCGAATTTTGAGATGTAAGGGAGGTTGCATATACTGCAATGAATCACATCACGTCGGGGTCACCACTTTGGCGTTAGCACGGATAAAAGCGCATCTGCCTCGACCGGGAATCGAACCCGGCTCTCCCAATTTCCGGTTAGTTGCTCTGACCGCTGAGCTATCGAGGCACACTCATTATCCTTGCTAATGCGCCAATTTAATGCGTCACTACAGTACTCCCTCCCTAGAGACATGGTTTGTCTCGATACAATTTTAACGGAATGTGACCGCGTTCGCCATTCTTACGAACCGTTGTTCGGTAACCCCCGGGACTATAGGGCGATGGATAGGACGGGAATCGAATCCGCGAATTTTGAGATGTAAGGGAGGTTGCATATACTGCAATGAATCACATCACGTCGGGGTCACCACTTTGGCGTTAGCACGGATAAAAGCGCATCTGCCTCGACCGGGAATCGAACCCGGCTCTCCCAATTTCCGGTTAGTTGCTCTGACCGCTGAGCTATCGAGGCACACTCATTATCCTGGCTAATGCGCCAGTTTAATGCGTCACTACAGTACTCCCTCCCTAGAGACATGGTTTGTCTCGATACAATTTAACGGAATGTGACCGCGTTCGCCATTCTTACGAACCGTTGTTCGGTAACCCCCGGGACTATAGGGCGATGGATAGGACGGGAATCGAATCCGCGAATTTTGAGATGTAAGGGAGGTTGCATATACTGCAATGAATCACATCACGTCGGGGTCACCACTTTGGCGTTAGCACGGATAAAAGCGCATCTGCCTCGACCGGGAATCGAACCCGGCTCTCCCAATTTCCGGTTAGTTGCTCTGACCGCTGAGCTATCGAGGCACACTCATTATCCTTGCTAATGCGCCAATTTAATGCGTCACTACAGTACTCCCTCCCTAGAGACATGGTTTGTCTCGATACAATTTTAACGGAATGTGACCGCGTTCGCCATTCTTACGAACCGTTGTTCGGTAACCCCCGGGACTATAGGGCGATGGATAGGACGGGAATCGAATCCGCGAATTTTGAGATGTAAGGGAGGTTGCATATACTGCAATGAATCACATCACGTCGGGGTCACCACTTTGGCGTTAGCACGGATAAAAGCGCATCTGCCTCGACCGGGAATCGAACCCGGCTCTCCCAATTTCCGGTTAGTTGCTCTGACCGCTGAGCTATCGAGGCACACTCATTATCCTTGCTAATGCGCCAATTTAATGCGTCACTACAGTACTCCCTCCCTAGAGACATGGTTTGTCTCGATACAATTTAACGGAATGTGACCGCGTTCGCCATTCTTACGAACCGTTGTTCGGTAACCCCCGGGACTATAGGGCGATGGATAGGACGGGAATCGAATCCGCGAATTTTGAGATGTAAGGGAGGTTGCATATACTGCAATGAATCACATCACGTCGGGGTCACCACTTTGGCGTTAGCACGGATAAAAGCGCATCTGCCTCGACCGGGAATCGAACCCGGCTCTCCCAATTTCCGGTTAGTTGTTCTGACCGCTGAGCTATCGAGGCACACTCATTATCCTGGCTAATGCGCCAGTTTAATGCGTCACTACAGTACTCCCTCCCTAGAGACATGGTTTGTCTCGATACAATTTAACGGAATGTGACCGCGTTCGCCATTCTTACGAACCGTTGTTCGGTAACCCCCGGGACTATAGGGCGATGGATAGGACGGGAATCGAATCCGCGAATTTTGAGATGTAAGGGAGGTTGCATATACTGCAATGAATCACATCACGTCGGGGTCACCACTTTGGCGTTAGCACGGATAAAAGCGCATCTGCCTCGACCGGGAATCGAACCCGGCTCTCCCAATTTCCGGTTAGTTGCTCTGACCGCTGAGCTATCGAGGCACACTCATTATCCTGGCTAATGCGCCAGTTTAATGCGTCACTACAGTACTCCCTCCCTAGAGACATGGTTTGTCTCGATACAATTTAACGGAATGTGACCGCGTTCGCCATTCTTACGAACCGTTGTTCGGTAACCCCCGGGACTATAGGGCGATGGATAGGACGGGAATCGAATCCGCGAATTTTGAGATGTAAGGGAGGTTGCATATACTGCAATGAATCACATCACGTCGGGGTCACCACTTTGGCGTTAGCACGGATAAAAGCGCATCTGCCTCGACCGGGAATCGAACCCGGCTCTCCCAATTTCCGGTTAGTTGCTCTGACCGCTGAGCTATCGAGGCACACTCATTATCCTGGCTAATGCGCCAGTTTAATGCGTCACTACAGTACTCCCTCCCTAGAGACATGGTTTGTCTCGATACAATTTAACGGAATGTGACCGCGTTCGCCATTCTTACGAACCGTTGTTCGGTAACCCCCGGGACTATAGGGCGATGGATAGGACGGGAATCGAATCCGCGAATTTTGAGATGTAAGGGAGGTTGCATATACTGCAATGAATCACATCACGTCGGGGTCACCACTTTGGCGTTAGCACGGATAAAAGCGCATCTGCCTCGACCGGGAATCGAACCCGGCTCTCCCAATTTCCGGTTAGTTGCTCTGACCGCTGAGCTATCGAGGCACACTCATTATCCTTGCTAATGCGCCAATTTAATGCGTCACTACAGTACTCCCTCCCTAGAGACATGGTTTGTCTCGATACAATTTTAACGGAATGTGACCGCGTTCGCCATTCTTACGAACCGTTGTTCGGTAACCCCCGGGACTATAGGGCGATGGATAGGACGGGAATCGAATCCGCGAATTTTGAGATGTAAGGGAGGTTGCATATACTGCAATGAATCACATCACGTCGGGGTCACCACTTTGGCGTTAGCACGGATAAAAGCGCATCTGCCTCGACCGGGAATCGAACCCGGCTCTCCCAATTTCCGGTTAGTTGCTCTGACCGCTGAGCTATCGAGGCACACTCATTATCCTTGCTAATGCGCCAATTTAACGCGTCGCTACAAAGGTATTGCACATAAAGTATTTTTATAGAAAATTTTACAACTCGTCGCTTAAAATTCATTATCAATAGCATTCCAGTAGAATATTTGTAGAAGAAAAAATACCAAAATGAAAAATAAAAGTACTACACTATGTGTAATTTGCAGCTCCTGTGATACATTGTAAACGTACAAATGCGGAACTTTGGAGAGACAACATTGTTCACCTTCTTCTTTTCGCTTATTTTTATTTACGTTAAATTGCACTCCATTTTAAATACACTTGTTAATTGTCTGCTTCGGCAAGGAAAACCAGTCAACAATGAAAGGTTCGGTTTATAAATGAGAGCATTCATTTTGTCTGCATATCTGCAATTTGATTTAACATTTATGTATATATTATGTTGAAAACAAAAATACCTGTAGCATATTTAAACAATAAACTGGAAGATTTTCGTCCGATCAAAAATTATTTATACAAAAGGAACATAAAAAGGGATCATTGGAATTATTTTAATAAACGTTGAAACTCAAGAATCCTAATTTTTATATAATATACGGAAATTAAAAATATAATTTATGTAATATTATGCGCAGGGATAGATTATGATCAACCCAGTGATACTGAAAATTTGATTATATTAATATATATTTGAATATTATGAATATTATTATTATTCCGTTATATTAATTATACACATTAGTAACATTCAATTTTATTCAATTTAATTGAAATAAAATTATATTTTAAATATTCTTGTTATATTTAACAGTTGTTATATTTGTGCAGATAGTTTCTGTACCCTGGTATTAAAAATGTGTGTCATAAAAGTCTGTATGGACGGTCGCTATAAAATAAATCACTAGAGGCTTATTATAGTCTTCAAAAATATTTTACCTGTATACCTGAATACCTAGCCTCATAAACCTTATTTAAGTACTTCGCATATATTATACTCATTATCTAATTGCAGTATATCGACTTCAGATTATTAGCTTTTAAAAACTCATCGACCTCGAGCTTGGTGATCCTTTGTTATAACAGGTCAGTATTTGTGTGTGTATAAGTACACAATATTTAAGATTTCGTATTAAAATTTACAAACTGTTGACGATGAAGGTGGTACTAATCGAAAAATATTTATTTTATTGTGTTCGCTAATCTTGCTACTAATAGCTAATATATTATTTATTTAAAAGAGTTTCATAGACACATAATTTGACTTGAATCTAATAATTAAGACAAATTAATTAGGAGTAAAACTTGATAAAGGAACTAGAAGTATATTTAACAAAATTAATCAACATTAATTAATCTATTTTTACAACAGAAATTATCTCATCTAGTTTGTTTTCTATGGGGATCAGACATCAGATACAAAAAGTGTCTGTAGAGAACGCACATACATATATAACACACTATTAGGAACAATCACCTAGAAAGTCCATGTAACAGAAGACATTTTCTACAACAAAGGTTTCGCCATCTAATAAACAGAATCTTTAACATCTGTTTAAAAATCTACTACTACCCCTAAGTAAACTTAAGAGTTATACTTCTCCACCTAATTCCATCTCACTTCTCGTACCAGACTCCAGTTCTCGTATATCATATTCCCATTCGGAATAAATTAAGGCACGTAACTTGTATTATAGAATATTTTCTCTCACGTAGTTTTTTGCTAACCTACGCTCAGCAAAGACTGTGCGCAATTGACATGTTTGATGCCCTCTGCGGAAAGAGTTGCTTTGCAATTTAGCAGACAGATGACTTTAGTTATTTAATATGAATATGATTATCTACCATTATATTCAATATTCATTATATTCAATATTCAATTTAATATATTCAATATTTTTGTCGAATCGTAAAATGTCATAAAACCATATTTCTCAGAGAAAATTAAAATAATTTGTTATTTAGGTTCTAGAAAAAGTATTTTCTTGGGACTTTTTGTAATTTGAATATTGAAATGTAAAATTTTTTAATAATTTGGTAATAAAATCTCTTTCTTTTCTTTAAAAATTGCAAAATATAAACCAGGGTACTATTATCGAGAAATAATGACCAATGGCACTTCACTAAAACATCGTGTAGGGCATTTGTATGAAAATAATGTATTAAACAGAAGTTACTGTACGTTTAATTGAAGGTCTACTGTAAATAACGTAAAGAGGGATATAAGTGACTTTAATTTGGAAGATTAATATAACTAACTTAAAGAACATAATTGTATGCCTTTTAGCTTTACAAATCCTAGATTTAATTATATGTAGAACATTCTATTCTATGTAGAAGCAATTCCTCTTCAAGTCTTGTTGATTTGCTAGAAAGTAGTTCAATGACCAGTGACGTTGAAATGGCGTGTAGTTGATAGTACAACGACACCTCAGTCACCTCTTCTTGACCACTTAGTAGGAGAATTACTATATCAGAAAAATTTGCTAAAGGCCTAAAAGCTACGTCATATAGATTACATGAAGTTCAAATGTAAGAGCATTTTTTTTTGTTAATTAGAAACACTTTTCGCTGATATTTATAACTTTGAAAATAATGAAAAAAAATGTATTCAAATAAATCTTCATATTCATTCTACATTAATATGTCGCATATAATGAGATATACAATAGATACATCGAAAAAAACTTGTCTGTCGCCCATTTTAATTTACATGAAAGCTAAATTCAAGTATATTTAGAGTAGATTATTGAATTTGTTTCTTAAAAATTAATAAAAAATGTCAGGTTTCTGCAAATATTAAAATATATATACGAGTACTTAGGCGTTAACTTTTTGTTTATTACAAAACCAATGCTATCTTTTAGCACAGTGCATTGCATAATACGGCACTGATTATTTTATTAAAAATAACACACCAAATTAAAATATTTTCTTTTTTGAAATAAAATAACTATAACAAATCATAAAAGAATAACAACTTGGTTCATCATTACTCAAATATCACAAATGAAAATGTAAAATATACATGTAAAATAAAAAAAAATATTTTTTTGCAACAAGCGTACCTAAGTGTAATGAAACAATTTAAAAATGGTATGTTTTTGCTGTTACATTTTCTATAATGTGCTTAAAATCACTCTTTGTTTGTACTATCTTTCCTGCTATGTACATGTAGGATTTTTTTGAGTTTTAAAAAAATTCCCTCGGTTATCGTAATCACTGATAGGACTAAAAATATTCTAAGTGCGATATATGAATTTAGTTATACCAGATCTAATTTTTTATTAGTCGGATACTTGAACAAACCTATTTTAGAAATTTTCTGGATGCTAGATGAAGAAGGGACCGTAATTCCTTGAATAATGTCCAAATGATCTCCTAAATTCAGTTCAAGATCTGGTCCTAAGGAGTGGATATGGAATTGAAGTTGAAATATACAAAACTTTGACACTATTTGCTATACACTATTTACCCGTACCTAATACCGGCCCTGCTTCTGTGCTTTAATAATAATTCTCTGTAATACAACATTTATTACATTCCACACAACGGCTAGCATAATTTTTTATTTCATTTATTGATATATAGTAATATAAATCCTTGTTACTAAAAGTTTATAATTTTATTGTACCTGTTTAAATATGATGCATCTGTGATTTTTTTTATATGCCATCATTTAACTAATTATCAAAATAAACGTGAAAAGCTGGGAACTGCAGACTACTATTATTCAAATCGATCCACCAGAAGTCCATATACCTTTGGTTTAAGTTTGGGACCCATTAGATCTCAATTTAGTCAAAGAATATCGAAAATTTCACCGGTAGAGTTATGAGACACTATTTACTATCCATTAACATTTTCCAAGGATGGAACAGTAAGTACATTTTGAACATCCTGTAAATTTTAATTGATTTAACTTAAAACGCTTTAAAAAGTGAATAGAATTTTAGATTTTCGCATTAATTCCCTTGGGCTATTACACATTCAAATTGTCGCACTAACTTGTTTTTTCTGCTTATTTCGAAGTTTAAACAATACTTCTGAGGACACATTTCATTCGTTTTATAAAATCAAAACAGTACCTTTATTTTGTCTGCGGTCTAACCCGGGTAATTTTTCAAACACGTTACGTTACGCTTTTTACGATTAACTATAGTTAGTTCACAATATTTTTTGTCTTATTTATCGTTTTATTTTTATTATGTCTAAATATTTTCTACGTTGCTATTTTTCTATTTTATTGTTTAATACACAGAAACGCCTAAGCCATTAGTTTAGTTGATTTACTCTAAAAAAAAACGACAATTCCATAAATTCGACAAAACCACACTAAAAGCATTTTTACAAGTTCATTGTAGAATGATATACTCGTATAACTCAACTATGAATTACAGTGAATGACAATATTGCGCTACAAAGCAAGTAATTTAACTAATTATAAACTAACATACTAGTTGTAATTCGCTTGTGTTCCTTGGGTTGTTTTTAACTTACTATTTTTTTTTTTTTTTTAGAAAAACTTTCGAGACTTTTTAGAAAAATTCTAGATTCGAGGTGTTGAACATTGTAACTAGATTAGACTATCTAACAATTTTTCCTGGTGTCTAAACTTAGCTGTTCAGTAGATGAACGTTCAGCGACACACTCCACATAACACTAATCACTTTGCTCGTGTGATAAATATATACTCAGAATTGCTAGACACTTTCTCTGTTATTATCTCTGTCTTGTATTAGTCTCTTTAGCTGTCTAATAAGTCCATTGTTACATATGAAGCAGCGATATTACTTCGACATGTTCGTAGTTTTCTAATTTTTTTTTTAGAAGTTTACCTGCAAACGTCTTGATCTCATCTTCAACCATAGGCATATTCAGGTTGCGGATATACCATGGTGCATTTATGATGCAGCAGAGCACTTTGTTCTGAAGCGTCTGAATGATTTTGATGTTAGATTTCTTTGTGCATTCCCAGAATTGGATACCATAAATTAACACAGGCTTCAGGATTTATTTGTAAAGTAGCAGTTTGTTTTGTGTGTATTGGCAATTTAGCAGTGTATATCGACAACTTAGAATGACGTTCGAGGAGCCTTACGTTTGTCTACTTGACTTTGAGGCTTAGTTGCTCACGTTTGTTCTTCACGCGCGTGCATGTTTTCCATCATAGATTTGCATCTAGAGTCATGCCTAGATATTTTACTTCGTTGGTATGCGGGATTGTTTGCTGATTGACTATCACTAGTGAATAGTCATATTTCTTTTGTTTATCTTCACGTCTATTGACGTGAATGTACTTCGACTCATTTAATTTGATGGGACTTTTCTTTGTCCAGTTGGTAACATTGTTGATGTTACCAAGTTTTATATAACAGAAATCTTAGAAAAAATACAATTAATTGAAAATATAGAGTGTTTGGTTTATTATATAGATATAATTACATAGATATTTATATTGTTAGTTTGCTATAAGTGAAAACTTCGACGTAGGTAACTAATTTGAAACATATCTGTATCTATATTATGGATGATAAGAATAGTTTAAGTATTCGTTTGCTTTAAATAGAGCACCTATTAAGATATGAGTTTTAGATATTTTGGTTTGTTAATATAATTATTATCACAGTCTATCTTATACGTATATCATAGTTGTTTCAGTTTTTGGCTGTAATTTAGGTTTTAGTTTCATAAACAATTTCTTTGTCATATGTTTCTCTGCTATTGTAATATTGTATCTTCTTAATGTATACGAAATATTTTCAATTATTTTAGAGCATGAATTCATTACCATTTACTTTTTTGATTGATTGTTTAATTTATTGTATATAGTACATATTTTTTTCTTTAAAGTTATTTGGTTTGTATGAACGTTATAGTTGAATTACACGACCATTTTAGCTTTTGTTATAAATTCTTGGGTGTATACGAGTTAAAATTTAGGTAATTTGCATTTTGTGTACTATTTTAATAATCCCAGCTTCATTATATTAGATAGATTTCATTGCGTCTAAGAAGTATGCTCCTTTTTTTTTCTATTTCGGCAGTAAATTACAATCGTAGGTATAATTTATTGAAACTTTTAATAATCTTCAAGAAAGTAGATAGTATCTATGTGTATATAATATCCGAATAATAAATACACAGTTATTAATTATATCAGTTAACACATCTAATGATCCCCATATATGGATTATTTAGCTATATGAATATTTATATTTTATTGTAATTCAGTACAGTAATTCATATACAAAAGTATGTATTCGATATATTCCTAAAATTAAAATAATTTTATTGTCTTCGTGATAATTTCATTTGAAAAATACTGAAATATAATAGCGAAACAATAAGAACAGCCATTTTATATCATAAGCATGTTTACAATATTCAATTGTATGTACATTTCAGAGCACAACTCGGAAAACCAATTCAAAGGAACAAAAAACCCATTGACTTGATAATCATGCAGTGCTGCATTAATGGTTATTTGTCTTCACAGGTTATTGAACGAAACTGTATTTATTTTGGAGTACATATATGTAAGATTTTCAATCATAGTAAAGGTTATCTGTTATTTTTTCTCCTATACCACGAACTATTAGCCATATTCACATAACAAAATGATAAAAGGAAATCAATTTCATCACAGTTAAAAAATAAGAGGATTAGAAAAAAAGCAATATTAAGGGGATCACCTTGATGACTATTGTTTTTGTATTCTTCTTAATAATAATACAGGATAATATAACACATAACAATATTATACATTGATTGGATTTAATTCTTCTAATCCTAATACTAGGTGAAAAATAAAACGTTAAATACCAGATCAGATCTTCAAAAGACCCCACATGATTTTGTTATTTTTAACACAATTTATTAAAATCTAATTTAAATTAATGTTACTACTCTATTATTGGAGAAGGAAAACGATTAAGAATGTAAGAAGAGAAAAAAATAAAATCTGAATAAGAAAAAGTGTTTAAAAGTCTTAGTAAGTATAAATTAGCCCTACAAAGGTTTTACTTAATTACGTACTTAATTACTTAGCTAATTAGTTCTTGAAAATATTTAAACAAGTTATAATATGAATTTTCTTTTTATTGTTATAAGGATTATACCTAGTATGCGACAAAACCATGGTTTTTGTAACAATTTAATTCTATGTCTTCTTTGTCGTTTAATTCTGCGTCATTTTTTACGCATTTTTGTAGTTTTCTTTTTCTATCAAGTGATACTTTCAAGTGAAGTAGTTTCAAGTGAAGTAGTTTGAGGATAAATGCCACACATAATCTTATAGATTATCTGCTAAGAACAGCACATCATTTTAGGTTACTGATTCTAGGATAAGATGAGGTCCTTGTGAGATCCCATTCGCTATTATGAATGTTAAGAAAATATAACTATTCTCAATTCAATAATAAACATACATATAAAATGAAAAAAAGAATTGTTTATTAAAGATGATGTGTCTCAGAGTTTTTCAAAAAAATGTTATTAATAAAATTACACGTCTTCGGAAATTTTCTTAAAAATGTAAAACATTGGAAAGCATGACATCATTTATTTAAAAAGTTATAGCTTTGTTCTATATTATTATAAACTAACTTTTGCCTATATTATCTGTTTGTGGAAAACAGATCTTATACAAGCAAATATCTCTTAAATTCAGTACTATTCATTTCATCGCTATTTGACAAACAAAAAACTCTATTATCTTACCGATAAACGGAACAGTCTACCTGAGACTAGCCATAAAACAAGCGCTATATAATGAGATAAGAGCCGTTTGGGATTTTTTATTTGGCAAATAGCGATGAAATACATTATATATATATATATATATATATATATATATATATATACTATTTCATACGTTTTAAAAAAAACACATTGACTCATCAGTTCAGTAGTACTAGTTATACACAAAGTTGCAAAAAATTAAATACAGTTCTGTTAAATGTTTTTTTTATTTACAGCGAAAATACCACGTACATATATTTTCGACGTGGAACAGTTTTAATTGGTACAGGCATTCATGTTCGGTTAATATGAACATGATTTTACCGTAGCTCTCATTCTTGTCCAATTTAAATAACATGATATGACCTAGCATCTTCACAAAGGATTATTACAAGTTTTTAAATCGAGTTCTTACAGTTATATGCTATCAACTAAATAATACACTAATAAAATCTCAGGTAAAAACATTATTTTAGAGAACGGTATACGTACCTATGTTATGCACACAGTTAAATATTCGTGTTTTTGCAGCAGTACATATGAAATATTGATAGCCTAATATGAAAGAATAACTACAGCCATACTATGACTGTAGATTTCCCCACTTAAATGAATTATATGCGAAGGGTCAACGAAAACGTGTATGTGAACCCAACAATTTTTTTATATACCTAATGTATCTTGTAAAGTTAGAATATGTATATTAAAAATAATTATGCATACTATGAGGTATATTTCCCTTATATATCGGGAATTTTCGAAGTAGGTGTTGGAATGACCACTAGGCTTATATGATCACGATGCTTATATGTTGAAATGATTACGAGAAGACTTTTATTAAATGTTTTCTATGCCTCTTTGATAGTAACATTTTTTATTCTATAATAGAATCTTCTTAGTATTAAGAATCTAAAATATGAGCCCAGGCTCATAATAGTTCAGCCAGGCATAATCTTACAATTAGTATATAAATATTATTATAAATATATAAATAAATATGAAATATATATAAATATGAAATATTACTACGTTATGATGTGTGAATGACAAGTTTGTTAATAAATAATATTAAGATTCGCGGTTCAGAATAGCTCGGCCAGTTGCTGCAATGCATAAAAGTTTGTAGTGTCTTAAAACAAAATATAATCTCAATTGTTGTGGCACGTGGTAATTGGTGACACGTGGCGTGGCATTATATGACGATATGTGAACATCAATCGTTAATGTTCATAAACAGGGAATTTCGGCTCGGAAAATATTTGCTACGTATTCGCTGCCTAATTTACAGTGCAAGGCATTATCAACTTGTATAAGGAAACTGGATGAAAAGAATTATGAGTGTCTTAAAATTTTGAAAGGTTAGAATGCCCTTTACTTTAGCATTTTTATGACATGTATAGGTGTACATAATTCTATAACC
Source organism: Rosalia funebris (assembly GCA_037954035.1). Classification (NCBI taxonomy): domain Eukaryota; kingdom Metazoa; phylum Arthropoda; class Insecta; order Coleoptera; family Cerambycidae; genus Rosalia; species Rosalia funebris. The sequence continues at coordinate 7,881,066 of JAZFAV010000010.1, read as the reverse complement.
TTGTCCTTACTTTAACTTCGAGCTATGTTACCTCAAGAGAGCTGTATTATAAATAGACCTGTCTATATCTATTGTATATAACAGATTAAGCAGAATAAAAATGCCTATTTCCTTTTGAAATAAATATAATTTGCATACGTATTTAAATACGTTCCTATAATTTTACACTTCTGAAAACATCTATAGTTTATATTTACATTTTCGTTCCTTCAAAGCAAATGCTATGGGAATTTTTACGCAATAAGCCATTCAAAGTCGTATACACATCAAATATGTTAATTTAAACCATATGCCGTTATTTGTCACTCCATTTATGCAAACATTTATGTGGGTACCTATCTTGATCAGATGTAAAATAATAGATATATCTGGGTACGATATATTTACAGTTATCATTACTAGACGCTTGCATGTTTATATTATGGTTCGTGAATAAAAATTCTTGAATTTGGGAAAGTATGGAGATAAATAATGTCAAAGATAGAAAATTACAAAAACAACAACTTGATTTGCTACCCACAGTTATAAAATAATATATGGATATCATAGACTGAAAATGAAAACACAAAGCAAACCTACATCCTGTGATCTCCTCCCTTATAAAATGTCGGTTTAGATCAGGTGTTTTGGCATTATTATTACCCATTGAATCTTTACCATTTTTCTAAATATTCTGGCTACTACAAAATTCGGTTAGCAGTAGTTGACAAATTAAAGTTAAGTTTACTTTAATATACATTTATGTTATTTGCAATTTATTATTTTATTATAGATCGTCTGCTGTTACTCTATTTGAAGCTTTGAAGATGTTTATGTCGTACGCGTTACTATTCAATAATTATTGAACGGTAATATTGTTTATAAATACTGGCATACATAATATACGTAGCTACTTGAATCGAGGTTATAGAGTAATAATGTTTTCATATACATATAACAAATCTTAAATTAAATTATATGACAAACAAAGTGAATTATTGAACTCGTTATTTTACTTTGATTTAAAGTAATCTCTAATCTAATAATTTAACTTTGCCATTATTTTAAGATAAGATAAGATTAACAAAACACACTAATACTTTTTATGCATTTATAATAATATTAATAATTTGCGTTCTTATTACTCGACTGCGAAACTACTGAAGTACTTCAAACACATTTATATAGGCATTATTGCAGGGAAGGCTATTATTATTATCTTCTATGCATTCTGGGAATAATTCGAGATTATTTTATTTAACGTATTTGATGTATACTTTTATTACTCAGAGAAAGACTAGAAAAACTGGAAACATAAACAATACTACGGTTGTTGGAATTGCCATATAATTTTGTTGTGTGTGCTCTGTGTATTTTCTTCAAGTTTATAAAGCTATATGCTTCACTTCTAAAGTTTTCCATAGAAGAAATCCTTAACAATACAGTAATAACACTGATAATAGGAAATTGATAGGGCAATTTAAACTGGGCCTGAAAATTTAAACTTTTACTCACTTTTGCTGGGAGTGAATATTTCCTTGATGACTAAATATTAGCTATTGTAGGAACCTTTATGTGCTTCAAAATAACTGGACATAACAAATTATTATGAAACCAAACATAGCGTAACTCCGTCTTCGTTGTATTTTTTGAGTGCTTTGTGCCATTTTGTTTTATTTACTCTAAATGAATACACATGTAATGGGAACTTTTTAATAAAATAAGAATGTTGTAATTACATGGATTTTTAACATTTGTTGTATGGAAAGTATAGTTATTATAACCTATAGTTTTGTATTGGCATAAAATGATTCAAGTTATTACATAATTTTCTTGACACTAAATTCTAAACCACTGTGCCAATTGCATAAAACCGTTTGTTAGTTGTCTGCCAGAATTATTCCTGATATTAATAATTACCTACTCTGGTATTGACGTATTACTTTCATCGAATGTGAAACAAGAGTCATGAAATATTGAGATTATTAATATTCATAATATTGATACATATAATATTAAGTAACACTGTAATAAATATTGACAATTAGTGAGTTCTTCTATGAACTTCTGAAGCAATAATCATTCTACATGCTTTGATTTATATGGAAGCACATATAACAGAGTTATTATTAGTAGTATTTTTGCTCACAATAACAAATGACAATAGGTTTTTTTTAGATTACCCTCAATTTTCTAACCTAACACCATTTTTTGTATGTTTGATTATATCTAGAATATTTCCATTTCTTTAGCATAACCATGAATAAAAATTATATAGCCATGCATGAATATCTAAACAGATATATTAATGATAATTTTTAACAACTAGTATAGAGTCATATTTGATAAAAATATGGAAAATATACTTTTCAAATGCATCTTGATAGATGTATCTCTAGATGAATATTCCAGATAACTTCATACATATATATTTAGACGTAATTCTATTTTATTTTTCAGATATCTACATTAACAGTTGTTCAGAACAGACCACAAAATTTTCCCCATGTCTCGGATCCTACTGTAGAGTAAGTCATTTTTATTTCTACACTGCTTGCGTTTGTGTTAATATTTACTAATATTGTAACATATGTGTACTTAGATTAGAAAATAGTTTAAAATAGTAGCGACACCATCTTTTGTATTATATTTCCTAGATGGTTTAGAAAGGACTATCGAAGTAGTGAATAGAGCAAGTCATATTTTGTGGAATAGTGTAGTTGATAGAAGACTTAGAAGGTCGTGAGATTCTCTTTTCTTTTGGTAAGTTCTAGCTCTTACTAATGTATTAATCTATTAACATTTTTGTTAGACCAAATTCAACGAGATAATCTCACTAATGGTTTGTTTTCTTTGTAGACTGGAAAAACAAACGATAATTGAACTGAATCCTAATCCCTTCCGAAGACAACCGGACATTACTCCTCAACCGGGTCAACGAAAAATAGAAGAAAGTACCAAAGAAATCTTACAAAAGATTGCAGAACTTAACAAAAAGCAAGGGCTCACGCAGAGAAAGGACAGACCCAACTATTTTCATTTTCCCTTCAGCTACTCTAGGTCACAAGATGAAAAGAAACCTTACGATAGGCAAACTAACTATTTTAGATTCCCCAATAATCCATTCAGTAATCCAATTTTCGATTACTTGGAAAGGGAACGGCATGGAAATGGTGCAACTCAGTTAAAAATCGACATAAACAGTGATGATCGCAACAACGGTCAAATACAATATGAAAAATCAATGATTGGTCAGCCTGCTATTGGGGTGACCAAGGAAGATTTAGTTCCTAATCAATATGTGAAAAGAAAAATAGTTCACCAACAAACCATATTGATGCCTAATCCTAACTTTATGCAACCGCCTCCAAACTCAATGATGCCACAAAATATGGCACCATATGAGATGCCCACGCCAATAAATTTAGAACAAATTATTCCATCCGCGTCTGTAAGCAATGATAATAAAGGACAAATAAATAAAACAGACAATAACAAAATCCTTAGTAATTTAGAGAAACAAACCGTAGACAATGTTAGGAATATAGTTTCGAGTACTCAACAGCAGGCATTCCCTTTGATGTATAACCCTTATTATCAATATGTACAAAGATATGCACCAAATCAGTATACCTATGATCCTCTAAGTTCTTACAACGAATTAGGAACTCTAAATCGCGATGCATATAACCCTCAAAATTATGGACCATATGGAATGACTAATGTGGAACAAGGACGTCAAAACTGGAATTGGCCTGGAGCTTCGTATTTTCCGATTTATATAAGAGATCCCTTTTTGCAAATATACAATGCTGTTACTAGTATGGTAGAATACGGACCATCCGCGGGTCAAAATAATCCGTGCAAACGACCAAATAAGAATAAAATAAAAAACAAAGAGGAGTCTTCTACTAGAGAAGCGAAGACTACTAACGATTTTGATGAGAAAGATCAAATTACGTTTGAAATTGGGGAGAAAAGCGCACCTCAAATTTCAATTTACGGATTTAATGGTGACGGTGAGAAAACTAATTCAAGTTACTTGGATATAGAAAATATAAATATAGGAGCTAATAATGAAAACACATTAAGATTTACCGTAAATTTAAAATCAGATGAACGAGAGGGTAAAGATACTGAAAGTAGCAAAGCACTAAAAACATCATGGGATAAAATTGTCGATTCTGGAAAGCAACATACTAACAATACCTCCAGACCTACAAGTAAACATGAGAAAGTTGAGGAGGGCAAGGATTTTAGGCCCTCTTTATTTTTTAAACCTCAAACAGTACCTCCAACCACTGTCCTCTCTAACCAACCGCTAATATCTACCACTGTTCCTCCTCCTGTTAGAGGTTCAATTGTCCAAAATATTCAGACCGATGACGATTTCGATGAAGACGAGAAAGCGGACGAGATATCAATTTCTAATGATGGAAATAAAAAGTTATTCAGTAGAGACAATACGGGTAGTGGAATTTTCATTCATAAATTGAAAGTTAGAAAAGGTGGCGTGGCTATAGCAGGACCAGGAGGTATAGCCACCGCAGGGAGCGGCGGGACAGCTATTGTAGGACCTAATGGAATTGCGTACACCCATCCAGATAGTCTTGCTATTGCAGGATCTGGAACAAAAGTCGTAGCGGTAGATCCTAATATAAACTTGGCCGATCTGATAAGCAACTCGACTGGGAATAAACCTAGCGCAGAAGGGTTTCCTCCTTCGCGAGTGGGGAGAGTAGTAGCAGTAGGGCCAGTAGTATATTATAACAGGGGGTGATAGGGAATTATAAATTGAGATTGTATATAATTTAATTTTAGGATAAATTGATACATGCCATATTGACTTTCAGAGGATTCATTTTGGTCATTTATTTTCAGTTGTACCTTAATTCTGTTTCTATTTAGACTGCAGTAGTTCGGGCCTAGTTTGATTGTTGACAGTTGTTTGAAATCTAACTAGATCTACTAAAAGTTATTGATAATATCAGCAACTTACAATGGAACAAAAATTAAAGTTAAATTAATTGCTAAGAAAGGTCGTTTTAAATGTTTATAAACATTGTACTGTTATTTAGATACACTGATATATTACATTGGATTTGTATTTCCTTTAATTTTTGTTTACTGACGTTTTTATTTATTATAATGTCATTATATGAAATAGTTGTACTTTTAGTACAACTATTAAAGAATATAAACGTATAAACTCAAAATAATATAAACTCAATATAATTCCAATTTATTGATTAGATTTCTTGTAAAAATTTAATTGGTAATACTTAGAACCGTACCTACATTTGAAAGTTAGTTTATAATTTTGAGGGATAATACTAATAGTCTTAAAAAGTATGAAGGCATTTGGTACAGCTATGCCATATATTAGATCAGCATATGCTTACATATTGATTCAAGAATTGCTTTGGCTATTTGTATAAAAGAGACTTAGGGCAGATAATCTTATTGGGAAAAGTCAAAGAAACAAGTTTACTTTATATTTTAAGGAACAAAAGACGACTGTTTCTCTATAATTCTATACTAATTAGTAGAACAAAACTTAATAGAACAAATAGGAAAAATGTATGTCTCGAAAAATGTATAATTTGTGTAAATGGTAGATCAACTAAAGTGTTACTAGATATTTACATTAACTACTGCTGCAATGTAAACCCAAACAGAGTAAAATACAAAAATGTACCAGAAAAGTGCAATTATTACATTGCAGTCTTTATCGAATATTGCATTGTTTAATACAACTTAAGTAATATAAATGATTAGTGTGATCTCATATTCGTGAAAGAAAATTTGTGACCAAACACAAAGTCTTCTTTTTAAGTCAATAATAATTTGAAGTGTAATTATTTTACTTTTATGGGTATTTTATATTGTTTCTGTCAGAAAATATTTTGTAAAAATAATTTATTATTTATGTATTGTGGGCCAAATAAACGATTAGTAAGTAATTTCATATCTTTACTCAAGAATCATAAAACTCATGTATGTCCTATACTGTATACATACTAACTAATTCACTAACATCATGTGTATGTAAATTAACTAAACCTATAAAATTACATGCTTTTTTTCACTGTAGGCTGAAGGAGAAACGGTAAATATTATTATATTTTCTCTTATAGCACATTAAGCGTACAGCTCACCAAGAATAGGAACAAGTCTCAAAACTGCGATATCGAACCCCCCACAAGGTTCGCAGTAAATAGCCTGATCTTCACTCAGTCGAATTGAGTGAATACCAATGAATATATATTGAATGTGAATGTACACAGAGTTTAATCTGGCCGCGCGTAAAGTGCATCCTTTTATCTCCGAATGCTGTTTCACTCTTTCTTCTACGCACACCTAGATAATCTCACACTTTTTCCTATTCTTGACGAACAGTACTGATGAAGGATTATAAAGTGCTATTTGTAAAAATAGAATACAAAATATTAAATTACATAAACAGAGAGAAAAATCATATTGTACATAACTTCTAAATTTTTAATATGTACATAATGACCCATTTAAAATCTGATGTAACATATTTTGATGAACACCCTAATAAAAATGGTATTTATTATAATCAATTTTTATTTAAAGCGTCAAATTTTATTTGTAATAATCAAAGATTTTCAGCAATTTATGTCTGAAAACCAGGGCGATCTTTCTTTGGCGGCTAAAATACTATAAATCGTTTTGCAATTTTTTTATACAATCCTAAATATACCCCTATATCCCGAACCCTCTTAAGTGGGTGCCAAATTTTATAAGAATGAAATATAATGTAACAAATAAGGATTATCAAGAAAAAAGTTACTTAAATATTTAAAACTTCATGAAACCACCATTTGTCAAATATTTTTCAAATATTATTTTGCAGTTTGATTATCTGAAGATTCTTAATTATATAGGAGTATTTTTTAGCTATGCGTTCTTTAATCTAACGCGTAAAGTTCTTCAGTAGGTTACTACTTATCATTTAACCACTTTCTTCTTATCATTCAATCATATACAGAACACCCACATGACATGAAATTTTAAATTAATGCGGTCATGGATGGGTTAAAAATTAACTGATCAAAAAGTCCAAAAATTTCATTCTATTTAAATTGCAGTCAATGAAAAACGGACAAAAAATATTATAAGCCCAGATCACATATTTACTTTTTGTGAATGTTCTCTATTGCAATTGATAACCCATTCTGAATTTTTTATTAACCAGTAGCGTCACTTTTGGGAAAACTTTTTTTAAGGAAATTGTTATAATTGGAGGTATTATCCCCATTAAGCCCATAAACAAAACTCTAATATCCCTTTTTCATCTGCGGGCACTAAAAATGTATACTCACTTACAAACTCTTACACTTTCTATATAATACTTTATTCTGGAATATCTAATTCTAGACCAGCCTCTAGACCTTCTAACGCTAGAATTATGATTATTATGAAAATGGTAAAAATTTTTATCATTATGACTAGCTGAAAAACGAGTGTGATTCTCATAACGTGTTTTGATAAGGAATCTGTTTCATTAAATACTTCATTTATATTGTATGCCATGCTATATTTGAGTATAGGTTCTTCTACCAAAATAATCTAACATTAAGATATCTAATATTAAATTTGTTGGCTGCTTCTCTTATAGAATTACTATTGTCACAAATCAGAAGTATTACAGTTTTGTCCTTCAAATTTAGTTGTTGCATAACAAATGACTCTTATTTATACAAATATTTAGGACACGAAATGTATTGACTGTATAGGATGGTCTACAATTTTACATTTAATGACAGTTAACCTTTGTCATTAATTAGCCAGTTTAATTACAAAGTTTTTAAGAAAATATTTTCTGAGGTCACTGAAACGGTCATAAAGCGTTAAATACAGTAATATTAATCATTCAGACAAATTGAATCTCGAATTTAACATTACCCTATGCCTCTCTGTTGTTGATTCTATTACATTTTAATTAACTAATATAATTAGAATCAATTTTGTTACATATTTTTTATGTCTATTCCATGGATTAGCTTGTCTGTAATAATAATAATATTTTCATTACTGAATTTATCTGCAAATATTTCTTCTACATTTATGAAATTTGGTTTATATTCATTAAAATAGTACAGTTGTACTGAGATGTGTTCAGATTTTATATAAAAATCGTTGATTTTTAAAATTTTTACCCCCAAAAAAGATCGCTGCCTTGATTATTAAATATGACCATGTTTTATTAAAAATTATTATTAAAAATGACCATGAAATATGTTTTGTCCAAAGGTAGAATTTTTGGTGTTCTACATTAAGAAAAGAACTTGCCAAAATGAATTAATAAATGCAATTTTATTATGGTGTTTTTAGATTTAAAATGGGTTACTGCATTGTATACAATGCAAACAACTATTCAAATTATATTAAAAATGTTTTAAAATAATAAAAAAATAATAAAAAACACTTAAAGTATAATAGTATTTACCTTTCATCTTACTTAATCTCTTTTAGTAATTAGAGGCAAATCATAGTAGATTAATTTCCCTTTTTCTTCTTCCTCAGATTAATAACTTTCCCTAATGGACTTCGCTTTCCCAAATGGCTACCTCATCCAGACCATCAATTTCAGTATTTCGGGACACACAATCCTCTCACCATTACTCCTAACAACAACAATATCTTTAACAGAAACATTTTTCAATCGCAGACAGCAAATCATTTTCCGAGGTTGCACGTAAATCCCGAAATCCCTAACACGTTTGATATCAAAAATAAAGATATGAGCGATAAAATAATTAGCAAGAATTCATTAATTCGAGCACCTATAACGACAAGCACCGAAGGAAAATCTATAATGGTAAAGCCAGTAGTCGCAACTGTAAGAGCGGAAATAAGACTGAGTGATATTTTAAAGGAAATGAGCCAAGTAGAACAATTTCAGAATCTAAAAAATGACAGCGGAAAACTGATTTTGCAAGACTCAGCCTTCCTGGCTCCATACAGAGCACATCCACTACTCCATTTCTTAAAGAACCAAAATACAATAGAAAACAAAAAAATTATTCGTTTTAGGAACTACGATCATGTAAATAACGATATAACTACACTTATACTCAAACCAGTTGCGAAATCGGTAGCAGGAGTAGACGGGAAAGCAATTTCCACACCAGTGTCAAAAGCTATTCTCCGACAAGGCACCAACGTAGATATTCTATTTGAACCAGAGGCAATAGCAATCGCTGGACCAGGAGGAATAGCTCATGCAGAAAGTGATTTAGAAATAAGTTATGAGGAGGTTATTTGACAACAGATTTAAGACATTTGGTAGAGAAATGTCAATACAGGATAAATTATTTGTATTATGTACATATATATCTTGTACAAATTTTCAAGACTTATTATAAATAAGATGTTTAAAATTTACCATTAAATTGTACAAATTGGGTATTATCATACTCAAATAGTTTTTAATATAAATGTATATATTAATGTAAGATATATCAATATCAATACAAAAATTATTATTGTTAATAAAAACGGTATAAAATATTTATTCGTTAATCCTATCTATACTTATATCCCTCTTTGCTTAAATAATTCACAGTATTTCACAATCAAATTTTATTCATTAGTTTTTGGCATGAGATATGCAACCAAAATGGATATTGCATGGTTTATATATATTTCATGGTTGCCTATACACAAACTTTATTTCATCATGATGTGGTAATGAAATAAGTATGTTAGTTTTAGCAATAAGGGTTTCTATTAATTATTACCATTTTTTAATTAATATTTGTTCTCTATTAATTAATAAGAATATCTATTGACACTATTTTAACGATTATATACCTAATGGTATGATTTATTACTTAAAGTAGATAATTAATACATTGTACAAATATAATAAAATATAGCTTGAATTAAGGAGATAGTATCAAATTGTATTAAAAAAATAAACGCTATATTAAACCATCTTAGTTAGTCTCGAGTAAAAATTCTTTAATGCTCCCAAAATAGACGAACATATTTATTGCAGACATTGATGACTTAATATTAATTGTCAACAAAATGTCTGCGTTATTCATAATTATTGTATAATGTAGCCTCTTTATGATTCACGAAGCATATATCGTGGTTACCCAGTTAACGTTCAGAACAGACACAACAGCGTAATACCGATTAGCTTATGAAACGTTTTTTCCTATTTTACATAGCTTTTAATTAAATATGCTATCATTGAAATAAATAATTCTTGGTAATATATTCATCTAGTCTTGCTATTACTAATATCATAATCAAATGATAGAAATATGTATTGTATAACTATTGTATATTACTATATTATATTATTATATCATAATAGAAATATCAATATGTATAACCAACACAAAATTCTATTTTCACGTTTAATCGCTTCAATAATTTGGACATATATTAGCAGGACCGACTCGAGAGTTTTCGTCTCCTCGAGCCAAATAGCATTTTGCCGCTCCTATACTTTCATTAATTTTCACAGGTATTTCAAAAGTATTTCAGAAATTTTAAACAGTTAATGCTTGTTCATAAAAATACTATTAATAACAAAAAATATTTGGTATCATAATTTAAGATGAGATATATTTGATACATAAAGAACAAAAAACTAATAGTAATCAAAAATAAAAAAAACATTCTTTATGTCAGAAAAATATATCACGTATAAAATTAGAAACATAAAAACGTAAAAGCTTTATAAGGAACATTTAAGTCAAAAATAGAATTGCTGTGTTTTTACAAGGTACAAATAGTAATGCTGTTCATTTACCATGGTAACCATTTCATCGTATCTTTAAAGCAGGCATGTCAAACACGCGGCCCCCCAATACATAGGTTGCGGCCCGCCGAGACTATTTAAAAATTTTTTGAAAAAGAAATATTAATTAATTATTTTAAAGTAAACTTTATTTTTATTTATACGCAGTTTAGTTTAATGCAGTTGCAGTATGCAGTTTAACTTTTTACAATTTCTTCTTTTTACTTCACCTATATCTATCGATATTGAAATTGTTGATGAAACTTACAAATGAAATTAATTGAAATCCAATGTGATTCATTGCTGAAGCAAAAATATATGAAAGTTGGAATTCCAGATTTTTATACATATTTATCTGCAGATGGGTTTCATAAAATGTTATCATTTGTTACGTGTATACTGGCTATGTTCGGAAGCACTTATTTATGCGAGCAACTATTTTCTTTAATGAAAAATAACAAAAATTCAGAAAGGTCAAGATTAACCGATCACCATTTATCACCAATTTTAAAAATTGCATCAGCTCAATATATTCAACCCAATTTTGATGACTTGCTTTGTGAAAAACGATATCAAATATCTTCTAAGAAGTAATATTAAACTGTGATTCTGTTTATTTCTTATTATAACTTTTATTTTTGTTTTTTATAAAAAATATGAAATATTTATAGTTTAAATTTAAAAAATAATATGAAATATAAAATGCCTACAATAAGATGTAAAATATTTTTAGTTTAAAAAATGATATGAAATATAAAACGACTATGTATGTATAATTTACAATACATTGAGCTTGACATTGAGTATAATAAATACATAATACATAATATAATCATTATAAAAATCGTATTTTATTACTTTTTTGAACATTGAAAACATGCGACCCTCAACTTAATACAAAATAGATCATGTGGCCCATAATATCATATGAGTTTGACATTCCTGCTTTAAAGTAAATAAATTTTAGATTATTTTTGGCATATTTTAAATCTTACAGTTTGTTTCATATTCACAGAGAGTTAGGTAAGTACCACGGTAAAAGCCAATAAAGTGTATTTCAATTATTTTAATAAAATAAAAGTAGATAATATCTTAATAGAAATAGTAATTGTTTTGTATCTATGCAGCACATGCATAAAGCATGTGATCATTATATTAATGAGAAATTTCACAATGCTAATTCAATTTCTTAACTAGAATGATGTTTCGGGAGAAACGTTGTTTGAAGAATAACTACAGGTTCACAAAAACTTTTTATTTTGTACGAAACTAACAGCGATCTGACTCTAAAACCGACTGGAATAATTGTATCTGCTTAGAAAGAGTGCAGATTTAATTTATAATTAAATAAATGCTAACTATGGAAAACCATTATTATTATGATAGGATTACTCATGGCGGCATTACGTTATGTGTAATGCCGGTGACTCAATTCTTATCAAAAATAAAATATGAATCATAGGCTATTACTCCTCCCTCCTTAAATAAGAGACGTAGGGTTGGTAGAAGGCTGACCTGGAGTCTCGTCAAAAATGATTTTAGCTGTTGATTTTTGTTTCCAACATGATTTAAAAATTATCAATAATGGTTTTCGAAAAATATACACTACAACAAAGATAATAACAATAATAATAATAATATATAATATGTATATGTGATAATTGTGATCATTAGAGTTCTCAAGTGTCACTGTTTCAAGAGCACTTAGGGTCTCGTGTAAATTCCTTATCTTTTCCAAGGGTATCTGCGAGAGATGTATCGCAGGGAGGTGTGGCTCTGTTTCTATGTCGAATTCGGGTAAATGGGGGCTGATTCCGTCTAGCTGGGATTCGTCGTAGTAGTAACGGTATCCATTGATGGTTGCTGGACAGGATGCCTCTAGTTGAATTTCGGTGGGTTGATCCAATTTAATGATTTGATCTTTGTCACACGATGAGCTGGCTATTGTCGGTTCATCTGGGAAGACTAAGATTTTGTCTTTGGCAACTTGCAAGACAGTGGACGATATGCTGGAAACTCGAACATAAGTACAATTTGAAGGCTGTTGGCCTAGCAGAATGTTTTGATAGCAGTGGTCATTCCAATAGGTAGGTAAACCATTGCAAATACTGTTGTCCTCGAGGGTTGGACATGGCTGCTCTTTCCAAAGGTGGAGATTTGTAGAGCTCAATACCAGGTAAGGTAAGGGTGGTATAAGAGAGATGTTTCTTATAGGAATAGGGACCAGGTGGTAACTTTGAAAGGTGTCTCTTTGAAAAGTTGGTACAATAATTTTGATTATCAATTGATTATTTTTTGTTATAGTTTTTACATGAAAAAGTTGATAATAAGATTGTATGTCCTTTAAATGGATGAGCTCACTCTCAGTGTACAGTTCTTTCGTTTGTTTAAGGATATAGCGAACTTCTGTATTTGATAAGAAAAAGTTATGGAGAAGATTAGCATGTGAGGCAATAATCGCATTTTCTATATTATCAATAAAATTTAAGAGGAAATTTAAATTTTGACTTAATTGTGTCATGAGTTGGTGACAGTTTACATCAACAATTAGGTTTTCTAATAAATCCATGTCTTGGTTAATTTTCTCAGTATTATTATTTATTATTGTTAATGTTTGATTAAGTCTTAGTGCTAATGAATCCATAAGGGATGTGCGTAAATTTAGTTGAGTGACTAGATTATTTTGATTTTTCTTAAGAATTGTTATTTGATTATTAATTTGTTCAATGTCATCAGCATCGGCTGTGCCAAAAAGAAATTTTTGGATAGTTCCTATACCATTGATCAATCCTCGTTTAACTTTAATATCGTGATTTTGTAAGTTGATTAGTCTTTGATTTGTTAAATTATACAAAGTGTCAAGTTGTTCGATACGATTTTTGTTTTTAGAACAATATTTTCTCTTTAAGTCAATTTGATGGTTTAGTTGATTTAAACTGGTTGATAATGTATTGTAATCAATCGAATGAATGAAGGTGTGGTAAGAATTTATTAATCTGGTCTGTTTGGAAAGTCTAAGAAAGTATATGGGATTAGTTAGTTTTCTTGTTTTTAGAGCGTGTATATGATCTTGTAACAGGACGAGAAGCATGGGGAGGACTAGGTGTACTAGTCGAAAGTGAGATTTCTGTTCGCGGTATTTCTCTGTCATAGTCAATTTGTTGTGTCTGTGACGTTGAAGGGATATTATCAGTTTGTTGTGTTCGTGACGTTGAAGGCTGTGGTTCAGTGTTGTTACTGTCGGGTGATGTCTCAGCCTGTAAAGAGATTTTCTTCGTTAATGAAGGAATTTTGCGTTTTCGTTTGACAATACTTTTATGAATTTTGCCACGCTTTGTTAAAAGAACGGGGCCTTTGTCTTGAATAGCTTTAGTTTTTAGAAAACGAGGTTTAGCCTTGTTAAATTCGGCTTGGTTGGTTTTAACTAAGACAGTTTCATTTGGTTGAACTATTTCTGGTTCGTCACGTTTTTCATTCAGGTTAGAAATTTGTTTACTTTTTGTTTTTTCTAAGTTGTCACGAATGTTCTTATACAATTCTTTTGTTAGGTCTTTATGTTGTTGTATGTAATCTGAAGTGATTACATCTTCGGAGAGTTCGAAGGGAGATGGTTTGGCAAGATGACCAAAAAGAACTTCGAAAGGGGTATGTTTTAAATTTGTGTGGATCGAATTGTTATAACCTAAGACGGCGATTTGCATCAAATAATCGATAGGGGCATTAGGGTTTTCATGTTTAAGGCAACGGAGTGATTCTACTAATGTCGAGTGGAACCTTTCAACAGGTGCGTTTGATGTATGGCCTTGAATGGAAGTAAAATGTAATTTAATTTTGTGTAAATGACAAAAATCTTGGATCATGACATTATTGAATTCTTTACCACAGTCAAGAATAATTTTATGTGGTAAACCATAGTGTTGAATGAAAAGGAGTATATTCTTTTGAATTAACATACCTGTTTTAGCTTCTAGAGGATAAGCTTGTCCAATTTTTGAAAAAGGGTCAATGACTGTTAGAAATTGTTTATGTTCAAAGTGGAATGTGTCAATATGTAATGTTTCCATAGGTTTTTCCGGTGTAGGTGTGATTTGAAATTTTGGATGTTGAGGTTTTCTGTCGTATTTACAAGTTTGGCAAGTTTCGCAAGTGTTAATGTATTTAACTACATGTTGTCCTAAATTAGGCCAGTAATATCTTTTTCGAATGGCTTTAATAGTTTCGTTTTGTCCGCGGTGCACTGTTTTTCCTTCGTGCATATATTTAATTATGTGTTGTTGTCTTTGTTCACTAGGAATATCTTCGACTTTTTCGCGGCTAATTACCATTTTTACGGAATTTGAATAATATTTTTGAAGTACGCGAATAATTTTTGTTTCAACATTTTGATCAGAAAAATAAAAGCAAGGTGTATGGTTACTTATATTTTTAATCCATTGAATAAGAAATTTGAAAACACCATGGTCAGATGATCGACTTTTAAGACTTATGGTCCATCTGTAATGGTTATCAAATACTTTTTCGTAAGAACAAATATGACTAATATTACGATCATTTTCTGAAATTATATATTGGTATCTATAAGAATTTAATGACTTAGGGGTATATTCCATAGTAAAAAGTGGATTTTCATGAGATGTATGGGTAGTCTGATTGTCTGAGTCTTGTATAGTTTTCACGGGTTCAGTTTGTGTCGGGAGATTATTTTCAGTGGTGACATCTTGATTTTCATTTCCTAATATTTCGGAGATAAATTGGTCCAATTCTTCGGGGTTGCCTAGTTGAGCATTCATTGAAAGTGTTTCTAGGTCGTCTAATTCGGGGATGTGTATTAGGACTGATTAATCTTGGGCGGTGTTTTCATTTTCTATAGCGTTCAAATCGTCAATTCTGATTCTAGAGAGTGGATCAGCGGGATTGTGTTTACCTTTTTTATATTTAATTTCGAAATCATACTCCATGAGTTTGAGTCTCCATCGAGCTAAACGAGAATGGGGATCTTTGAGATTAAACAACCATTGCAAAGGTTGATGATCGGTTTCGATAATAAATTTCGTTCCAAAGAGATATGGTCTAAAATGTTTGGTGGCATCAACAATAGCTAAAAGCTCTTTTTCAATAGTTGAGTAGTTACACTCAGCTGGATTTAGGGTACGAGAATAGTAACTTATTGGGTGACCATCTTGTGATAAAATAGCGCCTATAGCAAAATTGCTAGCATCTGTAGTGAGGATAAATGTTTTTTCATAATCGGGATAAGCAAGGACAGGATCATTGCAAAGCAAGACTCTGCATTTTTGTACGCATTCTTTGTACTCGGGGGTAAGGATGATTTTGGCATCTTTTTTCAAACAAGACGTTAGTGGTTTGGTAATACGAGCGAAGCCTGGAATGAATTTTCTATAATAACCTAGCAGACCAAGGAAAGACTTAATTTCTTTATGAGTTTTGGGTATTGGAAATTTTTTAATAGCTTCAATTTTCTTTTGATTGGGTTTAATTCCTTCTGGAGTGATGACATGACCAAGGAATTCAACTTCTCTACAAAGGAATTCAGATTTATCGAGTTGAATTTTGAGGTTGGCTTTTTGGAAAGTTTTAAAGATTAGTTCTAAATTTTGGATGTGTTCTTGAAGGGAAGTACTAAAGATTATCACATCATCCATATAAACGAAACAGATTTTATTTTGGAGATTTTTAAGAATATTGTCCATGACTCGTTGGAAAGTGGACGGGGCATTCTTTAGACCAAAGGGCATGCGGGTGTACTCATAGTGTCCGTTTTCAACGGTGAAAGCCGTTTTTTCGATACTGTCAGGATGCATTTCGATTTGATGAAATCCTGAAGCGAGGTCTAACGTAGTGAAATATTGACAACGTCCTAGTTTGTCAAGGATATCTGTGATGTTTGGAAGTGGGTAACGGTCAGAAATGGTTTTTTCATTAACTTTTCTATAATCTACGACCATACGCCATTTGCGGTTGCCAAAAGCGTCCCGCTTCTTGGGTACAATCCAAATAGGTGAGCTCCATGGGCTGAAAGAAGGTCGAATGATACCATCATCGAGTAATTTGGAAATTTGTTTTTGGACTTCTTGTTTGTGACAATATGGGTAACGGTATGATTTTGTGTGGACAGGAGTTTCATCTGAAACTCTAATATAATGTTTGATTTCGTTGGTGAATGTAAGTTTATCATCGGAAAAATAGAATACGTCAGAATATTGATTGCATAATGAGAGAAGGGCATTTCGTTCTTCAGAATTGAGGTGATCTGTTCTTAAAAGATTAGCAATATCTGTAGGTTTTTCAGAAGGGGATAAAATTTTTGCATCATAAGTGTTGAAATGATCAAGGGGCAAGACATTTAAAGGCTCTGGGAATTCAATTTGAGTAGGTCTACTTTCCAAGTTGTGAATTTCGACAAGGGCTAAGCCATTTTTTGCTGTGGTTATAGTCTCTGGAATGAGACAAGTAGAAGTCGAATTTTGAGGAATATATACGTCGCCAGAAGTTATATCAACGGGGACATGTTTTAGAATAATTTCATTCGAATTTATAGAATAAGTCCTTGAAGTTTCATTTGGAGTTCGCATATAAACAGGAATTTGAGTGAAGTTATTATAAAGAATTTGATTTTCAAAATCTAATTTTAGATTAAGAGCAGTAAGATCTTCAAAACCTATAAGACCATCATAAAAATCGTGAAAGTCGAAAAGAAGGACATCTAATGTTTTATTAGAGTTAAATTCTGCAAATGCTGGAATTTGGGCGGAAAATTGAACATCTGTTTGACCAGTACAAGTCTTTAATCTGGTCGTGTCTTGATAAATACATTCTGGGAAATTAGTTTAAATAATGTCAGGACGGATGATACTTTTTGAACATCCTGTATCTATAAGAAGTTTAAGAGGAGGATTTTGAATTAAGATGTAGGGTAATGAACACGGGATTGAAATATTGTTAAACTCGTGGTTTACGTAGGGGAGATTTCTTGAGGTACCTGGATAAAATTTTCTTCATTGTCTTCATTTGTAGATTCTTCCCATGAATATTCATTGTATGTAGATTCTCTTCCTGACTCAAGCGGGGCGACTTCTTGTCGTTCTTCAATGGGGAATGTTTCATGTTGGTAATATTGATTGGAGTAGTCACAGTAGTTCGGTTGGTTGTCTGGAGTGGTGATTTGTAAGTCATTAGAAAATAATTCTTCTACGTGATACTTAGGTTGTCTAGTATTTTGGAAACGGATGCCTGAAGGTTGTGACGGACGTGGTGGCATTTGTCTTTGTTGAGTTTGATTATAGCGGGGTTGTATAGAGACTCCTGACATAGGGGTCGGTTTGTTCACAGGTTGATTAGGTCGCTGAGATGGCGCAAAGACATTTTGGGGCTTACCAAAGACTTGAGAGTTTGTTGGATAATTCCTATTTACAGGACGACTTTGAATATTAATTGGTTGTGACGGGAAGTTTTGTTGCGATTGTGGAGGTCGATAAGATTGTTGAAAATAATTAGGTTGTGAGTAATTGGGTTGTGAAGAATATGGTCTTTGATTCCAGTTGGATTTAACTGGAGGTCTTTGGACTTGTTTTAAATTATGTTGTTTTGTATGACCTAGAGCTAAGTTTTTAAATTCATCGTATTTTATTTGTTCGTCTATAAATGTCATAGCATGTTCTATAGTTTTTATATTATAATTAAGACGCAACATAGTTTCATAGTGTGATGGCAAATTCATTTTGTAAGTATTGAAAATTTGATTCTCATAAAATTTAATTGAACCTTGTTTTTCTTCATTTGGTATTGGGGACATCATAATTTTAGAAATTATTTTTGATTTTAATTCTACTAAACGATTCCCAAAACAAAGTAGTGATTCTTTAGGCTGAAGGCGAGTTTGCTGTAATTCGCACTGCAACGTTTCTATACTTTTATGATCGCTAAAATTTTGTGAAAATAAATCTCTAATTTGGGGCCACGTTAAAATATCAGGTCTACTATCTAAAAGTTGTTGTGCTTTTCCGGTGATTTTATTTTTTATTACACTTAGGAGGACTCTAATATGTAATTCATTTTCTGCGGGACAACAATCAAGTAGATTATCTACTGCTTCGAAAAAGTTTTTAAGTCTAGTTTCATCTCCATTGAAAATAGGGATGAATTCCGAAAGGTTACGAACTTTTTGCAAATCTAGAGACATTTCTGTTGGAAAGAATTGATCAGAACTTTTTACAGTTGGACTCACTATACTGAATTGTGATAGTACAGCGGTTAATTGGTCAAGTTCAGGTTCAGATAAATTTTGAGAAATTTTCTGTGTGTGATGTGATGACATAAAACAAAGTAAATTAATTATTTACTGTGTATTTATATGTACTTAAAGGTAAAAATGATTGACTATCAAAACTAAATTTTAAAAATTGAGTTGATTTATTGATTTATTTGACTTAATTTAAAACTAATAATACTCGCACAGAGTAAGCGAAATTATTATAAAATGATTGACTCTTAAAACTAAGTTTTCAAAATTGAATTGATTGATTTGTTTGGCTTAATCTAACATTAATAATACTCGCACAAAGTAAGCGAAATTATTAATCTTCTTTAAAAATTAATCCTACGGCAGTTAATCTTTAAAGGTTTGTTTCCGTAAACTATCACACTACGTAAGTGATAGCGATAGGAATTTCCTTGCAAGTGACCTACTGAGTCGCGTATATCGTTTAAACAATTGAAGGACTGTTACGCGAGCGTTCACGCCTTAGTCCGGTAAATTTGAGTAAACAACTTAAATCGAGACACAGAAAAGGGTTGAGAAAGGAGGCGAGATACAACTATTGAGCTCTACTCACTGTGTAGTTTCTGCCTGTAGACTTCTTCTGGTCCTGGTTCAGCTTAATGGTTGAAACCAACGTTGTCCTGATGAAATCCGGGGTTGGATGTCTTCGATAGACTGCTTCACAGGAACAACTGCCAAATCCTACCGCGACTGCGCCAATGATGTTTCGGGAGAAACGTTGTTTGAAGAATAACTACAGGTTCACAAAAACTTTTTATTTTGTACGAAACTAACAGCGATCTGACTCTAAAACCGACTGGAATAATTGTATCTGCTTAGAAAGAGTGCAGATTTAATTTATAATTAAATAAATGCTAACTATGGAAAACCATTATTATTATGATAGGATTACTCATGGCGGCATTACGTTATGTGTAATGCCGGTGACTCAATTCTTATCAAAAATAAAATATGAATCATAGGCTATTACTCTAGTTATTGAAAATGGTTACTTTATTTGAAAAAAGTATCTCTCAAAACATAAAACCCGCCACAGGTAGGATTCGACATTTGTCCCGGATTGAAACTGAATGACATACAGCTTGTTTCGAACTTATTAGTTCTCATCAGTGCCGTACACGGGCTAAAGCCCCGCCAGGCATTAAATTATACGTAAAAGCGATCCTCGACCCTTTTCTCGTGTTTTTGCACGATCAGATAAGGTTTCAAAAAATAAAAAATACTATAATAAAATAATAAATTAGTTTTAAAATGAATTAATTTCTGCACGAGAATTTAAAAAAAAAATCTCGTGCAGAAACACGAGAAAGAGGTCGAGGATCGCTTTTAGGTATAATTCAATGCCTGGCTGGGCTCTAGCCCGAGGAGTAGTTGTTTCCTATAGCGATTATGTAATAGCCTTACTACTCGGGAACTACTTTGATAACCGCTTGGCGGTTTCGTGGTTCCTTTCTCGATTTCCCACTTAAATGTTACTGAAAAAAGTATGCTAAAATAATTTTAGGTTTCAGTTTCAGAGCTTTATAAATTTTAAGCGAATCGTTATTTTTTCGTTTTCAAAACATAAATTTTTACTGAAGTGACATATATATATATATATATATATATATATATATATATATATATATATATATATATATATATATATATATATATATACAATAAATACTGAATTTGTTTGAAACAGACAGTTCCAGAAAGTTATTTCCTTTCTTTACTCTAAATTATTACCAATTCTGACTTCATTGTCGCACAATGGTTGATGCCTTGTACTGGTCTACAACAATTACTATTTACTTAACCAGATTATTGCAAAATCTATATACTCGAATATATTTAAAGTAAATCTTTCAAATTATATCGTGGTCATCGTCGAATTTGGTTTTTGACATATTGTTGATGATTCTGTCGATTTATGTAGAATAAACCTTTAACCTTTAGGTTTATTCTCAATAAATCAAC
This sequence comes from Rosalia funebris, assembly GCA_037954035.1. Classification (NCBI taxonomy): domain Eukaryota; kingdom Metazoa; phylum Arthropoda; class Insecta; order Coleoptera; family Cerambycidae; genus Rosalia; species Rosalia funebris. The sequence goes on along the minus strand of JAZFAV010000010.1, from coordinate 7,860,040 downwards.
CGAATCATCAGCAAAATGTGAAAAACCAAATGCTGACGTATTGCTGTCTTTTGCCCCTCAATAGATATCATGATTCTGCTTCACTACTATCCAGTATGTATCACAGCAGCTACAGTCGAATAATTAAGAAGATACAACGTGTTCTTATATAAAATTTCTAATGCAGTATATAAGTAGATATAGTATATCTATATAAAAATATAAAACATTAAAAATACATCAGGGTAGGATACACATATAAGTAGTAACAGAACAGTAACAGGAGATGTGCATAGGAACCAGAACCATAGAATAGATTATGATATTACTAAATTGGACAGAACTTCCTATTATTACCCACGCATTGTTCCAATTACTAGAGAATAAGAAGAATAAAAACAATTTAAGATATTGTTATATCTCATTTGATTAAAAGTATCTTATTTTACTATTTTGTAACTTTACAATGGTTTCATCAGCAACAAAATACTTCTTGCAATTTTGTTGCTATATGTTTCAACTTAAATGGTCGAAATCAGTTACAGACTTATTTTAATTGTTTCAGATCCTGATTCTAAAAATCATTTGAAAAAGGAATAAACACAAAATTTAATATCCCAAAAGTGGATAATTTACCATGATAATGCTTCAACTTACATTATTCATCTGGTTAATTATAGATTACGGCAATAGTGGAACTTCTATTGAAATCCTCTTGAATTCATGATTATATTTAGGGTTATTAATACTTTTCAAATGCTTATTTTCGCACTTGTATTATAACTTCTGTAACAGTTTTATGGCTAGACAAGGTTTTCGTTAATGAACATATATTGAGAAAGTATTAGTAATGGTACACAGTACTTCTGTAAATGAATAGACTACTTACTATTGAAACAGTCGGCAATAAAACACAAGAATGCAAAATCAAGAGTTCAAGGTCATGAAAGTTAGCATTTTGTTTAACCTTCTTATATTAATTCATTTCAAATATTGGGTTCGCTGTACATTTGAAACTCATTAATATATCGCCTCCAAACTAGGCTGATTTTACTGGTTTTCAGTTTGATAAATAATAGATTATCTCCTTCAAACATGCCTTTTAAGTACGCATCACTTTACAATCCAAGCTGCTGTGAATTAGTGAGAATGTCAGGCAAGTCTACACATACCTTAAGAATAATGCAGGATATGGACAAAAATGTGAGGGACACTATTAAAGTTCGAAGTAGTCCACACAATGTCACGATATACATAACGAACGTACTGCTTCAGTGAAAGATCTTCTAGAGGAATAAAGAGATTAAAATGTCACTGAAATTTCTATATAATTGGAGATTCCCACTGTAATAGTACACTTCATTCTAACGGAAAATTAAAAGCGTACTCTCTCACCCTGCTTTCAGTCGGATCGCATTTCTGCTCACATTAGGGCAGAAATATGATGCAGATTGCTAGAATTTGTATTTATTAAGGAATCATGCTCTATATTTACAAAGACATTAGTAATAGATGAAAATTGGCTGTTTCTATAGCCAACCCTTGAACGAAACCATAGCTAGTGAGCGGAAGGCCACCGCCACAAATTCTTTCTTGACAAAAATAAGAACATAAGGGCATACTAATCGTCGCTATGGATTTTTAAGGCACTGTATTTATAGGAAGACATTTTTAAATAGCAATAACATGAAAATCCTTATGTTCTCTTTTAAATTACGTCCAGAAGTTTCTTCTTTAGAGACAGAAAGAGTTTTACATAAGTGAGAAGAAGAAATGGTATTAAAAGTTTTAATTAATTTAATAACTTACGGTAGAGGTAAGATATGTCAATGATACGTGAGACAACGAACCAAAGTCTTATCAAAGGAATACGCAAGGACATTTTGAATTACATATGTAGTTTGTCACTCGTAAAGTTATAATAAATACATACATTATCTATTTATAATAATTTAGTATGGAAAAATAGTATAGGGCATAATTTAAATCTTTAAATGTTTCTATGCTAGAAGATATATAAAATATAAATTTCCTTTTTGTATTTGGCTAAAAAAATTACATATAACGCATGGAGGTAAATAGAGTTTAATATACATAATAAATAAGTATTTCTTTATGATACAACATTTCGGCACGAAACTTTAAATCTTACCACCTTTGAGACATTTTCAATTGTTAATAATTAATACCAAATTCAGTTTTATTTATTCAGTCTTAAGTTTATAAACATAAATTGTAGGCAATATTTAATTAATTAATATCAAAGGAAAGTTAATTAATTAGTTTTAATTAACTATTTTTACATTATCATATTCTACTTAAAGATACAAGTAAGTATATTAAAGTAAAATACATTAAAACACATAATGAATACAAGATTGAGAAAAACAATAAGCCAGAAGTTATATTAAAACTTAAATTGATTCAGAAATAAAAGCTATCAACGATAGGTCAAGAGACGAACCCTACTCTGGGTAAAATTTTAACTAATTTGTTAGACGCTTGCTTATCTATTCTTTCTTGACCTAGTTTCAATAACTTCTATTTAATCTAACTTGATCGAAGAAAAACTATTTTGCTATCTAGTTAAAGCACGCAAAAAATGCCATGTTAAAGAGTAAACGAAATAATTATTGTTTTAAGCATTTTGTGTAATACGAGTACGTATATATAAAATACAATTTTTTTTTATATATGGTGAAAGCAATTATACTCAATGCATGGAGGTAAATAAAGTTTAATGTATACATCATAAATAAGTATTTGTTTATGATACAACATTTCGGCGTGAAATTTTAAATCTTGCCACCTTCGAGATATTTTCCATTCTTAATAATTAATACGAAATTCAATCTTATTTAACAGATAATCAAGTTTATAAACACAAACTGTAGGCAACATTTAATTAATTAATATCAAAGGAAAGTTAATTGGAATAATAAGTAATTATTTTTAATTAACTCTTTTCATATTTCCAAATCATATTATATTTAAAGGTACAAGTATATTAAAGTGAAATACATTAAAACACAGATTGAATACAAAACTAAGAGAAACAATAAACTATAAGTTGTATTAAAAGCTTAAATTCATTCAGAAATGAAAGCTATCAATGATAGGTCAAGCGACGAACCCTACTCTTGGTAAAATTTAAACTAATTTTTTAGTTGCTTGTTTATCTATTCTTTCTTGAATAAGTCCTAGGAATTGGACTAATTTAAGGAGAAATTGCATTTATATAACCTTATTTTCTTCTATTGTAACTGAGAGTTACTGATCGATTTCATTTTTATTAAAGCATATAATGTACAGTAAATCTATTGCTATTCGACAAAAGATACACCGAGAAAAGTATTTCTTAAATGATCGCAAACATTTGGTTAAATACGAAATTATAAATAATAATTTATAACATAACATTTATTGTCAGTTACTATTTATTGTGTAATATATTTAATACTGATATATTCTTGGTTCGTTTTCTTTTAGTATTGTTATTTGTAATAGTTTGGTGGCTCGTATTAAAATTTTTCTCAGTTTAAATGTCAATAGTCGCATGACAATACTATAAATATATCCTAAATAAATAATAATCGTGATATCATGTTGATAATGAAACTAATATCATTGTGCGTAGTAGTACAGTAAATAAACGGAAGTATCGTTGCCTAATTTTGAAATATTTTGGAGAATTTAATTTAACATAGAATTAGTTATGTTTACGTGTTCTATTTAAGTGGTTTAACTGAAAATGTTTGAGAGTTTATTAGTTTGAATTAAATTCAATTTACATGCCTTTCTTCAGTTTCACAGTGTATTTATGTATACGTATATTATATAAATATTTTTGTTTATTTTACAGAACTACAGATAAGGTCACTATTATTCCTTTTTATGGGGGCGGCAAAGGTCAAGCTCTTCAAATAGTGGAAAGTTCAGATGGAAAAGTAATGACGACAATCATAAAATCACCGGAAACTTTTCCTGAAAATCCAGAGGATGTCATAGATGCAGCTGAGCTGGAAAATCCTCCATTACCTTCAAAATATGAATTAGAAGAATTTGGAACCTATATAAAAAGTATTCAAGACACTGCACTGAAGATTATTAAACTACAAGAAGTAGCAAAACATAAGGGTAAATTAAGTCAATCTGAGGAGAGTATGTACAAAGAGCATATGGATTCATTAAATCAGTCTGCGGCCAATCTAGCAAAAATTCAAGAGGAAGCTAATCCCCTCGATTTTGAGAGTAGAGAAGGGTTGAGTGCCTGGTTTGAAAGAAGAGCAACCACCAACAAGAAAGATAAAAACAAGAAAGAAGAAGACAAAAGGAAAAAAGAGGAAGAAAGGAAAAGAAAGGAAGAGGAAGAAAGAAAAAAGAAGGAGGAAGCGGAAAAGAAAAAGAAAGAAGAAGAAAAACGGAAAGCTGAAGAAGAAATAAAGAGAAAAGAAGAAGAACAGAAACGTAAGAATGAAGAGAAAGAAAAAGAAGAAGAAGAGGTAGATGAAGAAGACGATGATAGTATAACAATAAATCTGCCTCCAGAAGATGCGTCCGTTGCAGAAGCCAAGCCAGTTGGTCTTGCAGTTGCTGGTAAGAGACTATTTTATTTATACTCTTGACAAATTCATAATTAGATCAACTAAAAGCACATTTCATGACACGATATTGACTAAAGTATATTACTGACACTAATATATTTTAACTTCGAAAAATTAAAACTCAACTCAGTATATTAACTAAAATATATTACTGAAAATAATATATTTTAACTTCGAAAAATATGTAATATATGTAACTTTATTAGCTTCTTAGTTAATATTACACTAGCACTTCTATTAGTTTGATAAATGAATCAAGATTGTAATTCTTGCATAAGTCCTAAATTTTAACTATAGAAATATATTGTCTTTAATTTGGTATTGTGTATATAGGTATATAACTTTATTTCAATATTAATTATATATATGATATGAACAATTTATAATTATTAATTTATAAAGCTACTATATTATTTTAACGGACACATAAGACATTAAAAAGAATCGTCATTTCTAATTTCTATTCCACAAATAAAGTGATCAAAATTTATCTACAGAAAGAATATATTTTCAACGTTAACAAGTATATATGTAATTTTCAAGTGTAGACATACGGTAACTTCTATATTCTGCTATAAAACATTATTTAAGAACAATATTGTTATTAAGTGTTTATCAAATATAGTGCCCTGACTTGTTAATCTCTAATCTATCTAATGCGCAAATATTTTTAGGAGAAGGGGGCGTAGCTGCAAGTAAACCAATTGCTACAGCAGTGGTAGGTCCTGGAGGACTGGCCATTGCGCGCCCTGTCGGGACAGCTATAGCAGGAGTTTCTCCAGAACAAGCCTTAATACCCATTCATATTGACGGTTATACCCCAGGAACGAAACCCAAAACTACAACAACCAATAAGCAAATGTCCTCTAGTGAATATTTAAGTAGGCTTATTAGTAAATATCATCAGAACTGACTAATTAAATTGTCTAATTTACAACATAGTTCTTCATTAAGCTATTTATTTTTTTTTACTTTGTAAATTATTTGTAAGTGAAATACGTCAGAAATAAAAATGAAAATAGTTTGCATTAATAAGAAAATCTTTTTTTTTTAATTGTAATTATAAATTTCTTGGATTCGTTAACATGGGAGGGTAGATAGAGTTCCCCTGTACTCAGAGCATCACATCCATTGTACTGCCTCCATCAGACTTACATTTACTTGTAGAAATAAATCACGTCTAAAAATTGTCATCAACAAATAATTAAAAATCAAGTAATTTCCACCTTGCATACATGTGACTTACCAAACTACCAATTACCAATTGGTTACTGGCAAAATTACCAATTTCCACAGTATTTCTAATACATCCATTTCCATACCAACTTTAATAGGTAATGAAAAAGTATTTTTTAATGTAGTAATGAAACAAAGCCAACCGGTGTTAACTAGTTTTACTGTAAATACAAAAAATGGGTAGTTTGCTTATTAGTCATATTAAAAAGAAGTATATCTAGAAGTATACCCCTGCACTCAGGGCATTACATCGAGGCCATTGTACTACCTCCGTCAGATTCTCAATTACCTGTAGAATCACTTCTAAAAATAGAAAATCAATAAATACTAATAATATAGTACTTATAGGGCTTTCCGATTTATTTATTTAACGGAGAAGGGTAGACAGAGTCTCCCTGTACTCAGAGTATAACATAGGATCCGTTGTACTCACCTTCATCAGATTCTCAATTATTTGTACAAATAAATCACTTCTAAAGTCATTATTAATGCATACTAAAATGAAAAAAATCAAATAATTTCACCCTGCAATACTTTTGACATGGGAAAGTTACCAGTTTCCATAGTATTTCTAATACTACCAACTTCCATGCCAATTTTAATAATAAGAAATATTTTTCGATGTAATAATTAAACGAAGCCAACAGATGTTAACTAGTTTTATTGTAAATACAAAAAATGGATAATTTTAATAGCTTTAGGCATCGTCGAAAGAAGTATATCCAGAAGTTCAAATCTTAGTATGGACATGCAGTATTTTGAGACTGTAGGTAATTGTTTTTCTTTTTGTCACACAAATAGTTAGGAGTTACTCCAAAACTTTGAAGTCTACCGAAATTCTGTTTTTTATCGAAAATTTTATGTTATTTCTAATAATCTACCATACTTACAGATACGTTTTCATTTCTTATTTATTGAAGTGGGGCCCATATCCACTCCTTTATATATATGATATATTCTAGTTGCACACAAGAAACAGTACTCGTAAATGAAAACATTGTATTTACAAGTCGGTAGAAATGCATAATTAATTTATTATATGTACTAATTTTAACAACTTGTCATATTTATCAGATGTGTATAAGAAAAATTTTATTTACATTAAAAAATAGTTCTTTTATATTTGAACTAAAGCAAAATACTTAATATAACAGTAGTGCCCTGATTATTTTGATACATGCGTTTAATTGTAGGTAGGCCCATTTTTTTTATCTTTATTTATCCTTTATTCAGTTTTCGAGGTATATGTTTCATCAATATTTATAACTGCTATTCTGGTGGATGTGGTTACAATTTTAACGACATGATTTTGTTGCAACATAAACTGAAAAAATATAATTTTCTTAAAGACTAACCTGAGTATAGCCATATATTTTCGTCTAACAATTTTTTTTTGAAAATATTAAATTGTAATAGAACAGAAGGAATCTGAAGGAATAGAAAACATAAGTTAACATACACATAAACATACACATTTTACAGTAATTATTTAATGGTCTCTGAAAATAGAGCAGAGCATATAGAGAAATATAATAAATAAAAGGTTTTACTAGAAATTTTTAAAGCTCGCGAATGGAATGTTAATTGGAAGGCGAGAAAAGATAATTGAAGTGAGAAAGAAAATAGTAACAAGAAATTGACAACAAAGTAATTTTTTTTTTTGAAATTATTAAATCGTGATAGAACACAAGGAATCTAAAGAATTAGAAGATATTAATTAATATACATTTTGCAATAATTGTTTAATGTTTTCTGAAAAATAGAGCAGAACACACAGAGAAATAGAATAAACCAGAGGTATGATTAAAAAATTTTAAAGTTCGTGAATGGAATGTTAATGATAAGGGAAGAAACGGTAATTGAAGTGAGAAAGAAAATATTGAGGTGCATAATTCTACTACTTAAAGTTACACAACTTCCCCTGATCCACTTAGCAGAGAAGTTCATTATTAATACTGAAAGAAACTAAACAAAGATATATTTGGCTTTAACATTTAAAAAATACTTTAAACCTTTAAACGCGCTACGCTCATATTCTGACAGCCCCTAGTGGCCTTTGAGTGAGGGGTGCTGACCAAGCAGGACTACTGATCATTACCAAGGATTTACCTATAGGATAGTTAGTAATGTGTATTTACCAAAACCTCGCATTGTACTAAATTTAAATATATGGGCTGGCATTTGTTACTCGCAGCAAAATAATTTATCTATAATGGACGTGAAGCTACTTAACATATCCAATAATCAACTTATTTAATTCAGATACTAGATATTTTCAGGGTTTCATCCGTGGAAGGACGCACTAAAACTTTCGAATATCTGATAATTCTTAAAGATTCAACAGAAAGTAACATTGTGTGCACCTGAAATTATATAGTTAAACCAGTCCAACACATTATAATATATAACTTTATGAATTTGATAGAGAATACGACATTCTGTGTAGATGCCAGAAGCTTGATGCTTAGAGCATCAAGTTTCTGGTTTTGGTACGAAAACATTTAGAATACATGAATATAATTGTTTTTACATGCATGTATCCATATTTCCACATGCTTTGGATAAATTGTTTCAGTTACATATATGATCTGAGCATTTTAAACATTAATTCGCTATAAAATTCAAATTCGCTCTAGAGCAATAAAATTAGGTAACGGTGTAACTATTTATAAAAAGTAACATAAGTTCCCTTTTTGTTTATACATTATTTAAATTATAATAAGGGGTTGAGTAGAATAGCGCTAGCTAGGCTCCCCATAGTTTAGTTGGTATTATTATATGCCTTCAATGTTTTTGAAATGACTCTGATCATCACAATGACAAATAAAATAGAAAAATCTTACTATGTAAGTATTCTTCTAATATGTTATACTGTAGCATAGCATTTCATATTTTTCTTTCCAGGTATTTGAGTTGGTCAATTATATTTAAAATAACGTATAAGTAAATTGCTGACATTTATTTTCTTAACTAAAAACGAATTTCAGAATTCAGGACTAGAATTTTCTTTAATATACGTTATTTTTTTAGATTTTTTATCCTTAGAATTAAATCATCAGGCTTCGAACAGTAAGGTTACATATAGAGGCGAGGACAAATAAACACACCCATGCTCAAGGAAAAATACTGAACTTACCATCTTAGAACTTAAATCTAAACATACAATGACACCCTCAATATTGATTGTAGTCTACGAGTACTACCCCGAACTACAGTATGCATGATATTGCTGCAAACACCTCTATAAAAAATATGTTAAGGTGGCACTACCAGTTGTTTTTCTCTTATGCTATCACAATAGTTTCCAATTCATTACTACTACTAGGTTTCGACTGTATAGTTAATATAAATACGTACATATGAAGTAATATATGTGAGTGGTAACTAGATATTCAAAAATAATTAAGTTAATCGAAGACAAAGAAATAATACATATTAAATGAGTTGAGTATAGAGGTATTTATGTCATAGTTACCATACTTAATTTGGGAGCTATAAAATTCCCACAGACTAAAATATACATATTTGCCATATTTCAGTTCATCTCAAATCTTCAATTTTAATTTCTATGGAGAATAATCCTTTTCACAAAGTATCGAATTGACAAAAGATGTTATATGTTTTTTGTTGGTGTTTCTTGTTCATGTTGATATTTTCATTTCATTTGATGTTTGTTTCAATTTTTTCACCTCAAAAATCTGATACAACGAAAATGAAACGGTGTCGTATCTTCATAATAGACATAAAATAGTTATATAAAATAGTTATAGTTTCTAGTGAAAGCCGTGTTAAATTCTTGAATTTCTGCTGAATGTCTAACTTGGCATGTTCAGTTAACTTCATTTCGAACTTTAATTATATATCATACTTACGACTAAAAATCTAAAAAAATGTACTAGCAAACTAATAAAACAATATTACACACAAGTGGATTCACGTTTATGCTATGATGTATGTATGTACTCGTATATGGTTTTTGTTGACCAAAAGAGCGTCCTAAAGTGTATGCTATAGATTTCCCCTAGAGAAACGCGTGAAAATGGTTTTAGTAATTTTAATATTTTAACACCACCTGCACTATAAATTTTCGAAATGTGTCTTTATGTGTATATGAATAATAGCAAATTTCTCCCTAGAAATGAAATTCGTACTTAATGTACTAGACAGACAAATATCTTTCAGGTACCAGTTCGTTTTAATGTGGCTTATAACTAACTCACCGAACTGCTTAAGATTTTAAATATTTAATTATATAATCATATAAAACACGATTATTGTTCCTTACTGAACGATATTTGTACAAGATTGACGAATATTTCACTATTTGTCTATCTGTCTTGTTTTATATTTGTCTTGATCCTAGTACTAGGTTCGAGAAAATGTTTACCTATGAGTATTTTTTGATACACACTGACTATTCCTATTCGATCTATATTGACTAATGGGAAAATAAATAAATATTATTATTATGATTAAAATATTATTTTACATGTTCTACTTTTAGCGGTAGGTTATAATACGAAAATAATCAAATGACAAAAGTCCTCTATATTACAATGACAGGCAGTTTTACGATTACCACTCCAATGAATTGCAATATCACAATAATATGCATATATTTTTTATATAATTTATATTCATTATTCGTATTGGGCGTCAAATTGCATTTTATATTTGTCATACGCGAAATGCAATGTGCAAGTGCATTATAATTTATTTCTTAACTATTAACATTTTTATTGTGTCATGGTGATCATTGGATTCTTTAGGTTTAAGCAATATAAAACAGAATTTTATATATTTAATAGTAATTGTATAAAAGTATGTCAGTAAGCTGATCACTGATGATGATATTCATTAAGCTGATAACTTATTTATCTTTATTTTTACGAGGGGAAGTTTAACTCGGAGATATTTTTCGATCTATTCCTCAGAGAGTCATGAAAACGCTTCTAGCTGACTGATGTAGCAATCTAACCCACACCTGGATTACTCCGAAACAGCAATCTAGGTCTCTCCAAGCGATTGATATCAATAACCCGGGATCAATATAGATAACTTGCAAACTTCTGGGAACTTTTGCGAGGTAGGATAATGTACAATGTACCTTCAGAAGATCTGGCTGGAACTGTAATATCCGTGTCAATCCGAATTCGAACCCGAAATGAAGTGGTGTTGTGCCAAATTTTATGCCAAAAATAGCCGCCAATTCCAGTATCGGCGTGTGTGCGAATAATGTTAAACTAAGTAGTAGGTTAACTGCAGTCGAAACTGCAGTCACGTTTCTGTGAAAATATAGTGGTATAAAACTTAGTAGTTGTTTTACCCATTTCCTTTGTGAATTATGAACTACCACAGAGTAACGGCTTCCTCGATTAGTTTCTTGATTAAAGAATCTTTTAAAAAATCCCACCTGAGTTCTTTTAAAAATATCTAAATATCGCAACCCCCAAACAATTACCGACTCAGGTCCCTATTAGAGAATGCTATGAATGTATTTTAGATTTAGACAATATTGATTAAATTGAACCGAATTGAACTATTTGTTCAGATTTTGCAACTGTCATTTCCCGAAATAAGCCGGAACCATATCGGGTTAAATCGGCAGATTTATGACTTTACTGTTTAAAAATATAGAACCGCATCTACGAGAACCAAATATAGAATAGCCACACCTAATAAAACCCGATGAAACTATACTATTACTCATTATTATGTCTTGTACGAGGCAACACTCGAATTATTATCATTAACTTATTATATGCAAAACATATTTCATTAACCATCGTCATCTTTTTTTAATAACCCTGATTGGGGTTGTTTTCACCAAAAGTGTCTAATAGTGCATTCTTAGTAATGTACTCCATATTATGAATGGTTTTATATATTGTCTTCTTCATGTCTTAATATTGTAATATCATATCTTGAAATTGTGAAACTAAATGATGTTCGGAGTTCTGTTTTAGTGCCACTAATTTTTCTATTGTTTATTCACGATCTTGCAATCCATATCACTGCTAATTTCATTATACTTTATACGAATACTATTACATTTGGTATTAATAGTAATACCACTGCTGAACTCCAAGATAAATATAATACCATTTCTAGCCAATTCACTTCCTATTATTCAAAAATGGATAATCCACTTCCTATTGTTGGAAAATGAAAGTTGTGTAATTGTTAATTCTAACAATTGCTATGGTTTTTTGAAGAAAAAGGAATATTAATATATCTTTAAAAATTAAGGTACGTGATGAAACAATACAATAAAATATCTATTTCTACAACATTTTTGGGTATTCACATTGTCGACTTGACGTATAAAATTGATATCCATCACATATGCCACAAAGTTTGTACCAGCTATTATGGATTATTTCACTTGAAATATTCAATAGGCATAAAATCAACACAACATCTTTCATACACTAGTGAATTTACTACTTTTTATAATGTAATTTTATGGGGAAATATAAGTACTACATTTACTAATAGAATATTTCTATGTGAACTATGAGAATTTTTGTCATTAGAACAAATTGAATCTTGTATGCCTTATTTCCGTGAATATAATATATTTTTGCATTTATTATGCATTTCTATTTATAACTGTATTTTGTATATATTAAATAACATAAAACTGTTTGAGCTAATTCTTAAGACAATCACAGTAATACGAGATACAGTTCCCTTAAATAAATGGTCAAACATTAGTCATCTCTATAGAAGAGAACTTCGCCCTACTCAGAATGTAGGAGGTTTTATCATTTAGTTGATAACATAAAACACATAAAACTCCTTGTTTTAAGCAAAAATTAAGACAATTTGTGTTCAACAAATGCTATTATTCAGTAAATTAATATACTAATTACACCTTTAAGTAGGCAGTTATATATATATATATATATATATATATATATATATATATATGAACCGTACAATTATTATTTAAAAGTATACAATTATATTAACTATTCATATTTTAATAATATTTTCATGGCATAATGTTTATTTATTGGATTTTTGTGGTGTCTGTGTTTAACTTTGTAAATATTCTACTATTGATTTATTCAATGTCATTAATATGATCCAAATGATTAATAAATTAAAATAACTAGTATTATTATATTCTTTTTTTCTCGTCAAGGGGTGTTAAAAAGGCCTATATGGCAAAATGTAGCACGTTATCTCTCTGTAGATTATTAGATATTTTTCTGTAATATATATTTACAAAGTATACGGCTTGTATGTATAAAAGTAGCTTTTTGTAACTGTGTAAATAGATGTATAGGTAAATTTTGTTCTTCTATCTGTTTCGTATTTTGTATATGACTGCCGTAGTTCCTATTACTATTGGGTTTATCGTATGTCTCGTATTTCTATTACTATATCGAGGTATTTATTTATCTTGTCTTGGTGTTTTAGTTGAACATTTTCATCGAGTGATATGCTTATGCCTATTAAATTTATTGTGTTCATTATTTAACTATGACTATATCTGGCCTGTTGTTGACTATTGTACTGTTGGTGTATATAGTTTTGTTTCAATAGAGTTTGTATACGTCCTTTTCTAAAACCGTTTTACGTTCATATTTGTAATGAGGTTGTGTATTTTCTTTTAATTTATATTTTTTGAGAAGGTATATCATTTTTTCTACATCATATTCTCTATGAGCAATGGCTGAATAACCTATTGAATCATTAGAATTACTTTATTGTTTATTGTGTGCTGTTCCAAATTCTATATATATATATATATATATATATATATATATATATATATATATATATATATATATATATATATATATATATATATATATATATATATATATTCTGTAGTTTATCTTTTGTTACTATTATGAAGTTTATGTGTTTATGTGTTTCCTGTTAAGTATTTTTTTTCTGCCCATCTTTGTATATTCTGCTCATTGGTATAGAATACTTTTGTGTATATAGCAATTATTCGTTATTATGCGTTCAGCTCGTATGGAAAACATATTTGCGCAGTATTATTAGTTGCTTTTGGTGAAAATTTTGTAGGTAGATTACACCTCGTCTATCTGTTTTCATCGACAGCGTAAATATTTCTGTTGATGAGTGAATGCGGTGCATTCGGTATTTATAACATATTGTACGTGTGAGTGTGTTAAGTGCTTCCAGGTCAGTGTCACTTCACTTTATTATTCCAAATGAATAGATAAGTACAGGTACTAGTATTCGTTTACTGTAGAGGTTTTATCCCATCATGTGAGGTGTGTTTTTAATATTTTTAACAGTTTTTTATACGTTTCTATTTCATTTTATATTGTGTTTGTATGATCAAATTTGGTGATATCCTAGATAATTCCATTGCTCATTAATTTGCATACCTTATATATATATATATATATATATATATATATATATATATATATATATATATATATATATATATATATATATATATATATATATATATATATATATATATATATATATATATATATATATATATATATATATATATATATATATATATATATATATATATATATATATATTCTTGTGTGTTTGTTAAAGTATTGTCTTGGGTTTTACGTTCTTTCTTTACGGTAGTGTATAGGGAGATAAATGAATCGCCTGGAAGTATCCCTCTTTATATCAGATCGCATCATCTGTTTCCAATTGTAGTTGTCTGATGGTTTGCATAAAGTGTTTGAGTGTTGGATGGACTTTACATATGTAGAGTATTGCATGCATATCCAGTATGCATTGGCCATAGTTTTATTATTATTATTAAAAAAAAACTATGGCCAATGCATATTGGATATGCATGCAATACTCTACATATGTAAAGTCCATTTTATTATTATTATTTTCCCGACTGAGTAGAAGATTGATAGAAGCCTATGAAGGGAACTGTACACCTAAACAAGCTAGGTCGAAAGGCCAGGTAAGATGGTGGAACAATAAGCTGGAAAACTTTAGATGTAAGGCAATTAACCTTCTCAAGGGAGCCAGAAAACGTAACAGCCGTACAACCTGGGAGGACTATAGGACTGCCAGGGATCAGTATAGGGCTGATGTTAGAGAAGCCCAAAGAAATAGTTGGATTTCTTTCTGTAATGAGATAAATAAGGGAGCTGAGGCAGCACGGCTGAACAAGATCCTAGCCCGCAGCCCGGAAGCGATACTGGGATCGCTCAAGCTCCCTAATGGTAAATTCTCGGAATCGGATGAGGAAACCTTAGACCATCTCATCAAAGCACATTTTCCGGGCTTTTATAGACCGGAGAGGGGAGACATTTCCTACCCGCTAGTAGGGGCTCATAGGACCTAGGCGGTAAACCGAGAGGGGGACGACAGGGAACTTGTGAAGGAGATAGTCACACCGGCTAAGATGAGGTGGGCCTTGAGGTCCTTTGATCCATATAAATCGCCGGGACCGGACGGCATTTATCCGGTACTTCTGCAGGAAGCAGAAGAGATAATCCTCGGTCCACTCATAAGGATCACCAGGGCCAGCTTGGCACTGAAGATGGTCCCGAAAGTGTGGCTAGGCACAAGGGTTGTTTTTATACCTAAACCGGGCAAAGTCGGATACACGTCCCCTAAGGACTTTCGGCCGATTAGCCTTACTTCATTTTTACTAAAGACGGCCGAACGATTAGTTGACAGGTACCTGCGGGATACTGTCCTAATAGAGAGGCCGCTTCAAGGGAGCCAGCATGCTTATCAAGCTGGTAAATCGACAGAAACAGCTCTGGATAAGGTTGTGTCATCAATACGGTCACAACTGGACTCCGAAGGATACGTTGTCGGCACATTCCTTAATATTGAAGGAGCCTTCAAGTTTACATCTAGGGAGGTGATTAGCGGAGCACTAGGCAGGTGCTACACCCCCAGAATAATCGCTGAATGGATAGACCATATGCTGGGAAACAGACAGCTTATTGCCAATAAAGGAAAGACTACCATCGAGGGCCGGGTCGACTCGGGCTGTTCACAGGGAGGGGTATTGTCTCCCCTTCTGTGGTGCCTAGTAGTAGATGAGCTGCTTGAAAGGTTAAAGGATTACCAAGTAATTAGCTATGCCGATGACTTGGTAATAAGCTGGCTATTACTATTATTACTCATCGCTATTATTATTATTATTCATCGGCTATACCGATGAGTAATAATAACTAATTGTCCTTTCCTGGAGCCGATTCTCGATATAATGCAAGGAGCTTTAAAGAAGATTGGGAATTGGTGCAGGGAGAGGAGACTCTCGGTCAATCCCTCTAAAACTGATGTGATGATGTTCACCAAGAAATATAAGTGGAACAAAACATGTCCCCTGAAACCTGGTGGCCAAGAACTAAGCTATAATAGCGAAGTGAAATACTTAGGAGTAATCCTGGACGGGAAACTGTCATGGGGAAAACATCTAAGTCACATATGTTCCAAGATCACAGCAACACTTTGGCAACTGAGAAGAGCCATTGGTAATAGCTGGGGCTTGAAACCGGAAACCATGAAATGGATGTATGAGGCAATTCTCAAACCCAGACTGACGTATGCAGCACTGGTCTGGTGGGAGAGAGCCTGTTTAAATCGACTTAACAAGTTAAGAGGATTGATTCTTAGAAGTACAACCGGAGCCCCAAAATCAACACCGATCGGGGCGATGGCGATACTGACGGGGATCCACCTCTTGATGTCATCCTGAAAGCAGAAGCCGCAAAGGCAATGCACAGGGTGGGAAACATGAATAGGAAGGTAAGGGACCTGAATAGACTCTAGAGATCTAGCTGAGGAGGGACTCCTATGGATGCCCTCTGACAGTACGGGTGTCCATTTCCTGTTTGACAAGAAATATAAGATCACCCTCACCAGTAAGACCGACTGGATGGAGAGTCAAGCTGGATTACCGCTCAATTGAGACACGGATAGATAAGGATAGACGATGGTACACGGATTGAGCCAAGAGTGGGAAAAGAGCGGGTGCGGGGGTGTATAGGCGACGCGACGGGATAGATAAAACCTTTCCCTTGGGCAAATACACTACCGCACTCCAGGCCGAGCTAGTTGGAATTACATACGGTGTTCTGGGGGCCGACCAAAATCGGACCCAGGAGAAGGTATGTATCTGCTCGGATAGCAGGGCGGCGTTAACAGCCCTGAATTCAGCAACGACAAAGTCGAAGCTGGTCTATAATTGCTATGATGCATTGAACCACTTGACAGGGAAGGGACCGGTGGAACTCTTATGGATACCTGGGCATAATGGCATTAAGGGAAATATAACTGCAGATGACCTTGCCAGACTAGGGACCAGGGAAAACCTCTATGGACCAGAACCTGCAGTGGGAATAAGTCGGAATCTGATCAGAGACCGCATCAATGGCTGGGCAAGAGACCAGCACAATAAAAGATGGCGAGGAGTAACGGATTGTCGAATAACCAAACTCTTCATCGAATACTCAGAGCTTGAGAAATGGGCCCAAGAATTCATTAAATTGAACGGGCGCAAAGCCAGAACCCTGGTGGGAATCATAACGGGCCACCATAGTAGCCTGAATGCATATAAGCACAAGCTGAGGCTGACTGATAGCCCGGCCTGCACATACTGTAAAGAAGACGAGGAAACCTCGATTCATCTCCTTTACACCTGCCCCGCACTGGAGAAGAAGAGGTATCTTGGTATCTCATATTAGGGACCCGTGTTATCCTAGAGGAGGCGAGGCTTAAGGCGGGGGACGTGCCTAAATTGCTCCTTTTATGGGATAGCATTTTTGGATAATGACCCGGATAAGAGGGGATCGCCAAGGGACTACCATGCGATCAGTGGCTGATGAGGCCCAAACCTATATAATATAATAAAAAAAAATTATTATTTTACAAATGTTGTTTTATCTACTGTATAATACCCGTGCATAATTGAAATCATTTTCTTCAGGTATTCATCCAGTACTCATACAACTTGTAACTGTGTCCTTATAGTTACATTTAATTACGGAAATTTAAATCATCTACGTGACCTCAAGCAAAAGTCTCGGGAAATATATTGACTATTTATTAATGTTTTGATGCCTTGTCAGATAATGCTTAAAGAATATCCATTGTTTATAGGAGGTAGTTCGATATTAATATTTATCTTATTATGCGCCTGTCAACAATAAGTTTACGCTATATTTCCTCTATTATCTCAAGGTTTAACAAATTTGCGTATTACGTTGATTTCTTGATATATTAAGAACAGACAAGAATTGTAAATAGTTAAACATTGTAGCTATGAGATCCTTGATTTCTTATTATTGAGTAAAAATCAAACAATTAGTATGTTCACCTAATAAACATTATATATGTAGGTAAGGATATTAGAATAGGCATTCAGTCTATAGAATATAAATGTATCCTTTGATTATGTATCCGCTATGTGTGTAAAGTTAGTATTTCCTCGAAAATTATTTTGTGTGCAAGTTACATGGATAGCCAGAACACTCCGTATATTTATTTTTAACCACTGTATGAGTTTCTCATATAATAATAATTGTTAAGGATACAGCTTTATCTCAAACCCACCGATAAAGCTGCCCTCAGACGCCCTCTGCGTTGATATCATTTCATATAAAAGTGTAACCCCTCGAATTGTAAGTCAGATTATACTTGTTACTCGTTAGAGTTAGTATTACATAATTTGTCATCCAAAAGTAAATAAAAGTGTATTACTATAATTGTTTTGCTGTTCTTCGAACCCTAAACATATTTGGCGCAGTCGGTAGGATAGTGCAGAAGATCCTGAAAATAACACCTGAAGACTACCACGTTCAGCGGCACCTTTCCTGAACCAAAGCCAACAGGTCCTGTCAGAATTATTCTTGTGGTCTCAACCCTTAAGCACTAAACCAGAGGTACGAACAGCGACTTCGGAAGACTAGTAAGTACCAAGTATTTTCTCACCCATCTGTTTTTCCTTGCTTACCTTTTTTTCAAAGTGTGCAATTGGTATAAATAGAAACTTCATGCAATCACTGACTGTGTGTGATCTTGTTTGAAGGAACCGTATATTTCGTTGACTTTGTGCGATTATATAGGTTAGTTTAAGAAATAATATTTTTATTGCCAAAAAGAAAAAAAAACTTTGAGCAATAATAAAACTAATATTAAATAATTTATATTAAGATAAATTCATCATTAGACTATAAATGTAATATAGGCCAAACTGGCAGAACGAAAAAGAAGTAAAACAAATTTTCAACATTTCCAACCATACCAAAAGGTTCATAGCTTGTCAATAGTAAACGAAGAACAAAACATAAACGATAACCAAATTTCTAACAATATTGATTCATTCTCTAGTAATACGATTCAAAAAACTCAAAACAACGAAATGGCTGTAAATTATCAGTTAATGAAAATGTACATCGATATTATTCCTCACTTTGACGGCTCACCCAGCCTTTTAAACGAATTTATAAGTAGCTCGCAAGAATTATTGAATAGTTTCCCTACTAACGATCAAGCGACGCAATCTTTTATGTTAAGAGCAATCAAATCTAAACTGAACGGTCAAGCCCAAATTATGGTTTCAACTCGTTTAGAATTAAATACGTGGGAGCAAATTAAGGAATTATTAATCACTAACTTTGGAGACCCGCGAGACCTACCTTGTTTACAACAAAACCTTTTACATTTAACTTACGACAAAACGAAAGAAAATTTATTACAATTTGGTGCTCGTATACAACAATTCCAGAGTCTTTTAATGTCAAAATTACAACAAAGTGCCCATCCACAAATGGTAAAAGAAGCTTTAGCCACCGTCTATCAACAACTCGCGTTAGACACATATGTTAGGAATTTACCGTTCCATTATCAACAAATGTTGAGAACACGAGAACAAGATACCTTAGAGAATGCTATTGCCTTCATTCATAAAGAAGAACATTTTAATCAATATAGACTGTCAATAAACCAGAAACTTCCAACATCACAAAACAAAAATCAAAAATCAATAAATAAACCCCAATCTAGTTTCCCACAATTCGCAAATACATTTTCAAATTTCAACCCCCAAAATATCTCGCAACAACCTCTTAAACAACCACCTGTATATTCAACATTCCCCAACTCTCAATTATGAAATTTCCCATATCAAAACAAACCTCAATTTTCAAACGCAAATCAATCATTTCGGAAACCCCAGAACGTTTTCAAACCCGGACAAGTTGTCAATACTTATCAACCAACACCCATGTCAGGTGTATCCGTAATACCCAAACGTCAATTTCCACACCCACAAAATTCTAGATCAAATCAACAATCGAAACCCCCATTCCATTCAGAAGAAATATTCAACGCTGAAACAGACGGAACACCACCCTCGCGAACTAATTCCTATTCAGGCACCCCGTACCCATCAAGTAACATGTACGACTTTTACGAGCT
Organism: Rosalia funebris; assembly: GCA_037954035.1. Taxonomy (NCBI): domain Eukaryota; kingdom Metazoa; phylum Arthropoda; class Insecta; order Coleoptera; family Cerambycidae; genus Rosalia; species Rosalia funebris. The sequence goes on along the minus strand of JAZFAV010000010.1, from coordinate 7,839,803 downwards.
TCGGCGACAAGACCAACTTGACGCCTCAACAACCGACTACACGGAAACCCCGCAGGACGATATGACACAAAATTACGAAACTTCCGACGAACATTATTTCGACGACAACCAGCCTTTCAGCGAGCCAACATAAAACATGAATTTAATTCAGTATCTTTCCCTTGTAGCCTTCCATACATAAAAATACAAAATCCCCCTCTAAAACTCTTAGTCGACACTGGTTGTTCGAAAAGCATTATTCGCCCTTCAATAATCGAAAAATTCTACCCCGAATTCATGTACAATCATCAGACCGAAATTAAAACTTGCACAGGCAAAGCCAAGATCCAATTTCGAGCAGAAATCCCCGCATTTGAAGAACTTCATTCTAATAACACTATCGATGTTCTAGTCTACGATTTCCATAATTATTTCGACGGTCTAATTGGCTTCGAAGATCTTTGTAAATTTAATCTCTCTATAATATTCTCAGAGAAAATTATCTATAACCCTACATTCATAATTCCTCTCCACTTCCGTGACCCGTCCGACACATCGATATCATACTCTATTAACGCTAAAGAAATTATTATCAGACAAATTCCCGTCGACGTCCCTGATAACGTTGAAATATATATACCAAAACAAATTTCTTACAATTGCGTTATCCCGGAAACCATTACTATCGCTAATCAAGGACTCGCCTATACAGAGATACACAACATAAGTGATAACCCGACTACCGTCCGATTCGATAAGAATATCGGAACACAACCCTTATCTTCTTTCGACTGTTACTACCCACAAATTTCTTATCTATTTAACCTCTCACCCCGCAGACAACAAATTCCAAATCTCCTGCGTACAAATCATCTTAACACCGAAGAGAAAAATAATCTTTTAAAATTATGTCAAGATTATAACGACATATTTCTTCTCCCTGACGACAAACTAACGTTCTCTAACACTATTACACACGTAATTAAAACGACAGACGAGGACCCCGTTTACACTAAATCATATAGATATCCACACGTCCACAAAAAGGAAGTGCAGTTACAAATAAACAAAATGTTAGACGAAAATATTATTCGACCCTCTGAAAGTAGTTGGTCAAGCCCTTTATGGATTGTACAAAAAAAATTAGATGCCTCAGGCAAACAAAAATATAGAATCGTTATTGATTACCGAAAAGTAAATGACAAGACGATAGCAGATCGCTACCCAATGCCCAATATTGACGACATATTAGACAAACTCGGTAGATGCCAATATTTTAGTACATTAGACCTTGCGTCCGGATTTCATCAAATACAGATGCATCCAGACAGTATACAAAAAACTGCCTTTAATACAGAACACGGACACTACGAGTTTCTACGTTTACCCTTTGGTTTAAAGAACGCGCCTGCGACTTTTCAAAGAGTCATGGACAATGTTCTTAAGGAACTCCAAAATAAAATTTGTTTTGTTTACATGGACGATGTAATAATATTTTCATCTTCATTACAAGAGCATATTCAAAATTTAAAATTAGTTTTTGAAGCATTTAGGAAAGCACAACTAAAAGTACAATTGGACAAATCCGAATTTCTATGTAAAAGTGTCGAATTTTTAGGACACGTCGTGACAACTGAAGATATAAAACCAAACCCAAAAAAATTAAAAGCCATAAAAGAATACCCCCTACCCGCAACGATACGAGAAATTAAATCCTTCCTAGGAGCTATCGGTTACTACCGCCGGTTCATTCCAAATTTCGCGAAGATTACGAAACCTATGACAAAATGTCTCAAAAAAGATGAAAAAATCATCCATTCACCCGATTTTCTAAATTGTTTTGAGACATGCAAAAATCTTTTATGTAACGACCCCATTCTAGCATACCCCGACTTTAACGAACCATTCGAATTGACCACAGACGCTAGCAACTATGCCATAGGTTCAGTCCTCAGCCAAAAAGGACGACCCATTTGTTACGCATCTCGTACATTAAATCCTGCAGAAATTAACTACTCGACTATAGAGAAAGAACTATTAAGTATTGTTTGGTCTTGCAAAAATTTTAGGCCATACCTTTTCGGACAAAGATTCACGATTTTCACAAATCACCAACCGTTACAATGGCTCTTTTCTCTAAAAGAACCAAACTCCAGATTAGTAAGATGGCGGTTAAAACTAGAAGAATTCGACTACGAAATTCGATATAAGAAAGGTAAGACCAACGTCGTAGCAGACGCTTTATCTAGAATAAAAATTGAAAATGAAATTAATACGTTTGATAACCAAGACGACCGACAATCGATGATCGCGAATCCCGGCACCATTAACGACGACATTGACGAAATCCTTAAGAATAACTTACAAAACGGAACCGAACCCGACCCCGAGGACCTAGATAGAATCATAGAAAACCTAGAAAACGTCTTTCCGAAAAATCCAGTAACCATTGAACCCGCACAAAAACAACCTAAGCAAATTGCACAAGACACGCCGATGATAGATAACGATTTAGACAATAACACGGTACACTCTTCTATTGAAAATCCGATACTAAACATACCCTATACCGAACAACCCATAAACCACTATAAAAATCAAGTAATTCTAACAGAAAGCAATAATACACCCCGAGAAATCACTAGTTCTGAAGACATTTTCAATTCATCAAAAACCAGACATTATATTACAATCCGCACTCATCTTAGTGACGAGGACACCTTTAAATTTGTCAAACCATTTATAAACTTTGAAGAAACAAACTGCTTATACTTTAAAACCAAAGAACTAGAAAATAAAATCATTCGCATACTACAACAAAATTTAAATAATAAAATAAAAATTTTCATATCAAATATTTTGCTTGACGATGTCGTTTCAGAGCAAGAGCGACAAGGACTAATAAAATACCACCATCAAGGAAAGACCCGCCATCGTGGAATTAACGAAACTACAAACTCGTTACTTAAACGATATTATTGGCCAAACCTATCGAGAGATGTTACAAACTTCATCAACACTTGTAAAACATGTCAAATATCCAAATATGAACGACATCCCCACAAAATTAAATTTCAGATAAGTCCTACACCTCACAAACCTTTTCAAACAATACATATCGACGTATTCCAAGCCGAAAAAGAATATTTTCTAACCTTATTCGATCCTTTCTCCAAATTCGGGCAAGCGTACCACATCCCCAACAAAACTGCCATCGAGATACAAAACAAGTTATTACTCTTTATATCCCATTTCGGCATACCCAACAAAATAATTGCAGATAACGGTCCAGAATTTAACAATCAACTCCTTAAAGACTTTTGCCTCCTACATAAAATTGAACTACATATAACAACACCACGAAATTCTAATTCAAATGCCCCTGTCGAAAGATTCCATTCCACATTATTGGATTCTATAAGGTGCTTGAAAACAGAATACGCAAATAAACCCATATCTTACATCATTACCCTAGCTGTCATGCTCTATAATAATTCAATTCATAACGTAACAAAATTCACTCCATTCGAAATAGTCTTAGGACATTTAAACAAAGAAACGCCATTTGAATTAAACGAGAATGCAATCATATCCAATTATGTTCAAGAACATAAAGAATTAACAGGACACATATACAACTCTATAAAAGACAAACTTACAACTAACAAAGACAATATTGTATCAAAGAGAAACGAACAACGCGAAGACCCCGTAGATAACGCAGAAAATGAAACTGTATATATCAAATCACGCGACTATAGGTACAAAACTAAACCAAAATTCAAAAAATCAAAAGTTGTCCAAGATAGAGGTTCCACTCTAATAACTAATCATGGTCATTACCATAAAAATATAATAAAAAGAAAAAGGAAGTTAAATAAAATATTTCCTTTACAGGAAACAACAACTGACAACACGACAGACATAGACAATGAAGACAATCCTTCTGCTTCTACTACCCTTATCACTAACAATAAACCCCCACGCCATGGATATTTCCTTCGAAAACATTAATCACCCAGTATATTCACTTAAACTCGGAAAACAGACCAAACTTATTAGTCATCATCACACCTTAATTAATATAATTAACTTAGAACCTATCATACAAAAAACAAACAATATCGAAATCTACTTAGATAAATTAAATGTCAGAGATATATTCATAACACAAGCCAAAACCCTCATAATAAGAATAAGACAAAAATTAATTAACTTGCAGCCATTACAAAGAACAAAAAGAGGATTACTTAATATTGTTGGATCTACATCTAAATACCTATTCGGAACTTTAGACGAAAATGATCTAAAAACAATAAACGCGAAATTTAACACATTGCTAAAGAACGAACAAAATCTTGCTACCCAAATTAACTACCGCATGTCGTTACTTACTAACTTTATCGAAAAGACAAACGAAACTTTAACTATAATATCGAATAACGAAAAGAACATAAAAGACATAATAGAATGCATAGGTAAAAGAGTAGACGTATTAGAAACATTTATGCTATGTCAACACATTATTGATACCCTAGAGACTATACTAGAATACTTAGATAATTTGCAAACAGCTGTTGCTTTTGGACATTTAAATACGATACACCCATTCGTTCTACCAATCTATGACCTAGGAGACGTAATATCAAGATTAACGAAATTATACTCCGATAAACAGATCCTTCAACTAAATACATATCAAAATTATTACAAATATATGACCATAACAGTCAAATTCGAAACGAACAAATTAATATTTCTTGTAAATATACCAATTCTACACAAAGAAAATTATTCCCTATACCATCTTTTTCCTGTTCCAATACATAACTCTACTATCTTACCCAATCTACCTTACCTACTACTTGGTACCAACGAACATTTATGGATAAAGGAAGAATGTCCAGAGATCGAAGATACATTCATCTGCCATGGTTCTTTGCAACCAAACTATCGCCAATGTTTCCCAGAACTTCTACAAGGAAAGCCTGGTTTAACATGTGAATTTACACCACTTGTACATAAAAAATCTTTAATCGAACAAATAGATACACATCACATATTAATCATCCCCGCTGATATAGTAGAAGTAATCAGCCAATGTCAAGACACAATATTAAAAAGGATTACTAGACCAACCGAAGTCAAAATACCACAAGACTGTACTCTCAAAATAAACGATGTAATATATAAAACAAGACCCGACCTAAGAAACGGATCAAGTTTTATTATGCCAGAACTATACACAAATCCTAAAATAATAAACACTGAACTATTACAACTAGGGAGTATACCTCTAACCCAAATCTCAGAATCGCACAAGAAATTCAAGGCCCTCAAACCCATTGAAGTTGACGACTTTCCAAAGGAAGAACCTTCATCAACATTGATCTTCACAATCCTACTTTGTCTAATTATATGTTTCAGCCTCTTCTTTCTATGTTGGTACAAAAGAAAAACAGTCTCGACAAAATTGGCCGTAATCTTCAAGGGATCACCTCCAAGACCTACGATGATACCCTCAGATGAAATGTCGACATCTCCTTCGGTAATATCGCCATTCTAAAGAAGGGAGGAGTTACGTGGATAGCCAGAACACTCCGTATATTTATTTTTAACCACTGTATGAGTTTCTCATATAATAATAATTGTTAAAGATACAGCTTTATCTCAAACCCACCGATAAAGCTGCCCTCAGACGCCCTCTGCGTTGATATCATTTCATATAAAAGTGTAACCCCTCGAATTGTAAGTCAGATTATACTTGTTACTCGTTAGAGTTAGTACTACATAATTTGTCATCCAAAAGTAAATAAAAGTGTATTATTATAATTGTTTTGCTGTTCTTCGAACCCTAAACATATTTTGCACAGTGTCCACAATAAATTAGTTGACGATATAAGAGAACAAATATTAATTAAGCTTTGAAAACAACTATTAGTGAATATTTTAGTTTTCTACTGCTCACATACGAGTATCAAAATAAAATATTATTATATATCTTTCAATTATGTTACTAAGCATGTTTAAAATAGGGGTACCTAGACTAGGCTCTCGAAAGGAAAGTACGTTTTGTTCCCAGACTGCAAGAGCTGTTAAAATCTTCAGTGTTTTCCAATTGTACTCATAATGTATTACTATCTCTAAGGAAACTTTTATTGTCCTGTAAGTTATATGCTACTGAAATATTCCATTGTTTAATTATGTATAAAATTATTTAGAGGTTACCCCCTTTCTTATACATTTTTTACTGATATACTGTACACATATAACATATATGTTTCTATTTGTATTTTTATCCTATAAATGGATTTTTTTCTGCTGAGCAATAAAGGCATTATTATTATTATTATTTATCCCTTTTAAGGGTATTGGAGTGTGTCGAAATCTTTAATATGAAGATAACACTGACCTAGTTTTCCACAAAACACCAAAACACTATACAATGTACTCGACGCGCGTTTCGCCAATAAAGTTGGCATCATCTGGCGTTGATCAAAACTCAACCCCTTTAAGGGTACAATTTTTAATTATGGTCGGCGGTTGTTTCCTGTCGGTAGATTAATAAATTGTAATTTAAAAAAGTACTAAAGAACTGTTTCTCGTAACAGAGATTCTTGGAAGATGCCTGGGAGGACATCTTTATCATTTTCTAATGTTATTGCTGTAAATTATTTAATAATAAAAGTTTTGTAATTTTATTTGATTATTTGATCACAGTTTTTAAAATGTCTGTGTATCTTCAGTCACTATTAGTATATCAAAAATTGTGCAGTATTATTAAATAATACAAATGTGATCATACGAGTATATTCTATTGTCGAGTATATTGATATAATAATAAATAAACATAATGAAATTGCAACTGATAAATATAAGAGCGTCCCCCAAAAGCTTTTATAATCTTTTAAAAGAAATTTTTTTTTCTACACTTAAGATCACTATTTAATTCAGTTTAAATGAGATCTTTGTGAGTAACAGGAATAAACATAATATTTGTTTGTAATTATAACTATGAAAAATAAAACATGATGTGTTTAAGATCACTTCAATATATCTTAAATATACTTGACTAGTCCAGTACATTATATTATTTAATTAAATTTAGTTTGCAGTAAATCATCAATTAACCTTTTGTTAATACAATGAATACAATGTTATTAATAATATTCTAAACTGTTCATATTCGTTCATTTAGTATTTAAATTAAACATGAAACTATGCAAATTTCATGATGATTCATCTTACTTATATTATTCGTAAATTACAAAAGAAATATGTTGAATGTATGCTTTATTAGTAGAGTCTGAGTGTTATTAGAACTACCCCTGACACTAAATTATTTAATTCTTTATAACTATTTTTTCTTCAGACTGTAATTTATTAAAACAGCAATTTAATAAGTAATCCTTCAGTCAAATTGGAGGATTACCAATAATGTACCGGAATTCAACATTCCAAACATTACCGAAGAATACGTATAGAAGGCATTAAATAAATTTTAAAATAAATTGGCAACACCCCATGATGAAATCATAATATTAAACTATGTAAATAAATCATTTTATTAAACTATGGTGCCTGGTGTTGTCTTTTTCACATCCTATTATTTTTAAATAATCTCTTGAATTTGAAGTATATTGTAATACGTAGACAAAATAAAATGTATTATACTTTGTTTTAAAACGTGAATATTAAATTAATATTAAACATTATATACTCATGTGGGTTCCATTAAGGAAAAACAAGCTTTAATGAAAAATGGTCATGGTATTAGTAGACTAATTTTAGTTTGTATTATAATTCCAAATCCTATACAATCAATACGTGGTTTTGTCATAATTTCATAACTGTGCCAAACTATATCTTCTAAGTTAGACGACGGTAATCTTACTGATATAATAAGTACAGATATGCTTAAAGTTTTTGATAGAATTGATTATGATCATATGTATCGTATATCGTATATATTTTTTTATTTCTCTTAATGACTTTTCACTAATAGAATGTTTTCTATATTGAGGTTCCTATATTGAATTCTATATTTTATACTGAAGTCGCTCATGGGGTTCCACAAAGATTAGCTTTTGAAGTCCTCTTATTCAATATATTTGCTAGTCATTTTTTTAGATGAGTTAGTTTTATACTGCGTGGGGAATAATATTAAGTAATTTCAAGTAAGCCAATAAGATATCTTTGTCGGTTACCGCAAGGGAAATACTTCTAAATTAATTTACAATGCCTAAGTGTATTAATTTATCCATAATAATTTTACAAGGATGAATACTGTATATGGATGAAGGACTGTATATAGTTCGTGTATATTAACATCTTTGACATTATCAAAACATGTGGTTTTGGCAAAAAAAAATCAACAAGAGTTTTTAATTTTTACATTATCGTTTCGAGAAAAGATAAGAAAAAAAGCATGTTTTATTTATTGAAACTAGTATTTATCCAGCATATGTAATTTTTCAGCTAATACTACGAATATTAACCAAATTTAATATGAAATATTTTCGGCTTTAATATGAAGGCCTTACATAGTGACTATATGTCAGTCCATTTACTACATAATATAAAAAATTATATAGATTATCCAGATATATTATCCCATATGTATTTCAATGTTTTAGCAGTTCTAACTCACTATGTATTGACTTAAAGCATGAATTCAAATCCTAAACATTATCGACATTTCATTAAAGTATATTGGAAATTTGATAAAAGTATAAGATTAAAAGTAAAGTAAGATTAAAGTATATTGGTAATTTGATTGGTAAATTGATATTATTTTCTTTGTGACAATATGAACTTATTTATATATGACATTTTCTGTTTTATATTAATATGTATATTCTTCTAATAATCCATCACAAATATAAGAATAAATTTAATGAACCTTAAATTTATCTCAAAATTTTCTTGTAAACTTGTTTCCAACTGATTAGATACTGGGTACATTTGCAACTTCAGAATTAAATATCTTGAAAGCAAACCGATAAAAGCAGAAAATTAATTAGTGATTACCTTTAATTGAGACATCATATCATATAATATTACATGACAACGTTATATGTTAAACAGTGATAAGAATAATTATGGTGCAAAATGCAGACAAATGAAGCGGTTTATACATGAGTGTTAATAAAAAAATTAAATTACTGGCTCTGCATACCCATGAGTTTTAATTAATTTTAGCCCAAACATATTTTCGCTTCGATTTTAATGCCTCACCCTGTAGGTACATGTAACAATATCACCATATCCTACAAATCTATTTTTTGATGTATTTATATCTGAATGTCGATTATATGTATAGTCATTCATAAGTTTCGGGATACTGCAGGGTTCATTTTTGGGATCATTGTTTTTCTTAACATTTTTTTAAATGATATCATCGACAATCCAAATATCTCTTGCGGTAGATATACGAACGACCTAAGATTCTTCATGAGTAACTTGTATTTTAACTAATATTTTAACATTATAACATTTAACAGCACAATATATGCAATAAAACTAATAACGTAATTTGCTATAGGCAACTACTCATTGAGTTTTTACTATTCCGCACTCAACTATACTAGCGGAAAGTAATGTAATCGTGTAAAGAAAAATGGAAAAAAAAATTTTTCATTTTTTGATTTTCGGCCTAAAAACCAAAAAAAAACTGGTTTTTAAAAAATTTTGTCTGTGTGTGTCGCTGTCGTCGCTGTCGTCGCTGTCGTTGCTGTCGTCGTTGTCGTTGTTGTCGTTGTTGTCGACATTTATGTTTGTTAGCACGATAACTCAACTAAATCGTGACGGATCGATCGAGCTTTGACTGATTCTGATCGGGGACGTCTCCCAGATGATACCTATCGACTTTAAGGTGGATAGGACACACCCCACCCTGTCCATGGGTCATGAGAAAACATGATGATGAACTATTTGAAAATTGTTTTTGTTAGCACGATAACTCAATAAAATCGTGTCGGATCGATCGGGTTTTGACTGATTCTGATCTAATACGTCTCCCAAACGACACCTTTGATTTTGAGGTGGCTAGGACACACCTCACCCTGTCCATGGGTCATGAGAAAATACGACGGTGGACTATTTGAGAATTTTTTTTATTAGCACGATCATTCAATTAAATCGTATTGGATCGATCGGATTTCGGCTGATTCTGATTAGGGACGTCTACCAGGCGACATCTATTGATTTTGAGGTGGATAGGACACACCCCACCCTATCCATGGGTCATCAGAAAGTACGATGGTGGACTATTTGAGAAAAATTTGCCGATATTGCATTGAACGAAAAAGACATTCGGCCTGTATCATATACGAATGAAGGAGAAAAAGAATAATTTCGTTAAATCACAAATGTATTGAAACGGCAGTGAAGCAGTCGCCAATGAAAAAAGTAAAACTGTCGCATAAAACACATATTCTTCATTTATGTGTTGATTAATTTTTTCTCGGCCACTCAATTTCGAAATAGAAATGTTTTACGTGCGTAAAAGTCCGTTTTAAGGTTTTAAAACTTTTTATTTATTTTTAATTAGTTTTGATAACACGAACGTTAACATAGAACTGGTTCGTTTCTATGACCGACCCTGTATATGTATCACTATACTCCAGAAAATATTTTCTTGATTTATTGTAATTATTAATAGCTCACATATCAGAAATGAGATTCCTATATCCGAATATCGGTTATACCTATAAACCTTTATGTACATAAAATTAATAAATACAAAAAATTAACAGCAAACTGTATCTGGATGAAAAACTACTCCGAAATAATAATATCAATAATTTATTATGCAATTTATTATTTAACACGAACTATAAAAATATTTAACTGTTTCACTTTCAACAGTAAACGAAATATCTGAAATTGGTATTACTCATACTTATTTGATCATTGACCTTGCGGATGAGCATTTTCTGCATACCAATTTGAAAATCGGCTTACAATTAGGTATTCTCTCTGTGTCATGAACTCCACGCATTTGTAGTGGCTCTTTCAGCTGAAATAATCCAAGAGCTTTTTAGAATCACATACTAAAAATGGTTTCGAAAATAAAGCAACTATTCCACATAGCTATGATAACTCTAATAATAACGTCTAAAATATTCGATTCTACGTCGCCGTAATTTGAATATCCGTATAAACAAATTCTCTCCAGAATTTAAAGTAGACCAGAATATATATTTAAAAATGAACACGTAGTTCCACGAAACTATTATCATTATAGAAGGATTATAATTATTAAACAATTTGACGGAGAAAAATATTGATGAACAAATTATAAAAATATGTCAGTTATAAATATGTATATAGGAAACGTTTCGTTTTCTTCTTATCATCATACCAACTAACTGATAATAGTTTACTGTTTTATGATATGCATTGGGTCTAAATGCAGTGTAGTTTTGCAAATTCTAAGAAGAAAATAGCTGTGAACTAATATTCTTAACCACAAATATCTTTTCAAAATAATATTCTAGACAAAACAGAATTTAGTGATATAAATGCAGCTTATAAAAGAATATGGTGTCGTACGAAATCATCCTATCAAATTCGACTAGGTATGTAAAAATAAGCCCTCTACATAGTTCATTCCAAGTATAGTAGTATATCTCATATGCCCAATTTTTTTAGATGATGCATGGTGTATAAAAAACTGGAGAATTGGATTAGGGAAACAAGCTGGGTTGAACTCTTCCTAGATAGTTCCTGTGTTACAGCAGAGAGTCATCTACAACCGTTCTGAGTAAGTTATTTTTCCAATGTTCATGTATCATAAGCCAAGTGATTTCCACAAATTTCGATTACCTATAATGATCAGACCACTCCAATTGTTCCTCAATTGACAGATCCCAACAAACTCAGGATGTGCTTAAACAGTCAAATAAAGTAAGTACACATTTCTCATAACTACAGGTATACCAGGTATCAACGAGATATATATATATATATATATATATATATATATATATATATATATATATATATATATATATATATATATATATATATATATATATATATATAGCAGCCCATCATTTAAAACACGGGGAATAAAGTTTATTATTTAATCAATTTAATTTATACGCAAATTATCCTAATGCTTTAGATAATGGAGATCAAATGGTTGAAATGGGCCCCAGAGGTAGAGAACAACGCCGACAGCTTCTTTACAACAAAACTCTGGGAAATGCTCGCAGCTTCCTTCGGAAGTGAATCAACAAATTCTACTTCCACGTCCACGCCGTGATCTCTAGAAATGCATGACCAAAGTCATGCAGCTAACGGAAGAGGGTGTCAGGCGAGTCTCCGGCGCCTTAAAACTGGAATCCGTCGGCTAAGGGAGTCAACCCCTACAGAAAAATCCGGCCCTCCTAGTTAGGGGGTTGAGCAGATGGTTAGTAACCAACTCTCTTAAAAAATCATATACTTATAGTACCCAACAAAGCCTCGGACATAGGACAGATAAAAATACAACGGCCCACGCGATAAATAAGGACAAGAGAAAATGGATAAAAGATAAAATAAAATTAGCGACATGGAACGTAAGAGGAATAGCACTTAAAGAAATAGAACTTGCAAGACATATGAATGAAATGGGCATAGATTTTGCCGCTATTACCGAAACCAAAAAGAAATTAAAAGGAACAAAATATGTTGATGAATATATCATGATATATAGTATATAATATATCATCATACATAAAAAATGGGAGGACAGAATAAAAAATTACGAATACCTAAATGAAAGAATTGTCTTGGTCAGATTAAAATTTGATAGAGGTAATGCAAGAATAGTCGCAGTCTATGCGCCGGAAGAAGGAAAAACAGACGAGTCTAGGATATTCTATGAACAACTACAGACAGTACTTAATAAATATAACGCAACAGATCAGCTAATACTCATGAGAGACCTGAATGCCAGAATCGGAAATATTCCAATAGATAAAACAGTCGGCACTTTCGGAGAACACTTATGTAACGGTAATGGAAAATTATTAAGAGATTTTGCTACATACAATGGATTAAAAATAACCAATACGTTCTTCAGGAAAAAAGATATCCAGAAATATACATGGACAGCACGAGGATATCGATCGATTATAGATTATATAATTGTCAACAAAAAAATAGCTGGACAAATAAGAGACACAAGAGTTTACAGAGGACTAGACATCGGTTCGGACCACTTTCTGGTAATATCTATAATAATATTAAACCTAGAAATAAAAGAAAACATAGACGGAGAATGGCTAAATCTGAAAGAAACAGTAAAAATTATAGCAGGAAGTATTAGGAAAAAAAAGAAAGTATAGAAAACGTAAAGGCTTGCGAATTTGGACAGATGAAATAGAAGAATCAATTAAGGAAAAACAGGAAACATACAAAAAATATATAAATAATCCCACAGACCAAAATTACGAAGAATATAAACGCGAAAGGAATGTAGCAAAACAAATGGCTAGACGTGCACATCAAGAATCTTGGGACCGTTACATAAGTAGAATAGAGAATGATATACATGGAAGGCAGAATATATAGCATATAAAGCGATGAAAACACTTAACAAACATGAAAGAGACCATATACAAATTAACAATATAGAAGAACAAGAATGGATAAAACACTACAAAGAACTATGGTATGATGAGAATGCAGAGGAATCCCCAATAGCTGTAAATTACACAAGAGGACTAGACGATATAGAAATGAAAGAACTGACGGAAGCGTTAAAGACTGCAAAAAATCGAAAAGTGACGGGATTAAACAACATTAACACTGAGCTATGGAAATACGGAGGTCTATTGCTACACCTACGACTTCTTCACCTGTTCAATGAGTGCTGGAAAAGAAAGAAAATACCAGAAGATTGGAGAAGATCAAAAGTACTTTCACTGTTTAAAAAATAAGACAAAAACAATTGCAACAAATTATAGAGGAGTAAGTCTGCTAGATTCGGCTTATAAAATTTACGCCAAAATTCTGAATAACAGACTTCGATCAATAATGGAAGAATTAATAGGTGAAGAACAGATAGGATTCAGAAAGGGACGCTCAACTATAGACGGAACATTTACCTTACAGCAAGTTATCGAGAAACGACGAGAGTTTAACAGAGAAACACACCTAGCCTTTATAGACCTAGAGAAGGCATTCGATAATGTAAACAGAGAAAAACTACGGTTTATCATGTTAAACAAAGGGTACCCTGAACATCTAGTAAATGCAATTAGAAGTTTATACGAATGTACAGAAATCATCTTAAACATAGGTAATGAAACAACAAATAGTTTTAAAATAAATAAAGGTGTACGACAGGGCTGCTGTATCTCCCCAACCCTTTTCAATATATATATATATATATATATATATATATATATATATATATATATATATATATATATATATATATATATATCGACGAGATAATCCAACAATGGAAAAAGAAACACAATCTAGGTATTAGACTTGACGAGAACACCCTGTTCAATTCAATATTATATGCAGACGACCTAACTTTTATAGGACAAAAGGAAGACGACCTCCAAATAGGTATATACAAGCTCGAACAAATCTGTAAAGAATTCGACATGAAAATATCAGCAGAAAAACAAAAGTTATGGCTTTCTGTGGAACAGAAACAGTAAGAAGTAAAATAGTCATAAATAATAAAACAATTGAACAAATTAAACATTTTAAATATCTAGGATGTGACATCACCTATGAATATAGTAAAGACATCGAACAAAAAATTAATAAGTTCACTAACATATGCGGAACAATTACAAAAAATTTTAAAAATAAAACTAAGAAGGAAACTCAGATGAAGTTTTATAAGACACTAGCGGTGCCAACACTCACATACGGAAGTGAATCATGGACAACGACAAAGAAAGACGAAAACAGAATACAAGCACAAGAAATGAAGTTTCTGAGAAGAGTGAAGGGTTGTACAAGAAATGACAGAATAAGAAATGTAGATATTAGAGAAGAATTGCAGATATTTAACTTAAACGATAGAATAAAAGAAAACCGCACGAAATGGCACGAACATTTGACTAGAATGCACACAGAAAGACTACCATATAAGGCCCTACACTACAGGTGCACAGGCAGAAGAAGCGTAGGCCGCCCGAGGAAGCGATGGAAGGTACCGTAACACGCAACAGTGCCTAATACGTGAAGCGCAGAAGAAGAAGAAGAGGAAGCTTTAGATAATCTGATACACTCTAAAAGTTTTAAGTTTTCTATCATTAATTCGATCTCGTGACGAAGGAGAGGGAGGAGGTATGCCGGGGTCTGGAGATAAAGAAGGCGAGAGAGAGAATATGGGAAATATGGCAAGCGAGATGGGAGGCTGAGACGGGAGCGAGACAGATAAGGTCTGTCATACCATATGTTAGACCTTGGCTAAAAAGAAAACATGGTGAGATGGGGTAACTTTTCACGCAGGTGTTCTCGGGAGACGGATGCTTCGGGGAGTACCTGTGTGGAATTGATAAAGTTGAGTCAGAGCAATGTATGTTTTGTGGAGAGAGCGATCACCCCGAGCACACGTTGCTTAGGTGCCCGAGGTGGTCGGGCGGAAGGAAAGAGTGTATGGCTATTTTGGGTTGGCCGGAGAGTGTATAAGACCTGGTGCGTGGGATGATTGAATGTGACAGGTAGTGGATGTATGAGGAGAAAATGATTAGTGGAATTATGAAGAAAAAGGAACACGAGGAACGTGAGATTGGCCCGAACCCCTAATCGCGTGAGCGGAAGGGAGACATAGGGTGAAGAGGAAACATCCAATGAGAAGATTGACCCCTACCTCTATAATAAGCGAGAGTGGTGCCGAGGTAGGTGGGACACTGATCTGGGGGGCCACTTGTCCGGCTAGCGCAAGCACCGGCTACGTCCCCCATTAAGAAAAAAAAGGTATACCAGGTATCAACGATATATATATATATATATATATATATATATATATATATATATATATATATATATATATATATATATATATATATATATATATATATATATATATATAGCAGCCCATCATTTAAAACACGGGGAATAAAGTTTATTACTTAGTCAATTTAGTTTATACGCAAATTATCCTAATGCTTTAGATAATCTGATATACTGTAAAAGATTTAAGTTTTCTATCATTAATTTACAATTGAATCCGTTATACTTATATCAATTTAAAGTTATAATAATTGTAGAAATGGAAAGGTCGCTGGGCACTTGGTGAAACATTGTTACCTAGTGAATTAACTGACTATATAGACTGAATTTTATACTTATTAGGTTTAATAAAAGCTTTTTTTACTAAACCTAAAAAGGAATGGCATAAAAGACGAAACAATTGTTAGAAATATAGTTTGCAATTTTTGTGAAATCTACCAAGTTTTTCTTTCATTTACTAATTATAATAATTATTCGCTTTAATATTGCAAGCAAATATAAGAATTTATTAATCATAGTATAATTTTTCATATCTACTTGGAAAAATTCATTATACAGATGTTCATTAATAATTTTGATTTAAAAAAATTAAATATATTTGCGGAAGTATTTGAGAAAAATCAGTCAAGGAAAACGCCATAAATGATTATGATATATAGCAAATTTCAAGTTGGAATTTAGAGCAAATTAGAGTCGGAATATCAGAATATTCAAATAAAGTCAGTAATAAAATATGCAGAATGTTCTATTTCAAAATAAAAAATTTGTTGTTCAGATGAAACCGGAAGTGATATTAATAATACAGGATTTCGGTATAGTTTCTGGCATATATTTATATATACATGTTTCAGACATTAAGCAATAAAAAACAACTAAAGCATCCCACGAAGAAAAAAAAGTTGTAATTGACATCCGTTTGCCTCCTCTCTACGCGAATGATAATTCATAATATTGTAATAAACTTAACGTCACATGAGAGTAAATAGGTCATGGTAGATCATTGCATGTTCATAATAAAAAATTCAGTTCATCATCTGTTCCTGTGGAAAACAACATGATACATTGTTCATAGAGTGGTTGTATACAGTCATGTAGTTTCATGTCCATCTCGAATTTCCGAAAGCAAACCGACTTTAGTCTGCCTGGTAAATTACATCTGTACTGTCGCAGACACTGTCATACCTAATCAAACTTAGCAGTATTAAAAATTGCACACTTTACTACACTAATATGTATTTAGTTTACGTTCTATGTAATTGAAATAGTTCAATAGTAGCTTCACGATGGAAATATGCAATAAGATTTCTAAAACCAGTTTTAATGTTGGGTGGATTTGATCGGCGTTTGGATTATGTTCTTCATTCATATTAAAATAGTAACATAATCTTATCATAGATTACATTAATCTCAGATTAAAATAGTTCAGCAATTCACTTTTGGTTCAACAGTTCAATTTTAAATATGTCGGCAATTTAAAACTTACAGTCTTAAGCCTGTGTTTTGAAATGTAGAATGTTTTTTCTTTTCAAAAAGAAACAATACGGCGAAAATAAATAAAGTGTATACTTCATTCTAACGTGGCTCTAACTGGATAAGTACTATTAAAATATGACACTTAATTCCACTTTCCAGTTGCCAAAACAAAATCTGTTGCGATTAGTGCACGAGAGAGATTCTTGCAATAGTCAACAGGACATGAAATATAAATGTTAATGACATTAGTAATATTTGCACTTAATTTGAATATCTGTAGCACAAATATGGCAGAAAATAATTATACAAACACAGTTTTAACGGATTTGTTTATTATTCATGGACAGTGCAATAAGATTATCAACAGAACTTGCAGAATATTTAATGAAAAGTATCCGAATTTGCCGCAGATGAACAACAGAAAGTTTCTACGAATTCAGAGGAATTTTATAAATTTTGGTTCGTCATTAAGAGAACAATAACAGCAGTGTCAGTATTAAGAAGAATAACTAATAAAATGCATAAAAATCTTAAAACTATTGTAATGATTGTTCGAAATGTTGACCGTTAACTTCCAGATACTTAATGACCTAATTTCGTATGTACAATGTGGAGGAGCTCCGTCGAGTTGATACCAACAAGTTCTATATTTTTCAAGTGACAGATTATCAACGAAGTCTTCCACAATTGTTCTAATTACATTTAAATATTTTCTGGAATTCAATTTTTCGTCGTATATGTTATATTTTATTTTATCGCCCATTAACATATAAAAAACATTGAAACTAAATTTAACTTGAAAACCAGCCTCTCTAGTAATGTGAGGATTGTCTGTGGTCCAATGGCGACGATTTCGTGTGTTACAAATCCCTTCCCTAGAAAATTTGGATTCATCAGTCCATATAATTTTTCTTTTAAAAATTGGGGTCCTCTTGCATACGTACTAGCAACATTTCACAAAATTCTATTCTCCATATATCTACGGAGAATAGAATCCTAAGGCATGAGAAATTGGACTCTTGTAAATTTATAATTATGCATTTTATGGTTTTCTATTATTCTTCGAATGGATGAATATGACAATCCTAAATCCTGTTCAGCACAACGTATAGAATACTGGGGATTTACATGAAAATATACTAGCAGATTGGTTTCATTTACCTCGTCAGATGTCACAGGTTTCGGTAAATTTCTTGATTCTCCTAATGACAAACCAAAATTTATGAAATTTCTCTGAATTCGTAGAAACTTTCTATTGTTCATCTGCGGCAAATTCGGATATTTCTCATTAAATATTCTACAAGTTCTGTTGATAATCTTATTGCACTGTCCATGAATAATAAACAAATCCATTAAAATTGCGTTTGCATAATTATTTTCTGCCATATTTGTGCTACAGCTATTCAAATTAAGTGCAAATATTACTAATATCAAATTTATTTAGAAAAATAGCATGTCTGTTGTCATTACAAAATGATAAAGTAAAAATTTCATGGCCCACCCGTTATGACAATATGCCAAAAGATATAATATTCTTGGAAGGGTTACAAAAAAGTGCCTATAAATCGAAGACGGTGCGCATTAGGTATAGGGTACATTAACATTTCTAAATAGGTAAATGTATCACCTTTCCGAATTAGTAATAATATACTGGGCACTCCATTTAAAAAAATTGACTTTCGTCCATTTCTCTAAGTCACTTATAGAAAGCATTCTCTAACTCACCCTGTATGATATTGGAAACATTTGATTAATGAAGAAGATGTCCCCAGGCCTTGCCTAGCCACAACTGAAAAATTATCTTTTAATTGCTGCGTAGGTAGGAGAAAAGACGATTTACTGAAAGTAACATTTTTGGCAATAAATTCAGAAAAGAATTATTATCTCGATAACGGTTTGAGATAGATATAGGGAAATATTAAAAAGAGTTACTCAGAAAGACACAAAAATCTGAAAAATGCAAACATATACAGGGTATTCCATTTAAAATAACGAAGATGTTGCCGGTTTTACCTATAAGTGACAACACTGCACTTTCGAAAATATTTTTGTTGCAAAGATAATACTCGATTATTTTGGTAACCAAAATTTCAAAGCAATCGGTAGATCCGTTCTCCATATACTTTTAATACTCCATCCACCGTGGCTCACCCTGTATATATATATATATATATATATATATATATATATATATATATGTATAGTCATATTTAACCTAATTTAGTTTTTAACGGTGTATGTGGTTTATAGGTTTGTGTGGCTAGTGGTTAATTTCAGTATTTTTATTAGGTTAGTTAGGAATTTGGATAAAGTTGTTGGCATTCAGCACCATAAGAATATTAAAAATATATATATTATACAATTGCTTCTTTAGCTGCACGTCACGACGCATATTGAAATGCAATAAATAATAATGGACATTATATTGAACAGTCTGACAACCCCAGACATTCTGATGTTTGTAACTCGATGCTGTAATTTTTTTTTTCGTGAAACCTCAATGCAAACAGAATTTTAACTATATTTATATGTCCTAAAGTACTCACACTCACTGACAAGAGTTCACCCCTACCTAGCAAAATATTATAAATTTATCAAAATTACTAAATACTTCTAATAATTTATAATTAATAATATGCCTTTGTTACATAATTGCCTACTTCCGGAAATCAACAAATTAATGCACAATAAATATTTATTTTCTAAACAATGTTGTGAATAAATTTACCAAAAAGTCTTTTATTTTATTTAAATTTTGCAGGGCTTTTAACTGTAAGCCTTTATGTACCAGAGAACATAATATACATGGTGATTTATATTATATAAACGTTCTCATGTGGTGATAACGTTTTCACAATATTTATAATTTTGTTATAAAGTTGCATTTTCGTATAATAAACTACAACTTGGTAATTTGATGTCTTACCATAAATTAAACATAATAAAATGGTTTATTAAAATAGTCCACTGAGTCGTCGTGGTACCAATAAATATGGTAGTGACATGGCTGTAGTAACTGATATTTGATGGAAATACACCACACTGATGACCCTACAATGAGATTCTTATCTATAATTGTTATTGGTAATGTTCTATAGAAGTAAAATTGTTACCATGGTTGTATTACTAATACTATGGGTGTATTTTCCTTGTATATTAAACCACAATAAACATTTCTAGAAATTATTTTTAGAAACAATACCGATGTAAACCTGTACTGAATCCAAAACAATTTTATTTTTGAAAAACTGTTAAATATCTCTTGAAGAAATTTGGAACTATATGTCCTTTGTCAAGTCCTATATCTTTCGTAATAAATTAAACGTCCATCCATGGATATTGGAGAATATTATTCTAGATAATAATGACACAAATTTACTATAAAATTTTCGTCAAACTTTCGGTTTGACAAAAAACTGCATTATTGTTTGTTTTTGATAATGTACTAGATAGACTCGATACATTTTATTTTGAACACTTTTTCAATGGAGACATATGTCTAAAGTTTATGATTAATTAGCTAATTAAGTTAATTAACCGATGAAAAATCTATCAATGGATAACAAAAATTATTACTTTTTTTTATTTCTATTATTATTTATCGCATGTTATCGATATTTTTGTGAATATATTATGATTATATTAAATGAATATGGTACTGTGATTTTATTTGTCATCAAAATTAATGTTTGAAGTAATAAAGTAATGAAGAAGGGGAATAATTTATAGCTTTTTTTAATTCCAGCTATATCCAGTTATAAATACACAGTCAATTTGATTTAGTATAATAAATTTGTGTAAATACTTATTATCTAAAACATAAAAATATATTTTTATATGTATTGAACTACGTTAAAATTATAACAAAATAACAATTATTTATTTAAAATTATTTATTTCATAAATTACTTAGAATTTAATGCGCTTCTAATATTTTCTTTCTAGAAAATTTAAAGAAGTTATATACATTATTATTATGTTTATAAATATAGTATAAGTACAATGGTAGATAGATTTTATTTTAATACGTTTAATATTTTTGGGACTGATATTTTGTTTACTTTTTCTTTGCGATAATTCTTATTGAAGATGCTAAATTCAACAAAATATTGATACCATTCAATGTTACATCAGACAATATACAGGATTTCAGGATAGTTTTTGACATAACTTTATATACCTATACATACCTCAGTTGTTAAGCAATACAAAGAAATGACTAAAGCGGCTCCACAAAATAAAACAAATTGTAATTAACATCCTTTTGCATCTCCTCTATGCTAATGATAACATTCAATGTAACATACTCAACATCATATACAGTGAATAGGTCATGGTAGGTGAATGCACGTTCATTATGAAGAATATAATTCATCGCCTGTCCACGTGGTCAACAGACATATATTGTTTATATCGTGTCGGGTCATGTAGTATTATGTCCATCCAGAATTTCCAAAAACAAACCGGGTTTAGTTTGACTGGAAAATTACATATTTATGGTTGTACGTGTTGTCATATGTTCTCAAACCTACAATTAGCAATATTAAAAATGTCAGACTCGCCAAGAATACGCAGATAGACTGTTAATTTATAGTTTATGTAACGAAAATAGTATAATTATACGACGGGAATATGTAATAAATTTCCAGGTCTAGTTTTAAAATAGTAATACAGTATTAACATCGATTAAATTTATCTTAGGTTAAAACAGTTCAGTGAGGTCATAGAAACCAACATGCTAGTAATTTGAAATTGACAATCTTAAGCCTGTTAAAATGTGCGAAGAATGGTGTGAAAAGTGTCTATATTGTTCTAGTGTGACCTAACTGTTAAGCACTATTAAAATATCATACTAGCTTAAAATTCCATTTTATATATGACAAATAATGAAATCTGTCGCGATTAGAGAAAGAAATTATAAAGCAATATTTGACAGAACACGGAACATCAACATGAACATCAACTGGGCTAACTGCATCCGTCCTGAAGCTAACAATTTATTGGCACAATCCAGTGACATGCGATAGTTTATTTTTTTATTTAATTACCTTTTGTGTATTTAAATTTTCGGTCTCTAGTAGCGAAGTCAACATTCTGCTAAAGTTATACCAGAAACTATCCTCAAATCTTCTATAATTTACTCACAATCCTACGTAAAAACTCTGAATTATCTTTATGCAGTTGCCCCAGTAGCAATAAAAGATAATGTAAAATAATATAGTAAGTAAATAGTGAGGTACGTAAATGATAATAGTAAGATGTTTCAAGAATAAGAAGTGGTTGATTATGATCTCGGTGTTATTATATTGTTGTACCTTCATGAATTCATATATATATATATATATATATATATATATATATATATATATATATATATATATATATATATATATATATATATATATATGTATATCACATACATACATATACAGATACTATATTTAACCCGCTAACGACATGGTGAGTTAATGAATTATAGAAAATTATTGAGTGAGATTATAAAATAATACAGTGCTTAAAGGTGACTTGAACTTGGTGATAAAAAGTACAGTATACTTTGTATACTGTAGGATACATTATATTATATATTACACAGTATTTTAATAATTTAATGTCATGCAATATCTCAGCCACTTACTTTATTGACATCTAGGATCAAGAAAAAGAATCAGTTTATTCGCCTTTTTATTAATTTAAATAACGGTATATTTAAATTAGGCCATCTATGTATCTTACTAAATCTACCTTTGATTTATAATCAACGAGGCAATATTAAAATATCATATGATATAGTCTTTGCAATGTTTACTGCAAACATTGCAAGACACATTAAAGGTAGGAAATAATAATTGTTATTACAATATACTATAGTAATATGAGACATCGGAGCATTTAAATTGTTAATCAGTACCGGTATATCTACATGTATATGTACCTGATGTAACTAAAATAAGAACTACCAATACGAAGCGGTCAAAAGTATTTTCATATTAACCACTTTCTTTCTTTTTTTTTTTTGTATATGCTAAATAGATATATTGAACTTACTATTGTTCGCAATAATGCTCTGTCATAATGTTTTGACTGTTGCCATTCTTCATTTTGGAAGAAAATATTACGGCAAATAAGAGACATCGGCATTTAAGGGTGCGGACTCTGGTTTGACTCATCATAATTCGCTTGAACTAAGTCCGCAGTTTAATCAAATACGACAGATTACTATCTATATACAGGGTGGGAATCTTAATTGGAATAAATGTAACTCGGATTTCAATAAAAAATTCTGAAACGTTCAATTTTTAATTTTGATTGCCCACACTTCGGGTGCAATAACATTTATTTATTTTCACTTTTGAGAATGTAATGGTCTCCAACTTTTTTCAATCGTAAGGGTATATCGAGTAATACATCATTTAAAAAGTCGCATTGATAGAAATTCAACGCACACTTCGTTGAATGTCTAGAATAAACAGTTTTAAAACCTTAAAACGGGCTTTTTCGCACGTAGAACATCTGTATCACGAGATTGAGTGGCCGAAAAAAAATAAACCAACACATAAATGCAGAATATGTGTTTTATGCGACAGTTTTACTTTTTTCAATTTTTCTCAAATACTCTACCATCGTGCTTTCTCATGACCCATGGACAGGGTGGGGTGTATCCTATCCACCTGAAAATCAATAGATGTCGTCTTTTAGGCATTCCTGATAAGAATCAGTCGGATCCCATCGATCCGACACGATTTAATTGAGTGATCGTGCTAACAAAAAAAAATTCTCAAATAGTCCACCATTGTGCTTTGTCATAACCCATGAACATGGTAAAGTATGTTCCATCCACCTCAAAATTAATAGGTGTCGTCTGGGAGATGTTCCTGATCAGAATCAGTCAATACCCGATCGATCCGACACGATTTAGTTGAGTTATCGCGCTAACAAAAAAATTTAATGACGACGACAACGACAATGACACACACATACAGACAAAAAGTTTTTAAAAACCATTCTTTTTTGTTTTTAGGTCGAAAAACGAAATATAAGCGCCGGAAATTGTTTTTCCATTTTATCTTTCTACGATTACATTACTTTTCAGCTCTGGTATAGTTGAATGCTGAAAATTAAAACTTAATATTATGATCATCATCACTGCATCGTAAAAGGTGTACAAAATATGTACGATTTCATTTTTCTTGACGATTTGTTACCAATATTGGTAATACATATCTCCTGTCTTCACTTTCTTATCTTATCATAGTTATTCTGTTTTAAATTTCTGCTTAAACTCAATTTACATAAATTTGTGAGTGTGATCTTCCTTCGAAGTTATTTTTTACATTACTGTTACTTCTCATATATCATTGTGATGTTATATTTAAAAATTTTATTGCAAAATATCTTATCTAACAGAAACTCTTCAAATTGAAATTTTAATGATGATGGGGTATGGCGAAAAGTGTTGAACTCAAGGGGAAGTTGCTTGATTAATTAGGGACCAATATCCAGATCTGCCACCCATTAGCTAAGGTAAAATCAGTAAAATTGAGTCACATTACACACTGTCACAATCTTGTAACAGATGCACCTATGAATAGGCAGATCATTGTTGATTATGAAACCCAATTACAAATATTTAATGTTAGTATTGTCATAAATCTGAAAGTGTTAAAGGAATTCTAAATGCACCCTTACAAAAAGTGCTTCAGAACCTTACTAAAGCCAAATGATTGGGCAGAATTGAGTTTTGTGAGATAATGATAGTTTCCATAATCACATATCTTTAGAATAGACAGTATTTTCTGATGAATCGACACGATTATCATTATGAGACTGACAGCACCTCTCACTATATGCGAAAAGGTCCTACCCAAGGTCCATAAAATATAAATTTGTGGACTAAAGTAATAGGTGACCGAGTTCTTGGACCACTGTATTTTTTAATAACAACGATGATCTATACGTATGTCAAAATTTTCGTCCAGAACATTTGATTCCGCCTTTGACTCTCTTTTCTAATGCATTAGATCCAGATCTACCTGACACCAAAATCTGGCTAATATGATTTCAACCATATGGAGTTCCACCTCACAATGGCCTAACCTCTGAGATATTTCCAAACAGGTAGCTTGGACAACTAAATCCAATTGAGTAGCCGCCAGGAACTCCATATGGATCTAGTTTTATTTCCTCTTGTGGGAGTACTTGAAAAGCAATATTTTTAAAACAAAACCTAATAACATTGAAGTTCTACAGCAAGGAATAATACATGAAATCAAAGTAATCTTTTTGGAGATATTACAAAATGTAAGAGATCTGTTTTATCGGTGACTAACTTTTTGTCGAGAAAGAAAGGATTTTCATTTTGAACATATTTTACGATGAAACGATCATTAATATAAAAAGGAAGTTTTTATTCTTTTCATAAGAAATAATTTAGAACAGAAGAATGCTTTGTATTCATTTCGATGTGATTTTTCAAATAATGCAATTTTTCAAATAATAGTTGACTCGAAGTACCCTTACATTTAAATAAAAAAGTTGAGCCGATTATCTTCCAACGTGAAGATAACTAAAGATGATTACCCTTGTGTGTGGACCAATGTACAATATCGACGTGTTTCAGAAATTGTTATTGAAATCCTCCAAATGCAAATTACAGAATTTATTCCAGTTAAAGCTTTCAGCCTGTATGTATATGCGTTGAAATACGTATTAAGTACCACATGAGGATATATCACCTAGCGTAATACTAATATGGGTTAGTAAATTGGTTTGGGAATTTCGGTGAATGTCGCAATCGGTTAACTCCATTACACATTATTTCTGTTGAAGTGATTATTAATATTTAAATTAACTTGATTGTAACATACAATGGTCAGAGATTATATTACGAAGAAAGGAAATTTGTCACTGGAAATTACATTTCTCTATTGTACTTATGGGTACGTCTAACATAATCAGTGAGAAGTGTTCCATTAATCTTATTTATATAGGTGATGGACGTAGGCATATACGCCCAGAACTTTCACTAACTTTTTTTATAACAATTGACGTAATACGAAATGAACAGTATCAAAAAGGTGGGCTAGTCACCTGTATGTAACAATATAAATTGTAGTCCATAGCTTATATTTACATATGCATAAGAACATTTTAGATTTCGGTTATATACTCATTTAGATTCACCAAAAGTATATAAATGTAATTGATATGAATAAATAACAGTTTTATATTTAATTAGTAACACTAATTACTTTGGTGGTGTTAAAGTAGATGAATGTAATAAAATAAATTAACAATGTTACTCAAAAAGGTTTCTATCTTTTAAAAGTAGGACAAGAATACAATAAGAAATAAAAAGAACAAAATACGAGTATTTTTGGTATATTGCTTGCTACATATTATCTAAATAATGTATTAGAATGCATTTCACACCATCTTTATCCTTTGGTTATTAAGATGTTTATGACTTCCACGATTACCCGTACCAAACATATAGTAGAATTATTTTATGAAGACCAAATCGGCAATAAATCGTGCGACAAAGACCGATGCATGTCTGACTGATACAGTAATTTCCTCCTAACTTCCTCCACTGCCAATGTATTTCGTAAATATCGTTGATACTTTTCTAATGAATACAAACTCTAAAAATCCACATCAAATCTATAGTTAATTACCTCGTTTACGAAAACAGAATACCCTTATACTCAACAGCTTCCGTACATTGACATATTTCGTTAAAACGTGGTGTATTGTTGCAGCAGAAATTTTTTGTAGGAGAAGTATAGGTCAAGTACAATATTATCTTTGCCTGATAAAATACTTATCTGTAGCAATGCATTCGTATTGTTCCACATTTCCGCTGCCACATTTTGTCAACCTCTTCGATCTTCAGTAGTATTCCTCCTGCCTTATATTCTAAAGAAAAACGTAAATCGAATGCCTTTATTAAGTATTTGTCAATTATGAGAAAACAGCTGGCATTCAGACCAATTGCACAACATGGAGATAATTAGAGTACCGTACTTTGATAAGTCGATATTTACTGAAAAAGATGTGTCAAAGCTTAAGAAAAGTATGTACTTCTATTGAGTACATACTTTTTACCAAATTTACTCACACTAAATCGATAATGAACTTAAAATGCATACTTAAAAAGCCGGAGACCGCTACACAGGGGAATGTTTGAAATGTATGACTAATTATTGTAACTTTAAATATATAGTTTAAAATTAACTACTTTCCTTCTCTAACGAGGTGAAGATTACAACAGCAACTATTGAATACTTTTTGAATATTCCGAATTCCCATCCTACCTCAAGGGAAGACTTCCTCGCTAACATAATGATTCGATTGGAAATATAATGTACAGCCGAGAAATATTGTAATGAGACAATTTTGATATGTTTCTCTGAGATAAAGACAACAGTGAATTAGTTTTAAATTTAAGTATGCTCTTAAGAGTATAATTATTTCTAAAGGTTGCTCATATTTCAAGAGAATATATCGAGAATGTCTCATTACATTCTACATGATAATGATTTTTTCACTTTATGTCTCTTAATTCAAAAATGGATTATTACAATGAACAATTAACTATGTTATAAAGTAAAAGTATAATGTCACTGTTGGGTTTGGGGTCACTTTATAAAGAAAAACAGTATACATATGATTCAAAACAACACGACTGGTAATCTTTATATTAGATACTAGATATTATATTAGATAGATCGATAAAGTACGATCACTCTACGATTTGCAATCAAAAATGTATTTATAAAAATATAAGAAAATATTGTTCCTAATTCGTAATGGAAATAAAAATGTTAATGTTAATATAGAACGCAGATAAATGTAAAGTTAAATAAGTGCAGCTAATATAAATATTCGATTTAATTTGGCTTGACTGTCGAGTATTGAATTATACAATTATTAGACAGGTTAATCAATCGGTCCATTTTAGAGTGCATGGCAATTCTAAATTGTATCATGATTTTAATAGTTAATATGTTAATAATTGTTACATTAATATTATAAAATGATGAAGTGTTCTCAAAATATATCTCGTGCTGTTACATGCATACCTTCATAACGTTGTTTTGCTGTAAAATGTCTGCATTTACTATTTCTTGAATAGGAATAGAGTTAACGAATATAGACACCTATAAAATATTCTCGGTATATCCACTGATGTCGTAAGAGAATTACCTGGAACATTATGTTGAACCTACATCTACCTTCCTATGTGCTATACATAACACCACAAGTATATTTCTCTATATTTTTACGTCTCTACAAAATGATACACAATCAAGTAAAACACAATTTAATTTGTTTATAGTGTAATAGCGAGAATTAATATAT
The DNA here is from genome assembly GCA_037954035.1 of Rosalia funebris. Classification (NCBI taxonomy): domain Eukaryota; kingdom Metazoa; phylum Arthropoda; class Insecta; order Coleoptera; family Cerambycidae; genus Rosalia; species Rosalia funebris. The sequence goes on along the minus strand of JAZFAV010000010.1, from coordinate 7,811,009 downwards.
TAAATAATATCACAATAGTCTGTAAACATGGCGTTAATATATTCTTCAGTAATTACCTGTTCAGTAATACCAGCATAAAAATTTATATATTTTTTTTTTATCTTCGAAATACAAAATTTTCTATTCTGATCGCATTACACCACGATCTATAACTAATTTAACTACATACGTTTTCTCGTCTCGTATGTTGGGATTTTATGTTTTCGTCAGTATATAACTTGTTTATCCTCTTCATTCATTTAAGACTGTATTTTATCCATAAATAAACATACTATAACTTTTTATGTTGTTCAATAAATTTTACGTACTTAACTATTCTAAATTAAATAAAATTATCTCCACATTCTACCTAAGTAAGAGAAAATTTAAAGTTAAGATCAATCAGGTCAATGAGAAAGTTATCAACTTTCCCATAAAATCTGGGGTGCCTCAAGACAGTGTTATCGGACCTCTACTATATTTATTATACACTGCATATCTACCAATTGACAGAAATACCATCACTCGAACCTTCGCAGATGACACAGTTACTCTTGCAGTACATCAAGATGCAGGATCACAAGAATATTGCAAAACACCTAAATCAAATACAATCATGACATCAAAAATAGAAAATTAAAGTAAATGAAACAAAATGTGTCAATACGATACGATGCGTTAATACTTCAAAAAAGACGAGTACAAAATATCTTGGTATTCATTTGGACAGTATATTTACCTAAAAACCCACATACTGAAAAAATTTAAACATATCTACTTAAATACAAAAGAACTATTTTGGTCTATTAGCAGAAATTCCAGCCTGTCATTGTAAAACAAAGTTCTACTTTACAAAGCATTAATTAAACCAATATAGGCTTATGGAACAGAGCTATGGGAATGTGCAAGCCAATCAAATATACCGTTAATCCAGCGAATCAAATCAAAAATACTCCTGATAATAACTAATGCACCATGGTACGTAAGCAATCAAACATTACATGCGTATATGAAGATACCGTATATTAAAGATCTCATCAAATAAAAAAGTATCCGTCACCATGACAAGCTAGAAAATCACCCCAATGACACAATGCAGCTGCTGGTTGAACCGCAGCTCAATAGGAGACTTAGAAGACATTGGCAAGCCGATCTAGAAGAGGACTAAAGGGAACTTGCAGCTGAAGAAGTGCCCCATCATACTATTAAAGACCTTCACAGCTCTGAAGCCAGCACACTGATACATAGAATATTATATAAATACTAATTGTCAACTACCAAGTAAATAAAAATTAAAGAAATATCCTTAACATTTTTTCAATGTATTTCTCAATGATAATTTGTAAACAAAAGATGTATTTATTCAAAATGAATTATACTTTAATTTTGAAAAATGCAATCAAATAGTCAATAACCTCCACTATGTTATAAATAATTATATTGTTTTGATTATCAAGTCTTTTGAAAGAAAATCTCTGCCTAAATTGCCGTTAGATAGCTGGCCTATATTTTCAGCTCAGAGTAATCCGAGCGTGTGTTCGATTCTCACATAAGTCGGTTTTGAGATGGTTGTATAGGTCCGTCGAAAAATAGCACTAAACTAGACCTCGCTCCTGTAAAAACAAAAGGAAGAAGATTGGGAACGAAATCAAGGACAAAGGACCTATTAGTTACATCTATAGGAAATCTTTCACTTAAAGCAAAATGTTGTATTCACAATGCATAACGAGTGACATTAGAAAATAAAATCAGAAACTTCTTCCACCAATTTGAAAATGGAAAACAGAGTAAAAGAGACACAGTTTGATCAGCTAATATTTAAATTTACATGTTTTCGGACAACAATTTACTAATCAGTAGCCACCCATGACGTTAGGTATACCATCCACGATCTTACCAGAACACACCTCCTGACTTATAACTTATTTGTTTTTCGCATTGACGATGTTAAAATTTATAATATATCTGTTAGTCAGAAGCATTTTGTTATTGAATTTTAAGCAGTATAGACATTCTGGCGACAGTTGTACATGTATACGAGAAAGTGGTAGTAATTTTAAGGCGCGGAAATCGTAAACATTTTTGTGTTTTATTATTTCAATTTACTGTAACTTAAAACTAGATGCTACAAAAGATTTTAGTATATACTATACTTGTATTTGATTTAATTATTAATAACATATATTTTCATGTTTCTACTATCAGTAGTATGTAACTATTACAGATAATAATTTTTAGTATGGAACTTCTAATAATTAATTATAACTTACTATCACATTTTCAACACACGGGTAAAGAAATATAAAAATTCATACGATTAAAGCAATATAATCATTTAAGTTTTATCTTTTATTAACTTTTGATTTTAAAGTTACAGGATTAGAAGCTTTTTATTTTCATTTATATAGTATGTAAAAAATATTCTTAATACTAACGGTTGTTAAGTTTCTGTTTTTTTTTTCAAGTTTTAATACAAAATGTATTAAAACTCCTCAATATATTTTAACTTATCAAAGTTAATATCTCCTACATAGACGTCATCGGCTTTGCTACGTTTAGAAGCAAATTCTCCGTAATTGTCATTCTTTCTTTTATCTCCTTTGATGTGAACTTCATAAACCCTCTCCATTATCTGTTCCAGTTTCAATGATTCATCGACCTTTTCAATAGTACACTCTTGAGTAGTTTCCTCAAAACACTCAAATCAGTCGTCAATTGTATCTGCCATACCTGTTTTATCAAAGATTAATCACACTGGCCAGCTATCTTTAAGCATTCATTTTCTAAACCACACACGTTAAAAACCGAATTGACTCGTACCTTACCTTACTAGTAGCAGGTCGTTGGTGAAAATTTGTATCTTCAGAATGCGTATGTATATATGTGGCTATATTTGAAAGTTTCTTACATTGAAACTTTCATAAAGAGGATATCAGGATAAAGAGGATATCAGCTATCCTGCCAAACCAATGATCAGTATAGCTGAAATCCATGAAAAGTTGGTTGAACTTCATTCTCGCATTTTTAAAACTCGGAAAGAAATGCCACCGAAGTGTCATACCTACCCAAATTCAGAAACTCCTAAAATCGTCATCGGGCAATATAATACCCACACTTACAATAACCCAACCATCAATTACCATATGAATAAAGTGCCATATCCCTTTTTTCCATGTGGTAGTTTACCTTATTTTACATCGGCATTTACATCGGTATAACTGCCGCTGTATAACTAAAAGTAAGTATACTTTTAGTTATACAGCGGCAGTTATACAGTTTTCTCAGCGATAGCAAGCCATGGTGGATATCTATAAACTCATAATAATTGGTAGTAGGCCATTAAGGTTTACTGCTACTACTACTTATGGAAAGGACAAGTGAGTATTTCCTTATGCCAATTAAGCAATCGAAATAAAAACGTTAATAAATAGTTTGTCATGTGCTACTATGGAAGTAAATAATTTCTCTATGTATTTCTAGAAGTAAAGTATTTAAATGATATACAGTTTCATTTGTATTAATATTCTGCAAATATACCTGTTTTCTTAAGTCTCAATATTCAAGTTTTCGAATACATAGTCAAGAGTTGCCCCAAAACGTCCGCTGCTACACATTATGGAGAAGTACCCACATAATTATATAATTTACAAATATAATTTATAGATTAATGTATATGAATACTGCATAGAATAATGTTGAATCTACCTTAACAACAAATAATCCTATTATGGATCTAACTTGAAGAGACCGACACAATACCCAGACACTACTTATACTAATTTGATATTTAGGGTCAAAATAATAAATTTAATTTTTAGTATAAGAATTTTTAACAGATATCCAGCAGCTTTTGAATATCAACGATGTACTCGTATATTTATTGCCTTCACATCCGGAAGAGCATCAGTAATACAGCAATTGTATCAGAAGTTGAATCGTAAAGTCGATAAAACGAAAGTAATATTTACAATACAATATTTAAGAATGTTGTTTCAGGAATATATCAATAATTCGTAATCTTTGCATACACATATTTTGATATTTCATTATATAGTAGGAAGTAATGATATACACAGTTCGTAATATCTATTTAATACCATAAAGAGCAAATAGTAGATACTGTATATTGAATTGAAGTTTGCACAAAAATGTGGTGAAGTTTTTCCCAGATATGCGTTGACTATTTCCGCAAATGGTATATAAATTTATACCTGCAAGTAAAACTGCGGAGACCTAAAACGTTCATTTCACATTAAATTAATGTGTCCCGATGTATACTCATTTATTGTGAATTTGATATGAAATTGTACATCGTATTTGAGACGGTATACAAAGCTTCTTACATTGTAAGGATTACACACAAGTTATTCGGAATACTTATAATAATATTCTCGGAGAATCAGATTTAAACACATTCTAAATTCAAACACATATATCTATCCTTTCGTGGCCATTTCCATTACTTAACTTTTCACTCCTCAAATGACGTTTACGAGAGCTTGAAGGTATCTTCAAAGACTTCTAATAATCTGTGCAATCTGATGAGACTACTACGATGGTATTGCAAAGAAACATTAAGCAAATTTCTAATATTTATAATACAGTTCAGAACTTATATTTATTTAAATGTATAGTAGCAACATATATGCTATATATAGTAGAGTATGGAAGGATTTAATATACAACAATAAAGCTCTTCTTCCTGCTGAAACGTCTCCGTTTCCAAAAGAGACCCTACGTCCAAAAATGAGGACAATGAAACCTTATGTATCGCTCATGAGAGTAGATTATCACTAAGGCTACTCATAGTGACAGCTGAATCAATGGTGTTATACCCGAGTTAACTCTGCGGCAGCCGATATGTCGTCTTGTAGACTTGAGATATTTAAATCGATGGAACCGTAATATACGTGAACCATCCATTGATTTGGAAATAGAGAAGGTATTAATAGCTACAGAAATGGCGTAAAACCACAATAACAGTTTTCGCGGGTAGCGTCATAAATATGACTTTTTCACATCCAGTAGTTTGACAAAAAGGTCATTCACTGAAGTCATCGTCAGTGAATTTAATACAATCAAACTTAGATTAATCAACATGGTATATATTTTAGTGACGATTATAAATAAAAAGATTCCTTTGATATTACAATAATTACATTAAGAAAAATAGAACTCCGCAATAGCAGTCTCTAGATATAAAACTAACTAGCTTATTTTTCATATATAAATAATTCAATTGATTTATATATATTGCATGTAAATATTTATAATAATAACTTATATTTAAAGTTCATATTACTAAATATATACACCAAAATATAATATAAGTGTATGCAGTCTTATTAAAAAAACTATAATAGGCAATTATCAAATTATTTAGAGTATTTATGCCTCTATAACAACAGTGGAATACTTTCATTAAGTATATATCATCAATAATTCAAAATACTTTTTAGTAATTGCTTCCATAGATTTATTAAATATTTTATAATGAAACTTAGATGTTGAAATTTGAATGTCCCATTAGATTGAATAACAATAGCTATTTTCATATAAGTTTTGATGTGAATGTAAAGTTATTCAGATGATAACTTATAATCAGACGAATTTCAGAATCATTTACAGCGTAGGTTCCTATTTATGTGCATTCTAATTATGAAATTAAAATGTTTAAACGTGATTATGTGAAAGCCACTATTGCGTATGGTATTCGTTTCTTGAATAAGTAAATAAAAGAACAGAATTAATGTACCCTTGACCATGAACTGAGGAACCATTCCTGATTGCATAGACCGGTACGGCTGAGGAATTCGCGAACTTGTTTATTAAACTTATGTTTAAAACAAAAATTGAACACATCAATATCTTAAACTATTTATTCCATATAAGCTATGTACTACAATTTATACTAACTTAACTATAACCTACAGCTATTTTGAATATTTGTAACTCGATACTTACTCAGAAATAAATTATAATGGAAGATCGAAATCATATTTACTTGATTTTTTTTTTTTCTCTTTCTATATTTTACCCTTTTCTCTTTGTTTATTTTTCAAAAATCCATAAAATGTATAGAGAAAAAAGTTGTGTAAATCCCTATCAGGGGTGTGTTTTTCTTATTTTAAACAAAATTCTACAATTTTCTTCTTGATGAGTTATATAATGAGTTATAATTCGAATTACCTCGTCACGCACCCTATTCGCCAAATTTAGCCCCCTCGGATTATTTTCTGTTTCGAAATTTGAAAAAATGGCTCAGTGGTAAAATATTTTCTAACAATGAAGAGGTGAAGTTTTCGATTGATGGCTATTTTGAGAAGTTCGACTATTTTCACTATGAATCAAGAAAAAACGACTGCATTTGGCGAAAAAAAAGTTTTGTTTCATCAAGACAATGCACCAGTTTACACATATGTTAAGGCGATGGCCAAAATCACTGGGTTAAAGTTCGAATTTCTTCCTCACGCACCCTATTTTCCAGATTTAGCCCCCTCGGATTATTTTCTATTTCCAAGCTTGTCTCGGTGGTAAAAGATTTGCTATTAATGGATAAGTGGTGTTTTCAATTTATGGCTATTTTAAAGTGTTCGACCATTCTCACTATGAACAGGGTATCAAAGCTATTGAACATCGCTAGGAAAAGTGTATCGAGCTAGAATTAGACTATACAGAGGAATAAAGATACTTTTTCCCAAATTTATTGTGTTTTCTTTGTTAGGTCAGGTACTTCTGAGACTACCTTCGTATTATGTATCAAATAAACATTTGTGATATTCTTAGGTCACATTTAAAATCATAAATAACTTGATATTTATGAGATACACCCCCTTAAAAAATTAGGAAATATTGAGAAAATATTGTATTATTCTACTGCCCTGGTATGACAATAGTTACTGATCTACACACAGAATAATATTAAAAGTAGTACTTAAAAATTATTGCATTACTCATTACATTACCATATATTTCAAAAATGTTATACTGTCTGTTTTTTTGCTAATAATAAGTTCATTAGCTCTGGTAGGTGCAACAGTGTACGTATACTATTAATAATGACAGTTTTCTAGCAATGCAACACTATAAATAGTACGACATACTGTCTAGTTTCTGGTTATGTAAGCTTTCTTAATTTGTATTGCGAAGGATACCTCCATTCATCGGCAGCGAAGCCGAATGCTTAACATCATAATAGTTGGATTTGTTAGAATGGTTTTACATTGTTAAAGAATTGTTAACGCCGGTGTATGAATTCCCAGGATTTATATCGGAGTGATTAATCATTTGATTATTATTTATTCATACATGAAAAAATAGCAGGTCAGACATTCGTTCCAATTCCTATTATATACTTTTACTTTTAAATACATTAAAACAAGCGATAAACAGGTACTCAAACGAAATTAAAGAAATATTTTCTTTATGAATATGAAAAGTTAGCATACACATGATATAACAAAGAGTGTACGCATTTCCTTTATTTAAAATAGGGAATAAATTTCGTATATGTTTGTTTTAAAATACGTTACTATGATATATGGTGTTAATATTTCTCGAAAAAATAATAAAGTACTTAATGATTGATCCCTTAAAAAATTAAAATTATTTGCAAATACGCAAAAAGTTTATTTCAATGAAAAGCAACATATTTATAGTGCACCACGATTTATTTTTTCTAAATAAAAAAATATATTCTAAGTGAATGCACACATTCTTTGCAATATTTTCTTATCTAATCGAATATTGATCCTATTTCATATAGCGTGATCAGTGACGTATCAAATATAAAAGTGTGAATTATCTAATTAAGTTACATAATTAAGTTTTTTGTTTGTGATGTGATTTGTGATTACTTCTTCTGAGATAATGAATTACGATTTATGTTGATTAGGCAATATATATATATATATATATATATACATATATACATATATACATATATACATATATATTCTGTTTTTGTTTTAACTTATCTTAATGTTCAATTAGGTTAATACTCATTTGTAGAAAATGTCATACTCGAATTAAGCATAATATAATTACCCATAGACAATTGAAACGAATTATTTAATGTGCTGGGAATTTTAAAGAGTATTTAACAGATAATTCAAATATCAAAAAAATAGATTCTTTTAAAAAAGAAATCTCTTGTGTATTCGCTCGTTATAGCAGAGTATCATACTCACTGCAATCGGTAATTCTACATAGTAGTTCTGGCTTCTCATAAGTACCCTGTGGTAGTATTACAAAATTTGCATAATGCTCTGATTGTGAGTGTAACTGAAAGATGAATGATGAAATGATGAATAAAACCCAGAGGTAGTAAATCAACCCATGTTACTTTTACATAACGAAGGAATACGTACCCACATGTCATGCTCAACAACCAATTGTTACCATAAGCAAAAAGTGTTAAATATCTGGACATCTCGATAGACAATTTGCCACATATTCACAAAGAGAAAATAGCTGGGATTGAGATTTTCAAAATACTGTTGGCCTATTAGCTCCAAGTCCCAGCTCTTCTTTACCAACAAGCTACAGATATATAAGGTAGTCCTCGAGCCTATTTGAACTTACAAAATAAAGCCATGAGGATTAACAAGTAATTCCAACCTCAATATATTGCAGAGTTTCCCGTAAAATGTCTGCTATATTGGTACGTTAATGTATACACCTTGATTTGTGGTGTGTGACACAATACCAAACGACTTAGTTAGTCGTTAGTTAAAAGTTAGTTAAAAATTAGTTCAATGTCCGACTGAAAATTCATTCCAACCCTCTAGTGGTTAACCTCTTGATAATAATTCTCATACTTACAAATTTAAACGTTGATTTAAATCGTTGGATATCCTTTATTTTATCCATTATATCCTTATAACGGGTGTCCAGAAAGGGTAGGGGGTATTTCTAGATTCAATAAAAAAAACTAGAAGTCAGAAAAAATAAATTTTTTTGTTAACTTTTAGACAAGGTTTTGGAAAATTAAGTACTAAAGATTATGTTCTCCAAATGTTGACCCTCACGCTGCTGGCACTCCTCTAACCGTAAACGGAAATTAGCCACCACGCGTCTACACATCTCTCTGGAAACGGCGGCCATTTCGGTGTGAATGCTGTGCTTTAATTGTACTAAAGTTCGTGGTTTGTTTACATACACTTTCTCTTTAAGGTATCCCCATAAGAAATAATCAAGAGGTGTAAGATTAGAAAATGGATTCGAATGTTTGAGAATACCGGTTCGACTAAAAATTCGCAATCCAGGTCGCCCGTGCTCTGTTCGAACCCCACAAGCGATTGAAGTAGTGAGAGTTTGCGAATTGATTGAGAAGGATTTTCACGCACTGAAACTCTCAGTTCTTCAAAAAATAAAAATATAAATTTTATTAGCACCTAATTTTTTGTCAAATTGGAAAATATACTATAAAAAAGTTATAAAAATATTCAAACTTCTATATCCAAAAATATCCAATAAATACATGAAATTTAAGATTCCCTATTTAGTTTCCAAAACATAATCGAATACATGAAACATTCCGTATTACATGAAAATGAAATCAATTAGTTAAACATTTATGACTTGAGGAAGGATAAGAGTCATCACTTCCCACTGAATATGCATTTATCAAGTAGACCGTAAACTACATTGAATAATATATTTGCATTAATGTTGGAGTCTGATATATGGGATCAGGTTAATGATTGCTTATCGTTGACCAAAACTGGATGGGTAGCAACAGTAACGGATAAACAAGTTTCATCTACGACAGTCCATTCATTTTTAGCATAACATGAACAGATTAGACATATTTTAGTAATTTGATCAATCTCGTTCGTGATCAATGTAGCTGTCACTGCAATATTAATAGCGATGGAATACAATTTCGATTAGACAGCTCGTTGTTTTTTATGAAATTGGTGAAAAATTTAGTAAGTGTATCAATCATGTAGAGCATTAAGTTATCTAATGTTATATAAAAACGTAATTTAACTTTAGAACGTTGTTCAGAAACACATAACTTTTAGCGCTACACTGGTTAGTGTTAATTCACCAATAGTGCCCTCACTCAACACTTTAGGGCAATTATTATTATTGCGAGCTCTAATTAGACGTAGAACTATGAATGAAGTAGACGTTTACGATCATATTCTCGATATTTTAGGTAGATTCTGCTGACGGTGTCGCTACTATGAAAACAAAGTTATATGATATTTTCTTTCTTTCACAGTTATCTGATATTTTCTTCTGGCAAGGTTCAAAAATTCCTCATATACGTTCGATTAATATGCACACATGATGCACATTCCATTTTTGAAAAATTACTGGAACAAAATGCCATTGTGACAAAGTTATGGCGGATACTGTTTGTCGTAAAACTGCTCCTCTTGTACTCAGTGGAAAACAACGTCGTTTCTCTATAGAAATATAAAAATGGAGTATAGAAATGTGATGCATATGCGTAGAGTTATGTACTGTATGAATCATTAGTCCAGAAAATGATACTACTGATTGAATATCAAATAGTGACAAACAACAAAGTGCGTATTAGTTTGCTTGCTGTTGACTGAGCATATGGAACTACAGTAGAAAGACTGTCACTAAAGGAGGCTTCACACGACGCTAATAACTCGTGCGAGTCACTGGGGCGAGTACTGGAGGCTTCACAGGGATAGTGGCGTCTACACGCTAAAATTGGTTTTTGACGTGTAGACGCCACTCGGTTTAGTAGCTATTTCCAGTTGTCGAGTTTTTTCGTTTCATATATTCATTTCTTTTACAATTCTTAATAAAGCTGATTCGGCCGATTTGTTTTTATAATTATTCAGGCTCATATTCCATAAATATTCTTCGTCTCTATACAGTTCCACAAATTTTAAAGTGGTATCTTCACCCCACTTAGCCATTTTAGAAACCTACACGCAACGATCAACTATTACGAAATACGGGGTACGCACTATCAACGACTTCAGTAGCACTAAACTAACCACTCGTATGTGTTACTCGAATCGTGTAAACGATGCTAGTACGTCATACAGTGGAGTATTGTGTGGGGGAAGTATTGGTAGGGGAACCAACTCGTTCCAGTAAATAGGATTGCTTTCTATTCGCTCGACTGGCATGGATACTAGCAGCGAGTACTCTACTGGAATACAGAACACCAATTTACACAAGGCGAGTACTAGAGTGAAGTACTCGGTTTTAGTGACTCGTACGAGTTACTAGCGTCGTGTAAAGCGGCTTTAACGTTCTTGTACGAGTTAGCAATTCAAGTTAACTCTCCACTGTCCTCAAAATATCCTCTAATGGTGCTCGAGCAACATGCTCTATATTTTTTTTAACATTTGTAGGTCACTTCATTAGCAGCAACTGGAGTTCTAGAACAATGCCCCTGTAACTAATGCAATTTTAAGAAGAAAATACTATTCAATTATTTTTGATATACTATGTAAAATTCTATTCTGTGTTTCCTGTAACCTACAAACTCATAAAATACGGCGAACATTTAAACCACAGTATTTTCTTAAACCAGAATATTTTCGATATAATTCAACAATTCCTTAAATATCTCACATTTTTTAAATAACCATAAAGGCGCATTTTTCATTTGGTTTTGTGTCATGTAACTTTAGGACCAAAATAGAGTTAGAATCTTCGTTGGCGTTAGCTTTCAGTATACATAGTACAGTAATCATATTATCCCTACATGTGCTGAAGCAAATATTAATGTAAGTTATGAAACAAAGAAATGAGCTAGAATTAGCTGATTCCAAATTTTTTTTCTACTGACGAAATAACTGATATTTGTAGTGTGTATCTTAAGATATTGGAAAAACATACCATATAAATTAAACAATTCGCCAAATATAAACTGAAGCTATTTGAGTTGGGATACTTAACAGGCACGAACAACCATTCCTACCAGCATTGCCAGTGGCAGTGCATAAATTCAAACCAAAGTTGATATTCAGTGGCTAGTCGCATTTGCGACAAGCTCCTGATGACTTTACTAACTTAATTGCGATAATTTACCGTAATCATGAGAATTTACATTTGGACTATTAATTAGAAAATATTGTATCGTTACGCGTTATTATGATATATATTTACCATTCTAGCAACACCTTACACAGGTCCTTTTATTAGAATCTATAGTAAAATTTAGATCTGTTATTTAATTTTTCTGTCGTATTAAATGCACCAATAATATAGTATATTCAACGTATCATATAAGAAAAGTAGGTTTTAAACTCATATAAATATAATGAATTTACTATATATATATTTGTGCATATTTAGACCGACACAATATTATCTCTATACTATTTCTAACTATACTAAGTAATTTGATTTATTAAATATGAGGAATATTGACTTAATAAGACGTACTTCAACTGATTTAGAAAATTGACAGAAGGATTAACATTTTATAATAGAAATTAAATTAAATTATATAAAATACCGTTGTATATAAACCATTAAATCACAGTTTTCGTTAGAGCTAATTCCACTCAAAAATAAATGTAATCGGCATTTAAATAACAAGAAGTAAAAGTGGGGCAATATCAAAATAGAGTAAGCAAAAATGGGAAATAAGATTAGCTGAAATGCTATATTTGATTTACATTCTCTAGGGCTAGGAAAGTGATACATATTTTCACCACCATCAACTGTGAAAGTTTTTAAAGCTATGTGGCAGTTCCTTTCATATAGAGCAACTTCCAAAGCAGGGTGTATACTAGTGAGGATATGGATAGTCCGCACAACCTGGCGATAAAACATAACTTAATGAATTCTTGCTGCAAAAGATCTTATCCCTCTATAAGATCTTGACGAAGAGGCTGAATTTTCCCTCAAACCCCCAATATGCGAAAGTCTTTAAGTAGATGGGTATCGCAATTTCTCACGGAAGACCTATTCAAGAAGTGATGTGATTTAGCTTCCTAGAATCTATATTTATTAAGAAAGTATCCACGGTATTCACGAAAAACATTGCTGGTAGATTCAGTTGGATGTTTCTGCATTAAACCTCCAAAATAGACCAGGCCTCTTTTATTTATCGATCGAAGAGCAACCGCCATAAATCTATCATGGACAAAGAAATGTACATACGCACATATTAATTGTCGTAATAGATTTTAATGGCATTGCATACTGACATATATATAATAAAGGGGAGAGTCTTACAGGAAAGCGATATCTTCAGTTTCTGACTGATATACTCTATGGATTCTGAAGGTAGAAGAATATCAGCAATTTTATTTTTCTCCATGATCAATCTATATAAAGTTCGAACTCTGTCAGAGTTCTTGCTGTAGAAATATATTTTGAATCTAACCCCCCTTATTATCCATATAAAACCATAGTGTCTCGGACTAGCCATAGTCTATCTCTATATTTTAAAAGCTTCATTATGAGATGATATATTAATCTGACTAAAAATATGAACTTTCATAATTTTTTACTTGTCACTTTTTAATTATTACTTACTTACTAAATTTTGTTACTTGTCAGTTTTTATCCAAATTAAATACAATGAACGGGGCCAATTAATAATAAGTAATAAATTAAGAAAGATAATTTCTTTTTGATTTTGATTAATTGATTTTTCAGATACGACACAAAATATACTATAGAAATTCAATCATACAATATTGATAAAAACAAATCTTCATTTTTAAATTTTCATTGAAATATTTTAGTACATTTTCCATAGTAATCCTACATGTAGTCCAAAATGGAAACCCTTGAAAACCTATTTTAAGCTCATTATAAGTTTTTAAACTTATAATGAGCTTAATGTTTCTTAAAATTGCACTACGATGGCAAACTTTTTAAATTTATACGAAAAACTATTTTAAACTTAACTTAAGTTAAAGTTTGTTATTACCATAAAAGTTTGATACAAAATCGTAGTTAAAATGTTTATTTGCCAGTATTATGAAATAATTCCATAAAGAAAAATTAATAATTTCGGTTGTCATTCCAGTTACCACTTGACTACATGACTAGACAATAAATATATTTGTTTTAAATAAATGTTTTATTTTAAAATAAATAAAAACTAGATTTTTCTTTTATTTTTAAGTTAATTTATGTTAAATACAGTACAAGTTAATATTAATTTAATCTATTTGAAATTGTATAACAAATTAATATAAAAGAAGCCATGCATTTTACAGCCCACAGACACCCAAAATATAAACATTTTTGGCAGTAAAGTAATTCATATTTGTAGTACCAGAAATTAAAATGTGTTTATTTTTATTATTAGATAAGTCGTAAGTCCCCATTTATTCTTCAAACAAAAGTGATTACGAAATGAAAGTACTACTTTCAACTCTAATATCGACAATAATAGTTGATGGAGTCTTTTCTTCCAGTGTTCAATAAAATAGTATTTCCTTAAAGTACAAGCGCATCTAAATAGTATAAACAGTTTATAGTTTTGATGAAGATTCCGAAAGTGTGACTATGACCAAACATCTTTATAGTCCTCTACGACACTGCGCATTATAAATTTATAAGCTGAGCATAACAATAACACAATTAAAGGAAAATTCTGTAAATGAAGAAATTGTACCTAATGCGTGCGATGCATCGAAGATGTGCATAATAGAAAAAAAAATAACATTGGGTCGCTGTGTATGGCATTGGTGACTCCTCCCCACCTTTAGGCACGTATAAGAGGTCGATGGTCCTCCACTGCGAAGGAGTTGTTTCTTATCTGTTGTGCACCAGGCAGGGACTCTCGATCCCCGGTGAGTACAACTATTTTGTTTTTAATATTATTTGTACATAAATGTTCGTTACTTTGTAGTCCAATACGAAATAGTCCAAAATGAGGACGACGAGGCCTCATTAATTAATGACAAAATAAGCAATCTGAAATAAACAATTACTAACGGTGACAATCCATAAAAATATTTATATTCATATATCTGATGCATCTATGTCATATAAAATAAATAATTTGTTTCATTGAACTTGTACTTTAAACTATATACATTCGTGATGTATAATTACAATATTTAGTAATATCAGTTATAGTTTCATATATAATATAAAAAACGTATTTTCTTTAAATTCTGTACACTCTGTTGAATATCAAACATTACAATTAGAATTTTAAATAAAGCTGTTATATAAAACCTAAACCAATGTTGATATACATATATATATATATATATATATATATATATATATATATATATATATATATATATATATATATATATATATATATATATATATATATATATATATATATATTGTGACTTATCCTTCCCGGAATCACATTTATATTTTGAATTCTAACATTGTTCAAGTATGACAATACAACTGTTCTAAATTGACTAGCACATAAGTGAGGTAAATATATTACCAATACTTACTATGATTTTTATACTCAAAAATTATCTGAATTAACTTCGAAATTAAACTTTTCTTTAAATATGTTCTTTTAGTAGTGTTTAGATATAACGATTTTTTGAGTAAACGATTTTAAATCACCTTATATTCATAAATATAAGCCAATTTTATTAAAGAAGTCAAAATCTAACATTTAATTTCTGACTACAATTAAAAATGAACTCACCAGAACGAACACGTTATAACTTCGAAATTAACGAATAATCTGTGGCCCTAGATATAATTATAAACAACGTTTTTAATTTTGAAAAAAATTCAAGGCTAACATACTTTCATTTTTTTAAAACAGTAATGACCATAGTGATCTATTTTATAGTGATATGTCCAATAACTCGAATTTTACGTTAAATAAAAGAACGAAAGTACTTGGATTACTCTTGTAACCAGGATTACAGATCGCCATAATGAAATTGATGTAATTATTGACACAATAATTGTATTATGTTAATCCATTAACATTTATTAACATTAATTAAATATAAAAAAATTAATGTACAAGACATACAATGCATTTTATGCAATAAAATTAATTCATCATATAAATTAATATGAAAATCTGTTTTCTTTGTTCTTGAACTAATTTTAACCTAAATTCATATTCTTAAAATTACCCAAATAATTACTTATTCACTTAGATTAGATACTGTGGATTATTTGGATACTTTCATCGAAAAGGACTGTTACAGTACATGTCAATATTCCGAAAGAAAATACTTTTTTTCTGCGTAATTAAAAAGTCCTTTAAAATTCGAAAATTATTTGTAATATTATCATCATCAATAATTAACATAAAATAATAAAATAACAGCACTCTATATTCCATTCCTGAAATATTGTGTTAATTTTCATTTATGGTGAATCATGTTTCATTCTAACTAACGAAATAATTAGCCTATATTGAAATAGACACAAAATTCTCATAATATTCTACAAGCCTAATATCAGAATAGCCCCAATAAATATGTAATGCGTATGAATATAAAAATAATTATATTAATTTTATGTAAGTAATATATTATAGCGTAATAGTTTATTTAAAGATCTACTTAAAAATAGATGTTTAAAAGTAAAAACAGTCATTACCTTGCTACACACATATTAAAGTAATTACTTGAATTTAAAATTTTAATTTGGTCGAAGGAAAACAATGTCAATAATCAACGAGGATACGTAAAGAGTATAGGATGTTTTAGGAAAATAACAGGCATGACGAAAAGCAACAAAAAGATGAATATACTGTAGAATTAAAACGGATATTATTATAAATCATATTAAACAATAACATTCAACAGATAAGAATAATTCATAAAATATTGAAAATTGTTCAATTGAAATAATGCATGTTAATTTTATCTGTAAAGTTAAATAATTTTAATACGTTTATAATGCTTGTTTTATTCGATTATTCATCAGATTCTATTTCATGATTTCGGCCAATACACTATTTGAGGAATGTATTTAGTTTATCCAAATCGGTTGAATCTATAGGATGTTTTAGGAAAATAACAGGCATGACGAAAAGCAACAAAAAGATGAATATACTGTAGAATTAAAACGGATATTATTATAAATCATATTAAACAATAACATTCAACAGATAAGAATAATTCATAAAATATTGAAAATTGTTCAATTGAAATAATGCATGTTAATTTTATCTGTAAAGTTAAATAATTTTAATACGTTTATAATGCTTGTTTTATTCGATTATTCATCAGATTCTATTTCATGATTTCGGCCAATACACTATTTGAGGAATGTATTTAGTTTATCCAAATCGGTTGAATCTATAGGATGTTTTAGGAAAATAACAGGCATGACGAAAAGCAATAAAAAGATGAATATACTGTAGAATTAAAACGGATATTATTATAAATCATATTAAACAATAACATTCAACAGATAAGAATAATTCATAAAATATTGAAAATTGTTCAATTGAAATAATGCATGTTAATTTTATCTGTAAAGTTAAATAATTTTAATACGTTTATAATGCTTGTTTTATTCGATTATTCATCAGATTCTATTTCATGATTTCGGCCAATACACTATTTGAGGAATGTATTTAGTTTATCCAAATCGGTTGAATCCATTATTATTCCATCCACGACTTCTGTACGTAAATGACTTGTAAATATCTTGTAAATATCATCAATACAATACATTTCATCGTTTAGGTCAAAAAGTCCAAATATTATGGAAGTAACCATGTTTAAATTGACTTTGGATATAAATCTAAAAATGAACTGTATCCACTATCTTATAATAAAATTGTAAGTTAGATAACTATTAAACATGAAGACATATTCATTAAAGCAAAGTTGATGCATCAGCATTATTTAATAGATAATAAAAAAAGTAATTAACAAAATCACTTCAGAACGAAGAACACACATGTCTCACATATTTTCTATTTCCTGTTCGTTATATAATCAAAACAACATCTCAGATTACCTTTATTACGTTTCTAATGTAATGCAAATGTATTGGAGCTCACGGTAATGACAACGATATTTTATATATGGAAGTATTTTTTTCAATATTTAATCGATACTGTTAATTAATTATTATTATCCATACTATTAATTACTATACCTCCTGGTAAATAAATTTTTAGAAGGAATTTATGATAGAATAGCATAGAATAGAATAGAAATTTATTGACAATCATATACATGCATAAGTATATTTGTAGTCACAACATTTAAAAACAACACCAAAACATATGGTTAACATATTGTTAACCATAAGTAATTAATGTAATAAATGAAACTTTATTCTATTTTCTCAAAGTAGAAAAAATGTAACTGGATATTTTAATTTTGATTTATATAATGAAAATTAAAATATATAATATATTTTAATTACTATATATTATATATAGTAATTAAAATATATTATATATTTTAATTTTCATTATATAAATATACCGAAAAAGAGAGGAGCCGACAAATGCGAGAACTTTAGAACGATTAGCCTAACTTCCCATGCGTCAAAAATCTTAACTAGAATAGTGCAGAAGAGGATGGAAAATAGAGCGGAGGAAATACTAGGAGAAGACCAATTCGGGTTTAGGCGAAATAGGGGAACTCGCGAAGCTATTCTGGCGCTAAGAGTAATGTTAGAGAAAACAATAGAAAAAGGAAAGAACGCTTATATAGGATTTGTAGATTTAGAAAAAGCTTTTGATAACGTAAGATGGGAAAAAATGTTCGAGATACTAAAGAGCGCGGGAATGAAGTATAGAGATAGGAGAGTAGTACACAATCTATACATAGAGCAAACTGCTGTTATAGAAGTAGAAGGGGAAGAAAGGGAAGTAGGTATTAGGAAAGGAGTAAGACAAGGATGTACGCTATCACCACTAATTTTTAATCTGTACATCGAAGAGGCGATTAATGTGGTAAAAGATAGAGTAGATTTCGGGATTAAAGTACAGGGACAGAAACTAAAAATGCTGAGATTCGCGGATGATATAGCAGTATTAGCATCTAGTAAGGAGGAACTAGAATCAGCATTGAACGAAATGGAGGCAGTGTTGACAGAGGAATACGGAATGAGGGTGAATAAAAACAAAACTAAAGTGTTAGTGTGCAGAGGGCGCGAGAGCAGAGCAAAAACGAAAGTACAAATTAATAATGAAAGATTGGAGGAAGTTAAAGACTTCACTTATTTAGGAAGTAAAATAAATTGGGATGGAAGAAGCGATAAAGACATAAAACAAAGAATAGCGCAGGGTCGAGTAGCTTTTAACAAAAAGAAAGAACTTTTATGCTCGGGGGTAATAAACTTAGAAACAAGGAAGAGATTTTTGAAAACATATGTATGGAGCACGGCACTTTACGGCTGCGAAACCTGGACGGTAGGGGAAGCAAGTAGGAAGAAATTAGAAGCTTTTGAGATGTGGTGTTACCGAAGAATGATGAAAATACCATGGACTGATAGGGTTAGAAACGAAGAAGTATTGGAGAAAGTCGGCGAGAAAAGGAGTATGTGGAAAAACTTAAAGAAGAGAAGAGATAGAATGGTAGGCCACTTGCTGAGACATGGGGGAATAGTCCGCGATATTTTGGAGGCAGAAATAGGAGTGAAGAAAGGCAGAGGTAGGCCTAGATTAGACTACTGCTCGCAAATAGTAAGGGATGTAGGTTGTAGCACAATTAGCGAAATGCGTAGGTTAGCACAAGATAGGAGAAGCTGGAGGTTAGCGTCCAACCAGTCTTAGGACTGATGACCTAATGATGATGATAATGAAAAATATTTTTTTCGATATTCATCATCTTTATTATTATTTAGAATAACAGGATGCCCAATTGAAGAAAACTCATTTTGTTTCTGCTAATAAAAGTAATAATTGTATTACTTTAAGTACAAGATACTATTTAGTCTAAACAATTCATGCAATAAGTCCTGTTTAGTCCTTCTCTAGTATTATTTTATATTATTTATACATTAGTTATGTTTTATTTACGACAAATATAAAAAATGTACATTCTCCACTTTGTATATCATAAATGAAATGATTGAAATGACACTTCCTGAGTAAATCACTCTTAAAATACACGAACGTTTCCTATCTATGCTTATGTTATGTTCTACTACTTCCTTCTATCTTGGTCAAGGAATTTCATAAGAACGCCTAAGTGTTCTTGAAAATTGTACAAACGTAAACGCTGCTTGTCCTCTCAAGTTCCATTAACTAAAATACTACTTCGAAGATAGGCTTCAACCGTGTAAATTTTGTACTCTGTTGTGGAAGTCATAATTCAAAAACTGCTTGAGATTCTAATAACAAGACAATTTCACCAGAATTACTTGACAAATTTTGACGATCAAGAAGTTATAAAAATATACGACGAGACAATTATTCATCTCTTATCAATATAATTTTTGGTATTATTATATGGGTTATATTATTTGCCAATACTTTTAATTAATATAAGTAATTAGTGTAATAAATGAAACTTTATTCTATTTTCTCAAAGTAGAAAAAATCTAACTGGATATTTTAATTTTGATTTATATAATGAAAAACATTTTTTTCAATATTCATCACTTTTATTATTACCAAAAGTGTTAATATGTAATAATGATGAAATGCACAAGCTTTTTGCACTTCAGAAGTTAACATGCTCCCTTATATAAGAATGACCGTATGGCCAATTGAAAAAAACTCATTTTGTTTATACTAATGAAGCTGATAATTGTATTAGTTTCACTACAATATACTATTTAGTCTAAACAGTCAATACGATAAGCCCTGTTTAGTATTTATTTACTATTATTTTGTATAATTTATAAATTAGTTACATTTTATTTACAACAAATATAAAAAAATGTACATTTTGTCTACCACTGCACTATAAATGAAATGATTGAAATTACACTTCCTGAGTAAATAATTCTTAAAATTCACGAACGTTTCGTCTCCATGCTTATGTTATGTTCTACTACCTTTCTCTATCTTAGTCAAGGGATTTCATGAAAACGTTTAAGTATTCTCGAAAATTGTACAAATATAAACGCTGTTTGTCCTTTTAAATTCCATTAGCTAAAATACTACTTCGAAGATAGGCTTCAACCATGTAAATTCTGTACTCTCTTCTGGAAGCCATAATTCAAAAATTGCTTGAGATTCTAATAACAAGACAATTTCACCAGAATTCCTTGACAAATTTGCTGATCAAAAAATTATAAAAATATACGGCGAGATAAATATTATTTTAAAATCCTCGGCCATCTCTTATCAAAATAATTTTTTATATTATTATATTGGTTGTATTATTTGCCAATAGTTTTAATTAATTTAAGTAATTAGTATAATAAATGAAACTATTCTATTTTCTCAAAGTAGAAAAAAACTACCAAATATTATAATTTTTATTTATATAATAAAAAACATTTTTTCAATTTTCATCACTTTTATTATTACAAAAAATATTAATATGTAATAATGATGAAATGTATAAGCTTTTTCAACTTCAGAAGTTAACCTGCTCCCTTATAGAATACCGCATAACTAATTGAAGAAAACTCATTTTGTTTGTGCTAATGAAGCTGATAATTCT
This sequence comes from Rosalia funebris, assembly GCA_037954035.1. Classification (NCBI taxonomy): domain Eukaryota; kingdom Metazoa; phylum Arthropoda; class Insecta; order Coleoptera; family Cerambycidae; genus Rosalia; species Rosalia funebris. Next base: position 7,789,527 of record JAZFAV010000010.1, on the reverse strand, counting down.
GTTAGTTTAGCTACAATTACATATTATTTAGTCTAAGCAGTCAATGTAGTCCTATTTAGTCTTTCTTTACCATTACTTTTTATTATTTATACATTAGTTGCTACTACGCATTAGTTATTAATACATTTTATTTACGACAAATATAAAAAAATATACATTTTTTTTACCACTGCATTATAAATGAAATGATTGAAATTACACTTCCTGAGTAAATCATTCTTAAAATCCATAAACATGATATCCATGCTTATGTTATATTCTACTACTTTCTTATATCTTGTTCAAGGGATTTTATAAAAGCGCCTAAGTGTTCTTGAAGATTATACAAATATAAGCGCTGCTTGTTCCATTAACTAAAATACTACTTCGAAGATAGGCGGCTTCAACCATGTAAATTTTGTATTCTGTTGTGGAAACCATAATTCAAAAACTAGTTGAGATTCTAATAAGACAATTTCACCAGAATTACTCGACAAATTTTGACGATCAAAAAATTATAAAAATATATGACGAGACAATTATTATTTTATCCACGACCATCTTTTATCAATATAATTTTTGATATTATTATATTGACTATATTACTTGACAATACTCTTAATCATAAACGTTATATATTGTAAAGACATATATATATATATATATATATATATATATATATATATATATATATATATATATATATATATATATGTATATATATATATATATATATATATATATATATATATATATATATATATACATATATATATATATATATATATATACAAACTCAGGTTGACAGGTTAACTCATATAAATAAACTATATAATGTAATATACTTATTTTCAGCTTAATATACTTTGGTATAATTGTGTTCTTGCAGGTAATTGTCTTTAAACAATAAAAACGTAATTTAGAAAGCTTTTCGCTGACGATGCTCATATGAATTTCGAAGAAAGTCACCAAAGAATGTACTTAATGGTTTGTCTAGTTTCCGCTCGAGTAAAATACATTTGTTATGCTTTTCCATTTTTTTTATGACTGTGATTTAATATATGGGATTATTACCTATTTTGGGAATTTATGTCTAGTGTCTAGTCTATACATTAAAAATTATTCTCCGAACAAAATAAATAGGTTTACAAATTAAAAATAAGTTCTACAATCGTAGTAAATGCTTTTAAAAGTTATATTAATTATTATCGTTACTACCTTCTACTATCAATCTACTTTTATATTAGATCTATCGGAGAAATTCGACTATAATTAAAAATGAAAGTCAACATATCCAACAATATATAATCATAAACCACATTGTTATTAATCAACAGTTTATATATTACACAAGTAATTTTAAATTAATTGTAAAATGTAATTGTAGTTTGTATTGTAAAGGACAATTAGATTTTTTATTTATAGTCTTATAACTTAAGCTCACATATATTTAAAGAGTATTTTTTCTCAGTACTGTCTTCATTGAAGTTTTCAAAAAAGTATTAACCAGTTTAAGAAAATTAAATCTCCTAACATCCAGAAATAATTACTACTTTTCTTACATACATACATTTTATTACATATACGATTGGTATGTGATAATATAAAAATAAATATCTATATGAACACCAAGTGTGTTGATACATATTTCTAGTTTAGACTTTTTGTCACTTAATAAAAGATATATGTTCAAAATAAAATCTACTTTCACATGGTGAATGATACTAATGCAATTAATTACTAACTCGCTTTTTACATGAATTTTTTAAGACTGCTTGAGCAAAAGTACTTTCTTAGTTTTGTTTTTGTTCATTTTCAAGTAAAAAACAGAAATTGTATAGATTATCAGGAAGGTAACTGTTTTCATTCCGTCATAATAATTAAATCTAAAATGTAAGTAAATGTTTATCGGAATTAGAAAATGAAAGTTCAGCTGTTAATTTAACTAATTGTAAGTATATTATATTACAAACTTTTCAAATAGTTCAAACTTGAAAAATACTGTCTTGTAAAGTAAAAGACTACCTTTTGGTTTCCTTCTAATAAAAACGAGTCTAATCTAATAGAAATAAGTACATTAAATATAATTTTACATGCAAAACAACTTAAGCAATTATTTTCATTATGAATCATTTTTTTATAAAATACACATTTCCTACATAGTTTTACTTTATTAGTGTATTAATTATTAGGTACGTAGTTAAATACCTGTGTAAAGAAAATATGGTTACAGGATGCCATTAAATTAAACGTATATCAACCTCCGAATCGCTTATATAACTGTTTAAGCTGTGTGAAGGAATATGCTAATAGGTAATGGATGTAAATATAATCGTATGCAGTTGCCTTAGCTAGTTTAATAATTGTTTCAATAACATAATTTCATTACTTACTTTAATGAAGAAAAAACGAATTACTTTTTTACAAATAATGAGATGAGTTATATTGATACTGTATTGATCAATATATGTATTGAACTAGGATCTGGGTAACACTTCGTCAATTTCAGAATCTTAAATAAAAGGTCACGAGGCAATCATCAAACAGGTCACGAGAACAAAAATATAAAACAACTCTTGTAGAACAATAAATTAGTTTATCCCAAAAGTAAAATATAATTAATATTTTCCCCCATGAGCGAATCTCCATCATGTATTCATATAAAGTGCGTATGATGAAATGAGTTTAAATGGAGAAGTTGAAAACAATGATTGAAACTTTCCTTTTAAATTGAACAAAAGGAATGCACTTCTGCCGATTTAGACTATTTAGTCTTCGATTAACTATTTCTGTTTTTTTTTAAAGATGAATCATCATATGAATCATTCTCATCTTCTTTTTATAAAAATCATTAAAATGATAAAGTACTATCCATTTCATCGCTATTTGCCAAATAAAGAACTCTCTTATCTTGCCGATAAACGGAACAGTCTACCTGAGCCGAGCCATAAAAACAAGCCACGGTATGTTTTAAGATTGTTTATTTGATAAATAGCGATGGAATAAAATACGAGTATACTTGTAAATTATTTGATAAAATGGTAAAATAATGAATACCTGTAATTATTTAACGTCCAATAGAAGAAAAATTAAAAAAATATACTCATTATAAATTTTCAGAACCACTGCCTTTCATCCCCTAATACTACTGACCTACGATATCGAGTAGACTCATTGAGAGTTTAAAATAACCTGCTGGTATGTTTCTTAAATGGTCATCCTAACACAGATTTAAAATAAAATGACAAATGTGCCCTAAAATGAAATGACTAATCAATCCATCTATAGCGTGATTGAAAGATAAGGTTGAACTCCATTTTATTGATAGCAAATTTCATCTGCTGGTAATTAAGAATTTGCATGAATTAGAAATAAACGGATTAAATCTGAATTGTATGACTTACGTAAAAATTGTAAACAGATATTTTATTTATTTATTTGTTTGTTTTCTGGAGCACCTCATCGATATTTCGTCCATTTACCTTCGTACTGGAGTAGGTTGGAATCTTTAGTGTGAAGATAACACTGATTTAGTTTTCCACAAAACACCAAAACACTATCACCACGATCTCCAGATGATGCCAACATTGTTGGCGAAACGCACGTCGAGTATAGTATATAGTGTTTTGCTGTTTTGTGGAGATGATTAAAACTAAGTTTTAATCGTCTCCAGATGACGTTAACTTTGTTGGCGAAACGCGCGTCGAGTGTAGTGTATAGTATTTTGGTGTTTTGTGGAGAACTAAGTCGGTGTCATTTATCTTCGCATAATTAATTTCTGAGAGTACTAATTGTGAGTTTATTTAATCCGGTGGGGATTTTGATTTACCCAGTAGCTCCTATTATATTGATTTATAGAATTGTTAAAGCTAAATATCCGATGATCAAAAATATTGTTAGCAAAATAAATATTGGAGTCGGTTAGAACCTTTGGGGTGAAGATAACACTGACATAGTTTTCCACAATGGTAACAAAGTTGGCATCATCTGAACAACTGGTTCAAGAGATAAAGGTATGTCTGGCACAACTTTTCTACTAGTCTACTAACGTCTCTTCTGAAACTGTCTCTTATTGTTTCTGCTATTCAGTTATTAACAAATCATATTTGGGAAAAGTTCAGTTAATAGACCTCCTGCTCTTCGCATGAATGTAGCTCCGTCCGTTAGTGTTATTAATATTTTCTGAGAATTGTCTCGATATATTCATATACAATGAAATCACTCGGTCACAAAATGTATAAGCGTTTGTGACTGATTTTGTCCAATATCTCAGAAGCCACTAACTAGTTGCCACTAGTACTCTTAGGTTTTAACGCATATTGACAGCATATCCATTGTTAGTACGTCTCTAATGTTTATTTGATATAATACATTATTTGCATATGTATACATCCCAAGAGTATACTTGTGCGCCCATGACAATTCCGTAACTTCAATGTCTTAAATCATTTTAACAATACTTTTAAGTACTTTGAAAAAACTTAAATTTAGTTAGACATTGAGTTTCTAAAAAAGAAAACATATGTATGATTTTAATAACTTGCATTGAATCAATTTATTATTGTAGAAAAGTCACAAAGAGATTTTGATAAATACATAGCGAAAATAATACATATTTTCTGATTTTATATAAAGTTTGTTAGCGCAATATAAATCTTCCGTCCCTCCATAAAAAGACGCTCCAATATCTGTATTCGTTTATATTATTTTCGTATACGGTAATACTAGTAACTATAATAATTTACATATAAGATAAAATGATGTAAGTTGCTCTTTTATTAAAAATATATACCGACATCAAAAGTTAATTTGGTAAATAATGGTGTTTGATTTAGAGCCATCATTAGAGTTAGTATCATGCATTTATGTAAATTATTTTTTGATTGAAAAAAATTCAAGTATGGTTATTCAATGGAGCTAGAAATGTAACTCAATTTAATGAATAGACCCCATTATTTTACAAATTGTAAAGGAAAATAAAAATCTTTTTAAAGAATAATAGTATACTTACACTACTATGCGTGAGAAATTGAACTGTTAGAACTAAACTGTTACAGCAAAAAATTATTTGGATGATTAATATAAACAAAAAATATTATATATATATATATATATATATATATATATATATATATATATATATATATATATATGTGTGTGTGTGTGTGTGTGTGTGTGTGTGTGTGTGTGTGTGTGTGTGTGTGTGTGTGTGTGTGTGTATGATATCTACTTAGTTTCATTTCATTTGCGTTTATTGGCAGAAAGTAATTTAGTTTATTTGAATAAATAGCTTGAAGTCATAAATGCACATACCGAACTAGCATTTTGTTAATTTGCAATTTCTATTTGCGACCCCAATAAAAGTGAACTTTAGTATTCTACGTAGTGATACACCTACATTTTTAGAACAAAATAACTGGAAATGTTAACGTAATATGTGCAATAGTCGATTTGAAACTTGTACGTTGTTTAGTTATTTATTTGGTGCAATAATTTCGATCGCAATCTTTGAAATATATCTACTATCGTAGATTATAAAACGTTCACAAAGTTTTCGATTAATGTTACTGTAAAATAGACAAGACATTTACGCCTTCACTGAAATGTTATTATAAATGAGATCAAATATTCATGATAGGAAATCAACTGCACCCCCGTTACTTATGGGGAACAGGGACGTTATTTAATTTAATTTGGGTGTCCAGGTGAATAAAAGTAATAGACATTATTAGTGTGATGATTGAACAGATATAACCAACAGTACATGAAACTATAAGCAATTGGTTTCAATTATATTTGATATTATGAACTTTATTTAATCTACTTTTATGCATCATAATATTTAACCAAAAAACGAATGTATATTCACTTACTTGTTTGTGTCTCGCAATATTAAGATAATTTACCACATGACATGGATAAATGAATATTAAATATGATTTTTAGCCACACATACATTTTTGCAAAAATCTACTTAGGTTTTTATAAATAAATTCTACGAAATCCTATTTTTCCAAAACAATGGTATAATATAATCTGCTACTAAAATCAGTTTTTGTCACTTCCAATTATCATTAATTTTTTAGGACATCATGTTATTTATTCGTGATCTATCAATGAATATATTGGCGTTCTAATAATAAATAATTAAGCTATCCACCTGAAATACTATTTTTCGAGAATCCCATTTCCGATTTGTAAAGGCTTTCAGGATAAGCTGGAGTTATTTCTGGAGTTATATATTTGCCAAAAATTCGGAAAAAGTAGGAGACCAATATATGTTCTTTGTCGTATGGATACTTACTTATTTAATGTTTTCCTGGTAAAAATATTCAACCTAGGTACATAATGGAATTAGCAACAGAATTTTATGGTACTAGCTCAGTTAGAAATACCGTAATACCATAACCAATGAAGCTAATCAAATCAGTGTACTTGCACATCCAGAAGTTGATAGAAATCAATGTAAAAGTATTAGCCAAATGTCTCAAGAATCGGAGATATCCAGAAGCTGCGTTCATGCAAACCTTAATCGTGACAGATTCTATCCCCGTAAAATTAGCCTTTTCATACGAACTAAATGAGGATGACTAGGATCGCCGTTCACAGTTTTACAAGAAATCATGTCCCAATAAACACAACTGCAATGAACGAAAACCTTTATCTTTATTCCGGACGGACATTTTGGGAGATCATATCGTTGGTCCTCTTTCACCACATTTCCATTTAAACATTTTAAGGGTTAATGGTTGGTTGTGGGGGAGTCTGTCAGACACAGCCTCTACCTCAACTGGCACAGAAGCAGATAGAACAAGCATTGGCATCTCACGAAATTTTCCTATAATGAAATGATTTCAATAGTTATTTCGGGTGTTTCGTTTTAAACAGGTCACCCTGTAGACTGTAGCGTCAGGTGTATAACGTATTATGGTACAATAATCGTCAATGAGTATACGAGTATAAGAATATACCCTATTGATGATTCGTTGGAAGTCAGAACTGTTTGACGTCTTTTATGACACTTAATGAAAATATATGGTATTACATATATTCTCGTTGAATACATCATATACACAGTTTAATCCTTTTCGTACATAAATGAAGCTTTTTATAGCTAGCTATTATTATACTCGTGTTCACGTTGTAATAAATATGCTTGCCTTTTCAGATAAATGTGCCCACATTGTAAGCATGATTTAAGATAAGTCTACCATATATTTTATTCACAATAAAAGGTATATATCATAGCAAACCAGATACCTGACATCCTCTCTGATTCACTTATGTACTACTAAGTATTAAGTATTTTATTAACTAATGTAATGTAATGTATTTTGCTATAAAGACGCTAATTAAGTTAGAATTTAAATTCTCTATCTAGTTCTCTGGTGCAATAATCTGTAATTAAAAAATAATTTTATAATTTGGAATCCTTTTGTTTAATTCAAAAAAAGGTCATAATGTATTTCATATATTATGACCTTTTTTCCTTATTATTATTATAATATTTCATATTACATCTTTTATTCTTGACATATTTCTAAGAGAGTTTGAATACGTTCAAGTAAAGGGTTCATGATTTTGAGGAATTTGTATCTACGACTAAAGTTAAGAATTAATGAACATTACTTCTATTCTGAAATCATATTACAATAATACAATAAACTGTTTCCCTCATATAACCCCACATATAACGAAGCTTCTATTACCTACCATACATACCACCTCAACACCCATCTATATGTAAATTATGCGATGAGAATAAAAAATTATTGAATCTATAATCATAATTAACTATTTAAGATGATAGTTATAAGGTAATTAATAATTTTAGTTGTTATAATTATTATGTATAGTTAATAATATTTATTGCTATGTACCAACATTTTATATTAGGAATTAATTAAAAAAATTTGTGATCATATTTTAAACTTTAATTTATTTATAATAATTTCAATTATTTTGTTTTCTCCTAACATTAGTAATTTGTTTTCAAAGGTCATTATTATTATGTCAATGTATGGTTTAAGTACATTTTTCTAAATTAACTGGAATGAGAATTCTCTACCGAGGTACATAGATTTTTAAATTAAATCTTAAATTATTATTTTAGATATTAAAAAATTTACACACAGAAAGTGAACTCGTTCCCTTCCCTCACGCAGTAAATGGAAAGTCACACGTAAAGACGAGAGGACAAACACATCCATACTCATGGTGAGGGTACTTACTAAACTCTACTCATTTTTACCACAATACGATGTTACATAAAAAATGTAAATCATTTACAAAAATACCCAAAAACAAACTTGCAATGTCGATTTTCTCGAGATACACTCATACATATAAAATAAGTATCCTTATTTGACTTACAATTAGAATTTCTCAATATATGTACGATAACTTGAAATCTTAACTTAAAGCTATTTAACGTAAATTCTTACAGAACTAAAAGAATAATAACACAAAATTACAAGTTCCGATATACTTATCTAGGCTAAAGTTTGGAGTTAATATGTCAAATAATTTTCAAGCCTTACTCATTACAAATAAATACTTATTAAAAGAACTACAGATTTTAGTCCGTTGTGGAAGTATTTAAAAATACTCTTATATATTTAAGAGACGTCACATATACCTTTAAAAAATCACGTATTTTCTGTTTTACTCAAACAATAATTTTATTTTTTAGTAAAAAATTGTTCCGAATAAAAATAATTTTCAAATCAGTTTCATTTATAAATTACTTATATTAGTTTATGTCCAAATGAAGCAAAATAAATATTAATTATTATTTCTTATTCAGATGTTTTCAAGTTCAGATGTTTGCAATTATATTTCTTATTCAGATGTTTTCAAGTCAAAAGGAAGTAGGAAATAAATAATTTGACAGCTCCTAGTGCATCTATTATATAATTTTTTTATTTATTTAATCAATGGTTATACAAAAGGCAGTAAACATATTATTTTTATCGGTTAGTTTTCGTATTAACCTGTTATCTTACAAATTGATTGCATACCGCGTTCGATACCTTCTTTTATTGAGGTTTTATTAGTTTCTCAACCATCCAGTCAGTGTCTAAACTAACCAATTTTACGCCTAGCGTTAATGTAATACGAGCCGATTAAATATACATTCGATAGCATTTTATTGTAGAACTCGTCTCAGGATTAACAAGATTCCAACAAGGCATCTAAAACGAGTTAAACTGAGTCAGCCTTCCTAGTTAAGCAGAGTTTACACATCTTAAACACAGGCTTGTTAGGTGCGATAATAAAAATATCAATATAGGTTATAATTTCTTTATATTGCATCTATATTAAAACATATCCCCTGAAATAAAAAACTTAATCGATAACAAGGATAACCATAACCATATATCAATAACAAAGAGTTCGAAAACTAACAAACAAAAGGAAAAGCAGTATAAACATATAGTCATGAAACAACAACTTTCAACACAAATGAAAATACAAGAATATTACAGGGTGTTTACTAAATATACGGCAAAAATTCAAAGAGTGATTCCTTGAAATATTTTAGAAATATTTTGTCCTTTGATGATTTTCGGGAAATCACTTTGTTTCGAAAGTACAGGGCGATGAAGATTTTTTGACAATAAATAACAATATTGATATTTTAAAATTACAAACACACGAGCGCGCTCACGCGACATTTGACTTTTTTAACTTTTTTTTTACATTTGACATGTTTGCGAGCTAAACGTTTCTCAGTGAAGTCCTCTATCATAGATCGTTACACGAATGCCGAGATGACTGGCATGCATGGATTTGTCAATGGGAACTCATTACGGGCTAGGCGGTTGTACAGTGAACGATTTCCGAACCGTCATGTTCCTAATAGAAAAACCTTTCAAAGTATTCATCAACGCCTTCATCAAACAGGCACAGTTCGAAAAAATGAAGGACCAGGAAGGTCAATAACAGTAAGAACGGTAAAACTGGAAGAAAATGTGTTGAACATGGTAGAGGAAGATCCAGGTACCTCTACTAGAAAAATTTCAAATGCTTTGAAAGTAATGGAACTGTGTGGAAAATTTTGAGGCAGCAGTTTTTGTACCCATACCACATGCAACGAGTTCAAGCTCTTATTCCTGCTGATTTTCCTCCGCGTATTGAATTTTTTCAATGGTTTCTCCAAACATTGGTTCAAATCCCACAACTACTGTCGCTGATTCTTTTTACTGATGGAAAGAATTTCTCGAGGAATACAATAATGAATTTTCACAACAGACATGTGTGGGCTGAAGAAAACCTACATGAGGTAATTCGAGATCGTTTTCAACAACAGTTTTCATTAAACGTTTGGATTGGAATTGTGGGTGACTTCCTAATTGGACCGGTATTTTTACCAAGAAAACTTACCGGCGAGGTGTATCGAAATTATTATCGAAACTCACTACCTGGATTTCTAGAGGATATTCCATTGGCAACGAGAAATGTTATGTGGTTTATGCATGATGGTGCACCAGCGCATTTCAGTTTGGTTGCTCGTGAGTTTTTAACAGCAATATATGGAGATCGCTGGATTGGACGAGGTGAACCCCACTTATGGCCTGCTCTATCCCCGGATTTAAATCCCTTGGATTTCTTTCTATGGGGCCATCTGAAGTCATTAGTTTACACTACTCCAGTAGAAAATGAAGAATATTTGAGAAATCGAACAACTGAGAGATGTAATTTAATAAAAAACAGCTTTCATGTTTTTGAAAGAGTTCGGGAATCAATGAGGAGAAGATTGGATGCATCCTAGCTAGGGGTAGTCATTTTGAACAGTTCTTGTAAATTAAAAAGCTTTCAATGTCTAATTCATGTAATAAAGTATTATCATTGAAAAACCTTTATCTCCCTGTATCTTCGAAATAAAGTGATTTCCCGAAAATCATCAAAGGACAAAACATTTTTAAAATAACTCAAGGAATTACCTCTTCAAATCTTGCCGTATGTTTAGTAAATACCCTGTATATAGTGCCCTTTAGTTATTATCCGTTATGTTTAAGATAAGAGTCCTGTTTGGCATTTACCCCACCCTTTTCAAAGTTACACAGCTACCACAATATTTCAATACTGATTGCTCAATCAAATCAGATATCATTGTCGGATGAACCAATCGCCAAATAGCAGTCTTTAGACAGATATATAATTTCCGTAAACATGTCAACAGTAAACCTTAATCAAGTCACAAGTGCAAATACGTAATAATATAAAATTGCCGTAATTTCTTCCTGGTTATACCAGGATCGTCATCGAATTCATCTTGATGTTTCGTCGATCATCAAAACAGCTTCTTCAGAAAAAATCCAATGCCTTTTAATTTCTTCCGGATAAACTGAGGATGAGATGTAAAACATCTAGACGAATCGACTATGATCACGATATAAACTGAAGGAATTTATTTCAATGGACAACGATCGTGAAAGCTTGCATTGTACTAATAATATAACAAAAGGGTTTGTGTATAAAAATGCATAAAATATGTACTGAACTCAGTTCCGCCTACATTGTTATACTTATTTGCCCTGTTTGTATGAAATATATATATGTTAGATATTATGTAACAAGCATGTGTATGTGCGGGTATTTGTTGGCAAAATTATAGATTTCCTTGGACACGCAGTAAGCGTTCTCCTGTTGTATTATACCCTGCAATCTTGTTGAAACAAATATATAAATTCAAATGCAGCCAAAATATTTAACGAAACATTATATGCTATATTGCGTAGCGCGAGTGTTGAACCAAATAAAGTTTTATGGTTTATTATGGATGTAGTACTACCACATCGCAGCAAAGCTGATGATGATAATGCAAATTTATTCACGTATGATACACGTCGCATGTTTTGATTATAGATTACATAGTGTAGTTGGAAAAATTTGGGAACTGTATTGTATTATTCGGTTATGTAAATAAATATAAATAAATATAAATTTGAGGTATAGTATTTGAAAAAGGTGTATTGTTCAATTTATTAAAAAAAATGTAATTTAAAAAACGCGTTCGTGATACATCCTTCTCTTCTCAACTTCTACATATATTACACATATGTATATATATATATATATATATATATATATATATATATATATATATATATATATATATATATATATATATATATATATATATATATATATATATATATATATATATATATATATATATATATATATATATATATATATATATATATATATAGAAGTTGTAAGGTTAAAGTTCTTGATGTGATGGCCCTGATGTTTAAAATATAAATGCCGTTCATCGACAATTATCCAAATATAAGCTGACTGTTTTCGTAAATTCCATTAACAAGCGCACCAGTTTAAAGATAGGCTTCAGTTAAGTACATTTTGTGCCTTCTGGTGGAAATCATGATTCAAAAACTGCATCATATTATAATAACAATTCACCAGAAATGCTTGCCAAATTTTAACAATCAAAAAATATTTTGCATATTTGCATAAATATTTGCATAAACGATACAGTTACTAACTTGGACAATTGTGTTAACCAACCAACCATTTTTGAAATATCGGTACCTACTAGAACAAAATTAACCACTGATCCTTAAATATTATTTTTCATTTTTTTTCAGTAACGATGCTGTACCACATAATATTACTGCTTTTTGTGTCTTGCATCGCCAGCGGCCTACCTCGCCAATCGAAACAACTAATACGTGATGGCCAAAAGTTGGAAAGCGAACGACAGAACGAGGAACGAACACGAGAACAGCGTCAACCGGAACAACAAGAACAAACAGAAAAAGCGCTAAATATTCCACAAACTGTATCTGAGAAGCAACAAGAACCCATCGTTTCAAATCTACCTTATGAACTTGCGTATCTAGAAGAACAATATCAGTACCCCGAATACAATTTTCTAAACAAGAACCAACTCTTTCCAAGGTAAGTCCCAACCCACTTTAGATATAAATCATAAATGAATGTAGTATTATTTAGTAGGAAATGTGCATATCCAAATCATTATTCAATTTAACATTTTTAACTATTATATATTCGAAATAATATTTACGCAGTTACTTAGATAACAACGTCGATACGAAACAACAAAACAATTAATTGTGTTGTGAATGTCTGAAGAGGCTAATGTTAGGGAAACGATAGTTATAGTAACAAAATAAAAAAACTCCAATCTTATTGCTTTTATAATTTTATGTAATTATGGATTTTAATCAACTGATCCAGAAAACTGTGACGGAAATAAAGAGCTGGTTTAAGAAATGACTATTATTAAATATAATTTGCTGGCCTTTCTCGAAATTTGAATGTTAGTTTCTTGAATGACAGTTTTCTTTCTGTCAATAGATATCACATTAAATATCAATATAATGGACAGTCGTATTTATATTGAGGTTCATCAATAGCAAGAACTACTAGGAGGTATACGTAGGGAAGGTAGAAGACATTATATGACCATACTTTCGCCATTCTTCTCATCTTGGATAACTTACATAGGAAAATTAATTGGTGGAGAAGGTCGATTCCATTTAAATAACGTCATCCTACCTAATAATCCAATTATTTCTATGGGGGTACATTATATTCAAAATTTATATTAACCAACCTGCCAATTTTGAAAAATTGCGAACATGAATAGTATAATAATGTTAATTAATGCCATTCAGGTTGTAAAAAATTTCAAAAACTTGTATTAGTACATAGAAATAACAATATTTAAATCAAATAAAAATTGTTTACTTCAAAGAAATCTCGTCATTCAATGGAGCCAATAAAATACTTGTATTAAAACAATAAATGGGTTTGTTTACAATATCAAATAGATAACTATTGGAATTAATTAACTTTTTATCGAATCAAATGATTTACCTTATATTGTGCGATGCTTTTATATTGTTTCTACTTCATAAAAAAGAAAGAATAAAAATCCATCTTGACTTAAATCAAGAATATTTCAACATAATGTTATGGGTTCAAAAGACAAGTTTACCAAGTACCATTAGAGTCAGTTTCTTATTTGACCAAACGAGCTATCAATGGCATTTAATGCAGTTACTCTTTTCATATTGAATCAAGACCATTTCTAATTAAACCAGTCATAGTATTGGTGAATGATCAGAAAAGTTAAAGCTTATTTTCTCTAATGGATTACGACAATATTATAGAAAGAACACTAATAACAAATCCATTTTAAATATTTAATTGTATACAACATTTAACAGAGCTAAAATTACTTTAAAATAAAGTATGATGAAACAGTGTATGTATATCTTTATAAATATTATTAATGACAATCATTCATTAGGCAATAACTTCAGTATTGTGCTTTTATAATAATTTTCAATCCTCTTGGAACCCACGGCATGATTTTTTATATGCTTCAAAATTATTAACTAATCAGACTCGTGTTTTTCGATGACTCGTTTAGCGTGTTTATTTGTAACTTTCTTGATCGTTAGACATGAATGAGATGAATCAAAATAGGTACAAATATTGCTTGTATTTATTTTATGCCAAATAAGTTGAAAATCAATTACAAATTACATACAATTTGTTCTGAAAATGGTGCAACCCAATAAGATAGGAATTCATATAATTACTAGAATATTACCTGTCAACATTTGGAAAACTGGCCTCTTATTTTGTTTTTGCTGCATCAAATGTTCCAACCCACTCCTAGCTCCTAGAAAGAAAAACATAGGATCAGACATATTTCATGAAAAAGTTGATTACCATAATGGAAAGCTTGTGGGAGCCTTCCGCAAAAAAGAAATTAGACGACAGCTTTAGACGACATCTTAGATGAATAAAGTATAATACTTATTAGAATTTCTGATTCGAAAAATCATTAATCCAGTAGCTTCGTTACAGGAAACAATAAATTCAGAAAACAGAAGGTTTTAAAGGAAGTGCGTGAATCGGCTGATGGAAAAAAATATTACTAAAATTTCTTCTGGAGTTGTAGCAAGCTTAATAGCAAAGTTATCAACTAATCTTTTGGTTAACAGCGATGTCAACGTTCTTGGATAGAACAATATTATGGGTGAAGTAACTAAATACTAGGCGAATTTTTAGAACAAAATAGCAGTGGCTAACCAGATATTCTACATTAATAATCAAGGAGCTGGTCAAACATTTACTAGCGATATTTTAGATAATAATGGATTTATTCCCAACGGGAGATCATCAACGCAGCGTCCTCGATGATCTGAGAAGAATTAGACAAATCTACCACTTGAAATGTAAACCACACATACAATAGCACTACGGCCATCAATTAACCCCAAAATTAAGAACAATACACTGTCTCGTTAAAAATAATACACTATCTACTAGCCATACCATTACCTAACAATAGGGTATATTCAAAATGGAGGTAATTTTTCGACCGTTTCGAAGTACAAAAAATTATGTTCTTTCAAATTGTGTCATCAAAAATAAATTACATTTATATGTTTGTATTCAGTATATACATACTTATAATAAAACATATAATAATATATTTATATTTGGTTACTGGCAATAGTGTAGTTAATTTTTTAATCCATTAAGGTTAATATTCTATGCTCTGTATTAATCAATTAATCTAAGCTGAATGTAAATCGAATAAAATACTGAATTAACAGTTCTTAGTAGATCAACACGGTAATAAAAAAGATTGTAGTCCTAACGTATACTTACAATATTTCAGCATAGACATTAGCGGTAAGAGAAAGGCTTGTCCGACGCATAAAACCAATTTTACAATAATTTAACATCCACGACAATTTAAAAAGTTGTCTTTAGTCGTAGAACTAGTTTCATTTCAATTGAATTGAATGTTGAATTTGGATTTCATAATAAAATAAAAATGGTCATATTTCCTGCAATAAAAATAAGCAGAGCAATGTATATTTCTAATAAGATCAAGTTCTTTTTTTTCAGAATAGATGTAGGGTAATAATAAATTTATTTATTAATCAATATTAAGATATAAAATCAATAGCAGAAAGGAATATTAGGTCAAAAATTATTAATTGTAAGTAATTATCATGGGGAATAAAGCTTGATCTGCCTTCATTTAAATTTTTTCAATTATTTGTACCCATTTCAAAGTGGGACAATTTTCAATTTTTTTTATTTGTTCTCCGATATAAACAATCCTTTTTATAAGTGATGGCTTCAGTAATTCTAAAAGGTGGTCCAACTAAAACGCACGATGTTAATTGTAAATAAAACAAAAAGTTTTCAGAGAATTATCTTAATATTTTTTATTATCATAGAAGGATCTATGACAATTATATGTGAAACAAAGTATCGGCCAAATGCTCGCCACGGCTTCGGTGGCATACCTCTATCCGATGGTCCATATTTTCAATGACTCTGAGACATAATTGAGGTTCAATGTCGTTAATGTGCCGAATTATCTCATCCCTTAGCTCTTGAATTGTTCTTGGCTTATTGACGTACACTTTTTCTTTTAAATATCCCCAAAGAAAGAAATCCAACGGTGTCAAATCACATGATCGTGGCGGCCAATTAACATCGCCACGACGTGAGATAACACGGCCATTGAATTTCTCAAGCAAAAGTGCCATTGTTTCGTTGGCTGTGTGGCAAGTGGCACCATCCTGTTGGAACCACATATCGTCCAGGTCCATATCCTCAATTTCTGGCCACAAGAAGTCCGTTATCATCTCGCGATAGCGAACACGATTCACGGTAACTGCTTGGCCGACCTCATTTTCGAAGAAGTACGGCCCGATGACGCCGCCAGCCCATAAACCGCACCAAACAGTCACTCTTTGTGGATGCATCGGCTTTTCAACAATCACTCGTGGATTCTCATTTGCCCAAATGCGGAAATTCTGCTTGTTAACCAATCCACTGAGGTGAAAGTGTGCCTCGTCGCTGAAGATGATTTTCTTTGTAAAGTCACCAAACACACAACTGTCTGTTCAACCATTCGGCGTATTGACGACGCTTGAAATGGTCAGTAGGCTTCAGCTCTTGAGTCAATTGAACCTTGTATGCGTGTAAATTCAAATCCTTATTCAAAATTCGCATCAGTGATGTTCGTGAGATGTTCAATTGTTGGGCACGACGACGAGTCGTGGTTGACGGCTCTTCTGCTACACTATCGCGGACAACAGCAATGTTTTCCGCAGAACGAACTGGGCGAGCATGCACAGGTGTTTTCACATTTCCTACAGGCCCGGTTTGCTGAAATTTGCGCACAATTCTCCTGATTGTGGACACATTTGGTCGATTATGCTGACCAAAAAAGTCACGAAGTGCACGAAATGCATTTTGATTTGAACGACCATTTTTGTAAAAGGCTTCAACAATCTTAACGCGCTGCTCAATTATGTACCTCTCCATGGTTGAATTTGTCAAACACTGAAACAAAGAAATGTCAAATTAAGTTAGGCAAAAAACTTAACGTTAAGGTGTGACTCACAATTAACATCGTGCATTATGGTTGGACCACCCTTTACTATGGTACCAAATGTCAGAATGAAATTTTTAATATCAAGAATACTACTTCGAATTTTTTCAAGGCCAGCAATCCAAAAAAAAAAGTGTTATGTTTGTATTTTTTTATTTGTTTGTGTTTTGAAAAAATTCATATAGACAGTATTTAATACAATATAAATTAGTTTTATTGTATTCTATTAGTTTTCTAATGATCTAAATTTAACTTAATTTAATTTCTTTAGCCGATCCTATATAGCAAATAAGGATACACCTCGTTCACTTTAAACTACATATCAGTTTTAATTACATCCTCGCGTTTCATTTTAGATTATACGGTTATTTACAGCTTTAAAAAACTCATTTCATACAATAATAATACCTCTAAATGCATGAAATGATTGTATTCGGTTGCGTCCTGATTTAACAAAATAACAGTTAAACTTTGTTTATTTATTATATTGCACTAGTTTTTACCTTCTAACATAAACATATATTTTTGGCGAATTATCCGTTAACTACGAATGCAAATAAAAAACGAGAGCACAGATGCAAAATAAGAAAAAAATGATTTCGCAACAATGGAATAGCACCGTTATGACGGTAGGTCAAGCAACACGATTTGCGCTTTGAAATGTCTTTACTATCACCACCAATTCGTTTCGTTCTGTTTAACTCAAATCCCATTTTTTAATACTAGTAAGTTCCGTAAGCCACCTCGATAAATTGCAATTATAGGTAAATCAAATATTGATATCCTACATTTTAAACTTTGCATATTCAAGCGATTTTATACAAAAAGGAATAGAACCAGTTCTTGATTGATAACAACCAATTCATAAAATATTTGGTCAACGACACTAATTTCGTGGAATGTGTAAATTAGCAACAATTCAATCTAACAAAACTGAAAGGTTTATTAACACTTATAACTCATTTTATTTTGTTTGGATGTCTCCACAAAATCACGTACAATTAATACGTGTAAAGTTGACATTATTTATTCGTTATTAGAAAATAACATTATTTATAACAAATAACTAACACAAACTAAAGATAATATGTTAGAAATACGCACATAGACATATTATTATACAAGATAATTGCAAGAATTATTAAAATATATCCTTCGCCTATGATATTGCGTTACATGGGAATGAAATAATTATAGCTTATATACTATCAAATTAAAATTAAAACGACCTTCGTAGCTTACTGATAATGTTTTTAATAATAAAAAAAAGCATATTAGAGCTTTTGTTTAACACACAAGTTTAAGCACCTCCTCATGCTATGAAGAGCATCTTGCAGCATTATCAATATTATTGCTGCACATATGTACATTTCCTGTTTCCTTTCTTACAAATCACCTACAGGAGCCCTGAATATCTTATTTTTAAAGTAAAGGATAACAAAATAGTGTGTATTGGTTGAACAAGGAGACCTTACAAACACTCAACTTCTTCTTCTCTTTCTGCTTCCTTCTTTTATATAGGCATTTTGCCTCTTTTTCTTCGTCGTCGCCTAAATCTGGCAAATTTGGAATATTGTCGCTCCATCGTTTCAGAGGTTTTCCAGTGCTTCTGGGTCCTGATAGTGACTTGTCTCTAGTTACTTTTACTAGTCTTTTCTCTGGCATTCGGTTAATGTATTCGTTTCATTCTGTTTTTCTACCTAATACCCATTAATTAATGTTGTCTATTCTGCACATTTGCCTGATATTCTCACATCTTTCCCTATGCAGCAATGTTTTGTCAGCTATCCTGCGTACTATTTTCATTTCTGCTGTGTCTAGTATTCTTTTTGTGTTAGCTGTTTCGGGCCTGGTTTCAGCTGTGTATGTCATAATAGGTCTGATCGCTGTTTTGTATATTCTGAATTTTGCTTCGATCCCTATGTGTTTGTTTCTCCATACTATGTTGTTTAAACATATTGCCGTTCCCTTACTTTAAACATACTGCCGTAGCTTTTGTCACCTGGCTACTTACTTCAGCCTCAATATCTCCGTAGCCAGATATTTCTACGCCATTTCTATTTCTATAAACTCAACTTGTGTTTACAAACTTACCAGTTAATCATAAAAAAAAAGTCGTGGAGAAAAATTATAAAGTCACGTTTCGGACTTACCGGAAAATCCTCTTACCGGAAAATATGCATGTTAATTGGACACATTTTTTCAATTTTACCTGCAATGCAGAGCACTACAGAACATTTTGACACAATTCGTTCAACAACTACACGATGATGAACCTCAGTGTGGCCATTTTCAGCCAGGAGAGGCAACAGCATATCCGACCCGTGACATTGTAATTTTCCTCCATGAGTTTTTTTTTTTAATAATTAACTAGTAAGTTTAGGAAGGTAAGGGACCTGAATAGACTCTCAAGAGAGCTAGCTGAGGAGGGAGTCCTATGGATGCCCTCTGACAGTACAGGTGTCCACTTCCTGTTTGACAAGAAATATAAGATCACCCTCACCTGTAAGACCGACTGGATGGAGGGTCGAGCTGGATTGCCGCTCAATGGAGACATCTGGTACACGGATGGAGCCAAGAGTGGGAACAGAGCGGTTGCGGGGGTGTATAGGCGACGCGACGGAATAGGTAAAACCTTCCCCTTGGGTAAATACACTACCGCACTCCAGGCTGAGCTAGTTGGAATTACATACGGTGTTCTGGGGGCCGACCAAAATCGGACCCAGGAGAAGGTATGTATCTGCTCGGATAGCAAGGCGGCGTTGGCAGCGCTCAATTCAGCAACGACAACGAAGTCGAAGCTGGTCTATAATTGCTATGAAGCATTGAACCACTTGGCAGGGAAGGTACCGGTGGAACTCTTATGGATACCTGGGCATAATGGCATTAAGGAAAATCTAATTTCAGATGACCTTGCCAGACTAGGGACCAGATAAAACCTCTATGGACCAGAACCTGTAGTGGGAATAAGTCGGAATCTGATCAGAGACCGCATAAATGGCTGGGCAAGAGACCAGCACAATAAAAGATGGAGAGGAGTAACTGGTTGTCGAATAACCAAACTCTTCATCCAATACTCAGAGATTGAGAAATGGGCCCAATAATTCATTAAATTGAACAGGCACAAAGCCAGAACCCTGGTGGGAATCATAACGGGCCACGATAGTAGCCTGAATACATATAAGCACAAGATGAGGCTGACTGACAGCCCGGCCTGCAGATAATGTAAAGAAGACGAGGAAACCTCGATTCATCTTCTTTATACCTGCCCCGCACTGGAGGAAAAGAGGTATTTATATTAGGGACCCCTGTTATCCTAGAGGAGGCGAGGCTTAAGGCGGGGGACGTGCCTAAATTGCTCCTTTTATGGGATAGCATTTTTGGACAATGACCCGGATAAGAGGGAATCGCTAAGGGACTACCCATCCCGAACAGTGGCTGATGAGACCCAAACATATATAATATAATAAAAAAAAAACTGGTAAGTTTGTATATGTACATAAGTTGAGTTTCTCCAAGGTCTCCCTGTTTAATCAATACACACTATTTTGTTATCCCTAACATTAAAAATGAGATTTTCAAAACTTCTGTAAGTGATTTGTGAGAAGAGAAACAAGGAATGTATGTGTACCAATAACGTTGACAATGCTGCATTGACAAAGATGCTCTTTATAGTATGAAGAGGTGCGTAAACTCGTGTGTTGAACAAAAGTTGCTTTAATATCTTTTTTTTATTAAAAACATTAATAGTAACATATTCATTTTCAAACTTGCAGTTTATTATTATTTTATCTCTAGAATTAATAATGTGTTTTCATGTTAATAATATAGTCGGTATGGCAAAATTTTAAATAGTTTCAACATGACAATATAAGCTACGACGGATGTTTTCATTTCAATTTCATACTATTGGGTTATCCAAAAAGTCGTTTTTCCGAGTTAACCACTTACGTCACGGCCTTGTCATGCACACAGTTTCAGCCTTGAAGCCTTCCTCCCTATTTAACCCTCATATTTAACTGTTGTTTACTGTCGTTATACTCGTGAACTTGTTTTATTATCGTTGTGTGTGAGCTTAATTGAAAATGAGTGAAACCGAGCATTTTAGGCACGTGATACTTTTTTATTTTAAAAAAGGCAAAAGAGCCGCTGAAGATTGCCGCAAATTTTGTGTACTGCAAAAATGTTATTCGAGATCGAACGTGTCAAAAGTGATTCAAGAGATTTAGATCTGGCGATTTTTCCCTCACGGATGCCCCAATGTCAGGTCGACCTAAAAAAAGTCGCTCCCGAGCATTTAAGAGCCTTAGTTGGGGGAAATCCTCACCAAACCATACGTGAACTTGCATAAAAAATTGGGAGGTCAAAATCTAGTGTACGGAATCACCTTAAACAACTTGGGTTTGTCAGTAAAAATGAGTCATTTACGACAACGTCAGTCGAAATAGATTGCGGGGAAAGTCCAATGAACCTTCTCAATCCACACCAAAGGTAGAGCTTCACCCCAGAAAGTTTTGTTGTCCATCTGGTGGGATTTCAAAGGAATCATTTATTTTGAGGTACTCCCGAGGAAGGAAACAATACATTCGGACGTTTACTACGAACAACTACAAAAATTGAGCCAAGCCATGTAGCTTGGCGCCCAGGACTTGTAAATCGTAAGAAGGTCGTCTTCCATGACGACAATTCTCGACCTCACACCTCTCTGTAGACCCCAAGGAAATTGTTGTAGTTAGAGTGAGATGTTTTACCCCATCTATCGTATTCTCCAGACCTCGCGCCCTCGAATTTTCACCTATTCCGCTCCATGGATAACAGTAACGAAACTTTGTATAATCATATGCGTATGTCCATTATATGTAGCTAATTATAATAATATTATAATATCATTTATGTTGGCTTGCTAAAAAGAAAACCAGCGGTATTTCACACTATAGAAGTTGAGAAATTTATTTTTAGATTTATATTTCTAGATTTAATCTATTTCTAGATCTGTAGAGTCAGTACTATAATTGTAATACTTATACTTAATTCAAAGATTCAGTATTGTCGGAATTAAAATTAAAATTAGTTTCTAAAAACCAGAATAGTGATACAAAGTAGATTATTGTGTTTACGTTAATTCACTTAATAATAATTCACTGTTCATGTATGGCTATAGAATATAAACATGAAATGTCAAAGTTAGAGATACAGATAAACAAATATGGAAATATACAATATAGAAATTAATGTAAACATCAAAACCACATATACGAAAGCAAATATTAAATATCATTAAATAAACAATAATGATATCCGTTTATAAACCGAGAAATTAAAACTAACCATAATTATTTGTTAAAATCTACTACAATTTTAAAATCTTAGACTAACGTTATTTACAATTGGTTAATGGCATCATTTAAATACTCGCCAATGCTGTAACTTCGTCTAGTTAATACAAATTTTATTTGATTTTTAAATTTTGGTAAATGAGTTATGCTCTTTACCTCATTTAGTAACACATTATATAAGATTATATTATTAAAGTTTAGCGAATACTTAAATGCTGCGGTGTTGTGACATGAAATATATAAAGTATGTCTCTGTCTCATGCTGTAATTATGAAAGTACTGAAAAATAACTTGCAGACATGATATTCTTTGCATACATTGAGCATTATTGATGATGCGGTTAGAATGTTTTCATTTATGAGTATCAGTCAACATTATGTTAAATATTAATCTTATTAGTTTTTTTTTTGTTGAACAAGTGGGTGAGCCAAGTCTTTGCCTCTACCCCAGCTAATAATATTTAGAAATAAATGTGAATAAGCTGAAGCATAGTACATATTTAAAGGTATGTACCTTCATATGCAATACATCTTTGATTTACAATATAATATAATGCGCCATATATTATTATTATTTTATAGACCATATGAATATGGTTGTTCCATTTAAGTTATTCATCAAAACATGTGCCTTGGAGCATTACTAATCAGTAGTATATATTATTAAACATTAAATTAAATTAATTAATTTAATTAATCCGAAATTCCTCTTACGTCTTATTTAGTGTTAAGTATTAATCTGTTGACACCAAGAACTAATTTCAAAAATAGTATTTTCTACGGTTACTCTTAGTTTTTCAGAAGTATCAGGCTAATATTGTCAGTGTTGTGTCACCTACATACCTTGTCGCTAGGCCAGTAGTAATATAATTAAGGAGTTCATTTATGAATGAAATACAGTAAACAGTAGAGGACACAGCGCAAAACCTGGTGATACTCTAATAATGTGTACCTCAGACATAGTGCCATCAATATGGACTTTAATACTTCGGTTATTAATATTGACTATAATATTTCGCTCTTTTAAATATGATGTTGTCTCATTTAGTATACTATTAGAAAATTTAAAAGAATCCAATTTCTTCACTAAATAGTCTGGACTACTTTACATTTCCTCACTCAACTATACCAAAGCGGAAAAGTAATGTAATCGTGTAAATAAAAATGTAAAAAAATATTTCTAGCGTTTATTTTTTGGTTTTCAGCCCAAAAAACCAAGAAAAGGAATGGTTTTAAAAAAACTTGGTCTGTGTGTGTGTCGTTGTCATTGTCGTCGGCATTAAAATTTCTTTTTAGCACGATAACTCAACTAAATCGTGTCGGATCGATCGCGATTTGACTGATTTCTATCGGGGACGTCTCCCAGACGACACCTATTGATGTCGAGGTGGATAGAACACACTCTATCATGTTCATGGGCTATGAGAAAGCACAATGGTGGACTATTTAAGAATTTTTTTTTATCAGCATGATCACTTAATTAAATCGTGGCGGATCGATCGGGTTTCGACTGATTCTGATTAGGGACGTCTACCAAACGACATATATTGATTTTGAGGTGGATAGGACACACCGCACCCTGTCCATGGGTCGTGAGAAAGCACGACGGTGGACTATTTGAAAAAAGTAAAACTGTTGCATAAAATACATATTCTGCATTTATGTGTTGGTTTATTTTTTCTCGGCCACTCAATTTCGAAATAGAGATGTTCTACACGCGGAAAAGTCCGTTTTGAGGTTTTAAAACTTTTTACATGGACTACTACTGTATACACTGGACTACTACTATGTACTACTACCATTCTTGATTTGCTGATGCATATAGCACAATAGATTATTATAAGAGGTTGTCTCTGTTGGCTTATTTACCCTGAAGCCTTATTGGTACTTAGTTAATATGTTATTGTTTTCTAAATATGTCGACGAATAATTAAACACTATTTTTTTTTTAAGTTTTGTCAAAACATTGAAAAAAATATGTTTCTATTATTAGTCACGTTGTCTTGTTACCTTTTATATGCAAGGAAACAACAAGAGCTGTTTTAAAAGCTTCCAGAACTTAACCCTGATGAACAGATTGGATAAAACTTTAGAGGTTAATCGATGTATTTCATCTATTCCTCATAATTTATTGTATTTCACAATGTTTAACGTCATTAGAATGTCATTTTCTGTAATATGATCCAACATAGAGGCCACGTTATGCATAGCAAAGATAATTTTTGTCCAAAGTGATGCTTGATATTTTGTTCAACTATTTTAGAAAAATAGTCAAGGGGGTATTAGCAATCTTGCTAGGTATTATTTACATTAACTTCGTTATGATTAATAGTTTATTTCTTTATTGTAATTTTTTTTCAGTTTTTTCAATAATTATTTTCAAAATTACTTTTATTTTTTTTTATTGATTTGGTAATTCATTGACAATATGTGCACCGCAAATCTATAATCGAACTACTATTTCGAATGTTTCAGGGTACAACCACAAATTGTTTTCTACGGACCTGGAGGACAAGGTCAACCGATCCTCATAAATCCAGGCTCACCTCCAGGTAACTTTTTAGTTCCTCATCAACCGCAACCAGGGCCAAACATTATCATAAGGGGTACACCACAACGACCAGTTTTTGTGGCGGGATATCCCAAACCTGCTCATATTCCACCAATAGAAAAAGATGCCGAGGAGATTCCTACAAACCCTGCTAGAATTCCACCATTTCCATCCCCAGCAGGTATGTAATACTCCATAGGAAGCCAATAGTTTTATAGTAATCAATAGATAAATAGTAATCAATCAATAATAAATTATTATACTAAATTATTATATTATAACATATGAGTAAAGCGTCTATTCTGACGATACGCAACCGAGTTGAACTCGGGTCACTATTATGACACAATAATAGTTCGCAAAAAATACATCATAATACAATAGTGAATATTAATTAATAGATAATCGAGTAAACATAGAAACGGAAAGTTTATCATAAGGTGATATTCTAAGTTTCCTTTAATAAAACCTCGAGGCTTATCACTTAATGGTAGTTTATACAATGAAAAAGTCCTTTGAACGTCTACTGTTACTAAAGGGCAACACAATAAGTTAAATATATATGGACTATATTTTAGTAAAATAAAAGGTAACTTTTGATGTGTACCCTTTAGAAATTACCACGAATGATGTATTCCAAACGGCTATATATAGGATTTTTCTTAAACACATCTTGCAGTTATCTTTTAATGACACTTCTTACTTCAAATGTGTTGTGGTTGTTTATTTTTTTGTTTAATAGCATCTATGTAATACCATAAACTGTTCTTATAACGATAAGCCATATATTTCCAGTTTCTTTATTGTAACAATTAAAATGGAATAGTTACTGTTAATGTAACGGACATCATCTTGTATGCTTTGTAGTTGCATTAAGTTCTGCACTGTATATATAGCATTGCTTTCGTTAAGGTCAAACCTAAACATAACATATTTTAATTCCTTGAAATGCTTATCATAATAAGCTACAGCTTTTAACCAATTGCCACATTTTGGACAACTAATTCAGGAGGTAAAGGTATGTCTAGTAGAGCTTTTCGAAACGTGTCTCTGAGTATGTGCTTTACAACAAAATTTTTCGCATTCGCTATTCCTCATTAATTATTTCTGCTATTGGGTTATGGGCATGAGCTGCACATGTAAAGTGTATCATATGAATGTATGCAGTTGCGTCCGTTAACATTACTAATACTTTATAAGAATTGTCTTCATCTGGCCATACAGAGTGAAAGCACTCACTGTGTATGTATACAATTATTTTGTGGTTAGTGCTGTCTAATATCTTAGAAGCCACTGAGTGGCTGCCACTAGCACTGCTAGGTTTAATACACTAATTAAAAAAGTTCAACTGAACATCCACATGCATCAATTGCTTCATGTTCATCAGTGTGGTTGCGAATGTTTTGCAATACCTATGTCCTCGTATATCTGGTCAACATCAATATATGTTTCTTAGTGTAGTTGAATTAGGAAGTTCTTAGTGCATATGATTTCTGGAAGTCTATATGATTTTCTAGAAATTGGCGTAGTGTAAGGTTCTTATATGACGTAATATCACATGCCAAAAAGGCTACCGTGAGGCCACAAGATATAATATTATCATTATCGTGAGACTATCTATCGTACTATGCTAGACTAAGCGTAGTATTTCACATGTCTTGTTATATTACTTTTTTTAAACGAAGTAATAATTCATTCACACACATTTCATATTGGATCATTTCCTCTAATACGCATAGACAATTCCAAGTCACTATCTATCCAGGTTTTCAATAATTCTGGACTAGATTTTGTGTCTCGTAGCATGTTAATTTTCATGTTACCGAACAATTAAAAACACAGAAATTCAAACACACGAGGTGATCCGCAAGACCGCACAAACAGTGAAAATAGCGGTAACATGAAAACGAACACATAACAGGCCTCTGTGTAACATGAGGTGGCAATGTCGTTGCTATAGAAATTGATATTTGCAGCATATCGATTGTTACTCCATCTGTTGTAGCTCCCTGGAATAGACGGTTTACATATGTATGACATACGTTTGAAATTTCATAAAGTATAATATTTTTAAAAGGTCTTCAAATCCTTTAATATGATTATCCGTATTAAATATTCACTTATTATTATAACATCCACTTATTTATTCGTAATATTCATATGTATAAGCTGTATAATTTAAATTATGTCGAATATTAAATTTTTTTTGTTGGCATTACACCATTACAATTTAGTTGAAATTCTTCTCAAACATCGTTTCCACACAAAATAGTCACTTGTAAAATTATGGATATTTATTATTATTTAAATATTGAAATCTATAACTTGTGTATTTAAATTTTTACGTTGATCTCATCACGACTTTCAAGAGACACACTAAAAATGTTACTTGTGTAAATTTTATTTTATGTTAAAATTATAATCAGAATATTGCAGCCAAAAATTATTTCTTCATACAATGGTGCACTAAAATAAAATTATTACTTCATAATTTTTTTTGCAAACATGAAAACAAATGCCTATAAATTGTATTTTCATGTTCGTAATATGTTACATATGAAGAGCGTAGTAACTTTCTATTTAAGTGGGCAGAAAATTTGTTGTAAACACAACTTACCAGCGTCGTTTATATTAGTAAGGTACTAATTTAACTAAAGACAATAAAACACGTGAAATTTGTTCTAACCGCCTTATGGTAGTCTATTCAAAATTATTGCATAAAAATTGTATGTTATTATGGTAGTCAACACGCGATAGGAATATATCATATTTGCGTGACAGTGACCTATTTTTCAAAAAACAATAATGCTCGCACGATTATAATTAAAAAAACTAACAACGCCATCAAAGTCTAAAATAATAATTGTGGTCGTGCGAAATATTTTATGTGGTAACCAATAATAAATGCAATATGCAGTTAACTAATCATATATTTTCTTATTATTTCTTTATTTTATGATGAGGTGTTTCGCATCACATTATTAAATTAAAAAGCACTATCAAAATGTAAGGCATTAAATTGTCTGTTTAATTTAACTAACGTAATATCGAAGTATGTGGATGTGGTGGTAAAACCTAGCAAATAATTATATAATCGTGAAAAACGCAGCCAAATTCCTAAATATTATATTTGAAGTATTACACAATTAAGTATTTTGATCCTATCCTGATGTGTATATTCTTCCGGGTTAATAAGTAATAAATGTGCCTTATGGACATCAATATGCCTCTGAATATTTACTAATAATTCTTCTTATAATGAGGGAATTTAGTCTTTCTAAAACCAAAAATTTTTAAATTTAAACAGTTTTAATGTAATGATAGTGGTCTACCCACAAAATTTATTATTCAATAATTGGGTACATTCTTGGTGCGATTAATATGTTATTATTAATAAGTGGACAATAAGAATGGTAGATAGGTAGTGAAGTCATACTTACATACATCACTACATACCTAATGATGTCCTCCAGATATTTTGTCAAAATTTAACACATTTTTCAGAAATATAATATCTATTGATGTAGATAGACTTGTCCATGACTCTATAATGTGTGGTTCTTAAGATATATAAACCATTCGATCATTACTTGATTATTCAGACATAAACAAGCATATTGCTTCAGATTTTAATAATTGTTAATATCGTCAAATGAATATGTTGTTGTTATTGAATAATAAGTAGACAAAAAATGAGAGTTTGTAGATACAAAACATGCGTTTATATCACTTTATTTACTCATCGTCGCGAAACACAAATAGATTATGTACATATTTGATGAAATCCTCCATTAACTCACAATTTAACACATTTTTCAATAATCTATACAAACAGTTTTAATAAACCGGGCCAAAACTCTTAACGTTTGCTCCTTGGGATTTAATAAGTAATAAATAAAAACAGTGTAAATTAACTAAACGCTATATACTCGTATCATAAAGTTTATTTAATAAATTCATGAAGATATGAAAAATATACTATTTGAAATGTATATGTTATATTAAGTTTTTGGAACCATATGTATCCTGTACGTGATGGTACATGTCATTCAGATGTATTTCATTAATTCTAATATGAATCATTATTTATGTTTATTATTTCTAATATAATAGATGGAGAACTAGAGATATAATATGTGTATATAAGATACACTGTTGCGTTAACTTTTATAAACATACCTGTAAAAGTAAACATTTGAAACATTTTTTTATAAGAGAAACAAGGATATAATTTATTACTGTTATATTTTAGCCCGCAAACCTGAAAAACTGGAAACGTTTAACGAAGACCCTACAAACTCTGAGGCAGACGTAGGAATTTTAGCAGGACCCGATCGCAACCCCCCACTGATCCCTGGAAGCAACCTCAAGCCAGGCCATCGTTTCTTTATTCTTAACGGAGAGGATCTTTTCACAAACTTCCCTTTCCAGAGCAATCCCGGAGTCAATTTAAAATACACACAGCCAGATGAGTTCCAATTACCGGCATATCAACAACGACAAATTCTACCACAACAGAAGGAATTTGATTTGAACACACTTCCAATCCAAACCATTCTTGTAAGGAATTCTGTTACAGATCAGGCCTCTAATGTTCAGGATTTAAGAGCACAAGATAAGCTACCAGAGAATTTGATCGCGCTAAATCAAGCAACGCCTCCGCAACAATTTTTCAGATCGAGTTTGCCGTTTGATGTTGCAGCTGGTAGTGAAAATTTTCAACCGATAGGGCAATTCAGATTTATCCCACCTAATGAACCATATATTTCTTTAGAAGGGGACGATGTTGAAAATGATGCTGTAGTTATTGATGCTAAAGCAGATGACGTTAGTACTGCCGACAGTGCTAATTCTAACAGCGAAAGTAAGTTTAAATAATAACTAAAAACAATAGGTTATAGCTTAATAAAGTCAGCAGATAAGGGTATCGGATACAAATTAGTGAAATGTGAATTTATAAAACACAAGTTTAACATCCAGAATTTTTCACACCAAACTAAGGATAACTCTGATATTGAGTATTAAGTACAAAAGGGGATAGTGCGTTTATTCAACCCCTGACAGTGCAACTTCACTTATACTTCATCGCTTATTGTGCTGTCCTACTTCAGAATTCTTTTGAACAACTCAGTCTTCTGGATTGAATCCAGAAGCATTGTCATCAATTATTGTTTTCAGTGCTCCCTGTCACATAATTAAAGCTGCTCACTTGAATGCCCACTAATCAGTGGCGGCGTTGTATATAACCAGCCGACTTATAAAATAATTTATAACAATTTGTTTGATATGTACTACTTATCCAGTTAGCATTAAAGATTCTGATTGACTCAGCTAAACATCTGCAGCATTGTATATGTCACGTCCATGAGCAATGTTCGGTGCAATGGAAAATGTTCTTTTATAAATCTGTAACATTTACATAATTAGACAGTCTCTGAAAATATTTAATGAATCCTGATCTTAAATTAAGACATATTTATTAATATAAATATGTCTTAATTTGATGAAATATGGATTTCTTCTTATTGTATATATTTGTCGTCATTTAAAGTTCATAGTTCCTTTTGCACGTCATCTATTATTTACTATTCCACATGAGCATATTGATATTTTTGGACTTCTCTAATAGCAGCTGTTTCTTTTGCATCGAACTGTAAAATTAAGGACATTTTACTAGCAATAATATTAATATATTTATGAGTATTATACCCAAATGCTGCTCATGAAAATGTCTGCAAATCTTTAGACGTAATAGTTTGGTATTACTTTCTTAGTATTATTCCATAAGAGAAAACGTTTATTAACAGAAAGTTATTAAATTGAAATAATATCCATAATTACGCATATCTGTTGATGTGTTC
The DNA here is from genome assembly GCA_037954035.1 of Rosalia funebris. Lineage (NCBI taxonomy): Eukaryota > Metazoa > Arthropoda > Insecta > Coleoptera > Cerambycidae > Rosalia > Rosalia funebris. The sequence continues at coordinate 7,758,373 of JAZFAV010000010.1, read as the reverse complement.
ATTAGAATACCTAATAATTCATCAGCATATTTCACTAGCTTTCCTTTTATGTTTATCACATATGCTGTAGCCATAGCCCGATAGAGTAATAGCTATGTCAACCGAAATACTCTTTTTCGTCACTGTCAAAATGCAGGCAAAGAAGAAGATTTAAACATGATTTTAATTCGGTTAGAGTTTCAGAAATTTGAACCTTTTTGATACATTGTTTTTTATTTGCAGGATGCCCTTTCAATTATATGCCTCAAAAATTTAACTATGTTGTAATTATAGCCTGATAGAATAATAGCTATGTCAATCGTACTGCTCTTTTTCATCACTACCAAATTTCAGACAAAAAGAAGGCCTATATATGATTTTAGTTCCGTTAGATTTTCAGAATTTGGAATCTTTTTGATAAATATTTTTATTTGTAGAGTGTCCTATCAATTATATGCCTCAAAAATTCAATTGTTATAATCAACTATGTTGTAATTATAAAATGCAGACAAAAACGAAGGCCTAAACATAATTTTAATTCTGTTAGATTTTCAGAAGTTGGAACCTTTTTACATTTTTTTTTTATTTTTACATTTTATTTGTAGAACGTCCTTTCAATTATATGCTTCAAAAATTCAACTTGTAACTGGTAATATTTACATTTATTTTCAATAACCTTAAATTATTAACGATTAAAAACGTTATTTATAGGCGTTTATGATGCTATTTTAAACAATCACCGGAAATCAAAGTCATATCAAAGCACATTGTATGTCATAAGTCTGATAAAATAAGATCTTATAGAGTTTGAAAAATTCCTGGTCTTGCATTTAATCATATTATATAAAAATATAATATATTAAGCATTTTATATGAGAATAATCCTACATGATTATTAATTATTAATAATTCCTTAGATTTTTTCCTAATTATAGCTGTTGATTGACAAATAATAGTTAATAATAGTTTTTTAAACTAAATTAAAATTACAGTACTAAATTCTAAATTAAAAAATCTCCATTCTTGAATGGAATAACGATTCTTCTCAAGATAGAATCAAAAATAACTATTTACGTCCTGTTTGCCTGTCATAATACTTTAACATATACTTTTCTTATAACACATTCTTATTATATCTATAACTAACAGTTTCTATTTTAAAAAAATTGTTTTCGAATGTTTTTTTTTCAAATTTCCAGACTCTTCCAGTTCACAAAAAGCTCCTGAGCCAAGCACAGCCCAAGCAGCGCCAGGCGCAATAGCATTAGCTGGACCTGGTGGGGTAGCTGGAGCGGCTCCAAGAGGAACTGCCCTAGTTGGAAGAGGAGGTTTGGCAATATCAAGTCCTCAAGCTACGGCTGTTGCAGGGACCAGGAAGAACGACGATAAGAATAATAAACCTGCCAGTAAAGTCAAGTGAACTCCATCTTGTGATGTTTAGTGTTTATTTTACGTAGACAATTGACGAAATTTTTAATTAGGGTGTAAATTTAATTATGAGAATTTCGTTTGGCTGGAAAAGTAATAATTTTGGAACTTAAGATATTTTTCAGATCACATTTACAGTTAGAATAAAATCATAATTAAATGAGCTTACAAACATATGCAACATATAGCTTTATAACATACAAGTTATAGAGAATCTTTAAACAAGCGATAGTATCCAAATTATTTGCCAAAGTATGCTAAATAAATTTTAACATGAAGTTTTTCGTTATAAAGTTATATCAACACTTACAAAGGCAATAAATTGCATATAAGGACAGAAAATAATTCCTTGTAAATAAATATTGCCTCGCTATTAATTTAAAATGATCTTAACAGAATATTTCAGATGTTTCATTATAAAAATATAAACAAATGTGAAGTTAATAGTATGATGTAATGGAACATGTTATTAGGTATAAATATATTATAGGTATAAAAGTTAGAATAAAAATATTGTATTTATTAAATACGTATTACAAATCATTAGTTGTGTTTTAATTAATTAATTATTGTATTTTAAATGTTTATATCATATTATCACAATGAATAGTAATTTGTTTGTTTATTTAATTATTGAAAATATTCAGTGCCAAATTACAGGATAAGATAACGTACAATACATGCAAGATATATAAATATCAATATAATAAAATAACATACATAAATACTAGTATAACATATATAGTCTAGTGTAAAAGATACCAAGTTTATAAAAAGCACCTTCTAATATGATTAATATCACAATGAATTATATTAAAACATGATTCGACTTGTGCGTAGTTTTTATAATTTGATAAATTAGGGTAAAAATTAAGGTTCATATAAATTTGTACGATAATTTTTGAATCTTAACATATGTGAATCCCACGTATTAATTCTTGGTATATGAAAGTCTAAGTTGCCTGAGATCTCTTCACAAATTATCTTATTGATAACTTTCTGTAAAAATATTACAAACTGCTTCATGCATATATACAATAAACTCACCATATCAAAACGTCCATAAAATATATTACTAATATTCCCCTAAGAGAGTAGGATTTATCTAGCATAAAAACAGCCAGTTCGAAGAAAATATTCTGACTTTTTTCAACAGAAACAGTATGAGATCATACTCTCCATAATATGGACCAGGGGGATGGCACTCCCTATATATCACTATAGTGTGATCTTGCAATTACGTGTACAACGGCCGCTAGGGGTACTAGTGGTCTTGCAGGTCATGCAGTCTCGTTTCCCTCTTTCCCTTGCGCCTTTGACCTACAGAATAGTAAACATAACCTCGCGTAAATGTAAACAAACGCGTAATCACGAGTTGTAATGAATCTGCAGTATATAAATATAATAGTGTAAAATGGAGGATCCGCCGAAAGTAAAAAAGAAAATGCGAAACGACGCGCGACGTTACATAGTGCCCGCATGCAATTACGAAAAGAACAAACTTGCTCGATTGTGCAAATCTTAATTCTAACTTCACTTAAAGGGACAATGAAGCTCTCTGCCTAAAATCATTTCACAATACACTGTAACACATAATTTACACTAAAAATACCTACCACGTTAAATTGTTATCCACAATTGTACACAAGTGTTCAAAATTTGCGATATTGTGGCGTGTTCTGTTTTCGGCAAAGTGCAGTGAAATAGATAGCTTCATTTTCCCTTCAACGATACTTTGATTACTCCCAATTTACAATATTATAATTTGTAGTATATACTACAAACTTATATTATTTGCCTCTGTGAATTAATATTTTGAAATGATTTCTCTTATTTGTAATAGAAATGTTCATAGAATAAGTTTCAGCACTTTTCAGACAGATTGTATACGTATGTGTACATATTACGTGTAAATAAAAAATTATAGCAGGAACACACAAAAACATATTTTTTATAATTGCAAATTAACCTAATTAAATTTCACCTATACGGTAAACAATAATAATCGTTACGTATACATTGTGGCTCAGATAATTTTCCTATAAATTAATTTTGTTATTAATTTTACATCATCCGTTACGTATACATTAAAATTTAAAAACATTTATGTTCAAATTTACCGGCAATTTCGCGCTGCATGACCTGCAAGACAAGTAGCGCCCCTTGTATAGTAATTTACCAGCGAACTACCGCAGTGCCAGGGAACTGATATGGACTCATCTATATATGTATATAAAAATGAATGTTTGTCTGTATGTCTCTTATACCTTCCTAAACCGTTCATTCGATTGCGATGAAACTTTGGGGAATGGTTGGACGCATGCCCGCGAAGTTTTCTGAGTTAGTAAAACTAAAAAAAATACATAATGATCCAAAATAAATTGAATATCGTTGTAACGAAAATATTAGTATCTCTTTAAATTTAGTAAACGGCACAGCAAGGCATGACGGGCATGGCTAGTACCTAATAAATGTGATGAAAAATAATAGTATGGATATATAATATAAACCTCTCATGTTTTAATAGAAAAATAAATACTCTGATTAGCTCCTGCTACAATTTTATTAATAAAATGTCTTGCAAGAGTTTAGAACTCTTAAATCTGTTACAAAATCAGGCCTATGAGAAATGCACGAATAAAGCTCGTACTCATGTTTTATAAAATTGTTTTTGACATTACACTCTAGTTTATAACATTCAATAAAAGATTATTATCATCAACATACCAAGATCCAACCTGTTCAAAAGGTCAAAATTTTTTGGGAGATTTACTACTTCAAGCTCAGTGTTGCTCTTGTAATATAGTTTTATATCACCTGCTTATTATAAATACTGTACATTTAAATGATATTAAGATGAGGCAATATTATTAATGAAGATTGCAAACATCAATGGGTCAAGGATCGAGGCTTGAGAACTTCCTAATATTTGATCAAAATTCGCAAACTTGAAACCACCGAAATTTGTTGTGATTTGTTATGATCTTCTCTCATTTAGTCCCTGAAATATTTTATGTTTGACACGAAAAGGTAAATATCGATTAACAATTATTTCGAAAACTTTACAGATATTTTAGAGGGTGACAATTGGTCGGTAATGCCATCTTTACTTCCTTTTTTATATGTTGAGCATATCCTTAATGCTTTCCAGAGATTTTTAAAGTGTGTTCACGTACAATAGAAGTATTTTAAAAATTATTTGTAACGATTCACAGAAGATCCTTTACCAGGAGTATTGGAATGTGGTCATGACCCATTGTAATTTTTGATTTAATTTTTTTTATAGATACTTAGTAGAATATTATATTATACCTGATTATATTATACAGAAATATATTAAAACAGTGCAGCATTGAGATCGTTACATATATATCATATTCAGTTGACTTAATAAATACGGTAGGGAAATTACCTGCAAAGATATCTGCAATTAGTTTAAATTGATCAAGGGGCTAATTGTTATTAAATAGGAGTCTCAGTCAATATTTAACGACTATCATCCACAAACCATTCGGCGTTAACATGTCGGGATTAACAGTTCAACAAAAGATAGTTTGTATATAACTGTTTTATGAAAGTGAGCGATTAATTACAGTTGCATTAAGAAATATTCGCACAAAATTAGGACAAATTGAAGCGCTTATAGAGTGAACAGTTCGTAACTTAATCAAGAAATCTGAAGAGATAGGTTCTGTTATTGATAAGGCAACACTAATACGTCCTAGTCATGGTTGGTCAGATGAAAATATTGCTGCAGTGGCAGAAAGTATAGGGAACACAACAATTGAATCTGTTAAGAGCCACCACGCATCGAATTTTAAAGAAAAATCTGCATCTATCAGCATTCAAAATTCAATTGATACAACAATTAAAAGTTACAAATCATTTACAACGTCGTACATTTGTTAATTGGATGTTAGAAAAGAAAGAAGGTGATTTTGTTCAGCGATGAGGCACATTCTCATCGTGACGCATGCGTCAGTAAATAAAATTGTCGATATTGAAGCGCTGAAAATCCACATGCTCTTTATGAAAAAAAAGATGTCCCCACAAAAATGCACGGTTTTCTGCTCATTTTGGAGTGGTGGAGTAATTGGACCATGCTTCTTTAAAAATAAAGCTGGTAATGTTATCACAGTCAGTGGCGGTTTCTCCACAAGGCCGCAAGGCCGCGCGCTCCCCCTGTGGAACACGCCAGTGTTGTTTTATTGGGAAAGTATAATTTCTTAAGTTTGTCATAGACTGCAATCGTGAAATCCAATTTCACCTCACATATATAAAATATTACAAAATATCCCTGGTTAATGCACGTTGAACGTAGTAGAGTGTAAGTTAACAACCTGATATAATATATTGCATGTACAACAGAGGTGGAACAAATTATGGGCCGCTAGAAGTTTGCGGACACCGTTGCTTGGCAACCGCCAGTCACGTTCAACAACGAACCAATAGCAATTACTTGAGAAATGTAACGTTGTGCCGCACTAATACTGCGGCAACAATTGTGTAAGATGAGATTAAAAACGGAATTGGAAGTTATTTATACGCGGCCAGATTTCAGAAACATTTTTGGGGCAATGAATTTAGTTTCATTTATGTCAGAAAATAGTCTAGCTGAAACGTTTACCGAGACAATAAAATTACTGAATATAATTTTAACAACACCAATGACAACTGAGGAGTCAGAGCTCTGTTTTTTGACATTAAAACGGATTAAAACTTTTTTACGTAATACTATGACTAAAGATCGCCTAAACGCTTTAGCAACGATGTCTATTAATAAAACATTGGTGCAAGATATAGACAATTTTGATGAGAAGGTGATGGAACATTTTATTTCTATAAAAGACCGTAAAGCGGAATTTAGTTTTAAAAAATAAACTGTTGTGTGAGAACTTTTCTACTTTCCGTAAAACAGTAATACTTAGTGGATCAAGCATCTCCGAGAGCATCCACCTACTACCAACTAAGGTAACTTTACTGTTTTATTTTTTTTTTGCTGTTACGCCTGATCACAGTAAATGAAGAACGCTATCACGACATGTTTTTCCACCAAATTGATGAATTGGCCTTCAGGATCATGTGATTTAACACCAATGGACTTTTTTCTTTGGGGTTATGTCAAGGGAAAGTGTATGCCACCCAGTCAGCAACAATCAATGACCTCAAGGCAAACATTCAATGTGTTATTCAGGAAATAGAGCCAATTTTATGTAATCGTTAGTGTTATGGATAATTTTGCTAAACGAATGACATCATGCTAGATGAGTTGAGGCGGCCATACGAAAGATATTCTATTCCATTTGTAGCCATATCGTCTTCCTTTTTCATTGAAAAATAAAAACCCTCAGTGTGTCAAATGTTATTAATTTTATTTATAAATCACATTCTATAGTTCCAAATGAGACACCCTGTACAAGTAGTTATTATTATATATACAACTCATTTGAGTTGCAAAAAATGGATGCACTCTGAAGGGAAACAAGTTGTTATAGATCATTTGAAAGGAGATTATAGAATTTATATTAATTATATAACTCACTTATTTAAATTGATGATGAAATATGTAAAAGGTTATTTTTGAACATCACTCATGGTAATAGAAAAATAGCTGTAAAAATAACAAAGTTCAGGACCCGATTGAGAACAATAGCTGTTTTCTAGCAGTTATTAGCAGTAGCTGGCCCATGATTAAAATACTTAAGTAGACGAATAAAAGGATGATGAATGAAAGTTTAATATAAAACTCAATAATAAAATAAGTGCCGCTCAATACAACAAAATATTCTGATTAACTGGACCACAGGTATTTGATTTAGATTTTTGTTGTTCAGCATATATCGTTGAGGAAAAATGTAATGAGATACTTTCGACAAAATTAGATGTTTTAGTAATCCCCCGGTGATGATAATGCCAACTTAGTAAAACCGCACATTGAGCGACATATAACTTTTCGGTGTTTCCCCCTTTGTCATTAGCCAACCCTCTCCCAAGTTCGAAAATTATGTACTCGTATTCATACTTTTCATGTTATATTTTCCTGCAAATGTGAAAAAAAAAGTGCCGCAGCACTCATTAGTGTAACGTAGTAATTTTGTTCACAAAGCCGTAGTACTAAATCATACAGTTTGTTCGGCACACGTGTACCGTATTACCTTACAACAGTTTAACCATTCGAATGACAATGATGATTTGTTGTAAATTGCAAAAGAACAAAAATAACGACTGTAAATTGTAGTATTTGTTCGAACTGACATTTTGGCCTATTATGATTTTACAAAACAAAAGTAAAATGCTATACAAATAAGAACTATGTTTTTCATATCTCAATATTGAAAGCGATAATCATGTTGAATATTGAGGCCCTATAGATTGATTTATTAAGTGAAACCTCCGCTTGATTTAGTTCGATCGAAACTAGATTTTCTTGATAATAAACTGCCAGTTTATTTTTAGAGATCAGTTTTCCACTAACACCGAGAGATACGTTACGACACGGGTTTCGCCAACCAAGTTAGTATAATCAAGAAATAATTAGAACCTATTATACATATTTTCACTACAAATTAATGCATATTTAAATTCTGTTTTAACAGTTAACCCTTTGACACCGTATCAAGCCTTTCATTTAGAGAGCAATTTAATTACTATATTACGATAAATAACTGTTTAAAATTTAAGTGTATGACATGAGGAAGAATAATGATGCAGGCGAAAAACAAAGAAAGTCTTATGGCTAATTTATTTCAGCAGGTAGTTGATTTAAACCTTAAACTTAAACCACAAAGCTAACGCTAAACATAATGTCGCCTTATATGTATTTTAACTGTATCAGTTAATTCTCAATCAAACTAGCGATATGTTAGGACACTATAAGTATGTTTTCCAGTATTATAATGTGCTGCTCATCAAGAATAGGTACTCATCATAAATCATAAGTCTCAAAACTGCGATATCAGACCACCCACGAGGTGCGTAATAAATACCCTTGTCTTTACTCAGTCGAATTTAAACCTTTGCAAGGTAAATATCGGTGAATATACATGGACACAGAGTTAAATCTGGCCGGGTGTAAAGTGCATCCTTTTCCCTTCGAATGCTGCCTTGCTCTTTCTTCTACGCATATCTAGAGAATCTCACACTTTTTCCCATTCTTGAAGAGCAGTTCATACCGCGTTCTGTGTGTACTGATTACAGGTTAGTATGTGCTGCCGCCTCTAAAATATTTAGTCGAATTATTCTCATTCACTTCTCCATAAAAAGCATAAACGTATTATATGTATGTACGTTTTCGAACAATTTTGACGTCAAAACCGATGAACACGATTACAAATTTTGTTGAATAAAATGAATTGCTTATTTCATTAGGATACCAAAGGGGAACGGATCACTTGTCTTGAACAAAGGTAAAATTGTTACTTTGTTCAGGACGATCTACCCTTATCTGATATATTGATAATAATATCTTTCTTGTTTCAGTTAAGATACAAATAGTAGATTTGTTTATTATAGTTTTGTTTATTAAATTAGAATTAATTGAGATTACAGATACACATGTATTAATGTATTATGCATGTACATTTTTGATATAGTATTCCACTGACATTGAATGCATAGGGTCTGCACTACTCTGTACATTTGGTTCAGAAGTTCATTCTACTTCGTAATATATCTCTGTGCCTTCACTTCAAACTTCATAAACATAACCTTATTCTGTTTGTTAAATAATGTCAAATATATCTTAATTCTTCCATTGTTGTTTATTTTGTTAGCTGAAAATCTATTATAATTAGTTATGTTATTTATTTATTATTTGCAGCTAATAAAAACGTAATTAAATTCAAAATTTGATCGAAAACTAATGCATAACCGTAAAATTTCTCAATCTCACAAACGGTAGTGTATTTTTCTTCAAAATGTACTTATATTTCTACTTATATATTGTACTTAGCGTTACTACTTTAAGTTTTGCGGATTGTGGGTGCAATTTAAATCGTAATGATAAGTGTACTAATGAAATTAATCCTAGTAAGAAATATTCAAGAGTAACAAATGATCTACCAATTGACAATAAAAATATAAATGAAGCTTTTGAAACTTTAAGTATGGTGCTAATTGAGAAGGCCACTTTTGAAATGGGGACGAATAAACCAGTTTTTGAAAGTGATCATGAGGGACCTTTACGTAATGTAACTGTTGACTCTTTTTATTTAGATAAGTATGAAGTTTCTAATCAGCATTTTTATAACTTCATAAAAGAAACAGGGTACAAAACTGAAGCAGAAATATTTGGTGATAGTTTTATATTTGAAATGTCTTTGCTTAAACAAGATAGAGATAAATACCAAGATGTGCGAGCAGTACAGGCTCCGTGGTGGATTAAGATGAAGGGAGTTACATGGAAACACCCTGATGGGTCTGGATCTATAATAGAAGGTATTATATTAATTTATCTTAATGTGTATACTTCATGTAACTTTGCAATAGGCATTCAGGTTACTTTATTAATTATAAAAGTGCAACGCTTTATTCTATGACCACTACATCGATGGGTGACCTGTCGTATTCCCTCCTATACCTCTTTTGCACTGGTTAATATTAAAAGACACATGTAATTTTTATGTATATCTTAAGTATATACCTTTTAGATAAGATGAACCATCCAGTAACACATGTGTCATGGAATGACGCAGTTAAATATTGTGAACATTTTGGAAAACGTTTGCCAACAGAAGCTGAATGGGAGATGGCATGTAGATCTGGTTTACGACAGAAGCTATATCCCTGGGGGAATAAATTGAATCCTAAAGGCCAGCATTGGTATATAGTTTTTATTTTTGGTCCATTATATGTTATATGGTATAGAATAATCTTTAAATATTTAAAATATGACTAATAAATATGAATAACACCTTTACAATTATTTCGTCTAACTATTATCTATCTTATCTACTATCACTACTATCATTACTAGCACATTTCACTAATATTCATTTGCAGATGACTAACCTCGACATCTATAAACTGTTATATTTACCCATATATAAATAAGCGGAATAAATTTTAGGGCAAATATTTGGCAAGGAGAATTTCCAAAAATTAATACAGGAGAAGATGGATTTATTTTCACATGTCCAGTAGATGAATTTCCACCTAATAAATTTGGACTGTATAACATGGCCGGCAATGTATGGGAGTGGACACAAGATAATTGGCTCAATGATCCTGTAAGTATTATATTAGGTGTATATTTTCCAAAAAGAATTTGCAATAAAACTAAATATGAGCTATTAACCATTTGAACAAGTCATAGTTTTCACAAATTGTCAGGAAATTTTATTGGATTATTAGACTTAATTAAAGTACAGAAGTTTCATAATTAATAGATAGAGTAAATTAATATGAGCCCTAACAAGTATATATTGGGACAAAACACGATACTCCCATATTTCAGATATTTTTTCTGTTTATTTTTTTTAAATTTAATACTGCCTAATCAGTAAATTAACAATAAATAAGGTCAATCAGCAGCACAAAAAACAAAATAGATATAACAAACATTATAACATGTAAGAGTGATCAAAATGTGTGAAAACTAGTGACAACTAAATATTGGGACATAGGAAGAATTTTTATTTCTAATATGGAGTAACATCTCCTTTAGATTTTATTACCATCCGAATTCGGTTGGACATCGACTAAGAATCCGCACTGTTCAGGGGTAAATCCATTGCAAATCTGTTCTATTTCGGCTTTAAGTTCTGGTAATGTCCATTGTGGATTGTTCCTTAATGTATATTTCATTTTATGCCATATTGTTTCAATGACATCAAAGTCAGGACTGTTGGAAAGCCAAGAAAGGACATTTAGGTTGTGGTCTTCAAACCACTTTTTTGTGGTGGTGGCTGTATGATAGGCTGCCCCATCCTGCTAAAAAATGTAATTTTCACCAACATTTAACTTCACAATACTTGGTAGTAGACTGTTTTGAAGTATTTGTTGATATTTCGCAGTATTCACGCCTCACGGTACAATCAAAAAATTCAAAGCATCCTAGTATTGAAGCTGCCATACAACCCCAAATCATCACTCCCTTAGGAAATTTTACTATGCGTTAAGGCAGTCCTTGTGGAAAACTTCATATTTAGTGTGAATACAAATACAAATAATACAAATGTCAAATTTCGATTCGTCGCTAAAAATTACTCTAGACCAATCTTCTACCGACCAAAACAGTTTAGATTTTGCCCATGTAAGCCTGACTTACTTCTGTTTAGTCATTAATGGTGGCTTTTCCTTTGCCTATAAGAAAATAAAAGTTTTTAAAATACACTTTTAAATTGTTACCTATAATTCAACCTTATAAAACTTTGGTCCACATTTATGTACCTACTTGCGACAACATTCCCTTGGCAAAATTTTGTCCATTTTCGTGATTCCATTTGCCTTACTGTACTTCTTTGGCCTTTTTTGCATATTTTTACTAATATTCTCTTATTCCTATCAGAAACTATTATTAGATTACTTTTACCTTTTTTATCTAGAATACTTCCGGTTTCTCCGGAATTATTTATATTCCTTATAAACTTAATTATATTCCACACTGTAGTTTTAAGAATATTAAGTTCATCCGCCACTTCGTGTATTGTTTTATTGCAATAATTTTTAAGTACCATTTATACTCACGAATTTTTGAACTTGGAGAGATACCACGTACTATTTTGTTTGATAGATGCAGTGATTCACTCAATACGATAGAAAATTAACTGCAGAATAAACTGACATCTCTTGTAATCCCCGCAGCATTGTTTTCGCAGCCTACTTGCCGTATCTTGTTTTATTTTTGGCAGTGTCTATGTTGTCCCAACATTTAGTTGGCACTAGTTTTAACACATTTTGATCGCTCTTGCATGTTAAAGGTTTTTATAAATAAGTATTTTGATTTTTGTGTTGCTGATTGACCTCACTTATTGTTAATTCACTAAACAGTATTAAATTAAAAAAAAAAAAAATAAAAGTAGAAAAATAAATTGTCAAATATCTGAAATATGCTTGTATTTTATTTTGTCCCAATATATAGTTGTTAAGGCTCATAATAATGGTTATATATCACTGTATACTATATACATTATAACTCTTATTTTATATCAATGGTATAAATTAAAAAATGATCTTTACAAATTTCAGAAAAATATATCAAATGCATGAATGAAAATATACTTAATCTAACTGCTTTTTAGCAGTATTTGCACTATAAAAGGTAATTTAGCTTCCAGCAGATGTAATGTGTTCAAATAACTAATGCTTTTAAGCTAAGCAGTATCCTAAAATCCTTGGCGGATATTACTTATGAAGGATAAGTTTGACAGCAGTTTTTAATATGTAATCCAAGTTCCTGTTAGGTCTATCCTCTTTAAAATCATAAATTATTTACTTTAAGTAGCCCCAGAAAAAAATCGCACGGTGTAAGATCTGGAGACTTGGCCAGCCACAAGATATTACTGCGGGCCAGAAATGTCAGTTCAGAAATCCTTTCCAAATATTGCTAAACAATAATATCATTGTGGGATAACCATCTTGTTGGAACCAGATATAATTTGTACATGCAAAAATTTTTAATTCAAAAATTCATGTTTTTCTAGCTCATGATCAGAGTTCATAAGCAACACAACTGTGTAGTTCGTAGTTAGTAATACTGTGGACTGCTGATACTGCTGGCATAGATCAACCAGGAAATGCTTTATTAAATGAAACTTGAATTTGTTGCCTTCACTGCCCTTGGTAATATTATTCATTAATTTGAACTATTTCGGCTATCCTCAGTCAATCTCTAAAAATTATAATTTATGACACTGGCGAGATTATTCTTGTAGTTCCCAAATCATACTAATTCATTGCTGTTCACTGTATGTGTAAGGCTCGCAAGTGGTTAGGATCCACTATCGCCAATTGAATGAAAATAAATAAAACAAAATAAAATCAACCAAATATTTATATTATATACACCAATATAGTAACAAAAATATATTAAAACTTATTTCAGGATTCAAAAGTAAAAAAGGGGGGCTCATTCCTATGCCACGAGTCATATTGTTGGCGATATAGATGTGCTGCTAGATCCTTTAACACTAGAGACAGTTCCGCTGGAAATTTAGGCTTCCGTTGTGCTGGTGATGTTAAATAGTTTAAATCCCTTTATTGATAAAATCAAACTGGCAGTATACAATAAACAAAAAAAGTACTTAAAAAATAATCCTGCCGAAAAGTCTTCCAAATATATAAAAGTTGTAATAGTTTTAGATTGAAATATATAAATTATTGACAATAAAATGTATTTTAATTATAGATATAATAATAGACCACAAACCCAACCATTAATTCTAGTAGTGGAATGTATTATACATAAAATGTTCAAATCTAAATTCAGTTTTAATGATATAAGACTTTTCAAACATAACCGGCATAAAAAACATTTAATAACAACATATAGACAAGCATTACCACTACGTCTATGAAAATCTAATAATTTCTAAAATAGACACGTCTTGAGAAGGTTGTTAACTTTTGTGTGAACACAATATGGTCTCAAAAGTCGTTGAGTAGTAAGCAAGTTAAAGACAAGCACCAATTCGGCACTCAATTTTGTGGTGCAATTAATCCAGTCAATATTATTTCGTTATAAATACAGTCCATCAACTGTTGTGTAAAATAGTTCTGCTTGAAATCAGTAATAATTCTATTTAACTGTCACTTTGTCTATTTTATCTATGAACCAGTATCACAACTTTTTAACGAAACAAAACAATTATTAGAAATACAAAAATAATTGCATTCAAGTAACTAGATTACAGTCAATGTTGAGATTTTATGCATCACATATAAATTATCATGTCTACGATTAACAATCATCTCGTTATGTTGAATACAACCGTGTATTCAAAAACAAAAATAAAATGTTTTATATCTGCCCGTGTCCAAAAAATTTTATATTTGGGATAGTTACCTGAAACATATATGAAATAAATAAAAGGACCACCGATTAAATTAATTTGAACATGTTTAACATAGTCAAAACATTTCATGCAAAGTATAAGAATATTGTTCTACAGTGAATTTTTCCACCATATTATATCGGACTTCTGTTCAGGAATATAAATGAACATAACCAGAAATTAACAATTTTTGTCGCAAGATGTCTATTGAGTATTAAGTAGATACACTTAATGACCTGCCTAAACACATAGTAGTAGCAATGATGCCGGTTAATACAATGTAAATTTCGTAAAAGAAAAATTAAGAATAGTGTGAAATCTATTTATTTTCTTACAAGTTCAGATAATCACTGCAGGTTCATTATATAGAGGCAGCATCTATTCAAAAGCAACTATTATCAGTGTAGAGTGTATCTAATAGTAGAATCAGCTTTAATGTTGGTTATCACCTTCTGAAAAATTACGTGAACATTTTCCCTGAGAACTTTAGGCACAGGTACATATCTATAAATGAGATAACCACCAAAAACCAATACAGATACCTTGTATGAATATTTAATAACTTTGGAAGTTACAGAAGGAGGCGGGATAGTTATTATATCCTTCACATATGGCTGTTGGTCTTGAGGCCATAATTTTGTTATCCCAGGAACATGTCCAATTCCAACTACTCCTACAACTCTAGTAACCTCAAATGATGTTTCAAGATTACCTAAAGAATTAGAAAAAAAATTATATTTAAAAAATATACCTTGTCGTATTATAAAACTTTACAATAAATTACCGAATACCATAATGGTACTTTTATATATTTTAATTTGTTCTTTATTGCTAGGTTTAATCTATTTTTTTATTTTTTATATATACACATTTTTAAATCTAATTTATTGTTTTTTTTTTTATATATACAGTTTTTCAGGATAGTTTGTGAGGTTATGAGGTTTTAGCAAAACAACCCTCATCCCCTACGACAGAATACCACTGTATTGAGTCAGTAAATGGTTAGGATCAGGGCGAACACAGTTCACAGGGGCAAATACAGGATTAGTGTAGTCGAAGTTGATATTCCGTGTACTGTCAACTATACCCCAGTGTCGAAATAATATGGAGTGATTCATAGATGACATGTTGACGGCTCAGGGGCAGGAAGTGTGCGGGGAACGAAACTCCATAGGCGTATCAATGTGGAGGGGGCAATATGTAAAAAAAAAATAAAATAATACTGACAGTTGAAAAGGGTTTTAAGTGGATTTGTAACAGTTTTTCGATAGCATCGTTTAACAGCAATTTGACGTCTCCCAGTTTAAAAGTCCTATTATTTCATGCTACGTCCGTTTTTATTTGCGCCCAAATCAGCTCTATGGGGTTCAATTCGCCATGATATGGTGGTAGACGAAGTATGGTCATATCATGAGCTTTTATCATTTCATCTACTACATATTTAATGTACCGGCTTTTTTCTCGCTGCGCAATTTTTAATAGCTGCACTTTTAACATGGTATCGCCACAATCCAGATTTTTAGATTTTAACCACTCTAGGATCTGTCCTTTTCTCCATGCTGATGTTGGTAACTTTTCAATTCGCCGACTATGATACGGTGCATTGTCCATCACAACTGCGCCGGGTTCTATGGAATACAATACAGATGAAAACCATTTTTCAAAAACTTCACTAGTCATATCTTCATGATAATCCCCTGTTCTTCGCGATTCAAATACATTTAAACCATTTTCCAAAAAACCTGAGTCGCTTCCGATATGCGTGATTATTAATCTTCGTCCTTTTCCAGATGGTGCCTTCAATCCCGGAGATAATCCTTCTACAAATGCCTGTCGGTTATTCAGAATATTGCAGTCTTGCCACACTTTCGTCACCGTAAGACCTTCGTTTACCCAAGTTTCATCCAAATAATAAATCTTCCAGAATTCCGAAAATCTCTTAGCTTTTCCGAATAACTTCTTCGCCATAACACAATTTCGTTTTTTTCAATAAGAAGACTCTTTCGATTTCGTTTTAAATGATGAACATTCATTTCATGCATAATTCTCAAAAGAACTTTGGTAAATTTTCATCTTGAGCGACGGTAGCGTGAATTTTATTCTGCGTCATAAGTTCATTAAAAAAATCCATGAATGATGCTACGAATTATATATTTAACATCTTCGTCAACTTTAATCTTCTTCCTACCGCGGGTTTCTGTTTTCTTCTTTTTTGCACTTGTTTCTTCATCATACTTCATTGCACAGTACACACTACTTCCACAGACTTTTGTTAACGAAGAGCATATAACAACTGCCTCAGTTGTACTAATATCTGCGTTTCGCGCCCGAATTCCTTCGTAGACTTTTTTAATCATTTGAAGTTCTTCATTTGTTAAAAGTCGCTGTTTTCGATTGGAATTCTTGCTTCCATGTCAGAAAAACACTAAACGCTCACTTTTATCGCAGAATATAATAAATAAACAACTTCCCGAATCCCGAATCAATCGCACATAACCACAATGTAACGCCACTGGCACGCTAAAATCTGGACTAGACGACGCATGCGTCATTCTATCGATCGATATTGATCCGTGCCGCCAATTGGTGACCAATCGAATTCAAATGTATTTAAAACCGCTTAAAATGATTGGCTAGCTTTGCTACAATAGCGCAGCAGGCAGTACAACCGATTATTATGCGATTTGGAATTCAGTAGGAGAGGGAGTAGTTCGCATTGAACTACTGTTTCTATAGAACGGCACATAAAATTTTTATGCACATAATAGGTGATTACACAAGAAATAGACAAACCGTTGAATAGTTATGGTGGTCTGATATTATATATGAATCACTCCACATTATTTCGACACTGGGGTATACTGCTTTATACTAGCAGTCGCCTTTCTATTTCACTAATCACGGCAGCTTCTTTTTACATTGGGAATGAAGAAATTTTAAGCCCATGTCTTATTTTAATAATTCCCAGTTAGAGCAGTCACATCAGAATGAAGTACATATTAGTTATTTTCGCAGCGGTAATTTTTTGTGAAAATAAAAAATGCTTCTCGGTTTCAAATTGCTGACATTTAAAATTCGTCAACGGCTTGTATTTTTGACCTTTCTGAAATGTTTTAATGAGATTAATTTAACTGATGTTAAATCGTGACCGTGTTACTATTGTGACAAGATAAACGAACAACATAATTCAAACACTGATTAAATCAACCCAAGATTAAAACTAGCCCTGGAACTCTCGTTGCTTATTCATGTCATACAACTACACTATTTTCATTACATAGACCATAAACCAACAGCATATCTGCTTCCTGGTAAGTAAAGTCTGTCATTTTTATTATTTCTAAATTTGAATCATTATTACAACGCATGGAGCTGTACAGACGTAATTTCCTAGACAAAGTAAACTCACTAAATTCGGGGTTTATTTTCAGGAATTCGAGATGGACATGATACTATACAACTCCACATGACATAAGCAACACATGCCTGTTCACCACATGAATAGGCAATTAAATTTATAAAACTAAATTTCTCATTATCAACGACAATAGCCTACCATGACCTACTAACTGTATGTAATGTTGAGTATGTTACTATATATGTTACCACTAACGTAGGGAGGCAAAAGGATGTTAATTACAATCCTTTTTATGTATTACATAGTATCTAAGCCAAGTACATATAGTCATGCCAGAAACTATCCTGAAATCCTATATACATATTTAAAACATATCTATAGAACTTTTTTTAGATGTTAGTCTTGTTTATAAGCACAGTTTATATATTTTTTGTACCTGTTTAATGTGCTTAATATTTTTGTCCTATACTTAACTTAATCCAACGCCCTTGTAGGCATGCAAAATGAACTTAAAAAAAATATCTATTTAGATAATAAATCATAAATTCAATATAAAAAATATACTAATTTTAATAATCATTTTCAGGATAATATTAAAATAACAAAAATAAAAATGTGTTTACCTTCTTGTCCTTTAGACTTTAACTTGGATGATGCTGCTGCCTGAAGTGAGTGAGTTAAATATATATCTCTTTCATCGAGGAAGACTTCACGGAATGCTGGATATTCTCCTGCTAAATCGGCCAATAACTGCTCTAACATATCACGATTCTTGCATTTTTCAATATCTTCAACACTAAAAAAATTAATGGGTGTAATACTTTGATTTGAATGCTTATAGATACATGTTACAAAGTTATTTTGCTAATCACGATCCATTTCCGAATAATATATACTGAGAATAAATTTAGCGAAGAGAATCAGCAAATAATTGGAATTACTGATAAGGAATATTCTGCACATGATTTTTAAGTAAAAATTAAATGATCAGTATTGTAATGACACAAGGGTTTATTAAACTTGAGTAGGTAGTAGAAAACAGATCGTTGGTTTTGAGTTGCATTACAATATCAAATATGGTTAAGAGGATTCAAGTTGTGGTATTATACAGGTATGTATATATGGTCTGGTATAGTATGGTTTAGTGTTACATAAGTGTGAAAGATCATTTTCACTAATTATAAATATTTTAATGTCATATGAACGGATACCTGATAGGATCTTTTGATGTTAACAGATGCCAAGCTAACTTCACAGTTTGAAACCAGGTAAGCCTGGCTAAAGCTCTTTTAAGGGTTATATTTATAGGCCTGTCTCCTAGATGTATACTACAGTTTGGAATTTTCGATGCCTGAAATAACATTATAACAAGTTTATTATGAATTTAGGTAACATACACCTCCTTTAAGTTTGCCAATATTTCAACGTGTCAACTGCAATCATACATTGTCATGGCTTCGAAAGTTAGATCCAGTATGTAACGTGATGCCAGGATGTGTGGAATCATTAGTTGAGATTGTGGCAAATGCAAATGAAACTTGCAGATTAAGGCCCTGGTATCAAGTCTTATGTCAGATTTAACTCTCCTTTTCCATTGTAATTGGAATAACTTAATAAAGGGTGGTCATTCTTAAATTGAAATATATTTGAATATACCAAATTTTACGTGCCAAGGATAGCACATATTGCATGGGTCATCAACTAAGTATTTTACTTAAATAATAATAATGTACAGCAATATTTTATATAACCACAAATAACTATATTTAACATTTTTAAGCAGAGAAAATATATAAAATCATAATACATATATATATTTGTATAACAATTTATATAAACCGGCAAATTTAATGTTTTTTAATGTTCTAATTCTTAATGAATGCTTTATCTGAATAATTAATACTTTATCTATCAGTACCCACAATTCAAATGTGGAAATTACTATATTTATTAGTAAGCGAAAATATTTTTCTTACTTCTTTATAAGCAACTCTAAATTCTCCTCCAGGGGCCATACCAATTTGTTTAGTTAAATGTGCACTCATATTGAGTAACAGAAGGTACATAAGACCGTTATAAAGTCCATTAGATCTAATAGTTGAAATCATTTTTTGCATATCGATATTCTTAGCTTCCTCTAATACGGTTGCTTCATCTAAGGATAAAATATTAGTTCTTGAGCTGCACAATTCTAACACAACCACATGAGGAAGAACATTGGTTATCACCTAAAAAATACTATACAAAACACCTCGAAAATTACAATTAATGATTTAAATAAGACTATAGGACATAAGATTTATTAAGGGAATACTGCATTTATTATGAAATATATACTTTACTTTAACTACATCTTCTTGAGACTCTTTGCTGAAATGTGCTGTACCGATAAGATAAACTTTTGCGCCAGTCTTTTCATATTTTAACAGAGTTACAGTTTCGGGCAGATTACTATCAAAATCGTCTTCAGATTTAATACTTGAAGATGATTCTACATCTCCATAACCTAATATTTCAATAGGTTCACTTTTTTCCGACCCTGAACCATTTTCTGAATCAGTGCCTATTTTCACTGTACTTTCTGATAACTCTAAAATTATATTAAAACACATTGTTAATTAAAGTAGAAAATGCAAAAGGACAATTTATACAAACCGAAATTTGATAATGAGTTATCCATTTTATTTATTTATATTTATAGCTTAAAACTAGTCTAATTGTAATAATAAAAAAAATATAACGAAAAACAAAAACCCAGTTGTCAATCGGTTGACAGATGTCAAATTTTATTGAATGTTGATGATGTTGATTATAAAATTTTAGTTTTTATAGTTGGATATACTGAATGTAGTGAGAATGAATTTGTTTGAAAGGTTTGGATTGGGTTTTCTAATCTCAACCTTTTGGAAGTTCTATATTCCATAGACGAAGAAAATGGAACAAAGATAAATCCGTTCATTAAGCTAATCCATAATTCTGACAAATGTTCATTTATTTTTGTTTGCAGGAGTCAAGACGGCAGGAGTATTGAAATGGTAGGTTAGAAATATAAACAGAATCATAGAAATACATATACATAGAATAAAGAAAATTTATTATGTAATTCCAAAAATATTAATTCTCAATTAGTAATTATGCTGGTTAATGATCTTAAATGATTAGCAACAAACAGCAATGCATTCAATATGTACGAGTAAACCCTATACTATATTGCCTATGGAGTAAATACATACAAAATTACTAGACTCGAGACCCTAATCCAAACAAATCGAACTCCCCATACAATAAAAAAATTACTAGTGTTATATTTTGTCCTTTGTGTCTCGTCCTAAGGTCTCGTCATGTTAAATAATAAATAAATGAAATTTAAGATTAAAATCAGAAGGATCAGCAGTGTGCCTCGTGCGTTGTCTGTTTATCTTTGGCAAAATCGATAGATTTTATTTTTTTCAAGGAAACATCATGTTCAGAGGATTGGTAGATATGCACGTTTTTATTTTACACCTACTTTTATTACATACTTTTTAGTTCTCTTTCATTCTTGGTGTGTACGCGGGATTATATATTAGCCAAAATTATGATGTAAGTACTTCTACATAATATGTAAAAAATAAATTTAAGACTTATAAAAAGTAAAAGTTAACTGTCTAAAACAGGAGTATATATAATTATAATTACAATCAGTGATAACAAAACCACATTTCCATTTTGTTAAAAATAAACATTTTAAATTAAGAATTAACTCAAATACTTTATTTTACAGGTTCCTCGGGTTGATGACCCCGCAGCATTATACGAAAAAATAAAAGACTTTGCTGACAAACATAGAAAACAATAATATTTATTCAGTTAATAGTATATAAATAAAAATGAGAACTAAGTTTAAGATAATATTACTCCTCCTCCTAAATATTCCTGTCGTACTGGTGGCTCAACAAATGCTAACCAGTCGCTAGCATGTGTTGGCAATAAGCCCATACTATGACACTTATAAAGTGCTAAACCAATATTTACGAAATTTCCAAGAATATAAACAATCATCTGTAGTATGGCGCTGGTATTCTCCATCATTTTAAATGTTGCTTTTGTAGACCATATTGCCTGAAGCGGTCTCATAAGTAACATTCCTACCATCATAATTGGAAAAATTGATATCGAGTTTCCTGCCATGTACATTATGAATAAATTCATTGGTACTTGTTTTATAGGTGCTAGAGCAAGATCCCATGATTTTTTTGTAATCAAACGAGATACATCAGTTTTTTTGGAAACTTCACTATTTGAACCTACATTTGACGAACTATATGCGGGTGGGGCAGCTAAAGGTTCGGTCGACAGACGATTAATTCTAGAATAGAGATATATGTAAATCTAATTGATATGTAAAATAAATACTGACCTGACACTATCTAAGCTCCATTTCATTCGACGATTCAATTGCTTAGATGACATGATTCTTTTTTGTAATCACTAAATTTTACTATGTATTAAATAATACCAAAAAATAACAAGCAGGATGAGGTTAAACAATATTGACGTTTTATATTTCATAGAATAAATATAATGAGAATAATTGTAGAGTCAAAAAGATGGCAGAAGTTACGCTCAGCCAGAAGCCACCTATTGAATCGCTGAAACAATTGTTTCAGCGATTCAGTAGGTGGCCATAAATAATGTATGGTGATATTTCAGTAGATATTGTGTAAAATGTACTGTTCCATTTAAATATGGTCAACTAAGACATAAGAATTCTTAACAGGATTATAAAATTATGTTCAAAAGCATACAAGCATATTTAATTGACTATCTAAATTTATAAATTCACAAAATGGATTCTCTATGGTCATTTTGTGTCCGCTAAATTGTTCTCTTGGCATCAGGCACCAACTACGCTGCTGTGAAAATTTCAAATAACCTTTAAATATGGATATGCAGTTATTGTATCTAAAGTCCCTATCGAGAATATATTGGACGAAATAATTTTCTTTTAAAATGTTCAGTTATAGTTTAATCATGACCCTGTTTATTTTCTTTTAGGAACATATGTGCTTGTTTTGTATTCATATAAAATTATTAAATACATAGTAAATTATTAACTTTATAATAGGTATACCATTTATTAGTGTATATTAAATCGATGATACATTGTAATTCATATTTTATTTAAAAAATTATTTAACTTTGTTTATGGTAAACCATGCATCATAAATGGCATAATTAAAATTATTTCGTTAGATCATCTCAACAAAGAGGGACATAGAAATATTAGAGATACATTAATAAGTGGGATATATACCTAAGTCGTACTCCTTTTCTTTATAATTTTTGTTCAACTTGCCTTAACTAAATATGAATTGGTTTGAAACTCAGATCATGAAAGATGATTATTATCTTATTGTCTGTGTTAAGGCAGTTATTAATTCCAGCGATTTTAATCTATCAAATCTTAGTATAATATGCATCCATTTATAATATCACCAAAAACAGCTCATATATTATAGGAGTAAGTTTCAATTGGCATACGAGGATCATGAAACGTTTAACTAAATATCGTTAATTTCATAATTAACGATAATTAATTAATGAAATTAAATAATTCACATTAATTAATTAAATAATAACTTTACTAATTCTATTTTGTAATTGTATACAAGAAGTGTTCCTGGGCAAATGCTTACGAAACTTTTCCTATCCCCCTATTTTCGAGGGTGCTGGAGACGAATCTGGCTTCAGTTTCATCCGCTCGGACACGGTTTTCGAGAAAATGAATTTTTCACTTTTCCGCATGAGGCCATTTTTTCTATCAAATAATTTTCACTTCACACTGTATAGATAGCTAATATTAATACCAATATATGCTACAACACTTCCTTTACACATATCATATATTAAACCGTCATAAAATCTATTAGAAACTTTCGATGTTACTTCAAATGTATACAATGACTTGCAGTTGGCGTCGTCCATTGTAATCGCACGCCCTCCGTGTCATTCGATAAAACTACATACATACAGAGAGGCTCCAAAAGCTACCTTTGAATATTAACAACTAAATACGCTGTTATTTGGAAGGATATTAACCTAACATAACCTAACCTGACTGTCTACTTATTATGGTTAGGTTAGGTTATGTTAGTATCGTTCAAAATAACAGCGTATTTAGCTGTTAATATTCAAAGTTAGCTTTTGGAGCCTCTCTGTATGTATGTAGTTTCATCGAGTGACACGGAGGGCGTACGATAAATTACGATTACAATGGATGACGCCAACTGCAAGTCATTGTAAACATTTGAAGTAACTAAACATCGAAAGTTTCTAATAGGTTTTATGACGGTTTAATATATGATATGTGTAAAGGAAGTGGTGTAGCATCTATTGGTATTAATATTAGCTATCTATGTAGTGTGAAGTGAAAGTTATTTGATAGAAAAAATGGCCTCATGCGGAAAGTGGAAAATTCATTTTCTCGAAAACCGTGTCCGAGCGGATAAAACTGAAGCCAGATTCGTATCCAGCACCCTCGAAAATAGAGGGGAAGGAAAAATTTCGTAAGCATTTGTCCAGGAACACTTCTTGTATACAATTACCCTCTAGGTAAAACATTATTTTACTTCTGACGTATCCAGTTTTTATATCCATTGGTCTGAACAAGTGAACAAAATGATCGAGAACTGAATATCTCACTAGTCAAAATCTGCGGATAGATAAGACAAATTAATACCGCTTTCTATATACTATCTGTGATTGCATGGCTGTCAAAATCGGGTGAGATTTATTTTAAATGAAATGTAGTGGTTAGCAGTGTCACATGTGCTTAATTTAAAATAAACTAGCATTTTATCTATGAATAGAAAAAGGTCATTTATACAGTTTTGCATGTTTCTATGTGTGCTTTTCTGCTAAAAAATGACAACCAAAAATTCAAGACTGAATCTTTCAAGAACGCGAGTTGATAGTTTCAGCTCTATAAATGAAAAACCGGTGGATGATATTTCCCTTCAGTTCTTCTACAATCCACATACCATAACTTTATTATTGACCTCAATTGGAGCTGTGATATATTTCGCATTTGTCAGGTAATATATTTTATATATACATTTTTTAATTCAATACTGCTAACAGATGTTGGTGATGGTAACCAAGATAAATACAATTTAAACATTTGTCTATAATATGTACGCATTAGTGCTATTTTTGTTTTCCACCAAGCTTAGCTAAACACACGGCTTGAATGACTTCTATTTCGTTCCTATCCTGTAATATATCTCGGTCAACTACTTCTTATTTTACTTATGCTAAGTCTACCATATTTCTTCCTTAGATTTCTAAGTTATCGTAGAAAAAAATGTAGGTGTGTAAAATTTCACATTACATGTTGCTTATTATTGCTTTATATATCACCGTAATAATAATGATAGTGTATCAAATTATTATTGTGCACTATTATTGCATTGTGCAGTATATATAATCAGAAAATTGATAGTTAAAGTTCCCGCAGCCCGTATGTGTGAGTAATAAAATTAATTCATAGACTCAGTAACAACAGACAAAGGTAGTTAGATTTTATATTTCATAATACACGTTCACGTGCATCGTCACCTGCAGATAAGTTTTTGATCTGGGGAAGTTATTTGTCCTATTTTAATCCTATTGTTTCATATATAAAAACATGATAAAATACATGGTAGATAATTTCGTGAAAAAATAATACAATGATTAGAAATTTACTTAATATTAGGTGATTATTCTGCTTATTAATAATTTTTTGGAAATAATATATACAAATCAGATTATCTTTTAAGAAATTTTAAGTAAGCTATGCTTAATGTTAAATGCAAAATAATAATATTAAATCATTATAGATCATTGTACAAATTATAATCATTATATCATTAAATTTACCTATACAGTATTTTCATCATGAATATCTATTACTAGAGTGCTTTTGTAAGAAAATGTATAAATAGACTTATGTGATATTACAAAAAACCTTGACCTTTAATAAACTTTGATAACTGAGTTCTTGAGCAAACAATTTTAAAAGTTTGAAATCCACTTCCCCGTCATTTTGTATACCACATATTTACAAACTGGCTGCTTTAACTTACAGGTTCCAGATTTAGTTAAATCAATGCCTGGAATACTCGGATCTTCAATATATAATTTAAATTTTAAAGTCTTTAATATTAATCATACAAATGATTATTAATTAATATGAAATTTTGTTAAAATATCTATGTGCAACATCACTACAATTTTTTTATATGGTTCATGTTTCATCGCGAGTTTTTTTTTTATCAAAAAGCAGCAAAAATATAAATAACTACCCACTTCCCCATCATAACTGTATCAGGTATTCAGAGAAAAAAAAATTGATATTATGCACAATGATATAGAGACAAGCAGAACCATCAAACATTGTCTAGAGCAGAATTATTATTAACACTAACTTTTTTAAAATAAAAGAACTGCATTATGGAATGAGCATATTTGGTTTCTATAACTTCATGTATTTGAATGATGTAAATTGTATTATATATGTACATACAATATATTAAAAACATTGTATTAGGTATGCATTCTTTTTATATTGATTAACTCAATTAATGTGAGTATAACCAGAAATTTTTGTTTGTAGAGACACTGACAATGTGGAGAACAACATATGGTCCGGGATATTGTGTTGCTGCTTTTTTTTTCTTATCATATCAGTGTTGGCATTTCCAAATGGACCATTTACTAGACCTCACCCAGCATTATGGAGAATGGTGTTTGGGATGAGTGTCTTATATTTACTTGGCTGTTTATTTATCCTCTTCCAAAATTATCAAACTGTAAAAAATATACTTTATTGGTTTGATCCGAAGTTAACAGATTTCCACATTGATATGGATAAGGAATATGGGGTAAATTGCTCGGATATTACTGTAGAAAGAATATGGGGTCATGTGGACATATTTGCCATTGGCCATTTTCTTGGCTGGATGTTCAAAGCGATATTAATAAGGCACATGGGTATACTGTGGGCGATTAGTTGTATGTGGGAGATCACTGAACTTGCTTTTGCTCATTTGCTGCCCAATTTCATTGAATGTTGGTGGGATGCTTTATTACTAGATGTATTGATCTGTAATGGGCTAGGCATATGGTGTGGATTGAAAATCTGCAATATTTTGGAAATGCGAGAATACAAATGGGCCAGTATAAAGGATATACATTCGACTACTGGAAAAATTAAAAGAGCCGTACTTCAGTTTACTCCTGAAAGTTGGACTTCGGTAAGATGGCTTGATCCCAAATGTTCTTATATGAGAATTTTAGCACTTTGCCAATTAGTTGTCTTTTGGCAAACTTCTGAATTAAATACTTTTTTCCTGAAGCATGTTTTTGAATTGCCGGCTTCCCATCCTCTAGTCACTGGTCGGTTGATACTAATAGGTGTTATCGTAGCTCCTTCTGTTAGGCAATACTATTGTTATGTTACTGATACAACATGCAAAAGGGTAGGTACTCAGTGTTGGGTATATGGTTGCATAATGGTATCGGAAGCGTTAATTTGTATCAAGCATGGTCGGGAGCTTTTCGAACGTACACAAGCAGTTAACATTGTTGTTTGGTTAATTATTCAGGTTATTATATCGTTGATTTGTGTAATTAGCTGTGTCATGTATGAAAAGTTTTACCCGGATTCCCTTTCTTCAAGAGACATAAGTCCAGTGAAGACAAACACTAAAATAAAATTTGACAGTGGGGATAGTTTCAATACAAAAACTGACTAACTTCAAGTAAAAAGGAAGACATTCTCATTTGAACATGTTCATTTGTTCCTATATTTTTATACAATGTTTTTTATTATTCTAGTCATACCGACTAGCCGTAAGAAATATTAGATGAGTAATAATTTATTGTGAAAATAAATTAAGAGCAGTAGTTTCATAGATATTAGTTTGGCCTCGTTCCTTGTAGTGTCATATCTTTTGTAAAAAATTCGAAATATTAAAATGTATAATATCAAGTGTTATGAATAAAACTTTTTATTTAATTTATTTTCGTTTTATTTTGCAAGAAGCCCTCATAAAATGTATTTATATGTTGTATGTATTTTACAAATATGAGAAGGGTAACTTTGTGTGAAATAAATACTAAATGTTAAGTACGTAGCAAATCAAATCAAATGAACAATAATTTAGTTTTATTTTATGGTACATAAATGTATACCTCTGGGAATAAAATTTTACTTAGCTGTATTATCCTAACAGTATTATTTCATATGAAGTCCATATATGCATATATATTTCCAATATATATGCATATTAGAAAAATATATTTCAGTGTTCTTAAGTTTTTATACCCTCATTTAAAGTGAACCTATTTCTGCTACCTCCAATCTGCTACATTAAAATGAAGAGATGGTATGTCTTCTACACAAACCTTGGTTAAGTTTGTGTAGCTTTTGTGAATCTACTGCTCCACAAGTTGCTAGAAGTTAGCGACCAGCCAGCCTGAGGCTGCCTATCTTAGTAGTTACCACTCTGGTTGTTTTGTGACTTACCAATGAATATGCGCCTAGGTTATTAATCACCCTTAAATTTTTGGTATATTTACGGGAAGACAAAATGTCTTGAAAACAAGAGTGATTCAACATAAAGCTATATTTATACAAATATACATTAGGTATTTAACTATATTAAAATTTATAATTTTTCTTTATTCTCTGCATAAAAAATAGGATGCAAACAATTCAGTTTAAGGTTTTAAGTCTTGTGTAAGAAAAAAATAATATTTAAGTTATCATGAAAATTAACAAAAGAGTAATATTGTAAAAGAATAATTAATATGTATACATATATAAATGAAAAAAAAACAATGTTTAAGCATATATCATAGAATGTTAAGTAGTGTGTCCTTTAATAGCTGACTAAAGTATTAAAGCCAGCTATTATTAGAAGGCAGGAGATTACTTTATATACTATAGGCACTATAGCATATATTAGCATTGAAAGGTTAGAATAAAACATAAAAAACTACATTAGTAACTACTTATTGTTGGTATTTATGGCGACTACATCATCACCACTATTTACATACATTTTGTTTAAAATTAATTTTGTAATTAGAGTTTTTCCCTTTTAATGCATACTTACACCAACTAAGTAGTATATCTATATTGGTTGTGGTATATCTACAATTCAGTTTACGCTAACTAGGTACTATCATTTTTTTTTCCCCAAAAAAATCATGAATTTTCTGGTTCCCATAAAATTGGTGTACGAGCGCCTATGATATATTATTTAATCTTGGTATAATAGGTCACCAAATTTGGGGCTTATCATATTGATTTATTATCACAATATATGTTTCAAAAATACTACACTTATATGATGGTATTTCGTGTTGTTTATTAAACAGCTTGTTCAAGCCAATTTGGTCTAGTATAACCCACATTTTTAAATAATCTTCATACTATTTTTCGTAGATATTTCCCCTGGAAAATCAAATGAACAATATGAACAATAATCCAGATAGGTAATTGATGTTTTTGTTTTGCAAAAATATTGCTTTACAACCGTTTGATAATTCACGTGTTATAAATAAAACTCATGTTTCTTCAAAGGGCACAAACCCACTAAAACGGCCACTAAATATTCAGCCTTTAATGTATTTTCCGGCCTTTATTAAAAGAAATATTGAAAGTTTTTCTTACATTCTTGGGCAAACAGAATTTCAAAAAGGTCTAGAACATAAGAATTCATCTACTATACCTACCGCTACAACCTTACCCTTTAGAGAAAATATGCTCGTATATTCCCAGTCCCTGTGTTATAATTTCAAACCATTTGAATTCTCCGGTTGAAAATATTACCCTGTAAATACATACCTCCATTAAATAAATAGCCCCAATAAATAGTTATTGGGGCTATTTAATGTAATGAACCATTGGTCTTTTATTTTTTCACCTATTAACATACTTTTGGTAATATGTACCTACTGCAAATATGCCAAAACACTAGTCTTGGTAGGTATGTGTACAGGTAACGTTAATATGCGCATATCTCGATTATCGAGGTTAAACCTCCTACATGGTTTAATCGTCGTATATGAGGCAGACCTTATAATTTATATCTACAATTCTTGAGAAGGCGCTATTTTTTGTTCTGTCGTCTTAAGACTTCATTATTTAACAACCTAAAGCCTTGTTCCCACGGCGTGTGGCTTGACGAGCCTGGTCTGAAGTTTGTCATATTTCACGTTGTGGGAACGTAAAGTCTCATTATTGCTTGAGGTGGCTTGACCTTTCCCATGCATTGTCGGTAAATATTAGGACATAAAAGACTTGGGCTCGACGGATGACAAGCTTCAAGGCATCCCGAGCACTCGTTCCCAGGATTTGTTATGGTTTGTTGCAGTTGTACAGGTTTATTCTCAAAGTTTTCTGAACGTTTTCAGTGGGTGATTTGGGATAATTATGGATTAATCCAATAATGTTATTATGGAGTTTTTGGACTTGTATGAGAGAGAACCTTCTATCTAGAATCCGCAAAATGCTGACTACGAAGATAAAAACAAAATATATGATGTTTGGAAGCTAAACAAGGAAGCATCAGTGTTGAGTGTCCTTTAACAGAGCTGAAAAAAAAGAAAGAAAACTTGATGGCGACTTACAGAATGTTGGGGTTCATTATTATAAAAATTTAATAATGCAGAGGGTGCATTATTAAATTAGTTAGGTTAATCGAGTGAACACTCGAGATTCGCCAAGCCACGAGTATTTCCGCGGCATGGAAACGGCTTGCGGTCAGAAATTGACACACAACAAGTCTGTGAGTACGTTCGTCGAGCCACAGGCCGTGGGAACAAGGCTTAACAGTATACCTATAGCTACATCGACTGCTATATTCCTAGCATTGGAATAATTTAACGAACAATTACTAATAGATGGACTAATATTGCTTGAACTACCTTCTTACATTAAGTCCCTTGAAGATATTTTAGCAATAATCAAATCTGATATAAATTATAAAAAATCATAGATATATAAGTACGAAATACCTTTGTTCCTAATAAAGCCTCGTGCATCCGATATCCCAACAATTTTAAATTTTCGTATGTAAACATTATATAGTTCACACAGATAAAGTTTTCGTAAAATGTACATCAGTCAAACATTAAAATGATTTTAACCCTATACGGCATCGGCTGCATTATTAAAATATTCAGAAGAAAATTGGCGCTAAAAATACGCCAATGGCCGTGGTACCACCGTATCGTTGGAAATCGAATGCATGGGACTCCAGCCTTAATGGTAGCATATATCAACGTTGAAATTTTAAACGTTATGCTAAGTAATTAGTAATTATACCAAGAAGTGCTGTCACCTAATCACAACTTCTGAGTTTTAAATCTTTATCGGATTAACAACTGAAATTAACAGTTATAATGGGTTATACGACAATAATGTGTTTTATATCAGTGTTGACAACTACAATGTATTTCATTGTAGTTGGCAACACTGACAATTATATCCAAGCCTACATGTACCTACTTCAGAGATCTCTTCAAATATCTAAAGAAGCATATCGGTAATCTACAGTTATTAGCATTTGAAGAACTTCCAGGTATTCTGTGACTCACGGTAACACGCTATAGCTCCTCAATTATCAATTAATGGATTAACTGATTCAAACTAATCTTCTGCTTAGAAAATCAATTAGTCGACAAATCTAGCGCTGCAATTGAAAAATTGGTAGAAGGAACCACCGATATTTAATTGAAGCGCGATACGATGGTGTGTTGAGCACTTGAGCAATGTAAATAAATTTCACATAATATATATAAATAACTTTGTAAATAAATAAAATGAGTTTATTTTCCATGCAGGAAGTCAAACATGCGAATAAATACAAGACTATCAAATATTCCTAAACTCATTTTCACAAATGCAATTATGCAACAAAATTGTAATTGAAACATAATACATAGTTAATTCAATTCCCTAAATTAATCCCATAACTTGAGCCAACACACAAGTTGAGGTATGCGAGTTATTCGTAGATGAAATACGCTATAACTTCTTTTCACTTCAATCCCGTTTTTTATACCACTTTTTAATGTATAAATAATATAAAGATACATATAAATATAAATAAAATATAAATATTTTGTATCTCGTTTGGGAAGTTTGAAATAAAAATAATTATATGAAAATTGAAATAATAAGAGCTGAAATGTAGTTCTTCTTCGCATCCTAGGCCTCTATTGACCAGATACATAATTAAATCAAAAATGAATTTAGTATTTTCTATATTTCCAGGAAATGTATTGGAAGTATCTCATTACTTTCTTATCATATGGTACATATCTTATTCTGATATTGATATTTGTAGTTTGTCAAATATGCCTTGCTTTCTGTATTTTGTAATACATATAGGTATTTTTAATATAATTTTTTAAATGTTGGTAATGGAATATCTATTTTTTTTATTTAACTATTTTGTTGTAATACCTATGTTTTACTTGATGTATTTTAAAATATACACTTTTTGTTGTTTTTAAGTGTTTTACTTTAATTATCCAAACAGTTCTAAATTTAGTTTCCAAGAGATGATTTTATTTTCCTATAGGTAGGTATATCTTTGTAAAATAATATACTAAAACTGATATGTGTTTTCAATTATAAAATAATTTGGTAATTAATCAATGCATGTATCAATTGGAAAAACCAATTCCGTCTATTTTATAACAATAATAAAAATTTTATTAGGTACCTCTGAATTCGAATATTGGATGATTTTATTATCAGGTAATAAATATTTATATTTCTTGGTAGAGACAGATGAAAAATTAATACCTACTGATAACTAAATTACAACGTCTATATAGGTAAGTATTATTCCTATCACGTACCTACTTACTTATACTACCCACTATAGTAAAAAGAGCTAAGAACAAAGTATCATCTATCAGTTGTTACTTCTGAGGTATGGCAAGAGTATTTTAAAAATAGAGAAGACAAAAAGAAACAAAAACATTTAAAATTTCCATACGACTTAGAGACGAAATGACAGAAAAATCAACTGAAAAGAACGAGAAGTAATAAAGAAGGGATGGTGTGGTAGGTACAGAATGCGAAATACTTATTACTAAAAGAAGCGATTTTCTCTAAGGGGTAAGGTTGTAGCGGTAGGTATAGTAGATGAATTCTTATGTTCTAGACCTTTTTGAAATTCTGTTTGCCCAAGAATGTAAGAAAAACTTTCAATATTTCTTTTAATAAAGGCCGGAAGATACATTAAAGGCTGAATATTTAGTGGCCGTTTTAGTGGGTTTGTGCCCTTTGAAGAAAAATAAAACCTAGACTTGTCATAAATCTCAAGTTCATCGGAGAAACAATTTTTTTTAAGAAAAGCCAAATGGTTATCTCAATACAGCACACAGTAATTGTATCAAAATTCAATATTTCAAAAAGGTTCCAGTTAAATGACTCAAATAATGGCGAATGTTTATGCTATCATGTCATTTTGTTTGTACATAATAATTCCTTTTAAAAATGACATGGTAACCTGCTAGCTCTCATTATTATTGAGAAATATATTTTTTAAATGTATTTCTCAATTTAAATGTAAATAAGGTACTGGGACAAAATAATTTACAAAGAAATACATTTAATAGGGGGTATGTACTTTTTTTAAAAATAAAACTTTCTTGTTTCTCAGGAAAAGTAAAACAAACAATGTATTACTGCTCTTTATATTGACAACAAAATGTAAATGAACATTATGAAGTTCTCCGCAGATTTTTTAGATCTATGTAGTTTTAAGCTGAACTTATTAATTCTTAAATTTGTAATAAAAACAATTTATTGCTTAATAATAACATTAATGACTCGTACCTGATTTTTTATTTATATTTTTTATAAAAAAGTATATAAAAATGTAAATGTACTATTCATTTCATCGCTATTTGCCAAATAAAAAACTCTTATCTTGCCGATAAACGGAACAGTCTACTTGAGATAAGTGCCACGGTATAGGTATGAGATAAGAACCGTTTGGGATATTTTATTTGGCAAATAGCGATGAAATCAACTATATTTAGTACATACGTTGATAGTTACCTATATTTAAAAAACATATTAATAATGTTTTCGTTCGTTCAAACAAATATTTTTTCTCAGTGTAGATCTGGTAACTCTCTTAACTTTAATTAAATGTAAAATGTATTCGACGGATTTCAAAATTTCCCAGTACTCTATTGAAAGATTATTTTAAATCAAGGAACCCCTTTCTCTGCATAAAATCATATTCTTCCCCATTGGGTTAAATATAACACTCAAAAACAAGTGACTATTAAGTTATAATTATCATATATTGGAATAATATTTTCTCTTTCGATAGTCGTGATACTTAGTATTCTCCTTATTAAAAAGAAACAAAAATTGACATTTATAATGTGTCATTAATATTTTTGTTTGATGAAACGTTTTTCATTCTGAAACTGAATAACTGAAGTTTGGTAAACTTATTTGTAACTGTAAAAAATAAGGAAAACTATGGAAGTTGTTATTTAATAGTCAAATTTGTTTTTTCGTTTGGGTTTCAAAAAAAAAAAATGAATATCATAGCAACTTGTAGATATAAAAAAGGTTTAGGTCTATTCCTCGTATAATATATTCGGTCTGTTAGTCTATTTTCTGTTCGATGTGTTTAAAACAGAATATACAAAAGAATAGCATATTAAAGACACATTATTTTAATTTTAAAAATACTGATATTTGATACTCTGAAAAAAGAAATTCTTTGAATCTATAATTTCATTTAGTTACAAGAATATTATTTATTCTTTCTTTCTTAATTCTAAAGAAATAGTATATTTTACTTATGAAATATATTATCATATGATTAATATTTTAAATCAATAACTCACTTTATTATAGTGAGTTATTGATTTGATATAAGTATGATTGATTATTTTTTCGAAAGAAATACATTTATTGCGCTAATACATATATGGTATTTTATTGATTCTACTGAAAGAAGGAACTTATTTGTGGAAATGTTTTTTTTTCTATACATGTATGGGCTATAATAGGTATTGGAATCGTTAAAAGTACCTACCATTAAGAAATAATCTACATAATTTATGCGAGTCGGATAGGATCTACCGATAAAATATGTATATTCAATCACGAAAGAATAGAATGAAATGCGTTCGATATATTTCTGTGTCACATAGACAATATTGAATTAATTCTTCAGTTAATTATTGGCCAATAGGCGAGACTATTTTTGGACCAAAATCATAATTACATCTAAAAATTAATGCAGTATTGCCTATATTTAAAGGGAACGAATCGAAAGGATCTCATTACATTATTTCTTGATGGTACTTATACAATTGTATTTTTCAATTTGTAAAAATCAATATATTTACTGGACATAGGTATTTGGAAATGCTTATAACAGGTGTAACTCCAATATAATGAGCGGGGAAGGGAGTTGCAAAAGTGTCTGAATAAACGGGAAGACAATAATATATTTTGATGGGGAATATGCAGGGAAGGATAAATTAAGAATGTTTCAGTGTTATTACATTTAAAAGTGATTGCAGAAAGATTGCAAAATCTTGACACATTTTGAATTTTCTGCACGTTCTAAAACGAAAATGTGAAAATATCGACCGGATTTTCTATTTAAAGATGTAGGGGAACGATAGTTAATTTTTAGTTTTCAACTGACACAAATGATGTTATAGAATTTTAAAAGATTTTTTACTTTTTTATCAATTCTTTTCTTGTGAAAATAAACATTTTTTAAATCATTTTGATAATCCCAGAAAAAACATTAAGCATATCAGTCAAAATCATAATCTTGTTATAAACATTTCTGCGTGTGCATTTAATAACTATATCAATTATATAAGCATAGTATGCTTACTATTTACTTTAATTAGAATATAAATATCACTGTAAATATGATTCACCGCCACTATAATAGATTAGTATATGTAGAACTCGAGCACGACCAATTATTATGTACAACAAAACAGCAATATAACATTACCTATTTCATTTCGCATACGCGCATGTGAAATAAAATATATGCCCCTTCTCTACGCCCATGTATTGAGATTACATATAGAGATTATAATTTCTTTTAATTATACGTAATACTAATAATAAATGTGATGAAACGAGTGAACTATTTTGCAAAAAACGGACGACCTTTGAAACGAAGATTCTTCTAGCCGATGAAAACGCTATTAGCCAAGCAATTTCTCGTTTCGCTGCGATACAAATGACACGAGTTAATTTCGCAAAGAAGGTGCGTTGCAAAGGCGGTGGGCGTAACCGGGCACACACCCCCGCGGCACGACCAGCCCCTGCAGCCACAGGGACGATGTTGAACTATCGTTACATGGCATGTCAAATAGCAATTCGAATTTTAAACTGACTTATCTAGATCACGGTAGCTGTGCGCTGATTAAATGCAATAGAATGTATTTCACGAGGTGCACCACAAATTATTAAAACATTTATTCAAAAACGGCTGGAAGATCAAACTGCATCGTGTCAACTTTGAGTACTTATTTACCAAATAGCGGACAAGCCCATCATGTGGGTCAACGTGCAGAAGCGGTGCCGAGGGGAGTGGCGGGACAACGTAATTTGAGACGGCTGACGCCCCTTGGCCCACGGCTGTACTTCGAACGGTTCAGGAAACAACCGACATCGGAGAAAGCCCTAAACCATCGCCAGAGGCGTCCCACATACGTGGACATTCACGTTACATGCATGTGGAAATTCATGGTTCCTGCGGCGTTAATCAAATATCTATCTTCACATAAATTATTTACAAGTATTAAATATTTTGATTATAAACTGATAAGGAAAAAATCGATTTGTTTATTTTGGTGACCTTACAATATAATAGGTGCTGTGAAAATTATTAGAAAAAAAAACACTATCAATGGAAATGTTGTCGTTAAAGTTCATAACAATAAAAATACAGTTAAAACACAGTGTCCATTATGAATGAATATGTCAATAAAAATTGCAGATAACGGTGATTTAACATGTTTTATGAGGAAAATACGACAGTGTCAAATAAAAATGAATTATCTATACCCATTATACATGAATGCATTATTATATGTATTTTGAATGTGCGTATTATTTAGTGTAATCCGTTGTACATGTATACCGTAGTGTTTAGTGTATGTATCCGTTGTACCCGTTGTCACATGCACACTTATAACTGAACATATGTTGTGGTAAACTCACAAGATAAAAAATTAAGGTAGATACACCTATATATTACTTGGTGTCTTAGTTATGTTTGACATCTAAAATTACTATGATACTTCAAATTTGTTCAAAACAGTTATTTTTAATTGTTTAACTTGGACTAATTTTGTACGAGTTGTATCATTTTACATGTTGCTACATGTAACGTTTTATATATTTTTTATAAGTCTGCATAAGTTGTAATAAAATATTAGTTTTTTTTATGTGGAACGTTCAAATCCATGTCTGATAATTAACTGTCACCTCAGAACCAAGTACCTTCCTTAGTGTAAACACAATGAATTATATTAGTTCGTTACTATATGCGATATTAATATTCGCAGCCGCAAAAATAAATGTATTTTATATCATATTTCAACAACTGATTTCAAATTTTGGAATTACTGATATTAAATGACGTTTAATGATATCTACAGTTCATCCTTTTATTTACGAATTCGAATATAAATATAATAATTTAGGTGTAAGTTGATGCCTTCAATAAACCATATGGACGCCAGCGCCCCACCACTGGATGGCGATTGCAGCCGTTAGTAGGAGACCTGAACTGGGTATGCGATCCGAATCCCTCCCTACCAAAGCCAGTCCCAGAATGGCGTGGTTTGTGCCTTGTTCGCCCAGCCTGTAACTTATAGAATTTAGCCAGTCTTGGGTAAAATACATCACGCCCAATTGGGTATTTTGTCAATTAGCAGTGTCCAAGAGCTAATTAACAAAAATTAATGATAAAATAGTGAAAGAAGTGCAGATATCCAAAGTGAAACATCGATTGACGTCGCGAGTGCGTGATACAAGCACGGTTTACAACACACCAAACCGAAGTGTAGTAAAACTTAACAATGCACATAAAATTTTTAAGATTGGCGAACAATTATGACATCTGAAGTGCAGGAAGTTCGAGTGGAATACGTTGAAAATTCAACACAGGTGAGTACCGTCTTCGGTTTATCGAGTTTGTAATTTAGTTGTGAACTACGGCAAGGGCGGGCGGGCCATGACGTTGCTGTGGGAGTTGCTTTGTCCTGATTTCAGATAGGAGAGGAGGTCGAACCTTCGCTGCGTTCGGAGGTCGGGGCTCATCCTTGGTTTGGGTGCCCAACTCCTATTAACTAAATTAGTCTATGGGTGGGTTTTTTTGCACCCAACATCCAATAATAGCCAGGACAAACATAATATTTACATTTTTTATTTTTTTCCCCGGTTTTTTGAACTTCTTGCAGTAAATAGTGGCTTATAATTTGAGAAGGAAGACTTAACGCGACACTTGCATAAGTCACATGACTGCAATATTCACGAGTACAAAATTACTCTGAACTGAATTTGTTTTCCGGTTGGTTTCACACAAAATTAATTAAACATACCTACCTGAATAGTTTTGCCTACAAAACATAAGTCCAATTGAAATTAAAATCAATACACCAATCTACCTAGTTTCGATAGGTATACTTAAAACTATACGAGTATATGTATATGGAAGACCACATTTCATGTTTAAATTACCACCTTAAGGATCCTAATAATGCACACAATTTTTTGCGAAATCTAAACCAATCGTTCAAATTTTATAAATTTGTAAGTACACTTTTTGAGTTACAAAAATGTATTGAGAAGCAAGTCTTTACAACATTATAAAACCCACGTTTATTTGAGGCATTATTCGGATCCTTAAGGCTGTAATATAACCAGGAAAGTGGACTATTCAATATACAATTTGCATAAGTACCTGCTAAGGTATTAGATACTACCTAAGTATCGTAAAATAGATATTTATAGACATTTATGTATGTACCAATTTCGCCGAAAACTAAATACATACCTATGAACGATGAATACCTAAGTAAAGTTTGAAAATTGATACTGATTTGAATTTTGATACTGTAAGATATAATTGAAATTAGAGAAATGAACTGTAAAGTAAAAAAAAACAAGTTCAGTAGCGCAACAAAAGATGGTTGGTAATGGTTTTAAATAAAATTGTTTAGACATCAAAATGTTTATACCGATTTTTATGTAAAATAATTGTATGTCTAAATAAATACGTTCGAATATACACAAAAAACACTTGTTTTTAATAATTAATTTGCATTAAAAAATAAAACAATTGCCATTTACATGCAGACAGCGGTGTTATAATGGTACATGGAAATTCTTTTTCAAAGGAATTTTATTTCAAACAGACCTTTTCAAGTATAATTCCTTGCATGCGAAGGGAACGATCTATCTACGAAGGAAACAAACATGTACCTGTGTATATTTAATTCTAATGTAGGTATGTGTAGGAAAGTAATATTTAATAAATAATTTTGCTGAATTGCTTATAAAGATCTTAGGTTACACACTATCAGCACAGGATAATCCATTATCAGAGTAATATAATATAAAGTATACTTATATTGTTAAGAGAGATCACAATGTAAATGCGTAACAAAAAAAAACATACCCAGTCATGTAACATATACTTAAACCAATCCAGTAAAGTTATAGTCTCAATGTCATTGTTTTGGCTACAAGAGTGGAATAAGACATAAATATTGCATACCAAGATACACAAGAAATTTACCGATCGCCGATCTACACCGAGAAAAAAGATTTCGTAAAATACGACAACAAAGTACCTACCTATTAGGCCATAAAAATATTAAAATTAAATTATTTGTGAAATAAACACTACGTAATAAAATAAAACTATCGGGTTGTTTTATTACGTTATTATTATTTTCAGAGAAAACAAACTATAATCATTTTTACAGAAAAGAAAATTTATCAGAAATAAATATCGCCATTTAATAAAATTTAAGTAAACTGATCGAGGGTTGTTGTAAATTGTTGTTTGTTTGTACTTTAAATAAATATTTTCTAACATTTCATAAACCATTTTCTCTGGGTATATAGCTGAGAAAAATGTTTATAGCCTACAGAAAAAATATTCTAGATCTAGACTCTAAATATTACATCTTTTCTACAATCACCGCAATCAATAACTAAAAATTACTTGCCTGATTTAAATTTCGAGTTATAAAATTTCAAATTTTATTTTTGTCGGTACGTTTTCACCATTTTTACCATTTTCGTTGTTTAAGGGACTTTTGAGGCAAATCCAGCGCAGCCTACAATTCGAATAAGTTGAAAAAACTTACAAGTTACGTCGTAAAGTATTTTATTAAACATAAATCACAGCTACGTTTCAATTAGAAATATGTACATTGATTTCTTTAATTAACAATATTCAATGTGTTGGAAAATATATGGTTTCTATTTATTTTATAATTAAAATATTTGGTATACATATACCTACCTGCAACTTTTTTCCCATTTTTCTAAATGTCTATGATTAAAAGTGTTAAATCGTCTGTCATAAAAGTATCACTTTTCATTTTTAAATTGACGTCATTATTTAATCTGAAATGTGAAAGATGACCTACGAAAATTGCGAAAATGCAATATGTTGAAATGCTTTATCGAAAGTCATTATCATTCTGATTACGCATCTGAAATATATGGATATCAATTGCAATCGAAATCCAATCTAATAAAACTATGTTGAAGAAATTAAAGAGAAAATCTCATGAACGAAATTGAATATTTGACTATTAAATTTAAATTAAAATAAATGGTCATCTGAGACTTTAAATACCTACACAAATTACAGCTGTTCGCAACAATACTAACTGCATTACGTAGGTATGTGACTATTTAGATTAGAATAACAGAATTTTTCTTCGTTCATCATTTCATCCATATTATTATAACATTTCTTGTACAAATTGTTCCAATTTGTCCCCAAAAGAAATCGAGTAGCATTAAATCTGGTGATCTTGGTGCCATCTCACAGGCTTGGTGTGTGCTGTGAAATAAGACATGTTATTGGTGGAAATTAATGGAAAATTGTCTAAAAAGTCTCATTGTCTAAAAAATTACATGTCGACTTAAAACTAAATATCTTTTAAATAAGACATCATGTTATTGGTGGAAAGTAATGGAAAATTGTTTAAAAAATCTCATTGTCTAAAAATAACACGTTGACTTAAAATTAAATATCTTTGTCCAGTAAGATTGTCTTGATTTTTGGAAATTCCGACACTGCTAATATAGGCTTCGTCTGGATGGGGCTGGAAATTACGTGGCTGGAGAAGAAAGGATCGTGCTGACCTTTTTGGATTGTCACGTAGGTACCTACCAATACCAATTATAAAAGATTACTCATGCGGAAAATTTTCAAGGGAGGTTAACCTTAAATACCTTAAAACGAAAGGTACTTTCAGAGATACATCCTCCAGGCGATCGACGATTAACATAATACGAGGGTAACGAAATACCAGGGTTACTAATAGACCCAAGGAATTCTGCATATTCCAACAAATTTCATTCTTACGCAGGGAAAAAGAATTTTTAAATCAAAACAAAAACTTTACTTCAAGGACATCAGTTTTGTACATCACAAACAACGGATTTGAAATACCAAAGAAATAATTATTTGAATTAATAATTTCCATTGTTGAGTCAACTGCTTCTACTATATTATATAATATGAAATAGTTTTTTTAACCCAAGAAAATATAATTGCCTGAAATATAATAAATATTTCTTAGCATAAAAAATTGCTAAAAACTTTATAAAAACTATTTTTTACTCAAACGAAGTAAAATAAAAAAACTTAAAAATATTTCATTGAATTAAAAAAATGTAGAGTAATAAAAGTCAAGATCTAAGTACTAGAAATGGCCAATTTAATTCTTAAAAGGCATTACTTTCATTCTTAATTAGTCAAATTTCTCAACAATAAACCGATATCAATTTGACTACGTTTCTGTCAGTTGCCAGCTCTTATTTTAATGCTAAAATAATCATAGACGTAGGTATGTTAGTTTTAATGCAGAAGGGACTTAATTTTACTTCCCTGACTAACTGCACTTTAAATTTAATTTACTTAGTGCTTATAGCATGTTGTCTAGTTCATACTGTTTACTTTTTAAATCTATCTTTACTAAATAATGGACATAAGCCAAATATGAATGTAGAACAGGTGTTTAAGGTATAAGAAGATTTAATAAGTATCACTGAAAATGAATGTAATGAGACGCTTCTCATTCACTTCCGCAAAACGAATATCAGCATAAAATTACAAACTTATTCTATATAACGAAATTGAACAAGAAAGACGCGAATTAGTTTTGATTGAGAAAGCGATTAAAATTTATGTGTGATGTTATGGTTATTCATATCGTCCCTAAGAACGTGAACTATTGTATCTGACAATTTTTGCTGCC
This sequence comes from Rosalia funebris, assembly GCA_037954035.1. NCBI lineage: Eukaryota > Metazoa > Arthropoda > Insecta > Coleoptera > Cerambycidae > Rosalia > Rosalia funebris. The sequence goes on along the minus strand of JAZFAV010000010.1, from coordinate 7,716,046 downwards.
AATTCGAGTTATGTCCAGCTTTTACAATTTCAGGCATCTCTTTTTCATCTCCCGAAATGGTATTCCTGTTATGGGCAGAATAAGAATACTATTGTTGTTGTCCAGCTCCTGTATGCTTTGATGATTTGTCCTAAGTTCAAAGAAATAGGTATCCCTTAGATACTTCGAAATAAATCATGGATAGAACAAGGGTGATTCTGTCCACATGGAATGTCGAAAGCTAAGAATGTTTTTTCACTACTTCTCAATTATTATCCATAATTAGTTTGACGAGTTAAAAACAACCTTATACTGTTACATCCATAAGATAAATGGAATTTTTATATTTCATAGTCTAAGTTACGATTCGTATCCATTTGTCCAAGTAGTACAAAAGAGAGGAGAAAATATATGAGAGGAGAAAAAAGATAAATGAATGAGTATATATTATCACCATCATCATCATCATCATCATTTACTCGGACTATTACATTTTTGTTTTTATAAACTCCTTTTTCAACAGTTTTTGTAGATAACATTTTATTTTACCTCCTTGACGACTTACCTCATATATGTTTTTAATACGTTTATATTTTCTTCTAAATTTAATGACATATCGAAACAGGAATTTGATGAAATATATTTAATATAGACCGTATATTAAATATAATGTATATTTCATAAAATTTCTGTTCTTCCTAAAAAGATACGATCCCTTTTTGAATAAATAAATAAAATAAACTGAATGGCCATCAAAACCTCTCAAATATCATTAAGGAATTTTCCTATAAGTAGAATTCAGTAACACTGAAAAGTTAACTAAAGCACCGACAACAAGTAACGAATGACAAAACAATTTTAATGGAACCTACACCGAGAAAATGGATTCTTTGAACAACAAATATTATTATTTTATTTTATTCTATTCAGTATTCTTTGTTCGAAAAACAATTCGAATAAGTTTCTTGTATAAAAAAAGTCCTATTTATATGAATTATTGAAAGTCGTAATTTTTTTAGCAAATAATATTTTTTTTAATTGGAGAATCCTTTTTGATTATGTAGTTCAATTACGTCGCCCCTTGAACATTTCATATAATATCTGAACCGGCAAATATATTTCCAACACCAAAATATATATTTATATTTAACGAGCTTCAATGTGTGTGCTGGTAAAAAAAATCTACAATGAGAAAAGGGAAGCTGTAAGCTATAATTAATAATAATTATTTGGATCATTTAAGAATTGTATTGTTACACGTATATTCTGTGTTTGGTAATATATAAGATATAGTTTTTAAGGTAATTGGTTTAATAAAGTAAAGTATCAGTAAGGTAATAAAAATGGATTTAATGTATAGATAAAAAAACTATTAAGTAGGTATATATGAATTGTATTTCTTTGATTTTAGGATAAAGATAACAATCTTTATCTTAATATCAAAGAAATACAATTCATATATAACAGTTTTTTTTTTCTATACATTAAATCCATTTTAATTCGAAAATAGAATATTAACCGAATAATATACGAAAAGGATAAAATCTATAGAAATTGAGATTATGTATTCAAAGAATTTCGTTTCTCTGTGTAGGGCAAGTGTTAGCTAGTCAAGTAAGTATTCCAAAGTATGTTATGTTCAATATTCTTCTGTAAATTCGTGCCACTCACAAAATAAAATACAGTTTCACTAAGACTGTTACTTTTAGTGGACACTTTACTGGGCCAGGTCACTAAAGATATTCACCAATGAAATGACCAATTCTTAATTCTAAATGATTGCTCGCTATTAATTAATATTCTCTCAATTTATTGCCATACACCATGTACCATTAAAAAAGTATGTAAAGAGTTACTTCCGATACGTTCCTCTGAAATACAGATAAAATAGTTTTCATTTTTGCATTAATTATTCTCTTAGTTTCAAAATGGTTGCGCCCTCTATTGACTAAAGACATAATTGACTCTAAAATTAATTCAGTATTGCCTATACTCCAGGAAACGTATTGAAAGTATATCATTACATTTTTTTCTCAATAGTGCATACATACATTAAATGCATAATATTTCCCATGTACCCAGTACCATATACCTACCAACTTATTTCTTACATCTGGAGGTAATATTAAATTATATCGCTAGATATGTATCAATTTAAGCGAAATATTTGTAAATTGAGTCACCAATCAATTGTTTTCATAATTTGGGCAACTTACTCGTAAGTCATATACGACTGACAGTAAATGTCAGTCGTATTTCCTTGTTAGTTGAAAGTGAGAATCTAATGAATTTCAGATAGGAAATATGAATTCTAGGTATGCCAACAAAGACTTGATATTTAAACGATTCGGCCTAATAGGCTGTATGTTAGCTGTATCTCAGGTACACCAATGTGTATTTTTAAGCGTAAATTTCACCCAACTTTTAAAGCTCACTCTTATACAGTCCTATTCAAAAGTCCCCTCCCCCCTCTTATCTTTTTAACGATTATACATAAACTAATGAAATTTGGTAACTGAATATTAAGGGTTGTAAACTTCCCTACTAGTGATGATAGATGACGTATGCGTCAAAGATGACGTCACAAGGTCATTGTGACCAATAATTTTAAATGGAACCCTATGGCAAGCGACACCTTTTTTAAAAGGTATCGAAAAAACGTATTCAATGATACTAATATTGTTTGTATTTATGGTAGTTTTGATGGATTAAATCAGTAATCAGTAAACTTAGATAATAATTTTAATTACAGATTCAAGAATCAGTACCTACTTATAGTAATTGTTCGAAGTGAGCTCCATCTACTTCCTGACAGTAAAACATCCTATTGCGAAACTCTTCTCGTACTTTTTCAAATGTGTCTGCGGAAATAGCCCTACATTCTGTAACAATACGTTGTTTTAAAACATCAATATTGTCAGGCTGAGTGGCGTAAACCTTCGATTTAAGATACCCCCACAGAAAAAAATCTAAAGGTGTGAGGTCCGGTGATCGAGGCGGCCATTCCATTGAACCTCGTCGTCCAATCCATCTACCAGGATATTCTTCATCCAAATACCGTCTTACTGCACCGTAATAGTGTGGAGGAGCACCATCCTGTTGGAATGTTATTTCCAAAATGTCGAATTCATCTTGATTATCTTCCAAAATTTCAAGGATTAACGGTTCTATTGCATTTTGCAACATCTGCAGATACACCTCACCGGTTAAGTTGGTATTTAAAAAAACAGGCCCAACGATGTGGTTTCCCAGTATACCTGCCCAAACATTGACCTTCTCGGGATACTGAGTATGTGTTTCACGAAACATGCGAGGATTTGCGTCACTCTAATATCTCACGTTTTGTGTATTTACATTTCCATTTAGATAGAAAGTACTTTCGTCACTAAAACAAATTGTTTTGACATAGTCTGGCTGTTGGTTAATTTTAGTCTCCATATTTTCACAAAATTACAGTCTTCGGTCTGGATCGTCGTCTGAGAGTTGATGAACCATTTTTAATTTGTATGGGTGAAATTTGTTTTTTTTCAACACCCTGTGCACTGTACTTTGACTGACTTCACAGGTTGATGCAACTTGAGTTGTTGAAGAAGTAGGATTTACTATTACTTTTGCCAGTATATCAATTTTTTTCTCATCAGAAATTTGTGGTCTGCCAGATCGTTTTGCATCATTAATACTACCCGTTGTTTTAAACTTACGAAGAAGCTCTCTCAAATAAGTCCTCGAAACTGGGCGATCGGAAAACCTTTCATTAAAAATGCGTTCTGCTGCATGAATATTTTCTCCAGTTTCACCAAGTATTAGGATCGCTGCTACTTTATCACCTAAAACACGTACCATTTCTCTTCTTGAAGCACTTAAACGTTCAGCTCACAACAGTTTAACAAATTATTGAATGTACAAATATTTTAAAATTACCACAAGGTACTAAAACAGTTAAACGTTCGATCAACAATACACAAATTATTAAATGTATAAAAACTTTGACAGCTAAAAAAACATCAAATTGGGGAGACTTGCAAAAACGTCAGATTATTTACTATCCAACTATCCAGTGGCGGAGCTTGAATTTTAAATTTTATTATTAACTGATTTAATTCATCACAGCTTTGCGGTTTTTGAAAGCCAGTTGTCAAAACTGCCGTAAACAGACACAATATTAGTATCATTGAATAGGTTTTTTCGATACCTTTTAAAAGAGGTGTCGCTTGCCATAGGGTTCCATTTAAAATTATTGGTCACAATGACCTTGTGACGTCATCTTTGACGCATACGTCATCTATCATCACTAGTAGGGAAGTTTACAACCCTTAATATTCAGTTACCAAATTTCACTAGTTTATGTATAATCGTTCCAAAGATAAGAGGGGGAGAGGGGACTTTTGAATAGCACTGTATACAATACAATATATGTATACAATAGATGTAGCAATAAAATAACACGGATTGTATGAATAACTATCACTATGAAACTACGACAATAAAAAACGATTGATGATAAATAAATATTGGTAAATAAATGTGTTTCAAATTCATAAAACATTATTAACTTACATATTTCTTAAAATCAAATAAAGAAATATTAGATTCATACATTTAATAATTTCATTAATATTAATCATAATTAGGTTTTTTTGTGTTGAGCAATTGGTTTCATTACGTCAGCTATCTTTAGATTAGAGATAAACATTCATACAACAATTCGAATATTTTTTTCACCGAATGATGTACAATCTAAACATACTGTGTTTATAAAATCAAACGACTCTTTTTTTCTGCCTACCAAAGGATTTCAGCATTTAAGCGAAACACCTTGTACATCTACGACAACCTGATTACTACATTTTCATTGGAATATATTTTTTTAATATCAAAGCCAAATTTAAAGAAAGTAACATTATATTGAAATCAAAGAATATCTTTTTTCCGTATATAAATAAAAAAAAATTACACTTTCAAGCGACACACCCTGTATATATACGACAATCTGATTACCATTTAATTAATCTGATTCTGAATCTAAAAAGTTTTAAATAATAGTAAGAATTTAATAGCACAGTATTACAATTGACTACACGCAACTTTAAAGTTACATGGGGGTAACACTTTTTTCGTTTTCTTCCAAAAATATATTGATGCAGTATGAATAAATACCTCCCACGGGGCCAATTCCTATAGAGGGTGTTAATAATATTTGATTGAACAAAGTTTTGTTAATCTAGCATGGAAATACTATCTCAATAATCTTGAAAATTACTAATGCCCCGCCCTGTTATTTTCAGGAGACTAAGCCCACCCCTTCGCCTCTGGCGCTGCTCGCCGCCACCTGCAGCAAAATCGGACCTACCTCAAGTGAAACACCTCCCACAGTGGCAATGTCCACTACGCCCTCCCCCACGGTGAAGAGCGTCCCGGTAGCTAGCCCCCAGGTGGTTAGCGTGCCCGTGGGGCTGCCCCAGCAGCTACAACAGCAACTCCTTCAGCAGCAGGCCGGTGCGCAACTGGTGAGCGCCGCTGGACAAAATTTGGCCTACAATGTGATGCAGCCTATGCAAACGGTGACCGTGGACGGACAAGAGGCGCTATTTATTCCGGCTATGTCTATCGCAGGTGGGATTTTCCAACTTTTATCTTGCTAGTTCGTAAACTTGGATACAATAAAATATCCATGAAATAGTGTTAGTACCATTGTTTAATGAGATAATCGGTATTTGATGACCGAAATAAAAGTTACTGAAGACAATTCTAAATATGATGTTGCGAAATATGAGGATTTTTAATATTTACTCACAAGCCTCCTATATACAGGGTTAGTCATAAGTAAGGAAACGGATATCTCTGGAATGGCTGATTAGAATTTGGTATACAGGGGTAACAAAGTACCGCGGACTCAAAAATGATATCGGCAATGTTGCCACATCTTTATTTTTTTCATAAATGTCAGATTTATTATTTTAAATGAAATACACTGTATATTATATTTTATTCGCGCAGAGAAAATGTTGTACGATAGTTTAAAAAAAATCAGTTTTTGTTGCATTTAATAATGGTGTATGTTAATATTGTATAAAACGTTATTATCATGCTGTATATGACTATACATGTGATTTTTGGTATTCAACCTTTTACACAACATTGCGTTTGCATATTAAGAAGCATAAAATATACGGTTGCAAAGCAGAAACAAATAGAAGTATAAATGGAAAATAAATGTAAAATCTGTAAGATATGTGAAATTCCTTAAACAATAAAGCGATATATCATGTTCAAAATAATTTAGTTTGTAAAAAATAATTTTATTGGCCTTTAAGATTTGTCGAATTTCTGCAGTAATACAAACGAGTAAGCAAATCGCAATAATATTGCGCCGCCCAATCGCTCATATCGAAGGCACCTCCGGAGCAAGCTTCTAAAGGCTTCAAGGATTCAAAAAACAAAAGTTAGTACGTTGTTCGCAAGGGTCGATTTACTATATTAATTGTATCAAAATTCGAACAAAAAGCATTTCGTGACGCACACGAAAACAGCCGTTTAGTACCTAAATATAGATAATTTTCTAATAAGTTTGCTATTTCTATCCTATTTTAATATTTTATCTCATAATGCATTTATTATACCCATAAATAGGTGATGTACACATTTTTTTCTCATAAATGGTAGAGTTTGGCAACTACATATGTGATATAACAGCCTTTTGTTTGTTTAGGTCCACACTATCTGTTAAAATAATGGTAGTTATACTTCTTAAACCCTATGTATAAGAGCGTTGTATTTGAAATGTGTTTCAAGATGGTCAATAGGTATACTAGCTGTTAAATAGCAAAATCCTACACAGAAAAAAATAAATCTCTGATCCATAAAATAATTATTTCAAAGTAATTTCTTGCGGTGGGGTTCATATTATTCACATTATCAAACTCATATTATTCACTTATAAAATATTTCTCAAAATAAATAACTTATAAATTTAGACATATCCATTTTTATTCGGATAAAGAGTATTTCTTCAGTCGAACAAGGTTAAAAGAATGTGTATTATAAACTTCAAGGAAACTGAAGTGTTTCTACTCGTATGTACGAAGTGAACTGACAACGTTGTCATAAATAAAATTTTGGCGATAATCAGTGTTGAGCAAGACGTTTTATAAATCGTGTAATTTTCAACTTATTAATTATTTTATATAATCACGAAAGTGCAACTAGAATATCCGAATTTTCCTCTTTTGAGATTAATAACAGTTAAATAAATATTTACACTAAGCGATTGTAGCTAACATGGACCCTGTGTAGAATTAAATACTGTAGGGGTATTAAGTGAGGTGGCAAATATAATTTTGTTGACCCCGATCTGAAGTTGACAATGAGCTCCTCTCTCTAGTCAATGAGACATTTATTATGAATGAGACAATTATTTTCTCTAATATAGTAATCTTTTTCAAACTAGTTATAATATATCTAAGTTATCAAATTTGGTTCGATTTTAAAGTTAATTTTTTACTTTAACTTTTTAAACTATAATTTGAACCCGATGTACGAGGGCGAGGTGAAAATTTTCCGGCCTGAGCCAGAGATGGCGCCTGCAGGAGGTCGATTGCTCCGTTAGTACACGTATATGTTTGACAGTCTATTGAATAAGACGCCTCGCTTGCTGACGTGAAATGGAAATATTGGAGAAGCGTGCGGTAATTAAATACTTCTATTTGAAAGGCTTAACACCACTTCAAATCAAACAAGGAGTGGATTCAACACTGAAGGACTCTTGTCCATCATATTCAACAGTCAAACAGTGGGGTTGCGAATTTAAGAAAGGTCGCACGAGCACTGATGATGAACCCCGCTTAGGAAGCCCCGTTGAGGTTACAACTGCCAAAATGGTGTCGAAAAAATCCATAAAATCGTGGCAAAGGACCGCAGTGTGAAAGTGAGTGAGATAGATGAGACTACTGGTATGCAAACTGAACGTGTACGCAATATTTTACATCAACATTTATACATGGAGAATTTCTGTGCTAGGTGTGTGCCACGTTTGCTAACTATAATTGCGCCAGGAGACTATTTCGACCCAGAATTTGGCACTGTACAAGCGAAATCCCAGCGAATTTTTGCGTCGATTTATAACTTGATGAAACTTGGGTCCGCCATTACACTCCTGAAAGTAAACAACAGTCAAAACCAAGGAGACTAGAGAGGAAGGAGACATAGCTCCTCAAAAAATCAGTGGTGGGGGTGGTACGAAAAACGTCGGCAATATGGCAGGCTAGGGATCTATATAATCTAGGGATCTATAATACAAACGCGCGGGATCTGCGCATGCCGTTTTTTTTTGTCTATCGAGGTTTCTCTCTCACACTATCAAAATGTCGGGTTCCATTGAGCCACGATCAGAGCTTTTGCAGGAACAATTCGCAACGCAACAGTATCTCGACGCTTTTGACATATTCAACAGAAAAACTGGAAACTCTTAAAACACAGAAAACAAAAATAACCTCAAATAACCTCGCTCGATTCTACTCAATGACCGCCATGATGAGACACACCACGTGATCACAGTGCGGACGCTTTTCGTGCTACCCCCACCACTCGAGTTATATCTCCTGTTCTCTAGTCTTTTTGGTCAAAACAATGGACTGGAGCAGGTGAACCAACCCCAAAGAAGGCAAAAACGGTTTTATCAGCGAATAAGGTTATGTCGACTGTTTTTTTTCTTGAGACTCAAAAGGTATTATCTGCATTGATTAACTTGACAACGGTAGAACCATCAATGGTGAATACTACGCATGTATTAAATAGTTTGAGTGACAATGTGAAGGAAAAACGACCTCATTTGGCGAAGAAAAAGATTTTGTTTCACCATGACAATGCACCTGCTCATTCGTTAGTTATTGCAATGGCTAAAGTCAACAAATTGAAGTTAGAATTGTTGCCCCATCCAGCGTATTCACCAGATTTAACTCCGACCGACTATCATCTATTTCCTAACCTCAAAACATGACCTGGAGGTAAAAGATCTGTGAGCAACGAGGGAGTGATCATGCTGTAAATGTATATTTTGAAGGGCTCGACAAATCGTTCTATAAAAATGGTATCACTCCATTAGAGCACTGTTATGAAAAATGTATTAGATTTGAGGCAGATTATGTTAAAAAATAAAATAAAAAAAAAATTTCTTCGTCAGGCCGAAAACTTTTCACCCCACCCTCGTATAACAATTATTCACCCACATATATGTTTTCTATTGTCTTATTTATAAGCGTCTAAATTAATATTTAGATGTTATATAAATATTTACGTTAATATGTAAATAATCATACCTATAAAATGTTTCTTGTAAATATAAGAAATGCAAAGTTATATCAATACTGATATGAATACTATAAGCAAGTACATACAACTACCCTTAACTATTTCGGTTTTTCGTTTTAATACAAGACATTCAATAGATTTTATCCGAATTCAATTTAGTTGTACTATAACCGTCGATACGTTCTAAACTGGGAGTTTATTTATTTATTAAATTCTCGATATTTGAAGTTTGAAGCAAATAACACAACACTAAATGACGATAACATGAATTAAAGTTTTATGAGCACTACAAAGTGCGAGCATCAAGTCTTTGATGAAACGTAAACTGAATTTATATTTAGAATGGCCGAAGAAATTGAATGTACAAAAAAAACGGGGCAAGAAGAAAGAGAAGTATTACTTATTTTAAGTAGTTCCTCAGAAAAAGACGAAGGTATTAAAAAATATACTTAAATTACATTTTATTTTTTGTTATTATAATGTTTTCATGTAAAAGTTAAACTAAAATGGCATGGTTACTAAACCTCAACGTTTCAGGTTCAACTTTTAAAACAATAGTGTTACAGTTACTGCTTGAGGTATTTTGGTGAATAAATAGGTTTCGACCTACGAGACCTTACTTTAGTCTTAGAAAACGCCCCAATTAAAAATTTCTGAGCTAGTGTATATTAACGTAGTGACTAAATATTATTTTCATAACTTCGGGAAAATAGTTGGTGTTTGAATAACCGTTTGTAAATTACAGCAATTTATCAATAAATCTCATTGAACATGAACATGTTCACTGGGTGAATGGAAAATGAGGAATAATTTTATAAAATTGTATTGACAGTGTTGACATTTTCAATAAATTATGATAAGAATAATTGAAAGATATTAGAAGGTTACAGTATTTTTTTCAGTTATTAATAGAGCTGCCCACTTGGATGCCTCATCAGTGGCGGTGCCGAATATAAGCAATTACGTATAAGTTATAATAATAATTTATATAATATGTAATACTTGCAACGAACAAAACAACTGGTGGTTAAACACGACGCCAAAGCTAAACTAGTTTACTACAGCGATTCAAATCTACCTACAGCGATTCAAATATATTAACGGCATCTCGGCTGCCGTGGAGTTACCCGAGCGTAACACCACTGATGCAGCACTCACGGTGGACAGCTTTAGTTATCAATAACTTTTTTTTATCAGATAGAACAAATGTCAGCCGAAGGACTGGAAAAAATAACGAATAATATTGGCGGAAAGTCCTTGGGGGTAAGAAGTATTTCATTATATTTATTATTATATTTACATGGTATTTTGTACATACATTTTTCATTTTGAGTCATCACATCACATATGTTTTTTAATACGATAATAATAATTAACAAAATTAAGTAGACTTGATAATTAAACCACTAGGGAAACAAAAAGAAAAGTAAGAAAAGTAATTAAAAGGGACAATGTAGTAAGTATGTACTTCTACAAAATAAATATGTCATATTTTTAGACAATGATTCTTGTGCACATACTGAAAAATCCATGTTATTCAAATATGGACAATTTGAAGGTTTGGTTCAAATAATATGTGCTGTATAGTTTCCCATTTATACGTCTTAATTTAATATATAATCGAAGCTGGGTAACGAAATGTACAAAATGTTTTACAATAACGCCTTCTATTACCTAGAAGTAACCAGCTTCTAGATCTGATTGAATCTGACAGAATCTTGTTTACAATAAAATGTAGTAACACTAAAAATGTAATATTTTACATCAGAAAAATTAGAACAGTTTAAGAAATCTCATATTGCTGAATAGATAATTATAAATCCTTCCATTCAAATTGCAACTGTTACTCCAAGGGGATTGAAATAATTGTGCTCATATAGTAATATTTTAGAATTTAAAATTGACGAGTTTAAAGGTTTGATTTAAAAATCGTAATTTTATGAAACATTTTTTCCGTTATTTATGGGCCACGCTGTATATTAACAATATCAAAATGTTGTGAAATATGACAACTGTTCTATTTTTGTTTTCTTTTCAATAATGAACTGAAAAAGGAATTATTATTTTAAAGGTCCTATTTCTGGCACTAACGTTTCATCAGTTAACAACTCAAAAAATGTCAGATATAAAATTAATACTTGAGTATCTATTAAGTATTACGTATTTGAATTCATTTGGATAAAGGTTACTTAATTGTACCATTAAATATGGGATGAACTATTTAAAATATGTTGATATTCTAGTGATGCAAAAACATGCGCAATATTACTAAAAAGTGACAATTTGTTACTTTATTCTGTTTTGATCTGTGTTTACATACATATTTCTGAGAAAGGAAATGATTATTAAATTTATACCTTATTTTTGGGACCCACTCTATTATTTTCTTGTAACTTATACATTCTTAATTCTTCTTAAATCTACATTATACAAGATCATCATCATTAAACATATTATGGTGATTCTTAAATTAGCTACCATCACACTTCTGTACTTTTAACATAAAACTTTTGTAAAGCGTATAGGATACATTTACTCTTTTACACTAGGTTTCTTGTTCTTTGAACTCAATATATAGTTCTACTTCTAGCATTAGTTAGAATGATGTTGAAAATTATACAGGGTGTTTTTAAATAAAACATGATTCCAGTGCACGGTTAAAAATACCTTGTATGAAAGTAGATACATCCCTACCCACCTAAAAGTGGCGATCAAAATTCACATTTAATTTTTCTTTCTATAAAATGGAAAATGTTGGAGACACAAAATTCATCACCATACTAATAAAGAGACATCTTGTCATTACTTTTTAATTCTCTGAAAGGGATGAAATAGTCAACTCCTTTCCAATATTTCTAGTCGATACTTTTTGTTTACAAATAATTAGTAATAATTAATTAGTTTAATGTCAGATAATTATGGCAAGTAATATTTATAACCAATAACGAATATATTGTTTCAAGCATTTTGAGCGACGACGTATTATACTTTTTTAAAAAAACCTCATGTAAAATTAGTTTAATCGCAAAATTAAAATATACAAAAAAAAGTTGCGGAATAAATCAACCTCCCTAATACAAATCTTTAACTAATTTTCTTCATATAAAAAAACTAATGAAATATTGGAAAGGGGTTGACTCTTTTTCATCACTTTCTAAAGTGAGAGAATAGCTGGAAAAATAGTGACAAGATATCTCTTCGATAGTAGGATGCTCATCTAATTTTGTATCTCCATTCTTCATTTTATAGAAAAGGATTAAAATGTGAATTCCAACCTCGACTTTTAGGTAGGTATAATTCCTCAGGTGTGCAATTTTCTATAAAGTATTTTGACTTTAATGTTGATTTTGACCATTCACTACTATAATTTGTGCTACTTCATTTAAAAACATCCTGTATTTGGTTTAACAGAAGTACATTTTTTGATACTGCAATAATGTACAATTTGAAATTAATTTAATTAATCCCAAAGAGTTATCATTATCAGACATGATAAAAGTGTGGTGGCTACATGTGACAATTAATAATTATTCTTATTACTTTAGTAAGATTGAAAAGTTTGACAAAAATTAATTATTTACTTCGATCAAGAACTAGATATTTATATTATTTTTTTTATTTTACAGGTGGTCAACAACCTCAACAAATATTTAGTCCGGGTCAAATAATTAGAGCTCCAAGTGTCTTACCAGCAAACATTCAGAATCTGCAGAATCTGCAAAACTTACAAAACCTGCCAACAGTACAACTCTCTAATGGACAGAGCGTTACCGTACGCCCCACCTTGCCACAAATGGTCCAATTTCCTATGCAACAAACTATACCTATCCAAGTTCCTATATCAACTGGAAACGGTCAGACCATCTACCAGACGATTCACTTCCCAGTGCAATTAGCCGCTACTGCCGTACCTAATATAATTCAGGCTCAACCCCAATTTGCCAACATATTAACGCCCAATGGTCAAATCCAGCAGCTGCAAATTGCTACTTCCATACCTCAAACTCCCACGTCTGTAGCACAGAGTACGGCACAAGTTGCTCAGATAGATGCAAATACTCAACTAACGTTTACTGGGGCCAATGGACAACAGTTCACTGTAATACCAGCTGCGAATCTACAGCAGGTTCGAGGAGCAACCGTAGGGAATTTAGGAAATCTAGGAAATATCATACAAGTGCCTAATATACAAGCAATACCAAACATACAAAACATACCAGGTAACTAAATATTTGATTTCATAACAAGTACTGAAAAATGTATTAACAAGCAAAAATGTCTCAATATTAGATAATGTTATGCCAAAACCTTTAAATAGAATACACGAAAATAAAATAATTAACTTACAATACCATATTAAAACTAAACTAATTTTCTGATTACTTCTCTGATAATTCTGATTAAAACTGAAATGTAAGATTGAGAAGTTTTTTATTTATTTAATTGACCGAAATTTCAAATTTCAAAAATACTAGACATATACACAAATAGAATGTATATTAGATTTCAAAATCAAAATGTAACTTATTTCAATATTGAAATATGTTGAAAATATTATTTTTTAAAACAACTTTATAATACAAAACATGTGGTGTACTAAAAATAAGTGATCATGAAGTCACAAATAGTAGAAAAAATTGTTTCATCATTGAATAAATAAGGGCTTGAACAACACTACTACTTAGTAGTGATGAATACTAATATATTTCGTAGTAAGTATTAAATAAACATTTCTATTGTAGGCCTTGGTAATGTGCAAGTGATAACGCAACAAGCCGCCACACCTCAGATTGCAGTAGGCCAACATATCCAACAGGATCCAAACGATCCTAACAAGTGGCAGGTTATTCCTAATGTCACTGCCACTACACAACCAGCCACTACTGCCCCCCTAACCCCTGGAGTGGTTGTAACGACAACATCACAGGATCCAAATAATAGTACCCCCACAAATGATCCCAATGGAGATGGCCTTCAAAAGCAGCGAGTTCGAAGGGTAGCATGCACTTGTCCCAACTGCCAAGAGGGAGAGAGGCATTCTGACCGTAAAAAACAGCACATCTGCCACATACCTGGCTGCAATAAAGTTTATGGCAAAACTAGTCACTTAAGGGCGCATTTGAGGTGGCACACTGGAGAACGGCCATTTGTGTGTACTTGGCTGTTCTGTGGAAAGCGTTTCACCAGATCTGATGAATTGCAAAGGCATCGTAGAACCCACACCGGTGAAAAGAGATTTCAATGTAATGAATGCAATAAAAAGTTTATGAGGTCAGATCATCTTTCAAAGCATTTAAAAACACATCAGAAGCAAAGGATTACGGTAAGTTGTTAAATTTAATGATAAATTTATGATGTGGCAACCATGCAGTTCCCATTAGCTTAGTAGCTTTTTTTATTTGTTGTCTAAAAAAATATATAGCAAATCAGTTATGTTATTACCTACTTTAGCGGGTACAATTCTATCTAAAAGAGGTTAGATAATTATTGTATATCAATATTAAAGTTAGAAAATTAAAGAAATGAAATACATTTTCTGATACTTGCACAAATTTTACTTAATTTACTTTCTGAGTAAATATTTATATACCAACATAAGGTAATAATTTCTAACAAACATCATTGATGAAGAATCAGGACATTCATTCTTCATTTTGGAGATATGGCAGTGTTACAATAACCTCGGCCATTACGGCCGATAATTAAAATTTCTCTACAAACGCTGCACTTAAAAATGTTAGCTTTTCTTCAAATTTCGTAAATATTTTCCTAGCTACCTGCATGGATGATCTAACTTTATGAATGAATACACAATTGTGGGTTAAGAATAACAGGCTCCCGTCATCTATAAATTGAAGACAGACGTCTATGTGTAAACAATGAATAGGTTCACCAGACACATTACCTTCTTTAACCACCATTTATAGAAGATTCCAACACAAAGGATTTTTTTTTATCATTGAAAAATAAAAATTTAACCAAAGAAAAAAGCACATTTAAACTAATGAAGTGTTCAAATGAGAAGTGAAGAATACTGGAAATCTGTAAGAGAAATGTGAAACATTTGTGAATGGGTAAGGCTGTCAATGAGACGTGTAGAAATATGTATGAAGACTGTTGAATATTGAATGTAGAACAAGAATTTTCAGTGATTAGTCCCCACATCTAATGCATGCCTGTTTCGCTTCATAAAACGAAGATCTGCCATAGCTCTAAAATGAATATTGGTTAAACAATACTGTCTAAAATTCGGCTTAAAATTTATCAAAATGAAATAAACGTTTTTTGGAGATAAACTCTCCTGGGAATTGTATTTTCAAAACAACACCTGTAGAAGTGTCAGTATGGCATTCAAAAAACACCTGCATTTTGTACAATTCAAGTTATTGCTTTTATCATTTTATTCCAACATGATGGTGAATGTGATTTGGTTCATAAATCTATTTGATTCCAGCCAGTTTCAATGTTTCATTCAACATGAAATATTGACACAATTATATCTTCCATACACCAGCTCAGTATTTAAACTGGTTGGTTACTATTTTCTTCATTTAAACAGTTGTTTAAAGTAACATCAAGTCAAAATAAAATTTTTATTTTGTACAGTTTCGTTAATGTTTTGTAAAATTAAGTGAGATAGAAAATATGGATCATTTTGTTGAATATTTCCATTATTTATTAATCAAACTTCGATTTTTTTTTTGTTCAATTTGGCTGTTTTAAAACAAGATATCACATGGGGTATCTTCATATTTGCACTTTTAAGACGGGATTGTTGGAACATTGATGGTGAGGAGTTAAAAAAAGTTTTAAATAAAAATCAATGTGTCCGAAGACATTTTTCAAAAAATGTTCATTTTATTTGATGAATTCTATTTAAATGAAACTTTAGGGACATATTTTATAATTGGCCAGTAATGTTAAGAATAATATATTTTATATTAAAAACACAATCAGTTTTAGTTATTTCAGTATAATTCATTTCATGTTGATTTAAAATGATATGTTATTCAACAAATTTTAGTTACATTTGAAAAATGTAGTTTATGTTATATTAATACTTTATATGGCAGTATATTTTCATATGTTCCATGAAGTAATTTTGAGTATAATTTTTAAATAAGCATTTTATTTTTATCAAAGGCATTTTTACATGTAGGTACGAAAAAGTTAAGGGGTGTCCAATTCTGACATTGCTGCATGTAAAAGGTATAAACTAAAGTATATATTACATTATACTATAGTATCCCTATATCATCTGATTTGTTATGCTAAAAATTTCAAGCCTTAGTTAGAAATTTCTATGTAAAAACGTCTGATGGGATTTAGATATTCTTCTCATTTTTAACTAGCAAAATATTAGATTGCTTCAGCTTCAGCAACTACGTATTTTTTTGTTGTTCATTTAGCATTAATGTATTTAGTTATTTTTGCATGTGGTTTGTGTTACAAGCAAATTTATGTATATTACAGCGCCAGGATATAACAGATCAGGATGAGGATGACACTTGGGATCAGGAACAACCCCAACAAAATCAACAAGACGGTGAAATGAAACCTGTTTGGATTACAGATAGTAAAAACAATATTAAATATGCTATCACACATGTTAATTATTCCCAGGTAGTTAAATAAAAATTTTTTTAACCATATTTTTATAGATACTATTTAACTTAGTTAAAAATATTAACAAAAATTACTATTTAAATGGAAGTTTATTCACACGTCACTGATTAAGTAACCTTTAGTCATTATATAACATCAACTATACTACTTTTTTATACATCCTAAAAGTTGATCAACTATTTTTTTTTATTTCCTTAACATATGAAGAAAATCGAACCTCTTTAATGCACATATTTCATACCAGTGTCACAAATTGTCTTAACTAAAATGGATAAGATTAAAAAATCTTAATCCAAAATAAATCTTAATCAAATCCAATATTTTGTGCAACAAGTAAACTATTTTCAAATGAAATTCATAATTGAAACAAATATATAATCACATTTTGAATAAATCGGTATCAACGCTGTGCGGGATCAGGCCTTCCTAATTGATATTCCATGTAAAGCTATTTCTGCTGTTAGTGGAGTTATTTGATGTCATTTTACCGATGACTAACACGTATTTTATTGGTTTCAGGAGGCCGCGACATCAACGCAATCAGTATCCTCGGATAGTTCGAGTAACGAAGAAAAAATGATGATAACCATAAGCACATCTGAAGCTGATGAATTAATAATTGCAGATCCTTTAGATAGCTGAGCGTAAATGTATGTAAATGAATCCACAGATTGTTTGTTAATTTGAAAGTTTACCATGGTCTGTTTTAAATCATTTATTGTATATAAGATGTACAGACAACTTGTAAAGAGTATTAATTATATATTTTTATAATTTTTCAGAGTTTCATTAAATAAATTTTATAAAAGTGTTATTTATTGCTCTTGGCCATTTTTTAACAGCTTTTTTGCTACTTTGTATTAGGAGCTGGTTGCTTCCTAACAATGATGGAGCCATTGTTGAAATTCAAAAACATTTTATATCGTTTTCGACGTGACGATTCATTTCTTACCTTATTCTGTTTTTTATATTATTGATGTTACTTGGTCTGTAGAAATACCTTCAATTTTAAAAAGCCCCATGAAAAATAATCAAGTGGGATGAAATTGGAAAAATGTGAACATTTTATTAAGATCAAGTTTTGCAGACTACTTCATTTGTTTGAATATTAGATTTCCATTTTAAAATTTTGCTCGCAATAATTTTTAATTCAAATAATGTTTAATACTCTTAGAATTGACAAGATAATTGTTGTGTTTCAGAATTTTACTTAAAAAGCATAAATTATACTTTATAAAAACAATACATATTTAAGTCTTAAATTATTTTATATTATCCGTAAGATATTAGCAAAGTAATAATAATGTACTATAATATATAGTAAAAGCAGGGTAAATTGAATAATGTATATGGAATATTTAAATTATTGCCAACAAAACTTATGAATGATATAGACAATTTGGCATTGTGAAGAAAAGCAAATGTAAAAAAAATTGGGTAATTTGGGTCATTAAAAGTGTCATACCTATACTGGTGATTGAAATGTATGTTTAAACATACCACACCAGATCAGTATAGACACATACGAGGGGATACCCAAAAAAACAAGAATTATTTTCTGTAGAGAAGTGGATTGACAGTACTGCCCTCTCCTGCTAGATACGTTTACTAGGCACTTCTGCTCAGTTAGCCAAGTATCGTTCATGTGAAAGCATGACAGAAAAATTGATTTTTTCTCTTAAACCCATCCCAACACTGGCATTGGCGATTTTGGGATAACAAACTTTAAGGAACAACGCACCAACAACAAATGTTTTTTGTTAAAGAAAACAGCTGTGGATACAATTTCAATGCTTTGGGAAGTTCATGCGAAAGAAGCTCTAAGCCAAGAAAGAGTTTACATTCAAAAATGGTCAAATGACACTTGAAGATGAACCCCATTGGGGTCGCCCCTCAGCGTCCAGAACAGAAAAAAATGTTAAAAAAATACATGATGCCATCATGTTTGATCGTCACAGAACAATCAATGAAGTGGAAAAAATTAACTGGAATTTTCTGGAGTTAATTCTAAAGAATCCTAAATGCATATTTGAACATGAGATGCTTCGTGGCAAAGTTTGCTCCATGACTAGAAGGAACCGTCTGAGAGTGTGCCAGAAATTGAAAGTACAGGCACAGACTGATTCTAATTTTTTATCAAAAGTCAGCACGGGAGAGGAATCTTAGTATTACCCCTATGATCCCGAAACAAAACTACTTGCATGAAAGCTTTTTGAGACCGTGCCCCATCCGTTATGTGGTAAACTGCCTTTCATTGTTTAATAGGTCGTGCGAAGTATGCAAATCTCTCCAACTTTGTGCACACACACACAGTGATGACAGTGTTCCAAAACTGTCAGAGTGAAGGGGCAACTCTACTCTAAGCGGCACCTTTGTCACAATGTCATCTAACACGTAATTAAACTTCACATGTACTTATATTTCTACTATACTATAATAGATATATATACTCACATACATCTATCTTACTCGAACATTTGTTACCCTTGTAAAGTTTACGTACTGTATATATCTTAGTCACAGTAGAATTCGTCAGTTTATGAAATCACTAGGTGTTCCCTGTAATATCGACATTTTGTGTAAAATCTTGTAATTACTCAATCTGCCTATAAATGAATTGGCCACTTTATAACGGCGATTCATGTTCAGTGTTGAAATACATAATTTGATTAAAAGTATGCTCTGATGTATTACGCAAAACCTAGATATTCCTAAAGTAGATGTAATGGAGAAAAAAAAATCAAATTCATAAATAATAACATTAGCGTATGGTCCCCTTTTGTGACGTGAGTTGCATTGTAATTTAGATTTAAAGCATAAATATCGATTAGTGTAAATACTTACTAACATTGAGGCTGAGATGGTTGATATGAACATTTCACTGTCTTTCTTAACCATGGATATATTACCTATAGTAACAATGTCATACGTTTTCAATAAATAGTACTCTCATCTGGTTTTTGTTACTGATTTTTTATTTAGAGTAGCTATAATCAATCTAAAAATAATTCAATGTTTACGTAAAAACTCTAACCTCAAAAATAGTCAATTCAGTTTGAAACTTGCCTCATTTAGTTGATTCTTAGTGTACGGCCATTGATAATTTACTTTTAAAGTAAAACTCTCAAATCCTTACTAATTCTCTCAAATCATAAACATCAAAGCAACATTAGTAAAATTCTATATTTCAAGCAAGAAGACTATAGAGGAGTTCTCTAGTCTTGATCTCAAGATTGAACGCAAACCGCCGCGCCGTTATAAAGTGGTTATTTCATGAACTCTACGAGCAAAAAGTCTGTCTCTTTGCTCGTAGCATGAACTAGTTGGGCAGATTGAGTATTACGAAATTTTACACCAAACGTCGGTATTACAGGGACCGCCTAATCATTTCATAAATTGACGAATCTTATAAGTATTGGTATCGAATCTTACTGTGACTACGACGTATATTTCAAATTACCAGCTCCTATTTTCATTCTGAACACAAACCACCAAATTTTTGCATACTTTTATCCAAATCTATCAGATAGATTATAAGACGCAGTAAAAATTAAAGATATATAAAATAGTAACAATACATAGTAATAAATAAATAAAGGAATATAGTAACAATTATTATATTTTTTCCACAAAGGTGAATTTTAAAATAAATTTTAAAACACAAATTAATTACATTTATTGGGATTGGGGATGGTTGCGGTATAGGCGTTTATCAATTATTTATATTCTATCTAAAATAAGTTATATATTTTTTTCTGAGAAAGGATATATTTGTATATATTAAATTAATATGATACTCTTCCCGTTCTGACGTACTGTCTGAGACTCAATTTTTCATTTTCATTATCACTTAATCAGGGGTTTCCCTTTCATTTTTAAGTTCATCATCATAATCGCTATTTAATAAAACAGGTTTATCTCTTTGGAAAACTTACAGGAATATATTTTGATATGTAATAAGTTTAGATAAACACTTTTGTATAATCTAGTACCCATGTTTTGCAATCTAGGGTTAAATCACAGTTTCTGCAGAACATAATTAATCAACAAATGTGGATAAAAACGTTATAACTTATTATTAATTGCCTCTAATTCTTCTTCAAACAATCTGAGTAAGTATCTAGTTTATCATGGTGTTTCTTAAAATATGTTGATTGCGACAGTAGTTACTAAATGGGATTCATTAAAGTTGTCTATGATAAGTGACGTGAAAGTGAAACAAGTTTATGGAAGTTGCAAATATCAAGGTTTAAACAGTAAATTAATTATTTTATATTGATTACCTTTCAATCGATCATTAAGCAAAGCCTATAAATCTCAGGACAGCTTGAGATTCAGTTACACTTTCTTCTCCATTTGACTGTTCATATTATAGTGATATAATAATATGTAAATAATATATTTAAAATATATATTTTAATAAATGAGTAAGCATCGTGTGCCCTGATAAATAGCCTAGGATATGAAAAATGTTATAAGATATATTACTAACCTAAATAATGCAGCATGTTCTCATACATAGTAAATCACTTCAAACCTTACGTGGATTTTTACTTTGGTTAGTAGAGCACATAACTAGCAAAATAACGAAAGGAAGAGATACATTAGAGTTGTGGGCAAATATGCCAATATACCTATCTCCTTCATGCACATTATTTTGCTATTTCTCTTCTCCACCAACCAGCACAAAAATTGGCACAAAATTTTAAGTGAGCGACACAGTATATTGGCAATAGGTAATAATTACATCCATATTTAGAAATCATGTATGTCAGATTTCAAGGAGAAATAAAATAGGAATAGGAAACGGTGTATTTAAATTTGAAATGATTGCCACTGTATACAATGTGCGCACATGTGTGGACGGTAAGTTGATGAATCAGCATCTCAGTTCAATCAATTGACTTTCGCAGTAGTTGTTAAATATCTTATTAGTGGCATACCGTGCATTTTGATACGATTATTTCTGTATCACAAAGTGCAAGAACATTATGTTAAATGTAAGCAAAGCTAAAGTAATTAAATTTATGAGTATTTAAAGACTTAAAATATGATAATGCAAACACAATATGTTTAGTTTGCAATAAAGCTTTATTGTACTGGGGTAAAAGAGATTAGGAAATATGTAAATAGTGCAGAACACAAATAAAAATAAGTGGCGTAAGGCTGAGGGCCTGGATTTATGTTTGACTTAATTTTTGTGTTGGTGTGGTTGTTTTGTATTTATAACAAATACAAAATCTGAATTACAGAATAAAAAATTGTGGTTTTGTGGAGACAAAACAATGATAACAAACCATTATTTCGTCCACACAAAACTTTCATTCTGTCCACAGAAATTCTGTTATTAATGTTATAGTAGGTACAATGGAATACCTTAAATCATCATGTTCATTCGTACTGGTTAGTAAAGAATTATCAAAATGTACTGACGAAACAATGGTGATGAGATAAATTGATTAAAAAAATGTAACTTTCAAGAAACTAAATTGTTTGACTGATCATGTTGCAACCACACATTTTGTAGGCCATTGTCTTAAACAAGAGTGTGGTGTAGCTTTTTATATATTACATGGAAACTTTAGGGGTTACATATTGTGATTGAAGAAATTCAACGATATTATAAAGCATAAATGAATCATCTACAAAAGTGGTATTTCTCAAATCTCCTAAACTTATACGAGAAATGATAAATTGGACCTACTGACTATAATATCTATATCTTTATTTCTTTAATATATAGCCTATTTTGTAAGTCGGTAATACAGAAATCAACAATGGGCTCTTGATGTTATGTTAGGATTGAAGGCAAACACGTACTTATAGTCTACATCAATTTATCTGTGAAAATAAATATGTTCGTTTCTGTTAAGTAAATAATCTTATTTCTACTGACCTCACCATAATCCAGCATTCGAGCTTTTGGAATGATTAAAATATGATCCTTAAAGGATTTTTGTATTTTATCTATTTTATACAGTACATAGCTAGCATAACCATAGCTTTTTGTATATAGCTAATATAACCAGTGCATAACAATTTATATTTAAAAAATCTATCCTGGAGCATCGGCAGTAGTTATAATGGGTACTTAAAGGCAAACAATCTCAAAACCAATTTATTAAATTAAATAACATAAAAAAACATATAATTCCAAAAAGAAAACAAGGATGGTATAAAAATAATTAATTTCTAATTAAATGCACTTCAGCCATATGCTTCTTATACCCCTCTCGGTAATCAAACGATTCTGGGCATAAATGACAACAGTACATATTAGTCAAATCTGAATGCACTAACCTGACATGATACTTTAATGCTGACTGATTTGAATATATCTTCCCACAATGGGGACAATTTCCGCACTGTGAACTATGATGGGGTTGCAGGTCAACGCTTCTTGTAGAAAAATTTACCTCCTTAAAATCTTCAGGTGACATAACTTCCAAATTTTCATAATGCTCGCCTTCCACTTTGATGCACTGTTGTAATATTTCACTGGGTCGGTCAAACGTGGATGGACTCGACGATTCTGAGGATGACCGCATAATTCTTTTCTCTACGTCTACTTCTGGTGGCTTACGAGGAATAAAAATTGTTTTTGGCAAGTCAGGAAGTACGCAAATTTTGTCCCCATGGAATGGTAGTGCAGATGGAGATTTTCCTATAAAAAAGTTAACCTTGAAGTCAAGTATGTAATGATATCTCAAATGGAAAAAATATAATTTTATGCCATTTTCCATCAACAATTTAAATCGTATTACATATTGAGATAATAACCAGTCACTAATGATTGATGGGTATTGTCACTGAAATTGTAATGTGATATAAGGTTGGTAAATTAGAATCAAGTTTAATTAGATTATTTCGTTTCAGGATCTATTTAGTAATTATAAATTAATTTTTTTAGATAGGAAATTTTACATTAATATTGATAATGATGGGTAAAAATAGAATATTTAGTTGTAAGGAAATAAAGCAAATAGACCTGTATCGATGATTTTTAAATAGATAATATCTAAAGCATTTTGGCTGAGATAATTGGTTTTAATTTTTCAAAGCTCGTTATATTGACTTATCTACTCGATATGAAGAATTATACTTTACTTTAAGTGAGGAACATCGTTGAGGCCAACAAAACAAAAATTAATTCTAGTAATGAAGTCTTTTGTGGAATTACTTTTTCCAAATATCAATATAAAAAATTGTTACCATCATTATTGGCATATTTGATATCATATTTTATTGAGACAGTGAAAATAACAAGACTTTTATAATACGCAAAAAATAGATGACAACAGTTCATTTTGGAGACGTCTTTTAAGGTATCAAGAATGTTAAAAAAAATCAAATTATAAAAAGGCTATCAAAGACATCAATGTTACATCGAAAAATAGATCAAGAAAAACTTATTATATAGTTTGGACATGTAGTAATATAAATTATATTAATAAATCAATATTCACTAACACTCTAATATGTTTTATTATTTACATAAATATTAAACAGACAATAGCTAAAAATATAAAGACTGCAATTAATATCACGTAATAACAAATATCTACCTAAATAACATTATTTTCTTTTTGAAAAAATTTTGAATATTTACCAAAAATTTTAGTGTGTGGAAAAAGTCATAAAAAACCTGATAACAATGAGTTATTTTTGTCAGTGGAGCTCAGATAGTGACATGGCATACAAATGAAATGAGGAGTACATGTATAAATGCATCTTGGTATAGAGGATAGGCTAATTTAATTAATTTTGAGGAATGTGCTTTAATTCTTATTTTTTACCACAAGGATAATTCTTTAGTTTCGATAATATCGAGACAGCATTTTAATTTGCACGATATTCAGAGATGTCCTCCAAGCCTTCCGTTAATACTGCAATGGGTTCGTGAGTTTGAGGAGACTGGTTCCACGTTAAATAAACGCGTTCCCGGCCATCGAAGGTCAGCGAGAACCAATGAAAACATTGAGAAAGTGGGAGCGTCCGTGCGGCAAGAACCGAACTTATCGACTCGAAAACGCGTGACTACTTTAAATCTGACGAGATCGTCATTGCTTCGCATCCTTCACAGAGATTTAAGCATGCACACATATAACATTCAGTTGGTGTTAGAATTAAAGCCGACGGACCCGCTGATAGACTTTTATTCGAATTTTCCTAGAAAATTGATATCTCGAAGAGGTGACATTCAGTGGCCTCCCCGAAGCACGGACCACCTGATTCCCTGTGATTTTTTTATGGGGATACCTTAAAAGTCGAGTGTACTGCAACCGCCCCCCCACACTGGAAGATCTACAGGACAATATTCTGCAAGAAATTGAAGCAGTAACTGCAGACACTTATCGCAGTGTTATGGAAAATTTTAGAGGTCGGCTTCAGGAGTGCCAGGACAGAAACGGAACATATTTAGATAATGTAATTTTCAAAACATGAATTTCCAAGAATTTTTGAAACTTTTAAGAATAAATTTGTTAAAATTGATCAGCTTGGTTTTGTTTATTTCAAAAAAATTAACAACTCTGGACCACTCATTACTAAAGTTGCATAATTGTGACGTGTAATATAACTACAGTACACAATAATCAGAAAGGTATGGTATTTAAAAAAATGCAATTTAAACAAAATAATGCATTTCTAAGAGTACGCACCTGCACCAAAACGAACATGAGGTTTGACCAATAACATTGCAGATTTTAGCGAGTCATGAGGCAATGTGATAATTACTGTTTATACAAGCTAAATTTTGAATATGAATGTACTACAGTTTCAATTCCTCATTTATAAAATAACCAATGTTTTTCGCAGATGCTGAAATATTTTCATATACAAAAGTGAAATTTATAGATATCAAAATAGTAAAAGAAAAACTCTATATTTCAGCAACGTATGGAAAACCATATTTTACAATCTTATAATTACCATATCTTTTTTATTGGGATTAGAACGTGCTACTACCTGAAATAGCCTGTGATGTAAGGGACCGCTCTAAAATGCTGCTTGGTTTGTCCCGAACTTCTAGAGCTGCCTCTAAAATAGATCCTTGGGTTTCAGTCTTATCTTCAACGATTACTTCAACATTTTCATTTATATCCCCACAAAATTCATTATTACTGCCGGATTCAATGATACTTTCAGATTTTATTTTGTCTACCTCAACAACTTCAAATTGTGAAGGAGATGACTGATTAGTATCTTGCACATCATCATTGCCAAAAGATACTGGTTGGACCTTTTTCGGCTTAGGATTCACTTTTGCTTTTTTTGAGGGGCAATCTGGAGATTCAGTATTTACATTTTTAGATTTTTTATGTGGAATCACTTGTTTCTTTGGAACACTTTCATTGCTGTTCATTAGACCAGATACTTGAAGTATTGTTGCAGTATGGAGAAAAGAAGAAAGTTGTTCTTCTGATACCATAACTTCTCCATGGTACATAAAATTTACAATGGCTATTAAATCCACATAAGCTACATCTTTCAGTATAACAATTGGATGTGGACATGGATTTTCCTATAAATATAACAATTATTCACTTTTTCAAATTTAATTAGGTTACGTACCTTAAATATTGTTCTAAAGTATGGGCTGCAGGCAGATAAAATAAACTTATGCGCTTTTACACTTATACCATCACATGTTAGAGTAACATCTGCGAGATCTTCTGAATTTTGCAAACTTTCAAATGCACTTAATATATTTGTTTGAAATCTAGTCCATTTTAAACAAAAATGCTTTGAGGACATGACTTACCACAAACTAACTTAAACATTAAAAATAATGTATGTTTTAAACTTTAACTTAATAAACAAGAAAAAAGCATTAATTAAACAAAAAAAAAATTAGTAACCACGTATTAAAATAAAAAAGAAAACATACTGTAAAGAAACGTCAAACAAATTAACGTCACAGTTCACTCAAACGTCATATATCTGATCTATAGCAGTGTTCAGCGAATATAATTATATTCTCTAATCTTTGGTTGATTTCGGGATCAATGTAGAAATGTGGTTCTTATATAATTTTAGTGAGTGTTTTGTACATTTACTTTCCTTGATTCTGACTGATGTATACATTGACAAATTCTGATTATGTTCACTTTTCCACATGACTGACGTTGAAACTATGAACCGTCCTCCATTTAGAGCTTAAAGTGAACAAAAGCTCAGTATGTTCACTTGTCACAGAAAATAATACATCAGAACTATATTTTCCATGTCACTTGTTCACGGGACTTTGACAATAGAATAGAACAATGGTTTATATATCCGTGGTGTAACACATCTGTTTTTGTTTACATGTGTAAGTTCTATGAACTTTTAATTTTTTGAAAATTTTGAAATATGTTTTATGAAATCATTTATGATAGCTCTATAATAGATAGATAGGTGTTAGGTATTAAGATAGTGTTAGGTATCTGATAGCTAATAAGATTTATGTATATATATATATATATATATTTTTTTGGTTTTGTGGATAAGATAAGGCATAGAAACGAGATAAGATTAGCTTTTTTCTATTGCCTCTGCTATTTCCCTAAGGATTGTTTGTTAGTTTTTAATTCGCCTTTGTTTATAGCGATACTGAATTTCTTTTAACAAAATAAAATTTAAAAATGAAACCAGAAAGAAACCCTGGGTGCGAATTAGGTATGATTTTACTTTATTGTATTTGAGTTTGTCTATTGTGAAGATTAAATCAAGTTTATTGTTGTAGATCTAGGATGGATAAATAATGTTAATGTTAATTTGTCTGCTGTAAATGAATTTGCCCGGAAATTAGTTACTGCCAGAGAATTAAGAGATGAATATAGAGCAGCATGGATACTGAAAGCTATAACGTGTATAGATCTAACAACTTTAGCTGGAGATGATACTCATAGTAATGTTGCTAGATTGTGTTTTAAGGTAAAAATGAATGATAATTCTTAATTTATGAGTATTTATATATACACTGTATATTATTTATATCGTGACAAAAAATATTGACTAAATGTTATAATATTTTGGCTATGAAATATGGAATTTATAATGAGCATAAAAGTATTTTTATCAAATATTTGCGTTCTAAACAATTGAGGATATAAACTTATATAGTAAATTATAAGTATAGAAATTTCCATAGTGAATTATATATACAAAAAATACAGTATTTCCGCCATACTAGTGGGTACTAAAAAGCATTTTTTTCTTGTGCGATTAAAAATTACCAGACTAAAATTTTTTTGATCTTTCATTTGTCATCTAATCTCGTGATATCCTCTATACTTCAGAATGTTATGAGATAAATTTCTCTCACTAAAATCATCATGTCGAGGCCATGGAAGGATGGAGCAGGCCTTTTTTTTTACTGAATGGAAATTCACTCGCAGACTAATTTTCACAGTTTTTTACTGTGTGTTTAAGTTTTAACAGAATTAATTCTCCAATGGACTGTTATAGCTCTACTACTCCTTAGAGCTTCTTTGTTTTTCGGTAACATGATGGACTTCCATTATATGTATATTGATTTTTTCATCTAATTCCAACATATATTGTACATATTGTATATTATACTAATTACTATTGTTGATATATCAAGAATAAAATGTCATGAAAAATATAATTACTAAATGAGAGGTAATGTGTAAACTTGTTTTAAATCTTGAAGAAAATAGAAAATAAATTAAATTAAAAAAAAATTAATATAGGATCCTAAAATATATTTTCAAGTTTATTTTGCACCACAGTTAAATAATGACTGTAGAAATCTAGTATACCTAGAAATAATTTATAATATATAGTGTTCATTGTAATAGTTCGTTAAATGGCTTTTCAATTTATTTTTTATTAAAATATTGGTGGTTACATAATTATTATAAGTTGCAGGAGGAACAGATTTTTTATCTAGTGAGTAGAAGTCGAATTTCATTTTTCCCCTAGGTTTGTAACTTTTACATTCTTAGGCTTCCTTAATCCCTAACCTTCATAGCAATACATTTCATGAGATGCCTTTGGGGTTAACAGCCTATTTAAGTAGAGGAATGATGGCAATGATTCTTGTAACACCTATTAAGATATCATATCGGTACAATGGAGTGCGCCGACTATCATATTGATTTAATGGATTGAATGAATATTATATGAGTACTATTAACATCCATTGTTTTATTTTTATATTGGTCGAGTTAGAGATAGTAGTTAGATTTAGTAGTTATTTAAATTATGTTATATGTTCAATAAGTGTAATACATACAATGTATATGGAATCATGTAGCATTAAAAACATGCTGGGACATTGAATCCTGTAGTTGGATATATTTATAATTTGTTATATTCTACATAGGCTGCTAAACCTGTTGCTGAAGATTTACTAAATGAACTAGGATTCAATTATAATGAGGAATGTCCAATTCATACAGCTTCTGTGTGCATATATCCTTCTAGAGTTCCAGATGCAGTGGAGACAGTAACCAAAATGGGTTTCGCTGATAGAATTAATGTAGCTTCTGGTAAGTATTTTTTTTTTGGTGAGCTAATTGCCATATCTAAAGAGGGAGAAAAAAAATCATCAATAATTTTATAATAATGTAAAAGAGACAGTATTTAGAAATTTCTATCTTATATATATATATATATATATATATATATATATATATATATATATATATATATATATATATATATATATATATATATATTATAAATATCTGTTTACAAACAATAACTCTTAGAGATGTTGAAATGAAATTTTATTGCAAAACGAAGTTCATAAATTATATTTGTAATTTAAAAATTTTAATATTTCAATATGGATATGAAATATAAAAGTTTCATTTTTACATGAAAAGCAACTGATGGTTGCAAGTAAAAAATGTATTTAAACTATTTATTTATTTAAGTTTGTTTAATTTAGATATGTAGATAATTTGTGATAATTTATGAACTTTTTCATATACCTTATGAAAAAATACTTATTATTAATTTCTATATAATACAATTACTATAAGGGAAATTAAAAAAAATATCTGTTAAACCTTTATGAAAAATGAAATTACTTTGTAAATAAATGTTTACCTAATTGAAATTTTATTTAGCTATATTATATTTTGACCAAAGTTCATACATTAGTCAGTGTAATAGTTTTATGTATACATATATTAATTATAATTTGGATAAATACTTTTTATTTTATATTTAATAGATTCCTTTTTGTGCATTTTGAAGCATTTCTGATTGAATTAGACAGATTTCTTGTCGTAATTGGGTTTTTAAATCTTATTTTGTCTATTTAAATAGATATTAGACTTCAAATCATCTCATAAGAAGAAATTAGATATTATATTGCTTGGTATTTGGGTATCTATCACATATGGACCTATTTTATTATTTTGAATAATTTTTTATTGCAACTATATATGTATTTTGAGTATTCCTAGTTACCAAGATAGGCAAATATTAAAGCGGTGTTGTCTGTGGTTACACTGCTCCATGTTATAGGCGATGTTTGGCAATTAGAAGAAATGTTGACATCGCAAGGTGACTAGTATAAACCAAATAAATTTAGAATATTTACCAAACAGGAACTACAGACATTTTTAGAGGAACATCAGATAATATTTACTATCTGATTGAGAATATAAGTTATTATCTAAGATTATCTCTTTATTTTTGAGAAGATAAGTAATCAATCTATGAGTAATTGATATAGTGTTAAAAGTTAGTTATTGGATTCTTGTAGATTGTTGCATACTGGGAGTTGTGGGAGTGATTAGTTAATGAAACCTCTTGATCATATTCTAGATATTGGTTGTGTTGTAATTGTGACTATACCAGAATAATTGTGAATAAACCATAACATAAACATATTGTAATTTTTTTATTAGTAAAAATTCGTGTTTTGGTGATTCTATACTACTTTTAAGAAAATGTATTAGATTAAAGCCGTTATACAACTACCATTGTTTATATATAGCTGGAAAATGTATGAGCAAGTATTTGGTAGAAACAAAATTGATAAAATGCCGTTTGAAATGGGTGGCTTTAAAATTCCAGTATGCAGGGAGGTACTTAGAAAGACATTCACAATATAATTGGTATAATATGTGGGCAAGGATATAACCACCTTGAAGCGTTGCAGCGGTTGGAAATATACTCAAGTTGCTGAAGTTCTATTCAAAGTACAAAGCTGAAGGACAATTTTTCTTCAGGCTCCTTCTAGAAAAAGATTCTATAACTTTAGGAGTAAATCCGGTTGCTTTATAGTCTGCTTTGCATCTCATCTCTTGTTGACTTCAGCTATACTTCAGAAATTCTGTAATTAGTTTACATAATTCTGGTTTTTGTTCAGTGTTTTCCAGTGTTCAATTTGTCAGTCAATAATAAAACTTTCAGCTAAATATGATTCTTTTAGCACTGCGTAAAGTAATGAACAGTAAAGTAGTCGATATTATTTATGCACTGATAATTATTTTATACTTAGTGATAAAATCTCATTTTACGCATTATTAGTTAGTGTGTAAAGTAGTATTTAGGCACTGCCATAGAAAAACATACATTGTTACAGTATTATATTTGTAATATACATCTTCTACACATTTGCAAATATCCCATGGATCTGATTCTATGTAAGATTGTTTACAAAGAAAATTTTAGAGAATTAATTGTACTTTTTCTTTCATCTTTTCCAATGAATAATACAAAAATTAAATGAATTTGTAAAACATGCATTGGTGGAGTTCACCAATGAAACGAACCAAATTATATGCTTTTCCTGATGTACTGCCCTGATGATTAGTATTAAAATTGGCATTGTCTTGTTGCTCATTTATTCCTCATATTTCAGTGGCAACAGGATTTCCAAGTGGTCAGACCCCGTTGGAAACTAGATTGGGTGAAATCAGATATGCAGTTGAGAATGGTGCTAACGAAATTGATATTGTTATAGATCGTAGTTTAGTTTTAGTAGGAAAATGGGAATTGTTATACCAAGAGATACAACTAATGAAACAAGCCTGTGGGCCTAATATATACATGAAGACAATATTAGCTACTGGAGAATTAGGAACTTTAGACAATGTAATTTAGCTTTTATTGTAAATTTGCTTAATTGATTATTATTTACTTAATACAATAGACTATTCACAGATTAATATAATGCATAAAAGGGCTTTATTTTTATATAGGTGTAAACTAATTGCATGATGCTTGTATGAATGAGAATCACTTATTATTGCATATAGGTACCGATTTTTGTGCAGCAATTAGTGGAATATATTTTTAAATCAACGTAAAATAAAACAAAATATAAAAAAATCCCTATTGGTTTTCCGTTTTATTGGTTATGAGACAAGAAAATCTTACAAGCAACATATTTTATTATGAATCCATCAAATTAACAGCCTTTATGAGAGAATTTTTACAGCAAATATTATAGAGAACCTATGGCTATTGTTTTATAGACACTTTATTCAATTTCCCTTCTTCAGAATGTTTATAAAAATGTATATTTTAGGTATATAAAGCATCGTTAGTAGCAATGATGGCTGGATCAGACTTTATTAAAACATCTACTGGTAAAGAAGCTGTAAATGCAACTTTATCAGTTGGGATTGTCATGTCAAGGGCTATTAAAGAATATCACGAGAAAATGGGTTATAAGGTGAGTAAAGTAACATTTTTAAAGATATGTTCATAGTCTATCAATAAGCAATAACAAACTGATACTTGAGGGTATACAATTACATACCTCTATATATGTACAATTTAATATACAGTATGTCCCTAAAGTTGAAAATGAACGTTTTTTGGAGAAATTTCTCAGACATATTGATTTTTATTTTTAAAACAACACTTGCAGGAGTTATTTTCAACTCCTCACCATCACCTCCTCATAAGCCCTAAGAACTTTAATTTCAAATTTACCGAAGATACCTTATTTTAAAGTATTTCTTATGCTGATTTCAATATAAAACTTTTTAAATTTGGTTAATAAATAATGGAAACATTTAATGAAATGTATCCTTATCTTTTATTTTATCATTACAATGAAGCTGAGCAAAACATAATTTTTTACAATGTTGACTACAATTTAAAGGGGTTATTGGTTGGTCTTGGGGGCACTATCTATTGCTCCTTGTCCGCTGATTGTTTGGAAACTTTTCGTTTAAAGCTATTCTAATATTTGTAGCATGATGTGCAGGTCCACCATCTTGCTGAAAATAAATATGTTCATGAATCAAATCGAGTTCATCATGTGGAAATAAAACAATGCTGGCAATAATTCGAATTGTAAAAAATTCCAATTCACATCTCCATTTACATTTGACAAGCTTTCACTTTTTGTGATATTTGCGAATGACTCTTGCATCCAGTGAGGAGGTACGTTATTCCAGTATCTTGTCATTTACCTATTTATACTTCCATAAGCTAAAATATAGCTTTATTTGAAAAGTATGTTTTTTAAGAAGTTTTGATTATCATGTGCGACAGTATTTTGCAAAAATTCCAGTCCTCTGTCAGCATCACAGGAGCTCTTGAATTTCACATACTTTAAATGGAAATAATTTTTGTTTTTTTTTTACATTAACAATAAATTGTTTATTTCAAATGGACTTGTTGCTGAGCTAATTTTCTCATTGAATGAATTGAGTTGTCCGTTAAATCAGGCATTACTTGAAATTTTATAATTTAATTTTTTGGGTTAACCTGATCTTTGTACTTCTTTTACAGAAACCTTTTGTTCAAATTTGTATATTTTATAACAATGGTTGATTGTTGATTGGGATAAGAATTGTTTTCAAACAATTAACAGTTGTTCTTACTCCTTCTTACTATATCTGATAGCCATAGACATCTAGGTATCCATTCAAGAAGATTTTTGTTGAATATTTTTGTTATTAACCAATTTTCAATTTATGTTAAATTCAACACAAAAAATTCTGTAAAATGAGGTATCATTCACGTATCTTTATATTTAAAATGTTAGTGTTAGGATTGCTAAGACTTAAGGGTTGTTTGGAAAATAAAAATCGACGTGCACCAGGAGTTCTTAAAAACGCCCGTTTTAATTTGATGAAAATTATTTCAACATGACTACAATATAATATGTGTATGTAATGTAATTTATACAATGGTTTCTGTTCTGTGATGTGAATTACACACTTTTAGGTTGGTTTTAAACCTGCTGGAGGTGTAAGAACTACTGACGAAGCACTATTGTGGCTCATTCTAATTAAAGAAATACTGGGTAATGATTGGTTAACCCCAGAGCTATTTCGATTTGGTGCATCCAGTTTACTTGGTGATTTGGAATTAAGTTTATATGAATATGTGACTGGGAAATATCCTGCAGCATATGAATTTTCCGTGTGATATTATGTGGTTCTCTTTAAATTTTTAATATTGTAGTACGTTAAACATATTTACTAAATGTCATATTTTATATACTTTTGTTGTAATATACTATTATTGTGTGTTGGATTTTTTCATTTCAATTCATGGAAAACTTTAGAAAGAATTAGAGAATTTGGTTGACTAAAAATGTTGAGTGCATTATAGTAGGTATTCTAGTGTTCTGTATAAAATTGGTCTGGGGTTTATGATCTCTAAGACATGTTAGAATTATTTTTTATAATATAAACTAAAAGACAATTTATGGTTCGTAAAAGTTCTCTTGCAAAAGTTTGAAGGTACAACTTCCTCCATTACTCGATTGTCCTACAATGATTAGATTTTGCTTTTATAATAGTCTTAAATATATAGAAGTTGGTTCCACATTTATTCAAAGTTTTGTATGCATTTTGGATTATTTTTAATTTTGTTTAGTAAAGTTCTGTATTGTGAGTAGCAAAGATCATCTTTAAATCTAACATTTTGGAAATATGGATGTAGATACATAGTTTTCAGAGGAAGTTACGTTATTAAAGATAAATTAATAATCCATATGTACTGTGGTCCATAAGTAACATAATTCTCTACATAATGTTTAAGCAAAATCCCAAAATACATTGCCTTTTAATTCTAAATCAATATTGAGTGCAATCTTATATTCTCTTGAACTATTTTAGAGTGGCACTTACCCATTTAAATTTTTAAGTAGACCAAGGATTGAGATGTGTATGATTCGGTCTAAATCTTTGAATAAAACTAGGGCGATGATGTGATACACCATCTAGAGGCTTTTTAATTCTATATTCAGCAATAGTTTTTTTTTTTTTGTTCTAAATTTATTTTGAGTTTTAAATCCATTAATGAAAAATATCTTTAATTTAATTAATTGTATTGGAAACACAATTTTAAAATGAAATAAGAAACCAAATGTTGATGAATGGAGATTTGTAAAAAATCTAAAACAACTTATATTATTGTTTTATTCAAATCATCAACGTTATCAAAGTTTTTTTAACTCTAGAACTAAGAAATTATGCTATAAATTCAAATCATACTGCCGAATGTCATAAAAAATATTGTCCGATAATTAGATTTTTTTGTAATTTGAGCCTAAATATTTACTATTGTCGAATATTGAATTCGGGATTCTATCTAGCAGTCGATAAGCGTCGATTTAGATGATATGCTCGGGAAAAGGGTAAAAATGATATTGATAGTAACATTTGACAGTGTTATTGTTATATATATTAACATTAATAATGCTAAAGATTGTTACTGTTATATATAACGCAATGTTTGAGGAATAAACTGAAGAAGGAAAGAAGATAAAGGAACGAAAAAAGACTTTAAAGAATGATAAACTCGAAAAATATAAAAAATGTGGCTAGTATCAAGTTGTTGTAATTATTATGTATATAAATCCTTAATATAGATACTGTCTTTTACATGTTAAGCAAGTAAGATCCTCACTTGACGCGTGGACATTTGGAAAAATTTCCACGCTGGAAGTAGCTCTTGGCCGTAATGCAGGCTGTAGCATGGATAAAACTATGTACAGCTCATCAAGAATGTTCCTATTCTTGATGATTCTCAAAACTGCGATATCGGACCGCACACGAGGTGTGCAGTAAATAGCCTGGTCTCAGTCGAGTTGAGACCCTCGCGGAGTGAATATCGATAAATATAAATATATTGAATGTACACAGAGTTCGATCTGGCCACGCATAAAGTACATCCTTTTCTCTCCGAGTGCTGCCTCACTCTTCTAGGCATACCTAGAGAATCTCACACTATATCCTATTTTTGATGAGCGGTACTTCTTTCATTATCATGTGGAATATATTTATTATGGTCAACTTCAGATATGAGATCAGGGTGATCTATTCTAAAATCTACCAAAACTGTTGAGCACAATTACGACTTTATTTCTGTGGACCGTGGTATTTTATCTTGTATATTTGATTGCAATTTCAATTGAAAACAATAGAGTATACTTATAAACAATAAGTAACAATCTATTGAGAACGCTATAACAATGCAAATTCAAGAATTTGCATTGTTATAGTGTTCGCATTTTATGAAAATGAAGTAGATACATATAAGTAGGACTTTTATTAGTACAATGAATTGACACCCTGTTGAAGAATCAGCATCCCTGGAAAGGAGAATGGAAGGTATAGCATAGGAATAGAGTAAATTGGCTGGTGTAATAGAATTTTATTACGCCATTATTAGTTATATTTAACTGACTATGATAGTCCTAACTGTTTACATGTTCATTGTATCCATAGAACCAAAAGCCCGAAGGCGTCGATCATCGTTCAACTGTTGGAGTTGAAACTATAATAAAGTTCATCACCAAAATATTTCCTGAATTGATTGAAGTGGTTAGCGAATATAATTTAATTTATTAATTATCTACATCTTTTAATACATGGACCACCCGCATGGTCCATGTTGATCAAAATATTGATTCTGGTAATGATATTTTTTGGGTCAATTTCTATAAATTGTCAATGTTCAATTGTAAATTATCAGTGTAGTCACGGGCATCTCAATTGTAAAATTAGTTTTGGGAAGAAATTCGGCATTAACGTTCCTAAACATTTTTGCAAACAGTTAGATACTCAATTATTCCAGTAGGTATTGCCCTTGATATTCTATATTATTCTATATGTCCATTGTAAACTTTATGTTTACATATAGTTTATGTTGGTATACATATGTAAATATATTTACCATTAAAAGCTAAATTAAAAATATAGATATACGAGGGTAGTCCCAGAACTTGATGCATAGATGGCTATGGCAAAGTTTACAGAATAAATAATTTATTCTGTATTCTGTATTTATTCTGTAAACTTTGGCTACGGTATATAGATGATGTATAATGACTATGGTAGAAATTTCCATCCTTATAAAGCTTAAGTTTAAATTTTGACGACGCTACGTTGTTTAGTATTTGTTTAGCAGCCATCAATAGTGAACGCTTTCAGTTAATTTGTAAAGATGGAAAATATTGGTCATCGTTATGCGATACAATACTTTCATTTGAAAGACCTCAGTCCAACCGATATCAAAGCGGAGACAGATACCTTCGCTTACAACAGTAAAATATTGGGTAGTAGAATTTAATCGAGGCCGTATGAACTGCCAAAATGTACATCGCAGTAGTCAACCAAATCGGGTGCCCACGCCAGAAATGGTGAAGAAAATCCACAAAATGGTATTGAATGACCGTCGACTGAAAGTGCGCGAGCTAGAGGACATGCCACGGTAGGCATTTCAAAAAGTGCTGTATATCGCATATTGTCTGAAAACTTAAACATGAAAAAGCTGTGCGTAAGATATGTGCCGGGATTACGCACAGTGGAATGAAACCGAGATTTTGCGCCGATTTATAATCATAGATGAAACATGGGTCCATTATTTCACACCTGAGACCAATGAACAATAGACTGAACGGGGAGAACCGGCTCCAAAGAAAGCGAAGACAGTTCCAGCTGCAGGCAAGGTCACGGTGTCAGTTTTTTGGGATGCGCCTTTCCTTCAGAAAGGAAAAACAATCAACGGCGAAAATTATGCGAACTTATTGCAGCGTTTTGCAGAAAGTTTCATCAAGACAATGCACCAGTTCACACATCCGTTATCACTATGGCTAAAATCAATGAGTTAAAGTTTGAATTCCTTCCTGACGCACCCTATTCACCAGGTTTACCCCCTCGGATTATTTTCTATTTCCAAATTTGAAACAATGGCTCGGTGGTAAAAGATTTGCTAACAATGAAGAGGTGGAGTTTGCCGTTGATGGCTATTTTGAGGAGTTCGACGACAATTCTTACTATAAACAGGGTATTGAAGCTATTGAACATCGCTGGGAAAAGTGTATCAAGCTAAAAGGAGAATGTAAGGAAATAAAGAATAAAATAAAGAAGAGAATGAAGCTATATAGAGAAATAAAGATAATTTTTCACAAATTTATTGTGTTTTCTTTCTTAGACTGGGTACTTTTGGTACTACCCTCGTATAACGGTATTTTCAAGGAAAAAATTGTTAAATAGTTATTTACTGCATGAACGTGATTCAAGGATAAAGTGATTTCACATCTCTTCCGTATAATTACAGTATCAAATGGTATTAAAGTTATTCACATTAAATTTGTTTAAAATATTTAAACTTACCAAGAGATTAAGCATCGGCCTTGGAGTTCATGTACTGCAAACACAGAAATAATAAGGATTATGCACAAATATGCAGAATAAAATATGAAGCTAATTAATTTAACTATTATTTTATGCTTAAGTGATGCATATTATATTAAATAAGATCACTGTCTAGGTCAGTAATAGTCATATTATAACATTGTAATAAATGGCAGTGGTTCATTAAAATAGTCTACTCAAACAACACATATAATTAAGATTAATTAATCTTTTACTTACGAATATATCATCTACTTTAACATTATACTGTTTATGAGATATCAAAACTATAATATAGAAATAATGAAACTACAGAATGGAATATGTAAGTTGCAATAAATATTTTGTTGCTTTTAATTTTTATGACTAACAATGATAATTAAGGAAACCTACAATTATAAAATAAACTACTTACACCATGTTATTTGTATTAATATAAGTATACGTACGTAGGTATGTTTCTTGGTAAATAATAACCTATTCATCCAATAGATTCATGGTCAAAATTGGAACATATCAGATCTGAATGGGTCATAAATTTTTTAGAATTAACATAATTTGTTGTTGATAGTAATCCAATTCTGTCAAATAACTTGTTATATAAATGTTTATTTTATTAAAATACAACGAAAATCATATGGAATTAATAGAGAAAATATAGAATTTCGATTGCTTGTAATGACTGTTATTAATTTTACGAATTTATTTAAACAACTTCATTATCTTGAGTAACATCCATTGATCATCGCTCTGAATAATACATTACTTTTATACGGAAATGCCCTCCATGTGTATTCAATCTTCTGCCCTTCAATGTGTAGCAAGGATTAAATACATAGAATAGAATACATTTTATATATAAAATTATTTATTCTGCCCCTTTATTGTGCAAGAAATGCGTCATATAAACCATTAATAATTCGCCGACAACCAGTGTTGTATCGCAATATGCATTAGCGCTCGTTCAGGAGACGTGGCACAAATTGCAAAAAAAAAAAATCCATCAAAGTGAGTTTGTCTATGATATCTATCATTAATTATAACACAAATGATGATATAAATAACACATAGGATGATAACGTGAGTACTAATGATGCGGTCTAACAGTATCAACATTTCATCAGTACCAAACAGTATTATTTGAATTTTGTTGTTAGGCACATTTTCCACTAGTAGATAATGATATAAATGTTGAAAGACCTGCATAACTTGAGCTTGAAATGCAACATTTTGTGATGGCAAGAGGTTATTCATATAATATCCACTAGTTTGTGTATTGTGTAACATTTGTAAATAGACTGGTGGATTTATGTTGGCCACCCTGTATATCTTGCGTAAAATATATACATGGTGGACAACATTATAAAACTGATGAACAATGTTGTGTATTTTTCAAATATACTTTTCCGTTATTAATTAAATTAGATGCACTACTATATGATGCAGATGGTAAATTCTTATTTAATGTGTAATCTTGATGTTCAAATTTATTTGTTCCTTGAGACCCTAAACCTCGGGTCTCCAATAAGGAAATATTCAAATAAGGGCCATCATTATCTTGCTCAATCGCAGCTTCAATTACTTGACAGTATTTTGGTGATATGGGAGATATGAAGAGCGGTGTAATCGCGGTCATGAATTGGTTGGATTTATGTTTTTCCTTGATATTGCTCCATTCCTATCCGTAGGGTTAGTTGCAGTAGTTTCTGCACATTTATCCGAAATTACTTGGTTTGCCTTGCTACGGACAAATGGTGGAGTAGTCCTGGTATTATTTTACTCCGCCGGTGATCATGTTAAAATCATTGTTTGGTTCTCGCCAAGTTAGTTGCGAGATTTTGTTGTAGCAGCACGCCACTGGTTAGGGTAGATGAGATCTAACGAGAGAAACAGGACAGTTCCTTGACTTACACTAAATTTTGAAAAACTTGAATTACACTAAAATTATAACAAGCACATTAAGTTTTAACAACCAATAACAATCAAATATAATAAAAACTATGCACAGTATTGTCCAAACACGACTTAAATATTCATAGATAATTAACTAATCAGCAAGTTTAAGTTAAACCAATATATAAAATTATATTATACCTAAATAGAAATAGCTTATCTTAAATAGCAGGTGTAACTGGCCAAATAAATGTAAAGCAAATTCTTAAGCCTTTTGTGTTGGAGATACAGAATTAATTTTTGATTACATACATTAATAGAAAAGGTAAATCCGTATGAACTATGAAGTATCGCGACTAAAAATTCTTCCGATAGGCGTCCTCGGCACGAGCTAGTAGTACGTTTTTATTGAGTAAACTTCCATTAATCATCGCTCTGAATAATACATAATATGTTATACGGAAATGTCCTCCTTTTATATTTAATCTACAACAAGGAGTAGATAAAATTCCGCAAGCGAACTCTATGAATAAAGTTCATACATAAGTTCATGTATTCTGCAACCTTTTGTACAAGAAACGCACGTTATGCGATTGTAATATGCTATTCATCACATCTGAAAAAAAAACATTAAGTCTTTTAAACCATAAATAATTCGTAGGATAACTAGTATTGTATCATAATATGCATCGGCGTTTAACCGGGAGACGGGTGACGTGGTACAAAAACTGTTGTAACAACGTTTTTTTTCAGGTTGCTATCATTGCGCGCCAATATCTATTTGGCGGCACAGTGACCTACATGAGGGGTCTATTGCGGGATAAGCAGGATTATTGATCTTTACCCACTCATCGCTGTAGATTCGGACAGCCTCATGAAAGGTGAGTCTGCCTTTTCCCCCGCCTCACCCACTGCCAGCACGAGCAGCGCAAGAAGCGCTACTCGTAAACAGGAGAGAGGTGCCTGGCGGCGCTGGGTCCGAACAAACTTTCCTTTGTCCTAGCTCGTTTAACCCCGCCGGCTGGGGCCTCTTTTGGCGTGTTTGGGGATTTACGGAAACCACTCCGGTCAACCTCCCAGGGTCGGGAGGCAGGCAGTGTAGCAGTAAGGCCCCACTTCCCTGTAGGTAGGTGTGGAAATGTCTATGTCGGTTCACTTGTAAGGTAAGGTATGGTTATCGGGCGACTGGTGTATATGGCCTGGTATAATAAATA
Source organism: Rosalia funebris (assembly GCA_037954035.1). NCBI lineage: Eukaryota > Metazoa > Arthropoda > Insecta > Coleoptera > Cerambycidae > Rosalia > Rosalia funebris. Next base: position 7,674,447 of record JAZFAV010000010.1, on the reverse strand, counting down.
AATAAATAAGTTGGGGTGCGTATTCTGTTTTCTTACGCGAGAACCTGTTGTTGGGTTTTGGTCTCTTGTGGCGGTGCAGTCCTCCCGGGTCGTAGTCAGAGGCTGCTCTTATCAGGGGATTATCGTGGTCCATCATCCGATCGTAGAGCTTCTTCGCTATGTCTTTGATCTTCTCCGTGACGGTCTTGTACTCTAGATCTCTTCTGATGTCGTAATTTCTGACGAACCAGGGAGCGTCTAGAACACGTCTTAGCGCCACGTTCTCTACTGCTTGGATCTTCTTCATGTGCGTCTTAGGACCGTACCCCCATGCGGTATTAATTGAGGCTATATTACTTGTTTGATGAGCATCAGTTTGTTCCTTAGGTTAAGGTCCGTGTTGCGTCCCAGCATTGGGCCGATTTTTACCAGAGTGGACTTAGCTATCCCTGTACGGTTCCTAATGTGGGCCTGCCACGTCAAAGACGCATCCATCGTCACGCCGAGGTACTTGACGGTGTCGGTCCATGGGATGCCCTCTCCATTGATGGTGACTTCGCTGGCAGGGGTTTCTCTGGTCTTCTTCAAGAGAATTACCTTGCTTTTGTCCGCGTTGATGGCCACCTTCCATCTGTCTAATTCGTCCGCGGCTCTCTGGAGGTATCTTGTCACCATGTGAGCCCGCTTTGGCTTTACGATGATCGCGGTGTCGTCGGCGTAGAGGGCAACGGTAGTTTGATCCTTCCTAGGGAGGTCCGAGGTGAAGATCGAGAATAGGTGTGGAGATAGGACTACTCGTTGCGGTATCCCTGCCTCTATGATCCTGTAGTTGGAGAGGGCGTTCCTCACCTTGGCTCTGGCTCGTCTCCTGCGAAGGAAGGATTGTATTAGGCTTACCATCGGTACTGGATATCATTGGTCCAGTATCTTGACTAGTGGTCCACTGTGCCAAACTTTATCAGAGGCCTTGACAACATCTAGGAAAATAGCTTCGGTAACGCTATTGTGTTGGACCCCTCTATTATGTATCCACCAGCCTCAAGAATTGCAGCTCAGTGGAGTCCTTGTCGGTAGGTGAACTGCTCATCTGGGGTGACGTTCAGCTCGCAGGATATTTCCTCGAATCGGTTCAGAATGACTCTCTCGGCTACTTTGCTGATTGTGGGTAGTAGACTGATGGGCCTATCATTCGAAGGGTGCGTTAGGTTCTTGCCTACCTTGAATGAAAATGACGTCTGCCATCTTCCATTTTTCCAGGGAGTGCCTAAGTCGCACTATGGCACTTATCCTTAGTCACAGTATGGCGTTGATGATGTTGAGCAATGCTGTTAGTCCCTTCCTTGGCAGTCGTCTGAGGGCCTAATTTCTGATGTTGTCGTATCCTGGGACCTTCCGTGTCTTGAGGTTCTTCAGAATCAGCCTGACTTTTTCGGCAGAAGCTGGTCGGAACGTGTTGTTGCCCTCGGGTATCCTACGGATGCGCCTCGCCCGACGCTCCACATTCTCGCTCCAGCCCTCGCCCTCCTTGTCGTTCTGGTTTTCCTTGCACTGTAGTTCAAGGCTATCCGCAAATGCTTCCGCCTTCTCTTCTTTGGTGTACACCAGTCTCCTTTCTCCATTAACGGTGGGGTCGAGGGAATTGAGGCACGTAGTGCTATCTGGTTTTTCCAGAGGCTGTTGTCCTGAGTCGAAATAGAGATTCCATCTGACCTGACGTTGTTCGTCAAGCGCGGCTTTGATTTTACAGCTGAGTTGGTTAACGGCGTACCTGTCCTCGGCTCGTCTGGTCCGCCAGGCTCTCCTCTTGGCTACGCATCTTTCCCTGATGAGTCGGATGGTGTCCGGCGGAAGTACTCCCGTGGGATTTCTAACTCGTCTCGGCGTGGCCTCCATCGGTGCCTCTCAAGTTTCTCGGTGACCGTTTCCAGGTCCTCGTCGATCCCATCGTGTCAATAGGCTGAATGGTTTCGATGGTCTTTTGGAGGGTGTTTCGTATTGGGTCTAGTTGGTTTGCCTTATGATAAACTCCGGGCTTCCTATCGCGATATCTTCTACAACTCGTATCAGGATGGGATTGTGATTTGACGATTCATCGTCAATGTTCTGAACTTCCTGGACTGCTACGTTCTGTAGCAGTGCGATGTTCAGGACGTCCGAGACTCCATTGCTTTGATAGTGACTTGGCTCCGATGGTCCAAATCCTGAAACCGGATCCGGATTGTCGTCCTGGAACGTCAGGATTTCCCGCCCGCGTTGGTTGGTGGTCCTACTGCTCCATGGAGGGGACTTCGCATTGACCTCTCCTATGGTGACTATCTGTTTCCTTGCAGGAAATATAGCGTCCAGTTCTCGTTGATCGATGCGTCTTTGGGGCCTTTGGTAGCAATTTTATGAAATGATGTATTATATTTGGTTTTAAATCGTTTTTGAAATCAATATCGAAGGCTCACCTTTTCAGATTATGATTATGAACTATTAGGTATTTTCCAATAATAAATTGGACTAATTTAATACATAGGGCAAAAGAATAAATTTAGGACAAACATCATCGAATGATACTGTACCCATCAATGTAATTGCTGCAGTGAATTAATCTTGTGATATTGGTCTTTAACAACATGTAATTAACTTTTTTTCCTTTTCCTGTTCTTCTAGAATTCTACCATATTCTACTTACATATATGATATATTGATGAGATTTGGAATCTTCCAATGACTCTTCAACTGCAATACTATCCATTGCTTGTCATATCATACTGGACTTGTAATGTTATCTTAAACATTAATCAGCTGGGTGGATTGTCCACATCAGACAATCAGAATTTGAGCAAAATTCATTGTAAATAATTTCCGCTGTTGAAATTTGTATGTGTTTAAAATCTACTTCTGGTTGGTTCTAAATTTTGAAACTCTATTTACTATTATTTATTAGCAGAATCAGTAAGGTAAGTACATTCACTGTGTTGAGGACTATCATGTAAATGAACTGAAATACATTTCAAAAGCATTTGAAATACCAACAAACAAACTGTGTCCTCTATAACTACTAAACAGTATAACAACAGAAACTAAATAAATAGTAACTTGCCATATCCATATCTAACGATATCAAAAAGTATTTTACATTAACTTTTATTATTAATTATTTATCTTGCCCTAATAAATGGATAGGTATAAATAAAATGTAAATCAGTTGATAAATTTAGTGACATATTATTTATGTTTTTTTTTTATTATTTAAGCAAGATTGTTTCAGTTTCACACATCAATGAGTATGTGGTAGAAAGTTATCAATATTTTATTTAACAATGCCCAGCGATACGCTTAAAATACCAGATAATGCACAGCATTGTCTTGTTTTTGTTCTAAAAATATAAAAAAGCAAAACAATACTTAAATGGTATAGTAGGTAGTTTTATTTTTAAGGTCCTGGTACATTTGTGTGCATTGAATGTATTTCTATTGGAATGAATAAAATTGTCGGAAAAGTACTCGATACAGAAGTATTCATTGATGTGTGCGCCTATGCTTGCACCTATAGTTGCTATATTTTTCTTTAGATTTACTTGGTGATATAGCACCTATAGTTGCTATATTTTTCTTGAATTGGATTTATTTAGTAATAAAAATATTGCCTTTTAGATAAATTGCAATTAAATAATATGGTTTTGCAACATTGTTTATATTTTTTATATAATAAAAAGCTAATAATTTCTGAAGCTATTTTCCGGAAGTTAAGTTTACATGATTTTCCAGCATTTAGCATAATGTTGCATAATGGTAAATTAAACTTGTTTTAAATAACAGGAAACAAAAGGTAGACAGAATTACCTGTTTAAGTTACGATGAGGCAGTACACCATTTTATTGCCACCATTTATAAAAGCGTTCCTTTATTGATTTTTTTAGTCCAGGATTATTATTTTAAATAGATTGCAAATATGCGCGCAGAAAAAGAAAATATGTTACAAAAAGTAACTTAATTATTGGTTAATTAAACATACATATAACTATAATTATTGGTCCTCATTTTGAATGACAGATTGCCAGCTCTTCCAAAATTTGCTCATCTCTTGAAACGTACCTTGGTTTAAGATTTGTTTGTTAGACACAAAGGAACCGATTTCCTTTACTTAAAGCCTCATACTGTAGAGGAAGAGGTTATACACAGAGGCGAGAACAAACACACCTATACCCAGGTGTCAAACTCCTTTCATTAGGACTTAAACTCAAGTATACCTAATGACAGTCTCTACTGGACCCAATCTGGGTCAAAGTATATTTTTCTAATCTTGAATTTGAACTTCTAAAGTAGAAGAATCCAGTTATTCCAGATTCCCAGCTTATTGACACTTCATGACCGTCGCGTGACACACGAGCATGGAACCACTTAATTTGCAAAAATGATCTCAGAAAAACTAAGAATACAAACCCACTTAAGCAGGAATCGATATCAAAAATAATCTTGGTCGTGGTACAAAGGTAGTTGCAGATTTTAAAATAATTATCGGAGCTAATTTTAAATGAATAATTGTTAAATTTTGTTAAGCAGTTTTGGTGCACTTTTCTTACCGTGTCCATTAAAAGTTGTAATGGTTTTTCGAAAATGGCTTTATATAAGCTTTATATATTGCAAGTTATAATAATAATGGCTTTATATATTGCTAGTTATAATATAACTTACATTATAACTTGCAATATATAATTAGTAGTTTATTAGTATTTTATCTAGAATTAATAATATATTTACATGTTATCGATAATATTAGCATGACATTATTGACACAATTACCTGAAAAGGTTTATATAATATGAATGTTTAACTAACATTTTTTATATCCTCCTACTAAAACAAAAGGGGAGAGAGAAAATTAAGGGACATATGATATAACTGGAGAAAATACACCAATTCATGGAAAACTCCTTTCGCCAAAGTAGAAACATTGCAGGATACTGTTTACAGGAAAGCATAAAGGTTCAATTCCACATAGATATATTTTTTTACAAAGTCACGTATGAGCTAGACCCATAATTTGACAGTTCCTATAAAAACCAAATTTGATTGCTGTGACCAACCAAACCATCTATCAGATACTCATTTAAGATCATTCACATGCTCGCTTTACACAAGGTGGGGCAAAGCAACTTGCTTATTTGAGTTTCGCTCCCTGGAGCGATGGTTGCTCCTAGGAGGGTGGGGGTAGGTACTTTCGAGAGGGTGGGGTGTAAATGTAGCTCCGCTTGGTTTAGTTAGCATTTAAATATAAAAAAATAATCGGTTGGGTGACTCTTTTTAAGTACGTAAAACCGTGGATGTATCGCTTCTCTTATCGTCTTTAGGTATATTTATTTATGAAAAATAGAGACACGGTTTTGAAACTATTCACAATATTTCAGTTTTATGAATATCTTGTATAGACATCTAATATATATATATATATATATATATATATATATATATATGATTATATGATTATATATGTTTATAAAATTAGAGATAAATATTCTATTTCTAGATTTTAAATTTTTTAATTTCTATTTTTCTTGTCCCTGTTTTTATATACATAATATATAGATATTATGTATTTAAAATGTAGTTAAAATTTTCATTTCTAAAGTTTCATCATTTATAGTATTACATACTATGTTAAATAAGCATGTAGTTGTAAAGTAAACATATCAAAAATGAATATGATATAATATAACAATTAAAGTGAAAACAGTTTAGTAACTCATTAAGTGAAAATATCACAAAATATCAGGAAGAATAAACATGTATAAATTTAATAAAAAAATTTCCGCAGCAAAGAACATTATCTTGTAGCTTCACTACCATACGTAAACACAGACGTCTGGAATATAGCCGAAAATCTTAATAAAAAAATCCTACATATTTTTATAATATCTTTGCTTAATTAATTTTTGCGAAAAGGGTCGCGAGGAAATGATAAAGCTTTGTTAAGTTTTGAACTTAACAAAGTTTGATAAACCACTATCAATCAAACGTCGGTTAAAATGAAAATGGTGCAAATGGATACTCAAAACTAATCTACTTTTTTGACGAATTAGAAATAAATTTTAATATGACACCATTAATTTTATTCATATTAAGCTTTAAATTGACGACTTTTCTTATCATTGCGACGATAACTTATTGATTGAGTACATGATTTTACGGAAATATAATATTTGTACACAAGTACAATATTTATTATTCTTGAAATATACTTTCCCTGGAAGTACATGAAAATGTCGTTCATCCCCTAGCTTTAAGATGTTCAAAAATTTAGGTTGAACTAGTTTCACATGGTTTTTTGCTTTACTTAAGGTATCTTCTAATATAGTCTCTTGAAATATGAGTATTTAAATCTAGATTAGCACACAACACATTTACCGAACGAACATCATCACCAACAAGACTATTTCAATTGTCCTCTCAAATTCAGTAGTTCTATAATTGTCACTGAATGTCAATAATCAAAACTTCAATTGGCGGTTAACAAAAGTGTGTGCTTAATTCAACAATAGTTTTTTGATAGCACAACTTACAAGAGGTCACGAAAAAATAATGGAACAAATTACAAGCGTGGAAAAGAAAAAGAAAATGAATCTGATTAGGGTCATTATGAGGCAAATAGTTTCATTCCAATGATCGCGATAGAGATGACAATCTTTAAAAGATCATAAAGTATCAGAAATATTAAACAGAAAGATTAATGTGGGAAATTACGCTATGGAAATATTTTCGGTGATTAATGGTTTTAATTAAATTTAATTCATTAACTGGTTTCCATGTGTATTCCGTGGCTTACAAAGTAAGTTGTGAAATATATAAATTTTAAATAAAACATAAATTTGCAATTTTTAAATTAACTGTAAAATTTTCTAGTTTTATATATTTTTATAACACTGGGTACATACCCATTTTATACGGTTCTAAGAATTATATACAATTTTTAAATAAAACATAGTTTTTGATGTTTTACCTTATAAAAATATCCAATCCAATTCGGGCAATAAATATAACTTTTAGCAATATTCGGGTTTAAAATGGGCCGCATTGTAAATATGTTACTATGCAATAAATTACTACATATCCTATGTATTTTAATTATTTGTTTAAATTGGAGAATACTTTTTAATGAATTTGAGTCATTAATGAAAATTGAAAATAAAAATAATTAAGATAATTAAAAGTGGCAGTGTAATATATATTGAAATCAGAAGAGGAGTAATGCTTAATGATTGTAATTATGTAAGGTGAAAACCACTTATGATATAAAATTATTTTTGGCATTATTTTAGAGATTTCTTAAAAACCATCACAGTAATCGATTTTTAATTAAAATAGTACATCTTCTAAACCAAGTTGTACTTGTATCTGGTGATTTGTCTAAGTGCAGAACAAGAGATAAGCTTTTTTGTAAGTGAATCACTCCATATATTTTTATATTATTTACTTCGCTTTTTTTGTTTAACGTTATAACATTTGTGGATTGTGATGATCAATGGATTGACTGGTTAATTACATTATGAGTATTACCGTTTAAATTATTTAAACTAAAATAAATAAAACCAAAATAATTAATTAAAATAGGTAATTAAATTAAATCTCACATTAAATTTGAGATAGTTAATGTCATCTCATAATCATTATGGCATATACATTATTTCTGCGATAATCCCACCGAAAAAATAACAAGAGGCCCGGTGATCTTGGTGGTCACTCAACAACACTTATTCAACCAATGCATTTATTAAGAAAGATTCTGTTTCTGCTCTCTTATAATTATAGCATAATGGTGTATTGATATTTCCTGCTGAAGTCAAACAGGCTCACTTGATAGATTTAGATCTAGTGCATTTGGATATAACTCTGTAAGAACAGGACTCACAACAACAGAAGTTCATCCAAGATTAAATTTATTTACTTCTCAAATTTTTTTCAATAAAAATTTGGTCAATAATATGGTTGCTGATTATACCCACTGAAACATTAACATTGAGGATATTGTGCACGTGTCTCCCACGTTCAATAAGAATTCTCTGCTTACTGATACCTACAGTTCAACCTGTTGACTTCCCCGTTCAACGTTAATTGAATGACCGAATGTTAAAAGTTAATCGAAAGAGTTTAAGTTAAGAGTTATACCGAAAGTTAATTCGACTAAAAAAATAATGAAACCGAGAGCTACCACATTTCTGTCCAGTTTGTTAATTATTTAGTCGTAGAAATTAAATCTAACAAAATCACAAATATGTACAACAACTGAGATAACCCGCAACCGTATGATGTGGCGCAGTAGTACAAGGAGAGCTATCCCAAATAAAATGGGATAAAGGCTAGGAAGAAGAAGAAGAAATTAACTCTAACGATTTGGTTTGTCTTCTGTTAGTTTCTAGGTAAATAGTATTTTATAGTCAAAATTTTACCAATAATATAGTTGTCGATTATACCCGTCGAAACACTTTAACCTCTTGAGGAGGTTGTGTATGTCTCCCACACCTAATACTGTATCTTCGCTGACCAATATCTACAGTTTTACCTGTTTAATTATCCGTTCACTGTAAAAGTCAATTCGTCTGAAAAATAACGGAATTAAGAGTTACCATATTTCTTCGCATAAACGAATAACGATTTGGATTGTTCCTGTTAGTTTGTGGGTAAATTTTATTTTACAGTGATGAAGTTTTTCTTTATAGAGATACTTCCAAAGTGAAGTTAATTTGACTGTCCAAGCATTATGTATAAATATCTAAAACAACGCAAAAATAATTGTATTCTATAAGCGTTTTTCACCCTCTACAAAGATTGTATTTAGGGACACTATAGAAACCCTTAAATGTTATTGAAAGAAAATGTATCTTTCTGATGGAGATTCACAAGTTTCATATGAGGCAACAACCTAAGAGTATAAGTTGTATTCAGTATAGAGATAAGCTGTAATTTTGATATATGAATGGGAGATCATTGTTTTCCCTTTGAAATGTAATGTATGTAATAACTTGACATGAGGTCCCTGTATATATGTATGATTAGAGTATTATTATATTCACATTCTAATTAAACTGTTTACAAACACCATTTTGTCTTAGTATTTGCAAAAACTGATAATCGAGGACGAATTTCTGCTCTGAAAATACAGCACGCAAGGTTTTGATTTGGCTGACTATGTTATGTATGATTCCACATTACACTCCAAGCAAATATCCATAGACGAATTATGCAAATTTCTCTCTTAAACCGCATTAAAAATATTTTAATACGATATTTTACGCTCTGTTTGGACACAATTATCGATAACAAAACTCTCTTGTGGTTTCATGTTAAGTGTTAAATATTATTTTCTCGTATTTATATTATTCGTATTAAATTGCCTTACAATATAAATTGTCGCAAACGTGTATTAAGGAAATTAAAATGTAACTCTTTAAATAAAGTTGAATTTAATAACATATTCCACATTGTGTTGCTTAATGAAATTGCGTAATTATTTTTTAAAGTACGATTTACAAATTGCAGTGTAATTAAAATGATTAAGTATATATGTGTCAGTTGTTACACTGGGAACAAACATTTTGTTGCATTTATTACAGCACTTGTTCTTACTTAACTTGAAGGTGCCGTACACCGAGTTCAAATCTGTAGGTAGTTTTGCTCTGTCTGTGAGCTCTAGTTTTTTTTTAAAATTCCTTATTTTCATTTTCACGAAATCTGACGCTTCGTATAATGACACATACAAATCAGTTGCGCGAAACAAAATACGTATACTCAAATATGAGTACTATTTACCATACCAATCAGGTATGGGTACAAATGGGTATGATTTTTACTTTAAATTAACGTATACATATTTTAACATTTCAACATAAATGCGATAGATAGTAGGTGATATAGATGATATATGATCTATATAGATGTGGTGATATGATATGATGATGATGATGCAAATGATATAGATGAAAATTTAGATACTCCTATTAAAGCAAAATTTTGCGCTTGTAGCTCTTGTTTCTGTAGAGAGGCTTTTTAGAGCAATCTCATTTGATACTCCAGCAGTAGTTTGCCATCATATGTGTGGTGGTAGCGTTCTTCCATCATCAAGAAGACTTGTAACTACCCGTGTTTGTCACTTACAGCTACTTTCTCTGAGAACTGAATGAAGTGACTATACAGGGAATGGAATTTGACATTTATATTGACCAAAATTTAAAAAATTCAACAGAAATGTAGTAATCAGAACTTCATAGTTTGGAGCTTTTTTGTTGCCAAGGACGTCTTGTATAACTGCCACCAAAGATAGCCACGCTGCTTTATCCTTGCTATCCATCTTCCTAACAAAGTCCTAAGTATATACACAGGTTTATACGATCTATTTATACATATACACTTTCAAACATGCCCAGAAACAAGCAGAGAACTGCTTAAAGATGATGGACTACGTCTCAGATGTCCGTATTGAGTAAAAGTGGGCTACCAGTAGAATTATTTGTTAGATGAAACTGTTTCACATTGAAGGCTGTTTGTACAATGTTGTATGCCAATAAATAATTGGAGATTTCTAAGGACACAATACCCTGTACAAAGAAAATGTTAAAACTTGTAGGATAGGTGGTGCATCATAAGGGTAATATATTAATTTAATATGATACGTTCTATATTCAACATCAAATTGCATGGGAATCAGAGCATATAACGAAAAACTAATTTCAGATTTGAAATCAGCGATGAAAATATTAAATCTTGCCATAGCAAATGACAAAAAAATTGTTCCCTAGTGTTATTTATGTAAACTCTTTCTGTAGTTTACACAATTGTATATACAAAATTCTTAAACTATTTAAACATAAATAGTGACGGCTGTTCATGGTGCATGGTGTAATTAAGATTAATGTTGTGGTTATACTAATGTAATATTTAATACAGAGTGAATCATAAAGAACGAGGCATAAAGTAACTGCTGATTCATTTTTTCTTACTTTATTCCTGTTCCTGTTAAACTTTTTTTGTAATTATGGATATCTTACTAAACGTGTTTTAATAAAATATCCCATTCTATTGAGTTTAATTTAATAAATTTTAAAATAATGAGCATTCAACTCTTAAACGCATCTTAGTCGTTAAGTATTTTAAATATATAAGAGAGAATGCTTATAGGTCGTAGATCGTTGAAACTATTAATTTTTTGGCATATGAATTACACGAGAAATTTTTCAGTAGTCAGGAAAAATACAACCTAATAGACAATATTATGTAAGTTAGAAATGGCAAAATTTTAGAAGAACAAAATAGAACCTAATTAAGACTACATTAACCTCTAAATTAAGTCCGAATCAATAGCCATATTTTTGTATTATTGATTTGATAATGGTACATTCTGATTTATTTAATCAGTCAAAATATTTCGTCCTAAAGATAATATTTGTTTCCCATAAATAAAATGATTTAGACACTACTACTTCATATGAGATATTAACTAATAGTTTTATTTTAAAGGGAATCTTTATTTCACGTAAGAAATATATATGTATTGTACCAATAAGTGAAAATATTAAATCATATCTAATATGTTTGTAATTATCAGGATTTGTTAATATATTTGACATTGCTATTTATTTAAGAGAAAGTTATATTCGTTTGGTCGTGTCGAAAATAAGCATTTATTTGTCATAACCGTAATTCATTAACAAACAGTAAATGAATGTTTCTCTCAGTGTGGATTGCAAAAGACGACCGGGATTGTATTCTCTCGTGGTGTAGTATAATTGATAACTTTGTCTCGGCCCATTTTAACTATCACTTATTCTTATCGTTTCCCTCTATTTGTTGAAATAATTTTTCCACAGTATATTGCTTATGAAACTTCGTTAAGATTATAATGTCACTACTGAGGTATTGTGATAAAGTGATTATTGTTAAATGATTGCTAAAAAAATGCGTAGAAAAAAGTTTGGAAGCAAATAAATCATCATATTTTAATTTTCACGGAATTGTAAAAAATTAATCAAGGATATATAATGATTTTACATTTTATTATACATTACTTTACTATTCATTTCATCGTTATTTGCCAAATAAAAATTCTCTTATCTTGCCGATAAACGGAACAGTCTACCTGGCCCTAGCTATAAAAACAAGCCACAGTATGAGATAAGAGCCGTTTGGGAATTTTTATTTGGCAAATAGCGATGAAATAAACAATACATTTTTCTACTTAATTTGTCGAGCATTATTTAAATAAAAATTGATTGATTTTAACATATTTCATAACACGTGTGTTCAAAAATTACAACCGTATTTAAAAATAGTTTATGTATTTGATAATAATGTAATCAATAATAATATAGAATATAATAATATACTTTCTACATCGTAATTAATTCCGGTAAACTTTAATAATATGTATATTCAAAACAGTTGATTGTGGCAAATAAAGTTATATAACTTTAATTGTCTTTAATGATAATTTTAATTATACTACGTTACAATTTAAAATAATTGCAATACACATACTGTAAAATAAAACACTCTCATGATTATTGAACTAAATTTAATGCCCTATAGAAGCCTTGAAACAAAATGGTATTATAGCAATAAGCATATTTATGTTAAAATCGAGCACAATTCTTGTTATATCTAAATAAATCATAATAGAAGAAAATAATTGTAGCATGTTCCGATTTCAGAACTTCGATACTCTTTATTGAAGTGTGTTATGTTATATTTTTCATTTAAGTTTACAGCTAAACTTGTACTTTATATTTCAGTCTTGTGATTTATATTATACAGCATGATGATAAAGTTTCGAACAGTATTCATTATCTTGTTATTAAACAATATTTTGAAACAACTCAAAGTTCATAGTCCTTTGCAAATTGTGAGTCCCTATACCTTTAACAAAAATTAAGCTCATAAAGTTTTACGAGCACAACGATATCCCATATTATGAATTTCTCATTTACATAGAGTGTTTTTTGAAAAAAACACAAATAAAGTAAATAGGACTTCGATTTGGTCACTTCAGATCTTTAAAATTATTAAATATTAAATTAGATAAATGTCCTAAATTATTAATAATTATATTAAAATAGATCCACTATTTTAAGTTATTCCGCAAGAAGAAATTTAAGAGGTATGAATCACGTGGACCTGGTGGACATTCAGTTGGTTACCAGGGGAAAGAACTCAGTCTTGTTGAATATAGAAATTTTGAATATATAGTAGGAGTAAAAGAAGTGTGCCTTTAAGGGATGATTTCCTATCATTGTAATCCATATATTTACTTTATCTTGATGTCTATGCAACTGACTCCTGAATCTAATTAGAATATTCTTAAATCCAATGTCAATAGTTATAGATGATGTATCGTTCCATTCAAGAAAAAAGTCGGTGGAAATTTTATATTTTGAATAATTTTTCAATCGTGGTATGGTCAGTATGATTGTTGATCGATATGAATCCAGTTGCGTGGTAGAAGTAGAATATTTTTAAACTTCAAGAAAACGTTTTATTTAGAGATTTCACTGATTTGAGTTCTTCTTTCTCAAGGTACAATTAGTTGTTTAATGAGGCAGTAAAATATAAGATTGACTGTCATGGCTGGCGTCTCAAGTAGGAAACTAGCCAAGGCAGTCAATCTATTTTGATACCTAGTTGAACATATAATATTTTCGCTGATTGTTTAAAAATGTTGTGCAAATTGTTGTAATTCACTATTTTGCATGTCGATGTCGTGATAAATTTTATAAAATCTATTTTTCTCAACAGTCATTGAAATAATGAACGTTTTAACAGTTTCTGAAGAAGTACATTTATATAGGATACTAGCCAAGAAGTACTTACTCCTGCAGAAATTACAAATTAGACACAAATTTAATTTAGTGCTGGAGAACTCTCGAAAGAAATATGACAGAAATCATTAACGATTCATGGATTACTGTATGGGAGAAATGTAAAGACTTCCTCGAAGAATGTATTAATTTTCTATTTTGCTGAATTATCTAAACGAAGTGTCTATACTTTGATCTATTTACTCCCTGTTAAAGGTAACTAATGTTAAAAATAACGTAGATAGGAAGATACTTCAAACTTACGGCATTTTGACGTATAGATTAGATAATGCAAAGAAATTAGGAGATTATGAAAAACATGACAGAAAACTCATATCGGAGGCTTCAAATCATGATTATTTACAAGTAAAAGTAAATTTTGTTCTTAATTTATTTATATGCAATAAGCAGTGTACAAGATATTAAAGATTTGAATAATAAACTAATAGTAGATCTTCTAAACACCAAGATGAAGATTGTCAGAAGTTTCGTAATAATATCTTCTAATAGAATCTGCTCGGCTGAATTAAAGGACACGAGACTCTTTTTAAATAAGAAAAAAGGTAAATCTGATAAGCCATCTATAAAAGTGATATCTCAAGATATAGCTGCGTATTTGAAACTCGTAGCCACATATTAAAGAATATACAACAGCAGAATTTCCGTCACTTTGCTAGTAAATTAAGGAAGTTGCATGACGATGTTCAAGAGACTACTACTGCCGAAGTAAATCTTGCTAATAACATAATAAATATCAGCTGAAAGATAAGCGAGTAAGGAAAATGAAAAACAATTATCTAGAATTGTAGCACTCTTACAATTTATCTTAATAATACCTAAAAATATTATTAATTATCGTTGATAATATTATATAAAGGTATTAGTATTATAGTAATAGTAGTATAGTAATAATAGTAATATAGTAGTATATTCCGTAATATATTTTGTAAAAAAGTATCAAATACGCGGTTGCCATGGAGACCAGTTAATTTGTTATCTATAGGCAACAAAGTATTCATTTTGCTGTTTAGACAGGAAGAGTGATACTTCTGTGATTCATATATGTCTGTAAATAAGTATTTTATTGTCAACCGGCGAAGAAATGTTTTACATTACCAGTTTCAAATTTTTTTAGTCTACTTATTGTTGGTCTTGAAATAAATGGGCTATCGGTAGGCTCTTGGTTCACCACTTCTCCCCTGTTCAGTTAAACGAGTAATTTTTATTTACACTTTATTGCTTATTACATACAATCTCCATATCGCAAACTGATTTAATGTTTAATAATTGATAAAATTAGTGTACTATACGAAATTAATGTTTTATTAATAATTAAATACAATTTTTAGAACCTCTACCTGACAAAGTAAATTTGACAGCAACAGTAACAGAATAATTAAGCAGCTTAGTGATCTGGTATTTCTGCAACCATTTTAATTTAGAATATTTTTCCGCACTCCACTATACTAGCGGAGAAGTAATGTAGTCGTGTAAAGAAAAAGTTTCGTTTTTCGGCCTAAAGACCATAAAAAAATGGTTTTTAAAAAATGTTTGCTGTGTGTGTGTGTCGTCTTCGTCGGCATTGAAATTTCTTGTTAGCACGATAACTCAACTAAATCGTGTCGGATCGATCGGGTTTTGACTAAATCTGATCGGGGACGTCTCCCAGACGACACCTATTGATTTTGAGGTGGATAGGACACACCCCACCCTGTCAATGAGTCATGAGAGCACGATGGTGGACTATTTGAGAAATTTATTTTGTTAATACGATAACTCAACTAAATCATGTCGGATTGATCGGGTTTTGACTGATTCTGATCGGGGACGTCTCCCAGATGACAGCTATTGATTTTTAGGTGGATGGAAGACACTCTACCATATTCATAGGTTAAGATAAAGCACAATGGTGGACTATTTGAGAATTATTTTTGTTAGCACGATCACTCAATTAAATCGCGTCGGATCGATCGGGTTTTAACTGATTCTGATTAGGGACGTCTACTAGACGACATCTATTGACTTTGAGGTGGATAGGACACATCCCACCCTGTTCAGTGGTCATGAGAAAGCACGAGGGTGGACTATTTGAAAAAAGTAAAACTGTCGCATAAAATAGATATTCTGCATTTATGTGTTAGTTTATTTTTTCTCGGTCACTCAATTTAGAGATAGAGATATTCTACGTGCGGAAAAGTCTGTTTTAAGGTTTTAAAACTGTTTATTTACACATTAATTTATATTTTTCAATCACAAACTGATTTAATTTATGTTTTCAATTTTGACAATAAAATTAGTGTACGCTACAAAAGTAGCTAGATCTAGTTACATAACTAAACATTTTAAATATCTTTAGTATATTAGTCTAATAGGAAATCTTTAATATAAGCTACCATACTCGGAAAACTTAAAAGGAATTTATTTTTATTAATAACGAGGGATTTTCAACTTAAATAACATTATAATAATGTCACAATGAAAAATATAAAAAAAATAAATCTGTTCATCAGTGAACAGTTCCTTTTAAAAACATGGTCGACGTGTTCCGGAGTTTTTCAGAAAATCATTTAATAACACAATTATGAATATTGTGCGAAACTTTATCATCATGTCGTGATACCATATTATATAATATGATATTTAAACGTCTATACAAATATACAATTCATAATTACACCCTCATAAATACTTATGGCGAAAGAGAAGAAATTTACTTAATTTGAATATCGAATATTTCTTAAACGTATGTTTGTCAATCTATTACTTTCACTTTTTAAAATGCTGCATACACTTTCTTTGTAAAATTTACCATATGTCATTTAAAGTTTAGAGTTCGAATGAACTTTAAAGATTAATATAAACAACCTGTGTCTAAAGTGTACTAATGTTTAAAATCAGATGACCTCACTTGTTTCAATACAAGAAATCTATTATTTAATACACATTCCAACTGATTTAAACTTCGCAGTGATCTATACCTCCGCAATGTTGATTGTTATTATTACAACTATATTTAACCATATTTTTGATATAACCGAGACCAAATACACCAACAGACAGAACCTTGACCGATATACAATTTTTCGGACAATGGAAGGTGAATTAGATTACACAAATTTCTTAGTACTTATATCAGATGCATGAAAGGTTATACAATTAAGTTTATGCTAGTCATATAATCACAATAATTAGGAAAAATGAATAAAACATTAAGTTTGCTTATCTGCATGACTACGAAACCGGCACATATTGCCATCAACGTTGGACACAGACGGCTCCAATTATTGAAAATTAATTATGAAGAGAAAGAAATCAGTTACTTATATAATCAGGTATTCATAAAATATTTTCTGCCCTAATATTTATAATAATATGGTCTATAATACGTTTATACAATTCTATAATCTAAAAATGAGTCAATTTTTATATTGAGAGTAATTTATGGTAATGGAAATATAGAAAGACTTTGTACGAATGGATGGAATTGCGCTATTCAACTGAGGGAAGAACATTTACTGGTTTATTTCGATGATTTCGTACGGTAATCGAAATAAACCAGTATACTCGTATATATTTTCATCACATAATTAAGTATTTATTGGTACTATAAAAATTAATGGTTTATTTTCTGCATGAATTGAGTTCCCAAATGCTTATGATTTTTTCCCTAAAATATTTGTTGAATTAGAGCTTGACATCAAGGCTAAGAAGTTGTCTACATGACTTTCCAGATTAATTTTTTCTTCAAATATTTTAATTATTATACATACTTAATCATGCACAGGATTTTTTACCACTCCACTATTGTAGATAATCTTCAGAATGTTGTGGCGTTTTTAAGTAAATAATTTCGCTGTTAAATACGTAGACTTTAACGTTGAAGGATATTGAATGAGGACACATAGCCGGTGTAACAAATGATTTATGGTAATGGTTTATTTTACTCTGGTTAAGAATAAAGAATTCCTAAATTTATGATTGAAGTTCTAACTTTTGAATTGCCCTAGTTATAGAAATATATTAATAATGTATAATAGTTTTATATTTCTCTTGTTCTTGCTTCTCTTAAAAATATTAGGATTTTTATGAAACATATTATAATTGTTATAGTAACTTAATTTTATTGCAACTATTTTTTTCTATTTTACTCTACTAAAATATCCAATGGATTATAGACCCAAATTACATGACAAATGACAAGATAAGAACCTTGGTAAGGATATAAAAATAATTGAGTAATATACAAATATGTAAATTTATTTAGAAACAAACAATAAAAAAAACAATACAAACTATAGTCAAGATTATCCATAACGAAGAGAAAAAATTTAAATATTATATTATATAATTCTGGACATCAATATATCTAAAATGGTAAATATAAACATATACGAGTACACGCCTATACACACTCGTACACATCTATACACATAAACGTATATATAAATCTACAGACATATTTTTTTAATATCAGTTAGTTTACTATAAAATATATTAATCTGATACGCTAACTGAAACTCAGATTGACAGAGTAAAACATACAATTTTAAAACCTTAAGACGGACTTTTCCGCACGTAGAACATCTCTATCTAGAAATTTAGTGGCCGAAAAAAAAAATAAACCACCACATAAATGCAGAATGTGTTTCATGCGACAGTTTCACTTTTTCATTGGCGACTGCTTCAGTGCCGTATCAATGCGTTTGTGGTCGAACGAAATATTTTTTGTCTCACTTATTCGTATATGATACAGGCCGAATATATGTTTCTTTCGTTCAATGTAAAATCGGCAAATTTTTCTCAAATAGTCCACCATTGTGCTTTCTCGTGACCCATAGACAGGGTGGGGTGTGTCCTATCCACCTCAAAATTAATAGATGTCGTCTGGTAGACGTCCCTAATCAGAATCAGTCGAAACCCGATCGATCCGACACGATTTAATTGAGTGATCGTGTTAACAAAATAAATTTCTCAAATAGTCCACCATTGTGCTTTTTCATGCTCCATGAACATGGTAGAGTGTGTTCTATCTACCTCAAAATCAATAAGTGTCACTTGGGAGACGTCCCTGATCAGAATCAGTCAAAACCCGATCGATCCGACACGATTTAGTTGAGTTATTGTGCTAACAAGTTTAAAATGCCGACGACATTGACAACGACAACAATAACGACAACGACACACACATATAGACAACATTTTCTAAAAACCATTTTTTTTTACTTTTAGGCCATAATACGAAAAATAAACCCTAGAAAACATTTTTTTCCATTTTTCTTTACACGGATACATTACTTTTCCGCTCTGGTATAGTTGAGTGCCGAAAAGTAATATGTTCGAACTTAATTTCATTATGAATTATCTTGAATAAGAAGAAAACAGATTGTAATTTAATTAGAGCACACATACTAAAATACGAGTATATCTTGTAGGATATCTCTAAAAGTGTAAATATCATTCAGAATGCAGGTAACAGATTTAAATAAACAAAGCTGATCTTTTCAATAAACTGAGCATATATGAAGTATATCGTTTTCATATAATACATGCATTTCAATAATTTTTTTGTCAATGTTACGAATACGTGGAGAGATTCAAAATATTTAAAAAAAATTTATATTTCTTACAACGACCAGAGATTTTTATAAACAAAAGCTACCATGATTTCTAAAAGTAAGTCTAGAATCAAAGGGGACACCTAAATTTTTGATAATATTTGGGTTGTCAAAAGTATCATTGTATTTTAATATGATGTTTCTTTCGAATATACGACATTACATTACATTTACCTACATTAAGAGGTAAATAATTGTCTCCTATTGTCTAATTTTCTAAAAATGAGTCTAGAATCAAAAGGGATACGTAAGTCATTGATCATATTTGGGCGGCTTAAACATTATTAACAGTATCATTGTATCTTAATATGATACTTTTTCGACCATATGACATTACATTACTTTACCTACATTACGTAAGTTATTACGAGACGTAAATTATCGTCTTTACACCAATGATTTACAATATCTATAGTTTTGCTGTAACATCACATAATCAGCAGTAGATTGTATTTCGCAAGGAAATTTCAAATCATCCATATATAACAAAACATAAACATCGAGGTTCACAGCAATATTACTGATAAATGTCATGAATAAAAGTGGCCTTAAAATCGATCCTTGAAAAACCCATGAAGTCTGGGCGGATCTGGTAGACTGGTGACCATGGCACTATACAAACTGAGCCCTGTTCTCTAAACTAGACTGGAATAACATAATTAAGCTATTACCATTAAGCTCGAAGTATTTTATCTCGCATAGAAGTAGACCATAATTTAGCCTATCAAAAACCTTAGAAAAGTCGATGTAGAGAATATCTATCTGACAGTCTCGATTTAGAGTATTGCCAATAAATTGCTTGTTACATGTCAGAAGAGCATTTTGGATGTAGTGAGATATATAACCTATTACTATTTTAAATACTTTTGAAACTTTATAAAAATAGCAATAGGCCCGTAGTTGCTTATGACATTCTTATAACCTTATTTAAAATCAGGACATTCTAGAAATTATTTAGATCTTAGGAACGGTAAAGATGTGCAGGATTAAGTTAAAAATTATTCAAAGTGGTTGGTTGAAAACGATATCACAATCTCTCACCAAAAAGGCTTATATGAGGTCAGGTCGCATTGTCCACTTAAGCTTAATTTCTTTCAAAAATGCTTTTACCGTAAAAACGTTTCTATTTGCGTCAAAAACGGCAATATATAAGACATTACTATTAGAGGACTCAAACGTATAATTCCCAGTTGTGTTGGATCTGATGAACGTGCTTGAAAAATAATAAGCGAAACTGCTGACTATTGACTGAAGATCTACAAGTTATCCATTATTGTCATTCCCGAAGGTGTGGTTTTTTATTGACAAAATATTATTCCTTCAATTTTTAAATACAAAATAGAAAAGTAATATTTTATTTATTAATTCCCGTTAACATTATTAACCAATAAGTTAATAAATATCTGATTCATTATGAATACACCCTTATTTTGCACTACATGAAAATAATCGTAAATTCGTAAAAGTTTTCCACAATTTTAGTATTATGTTATAAACGGATGATAATGACTTTAATGATTACATCATTTAGGTGATCTTTAATTTGTAAAATAAATAAAACAAAACTATCCATTTAGTAAATTTATTACTAATTTTATCTTGTTAAAATTTGGATTTTATAAACGCCGTAAACTTTCTCCAGTAAATTTTATTTTTACGGTGTCTATATGTCAATGAAATTCAGTCTACATACACACATTTAAAAAAATTAAGAATCTGTTATGTGAACGATGACACAATTATATGTCCGTATATTTAATCTTTTAGATAGTATTAATGCTTTCTATAGGAATTGATTGGTGGTAATTTTAAGCAGGCTTAAATCACTTCTTCCGCTATTATATGGCAATTTTATAATATTCGGAAATATTTTTCCGATTATGTTAATCGATGTTTTTATTTATTACTTAATGATATACACATATGGATAAGTTGCAAATGTTAATTTTAAACATGTGATAATACAGACATAAAGATGTCCATATGTATAATTAGTAAAAAGCTGGATTTGTGGTTTTCCTACATGATTATTTTTGTATGAAATTGAAACAGCATTGTAGAGATTCATGAAAATACCTTTGTTTGTATTTCTATTTATTAGTAAGGATAATATATGCTATTCTATGATTTAATGTATTTACTCAAGAATCGTTTGGTTCTAAATCACGCAATGAGGTCTTGTCCAACGACAACTGTCATCTTGTCATTTTGTTGTAACAAAACATCGAGGTGGATGGCTAAGTTGTAATGGTTTTTTATTCTTTTCTTCTTGAATGGATCTTTGATATGAATTTTTTGAATCTTGGTTATTACACGTGTAGATTATTAGTGAACACTTGATCTTTGATCTTAATCATGTTGTTGATTTTTCAAAAAGAGTTACCTCATGGGGTAAAACTGTTTAATTGATTTATTTATAATGGTTTGAGTATTTATTCTTGGAGTCTTTAACAAGGTGAAATATGTAATATACCTAAATATATTTCAGATCATAAATTGGTTTTCTGTACTTTTTTTTATAGAAAATCTCCAAAAATAGGCATTCCAATCATTTTAATTTACTAAATTTTGAGACCAACTTCTTGAGACTGTTCTTTGATGATGCACTTTATGTCAATGATGTAGATGGCAAACTAAATATATTTAATACGTATTATCAAAAATATTTAATAAATAATCGTCACAAAAAACTATTACGTTTTGTAAAAGAAATGATTCTTGATTAACTGATAACATAAGAGATATTATTAAGTTAAAAAGTAATGCACTACGAAGGTCTAAAGAACTAGTAATGTAGAACATTTAAATTTTTATAAACAAATTAGAAATTTTACTAATAAGGCTATTATATTATATTATAAATAAAAAGAATGCTAGTCTTATGCATAAATTAACTATTGCATATAGCTAAAAAGAATTTGTAGAAGTGTCTGAAGGAGTTTAAGATTTGCTATAATCAATGAAAGTCATTCGTTGACTCTACTAATGATTTAAATGCAATAAATAACAGTAAATTTGAGTGAAATAATTCGTCTAATTTGAAACATTATATTTTTTTATAGAAATAATGTGTGAAACATGCCCGAGAATTAAATCTAAGTTAACAGGCTTCTATGAAATAAATTTAAAACTGATTGTATTGGCTTGTCCCACTATACTACCCTAGATTGTACATGAAATTATTGCATATAATCCAGTTCTTACCTTGGCGCATAGAAGATTTCTTATGCAATATAATTGCCAAAGAATAGAACGCCAACGTATCTGCAAGACTACAGGTCTATTATCAGACCTCTAAGATCAGACTAAAATCAGACTTTTTTCTATAACTATCATCTCTTACATATATTCCAATCATCAGTCATCAGTTTAAGATTTTTGCATAGTTGTAATACAATACTGCTCGAATTATCTGATGATGTATTCACCAAGATAACTTTACAGTTCTAATATTAATAAATTCTACTAAAGACTTTGACCATATTAATCATTATTTACTTGCAATTTTGCATTACACAAAATCAATGCTATGGCGATATAAAGCAATCGAGAACTATTTAAAGAATAGGATACTCGTGAAATAGATAACATAATAATATTATCTACAAATGCGGTACTTCTCAAATCTCTTAAATATATTCGAGAGTATCAGTCAGTGTCCCAATATTCCCGAACCACCACAGCCTATTTTTTAACAGGCAGTTGGTAACAGACATAATCTTATTATATTAAGAATTTCTACAAAATAAAGTCTGTAGTGTCACAATTTCATCCTAAAGAGGCAGTTGCTATCAAGAAAATCCAGGTGATAATTCAAAATCCTCAAGTTAAAAGAGATTCACAAAACATTCATGACAATTATAAATGCTCAGTGGGGGTAATAGAAAAATTACAAAATCCTTGTCTGTCCCTGCAAGTGGTGGCACAAAATACACTGATACATAACTTAAGGATGACAAAAAATAATAGCGTTACAACAACGTTTTGCATTGGTTTAACAAAAGATTCAGATTTTGCTGGATTAAAACAAATGTACAGTATTTCTGCACTTACAGATCCATTACATAATTACAACGATTATTTTAATGATCTAACATCACTAGATCATTTTCTCGCCACGATAAACATAGCTCGCTAAAAAAACTATAGAAACATAATGCTGCAGATGTTTAACCGAGCTAATCCATCTGATAACACTGTTTAAGAGGATTAGTGTTTACAATGTTGTATAAATTATGTTGTATACGTATACGTATACGTATAACCACGTGCTTATTATTATTTTATTCCTTATTTAATTTTATTCGAATTATTGCGAAGATGACGCCTCTGGTATGCAGAGGAAACGAGCGGCTCTAGTTTTTTAAAAATTAATATTGATAGATGAAATATTTAATTTAAAATAAATATAATTTTAAAAGCTTTTAATTGTAATATCAATATGTCGACAATATTTAGTATTCATAATTGGATATAATATCTAAAAATAAAACTTTGTAAATTTTTAACAATATAGGGTAAACACTATAGTTATTGGACATTTAAGGGATTATTTTAGTTGAAAAATTTAGAAAAAAAATATTATTTGTATATATTTACAAAAACACATACCAAATGAATACTCAAATTTCAGGCTGTAATCCTTTACATTTACATTTAAGAAAATAGTACATATAAAAAAATCTGTAGTCTCTAACATAAAACCAAAAAAAGCACAGTTACTGGACACATTTTACAGTCATTGGACAAAGAAAATATAGTTACTGGACACAATTTCTATAAACCAGTTCACTGCTAAATGGAACGAGAAATACAGATTTTTAACAATGAAACGCACAAACCCAAGAGGACTAGCTTAATGAACATATTCAATGCAAACAAAAACAATTAGCAGTTATTCTCCTTCTGCGCTGACAGGTAC
Source organism: Rosalia funebris (assembly GCA_037954035.1). NCBI lineage: Eukaryota > Metazoa > Arthropoda > Insecta > Coleoptera > Cerambycidae > Rosalia > Rosalia funebris. The sequence goes on along the minus strand of JAZFAV010000010.1, from coordinate 7,650,103 downwards.
ATAGAATAAAGATCATGGATGTCATTAATGTCATCGTTTACGCTCTCATTTAAATCGTCACTATAACTATCGTCAGTATCCTCTTTATAGCAAAAGTGGCACAAATAGTCATCTTCTTCATCGTCTGGTATATGCTCACGATGTTTAGTAGGAACACAGGATCCATGGAAATGTTTTTGGCAATTAGAGCATGTTAATCGTGTTTTTGTCATTTTCTTGAGACACATACCGCAAAGGAAATCGGTGTTTCGCTTCTTTTTCACTTGTTCCTGTTTTCTTTCCTCCCGTCTCTTTTTATTTTCTTCCTTTTCTTTCTCTTGTTGGAATTTTACAGTCTCTTAGCTTCAAAACTTTTTTGATACTTCTCTGAGGTTAGAGCATATGGCGTCCTTTCTATAACGCATTTATTTTTCCTTTTCGGAGATTTGGGCCACGCTAAAAATGGTGAAAGTTTGGATGACGAGCAGCTAGGATAACCCTTCTCTATTATATTCGGTGGTGTTGGATGAATTCTTGTGGTAAAAACTGAAGGAGTGAAACAAAAGTTTTCCTAGAAATCTATTTCACTAAGTTCGGATGAAATACATTAGCTATGTATTCATAAAACACTTCTGCGGTCATTCAACCACGCTCACTTTTTGCAATACCCCAATTTGATGGAACAGATGTCACAATTTTTTCAGGGATCCTTTGATAGGGGTAAACTATCATTGGTGGACAAGTATGGCCAGAGGCAGAAAAGGCAAACATAATGGTTATGTTTCTTTTCAGTATCCTTTTTTCTAGGGAATACAAGCTTTTGGTTCCTTTTTCGGCCAATACTTTTTCTGTAGATGGGCATATTTGAAAACCAGTTTCGTCTCCATTAAAAATACATGATAGATTAGTTAAAACCGTTCCCAAATCTTTCTCTGTGAAATACTCAATCACCTCTTGAAACCATTTGCGTATATTGGACTCAGTCATACACGCCCCTGCAGAAGAGGCAGCCACAGCTCACTCTGCCTTTTTTGTAACAGTTGGATTTATTTTCAAAAAGATTTTAAGCTAGCCTTTGCCTGGACAATTATCGTTAAAAGGATTCGGTCTTGGATTATGGTCTAGAAAGTTTTTTACGCTTGATAGGAGATCTTCTACATTTCTGGGAAAGCTCCTTTTTCCCATACTAGAAATCCAACTTACTAAACGTTATTCTTCATCTTTAGACAGATACGGTGTAGGTCCAAAAGTATTCTTGCTGTTAGGATTTTTAAACTTAAAATGAATTGTAGACTTCGGAATGCCATATTTTGTAGATACTGCCCGCACTGACAATTTCTTGTCTTGCAGCTCCTGAAGCGCCAATTCAGCTTTTTCTGGATCACGTTTTTGCTTTGGCATCCTATACCTCAGATTTCTGAAAACAATTTTATTTGTATTCTTCAGGATCTCATACAGCAACCGTCCAAAAACTGTCCATGATTATTTTTACTGAGAATCTCGTAATTGGACACACTGCCCAATTACTAAAAACAGATTAACATTTTGTACAGTTATTGGACATGAACAAATTCCACTTTTCAGTTCATATACACACTTAACCAATAAATAACACATATAATCAACGTCTGAACTTACCCTTGAATGGAGAAGGATGCTATTATGAATCAAAATATATTGACTATAAAATCAATGCAATTTTTTTGTCCCTTAAGGAATAATTTACTAACTAAGAATTTGCCGTCACATAAACATTTGACGAACACTTAAACACACCAAACTACTTTCAGGCGCGATTCTTCTATAACTACATCAAGAAAGCGTGCTGGTGTATCCATTTATTAACCAGTAGCCACAAATATTGCATGACAGACTTAAATATAGGTAGCATTAATGCAAGTGTCCATTAACAGTAGACTGTCCAACAACTATGGTTGGAACATCTGCTACAGGAAAGCTGAAATTTACAATTTTTTAATATCCCAGGCTATATTAGGGTATATAAGTATGTCCGAAACGTTTAAATTGGTACCTCACACATGACTCTCCTTTGTGTTAATCAATCCCATGTATTACCTCAGTAGATGTCAGTTTTTTTCATAACATCATAAAAAATAAACCTACTTAATTATTGACACGCCAGAAGATTATGTGAGAGGGGGGTTCTAATATGTCTAAATAAAATACTAACGGTAGATACATAATTTGTTAAAAGTTAACAGTATTTTGCTAAAAAGTGAACGAAAAATATAGAATAAATAAATATTAGCACTCAGCGTAAAATTTTTGTTGTGCAAAATGAAACGCAAATTGAAATGGAAATATTTGTAAATAATTAAAAATATTTAATCAACCGTGTTAAACACTGTTCATTAAAAGTTTGCAAAATAATTTTTGAATTAAGTTGTAAGTTATTAGTTGAGTAGTACTTGGTAATTTAAATTATATAATACTTTCAGTAAATAATATTATCCTATTATAATCATGAGTGGAATAAACTGAGAGCTGAGTATAAGAAATAGTTTATAATGCTATATTAATGAATTAAAGCATTTCAATTCAGATTATTCTTTAGTTTTGTTCTGTTATTGTTTCAGTATGTGTAAATAGGCTGTCCTTTGCTCTTTTGGAACAGGTTAATTAATTTTACATTATAACTGGTTAACTAATTAATTGTGTTATACTTATGTATCGGCTCTGATTCTGAAATCTCAATTCATTCAATGGATTCATCTTAAATATAACGTAACATAAATTTTTATTGTAGCATAGAACATTTGAGTCGTCTAGATTCAAACAGTGCAATATCCATTTTTCACCAAAAATGAGTTGAGTGTTCTGTATGAGTGTTCTCATACAGAATTGTCCGTTCTTTCATGCTGTGAATTTCGTATTACTTCAAATCGTGCAATATCACAATTAAAATCAATGCTAAAGTTCGGGGTTAGATTCAAAACGTGCAATCCCCAACGTCAAATTTGTTTCAAAATGTGCAGTATCCACTCAGCCAATAACATGCTGGTATTTTAGTCACGTGATCAGACTGTTGACAAGCTCGCTATTTGGCAAATTTCGGCGTTTGACAAAAAAAAAATCGTTGGCAAATTTCGTATTACGAAAATATTAAAATTAAATACCTATTTAAAATAAAATAGCTTTCTTGTACAATATTATTTTTATTACTATTATTAATTTTTATTTTATTGTTATCAGTAAAAACTTCAAATTATTTCAGTACTTCAAAATTGAACCCAAAAAAATATAAATTAATATTCACTTACTTACTAAAATTAATTAGATACCCAATTACTTTCAAAATAGACAAAATCCAGTGTACAGTTCTGTTGCAAACCGGACAATATCCAAAATTAATTTCATAATAAAAAGTGCTATTATAAGTATTTTTGGTTGATTTGGTTCCTTTCTCGATTTCCGACTTATATGTTACTGACAGAGATCGTATCAATAAAGATGTATACGCCATAAAGTTCATTCGGCATTTGTCCTGAATGGGTGTACCGTGTACGGCACTACGAACAACAAGTGTACGAACTAACAAGTTCGAAACAGCTGTATGTCGTTCGGTTCCGATCCGGGACAAGTGTCGAATCCTACCTGTGGGGGGTTTTATTTTTTGAAACCTTATCTGATCGTGCAGAAACACGAGAAAGGGGTCGAGGATCGCTTCTGGGTATAATTCAATGCCTGGTGGGGCTTTAGCCCGAGGAGTAGTTGTTTCCTAGAGCGATTATGTAATAGCTGTGCTATTCGGGAACTACTTTGATAGCCGCTTGGCGGCTTGGTGGTTCCTTTCTCGATTTCCGACTTATATGTTACTGATAGAATATCATAATAATTCATATTTCAATGTTAAAATAATTTAGAACTTATAACAACATAAGAAATCAGTATTTGAGTTTCCTGTAACATATAAGTTGATGAAGATTGCACACTTTGAATCTAAATGACTCATTTAATATATAAGGGAGAATATTACAGACACGATATTTAGGTTCATCCTATATGAACCTGAAAACATATAGTGCCAATAGAAGTACACCCCCTATTGCAAGAAACGGGTTGCAAGGAAGAATGATTATGAGACATATTTGCACTGAAACCTTACCATTTACATAATTACTAATAGAATTCAAGGAATAATTTTTCGAAAAAACTGTCAGACTCATAAAATTTTGTTTTTAATTGAATACTTTTTAAAATAAAATTAATACGTACAGGGTGATTCGTGTAGGAGGTATGATGTCATTAATTTTTGTAGTGGTAACCCCCTTTTTTATTATAGAATGTGAAAAAATACATTTTATTTACATACGTTAGCGTGAGTACAAAATTTGCAAACGATTTTGCAATTTAAAAATTCTAGTTTTAATGGTTTTAATGATTATTTAGAAAGTCAACTAAATTAAATGGTTAAAGTGTGCACCGTTGGCAGACTGACATTAGCCTTAGAGACCGATAATGCCTTTATTGCTGTAAGATGAAAACCGAGAATCCTGGTTGGATGATGGAGTATCACACTCAAAATCCCCAGAAAGTGAATGTGTGGAAGAATTTTCGGTTCTTATTTCTTTGACGTGAACCCAACTGGTGTAAGATATTTGAATTTTCTTTGAAACGACCTTATTTCTGTCCTAATATCTCGAAATTGAGTGGTCGAGAAAAAATAAACCAACACATAAATGCAGAATATGTGTTTTATTAAAAAAAACTTCCCAAACAGTCAACCATTGTGCTTTCTCATGACCCATGAACATGGTAGAGCGTGTTCTATCCACCTCAAAATCAATAGGTATCGTTTGGGAGACGTCCCCTATCAGAATCAATCAATACCCGATCAATCCGACACGATTTAGTTAAGTTATCGTGTTAACAAAAAAAAATTCTCAAATAGTCCACCATTGTGCTTACTCATGGCCCATGAACATAGTAGAGTGTATTATATCCACCTCAAAATCAATAGGTGTCACTTAGGAGACGTCCCCGATCAGAATCAGTCAAAACCTGATAAATCTGACGCGATTTAGTTGAGTTATCGGGTTAACAAAAAAAAATTCTCAAATAGTCCATCATGCTTTCTCGCGACCCATGGACAGGGTGGAGTGTGTTCTATCCACCTCAAAATCAATAAGTGTGGTCTGGGAGACATCTCCGATCAGAATCAGTCACAATCCCATCGATCCGACACGATTTAGTTGAGTTATCGTGCTAAAAACTATTTCTCAAGTAGTCCATGATCGCACTTTCTCATGACCTATGGACAGGGTGAGGTGTGTTCTATCCACCTCAAAATCAATAGGTATCATCTGGGAGACGTCTCCGATCAGAATCAGTCAAAACCCAATCGATCTGACACGATTCCGACCGGCGACGACGACGACGACGACGACGACGACGACGACGACGACGACGACGACGACGACGACGACGACGACGACGACGACGACGACGACGACGACGACACACACACACACACACACACACACACACACACACACACACACACACACACACACACACACACACACACACACACACACACACACACACACACACAAAATGGTTTAAAAATCATTTATTTTGGTTTTTAGGTCGAAAAACGAAAAATAAACTCTATAAATTTTTTTTACACGATTACATTACTTTTCCGCGTACAGTGGAGTGCGGAAAAGTAAAGTGCGCAACTAGAAACAAAATTTGACGGTTCGGAAAGAGTTTTTTCCGAAAGTTATTCTTCGAATTTTGAACGAATTTATTCAGTACTCCACGAAAACACTGTATATTTCTTATTTTCATAGATATTATTGTACATGTGGAACTAGTATGGTAGAACTAGTATGTGTTTATTCTACTTTTAATACATTTAGTTACTCATAACTGACTCATTTAGTTAACAAATTTAGATTGTATGTTGAACCAATTTGAGATTCAGTACACTATATTTGAAGCATCGCCAAAGAACTCGTTTCGTCGTTTCTATCGCATAGCGCTATGAATACTGACATGATAAATCAATAATTATAAGTAATAGTTTTCAGGATAGCATCGTTACAGAATGATAGAAATAATTGCATCAAACACTGTAAAGGTGTTTGATATTAAGACATCTAGAACATATAGAAGATAATATAGACATCGTTACATTAAAAAAAAAAATGAGTGCCCTATTTCATAAAACCAAATTTGTCAGAGATTTTAATTGGCCGACTTGTAGCAAATAGGCCGTTTAAATGCGGCAATATATTATACCGAGTGAAAGTGAAACTTGTGGTCACGTATTGGCCATATTTCTATGAAAAAATAAGAAAAAAAAATTCTTTTATAATGAATGACATTGTAATTCTTGAGATATGTCACTTATTTATTTTTGTTAATGTAAGGGTGTTAGTTTACATAAATAGATGAGGTTAATGATTTATGGAAATGGAGTAATTAGGCGACATTGATTAAACTTTAAATAAAATAAAAATTTCACTTTACTTTCTGATCTTATTATATGATTAACTTTTAATGAACATAATTTGAATTGAGCTAATTAATTCATTAACTTAGTTGTGCTATATTATCATACATATTATCGTATTAAATACATGTATTTAATACGATTGTATGAGATGTGAATATGTGCTCAATATTATTTGATATTGATACCCTCTTTAGCCTTTGCTATATATATATATATATATATATATATATATATATATATATATATATATATATATATATATATATATATATATATATATATAGCACTAGTAGAGATGGAGGGAAAGGCTGAGTGCAAAATGATTTAAGGTATAGTTAAAGTTTTAACTGGATTTGTTTTGGTGTATAGAAACATGAATGAATATAGGAAAAATAGTTTTACATGAATAATTTCTAGATCTAGATGAACCATTTTTTTAAATGCGCTATTGATCATTATTAATTATTAATGATCAATATATTAGTGATTATTAAGAAAAAAAAAAAATATATATATATATATATATATATATATATATATATATATATATATATATATATATATATATATATATATATATATATATATATATATATATATAGCACTAGTAGAGATGGAGGGAAAGGCTGATATATTAGTGATTAATTATTTCAGTACTTAATAACTATAAAAAATATTGAGGTCGAATATAAATAAATGCAAAAGAATTATGGAAAATAGTGTTCACTTTTTAACTATTAAGAAACTTCAGTTTCGTAATAATTTCCTGACTATGTCTATTTGGTTGGCGAAATTCTCGTCGAGAAACGTGTAATCTTTAGGTGTCCGTCGAAAATTGGTGTAATGTTTTTAAATAATTTTGTAATATTGAAAGAATTGACGTTAATAATGAAATAGTTCCTATTTATGAGAAACTGATTTTCAACATACATGCTTGAAATGTTTTTAAAAATCATGAATATTTTTTTCAAGAAATAAATTATTAGCAAATAAATGTTCAAATATTCAAACATTTATATCGAAACTACCATGTCGTATTGTATATTATGTCAATTTTTCTTGCTTAAAATAAAATAATGTTCGGCATTTTAAATAATTCTGTGTATTACTATATGATTGTTTTTATCATATTTTACTTTTCCGGACTCAACTATACTAGCGGAAAAGTAATATAATCGTGTAAAGAAAAATGGAAAAAAAATTTTTTGGTTTATTTTTCGTTTTTCAGCCTAAAAACAAAAAAAATGGTTTATAAAAAATTTTGTCTGTGTGTGTGTGTCATTGTCGTTGTCGTCGGCATTAAAATTTCTTGTTAGCACGATGACTCAACGAAATCGTGTCGGATCGATTGGGTTTTGACTGATTCTGATCGGGGACGTCTCTCAGATGACACCTATTGATTTTGAGGTAGATCGGACACACCCCAACCTGTTCATGGGTCTATTTGAGGAATTTTTTTGTTAGCACGATAACTCAACTAAATCGTGTCGGATCGATCGGGTTTTGATTGATTCTGATCGGAAACGTGTCCCAGATGACATCTATTGGTTTTAAAGTGGATAGGACACACCCCACCCTGTCCATGGGTCATGAGAAAGCACGACGGTGGAATATTTGAGATTTTTTTTTGTTAACACGATAACTCAACTAAATCATGTCGGATCGATCAAGTTTTCGCTGATTCTGATCGGGGATGTCTCCCAGACGACACCTATTGATTTTGAGGGGATAGAATACACTCTACCATATGCATGGGTCATGAGAAAGCACAATGGTGGACTATTTGAGAAAATTTTTTGTTACCACGATCACTCAATTAACTCGTGTCGCATCGACCGAGTTTCGACTGATTCTGATTAGATACGTCTACCAGACGATATCTATTGACTTTTAGAGTAGATAGGACACACCCCACCCTGTTCATGGGTCATGAGAAAGCACGATGGTGGACTATTTGAGAAAAGTAAAACTGTCGCATAAAGCACATATTCTGCATTTACCTGTTAGTTTATTTTTTCTCGGCCACTCAATTTTGAGATAGAGATGTTCTACGTGTGGAAAAGTTCGTTTTAAGGGTTTAAAACTGTTTATTTTTGTGTCAATTTGGTGTATGCTTTTTATTAAATTCTAGTGCACAGATATTTGTGTAGTACTTCGCAGATATTTGTTAAGTAAATAAAATTTATTATAAATGATCAACTAAACATAAAATGCACACATTTCACTTTTCAACAAGAGCAATGAAATTATTTTATTAAATTATCTATGTTTTCCATTTTATTGTCATCCATACTTGAAGATACAAGTTTCACTTTTGAACTAGTCGGCTTTCTTAAAGTTTCCTGGTTTACGTCTTACCTTTCAAATTATCAATTTAAAATACAGCGTCGTTTATATTACAACAGGGAGTTCCTTGTACTTAAATTAATATTTTTTTCTAACCAAGTCATTTAATCCAAGAAAACAAAAATGCACAAAAAATATAAAATATTTTTCATTGATAATCTATGATAATCACTTTATCTTTCGATAGTGAGTTACTTAATTTTAGTTAAATATGTTAGTTAATTGATACTGATATAATAATAATTATGCAATAAATATAACAAAGTTAGTGGATTATTAAATCTCTTATTATGAGGGTTCAATAAAAATTGGTAAAACGCTACTGGGAGAGCTACACTGAATTCAATTTCAATGCTGATTCTCGATGAACTTCGCTTTCGTTAAAGTAAACATATACAGCGACATATATTTGAAACGTTTATTTTCAAAAGATGACATGTCCGCAAATTGAAATTTTTCAGGAGGAACATAAAACCAATTAAATATGGAATTTAAGGGCCCAAATTTGCAAAGTCCACGTTAAAATGTAAGCATTGCCATACTCATTAGCTTATTATTTTTTTAGTTTTTCTACCCCACTTGTTGATTCACAAAACCATAAAAACTAACTTGGACATGTCATGTATTCAAACTAAACGGAAGTTAAATGCCAGTTAGAACAATATTTTACCATAATATTTACCATAAAATATCATTTTTTTCACATGGTCATTAAGTTATTCTTATTGTCTCATTAAAAAAGTCAGCCGAAAGAAAATATTATTTTTATTACTGTGTACCTAAGTACAATACAAAACAAAAATCAGATGGCTAGAAAATGACTGTCGATTAAGAAAAAATAAAATAGAAAATGATATTATGCGTTATCCAACTGAATAAAATCTTCAAAGTCGTCTGCTGCACTGGTTCTCATTTTCCATGACAAAATCTTCTCCTAAAATACAAGGAATTTATCGGGGATATACAAGTACATTAAAAGTTTGCTAATGTCAGCAATATTTTCTCATGGACGGTATTCGCATTGATGGGCTCGTTAGGAAATCTTACGACGGTTTTAGATTTTCTTAATAATTTAAATATATTCATAGTGAGATGGTCCATAAAATTGCACGTTATGACCAAATCGTCTTTGAATTCGAACATGTAGAATATACAAAAAAAGTATATGTTTTGGTATACTTTTGCACATGCACTCTCGTGATTTGAAAATAAGTTATTCATTTGTATATGCAAATATGACTTCAAAATTATATAGGCTAGTTAAAAGCATAACGATGTAACGAAAAATTGAGTTTCTGAGAAAAGACATTACGATAGAGAAGGATGTAGGAACATAACTTTGGATAAATATCTAGAAAAAAGAATAGTTAAAAACAAATTAAAGAAATACATTAGAAATCAAAAGTAAATAAGAAATAAAGAACAGAAACAAGAAGTAAAGAAGACAAAGCAACGGTAGAATCCTAATTGATACAAATTAAAGGTCGATAAGTAGATGAAAGCTTAGTGAATATATATTTATTTTAGTTGTCGCAATGTAAAACATTGTAGAATTTATTTTTTATGTAAATTTATGAGTCTGATTAGTCTAGTCTCGTGAATATGTTGGTACTTTTTTAATATACTTTAATGGAATCTATTTTTATTACTAACATAACAGAAAAAATTAAATAGCTTTACAAACTAATACCTTTCAGAGTTAATAACATTGATTAGTTCCATGATAAGCAAGCTAGTTTGGATATAAAATATAAAATAGGCATTTAAATACCAAGCGTATAAGTAAAAAATTGAAATAAAACTAAAACATGTTCGTTCAATATATGAGACGTTGAAATAATGGAACTATTCTATCGATTATGTAACACATTTTAAGGTCTTAAAAATTGAGATCTATCCTAGCTAAATTCAAATTTTCAAAGGTTATTTTAGGTATTTTATATTTAGTTATATATTATATTTAGGTGGTTTATATGGTTTTAGTGTAAAATTGTTCTCCTGTTTTTGATTTTTCTGTTTACAAAAGTTATTTATATTAATACATTTTTGAAATTATTTTTTTTAATTGAATATTATAACAGACTATTGAATACTATATTGATAGACGATAATAGATTTGGATAGTACGCCAAATTCTGGTTTTTGAGATGCAGTACTAGTCACTTTTATATTACGATTTTTGAACAGATCTAGCTTTAATTTGGAATTTTTCGGCCGAAACTGGTAAACAGCTGGCAACAGTCCAGAAAGTAGCTCTGAAGAACCATCTGATGGTGAAACGTAGACAACAAATTTCAGTTCTACCTAGAATATATTGGGAAACCAAGAAGTAATCGAACTAACTCGTTAAAGATTTCAGTCTAAAAAATATTTATAAATGATCACAACCATGAAATAGGAATCCATCAAGTGGGTAAGGAATGGAAGGTTAGTAATTTGTAGGTTTTTGTAAGGTAGTATGTAAAATGGCAGCAATATATTAAAAAATGTTTCAAATTTAAAATCCCTAAAATTATTATTTCAAACTCTGAATACCTTCTCTAATGTTCTATACAATTAGCAGCGATCAAATACATATTTTAAGTTCAACCATTCAAAAACTAATCTAATCTACAATAATCTTTTATTTGTTAAATTTGACATGTGGCAACAACGATTGACAAATATACATTTAGAATAAAACACTATATATATATATATATATATATATATATATATATATATATATATATATATATATATATATATATATATATATATATATATATATATAATTAAATTGTAAAATTGTACATATTTATTTATATTGATAATCGTTAGCATACTTATGAAACAATGCTATTGAAAATTCTGTTAGTCTATTGTCTAAAGTATTATATAATTTAATACCATTAAATGCATTAAATATAATTATTCTCTTTAGGGTTTAATCATTTAGTGAACATATTAAAACTTATCAAATGATATCCCTATATAAATTATTCTTAGTGTAGGAGATCAAGCACTATTGGGATTAAAATCGAATAGCATTCTCAGACGAGGCTACCCTCTAATAGAAGTTACCCTTCACTGGAGTTTATATTTTGATCTGAATATTATTGGAAAGGTAGGAAATGAGGATAAACATTTTGCTTATGTTTTTTCATGCAATTCACTTTTTCCATTTATAGATAAGGTTCATGATGTTAATTTTAATTGACAGTCAGTTTGTTAAAACTGTTAGGTTTGGGGTAGGTACATTTTTATATAACGTTGATATCTTAATTTTAAACATGATTCAAATATAGAACACACATGTACATATTACATTAAAAATTGGTATTGGAATGTGAACATTACTTTAAATTATCTATCGGAAAGAATTACAACTAAATAAATTAATATATTTACCAACTCTCTATATTTGTAAGTTGAAAAAAATTATCTATAGTGACGTGTACTATGATACTGAAATACATATCTAAGATGATTCTTGAAGTTTGATGCCATATTGGTGAATGTTCTATTTTATTTATTTACGATTTTATATATAGGATAATTTAAAATAATATTTATTTCTAAATTTTTTTCCCAAATTTTTTGACTAGCTGATAGTGCCCCTATTTGGACATATTTGAGCGGGGTTTGAATACAAATAAAAAGATTTTTATCCTTGACAATAAATACACCAGATTTTCTAGTCAGAATTGAATATGGAAAAGCGAAAATTTCTCTAGTAATTTTTAAGTAAGTTATTGGTTAAGAAACTCCTCCCAATCAATAATAGGAGATATCTTAGACTATGCTTCAATAAGTTTAAAAATGTATACAACGGTGCTTCAAGTCGCTTATTTTTTATCATCTGCGAATATTCAAAACTATGGTAAAATATCATTTTATGCAATAAATGAAAGCTTCTTATTTAAATTAGACTGTAATAAATTGACATTCTTTGTGTTTCTTACTCTAGTAAAATCTTTTTTATTCCCCTAACCCTCAATTCCACCTAAAATTTAACATATTAAAAATTATTTCTCAATTAGGGGTACTTGTACCTCTATCGTATATATCAATCAGTATATACGATTTTCATATAATTGTATGTTATACGCTATACCTATGTTCCAGCGAAGTACATGCTAAGTGTAACCTAAATATGTTAAATATATTAAAAGTATTGAAAATAAAAATATTTATATTTTAATTATATTAATAAATCTATGATTCATTTATACATAATCTCAAAAATATTACAATTCCTAAAGCAAAATTGATATGTGGTTTTATTCTGCAGTTACCAAAACTTTATTTTTTTGCATTAAATGAATGGCAACTGGAATGTTTTCTTTATTTTCCTTCTTTACTTTATTTTATATATACTCAACATGAATTCTTTATATGTATATACAAATTTTGTTCTATTAACAATGTACTTATAGTTTAAAAATGTTATGTTATATATATAGACCTAACTTCTTCATGTAATTTCATTTATGGAGTTTTCAATTTAATAGATATATTTATCTATCTATGTATAATATTATTGTAGCTATATTGAGTATAATAGAGTACAATGTAACAACACTTGCTTTTATTTTCCTTTTTCAAATATAATTTTCTGAACAAATATAAAGTCTAATGTACCAAGTTTTAATTGTTTCTTTAAAAAAGTACATAATTATAAATAATTCATAAAAAATACATTTTATCTATTTTAGCGCTTTTTCGAAAAAGGAAAACGGCAATATTTTATTTTGTTGTTTGTTAACATTATTTTAAATTATCTGTTGCAAATAATACACATAAATAAATTAAAATACTTCTCAATTCCTCATATTTGTAAATTACATAAAGATACACTGAGGAGATATACTATTTAGGACTACAGTAAATGTCTGCTGACGCTTGACGTTAGATCGATGCGTTTTTGGAGGGTTTTATTTTATTTATATATGAATCCTTGTACAGGATAATTTAAAATAATATTTATATTATAATATTAGTGCAGTTTTTTATTGTATATAATAGGACATATCTTCTGCAATTTAATACTTGTTATTACTTTTTATTTTTCTATTTCAAATATAATTTTTCAGAAGGAATATACAGCTTAGTGTACAAAGCTTTAATTGTTTCTTTAAAAAGTACTTAATTAAAAAATAATTTCTTTAAAAAAATATAATTTGTCAATCTCGGTACCAATGGGAAAAAAGGAATATTTTATTACCTTGTTTATAGGTTTTTTTCGCACTTTGTAAATTAATGCCTGTATCACATACAAACACAAATATAAATTGTATCCGATAAATCTACTTTTAACATTATTTTTTAATATTAGAGCATATATTCGTATAGCATATACAATCTTATGTTGAATATGATTCTATGTGGAATATTAACTAATGTTTATTAATGACAAGTATGACGACGGAATCGCGAAAAAATGTGATGAAAATGGTACAGCGCAAAACGAAATTAGACGAAGTTGTCTGCCAATGACGTATGACAATACGCGGGAGAAATGGTAAACTATATAAACAGCATAGAAAGCAAATTTACCTTTAATATTACCGTACTGTTTGTTAGTGATAGTGTTGTAAGTTTATAGCCATGACTTTGACAATAACACTGGTGAGTGGATTTCTTAGAGCTTCAGATGAGTGCGGTTGAAAGGGAAAACAAAGTGTTGTATAACAATGCCCAATCTTTTTTTTCTGAATATAGCGAAATGTTTCTTGTGAAAGCATTTTGTTATTGTTTTATGGCGATCGAATGTTATTTATGAATTTTGTTTATATGAAAAGTGGCATAATTTAGGTTTTTTAGAAACTAACCAAGCGTATATAGTGCCACAGGTTCAATTAACTATCATTTACATTGATCAATTAAGATCATTAATAATTATTAAATTAAGATTTAAAAATGAAAATATAACCATGTCTCAAATTGTATTTTTTTCGGAATAAATAATGTTAGATAAATAATATAATCAGTACTTATGGTACGTCTTGAATTAATCAACGGATCATTAAAATATTTATGTGAATTTTTCTTTTTTACATCAAAAAACACTAATAGTGTTTTTTGATAACAATAGTGTTTTGATCTATTGGAGTACGAATTAAAATGGATTTTGTATGAACACCATATATAGTTCACGTAACTGAAAATTACTTGAAAAGGGTTCTCCAATCCCAGATAAATTATTCTAATACTTTATTTTACGAAGTTAATTGCTAGTTTCATTGCTAGGTAAAAAATTAAAAATTTATTGTTTTTTTTAATAATATTAAGATAAACATAGTTTTACACCAATAAATATATTATTAATCGTATATGATTTCAATTTTGTAGAATCTGAAAATTCTGCAAAAAAAAAGCTAATCTGAGCTAAGGTTATTGAATATTCCATTATAGTAACTCACTGAATAATAAATAAATTATATTATTTTCAAAAATAATGCCGGAAGTTATACGTATCAGAAAATCCGTCATGCTTAATAACAGTAAATCTAATTTTGTTAAATATGTTTGATGAATTTTATGTGAAAGTATATAACAAAAATTGTGGAGCATTTTTTGTAGAGCTATTGTTTCGTATATTGTAGATTATGTTCATTATCTCTATTATATCTATTAGTGCATTAGTATTCTACTTAGAAGAATAAAATAAACAAAAAAACATAACATTCTTTAGAATGTTAATTCGAAAAGTTTTCTTATATATTTCTTATTTTAGGAAATAATTCAAATAAATGAAGATGAAAATTATCCAAAAATATATTCTTTATACGACAAATCTTTAGTAACAAAATGAGGCACATTTTATTACTAACTATGTTTCAGCTAATTGCAGTTAGAAATTAAAAATTTGAGAGAATATTTAATTTTTGACTTTGAATGGTAAGATAAAAAATACTTTAAATCATCCGTTACGAAAATTCTACATAATAAATAAAACAGTAAATAAAAGTAACAGTAATATTATATCTAAGACTTTCGTTCATCGTTTATAAACAATAATTAAATTTACGATAGAAGTGATTTATCGGAAATTACGCGCTGTCAGACGAAGTAATGCCTGAAGTCAAATGTACTTAAACAATGCCTTAATTTTGATTAGAAAGCATTTATGATTTGGTATTCTATGAAATTATATTGCTTTGAAAAAAAATTGCCATATAATGAGACTCTTGAGAATACAGACACATATATATATATATATATATATATATATATATATATATATATATATATATATATATATATATACTTTTCCATTTCACTGATTTTTATAAAAAATGCTTTTTAACATTCTATATTGTAAAAGATATTTTATATATTTTTGGTGTTTTATTTTACGGATTTCGGTTTAGTTAATATTGAAGTTACAGGAAATTGATACATTTAGTAGAAAAATATGCATATTTTTGATGATCAACTATGTTTCCCTGGGCTTAATGAATATAAAACATTTGTTTTCTTTAGCGTCTTTTCGTGAACAGCTATTTTTTATGATACTAAATGTATTCTGATTTTTTATAGAATTTTTCAAGTTCACATATTCGAATGATAGATCACTGGTACATTTTTTATATAATTTCAAGTTCACTAAGATCACCCCACAGAATAGTTTTTAGAATACCTATGTGTACAGTGGTATAAAATAATTATTCAGAAAAACATTCAGGGAAAATATATTCTTGTGCATACTTTATAGATTTTCACTTTTTTTCACATTTCATCTTTTCAGTCATCAATTACTTATCCGGCATTGGTACGTATTCCATGGAAATAATGCATATTCTTTTATTTCTACTTTTATTAGACTCCGTATAATAAAAGTAGATATCGAAATCATAATTTTTTATCAGTTTGATACCATGATTACAGAACCTTTTTAGATATTATATAGAACTAGAATTTTTAACTAAAAGTCAAGTCTGTTTAGTTTTGGAAATTCATATTTTGCTTCAATAATATATCAGCAATAAAATTATGACATTTTGTTGACGAATTTGTTTTTAATTAAGTTGCATAAGTGTCTCATAAGATTATTTCATTAAATCACTTTTACTGTTAATTTTCCACCATACGCTGACTTTTATTGCATAATATATGATATGAAAAATTTAGTAATAAATAGTTTATTGTTAAGAGTATGAGTGTTCATATATTTCAACGAATCTTGATCTAAAATAAAACAAACGAATCAATCAACTAACAAATTTTGTCGACCACATTAATTTAAATTCAGTCATTTTATATAACAGAAACTTAGAATGTCATATAAGATAAATGCAATCTCGTCATCGTCCCATTAATACCTAGAAGGGAATATTTATATTCTACTTAACTCATAATCGATATTAAATATTTTCATTATTTACAAAAGTACAAAACAGAAATTTATGTTTGTATACAAAAGGTATTCTTATAAATATAAATAATTGCATAATAGTTATGTTACGCAATATTTTCTTAAATTTGTTAGGCATATTATTGTATACAAAAAGCGCAAATTCAACAAGTAAAATAGCTACCAAATCACCAAGGACGCACAATTAACATTTATCATCATTAATATTTTCATCTAATACTGCTAATGGTTTAATAAAAATATAATTTTTTTCGTATTTCATTTTTTTAGAAAAACGAGTTCTTCTTGTTTGATAAGTCGATATTTTGATTCTAATAAATACTTTTACCAAACATTTCTGTATATTATTGATTTATAATCAATCAGTAAAACTTGGGATTGAGCAATACGGTGTTACGAGTGCGGTTTTAAAAATATACTTGATTGGGCAATGATGTCGCAAATCATTTCCGTCCACCGCATTCCGTTCTTCTTCAGATGATTAACCGAAGAGTTGATGGTGCAGATTTTAAGATTCATTGTGAATTCTTAAAACTGGTTCTTAAAAGACGGAACGCAACGGCAAAAACATTACCACTGAATAATTAAGGATTAAGGACAATGTAGTTACGGATAATGGTGGTATACAATATTGTCTTATTGGGTTTAATTAGTTTTCCGTGTATCTTGGTTAATAGAAATAAATGTATACAAATAGATTATTTATCCCAGAGCGAGACTAACATTTAACTAGTTTAAACCATATTATGGTTTTTAATTTAATTAGTGCTATAACATCACTTCTTGTAGTGATGGTGTTTTGTTATTAAGTTTCAATGTATCTATATATGATAACGTTAAACTTAGATCATATAAATAATAGTTTGCCATTAATTTATATATTAGGCCGTAAAATGATCTTATGTAAGTTTATCATAAATATATCATATAAATGTTATTTGAATCGTTGGAAAAGAATTTGGTCGATGTTAAAATATACTAACGCAGGGTGACTCAATATTAATCACTTTGTTGCATCGAATATGAGAGATCCTAAAACAATATTTTTTCAAACTCCAATGACACCTACAATCTGCTCGTGGGCAATAAGCAAATGTGGTCCATAATAGGAAAGAACACGAGGTTAGCGACTTACATTAAAACCTTAACTATATATAACATAACCTTAAATATAAATATTATGACATGGGTATTTAACTTAATCTAAACTTATCTATTAGGTAAGTCCATAATGCAATGAATGTCATCTTACACGGCATGTTGATTTGTTGTTATCTAAGAGGTTAACAGCCAAATGATTAGGATGTATTTCCAACCTTTGGAGGTATTTTTCACTCGAGCACTGCACTTCTTCTGATATGGAAGGAGTGTGTAGATTACCGTGTAGCGATAAGATATACCACAGTTCATTTGAGATGGTCCGTAGTGTTTTTTAAAAATTCTTTGGATGGTTTAAAGACTTGATGTACTTGTGGTACGCCATAGCTGGACACCATAGATAGGTCTATATATGTTTTAACATGTTTACCTTATACACAGTAAGTTTATTTTCATAAACCGGAATTGTCCTTTGAATTTGAAGAGTAGCCCCTGATGACAAACTTTATCAAAGGCCTGGTAGATATCAAAAAAGGTTGCCGAGCAGTATTCTTTGTTTTCAAAGGACCCTTTTATCACCTCCGCCACTCTGTGCACCTATTTAATTGTAGCATGTTGTTCCTGAAATCCAAACTGGTGTTTTGGTTTGATGTTTCTCTGCTTCGGCATTGGCTTTAGTCTGCTCGATATTAGTTTCTGAAGGAGTTTGTATATGATCGGCAATAGACTGATAGGGCGATATGATGTTGGCCTCTTGTGGTGGTTTTTCTGCTTTTGGTATTAATATAATTTGTGACACCTTCATTGAGATAAGAAATGACTT
Organism: Rosalia funebris; assembly: GCA_037954035.1. Taxonomy (NCBI): domain Eukaryota; kingdom Metazoa; phylum Arthropoda; class Insecta; order Coleoptera; family Cerambycidae; genus Rosalia; species Rosalia funebris. The sequence goes on along the minus strand of JAZFAV010000010.1, from coordinate 7,631,014 downwards.
ATTGCATTGAAGACGTGTCATAGGTATATTACAATTTTGTTGAGTAGTTATTTAATAACGGTACTAATTATTAAGGCATACTTTGGTGCCTTCTTTGGATTTAATTCTTTAGTTTTCACATCTATTTCAGAAATCTTTACTGCCTTTATGGTAAGGATTAGTTGACATGGAGTGTCTAACCCTTCGAGGATTTCAGCTTCCTGCACTGGAATCCCTGATGGAAAGGGTTGGTAAACTTTGGTTAGGTGTTCTGCGAAGGCATCTGCGTTTTATCTATCGTCCTTTGCTCAACTACCATCAATTTTTCTTACAAGAGAAAAACTAAATTAATAATAAGTTTTATAGAATTAAATATTTCTTAAAAATACAATGCCATTGACAATATAAACGATATAAGTGTAAACTTATATATTTCGGGCTTCGAGTATCATGAGACGGTCAACGCCTTTTAACTTTCCAGTTAACTGTAGTAATAAGCCACACAATTTCATAAAGCTAACTGTCCTGTAGTAGAATTCATACTTTTATTGCCGTTTTCCAAAAGCTGTCTTTGGGTGTCTTCTTCATCTGACGAAACCGGTCGATAAACAGCGATTATTCATTATAGCGATTATTAATTTCCAGGACTAACGCATTGCTACGAACCAATTAGAAAATCTTAAATGATTATGAAGATGTCAAAATGTCAATTCCACGTGTGAAGCTTTGTATGGCAAATGTATGATACACCAAACGAGTTTACTCTTGTTTGTTTTTAATATCAAACTTAAAGCTTATTACCACAATCAATTTAAAAAACTCATAAAAAAGTTCAATCATAATGTATTCAAACGATTACGAACAATTATGAAATACGATATATTAATCTCTATTATAATTATTTAGCATAAAGTCAGAACAATTTTAATAACAATTCAAAAATGGTTCAGTCTTTGGTGCAAAGTAAAAGGGTTCCATCAGCTGTGACCTTAGACAAACAGAAATCTAATATGCCACAAGAAATTGTATTGTTTACAAAATATCTTTTCAGTTGTTATTTTACCGACAAGGCTACTTACTTAATAATTACAAGGAAATTCACCAATACCTTAATAAGCTAGAAGATAGAATGGTTTATGTGGACGACTATATATGTACCTTTATGTAGCTTTTTTGTAAAAAATTGCGACGAGAATGTTTAGGAACCACTTGTCATACTATTTAATACTATAGTTACTACACATATCTTTCTTGATGATTGAAAAATATCAATGGTTTGTCTTATTATAAGAAATGTCAATCCAACTGATGTAAAGAAACTATTGTCTTTCTCCCAAACCAGCATTAATTTGTAGATAAGCTACAAATTTGTCAGCACTACTTCAATTTTCAAGTTACATATTATAGGAGTAAACTAATTACAATTAACTGGAGTAAAGTCGATATATTTAATGTATAATAATTGATGGCTGTTTAGTTTTTCAAAGACTTATCGATATTGTGTTGATTTGGTGTCTAGAAAAGAATCTTTCAATAAATATAACTAAATGTTAAGCGGTAATGATATTTTATTATATTATCTTAAATATCAAATAATTAATAAAATTAGCAACATAGACACATCAGGAAATACATCTTGAGTAACATTGGTATTTTGTATATTCCTTCCTTAAAAAATAACGACCATGATGACAGGTGATATATTGGTCACTCCAGCTGGAAGTGACGTAACAATTTCTAAAACTGGGAAAATTCCTTCGCCGGCATGTAATTGTATACATAATTATTTATATATTTTTCATTCACCATACACTTAAAGTGAAATTTATTATAGTTGAATTAAAATTAATATGATAAATATCAGCTAGACTAGTGAAAGTTATTCGATACAGATATTAGTAAATACATAAATAAAGCGGCGAGAATATTATAAATTAATGCATGAAGTAATTTTACACTATATCTTGTTAAGAATTATTACCAAAATATTTTGGATTTTGGTAGTTAAAGTATTGGTCCCACGGGTATTAATTTTTCTAAATTGAAATATTAATTAGTAGTATGAGTAGTAGATAAAATAAAATTACACAAGAAACCACCAAAAAAATGGAACGCATATAATAATTAATTACAACCAATCACAAACAAGTTTTTTTTACAAACTTTAGTGAATTTTCAATGTTTATTTGTAAAGAATTTTTGATACAATAAACATTTTTACATTTACATTATAGTCTCTAAGGACCTACACGAGAATAATTACAGGTTATTCTAAATTAGACGAATATCTTGTCCTTGTACTGAAATTTGAATTCGGTATATTTCATATTTTTACCAGCAGTTAGAAGTAATTGATATTTGTTTATGACACTTTATATATGTGTTCATTATATGTGTTCATTATCTTATAAATAAACACCAATAAATTTTCTAAGGCAACCGTAAAAATACTTTCTACTATGGTTTGTGGTGCACTTAACCCATAGAGCTGTCACAAGTCGTCACACTGTTAGTGGCTTTCTTAGTCTTAGTTTAAACGTATTCACTGTGTTTTCTTAATAAAAAGAGGTACACAATGTAACAATTCTATTCAGATGAGTGATTTAAGGCGAAAGAGGTCAAATAATTGGATTACGTGAAGCTGGTATACCGCCGGTGGAAATTGTTTGCAACAGAACAAAAAGGAACTCTAATTGGACATAGACTAATCCAGAGGCACAGGACGCTAAAGACATCCCACAGAGTATGAAGATCGCCATCTTATATTATTGACTGTAAAATATGTTCTACGTAATCGAGCTATTGTGAATCGAGGATTTAATAATAAAAGTAAAAGACTAACAAAAGACTAATAAAAGACTAATAACAATATGAACACTATACCAACGAATATTTTTTTACTCATTTTCTTTTGCTCACCTTCTGCGTTACTACTCATTTATGACCACAAATGATAATGATTGAAGGGCAGTACAAAGAGAGTCAACTGGAATATGTAATCTAATGGTATTGCAATCAGTAATTAATCTCCTTTCTGCTTGGGAATACAACGTGGAAAGTGAGAATAAAACGTGAAGAAAGACAACATATTCAGGATTCTGTAGATAAAATAGAATGTATATTACATTGTGGGAGTACACTATGTGTATGAGGTCTATTGAGGATGGGTTGTAGCTGGTCTTCATTGGAGAAAACATGAACGCGCAACGCTATATACAAGATACATGACAACTAGATCCTCTTCCATTTCTCACAATGTTACTCAACCTTTTGCTTCCATCAAGATATTCCACGACCAAATGCGGTAAATATAACGTTTCAGTATTTTAAAGGCTTCTCTAGTCAATCTTTTTCAATGTCCACCGCGATATCTGTTGGATATGACAATCTATGCAGACTCTAAGACGCTGTTTGGTATGAGCTAAGATACCAGATACCTTAACAAGGCATCGATCATCTCATTGCATTGGGTACTTGCCTCCACGAGTTACCGAGTGTATAGTTCGTAGAGAAAATGCATAATTTATATAACGAGTGTACAGTGTGTAGACCAACCCTTGCAGATTTATTATATACTATTGTTTAAACATTGATATAATGGGGAAAATGTATAATGAAATTGCAACTGCCGAGATGGGAAAAGTAAAATAAAGCTTAGCGGTTTATTTGCATAATGAAAGAGAGTCAGCAACTGAACGTCATTGTCTTTTATTCATTTAATGTATACATGAAGGATGTTGATAAATTAATTAGGTCAATTAATACATAATTGATTCACTCGCGTTTCTTTTTTAATAATCGTCATCAGAGGACTGTACCAACACCCGATATAAATTTAATATTTTCTGACAGATATTTCATATTTTATATAGATTACTTATATTTACGAATACTTAATTTTGACGAAATTCGCCATATGTTGGAATTTAATATATTATATACTTTACAAATTCTGGAGTGACGAATTTGAGGCAACTATGTTTAAAATAATTTAATGCTTGTAGGCTCTGCTTTGTTTACATTGTGTCCTTGATAAGGTATAATGTACACATATATTATATGCATATATTTATTATATATGTTTTCTTCATATGTGAATGGTATGAGCTATTAATTTTCGACATTTAAATTTATGTTTCTAATTTTTGGAAAATGAATTTTTCTTTTGTTTTTAGATATACCTATTACTATAGTTACTTTAATAGACTGTATGTTTAATTTTGTTATACTTTCTACATGTTTTCAATGTCAATGTGATACCATTGTCAATAAATTAAAAAAGAATAAATAAACAGTTTTAAAACCAAAAAACGGACTTCCTCGCACGTAGAACATCTCTATCTCGAAATTAAGTGGCGCAAAAAAAATAAACCAACACATAAATGCAGAATATGTGTTTTATGCGACAGTTTTACTTTCTTCAAATAGTCCACCATCGTGCTTTCTCATGACCCATGAGCAGGGTTGGGTGTACCCTATCCACCTCAAAATAGATGTCGTCTGGTAGACGTCCCTAATCAGAATCAGTTGAAACCCTATCGATACGACACGATTTAATTGAGTGATCGTGCTAAAAAAAAATTCTCAAATAGTCCACTATTGTGCTTTCTCATGACCCATGAACATGGTAGAGTGCGTTCTATCCACCTCAAAATCAATAGGTGTCATCTGGGAGACATCCCCGATTAGAATCAGTCAAAACCCGATCGATCCGACATGATTTAGTTGAGTTATTCATGTTAACAAAAGAAATTTCTCAAATAGTCCACCGTCGTGCTTTCTCATGAATCATGGACAGGGTGGGGTGTATCATATCCACCTCAAAAACAATAGGTGTCGTCTGGGAGACGTTCCCGATCAGAATTAGTCAAAACCCGATCGATCCGACACGATTTAGTTGAGTTATCGTGCTAAAAGAAAATTTCTCTAATAGACCCATGGACAGGGTAGGGTGTGTCCTATCCACCTCAAAATCAATAGTTGTCATTTGGGAGACGTCCGAGATCAGAATCAGTCAAAACCCGATCGATCGGATACGATTTAGTTGAGTTATCGTGCTAACAAGAAATTTTAATGCCGACGACAACGAGGACGACGATAACGACAACGACACACACACACACACACACACACGCACACACACACAGACAAAATTTTTTAAAAACCATTTTTTTTTGTTTTTAGACCGAAAAACGAAAATTAAACAAAAAAAACCGGTTTTTTTCCATTTTTCTTTTCACGACTACATTACTTTTCCGCTAGTATAGTTCCGTGCGGAAAAGTAAATAAAAAACGGTTATTGACGAAATTCTTTGCCTAAGCATTTTTGATTTTATAACTACAAAAAGAAGTTTGCACACTATAGTGAACCAACTCAACAAAAAGTAAATAACAATAAATATTTATTCATGTTTTCTATACTCAAATGTTCCAATGTATCTATAAATCTTTGAAACGCATTAAATACTCGTAAATAGTATAATAATAGCACACACAAACCTACATTACAACTAAAAGATGAACTCTACAAGCTATGCCAAATAACATAAAATAATTGTAATCATATTTATACAATCCAATCAGAACAGTATTTTCAGTATCCACAGAAGCACATAAACACATAACTATAATATCAAAATGAAACAAATCCCATTTTCTTTAGTAAAGCTAAAACTCATTTAGAAATCAGTATCAGACGTCTACAATTAGCAAGGCCATCAAATTATAATTGCAAATAATAATTAATAAACAAAAGATCTCACACAATACATTAACCGCAGTCTGTAGGACACTGGAGACTCTGAAATGCGAAACATAATTTACTGACAGGTTGATAATATTAATGAGACACGATAAATAAATAATAGCTAGTCATATTAATGATGCGCAAATTGAATATATTGTCAACTAACAGTACTTATAACAATGTATGTTATGAATAGTAAGTATTAACTATTATATATATTAAATAGTAAGTATTTACTATTCTTTAAACAGTTCTTATATGCTCAAAAAAATATGTGAATCTATATAATACATAATAATAAAAACAAATAGAGATAAGCATAAACCTCAACCTTAATATATGTAGTTGTAATTTTTCATATTGAACCATTAGCTTTAGTGGAAACTGAAAGTGATATTGATTTGAAATTCTATTGCAGGCCATCTTAACTTAGAATTATGATTTTTTATTATTTACTTTAGAATTTCAAAACTATATCGTTTGCAATATCGTTCTAAATTGTATAAGCTGGCCTTGTTTTGTTCTAACCCAACAAAGAAATGCCTACAAATCGTCAAGGTGTAGCACATAGGCAATATATAACTATCACTACAATAATATTTTTATCTTTTAGGAAATAGAGTAATCACTGTTATTGCACATACATACATATTTGCTGTTAATGTAAGTAGATCATGGTTGAGTCAGATAAAGTGCAGGTGTTTGGTGAACATTCTGTATTTCCAATAATTGGAAAATGATTTAATGCATTGGCTGCTCGCATATATGTATGTATTTGTATAGTTTGATAAAATGAACAATGTTTAATCATTGCATGTAGAGTTTTTAACAGGTAGGTACACATAAAATAAGCGTTGGGATGTGACATTATGAAAGTGGATACATTGAAATTAATAACGTTGATAATTGACCTAATTGTAAGTAAAGTTATACATAATAGAGTCACTAGAAAGTGAGTATATTGAAAATGAAAATTTCTAATGTCTTATTATTTGCTATGATATTAAAATGCAATACTTGTAGACAGACAAATTCTGATTACTAAGTATTCACAACTTCAATTTATTGACCAATATATAAATAAGATAAAGATAGTACAGTGACGCGATCTGTCGTTTATCTATTAGATATTTAAGACTACTGACTGTATCTAAGGGTTCTATTTTATATATTTATATTTACTTGTATAAGTTTAAGTATGTTTGTAAGTTTATTTGACTTATGATTAAAGTTGAAAATAAAATTGTACCAACAATTTTAATTGTCCTTGTCAGATAATTCAAGATGCTGTTTCATTGATAATTCAACAAAATTGAATAGTCCTATAATCCTATCACCACCTATAATTTTTGCTGTTGATACTTCACTAACTTTTCGTCAAGATTATAAATTGGCATGAGAAAAAAGTTGGGACCACATCATACATGCTGATTTAAATAACAGTTTCTTTGTAAAGTCAATTTTTCAATCAATTTTCTTAAGCTCATTTTATTATTCAAGTCAATCATAACATTTTTTCCATTTGAGTACATTCAAAGAAAAATGTTTCCAATAAGCAATTTTCTAATCATAACCCCTGATCGGATTCTGAATATAGAAGAAAAGGCGTCTTGGAAACCGAATATTTAGTTTTTAAAGAAATATTCTTTACTAAAAATAAAAATACATTATTATACTATTCATTTTATCGCTATTTTCCAAGTAAAAAACTCTCTAATCTTGCCGATAAACGGAACAGTCTACCTGAGCCTAGCCATAAAAACAAGCCACGATATGAGATAAGAAACGTTTGGGATTTCTTATTTGGTAAATAGATGTGAAATAAACTATACTTTGGGTAAATTGTTAGGTTTATGGCAGTGTAAATTAGGTTTCGATAGATTGCGTAGCAATTATTTGGCGGTAATTAATAAACTCAACATGTTCAAAAAATATTTTACTAAATAAAATAAGGGCTGGCGTCATTATAGTGGCGTCATTATTTATCAAGAAATTACTGACAAATGCATAGTGACTGATACAACATTAAATTGAGCTAACCTATGTACTCTTATGTGCTCTGGAGAAAAATATATAAGTCAAGGCTAGATATTAAATAATAATAAATTAATATACCGATCATTAATAAATTAATGACCAGTAAATTTTCCAAGACAGTTATTTTTTAAGTAGAATAATCCTAACAAATAGACAAGGTGTAATCCTGTTTAATTCTAGACATTTAAAAATCATTTTTTATATCCAGTATAAAATACGAAAACTCAGATTAGTAGTTGCATTTTTTCTTTTAATTTAAATAGTCTTTATATTTGTGGAGTATAACGGAAATTTGCTATTACGAGTAACCCAAGTTATCACAGTTATGATAATTGTTATTTTTATTGTTAATATATCGAATTATAAACCATCAAATTAATAAACTTCGCTTTGATCAAACGAAATAATGGAATGAATATTTAAAATTCGAAAAATAAACAAGTCGGGTGCTAGAGAAATAATTAATATGGCCAATTCTATCCCCTCTAGTGACATAATTGGCTATATTAACTATTTTCATAAACTTTTATTTTAGATAATTTCGAATAATAACGAATATACAATATATTACTAATACATGTTATGCCAAGAATATTTATCACTAGTATTTACTTTTTATTGCAAAAAAATTTTTAATACTTCTTGAAACCACATAAGTTGTTTTTAAGGTATCATATTTTGTAATAGATATTCATATAATTCAATAGTGCTAGTAATAAAGAGAAAGAGATGTCCATGAAAGTTTTTCTTTCTTGATGATTTCAGAAAATATGTAATTATTTGTGCAACACGTTCAAAAAGTGATACTATAACTGTATTAAAAATATTATTAAAAATACACATTGTTTTGACATAGACTTTGTTAGCCTCAAAATAATAAGAAGAAGAATACAATTTGTGATAATTATACGCCATGATGTATAAAATCTAATTTAATTATATTATTTATGATTCATTAATATTTACTTGCTTATCTACCGAAGGTGTTACCTAGTTTGCACAATAGTTGATTATTAATAACTAATTTGTATAACTAAAACAATAAACAATATGTTATTTATATCAGCAAAACATTTGGATAAATAGGTCATATTATTTAAATGACAGAAAATTAGGCATGTGGCTTATATTTAACATATAGTATTTTTCATATAATATTACTATTTAATTTAATTCTAAATTAACGTTAGTCTTAATAAAGGCTAGTATTATTAGGAACTAAAAGGTTATTGTTGATTGCTCACACATGTGATTGTTGAAATTTCGATTATCATTAACCCTCTATATTTTATCTCTATCCATTTATACAATCTAATTTAAGGTTGCAAATCTGTTACATAGCATGTATAAAATGCGGAACAAGTCTATTTATGGTGCAAATTATCAACTGTAAAATTTATTACCTTATCTTAAATACCTCATTGCACAGTATTAAATCATTTATTTTTTGTGTATTCAGATGCTTAACAATAATTTAAAATATATTGTGAATTATTTCAATAATTATTTGTAGTTAATATATTTCAATCTAATTCTGTGTATATTACGAATATGTTCATATATTATCAGAACAGCTATTTTTTTACAAATTGCCATTTATAATGGTTAGAATTCACAATTATATCGTTTTCTTCTGTGTAATTATCTTATAAATTACATTCGTCGTCTAAAACGATTAGATCATTTTTATATAAATAGGGAGAATAGTAATTTGCTATTATATAATATTATTTTTAATAAATAAGCATTTGATTAAAGATATCGTATCTATTGAACTCAAATTTAACTAAAAATGGATCTAAAAATATTCTTCGTATTTAGTATTATCTATTATTACGCACATGCTAGTTAATTATAGTTTCTACTTCTAATAACAAATATTAGTTTCCATAGCATAGTTCTCGTTAATGATATTCTCACATTTGTAAACATGGTAAATTATTATTGTTTTTTATTCGTAGACCGCAAATTATGAATTCTAAATATACTAATATTAACTCTTAATAAACTATAAACAATATTTTGTTCAATGTTAAACAGTATGTTAGATTCTTCTGAGGTCAATAGTGGTGTATTAAAAAAATGTACGCAATGAATTCATATCACGCTAAAATTAATGATTCTTCGTGATATGAATAATTAATATTAAATCTGTAATGTTCCATCCTGTTTACCGTAGTCAGATCTACCGCGCCCAGATATAAAATTCTGTCTTCATAATGTACCCTTATATAGTTTTGATTCCTTATGTCAATGCGCAAAAATGTTTCACAACAGAAATATATAATTAGTGATTAATACTTGATGATCATCGTATTCACTATTATCTAATATATATATTAGGGATACTTCGGTGTATCTGATAAAGGTATTGTATTTGTCAAAGGTGTTATGTACTCCATAGAAATCCAAATGATAAATTGGTCACCAGCCATGACCATTGTTAATATTGGCGTTGGTATTTTTTTCAATAAAACTACCCTTTTCTGAAACTGCAAAGGAAGTATTTGGCCCACAAACTACACGCATAACTCCTTTACTCATAATTCTTCTCTTTTTACCTTTTGCCTCTGAATTTATATCAACTATAATTTGGATGTGTATTGTTTGCATACTAAAATATCTAAAATGGTAATAACCCACACATTCAATATAATCATAACTAACTAACACATTAACTTTCTGGTTAATTTACAATTTGTAAGTAAAAATCTACCTATTTCAACTTCTCATACTAAAATGATACTGCTCAATAGTTACAGTTTTAACAGTTGAACTTAAACATAACTTTATTTAATTTAAGTTTATTTTCTTATTTTAAATTCCATTAGAGATTATGTTCAATAAATTATAAACTGTGACGTTTGACAGATTAAAAACATATGGTTTAAATTCATGGTCACTCAGGACTTTTTGAACACCCGCTATAATAGACTAATGGTCTGGTATTAGTTTATACAATCTGTCCCAGAATTTCAATTATAAGCAATATCCTTGTATCTTGGAAAAATAGAAAATGAAATAAAAATTGTACCTTATATTTATTTTTACTGAAATTAAATCTACACTTAATTATTACATTACAGTGATATATCAGTTATATCACATTTAATACTTTATTTATATTTCTAATTAAAGAAACAAATTGTCTTCAATTCAAACAATAATTACTTTTAATCTCTATAGAGATTTTATTGTATTAATACGTAAGAAACATATAAGTTTTACTTATCATAAGTTATAAGTTATACTTGTTATCGTAATTTTATAAAATTTATTTATCTAATTACTTAACTTGGTTAGATACCGCATAACACACTCAGTGTAATATAAAAGAAATATACCTAACAATAAGAGTGAAAAGGTCTAAAACTGTAACACTCTGTGTAGTGGACATTAAAACATATTATAAAACTATAATATAATGCTACCATATTGTTATGTAAGAGAATAGTTTCAGAATCTTATTATCACTTATTTAAATCTACGTATCTGCATGTCGTCCCTCTTTTACTTAAAATTATGTATGAACTATCATACTTGTTTGTTATATTCTCGACATTGTTATTATGTGAACTACTCGTATATACAATCATAGACATTGAAGAACACATTATATAAAAGATGTAAATTTGTTTCATCTGACATATTTGAAAACAATGTAATGGACTTTTGTACAAAAAATAGGTTGCCATTTCATTCAAAGACAATTAATATAAATTTAAACGATGCATAAATCTAGATGACTTTAAAATATGGTTCAAAACTTTCACCTTTCATAAAACATTCATTTAATTTGCTATATAGGGTGGTCTTCCAAAAACAAAATAGAAACATTTTTAGACAGAAAGCAATAAATAAGAATGCTGCTTCGAAATGAATTTCATCTTTGCAAGGGCACATAGGTACACCCTCCAAGTATATATAGGTATACAATATATATTTAGAATATTTTTTATGCTACCAATTTTACTTTTAAAAGGAGATGCATTGGGCTATTAATTAAAATATTAACTCTTTTCGTTTTTAAATTAATTATTTATGTAATGAGCACATCTATATAACATATTGTGAATTAGTAGATAAAATATATAAAATAAACAAATGCACATGAACGCAAGAAAATATTAAACTAAGCTGGCTGGACAATCATACAAAAAATTATATAAATTGAAACTACTATGTCAGATCAGGTGTAATTTTTCCATTTTATATAGTTAAAGATCATTTGATAAATGGGAGAGGCTTTCATAATATTGGTTCCAGAAGTTTAAATATATTACCATGTAATGATATTTTAGAAAATTCAAAATCCTTTGGACTTAATAGGTCAGTATAATCAAGCAAATTATACTTAATATAAACAAAAACTTTCGATCTACGTTCTCTTCTGATAAATAAAATTTTTCTAGGTATATTGCATTTATTATCCACTGCATCTAGTAAACACTGCTTCATGAGTTCATGAAACGATGTTGTGTGTCTTCTTTAAATAATTATTGTGTATTGTTCTATATGCAGACATAATATACGTAAAACAAAAGTGGTGTACATCTATTACTCAATTCTTGGGATTTAAAAAAGGCTATTTGCAGGTTTGGACAAAGAAATAGATTTTCTTGTCCTAAAGTCTTAGATTGCCTCCCTTATGCTTAGGGATAGGTACCAAACTCCCCCCGTTGGGAACCCAAGCAAATAAGGATACATCCAATACTGGGCTCAGTACTCCATTCTGGATCACATTAGAAATGACATCATGTCACAGCCATCTCTATAGGAGAATACACTAGGTCACCCGTTTATGTTATGGATGCGAGGCACAAAAAATTCTGCACTTTTATTAACTTCAATTAACCTGAATGCCCATCGTAGTCTTATTCGTAAATTACTAACTCTTAGTCAAAGATTCTTGCATGTAGATAATGCAGTAAGTTCCGTATATCTTATAAATATTAATTTATAAAAAAATAACCCCATATATTTCATGTATTCTGCCCTTTCTAATTTGACGTCAAGCTTTAATCCAGAGTTATATATGTGACTTTCCCTGTTAATGTTATGATTTTGCATTTAAACTTTTAGAGAGAGTGAGTTTTTAATCGAATGAATTTGATTGCAATCTTTTCAGATCTACCCCACAAAACAATTCAGCCCTAGGAATTGGCATATAATACATTATTAATGGTTTTGCAAAAACATACATTATGAGTGCGTATATAATTATTAATACATCATCGTATAACAGTTATAATAATTATTACAAAATGAATTCACGGGCGTACCCAAACCTCAGACTTCATACGTACGTAATTTCATAACGTACAAAAAAGTGCAAATGCTAGTTTCAATATTTTTTGCCAAGGTGAGACGCATGTGTCTTAACTTAATTAGCACCTCGAAGCAATGAATCAAGAAGAAATGGTGAAAGCGACAAGGCAAATGACTTTCAGTTTCCAAGTTCAGTGTTAAAGATATTCGTGTCGTTTATTATTTAACAAATTTTAAATTTATTACCATTACTGTTCTATTATTGTGTTATATTTTACATCGCATCGAATAATACTGTTATGAAATATATGTTTATAAGCAAATTATGGGCAGTATATCATGTTATATGGGTTTAACTAAATTTGATTCATTTCCTAATCAAGTAAAAAGTTGTATGAAAACAAAATATCTTTTTGCATTGTATACAGATGCATTGTGTGATAAAAACGCTCGTGCTAAGAAGGAGTTGTAATAAAGTTAATTTTTATTTCAAACATGTAGGTTATGATATCTATTCTTTATTGCATAATCTAGATACGAGTATACTTATTATTTATTGAATTAAAGCCCGTCAGAAATGATGCATATTTTGATAAATAGTAAAGTCACTGTCGGTAATTCCAACGGTTGAAATAAGAAATTTGTAGACCCATTCACTTAAATAAGTTAACAGTAAAAGTTATAATTTAATTTAATGAAAGCTACATATAACGGTCATGCTACATGTAAGCTACAAACTGGGCTTAAATCTTGTTAAATAATTCGTGTGAGAATGTATTAATGTTTTACAAGTATATATGTACCTATTTTCAGTAATTTGTACAATACAAATAATTGTGAAAATATATTATTTACTAGAACAAATGTAAACATTTTATAGATATACTTGTATGATGTCATCTTACCCACGTTTGTTTTACTACGAATTTTAATTTGGGGAAAAGCTTCTTCTTACCGTTTTCACTGTGACTTTCAAGATGCGTAGATGGTGTAAATCCTTTCCTTTAACTTTCTTTTTTGGAACATTAGAAAGTATTACTCTTCCCTCTTTTTGATGTCATAGCGGATTTGCATTTTTTGTAACACGAATAACCCACAATGGCATGTTCTATACGTGGTTAAAAACATATGTTATTTCGTTATTCTTGTATCATGTAATATACAACTCTTCGATATCATCAACAATATAAATTAATGCAACTTTAATGAAAAGAAAATAATTATAAAAAGACTGAGTTAAAAACTAAGCAAATAAATAATTTTTAAAATGTGCAATTTATTTGCACCCCATTCACCCTTTACCATTTCGATGCTTTAAAAATGTTCATGTACTGAAATACATTTTTCTGTATTGATGCACAGAAATGCATTCAAATAACAATAATGATGATTTTAGATTCACATTATTCTGTAATACTATACACATTTATTATATTCTCCTTATAACACATTTATTATATTCTCCTTAATGATAACCAATATTTTAATGCATACATCAATGTTACCTTCATCAGCGAGATCATTTTTTATATTATTTTGTATATGTCCTCTTCGACTCGTATTATTGAAACCCACAGAAACATTGTTTTATGGCCTTCAATAACATATATAAAAAGTAGTATAATAGTGCAATATTTTCATTAACTCCATATATTTTCTTCTTTATTTTTATCCCAAAAATAATTCGCAATATTTCTAGATTTTTTTTAATTCACATGTAAGCAGAAAATGTGAGATAGACTCCAAAACGGCATTTAATTAAAAAGTTCTTTATTTGGATGGCCTTTTACAAGACCAAAAATTCTTCATTTGCTCATGGTCACGATATTTCATTACTAATATAAACGTCTTTTATATCTTCTTGGATTAAATATCAAATTTATTTCTTCTATTAAATACCAATAGATAGTGTAAGAAAAGTGGGATTACAACTTATATATATATATATATATATATATATATATATATATATATATATATATATATATATATATATATATATATGTGAATTTATCGCATAGTTATAAAGATGATGGTATCATCAATTTAATGTTTTAGTTTTTTATGCATTATATTTAGTTCACGGTTTTATTCCTCTGTTTTTGACCGGGTTTTACCACACGCAAAAAAAATATGTGGCAATACCATAGGACAGTTTTAGAAAGCGGAGTAGAGGTTTTTTTATAACCATTAGTTCCTTCTATTGTTGGTCCAGTAATTTAAAATGATTTAATAAAATTTTCCATAACAGGACATTTACCTTTTGTCATTGCGCTGATTGAAAACAACAAAACGTAAAATCATAGCTATTAAAATTATCAAGTGAAAATTATATGCAATTCGTAATATTTCGTAAATAACAAATAAAAATGTATAGACCTATATGACAGTGTACACTCTAATATTTTAGAAAACGGTTTCGATTAAACGAAAATCCGAATTTATTGAAATCTCTACTTCTTACTTATATACTAACTGCTGCTATTTATCTACTAAATGGACAGTCTGTAAATAACGCATCCAACATAGTTTAGGGGGTATATAAAGTATGTGTAACAATGATTATCATGAAGATTTATGAAAATCAAAATAAAAAAAAATAAAGAAATATTGCTTCTCTAGTAATCTATTTGGTTGTTCCAAGTGGAAAATAACCATGAACAAGAGGGTACATGATGAATTTATGAAAAAGGTGATTGGTACATTACTTCTATTTTTATTTCAATACACACTACTGTCTATTGAATGAACTATATCTCTCAACATAGGTTCCATTTTCGTGTTGCTATTGAATATTTACGTAGGTCTCGTTTCGTAAGAATTCTGATCTTAGATTAGCATCTAATTTAAGATAGTGTTAGAAAAAATATTTTTCAATATTGAGTAGATAAAAAATTGGCCAGTAGAAATGAGAGTAGTATTTCTTCTATGAAGGGAAGTAATAGAAGTACTAGAAGTTAGATAGAGACAAGTACTAGAAGTATTCGAAATTAAGTAGGGAGCCTCATATTAGATAGATTAGAATAATTAGCAATCATATTACTACTTATCCCATTTATTATAATATTTCCACGTATTCATCGTTTATTCATCTTGATGAAATATCTTTACGTTATTTACTAATATTCCTGATTATTGGTACAAAAATTGTTTAATATTTAATTTCAATTTCATTCAAACATTATTATGACTTTCTCCACATAACTATGTTCATACTAAAATATAACTTATTAGCCTATGCAAATTTTGATATGGCTTTAATTCTATACCTACTTTAATTTAGTGTATAAAAGTCACATACGTGCAAAAGAAAGTCCATCACAAATAAACTGTGTAAACTGAAACTACTCGTTTTGACATGAACTTGTAGTATCAAAAACTAATTTACTGTTAGGACATTTATTTTGCGTACCTTCATCTAGACATAGTCTTAGTGGAGGCAGCTCGGAAATATTTGACAATTGTCTGGAAAACAATAATCGTTCTCAAAAATTTATTTCAATGCATTTAGGGAAGTACAGACGGTTTTGGTTTCATTAAGAATAAAAAAGTCTCTACCAAAATCTGCTTAAAATGTAAGCTTAAGATGCGAGGAGATTTTTGTAACAATCGATCTCAAATAGATATCCAAAATATGCCTTACTTTATATAAGAAAGTGAAATCGTATGGCATATACATATTTTTCGTTAAATTATTATGGACTACTAAGTGAAGTTGTTTACTATAAATAGTGTTTAACTTTCCACAAACACCAAAATATTGTCGCAAACTAAATTGTCATGATCAGATAATTAAAACTAAGGAAAACAAAACATGCATCGTTTTGAGTTTATGTGTTACAAACTTGTAAAACTATTTACAGAAAGAATAACACTAGATTAATGCATTCAAATAACAATAATGATGATTTTAGATTCACATTATTCTGTAATACTATAACACATTTATTATATTCTCCTTAATGATAACAAATATTTTAATGCAATATATCAATGTTACCTTCATCAGCGAGACAATTTTTTATATTATTTTGTATATATCCTCTTCGACTCGTATTTTTGAAACCCACAGAAACATTGTTTTATGGTCTCCAATAACATATAAATGGTGGTATAAGTAAAAATGTATAGACCTGTATGACTTTGTATGTGTACACTCTTATATTTTAGAAAACTGTTTCGAATAAACGAAAATCCGAATTCATTTAAATTGCTACTTCTTATTTATATATTAACTTCTGCTATTTATTTACTAAATGGACAATCTGCAAAATAATGCATCCAACATAGTTTAGGGGGACTATAAAGTATGTGTAACAATGATTATTATGAAGATTTATGAAAATCAAAATAAAACAAAATTAAAAAATAGACATTGCTTCCCTAGTAATCTATCTGGTTGCTCCAAATGGAGAATAACCATGAACAAAAGGTTATACGACACATTTCTACAGGAAGGGTATACAGGTCTCTTACGACAAAGGTAATTAGTACATCACTTTTATTTTCTTTTCCATATACACTACTGTCTACTGGATGAACTATATCTCTGAACATAGGTTCCATTTTCGTGTCGCTATTGGATATTTATGTACGTCTTGTCTCGTAAGAATTCTGATCTTAGATTGACGTCTAATGGTTTAATCTAAAATAATGTTTTAGCATTACAAAAAAGTGTTTTTCAATATAGAGTAGATAAAACATTGACCAGTATCAGAGAAAGTAGTATTTCTTATATGAAGGGAGGTAATAGAAGTACTAGTAGTTAAATGGAGACAAGTACTTGAAGTACTCGAAATTAGGTAGAGAGATTCATGTCAGATAGATATAGAAATTACTAACCCTATTACTATTCTATTTATTATAATATTACCACTTATCTATCGTTTATTCATATATTTTCTCATTATTTACTAATATTCCTTATTTTTGTTACAAAAAATTGGTTAACATTTAAGTCATTCAAACATTATAATTTTCTCTAGTTAACTATCTTCATATTAAAATCTAACTTATTCGCCTATGCAAACTTTGATATTGCTTTAATTCAATTCTTTACTTACTTTAATTTAGTCTATCATAATCAAACTGAAAGTACTCGTCTTGACATGAACTAGTAGAGCGAACGTTCATCTGGACATATTCCTTGTAGAGGCAGTTGGGAAATATTTGACAATTGGCTGGAAAGCAGTAATCGTCCTCAAAAATGTATTTCAATGCATTCAGAGAAGTGCAGATGGTCTTGGTTTCATTGAGAATCAAAAAGTCTGCTTAAAATGTAAGCCAAAATCTGCTTAAAATGTAAGCTTAAGATGCAAGATTTTTATAACAATTGACTTCAAATAAACATCCAAAATATGCCTTACTTTATATAAGAAAGTGAAATCGTATGGCATATACATATTTTTTGTTACATTATTATGGACTACTAAGTGAAGTTGCTTACTATTAATAGTGTTTAACTTTCCACAAACACCGAAATATTGTTGCTCAGTAACATATAAGTCGTAAATCGAGAAAGGAACCACCAAACCGCCAAGCGGTTATCAAAGTAGTTCCCGAATAGCAAAACTATTACATACGTATTAAGGTAAACATTTTTGCTTATAGCTTTTTCTATGATGTTTAATATGTGGTCATTCTGGCTTGATGCTTTAACAATACTCATCTACCTTGATACCATGCCTCCATGACATTCAAATCTTGGTGGAATCGCTCACCCTGCTCATCACTGACTGCACCAAGATTTTTCGGGAAATCAGCAGGATGGCTATGTAAAAAATGCAACTTGATGCTCATGTTGCATCCAATGCAGTAATGTCCATTTTGTAGCTCTCCAGGAGTTGTTGGACAGTTTTGGAGTGTAATTCTCTGCTTGTGTATTTCTAAGAGAGTCTTTGACAATGTTTTTGAATGCCAACCAAGCATTATTTTGAAATTCATTTGGCGATGACATATTGAGCTGCTGAATCTGTAGACCATCAAACACACCGGCTTTTATCTTTTCGAATTACAGGCTAGGAAATGCTGAAATGAGGTACTTGAAACAGTCTCCCTCATGACAAAGCTTTAACAAAATACTCCATGAGATTCAGTTTTATATGCAGAGGTGGAAATATAATGTTCTGTTTGCCGACAAATGGCTGATGTAGACTGTTTGGATCACCAGATTTCAGGTCAGATCTGTAATACACACTCGATCCCATGGAGAGTGGTCATATTCACATAAGATGTACAGAAAAAAACTTGACGTGGTAGAAGAAAACTAACTACAGTTTTGAAGTCAGCATGCCTATTTAACTCTAAAAATTGAACTCAACAGAATTTGTGCTACGAATTGTTCCCCAGTGTAATAATTAATGACGCTTGACAATTTTTTCTAATAAATTATATTAGTAATTTTTAATATTAGTAATTAAAAAGAAACTTTTGGAAAGAACCAATAATTTATTTTAAGGAAGAAATGCTTATAAATACATACTGATTTATCTATACCTTAGGGTCAACTTTTCCACATAAAATCCTCAGTAGTTATTACAATACACTACATTCAAGCCAATTCTTTCAATAAAAAAATCAAAGGATCTTAATTTAGAATTAATGATGTTTGTTAGTCATACCGAAGAAACTAAATTAATTAAGTTTATTACGCCATTTATTACGCAAATAATATATTACTTCAATTTTTTTTTAATTGTATGGTCTTCCTGTAGAGCAAATTGGCACAAATTAAGTGACCCACTCACAAAATCATCGTATACCCTCATTCTTTATACAGCAAAGAAATGTATTTACTCTTACATTACAGCAAGTGATTTTATAATAACTCCTTTTATAGAATTAATAATTAAATAAAATACCAGTTTAAACATCATCCTATTTGTAGTGTTTGGCATACTCTGTGGTTTCGAAAGGCTGTGGAAAAAAATTCTATACAAAGAAGTGAAAGGAAATGAGAGAAATGAAAACGAAAGCATGCTCCTCGTCTAACATGTAAAGTTATACAAATAAAGTGAAGTATTTTAATTAGTACCATTAGCATACAAAAATTTTGTAATAAAACGTCTTTATTTGCTATCTTTTCTTGAGGATCGTTCGTTACACAATAAGACTCGTATTTGCTTGAATTATTATGCCAGTACTTTGAACCCTGATTTATTTGTGTTTATAATTCAGGTAATTTGCAATCGTAAATTATAAAGGGGAACTAGTTAAAAGGAAATAATCTATTGTTTTATGCGAGTTACACAACTTTGAAATTGAATATAAACATTTATTAAATCACAATGCGGTAGTTAATTTATCGGAAATTATAAACAACTAATAAAATTGCGGAAAAACTTGAAATACGTAATAAAATAATATAAATGTATTAGATACGTCACTGTTATGCATAAAATGATGTGCTGAACAAATGCATTGAGGCTAGTGGTTCAAGCAGGATCCAGATGATATTAGTTTTGTGTAAATGATATAAGATGTAACCATTGGATATAGTTCAGGAAAGACGTTCAAACATTTCTGTTCATATACGTTTAGGTATATATATATACAGTAAGCACGTAAATGTTGGAACAAATCCGAAAAAAGTTTTACCGGGTGAGTAGGAAAAAAATGTTCGAATATGCGTTAATTTTTTTGACTTTATCACTGTTGGAGTTATGACGCAATCGATAGTTTGAAATGGCACCATTGTCTAACGATGCCATTTAAGAGACCATACTTTTTCATGTATGGTGCGTAAAATTTTTTCGTAGTAACATAACTTTTTCAAGAAATGTATTGATTTAATTTTTAATGGTACGAATTTTCTGCACTGGTACGTTCCGACAATGCTTGTACAGGTCGTCAAGAATAGGAACAAATATCTAAATTGCTATATCGGGCTGCCCACGAGGTGCGCAGTAAATAGCCTGGTCTTTACTCAGTCGCACTAAGACCTTTGCAGAGTGAATATCGAGTGTATCGATTGTACACAGAGTTCGATCTGGTCGCGCGTAAAGTGCAATTCAATTTTCCCTCCGAATGCTGCCACACTCTTTCTTCTATGTATGCGTAGAGAATCTCACACTTTTTCCTATTCTTGACAAGTTGTAGGTATTCTCTTTTTTGTTGTTTCTAAGCTTTGTTGTTGTTTTTATATTACTTGGTTACTTATAAGCCTAACAATATTTAGGCTACACAACAAGTTTACTAATCTACGGTCACAATTTTTCAAAATATGAAGCGTTTAAGTGACATAATGAATTGAAATGTTGATGATAATAGACTATGGAAACCGTATACAAGCTGAGGTTTGTGAGTCACTTAATAATAACTATCCTGAATGAACTATTATGTGCTCAATTCTAATTAAAATAGAAACAAAAATTATACATGTTTGTACCGTGGGACACAATTATGCCAAAGGTAATGTTACCAGTCTGGAAGGTATACAGTTGAATGTGCTACCAGCTTCATCAAATATACCAACCCGCTAAATTATAGTGGAGCTTATGATGTGCGTCAATTATCTGTTTTGAAATTCCTGAAAAATAATGAACGGTGCTCATCAAAATACAATTATTTCAGGAACTTCAGAACAATTATTTCAGCCGTATAATAGAATATTGCGAATTAATGCTGGAGCAATGCAATAATCTCCAATTCAGGTTGTTTTCTCTTATAAGGTCATATTTTGTCCAAAGAGTTCAGTGCATAGGCCGAATTATACAGTGCTATTCAAAAGTCCCCTCCCCCCCCCTCTTATCTTTGAAGCGATTATACATAAACTAGTGAAATTTGGTAACTGAATATTAAGGGTTGTAAACTTCCCTACTAGTGATGATAGATGACGTATGCGTCAAAGGTGACGTCACAAGGTCATTGTGACCAATAATTTTAAATGGAACCCTATGGTAAGCGACACCTCTTTTAAAAGGTATCGAAAAAACCTATTCAATGATACTAATATTGTGTCTGTTTACGGCAGCTTTGACAACTGGCTTTCAAAAACCGCAAAGCTGTGATGAATTAAATCAGTTAATAATAAAATTTAAAATTCAAGCTCCGCCACTGGATAGTTGGATAGTAAATAATCTGACGTTTTTGCAAGTCTCCCCAATTTGATGTTTTTTATCCTGTCAAAGTTTTTATACATTTAATAATTTGTGTATAGTTGATCGAACGTTTAACTGTTTTAGTACCTTGTGGTAATTTTAAAATATTTGTACATTCAATAATTTGTTAAACTGTTGTGAGCTGAACGTTTAAGTGCTTCAAGAAGAGAAATGGTACGTGTTTTAGGTGATAAAGTAGCAGCGATCCTAATACTTGGTGAAACTGGAGAAAATATTCATGCAGCAGAACGCATTTTTAATGAAAGGTTTCCCGATCGCCCAGTTTCGAGGACTTATTTGAGAGAGCTTCTTCGTAAGTTTAAAACAACGGGTAGTATTAATGACGCAAAACGATCTGGCAGACCACAAATTTCTGATGAGAAAAAAATTGATATACTGGCAGAAGTAATAGTAAATCCTACTTCTTCAACAACTCAAGTTGCATCAACCTGTGAAGTCAGTCAAAGTACAGTGCACAGGGTGTTGAAAAAAAAAACAAATTTCACCCATACAAATTAAAAATGGTTCATCAACTCTTAGACGACGATCCAGACCGAAGACTACAATTTTGTGAAAATATGGAGACTAAAATTAACCAACAGCCAGACTATGTCAAAACAATTTGTTTTAGTGACGAAAGTACTTTCTATCTAAATGGAAATGTAAATACACAAAACGTGAGATATTGGACTGACGCAAATCCTTACATGTTTCGTGAAACACATACTCAGTATCCCGAGAAGGTCAATGTTTGGGCAGGTATACTGGGAAACCACATCGTTGGGCCTGTTTTTTTAAATACCAACTTAACCGGTGAGGTGTATCTGCAGATGTTGCAAAATGCAATAGAACCGTTAATCCTTGAAATTTTGGAAGATAATCTAGATAAATTCGACATTTTGGAAATAACATTCCAACAGGATGGTGCTCCTCCACACTATTACGGTGCAGTAAGATGGTATTTGGATGAAGAATATCCTGGTAGATGGATTGGACGACGAGGTTCAATGGAATGGCCGCCTCGATCACCGGACCTCACACCTTTAGATTTTTTTCTGTGGGGGTATCTTAAATCGAAGGTTTACGCCACTCAGCCTGACAATATTGATGTTTTAAAACAACGTATTGTTACAGAATGTAGGGCTATTTCCGCAGACACATTTGAAAAAGTACGAGAAGAGTTTCGCAATAGGATGTTTTACTGTCAGGAAGTAGATGGAGCTCACTTCGAACAATTACTATAAGTAGGTACTAATTCTTGAATCTGTAATTAAAATTATTATCCAAGTTTACTGATTACTGATTTAATCCATCAAAACTACCATAAATACAAACAATATTAGTATCATTGAATACGTTTTTTCGATACCTTTTAAAAGAGGTGTCGCTTGCCATAGGGTTCCATTTAAAATTATTGGTCACAATGACCTTGTGACGTCATATTTGACGCATACGTCATCTATCATCACTAGTAGGGAAGCTTACAACCCTTAATATTCAGTTACCAAATTTCACTAGTTTATGTATAATCGTTAAAAAGATAAGAGGGGGGGAGGGGACTTTTGAATAGCACTGTACATGGAATTTATGTGTGAGCAGTTTTAAGTCCATGTCTGGGCACGAATTGTTATTACCACAATTGTAATATTGCCCTCACTTGTGACATTGCATAAATAATGAAAATATCCAAATACCGGAATAGTCAATATAGTACTAACATGACACGCCACCACATTATTCGCGATTTGTCCGTAATTATCTAAACACGGTCTTTCCGAATAAGTGTATTAATACAACTGCTGGCCACTCAATAGTTTCTCGTTGAGTGGCCAGCTAGATCTCGGGATCTAACTCCGTTTGATTATTTCTTGTAGGGTTACCTTAAATCTTAACAGGTATATCTTAAGAGAGCAAATAATACTGCTCTGTTTAACGTATATATACGTCAACATAGTCGATCAACATAGAGGCCACATCATTTGACGGTTGAAATGCTTAATAAATAAAGTAAATAGTTATCTCAAATATTCATTATTTGATTATTTCTATACTCGGATATTTTCTTAACTTTCTTAACAAATAATAAGATTTTAAAGAATACTTTTTATTTACATACGCATTTTATTTAGATTTTTATATTTGGAGTTAGATTGTACTGTATTTATATTCAAAAACAGTTCGGAATTATACAAGCTCTTTTCTACATTTTAAGTAAATGCATAACAAATATTTTATACTACTATACACTAATACAAATGAAGTGGTGATCAAGCTAATGAGTTGGTGATATTACGTCAGTGAAAAAAATACCATAACATTATTCTAAGATCATTAATATTATCATTTTAAGATGAAGTGATAAAAACAAATATAATAAGAACAAGGGACAACATTTTTAATATTGTATATGTGTAGTGTTGTTTATTTTTCTTTTTATATCCTTCCTACTCTGTAATTGGGTTAATACACGCTTCCGTGGGATTGGTTTTATCTATATATAAACACTGAATGAAAACGAATAAACCGTTTAGATAATATTTCTAATAGACACATAAAAGAATGCTTTATAAAAAAATTTCGTAACAAGAAAATAGCTTTCTCTACATTACATAGTAATAGTGGAGAATTCTTAGTACACATAAGCACCAATTAAGAATAAAAGTTGTAAAGTTGTGACTTATTTCGTTTAATGGTTTTTAAAACGTTTTGTTCCTGTATCCGTCAATAGTTATGTAATTATAAGAGAAAAGGAAATAACCATTTATGTAGAGAGAAATTAGGAAGGAGTAAATTCCGTATGGTGTAGAATACATAAGATCAAATGTGTATGTGGTACAGTTTCCTTGTTCTTTTATGGTATTAGTCGAATCATAGAAAATAATTACTCACATATCTATATACAAATCATCCCGGATTTTAAATAAGTATTAGAGTATTGTTTATATATATATATATATATATATATATATATATATATATATATATATATATATATATATATATATATATATATATATATATATATTCTTATTCTACTATTTAAAGTTCGAAACTTTTGAATATTATATGCATTTTCTTACTTCAAAAAAAAATAGATGGATTTAGAATTTACGAGATTATCCTACATTTGTTAACAAATCGGTGTTGATTAAATAATCAATATTTGCTGAAAATCACTCCAAATTGAATAAAAATTTTAACAACTGGAAATGGTTAACATTCCTCGAAGTATTTTACAAATAATTCTAAGAACAAAATGGGGTCCATTTTAAAAATGAAGAGCTATGAAATTTTCTATTAAAATTTAATTTAAAATTTCTATTAAAATTGAAAGGAAGAATTCAATTTAATGTGCTTAATATTTCTTAAATTTTATATTAAGATCCCAAATTTCATCTTCATAGATACTTCCTACCTTTAACGAATTCATGTTTTATGCCAAGCATGTGTGAAAAAGGGCGAAATAGAGGCATTGACAAAGGTTACCGTTGAGGTAAAACATGCATAATTAATGGGGTATAATTTTTGGAGAGTTTTAATTAAAGGAAAATAAGCGAAGGGAAAGTAATCATGTTTCTTCAATGACGAGAGGTATTGCCGATATTTACTTACATTGAATAGGAAGAGTAATGTTATATTTTCTTGCCCTACCGTTCAATGTTAATTAATTATCCAAATTTTGACCATGTTTAAAGAACTGTATGTTCTTAAAAATCTTGATATAAACATAAATGCCCAATGATAATCTATGTGTAGTGATATATGTACTGAAAACATCATATTGATAATAGTGTGCTCTGCTGACATATCTTCACATATGAATCAAAATATAAAGAAATAACTGTTAAATAATGTAATATCACAAAATATAATGTTATTCATCTGGTACATTACATAAATGACGTCGATATATGTTTTATAATAATTTTTAAATTGTCTGTTTATGCGTAATACTAAGAAAATGTAAATACCTACCAATCAATATTTTTGCAATACATGTATTGTAAGATTTGCATAATACACAATTTTTTGTTATGTAAATGAAACTTCCTGAAGTGAAATTTATTTGAAACTTTCCATATCTATAGAATTTTCTTATTTTACTTACAATATACAGTGTATTGTAAGTAAATATTACACATCATCGTCTGCATGTACTAAGAATAAGCCTCCATTTTATATAAAAATTTTAATTTTTTAATTCGTTTTATACAATAAAAATGAACATTGACTTTTTATTTAGTTTTTAATATAATTTAGAGGAACATTTACTACATCATTTGAGATTTATATGTGGTATTCACTATTGATGTGGAATATTTTGTAAGCCGCTTTTCCTTTCTTGACCAAAGATTCTGCCATAATTTTTGCATAAAGGCTTCTATCTACAGACTGATTAACATATTTGTTATTTTGATATATTCGTATATTTACAATTTTTATATCTTAGGAAGAATTTCTTGTCTACTGTTATTGTTTGTGATATTTGGTTAGTTCAAGATAGCAAATTTTGTCGTTAATTGCCAATATTGGTAAAACTCTGTGATTGGTGTTCTTCCAAATCGGGTATTCTAACAAGTATTTATGCTTCCTTTATCTAAAGTATCATCATCTAGGATTCTTTTGCGTAATTCTTCTTTGCAGCTGATTCCGGCAATTCCCATTATATTAACCACATTTTTCATTAAATATGTTTGGTTAGGTGCTACCTTCAATAACTTAATTTAATAATTTAATAATATAATTGCAATACTCTACTTTCATTAGGGCGATATCTAATATTTTGGTTTACAAGAAATCTTCTAATTTAGTATATTTTGAAAGATCAACATTATCATGTAAAAATGGTTGACCGCATAATTAAATGCTCACATTATAGAATTGCAGAGAGATACTGTATTTTTTACTAGATTTTTACAGAAAATATGCAAGCAAAGATTGCATCACTTGCATTAATTTTAATTTTTTGTCATATCAAAACTCACTTAAAATAACAAATCTTAAGTTATTTCATACCTCTTATTCCATTTTTTTTTTTTTTTTTTGGTAAAAAGGACATTCAGAGAATATTTGCAATATTTGCGATATCGACTTATCCATTGTCAACACAATTTTTAATAAAAATACCGCAAATAGAACTTCAGGTGACAGCAAAGTAAAGCAGTTTGATAGTTGTTAATACAAACCTTTTGGAAGTTACTTTTTGTTTACGTCTGTTTACTTCTGTGTGACTTTAAGATCTTGAATGGACAGGACACCTTGCCCCTAACTGGCCTCGATTTCCCGAACTACATACCTCGACCTTAAAAGCACGACTTTCATGATACGTAGTATACTAATTTCTTATGTATGTAAAAATGTTTTATTTTAATTAAATATAGTTTTTATTTATTGAATATTTAGCAATTCTCTTTAGAATGCAGCGCTGTTATAAAGTGTCCTTATAACAGTTAGCTTGTCAGATATACATGATTTATGGCAAAGGGTCATTTTTTATTTTGTTCTGTTTTGTGTTTCTAATTATGAAATGGGTTTTTCTGAAACATGTTTTAGTGTATATAAAATGAAATACAACTAAATTCCATACGGTGTACTAGAGCTCATCATTTTAAAAAAAAAACTTTTTGTTATTAAAATCTCAATGGAATAAATGCCAATATGGAAATAATACTAGAAATAATGGCTTCTATGTTCCCACAGAAACATTTTATTTAATACTTATTGTTAGATATACATACGTCTGCATGAGTTAATTATAATAAAAAAAAGTTTCTTAATATATAACTGTTCTTTTAGCCAATAAGAATAGTTTCTTATTAATACAAATGAATATGATCTTCTACCCATTCGATGTATACAATTTAAAAGATTTAATTATTCTTTTTCTTAATTCTGAGCGCATCATAGTGATAGCATTAGTGGAATTCCCGTTATATCTCTTTATCTCTTGGTTGTTAAAATTAATTGGTGGCCAGTCCATTGACAATGATGCGGAACTAATAACTTTTTTTAGCATTGTAACCATGAATAATTTATGGAGCATCAGTTAGTTGTATATTTAAATCTAATCAGCTATTAATAATTACTAATTATATAATTGCACCTATAAAGCCGTTAAAGCATCAAATTGAACCTTTTTACTCTATATTTACAACAGACTGATTTTCCCGAATTTGTATTTTTGAAGTTTTAGAATGCCTGATTATAAATTTTAATAGATTTTGTCTATTCAGTGTTTCGAATTACTAATTAAAAACGGTATAGCATCTGAAGATTAGTAAATCGCAGAATATTAATACCTAAATAGTTTTATAAAATCGCCATTGGTTGTCGGTAAAAATTATGTTTTATGGTAATCAACCCACATTATACGTTAATATTATAAATTGTCTTAATGATACAAGATAAAAGAAAATCCAAGATTTCCGACAAACAAAAATTGGGATAAAGTTTCCTTTGTCTTAATGTTTCTTTCTCAATGAGAAGGGTCAGGTTAGGCAGGGTAAACTATTCAGGTAAGGCGTTTGCGAGTAACTGCCACTAATGTGGATTCTATGAGGCTAGATGATGATGGACAGATGATATTCATAATTTGATAGACTCCTGACTAAAACACTTGAATCCTGTTCAAGAAATTTGGAGAGGCATATCGAAAAAAGAGAGTTACTAAACAAAATTTTTCGTTATGAATATATTTGAGTTCTCACAACTTGTATCTATTATTACTATTATTATATTATATAGGTTTGGGCCTCATCAGCCACTGATCGCATGGGTAGCCCCTTGGCGATCCCCTCTTATCCGGGCCATTATCCAAAAATGGTATCCCATAAAAGGAGCAATTTAGGCATATCCCCCGCCTTAAGCCTCGCCTCCTCTAGGATAACAGGGGTCCCTAATATAAGATACCTCTTCTCCTCCAGTGCGGGGCAGGTGTAGAGAAGATGAATCGAGGTTTCCTCGTCTTCTTTACAGTATCTGCAGGCCGGGCTATCAGTCAGCCTCAGCTTGTGCTTATATGCATTCAGGCTACTATGGTGGCCCGTTATGATTCCCACCAGGGTTCTGGCTTTGTGCCTGTTCAATTTAATGAATTCTTGGGCCCATTTCTCAATCTCTGAGTATTCGATGAAGAGTTTGGTTATTCGACAACCCGTTACTCCTCTCCATCTTTTATTGTGCTGGTCTCTTGCCCAGCCATTGATGCGGTCTCTGATCAGATTCCGACTTATTTCTACTGCAGGTTCTGGTCCATAGAGGTTTTCCCTGGTCCCTAGTATGGCAAGGTCATCTGCAATTAGATTTCCCTTAATGCCATTATGCCCAGATATCCATAAGAGTTCCACCGGTCCCTTCCCTGCCAAGTGGTTCAATGCTTCATAGCAATTATAGACCAGCTGCGACTTTGTCGTTGCTGAATTCAGGACTGCCAACGCCGCCCTGCTATCCGAGCAGATACATACCTTCTCCTGGGTCCGATTTTGGTCGGCCCCCAGAACACCGTATGTAATTTCAACTAGCTCGGCCTGGAGTGCGGTAGTGTATTTGCCCAAGGGTAAGGTTTTACCTATCCCGTCGCGTTGCCTATACACCCCCGCACCCGCTCTGTTCCCACTCTTGGCTCCATCCGTATACGAGATGTCTCCATTGAGCGGCAATCCAGCTCGACCCTCCATCCAGTCGGTCTTACTGGTGAGGGTGATCTTATATTTCTTGTCAAACAGGAAGTGGACACCCGTACTGTCAGAGGGCATCCATAGGAGTCCCTCCTCAGCTAGCTCTCTTGAGAGTCTATTCAGGTCCCTTACCTTCCTATTCATGTTTCCAATACCCTGTGCATTGTCTTTGCGGCTTCCGCTTTCAGGATGACATCAAGAGGTGGTGTCCCCGTCAGTATCCCCATCGCCTCGATCGGTGTTGATCTTGGGGCTCCGGTTATACTTCTAAAAATAAATCCTCTTAACTTGTTAAGTCGGTTGGCTTCCGACTTTAAACAGGCTCTCTCCCACCAGACCAGTGCTGCATACGTCAGTCTGGGTTTGAGAATTGCCTCATACATGCATTTCATGGTTTCAGGTTTCAAGCCCCAGCTACTACCAATGGCTCTTCTCAGTTGCCAAAGTGTTGCTGTGATCTTAGAACATATGTGACTTAGATATTTTCCCCATGACAGTTTACCGTCCAGGATTACTCCTAAGTATTTCACTTCACTATTATAGCTTAGTTCTTGACCATCAAGTTTCAGCGGACATGTTTTGTTCCACTTATATTTCTTGGTGAACACCGTCACCTCGGTTTTAGAGGGATTGACCGAGAGTCCCCTCTCCCTGCACCAATTCCCAACCTTGTTTAAAGCTCCCTGCATTATATCGAGAATCGGCTCCAGGAAAGGGACTTGTATCTATAATATATGCAATATTTTGTTTTCTTAAAACTTGTAATTAGTAAGTAATCGAAATATACTTTTGGTGTTTAGAATATTATTGTTATCAAGAAAAATTTTCACAGATAACAAATCAGCCATGAATATTTTATATCGCATAATAACAAATCGATGGTTAGAATTTGCACTGCTTCAATTACATTAAAAAAAAATTATTTATTCTTAACTACAAATTTGTTTATGTCACATCATGAGTAAATAGGAGTGAGTGATTTCCTTCCTTTCGCGGCATTTTCCCCGAAACATATTAGGGGAGCTAATTATGCCGCCCTGTCGCTGTTTTGACCAACTTCTATACCCTCAACTGTTTTGTTATATTTCTCTCCATCCTCGTTCCCGATACATACGAGTACGAAGAGCTTTTATTTTGTTTTGTTAGCTCATGGCTATTATTTATCTTTTTTATCTATTTATCTTATTTATTTGTATCTCTTAGCGAGCTATTGAGTTTATTTTTCTTTCATGCATGTAGGAAAGTACTGTTTCCAGATATGTTGTTTATTAGATTTATTTAAATCAGGATCTGGAATACCGAAGTCTTTAATATACAATATTTCAACATACGAAAGACAATTAAATAAAAATGTTGTTAAGAAGTCTACGCTATCACTACAGTTTTTTATTTGATTCACTATTTATCCCCATATTTTTTAATAAAAAATGGGAAAACATATGAATCATCGGAAGGAAAATGGGAAGGAAATTCTGGGAAGGGGAAAATAAATTATATATTACTTCATCCATTTTTCCTATTCCTCTAGTTTTCTAATCGTTTTCCGCCCTTAATACAATATATAGTACATACAGAAAGCCAAATCTGATTTATATTGTTGGAAAATATGAATAAAAACTCTACTTGCCACAACCGTACGGTGTAACAGGACCTTATTTACAATAGTTACTAACATGATACTTTAAAAAGTAACGTAAATATATACATGTTTTACAATAAATCTAATCAATTATAAGCACAAAACATGTACCCTCTGGGACAGCACAATGAACTGCCATTTGCGCAAATCAACAGCGCAAGCTATTTAAATAAAGTCTCAACGGAGCTGCTTTAAGATGCTACAAATTTCTTTTGTAGCATTAAAATGCAAAATATTTTTAAATCTTGTGGTCTGTTAAACTAATATAGGGATGGCTGATTTTTTGTTTATACTGATAAACTGCCACAGGAAATGACTTGATCATTATCAATATAAAATCACTAAATTATCAATTTATTTTCACAACAATGCTCAATCGTCACTTGATCTTATGAAAACCAGTACAGCAGATCATGATCTTGCAAAGGAAAATGAAGTTCCGGATTGAAGTTTCGAAATTTATCACGTCATTTCATGTAAGGATGTACCTTATTGTACGCTGAGTAAGTAGTTATTGAATTTATCTTACCCAATTGATAAAATGAAACTGAGTACTGAGAATAAACTGAGTACATTGGTAAGGGATTCTAAATATACAGGTATATTCGCAACACATCGACGATGGTTTGACCTATCTGAGATATATCGCAGAAGATTAATAGCTGCACAAACTTAGATAAATCACTACAAATTAACTGAACATTTCAATAACTAGGCTTTTGTCTTCTCAAAGAGTTTCTTCAAACCTTCATTTGTGGTATTCATTTTTTAACAGATAATGTTGAAATACACTATTGTTAACAATGGTTAAATAAAACAAAGGATTCAATAACACTTTTGTGTTGTTGAATACGTGACATAAATTAATGAAAATAACTGAATATTACCATAGGCTGTTACTATGTACAAGATGGGCCAAAAGTAGGTAACCCATTTCTTTCAAATATTGTAGTTAATAAGTTCAATATAATATTCAATATATAATAAAAAATATATTCCTTGGAGATTTATTTGTGAACAATAACGTCCCGTAGATGATCGTCTTCTTATTTACACATTCTTGTTTTACCTACTATATGTTCCATTATTAACGTCAATGTTTCTATTGGTATTTCGTTTCTAATATTGTATTTTAGTTTCAGAAGTGTCTGCGGTTTATTTTTGTATACTATTTTTTAGGTAGCCCAGGGGAAGAAATTAGGCACCGTTAAATTAAACGATCTTGACGAACTGTAATTTGTAATAGAATAATTTCTCGAAATTGCAACCTGAATCGGTTGCAATTTCCAGAAATTATTCTATTATGAAACACAGTTCTTAAACGGTTAATACTCTACCTAGCAGTATACTCAGAGCATATGGCACAGTCCTGCTGAAACCATAAATTATCGGGGTTTTACTATTTTTTCTTGTGTTGCCTACAGTATTCTCAAAAAATATGGTCCGATCACTCTAGCTAAAATAATTCTACACCAACCAATTACACTAATTGGATACAGCTCTTTCTCTTGAATTATTCGTGAATTTTTAGTGGCCCAGAATAGCATATTCTGTTTATTAATATGTCCGTTCAAATGAAAGTGTGCCTCGTCACTCATAATTCATTGATGAATAAAATTAGTGTTTTCTGCAGCTAATTGTTGAAGAGCTACGCTATGCTGTAAACCCTATTTATAGCAATATATTCCGCGCTTATTTTCATGAACTAGCTGCATTTTATAAAGGAAAAAGTCCAAATTAGTCTAAAATACCCGTCTCAGGTTAGTCCTAATCAACTTCAATTCATTTGATAGTCTTCTGGGTGAACTGGAGGTATACTTTAGTCATTTACATTCTCTCTTATTCGTTCGATATTCTCCAGATTTCTAGCTGAACGTGGTCTACCTGTTTTAAAGCGATCTCTCACGCTTCCCCTTTGGATATTAACGTTAGGTTAGAATTATGAATCACTGATTTAGAAAATAAAATTCGACAATTTTTGTGCGTGGGGAAACTATGTGATATGTTTTCCTCCATTATGAATTTTCCAAGTTTTATTTACAATTCTAAAAGAATGGACACAAAAAATAGGTGGACACAAAACAATTATAAAAAAATGGACACAAGTAGAAGCAATTAAAATGAATTACCTACTTTCAACCGATCCTTTATTTGGCTTATTAAAATACTAGGCTTAAAATAACGCTTTATTCATATAAACTATATTTTGATAAAGTTATAGAAATGTTCAGTTACTGTACATATAACATATTAGGTCTGCTGTTTCTTTTTTGTTTCTAATTCTTTATAGGGAAACCCTGTATTGTTGATTATACAGTACGTTCAGTGTATGGAAATTGTAGACGGAGTTTTTATCTAAGTGCGGAATTTTATGAAAATAACTCGTTGTTTATCTTCTATTTGAATATTACTGTTCCTGATTATTATATGTTTTAAGCACACATGCAATATTTGGTCAATAATAGATTATTTTCACTTTCGTAATGGCTTCTTTCATGAGCGTCCGCAGAAATATTTCTAGGAGAGGAGTGATTTAGAACGGTTTGTATAATTAACGCAAAGAATAATATTTTTAAAGCATATCTTTAAAAAAGATATAATATTAAAAGTACATATACTACAAAATAGGTAAAATTAAACATAATCAACAAAATAAAAATATCAATATCAGACAAAGGGACAACTTATTGTTTGCCCCCCCTCTGACCGGATATGGCCTTTTCATAGGAATAGGCCATCATCAGTGCCATACCATGACACTTAATATAACTATTATATGGTGGCCATTAATAAATGGCCATGAAGATTAGTTCCATATAAGAACCATAAAAAATGAAAGGTAAATATATGAAACATATCTTGTATAAGTTACGTCATCCCACTGCACCGCAGCATATAAGAATAAGATGATAATATATTGCTGACTATTAAATTTCATTATACTTTTGTTCTAGTTCCGTAGGTTACACAGTCAGTCTGTATTATACTCTCTTGTAATTAACATAAAATATATATTGTATAATTAATCCAGAAATAAAGTTCGTTCTGTTCGTTTTAAATCAAATTGTAAAAGTTTTTAAAAACCGTTCGGTTGTTACACGAAACGTAACTGGCGCAGTCGTGCGGATTTCCAAAAAGACATCCATACCGGATAACTTGTGAAGTGTCATCTTCTTAATTGGAAAGAACACAGCATTCCATCGAGGAATTGGTCCATCGAGGATCTGGCGAAAAAGACGAACTTCAGAACCATCACACAGAGAGCAGTATCCACGAGAAGAGAGAAAGGAATGAAGAAAGTACTGTAAGTCACTTGCTTTCCTTTTTAATTTCCTTGTATGACAGACTCACAAAGAAATCAGGAACTGCCAAACTCTAGTGTCGATATTGATTCGGAAATAATCGAATTAACAGATAAAATATTTAAACTCTTTTTAACGACAGAAAAGTCACAAAAATCTAATAAATCAATATTACCTATTAGTAATATTCAAAGTAATTTAATAAATATTAATTCAAGTAATTTAAATATCACAATGGCAAGGCCAAGAATCGAGGTAAAACCATTAGAGTTAGTACCTGAATTTGACGGGTCGCCATGTCGCTTATTTAGATTTATATCAATGGCATCAGATGTATTAAATACATATTGGGATTCCACACCAGAAAATGAAAATTGTCCACAAAATCGTTTTATTTTTAATAGTATTATATCAAAATTAAAAGGACGTGCTGAAGAGGTTATCTCTATCAGTGGCGCACAAAATTGGGAGGAAATTAAAAATACTCTGATCACTAATTTTGGGGATCAACGTGATGAAAATAGTCTTTTGGCAGATTTAATTGGCTTAAGACAAAAACCAAACGAAGATTGTGTACAATTTTATTATCGAATTATTGCAAATTTAAACACATTGCATAATTATATTAGCTTACATGAGATTGACGAAAATATTCGTAAAAGTAAATTACTTACTTATAATAACCAGGCTTTGAGAACTTTATTTGTCGGCTTGCGAGAACCTCAACAATCAATGATACGGTCATTGAAACCAACAAACTTGGCAGAAGCTTTAAAATATATGATAGAAGATAATAATATTAGGTATATGTCCCGCCAGCAAAATTTCCAAAAACCAACGACAAATAAACCTAATCATAATAATAATATTAGACAAAATTTTCAGCAACAAAATTTTAATCAAAACGTAAGATTACCATTTAATTCACACATGGGTTCAAATATTAACATACCAACACACTCTCAATTTCCAAGAGGGCCGATTCAAATTCAGCCTAGACAAAATTTGCCCCCTCAAAGATTCTTAACGAATCGACAAGTTTTCGGAAAACAAAATAATAATGTTTGGAAACCAGGTCAAAATAATAATAACGCTCAGTACAAACCAATTCCTATGAGTACAACTACTCGTATTAGTACTCCTAATCGTCAACAAAATTTTAGATCAAATAATTTTCAATCAGCTGGTCCTTCTAATTTTGTTTCGGAAGAATTATTTAATGTCGATCAAGAAGAAAATTACGATGAAAATTCTTTTTATGAAGTACCAACTTGTGACGAAAATAATTACTCTGACGAAAATGCAGATGTGTATGAAAATGATACCGAAAATTTTCAAAATTTTCATATGACCCAGGAACCGAACACGGACACGTAGTAGAATTGCATGTTGTTTCAGATAAGAGAGAATTACCATATATTGAAATTAAAAACCCGCCTTTAAAATTACTCATCGACACGGGCGCAACAAAATCTTTACTTAATCCTAATATAGCACAAAAATATTTTTCTAACGAAATTTATACTGAACATTTTTCTCTTAGTACAGTTTTCAAAAAATATAATTGTAAATCTTGTGCAAATATTGCATATTTTCCAGAATTCAAAGAACAAGGATATATTAAATTTCATTTGTTTAGATTTCACGATTATTTTGATGGATTGATTGGATTTGATACAATGAAAAATTTAGGTGCACGAATTGATATTGCCAATCGTTGTATTATAACACCAAATTCAATAATTAAACTTAAATATAGAGAGACACCAAGAATTCTTACGTCATGTCACGAAATTAATTCTCATGAAATTGCGAGAATAAAAATTCCTGTTAGTATCGAAATTCATACTAAAGATATTTCAGAAAACCCAAATTTAAATAAGAATTTAGGCAAAACTCCCTTTGAAGAATTCATGGATAGTTTTAACAAAATGTTATCAACTGGTGACAATCAATCAATTGATATTAATAATACACCTAAAACTAACAATAATCTTAATGATGATCAATTACCTGACAATGACAATTTATCAATGATAGCAAACATTAGCGAACCACCAAATCAAAACAATGGTGAAACTACAGAAACAGCGTATACAAGTAGTCATGATAATGAAAGTACTGAAACAGTTTTAGATGAAAGTACTGAAACAGCTCACAGTAGTACTGAAAATCCTGTACAACTTATTGAAATTTCAGAAAAACCTTTAAACTATTATCAAAATCAAATTATAATAAAAACAGTGAATATGCCTGTAGGAGAACCTATTATACAAAAATTATTTTCTCAAACAAAAACCAGAACCATTGTAAATTTTGTTAAAAATCAAATTGAAACCAATACAATTAATTTCTTTAAAAATTATATTGAACCGAACAAAACTTACGCAATTTTTATTGAAAATGAAAATATCATACCAGACCTTTGTAACGTAATTAAAAATACATTTAAAAATTCCACTTTTAAATTAGTACGATGTACCTGTCTTTTGGAAGATATTCAGGACTCAGAACGACAAAAAGAGTTAGTACAATATATACATGATGGCAAAAGAAACCACAGAGGTATAACCGAAACCGAACTACAGATTCGCAGAAAATATTACTGGCCGAATATAAAAATTGATGTTCAAAATCATATCAATAACTGTGACATTTGTCAAACAACAAAATATGAAAGAAATCCTCATCGTATTATTTTACAACTTACACCTACAGCAAACAAACCATTTGAAGTCGTACATTTAGACACACTTCAAATTAAAAATCAAAAATTTTTAACAATCGTGGATTCATTTTCTAAATATGGTCAAGCTTATCCAATGACAAGTGCTAACATGATACATACTATACAATGTATTGTAAAATATATGTCTCACCACGGATTACCAATAAGTTTCGTATCGGATAATGGTACTGAATTTAAAAATAAAGTTATGAATGATTTTATTAAATTACATAAAATCAATATTCATTACATTACGCCACAGAATCCTAATAGTAATGGTGTAATAGAACGTTTTCATTCGACCATTTTGGAACATTTAAGAGTTTTAAACATAAAAATGCCAAATTCCAATATTATAGATTTAATGCCATATGCAATTTGGGGATATAATCATTCAATACATTCTGTTACAAAATTAAAACCAATTGAAATTATTAATGGTCACTTAGATACCAATGATCCTTTCGATATTGATCTTAATAAGGCACTTATCACAAATTATATAGAATTACACAAAGAAAAAGTACGCTTAATGTATGATCACATACATAATATCTCGCAAACACGCAAAGAGAATATAATAAGTAAACAAAACGAAAAGCGCATTGAACCTCCTACGTATACTTTGGAGAAACCTGCTTACAAAATTTTACCAAATCGTGATAAAATTGAACCCAGATATAGAAAAGAGATAACTACAGGACAAGATGGTATTAAATTAACAACAAAAAAGCGAACATTGCATAAGCAAGTATTTAAAAAGCCTCGATTACAACGAAAAACATTGTTACAGGCTCATCACTCTAGGGACCCTCGTCCTGGCCCAAGTACCGAAAATGGAAATAACTAACCTAAATAAAAATCCAGGTATACTTCCGTTCAAATTAGGGTATGCAAGAGTCAAAATTGCCACCCACACCTTCCTTCATTATTTTGATTTAATTCCTATATCAAATCAAATTAATATAATAAAACGACAATATGTTAATGTTACAAAAACTATAGAACAAGAACTAAGTTCACCATATTCATTTGCGTTGCAAAACTTTAATCAAGGTATACAATTCCAATTAGAATCGGTAGAAAATAAATTTGATTCTATATATCCTTTTTTCGATAATAATCGTCTAAAAAGGGGTTTAATAAATGGATTGGGATCAATAATTAAATCAATTTCTGGAAATCTAGATCAAGAAGATGCAATAAAATATGATAAAGCTATTGAAAATTTGCAGGACAAGCAAAGGCAAATAATATCTCAAGTCAATAAACAGATTTCTTTAACAACTAAAATTTTAGATAATTATAATAAAACACTTTCATTAGTATTACATAACCAAGATGTAATTACTAATGGTATAGACAGAATTCAAAATAATTTGAACAAATTTGTATTCAAGTTTTCACGTTACATGAGGATTCGCGATGTACTCGATCAATTAAGTATTAATCTAAGTATGGTTATGCAATTATTAACAAATATTGAAAATAGTATATCTTTCGCGAAATTGGGAACTTTACATCATAGCATTTTAAAATTAGACGAGATGGAGGCCATTGTCGAAAAACTTGTGGAATTTCATTCACAAAAACAATTGATGTATTTTAACAAAAATGACTTATATAAGTATTATGATATAGTTCAGGTAAAAGCATTTTATTCAGGGAAACGGTTAATATTCGCACTAGAGTTTCCTCTTGTACATCCTGATAAATTTTTCCATTACCACCTGTATTCCATACCTACCTCAATGTCTACCACTATTATACCTAAAAATACTTACCTTACCATGGGCAGTGACTCTTATCAGTACCAGCCGCTGCCATGCCGAAATATGGACCCTGTATATTTTTGTGAGGACAATAACCTAATTAATGGAATTCGGGAAGAAGACTGTGTATTCTCGTTACTACAACTATCTGGCAACAATACTAAATGCGAGCAAACACCTATATCAATTAACAGCCACTTTGTTGAACAAATTACTAATGGCTATTATATCGCTATATTCCCAGACCCTCTAAAGGTCCAAATTCAGTGTGAAAAAATGGACTTTACAACATTACAAGGCAATTATCTCATTACATTACCACCAAAGTGTATTTTTCAAACTCCAGCATACAGGCACATTAATGAAGAAGAAGTTCTAGAAGGTCAACCATTATTATTACCTGAGATAAAAATATCGAAAATAAAAAATAACGGTTCCACTATCAAAGTAAACATTAAGAATATCCCGCTTGATCAATTACATACGCTTCAGCAAGAGCAACAGCAGATAAAACTGATTAATCCTGATGACAACCCCTTAATCAGACCTAATCTATGGACAATCCCTTTATATGCTATAATGGTAGTTATTTTTATAGCATTTATTGTTCATAAAATTTGGAGATGGAGATCGAGAAAGCCCTCTATCCAGCCTGACGAAGAAGAACCCCAACACTCCGGATCACGTGGAAAATCCAATGTGAAAGTTTTATTTGTTCCCGATAAAACTTCCCTCTAAGGGTGGAGGAGTTACGTCATCCCACTGCACCGCAGCATATAAGAATAAGATGATAATATATTGCTGACTATTAAATTTCATTATACTTTTGTTCTAGTTCCGTAGGTTACACAGTCAGTCTGTATTATACTCTCTTGTAATTAACATAAAATATATATTGTATAATTAATCCAGAAATAAAGTTCGTTCTGTTCGTTTTAAATCAAATTGTAAAAGTTTTTAAAAACCGTTCGGTTGTTACACGAAACGTAACTTATATAGGAATTTTTATATATTATGCTGATATCAACATTTTATGGTCATTTAGAACTTTCTAAAAAAGTTCTAAGATTTGTACCATTGTTACAGTATTATTATAATATTGACAGACCTCATTAGCTCTATATGATATAGTAATCTATATCGTAATATATACCGGAGATAATAACGTTGTTGCGGTTGAATATTAGCTTACTTAACAACTGTTCTTGGGCAACATAACGACCCTTTATTCATAATAATTGGTGTAAGTAAGTCAAGCACATAATATCTCTCAATTAATTTAGCCATTTTGCCTTAATAATGTACCAAATTAGACAAGCAACATTTTTTTTTGATCGAAATCAATTTACTTTTTTAATACTAAGCGTTTAGAAATAAAAATGTCTTGTTAGTATTCACGAAATATTTGACAAAAACATAAATATTAACATATT
Organism: Rosalia funebris; assembly: GCA_037954035.1. Lineage (NCBI taxonomy): Eukaryota > Metazoa > Arthropoda > Insecta > Coleoptera > Cerambycidae > Rosalia > Rosalia funebris. The sequence goes on along the minus strand of JAZFAV010000010.1, from coordinate 7,590,336 downwards.
TGTCTTTGTTTAGTATTATTGACCTAATAAACATTTCAAACATGTATCTAATTGCTATTGAATAAGTAAGTATAATATATTTATATGTGAATAGTTTTGCTAAAATTTTTAAACTTTTATTAAAAAAGTTATATATTGTTATTTATGTTTTTTATTCTGACAAGTGTCGAGAAAGCTTTGACCTAATAATGATAAATTTCTGTGAAAACCCCTACGACACTGACTTAGTTTTCCACAAAACACCAAAATATTATACACTACAGTCGACGCGCGTTTCGGCGACAAACTTGACATAATCTGGTGATGATTAAAACACCGTCGAGTGTAGTGTGAAACAAGTGTCATGTGTAGTGTATAGTGTTTTGGTGTTTCGTGGAAAACTAAGTTAGTGTTATCTTCACAAAAAAGGTTCCAGCCTACTCTAGTATAAAGAATATGAGCATTGTAATGGATATCTTGTGCCCATAGAACAATAAATTAAAATCTCTGCATATAAATTACATTATTTTAATATTCATGATATTCACTTGAAGGTGATTGACAGGAGATATTGAGAAGAAAGATTTCATTAAATGCGAACTAATCCTTTATTAGTTAATATAAATAAACATTTAATAAGAATATATAACATTTATAACAAAGAATAGATAACAAAATAAAATTATCATAAGTCATTTGTAATAAAGTGTATTAATTATTAAATTAATAAAAAATTAATATTAGTTAATAATTTACAGTTGTTGATAGGTATAAAACAGATTTTCTAGAAATTCTTATAATATGCTTACTAGGAGCAGGTGATTGCCTAGGCTGACATGGCACAAATATATTAAAAAACAAACAATAGCCGTAGCGACCATCACTTGGATGGTTCAATCGCTTATAACTTCTATCAACTTATAAGTAGTTCTATTTATAGAAGCTACATAAACCTAAGCAAGGTTTATGTAGCTTTTGTAGAAGATGGGTATACCTAGGATAGGATTAGTACTATTAATTAGTACAGTTTCCTTTAAATGCTAATGTCAGCATGAAAAGAGGCGTTGATATCACTGATGATGACATAGCTCTAATTGTATTTATCAGTTCAGTGACATCACATAACGCATATTTTCAAATCTCAATCGATTTGTCAAGCAATTTTTCAAAAAATTATTGATACTAAATATATTTATCGAGAATCATCAATATCACCTTTATGTCAAGTTACTATCATGTTGTTAACAGGGAGAGGAAAATAACATGGACATTTCATTTTGATTTTTATACAAGAACGCTAATGATTTTGAGAATATACTACTCTCAGGCACTATCCATATTTATTTATATAAATATCTATTTAGAATTTTGGAAATATATGCTGTGCAAAACTAGTGATCATAATATGATTTTAGTACGAGGTTTTGATAACGGACATTAGAACATAGATTACTGATATACGATAGTATAAAATAATTTGCAACTGTACAGACATACAACATTAATGCGATGAACACAAATATAATAAAATGCTAGCTAATATTCTGATTAGATCGGAAGTATAGTTTTTTGAAATATCGTTAAATAATATCGTTTAATAATTTATCAAATAACAAATAAATGTTGTTATTTTATCATAAATTTGTAAATAAAATATACTAAACACCATTGCTTATACTATGCTATGTTTTACAGGTGGCTGTGGTTACGTGGGCAACTTTAGCGTCAACGGTGACGGTACCAACTGTTGTACCTAAAAAAGTTGATGGAAATGCGCCACAAGATGACTACATCCCATCCGAACCTGCTTCAGAATTACCAGATTCGTATCAACTGTATCCAGACATTCCCCTCAGTTTCGAATTACCTAAAGTTGAACAAAATCCAATACCATTCTTCGCACCAGAACCCGTGTCCTATTTTACCGCTCCACACAAAAACCAAGAACCCAACCACTATTTAGTTCCGATACCATCGCAAGACTTGGTGGCCCCTGTAGAAACGGAGTGGAATCCAGAGCATGATCCGCAATTCTTCTATGAAGTACCTGCGGTGTTAACCAAACAAGAACTACCCACTAACGAATACCCCAAGAAGTATAACAAAGAAATTCATTCAAAAGAAAAACCGTTTTCGTCGAGACCAAAACAAGAGATCGTTCTAGAGCCAATCGATGAGAAACAATATGAGGGCAAGCAAAAGGAGCTCCATAAAATTTTCCAGCAAGTAGCGAAAAAGAACAATCACAAGCAGATCGAAGTAGAAAAGGTAAAAAATGACAATACGACGACCGAAGCGGAAGAGCAATCTGCTCAAACAATTAAAAAAGATAATGATTCTGAAGGTGATACTGAAGTAGAAAGTGCACCTTCAGAAAGTCATGATCAGGAAGTGGATTCACAACTAACCCCTTCAATAGGCATTCCTTCTTACGCAGTTTCTTCTGGGGGAGATAGGATTAATTTTCATATGGTGGGGCATGACGGACCAGATTCTTATAAGTGGGGCTTTGACACTGGCAAAGGGTAACTCATGGTTCTTTTTCTTCATCTATCTCATGATATAACCGCAAGAGTAACATACTTTCCACTTAACTATACTAAACATTATATCAAATCTCGATCATATTACAATTACACACATTTATGTTAATTAACAATAAACTGTAGGTTATTAACACAAATCATAATTTCGCAAAACTTCATAAATAGATGTTGTATGTTGCATGTCGCGTATATGTTTTCAATATTCTCTTCGCGTAACGTGTATGTAAATAAGTTCTTCAGTCATTTTAAATTCATTAGCTTCTTGTGTAATTTTGAGACATACGATGTAGGTTCTTCATTATAAAATGGGAACCAACAGCACGAAACAGAAATATTATTTTTTTTTAACCCTCTACATGACCATTTATTGTGTTATTCTTCCTAATGCATTTTTGTATTTTTCCCCTTTTTAATAAAATAATTTAAAAACACATAATGCAATCACATATAGGATTAATAGTAATATAAAAAATCAAGTTCTTTTAGGAAAAAATACTAAGGACTCTGTCTTCGTTAACATATTTAACGAAAACTTTTGGCAAAATATTTTTACACTTTTGGTTATAATGAAAGTTTTGACTGATTATTAAATGGAATATATTTTTTTCAATTTTGACTTCTGTTGAAAAGCTGAGCTACTGTCGCGGTTATCGCATAGTAGATTTGATTTTTTTTCTATGCAAAACTATCGTATAGTACATTTTAATGGAATAAAATATTTTATGATCCGTGTCCACTTATAAATTTTCTAAAATTTTAAATTAAAGGCCAAAGTCTTACTTGATAAAGGAAAATAAATTCTAAATGTTGTATATATGTAAAAGAAAAATAATATAAATGCATGGATTTTTATTTTAAATTTAAATGCATGGTGGAAAATAAAATATTAATTTTAAGTTCAAATTTGTAGAACTGACTGATATTTTTATCAATGACAGCGTCATCATTACTATTTACATTGTTTTTCGAGAGAGGAATCATAAATATATTGCGTAAAAGGCGAAGAACTTGTATTCAAAATATGGCCATTCATTAAATAACACTGACTTAGTTTTCCACAAAACACCAAAACAGTATGCACTACACTCGTCGCGCGTTTCGCCAACAAAGTTGGCATCATCTGGAGATGATTGAAACTGTAATCATCTTCAGATGATGCCAACTTTGTTGGGGAAACGCGCGTCGAGTGTAGTATATAGTGTTTTGGTGTTTTGCGGAAAACTAAGTCAGTGTTATCTTCACACCAAAGGTTCCAACCTACTCCAGCATTCATTAAATGCAATATAGGTCATTACATTTATTTTGAAATATTCAAAATATAATTTATTAATATTCTAATATTAGTAGTTGAACTAGTGGGGATGATATTTATTAATCATTATATATTTTCAAGTTTAATATTTCTCCAGTGTAATTTATTATTTCCAAAAATTAGTTTCATCGTTCTTAATATGTTGAAACGAATACTTATAAAATATTCAATTAAACGTGCTAGTTTTTTAATATCCATAATTACTGCTTTATACTTTAATGTACAAATATTCTACATAAGCTATTTGGTGTGCTTTTCAGAATGTCACGATTATTTAATTCATTCTATTAAATAGTAATTTAGTTTTAAGTGATTTTATATACATAATACAATAAAAATAAATACATGCTTTAGTAAAACCTGATTGGATATTGATTTTCTAGACACGTTCAGGTGAATGTTTAATAAAGTTTTACAAAGTTTAATTAAAAATTCACGGCAGTTTGAATTGCCGTACTTTGCGAAGCGTTACTTAAAAAACACATCTATATATTTTCACGGATACGATCGATTACGGATTTATTATTTGAGAGTCCAACAAAAAGAAAATATGGCTGTAATATGTCGGTTACACCTTTCTTCACGTTCCAAAATTTTATTTATTTGTTTTACGCTTATGTGTACATTTTTACAATACTGCGGTAATACTTTTTCATCCTTTAAATTCAGACAATATCTATTCCGCAAGCAGACATAAATTCCATAATTGCTAGACGACAATAATAATACTGACAAAAATGAAAGCGCAACCAAAACTCATAATAGTTTCTTTTGTGAGCGTTACTTCGTAATCTCGCTAAATCAATTATGTTCTGATTTTTCTAACGGCGAGCCTGCCGATCTTTAATTAATTTTGCTAATATATTATATTTTTTTATGATGTATGATGCACTGAATCAATGGGACTAATTAAATTCATACACAGAAATCAAACACCTCTATTTAATAATCGATTAAATTCATTTAGAGGATGAGTACATATGATAAAAAAAAAACGCTAGACATACAACCAATACTTGAGGTGCAAATTGCATCGATCAGGGATCGATTCTGAATTTGAGATCCAACAGAACAATTTAAACGTGTTGATTGTCACCACTATTATTACTTATTGCGATACATACCTAGATTTATCACATATATAATTAAGATAATAAAATATTAAAGAAAAGATGTTTGGTCGAGTAACATGCAAATTTTGATTACTTAACTATTAAACTCTCCTCTTCAACTTCGTCAGAAGCACTAATAATTTTATTATTCTTAATAGAACATCCTACATCTTCTATTTGACCGTAGTCTCTATAAGATAATAATTGAGTAAGTCTTAAATTATAATATTTTGACATAAAAAAGCATAAATTATATTAAAGTTAAATTACGACAATTATGCCGAAATAGTCTCATAATACAAATATAAGATTCTTTAATTTTGTTTTAGATATAAACTTAAAATGTTTAAGTCATTGATCCCAGTAATTATACATAGTTTATTATACATAAAAATAACCTCTAATAATAAATTTAGTACTGTGACACAGTAATTTTAAAATTTTATTTGTCAGCTACTACTTAGTTTAGTAATTCTACTATTGTTTTTACAACCAAAAATGAAATTGTTGAGCATTACTTGATAGCACCTCGCAAACGAGTTTAGAGAGCCATATCAGATTTAACGTAAACTCATTTTAAGACTGCTTATACGTTTCATACATGAAATCAATCCTAAAAAGCATTTAATGCATTTCCTTAAAAAATAAAAAAACATGTTTTCAAATATGATATAACTCTAATATTAAAGAAGTACAGTATTCGATTAAAAATAACAGAGTTGATATTATCAACAACACATGAGTATTTGATATGATAAATCAACCATATAACTGTTCAAAATTCATCTGTTCGTCCTTCTTTTATAAGAAATAAGTATATATGAGAAGTTGTCTCATATTCTAATATTAATTTCTCGCTATTGTTTCCATTTTTGTTAGCATGTAGCATAAGAAGAACTAAGAAAAAAGTACATTTTTTATGTAAATTTATATTATTAAATGTTTCAATTTCTCTAAAATTTATAATTTCTAGATATATTAAAAGTATAGGTGAACAAGAACACGTTAACTTAATAAAACATACCAGAATATTCTTTTTCAACAAGTGGTGAATATGTCATACCATTAGAAGGTCAACTTCGCGCAATATATGCATTTTGGTTATTTCTTAACCTGAAACACCATAAGGTTTATAGATGTCAAATTATTCTGGATTCTTCTTCCATATCAGAGTTATCCGACGTTGGCGATCATCATAGCAAAGATTTCTCGATCTTCTACCACGTGGAAAAGTTGACCTGCATTTCGTATGTCTATCCAGGCGTGGATGTTTCTCAGCCAAGACATCTGCTTTCGGCCTACACCCCGTCGACCTTCTATTTTTCCCTTGAGGATGAGTTGTAAAATACGATATCAATCACCTCTCAATATATGACCCAAATAAGTAATTTTTCTACGTTTGATAGTCCTGAATAGTTCCCTGTCTTTGTTGACGTTCCTCAGCACTTCCTGTTTGTAATATGTGCTGTCGACGGTATTATTAACATTCGCCTATGTATCCACATTTCCAGCGCCTCTATGCGATTAGTTGTTGATATTTTAAGCGTCCACGCCTCCACTCCATACAACAGTACAGGCCAAACATAGCACTTGACCATCCTTTGTCTAATTTCTAAATTTAGATGGTGGTTGCAAAGAAATGATTTCATCTTTAGAAAGGTTGTTTTGGCAATTGCAATTCTGCGTTTTATTTCTTTATCTGGATCTAGTTGGTCTGTTATGATAGTTCCTAAGTATGTAAATTTCTGGACCCTTTCAACCTCAACTCCATTTAATTCTAGTTTCGTATCTGGGTGAGGGTTACGACTACAGACTAAAAACTTGGTTTTATTTTCATTTATTTATTTATGCTTCGTGGATTCGATTCAGCAGTATTTGGAGACCTTCGATATTGTCCGCCAAGATTACTGTGTCATCCGCATATCTAATTACATTAAGTAATTCACCATTTATTTTTATTCCATGTGGTTGATCTTCAAGTGCTGTCTTAAATAAAATATCAGAATATAAATTGAATAGAGTTGGGGATAAAATACAACCTTGTCTAACTCCTCGTTGTATGCATATTTTGTTAGTAAGACTATTTCCAATCTTAACGTTAGCGGTTTGTTTCTAGTACAAATTCTTAATGATACGAATATCTCTATCATCTATTCCCGTCTTTTTCAGAATCTCTATTAATTTGGTATGTTGCACTTTATCAAATGCCTTTTCAAAATCCACGAAGCATGCAAAAATGTCTTTTCTTTGATCTCGGCATTTCTGTAATAGGACGTTCAGCGCAAAAAGCGCCTCCCTAGTTCCGAGTGCATTCCTAAAACCGAATTGAGTTTCTTCCATGTTTTCTTCGCATTTGAGTCTAATTCTGCTGTGTATTATTCTTAAGAAAATTTTGAGGGTGTGGCTCATTATTCATCGGTATTCTGAGCATTTTCTTGCTTTATGTTTTTTAGGAATTGCAATAAATGTGGATATGAGCCAGTCTGAGGGAATCACTCCGGTGTTATATATTGCATTGAAGAGTTTAACTATTATTTTTATATTTTCTTCATCTATCAGTTTTATTAACTCAGTGGGTGTTTCATCCGGTCCTAGAGCTTTTCTGGTTTTTGCATTTTTTATAGCATGTTCTACTTCGGATCTCATGATTTCTGGACCTTCTGTGCAATGTTGATACAGTACCATATCATTATCTCTATCATCATTAAACAGCTCTGATATATATGTTTGCCATTCTGTTTTGATGTCTTCTTCATCAACGATGATTTTGTTGTTATTGTCCACTAGTACAGGGGGAACTCCTTTTTTAAATATGCCGCTTATTTCTTTCACTTTTTTATGTATGTTGAATAAATCATGTTTGGACATTATGTTTTCCATTTCTTCGCACTTTTCATTCATCCATCTCTCTTTGGCCATCTTGATCTCCTTTTTAATTTTTTTCTGTAGATACCTGTACTTCGCGTCATTTGTTTTTGCTAGTCTTCGCTGTTCCATTAGTTTTAAGATATCTTCTGTCATCCATTTATATTTTTTGATTGAGTCCTTTTTATATTCATTATTTGTGTAGATTTCCTTGGCTTTGATCTTAAGTTCGCACCACAGATCTTCTGGGTCTTCTAACTGTTTGTCGATAAGCTTTATTTTGTTATTAAATTCTTGTTTTATTTTGTTTTTCATTTCTATATTTACGAAGTTAAATGTATTTGTTTTTAATTTTGGTCGTTGGTATTTTTTTAAGCGTAGTTTAATATCCGCTACAAGAGGTTGGTGGTCTGATCCAATATCTGCTCCCGGATATGTAGTGACTCTTTTGACAGCATTCCTAAAACGTTTGTGCACGAGTATATAATCTATTTGATTTCTTGAAGTCTCAGGGTTATTGCCATCATCAATGGGGGCCTTCCAAGTGTATAAACGTCTCTTGGGTAGTTTATACCAGGTGTTTGTAATTATCATTTCGTTGTCTTCGCAGAACTCGAACAGTCGTTGTCCTCGTTCATTAGGGTTTCCAAGACCATATGGACCCACCGCTTCTCCTCTTGGACCTTCTCCAACCTTTGCGTTGAAGTCGCCTATAATGTATGTAATTTCGTGTTTCTTAAATTTCTGTAAGATGTCATAAATTTGATCGTAAAAGTTCTCTATTTCATCGTCATATTTTCTATCTGCAGTCGGGGCGTAGATTTGTAGTACATTAGTTTTAAATGGATGAGTGTTTATTTGGATTAAGATTGCTCTGTCCGAGATTGGTACAAAGTTGGTCACGTATTTATTCAGTTCTGCTGTTACCAGGATACCTACTCCATTTCTGTCATGTGTATCTTCCAAGCCATTGCCGGAATAATATATCACTGTGTTGTCTTTTTTGCAGGTTCCTTATTCAGGCCATCTTAATTCACTGATTCCTAGTAAATCTAGTATTATTCTGGATAATATATTTTTTTTCGAGCACATTTAACGCCTTCTTCTCCTCTACAATACGGGAACGAAGACACTTTCATTTGTCTGTTCCTAAACGGTGTTCAGTATGTTACGGTACTCCAAGCGTAATAAATATAATATTAAAATATTTTTTGTTTTCTATATATTAGTGGTACATTTAATTAATTTAATTATGAAATATTTTTGAATGTTTATTAACTTTACATTACTAGATTTTATGGGTGATTTACATCGAAATCATATCACAGTTAAATTAAATATGGATGACAACGAAGTATAGTTTATTTCATCGCTATTTGCCAAATAAGAAATCTCAAAACATACCGTGGTTTGTTTTTATGGCTAGGCTCAGGTAGACTGTTCCGTTTATCGGCAAGATAAGATATTTTTTATTTGGCAAATAGCGATGAAATGAATAGTGTAGAGTGAGGGGTTTAGAATTCAGATTTAATTACCTCCCAATGATGCCAACAGGGTGTAATATCCAATTTCTTGCTTAAAGCTTGTTTATTTTTTTATTCTTGTTGTGTACACAGTAATTTCGCATTCTTTTCATTATTATTTGCTTCATAGAGAGTTATTATTTCCTCAAATGACGGATTGCGCTATAGCGTGATGAAATTATAAGGTGAATAAATATTTATTCCACAACAACATATATAACAACAATCTACATTTGTTCGTATTAAGGATTGACTACAAACAATATAAATATAAATTATAATATAATTACAAGAAATATGCAATTTAAATTTTAATAAAAGGTTATTGTGGAATAAAACACAATTATACTGCAATGCTATTTTATTGACTGATATTCCACGATTCTATAATACTTGAATTAGTCCATATACAGTCATAAAATGATATATAATTCCATACACATTAAAATTTCTAGTAATTAACTATTGTGCATATAAAGAACATTACTAACACAAATATATGAACATTACTAACACAAATAAATATATAAACCGTCAGTACGTCTCCCATTAAATTTTCTATTAAAAATAAATTGGACATACTTAATGAAATATGTTATGAGTAACAATTTATTTCGACAATTTAGTGTATTCATTTTTCCATTTACTTTCATTATCGAACTTGATTTGAAAATATTACACGATACAACTTGCAACTTTTCTCTCTTTTATCTGCAATGTTTCAAAAATATACTCGATTCTTAATAAAATCAACACTCAACGTACGTATAACAATGCATAGTTAATTCACAATTATTGCCTGAATCCGGAACGCCCAGGGAATGCCCAAATACAGATTTGTTTTTATCCTTAATTAACCGTGAATGTATACAATAAATCGATCTTCATTTTGTGTCTAGATATAAAATAATTACTTTTTTTTGTTTTAACCTTGGATACTAGTCTGTAGAGAATAAGACTAAATCATAACATAATGGTTATCTATGTTTTATATATTGTTTGGGAATAGGTTATAATGACTTCCTAAAATAAGTTTAGCCATTGAATACTTTACCGTTATTGACGCCTAATGATGATTGCTATAAATTTACAAAAAATTAAATAATGACGATTGTATTACATGAACAAAATATAATAACATACAATAAATTAAGGATACATCATTAGGTAAGATAATAGGCAAAATAAATCAGCTAATCGACGTAGTGCTGCTCTTTTTTCATTAATTATATATATATATATATATATATATATATATATATATATATATATATATATATATATATATATATATATACACTTATATGGCTGAAATATATTCCACTGATGGGATTTAAAGAAAAAATTGTTTCTATTTTAGGAAGCCTGAAAGATCTAGTCAAATCAGAAAAGAAAATCTTAACATCTCATATACTTCTTATATGATTTTTAATGTTAATGAAGATGTTCTGGTATTCATATACTGTATTTAGGTCATGCCATAAAAAATTTTCAATAACAAAACTATCAGGGAGTTCTATAAAAATATAATTCATTCCATATTTTGATTCTCCATGTCTTTAGTTTTGCCATTAAATTATGAATACATTTTTATAGAAAATTTAGTTGTCTGTAAGGTATAAAATTTTAAAGAGATACACAAATACTCATATATCATTCTATTTTAATGGTCTTACGTATATTATGCACCACTAGTAACATGTTTTCACATACCTTAAAAAGTATATTATTTCAGGATAAAGAAAAATAATTATATATAACAAACCATGAATGACGTGTTTAATATACCGCGTAGAATATATTTATTAAATATATACGCTGATATAGCACAATGAATTAACAAATCGTTTAAAATATATCGTCCAATTTTGTTACTCCAAAGTTTTAATCATCTCCAGATGATGTTTTAATGAACTTTGTTGGCGAAACGCGCGTCAAGTGTAGTATTATTTATTTTCAATTAATTTGGAAAAGTATATTTATCAATTATTATTATGACTGAAATATTTACCACTATCTATCGAAACTTTATTAATTGGGTCCTAATTAATGTATGTAATACATTAATTACTTTACTCGTGTACATGTCTGCAATGCTAAACGATCATTTGGTAAACGATTTTCCTTAATTGAAAGAAATAATTTTAGTTTTACCTGACTTTCCTTAAAAAAAAAACCAAAAAAACGCAGACTATATATTAATTAATATCCGTTAAACGAATGAGGGCCGTATGATACCATATGAGGAACGTAGATGATACCGTAAATTAATAGGAGTTTCTAATTTAAAAACCCTTTTTTAAAATCTATTTTAACTATTGAATATTTCGAAAAATTGGCCATATGTGTTCTTCGACACTCTATATAATTGATGTAAATATTTTTCCAAAGACCATAAAAATCTATATAACATGACAATAATTGTCGAAAAATATCAGAGCATATATAGATTATAGAAAAAAATAATAATAAAAACAAGAATCCTTCAAGAAGATCTAAATTGTTCATTCACAAAGCTTTGACACATTCACAAAGAGTGGACTGTACACACATATTTAATGTGAAAATTAGTGGTATTACAAAGTATAATGTAATTAGAAACATTCCAAAAGTACGCAAATAACCCAAAGTGAATTACAGATGGCTTAAAATTAGAATTTTTCATTGTTTGTAATATAATCGATTAATAAAGAGTAAATACCTAGCTACTTTTTCGAACTAGGTGTTTTGAATGAGTTTAAAATATGGCGAATGCGCCTGGATCATTTATATTCTAAGGCATTCTGTACCGTTATTTGTTTTATTCTTGAATCCATCTGTTAATAATTGAAACTAATTCACTGTTCCTGAATAAATATGTCAACCGCCTTATAGATTATGATGCAGAGGCCAAGAAAATTTACGACAGATAATGTTATAACGGTATTTGCTTGAATTTGTTTTTTAAACAAATAAATTTTGTGGAACATCATATTCTGTATCCAATTATAGTACATAAAATGGTGTTGTATTTACACTATTTCTTCAGCTATATGGTCTTATTCAGTGGTGGCTCGTCAGACGAGGCTTTATTAAGATGGACAAAAAAAGTAATCGTCATATCAACCGCTTCATAGATATTGATAAGTAAAAAAGAGTAAAGCACCATGGACACTATATCATTAGTGATAATGAAATACAAAAACTGTAATATTTACAAAATTAAGTTTTTGCTTCCAAGTAAGCCTGTTTTGCGGAAAATGTTACAAGCCACCGCTGATCTTATCATCCATATAGGTTTTGTAAAACATCGTTTTATCGCTATTGTCCACCTTAGGAAGACCATTATGGGTGAGTTTCAAAAGACTATTGTAAAATATTTGTCAGAATTTTCATTGTTAATTTTTCTGATATGAATGATTTTCCTATGAAGAAATATTACCATTGACACCATTTGAATCAGTGATGACGTTGAGAATAATATAATCGATTCAAAATTGACTGTTTGAAAATTATGACTCTTTAATAACAATAGTGACTAATTTATTTGCAAAAAAAATTGTAGATGTACCAGTTTTACAAGTGTTTTAGTAATATATTGCTCCTCAGTTTGACGTCATTACAGGTCACGATAGAGTGGGTTTCAAATAATTTTATCATGATGGGTATTTAATATCAAATATTTCGTGAATATTTTTATTTGTACTGGTTTTATCTCCAATCAAGTTTTATAAAAATCGTATTTCTTTGGTAATTAATCACGTAGTAATGTGTAACTAAAATAATTCCTGTTAATTTAATATATAAATTCTTGGCATATAAGAATATAATAAAAACATTGTATGGAAACCAATAAATTTTGTTTTATGCAAATGAAAAATTATGCATGAGAAATTATAATGCATAAGAATTTAATGTTATTAATATTTTAAACAACATTGGTATCGAATTTATATTATATAATTATGTAGTACAAATTCGTATAATTTATTAGTATAGCAAAGTTATCTATATCCAATTAGGAATAAATGATAAAACTGTTATTTTATACCTTTTCTGAATATTAATAATAAGGATATTCCAGAAGTTGTTGAAATGTAATGCCTATTTTACAAATTAATCTATCGAAGACTTCATGTTAATGTTAAAAAAAATATAGGTGACGTCATACCTGTGTAGTATTATTATACCTGTCAGCTATCTTATTAGTATTACTAACTCAATTTTTTTTAAATTAGTCAAAGTTATGTCGATATTATATCTTAATTATAACTCTGTACTATGATTAAAATAAGTATTATTATGTGTAGGTTATATTAAATCATTATTCAAATGTATTAATTGGATATGTATAAAGTAGCTGTCTTAGAAAAGTAGAATATTTTCGCAAAGTATTCGCAGATTTTAGTTTATTTTTTTATCATTCATTGGAAGTATCGAATTATTGTTAACGTCATTGACGCCCGAGGTACTGCGTTATCAACATTTTTTATAAGAAGTGCCTATTTCTTTAAGTAGCTGGATACTCACTTTTTTCTGATAATGTGATTTTTGTTATTATCAATGTAATATCTGTTAAATCTTTATTGGGTTTATCTTAAAAGTTTCAGATTAAAATCATAATAAAATCTGACTCATTTTTATCATGATATATTGACTGAAAAAGGAGTCATTAATTAACCAACAAGTTGTCTGGATCTCATTCCATTAGAATTTTATTTGTGTTATCACTTAAAAAATATAGTAAGAAGAAATAGACCTAACAGTATTGAGGCTGAAAATGTATAATTAAATAAGAAATTCAAAGATTTTAAGCAAACATACAGTGTTCAGTAAGAATTTTTTTTACCATTTATGTCACTGTTAAGCTCAAGAAAGATTCAAATTCTAGGATTTACTAAGACTATTTTTGTTATTTATTCCTTATTTTACTTTTTAATTGTATAGTGACCGATTTTTTAACAGACTAGTAATCCTAGACTCCTTTACACTTTATCATTGCTGCATCTTTGTGTCCAAAAATTTACCGTAAATTTTATTTTCAAACTACGCATTTTGTCAACTTTTATTTTCCAATATTGGCTGTATTAAACACAGTATGGCTATAATTAAGATTATAGTATCCATCCAAGTAAAAAACAAAGTTCCATTAAAAAGGTTTATTTTTAAATATGCTAATACTACGAAGTATGTGTATATCAAAGAAAGGATGATTCTAAATCATGATATGCCATTTATGTCGTTCAAGAAAGATATATGAAACATATAGCCTATTTGCTGTATGTTACTAGAGCAACAGCTACTGGGTATTATCCAATATTGTATACATTATATATTGTATACAGACATTTTTAATAAATAGTTATTATATGAACCGATAGATTAAAACTTACATAACGTACCCATCGACCATAAAAAATATTCCGCCAAATGGGTTTGGGAATTTTTATTATCGATATAAAAAAAGTCACCTTCAAAATAATGGTAATATTTTAATTTACTCAATCAAATACAAATATTCAGTGCGCAATATTTTAATGTACTGCGAACCAGTTATAATTAATATAAGACGGAAATACCGGGAATTTGTTCATTTAGAGTTACGCGCGTAATTACTGCAAAACCGCAAATTATATAAACATGACGGTTAGAAAAATGCATTGTCGATTAAACACTAAATCAAAACTTATGTTTTGCATATTTCACTGCGTAGGCAAATATGTATTTAAATAATTATTGTCCGTATACTTAATTAAGTTATATAATTAATCCCCATGTCCCTTATTTCTATAAAGATAAATGTATAAGTGGTAAATACTAAGAAAATAATTTATTTAACTAACTAACTTTAACTAATTCGAAATTCACCATTATAAATAGGCATTAACTGTTGTATATGTAATGTTGATACCTATAGCTTCCATCTACCTCGTATAGCCACAATTGTAGCCACTGAGCATTTTGAATAATTATATACTCATAGAAAACATATTTTTTAATATTGTAAAAAAATATGTTTTAAGAACACCAAGTCAAAATGAAAACATTGACGCTTAGAGACGGCAAGAGAATTGAAAACGAAAATGG
The DNA here is from genome assembly GCA_037954035.1 of Rosalia funebris. NCBI lineage: Eukaryota > Metazoa > Arthropoda > Insecta > Coleoptera > Cerambycidae > Rosalia > Rosalia funebris. The sequence continues at coordinate 7,574,933 of JAZFAV010000010.1, read as the reverse complement.
TAACAATCAAATATAAATTTTCAACCGCTTGGGAATGTTTATACATTTTTAAGATATGTCACAATTTATTATCAACATTTTTGGATAGAAATGTAGAAAAATATAGAAACAAATTAAACTGTGTTGCAAGAAGCTTGTTTGATCGTGATTACTAATAAACATCAAATTTTGATCAAATCCTGACACACTCGCAATTGCTGGAGGAGTATAAGGGTAACTAGGGATGGGAAAGGTGAAAATGTGACATATTTTCCTAGACTTTCTTCTTGTATTGACCTAATCAAAGTACTCTAATATTAAATAAACTATGAAAAATATAAAACACGACTTTATAAGTACTAATAAGGAATATTTAATGGAATCTTTACAGTAATTCAATTTTTATTATTGTGTTATCTATATTTACTAAACGGCTGTTTAGTGTGTGTGTGTGTGTGTGTCACGAAATTTTTAGGTCGATGTATGAAATGCTTTTCGTTCGAATTTCGGCATTTTGACAAAATCAATATAGTAAATCGACCCTTGCGAACAACGTGATAACTTTTGTTCTTCGATCCGAAGCCTCTAGAGGCATGCTCCGGAGGTGCCTTCGATATGAGCGAGGGGGCGGCGCAATATTATTGCGATTTGCTTACTCGTACATATAATAAATCATTATTATTATTTATTATTCTATAATACAATAATTATTGTAAAGTTCATACTAACTACCGTATACACTTACATTACTACAAACTACCTATATTACTATAAACTACCGTCTATAGTAATTCCTAGGATTTACTATATTTACAGAATGCTTAGGTAACTTGGGAGGTTTATTTGCAGTTTTATATTTACTTGTTTTAAAATTATTCAGTTCCAAAGATTTATACATATATTCACTTTCCTACTAGCTAGTCACATTTGCCACAAAACGCGTGCTAAACAACTCGGTTACTGTAACGGCCATAACAACAAAAACTAACAGAATAAAATATTTTGTGGAACACAAAATACAGTTACAAAGACAAGATTAATATCAGAAACAAAAATATAAGAAGACTTATGAAATATCCTAAGTATTAAAAAAAAAATAAAAAGCTAAATTTATGTAGCTGTCCACAAGTCCTTCAGAGCGCTCAACATATTTATTTAGACATCAACCAATTTAGAATTTCGAAGCATAAGTATATAAAAAAATCAAAATTTCGTTAACTACAAGCGTTCATGTATATTAAGATATATGGGATCGCATTTTATTTACATTGTTTACATCAGACACGAAAAGACATAAACAGGTAGAACAATTTACTAACATAAATCTTAATTGACAGTGTTAATGTGGCCCATATTGTATTACAATTGTATCACTAATTAATTGATTCGTGTTGGATTTCCCCACATCGTGTACCACGTACGATCTCATTAGCGAGTTATCTTATAATTCATAATTATCATATACATACCACAGTCGGTAGACACAGACTACCTAGTCTGTGGTCGTAGATTTGAAAAACCTGTTTTATGTAGAATTTATAAATTGCGGAATTATTTTCTTTGCCTGACTAGAATCACTTGTCGCTACTGCGAACTTTAATTTTATAATTTGTTTTCTTTATTATTAACTAATCACTGAATCTCTCATTTATGATATGTCATATTGTCTTAAGATATATGATATACATATGTAGATATATCGTCTTTGCAAAGTTAATAATGGTATAGTGGAGATTCACGTAATTATTTAGAGGCAAAAATATGTGTAAGATAACTCACACGACTACCTTACGTTCTTACTCATATAATTAAGATAAAATGTTTTAAATACATATTCGTATATATTATATTTTGCAACATTCTTTATGCAGTACAATATTTACAGACTAAATTTTTCGAAAATTGATTTTGAAAAACAACATAAGTGAAATAATGTAAGGATATTTCTGAATTGGCTGTTGGTCATCTTATTATCCAACTTTAAATACACATACACAGCCTCAGAATTTTTGTAGAAAATAGTGCATAGCTATATGTGATAACTATTATTACTTATATTTGGATAATTGTATCATAATAGAAGTAATTACAGAAATTAAATCACAAAGAAAAAATTTACGAAGAAAAATACTTAATTATTTAGTCAAGAAAATTTGCTAAAAACAAATATAATATACTGTATGCACATAATTCACATAGTTTTCACATAAAATTACGTACTTCGTACTTGTTTTAATAGATGTTATAAAAATTAATTTAAGTAACTGATACTAAAGGATTTTTTATTTTATTTTCAGTCGCAACAGACAATTTAGATTCGAGGAGAAAGATAAAACAGGATTAGTTAAGGGTCACTATGGCTTCTTCGATAAAAACGGTGAACTTCAAATAGTACATTATGACTCTCACCCTAATTCAGGATTCCGCACAGAAGGCAACTTTGGCATCATAAAAAACCAAAATATACAATGATAAAAAATCTTTATATGTTAATAATATAAGTATTTATTATCAGTTATAATCGAACCAAAAAAGTACTATAATAGAGAGAATGTAAATATTGGTACTTCAGTATAAATCCAAGAGACGCTCAATATACCTACGTTATTTTAATGTTTTTTACAAATCAATGTTTTATATTGATTTTTAGTTTTAGCTTTAATTAATTATAAGTATTAATTGTGATCGTTGCTCTTCTGTTACTTTTGTGTACTTATTAAACGTTTTTTATTATACTTCTTGATGACTTCTTTAAAACCTACCCTAATAAGAAATTCAATTAAGGAATACTATGTAAAATTAAAATGGCTTTTATAAATAATTCCAATATGTAATAGATTTTTAGAGCATTTATATGTTGAAGAATTTTGTTTAAGAATAATTGTTATAAACTGTTTTATATATTGCTTTATATTAGCGATAACTATAGCCTATCAAGAATATGAAAAGTCTCAAAACTGCGATATCAGACCGTCGCATTAAGACATTTGCAGAGTGATATATATATACAGTGCTATTCGAAAGTCCCCTCCCCCCCTCTTATCTTTTTAACAATTATACATAAACTAGTGAAATTTGGTAACTGAATATTAAGGGTTGTAAGCTTCCCTACTAGTGATGATAGATGACGTATGCGTCAAATATGACGTCACAAGGTCATTGTGACCAATAATTTTAAATGGAACCCTATGGCAAGCGACACCTCTTTTAAAAGGTATCGAAAAAACGTATTCAATGATACTAATATTGTTTGTATTTATGGTAGTTTTGATGGATTAAATCAGTAATCAGTAAACTTGGATAATAATTTTAATTACAGATTCAAGAATTAGTACCTACTTATAGTAATTGTTCGAAGTGAGCTCCATCTACTTCCTGACAGTAAAACATCCTATTGCGAAACTCTTCTCGTACTTTTTCAAATGTGTCTGTGGAAATAGCCCTACATTCTGTAACAATACGTTGTTTTAAAACATCAATATTGTCAGGCTGAGTGGCGTAAACCTTCGATTTAAGATACCCCCACAGAAAAAAATCTAAAGGTGTGAGGTCCGGTGATCGAGGCGGCCATTCCATTGAACCTCGTCGTCCAATCCATCTACCAGGATATTCTTCATCCAAATACCGTCTTACTGCACCGTAATAGTGTGGAGGAGCACCATCCTGTTGGAATGTTATTTCCAAAATGTCGAATTCATCTTGATTATCTTCCAAAATTTCAAAGATTAACGGTTCTATTGCATTTTGCAACATCTGCAGATACACCTCACCGGTTAAGTTGGTATTTTAAAAAAACAGGCCCAACGATGTGGTTTCCCAGTATATCTGCCCAAACATTGACCTTCTCGGGATACTGAGTATGTGTTTCACGAAACATGTGAGGATTTGCGTCATTCCAATATCTCACGTTTTGTGTATTTACATTTCCATTTAGATAGAAAGTACTTTCGTCACTAAAACAAATTGTTTTGACATAGTCTGGCTGTTGGTTGATTTTAGTCTCCATATTTTCACAAAATTGCAGTCCTCTGGATCGTCGTCTGAGAGTTGATGAACCATTTTTAATTTGCATGGGTGAAATTTGTTTTTTTTCAACACCCTGTGCACTGTACTTTGACTGACTTCACAGGTTGATGCAACTTGAGTTGTTGAAGAAGTAGGATTTACTATTACTTCTGCCAGTATATAAATTTTTTTCTCATCAGAAATTTGTGGTCTGCCAGATCGTTTTGCATCATTAATACTACCCGTTGTTTTAAACTTACGAAGAAGCTCTCTCAAATAAGTCCTCGAAACTGGGCGATCGGGAAACCTTTTATTAAAAATGCGTTCTGCTGCATGAATATTTTCTCCAGATTCACCAAGTATTAGGATCGCTGCTACTTTATCACCTAAAACACGTACCATTTCTCTTCTTGAAGCACTTAAACGTTCAGCTCACAACAGTTTAACAAATTATTGAATGTACAAATATTTTAAAATTATCACAAGGTACTAAAACAGTTAAACGTTCGATCAACAATACACAAATTATTAAATGTATAAAAACATTGACAGCTAAAAAAACATCAAATTGGGGAGACTTGCAAAAACGTCAGATTATTTACTATCCAACTATCCAGTGGCGGAGCTTGAATTTTAAATTTTATTATTAACTGATTTAATGCATCACAGCTTTGCGGTTTTTGAAAGCCAGTTGTCAAAACTGCCGTAAACAGACACAATATTAGTATCATTGAATAGGTTTTTTCGATACCTTTTAAAAGAGGTATCGCTTGCCATAGGGTTCCATTTAAAATTATTGGTCACAATGACCTTGTGACGTCATCTTTGACGCATACGTCATCTATCATCACTAGTAGGGAAGTTTACAACCCTTAATATTCAGTTACCAAATTTCACTAGTTTATGTATAATCGCTTCAAAGATAAGAGGGGGGGGGGACTTTTGAATAGCACTGTATATATATTGAATGTGAATGTACACAGAGTTCGAGCTGGCCACGCGAAAAGTGCATCTTTGTCCCTCCGAATGCTGCCTCACTTTTTTTCTTCTATGCATACGTCGACAATCTCACAATTTTTCCTATTCTTCACAAGCTGTATATTCCATTTGGTTTTTTTTGTTGGAATTATCCGGTTAGTTAAATTAATAAAAAACTATGTTTTGTTCTTACTTTTCGGGTTGTTCAAGTATAATAAGTGACAACTAATAATACGAATGTAATGTGAAGAAATATTTTAAATTTGCTTTGCTAGTGCAGAATCATAATTCTTCAAGTATTAAATATAAAAACATTTTCACCTCATAGGCGTTTAAGAGAACTTGAACTGGGAGCTACGCTTATGCTATACACTTCTTTAACCTTTGAATGCATCTAGATTTCAATATTAGAGATAAAAGCAAATAAAACGTAACAGGGATTACATTTTATTTGCTTTTTTGCCTCATCTGTTCTGTCGTTAACACTGTACGCCACTGGCTGCCTGATGATGTAGCTTATATATGTTCTATGTAGGTGGTACTAAATGTAAGTCGTATTAAAAACTAGATTACACGCACATGAGAAAATTATTTAAGACACACATTAAAACATATTAGGACTATAATACGATATATACAGGGTATCCGTCAGTAAGACACATATTGAGAGAGATGATTCTAGAAGTAAAAATAGGACCAAGTCCCTGTTAATATGGATTTTCGAAGGGATTTCCGTTTTTTTTAATAGTTACTGCCACGGCGTATTAACAAGAATATTTTTTTGTAGAAAATTTTGGTCAGAAATCGAAATAAAAAAAGACATATTTTAATGAAGGGTATTATCTACGCCCCTGGTTATGGAATCTACATTTTGGTTTTCACCAAACGATTTACTGTATACGAAAATTATGAATTTATGAAGTATCAAATTTTAATTTTATATTCCCAGTGCTCCCTTCGGAAACATTTTTGGATCTATGGGAACTATATAGGGACTACCTATTTCTAGTTCTATAATCACCTCGCGAACCACCTCGCATTATTTCTGGATACCATGTGCAGATATATTCATTAACAGTGGTTAATATAATTTACTTTAAATCGCATTTAAGTAGGATATAGAAATTTAGATACTTTAGTATTACGACGGTGGGACTCGAAGAACTTCATATATTTTGATAATTTCGGTTTTAAGTTACCATTTATTGTAAAAAAAAAAATATAGTTTCGTTTGTCATTTGGCTAGCTGACATCCCGCATTAATTAAACTCAGTGCTTTACATAAACTCTACAAACTTTATGTATATTTGCATACATATCAGTGTATGGCTTAAATGTGTCTAATTTTTGAATATTTGTCTTATTGAATACCCTAAAGGGTATTCAATAAGAATTACTACGCATGTTGAATATAAATTCAAGTATCATGTATCATTTATGTGGATGATAAAGTTTTAATAACTGTTAGAATGTTAATACTTTAAGAATAAATCAATATTGTAGCATATATACAATATAGTACCTACTTCTACTATTTTCCCCCTCACTGCAGAATATGTACTATTTCTGTCACTAGACTAGACGTGAAAATTTTGAGTTAAGACAAGAACTTCATACGTAGCCTCTTATTTACCAGAGAGGGACATACTCCTATTACTCCTTGAAGCTGAAGGCACCACAAACACAATACAAATAGATAATGGGGTGCTATAGAGATGGGTTTTGGGGCTTTTCCTGTAGAATATTCTATACGATGGTCTCCTAAGGTTATAATTCGACGAAATCAGTTTGATAGGCTTCGCGGACGATGTCGCTCTAGTAGTGATCGCCAAAACTGAACACGGCAAATATTCAACATTCAACAGCTCTCGAATTGGATGGACGAATAGAGGCCTCAATTAGCCTCAGCGAAGTTGGAGGCTCTATTTTTGATAAGAAAAAGGAAGATTACTTATGGCTGAATATGAAAGTCACGTTTTCTACGCACGCTTTATGGCTGAATTTATTAGGCATGACTGAATATGAAGATCACGTTCTTCACGAATGTTACACAAAAAGTGGAAAGGACCATAACGGCACTAACAAGGCTCATGCTAAATGTTGGAGGTCTCAAAAAAAAAAAGAATATGGTCTTGTATTCACAGTATGAAATAATCACAGATGTTATATGATCCTGTTCGGCAAACAGAAAACTGACAACGAAGTTGGCTAAAGTGTAGCACAAAGTCAACGTTAAAATTTGTAGTACATCAGGACAATTTCAGTGGAAGCTGTCGCTATCATAGTAGGAGGTCTCCCTATAGAACTATTGATATAAAGGGCAGACAAAGCCATTTCTCTGGTGACTCCTGTAGGGATTATCCAGAATAACAGCAATAGAGAATCTTGTGGCAAGGTGGAATAGAAAGGGGGCGACTGGTGGACCAACCATTTAATTCCATAACCATACCATAAGATGTCCAACAGGTCTTATGGCGAGGAGGAAAGATCATTTACTGGACATGACATGATAGAGGACCTTAAATGAGATGGGAATGAGGCATTCAGGGAAATAATTTAAATTAAAAAGAGAGAAGATTTCAAAGAACCCCCACATTGAAGTTATGCGCAAGTGATTCCAGTAGGATAGGTGAGAGGTTTAGTCACTTTTAGGGGTCTTATGCGAGATTTTCCCTTCTCCACAAATTTCCTCAAGCACCCCCTCCACAATTCACACAAAACCATGTTGGGCTTCTATGCAGTCAAACTCAAATTAAAATCTTTGAAGTGTTAAAACTGATTTTTCTCTTAGATCAGGTATTTTCTAAATGGAATTCTCTAATAATCTCTCTTGAGGTACCTATAAGAAATACCTGAAGTGTAAATTGATTTCCCCTATGTCAATTCTGTCTTACTCAGTTTGTATTATTATTGTCGCATTTACATTTTCTACCTTTATGTAGAAAAACTTTCTTTACCCGATTTTTCTTGCAGTCATGCCACCAAGCATGTAACAAAATAAAAAAAAACAAAATTTTTAAGTATTGACGACTCATTTATTACATCATTAATTAACAACCAATAAAAAGTATTATTATGCATTATACTACAATGTATATTAGAAATGAAATATAGTATATATTTTACATATCCATACTGTCATTACTGACTGTAAGGTCTTCATATGTCCATTTTGGAAATACTCTTTTATATAATTGTAAAAGTATAGTATCCTGAGATTTTAAATGACCATCAAAAATACATTTTATGTGTCCATGAGTACCTACAATTAGAAGAAAAAGATACAATATAATCCAATCATATTACAATTATTGTATTACCTAAAGGTTCCTTTATGTGTCCTATCCTGCCCATCTTGGTTCTCAACTTGCATGGTTTGAAATACATGATATCCTCACGATTAAAAAACATGAACCTAATAACTGCCGATTTTTTATAAATCTTCAGTGGATAACCTAAAAAATATCTCATCAGCAAATAGAAAGCATGTTTTTAAATATGTAATACCTGATAAAACAATTCTTTTTATTACTAGTCTGTCAGGATTACATGACATAAGGCTTCCTGTGGCTACAAGGATCAAGTTATTATCACTTTCTTTATAACATAGGACTGGAGCTGGAGGAAATTGTATGGGAGCATAAAATGTTGCTACAGCTGTGGAATCTGGTTGGAAAAACCTTTCAAACTGAAATTATAAAGATAAGTTTAGAGTAAATAGAACTCAATATGTAAAAAATATACATAATAAGAATTTAATTTTAGTAACTTCAACTAAATAAAAAATATATAATAAAATTAATTATGTATTCTAAAAGTTTCTTGTTTCTCTATCAATTTCTGGAAGTATTTACTATGTTACATGATTTTTGGTTTGTTTCAGGAAAAAATAAGTGGGTATAACGTAACATTTGCAACCGATGCACATTTTGAATATATGAAAGTGGATTTCATAAAATCAGATGATAATCAAAAGAACATCAAACATGCCAGATGACATCAAAATAATTTTACAGTCTAGTGGTTTTTAATTATTAATCGTTGAAGTTGGTATAAGTTGTTTTTAAGCATACTACTTCAATTCAAAATTAGCGTTTCTTACATTTTAGTGAGGACTCTATTAAATCATAAATGCCATTTCTCCATCTTCTGATCTCCTGAAATCCATTTTATGTACTTCCTATAGATGCTTTTACTATAACCAAAATAAGATGATCTTATTAATATACACTGTATTATTATTGTTGGCTTAGAATAATTTTTAAATGGCAACAGTGTGCGGAAGCTGTTTCAAATATCTATTTGAATATTATTTTTATTTTGACCTCTTTTGATTTTTGGAAAAATCAATTAGTCAATATTTGCACACTATCAAACTTTTTAGGCAGTGCTTTCCTGTAAAAGCTCAGTGTTAAGCTTCCTGTAAAGATATCAAGCAAAAAGTCACTTAGATGTTTTTATTAGATTAGATCTTAGGTTTTATTTTCTGCTCACATTTAAAAAAGTGCGTTAGTAAAGGTTAATACAATTCTAATTATTGGTGAGACTGAAACTTGTGACTAAGTGGGAAGTGAGGTTTTGCACTTATATTGCATTATTATTTTAACAAACATTATTTTTAAACTTTAAAGCTGTACGCCAAATTTCTTTCTTTTAGGTCTTTCAGTTCCAAAGTTAAAGGGGATAGACGTGCATTGTATTATACATCGTATAATGTGCAATATATCATATAATATATATTGTATATATCATTAAATATAATATATGAGCTAAAATGAATTTATCTATAAAGCTATGATTTTAATAGTCATTTGAGCATGCCTACAGACATATATAGGGATGGGCAAAATTATTGCAAGATCCGACTTAGATACAATGTCTTAAATTTTGACTAAACCATAACAAGGATTAAGAAATAGATGTAATAAAAGTATGTCAAACTTCTTAGCCTGTCCACTGGCATAATTTATTTTTATTATTATGTTTTATGGGTTTGTGCCTCATTAGCCACTGATTGAATGGGTAGTCCTTTGGCGATCCCCTCTTATCCGGGTAATTATAATTCCCATAAAAGGAACAATTTAGGCATGTCCCTCGCCTCCTCTAGGATAATGGAGGTCCCTAGTATAAGGCACCTCCTCTCCTCCAGTGCGGGGCAGGTGTAAATAAGATGAATTGAGGTTTCCTCGTCTTCTCTACAGTATCTGCATGCCGGGCTGTCAGTCAGCCTCAGCTTGTGCTTATATGCATTCAGGCTACTAGCACAAGCTGAGGCTGATAATTTAACTTTCAATAGTTATCATACTATTGACAAGATAACTTTGTGAATAAATGTTGGTTTTGTACATTGAGATCACATGCATAGCAGTTTCTATAATGCAAATAAATTTCTGTTGTTGACACATATTTAAAATTATTCTTTATCAAAAAGGTTGCAATGACCTCAATAAAAATCAACAGTTATATAAAAAATTTCATAAAATGGAAAGTACCTATATCTTTGCCAATACGTAGTTGAAGTAAGTAGGTAATTATTATTGACAAATGTAATGTTCCTAACTGCAATATGAACAAAAAACTAGCTGTATATTATAGCAGTGGTGAAAAATTAATAAGATGATTAATGCCTATAAATAAATTTCACTTTTACAAACACAACTAGTACATGAGATAATTGAAAGCGATCTAATCTATCTACTGATGTAGTTCCTGTTGAATGAAACAAAAATCAGACTCAGTACAATTTCATAATGACTCTTTAGATATGGCTGTATAACAAGTTCCAGTATTTAGATTTCTCTTCAATGCCTATCATTGTTACGTCAATTAATAATTATATTTCATGTATAAATATAAACAAATTGACTTCATCAGCCATTTTTATTTTATATCAATATTTAACTATTACTTCACCAATGAATGATTTAATGTCTCAATCACATTCTCACTTCAATATTCGTAGATACCGATAAAAATTCATCAAAATATGGCAATGTATGAATTTCTGGTTAAATTAATTATACTACAGTCATAGTTTTAATAACAAGAATATGTTTAGTTTAGATGTTTTTTTTTTACATAAACACATAAACAATATTCCACAACAAATATATTTTATTTTATAGGTAAGTACTTACTTTATGTTTCTGCCCATTTGAGTGAGTACTAAAGATAGGATTAACTGCAAATCTCCTATAACCACATTGGAAAATTAATCTTTCCTTTGACTTAATGGCCAGGGAATAATTCTGAGTTCGCTTCAGCACTGCATTTAAAATGGACATTTTATGTTCATGAGGAAACAGTCCAATCAGAATTAAGGGTAAATTTGTATCTTTAAAACTTGACCACAATAGTTGTGGAACGTCTTTAATATACACTGTCACATACGACCCAGGCTACAAGAAAATTTATGAGTATATAGAAGTATATTATGCAATTTTTAGGTATATTATGCAACTTACAAAAGCACCGTATTTATCTTCTTGTTGTCTTATAATCCTTTTCTTTGTTCTATCAAAGTTTTCAAATTGGAATATTCTAGCATAGTCACTTGGCAAATTTTCCTTTGGATCCCATGGAGATGTTCTATAAAATGTTTATTCAAATATGAACACATTTTATAAAAAAAATAATAATAATATACCTAAAACTTTCTAGGCCCCTATATTTCTGAAATCTCACTCTTGCGGGTTGATCTAAAGGAGTATCAACTTCATCCGGAAATTGCTGATCACTCTTTGCAGCTTGTAGTTTTTCTAAGTCTTCCTTTTCAGCAAAAAAATCCATTTCCCTATCATACCTCTCATCGTTAGCAGGTACCTCAGATTCGGTAACAGATTCAAAATCGTTGTCGGCTTCTTGGTCAGAATTATCAGATTTGTCTTCAGTGATTGCATCCATATATTCATCATCCGAGTTTTCCTCTTCACTAGCAGATTCGTCCAACTCAAATTCTGCATCATCGTCGGGAATCCATGCGGCTTGGTAATCAGACCATCCTTTTGGTACTTTTTTTACTCGTTTCATCTGAAATATCAAAATAAAATACAAAGTTTCATAAATGGGATTGGCGTATATGAATTATTCAAGACAAATAATAATATTTCATGTTTACAACATTACATCAAACAAATAGCCACACCTTTTGTTCTTTTTCTGCTAATTCCATTTCTTCATTTGTTGGCCATGTTTGTTCAGCATCCATTGGATCTGGAACATTTTCTGAATCTAATGATTCCTGCTGAGCAGGATCACATATTGCGAGAACTCTAACAGCCGTTGATTTATCAGAATCCGTAATATTCGTAGCCCTGAAAAGAATTGTTAAAGAACTTCAGTCAACTAAGCACTGTGCATCTAGCCCTCAATGGCTATGTTTGGGACTATATATCAAGAAAGAATAACAGTTTATGTAACGTGTTCCTATAATACAAAGATAATGATGTTCACTAACATGAAATTAAAACTGGCTGTGGTGAGCATTGACTATATGTACCATTAAGAAGGAATCTAATGAGACACCTTTGTGTTCATTGTCATATTCAAAAATGACAGTGTTTGATTATATTCTTTCCCAATCATACATCCATAGGGATATTAATTATTTCTTTACTGGGTTAAATTCTCTTGTTTTATAGATTAAGTTATAACTAATATGGAAACACTCCTGCATATATAGTATGACTGTATTTTAAATATTCTTACTATAAAATATGTATATTAATGTATAACCAAGTCCGTTAATATAAGTAAATCGATAATTTTCAGGAAATAAGACAACGTATAATGTAATTGATTTGATAATAACTTTGTGATGATGGAGATCTAATATGGCCTTGTTCACAACAGCTTAATCTGTGGTAGTGGGGCTGGTAAATTGTAACCTTCCACTTGTGGAAGAAAGTCCCTTAAATATATATTAGTTGCATTGAACAACAAACACTGTGGCTGGGAAATATCTTTGAAAAGACGGCCTATGGCTCACCAGGTAATGAATTTCATAAGGAAATCGATGAACAAAATTTCTTAGCTATGTAATGTATTGATTAATAATCAAATTAGACTAAGTAATCCAATTTCAGTTGTGAACAAAACTGTTGGCCGCCATATAGGAGTATCATTATTTATTTTTGCATTTAACATTAAAATTGTTATTTCTCATCTAATACAACAACATTGTATTTCTCCTACAAATAAACTATAAAATTGATGTCCATTTTTGAAGTTGATTCCTACTGAGAATTTCAGTTATGTCACAACACCAAGGAATATTTAATACTTAATATCTATGTTTAATACTTAGCATTTATAACAATGTTATATTTCTAGGTACAAAAAAGCGATTGAAATTATGAAAATATTAATATTTTCATAAAAAAAAATAAATTATAAACTTGTTTTCAAAATAATAGTTTCACAAAATACTTGTTTTCTATTGCTTTTCAAGATCTTCACATATAAAATTTTCATTTATTAGTAATATAAAAAAGTACAAATAAATGTTCTATTATAATAATACACACATCTGAAGATATTATAACTAAATTTTAGGATTTTCTTCCACAAACAAACTAGGTACGTCACTGTATAGTGTATGTAGGCATACGCACAGGCACAAGTAGATCAATTGTGATTAAAAATAATGATTTTAATATCAGAATATTTTATTATTTATTTATATGAATAGACTCGATGAAATATATAGTTATGTACTTCAAGACATCACGTAGCTATAAGTTAAACATAGTGATAAGACTCCTTATAAATACCCTTAGTAGTAAGACATTAGGCATTATTATACTCTATACTCTGTCGTGTAGCATAAACTATGTCCGATAGTTTGTAGATTTATTGTAATCAGTTTGTGGCTAGAAAATTAAAAGTTGTTTTTTAAAAACGTGTTTTCCTGGTCAACAAACATAACTATATGCCTTGTTATGTGTATAATACACTTATTGTTTATTATTACTTTTGAATCCCTTCTGGCAATGAGAACTGCTTTCTTTCTAAATGTTTCATTCATATAAATGCTGAGATTAACTTAAAGTCATAGACTATGGCTCGTTATGCCATGATATTTTGCATCCACACCCTTTGCAGTTACTGAAGAGTCTGTATTTTCTTTACAGTGCTTTGCAAATTAAATAGAAAACAACCTCTTAATTTTTTTCTGGACATTTTGTTCAAGGTAATATAAAAGTCTCATTGTGGCTTTTCATGAGATTATTCGATTAACAGTATATAAGAAAAATCTATATTTTTATATCAGTGTAGTAGATATACTCGTAACATAGCATCAGGTATTAATAAATCAAATATAGAATAAAGAATTTCTTTGGAATGAATGATACAGTAGCAACAAAGATGAAGTTTGGGTATTGATAACACATGCAGCAACTGATATGTTAAAAGAGGTTTATCCTAATTTGTACTACATCACCTGCAGTGCCGGAACTTGAGCTGAAAAGGCTCCGGGGCAAAACAAAATGTAGGGGCCCCATTTAAAAATTACTTGTGGTATTAATACAGAAAAAATGAAGGATAAAAATCACTGTATTTTGTCCATAATAATTATATTTAGATATTATTCATTACAAACAATTGGTGGAAGTGTTAACTGAGTAAAATTCGTAAGCCGAAACCTTAAATCATAAGAAAAAAATTTCAGATTAGCATACTTGTAGATTTTCTTATTTTTATCACCTTAATTAATTCATTTTGATGATTACTTCCTAAATAATATTTTTAGGAATCTTTGTTCACGTGTTTTTCAATATTTTCTGATGGGGTTGAATCATTTTCCCTTTTCATTTTCTGCCAGGGGGCCCCCTCGCGTCGGGGGCCCCGGGGCAATGCCCCGGTTGCCACATTGTAGTTCCGGCCCTGATCACATGTATGGTTCATGAATTGAACAGGGTGACAGAGGATGTAAGAAATTATCCTCTAAAGTTATTAATAATGCAGGTAATTTTGCCTGCCAAGACAATGCTTCTCAAAGCTCTAAAGCGACTTAAATTTATTCAAGAATAATGCTTGCTGGTTCCACTTCCACTGGACTTTGTAGTAACTCGGTGGACTACATGGTTGGAGGCAGTTTTTTATTATGCTAGTAATTTTGTTCAGTCTCTAATGTCTGTAAATTTGATGAACATTCATATACAGATTACACAAAATGTATAAAGACGATAAAAAAACAAAGCTCATCAAAACAAATTTCTTAGTGTTGCATGATACAATAAGAAGATTGCAAATAATAAATTTACCGCTTCTCAATCATTCGAAAGTTTAAAGGCGGTAGAACAAGTTTATAGAAAATTTGGAGTGTCCAAGTCTACTTCCATCACTTGGACAGTCCAAATTGAACAAAAACTGAAAATTGTGTTGGAAAAAAATTCTAATTTAGTCTGTCATAGACAACTTAAATAAAAATCGACAATAGTTCAGACTTGAATACAAATTTTGTGCTATTTCTACAATATTTTACATTAACCTCAATAAATGTCCAAACAAGCTTTTTATTAACTCTCGGGCCGGTCGTGTTGTTGCACTCAGTGCCACATTTTTCGCTTTTGCCGTTCTATTTTTAGCTCGATGATGGGTTTCCCCTTAAAATTGAGATATATGTTAGTCAACCCTTCCTAAAACAGGTAACGTTTTCCCGCCAACTTTTTCCCCATCGCGTTGGTCGCAATTTGGTTGAGAAGCGGTTATCGTAGACTGCTCATGGAAGTTTTTGTGACTTCGAGCGTTTATTCTATTTTGTGTTACCCGCGACCACCTATGTGAGTTTTAATTTTTGAGTTCTACCCTTTTTTGTTTTTTATTGTGCTTTTGTGATAGGACCGATGGAGCAACAATTAGTTTACAGTTTAGACGATGTCCCTGCAATTCTTCAAGAGTTATTAGACAAAAAACGTGATGCAATAAATTGATAATGAAAGTGACCTAAGTGAAGATGAAGAAATTCAACTTGATGATCACTAGTGAGTCAGAACAGTCCGGTGATGAAATCTTCGAACATGAGAATCCTTGTTATTTTTATGTCGGAAAGGATAAAAATGCTAAATGGGAGAAGTTGCCAAAGAAAGATAAAACCAGATCCAAGAACATAATAAAAATTTTGCCAAGGCCAGGAAAAGATGCTTGTAATGTATCCACACCGCTCGATGCTTTTTGAATATTTTTTGACCACACGATTATTGATCAAGTTGTATATTTTACGAACATATACATCCAAAGAAAGAAAACAAATTACGAGAGAGATCATGATTGTTTCTTTCTCTCGTGTTCTCCCCATGTCATTTAATTTGTTGGTTACATCAATTCGAAATAAAAAAAATTTGCTAATTAATCACATTTTTTGTTGGCGTTGCAGTTTGTGCAACGCGCGACCATTGTCATGCGAAGGGACGAAATAAAATTTATAAAAAAATATTCAGTAGAAAATTCTAAATCCTTGTAAGAATATGAAATTTTTATCTTAGTTAATAAAATTTCAATAAAAAGCCTGGCCTTTATTGGCATTCATTCTGATTATTATGAATACGACTCTGTTAATGGAATAAAATGGGGAATTATATATACCTATCTCACTCACCTAGTCTTATCTAACTTATTTGGGTCTTGATGAGCATCAATTTGGGTCATTTGGAAGTCTCCAAGTCCAGGTATATGAATTAATTGGTTCACCGATAATGTTGTGCCTCTTAAGTATCCAGTCACCTTAAGTATACCCAAACTACCTAGAAAATACAAATTTTCAGAATAATTAGGCAGAAATAAAGTTAATAACAGGAATTTATTTCTAAATATATTTTTAATATATACCTTTTATGTCAGGGACATATTCAATATTTTCTGCAAACAGGTGAGGTCTTCGATCTCTGTATAAAACAGATTTCTTCTTCTGGCTTCCTATTTTTCGCAGAATATTCAATGCATCTACATTCTTATCGAGAACCAATATCTTTTCTTGTGGAAGCCATTTATTAACGAGTTTCTGAATGTGTTGTTTGTAGTCGGTTCTTCTTTTAGGATTAACACTTTCTAGATCTGATACAGCAACTACCGGAGTAGGCAAACCCTGTTAAAAAACACAGGCTATATTTCACATAAGATTATTATATGTATGACAAATAATATAGAAATCAAATTTGTTTGAACATTGAAAAAAAAAATAAATAAAAAATTACCGTTTTATGCCAAAGGTTTAGATTTTTCTAAAGATTATTTGCTGATCTTTGGAATTCTAAAATTGGTCTATTTAGCACAGAATAAAATATGGAAAACCATATTAAATAAACAGTGTTAAACAATATTATGTGCTAATATTCATTTCAATTGAAAGCAAAAATTCAATTCATTGTTCTTTTAGTGCCTGAGTAAGGGTTAATTATTGTACCCCAAAATCCATAATTATACATAATTGTCCAATTAAACAATTCCACAAGATGCTTATAAATATATTTATAGTTTTGTAATATTGTTTTCTATAATTATTTGTGTATAATGGTTTGGTAAAAAAATTTAAATAGTGAAAACTACCTGGGCCAAAGCTGAAGTTAAAATGGTGCTTCCCCATTCATCAATCAACAATTGATTTTCTTCTATACCTGTTGCCGCAGATATTAAAAACATTACCGTATCAGATACTTTTAAGGTATCTAATACTGCAAAATTATTATTTCTCTCGGGAATAACAAACGCAAACCGCTGTTTAAATCTGGGGATGCTACAAATACAAGATTTTAGTTGTTTCCGAAAAGAATGTTAAAAAATGCATACCAAATATGGGTAACTCCACAAGAGCTTTCATTGACTAAAGCTTCCTCATCGCATTGAGTTAAAATTGCTACTGCTGTATTTGGATCTATATTCTTAGATAATGGAACAACACATACTAAAAATGGTGCAGACTCTAGCCCCCCTAATGACCGCTTCTTTGCTAAGACTTCATCTCTTTTCCTTTGTCTAATCTGCACTGCTTGATTACGCCTTTCATTTCTATTTAGGCCTCGCTTAATTTTCTTGGATAAAGTTTTAACAGATACTTTTCCTATAACAGAGTTTTTTAACTACTTTAAAATTTATTCTAACCTTACTTTACCAGATGTGCTTATAGATCCCTTTGATCGATGTCGACCATGTTTATGTTCTTTATTAGTCTGCTTAAAAGCACCAGGCCTATGTGCAATTCCTTTCTCTATTGCCATTAGCAAATATAAGTACAAATTATTTACATACAACCCTTAACACTCACAAATTAAGATTAAAAATACTCGAAATCAATATTCCGAAAACACATGGCGAATGGCGATCACAGATTACCCACAGATATGACAATTAGGGATGTCTGATTCCAATCGATAAAGGCCGGTCCACACTAGAGATGTTTAGTTCGCGAACGAACTAGTTTAATTGAACTATTCACATCACTGAATAAAATGAATCATTCAGTTGTAAATGAAAGAATCATTCACTTGCGAACTAAACCCAAGTGAAAACGGACTTAAAACCAATTCCTATTACTCTTGTAATTCGGTGTTTGTATTCATAATTCGGTTCGGTACTAGGTCGGTTCGAGTCAGTCAATGAACTAATTGAATGGTTTATGTTTTGAAGTATGAATGCCACTAAGATGCAAACCTGCAAACGTACAATTTCGTGGAAGGTCTGTCGCTATCGGTATGAGCAGATGGGCGGTTTAAACATAAAGAGCATTGTTTATGATACTGGCACGTGCATTAGTATAAACTGTACTTATGTATTATGTATGTAGAGTGTCGAAATAGATCTTTTGTTTTGTATATGTTTTTAATTGTGATCTTGTTTCGTATCACTAAGGCGTACTGTTGTACCACGTCTGTTGTTGTTGCGTTAAGGGTTGTGAAATAAACATATATGTTTACTTCAACACATAAATTTATTAAAGTTAAGCAGAAACGGTGAACACTTTAAATAAAACGTTCTAAAATAATTCTAAAAACTGACTAATACCCAAGTTACGTATAAGGCAGTGGGTGTTGTAGCAATTAGCAATGCAAGATGCAATTAATGCATATCTGTCGGCTTTTGGTTATCTATTTTATAATCTGTCTCTCACATCTGGCTGTGACCTGACGGTAGTGGCTTTTGTGTCACTTAACATAGTTCGGTAATTGTATACAAGAAGTGTTCCTGGACAAATGCTTACGAAATTTTTCCTTCCCCCCTATTTTCGAGGGTGCTGGATATGAATCTGGCCATTTTTTCTATCAAATAACTTTCACTTCACACTACATAGATAGCTAATATTAATACCAATAGATGCTGCAACACTTCCTTTACACATATCATATATTAAACCGTCATAAAACCTATTAGAAACTTTCGATGTTTAGTTACTTCAAATGTATACAATGACTTGTAGTTGGCGTCGTCCATTGTAATCGTACGCCCTCCGTGTCGTTCGATGAAACTACATACATACAGAGAGGCTCAACAAGATAACTTTGAATATTAACAACTAAATACGCTGTTATTTTGAAGGATACTAATCTAACATAACCTAACTATAATAAGTAGACAGTCAGGTTAGGTTATGTTAGGTTACTATACTTCAAAATAACAGCGTATTTAGTTGTTAATATTCAAAATTAGCTTTTGGAGCCTCTCTGTATGTATGTATTTTCATCGAACGACACGGAGGGCGTACGATTACAATGGACGACGCCAACTACAAGTCATTGTATACATTTGAAGTAACTAAACATCGAAAGTTTCTAATAGGTTTTATGACGGTTTAATATATGATATGTGTAAAAGAAGTATTGTAGCATCTATTGGTATTAATATTAGCTATCTGTGTAGTGTGAAGTGAAAGTTATTTGATAGAAAAAATGGCCTCATGCGGAAAAGTGGAAAATTCATTTTCTCGAAAACCGTGTCCGAGCGGATAAAACTAAAGCCAGATTCGTCTCCAGCACCCTGGAAAATAGGGGGGAAGGAAAAGTTTCGTAAGCATTTGCCCAGAAACACTTCTCGTATACAATTACCCTTACCTTCAAGTAATCATTCTTCAGCACCTTGAAGATAGCTTCACATGTTTCGGGAATGATTTCACTTAACGATTGTTTCGATATAATTGTTGTGAATTCTATGTCCTTGTAACTTCTGCCAGTTGCCAAAAATCTTAAAGTTGCTGTTAGCCTTTCATGTGGTGATATCGCTGTTCTCATACAAGTATTTTCTTTGATGATATGCGGTGTCACTAATTCCAATAAGTAAGTATACGTGTCCATGTCCATTCTCACGTAGTTCCGCTAATCATTAGGTTCATCACGTAATTCACCAATAATCTAACATGGGAAAAGTCCCGCCTTTTTAGAAGCCATTTCCGCGGCCACTTTGAACGCCCGGTTCTTCTGAGATGTTCCAATCTTTTTTTTTTTTTAACAAGACAGCATGCAAAAATTGACCACAGTAGAACCTCCTCCATGACGATATTACACAAGACTGAGCGAAAAATATAAATATGACTGTACGTACGAGCAAAGAGACAGACTTTGCTCGTAGGACTGCACGTCTGGACGCTCAAAATTGCAACGTTTTCATTCCGTCTTAAGACTGCGCAGACTTAAAAGGTTGTGCAAAACGTAGCGTGTGGACCGGCTTTAAGAGTACGGTACTACGGTATCAATACTTTTCTTTTGATGCCTAGTATTTTAGTATCGATATTTCTTATTCGATACTAGTATTGGTATCGAAAAAGAAGGTTGGTATCGATAAATTATAATTATTCAAACAGACTCTGTGTTTGATTATGAATAATCATATTTTTCACAACGGAATTGAGTAAAATAACTACTAAGTTTTATACCACTATATTATAATGGTATAAAACTTAGTAGTTGTTTTACTCAATTCCGCTGTGAATTATGAACTACCACAGAGTAACGGCTACGTCAATCAATTTCATAATATTTTTATTTATCTGTGTCACAGAGAAATAAAAATATAATGATTTACCTTGCACTTATCATATGACTTCCATTTATTGGTATCGATACCGATACTCTTTTTTCACATATTGGTATCAATACTCTATGTACCACTATATACGAATTTTTAGAGATATTTTGACATTTTCTTTTTGATTTTATTGTTTATCCCTTAATTGTATAGAATTCTCCTTTCTCTAACAACACTATGAGTATCGATATGAGAAAATAGACATTTTATGTAAGTACCTAATTAAAAAAAAAAAAGGAAATGTTAGGATGTATATCTTAAATAACATTATGTTCTATGTTGTGGTATTACACATTACTTTACTGAAACAAAATTCAATTGGTAAGTGAGTTAAAATGCAAATAATTGCGAGAGGCTGGGTTGCCTACATATGTATAAACAGGAGAGAAACAGTTATTAGGTTGGGGGTCTAATCACTTTCTTTATTTTATTATCGTTTTCTATTACGCTCTTACTCACTGAGAAAGATTTCCTGATCCTGATCAGTAAAGAGAGTATAAAATGGATAAAACAAAGAGAGAAAGAGACCACCCCTTTATACCTGAAAAATATCCATTTGAGTACGAGTACTCACAAGTATCGATACTTTTGTTTCGATACTTTACTGATATCGATACTTTCATTTGAGGACTGAACCAAGTACTGGTATCGATACTTTACCGGTATCGGATTTGATTTAGTTATAGCAGTTGGCAATGTATTAGTTTTATCCCCAAAAGTGATCATGTCCTTGTTTAATTGGATTAACTGTTATAAGACGAAAAAAATAGCATCTGCTCCATCCATTATGTATGAAAAAGATAGATATAAAAATAATATCCTTGATCTGGAAATGCGAATTATTTTTATAAAATAGGATTTGTTAGTCTGTAGTGTTGGTAACAATATCTTGCACGTGTTCAGTCGAAAATATACCTCCGCACTCCGCACTACGCAGTCGCAGTTTTCAAATATCCAAGAAGACTAGAGAGTTCTCTAGTCTTCTTACAAATATCCATGTAGAATTTCGACATTTAAGTCATTTAACTTGCAGTAGAGATGGCAAGATTGGCAAGTTTAGTTCGTTTTGATGAACTAATTCTTTCAGTCTCATTCACTTGAACGATTCATTTGATTCAGTTATTTCAGTTTTGTGGGGAATTTGTTTATGGCTTAAAATAAGAAAGGGATGTTGATTTATAAAAGAAACGATTTTTATTAGTTTATGGCAGTGCGTTTATTAGGGTCACAGTAAATAATTTGATTCCTTTAAAAATGTACTTGTCATGGGAACTGCCGGCTGCATTTGTACATTTATTTCAGAATCAAGAAGAACTATGTTAAGTGACACAAAAGCCATTACCGTCAGGTCACAGCCAGATGTGAGAGACATTATAAAACAGATAACCGAAAACCGACAGATATGCATTAATTGCATATTGCATTACTAATTGCTACAACACCCACTGCCTTATACGTAACTTGGGTATTAGTCAGTTTTTAGAATTATTTTAGAACGTTTTATTTAAAGTGTTCACCGTTGTTGCTTAATTTTAATAAATTTATGTGTTGAAGTAGACATCTATGTTTATTTCACAGCCCTTAACGCAACAACAACAGTACGCCCTAGTGATACGAAACAATATCACAATTAAAAACATATACAAAACAAAAAAACCTATTTCGGCACTCTACATACATAACACATAAGTACAGCTTATTCTAATGTACGTGCCAGTATCATTAACAATGCCCTTTATGTTTAAATCGCCCATCTGTTCATGCCGATAGAGACAGACCTTCCACGAAATTGTACGTTTGCAAGTTTGCATCTTAGTGGCATACTTCAAAACAAACCATTCAATTAATTCATTGACTGACTCGAATCGTCCTAGTACCGAACTGAATTGTGAATACAAACACCGAATTACAAGAGTAATAGGAATTGGTTTTAGGTCCGTTTTCACTTGGGTTTAGTTCGCAAGTGAATTATTCTTTCATATAGAACTGAATGATTTATTTCATTCTGTGACGTGAATAGTTCAATTGAACTAGTTCGTTCGCGAACTACACATCTCTAACTTGCAGCCGTTGTTAACACGTGGTCTAAAAATTTCACTAACAGTTTTGACTGGCTTTTAACAAATAAAAATGGCAAATATTGATCATGTATTTGAAAAAATAAAGACATTTGGTAACATTAACGAGCAGTTTAGTTTTACCTTTGAGGTAAGTAAATTTTATATAGTTAACCCTACTTGCCTATTATTTTTGAAAAGAGTATAATAGATTATAGTGTCTTCAAATTAAGAAAATTGAGGGAAATTTTTTCTATAGCTAAGCGACCTATACAGAAAGTTGTGTCGGGGTTGTTTCAACATATTTTTGACCTAGCGCATGATAACAAAAGGGATGTTTTTTAGATATAGACATATATATTTGCGTTTTTGGCCGTTTTTTCGGTTTTTTGCGTTTTTCTGAAAAGCTATGCATTTTTGGAAAAATATGACGTGATTTGATGTAGATTTTGCGATTCTCCACGATTTTTGTTCTCTTCATTTTTTCGAAATTCTGCTTAGTTGCGCCGCTAGAGCGTGCTGAAGTATTTTTGAGCTCTTTCGATTTTAAGCAAAAACTATGCATTGTAGAGAAAAAAATCAAGAGATCAAAGTTTTGCCTATAAATAAAAAATAATGCTCTAGAGTGGTTTTTTCATTTGCACAAGAGTATTACAAAAAAAAAAAAAAAAGAAGAAAATGGTTTTCGCCCTCTAGTGGCAAAACCGTGCGATTTTGAAAAAATACAAAATAAAATGTGTCGGAAATTTTTATGTCTACAACTTTGATCTCTTGATATTTTTCTCTACAATGCATAGTTTTTGCTTACAATCGAAAAAGCTCAAAAATACTTCAGCGCGCTCTAGCGGCGCAACTAAGCAGAATTTCGAAAAAATGAAAAGAACAAAAATTGTGGAGAATCGCAAAATCTACAACATCAAATCAGGTCATATTTTTCCAAAAATGCATAGTTTTTCAGAAAAACGCAAAAAACCGAAAAAACGGCCAAAAACGCAAATATATGTATATAAAATTTTTTTATCATGCGCTAGGTGAAAAATATGTTGAAACAACCCTGACACAACTTTTCTCTATAGGTCGCTTAGCTGTAGAAAAAATTTCCCTAAATCAGTGATTTTTTGTCTAATTTGAAGGGACTATTAATAAAAAATATATCTCAATTGCAGGTTTTAGAAAAGAACAAAAATATAACTAAAGAAGAAAAGTGTGAACATCTTCTGTACTACATAGCAAATAATTTATTAATAGTTCCACAATACTTTGACAGTATATTTGAATATTTTTCTGCGGAATTACCAAAATTAATATGTGCAGCTTTATTTTCAAATAACGACAAGTATAACAGTTCTAGGAATATTTTTAATTCCATATTACTGAGTAACATAATCAAGAGAAGAAATGATTTTAAAGGGTACGTAGTTTTTTTTGTCTTAAAGTAGGGTCAGTGTG
Source organism: Rosalia funebris (assembly GCA_037954035.1). Taxonomy (NCBI): domain Eukaryota; kingdom Metazoa; phylum Arthropoda; class Insecta; order Coleoptera; family Cerambycidae; genus Rosalia; species Rosalia funebris. The sequence goes on along the minus strand of JAZFAV010000010.1, from coordinate 7,550,454 downwards.
GGTAATTGGAAACAGTTTTTGATATTTCATAATGTTCAAAGCATTTGAAGTTCATAAATAAATAGCTACTTTCATATTATCTTAAAATAAATGTTGTTAGCTATTACATGATAAGTCTGCAGTAAACTCCCCTAACGACGTTGACCATATGATACACAAAAAAATATATATTCCAGGTTTTCATTTACCCCAGGAAATTAACAGAAAAAACTTAAACCGGGGTAAAAAGAAATAAAGATCTTCTCTTCTATTAAACGTACTGCAAAACAGACTAGTGTAAAATGATACATTTTTAATATTTTACAGTTGAGTAAGGTAGCATGCTTTAACATGTATGTGTATCTAATTACCCCCAAATAAAAAAATATGTTTAACTTCAAGAATGTATTATGAAAATGTAATATAACAGTTTTTACATTTTTACATATCTACAGCTGTTCAAAGTATTCAGTTTATTTTGAAATTGGTAAAATATTCTTTCACCCTTCATAGAAATAGTTGGTTCGTGTGCTATACCAATAATTTGTTCAAATTTGATGAAACTCATCAGTCTCGTTTATGGCAAACTATTTGCAAGTACTATCCATACATTTCAGGGCTATAACTTTAACTTCATCCTGTTCCCGGTCTATATCTTCAATCACACAAAGATATCTGTATGTTGTTGTCAACCTTTTACCGCCCTTAAATTCAACTATCACAAATTTTCCCTGCTGAAGGTTATGGCTTTCTGCAGTTTTTAGTTCTTGTGGCTCTTTTTCTACCTTTTCATCCCATGGGTTGTCATCACTCTCAGCATAAGAGACTTCTACTTCATTTGCAGATGATGATGATCTACGTCTCTGATGTTTTTCCAGGTTCTTCTGAAACATCATTTATTTGAAAATTATTCTTAGTTATTGTAGTTCTAAATTAGCCGTCATTTTTTCATAATTTCTTTGTTCTTCCTTTTCCCTTCTCCTTTCTAAGGTTGCGCGCGCGAGCTTTTCTACTCTAAGAAAAACACTGGCAAACGATTTTAATTTTTATTAAATATTTCTTTCGTTACATACTGTTTCACCGCTAAAGTTATTGTGTTGTCTTAACGGCTATAATATTGAATTTATACGTATAGGTGACCTACCTCAAGTAAGCCGTTGAGATAGATCTGCAGCATAAGCAAATGTGCCCAAAACCTAACATTTAATAAGTTACTAATCTTAAATTTAACTGTCTTTAACGGTCTGTTGGATTTCTTAAAATTAATCGTGAAATAAACATAAATATACAAGGATATTAACCTAACTAATTACTCTGGGGTTTGGGATTTACATTTCCTCCCCCTTTTGACAAATTATAATGTCAATAAATTTAAATACAATTAATAAACACATAGAAATGTAATAGAGACATAGCAATATAGTTATATTCAGGCCGTAGTCTAAGATATATATTCTTGACGGATAACTGGTTCTTTCACAACCTCACTTATCACTATCACTAATACTAAGTTCGCCTTTGATGTCGGCGTTGTCGTTGATGGGCAGAACAGCCAGCTTCCGGACTGAACGAGTGTAGACCCCCTGGTTAGTTCTGACAGCAACTACCCGGATACGCCCATCAGGACCTGGAAATAGCTTATCGATGAGTCCTGTTTTCCATCTCATGGGCTGAAGATTGTCTTCACTTATAAGTACCAAGTCTCCTACCTTCAAGGACATATGATACCATTTCATTTTCATTTGATACCACTTCTGCCTTGGTTGCAGTTGTGTCGGTACTTCCTTATACCATCGTTTCCAGAAATGCTGTTGCAACTTCTGGACTCGCTGCCAATGACTTAATTTATTGTCTGCAATATTGCTGACATCATTTTCTGGGAGACACTGTGGATTTACCCCAATTAGGAAGTGAGAAGGAGTCAAAACAGAACAGTCAGATGGATCATTGGACAAAGGAGTCGAGGGTCGGGAATTGATAATGGACTTGATTTGAGTGGTCAGTGCAACAGCCTCCTCAAAGTTTAGCTTTACGCCCGTTACTACTCATTTAAAATGTTGCTTTGTTGAATGGACCATTCTTTCCCACAGTCCTCCGAAATTATGAGCTCTGGGCGGTATAAAATGCCACTCGATTTCCTGATTAAGTAAAAATTCTTTTACGTTACAAAATTTCCTATCCTTATAAGATTTGTTAATTTCATCAAGCTCTCGTTTGGCACCCACAAAGGTGGTAGCGTTATCACAATAAATAGTAGAAACTTTCCCACATTGGGACATGAATCGTTTCAAAGCGTTTATGAAACATTCTGATGTTAAATCACTTACCAACTCGAGGTGGATTGCTTTTGTAATCATACAGACAAACAGAGCAACCCATGCTTTAGTACTGTTTTGCTACATCTACTTCCTTGTTTTATGAAGATAGGACCCAAATAGTCTAGACCAACCTTTAGAAATGGTTTGCAAGGTACGAGCCTATCACGAGGCAAATCGCCCATTTTTTGATCTGTTAATTTGGGATAGGATTTAAAGCACGAAATGCAGGAATGAATTGATTTTCTAACATCCCTACCCCTAATAATCCAATATTTTTCTCTCAGAGATGTGTGAAGCAGTGAAATGTGTTCCTGTTTCACAATCAATTGGGTAACATGATTTTTTGGTGGCAATATAATTGGAAATTTCCTATCAAATATGAGCGGTGCAGTACGCAACCTTCCACCAACCCTAATCAAATCGTTACTATCCAAAAATGGATCTAGTGAACTCAGAACTTCTGAGTTCTTTAAATTTACATTTACAGTACTATTGTTAAACTAGTCAGTTGCAAAAAGTGTAAATGCGGTGCCGTTGAATGTTTTTTATATTATTTTTTATGACTTGATAATGTAATTTTTGATATATATATATATATATATATATATATATATATATATATATATATATATATATATATATATATCAATAAATATATATAAAAATAAAAAATATTTCTTGACGAATATTCTTGGAGATTTAGTCAGTTTCTAATGAAAACAGTTGGGTTTTATCTAGAGAAATATTGTGTTTTAGGTTTTCATGTGTATATCTTCTAGGGTAGTCTAAGTGGTCTTCTGTTTTTTAGTAATTTTCTGACCTTTTATTATCTTCCACCTACAATAATGTATAAAATATTATGCAATATTATGAAATATTTTTAATGAATTACAAATTTAATACCAACGTTTTCTCTTAGTTATATTAATGAACTCTAAATTTTATTCCTGAGTTTATTCCTATTGCTTTTTGTAACTCCAGTAAATATCAATACAATGAATAGAATATATATATTTTTATATCTGCTGTGAATAATTTATATGAAGTATTCGATTATGAGGGTGCAAGGAATTGAGTTTAAATGCAAAACTTAAAGTTAATGAAAATTAAAGAAAGTTGAACTAAACCATTTAACTTGGGCGTTTCAAGTTTATTGATTAAGTTTTGTTGCTTTACTCTTATAAAAATATAAATACATTTCTTTTTTACAGCTATGCATTGAGATACTTCAGTCTGCCCAAAAATCCTTCACCTTTTGAGAATGATGGAATATATCCATCCAAAAGGCATAAAATAAGGGATGATATTCAAATAAATGACTTAGATATTGTTGAAAGCTGTTATTTTCTGTTAAAAAGTAATCCCGATTTTTTTCGGAATAAGTGGAATTGGTCAGTTTTCATTAAAAAATATTTAAATCATGATGATGTAAAAGTTAAATGGTATGTAAAAATAAATATTTTGGAGATCAGCCATATAAATGTTCTTTTATTTTTAGGGTGGCTTGTCATACTTTAAGTATTTTATTAGGAATGAGTGAAATTAAGTTAAATGAGTTTATTTGTACAAAAATTACTTCTGAAATAAATAGACAGTTCTCTTGTATTTTTAACCGAAATACAACACTAATAGTATACAACAATATTTCTCCACCTCTAGACCAACTACCAATTGTTGTGACATCAAAAAGAGTTACTGAACAAGTTACTAATGTATCAGGGATATACATTCCAGTTATTCAAAATATAACCAAGCTTAGTGAAAACCTATTAGTTGAAGTCACTTCTACTTACAATAATTTACGTAAAATTGCTTTGGGTTTAACTTCACACAAAGCGATATGTCTACAGGGTCCTGTTGGATCTGGCAAGACTAGTTTGGTAGAATATCTAGCACATAAAACTGGCAGAGAGTTAGGCGAAAATTTTATCAAGGTTCAGCTGGGTGACCAGACAGACAGCAAAATGTTATTAGGGACTTATCGATGCACAGACGTACCTGGGGAATTTGTGTGGCAACCAGGTGTATTAACCCAAGTAAGTATTGTGTACATATGTACATGGGCAAAATATTAGTTTTAAATAAGTTTCATCAAAACCGTTGTCTTAGGTGCAAATATATAAAATAATGTCACCATGTATTAATTTTAGGCTGTCTTAGAGGGTAATTGGCTTCTATTAGAAGACATTGATTCTGCTAGTATGGATATTGCATCAGTATTAAGTAGTTTATTGGAGAACAGTTCCCTTAGTGTTCCTGGCTATAGAGATTCTGTTTCCGTTACACCCGGGTTTCAATTATTTGTAACACAAAGGTATTGTAGAAGTCATATTATAAAAAAGGCATTCTATGGCTTGAACAACGTTTTATGCAGCATATTAGAACAGTTTGAACTAAATTCAATATTTTTAATAGTGTGTATGTATCATTGAGTAATATTCTTGGATATTACATATATATTTTTGTGATAGAATGTGTAGACAATCTCTTTCTGATTATCATGATATAACATGTTCTACATTTATTTTGTAAATAAAGGTTAAAACTAAATTATAAATGTTTAATGATGAAGATTCTGTGTGCAAGGAAAATCCTAAGTGCTAATATAGTAAAAATAATTAGAATATGAGAAATATCATTCATAAACACTATAATGTAATTGAGAATGTACCGATTAACAAAAAGTAAAGCTGACTAGAAAATACCAGTATAGTACGAGAACAATTGAAACAAAGTAACAAAACATAAGAGTAAATTAAAAATTTGAAATTATCACCTTTCTATCACTGTAAAAGATTGAGAGTAGCCATCCATACATTACATAAAACATTAGGATCTATCGTTCTTATATGGTATCATATCCCTTCCTTCAGTTCATTCAGATTTTTCAGTTTTGTAATATAAACTTTACTTTTCAAGTATCTTTCAAAACAGAGTTATTCTTCGACCAACCTACTGCTCAGGAAAATTTTGTCTGAATAAATATTTTGGAGATTTTTTGCATAATGCAAAATACTCCACCTTGCTGAAGGCAAGTGCCTGTTATTGCGATTTAATTCCACTAAATCATGATAGGAAGAGCCAACATCGAAGGATCAAAAAAGAGAAAATCCTTTTCCTATTTTCAAACTATCAGAAATATTGAATTTATTCTTGACCTTTCTAATGTGCTGTATACTTGTTAACTTTTCTGCAGGTCAAGTAGTAATAAATAATTTTGTCTTATAGGTTTATATCAACAATTACTGGTCATCATAAGAAGCACTCAAATTCGATAGCACTACTAGAAAAGTATCTTCTTCAAATTAATATTGACCCATTGACTTCTGAGGATTTAAAAAATATCTTGGATGTTAGATACACTGCATTTCACACTATAACAGACAGAATGATTAATGTGTTTTTGCTGTTTTCCCAAAATTCCAATGAATCTAAAATAGTTTCCATTCCGAGACATGGCAGATTTATAGCAACTAGAGATTTCTTTAAATGGTGTACAAGATCTATTATAGATTTTGATGTGAAGAGTCAATCTAGTGCTTTGAAAGTCTTGCAAGAGGCCATTGATGTGTTCTGCTGTTCATATGCAAATTCTGAAGAGGCATTAGATTTAGCAAGACGGATAAGTACTCACCTAGGGATAATAAATCAAAAAGCGGAATATTTCTTTAACGTCTACAAACCAAATATGAAATTAACCTCAGATAGTCTTATTGTGGGCAGGGGACTTTTACAGAGACAAAATAATCAATATACGAAGCAAGTAAAATTTTCCTTTACTAGACCTGCAGCAGTTTTATTGGAAAGAATTATGTGTTGTGTTAATTTAAAAGAACCAGTTTTATTAGTAGGAGAAACTGGTACTGGTAAAACATCTTCTGTGCAGTATTTAGCACATACTATAGGTCAGAATTTAATAGTTATAAATATGAATCAACAGTCAGATTCGGCTGATTTATTGGGAGGATTTAAACCAGTCGATTTAAAGTTTATTATAGCTCCAATCCGGAGAGAATTTGAACATATTTTTTGTGATTATTTCAAAGTTGAACCAAACAAGAAGTATTTGGCTAACATCGCATTATGTTTTAACACACAGAGATGGACTGATTTAGTGAAACTTATGAATAGAAGCTACAAAGCAGCCATAAATCGTTTGACAAAATCTCTAGTAGACCATAAGCCAGACCAGAGTAAGAAAGTTACACTGGTAGATAAACAAAATACTGATAAATATGAAAAAGATAAAGAATTTTTGACTCGTTGGACTACATTTGGAGAAAAACTGCAAAAGTTAGAGATGCAGTTGAAACAAAAAAATGCACTAGCATTTGCTTTTATTGAAGGGAGTTTAGTAAAAGCAGTAGAAAAGGGCCACTGGGTGTTACTGGATGAAATAAATTTAGCAAACGCAGAAACGCTAGAGTGTCTCTCAGGGCTCTTGGAAGGTTCAGAGGGCTCATTGTGTCTATTAGAGAGGGGCGATAAGAAGCATATTGAGCGCCATCCTAATTTTACTTTGTTTGCCTGTATGAATCCATCAACAGATGTAGGTAAAAAAGATTTGCCAGCAGGTTTACGTAATCGTTTTACAGAATTCTTTGTCGATGAATTAAACGAGAAAAATGATTTGTTGCTGCTGGTTAATAATTATTTAGAAGCAATGTCATTGAAGGGAAAAGATTTAGAAAGAATTGTCGATTTATATCTGAAAGTTAGGAAGGAAGCAGTCTCTACATTATCTGATGGATTAGGACATAAGCCACATTTTTCTCTTCGATCTTTGTGCCGAGCGTTGGTAGTAGCTTCTAAAAATCCATGTGGCATGTTTAAGAAAAGTCTTTATGAAGCCTTTTCCTTAAGTTTTTTAACTCAACTAGATACTATTTCGTATCAAATTGTTGAAAAACTGATTGCAAGGTATTTATTTTCTTGTATTTTAAATGTGCAATAATCAGACATTAATAACATTTTCAGCTATTTAATTGGTGATGAAAAATCCGTTAAAGCCGTGAAGAAGCAACCTATACCAGTCCCAGAAGACAATCCTGATGAATATTTACAATTTGAGGGTTATTGGGTAAAGAAAGGGTTTTTAGAGCCTATCCCCCCTGGGGAATACGTATTAACTGACTCTGTGCGAAGGAATTTGAGAGACTTGGTTAGAGTAGTATCTATTGGAAAACTACCAGTTTTATTACAGGTATATTTTTATTATTTGAAACTTTACAGTGAACTTATTATTTTTATATAAATAATGTGACCGTAATAGATAAATTGTATGTATTTTTGGAACATTTAAAATTTTCCTTAGGAATTATTATTTTGGATAAACAAAATATTGAAGTAGAATTCGTTAGGTAAGATGAACAAAAAATGTAGTTATGGAATGAAAAAATAATTAACAAATAATTAATAATTCATTTCAATAATGGTAGTTCCCAAATATGATAAACAATATACATTGTTAAGAATTGAAATTCATTATATAAAGTAATTTAGTATAATGTTAAATTATCAATAGTATTTAAACAAACTTACAAAATAGTAAATAAACATTCTTATCTTCTCTTCTACTGAAGTTGTTAGTTTTAGGGTGATTAACTCTTCCCTACTTTCAAAGACCACTGTTGAAGTAAATAATTGTCACTGAATTTGAGCAACAACAAAATTAAAATTAAATGCTAATTTGGTAGTTTTTATTTATTTATTTTTTAATTTGTATTGGTATTAAAATTCAAATTATATAATACACTAAAGAGATAAAAAAAAACAGCGACTGGGAAAAGTTATAAATTATAATAATGGGTTTTGATTGCAATTAATAGTATTTCAATATAAATTGTTGTATATATTATATGTATGTGTATGTTGTATGTAATATATATATATATATATATATATATATATATATATATATATATATATATATATATATATATATATATATATATATATATATATAATAAAATACTTTGAAAAAGCACATATATGAGTGAGCATGTAAAGCAAGTAACATATTTAAAAATAAATTGACACTAAACTATCTTTAAAGCATTACTTTCTCTTTTACATTAATAATTTCTACCTAAAATATATGATTTATAATACTTCCCAAATTTTTATATGAACTTTGTGAAATTTTTACTCTACGATTATTTTATTAATCTTACATTTAGCAAGATTAAAACAGAAACTGGCAGTACTTCACCAATCTTTTATATTCCATGTTGATAGATAATTTTGGTATTCTTTAAAAATTATGATAATGAAATACATTATATTAATGTGAAAAATGAATTTTATTTTGAAATTAGAAATGGCTGCACATCTGCAAAGCTTCTTTACTAAGCTTGCATTCGTTTGCCCTAGAATCTGCCTGTCTTTAATCAAGAAGATAAAATATAGCAAAGAGCTACTTCTTAAAACTTGTAGGTACATTTATTATCTATATGAAAACGAAATTCAAATAATATGATAAAAGCAAACTATAAAAATCAATATTATTTAAAGATTTTATTTATACTCATATAATATAGTGGATCAGCTGATAATATTTAAAAAAATATTAATGAAAGATGTATGATGTTAATTAGTCATGGAATTATTACAAATTTAATGAACTGCATTATAGTCAATTAAATGTGACATAATTATTTTATTACAAAGCTGTTAGTTATCATTATCATCAATAATATCTATTACTCGTCACAATGTTAATTTAATATGAATATAGAAAAATGTCATAAGTATTTGATTTTAGGGCGATACCTCTGTTGGTAAAACTAGTCTGATCACATATCTAGCCAAATCTAGTGGTAACAAATGTGTTCGTATCAATAACCATGAACACACCGACCTTCAAGAATACATTGGTTCGTATATGGCTGATATCACGGGCAAATTGGTTTTTAGAGAGGGCCTTCTAGTAGAAGCAATGAGAAAAGGCCACTGGATAATATTAGACGAACTTAATTTAGCTCCTACAGATGTCCTAGAAGCCTTAAATCGGGTTCTGGATGATAACCGTGAACTTTTCATTCCAGAAACTCAAGAGACTGTGAAAGCTGATGCCAATTTTATGCTTTTTGCAACACAGAACCCACCGGGTGCTTATGGTGGTCGCAAAATGTTATCTAGAGCTTTCAGGAATAGATTTGTAGAGTTGCACTTTAATGAAATACTCTCTGCCGAACTAGAGTTTATTTTACATAAGAGATGTGAAATGGCTCCCAGTTATGCAAAAAAGATGGTAAACGTAATGACAGATCTTCAGGTAAGTAATAGTAATAAGGTGAAGGGGATGCTTTATGGACCCTTTTTTTGTAGATGAGGCGTAGAGGATCTGCAGCCTTTGCTGGAAAACAAGGATTTATTACATTAAGAGACTTATTTAGATGGGGTGAGAGATATAGACTTGCACAGTACACCAATAAACTTTACGATTGGGATCAACACTTGGCAGATGAAGGGTATCTTGTACTTGCTGGTAGGGTGAGAAAAATCGAAGAAAAACTAGAAATTGTTGAAGTTCTACAAAAACATTGGAAACGTGAAGTTAAGCCAGAAAGTTTATTTAGTTGTAAGTAATTTTTTGATAGCAATCTGATGGAATTATTTTATTTGCACATTTGCTTTATAGTATCTGATAATACTTCATCTGTGACAAGACATATTTTGGAGAGGATAGAAGAGAATCGATCAAAGTATAGAAATATCGTGTGGACATTTAATATGAGGCAATTGGCAGTACTTGTTGCCAAAGCCCTAGAATTTAAGGAACCAGTTCTCTTAGTTGGTGAAACTGGAGGAGGAAAAACAACGGTGTGTAAATTAATTGCTGAAAATAATGGCCAGGAATTGATTACAGTAAACTGTCACATGCATACTGAGAGTAGCGATTTTATTGGAGGTTTGCGACCTGTGCGGGATCATTCCGTAAGTATATTTTTATTTCATCAAAATTTCATAATAGATGTGTAGAAGTATGATGGAAGTATAAAGTTCTACTACAGTGTTTATCTTTAAAAGTGTTATAAATAAAGTTTCTTATATTTGAATGTGTAAGATATGATCAGAAGGTATGATCAACTATGATCAGAATTTTTAACAAATTACTTTTGATTAAATTGTAATTAAATCTTAATTATTACTATACATTTCAGTTACAGCAGAAGTGTAGCTGATATGTAAAAAAATTAACATTGTCAAATTCAACTTATTTTGTTAAATCCTATGGTATTTAACTGGTCTGGCAAAAATTCATTGGCTACACACATAAAGGTGTTCTTTTCTTTTTAATTGACTGCCATTTTATAAAGGATTGCAACTTTATTTTCTACATTACAATACTTACTAGAGCGGTTTAATAATAAAAAAATGCAGGTTTGTGTACTTGATGCTATATTTAATCTATAGTTTATATGAATAATAGTCTGGAAGCTGCAACAGATTTAACAATTAAAGTAGAATGTAACTTATAATTTTTTTTATTCACATTGATGTATGTATCTTGCTATATATGTAAATTCTGTTCAAGTAGTTCGTTCCACTATTTTTTATGTTTCGTTTATTTTAACACGATGAATTTTGATTCTCTTGACTTGACAAATTTCTATATCTATTTATTTCTAATAATTTTCTTTACAGCAAGAATTTGCTTTATCATTTTTGCTAATATCGTAATTAGAAAATATACATTTTTTTATGTAGTGGGCCTAACTAATAGATAATTAAAAAATATGTATTTTAAAGAATTATTTTAAAAAAAGTTTAAGTTTATACACATTTTTTTTTTGTATATACACAAAACATTTTTTTTTTCACGTTCTATTAAGTATAATTTTTATATTAAGTATAATCTATAATTTAGATTTGCTAGAAGATTTTTAATAAGGTTTACAAAAAAATCAAAGCTGTTTGAATTTATTTGTTGAAATATTTATTATCCAAGCTATGTGGAACTTAAACAGTTTACCAGATTGATCTAAGATATGGCCAAATATCTAGTAAAATCTAAAATTTACCTTCAACCACAATAAGTTTTTAAGCAAAGTATTATTTCTTAATGTGCCACTTTCTTATAAATCATTTGTTTAGTATATTTTTTCCAATGTTTGTGAGTTTAGCAGTTTATTAGTAGTACACTCAATTTATAAAAGATGTATTAGTTGGGTGTTATTTTAATAAAATATAGCATAATTCCAGCTTAACATTCTCTTAATACAATAATTTTCTGTTTACTTATTATAAATGATATGGATATTTTTCAATTTATTCAAAGTTACTAAATATAATGGTTATCTTTACACATAGTAGTAGTTATTAATAATTATTACTGATAAATATACTTCTTTTAATATTTCTGTTACGTAACTTTTATATCCTTTAGAGTGAAGATTCTACCAGATTATTTGAATGGGTTGATGGACCATTACTTCATGCTATGACTAATGGACATGTATTTTTGGCTGATGAAATTTCTTTAGCTGACGATAGTGTTTTAGAGAGGCTAAATTCATTATTAGGTAAAGTAATAAAAGAAGAATAATGCATCATAAAAAAAAAAAAAAAAACACTCTTTTACCATTTATTTAAATATATGAAATTTTTAGAACCCGAAAGATTTCTATTGCTTGCTGAAAAAGGAATAGATATTAATAATACTGAAAATTCTGAACTGGTTGTGGCCAATGCTAATTTCTTCTTTATCGGTACAATGAATCCTGGTGGCGATTTTGGTAAAAAGGAATTATCACCAGCTCTTAGAAATAGATTTACAGAGATTTGGTGTGAGTCTTGTACACACAGGGATGATCTAGTTAGCATTATTGAACACAACATTAAACCGGGTTTGTCGCTCGGAAATCAGCAAGATGGATCCAGTGGAATAGGAAATAGTATTATGGACTTCATTGAGTGGTTTAAGAAGTCAGAAATAGGAAAAAGGTAATGGTTTTTTGAAAATTAATTTTAATCGAAACATTCTAAGTCAATCAAATGGACCGACTTACCATCTTAAGTTGTCATATCACATGTAATGGGTTAAACAAGAGCATCGGCCTGCCTACTCTTAGAGCCCACCACTTGTATGTCATAAATTTTTTTTAATCTGATGCAGTCAACTATTATTCATAGAATGAGATTTAGTGTGTACAATAATAGACCAATGTAATAATGCAACAACATTTTATTTTAGGTTCACAATAAGTATTCGAGACATTTTAACATGGGTAAATTTTCTGAACACCTGCTCCGATAAATTAGATAGCACAGAGAGTTATCTCCATGGTGCATCTTTAACATTTTTGGACAGTTTGGGATCAGGTCTTACAAGTACAGAAAGGTAAGTGCTAAAAGGCAACTCTCAATTCAGTTAACTTCCTTATATCTATAATTTGTTAATGACTTTTATAAAATTATTTAGACTTTTTTTGTTCTTTATATGCTTTAATGTGAGCATATTTAATAATATAATAATAGTTTTTTAAAACAAGAAAAGCTTAGTTATTGTATTGTAAACTTATTGTCATATTTTAGTTTGAAGACTTTAGATAAGTTCAGAGAGGAATGCCATCGATTTTTAATAAATCAAGTTAATTTATTAATGCACACTACACCTTCCATTGCAACAACCAATTTCACTGTAGAAGTGATAGATAACAAATTTGGCATTAAGCCATTTTATATTAACATGGGCACGGAAAAAGCTGAAGGGAATACCTTTTCATTTAATTCTCCAACTACTGCATTTAATACGGTACGACTTCTAAGAGGGATGCAGTTAAATAAAGCAATTCTATTGGAGGGTAGCCCGGGTGTGGGCAAAACTAGCTTAATAACAGCATTAGCCAAGTATACGGGGCATAACATCTTCAGAGTTAATCTCTCAGATCAAACGGTAATATCTGAATTGGTGATAATTTTTTGATCTTTAGTTTGTATTTTTTAGGATATATCTGATCTGTTTGGTGCCGATTTGCCAGTTGAAGAAGGAATTGGTGGTCAATTTTCGTGGAGAGATGGCCCATTACTGCAGGCTTTGAGAGATGGAAGTTGGATTCTCTTAGATGAGTTGAACTTGGCATCACAGTCTGTACTTGAGGGGCTTAACCCCTGCTTAGATCATAGAGGGGAAATATTTATCCCAGAGTTGGGAAAAACCTTTTATGTCAAACCAGGTTTGTTTGTAAATTGTAAAATTTTAACAGCATCTATTGTGTGTATATTTTTTAGGAACAAAGTTTTTTGCATGTCAAAATCCTTTGAGGCAAGGTGGGTCTAGGAGAGGATTGCCTAAATCATTCCTCAATAGATTTATCCAGGTCTATGTTAATTCCTTGACAGACAAGGATTTACATTACATATTGTTAAATCAATTCACAAATTTACCGCAAGAAGTTTTATCAAAAATGATCGAGTTCAATTCTCGAATAATAAGGGAACTCGATAATCACTCCTTTGGTAATAAAGGTGCTCCATGGGAGTGTAACTTGCGTGATTTAGTAAGATGGTGTGAGGCCATGAATTACCACTATAATGTTAATCCAAGTCTTGAGAGGAAATACCAACCTGAAAGTATGATAGAGTTGGTTTATGGATACCGTATGCGAACATTAACAGATCAAGAAAAGGTAAAGCAGATGTTCAAGGACGTGTTTCGGTGTAAAGTACGTGGAACTGGACCTATAGTTTATGTGAACACATCGAGTGTTTATATTGGTGATGTACGAATTGACAGAAATGTGAGTGGCGTTAATACGAATGTTTTAAGGCAAGACAAAACTTGTTTAGTGCTTCGGGCTCAATTACCCATTTTAAGAAGTTTAGCTTACTGTGTAAACTTAAACTGGATGTGTATTTTGGTAAGTCTTTGATAATTAATAAAAGCTAATTGTTTGACTTCTACTCTAAAAGTAGATAACCCGTTTATTTTTCAAATATTGTATTTAATTCAATAATTTTAGATTAATATAATATTTTTCCAAACAATAACAAAAATTAGATTTTCTTGGAGATTGGTTTTTGATTGATTGGAGATTGATTTGAAGAATAACGTCTCGTAGGTCATAGGACCTCCTTCTTCATCGCGCAGTCATTTCACTACACTTTCTATCACTAATATCAAAGTTTCTACTAGTATTGCTCGAATTTCGTTTCTAATGTTTTTCAGTTTCAGAAACATCCGCGGTTTAGTTCTGTATTCTCTCTCTTTTAAATAGCCCCAGAGAAAGAAATCTGGCGCCGTTAAATCGGGCGATCTTGAAGGCCTGTTTAGGTCGCAAGTCTAGGTCACGATTTTGAGAAATTATTCTGTTAGGAAACACAGTTCTTAAAAAGGGCTAGTCTGGCAGTGTTGCATGTTGCACCGTCCATAACTGTTTGATGAAACCATAGCTTGTTGGGGTTCTGTAAAATTGCAAATAAAAATTCTCTAATCATTATTTGGTAATCCTCATTGTGTTGCTTTCATTATCCTCAAAAAAGTATGGTACAATCAGTTTATCTGAAGTCATTCCACACCAAACAGTTACACGAATTGATTACAGCTCTTTCTCTTGAATTATTCCAGGATTTTCAGTGGCCCAGAATCGCATATTCTATTTCTTAACATGTCCGTTCAGATGAAAGTGTGCTTCGTCACTCATAATTAATTGATGAATAAAATTAAGATTTTCTGCCGCTAATTGTTTGTGATTATTTTGTGGTTGTAATATTTTGTGGCTGAGAGAAAAAGTGAAAATCAAGTTTCAATATCTGTCTCAGGCCAGTCCTGGTCAATTTCCAATCCATGTGGTCGTCTTCTGGTTGAACTTGAGGGATCGTCATCTAGATTCTCCCATTCCACCTGTTTTAGAGCCGATCTCTCACACTTTCCGTGTATTCAAACTCAGCGACATCACGAATTGTTTTTTTAGTGGGCGAATCTCTCGTATTAAAATGTGCACGATGTGTTACAATTATAGACTTCTGACTTAGAAAATAAAATTCCACAATTTTTTTGCCTTGGGGAATTGATAGTTGCTCAGTTATAAATTTTCCAAGTTTTCTTTACAATTTTGAAACAAAATGGAAACGATTAAGAAATAAGAAAGAGAAGTAGAAGCAATTAAAATGGATTACCTAATTTTGACCGACCCTTTATATGTATATTTTTTGTAGCTTTAATTTTTGGAATTTTGAAGACCAAGTAGTTATGTAATAAATATACTGAACCATTTTTGGTTTGGAAATTGTGTTTCTTGAAGCTATTAATAAAAAGAAAATCATATTTGTCCGATCTTGTGAAATTTTTTTGGCAACATTTAGTTTTATTTATTAGTTTTTTATTGTACTCATGTACCGGTAATATATATATATATTTGTTTTAATTCTCTTCAAAAAGTTGTGTTTATTGAAGCCATTAATAAAAGAAATTGTATTTTTCCAAAATTGTATTTTTTTTTTTGGCAACATTTAGTTTTATTTATTAGTTTATTGTATTGATCTACCGGTAATATTTTTTTCCAATTCTCTTCAAATCGTTACAGTCTTACTTTTATATTCCTTGAAAATAATAGTAAAAAAAAAGATGCATATAAAACCCATTTATATGCGAGAAAAGGCCTTTCAACTTCTATTCTATCGAAATTTGTATAAATATCTTTAAAAAATTATGTTGACACATTTTCCAGGAACGGAACCTGCAAAATATGTAAATGTCACAAGTAAAAATAATAAAGGATGTATTATTTTTGGTTGGGTTTTACTTCATCACTATTTACTTTGAAATACGATTGCTTAACTTATATAACATTACTTTAATAATTTAGTATTAAGTTAAAGTCAAGTCAGATACTTTATATAACACCACAAATATAAACATACAAAATATGGGATTATTAATTAACACCATTGAAACATAAACGAAAGTCAGGCCTGTTTGGCAGTTACCGTGCTCGACTTTTTGAAACATAATAACTTATGAACTTATATTCACAAACATGTCTTGATATTAGACTTACAATTAAATATTTTTAGTACAATTGAGTTTCACAACAGTGAAATTCCTGGGCAATTTTGGTGGATAACTATAAGAAATTAATTGGTATTACAAGGGTATTATGGGAACTATATGGGAAATTATGCAAATTATTTTTGAATAATTTTGAATTGTATAATTGTATATTATAAAATCATCGGCTTTCATTAAACACCGAACCATGTGTAAACATCTAAAGCGAACCCTACACAGTCAGTAATACTGTCATTCCTAAGGAACAGTAATACTGTCAGTATTTCCATCAGTATTGTCCTAGTAGTCTAGCAGCAATGAACATTTCCATGTATTCCTTTTGAAGTAAGCCCTTCTCATCTTCAACTAATTTACTCTGTGATAAATCGTCGTCCATGTTTTGAAAGAATATAATAACAAAAATAAGCAAAACAGTACAAGCAAGACACAGGAGATGAGGTGTACACAATAACAAGTCACAAAATACTGAAGTACTGACGTGCAACACCCTACACGATCAGTAATACTGTCAGTATCACCTCGATTTTAGGGGCGCGGCCTAATACTGATGCGACGATATCAAAATATCTAGATGTTCATCAGTATTTTCATCATTCCATCACTATTGAACCTTCAATCACGATCAATAATTCTGTCAGTATTTGTGCATACTGACAGTATTACTGACCGTGTAGGGTCCGCTTAATACGCTTGTTGCTGTATTTAATTGTATTCTTTCCAATATAACGACAATTACAGATAACGTTTGTTCTCGCATTTCAAATAAAACTTATAAAAACACCGTGTGATAAGGAACTTTTAGCTCCCTATCCTGTGGTAACTATGATAATATAGTGATAGGAGAGACCTTCCTTAAGTTATTATGCCTTACCATAATTTAAGGATTCATTTGATGGTAACATTAACTCATTTTTTTATATATTTTTCAATTTTAAGAACCGGCGTAGGGTGAGATTCTGTCAATTGTCTAATCTTCAGCAATGCTCAAAGAAAACGCGTTGTTTTTTAAAGTATTATTAACTATATCTGAATTTATCCTGATAAAGTTTAAGGATTAAATGTTTCTTTTTTTTTTATTTATTTCTTGTATTAAATTGTTATTACTAAATTTGCCCACCGTGAATGCTGCAGCAGTAATGTTATGCTCGCGTAGACTTGAGATATTTGAATCTATATAGATATAAACAATTTAGCGTAATTCAGTATTGCCATCATGTTTGACTATCAACATATTATATAAATGTGGCAATACTTATATAAATTATTATAAGTTATATTGGTTATATTCGTATATGGTGCTGCCACTCATGAGGCAAGTGGGCAATTCTACTTATTATATTACAAGTTATTACCATTAAGAGAACATTCTAATATTAATTAATGTATTTATTTTTTCTATTTCAAGTAAATTAATAAATGACAAAAAATTTGCTATTTATATAAAAATGATTAACTTAGCAGAAGTCATATATAGAATTTATAACAGATGTATTATATATATTTTTCTAATCTAATATAAAACAAACATTTCTCGATTTTGTTAATGTGGCTTCTTATAACTTTGATCATTCGCAAAAAAAAAAAAAACGGTTCAATGAATCTATTTGAAAATTTGCAGGGCTACTGGGAATATAATAAGCAAAAAAAACCTGGCGACATCAGTCTTTTCCTCAATATTTACAAAGTGGCGGTAGTTTTTCAAAGTTAGAAAGTAATTTTTTTGTACTTTTTTCAAACTAATAGCGAGGTTAAAAATATTGTGCTTAAAAATGACATTCATCATTTATTCATCAGGGTTTATTCAAGTATTAAAAATTATACTTCCATTCGATATACGATTATTAGTTCCTGAGATATCGATGATCAAAGGCAAAGCATAATTTTACATTCAACATTTCTCAGTAACAAATGGTCGAACAGAGTCCGTTAAAAAAAAAAAAAACAAATTAAAGCTGAATAAACAGGCTAATCGACCTTTAATTAATTTAGCCCAAAAAAAATTTCGAGTCCAAGGATGCTCATAAAAAAAATTGTAAAATTTTTGTCTCGCAGCATTTCTTTGGATGGCGCAGTAACCGTAGAAAATATGTTTTGACAAAATATTTCAAAATTAGAAACTTCAAAATGGTTTTTCTCATCTCGATACGGCCATTTTTCATGAAGCTACAGCCTTTCAAAAATCACTGACAATTTTTTGTAATATTTTTGTTCCCTTAATCAAAACATGTTTGTAAAACATGAGTTAAAATAACACTATGGGTTAATTGAGTATAATTAACACTATGGATTTAATTTTTAAGTTAATTGAGGGATTGATAGAAACTATTTTTAACTATTTAATGTTTATTAACTATTTTTAATGTTTATTAATGTCTTAAAATATGTAAAAATATTCTCATAAGTTAAGCATATCATGTATCCTATTATTTTTGCAATTATCGTGTTGTAATTATATATTTTTTGTATTTTATATGTACCCTCTTGGGAATCGGTCAATTTTAAGTTTTATCAGATACGTTTAATTTAAATGAAACCTGGTTTCATATTTTGGACGAAATTTAGCAACATAATAAATAATAAATGAAACTTATATTTCTGTTAACATATTAATTTATAAATAAATTTATATCTATTTCAGGTTGGCAGTTCGGGTAGTGGAAAGAGTAGTGTAGTAAAAACTTTAGCTAGTCTCGCGGGAAAGACGCTAAAAACTTTGGCAGTAACATCTGCGATGGATACGACCGACATACTAGGAGGATTTGAACAGGTAAGTACTTCCATAGCTGGATACTTTAGTTGAATAATTTATATAAGTTCAAGTTAAGCTGGAAGGTAGCTTTTAAATGAAGTACCTACTGTTAAGAATAATAATAAACCGAGAAAGAGTTCGTACAATTTATTCCCTGAATTCACAAGTACACGTTTTACGCTCTGTCAGTTTACAAATATTCTCCCGGTCTAACTCGGACATCCAAGTCCCGTCATTGTTTATACTTGGAGACGACCGAGAGTCGGGCCTTAACATAAACATCTCGTGTATCGTTACACCGAATTAATACAGGCAATAATAAAAATTTTATTTCATAGAACATGTCCTCTCACACTATACATACGAGTATTTCACAGAACGATAATTTATAGCTATGAAAACCAAATAATGAACGAATTCGAAATTATTTTGCGGATAATTCGGGAAACAGTTTTAGAATTGCAAATTTGTGCGTAAATTTACCACATAAAACAATAAGAAGATATCTTAAGACGTACAATATATGAAATCATTTAAACAGAAATACGTCCTAGAATAAAAGCTTAAAATCTTCGATAAAAGCGATATTGAGAGGGGAATAATAAATTAGTATTTAACAAATAAACTGCACATTTTGTGTTAGATCAGATAACAAATTACTACATCACAATTAAAAATTTACCAATTTTACAAAAATTCCATAAATTACTGCTTTTGTAATAAAATATCGTAAAGGGGCATAAACAAAATATTTTTGTTTATACATTGACTTTTCATTGTTTGCCATAACTAGTGATAATTCGTTTTGTGTAATTTATGCGCAGGCTTCCCACAAAATACAATCGAAGTATTTCATTAAATCATATTTCCTAAGTATTCAAAATCCAGTAGCGTAGTCAGACTAGATATAAAAAAAATGGATTTTTTTGTGGGTTTTTAGCTTCTTCCTCAGGTCTTGACATTTTAAATCTTATTTTTAAACTGGTCAACAAATAAAAATTTTAGAGGAGTGCTCTGCTTTTAATAGATGAAAAAAATAACTACCGTTAAGAAAAGATAGCAGATATTTTTAATGACTAATGGTTTAATGCTTAATAAATTTAGTAAAGATATATTGGTCTCGCCTGAGTTCACCCGATGTCGGTTTCTTATCTGAACAGTTTGTGTGCCCTAACAAGTCGCCACTGCCTAATGGAGGATTGACGACGGGATATAATCTAATTTTAGATGCCATTTTAAATTCCGTCAAGTTGATGATGGCTCCAGCATCATCTTGAAATATTCACATTGCGACACGTTTTCATTAATTATTAAACTGAATTTGATACCGTTTTTATTTTTATCTCCATCTTAGTTAGACATCGCAAGTTCGCAAAAGGCGAAAGGATGAGGAAAGGGGTCTTCACTATATAATAACATTTAACTCGCTCAGCTTACCATAACTTACCATTAAAATTTATTATAATAATAATTATGTATTCATTAATTAATGAATATTATTTTGTATAATTTCAGACTGATTACAGCAGGCACTTAGATGAAATATCCAAGGAGACTGAAAAGATACTCCTAGAGACTCTCCAAGGATTACTGATTAATAGAAATACAGATGAGGCTTCAGAATTACTCATGCAATGGGAATCTTATCTGACTGTAAATGGTAAGTATTATTTCGATATCCATATTTCACAATATTTTCGGACAAAAGAAATAACTATTGATCAAATAGCATTCCTGATAACTAAAGCTGCCCACCGTCAGTGCTACAATAGCGGTATTAAATTTGAATCAATGTATGTACAAGGAATTCAGTTTAGCTTTACCGTCCCGCTTGACCACGACATTATTGATATTGATATTGATATTGATATTTATTCAAATGTTGTTTAATTTTTACACTTGTTTTTTGATTTGTGAAAGAATCGATCAAACCATTTAGGCAGTGCCTCCCTATAAAGCTAAGCGTTAGTTTTATCTATTTATAGAAATCACTGGAATCATTCAACTGTCACTATTTTTATTATTTTATTATATATTAATTGTTAAATAAAGAGCTTTTTAAAGTCAGATATTAATCCCAGTGACTTTACTGCAAAACTACGTAATTATAATTTAATAGCTCCATTAGTTACACTCATGAAGCGAGATATTCAAGTGTAAATCTCTGATTTCGTTCAAGCTGGATATATTTTTAAAGGATTAAACAAGAAGGAACACATACTGTTTATATGTTATTCTTAATGTTTAGAAGGAGAAAGGAATGTGAATAGTTACTGGCTAAAGATTCATTTTGTAAATTATCTCAAAAATGGAAACCAGGAGCTAATTAATCATTAGTATGCAAATCAAAAGCTAATCATTAGTATGAAGTTAGTGAAACTTGGTTATTATAGGAATGGCGGTTGGCAAAATGTTACCCCTTTTTTGTTACAAGTACCCTACAGATTAATCTATATGGGAATGTTTATTATATTCAGCAAATTTATGTTATAAATATTTTTTAAAGAAATAACGAAAATGTTGCTGCAATTTTAATGTAGATGATTTACGATATTTAATGTATATTTGTTGTATTTGAGTTTATTTAAATATTTTTTATTTTTCTTTCTTTGTAACTTTCTCCCTAATCATTAAATATAATGATTATATTATACATATAACGTTGTCATTAGAGATTAGAATGTAAGAATATATCAGCACTAAAAGCATATTATAACAATACATCTAGAGACTTCGAGATGACGATGACGCATTCGCCATTTCTTTAATAACTTTACTGGGCACTAATCGTAGCAGATTAAATTAAATAATTCATTGTGAAAATTTAGAAGAAATATTTATATTTGCTATTCCATTACGTCAAACTTGAACTTTGCGTAAAGCAATTTACGTCGAAATATCCCACTCTAATATTGCCTTCGTTAATAAAATCAAAATCAAATTATCGACTCTCAGACGAAAGCCCCAGTTTTACAGGCTCGTTTTTTCTGTAAGCTGTACAAATGTTTGAACAGTGTTTACCATAAAATGTTGTATTAAATTGAAATTGAAAACTTCAAAGTAACTTTGGAAATGCTAAGAGCGGCGCATGGTGGCTGCTATGAAGAAGTCTGTAGTTGTTGAATAGCATAAAAGGTTCGAAGAAGGACGGAAAAATGAATTGAATTTTCTGAACTGAATTTTCATAGGGAAACAGTAAGAGAGAACGACCGAAAATTTAGAAATGACAACAATTTCTGCGCAAAGCGATTCGGCAAAAATTCGGCATTTTTTATCTGCTCTTTTTGGGGTTTAGAGGGAGAAATGGAAGTGAATAGTTACTACCCAAAAATTCATTTTATAAATTACCTCAAAAATGGAAACGGATATAGGATATATTAGTTAGGGAGTTAGTGAAATTTGGTTACTATGGGAATGACGGTTGGAAAAATTTTATTTTTTTTGTAACAAGTACCCTACAGAATAACCTATGTGGGGATGTTTATTATATTCTACAATTTTTTTTAAGTGAATGACGGAAATACCGCTGGAATTTTAATTTATACAGATGTTTTGTTGTATTTAAGTTTATTCAAATATATTTTAGTGTTTCTCGCTTCTAATCATCAAATTTAACGATTATATCATACATGCTTATATATGTACCACGATTGTTAGAGATTAGAGTGTAAGGATACGAAAGCACTAAATGAATATTTAAACAAAGCATATCATAACAATATATCCAAAGACATTAAGGTGACAATAGCGCCTCCGCCATTTATTTAAAAACTTTACTATTGGCTTAAATAATTCACTGCTAAAGTTAAAAGAATTTATATTTGCTATTTTATTATGTCAGACTTGAGCTTGCTGAAGATCTGTATGAGATAGATTTAGTTAATATTATATAACATATACGAGCTTTAACAATAGAATTCCCCTTGTGACTCTTAGCTTTTCCCAAAAATTAAGTGATCCCGAAAACCAATATGAGTGACCAAAAATAAGTAGTTAACCACTTACACATTATACAGTGCGAATATAGAGTCCAACCTCGCCTCCTTAACTTAAAGTATAAAAATAATGTTTTTATTGACTGCATAATTAGGATTAATTAGCTCCATTAATTAGACTTACAAGGTAAGCTAATCAAGTGTAATTCTTCCATTTCGTTCAAACTCGATACATTGATAGATTAAACAATAAGGAACACCTGTCTTTTATCGGCTCTTTTTGAGATTTAAAGGGAGAAATAAAGGCGAATAATTATTACTCAAAATTACATTTTATAAATTATATCAAAAACGAAAACGGATAGGTCAAATGTGTGAATTGACAAAGTATTGCAGATTACCTAAGCTAATCATTAGTATTAAGTTAGTATGTGAAATTGGGTTACTATGGGAATGGCGATTGGAAAAATATTACCCCTTTTTTGTTACAAGTACCCTGCGTAATAATCTATGTGAGGATATGTATTGTATTCAACAAACTTTTTTTAAAGAAATTGCGGAAATGTTGCTATAATTTTAGTGTATATGGTTAATATGCTGTAATGTTAATGTATATGTTTTATTGTATTTTAGTTTACTCAAATATCTTTTAGTGCTTTTCCTTTCTCATCATATTTAAGAATTATAACGTACATGCTTTATACCACGATCCTTAGATTTTAGAGTGTAAGGATACAGAGACACTAAATATACATTTAAATAAGGTGTATTATAACAATACGTCCAAATACTTGAAAATGACAGTGGCGCCTCCGCCATTTCTTTAAAACTTTACTGGATAATATTAAATCGTAATAGATTAATTTAAATAATACTTGTATTTTCTATTTCATTACGTCAAACTTAAACTTGTTCAAAATCTGTGTGAAATAGATATGGTAAAAATTATATAGCATATAGGAGCTCTGACAATAGAATTCCCGAAATAGAATTACCGCATCACAATGAACAATTTACGTCGAAATAACTATCTCTACTATTGCCTTCATTAATAAAAACAAAATCAAATTATCGGCTTTCAAAGTATAGCCCCAGTTTTACACGCTCAGTTATTGTCGCTCGCAAAAATGTTTGAACAGCGTGTGATATAAAATTTTGTGATAAATTAAAATTAAAAAGTTCAAGTGAAGCTTTGGAAATGTTAAGAGCAGCAAATGGTGAGGGTGCTATGAAGAACCCGGCAGTAGTTGACTAGCATAGAAGGTTCAAAGAAGGCCAGGAAGATGATGGAAAGTATGGTTGTCCGAAAAATCATCGAACATGCGAGAATGTGGAAAAAATACACAAAGCCGATAGACGACTGAGTGAGTGGGTTATTGCAAAATAACTAAATTTAGATAGACAAAGAATAAGAAACATCGACTGAAGATTTAGAAATGAGAAAAAACCATTGCAGGCGATTCTGAAAATGTGTACTGTACAAAAGTAGTGACAACCTGGTATTTTATTTGGATATTTTTCATAAACTGGAACGTCTTCCAACATTTCATGTTCGGGAAACCATTAACTTAAATTTTTTTACATATGGATTTTTTTTAGTGATTTTGAATATATTTTTTATTGTAAATTCGCCTATTTATTACACATATTAAAGCTTAAAATATATTTTTCTGTAGTTATAGTCTAAGATTTATGATAAAAATAAATTATCTAGTATGTAATGGATAACAAGTCAACAAAACAAATTATGTAATAATAAATAATTAATTACATATACCAAGAGCAGACTTTCAAAAAGCGTTAAGTCCAATTTTTGAAAATCCCTCAAAAAATACATCATTGCGTTTTATATTGCCATATAGACCAAGCTGACGAGTCCTGAACATCCAAACGAAATTAAAACGCCTAACAAATTATTGTAATATTTCATCGACTTTCAAAAGGCATTTACTACACACACATTGGACAAACGAAAGGAGTTTAGTGCTGTCTGACGCAATTACCGCTATTTGGATGTCATTTTCGCTTGACAGTTCTGTTAGTTGTTGAAAAGTTTCTTCCTTGTTAACACGTGCAAAAGTGATAGTCGTTAAAAGGCGTTTAATTAAAGTTGTTTAGTACAAAGTGGATGAAGAACATGTTGTTGGAGACACGGATGGGGGTATAAGGAAAAGGAGACGGAACAAGACTGTTAGAGAAAAAAAAATTGAAAAGAGAGAAATTGTAACTTGGATTGTTAGATTATGTATTGTTTGATATAGACTGCCTGTATTGTAGATATGAAAACAAGGCGAGCTCTATAATATTAAAATACTATGTCAACACAACGTGAAACAAAAGTACCAATGTAGCTCACTATCCAAAGAAGACATACAAGGTTGTCGTACCAAATTTTTTCAACACGCAAACAAAATAAAGCAAGACACAGTTTTGTCACATTTAATCACCGTTAATTAACAGCAATGGAGTAGATGTAGAACAGACGATTAGACATCGTAATGTAGCCGTAAATTATAAATTAACAGAATATGGGAACGTAAATGTGTGTCAAAAAATGTTTCTTACAACATACAGTATAAGTCAAGAAAGAGCTCACACAATAGCGAAGCAAATATCTGCTGGCAATGGGATTTTAGAAAATCGAGGAGGGGATTCGAGGTCAAAGATGTTTCTTCCAAAAAAGTTCAAAGTCAGAGATTTTATAAAACAATTAAATGGAACAGAAAGTCACTACGCTCGTTCAAAATTTGGGCGACTCTACTTATCCTCAGAGTTGAATATAACGATACTACATAAACTCTACGACTCAGTAGATCAAGAGTAGAAAGTAAATCATAAATATTTTAGTCGCATTTTCAACAAAGACTTTAATATTGGCTTTGGTATTCCAGCTCAATACGTGTGCAGTTTTTGTGTAAGACATCAAAGGCAGATATCCTTGGAAAATAATGAGAAAAAGATATAAATTCTCATAACTAATTTAAGAGTTCACAAACTCAGATCTAAACAATTTTACATGTTTTTAAAAGAGTTTCCTCAGAATTCAGTTACCTGGTGTTTTGATTTACAAGTGCAAGTTCTGCCGAAAATATCTATTGGTGAGGCATTTTATGCACAGCAGCTATCGTTTTACGCCTTTTGTGTTGCTGATGTTTCTACTCATAATCCATTATTTTATACGTGGCTAGAGCATCAAGCATCTCGAGGTTGTATTGAGATTGGCTCTGCGTTGTTGGATTTTTTAAGACATTTTCAGTTTCCGCTAAATGTGTCAGATATATGACTGTTTTCCGATCGCTGCTCAGGCCAAAATAACAACAGCCATATTATACATATGTTAATGGTTTGGCTCCACAATGAAGCATCTACGAATATTAAGTCCATTACAATGTACTTTCCTGTACGAGGACATTCATACATGCCTGCAGATAGAATCTTTGGCAGGGTGGAAAAACTGACACGAGTTTGCAGTGTCATTAAGTCCCCTGACCAGTATTATGAGCACTATTCTAAAATAGGCACTGTTCGCAAATTAGGTTCCGACTGGAAAATTTATAATGTTAAAGATGCTCTTAAGAGTATAGTTAAGCTTGGGGGAATTTCGGAAGCTAAACGTATAATAATTCAATGCAAAGATAAAAAAGTACTGGTTAAACCTGAAAACTTCTACAGTAATGAGGATCCTTCTAAGAAATATCAGTCACTGCTGCAGAGAGGCAAAATGTTACAGAAAGTTACATTTCCAGAGGTTCCGCTAATTCATCAAATCAAGACAAAAGAATTGCTAGTTTAACTAAATTACTAATCCAACTGGGGTCAGACAATTGGCCGGAAGATCCTGATTTGCAGTGGCTCAGGCAAATAATTATTACACCTAATGGTCCAAACCAAGAACTACCCGAAGAGGAGGAAGCTAGGACAGGGGAGGAATTGATTTACGACTGTCAAGATGAAGACGGTGGCATTAAGTTGTAGAACAATAATTTTCTTTGTTTTGGCTTTTTTAAAATAAAATTATTTTTTATTTCGTGGTTAATGTTTTGTTGGTCTATATTTCGACCTAATCATGCTACAAAATACCCACATCGTATTATCTTAATGTTCTGTAACAATACATTCTAGCAATCATTTAAAATTTTTCTGGAGTTTCTAAATGTCGTTTTTACATAAAATCGTTGTATATTGCATTGGTAAAGTTAAGTGAAGCCGAAAATAGACGAAAACTTTTTTTAAACTTACCTAGTCCACAGCCTATAATAATTATTTAGAGATCTATGAACTTCTTTGACAAACAAAAGGCTTTAAGTAATTCTTCGACACTCAAAAGGACTTATCTAGATTAAAAAATAATAATCATAGCTTACCTAAAATTGGTAAATATTTGTGTAAAACATAGTTTCAGAATAGTATTAACCTATAACTTATTAAAAGGAAATCTAATTACATTAATAAACGGATAGCGGTTTTTTGCGTTTCCTCAACATTTTGTCAGATTGGACTAAAATCTTTTTGAACGTCTGCTCCTCATATGATGTATTAACCTAAGTAACTAGACGAATATTAAAATGCGTACGAGGAGGTACGCAAAAAATGAGAATTTTTTTTATTTCAGGTTCTATTTAATTTCCCTTTAGGTTTTTCTTCATTCTTGGGAATAAGAAAATGTCACAGGGGCCTAGGTCGAGCGAATAAGGAAACCGTTGTCATGCCAGTTTTTGGTCAAAAACTGGTTGATTTTGAACACTGCATGGGCAAGTGTATAATTTCATAATATGCAAATTTCTTCATGATGAAGAAATTAGTCCACCGATCTCCACAATTCGGGTAATTTTTTCTCACTGCCTTACTTAATCACGTACTTACTTAGCACTTCCAGATAGTAATTTTGGTTCACTGTGGTCAACTAGTTTGACTGCTAGTTTGTTTCGGGGTCATAGCCATTACAACAGGATTCATCTCCTGTGATGAGTTTTAACAAAAAATCAGAATCAGTCTATGCCTCCTATTCTTTCAATTCCTTGTATACTCTCAGACGGTTTTTCCTCTGGTCTTTGGAAAGCAGACTTTGGAAACATTGCCGCGAGACGTCTCGTGTTCAAATCTTCAATTAGGATTCTTTGGCATGAACTCCAGGAAATTTCAGTTATTTTCTCCAATACGTTGATTGCTCTGCGACAATCAAACATGATATCGCCCACTTTTTGAACATTTTGGGCGTTGAGGGGCGACCTGAACGGGTTTCATCTTCAAGTGACATTTGACCACTTCTGAACCGGGAAATCCACTTAAATTCTTACATGACAAAGCTTCTTTTCCATAACCTTCCCAAAGCATTAAAACTATATTTTCCGCTGTTTTACTTAACAGAAAACAGAATTTGATGATGACGCGTTACTCTTTAAAGTTTGCCATCGCAAAATTGCCGAGAGCGTTGGATGGGCTTAAGAAAATAATCACGTACCTAGTTGAAAAGGGCAGCGTTGTCTACAGAAAATAATTCTCGTCTCTTTTGGGTACTCCCTCGTAACTTAAATAAAAACAGTCGACATTTTTAAAACCGTAAATATTAAATTTTTAATGTTCAAAACAGAAACCATTATTTTCTAAACAAAGATAGCATCTTCGTATAGTAAACACTACAAATGCTAACTAGAGTTTAATACTCTATTAGCATTTGTAGAGTAATTCTGTAAAATACTTCGGTAACACATGTCTGCAATTCTTGTTCATTTTCAAAATTATGCCTGTGTACGCGGTTTTGTTGCCATTCGTGTTGGCCAGGATACTGTTGAATGAGTGCCAATCCATTTTTGTGGGAATTGATTGGATTAATATTCACGCGGACAAATACTCACGAGATAAATATCACTAGAATTCTGTGCTAGAGCACCGTCTTGTTGAAACCAACAATTCTGGATATCAGCAAGAGGTAAGTTATCTAGGGCGTCTTCAAGATAAGTGTCGAAGAAGTTTTGATAAGTCTAACAGTTAATGAATTATTATATATAAAAATCTATAATTCATTCCAAAATTTGCAACCCACATTTAAAACCAAAACGGTATTGGTGCCCAACTGGTGTGAATAAGTATAAAAATGACCTAATAACTTCATGTCCCTTCTCCATTTAGAAGTACAAATTGACCTTGGGTTTTTCTTTTAACATTATAAAAAACTTTGTAAAGTATAGAATATGTCATTCACATGTGGTGAATGGCATATTTGATGCCCTTCACAAAAAGAGTTACTTTGCCATTTGACAGGTAGATGGTCATAGTGCTATTCTATGTAAATGTTATATTAGGCTCAATCTCCAAAAAACTGCCCACAGATGATACAGTAGTAGAATGACGATGATGTGTCATCTTACATATATAACTATGTTTTTTATACAACCATAATGTATTTGCAGATGTTACAAAACATTCAATGGAGGAGGAACTAAGACTATTCTCGAGAAAAATAACTAAATTGAATGATATTTGGAATAAACTAAAACTATTTGTTGATTCTGAGACCACTAAAATCCTGACAAGTTTACTGGAGAGGTCTGATACTATGTTAGAGTCTGTCAAAAGGAATGATTCATTAAATGCAGGTGGCAAATTCGAATGGATGGATTCCATATTAATAAAGGTAAATGCAACCATATATACTTTATTCCAAAACTTTAATTCCAAAAGAACTGTTACTCAATTTTTTTTTCTTTTTAGTGCTTGCAAGATGGTTCATGGTTACTCATCGATAACGTGAATTTATGTAGTTCAGCAGTTTTAGATCGCCTTAATGCACTTCTGGAACCACATGGCGTTTTAACTATTTCAGAAAGAGGTGTTAACCAAGACGGTCAAATGATAGAAATAAAACCTCACAATGATTTTAGATTATTCTTAACAATGGATCCCAAAAATGGAGAAATATCCAGGTAAAACTGTTATATATTAAATTCTCTTTAAAGAAACATGTTTGTGTTGTATTGTTTTCACGAAAACAACATAAAAGTAAAATGGTATATATAAAATTTCGTCGTTAAGACACGTTTAGTTACTAAACTACTCGCCACTCGACTAAAATTCTAGCATAATCCGAACTAGGCTTTAAAAGTAGTGGAACTTGTGGTCAATATTTGTTTCTAAAAATTTCAGCAAGAGCGTATAGGCTATTGAATGAAAATATTTCTAAGATGACTAGACTTCTAGATATGTCGAAAGTTACTATCAATTTCTCTATTTTAAATGGAACGGTATTTTTCAACCAAAATTGCACATATGGTTGCTACTAGTATTTAAATACACTTTCAAGAGCAGCTCTATTCTCTATTCATTTTGTTGTTGTTTACAATGTTTACTGTTTGTAATTTCTTGTAGTTTAAAAAAAAACCTTTTTAAATAACTACAGGGTAAATTAACTATAGGGCGTGCAAAAAGCAACTTTGTTTTGGTGTCAAATTAAACGTCGAAACTCAATTTTTTAAAATACAATGCCCCAATTTTATTCCATTTTTTGGCAGAAAATTACAATATCAAGGACCTGTTTCATAATAGTCTAATTATTTATTATTAGCTCAGTTATTACAAGACAGCTTATTTAATAACACTAATAACCTACACTAATTAATAATTAGTATTATTAGTAAACAATTATTTATTATTGCCGTATGATTTAGGAACAGCAATAGTTATTAGCAAATATTATTAAAACCGAAGTCCTAGAGGAAACTCATAATTTTTCAAGATATAGCCGGAGTATTTATGATGTGAACAGTTATTTTCACCGTCTATCAATAAATCTCCATAATTTACTTTAATTTTAGGTAATTTCAACATAAATGTTTTATACAAATAAAACTATTAGAGATAGGCTAGGGGAAAGGGGTTATATGTTCTATTACATTGGTTTAGATACATATTTTATGTATCTAAACCAATGTAACAAAGCATAACACTAGTCAAATAGAAATAAAAAGTTTTTAAAGAAGGTTAGATTACGAATCGATGCGGAATAGAAAAAATCTTATAAGTGTCTTATCAAGAAATGATGATAAGATCCCAACTTTGGATCTTATCATTTTATTTGGTAAATGTTACAGCTAGTAACTTTGATTGGCACAATGTAAAATATTTTTTTATTTGACTATCCAACAATGGTTGAATTTAGGTATAGGGGAAAATATCGACATATATCATTAAACCAAATGTACAACAAAAAATACACCATTACATTTAGAATAGAGAAGTCGATAACGACTTGTGAGGTTACCTTAGAATATAATAATGTTTTATAATTATTATAGAATGAATACTGCATAAGCCAAGCCGTTTGTGCTGTTGTTTTTAAAAAACAGTAATAAGTAAAACTCCCAATACCTTTAATGATTCGATCAATTAACTTGTATATTTATGTATTCATTTAAAAACCAATTCACTCTGTCTATTCGTATTTTCAGGGCAATGAGAAACAGAGGTATCGAGATCTACATGTTAAACAACACAGAATCTAACGAACAAAATGAATTTGACACAAGGAGTTTAATTAACCTCGAAGGTCTCGATAATGCACACCTCATAGAAGCATTGCAACAAATACATCGTTACATAACTGACATAACGTTAGGGGATAAACCACATATCAACGACATCTTACAAGCGTCATATTTAATTTCACAGCAAATAAACCATGGAGTAGATATATATGAAGCATTTTCTAACACTATAATTGAAGTATATTACAAAACAAGGTCCTCGGTTGAATTTAATTGCAATGACCCTGTAAATGTTATTAAAACAGAAATCAAACGGATTCTTGATCATTCAAGATTAACAGAACCGGAGAAAGATGATCTATATGATGAAAATGTTACAATAAGAACAGAGAACATAGAACGTTGTTCTTGTGTGGAAAAAATCAAACAACAATCAGTCAGCTTGCAAAAATATATGTCCATAACGAATGGTCCCGAAGTAAACAATTTTCTAATTAATTTATTGGTCATGTCATATTCCATAACCTCGATGGAAGACTTAAAAACAAGACATTTATATTTAAAGGATCGCCTAAATCAATTAAACATGACAGATCTTGTTAATAACTTCCACAAAGTCGTCTTACAGCTGAAAAGTAGTCAATGTGAAGATTTACCATTGGATTATAGGTGGATCCCTGAAACTCCATACCAATCGTTTAATTCATCAGATAGTAATAAATTGAATCTAGCTCTATACATAGCTGCGAATTTTTATAGAGAAAAAGAAGAAATTAACATAACTAAAAACAAAAGTATAAAACAAAAGGAAATCACTCTTCTTGATTATATGCATGAAAAGCAAAAGAAAAGGCTTGAGGATAAATTTAATAACATCATTATAAATGAGTATCTTTCTTTAATTAACGAATTTGATGAATATTTAAATACCCTATCAATTCAGAGCAATAATCTAACAGATGAACATGTAATTTACATTTTGTACTTAATATATTGGAGGTTTGCATTTCATAAATGTACATTGATAAATATTAAGAATCTAAATGCAACAGATCAATATAACATACTAATTAACTTAACAGTACACTATAAATGGTTCCTGAAATACTCCATCAGGCAAATTGAGTCCATTAGTAAAGTTAACTTAACTGAAAACTTAAAAAGAATATTATGTAACATAAACTCTAAACTTGATAAACAGTTCTCCTTTATGCAAA
The DNA here is from genome assembly GCA_037954035.1 of Rosalia funebris. NCBI lineage: Eukaryota > Metazoa > Arthropoda > Insecta > Coleoptera > Cerambycidae > Rosalia > Rosalia funebris. The sequence continues at coordinate 7,517,762 of JAZFAV010000010.1, read as the reverse complement.
AAGTTGGTAAGAATTATCAGAGATGGAGCAACACCCCGCCACCTTTTACAAACATTCATCAGCTTGAAGTAACGCATGTGTACAATCAAATAAGTAGCTGCTATAACGTATGTGAAAACCGAAATGATCATGTGAAAATTTTGTCTGCTTTTAAAGCAGACAAAGAATTAAGGTCTTTGCTGATTGAACTAAAATCCGAGATGGATTACGATTTCACTGATGTTTCCAATAAAATTGCGCTATTGAAAACCCTGCACGAGAAATATCAACAATCCAATATAGAAACGAAAATTTGTAAATTTGAAATACAGCTCTTGCCAATAATAGACTACTATATACATGCAACTCTTAAATATATCATGCGATCAATCCCAAAAATAGAAAATAGTGGAATGCTAGTGCATAACATTATGGTTCCAACAGACCTTAGCGGTGCTCTTCTCAACTACAATAGTACACATGATGTTAGGTTGCTCCATGAAATTATAAACTCTCATTATATGTACCTGACGAATTCGGCTAGTACTAGGCCAATGAAATACTTGAAGAGTGAAAATGATAGTGAGAACATGTTTTTAAGTGGCTTTAGTCCTAAATTAACTATCTGTTTGTCTCATCTACTAATAACTATGAATACGTCTGATGATTCCAATAGTACCAAACTGGGAAACTTCAGACAGCTAATGAAGCAACAAAGGCATTTGAGTTTGGTTCTCTGGGGAAATTTGTATCAACAGTCCGAGGAAAAATATGATTATCTGTAAGTAACCAATTTTCATTAACCGAATTGTTAATTCAATTGTAGTATATAATAAATATTATTGTAATATATTATAGTATAATTATAATAAACATACCAAAGTATGTTTATTATGATTATACTGTAATACCTAAATATTACAATACTGTTTATTATATCCTATTTTACCCTATGTACTAAAAATAACCCAAAGGTTACTTTTAGTAAATGGGGTAAAAAACTATTATTATCCAATTCGTATTTACATAATTAATGCTTTACTTGTTCAGATCGCTGTTCTAATGTACAGAATACCAAAAAGTTACATATTTTATGTTAAAAGTAAAATACACTCCATATTAAATTAACGGAGAAGGGAATAAAAGAATATTTTTACCAAGGTTGCAAATAAGTGCTTTAAAATCGGTCCTAATAAACTTTTCTTAACAAGGCATTCTTTAAAAACATATCACTAATGTATTTTTAGAGGCTTTCAAAAACATTAGCCTTTGTTATTTTTGATAAAGCATAACCAAATTTTGTTCTATGGGATTAATATAGTGATGAATAAAATTAGTAGCTCACATTATCTTTATGTGGGTAAAATAAATTTCTAATTCTAAAACCTATTATTAGAACGAACAGTGGAACAGTACAAAACTTAATTTTAATCAGTCGTAAGTCTATCAAATTATTTACCATTTTTAATACAAATTTTAGATTAGTAATTTATTTTAGTATTTTAGAACGATCGTTCTAGTTTATTAAGTATAAATTTTTAAGCATACGAAGAAATATTATTGTTTATATAGGTACATATATTTGCAAAAAGTATTTTCACATATTTATTTCTTAATACTTATTATTTGAAGATATTTCATAATTTTTACATACTATAGTTCGATGTCGAAAATAATTTCATATGTAATAATAATAAAAATATCTAAAACTTTTTTAGAATAATTCTGCTATTTGCTTTTTAATATTTGGCGTCCAGTAACATGACTCATGCATCTAATCTGTCCACATTTTATAGATTATTTACTTTCTATTACTTTGACACCCTACTAGAACGTGATATTTTTATAGACCTAAATATAACATAAACAAACTTACAATTTTTCTTATACATTTACATGTTTATGATCCTAAAATTGTAAAATCTTTATTGAATATCGATGCATATACTAATAAAATTTAATGTTCAAGTCAAATGTGCCTAAATCTTTAACATGAACAGCTTTTTCTAATTTCTGCTGGGAAATTTTATATTTATTATATTATTCTAGTAGGAGAATATAATTTAAGGTCAATTTTCAAGGTTTAAAAATAATAATTTTGTTCTTAAAATATAACAACGTCATTACGTTATATGTTGTTTTAAATTGACTAAAAGTTTATACAGGAAAATATAGTTGTGCATTCAAAATTTTAAAAGTGAAGACAACCAACAAAACTTAGAAAAACGCAGACATTAAAGAATCAACCAGACAACCTAATTCTTATGGCATATATATGTATAGTTTATTCACCTCTATTTGCCAAATAAAAAATCCCAAATGGCTCATACCTTGTCTTGTTTTTATGGCTGGGCTCAGGTAGACCGTTCCGTTTATCGGTAAGATAAGAGAGTTTTTTATTTGGCAAATAGCGATGAAATGAATAGTACACTTGCTATTATTTCAAAGGAAATCATATGATTTGTTTGGAATTACAAAAAAAAACCTTGATTGTTACCACACTTGAAATCACAGTTTCCATATGCAGTCGTTCTTTGTTGTTCAAACCATTCTGGAATGATCTGAAATATCAACATAATTATTATTTTGGAATGGAAACCAAGGAAAAAACATGATTATTTAATGTAAAACAAATGTTATAAATACTTTAAAAAGATAAAAATTTCAAGAGTTACTTTTAATCTTTCTGTAAAGAAATGTTACTTATAAGGTACTTGCACAATTAACACAAAAAATAATTTATGGCACAATTCTTACATTGCCTTTTATTTTTTTGGCAGCAAGTTTTATTTATTAATCCCCAAGAAGACGCGAATAATTGATGCAGCGAAATGAGACTAATAAAATTTTTTTAAACTAACGAAACAGTATTTTAAATAATGGTCTTTAATGTATCTTCAAATATGCAGAAATAAAAAAATATATTTTTTTTAGATACAATGAGAAAATGTTTGTGATACGAATATACAAGATATTTATAATTCAATTATCGGAATCCTTAAATATAAACGATACAGATGGCAAAACACTACAGGAAATCGCAGAGCAGTGCGTTGAAGCCATCAAAGTAGCAAAATCGAATAGCAGCCTTGCTGATCAACATAATGAGATGTTACAATGCATAGAGCACCTACAAAAATGCTCTAGAAACATTACCGAATTAAAACATACGTCTCATATCAATCACAGTTTATTAATTATTTCGGACCTATACATGGAATTAAGTTATATCAAAGCTATGTTTAACTCGAAGTTACCATTAATTGATCCTCTAGCCAAGAAGACGTTGAAAAAGAGCTACTGCCTAAATGGTATTAAGATGTTTGCCGACCTAAAAAAGTGTTATGAACTGCAAAACGAAATTTATAGCAATACCAGTCAAACAATGCATGCTTATTATATCCCAATAGAAAATATTATTAAAGAACTGCAAGAAAAAAGTGAGAAACTTGAAAAATATGTTGCTGTGAGGTCCAAGGATGTATTATATGAATCTGTTTTAAGGGTAAGAGATTACGCTTTATTGTTAATTTTATATGTAACACTTTTTATATTATAATAAAGTATACATTGCGTATTAAATGTGTAGTGAACATATTCCCACTGATTTTTTGAAGGTCTTACTGATATCAGTAAGTCATTACGAATATCTCGATGTATACTTTTAAAATATATTTATATTTATTATTTGAATATTTTATTTTCCATTTACTTTCCAATAAATGCAAGTATGTTCTCTTTTTAGGTTGTCAATCATGCTTTTACTACCATTTTGTCAGAACAGTATATAAACAAAACCAGTTCTACTCTAAACGATCACATACAAAATTTAATGGATGCCCATTCTCGAAAGGAATGTATTGATTACAACCATTTCATGTCTACATTAAATCAGAATGAATCTACAGTTATGAGTTATGAAAATCTAATTCGTGAATGGAATAATTTTCGAAATACTTACCCAGATATAATAGAACCATTGTTGAGTAACATACAGGAATTTTTGTATGGTTTTAAACTTAAACTTGCTTTGCTAAAAAAGCTTCTTGGAGAATATGAGTATATGAAAATTGATATAAGCATACAAGAAGCCCTCTTAAATTTGGTGAAACTTCCTATGCTAGACGAGTTTCAAGGCAAATATCATAAACAAATAGAAATGTATACCAGTAAACTGTTTAATAACTTTATAAATCACGTTCTTGAAAACGAGGAATTTCCACAAATAAAGAAACAGGAAAACTTCAGGTACTTTGTATTATTTTAACAAACTGTATATTATTGTACCTTAATTATTTCATTTCATTGTAGATTGCTTAAGTGTGGGATGCAGGAAAGATACAACCTCTGTGTATTGGATGCAAAATGTACAGATATCTTGAACAAACAATTCTTTATGGAATTTAACATACTGTTAAATATATTTGTGAATGCATGGAATAAACAAAGTGAAGAAAAAGAGATACAACAGAAAGAAGCGGAGAGTCTATATAAAATTAAGTAAGTAAAATGAATATTGCATAGTTTTAATGAAAAGCTTTACCTTATTTATATTACAGAACCAAGTGTGATGACAAACCGGAAGAACAACAAATTGAAGAGGAACTCAAAAAGCTTTTTCCAAATTATCACGAGATTGATTTTATAGATTTACAGAAACATTCTAATCTAGAAGAAGGACCATCTGTGGAAACTCAGCCTGACAATGAGTATAAAAAAATTATTTCATATGATGATTTGAAATTCATAATTCGGTTACATATGAATCTTGTACAGAATTATACAAAAACAGAGTGGTTGAACCCAAGTAAAAATAAAAATATTGTTTACGATTTCATAGAGCCATTATTAGAGAAGTACATAGTTTTCAAGCATATTTTGAATAAATCAGTGCACTATTTGGACTATACCATGGATGCCAAATTAATGGGTAGTTTTGGTATTTTGTTAGCTGTGAAGCAATGTTATGGAGAGACTAGTCATTTACGTAAGTAATATAAATTACATTTTGTATTCCATTTTATATATGTAGGATTCTACAATTTTTTGTGCTTTTATTGAAATCAATTGGCACAATAAATAGCAATCAATAAAATAACAATGATATGCAGTTATCAATAATAAGTATTCTAAGTGACACATTTTATAATAAAATTAAAATTATATATATATATATATATATATATATATATATATATATATATATATATATATATATATATATATATATATATAATATAATAACATTTTATATTAAAGATAATATATAGCCAGTGAGTTCAATATCTCCATTAAAGAAGGAGGTAAGGATATATCCTTTTTACGATATTGCATAATTTTTCAAATCTTGCAATATAAAAATAATGTGCATTATACATGGTATCTAATTTTTTCTAGGCAGGTACCACCTTTTTTATGTATTATTATTCTTTTCAGTTTCTGCATGAAAAATAAAGGATATGTTATACTCATATTTGGCTTCATAGGTTTTTATTCTCGATAATAGTTCATATTAGTTCAAATTCCTAGATTATGCTGGCCCCGGTAAAATTATTTATTCGCCAAATATTCAACAATGATGACCCTTTTAAGTGATTAAATTAAATACTTGGTTAGATAAAGTCCAGAAGGAGCAGAAATACTGTTCATAAGCAATTTTACTGCGATATTCGTAATTATTATTGTTCTTTCTTCGTAATAGAAATAAATAATATAAATTAATAAGTTATTATGGTCTAAGTTAAGGTCATGGAGAGTCATAAGAGACAGAATTCCACATAGTCTTCCTAAAGATCTATCTGATTACTAACCCTACCAGTATTATCAACTATTTTATAAATACCCAAAATAGATGCTGCTAATGAATCACATGATAAATATTATCCTTTCATGATGTCGAATGGTTTGTAGATGACAGTCGTTAAATATTGACGCCCTATCATTGACAACACAAATTATGCGCTATTTAAATCCTATAGTTCCAACTGAGACACCCTATATAAAAATTCTTCAAATCTGGTCTATATATTCTCCTACTTTCTTATCCTTCCTGACTATTAATTCTATTATTAAACAGTAAAAGAGCAGCCATGAATCCTATTGTAACATTTTAGCATATTGACATGATAAATTAACAGGATAAAATAAAGAATTCTGCTAATAAAGATCAAAATTAAATATCAAAAATATATTGAGAAACTCCAAGAAACTTTCTGAAATAGTAAATTTTAGCTAAATAATAAACAGTGTTTATCATATCAGAGCTGTTTTCTTCTAAATATTAGAAGTCTCAAGAACCTTTCTTGAGATTCGTGAATTTTATATTATTAAACAATTGGGTTTTCACTTGCAACCCACTTCGAAACCATTCATTAAATGTCTAGAACGCCTATTAGAAAATGAAAAATGTAAAATTTCCAATAAATTACTCACTTATAAAGTATATCCCATTTACGATTGATTTCCATTCATAACTAACATATTGTTTATGACTGTATCATAGTATCATGACCGAGTATCATTTTACCATAACTATACCTTCATAAATGTTAATTACCTTGGTGTTTAGTTTAGTATTATGCTTTTATGTAATAGTAAAAGTGAATGAAAATAGTCATTGATATATTTAGATTGTTAATGAAATAACACATGTTGTTTTAGCGATGAAATAACTCATAAATGTTTGTGTAAATTGTAATTCTTATTTCAGTAGACCATACATCATCGCCTACAAAAATTTTACACAAGAACAGTAGGGATTTTTACAAGGATGCTAATGTGGATGAAGTAAAATCATGCTACCATATTTTGGAAGAATTAAAATTGAGAGTAAATGAATTATTGAATGAATGGCCTGATCAACCAACCCTGAAGACAGTAAATATTGCAAAACAAATGATTAGCCAGTTTTTATATGTTTTTATATATTATAGATTCTCTTAGTAATTGAACGAGTATTTGATTTTAATATAACAAGTCCAGTATCAAGGTTTCTCACAGGATTTGAAATTTTGCTCAGCAAGTGTCATGAATGGGAAGAAGTTGCACATTCTGGTGTGAGCTTAAGTCAACATTATCAAAATATCACTCAACAGATTATTCAGTGGAGAAAATTAGAGCTGACTATGTGGAAAGATCTTTTAAACCGAACGTATAAAAGGTAATGTAATTAATTTAAAAATAAATTACAAAAATAAGGAACTTATATCATTCATTATCGATTTTTTTGTAGGCTAAATGAACCTTTGGCAAAATGGTGGCTATACATGTACAATATAATGGAACAATTTATTGTGGAAAAACGATTTACTGAAACAGAGTTAATTGAGACGTTACAAACATTTATTACTCAATCTAATCTAGCCGAGTTTCAGGGCAGATTAGATATTTTATATGCTTTTCATTGCCATGCAACATATCTGGATAGAACTAGAGAAACTGAACTGTTCATAAACATTCTTTGGAATCTTCATAATTATTTCCAACAGTTTACTTTGACAATTTCAAATAAGATTAAGGACCTAAGGTCACCTATAGAAAAGAAATTGAAAGATTATGTTAAAATTGTTAAGTGGAAAGACATAAATTATTGGGCAATAAAGGAGACTGTGGATAAATCACACAAAACTTTGCATAAGTATATGAGAGAATTTGAGGTAAATATTGGAATTATTATAAATATATTTTTATAAATATATTTAAAAGGTAAAGTAAATATATATATATTTTTTTTATTTGTAGGATGTTCTACAGCAACCAGTATCATCTTATTTCGTTAATACAAGTGGCAACAATGATACCGAAAATATTGGGATTTGGGATAGACCTCAACGTCAAAGCCCTAAAACTTACCACTATACCTTAGATCCTGAGGCTTACATGGCAAAACAATCATTAAGCAAAGTAGGAGTTACTGTGATATTATCAAAAATTACATGGTATTTAAACTTATATAATTTTAGAAAATTAATTATGCAGAAGCGAAAATAGATGCAGGAGTATTAAGCAAAGCAGAATCGTACTTTTTAAAGTCCAGAAAGTTATGTAAAGAAACAATTTTAGCTTCAGAATATCCAAACTTGATTCAGACATTGGATGGCTTCGTAACTGAAATAATTGAAACTAGTTCCCATTTGCAAAATTTAGAGGTAACTTTTCATAATATTAACTTTTGTTTGTTTTATACAATGTTCTTCCTAGGTGGACACAAATTTACCAAAAGAAAAACAAAAGTCACACGCCAAAAACATTTTACAACAGAAACACAGGGCTTTGGCGGATTTATTTAAATCCCTGAATAAAATTGGTCTGTCTTTTAGAACTGGCATTATTGAATCAAAATTAAAGAATCCATCTACTGATTTTGTATTAAAGCCCATTGATTTATCAGCTAATTTGTCACATATTAACCATGGGTAAGAGACAATCGTTTTAGTTATTTATGATAATTAATTTTGTTATTTTTTCATTAGACGTAAAGAGGAGAAAATATTAACAATATGGGACTCATGTGAAATTTACTATGTACGGTCTTTAATGAGATCCGATGTACTGGATACCGCTATGAAAAATCCTGCCCAAGATCTTGGTTTGCAAAATATTGAAAGATGTAAGGGTTTTACATCCCATTTAATGGTAAGGATAATTCATGTAAAAAATAAATATCAAGTGGTTTTTTGTAGTAACTATAATGAATAACATAAAAAATTTATACTGAGTATATAAATATAGGCCACCTAATATCTGTCATTTTATTGCAATAATTTTGTTGTATAATTAATTGTGCTAAATATAGGAGAATTTGTGTCTTAACGTGTGTTATGCCAGGCTACTTGCACCTCATGACATGCTGTAATTCTTTCAAAAACTATGGAATGTGTGGTAAAGATGTGTCTTTATTTTTGGTGTTTTTTTTTTGTCTACCTTTGTCTTCCAAATGTTCTGTAGGCAAAATATCGGAAAATGTATGTAGTTATCATACAATTTAGGCCTCCATAATATTTATGTGGTTTAATGTTATACTTACTGTTACACCTCATGACTTTTGATGTCGATCATGATCGAATTTTGCAACCTACACAGCTTCCAAAGCCTCAAAAGGTGAAGTTCCATAATTTTGTTGAGATATCACTGATTAGTCATGTTACATTTATTAAATACTTGAGGTTACCTATTGCCATATAGAATACCTTTCCAAACTATTACACCAACTCTATGCTGCCCATATCTTCCCGCTTCAAAGCGAATTATGCTATTTTCTACACGGTCTTCTCGCCCTCGCCTCTAACTGTATTTATTCCATCCTACATTTTATTGTAGACATTGACAAACAAATTTTCTCTAATTATTTATGGATCATTTGTGCTTGTAGGTGCATTATTTATTAAGCTTTCATTGGCCATATAACAATTACCTGAAAAATAGCCCATTTCAACCTTAATTCATGCTCTAAATTGGTCAAAATATTTGCACTCTAAATCATTGATTAATTACAACTTTACTATATCGACATATACATGCAACTTTGGTTACGAATTTTGATACTGTACATGTAGGGAATTTTACAAAAAAAATATGGCACAGAACAAACCACTGAATACGAATATGGTGATATGGTTCTAGATTTAATAATTTCTTATACCTTCAACCCTCCTATGACACAGTACAATAAGATGCAGTTAAGTATGCATATAAGATAGAGATGCAGTAACAATATAAGATAGAGAGCAGGGATAAGATACAGCAAGCATTGCCACAGGCCTCTTATAACATGATATTCTTATAACACAGCTTCCATGCAGCAAGATATAAATTTTATTTCGCAGTGTGGTGTATGCGTAAATTCCTCATGTAAATTATAGGCATAATAATCTGTCGCAGTTCTTAAAGTTAAGTTTTTAATGTACATTGTAGTTTTTACTGCAAACTTATTCAATAGACGATATCTTGTTCAACTTATAACATTCATCGTTTTCTTTTGATATAACAGAATGAGTGAAGAGTGATATGGGCGAGTTGAGTATATCAATATTCACTCACCCCAGTTTACAATGTACCTAAAACCTACATATTGAAATATAAATTTTACTTAAATAATAGCGAATATAGATATACGTGGTTCCACATTTTACTTTTACTAGTTTATCTTAAATGCCTATTTTAAAATATTTTTATATTTAATACCGAATTCATTACCATTAATTTGCAATTTCATTTATGTTTATCATTTGATTTAAACAGCATATTCTAAAACATCTGTTGTAGATATTAGCCCAAAAACAGAAAAAAGAATTAATAGAATCAAGTAGAGTGTACTACTATCTGCGATTTTATGCAAAGCAACTAAATGATTCTTGTGAGGGAAAATCGTTCTTACATATTGATGTAATTGAAAATACCAGAGAACTCTTAAGAAACCTTGTTATCATAATGGATCAATGCAAAATAATATTAAACAGTTGCCCATCCCCAGACAGTCTTACTGATGAAGTCCTAGAAATACCCCTTCTAACATCAGATATAAGTGAGCGCATAGAATACAAAAACGATGCCATATGGTCCAATGCCATAAGCCTAATAAATGATATATTAAATGCGACAAACAAACTTAATTTGCATTTACATAAAAGTAAAGGTTATGTACCTAGTACAGAATATGATCTAACACATCCGGAATTTATTCCAGTGGTAGATTTAAATGGCATAGAAAACGATTTAAGTGGCATATATAACAGACTGATGCAGTTGAAAGAATTGTTTGGAAATATTGCTATTAATGACAGTATTACATGGTTGCTGAAACGAATGCTAATGATTAGAAAGCAGTTTGGGAAACATTATTCGGTAGAAAATGTTGATGAGGAAAAATTCGGCAGACAAGTAGAGAAGTTTGTTGAAAAAAATTTATTAGTGATACAAAATATATACAAAAAGTATGTTAGTAATCAAAACGAACCTGATAAACCAACAATTGTATCAAATAATTCTGAAGAAGATAAACAGCTACAAGACGATCATTTAAAAACATTGATGATAGAAAATTTATCAGCTGATATCTTAGTATTAGACATGAAAGGAGTTTTAAAAGCAACACACAAGTTATCAAATATTCTACTGAAAATTCCGCCATCGTGCATAGAGAATCAAAAGAGCCTAATTTACCCTCACTTGCCACTATTAGAACAGACAATCCATCTTTACCAGTACTTCATAACACAGCAAGTTTCTGCGTACAGAGTTGTCTGCAAAATGACTTCCATGCTATTAAATATCTTCATTGAGTTAGCTTCAAAGGTAAGCACTTTAAGCATTTAATACATTCATGAATTTCACGCAATAAATTTTAGGGCTTTTGTGTACCTCCAGAATTGTCAGAAGACATTGACAGCGAGGGTGCTAGCAAACCTTCTGACGGTCTTGGTTTGGGTGAGGGCGAGGGAGAACGTGATGTTTCAGATAGAATAGAATCAGAAGATCAGTTACACGATGCTCAACCTGCGGGACAGGAGAAGGAAAAGAAGGAAGATCAGGATTGTAAAGAAGAAGAGACAGGAATTGAAATGAGTGAAGATTTCGATAGTAAACTTCAGGTAAACGACAAAATAGTAACATGAACAGTGACCAAATAATATAGTAACAATGAACGGTGACCAAATGTATGATTGTTTTTCCCTAGGATAAAGAGCAAAAGGAAACTGAGGACGATCAGAGTGACTCAGATGACTCTGACGCTGATGAACAAATGGGTGATACAGAAAAGGGAGCAAATCAGCTGGATCAAGAGATTTGGGGATCTGATAAAGAAGATGAAGGTGATGGTGAAGAGGGTATGTTTCTATTCATTCTATTTCCCAAAACAGAATGTACTTATCTAAACCTTTTAAATAAGTACAAGTATAAATTTAAAAAGAAAGCTCTTCAAAATATTTGCATTACAATATTTTTCTAAAATGCATGATGTATTATTATCTTCTTTAATTTACTGTGTTCTCTCATTTTGCCCAAATTAGAATCTGATAAAAAAGAAGAGAGAGGAGACAGGGGGGAAAAAGAAGGGGAAGATGAACTTGGTGCTAAGGAAGACAAATCTTCAAAAACCGGAGCGGATGATAAAGATGACAAGAACTCACCAGAAGAAAAAGAAAATAATAAAAAAGACATAAATGAGATAGATGAGCCTGAATATGATGATGATCAAATTGATCCACATCATGGGCAACAGCCAGAGCAGCCTGAACCAGAACCGATGGATCTACCAGATGATTTGCAGTTAGATGAAGGGCAAGAAAACGATAATGAAAATGATAATCAAGAAGAAAATCCATTTGATATTGACGCAATGAAGGAGCAAAATCCGTCAGAAGACAAATCGGAGGATAAGGAAAATCCTAAGGATGAGGAAGCCGAGAATGATGAAGAAAGAGATTTCAGCAGTGAGGATGAAGCCATAACAAAAGATGATGACAATGACTATGCGGAAGAGAAAGACGAAGAAAATAGTAAGACCAAAGAGGAGCCAACTGATGATTCTGAAACTCATAAACCTGAAAAAGAAGAGCAGGATGATACTGCTGATACCGAAGAAACTGGTTTAGATCAGACACAAACTAATCAAGAGAATGTTGAAGCTATGGAAGTAGATGACGCTGAAGCAACAGATAAAGTAAGTATTTACAATAAATATTATTTAAAGAGTAGTAACTAAACACACCTACATATATTTTAGACGGAAGTAAATCGTTCTGAAATTCAGGCGTCTAGCGAACCTATTGATGAGCTCTGTCAGGAAGATAGACCAGATAAAGAAGGTATTGGTCAGAGTCAAATGGAAGAAAGTAAGACGGGTCATTCAGCACAGACTAACATCTCCCAAGAAATTAAAAGTGCGAGAGAGGAGATAGAAGAAATACAAATGAAGAAACAAAAACCAGGAGAGTCTAATTTAAAAAGAAGTTTAGGTAGGTATATAGTTTACTTTTTTAACTATTAATTTAATACTACTAATAATCATACAGGAGATGTAAATGAACCTGTGAAGAAAAAGCTGAAAACAATTGACTCCAAAGATTGTGGAGAAATGCTAGAAACGGATGATGGGTCTGAAGATGAAAACACTGAAATGTACCAGCATATACAAGAGGCAAAAGAATCGGAAATTCAGGTATAGAAAGAACTTAGTTTTATTGCATAATATGCTATTTGCCAATTATTGCCTTATAACTAATATTTAATCAGTAATAACTAATAGTCATCATTTATTTATTTATCTATTTTTAGATTCTGGACGTAGCTACTAAAGAACAAGCAGAACAACAGAAAAAAGATGTTCCTAATAAAGAGGAGGAAGTCGGAGAGGAAGCAATAGATTCTCCTATGGATCCGTTACCAGATGAAGAACCTGAAAATTTAGATACCCTTGACACTAAAACAGAAAAAGCTAAAGAAATTGACAAAAGTAAAGATAAAAAGAGAAAAAGCAATAAAAAACAACACCCAGATGGTGAGTATGAGTTAACATTTATTTATGGATATTAAATAATTAAAAACACATTCCACACTTAAACCCAGAAACAATGATGGTAATATCAAAATCAACAAGAACATCAACTCTAAAACTTCTATTCCAATCTTAGATAAGATTATTTACAAGCATTGATGTTTTGTAGCTGCATAATGAAGGTGTTCCATTAAAATGGTTTTATTTAAGATGGTATTTATCCACGTCATTAAGATGGTTTTATTTGACAAAATAAGTGAGGTCCGGATGTATACATATAGTTTATTTTCATTTATTTAGAAGTTGACATTAAAAAAATAAATATCACATGGGACGTCGATGTTTTAGAATAATCCTCATCCATACTATACATGGATTAAAAATTAAATAATATAAAAAAAATCAAAGATTCCTACAAACTTGCAAATTTAATTGATTACCATTTGGCAATCAATTTAAAATTGCCTTTACTGGATTCATACAATGCACAAATCGTAGAAACTTCCAAAGAACCATAATTCAAACTCTATTAGGGTTCTGGCATATAATTATAAAAACTTTTTTTAATTCGAATAACTTCAAACTGTTATTCCAAATACAAACTGTTATTAATATGACTACCCTTGATCTTCTAAAGGAATGTTTTTTTTGTCATATTCAATTGAACAAATGACTCCACTTCTAACATATCTTCAAGATTTCAGATTTGACTTTAGATTCAGAAATGTCTATGGTCAAAATCTCTAATTTTTTTAATAATAGATTGACTATTTAGTGGAATATCAAGATGACTTCTGTTAAATAAATTAAATAGCTTTGCTAATTGAACATCCCTGCAACATTATCAACTATATTTACTCAGTAACATATAAGTCGGAAATCGAGAAAGGAACCACCACGCCGCCAAGCGGCTATCAAAGTAGTTCCCGAATAGCAAAGCTATTACATAATCGCTCTAGGAAACAACTACTCCTCGGGCTAAAGCCCCGCCAGGCATTGAATTATACCCAGAAGCGATCCTCGACCCCTTTCTCGTGTTTCTGCACGATCAGATAAGGTTTCAAAAAATAAAACCCGCCACAGGTAGGATTCGACATTTGTCCCGGATCGGAACCGAACGACATACAGCTGTTTCGAACTTGTTAGTTCTCATCAGTGCCGTACACGGTACGCCGATTCAGGACAAATGCCGAATGAACTTTATGGCGTATACATCTTTATCGATAAGATCTCTGTCAGTAATATATAAGTCGGAAATCGAGAAAGGAACCACCAAGCTTCCAAGCGGCTATCAAAGTAGTTCCCGAATAGAAAGTTCCATTGTAGATATATAACAGAGTTTTGTATAACAACATTGGTGATACTTCTAGGATCATTAGAAGTTAATATCAATTTTAGCAAAAACAAATTGTTATGATTGTCTGATTTGTTTATGAATTACATCAAATTATTTCAGTCCCAAACTATAAAATTACTCATTAGTTGTTACTATAGTAGCTCTTTGAAGTTAAAGTCATCTTGTAAGAGTAATTATTTCACATTTATTTGTAATTTTTTGAGTGGTGCCTAAATCCAAATAAATATCAAATGTTTTATTTAAATTTGAAGAATAATTTATGAAATAATTACCTTTCTTATTGCAGGTGATGTTTTAGAGGATATACAAGACATAGATATCGAAGGTGATGTAGTGGAAACTAGTACTGTTCCTCGTAGTAGGGAGTCAACACATCACACCCAGTACGCCTATGAACCAGAAACTACCGCGACACGACTTACACTTGAAGAGATTAATAACCTGAGGTCTGAAGTGGAAAACCAATTATCAGCATGGAACGAACCACCATCTAATGTAGAAGCCGATCAAATGTGGCAGAAAATATCTTCAGTTACTTCATCTTTGGCACAAGATCTCTCAGAACAATTAAGGCTCGTTCTAGAACCAACTCAGGCTAGCAGACTGCGAGGAGACTTCAGAAGCGGTAGAAGAATTAATATGAGGAAGATTATACCTTACATTGCCTCCCAATTTCGAAAGGATAAAATTTGGTTGAGACGAACAAAACCGTCGAAACGGGAATATCAAATTATTCTCGCCATAGATGATTCGTCCAGTATGGCGGACAACCATTCTAAAGAACTTGCCTTTGAGAGTGTGTCACTCATATCAAAAGCTTTGACTTTACTAGAAAGTGGGCAATTGTCGGTGATAAGCTTTGGAGAATCTATTGAGGTGCTTCACAAATTAACCGATCAATTTACCGATAAAAGCGGAGTTAAACTGTTGCAGAAATTCCGATTCGATCAGAATAAAACGTGTGTAGCGAAGCTTGTTGATTTCTGCACAGAAATGTTTGGCCAGTCACAAATACGATCGTCCGCTTTAAACGCCAAACTGTTGATTATTGTAAGCGATGGCCGTGGAGTGTTCTCTGAGGGAGAAACGTATGTTAAGCAGGCAGTAAGGAGAGCTAAGTTATCAAATATATTTATGGTTTTTGTTATTATTGATAACCCGGAGAATAAGAACTCCGTATTAGATATACGTATGCCTGTTTTTAAAGATGGCAAATTAGTAGGTATTCAGACCTACATGGATGTATTTCCATTTTCCTTTTACATTATATTGAGGGATATTAATTCCTTACCTAATATTTTAAGTGATGCTTTAAGGCAGTGGTTTGAAGTTGTTTCAAATTTAGATAAGTAACTTTTTTTTTTTTTTTGTTGATCAATTGCTATATTAAGTTTGATAAAAATTATGTTATAAGTTATTTTTTTAAACTATTTTATTTTTGTACTGTGATATTTCTCTTTTTGTTTTATGTTCACGTATACTTAATACAGTGTGTTAGTATTCGATATTGTTGATTTTATTTTGACTAAACACATATTTGCCTTCTTATGTAAGATTTCCAGGTGATAGTAAAATTTAATCCCTGAATACTGAAGATCAGCAAATGCTTAGTCTTATAGATGATGAGTAGGAGCCCGCAAAATGATCCAGGTACCATAGGCATTCGCATAAAAGTAGGTATATAGCATAAAATAATGTACGTACTAATAAGTTATAATCTATCAAATATTGAAACACTTATTCTCTTAAGCAGCATTGTCACAAGCTGGGTGAGATCGGTGAAAGATGTGCAGCATCAGCTATGTTTCCACAGTTGTTTCAAAATTTGTTTTTTCATAATGAAAAAATGTTATATAAAGAGAACGACCGCCCGACATCTAGTGATGTAATATTTGCATAATTAAAATAATCTTTGACATTCCATAACAGATCTGTAGACGTAGAATAACTACAAATTTGTCTTAATGTTGTAGTAAAATCTTCATCTTTATTTAAAACGCTAAAGTACTGCTGTAACACTTACTTTTTATTTCACTTAAAGCATATAGGTGTGTGTGTGTGTGGAGTTTCCACTATTTGCAGCTACTACACTAGCCACAATGAAGGATTTTGTAATTTTACTATTGTCTCCACTAGTCTTATCATAATTGTTATGAATGAGTAAAACTGCTTCGATACGAGCATCTTGCAATTTCACTTGACTTTTCTTGATGGCAGTTGCTTCTTTAAGATCAACTTATAAAACTACAGACTATTTTTTGGAAATGCTCAATAAAAAACTGCCGATAATCATGCTCTCCAGTAAATAAGAATGGGCTGTGGGATGATGGGATGGATAGTCAGTGAAATTTCTCAAATACATTTTAATAGATTTGAAAATCACTGCTTTCGTATATGATATTGATTCATTTACGGTTGAATATCATTTTCGGATTTCTTCTACCACAAGATGTAACTGAAAATCACAAGATGAAGTTTACATGTCACATAAGAATGCTTACCATGCTGTCTTTAAGCAAACGACCTGCAAAACATATAGTACCATTAGTCATAAATATTAACAGCTGGTTTCTTGAAAGTTAAAATTTTTCTAATATACTTAGCACCACTCACCAGTACATTCTTCTAATCATTTACTAGCTACTAATAATGAACATGACGAAAGATTCCAATGTACATACTATAAATTAATAACAGAATTTGTTTTATACTATGTTATCTCATTCCCGCATAACCACAGTTCTTTATTTTGTAATTCAGATTTAATCCTGTTTTCAAATACTTCACGTACCAGCGGCACCTAATTCCGCAACGTTTGGCAATTGGCAATTAATTGATATCTATTCCAGATCGCCCGAAGTGCATCTTTGTCTAATACACGAAATGGTATTTACACCAACTGATAATGCTCAAATAACCAATTATTAATTAATCAATAAGTGTTGGAGCTGTATCAGTGGCGAATATTGATTGCAGAAGATCCAATGGCAACAGAAGGCTGGTGCAAATAGCCAGCGTGATGAGCTCAGTCGGCGCCATTCGATCCCGGGCAGAAATTGCTCGCTCTATTCATGAATTCTTCAATTATAACATCTATTTTACTAATAACAGGTATCCTGGAGTGTTCTCGTCTTATTGGGTAAATAAAACTGGATTATAAAAAAAGATATTTACATTCACTATTTTTTATTTACATTTACAATGTAGGGGAAATACTGGAGTAGATCGGAACCTTTGGTGTGAAGATTCCACAAAAAACTATACACTCGACGCGCGTTTCGCCATCTGGAGATGATTAAAACTGGCAAAGTTTTAATTATCTGCAGATGATGCCAACTTTGTTGGCGAAATGCGCGTCGAGTATAATGTATGGTGTTTTGTGAAAAACTAAGTCAGTGTTAATGTAGGAAAAGTTATGTATGAAAAAGTGATATTGTCAAGGTGCATTCTTTCAAATTGCTGTACCTCAGACGGGACCAAAAATATGCGATAACTGGCCGACATAATGTTGGTTAATTTTTCTGAATTTCCTCGTGTATCCCGGCTATGAACTAAAGCAAAGTCCTAAGAGCATCAGTATACCCATTAAATTTCAAATAAGTTCATAAGAAATTCATCAGCATTACATTTTCGGACTTCTGGGTGGCCAATTAATATTTTCTGCTTAGAGATCATTTGTCCAGGAAACATCGCTCTAACGGCCCCATTAATAAATTTACATTATGGGTTGTAGCCTCATCTTGCTGAAACCATGTACCCTCATTCCACCCAGCAAAATTTGAAAGTTCTGGTGAAAAGAGTTCTTTAGAATACCTCTATATCGAAGAGAAGTAACGGTGAGTGAAACACCATTTGTATATTCATAAATATAAGGGCTAATTATGCCAGATATATCCATTGCCGCCCATACCCTTAATTTGGGAGAATGTAAGGGATCTTGGTGCTTCTCTCGAGGGTTTTCTATAGGTCAGTAACGGCAATTTTGTTTATTTACATATCCATATAAATGGAAATGTGCCTCATCAACGAATAGGATGTAATCAAAGTTTTCGAACAATTCTTGCCCAAAAACGAATCAAATTGAATAACCTTCAACCTTCAAAGCTTGCATTAGTTGAATCTTATATGGATGGAAGTTTAAATCCTTTGTCGAGATGTCTTGGACAGTAGTTAAGGCAACGACGAAATACTTAAGGCAACCGCACGTTTTTGTACAGAACGGCGGAGTGTACGTGTCACTGCTGCACGAACACGCTTCAAGTTTTCGACACTTCTTGTTCTTCCGGGTCGACCTGTTGGTTTTTCGTTAATGGTAGTACTATCTCTTTCAAATTTAGCCGCACACGCATTGATTAATTTTGCTGACGGAGCTTGATTGATGTCGTGGAGGAGGTAGTGCGGTCGATACAGGCGACAAACTATTATGAGAGAACGATGGTTCTTATAAAAGCTTCTCACACACATGGCATGTTGCTCAGATGTCAAACAATCCATTGCGACTGAAAGTGGCCTGAATAACTAAAATCAGTAATTAAAAACGCGTGAGAAGATGCCCGATATAAAACTTTAATGATAAGGCAAGATAAGACTTTTCTAGAGTCCACTTATATAACGGTTGATGAAGATCACACAGC
Organism: Rosalia funebris; assembly: GCA_037954035.1. Lineage (NCBI taxonomy): Eukaryota > Metazoa > Arthropoda > Insecta > Coleoptera > Cerambycidae > Rosalia > Rosalia funebris. The sequence continues at coordinate 7,498,297 of JAZFAV010000010.1, read as the reverse complement.
TCGGATATGGCTGCATATATGCTTTTTATTTGGCATAAATAATGCCCAGATCCCTTATGCCAACTCGGTGAAATATCTATATTATATTACACTATAGTTGTATCACCATACAACAAAATACTTCTGTATAAACATGTCCTCAAACCAGTATGGACTCATGGCATATAACTATGGAGTTGTGAAAGCAAGAGTAACATCTTAATAATCCAGAGGTTCCAGAATATGCTGAGGGGCATCGTCAATGCGCCTTAGTATGTCAGAAACAAGTACCTCCATCGTGACATTCAGATGGACACTGTGGACCAAACAAGTGTCAAATTTGCAAGGAATCATGAACAATGACTCCATCAACACCGGAACATCGATGCTATCTAGCTCCTCGATATCTGCAATATCACAAGAACACTCGAAGAGACTAAAACCTTTTAAATTGGCCAAGTGATTATTAGTTAGAGTATTGTGTAGTTGTGATGCACATTAATATTAGTGTAGTTAAGTTACTAGAAATTAAAGAACACGAATGAATAAGTCCATAGATGTAAGTTTTCAAAGTACCAATTTAAGTTATAACCAAATTACTCATTGATCGACTCAACGATAAGACTGTTATATGAGTAAATGCCTCATAAGGGGTGGTCAAAAGATATATGTTTTGAAGGTGGCGTGTCAAGGTTCAAACATGGTGACAACGCTATCGACAGAGCTTGGTAAACGAATCAATTAACCTCAAGAAATTACTCAATTAGGTAGTTTAAATGTGTATACACCATTGTTATGAAAACGGAAATCCGAGCTCGTCTTATAAAACTGGTTTCATGGAGTTCCACTGGTCAGATCGACAAAATGTATAACACAGGTAACCGCGAGTCGCGAGCGGCCTTTTACGTACAGACTTCACGGAGATTATAGCAAGGTTTACATACATGAAAAGATATATAAGGCAGAACAAGATACATTATTAATTAAGTTTACTAAGTTAAATCCTCTTTTTTTCAATACTCCTGCAATATAAATTTCATAATAGAAAAATAATATAATATTTAAAGATGATAATGTAATTTGAACTTCTATCCATAACGTGACTATTTGTATCAGCTCCGGCGATTTTTTAGTGAAAAAGTGCGATCATATTAACAAAAACAGTAATAAAAGACGCAGTATATCATACTGTGTGCGTATAGAGACAAATTTTTATGAGAAAGGGACTCACCGATAAATAAGTTAATATTAATTATTTAAAATAAGAGACAGACGTGTAGAAAAATTACTAGAATAGCTAGAGACTGTAGCATATAATGCTATAAAACTCAAGAGAATAAGAAATATGGACCCATAGCTGAATACCGATATGAACTCAAGCGATAACAAGATGGTCCGGGAAAAGGCTACGCAGCCGACCCGGGTGCTCGACACCAGTGACTCTAAACCTAAAATGAATGACAAAATGAACACCAACGCCCCATCGCAGAACATATCAATGGAAGAAAAAGTAAAACTATTATTAGAAGAAGACACCATCAAAACTGAAGACGAATCTCTTAAGATAGGTGAATTGACAATTCCCAAACAACACATCCCACGGGATGTATTGGATACGAGGTTGCACAATGGCAGAGGACGCGCCCCCAAAATGCATTATTTATGCTGACATCCACACGGAAAGTGATGTATGTGACATTCACAAGAGGAAAGTTGAAGAAACTCAGGCAATAAGAATCCTGGCTCCCACCACCCAGAAATTCGTCCCCATTCCCCAGCCGACCCACTATCCCTGGAAGCAGAGGTAAGTGGCAACAGCGGGACCCTTATGAAACTTAACAAAATGTTACGAAACATCTCAACTACTGGAGATAATTCAAACTTTACAACTATGTACAAGGAAATACTGCTGAGTTCCAGCTCATAAACTGGGATGTAAATAGGATGAAGGGTATGCTGAACGAGGTCCAGCGTTTCCTCATTAACAAGAAAATTTACATAATGATTATAACTGAAACGAGACTTACAGTTAAAAATTCCAGCTGACTAACAAGCTCGATCCCACGTCTCTGGACCGGCTGTTGCGAGGGACCAAAGTGATGGTCGTCGGTGACCTAAACTCACCCCACCCTACACTCACCGAAACCACCACAAACACAACAGGAATAGTGTTATGCTACACGCATACGCCACACTACGTAACCTACACGTATTAGCACCTGACACTCCCACGCACTTTCCAAATAATACAACATCCATCTTCGTAGACATTACTATAGCAAAAAATTGCTATATACGAGATACAGCTTGCCAATAATAGGAGCAAGTCTTAAAACTGCGATATTGGACCTCCCACGAAGTGCGCAGTAAATAGCCTGTCACTCAGTCGTATTAAGATTATTGCACAGTGAATATCGAATGTACAGTTGGTGAAAAAGGTGAATTAAGTGTTCGATCTGGCCGCGCGTAAAGTGTAGCTTTTCCCTCTAAATACTGACTCAGACCTCATTTTCTTCTACGCATACATACATAATCTTACACTTTTTCCTATTCATGACAAACTGTACATTAACGAGTAACTGATAATAAGTCCCTGTCTTCAGATGCGCCGGCCCATCATGGGCCGATGGTGGAGACGCCGTGTCAAAAATCTGTAACTTTTTTATTTGTTATTATAAACACATGAAATTCGGTATACAGAAATAAAGAAAGGTCTGACGTTCAGAAGTGACGGTAAATATTTTTTATTTTGTTTTTATACATTTCATTTTATAATTTATAGCATACAGGTGTAATTTATGTACATAATTATATGTAAATAAATATTTATTGTAATAGTTGCAAGGCTTCTTCTTCAAGTTCCATAATCTTGCGTGACACATACATTGTCTTAAGCTCATTATATAAGGGTCTGATGTATACAATAAAGTATGAAAGACATCTTTCTTTTTGCAAGAATGATAACCTGAAACGTTTGTAATCCTTATTTCTGGATTCCTGTACATCTTCGGACAACTGGCCAAGTGGTAAAAGTGCATTATATCGAATTATGTTTTCTTCATGAATGAGTACTTTATGTACAGAGGAGGGCATATAGTACCATGGATATTTGCTCACGTATAATTCGGCTGTTCTAAAAACATATTCACCAAACTTTATGGCATCGATTGCCATACCACTTGACATTGTCTGAAGTACTTAGTATGTGAAATCTTATAATTAATTCTTCATCAACTCCAGTAATTTGTGCAGTGCAAGCAGAATTGTCAAAGAATCTTCGAGCGGTATTTCCGTCATTACTAGTTCCGCTGATTTGTCGAGGTTTATCAATTAGTAATCCTAATTCTTTTCGAAACTGCTCCTGTATATAAGCTTTTTTAGATCGCTTTTGTTTTTTATGTCCTCTGAGGTTACTGACCATTTTTTAAATGATAAATTATATCAAACATGAAGTACTAACTCCATAAGTCGAATTCATGCATGTAAAGATGAGAGTCCAAATCTATAATGCACTCCATTCTCAGGTCTCTGTTTAACACGTTCCAAATTGTTCATTTCTGTTGGTTTTGCAAGTCATAGTGGCACTTGATGGAGTATTTGTTACTACTTGTGTAACCTTACCATCTATCATTGTAAAGAACAGCTTATTTTTAATAGACAGCTGTTTTTCATTCTTCAATACAAAAGAAGATAAAAGAGTGCTTATTTGAGTTTCCACTTCATTGACAAGTTTTCTCTGGAGTTTCTTGAGAATTCTATTAAAATGGGCCTACAGTATCGAACAGAGGACAGGGTTGGATTTTTCCAAACGACGTTTTTTGTGACTTCATCTACAATTTGTAATGGAACCAAGGATGTTACAAACAAGTTAGTATCGGATATTAAGTCACTTAAGCCAGCCCAGACAAGGACTTGCATTACATATTGTCCAATCAATTTACAAATTTACCACAAGAAATTTTATCGAAAATGATCGAGTTCAATTCTAGAATAGTAAGAGAACTCGATAGTCACTCCTTTGGGAATAAAGGTGCTCCATGGGAGTGTAACTTGCGTGAGTTAACAAGATGGTGTGAGACGATGGTTTATCATTATAACGTTAATCCAACTCTTGAGAGAAACTACCAACCTGAGAGTGTGATACACTTAATTTATGGAGATCGTATGCGAACGTTATTAGATAAGGAAAAAGTAAAGCAGATGTTCGAGGACGTATTTCAGTGTAAAGTTCGTGGAACTGAGCCTATGGCTTAAATAAAGCAATTCTACTTGAAGGTAGCCCGGGTGTGAGCAAAACTAGTTTGGTAACAGCACTAGGAAAGTACACAGGGCGTAAAATTTTCAGAGTTAATCTTGCAGATCAAACGGCAATATTTGAATTAGTGACACTTTCTGGACTTTAGTTTGTATGTTTTAGAGTATATCTGATCTGTTTGGTATAGATTTGCCAGTTGAAGGAAGAATTGCTGGTCAATTTTCATGGATAGATGGCCCATTGCTGCAGGCTTTGAAATATTGAAGTTGGATTCTTTTAGATGAATTGAACCTGGCCTCACAGTCTGTACTTGAGGGGCTGAACGCTTGCTTAGATCATAGAGGGGAAATATTTATCTCAGAGTATTCCCAAATTGCTTTGGGGAACTGATTGTAGCTCAATTATAAATTTTCCAAGTTTTCTTTACAATTCTGAAACAAAATAGAAAGATTAAAAAATAAGAGAGAAAAGTGGATCCAATTGTATATGTATATTTTTTGGATCAATAATTTTTTGAATTTTGAAGACTAAATAGTTATGTAATAAATATACTGACTGATTTTTGGTTTGGAAATTGTGTTTCTTGAAGCCATTAATAAACACTAATCGTACTTTTCCAAACTTGTGATATTTTTTTGGTAATATTTAGTTTTATTGTTTAGCAATATTTAGTTTTTTATTGTACGCATCTACCGGTAATATTTTTTCAATTCTTTTCAAAAAGGTGTGTTCCTTGAAGCCATTAATAAAAAAGTCGTATTTATAGAAAATTGTGAATTTTTTTTGCAACATTTTGTTTTATTTACTAGTTTTTTATTGTACTGATCTACGGGTGATATATATTTTTTCAATTCTCTTCAAATAGCTGGGTTTTTGAAGCCATTAATAAAAAAATCGTATTTTACAGTACTATTCCTGACTAGCTTGTATAATAATTTTCAGGTCCATTGCTCTGTTAGTCATGTTTGATACTGTTCACCTCGCTTGCTTACGTGAATATGGAAATATTGGAGAAGCATGCGGTCGTTAAATACATCTATTTGAAAGGCTTAAAACACCACTTCACATCAAATAAGAAATGGATTCAACACCGAAGGACTTTTCTCCATCATATTCGAAGCCAAACAGTGGGTATCTGAATTTAAAAAAGGTGGCACGAGCACTGATGGAGAACCACACTCAGGACGCCCCGTTGATGTTAAAATTGCCGAAATGATTGAGAAAATTCGTAAAATTGTTGTAGAGGACTGTAGATTGAAAGCCAATGAGATAGCTGAGACTACAGTACTGGGATGTGAACTGAACGTGTAGATAATATTTTACATCAACATTTGTGCAATGAGAGGCTCTGTGCTAGGTGGGTTCTGCGTTTGCTAACTATCGATTAAAAATTGCGCAAAAATCTGTCTCGATCGAGAATTTGGTACTGTACAAGCCCAGCAAATTTTTGCGTCGATTTATAACTGTTGATGAAACTTGGATCTATCATTACACTCCTGAAAGTAAACAACAGTCAAAACGATGGACTGGAGGAGGTAAATCAACCCCAAAGAACCATTAATGGTGAATACAATGCAGAGTTATTAAATCGTTTGAGCGATGAAATGAAGGAAAGATGACCTTATTTGGAGAAGACAGAGATGTTTCACCATGACAATACACTCATTGTCAGTCATTGCGATGGCAAATCAATGAATTGAAGTTCGAATTATTCCCCCATCCAGGGTATTTAGCCCCTAGCGACTATCATTTGCTTCTTAACCTCAAAGCATGGCTCGGAGGTAAAATATTTGTGAACAACGAGGAAGTCATCAATGCTGTAACTGCATATTTTGAAGTACTCGACAAATCTTTCTAAAAAAATGGTATCATTGTATTATGCACCGTTATGAAAATTGTATTAGACTTGATTATGTTGAAAAATAAAATAACAAGAAATAAAAAATAGTGTCCTCATCAGGCCGTAAACTTTTCACCCCACCCTCATGGATATAATATATTACCCATTAATTGTCGATTTTGTAGTATCCAGAATAACATCAGTCATAAATGTCACTGAACACAACACTGCATACTAGTCATTTTTAGAGTTCCAGTATATTAATAATAGACGTCAACATTCCACTCGTATAAATTTAGTACGGATTTATTCTCAAGTCCACGAACTCAACTCCAAAATCATTCAAAATCCATTTATATACGGAAAAAGACCTTTCAGCTTCTATTATATCGAAATTTATATAAATATATTATAAAATTTATGTTAGACAGATTTTCCATCAACGGAACCTGCAAAATATGTAAATGTCACCGTTTATTATTTTTGGTTGGTTCTTACTTCATCACTGTTTATATTGAAATACGATTGCTTAACTTATATGAATTACTTTAATAATAGCATTAAGTTAATTCAAGTCAGCTGATATACATAACACCACAAACATAAACATAAAAATATGGGATTATTAATAACACCATTGAAAAGTAAATGAAAGTCAGGCCTGTTTGGCAGTTACCGTGTTTAACTTTTTGAAACATAATAAGTTATGAACTTATGTTCATAAACATGTCTTAGTTTTGATGTTAGACTTAAATATTTTTAATACAATGGAGTTTCACAACGGCGAAATCCCCCGGGAATTTTGGTGGATAACTATAAGAAATTAGTAGGTATTACAAGGGTATTATGGGAATTACATGGGCAATTATGGGAATTAGTTCTGAATAATTCTGAATTGTATATTATAAAATTATCGGCTTTCATTGAACGCCGAACCGTGTGTAAACATCTAATATGCATGTTGCTATTGTATTTAATTGTATTGTTTCTAATATAACGACAATTAGAGATAGTGTTCTCGCATTCCAAATGAATCTTTAAAACACTGTGTGATAAGTAGATTCTAACCCCCTATCATATGGGAACTGTGTGATCACCCTATAAGGCCCTATCTCTGGTTCAGGCCGGAAACTTTTCACCCCAGCTTCGTATGTATGTGAAAGCAAAGTACTGTATCTGCCCCTGAGTTTTACATCATGTACGATTTATTTGCGGATATTACTTCTTGCCGAAGTATTAGCTTGTTAATTTACAAACAATATAAAGTTATCTATTAAAATTTACAATTTAACCATCAAAACCAAAGAATATAAAAGTAGGACTGTGGCGATTTGAAAAAAATTGAAGAAAAATATATTACCGGTAGAATACAATAAAAAATTAATAAGTAAAATTTAATATTGCCAAGAAAATTTCACAATTTTGGAAAAATACGATTTTTTTATTAATGGCTTCAAAAAACCCAGCTATTTGAAGAGAATTGAAAAAATATATATTACCCGTAGATCAGTACAATAAAAAACTAGTAAATAAATCAAAATGTTGCAAAAAAAATTCACAATTTTCTAAAAATACGACTTTTTTATTAATGGCTTCAAGGAACACACCTTTTTGAAAAGAATTGAAAAAATATTACCGGTAGATGCGTACAATAAAAAGCTAAATATTGCTAAACAATAAAACTAAATATTACCAAAAAAATATCACAAGTTTGGAAAAGTACGATTATTGTTTATTAATGGCTTCAAGAAACACAATTTCCAAACCAAAAATCAGTCAGTATATTTATTACATAACTATTTAGTCTTCAAAATTCAAAAAATTATTGATCCAAAAAATATACATATGCAATTGGATCCACTTTTCTCTCTTATTTTTTGATCTTTCCATTTTGTTTCAGAATTGTAAAGAAAACTTGGAAAATTTATAATTGAGCTACAATCAGTTTCCCAAAGCAATTTGGGAATACTCTGAGATAAATATTTCCCCTCTATGATCTAAGCAAGCGTTCAGCCCCTCAAGTACAGACTGTGAGGCCAGGTTCAATTCATCTAAAAGAATCCAACTTCAATATTTCAAAGCCTGCAGCAATGGGCCATCTATCCATGAAAATTGACCAGCAATTCCTCCTTCAACTGACAAATCTGTACCAAACAGATCAGATATACTCTAAAACATACAAACTAAAGTCCAGAAAGTGTCACTAATTCAAATATTACCGTTTGATCTGTAAGATTAACTCTGAAGATTTTACGCCCTGTGTACTTTCCTAGTGCTTTTACCAAACTAGTTTTGCCCACACCCGGGCTACCTTCAAGTAGAATTGCTTTATTTAAGCCATAGGCTCAGTTCCACGCACTTTACACTGAAATACGTCCTCGAACATCTGCTTTACTTTTTCCTTATCTAATAACGTTCGCATACGATCTCCATAAATTAAGTGTATCATACTCTCAGGTTGTGACTCTCAGTCAATTCTAGTTATTACTTACATTAGGAAAATTTTGTGCCGCGGTATTTCTTTGCATTGCGCAGTAACCCTAGCCCAGAACATGTTTTTTGGCATAAAAAGATTTCAAAACTAGAAACTTCAAGCTTAAAAATGTTTTTTTTTCATCTTGATACGACCATTTTTCATAAAGTTACAGCATTTCAAAAATCACTGGAAATTTCTTGTAATATTTTTGTTCCCTTATTATATTGAGGGGTATATAAAACTAATTAAATAAAATATAATTTCCAAGCAAAGGTAACTGTTGTCTAGTTTCTATAGTATAAATCTTAATAAACATTGATTTATTCATAAATACCATCAACTGTATTGGCTCGATTTCTGAAATAAATATTAATAAAAACATGTTTGTAAAATTTGATGAGGGGGAAAATACCATGGGTCTGTTTAATTTTTAAGTTAATTGACGAATTGAGAGAAACTATTTTTAATGTTTATTAATGTTTTAAAACATGTAAAGATATTCTTATAAGATAAACATATCACGTATTTTTGCAATTATCCTGTTGTAATTATATTTATATGTACCTTCTTGCGAATCGGTCAATTTTAATTTTTATTTTAAGTTTTATCAGATACGTTTAATTTAAATGAAGCGTGGTTTTATATCTTGGACGGAATTTGGCAGCATAATAATAAATTAAACATACATTTGTGTTAACATATTAATTTATAAATAAATTTATATATATTTCAGGTTGGCAGTTTGGGTAGTGAAAAGAGTAGTGCAGTAAAAACTTTAGCTAGTCTCGCGGGAAAGACGCTAAAAACTGTGGCAGTAACATCTGCGATGGATACGACCGACATACTAGGAGGATTTCAACAGGTAAGTACTTCCCTAGCTGGATACTTTAGTTGAATAATTGATATAAGTGCAAGTTAAGCTGGAAGGTAGCTTTTAGATGAAGTACGTACATTAGTCATGGTGATTATCTCAAGCTTTTCATTAGGTTTTATATCCCCGTTTGTGGATATCAGCAAGTAACCAATATAAACTTTAAGGCGTAATTAAGGTAATTCCTATTATAAATTTGTTTAAAATATCTTATTATTAGGAAAAATCAGGAATCAATTATATAAATAATCTACCAATCTTAGAGATTTGACGAAGCGAAACGAATTGTCTTTGATATCGAATATCTTTGATAAGAAAGATCGGCGGGTCTTAATTTGTGTGTGCGCTTGAAATGTTCAATTTTTTTAATGTCGTAGCTGTATGTAGAAAAGTCAAAATTTAATAGTGATTTATTTATATTCATAAATGTCATGTCGCTTGATGTTTATCGAAGGGGTGGTAGTAACATAATCTATCAGCAATGTCTCTCGGTTCGTTGATGTATGCACATCAAATCACAGCGTCACGACCCCGCGTTAGAAAGTTTCTTCGATTTGATGATGAAATACACCACAAATTTCTTAAAAGTTTTCCAAACTTCTACTACGACTGTACTGTATGTATGACAGACGTTGAGGAGTATTATCATCATATTACACATCTCTAAGCACAAATTCCATACAGGGTGTTCTTGTATGATCTGGTTGTCTTGTTCTTGTTTCCCATTTTTAGAAATTTTTGAAATAAATATGTACCTCAGTAGCTATTATCGTCCAAGTAGAGATTACAGCAGTATATATTTATGTAAAGAAGTGGTAGTAGTGGTAATACGATCGACTATATACAATAAATGTGGATGAAGAAAACGAGAAAACACGACAGTTCCTTGACTTAGTTCGACTTCACAACATGAAATATAAAATTACACTAAAATTATAATAAGCAACAGTAAGTTTTAGCAAACAATAACAATTAAATATAACAACAATTCATAATTTTATCCAAATACAATATAATTATACACCGATAATTAACTAATCAACGATTTTAAGCCAAACCCATAATAGGTGTAAATAAACCATTGTAACAAAATATAACGCTATAGAAAACTCTTACCCTAAATGGGAGCTATAATAGACCAAATGAATGCAGAACAAACCGTCAAGCCTTTAGGGTTGGAGACACAATTAATTTTATATTAACAGGAAAGGTAAACCTGTACAAGTATCGTGAAAATTTCTTTTGATAGGCGGCCTAGACAAGAACTAGCGGTACTTTTTTATCGAGCAAAAATAATGGTATTCTAGAGATAACAGGTGGCCCAAAGAAACACTTCAATATCAATAAATTAAATATTTTAATACTAATACATTAATGACAGACATGTTCACATCTATGATGGCTGTCGGTGTCTTGTTTTATCATAAAAACAATAGTAATGTAGGACATATGTTAGTGTGCATATTAAATCCTCCCTTGTAGGTAAATTGAAGAAGAAAGGCTCAACTTATTCACAAATGAAAGTTTAAAAATGTAACTCTTATCTCTCTTTCTCAATGCATATATACCTCTTACCTCAATGTACCTCTTACCTTAATGTACCTCTTACCTTCTTTATTAATAACTTCATTTTCTATGAGGTTTTCCAGCTATAAAAATGATAGGATAATTAAAAATGTATTAATTAAAACATAGACCCAACATACATATCTGCTTTATTCCTTCAAATTTACATTTAGTTTTAAACATTTTATACAAATAAAAACTAATAATTGAACCATACAGACATGATACACTTAAATTAGGTGTTTCTTATTTTAAATTTTAATTCTTAAATTTATTTTACAATTTTTTTTTACAATGTATCGTTTTTATGTACACATTTTTATTTAGTATATACATGCAAGTATTATAATTATTGATTTAGGCACATTGTTTAATTTATCCAGTTTTACCTGATCGATTTTATGGTAGAGGAGACTAGATCTACTGTGAATTTTATTGCTATACCTCAATATTTTTGCGTGAGAGAAACAATAATACTTAAGATGGAAAAAGGTAGTGTTAAAATATTTATTGTTATAATACCTTCTCAACATACTTAACATTTAGTGTACATTTTATATATTTAGTATATTATCTTAACAGATATATAAAATTCTAATATTTTTATTGGCCTTCCTGATTGAAATACTTGGGTGTTCCAATGGTATATATATATATATATATATATATATATATATATATATATATATATATATATATATATATATATATATATATATATATTTTTTTTTTTTTTTGTTTAATTAAGCAAGTCAGTTGTATTCTTTAGTATATAATAAAAAAAAATGTACTAGCCGTAATAGCATGAGAATATGTACTATTAAGGATTATCCCTCGCGTTTTACTCGATCATAAAAATGCATCGCGTAAATTTCCCATTCTCACTTTTAAGAAATATCCTATATGTTGTGTATGGCATGTGTGCTTGGAGGGGTATCCGGTAATATCCTGTTTATTAGATGGAAAATAATTCATGTTACATTATTTAACTATTTTTACATCATCTGACTGTTACATCGGGCCATATGGCGCAATAACGATACCATAATTATGGTCCTGTTGGCGACAGTAAAACTGCCACGAAAGTTTAATGATAAACAGCGGGTTATTCCAAGCGAACCGAGGAAAATTTATAGAGGAAACTGAAAATTGCGAGATAGTTTCCTAAATATTTATAGCGAAATCGTCTGAGATGTGGGTTTTCATAATCAATCATTCTGGTATAAAAGCCATTTTTTACGATGATGACCTTAATAATTAATGAATACATTCAGACTGATGATAAGTAGTATTGAAATTAAGTATAGGTATAAGATAAGAAATTTAACTTAATTTATTTATTTGTGAATTGATTTCCATTAAAACATTCTATGATGATTTGTAACACTAATGCAATTTTGTTTTTTGTTCTGGCTTTTGAATGAAATTTGTCGAATTTGGCACATCACATGTATTTTTCAAACGCTAAGTTCTAACACATAAAAGAGTTTTTGCCGATATTTTGTTATAGTACATACTATTTATTCCAAATGAAAAATTATGTATTTGTCCATGGATTTATGAACGAACACTATTACTTTTCCGCGCTCGCACAACATTTTTTTTTTGGGTTTATTTTCCGTTTTTCGCCCTAAAAACAAAAAAAAAATGGTTTTTAAAAAATTTTTGCTGTGTGTGTGTCTTGTCGTCGGCATTAAAATTTCTTGTTAGCACGATAACTCAACTAAACCGTGTCGGATCGATCGGGTTTTGACTGATCCTGATCGGGAACGTCTCCCAGATGACACCTATTGATTTTGAGGTGGATAGCACACACCACCCCCTCCTTTGTGTCTATTTGAGAATTTTTTTTCTTAGATAACTCAACTAAATCGTGTCGGATCGATCGGGGTTTGACTGATTCTGATCGGAGACGTCTATCAGACGACCAGAAGAGGGTGGACTATTTGAAAAAAGTAAAACTGTTGCATAAATCAGATATTCTGCATTTATGTGTTGGTTTATTTTTTCTCGGTCACTCAATTTCGAGATATAGATGTTCTACGTGCGGAAAAAATCGTTTTAAGGTTTTAAAACAGTTTATTACATATTTGTAATTTAATTTATTACATCTTTCTCCATCTTAAACATTATCGTTATGTAATAAAATTTTCTACAAAAATTAGTGTTTTCATAATATAGATTTGATTTCAGTTCTATCGATCCTAAATAACATTTTCTATGTAGTACTTTATCTTGCATTAGCTACTTAAATCAGTAATTTATTAATATAGTATTATCAATGTAAACGCTAAATAAATAATATTTATTTGAAATATTTTTAAAATCCTTGATCTTAAGAGGAATACAGAAGTTTTAATAAAGTAAACTTTTACAAACTTCAACTTAGATAATGTAAAGAAAACTTCATTCCCTAAATTAAGTAACTAAAATCTCCTCGGAACCCTATTCCCAAATATAATATATAATAACTTCTTGATTACTTAATACAAATCTTTATTTAATTACATAAATTAACATATTTTTAAAAATTATTTTAACTAAGGAAACTATTCTCAAAAAGAAGTTTGCTTTTTCGTTTGAACCCTTCTCTTAAAAAAAAAAAAAATTAAGTCAACATTAATCATAAAGTCCTAAGTATTATAACGCGTTGTCCTTGAATTTTAATTGCCGGCTCAAATGCAAAATAAAAGGAAATGGTTTATAGATACATACAGGTATTTTTCATACAACCACTTGCATGGAATTTCTAAAATAACAGAAAATTAAGTATAGAAATTTATCTTTGCCACCTAAGAAAATTCAGAATTCTGTACCAATTTTAAACAGACATTAGCAAGTCGAATAGTTAATATCTTTATATTAAATGCATAACAATCCCAATATTTTCGCAACAACTCAAATTAATTATTAGGATTTGAATTTTGCATCGCAGTTACAGATGTTTTTAAAAGCCACTAATTTTTGATGACTTTTGGATATGCATTTTGCTCATTTATATTTAAAATACTTTCTGCGTACAACCAAGGTGTATTTATTTTAGAAATTGCATAATTAGTAAAATACAGTCAATATCTTAATATTCTTACTTTGTAAATATATATCAGTTCTTTACTTTTATAATAAAATATTTTGACAGTGATTACAGTGATATTTCAATTGATCTATGTATAGTCAACATTTATTAAATTCGTTCTATTTAAATATTATTTTTATGTATTTGGTTTTTCCCTATTATATCAATTCCTATAGTAGGCGGATTTATATTTTTACAATAATACATTAAGTGTTATATTTTACATAATAACAGAATAATAGTAGTCGTCGTGTACTTACATTATTGGGCTTAAAATTTAATTTAATATCTTATGGCATATTTACATCAGATTTATGGCTTGAACGTTTATCATGAATACAAATTTAATATCTAGCCCCTGTCAGTATTGGAACTCGTAAAACATGATACTGGGGAAATAAAGGCGCTGAAAATATATAACCATTTGTTCATTTGTACATCCATTATAAATTAATAACTATCAAGTTTTCATAGATTATTCATATACATTCTCTAAAAATTATGTGTATCTTTTTAAATAAGTTTTAAGTAATATCATTGTTACTAACATGCTAAAAAAACTAACTCATTTCAAAAACTGTTGAACTTTACCGTGGCTGGTATATATGTGGCATGTGTGGCTCGCATATATTACCGTGGGTTACAATTAGTTACATCAAATTGGTATGTAATAGAATATTAATGAATCATAATGTAGTATTATGATCATTAAAGCATTTATTTCGACGAGCAGCAACAGAGACTTACATACAATATGCTGCCGATGCTTGTTTCTATGGTAACGACATTGCCATCACATGTTATACAGAGACCTGTTATGGATTTGTTTTCATCTCGTCGTTGTTTTCACTGTTCACGCGACCTTGTGGATCATATCGTCTGTTTCAATTTCTGTGTTTTTATTTGTATGGTAACGTGGAAATTAAATAAAATTATTTAGTAACTTAAAAAAGGTAATGCTACGGGAGAAACAATGCAGACCAAAATCACTGCAAATCTGGATTGATAGTCATTCCAAAATGTTTGCGAACATGTGTATGACAGGAAATGATCTATTTTGTAATGTGTGTGAACGAGTTATTAATTCATCTAAAAAAATTCATGCAACAAGACATGTGAAAAGCCATTATTTGTCTAACGCTCACGATAACGATGACACTATAATTTTCTATGATCTCACGGTAGCCTTTTGGCAAGCCATATTCCGTTACAAAACTAAAGAACCCCACCAGAACTATGCCAGTTTCTAGAAAATTATATTGATCAAAAATTCCCTAACCGACAGCATTAAGAAGCAGATTTGTTGATTAGATATACGACCTACATATCTTATATTTGATTTTCTCTGTAAACTATCAACTAGTCAAAATGTCACTTCAACCTTTGTAGATGATACAGCGATTCTGGCTGAAAAGCCAGACCCAAGAAAAGCAGCAATGGATCTACAAGATAATTTAAAAGAAATAGATGATTGAGCTAAGATATGGCGTATTAAGTCACAACATATAGTATTTACTAAATGTCACAGAGAGTCGTCAGAATTAAAAATTAACAACAAAACCATTAGTACTATGAATTGCATTAAATATATAGGCTTACATCTAGATAAATATATGGAAGAAACATATATGGATGAAGAGAAAATAATTATACTCCTCCAAATTTTGTAAGCTTTATTGCCTGAATTGCCTGACGAGAAGAAAATCCAACTTTCACATCGAAAGAAGCTCCTAGTTTATAATGTTACCTTAAAACCCATTTGGACTTATATAATACAGCTTTGGGGAACAGCTGCTAAATCCAACATTGCCATCCTTGACAGATTTGAATCAAAAGTTTTATGCTCAATAATTGATGCTCAATACTTCGTCATAAATAAGGATATCTATTGTGAGAAACAAGAGAAGCAATTGTTGCAAGTAGTAACAAATATGTAACCGTCTAAATTGTCACCCAAATGCTCTCGCATTAAATCTTTTGGACAACAGTGTACAAACGAGAAAACTTGACGCAGTACGCCACTGGACTTACCATTTAAAAACTGAAAGAAATAGTATCAGTTACTTTAAGATAAGAACTGTAATAAAAACTGCAGAGTTTTATTTATTGGAATAATTCTCTATCATGACATTTACTTCAATCAACATATTATGCTTATTGTTTACTCTTTGTAGTTTTATATACAGATTACATAATAAAAGATAAAACTAATAAAAAGGTATACGAGGACATATTGCAAGATATTGGTAACACGGACGCATACGGATGTTCAGTGGCAATTTTTTTAATTGATACGTTAAAACCTAACAATGGTAGGGGAAGCCATTCAGTGGATTCCCAAGATATGAGAGAAAACCAACCACAAAACAACTGTAAATTTTGTCACTGAGTGCTTTTACTAAGCTTTTTGAGAAACTAAAACGTATTCCAAAATCTTTAGGTTTGATTTCAACGAAATCAATGCCATACGTACAGTGCAGAACTTACTGCAACTACAAAATATACGACATTATGCCCATTGTATTAATACTAACTATTCCATCTTAATTATTGCAATAAACTAACCGGAAATAAATGGCTTATCGTTACAAAAACAATTTATGATATTAGATACTGTTAAACAAAAAATGAATAACGACAACACACTCGAAGTCAGTATTGTCATTGAACAAAACTGCAAGTTGTGTTTACGAAAAATTCTGAATATAGCCGTTTAGAATACGTATGCTCATTTCTAAAGGATACAACAAAATTTATCGCCTACTTTATTAAAATATAGTCCATATATAGTTAGTTAACTTCTCATATTGTCTTTTTGGTGACAGTAGATGTTATAAGGACTTTTTTATTGCGTAAACTACTGTTGAATGATATGCGTCAGATTTTACTGCAGGAGACTTCTATCTAGTACTAAACTTTCATTATCGGCACCGGTCTCCATACGAGCCAGAAATCGATATCGACTCAGGAATGTGTTTGTTATTTGTACATTTTTTCCTCGTTTTCCTGTTTATTCTAGTATTCACTAATATTCATTATTGTATTAGGACGTATTTTCTGCGTATAATAATGGTGATTGGCGATTCTATCTCTGTATAATAATAGTGATCTCTGTTCTGTTGGGGCTCGCCGGAATAGACGCTTTTTAATCATTCAATCATTTTCTGAAATTATTGTAATCAGTCGTAAGACTATATTAGTTATATTATTGCTTACAGAAGATTTAGTTGTACAGCCTAGCACAATTACAATTTATTAATACGGTCATGCTGTCATCTAGAGATCTGTAATACACATTATACAAGGAGTAAATTACTTGAGAATACTCGTGAAACAGTTACATACCGATACTTTTAAGTATCTGGGATCAAACCACAGAAATATGTATCTACCGACACATTTGACGCACATAATTTAATTAATGCTATTAATCTGAGATCTAGTCTGCATTTGAGTGCTATCATTAAATTCTATTACAAGACGCATTTATCTGCATACTTAAGTTATTGTTATCTACATAGATGCAAGTAATTTAAGTCGGGTCAGATTTGTACTAGACATTTCGTGTTAGCACAACCTGAGTGTTGCTAAATTCACCTTTACTCTGTAGTTCATAAAGCTGACTAATCATCTTTAATTAAATGATAGTTATAGTAATATAGATCTATTATTATCATGTAATAGTAGTAATGCTTTATTCAGTGGATAAAGTATCTTTATCGATACTTCTGATTGAATGGATTTTTAAAATTTTTCTCTAATTGGTATTCCCAATAATATAAGTACATTTATTTAAACAAAATCCACTTCTTCTGCTTTATTAACAGTATTTTTCAAATTTTGTAATTATTTATATATTATTGCTTTATAGGTTATATATTAATTTATTTTACAATCGTTGTTTTCAAAATAAACTTGTAATAGTAGTAGTAATAAATTATGTAGTAGTAGTAATGTTATATTCAGTGGATAAAGTATTGTTTCTATCTTTATCGATAGTTCTGATTGAATGGATTTTTAAAATTTTTCTCTAATTGGTATTCCTAATAATATAAGTACATTTATTTAAACAAAATCCACTTCTTCTGCTTTATTAACAGTATTTTTCAAATTTTGTAATTATTTATGTATTATTGCTTTATAGGTTATATATTAATTTATTTTACAATCGTTGTTTTCAAAATAAACTTAAAAATAATTAATATGACTTCATAATGAATACTATGTACAATAAATACACACTTAAGTACAGTCATAATAGTGATATTTTAATTTTTGAAGCAGAATTGTGAATTCTTCTGTCTTCTAGTTGCGTTTCTTAGCAAATTGGTCTTAAATGTAGGTGCAATTTTCCTACGACAGTGACTTGAAGATATACATACATATATTTTTGCAAATATGCTGATATGCAAGACTTGCATTTCTGTGTGAATGTACTTTGAGAAGGAACATTGAGAAAGAACATAATGAGACGCTTTCGATATATATTCTCCTGAAATACATGCAATAATGAATTTATTTTAGAGTTCATTATGTTCTTGGTATCCAAATCACACACCAAGAGCATAACTAACTATAAAACTAATTAGTTGTAGTCTATATTTCAGGATTTTGCCGTTTCGCAATTGTTTCATTACATTATTTCTCTATGGTACGTTCAAATTTGTATTACCTCAATAAAACCTAATTTTCATAAAACATAAGTAAAATGGATTTCTAATATACATTTTCTAAATTGGTAGTACGTTGATAGTAAAGTGTCTATAGGTCGTATGGATCCAAAATTAATTAAAACTAATTTACTTCTATTACTGATATACTCCCAGATCTAGGGTAGTCAGATATTGCGTTTTATGAATTTTATACCTATCATTACGTTAATGTACGTTCCAGATATTAAACGGTATATTACATATTTAATAAGCTTTTTGTGATACAGGTTTCAGATAAGGCTGTGCAATAGAATCTAATGAATTCTCACGAATATGTTGTTCCTTACATTCCTTCCATATGTTGTTTTTTACATTTGTTTTGTTACTTATTGGAAAACTGTTGAAATATGTCGAAATTGTAACTGATGATGAATATGAACCCTCTAAGCACTGGAAATGAAGAAAAAAAATTTTTTGCGAAATATATTTTTAGTAAATATCATTGTTCACGATTATCTCAGTATAACTATTATTTAGTAATTATCAGAATTATTATAATAAATGATAATTACTAATAATTAAATTAATAAATGATAATTACTAATTAATACTAAATAATAATTATAATTATTATTTAGTATTAATTAGTAATTATCAATTATTAATTAATCGTGCACAGGGTGGACTACGACGAGCGATCAGTGTCAATGTAGTCGTCATTTTTTTAATTGATTTTTCCAAAAATTTTTCGGCAAAGTATCGTGTAATTTCTGCCACTGACATTCGTTTTTTGTGCAACTTTTGTGCAATCTCTCATTATGAAAGATTTTTAGATAAGATATCCTATATATTATGACACAATTAGACGGCACATTCAATTATGAGTATCACGATACAGTACACTTGGGGGGTCTTATGTTATTATTTACCTAATTACAGCTATTTGAAAGTAAAAATGCATGAGTTGTAAACTGATTTTATTTTGGAATAGTAACTTAATAAAATTAATCATTTATTTAACAGCTTCATTTGTCTTTCTTGTGTCATTTTATGTTTCATACCAAGAGAATCAAATGCAATTCTGATCCGTTCTACAAGTTCGTACCTAGGTTGTACTTCTGTAACATAAAATGTATATTCTATATGGCCCTATAAATAAAAACCATAGATGGTATCGGAGGTAATTGGAGCAATGGCGGCTCCAGTGAATATTTAAATGGTACAAAAAGTGACACTTGCTTACCTGAAATGTGTTTCATTAAGGATATTTACGCGACATACTTGACATAACTAGTACAGCAGTATGTTGCGGTTTTATCCTCACTATGGTTTTATGAACATCCCTGATTTAGCCCTATGCCTATTCTCGAGATTTTCTTTTTAATTTTATTCATTAAAATAGAAGAAATTATGGAATGGTTACTAGAAAAGCATCAGAATCTATTTGCAATACCTTTAAATCAAAATTATTAAAGTACCTATTACATACGATGATTGGCTGGAAGTTTACCACAATTTGACACATTTTCAATCATTTCGGAACAAAAAAATTAACTTATATTATTATTATACTTAGTTACATATACATATATGAAACGGGTGAGATGCCGGAGGATTATAAGAGGAACATTATCGTTACTATACCGAAAAAGAGAGGAGTCCACAAATGCGGGAACTTTAGAACGATTAGCCTAACTTCCCACGCGTCAAAAATCTTAACCAGAATAGTGCAGAAGAGGATGGAAAATAGAGCGGAGGAAATACTAGGAGAAGACCAATTCGGGTTTAGGCGAAATAGGGGAACTCGCGAAGATATTCTGACGCTAAGAGTAATGTTAGAGAAAACAATAGAAAAAGGAAAAAACGCTCATAGTTTATAGTAGTACACAATCTATACAAAGAGCAAACTGCTGTTATAGAAGTAGAAGGAGAAAGAAGGGAAGTAGGTATTAGGAAAGGAGTAAGACAAGGATGTACGCTATCACCACTAATTTTTAATCTGTACATCGAAGAGTCGATTAATGTGGTAAAAGATTTCGGGATTAAAATACAGGGACAGAAACTAAAAATGCTGAGATTCGCGAATGATATAATAGTATTAGCATCTAGTAAGGAGGAATTAGAATTAGCGTTGAATGAAATGGAGTGTTGACAGAGAAATACGGAATGGAGGTGAATATAAACAAAACTAAAGTGTTAGTGTGCAGAGGGCGCGAGAGCAGAGCAAAAACGAAAGTACAAATTAATAATGAAAGATTGGAGGAAGTTAAAGACTTCACTTATTTAGGAAGTAAAATAAATTGGGATGGAAGAAGCGATAAAGATATAAAACAAAGAATAGCGCAGGGTCGAGTAGCTTTTAACAAAAAGAAAACACTTTTATGCTCGGGGGTAATAAACTTAGAAACAAGAAAGAGATTTTTAAAAACGTATGTATGGAGCACGGCATTATACGGTTGCGAAACCTGGACGGTAGGGGAAGCAAGTAGGAAGAAATTAGAAGCTTTTGAGATGTGGTGTTACCGAAGAATGATGAAAATACCGTGGACTGATAGGGTTAAAAACGAAGAAGTATTAGAGAAAGTCGGCGAGAAAAGAAGTATGTGGAAAAACATAAAGAAGAGAAGAGATATAATGGTAGGCTACTTGCTGAGACATGGGGGAATAGTCTGCAATATTTTGGAGGCAGAAATAGGAGTGAAGAAAGGCAGAGGTAGGACTAGATTATTCACTAGATTATTCATCACTTACTGTTTATTATAACTCAAAAAATATTTAAGATCAATGTATCTGTTATATGTAACAACATATTATGGTGGAAGTCTCTACACAGTTTCTGTATATTGGTCCCAATTTGAAATATAACTAGTGAAAATTTCTAATGAAAAGTTAAAATTCACTTCACTTCACTTCAAAGTTTATGAGTAGAAGAATTTTGCCGGCAACCTGTTAAATCACAATTGTTGAAAGATATATAAGTTATTTGTTAGAATTGAGCGAATATAAAATTAAGTAGCATATTAGCGGGCAAACATATAAACAGTAAACAAATCCAAATGCAAGATGGAATCATCTTCATAATATGCAGACTGTTTTTAAAATGGTTACAGTCCAAACAAATTAAATTTGAAATACCTAAACAGTATTAAATTTGTTTGATTCGGCACATGCATTAAAAATTCGGCACATGCATAGGTTAAATATATTTTATTGAATATCAGAAATAATTGTTGTTAAAGAATATAGAATTTAAGGGTTTTGACCCTGCTTTAACGTATATCAAATCATTTACTAAATAAATATTATATAAATATTTATTCATATGAAATTTCATTCGTCATGCTTTTCGCCAATACTTAAAAACTCATGCTTTAAAATTTAGTGAAAAGTTCACAGCTTGATTTTAGTTATATTAGTGATATATCATGACAACTGACAAGTTGATTTTTAGTGTGGCAACATGTTCTAGAGGTTCTTATTATCACATAATTAAATACTTAACCAGTGAATGTTTTGTTTCCTTCTACCTTTAGTATTTGTATTTTAGTTTTCATGAGAGTAATTTATTTCGTGATTGATTACTTAAAATTTTTTGGCTACTCGAGTACCCCTACAGCAACATTATACCTCAGGAAAAATACAAATGAATCCACTATCGTAAAACTGAGCATAAACACTTTACTTTCACGTCTACATTCTTCTATTCGCGCTAACAATAAGGATTCAATCCCTTGTGAGTCTATATCTGAGCGGTCGTCGTTTGAGATGCATCGTCACGATCGGCTGTCGCCATATTGGTCCCCTCAGGTCTTCCAGGATCTCGAAGGATACGCCGTCCACTTGCCTATATCCTGGTAGACCTGTCCCAGTCCGGCTGCTAGTCGCTGTCCGGAGGCGATCCCGGATCTGGGCTGGAGTAGTGCGGAATCGGCAGGCCCCCGTTTAGAGGCTCCGGGGTCCAAGGACTCAAATCGGCGTCTCCCTGGAACGCAACAATAAAATGGAGTTAATTGTTTATGTCCCGGGGGAGGACTTCAAAAGCCTTGTTGGATTTTATCTGCTCCAGTTACGTTTTAAATAGGAGACGGACTATATCCTGAGGGCCGCGATTGGCAAGCACATATAGGATAGGGGAAATTAGGGCAGAAACCACAGAAAATGCATTTATGTACCATACCATGCGTTGGCTATAAGAAACATGTAGAGTGTTTAGTCTAAAATACGTTTTATCTCGATAACATGTATTTAAACGTCACTATTTATCAGAACATTACTGTCGAATTGTTATTTTCAGTCATATTATTTCAACAGAATAAATTGCACTAAAAAATGTTAGGATTTTGTAGGTTTTCAAACTTCCTTTCTTAAAATATTGTATATTAATTTCCTTAATATAAATTCGTGTTCTTATATAGAGCAATGCATTTATCCCACGTAACTGATTTGGGATAGGTAAAGTGAAAAACTAACTCTAATTACTGAATCACTAATAGAGAAAAATCATTCCATGTTTTGGACTAATATGTGTAAACCTCAGTCATGCACAATCCACCACAGTATTTATATTGTTGATTGAAACTGGAACTTCAAACTGTATTGGAAAATACTTCTTAGAGGGCGTAAAAAGTATGAACAACCGGAAAAGTATTTCAAAGGATAATATACATTTTTTTTAATTTCAACTTTTTCTTTTACCTTTTGTGTAGTTTTGAATTATTATCTAGTGATAATGTAATTATATAATGTGTTTGTATGCTGGTAAGTAAGTGAGAATATTGCCATAATTTGAATGATTGAGGTGAATTAATCGATAACCAATTTAAATATTCCCACAGACTTGCAATTAAAGTTATTTTTAAATGATCACTTGAGATTGGAGAAACTCATCGACCTTATTCTCCGAGTACCTATCGTGGTATTCGGAGAATAAACAGTCGATAAGCGTAGACAAATGTAAAGTTTGCTCGTATATCTTTGTAAGTATTTGAATACCTTTATCATAAGTTGTTATTTATGGTAAGTGCAATTTATCATGAATAGTTTCTTACCATGAATATGTAATTTATAATACCCACTAAACTATATTAGTTTGGAGAATAGTGTACAATTATTTTTAAGATTTTAAAAATTATTTGTACAGGAGGGTTCCGGTAATTTTCAAAAATATTAAAATAGTATATTATTTAATTAAACGTGTTTTAAGAAATTGATCGAGGAATTCATTACTCTGTGATAGTTCATAATTCCAACGCAATTGAGTAAAACAACTAAGTTTTATACCACTATATTTACACAAAAATCGTGACTGTAGTTTCGACACTTTTATGCTATTTTCAAAACGATGATTCCACTAAACTTTCTTAGTTGAATCATCGTTTTGAATATGACATAAAAGTGTCGAAAGTGCAGTCACGGTCTTTGTGTAAATATAGTGGTATAAAACTTAGTAGTTGTTTTACTCTATTGCGTTTTGAGAATATTTTGGTTTAGTTAGTAGTTTTTTTATTATGTTTATCTACTAACATACAAAAGATATATACTTTTTAAATTATATGCAAACGGTTACAATCAGACAGTTTTTACTTATTCCTTGCGCTTAATAAATCATAAAATTCTCTCTGAAGCTCAGAACAACAGCTATTTATATTTTCCAGTTTCTTTCATAGAACATATATATTAATCGCGTCTTTTAATACATTTTTTTTATTACGTACTAATACGTAATAATACTAATAATTTTTTTATTACGTACTAATAATACTTTGAGAAAACAACTATGTTTATCGCGAAAAGTTAAAATCTATCCATAATAGTTATTTTTATTTTTAGGTTGCGAAGTATTTAGGTTCTGGAATGGATTTTTCTTCAGGTTTAAATTTGGAAACATCTGCATTTATAAATGTAAAGGCGACTTTGTAAGCGTATATGAAACAATACTTTCCCTGAACCTCCTTCGAAATATTGTTAATATTGACGAAAAAAGAAGCAAAGATGTTGACATTTACGATAAATTGATTTGACGTTCATAGTGAAAATATGAATCGAGCAGATTCTAATATGCCATAGGCAAGCAATCCTAGAAACTATGACTAAGATAAACAAAGCATCAATAGTCAATGGTAGCTATAATTGTCATAGTAGGTCTATTATCTATGGTACTTATCCTGTTGAGAAATTTTGTGTATATAAGAAATTGGTGTTCAACGTGTATTACGACTCAACTGTTAAGTACGAATAAAATGGAAAGCAAAATGAATCCTTCAAGTAAAGAAGTTTTCCTTTTGAAGTATCGAGATCTATATAAACTGCAGTATTGCAATCTATCCTTTAAAAGTCTGAATTTATCCCTAAAAGTTCCAAGGCAATATGAAATAGTTTATAATAACTTAAACTACGAAAGTAATGTACTGAAAATAAAATAAAGAATATCTGAAAATATTTTATTGGCTTATTTTGAATACGAGATAGTGAAAGTGAAACTTTTAACATTGTGGTTCATTTACTCCACGTTAAAAAGCAAATTGAATGCTAGAAAAAATATCAGTGTGGCATTACCTCCACCAAAAGAAATGGGAGTTGGAAGTCTACTTCAGTGGCGGAAACATACATTGAAAACTCTATTGAGAATAAAATTCAAGTTTCAAATAGAATATCAACGAAGGTGGTTGGTGGGTATTTTTTTTTAGTAGCTCTGTCAGCATCGAATCTTGATAATCCATCGAAAAAAACTGTTTTAATCTATCACAACAATATATGGTTTTAAAGGATTGCACCTTGCCTCTACGTCTGGAATAAACTTACTGGATTAAACTATAATATTGAGAATTTCAGTTTGTAATTTTTGAATAAAGAAAATAATGGTAGTTGATCAGTTTGAGTTTGGTAGTATGGTAAAATTTGTTCGATTGAAATAAGTACATTTTGAAATATAAATAGTCGGTATTAATGAAGCAATTTGCTTAATTAAATTAATAAATAATATCTACACTAAAGAGATTTTTTTTTAGAACAAAGAAGTTTTTTTCGTTCCAGTTAACTAAAGTGTCATTTTGATGCTTCGGAAGTGGAATGAAAATGTCAACATTATATGATAGTTTTCGAAAAAATATAGTTGAATAAACTTAAAGGAAATTTCAACCTCGATACACTAAAAAAAAAAAAAAAATAAGAAAATAAGAAAATTTCTAAAAATTTTCAGTGTGTTTGAAAGGTTGTAACTTTAGGAAAAATGGTCGTATCGAGATGAAAACCATTTTTAATTGTCATTTTTTTGACAAAATTCTGAACAACGATTACTGCACAATCCAAAGAAATACCGGGAGACAAAAACATTCCAATTTTTTTTACATGCGTGCTCGAGGTGGGGAAAATTTTTTCGTATTATATCAATGTAAGGTTATAGTGTTTACTCAGCTTTAATTTAGTTTTTTTAACAGACTATGTACAACCATTTGTTGCTGGGATATCGGTGGTTGAATGAAGACTGATGCTTTTGTCCTTGATCATCGATATCTCAGGAACTAATGATCGTACAGTGAATCGAAGGACGGTTTTGAAATTTTGAATAAGACTTCTATATGAAGAATGTAGTTTTTGAACACAACAATTTTTTCTTATCCTCGCTATTAACTTGAAAAAAGTACAAAAATCACTTTCTCAGATTTAAAAAAAAATATACACTTTGCAAATATTGAGGAAAAGACCAAGGTTGTTAGGTTTTCTTAGCTCATTATCCTTCAAATAGCCCTGTACATTTTCAAACTGATCCATCAAACCGTTTTTTCTCTAATAATCAAAGTTTTGACAAGAATTAAAAGACATGATTATTGATATGAAACATCAATTAATGATTAGCAAGATGGAAAAATAAATTTCTTTACTTTGCATACAATTTCGTTTTCAATGCTACTTTTTTACCAGAATATTTCAAAACTAGAAACTTCAAGCTTCAAAATTATTATTTTTCATCTCGATACGACCATTTCTCACAAAGTTAAAATCACATCAATCAAGTTCTTGCAACAGCGAGTGACAAAGAAATTGTTCCCTAATGCAGTCTTCAAAAAATAAAACCCGCCACAGGTAGGATTCGACATTTGTCCCGGATCGGAACCGAACGACATACAGCTGTTTCGAACTTATTAGTTCTCATCAGTGCTGTACACGGTACACCGATTTAGGACAAATGCCGAATGAACTTTATGGCGTATACATCTTTATCGATACGATCTGTGTCAGTAACATATAAGTCGGAAATCGAGAAAGGAACCACCAAACCGCCAAGCGGTTATCAAAGTAGTTCCCGAATAGCAAAGCTATTATATAATCGCTGTAGGAAACAACTACTCCTCGGGCTAAAGCCCCGCCAGGCATTGAATTATACCCAGAAGCGATCCTCGATCCCTTTCTCGTGTTTCTGCACGATCAGATAAGGTTTCAAAAAATAAAACCTATCCTACCTGTGGCGGGTTTTATTTTTTGAAACCTTATCTGATCGTGCAGAAACACGAGAAAGGGGTCTAGGATCGCTTCTGGGTATAATTCAATGCCTGGCAGGGCTTTAGCCCGAGGAGTAGTTGTTTCCTAGAGCGATTATGTAATAGCTTTGCTATTCGGGAACTACTTTGATAACCAGTTGGCGGTTTGGTGGTTCCTTTCTCGATTTCCGACTTATATGTTACTAATGCAGTCTATTGAGTAGTTACGAAATGTATAACAATTTATATTAAAATAGGTACTTTTTGGCTTCATACCATCAATAATATTTACGGGAAATTATTGTAACTACCTCTTTCAATATTAATTGTAATTCACTTACGTAATTACTTAATAAGCCAGTAATGTAGTATTAAAATATTCTGTAAGTTATATCTTAATCAGTGTTTGAAAATCAATTAACAGGCGAAGCTAGAGCCAAAGTTACTGTATAAATATGGTTGTAAAAACCTAGTAAGTAGTATTTTACTGAAAATTTTGTTGTTTTCCATAGTTTTTTTATTTTATTGAAAACGGAAAACGCTGCTTATAGATTATACCCGTTATGCCACGTTATCGAGTTAGATCCGTAAATGTGCCTTTCACAAAACAAACGCCCACAGGCTAATAACTTTTTGGATTGCCGCGGGAAAATTACTGTTATGTAAATCTGACAATTTTAACATTTTTGTGTTTTTACAGCAACTGTAACGATTGATCTTATCTTTCAATTTATATGCTTCCGAAATTAAACTCTCATACCCACCCGCCTACATTACATTATCTGTAACACCGCCCGGAATATAAAAATTTATTCTCTGAGGTATCTATTTTGGTTTTGGTTGTGAAAGTGGTTGTATGTATAGACGTTTTTTAATAAATGTGTGTACGTTATGAATTGATCCCTCATGAGGGTTTATCGCATGCTTATATGGAATGAGGCTAAAAAAATAGAACAGACAATATAGATATCTTATAACCCAGAAATTTTAAAACCCAGTATTACGTATCTCACTGTATACCTTAGGTATTACTCTTGCCAGGGTTCAGATGAAAATAACAAATTATAATTGGTCTTTATTTAAAATGAGCATTGTAACTATCGGTTTAAGTAAACAAAATGCCTTTTTGTTTTCAGAAAAAACTCGCTATCGATAGTAGGTGCAATTACTTGTTTAAAGATATTATAATTAATTATAAAGTACTGAATAGTGCTAAGTATTTTTATTTTATATTTAAATGAAGAATTGCTTTTATATTCTAGCGTTGTGAACTGTGTTTATTGAAAGTGGTAGATTTTTCATTAAAAATGCTAATGGGAAATGTGTCAATCAATTTGTTGGTATTAATGAAATAATGAAGCCCTCTAAGAGAAATAGCTGCATATTTAAAAATTCTGTATCCGGAACACTAGATGGACCCCTGTTTCAGACTACTTGAGTGACGGAAACGTATATTGAACTTTATTGAGAATAAAATTCAAGTTTTAAATACAATATCCACGAAAGTAGTTGATTTAGTAGTTTCCTCAACATGGAACTTTGATAACCCACGAGAAAAACTTGATAATCCTTCAGAACAAGATATGATTTTAAGAGATTGCAGCTTGTCTCCACGTCTGAAATAAACTGATTATATTGAGAACTTCAATTTGCAATTTCTGAATGATGGGAGTTGATTAGTTTGAGTTTGGTAGTCGAGGAAAGTCTGCCGGATTGCAATAAATACATTTACAAATTATAGTCATATTTTTGAAGCAATTAGTTCAATTAAATTGATTAGTAATATCTGCACGATTTTTTAAAGATTTTTTACTTTACCGCTCTCCACTATACGCGGAAAAGTAATGTAATCGTGTCAACAAAATTATGTTTTAGGGTTTACTTTTCGTTTTTCGGCCTAAAAATAAAAAAAATGGTTTTTAAACCATTTTGTGTGTATTCTTGTTAGTACGATAACTCAACTAAATCGTGTCGGATCGATCGGGTTTTGACTGAATCTAATCGGGGACGTCTCCCAGACGACACCTATTGATTATGAGGTGGATAGGACATACCCCACCTTGCCCATGGGTCATAATAAAGCACGATGGTGGACTACTTGAGATTTTTTTTTAGCATGATAACTTAATTAAATCGTGTCGCATCGATTAGTTTTCGACTTACTCTTATTGGGGACGTCTACCAGACGACATCTATTGATTTTGAGGTGGATAGGATACACCCCACCCTGTCCATGGATCATGAGAAAGCACGATGGTGGACTATTTGATAAAAATTGAAAAATGTAAAACTGTCGCATAAATCACATATTCTGCATTTATGTGTTGGTTAATATTTTCTCGACCGCTCAATTTCGAGATAGAGGTGCTCTACGTGCGGAAAAGTCCGTATTAAGGTTTTAAAACTGTTTATTTTGTTTTACAACATACACGTTTTTTTTTTGTTCGAGTTAACTAGTATAATTTTGATGCTTCGGAAATAGAATAAAAATGTCATCATTTTATGGCAGTTTTCGAAAAAATACATATATGTTAACAAACTTAAAAATGCAAATTGCATAGTTCAAATTTCATTCACTGATGACAACCTACTGTATACAACCAGATAGTTACAGACGCAACCGCTGTTGATACAATATACGTGTATGTGTATGTTTGATAAGTTATTAAAATTTTATTTTATAAAGTTCATCGATAAATCTATTACTACGTGGCACTTAATTGTTCACACAATTATGGGTAAAAACACTACCAAAGTATTACTCCCATATTTACACAATAATTGTATAATTTCAACTATTAGTATGTCATTATTAAACGTTCATTCGCGAATATAACTCACGATATAATTGTGAGAATAACTCTGGGTTTTTATACTACTTAAGTAGTTTTTTTATTGGTTACATAAATCTATAACAATTTATATTAAAATAGATAGGGGGTTCATAAATACAATAATAGTTATGGAAAATTATCCTCACTACCTATCTCAGTATTAATTGTAACTTATTTAATTTTTAGTGTGAAGTTTAAGCAAAGAAAGTACCTTTCTGTTTTCAGAATAAACTCGCCGTGTCAAGAGGAGGTGCAATTACTTGTTTTACCGATATTAGAATTATCTATAAAGTACTGAATAGTGCCGAAAAGTACTATTTTATATTTAAATGAAGAATTTGAATAACCTTAATGTACTCTCTAAAACCAGTCCTTCATGAAAATAATTATAATCTATTTGGAACTAGAGTCGTTAGCAATTTTGATGAAACATGATACTGTAGGTGGCGAAAAAAGGCTATTGGTTTTATTTAATTATCTCATTTGTTTTATTAATGTTTCTTATACTGAGTAACTATTATTTTATGGGGTTTTTTAATATCCAACCGTGAACCATAAGAAATCCTAATACTGGAATTTTAGTATGCAGGATGTTGAAATTTTAGATTCCTTTCAACATTTTTCAGATTATCTGGTATTTTTATAATTTCTAGCATTTCTAGGAATTTTTGAAATTATCTTGACTTTTTTCTTAAATCTTCTTTACGATATATTCCATAGAATTTTTCACATCGATATATCAAACTAACTATGTTTCGCGCCTTATGTGTTCTATGTCCAGCCACTTTGTCCCTTTAATTTAAATAACACGCAGTATTTCATACTTGTCAGATAAGCAGTATACTCCTAAAGTTTAGAATACAATCAATTAAATCGAATGTCTTAATTGATTTAATGTTTACGCCTCGTCACGTTATTTTTATTTGCAAACCACTTCGTGTGATATCCATATCCTAAAAAGACGTCCCGCACAAAACGAGGAGTTAGTTTGGGTAACTATCGGCTGGAAACGATCAATCTCCGTCGACTACCACTCTACACTACACTTTTTTCAATACATTCACTTAGTGAGATGGCTGAGGGTATGAGGTTAGTGTTTGATGACAAATTGGCAGCTCTGGTGAAGGCATCACAGTGGGTTCGATATGATGGCCTGCGTGCATGTGGACTCTGTTTATTTTCCCCTTTACAGAACCCGAATAGTGACGAGTATAAATCAACACTTATATGTTGTTTTGGAAATAAAATTTAAGGTATCCGGGGATCCTCTTCAAGCTATAGGGATATACTGTATACATATTTCATATTATATATTTATATTTAGTAGCATATTTTTCGATAATTGTTCTAAGACGCTTGAACTTAAATATGTTTTTAGATATTTTATTGTACTCAAGTCTAATTAAAAATATTTCTCCTCTACCTATTAGTTATGACTATTAGAGATGATTTTCTACATATTCGTATGTTGATTAGTGGGTAAAAATAAAAGTGCAGCAGCAAAAAAAATACTTAGCATATGTTAGAACAAATTAATATACATATAAATATATGTATAAATATTCTAAAAGTAATACTGACACCTTCACCATATTTTTTGGAAAATCGAGTTATGATGTCAGAATACAGAGAACGAATTGATTTTGATTTTTTTTTTGTAAAAAACATTAGATTATAAATATATCCAAAGTAAATTAAAAATGATTTTTCGTATACTTAGTTATGGATTAAGAAGAATGGACATGATTCGATCGGATATTGTAATCATTGTTAAATAATTATTGGAGTTGAAAGTACACCTTCTTTAGTTCCTATTGTTTTACATTGACAAACAGTTTTCGTCGTCTTGTACAAACTTTTTCTTACAGTGCACTATCGTGAATACATACTGAAATCTAATGGCTAATAGACAGCAATACATGGTTACCTACATTGATTCATTAGAAAATTCGCTGTCTGCGAAGAAATGTTTTTTTTTCAGGAGTCTGAAGTTAAGAGAATGCGAATGATATTAGTGCGATGTTGGGCGGCATATGTAAGCATTCAAAATTATTTCCAACCAAGGGTTATTAAACCAAATATTTTATATGCATTAAGAGCCACATGGTTGATGCTCAATGAAAGATGGTTTATCATCAAAGTATACACTAAAACCCTTAATATTTTCGGAACGTGTTAAATTTGTACCACCAATAGAATATATTAATCGAGATTAATAGCGATTTAACTTATTCCACAAAATCATATATATATATATATATATATATATATATATATATATATATATATATATATATATATATATATATATAATAACTTTATTATACAGTAACTGTAATAAAGTGATAAAGACTAGTAATCAATAAATATTGACTAAATTTCCAGTAATAAGATGTCTAACTCAATACAACATTTCATGACGTTTCTTAGGAATATTATATTACTTGTCAGGTTATTAGGAATTGGTATGCATGGGACATAAACGTCTAAATCACTCGGTAATAAAATGCATACTCGGCAGTAAAGCACATTGTAGCCATAAAAATGATCATTTAGCAACAAATTCAACAAAACGGCGCCATAAAGTGATAGCGGTATATTGACTTTATGTGACGCGCATTTAGAAATCTATTCTATATTTTTACTGCTGCTGGGGGATAGTAATCCTTTGGGGTAGAAAAATATAATGGCAGCTCGCATCGAGAATTTTTACAGACTACGTCCAAAGGGGAATAAGAACTAACGTGTATAAAGATTTAGGCCATGCAGCATTTTTTAATGTTTTTAATTTATATAATGGTCGCTAGGTGTAGGGAGGATGTATGTATTTTCGCTGGAATTGCGTTTTAAATTGTCACCCTTTGTGATATATGTGAATTTTGTTTGGTTTGTTGTTGCCTTAAGTTAAACTTCCATCATTTCTGCATATTTTAAAAATCCCATACCTTTATCTAATTTAGAAATATTTTTTTAATAAATTTCAGTTACCCCTGGTTGATTTCATGTATGTATTTTGATCCTGTACTGAAGACATTAAGTTTGATAAATAAAAATCAATGCTTATGATAAGAAAATAAAACCAGGGGCGTAGCGTACATGGATGCGAGTGATGCGTCGCTCCCTTAAAAAAGTGACAAACAAACAAATTTAAAAGTTCTATCGATTTATTCGATTATTACAATTTTTTAATTATTTTAAACCGACCGCAAACATTACATACATATTATTTACTTTAAACGCTACCATCAACTTTTTAATTTCAAATCGGCCATGAAGGCGCCCAAAATTATTGGACTCCCGCTGCAGTGCTGAAATGCGATGGTCCACGTTACATCCAAGCCACGTATTAGATGGGCGAAAAGGTTAGTGATCTTACGCAGTCAACAGTGGAACATCGAGTGGGTGTTGTCGTTATTTCTGGATTCAGTTATGCGATTATGTGAACGCATCTTGGCGACTATCGCCATAATATCAGGAAGATTTGGAAGCACTGTTTCAGGTAATTGTGGAAAATAAAAATGAGGAATGGGATCGAGAAACCGTTATATGTTCTAGAGGCCTTTTAACTGTATTGCGCGACTTTGATTTTAATTTTCTCTTAGCAGTGTTTTGTGCAATATTCCCACAATTCGAGAGTCTGTTTAAAATTCTACAGACAATAATATCAGATATTATTTACTGCAATAAAAAGAGCGCCGATTTCAAATTACATATTCAAAAAATGAGAAACGAGTTTAGTGACATTTGGGACCGTATGGACAGATTTGTGTTAGAAAATCAACCACCAAGTAAAAGAATGCGTTTGGATTTAATTCCGGAAGAAGATAAGAAAAGCACCTACGCATGATTGTTTTAGAAAATTTTGGACGTTTTTACTTTGAACATTAGTGAACGGTTTAGTGAAATTTCTAAACTGAAATTCTTAAATCTAGATTCCACACAATTTACTTCATTCGTGAAACGTTTTCCTGACGAACTTTTTTCTTCTTTAGTAGATACATTTGGAACCTTCTTTGACGCAAATCGTTTAAAAAGTGAACTTTCAGTGATTTATAGTGATTCCGATATGAAGAAGAGCACTGTGTTTGAGATTCACCAATATATGATGTCCTTTTAATTATCTTCTGTTTTCCCGGAGTCATCAAAATTGTGTCGTTTAATTTTGACTATTCCTGCTACCAGCAGTTCCGCAGAAAGATCATCTTCATGTTTAAAGAATAAAGACTTATCTGCGAAATTCTCAAAAGCAAGGAAGACTGTCAGTTTTAGCATTAATAAATATTGAAAGTGCTTTGTTAGAAGATATGAGATCGTCTCCAACATTTCAAGAAACAGTGATAGACGTTTTCGCTGGGCTAACAAAAACCGAAGAATTGATCTTCATTTTAAAAATTAGGATATATACGAGTACCTCGGCATAATCATTTTAGATTAGTGTCTTTTTTATTTTTACCATTTTCATATGGCCTACTATATATCTGACTATACCTCTTCCCCTTATAAAATTACTTATACTAAGTTATATTATTATAGCTAAGTTATATTTCTAAGTTATATTATTACTTATACTAAGTGTTTGGGTATAATCTAGTATTATCCTGAGCTATAGGATGGATTATCAAGGTCTTCAGTTTCCTCGTAGTGATCTTGGATCCTCTATTATATTGCAAGCATAAGAATTTTGTAATATGTAGCCACATTGATAGGCGGATGAGGCAAATTCATTACAGCAAAGAACAGGCGCATTGCTTCCATCCCTTTCTCGATCACTTTACTGGCACAAGCAAGCCTTATATTATACTTATAAATCTGTTGATTTTCCCTTTAATCTCCTTTTCAATCATAGGAGAATTCATATAGTCTTTCTGAAGGGGAAATTTAGACAGAAAACGATGACTTCCACTGCCAAACCAAATCTCCTTCCAATAAATAAACTCGGCCTGCGTTACATTTGCAATATATTAGTAACGGATTTAAGAAGTTACCTATATTACTTATATTTAGTTAATCATAAGCCTAATTGCTTTCGAAATTATCTTATTCACTAAGCATACCAAGTTTACAGAGATCTGGACGAGGACAACGCCTCGAAGAACTTCGGGAACCCGATGATGTAGGTCTCTTTTTCTTTTCTTTACACCAGAAAAATTCTTAAATTCCTGTGGAATGTTCAGGCGCTGAACCATATTGCTCTTTTTTGTACGAACAAATGCATGAGAATACTTTTTCCAATGACATGATCATTACTTTTCATAGAAACACACAAAACACTGAAAACAACAGTAAAAATACGAAGGTATGTACCTTGGTACATTTCAATGCTGAGAAACTCAGTATTACCAACGAAAATAATAAATCCATTATAAAAGAGATAAAATCGACCGGTAAAACAACGTTTCTGGGAGCCACCGGTTGTTCGTTTGAAAAACTCTTCTCCTGAGAAGTTAGGTTTTTTTTTTGACGTTAGGAACATGAAACTCTTAAATTACTCATATTTAATAGCAGACAATTTTAAAACCTATTCTTAAATAGTGCAGAAATATTGACTAAAGGTTGGAACAAAAATTGGAACTGATGCAATGTGAAAAATCGAAGTGATGTATGTGTTTTGATTTTATAGCTTAATAAAGTGGCCAAATTAACGAAATATACAAAAGCAAAAAAATTACACTTGATAAGTAAACTGGTTATAATTTGAAGCAAAAATATGAATGCCTTTGAAATATTTCCCATATGGATAAAGTGTGGTTATGGCCCCTTAATAATATTAAGTCTCTATTTTCCATTTTGGTTAGATATGGAGTGTAATTATAATGAGTCGTTTCCTAAAAAAAAAAGAACAAGAAATAAGTAACTACAACGAAGCTTATGACTAATATTTTTTATTAAATTCGACATATCCCTGGCCTTAAATAATTTATAATAGTGTTGCCTGTAGTGAACGATAAATGTTATTTTAATAAAGTTAAAAACAAAATCTGTACTGATTATTCTGCAGGTAGTTACAGCATCTAAATTATAGTAATCAGTACAGGTAGTAACCTTTTTGCAGAAATCGGGATAGTAAATATTATCTTCATATAGTTTTATACAGTTTAATTTAATTTTTTTTCCTCGGATAGTTGCCTTATGTATTCCCTATCCTCGGAAAAAAAGTATTTGCAATGGAAGGCATTATTATGTTTAAATATCACTAAATTTCACAGTTGCTAATGTGAAATTTTATATTGTCTTAAATTATTCATGAAACAGTCTTCGATCTCAAAATTCAGAAAACATTCAGAATAGAGAGAGTCACCTTAAGACATCAAAATGGCAAATGACATCTAAGATCCGGCAGTTGATCCCTGCAAGTATCTGTTTTTTAATGAAATTTAATTAAAGTGAATGATTAATGGCAATGTAATACATTGCTGCCGGGTAGCCTATCAAAAATTAACCGCGATTACCAATTAATTATATTGTAATTAATTTATTTTAATGAATTCCAACTATTTTTTAAGTGAATTATACGTTATTTGAAAGAAAATGATGAAATGAGAATTTCTAGGTTACCAGATGTAAACAGGTATATTATTGTTAACTATTCACACTCATCGTGTTTTTCAATAAAATATTATACTAAATTGAAGTTTAATTTTTGCTGTACATGATAATAGATGGTTGTCTATAAAGAAATGGCCGCAAGTAGTGGTTGCCCAAGGATTGTATAGGGAGTAGGATAGCTGGATCGGTCGAATTCTTCGTCCGCGGTAGTGGAGATAGTGACGTCACCGCGGACTACGGGTTATAATATTCATATGGTTTTATTGACGTTTCCTTCTGTTTTAATCTATTTTAATTAGATTTTGAAATGGTATAGGTATAATTAAAATATATATTAGTTCTACATTAGGTAGAGTATTGTAATTTGAATTATGTACATCCTTCTTGAAACTGCTATTAAATTTAGAAGCAAGTGTATACTCACGAGAAACAAAATGTTTTATGGGCTGTATCTGTTCTTAAAACTGCAATGCTGTTTCTTGATAATAAAATATATTTTATACCTATTAGGTAAATAAATTAGGTAGGTATTTATTATTTATAGTTTAAGAATGTAAATAGGTAGTTATTTTATCATTATTTATTTAGCAAACTGCATATTATAAAGGACTTTATAATTCAGTGTAGTGAAGAAATTAAAATGGACATAAAATACATTTTCTACCATATTATTTTTCAAAACTTTATACCTAAGGGGTAAAATCTACCCTTAAAGTTACGATTAGTTATCGTAATTATTTTATCGAATATAATAGTAAAAATATAAACCACTAAAAATATGAATCAAATTTGGAGTCATTTACTTTTTTGTCATAAATATTCACTATATCTATATAGGTATGAGAAAAATTTCCAAAACTACACGTGTGAGGGGATAAAGTTGACTCCTAAATATTAGGGATATTTATTTTCTCAAGAATTATAAATATTTTGAAAGAAAGCTGAAAGGGGTCGATTCTACTTATCTTTTTTATGTACAAATATATATTTTTATTTTAGTTTTCACAGTTAAGAGGGTGAACTATCCACCTAATAGTTGCCACTGGAAGTATAAACTTATACTACTTACTTATAGGTATTTTATTTTTGTACCTATATCAGTATATCATACTTGTACATATCATTTACATACACAGAACAAATAAATCATCTAATTAATTAAATATTTAAATGTATTTAAGGTACCTATATATTCTACCCATATACCTACCTCCATATTTTTACTACTGAAAAGTACCTTTATAAAAGCTATTATACCTTATTAGGTAGATATAAGTCAAATAACAGATCTATTGTTAATCTATTAAGCACTATTAGTATCCTTTATCTCTACTTTTAGCCTTATTTTTTTATATTATTTTTCGAAACCCCACCGAATATTTCGTCAGATATGGAACAAGTTTTTAGTCATTAAATAACATTCTGCTATTTACTCAAACTTAAATCAATACTTACGCAAACAATAACGTTCCTTTTAATATCACTTCACCACTTAAATGCACGAAAAATATTAAATATTATCCAAATTGCCTGAATTTACACAGCACTTCTGAATACGTTTAATAACGTTTTAATGGTTATAGTCCGCGATGACGTCAAAACATGTTTTAAAGGAGTGGGGCGCTGTCTACATTGAAAGATAGAGATCGAGCAATCCTATTCCCTATACAATCCTTGGTGGTTGCCCTGATTTTAATTAATTATTCTCGCTCTTAATCGACACAAATATTCGCATACCTGTTTACATCTGGTATCCTAGAGGTTGCGGCTGACTGAGAGCTGACAACAATTTTTTTTTAATTCTTTACGTCAGTTTCTCTCAAATAATGTTTAATTCACTTAAAAAGTCACACACATTGTAATTTAAACACTAAAATTCTGTAACCATCGAAACTTGCAAGTGTTGATAGTTTTATTTACATTAAAGAAATTTCTATAAAGGTAAGTCTTACAATACAGGTATTGCAAAGACGACATTTAATTTGGGCCACCGGTGTAACGTATATTACAAAAAAAAAAGCATATTTAAAGCCGCTTAATTTACGATTAATGTAATGCGGTGTGAAAATCCTGCAGCAATATGTAGAGCTCATGTGTATATACATTTTTGTTTTCTATCTAAAAATGTTTATAATATGAAACGATAATATGAATTGTGATAATTAAGTCCCACACAGGGCCCATAAAAAACGTTAATCGGAAAAAATGACATGCCGTTTTACACCACTTACATATAATATTTAATTACCATAGAGCTATCGGGGTGGGCCGGGACTGGTAGAGGCGGTTTCAACAGCGATATGTCAGACCGTGGGGGATCCGGCGGTGGTGGGACGCTGGGGGATCCCAGCCACAGTGGTATCCAGCCACAACAGAGATCTAGCATCGCCCTCCGCAGGCCCCTGTGGAGGACGAGGAATAATGTTGGGTTGACGATAGCGTGTACGTATGATATGTGTAGAGTAATCTGAAACAAATTGTCGGACCTTAAAAATCCCTCGATAATTAACTTTTTTTTTTGATTAAAAATTATACGTCCAAAGCTGCCTCCATAGTTTTTATATTCTATAATAACGTATTTTTTTATGGATTTATACTGAGATTAGTAATTTAAAATATAGGACTACTACTAGGGAATATGTTGCAATATATTATTTGATATTTCATTAAATATTTAGATTACTTGGCGTAATTTCTATCGATATTAAATGCCAATAATTAAATTTCTTAACTTTTTTTTAGAAGTCTATAAAGATTTCCCATAAAAAAAAGAGAAAATGAAAACCCAACTAGTTCTAACCCAGCAATGATAACACTGGAGAACAGCAATTTGGTAGTCCTAGATCTGTGACTTATTTTTGACTAACTTTTGGCGCCTGAATCCAAAAATAACTGCAGGTTCTGTCTATCACGTCAACTTTTTAAGCTACTCTTTTTGTCCCAAAAGTCATACAGAATGTGCATATAAAGGAAAATAAAGGGAAAATTTACCAAATATACTGTTAAAAAAGAATAGTTTTATTCATACACAGGCTATATATAATTACTGCAAATTAAATTGTGTTCATACAAATAGTAAAGTTTCTTTACCAAACAGTAAGCATACATATTAAGATAAACATTTTCGCTTATAGCGTTTTCTATGGTGTTCAATATGTGGGCATTCTTGTTTGATCCTCCAACAATAGTCAGCTATCATATGTACATCCCATCTACCTTCATACCGTGTCTCCATGATCTTCAACTCTTGGTGGAATCGCTCACTCTGCTCATCACTGACTGCAATTTGTAGCTCTGCAGGAGTTGCTGGACAGTTTCGGTATA
Organism: Rosalia funebris; assembly: GCA_037954035.1. NCBI lineage: Eukaryota > Metazoa > Arthropoda > Insecta > Coleoptera > Cerambycidae > Rosalia > Rosalia funebris. The sequence continues at coordinate 7,458,401 of JAZFAV010000010.1, read as the reverse complement.
ATTCTGTTCTCGTGTATTTTTAAGAAAGTCTTTTCCAATGTTCTTGAATGCCAATCAAACATTTTTTCGAAGTTCTGTCATTGATGCTATGAAATGTGCATCTTTAACGCGTTGCCGAATCTGTGGACCATCAAACACACCGGCCTTTATCTTTTCAAATGTTAGGCTAGGAAATGCATAATGAGATACTTGAAACAGTCTCCTTCAATTGACAAAGCTTTAACAAACTGCTTCAAGAGAGTCAGCTTTATATCCAGAGGTGGAAGTATAATATTCTATCTGTCGACAAGTGGCTAATGTAGAATGTTTGGATCACCAGGTTTTAGGTCAGATCTTGGCGGCCAATTCGACAGCACCCGATGTTTCTCACGAGCTCTGCTGTCCCACATACACAAAAAACAGGGATACTTCGTATATCCGCGTTGCTGGTCAAGGAGGAAGCAGACCATTTTAAGGTCAACACAGATGGTCCATTGGTGCATGTGATATTGCAACAAATCAATGACCCTCTTTAGGTCTTCATATTTTTACACGCAAGCAAACTGAATGATCTATTGGGACTGCACCAAATAAATTTCCATTGTGGAGGAGGACACACTTCAAGCTCCGCTTTGAGCTATCGATGAACAATTGCCGTTCAGTTGCGTTATAGGCTGAAATTTCCAACTCTTTCCATTATACCATGTACGTTATGGTAATATACAAATCCATCGCACTTTCTCTTTCTATCCTATCGAAAGTAGGATGCATGTAGAAGAAAACTAACTACAGTTTTGAAATCAGCATGCCTAGTTAATTCTAAAGAAGCTTAAGAATCGAACTACACAGAAATTGTGTTACAAATTCCCAGTGTAATATGAAATTAACGTATTAAAATATCTTTATTTTCTGTTTATTATATAATATGAACTTAACCTATATATTTTGGGTATTTGATGGGTCTAGTTAACAGCATGACAAGCGGTTATTGTTTATTAATAAGGGTGTATAGACTCCTATCCATATATTAATTTCTTGTTGCATGTTGAATCACCTGTTCCGCACAATATTGAGTCAACTATTAGATAATAATACCCATTAATCATGGCATTGTTACAGTACTAAATAAAGTGACTATCCGATTTCATAAAATATTTTTAAATTAAGAAAGTGATTTGCCACTTTGGGTACACCTGGAAGTATACTCGAAATATTTAAACAATTATTAACACACATTACTAACCTGTTTCAGAATTTGATATGCAACGCAAAGTGCAGAATTATTAATGATTCACAATGAACATTATTTTAGTGTCCTTAGATTTTGTACATTTTAAAATATTTTCTAGAAAAAATAATATAAGGAACTCTTCAAATTGGGCATATTGGATGCCGATTTAGCAGTCCTTCTCAGCCCATTTGAATGCAATATGCGGCAAAATATTTAGAAAAGCGTGTACGTGAAATGATTGTATGGTTTTTGACCTCTCTTTTCTCACCCTTAAGACAGAATAATAAATGCACTTAAAAGGGGATCTTACTCAGCTGTTAGAACTAAAAGGTGCAAACTTCTGGCTATTGGCATTCTTTTGCAAAATTCCAATGCACGATCACACACTAATCATTCAACGGTGGAAACCATTCAAGATTTAAGATTGAGTATCTACCACATCCTCCTTATTTCGTTGCCCTCATTACAATCGATCCACGTATTTAGTTCATTTAAAGAAGCGTTAGATGCGAAGAAATTTTAGAGCAATGATTAAGTGATTTAGGCGGAGCATAAGGAATTATGGATATGACAAACATTTTTCTGTCCCGGTGTCCACCTCTAAAATGGTGGAAGAAGAAAACCTATGAGTCGAACTACGTCGAAAAATTGGTTTTTGATATTGCTTCAGTAAATCTCGATTAACAGTGTTTACAAAAACTAAATATTGATTGATAGTGTCATATTTGACACTACCTCGTGTTTAAATAAAAACATATTACTGTAAATAAACTTTTATTTCAGTATACAAAAAAAATTACATTTCAACAAATCTTTTCTCTTCAATTCGTCTGATCTCTTCCTTTTCCTTTTTAAAAATACCCTCGACCGCATAACTTTCTATGTGCCCTTTAGTTCGAGAGTTCCACAAACTATTTCCTTTCCTATTCAGTTTTACTTTATCCCTTTCTGTTGTCTTCCCGTTGCCATTCATCTGTTCACGGGCGAAGCTACAGATGCTTTTATCTCGAAATGGATTAGCCCGAGCGATGTTATTTGAACTCTAAAATGTTATAATCCGGAGTAAAATAGGATTTACGCAAATATTCAATTTATATGATGCATGTCAATGCCGTACAAAATGGCGCGAAATCTTCCGTTTGTTAGTTTCTCTGATCCTTCAGACAGTTTATGGACTAGAAACCCAGCCCTTCTGATGAATAGCCCTTCTAATGGGGCAGATACGTAAGTGTGAATAAATTTCATGCTGTCGATTTATAGGGCCGTTTCGGATTGACGTTTTTATCTCTTGAGAATTCCGGAATATATTATAATACAAAGTTCAAATAACTACTTTGGTATTGTGCCTTAGTACGTTTTGATTAGTTAGAAGTACATGTAAGTACACTAATCGTTAATTTGATTAGTACAGTGAGGTACATGTAACGTAGTTTAATTAGAACATAGTACCTAACGTAAGGGATACAATTTGTAAAATACTTGTTTTATTGCAATATAGATATTATGCTACATACATTAAAGCCATAAATTATACAATTTAAACTTCATGTACATGTGACGTCCCTTTTCTTACACACTGAACTACTGGGGAACAAACATGTTGTATTTATCACAGGGCTTGTTCTTAACTAAATTGAAGGTATGGAAGATTTCAGTCCAAATCTGTAAGTAGTTTTGTTTTATAAGCTCTAGATTTTTTGCAATTCGATATTTTCATTTTCGCGAAATTTGACGTCACGTAAAATGACATAATGTCAAGAAAATCAGTTGCGCAAAATGAAATACAAATATTCAAATATGGGTACAAACGATTTTTTACTTAAATTAAAATGATAAATCAATGTATATGTATACGTATTTTGATATTTCAACATAAATACGATAGATATGTAGTAGGTGATTCGTAACAACTGATATGGACGAAAATTTAGATACTTCTAATCGGATAAAAATTTACGCTTGCAGCTTCTGCGTCTGCAGATCTTCTCAGGAAAATCTCGTTTGATTCCCCAGAAGTAGTCTACTATCATATGCTTGTCCCAACTCCTTGGAACGTTCTTTCTTCATCAATAGGTATTGATGGAAACGCTCCTTCTGTTCATCACTTACAGCGCCAAGGTTCTCTAGGAATTGATTAAGATGACTATATAGGAAATGCAACTTGCAGCTTGCCACTCATACAATATAACTAAAATTTTGAAAAGTCAACAGCATTGTAGTAACCAGAACTTCATAGTTATGTAGTAGTTTTTTATGCCAAGGACGTTTTGTATAACTGCCACGAAAGATAGTCACGCTGTCTTTTCTTTGTCATTCATCTTTCTGACAAAGTCTTCATCACAGAAGTGTATGTACTACTCAATAATACGAAAACGTGTGAGATTTCTCTATGTATGCGTAGAAGAAGGAGTGAGGGCAGCATTCGACTATATATACCTAGACCAGGCTATTTACCGCGCACCTCTTTGCGCATCTCGTGGGCGGTCCGATAGAGATTTGTTCGTATTGTTGATGAGTAGTATTTGAGACCCTTTAAAACATATGCTTTTATCTTCTCGAAAATTGGAACACGGAAACAAACAGTGTTTTAACATTCTTCTTCTCTAAACAAACAACGTCTTTAAAACATTCACCTTTAGTATTCAGTGCCTTGACAAACTATTTCATGTTCAAGGCCATTAGTACAAAAAGTATGCTAATAAATAAACGAAACATTCATAAGCATTCAAGGCACAATATTCTGCACACAACAAATGTCAGAAGTTATACGATAGGTGGTGCATTACAGAGTTATCATAATATATTAACTTAATATGGTACGGTCTATATTCAACATCAAATTGCTTGGGGAATCAGAGCATATAGCGAAAAACCAATTTCAGATTTGAAATTAGCGATGAAAATATTGCTAAAATCATTTGAGATTAGAAAATGATAAAAAAGTAGTTCCCCAGTGTCATTAGAATACTTTTCTGTCACTTTCCAGAAATGCAAAAATCAAATATGACGCTCATAAAGAAATTACACGTAATTCGGAAATACATGACATGACAAAGGCGAGTATTTCTATCTTTCATCAATGGAATTTCTCGTAAAACGTTATTATTCCCAAATCTCAATGTATTAGTGGAGGTACAGGCCGAAATACACAACGCAATTTTTATTTTCCAGTTTTTCACAATTTTCCAGAAAACCGCAATAGATAAGCTAATTTGTCTACCGGATTCAAGTTTCACTTCAGATTCTTTAAAACCTTTCCTATTTAACTGACTTAAGTGAAATCCCAAAACGTGCAGCTGAACGCTGAACACACTGTATACATAATTACAACACTAATACAGTTTTGTGCTTTATACATACATTTATAGTTTTGTAATGTTCTCAACATACGTTCTCAATTGTACGATGAAAAGTTTAAACTCAAATAAATTTACACCTACCTCGTGCCCCAGAGGATTGCCCACAATAGGGTGGTTAACCAGCGTCACGAAAAACAGCGGCCCCCAGAAAAGGACGTAGGCAGCCGTAATAACGAGAAACATCTTTACGCGCTGAACTCCGTCATGTTCCATCCTTCTGAGATATTCTCGCATCCTCCGGTGTTCTTCCAAGGCTCCGGAAGCCTGTAAACAACCAATATTCAATTAGGGGAGGCTGAAGCATGATTAACGAAAATGTCTAAGTGCCTTGTAAGCACTCGGTTGATTTTGGGCGCATCCTTCGGCGTAACCTAACGCATAAAGGGATTTAAATAATCTCTGTGATTGAGGGAAACGCGATATACATTTAAATGTGTACGATATGTTTCAGCTAGTAATTTTTAAAAGCACATAACAAATGTACCATTGGCGTCTTCGCCATTTCTTTAAAAGTTGCTAGAATTTTTAGTGCAAAACATTTCAATATAACTAGCACAGTGATAATATAGAAAGAAAAAATCTATTGATGTTAGTTAAAGTTTTAAAATATAAAGAGGTAACATACAGAAATGACATTTTTTTCCCAAAAGGAATATGTCATTTATAAATATTACTGTGACTAATTATCTAGGAAGACTCTCTTATGTTATGTACATCTAATACTAGATGCCGTATATATAGAGTGACCCATTTAAAAACGGGACACCTCTCTAAAATATTTATTTTTTTTAGTATGGCCGATGGAAACGATTTTCTAATCGATGGAGATTAAATACTTCTACTCTGATGCCAAATTTCAGAATGAAATTTAAAATCTCAAGGCCTACTTAGAATTTTTTCCAAGCCAAAAATCCAAAAAAGAAAGTGTTACATAAGTGTTAAAAACAATAATAGAACTATAACAATTAAAATTTATATTATCGAAATATTTCGAATATTCGTTATGTAACACTGACACCTTCGCCATTTATTAAAATGCTAGGACCTTCAGTGCAAAAAGTTTCAATGTAACTTCGAGAATGAGAATATAGAAATGAAAAATCTATGTTAATTTTAAGTTTTAAGTAAAGTTTTAAAAAATAAACTGGTAACATACATAATTGACATTTTTTTCCTAATAGAATATGTTATTCATGTAATTTACTGTGATTAATTATCCAGGAAGACTCTCACATCTCGCAATTTCTTTTTTTATAAATATAAATGCAATATTATTATAAATTACTGCAGACCCAGACCTAATATCGTTATTTTCATCTATTACTATATGCTGTATATACAGAGTGACTCACTTAAAAACGAGGGATCTATCTAAATATTTATATTAACAAAGAAATCTAAAATATTTATTTGTTAATATGACCGATATAAACGATTTTTTAAATGACGGCGATATAATAGCTCTACTGCGGTGCTCAATTTCAGATTGAAATTTAAAATCTCAAGGTGCATTTAGAATTTCTTTCTATGCCAAAAATCCAAACAAAAGTGTTGGCAATAATAGAACTATAACATAATTTTGTAAACTTTAAACTTTGTAAATAATACTTTTTAAAATGCTCTTTTAAATCGTTATCATTATGGGGTGAATTTTAAACATTTCTAATTAACTGATTTGAGTCTGAAGCATTCTAAAGCACTCGGTTGAATTTAGCGTGCATACCAGGAGTATTTAAATTTATATTTACTATTTCTTGTTTGCTATTACATATAACGTTTATAAATGGTTACCTTCCCCTGGTGATAAGAGATTGGAAAGGAAGAAGGGAGCAGCAGTAAAGAAATATTTTAATAAAGCGTATTGTACCAAATATACATGTATGTATAATGCAACGCTGCCCTTGATAATTGGGAAATTAAAAATCTATGGATGTTAGTTAAAGTTTAAAACAAAAAATAAAGAAGTCACATACATAAATGATAATTTTTTTTTTACAAAAGGAATATGTCATTTATATATGTGACTACTTATCTAAGAAGACTCTGATATCTTGGAATTTCCACTTTTGTGAATATAAATGCAGTATTATGCTAAATTATTATAGGTGCAGACCTAGTATCGTTAATTACATCTAATACTAGGTGCGGTGTATACCGGGTGACCCATTTCAAAGTGGGGCACCTCTCTGAAATATTTATTTATTAGTATGTCCGATACGATTTTCTAATTGACAGAGATTTAATAATTCTACTCTGGTGCCAAATTTCAGAATGAAATTTAAAATCTCAAGGCCTACTCAGGATTTTCTTTCAGGTCAAAAATAAAAAAATATTAGCAATAATAGAACTATAACATAATTAAAATTTATGTTATCAAAATATTTGGAATAGTCGTTATGTATATCACAACTTCATAAATAGTACTTTTTAAAATGTTCTTTTAGATCATTTTTAGTTGAATTGTAAGTATTATTTATCAACAGTTATTCATAATCCTGGCAATTTTTGTTTTCTTTAAACACGCTTTAATGAAATACAGTTGTGTGAACTGTGGCGAGATGGAGTTATGTTTATACTCACGACAGTTCATGAAACTTACCATCTGGAAACTTTGTGTCATTAAAGATACAGTTGTACTTTAAAGAACCTTATTTTTATTAGCAGGATTTGCAATTATTTTTATTATTAAAGCTATCATTGGGCGAGTGAAATAACTTTAAGTAACGAACGAATTTGAAAATATTTTAAATATTTTAAACATTCTCGCATCCTCCGGTGTTCTTTTAAGGCTTCGGAAGTCTGTAAATATCAAATATTCAATTACGGGAGAGCATGATTAATGAAAATCCGTAAGTGCCTTGTAAGCTATAAGCACTTGGTTAATTTTGGCGGGCACATTCTTCGGCGTAACCTAACGTATAAAGGGATTTAAATAATCTTTTAATTTAGAGGATGTGATATACATTTAAGTGGATACGGTATGTTCCAACTAATAATTTTTAAAAGAAATGACAGGTGGCTCTATCATTTCAGTTAGTACGATTACTTTGTTGTACATGAGTATTTAAATTTGTTTTTGTTATTCTTTCTTTGCTATTACGAGTAATAGTTATAGATGGTTATCTCCCCTAGGTAATCAGAGGTTAGAAAGTAAAAATGTAGCAGCAGAAATATTTTAATAAAGCGTGTTGTAACAAATATATCTAAATATAATAACATTGACGCATTCGCCATTTCTTTAAAAATTGCTAGGACACTAATTACTACGCAAGTTTAAAACATAAAGAACTAACATACATAAATGACATTGTTTTTTCAAAAACGAGTATGTCATTTATATATGTTACTGTGACTAATTATTTAAAACTGTCGTCACCTATTTAAATTGGGTAGTATTTTAGTTTTTAAACACTGAAGAAACTATATGTTAATCAAATATAAGCAATTTTTCGGGTTATGTTAAGGGCACTTTTAATAATACTATTTTTTTTAAATTATATTTCGATAGTATAACATGTTACATGTATAATAGATAGTATAGATGTTATATAGTTTAACTTCTTACAATATCGAAACATCTGTTTTCGGGCAGTGACATCAAGCTCCGCGTCAGTTGATATTGCACCTTCAAAGCATGCATGAATTTATTTGAATTTATAATCATTAGTTATACTATCACCATAACATTTATTTTATTAATGTTTTTCAACATGGTTCAATGAAACCTAATAATTGTTTTTTTGGATTAAGTTTATTTAGAATAGACGAGGTTAATTACATCCTTTTTCCACTTAATGATAAGAATAAAATATAAAAAAATTTGAACAAAACCATGAAATTTATCATTTTTAAATTAATTAAATCACATTTTATGCAGAGCTTCATAGATGTAATTCGGATCAGAGCTCATTTTCTCGACTCACTAATTTATGCCATCTCATAAATAATTTCTGCTTATTGTCTCTTAATAACGCCTCACCGACTAAATAAGTGTATAAAAAATCGCTTGATTTTTAGGCCGTATTTTTATCTGTATATTATCTTGGTATACAAAGTTAGTTTTTTTATTTCGTAGGTCTTGTAATAAGTGTGTATTGTGGGTGAATATTATATAGATAACCACTATTGGATATTAAATTTTTCTGTGAACTAATTTTGTTATTTAGATAATTTCATAGGGGTAGGTCACAAGGATATAAGGGTTAGGTCTCTTGATAATTAGTAGTGAACGAAGTAATCATATTGGTACGTGGAGGTTTAATCCTTTAACGGAGACAAAGGGTTAACAAGGACCAAAGTATCAAGCGGCAGGAATATTTTGTTGCCCTTCAATCAACAATTAAATGCCCCAGTTCCCTTGACGCCGCCTTCTATATTTATAACCATATTTTATGTAAATCGAATCATGTGCTTTCATGCCAATTGTACCAAAATTGAAATTCGTTCAGCCACCGTATAACATTTCTAAAATTCAATTACTATATTTCCTTAGACTTCTGCAGAAAGCTAGAAATTATTGCTAGGTAGGAGAAACATAGAAATTGGAAAACTCTCGTATCTTGGAATTTTTATGAATATAAATGCAGTATTATGCTAAATTACTGCAAATATAGATCTAATAGCGTTATATTTACATCTAATACTAGATGTGGTGCATACAGAGTGATCGATTTAAAAGAGGAACATCATTAAAATATTTACTTGTTGGCTGATTTCAACGATTTCCTAAATTATACAGATTCAATAACTTTACTGTGGGGCTAAATTTAAAAAATTTAAAATCTCAAGGCCTACTTCGAATTTCAAAGCCCAAAAATTCAAAAAACAGTATTAGAAATTTTCTTATACATAATCTGACTACTGCACTTAATTTTAACTTAACTATCAAATTCATGTGGCCGACATTTCAGAAAAGAAACATTAAATTAGTGTTTAATAGAAATATGACAATTAAGAAAAGCCAAAATGGCTTGATACGTTAGAAGAAGGCGATACTGAAAAGAAAATAAAAAGCTGAAATTTAAAATGAAGTGCGCATATTTTCTTAGATGAAATAATAAATTACTACGTTTTAATTAAAAACTTATTAATTCAATAATTTCAAGACCTATTACGTTTATAATAAAATAATATAAGCAATAAGAAAACATAAGCAAAGTAAAATAATACGATGAATTTACACGACAGTGCCGTGCACTTAAAACTTTTGATTTTTCAAGTAAATTCCCATTTAATGAATTAAATGGGTATTTAATACGTTTATTTTAATATCTGTCTTAATTATATAATTTTAATAATCTTTTAATGTTTACCATCCATATCTGTAATTGGTTTGGTGTATATCCGCGCAAACCTGTTATCCTTTCACGCAGTTCTTATCCGTTGGTTGGGCGAATATAGTACACTTTTATAATGCTTATAGATGTTTATCTCCTCCGGGTGATGAAAGATTAGAAAGTAAGAACGTAGCAGTAGTAATGAAACATTTTCAAAAGATTGTTATAACAAACGCACCTAAATATAATAACATCGGCGCCTTCGCCATTTATTTAAAAATTGCTAGAACTTGCAAGCATTTCAATGCAACTTTTAAAAAATAAATAAGTAACATACAAAAAAATAACAGTAACATACGTAAATGTAATACAGTAACGTACCTAAATATAATACATAAATGTTACACAATAACACTTATGTATGTTACTGTGATTAATTATCTAAAACTGTCGTCATCTATTTAAATTGGATTAAACTATTTTAGTTTTTAACATTGACGAAATTATAATTAACGATATGATAATCAAATATAAGTAATCTTTTAGGGTTACGTTAGGGATATCTTTAACATTATAACGTTAAAAATATCTATTTTTTCCAAATCGTATTTCGATAGTAACTTGTTACATATATAATAGATAGTATAGATGTTACATAGTATAAGAGGAGACCCAACTCCGAGCAATATGCTCGTGCCTCACATGTACTACAGACAAACCCGACTGCGTGGTGCCCTTTTGAGTTAATTTATCTAAACAAACTTCTAACAAAGTCAAAACATCTGTTTTACTGTTTTCGGAGATTGGCATCAAGCTCCGCATTAGTTGATATTGAACCTTCAAAGCGCGCATGAATTTATTTAAATTTATAATCTTTAGTTAATAGAATAATAAAATGAATTGACATGACAGTGCTGTGCACTTAATACTTTTGAGTTTTCAAATAAATTCTTATTTAGTGAATTAAATGGGAACTTAATACATTTCTTTTAATGTTTATCTTAATTTTCTAACCTTAATATTGCCTGTGCAAACCTGCCATGCTTTCACGCAATTCTTATCCGTTGGTCGAGCAAATATAGTACACTAGTATAGTAGTTCGGGAACTCGAGAGGACACTGTATACATTCATTATGTCGTTATCATCACCGATTAGGAAAATTTTCTTCCCACCAAGCCCGCACATTCCTGGCATTGTAGATAGGACAGTCGTCTAATTGGAATTATTTTTTTTTGGATTATCGGTAAAATAATTTCGAACTCGTTCATTATTTGGTCTCTGTCGTAAATTATCATTCTTATTAATATAGCTGATTAATATTTTTGTTTACTGGGCCAACGGAATGTTTGACGCCCCGGGCGAGTATTGTTAAAAATGCGGCATAATTTCCTGTCGGGACTGTTATTGTCACCACGAAATGTTACCGTTTAATTTCTTCCGTGAAAAATGATCAGCAATAATTATTTGACAGTGTACCTGTTGGAGCAATATAAACTTCACTATAGACGCAAATGAATTGAAGAATTTGTAGGTTGATAATGGAAATTATTTTTCTAAGTATGAAGAGTATGAAGAGTAACGATCCGATAGCACTTGCACCTTGCCGAAGTTCTAGTGCAAACTAGAACGGGTGGGTCGGCTTGCGCGTTTTAATGATTTAAGGAGCCGTACCATAGGTTTAACCATAGTGGGGGGGTCCTTATTGAAAAACCAGACTAAGTCAAGTCCCTGAAGGAGGGCAGCAGCTCTTTCAGTAGTCATAGTGGCAGAAACCGTGGGGGTTGGTATGGTGCTATGACACATACGACTGCGATGTGGAAGGCAAGAGGAAACTACCACATTATAATCCTCAGAACAGCTAACGAAAGGCTTATCCCAAATAATGATGGCGTCTCCTGGGGCAAAAAACACCGGAGGTAAAATAGTCCGTTCGGATCTCCGGGTGAGGACTGTTCCGGGGGACGTGATCGAGTGCAATAGTAGGGTTAGCAAGAAGTGTAGCATTTCACGAGTCGGAGCGTGGAATATCAGAAGCATGAGAAAGGCAGGGAAGCTAGAGAATATGAAGATAGAAATGGATAGGTTAGGATTAGATATAGTTGGTATAAGTGAGATGCGCTGGCCGGAAGTAGGAGATTTTTGGAGCGGTAACTATAGGGTAATCACACATAGTATAGGGTATAGGGTAATCACACAGAATCGGTAAATGGAAACGCGGGAGTAGGAATCGTTATGCGGAAGAACGCAGGACAGTGTGTAGATAGCTACCTACAATACAGTGAGAGAATAATGATGGTCAGGTTAGATTCGAAGCCAGTGAAAGCAGTAATAGTGCAAGTATACATGTCTACTTCTAGCCATAGTGAGGAAGAGTTAGAAGCCGTTTATTCGGACATAGAGCAGGTAATAGGATTTGTGAAGGGTCATGAAAATTTAATATTAGTGGGAGATTTTAACGCAGTCGTAGGTGAGGGGAAAGAAGGAGAATTTGTAGGTCCTTATGGATTAGGAAACAGAAACGAGAGAGGTAGCAGACTGATAGAATTCTGTGAAAAGCACAAGATGGTAGTCGCGAATACATTGTTCAAGAATCACGTTAGGAGGCGGTACACCTGGAAAATGCCAGGAGGGAGAGACAGATATCAGATAGACTAAATTCTGGTTAGGAAGAGATTTAGAAATCAAGTAAAAGACTGTAAGAGTTATCCAGGAGCAGATGAAGACAGCGACCACAACTTGGTAGTCATGAAAGCTAGATTAAAGTTCAAAAATCTGAAAACCCGGAAGGATAAGAAACATATAAATGTAGACATATTGAGGGATCAGAATATGAAACATAAGTTCCAGGAGAAAACAGATCAATTAATAAATAAAGCCAGTAAGGACGAAATCAAGAACGCAGAAACTGAGTGGGAGGGTATCAAGAATAGTCTAGATTCCGCGGCTACGGATGTTTTAGGACACGACAAAAGGGAAGCTAGGAAGCCCTGGATAACGGACGAAATCTTAAACTTAATGCAAAAGAGACGAGGCTACAAAAACAGACGAGACGAAGAAGGACTGAAAACTTATAAGTCAATAAAGTGGGAAATCATTAGAAAATGTAGAAAAGCGAAAGAACAATGGATAGAGGATAAATGCAAAGAAGTAGAAGATAAGTTGCAAGTAGGTAAGACCGATGAGGCTTACAAAATAATTAAGAGGAACTTCAGGGATATAGGACCAATAAGTAGAAACGTTAGGAGCCAAACAAGGGACATACTGATCGGAAGAGAGGAGAAAGCGGATAGATGGAAGCAGTACTTAGGAAGTTTATACGAGGGTCAGGAATTAGGAGAGGCATTAGAGGAAGAATCTAGTATCGATAGGGAAGATGTAGATAAACCTATATTGAGGGAGGAATTTGAAATAGCACTAAGGGGGCTAAAGAACAATAAAGCGCCGGGTGTAGATAAAATACAGGCGGAAATTTTGAAATGTGCGGGACAGAAAGTAGTAAATAGGATGTTTGAACTCGTAAAATACATATACAAAACGGGCGAGATGCCGGAGGATTATAAGAGGAACATTATCGTTACTATACCGAAAAAGAGAGGAGCCGACAAATGCGAGAACTTTAGAACGATTAGCCTAACTTCCCACGCGTCAAAAATCTTAACCAGAATAGTGCAGAAGAGGATGGAAAATAGAGCGGAGGAAATACTAGGAGAAGATCAATTCGGGTTTAGGCGAAATAGGGGAACTCGCGAAGCTATTCTGGCACTAAGAGTAATGTTAGAGAAAACAATAGAAAAAGGAAAGAACGCTTATATAGGATTTGTAGATTTAGAAAAAGCTTTTGATAATGTAAGATGGGAAAAAATGTTCGAGATACTAAAGAGCGCGGGAATAAAGTATAGAGATAGGAGAGTAGTACACAATCTATACAAAGAGCAAACTGCTGTTATAGAAGTAGAAGGGGAGAGAAGGGAAGTACGTATCAGGAGAGGAGTAAGACAAGGATGTACGCTATCACCACTAATTTTTAATCTGTACATCGAAGAGGCGATTAATGTGGTAAAAGATAGAGTGGATTTCGGGATTAAAGTACAGGGACAGAAACTAAAAATGCTGAGATTCGTAGATGATATAGCAGTATTAGCATCTAGTAAAGAGGAATTAGAATCAGTGTTGAACGAAATGGAGGCAGTGTTGACAGAGGAATACGGAATGAGGGTGAATAAAAACAAAACTAAAGTGTTAGTGTGCAGAGGGCGTGAGAGCAGAGCAAAAACGAAAGTACAAATTAATAATGAAATATTGGAGCAAGTTAAAAACTTCACTTATTTAGGAAGTAAAATAAATTGGGATGGAAGAAGCGATAAAGATATAAAACAAAGAATAGCGCAGGGTCGAGTAGCTTTTAACAAAAAGAAAGCACTTTTATGCTCGGGGGTAATAAACTTAGAAACAAGGAAGAGATTTTTGAAAACGGCGCTATACGGTTGCGAAACCTGGATGGTAGGGGAAGCAAGTAGGAAAAAATTAGAAGCTTTTGAGATGCGGTGTTACCGAAGAATGATGAAAATACCATGGACTGATAGGGTTAGAAACGAAGAAGTATTAGAGAAAGTCGGCGAGAAAAGAAGTATGTGGAAAAACATAAAGAAGAGAAGAGATAGAATAGTAGGCCACTTGCTGACACATGGGGGAATAGTCCGCGATATTTTGCAGGCAGAAATAGGAGTGAAGAAAGACAGAGGTAGGCCTAGATTAGACTACTGCTCACAAATAGTAAGAGATGTAGGTTGTAGCACAATTAGCGAAATGCGTAGGTTAGCACAAGATAGGAGAAGCTGGAGGTTAGCGCCCAACCAGTCTTAGGACTGATGACCTCATGATGATGAAGAGTAACTAATTAAAGTGTGTTTGAATAAAACAAATATCGCTAATGTTGTGAATAACTGTTGGTTAGAATGTTTTATAATTCTGCGGATAACTCTCTAAGGAGCATTGTAAAAAATATTATTTATAAAGTTGTGATTTACTTGAGACGATTCCAAATATTTTAATAACTTAATATAATGATTACAAAATATGTACTTTTAGTTAATGCATTGCTTCTGTTAGATGTTTTGTATAATATTTAAATCTTAATATTTTTTTGTTACACTTATTCAGTCACACTTATTTTGGAGTATCCTAAATATTGTGGTATTTTCAGATTAAAGATAAAAGATTGCTAACGCCCTTTTTGGAGTTTCGGCTTTGAAATATATTCTGTGTAGGCCTTGAAATTTAAAATTTCGAAGTTTAGCATTACAGTAGAATTATTGAAGTTCTATTATTCAGGAAAGAGATCGTTTAAAGTAACAAATAAAAAAATTTGAGAAGTGTTCCGCTTTTAATTGGGCTACTCTCTATGTATATATTTTAAAATTGTGAAATTTATACGGGATGATTCAGAAGTAGTTATGTAAACTGTGGTTGCAGATAGTCACATTGGCTGAATCATGAATGTCCAAGAAATAAAAATTTCTTATATATAATATGATAGCATTAAATCTTTTATTATTATTAGTAAACATTTTTAGCAAAAATCATTTTATTATAATTAATTAATTAATATTAAAATAATCATTATATATCATACAAAAAAAAAAAAACAAATAGCATAAGAAAAAATCGAAAAGTGACATCAGCAATATATTAATATAGTGTGTAACTTTTTTGTCGTACTTTTATTATTTAATTAGAGCGTACGCAATTCGATTTAACTTATTTTATGCGATGTTAACATTTCTGTGATAACCCGTCCTGGATTTTTTTATTTTTGAATAAGCTCTGTAATTGAAATGGTGAGTGGAAAAACAGTATAACTCCAAAATCAACGATTTTTAACTGAGATAGCCTAAATTGTATTTAAATGAAGCTCTTTAAGATGAGCTAAAGAACAGTGTAACTACCACACTCTGTGCGCTTGTACGAGGCTATCTATCCCAGTGTTGAGTGGAATAACGGTACAAGTCTAGGAGTTATATTATTCTTCCGCCCAATATGATGTCATTCTGTGCAGCTGTTCCTGTTAGGGTCGCTATGTCACTCAACTTGTAATCTCGTTAGTGCAGGTTGTTTATATTAAATATAAACAACAAATTTTGTTGTCCTCGCGTGTACGTGGAGTATTAATAATTTATAAAATGTCTAGTGGTGATAATTGTAATGACAGTGCTACAGAAGATAACCAGCAAAATTCATTCAAGCGTAAACGGTGTCCAGAAGGTTGGAAAAAAACTGTGAGAAAGCAGGCCCGTCATCATGGTAAACAATACACCACTGAAAAAGGGAGTCTGGTGAATGAGAAAGTTACTGGGCCGAATTGCATGTAAGTTTCTTACATTATTGTTCATTAAGTAATAAATTAACGTTTTCTTTTTCTTTATTGCTCAGATGCCAGAAAAAATGCATGTCTAATCTCACTCAGACAAAAAAAGAATCAATATTGATTCAACTCTATCAACGAGAATCCAAGGACGAGCAAGACACATATTTGCTTGGTCTAATGGAATGTAGACAAATAGGTAGAAGTCGTCCACAAGGAGAAGCCAAGCAAAAAGACGGAACCAAAACATTTTCATATTTTATAAGAAAAGATATAGAGAAACAATTGGTTTGCAAAGTGGCTTTTTTGAGTGTGCATTCAATAATCAATTCACGACTTCAGCGACTTAATAAATTGCTGGTTTCAGGACAAACTCCTAAGGATTTGCGTGGTAGGCACAACAATAGACCACATGTTTTGCCGCCTGAAATCATCGCGAAAATAAGACATCACATAGAGTCATTTCCCCTGAAGACTTCCCATTATAGTTCCAAAGAAGTCCACTACCTTGACGCAACTTTGAATGTGAAGATCATGTATGAGAACTAGAAAAAAAAGTCAAATACGATTTTTTTTTGAAATTTTTAAAGAAAAATTTTGCACTGAGGTTTGGCAAGCCTCAGGTTGATGTATGTGGTGAGTGCAAACAACTCGGTACAAAGCTAAGAAATCAGAGTCTTAATGAAAATGCAAAACGAGTTGCTGCCGCTGAATTGCTTGTCCACAAAAGAAGAGCTAATAAGTTTTACGCCAAACTGAAGGAAGTCATAACTTTATGCCAAGAGCGTGACGATGTTGGTGGAATAGTTTTTGATTACATTCAGAATATGCCTCTTCCTGTGATACCTGTTCAAGAAATGTTTTACTACAGGCAACTGTGGCTCTACGGATTCGAAATTCATGACTTGAAAAATAATACTGGGCACTTCTACACATACCATGAAGGTCAAGCCCTGAAAGGTCCGAATGAAGTTTGTAGTTTCATTTATGACTACATAAGAAAAATTCCTCCAGAGATACAAGAACTTCACATTTTTTCAGATGGTTGCCCAGGGCAAAACCGCAACCACACAGTTGTGAGATTTCTATTATGCCTTGTTGCTACCAAACGTTTCCGTAAAATTTACCAATATTTCCCTATTCGCGGACACTCTTTTTTTGCCATGTGATCGAGATTTCGGAAATGTGAAACGGGTAATCAGGAGACATGATCGCATTTATCTACCAGAAGATTATGTAAGCATGATTTTGAGTAGTCGAAAATTAAAACCATTCACGGTATCAACAATCAACTACACAGATGTCACTGACTTCAAAAACTGGTGGCCAAAATATTATAAAAAGACCTGTAAGTCTGTGGTTCAAGGACGTACTGAAACCTTTGGTATTTCGTCATACAATCAGTTAATCTACGACAGATCTACGCCAGGTTATATTTCAACCAGTTGTTATATTGGAGGACTTTCCACGAATACGTTCAAACTACTGAAGCCTCACGTGAACCCAACATTGTCCAATGAGTCAGCCTACAAGGTCCCATTGGCAATCAATGGGAAGAAGATTAATGATATAAAAAAGTGATGCAGTACATGAGTGGTGAAATCCTAGAGTTTTACTACCATATTACGTCTTGGGAGACAACCAACGAAGAGCAGCAGGAATAAATATAATAATCAATACAGTATAACACTATGAATACCATTAGTAATAAACAAAGTTCTTAATAACAGCGTTTTGGTGTCTGTTTATACGTTAAAAAAAAACAGTATAACTGAAAAATTTTTTTTTTGATACCCAGCTGGTTCTAATACTGTATTTATAAATCATTGTTCACATTCGTATAGATGATGTCATCCTCTACAACTCTCCTGTACATCTAATTGTTGTGACATGTATACTTTTCCCACAAAACAGATTTTAGGGTTTTTCTCAAAACTAAGATTTTGGAGTTATATGGTTATTTCACTCAGCGATTCAATTGCATACTACTAAGCATATTGCACCAAATTGAATTAAAGCCTTGCAACATACTTAGACAATACACGCATTAACGTTTTGTTGTTAAGAAATCGCTGTATATAGAGAGAAAAGTTGATGAACATTTTTATTGGACGTTCCTGACTCAAGAAAACTTTACAGCTGAAATTTCTATAGAACGTCGTGAATCGCCAAGTATAACACTGGATTATTTATTACTGAAGGACTGTTCATTATAACACGACATTTTATTTGGATGGGAATAAGTAATTCACTAAAAATCTTTGATGAAAGCAACTAAAGTGACACGTTTATAAGAAACCACAAATAGTTTACCACTTTTCTCACATTTCTGCTTTATCGGATAAGTTCACAGGACTTAGCAAGAATATCGAGGATTAAGAAAAGTATATACATTATATCAAAATACAAAATATACATAACCAGTTTTGATAGAAAGTTATAAACTCCTTTTCAAATTACTTTGTGACCAAAATTTCAGAATTAATGGTGATTATATTATTCAAGAAGAGCGTAATGCAACTCAAAGAGATAAAATAGGAATGGTTATTATACAATAGGTTAAGTATTCTTAACCTATTAGTAAATTACGGTATATGTTCTATCAAATTAATTATAATTATTTTTATGCTTAGTCATAATTATTGTACATAACAATCAGCCATAAGTATTTCAATAGGTCATAAATATTGTACATAAAATTCATATGAATTTATTTCGATAATTTTTGAACTTTACTCAAATTTTTGTACATCTTTCAGGATGCTGATTTTTATTACTGACATGAAAATCGAAGTAAAAGCATCTTAAGAAAATATATTTAATTCAAACTCTCCTAAAAGGATGTTCGGCGGATCGAAGATAAGAAAATTGTCTGATATATTTCTTATAATTTTGCTCTTTCTGTATTTAGATTGAAAAATTTTGATAACGAATTCTATTAAAAAATGTTTTTATATTATAAACTAACACTCAAAAATGATCAGTTTCATATTTAACTTTTGCGTGTTTTTTAATTTAGTTGTTGAATGCATTATTTTATCGAGCATCTGAAACTTAGATTTAAAATTTCGTAAAATTGAAAAACTGATCATTGTCAATACAAATTTGATGATTATTAGATTAAGCTATCTACACTGTACATTTATTTTAAGGTAATCAGTTTTTCTTATGATATTAAATATTATTGTACATACCCGTTTTCTTACATGGGCACTTTTTAAATTCATCTAAGAACGTACATTGGAGTTGAAACATGAGAGATGGTTTTACAATATACCATGACTATTAGATAACGCCCTGCATAATGGTTATGTATTATATGAAAATAAAATAAAACTTTAAATATGTTGCAACCATCTGCTTTTACATATTTTTTTATCTATTTATTAAAGCTCACTTCTTTAAGTTTTTTACGTTACGAGGTAAACCTCCTATGATTTGAAACTCCCTTTTTAACTTAGATTTTTTTAACTTGATACTTTCAAATGGTAGTTTATTTCGACGATAAATTGACATATAGTAATCCAAAGTAATTGAGTAATCCAAAGACGAATCGTATTTTTCTTTACTACCTCTCATAAAAATTGTTCATCATTAAAAATGTCTCGAAAAGCTATCACTATATTGTGTTATTTTTTATAAATAATAACAATATTTCCCCATGGTTCTTTTAATAAAAAACGGGTATTCGACTTTATTACGATACTGTTATTATCGAATATGTGACTCTTGGAAGACCTTGCAAATGTAAATTTGAGACTAGTCATATCCAGCGACTTCAGTCAATCGAAATAGAGGGTGATAGACTACTTTAGTTATATATGAACACATTACGAATTTATTTTTTAATAAGGATAGTTAATTTTTATACTGATTTTATATTTTATTAAATATTATTTTTAGTTTTTTATCATTATTTTTTAAAATATTTAGTTTACTCCCAGTTTTCTAAAACTATTGATGTATACAGAAATTGTCGACGATGATAATTCCCTCTCTCTCGTCAGTGCATAATTGTGCGAAACCATTCACATGTAAATCGTCATCTCAATATTCAGTTTTAAAGTCCTTTTTGAGGTGCTACATGTTTCAATGTGTGTACACGTGCGGCTGCATGAAATATGCAGAGAACAGCCATACATCATCTAAATTTTAAAATCGAGGAATTACGTGGATATAAATAAATATTTGTCGTTACAGGCTTCTTTAAAATAGATACCTCTTTGAGATATATCCATAAAAGCTAAGATTAGCATATTTATGTATTTAACGTGGAGAATTCTGAAAATTACTTTTTTAATAATTTATTGCTTGTATTCTTCGATAAGCAAGGTTGGTTCTTTTAAAACTTCCAATACATTTTCCTGGAGAATTATTATAGTAAATTCGACATACACAAAAATATCTTTTATTTATGAGAGAATTATTGCAAATAAACGAAACGAAGTCATCGAGTCTGATTTGTATATATTTTTAGAGCGTGTGCTAGTAAACTCGAGTCATGTATGGAATTACGATTTTATGGCTGCAAGTGGACCCAAACGTGCCTGCACTGGAACGTACCCCAAAGTAGTTTTTGAATATTTCGTTAACAAAGAACGAGGCATTTCTATAATAGTATAGCATTCTAAAATGCGACACGAGTAAATAATGACTCTAGGCATTTGTATAGGAAATCTGAAAATATTAGTAATATTTGATAATAAAATAATTTGGCAAATGCATTTTTTAATGAAACATGGTGGTAATACTTTAATAAAATAATATATTAAGCAAATTCTTATATACGAGTATATAAAAAAACTGTTGACCAGTTTACTACTAACACCGAAATATGACTGGCCAGTTAATATGAGCATTGTCAGGAGATAATTAAAACAGTTGTATTCATCTTCTGATGATGCCAATTGAGTTGACGAAACCCGCGTCGAGTAACGTAATTTTTTGGTGTTAGTGGAAAAGTACTCCCCTGTTTTTGTTGCTGCATTGAAAGTTCCAGTCCTTTCTCAGGATCGTTATTTTATGATAAATATAAGGAGTAATAATGACGAAGCTATTTAACTATTTATTGATTGAAGTAAGAGAGATATCAGACAATATAACAAGCGTAGTTACTTACTTAATTTTTTTGAAAAAAAAAACCTTAATTACATAAATTAATTTGATTAAAATATTAAATCTATGTACATACAACATAATAAGTTGTCTGATATAAGTTTAACTAGCTAATAAGTAAATTGTTTGGAATTTTATGTGATTTACACAATGCTATTACTATTAGTAAAATTGATTTAAAGTCAACAAAAAGTAAAGTTAAGGTGTAATCAACCTGAATACGACCATTTGCGTTTGGAAGTTAGTGGTTTTATTATGAAAATTGATATTAAAATATTAAATTAGTGTTTTGTGATATAATTAAGGTTCTTTGTATTATACAAGATTTCAGGATAATTTCTGACAACTTTAGAAGGGTAGTGACCCCTCTTCTAAAGACCTAAAATTTAAAGCAAAGCAATCCAATAAAAAATAAAAAACCTCATGCCCCCTACGATAGAACGGCACTGGGTGGGGCCAATAAAATGTTGGGTTAAGGGCGAATACAGCTAGTCTAGTTGACGTTAATATTCCATGTCCTTTCGACGATTGCTTTACCATAATATCCCTTTCACCAATGACAACTTTTTTTTGGCTTGTGGAAAGTAGAATTTCGTGAAAACTAGTCTCTTATTGTGATAGTACTTGTCCAGTTAGAGCTGTACGTATGTACGTCTCCGGGTAGACTGTAGTTAAAGTATTACGAAAAACACACTTTACAAGACTTTGAAGTACAAGTAATTTGAATACTGTCAGTTTCAAATTACTAGCATGTTTATTTGAGGTTAATTTAATCGATGTTAAGACTGTGTTACTGTTCTGACGAGATAAGTGAATAACATAATCCATACACCGATTAAATCAACCTAACATTAAAATAATCTCTGGAACTGAAAATATTATTGCACATCCTTGTCGTGTAGCTATACTATTTTCATTACTTAGATCATAAACTAGCAGCATATCTGTGTAGTTACTGGTGAGTAAAGTTTGCCGTTTTTCATATTGCTAAGTTTGAGTCGTTATGACAGCGCGCGTGAACAATGTATACATCTATTCACTACACTACGCGAATAGGCGGTGAACTAAATTTCCTATTATGAACATGCAATGACCTACTATGATCTACTCACCATTGTGATGTTGAGTATATTGCTGTGAATGATATCATTAGCATAGAAGAGAGGCAGAAGGGTGTTAATCACATTTTTTTTTCTCTGTGGGGCGCTTTAGTAATTTTCTTTGTATTATTTAGTATCTGTATACGTAAAATACTCGTATATACAATACATATATAAAATAATGCCAGAAACTATACTGGAACCCTGTATATGAAAAACAAAACCAAATCAGTTTGACTCATGTAGATTTTATTTTATTCCAGACACGACAGCTTATAGACTTCTGTGTTTTAAATTTATCTATTTTTTTAAATTAGTTTTCTACAAAACATCAAAACAGTATACACTACACTCGACGCGCGTTTCGCCAATAAAGTTGGCATCACCTGGAGATGAGTAAAACTCTCAGTTCTCAGTTTTAATCACCTCCAGATGATGCCAACTTTGTTGGCGGAACACGCGTCGAGTGTAGTGTACAGTGTTTTGGTGTTTTGTGGAAAGCTAAGTCAGTGTTATCTTCACACCAAAGGATTCCGACCCACTCTAGTATAACGGAACTGAAAACTAACTTTAAGATTATAGGGAGGTAACAGCATAGTAAAATGTAGCGTAAAACAATAACAGTAGTAATTCAACAAACCGATAAAACATTTCTTTACATACATTTTTTTTTGTAATTTTTCAGAATATATGTTATTAGACCAATTTAACGAAACAAAAATAGGAGAGATAAATGATAGTTTCAAAGAAATAATAAAATGAAATTTAACTAACAGAAGCCAAACGAACAAATGTCATATAAGAGTCACTGTGATATCATAGCAATATTTCTCACAGCACTAGCATATTTCCTTGTCGTAATCTTACTTATTTAATTACGAAGGAGATTGTCAAAATTAGTATGTAATTCGAAAGATAAAATTGATAAAATATCCAAACTTTAGAACTTTACAAATTATCACATGCGGAGATTACATCGAATGTTGTTCTACCCAAGAAAAAAACATAAAACTCATATTTAAAAGCAATATCACCCAAGAAATATGTAAATTTATCATTCATGGAGTAGAAAAATAAAACGTGATATAAAAATTGTAATGGAAATACTTATAACAAAACAATAATACAAACTAATATTCTTTAGAGTTGAACTACTCTTATTATCTACTTTATAAATACAATTCTTTTGAAATTATTTACCTAAAATGTTCAAATATTTTCAATTATGTATTATATTTTGTATGGCTAGAAAAAAACTGGAGTGATTATTTTGTCTCTAAATGGCAACAGGGTCACGCTGCACCGATGCACGACAATGTGGCGTGATATATCCCCCATCCACCACTAATATTTCAAGGTCGTAAGTTGTTTTGTTTGTCCGCCACATAAAACTGTACTACAGGGTGCATTCGCGCTTCGTCGGAAAAATGCTGAGTGTTAAAGTTGAGCAGCGTGTCAATGCGAAATTCCTAGTGAAACTTGGAAAATCGGTCACGGAAGATTATTCACTTTTAAGGGAAGTCTATGGCGATCAAAGTTTATCACGTATACAAGTGTTTAAGTGGGTGAAAAGATTTAAAGAAGGTAGGGAAACGGTTCATGACGATTTCCGCTCTGGCAGACCTTCCACATCAAAAACGGACATCAACGTTGAAAAAGTTGGTCAAACCATTCGAGAAAACCATCGTTTGAACATTCGAGCAGTGGCTGAGATTGCGGGAATCGACAAAGAAAGCGTGAGACAAATTTTGCACGAAAGTTTCAACACGAGAAAGGTTTGTGCGAAGATGGTGCCACAGATCCACACGCAGGAATAGAAAGAAACCCGAATGAACATTTTCGATGACCTTTTGAAGACCATTGAAAGGGAGCCTAGGTTTCTGGAGAGAGTGATAACGTGTGACGAGTCATGGTTTTTTACCTACGATCCAGTTTGCTACAGTAGAGGAGGTAAAAAAGAAAGCGACGGACGTCATGAAGCAGCTTTCAGAAAATGATTTTAAACACTGCTTTGCGCAGTGGAAAAGTCGCATGGAGCGGTGTAGGGATCGAGGAGGGGAGTATATAGAGGGAGACAAAATTATTATGGAAAAAAATAATTAATAAAATGTCTCACAGCACCAGTCCGGTTTTTTTCTAGCCATACCTCGTATACTGAACAATTGTGTACATCTACCATAAAAAGAGTGGAATAATTTATGAAAATCATCACTAATGTTTGCAGTTATCACATAAATATAGAGAGGATTTCTGTAATTTTGATCAAACTAACTCTTTACAAAAGTATATTTTAATATATATTCATATTAAACAGAGTGGGGCATAATAATGTTTTAAGACTTTTGTATTTTCAATTTGTTTATTATAATAACCAGTATTTACTCCAATCTTATACTTCATCAAGTAAACTGAAATATGTACATGCTTATCAATTGTTTTAGCCACGATGTATAATAATAATTTTGTTTAATAAATTTGTTGGATAGACGCAAACTGTTATAGAATCAAAAACCTATTATTGGAGTTCGAAATATTTGAAGAAGTCTGGTGTTTTTCTCTTGTTTTATATATTACTAACGTATAATTATTACGGGTACTTGATTGGATATTGTTGTTTCATGACTTCTTAATTGTATCTCTTGTTCCAGGTAAGACAAATTTGTAATTTCCTCGGTTTTACTTTGTGTAAGTTGATTTTGTTAATACCATCTTTAAGCAGTTTTTATTAGCAAATAATATATAGATACTATGTATCATTGACATGTATAATATATCATAGTGAGCGTATTTGAATGGTTAAAAAATTTAAATTTAATATTTTAGATTACCTCCACTGTAATCGCCTTGGTTAGTAAATCTATTGAAAGTTATATCAATACATTAACGTGTAAAATAGTTTTGCTTTTGATAATGTGAGCAATATTAAAAGAAAATTCTCCCGAGTACACGCAGTTTGATGATATACAATATTTACAGCAACAAGTTCTAAGCCTATGTTCTTTATTCTGTTAACATCATTTTCCCAAAAAGTAGTATAGTATTATGTGTATGTATTGTTGTTTACAAAATTACTTTAATTTTAATGTAAAATACGGAGAAATATAAGTCTTTCAATTTAATTTTTCTTCAGTATTTATTGATTAGTTCAAAATTTTAATAAAATGGAATAAAGCGAGCGTTTAAACAGTTTTTAAGCCCTGCGGCTGTGGGTTATTAAAGTTGTGGCTCTACCATTTTGACACGATCTTAAGGGGTATCATTTATAATGCATGTCAAGTTAAATTCAGGCCAGCTTTAAGAACAGTAGCGACATAGTTTTGAATTATTTGGCAATATAGCGTTATTATAAAACTTGTTTTGGTGACCAACAGAATAAATTGAAACTAAAATTTTTCCATAAATATTTGTAAATAAGAAACCGACTAATATTTTCAAGATTCATTACAAATAATAACTTCTGGCGTGACATATTTTTTGTAGTACGTTATTTTTACGTTATTTTGACGAAATAAGAGTCTGCAAATCACATACAAAAAATAAGAACTCCTCGTTGTATAACTGAAAATATTGTTGAAGATACAATGTAAGAAAACCAAGAAAGTGCAAGTTATATTATCCACGGAGATTGTTAAAGTTCAAGTATAGCGATATATAAAATTGATATGTATGTAAATAAGTTTATCAGAAAGTAGTGCCTTTAGAATATTTAAAAATAATTGCATACAGGTTTAAGCTTCTAAATTTTAAACAGAGAAATATAGAAATCGACCTCCTTTTCTTGAATCTCCGGATTGTGAAGAAGTAGAGATGAATACCTTCCTTAGTATTTTTTTATGTTCCCGCAGAAATAATTTTTGTATACTATAAACTAAATACTACTAAACTAATAAATACTCTACGCTACGCTAATTTTTGTACATCCCTCTATAAAACCTTGTGAGTTGATTTCTAGTATTTATCTTTCTGCATCTTCAATACCTATTTATTTTTAAACTCATTATACACAATAGACTATTAACGAAGCAAAATTACTCGATAATATCAACTAATCGATGAAATAAAATGATATGCAATTCATAATAATATGCAGCTTTTATTTAATTATATCCTATGTTTAGTGTTCCAATATAATTTATTTTATTTATTTGTCACTAATTTTATATTTAAATGCTATTTTTTTAGAATTATGCCATGTTTAATGATTTTTTGTTAGTTTAGAGTAAGATATCGAATACATACCTTTTATCTTCAATTCAAACTGCTCAAGATTTGAACACATTGAACACCGTTATTTGTTATTAAATCTATTTGTTAACATTAAATGAATTATGGGATGTTTGAGACTTCGTCATCTTCCATGCGTTATCTTAATTGTCTTTCGAATCTGAACCAACATTTCAATTATATAGAGATTTAAAAAAATCAGAAGTATTTAATTTAAATTGTTTTCTTCCGATATTGTAAACATTTTATGTTAATTGTGTAACTACACTCGTTTCATGCAAATATAAATTAGTGTTATTTGCTTGGATGAATACAGCAAAATATTGTAAATTCAGTATAATTTCATTTGGTACTAATGAGAAATTTCAAATTATTTTGGTACAAAAATAAATTAAATTAACTAGTGCAACACATTCATTTAAAGTGTTAAAAATTGCTTTAAACACCTTTGCCTCGGAACATCTTTTGCTAAAAAGTGTTACGAGGTTTGTGTGTTATTTCAAAAATTGTTATATTTGTGTTATAGTTTTGACCATTATGTAAATAATTATTACATTAACATAATGGTCAAAATTATTACACAAATATTACAACTTTTGGAATAACATACATAAACTTCGTAACATTTTTTAGCAAAGGTTTAAGCAATTTTTAGAACTTTAAATGAATGTGTAATTATTTAATAGAAGTACACAAAGTTTACATTCACATCACGTAATAAAGAAAATGCTATTACTTCGCTAGAGGTGCATCTCCCGCATATTCAAATGAATTAAAATTTGTACATGTGAAATAACAATATTAGTTTAATAAATGTTTTGATTAATTAGAGCTATAAATACATACATTTGTTGTAATTACGTTCTTAATTCTGCTCATAAAGAGAATGATAGATTCCTCTGTTTGAATATTTTAAACAACTTAAAATTAATATATTACTACTAGTTATTAAACAACTTGACTGATATTAATATTTTGAACATACGCTTTTTTTGATGTTCAAATATAAGTTTGTTATCATTATTTGTTATTATATTGTTATTCCATCAAATTTTATTTTCCATTTAACACCACACAAATTACTTGGAATCCATTAGGTATACTTTAAAAATTAATCGATAATGCATATTAATTTTGTCATATACATTCTGGTTGATCAATTTTGATTGCGTTTCTATATTAATTTCTGCATTTTTTAAGTTAATTAATGATTTAAGATACGTTTTGGTAAATTGGCGTTGGGATTATAACTAAATTTTTAGTTAAATTTATTTGTATCTATGTTTTTTTATTTCAGTGGATATTCGTAGAAGAACTGTTAATGGTTACTCATCGTAATAATTGTTATTTACGTAATATATTTTCGTCTAGTCCGTCTCAGATATATTCGTCTAGTTTAGCCAAATCCTTTCGAATACAACTGCTTAAAACATTTCGAACTAATTTTACACAGTATTGCTTTTTGTATTTTTTAAAGACCGACATTATCGCTAGGGAACAAAGAGCAGTTAAATTTTATTTTGAATGGCGTCACCCTATAGATTGTTTGATAATTCTCAATAGTCTCGCCTTTTTACTCATTCAAATAATGATATCATAATAACAATATTTCTGAGTATTTTGACCTTCTATTTACATTACGAATAATACAGAATAACTAAAAAAATATCAAAATAAAAGATGTAGTCTTAAATTTCTTATACTATTTATATTTTAGACAACTTAAACTTTTTCGAGGCTTTAATCGTCTTTGCGTTCTTTAGATTTTTCATACACATAGATTACATTTATAAATACACTTGGGATCAGACATAGATTGAGATCACTTTTTAAACATTATGCACTTTAGACTGACTCTTTACAGTCTTAGATTTAAATATTTTAAATGCTTTAGACCCATTAAGTTCTTTAATTTTTTTTAGCATATTTATAATCTAAATTCTCTTAAGTTTTTAAATATTTTAAATTATTTAAGCTCTTTAGGCTCCTTAGTGTAAAAGTACATTCAATATATAGTAGATAATATACAGTAATGAGATGCTTTGAATAGAAACGCTTTAAAATCTTAACTAACAAATAAATAATGATATTAACTTGACATCTAATATACCAATTAGCGTCTAGTATCAGTTTGTGGTTTCCTAAACTCATTGAATGTAAATTCAGTTGTTGAACTAAGTTAAACTTATGTTGAACTACACCCAGTAAATTCGACGTTACTGTAATTATAATTAGATTTTTAATACTGCAAAGTTTTTAAAGTTGAGTTGTTCATAATTCCTATAACAAGGTTAAAGTGCACGAGAAGTTTAAAATATACAACTTTGCCGACATAGAGTGCCATTAAAATTTATATTACCGGCGCATTCGCCACATTTAAAATATATTAGTTTTGCATACGTTTTAACCGCATACAAGTATTTTAAAAAGTTTAATACTTAAATAACAGTAGTTATATATACTTTTAATTGAATATTTTCATATCTCATGTTTTTATTTCCTTTCCCAGTGGAATGTTTGCGTGATCAATTATATTTGTATTATATTTTGCTATCGTTTAAAATAAATTTAAATAAATACTGAGGATTAAATAGGTATTTTGTTCTGTGAGCGAGACAAAGTAGTAACTATTAAACGTGAAATTTTTTAATTCATTACTTCCTGATAGTAGTTGTCAAGGTACCACTGTATAGATTAATATCGTACAGGTGTAACTTGTGCATTAACATATTAATTTATAACTCAACCAAATATACAACATTACAATTATCAAACAAAAAATCATGGTATGTTTATATATATCGGCTGAGGAATAGGGAATTGTTGGAAATGAATTGAGTTACCTTATAATATTTAAGATATTATTTAATAACATTCTAAATAATTTCTAGATAATTAAATCATTAGATAAGATAATTTCTAATAGTCCTAGATAATTTAATTAATTTTCGATATCCAAATGGGTTAGTATGGTATAGTGTCGATTTAGGTTCTTAAATATTTATTATTATTACCAAATTTATATTAGAAAATTAAAAATAAATTATTTTCTTAAATTTTTGTTTTCAACGTTTATGATATCACAAACTATCGCATGACGATGTAGCCGTAATGGTTGTAGTAACGTTCTATACCACATCATAAATATTGTATCAGTGATAATCAGAAGCTCTACATCAAACCGAAATATTTTTTATACATATTTAAACTGGTATTACAGTATTTTGTTTGCAATACATGTCGCTGTCAGCACAACATTTCTTAAATATAGTTGTTTTTTAAATTTTATTGTTACCATTCCAAATTCTATTTCTGCAGCTATTTTTTGTTTATTTGAGCAAACCTAATATTTGTTGGTTTTTAATTTTAGAGTTTACTCATTGCATAAATCAGCTTTAACCAGTATCTAGACTCTAGTTAAAGTTATTAGTACGCTCATAATTAACTCCTTATTAATTATTTATTAATTATTATTAATTCATTATTGCCTTATTCTTCAGAAGAACGTATCTAAAGTGTATCATTAATTATTTCTCAATTGTACGCATTCGGTTATTCTTATTGGTTACAAAATAAAATAATCTCTCAAATAATCCTGATTATCTTGTTTAAAATATTTTAAAACCAGGTTCTCTTAAAAATCACCACCTTATTTGGCTAGACTACTAAATATATCTGATATGACGTAATATGATGTAACAGAATTATGGAAACAATAAAAAAATATGAATAAAAGAAACAGAGGAATATTGATATATCTTAAAATTTGTAAAATCCTAACCATCTCAAGGAATATTTTTTATCTGTATTTAACAACAATCCAATAGATGAAACTTTCAAGCGCATTAGTCCTGCTAAATTTGTTAATAGTGTTTGACTCAGTAGACTATTCTTTAATGATTGCAAAGTTATGATATGGTTTGAATAACATATCTCTTTTGTTTTTCAATCGTATTTAGAATATCGACAACAAAAAGTTTACACAAGTTAGGTACGTCATATTCAGGATAGTGTCCTCAGGAGTGCCGCGGGGTTCTATGGTAGGCCCTTTTCCCTTTATTGTATATTCTTCGAATATATAATGTTGGAGTTAAAAGTTTATAGTTATATGGTACATATGATAGTCAGTTGACTTACACTAACTTCAATAGTAGTGTCGTGAAATAGTTTCGAGTAATCATTGATGATCTTTATGTATCGTATAACAATTATACAAAACATAAATTAAAAGTAATTTGTCACAGAAGACAAAATTAATGTTATTTTATTCTAAGGAATTATCTGAAGATTTTGAATCCAATTTAAATATTAAAATTCAACATCAAAAATTATTATTTGTTGATAAAGCAAAATATCTAGGTACACTCGACATCGATATTAAATTCAAAGAGAATCTTATTACAAAAATCATATATACGTCTCAAAATATATGCAAATAAAATTATTTTAAATTAGAAAACAAAGGAGAAACTATGTGAATAAATTGTACTATCTATGTTTTTACGTAAATATCGTGTATTGATCCCAAATTGGATATTTAGAAAAAAATATTATTGGATATTTAGAAAAATTCTAGTAGGTGAAAGTTAAGTGGAAGAGTATAGGCTTAATGAATTGTAATATTTTATTAATTAAAATTATTATACAAGGTTTACTTCCATAATTATGTGAATGTAAGTATGTGAAAACATAGTTATTACAAAAGTTTATAATCCAGTCAATACTGCATTGGAATTGTTCACAAAGTACTTTCTACAACATTTACGTATATTTCCAATTTTATCAGTATCTAACATTTAGAGCTTTCGCCTAACAGCTTTCACGAGACGCAATTTTGGATGGAACTTTAAACTAACTTTATGTATTATGTATTTTATATTCGGAAAACGTTATCGAGGCCAGAAGATTATTATATCATTTATCAGTTGCTTTAAGCTGGTACGTCAAAGTTACTTCAAATGTAGGTCACATTTTGTAAATAATCTATAATAATTGGGCGATTTGTATTTAGGCGATAACTTCATTCAAGAAAACCAGTTTAAGTTATTACGTGTTTTATACTCGCAAATATAAACTAGTAGAAAACTAAATAAAATAGTTATGGATACCTCAAATACAGTCTATAAGTACATCTTCTATAGAAATTTTTACATCTAAATTTCAATAATCATCTCACCATATATTTACAATTTATAGGGTCTAATGATTTTGTTGTTTACTTATCAAACTTCATTTTATATACCTACTAATATATTCGTATCTTTAAAGTTGTCTTATAGATAATTCCTATATTCTGTTTTTCCTGAAGAATTTTTGTTGCCGAGAATTAACGAAAATATTTTCTAATTATATCTGCATCTTAATAAACATTTGCATCCAATGGCAATTATTGAGATAACTCAATAGTTTTCGTTGTTCGACACATGCTCATGATTTCAGAGAATAGTGGACTATGCAATAATATTATATCATAAAAGGTAAATTTTCTCTATCGGATATCGGACAAAATTTCTGAACAATGTTTTGATGTTTACAATAAGTTTAAAGGCTAGCAGAACTGTCATAGAAAAATATTAGTTGATTTAATATATCAACGAATAGAATCTTGTGTAATGTGTATTATCTATTAATGTGTGATTTGTAATTATAATTTATAATAATTTTTTTACTTTAAACTAGGCAGGTGGTAGGTGTTAAAATTGAAATTTTCATGTTTTATCAAGTAACTATTTTCGACATTTAGTTAAGATCACATTTTTTAATACTCAATAATAGAGCGCCTCCTGGTTTATCTTTAATTATATTTAATTTAGCAATTTTATATTTAATTTATCCTACTTTCATTGAACGGATTTTTTTGTATTTTATCGAATTTTAAAATTGAATGAAGATTGCAAATACATTTTCGACATCTCGCTCAGAAAACTCATTTCATATAACTTTGCCTTATCTTCAGTGATTACGTGACATATATCACTAATAATTATTATGTTGTCAAGGTTATACATTTTTTTTTAGTTATGTTCAGCTTAAATTTTATATTGCATTCAAATTATAATAAAATTGATTCCAGTGCGAATATTTAAATATTATATAAAATCTGTATTAGGAGTTTTTGCATCAGATACAGCATGTTTTCAAAGGTCTTTTAAATAAATAAATAAAAAAATTCCAATATTCCAATTCTCCATCTAGCCTTAATGTTAATATTTATTTTAATTTGATTAACACAAAACACTAGGGATTATAATGAATATAAAAATAGAAATTCACAACGAACATCTAAAAACGAAATAAAATCTTTTGTGTTGAGAAATGCTGTTGAGGTAGAATACGTCCGCAAATTAGCCTGTTTTTAAATCCGAGTCAGTGTGACACAACTTAACAATTCCTGAAAATAAAAGTCTCTTGATTGAATGCAGAGAATGTTGGTCTAGCGAAAAGCACATAACGAGATTTTCGTATAGCAGGGCTTAGGACTCCGTAATATAAAAACTAAAGCGACATGATGTTAAACTGAGGTTTTTATGCGACTTAAATACAATAAACGTGTTTTGTAATGTTTTATTTTGGTTGCCTAACATATCTTTTAAAAGAGGATGCCTGTAACAGTAAATTCACTAAGTGGGAGAAGATGACATTTATTTTTTATATGAATGGAAGTGGAAGTTTTCTTATTGTTACATTACATTTCATATACTATTACTGGCAATAGTAATGAGAGTCACAGTAATGAATGTTTTGATATAAATCAGTTTTTGAAAATGTTTTCACTTAGTTTGTGAAATACATCGACAGATTTTCTTTTAAATAGGTATCCTAGTTATTTCTTACGCATTTTCAAAGTTTAGTTTTTAGGCAAGAGTGCTTTCACTTTTTTAAAAATAATCCTGAAAAAACTCTTGGACTTACAATTAGTTTGACCGACTGGATTAAACAAAAATATGATACGATGCATTTTCTGAATTTTAATTGTAGTGCCGTTTTTCTTTAAAAAGTATCTTATGGAAAGTATCCAGTTCTTACATTATTGTACACTATCGTCATTTTTAAAATTGTAAATTCAAAATACCTCATAATTTGCGGAAATTGTGATTTCGAGGAAATTCTTAGCAAAAACAAAACATTCAAATTCTAGGTGAATGTCATATTTCACCCCACCACTCAACGGCTATAAATTCGATCTGTTTGCGGAAAGGAAATGAAATCCATCGATCGGTTGCTGAAATGGAAGTAGAAATGTATAATACTTGTGGATGTTTTGGTTTCCTAAATAGTTTGGGGAACATTTATTTACATTATCTCTACAGAGTATGTAGATATACAGAGTAATGTAAGTGACACTATTTCTGGAAATATTGCTCGCCATTCTTAGAGACTTGCTTGAACCCATTTCGGGCAATTTGTCATTGAGATATCTTGGAAGCACTGACAAACACGGAGGTTCATCTTGTTGGGAATGCGATTTGTGGTTATCAGTCTTTAAAATGATTAGTTTCTTGGCCACAGTTTTATCAATAAAAGCAGACTGTCTCATCTTGCTCAGAAACAGAGAAACAAGGAGTGTCTTTTTACATACAATTGTGTTTGCTACAAATCGATTCCTTGGTCATATATCGATCAAAAATGTACTGACAAATTCATTTACAGAGTATTTGTCGCAATGATTTTTATTTCTTACAAACTCATTAATAAGTCTCCAATAAGTTATTCATGAGTTTTTATTTTGTGAAAAAAACACATCTGGCACACCCTTTGTTGTGTGAGGAATAATTACTTACATAATACTTTCTAATTAGTTTTTCACGCTTTTTTAGGGTTGGGAAAGATTAAGAGGCTGTCAGTAATAAATTGTGTTTTATGAAGTCGTCTGGCCGAGCTTAATAGAAACTACAAAATCAATAGTGTATATATAGATAATAATCAATTGGGATCTTTAAAGTAAGCCATATACACTTAATATCAGCATTAACGCACCATCAAGAAATGGCCGTAATTTTAAAGTTTAAAATTTTCAGCTCTATTTTCTAGCTCTGTTAGTGAATTTTTTTAAGCTTACCCCTATTTTTTGAGCTAAATTGATCGGGTAAAACCCATTATTATCATTAAGAAATCACCATAAGTCAAAGTTAATTTTTCGAAAACTACTAACCCTCATCCGATGATATTTCTTCATTTCTTTTTGAGTTGTTAGCGTATTTCTGACACGATGACATTTTTCTCAATATCAGATCCAATTTATATCTTTTTTTTATTAAAATCAAACTACGGTACCATCTGTTCTAAATAATTTAGTTCTGTTATTCACATCACTATTTCTATTGTTAAATTAGATACATAATTAAAATCTATTATTTTATTCTGCAAACAAAACAGGTCAAATTCATATATATCATGTTTGTTTAGTTTACAGTTGTATTGTCTTCGGAGAGTTTCGATAGTAAATACTGCAATCCAAGCCACTGCAACGCCAAGCAACAAATTTAGACCGTGATGAATATGTGCAAGGGATGACATTGGTCGAGAAATAATTAAGATATAGTGCTATCTATACCTGGAAGACTGAGATTTTCTGATGTAACAATATCACGCATATATTCAACTACTTGAAGAAACCAACGATCACAATAAACGCCATCAGCAGCAAAGGCCTCAAGGAACTACTGTGATACATCGATCATGTATCACTCATTCGTTCCATTCGTTCCATACCACATTCATTCAATTGCGTGATTTGAGAGAACGATTTATAACAGCAAGAAATCTCCAAGCACAACTCAATACTAGATTAACTTTGCAGATTATCTACTGACATGAGTTAGTCATTTAAAGCGTAAAATACGTGCGTCCACTATAAAACGTTATTCATGTCAGTCAGTCATGTGTGAAGCAGAATTTTATTTTCAAATTTCTATCAACAGAACTGAATTTAAAAGCAATCCAGAGTACAACGAGACTACAACTCGATAGAGTGAATATTAATTGGAATTTTAGGAATAAGAATGTGTCTTAAAAATGAAAGAACTATGAGCATTTCTTCTTAACTGACGAGGTTAAGTTTTCTTGTCAACATAGCTCTGATCGATGTGCAACGTGGTATTGACAGCCAAATAAGCGATTCTCATATCCCAGCATTTGCCAAATTCAGCAGCTGAGTCATATAATGGTCGTTTGAAAAAAATTTCTCTGACAACCCGAACAAAGCTCATTTCTTTACGTGAAGACCCTGACTAATGAACGATATGTGGTGGATATTTTAACAGAGAATGGCTATTTCATAGCATAAATTAGCTATAATTTATTATTAATACACGACAATGCAAGACTGCACGTCACTCGTGTAGTGCCCTTCTCTCGTAAAAATATCTACAAGAGTGGGCATTGTGACATTAGACAAGCCTCCACATAGTCCAGATCTCAATCCTATGAAGTATCTATGGATAAAGAGACCATCAGGCTTTACCCGTCTCTCTTCAGTTATTGAGAACATACTCATAGAAATGTACAATTATGTTGACTAAGATCAGATTAAAGTTTCTTGATTTTCGCATTTCCAATATGAGCTGTCGATGTGAAACTAGACGTTTTAGACAATTAGACCTGGAGACGGAAATACAAGGTATTTGCGTTTTTTTCTGTTTTCGTTATTGCGGGAAAAATGAATGAAATTACATTCATTTTTCCCGTCACCCATTTTTTATTATTATTATTCAAATTATTTAAGTCCTACAATAGAATGGTGCATTTTATGTATTTTCATTGTCTATCTGATTGAGTAATAGAGACAATGACGTGGATTAAAACAAACATACCAAACAAAATAGGGCTACAAGTTGACTTCAGTAGACATCCGCAATTATAATCGTAGGATCCCACACTGTGTGAAAAAACTTATCTTCATTCTTAATTCCTGTATACGTACAAAACTACTGAGCAGAATAAGAAAATAAGAATTACTGGATATCAGTAATTACAACAGCGTATTTACCATGGCCATGAGAAAATACCGGTACAATTTAAAAAGATAATCAAAATTGGATTAGTAGTTTGCGAGGAAATTAATTTTGACTTATGGTGATTTCTTAATGATAATAATGGGTTTTACCCGATCAATTTAGCTCAAAAAATAGGGGTAAGCTTACAAAAATTCACTAACAGAGCTAGAAAATAGAGCTGAAAATTGGTACGAATGTTAGGAACACCATTATAAATGAAATGTGAAAAGTCATTGAGATATCTTGGAAGCAAAAAAAATTATTCAAGGTGAAAGTTCGCAAATATGGGTTCTTGCATTTTTTAGCCAAATGGTAAGTTTTATCATAAAAATAGATCAAACAGAAATTGTAGCTCGTGCAATTATCTATGAAAATTGTTTTTACACCTTTTTTTCTAAGAATCACCATTTCTGACATATAGCGATTCAAAAAGTTAAAAAGTTTTATTCTCCATAATATGCACACGTTTCCATGCCACCTGTGAGGTACTGTACTTGGCGCGTTTTTTTTAACGTGGTTTCCCCGGTAGGCCTATTTCACGATCTATTGTAGTCCTGTTTAATTAAATAATATTGTATTAAATAAAAAATGGTACAATTGGCAATGATGAACGCGGTGTGAATTATGAGTAATTGGGGAAAACTATTCGTTTGATTGATAATTATCTAATGTAACTTCAAGTGTAATGTCTTCTTCTTCTTCATCTCTTATTTCTTCTTCTTCCTCCTCCTGTTGGATACAAGTAAATTACTATAACAGCGATGCATCAGATGCCTCCTCGATGATATCGTAAGAATCCTCTTCTGATGGCGACTCGACACTGGAGCACAACTGGTCTTGACAACTGATACATGCTAATGAACAAAATAATCCAACTTTTTTGCAGCCGCATTTAGCACTACACCCCTTTTTGCAATTGCAAAAAAATTATATGGAGGAGTTTTTCCGGTGCAGGTGGGAGTAAAGTCTGGATTGGTTCCAATGTATTGTCAATTAACTTCCAACTCCAGTCTTCTGGATACAGTTGATTACCAAGCCACACTTGAACTTGATAATATACCCGAAGGAGATGTTGATGAGCAGATACAGAGGTTGGGGGAAGACGAGCTAATTGCACTAGTTTATTGTTACGAATATTCTTTACAAAAGATAAGTATCGAAACTTATCTAAGCAGGTAATTTTTTTTGGAACTCCATATATAGAAAGAAGAAAGTGAATTCCGTTGGTGATTACAGCTTGTGGAGTAGAGTTACTCTCTTTAAAAACTTTAGCACAATTAACTAAATCTTTTTTTTCAAACAATTTAAAAACTGTTGTTTTACCCCTCCCGAAAATTGCGTGTAAAAATAGTATGTGATTTTGGCATTTTGAAAAAGCAGATAAACTTTTGGATGAATACATTTCCGATTGCTGTTGATCCTTCCCGGGTTTTAAGAAATAAATAATATTTTCAGTTGGAGTTCGAGCAGTAAGTAATACCAATAAATCAACATCTTCACCAACAACAATAGTTGTATTTGTTGAGTTGAATTGTTCTATTGTTGTTTTAATTATCAGGACATCAGCGTCATTATCAGCTTATTTGACAAAAATATTTTAAGTGGTAAATTTTTCTTTCAACTTGAAATGAACCGAGACTTGTTGTGAGTATTAGCAAGAAATTTTTGTTGGCTTGTGGGAACTGTCATAAATTGATCAAGAATGGCATCAGAAGATGAAGATGTTATTGTAGTTCGGCGACGTTGTTCTGCGGCTTTAATTTTTTTCTCGCAATCTGTACAATTTGTACGTATAAGTTACACAGACTAATATTTTTACTTGCATTACGGGCCCAGTGATGTATATAGGCGGCGTACTCGTGCATATTATGCAGAACACAACTTTTTAACTTTTTGAATCGCTATATGTCAGAAATGGCGATTCTTAGAAAAAAAAAGTGTAAGGACAATTTTTATAGATAATTGCATGATCTACAATTTTTGTTTGATCTTATTTTATGATAAAACTTACTGTTTGGTTAAACAATGCAAAAAACCCATATTTGCGAACTTTGACCTTGAATATTTTTTTTTGCAGATGTGGGATCGATGGGGACTTTTCACATCTCATTTATAATGGTGTTCCAAACAAACGTACTCATTTTCAGCTCTATGCGAATTTTTGTAACCTTGAATGTCTATTTGGACCGGGCTAGTTTATTTTGATGCGAAGAAGATATAGTATAACGTTAGTGTTGTCAACATCAAGTTAATTATGCTGTTGGGAATTTTCAATTGTGATAGCTATGGTGAGAGGGTGAAAACAAAATTAAATCACTATGAAATTCGTTTGCTATCAGTGAGTTTCGAAATTCGAAAGCTAAATCGGTTTTAATAGAAAAGCAAACCGGAATTACAATTCCCTTAGGCCTCTTTCACACTCAACGACATTCTCCGGACGATAAAAAGTCGGCCGATATTTTATCGTAGTTTCAAAAATTTCACACTGGACGACTTTTTTCCGTCGCTGTTGGTTCAGTTTCTCTGTATCATGGATCATCCCTACATCATTCAGTTTCTCTGCATCATGCAGGAAGAAGACTTGTTCCCACGCATTTTTTTGTGGAATTCCTATCATTGTACATATCTTTGGATTTGTCCCACAAATAAGGTCTGGCTTCTACAAGCGAAACAAGAGTTTCTGTATCTATATCTTCCATGATACCTTCAAAAGAATAAAATAATTACTTACAAAACTAGAAATAACATACATAATTGTGAAGTAATCGAAATGAAAAACAAACCTGAAGAAATTAACTATAATCTTGCTTTGGAAATGAACGTTGCTTGTTGGACGGCAAGCGACAAAAAATCGTTTAGTGTGAAGAGACCCATTAGCACACGTGCATTACTGCAACGTGGAGCTGACACGATATCGTTCCCTTTTAGTGGTAGTCGATGGTAGTGGCCGATAAAAATCCGTTTACCGTCCAGTGTGAAAGAGCCTATGCATTCATTGTTTTACTGATAACTCTTCGCGATAAAATATTGGCCGTCTTTTTGTCGTCCGGACAAAGTTGTTGAGTGTGAAAGAGGCCTCAGAGATGATGCTGTTAATACGGCAAACATTTAAGTACGTAATAATTTTATAATAATAGTTTTTATTTTTATAATAATATAATAATATATATTTCTAATAATAGTCTAAAGTTTACGTAGTAGATTTGGAAAGAAAATACGGTGTTGGCGTGAAAAAGCAAATGAGATCAAAAAGCAAAAGACGCAGTTATTGTTGGGAACTAACTATTTTTAATATTCGCATTTGAATATCCTACATTTTATGCAGTATAATAAACGTCGCCACCCAAATTACAAATTCATTTTGCATAATTTACATTGTGGCCTTACTGAAGCACAAATTTCAATATAAATATAAACTCTGTTTAAAATTGAGTATACCGTATAATAGAAATTTATGATCCGCCTTAATCGGGATAATATTTTATATTAATCTCTTTTATCGTGTCGAGTTGCAAGAGGCGCTTTACTTTATGCTAAAATTGCTCTGAGAGCATATGCGCGATGCATTTGGTTTCATCCTGTCAGCGCTTTAACAGGAAATGTATAGCTGGAGTTTACTAGGTGTAATCTTAATGAGTTTAGGGTTTATAATTTATTTTCTAGCTAGAGCTAATCGATATCATAATACCGACATAAATTAGGTCTTGCTCTTGAATTGTTTAAAATCGTGAGCGTGAGGTAAGGAGAGTTATGGGATCAGAGCAACATCTTTGGAAATACTGCAGACTCGTTACACACAAAAGCTTATTGCAATTTTACCAGTCACGCGAACATTTATCATATTAATAAAAAATAAGAAACTGTGAAATTGTATATCCTTTAATAATCCGTCAGAAATTATTTCCAGAAAATTCTTATTTAATAGATACGATTTCATTGAGTCGCCGAGATTAATCTAAATTATATAATTATTGCTAGGATCTATTAAATAACCTGCTGGCGCCTATGCTGGGAGGTACGGTCGTTATCGTTGACTTAGTTCGATTGTATACATAACTTGCATATTTCTTTGTTGATTTATACTGTATATACAAAATTAAAACCTTTGCTGGTTAGATTTTCACTTTTTATAAAAAGTGAAAATCTAACCAGCAAAGGTTTTAATTTTGTATAAATATGGATTTTCATCAAGTAACGGCCCAATCAATTCGGGATTTATACTGTATTGAAAATTGTGTACAAATTGTATATATGACAAAATATATAAGAAAATTATTTAGATGTTATGTTTGGTTATACATAAGATTTCTCTTAAACTTTTCTAAAAAAACAGTATGTAAAATAAGAGTTATGTTTAGGAGCTAGTTTTCTACTCATTCTGGTTTGGGGGACTCCTTATATACCACCCTGCCAGAAGTAAATATACACCTGTGATAGTACATATGTACATACGAAATATTTGTGCAGTCACTAATGAATACCCAACTGTAGCGTATCAGTCCAGAATTGTTACGTTCAGTTAGTGTTGTTAACAATGCCTCGTACAGCTGGTGCTCGAGAATTAGACGATTTTACGCCTGGATGTATGATTGGTCAATGAGAGAGAGAGGCGCATCTCAGCGCGACATAGTGCTTATCTAAAGCCTCCCATTCAGTAGCGGACAGGTCCGTCGGATCGGTCCGTTCCGACTTGTCCGCCGACCGATCCGGCAATGAATGGTTATGGTAGACAAGTCGCAGATGGGTCTGGGTCGGGTCGTGGGTCCGTTATATTGACACGCGGACCCACGACCCGACCGCGACCAATCCGTA
The DNA here is from genome assembly GCA_037954035.1 of Rosalia funebris. Lineage (NCBI taxonomy): Eukaryota > Metazoa > Arthropoda > Insecta > Coleoptera > Cerambycidae > Rosalia > Rosalia funebris. The sequence goes on along the minus strand of JAZFAV010000010.1, from coordinate 7,416,948 downwards.
CTATTTTTGTAATGTGTGTGATCTGCCGATACTGGTCCGCGACGACCTGCTACTCCACACAACAATCTACGGCGTATCTGCAGTGAAAATGTCTTTTGAAGATAATACATTTTTTTTGGGAGGAATTTAACCTATTGTATCAAGACAATCCGTGCCTATGGGACATTAAAAGTAAGGATTACCGCAATAACTAGAAAAGAAATGCTCCTTATGAAAATTTAATCGATAAAAGCTATTTCCAAATGCTAACAAAGAGTTTGTAATTAAACGTTCTTCAGCACTTACCTCTTCTCTAAATAAAGTGTTTTTTTTTCTATGAGAGGTTTTATTAGAGTTATTAATTCTTAAAATGTCTCAAAGTCCATTCTAAAATAATTCATAACGTCAAGTGGTTCGAATGACTGGATACAATTCAGTAAATGAAGGTGAGTGAATTGTTGTCTCTTTTGCAACCATTCTTTCACCCAAACACGGTTTTTCTTTTTCAAATAATATAACTGTACCAACAGCCATAGCATCTTTTGCCTTTTTGGAGAATATGGGGACATAACTAGGCCTCAGCACGTTCAGTGTACGAATGAGCTCTTTTGCAGAGTCCGTCTGAGGTCCGTGTAATGTATTGACAAATGTGGATTAGTCGTGAGTCGTGTCTGTGTTGCGAGTCGCGTCGCGGTCCGCCTAGTGAATGGGGGGCTTAAGTATTTCTTTATCAACAGTGAACCGTATTATTATATAATTTCAAAGACATGCAAAAACAAGTATTTCTCCAAGGACGGATCGGCCTGGACCTTCTGAGAGAACGAAGCGGGCGATTGTTCGTGATGTTATGCAGTCACCAGCAAAATCCGTAGTGGATATAGCTGAAAGTTCAAAACTGTCAGCTAGAACTGTTCAGCGATACTTGCACAGTGTTGGACTTTATAAAAGGGTATCTAAGAAGAAAATTCTGTTGACTAAATTAAAAAAAAAAGCGAAGATATGACTGGTCAAAATAAATGATTACAAAAGACAAACAGTTTTGGATACATGTAATTTTTTCTGACGAGTCGCGCTATTGTCAATTTAATGATGGTAGAAGAATGTGGGTTTGGAGGCGTTCAGCTATGCAGCTAGAGGATAAGTTTTTGCAACAGACTGTAAAATATGGCGGAGTAAGCGTAATGGTTTGTGGTGCAATTTGGTATGGTGGTCGAAGTACATTAATACTTTGTGATGGCATAATTGATTCACAAAAATACATTGACATTAAAGGAGGGGCTCTTACCTATCTTCCGACAAAATATTGAGAAAATGGACTACCTTTTCTTGGGAGATGGTGCTCCGTGCCATAGAGCTAAAAAGACTGCTCGTTGAAAAGCTGAACAACAGCTTGTTCTTTTGCCTTGGCCGGGCCAATCACCGGACATGAATACTATAAAAATGTTCGACACATTTTACAAATGAATATTAGCAAAAGAACTTCAAAACCAATAAACAAACGTGCATTAAAAACGATGGTGTTGGAAGAATGGAAATAATATTCCACAAGGGGCGAGTAAATGATTTAATAGATAATATGTAGGAGAAAATTAAAACTCTCTATCATAATAAAGGGACATCAACGAACTATTAAAGTACTATTGTTAAATTTTTTCCACACACCTTACGTCTCTTTAAATAAATAAATCTTAATAAAATAGTGTGTCTATTTACTTTTGGCAGGGTAGTATATATTTTTATATATTATTGAACTTGTAAATGTTGATTAAAACCAGCATGTATGAAGTGCTGGTTTTAAATGAATAATAACATGCATCTCAAACAAAATAAAAAAAATGTCATGTTTATGATGGGTATTTATATTTATATTTATTTTTATATTTAATTCGCCACTAATAGACATTCATATTTCTGAGACCTACTCACTTAATATATTATTACTAAGTGTAACTCAGTTTTTTAATATAAGGTATAATTTTTTTAAAGGAATGATAAACATATTTTAAAAAAATATGGGGCGTCTGGTTCAAACGCAAGAAAAATAACACAAAATACTCCAACTTATGGATTATGAATTAATTTTTAATCATCTGCAATGTGTGCGTAAATACCGTTTATGCCTTATTAACTATACGCAGCTTGTGGTTGTTGTTCTCGACAGAAACAGAGTACCTGTACTTTTCTTAAGGAATACCCAAATCTATCTAAAGTTCACTTTCGCTATATCTTTGTGAATACGAGTAAATTATTCACTCTTGCTGAGTAGCATATTAGTAGCGTTTAATTATTGTCACTCAGTTCCTCAACTTCTGTAGATTTATATTTCACGAAGCCAAAATAATTTACTGTACACTATTACTTGTACTAGCACCAATAGTAAACTAAAAGCTCTATCTATATAATAAATACTTTATTTGGATATTTTTATAATAGATTTATAAGTATTTTTTATCGCCACTATATTCTTACGTTTAAGTCTTTAATAATTCCGCGGGGAGATCGTTCATTATCATTTATATGTGGTAAATATATACTAATATATATGTGGGTTAAAGAAAATATATTAAAATGATAGTGCAGTATAATGGCACCTTTGCCATTTATTTAAAAATTGATAGATGTTCTGTTAGAGTTTACAGTTACAATTGTAAGTTTGCTATTGTTGGATTTATAACTTTTCCGCACGCCACTATAAGCGGAAAAGTAACGTAATCGTGTAAAGAAAAAGTGAAAAAATGTTTTTTTGGATTTATTTTTCGTTTCTCGGCCTAAGAACAAAAAAAATTGGTTTTTAAATTTTTTTTATGTGTGTGTGTCGTCGTTGTCGTCGGAATTTATTCTTATTAGCACGACAACTCAACTAAATCGTATCGGATCGATCGGGTTTTGACTGATTCTGATCGGGGATGTCTCCCATATGACACCTATTGATTTTGAGGTGGATATCACACACTCTATCATGTTCATGGGTCATGAGAAAGCACAATGGTGGACTATTTGAGAAATTTGTTTGTTAGCACGATCACTCAATTAAATCGTGTCGGATCGATCGGGTTTCGACCGATTCTGATTAGGGACGTCTACCAGACGACATCTACTGATTTTGAGGTGGATAGGACACACCCCACCCTGTTCATGGGTCATGAGAAAGCACGAGGGTGAACTATTTGAAAAATGTAAGACTGTCGCATAAAACACATATTCTGCATTTATGTGTTGGTTTATTTTGTCTCGGGCACTCAATTTCGAGATAGAGTTGTTCTACGTGCGAAAAAGTCCGTTTTAATGTTTTAAAATTGTTTATTCTTTATAATCTGTATAAGTTTTTTTTTAGAATTACGGTAATGTCTACAACTGTTTGTTTTTCTTTTTGAGATATTGGCACGTTTATTGCCATATTATATATTCTCACTTTCAAGTCTTTAATCATTCCGGGGAGGTTTATTATGATGTGTGGTTTTGACTAGTTAGAAGAAATAGATATTTGAATAGTTGAGAAGAATAAAATGTTCACAGATAAAAATGATGGTGTCGCCTTCGCCATTTCTTTAAAAGCCTTCAGATGTTCTGTTAGAGTTTACAGTTACAGTTTTAAATTTGCTACTGCTGTATTTATTATTTACAATCTATGTTTTTTTTTAAGAATTATGGATGGAAATAATGTAAGGTAAAATAAATGATGCCAATGCAGTAGCCCTAAACTATATAAAGAAATGACAGCAGATAACAATGTTTCTGATGAGCTTGGTTTGAAGAGTTTAAGAATACTTGGAAGGAACGTATAGTTTGTATTTATGCTGATGAAGGCCCTGAAGTATCAGTGTCTGCAGCTGTTTGTTTTTCATTTAGAGTATGACACACGGATTTATAATTTCATGTATACATCTGTTTTTTAACATTAATTCTTTTGAGTGTAATACTTTCAATAATTTAATTATATATTGCGTAAATAATATCACTAGTATTTTATTTTCTGGAAATTAAATTTATTATTCAATAATGTTAGTGTTGCAAAATGTAATAAAAATAGTTCTGTTGTATTTTATTGATGAATACCGGTTATTGTTTTTCATATTTTCAGTTTTTTTGTTATCCCGAATTTTAAATACCACATGAAAGAAAAAGCTTCATTTACAGTATAGTAGCATGTGGACTTTTCTTATGTTGTCGATAAATCATAGGATGAATATCCAAATTATGTATATCATTCCAAAAAATTCTTTCGAGAAGTATGTAAGTAATAGAGAAACAGAAAATATTAACTCAATCAAACTTTGCTTCATAATTAAGTATACCTTAAATATTATAACTTATTACATGACATAATTATAAATTACTTTATTAATTAGTTTGTTATCTTCAATGTAAATAGCCGGATGATACCGATGATCGTGATAAATTGTCATTTGTCATAAAATGTATCCACATGATGTAATGTATCCACACGAGTTAACTACGATTATAGTGTACCCTTTTCATTAAGCCATGTTTACTGTGAGTTGCCTTTTTTATATACTATATATACTCACCGATATAAAAAACCTTACAGCAATAAACATATATTTCATATTACATATAAATTTATAGCTATTGATTCAACTTTTATGTTTAAACCCATTTTTCAATATCGTCGCTTTTTAACGGAAAATAAAATAATAGTTATAGGAGAATATAATAATATAAAGCATTTTTCAATATCATATTCTAAACCAGATTTGACTCTTTACCCCGTTTGTTAACCTTTAAAGTGATTAAAGGTTAACAAAAGGGGGATATTTTATTACACCTTGTATATTTGCATTTTACTTTTTATATGTATAAGAGTTTTTGATTATATCTTGAGTAGTTTATTCTTGGATTATAAAATATTCAAGAGGGCAGAGAATATATCAATGACACATATCAAACAGTAGCGTAACATGTAGCCATGGGTCTGTGTTTTTAAGCCAATATGGGTCCCTATTCTAATCTGAAATTTAATGCACTTTTCGTAACATTTATATTGGATTTTCATTTATAAATACTGGTTGTAATAAGGAACAGCGATTTATGGAAGGAAAACATACGGGTTTTAAAAAGCTTTATTTAATAAATAGAAAGAACAAGAAAATATATAAATGCAAGAAAATGAAACATACGGAGAACATATAAAAAAACTGTTAGGAACGTGACGCTTTATTGTGATTTGTACATACCTACATTGTTCGAGCAATATCATTTTCAATTGAAACTAGTGCAAGATCTAATACTCTTTGGTGGTCTATTGTATTTATTAAATAATTTAATATTAATTTTAGTTTAAAATGACGTTTTTTCGGATGTTATCGAAACAGAGATTGAGGAAAGTTTCAATAAGAAAAATAATACATTTAAAATAAAAAAATAAAAAATTTCAATAATAAAATTTCACTAAAGCGATGATGAATTATTTTTAATTTTAATTCATTCAATATTCAAATTTAGTTAACGTTACCTAAATTATTCTTAAGACATTTCCTAAATAAATTAATATGGTGAATCTTTTTTACGTATAACTATCTTATTTTGTGTTCAATTTTTCATCCGAAATCGAGGAGGGGTCATATGAAATATTTGGAAATATCTATTAAGTCTAAATTTCAATCGACCCGTAATATCTCAAAATTAAATTTTTAAGTGTTCAATATTTAGATTTTTGCTTTGCAAATGTTTGGAAAGTGTTTAAATTTGTGTCTCAAATCCAATTAGAAAGGCGGATCGTTTTGACCCAGATACTTTTTTCTTACGTCGAAATTGGCCTGTAATGTTTTGAAATATTTAGAAAAGTAGCAAACATTTGTTAAGAGTGTTCGGTATTTCGATTTTTGCTTTGCAAAAGTTTGGAAACCTCTATTTCAATTTTTGTCTCAAAAACAGTTAGGAAGGTGTCTAATTTTTGAAAAATCATTTACATTGATTTAAGTTTTACTATTTGGTGTTAACATAATTTTCGAAGGTGCCTTAGAATATTTATTTACTAACACCTTTAAAATTTCTTTTTGGTTTGGTAAAAGGAAAATGTCCAAAAATATTGGTCTACTGAAAATGTTATACTGTATCCAAAATATACATAAATTTATATGGTATAAAAGGTATAGCCCAACTAAGCTTTAAAAATTAAAAAAAAAACATCTTCAATATTTTGAACACTAATTAAGAATTAAATGTAAATTGTGATCCTGTGTAACCGAATATAAAGCTGTAAATAATTCGGAGAATTCGATTAATTAACGTTATCATTTAATGTTAAAAAACTGGCAATGTTAAATTAATAATGAATCTTTACTACTGAACCATTCTAGTTCAGCGATTTTTCAATATATTTCAGACTCTCCTCCTTTTTACTTTTTTTGTGGGCACATTTTTAAATTTTGTTTCATACAGTGTGCCCTAGAAATACCAGCCGGTCATTATATATATTAATTGTTTAAAATGGCCTGTTTAAATGTTTAAATTATCTATGAAATAGTTTGCATATTTCGCATAATATACTAAAATTTCAACTTCGACGTTTATCATTTGAAGAGGCTTTAGGATAGCAACAAAGAAAACCAATCGCATACTCCTAATATATTCTTTAATTATGAATTACATGATAACAAAAAAAGGTTCAGACATGAAAATGTAATTTCAGTTTATGATTTCTGATTAAACCAGAATTGATATTATTGGTAAATCACTCCATTATGTATTAATATTGAACTGAATAATAATATTTATTTAACTATAATAATGAAATCTCTTGAACCTCGACCTCGACCTCGTCCCTTATTTATCAGACCTGTGTTCCACAGAACACGGGGAATACCACTCGGTACGCCACCGACAGTACGCTGATATCTAATTAGCCAGATATTCACTTACCCGTTCACCGTTAGCGTTCATTTGCCCCGGCCCGCCTCCCGTTACGTTCACGAGGGTGGTTACTAATCCCGCCACTCTTACGGCCTCGACGTTGGCTTTAGTAAGGTCTCTGTGTAGCTTCCTCAAGTGAAAGAGCGTTAGGAAGACGCACACCAAATTGACAGCTATCCAAAGAGCGTTCAGTATATAATGCCGGAGAGGCCCATGTATAAGAGGACACGAAGGAGCTTTATGACCTGCTTCCCCCTGGGCCGCTAGAGCACCTGCAAGAAAAATGTATATGTACTTCTTTCAGTGGTATAGTATAAAGTGAGCACGTAACGGTTGTAATAAACTAGCTAAAATCTTTATATGGTGTAAATAAAACACTCGCACGTACAGATCAATTGAAGCGCTCGGGAGAAAAAGGTGATAAGCCAGAATTCTTATAAAATTGTGATTTATGCACATCTAAAACCTTTATAATGGTAATAAGCCACATGAAAATATTTCTTTTATTGAGTACTAGATGACGACACTTATGCTTGAATTTCGTTTTCACTTCAATAATAAACAAGCATTTGTGTGTCGCAAAAAGAGAATAAGCCACAATTAAAAGCATCATGGCGCCAGAACCAAGTGTCAGTGGTATCAGGAAATGTTTATTTTCTAGTAGAAATAGTGAAGACAATGACAGTATTTGTGATTCAGATGACAGTGTTAAAGATGAGGATTATGTTTATCCCTCAAGTGAGTCGTCTGAGCCTGAAAATTCATCAGAATCAGTAAGTAAAACTTATTTGTGGCATGCTCCCTTTTAAAGTTAAATTCATCTGGGCATATTGCTTTAGGTATAAAATTTGCTATTAATCATATAAAGTCTTCAAAAACAGTTTGTAAACAGTTATTTGCTCAAGAACCTCTTCAATGTATTCTAGTATTTGCAGGAACTGAAGTTATTTGAAATCAATTCAATATACAATGAAATTAAAAAACAATCGCGGTTACACTGTGGCATATTCCCTTTTTGCTGTTATTTTTTTTGTTTCTTCAGGGAGAAGATCAAACAGAAAGTCGAGGTAGTATTGTCACGCCAGAAAGAAAGGGTCCTTCCAGATGGAGATAAGTGAATACTGAATACAGAAAAAGAAAGTAAAAGACTGAACTTAGGGTATGCTTATAAAGTTTATAAGGGCATAGAAAAATCATCAAAGGTCATAAGAGAGCCATGCAGCTGCAAGAGAAATTGTCCGCCCATCACACCCACCACAAAATATATCCCACCAATTTACCACGGCTTTTATGCAATACTGATGTGGAAGCTGCTTTGATTTTAGATATAATACCACCTGAGATAGAATACTTCGATTTGGAGCTGGATGAAGAATTAAGCGAAGCGACACAGACATGATATGGGTGATTACATTTTCCCCATGTTCCAATGATTTTATTTTCTTATAATATGTAACCAATAATATTTTATTTATTTAAAATAGTGTTTGATGACTTTCTTTTTATGTTTGTCCAAAATATACATTGTGTCTAGTAGAAAAAGGTGACAGTCACATTTTTGCAGTGTTTTTTCCACTTTTTTCCGAAAATTTACATTTCAGCTCTTATTTCCGTATAGTAATTCGAATTAAACCTAATTTTGAATATTATATAGAAATATTATATGCCGACATCCTATAACAATATTTCAGGATTTGATTGGAACTTTGAAATCCGTTTTTCTCACAACTAACGTATTGTGGCTTACCGCCTTTTTCTCCCGAGCGCTTCAATTTTACTTTATAAAGAGTATATGGTGACGTATATTCACTGTAAACAAAATTATTTTGGATTATCGACCGATTTTTCTAAAATGACAGCAATGTCAATGATAGTATTCTACATATAAAATGTTGAAGTTACTTAATAGAATTGTCAAGACAGAAATAGTTGAACCTGATATCACCCATTTGTATTGTTAATTATTGTAATGCTATGGTTCATCCAATAATGTTTTATTTTTGAGGAGATTTATATGTACATGTATGTTTATGTAGACGCTATCTAAGGCTTGTAAATAATGATGATCAATCTCTGATTGAGATGCATACAATCACCTGTTAAAAATGTAGAAGTGATTCGAAAACTGTGATGACATAAGAGATAATACCACAAGAGGTTGTTGGATTTGGATGTTTTATCTGTACTACCAAATTCTCCAAGTCAAGTTTGAAATTTCTTGCTCCCCCTAAGCACTTTCAGTGAGTCAGTAGTGTGTTTGGAGATACTTGAAAATAATAAATGGCATACATGAAAATTTAATATAGTCCAATGTCGACCATACACACATATTAATATTTCCGAAATCACGATGAAAAGATATAACAGCCATATTTCTTTGGTGAATATTGTTTTCTAAAAATAATCCTAATGTATCATCAAGAATGGATATAGAGACACTTTCAATAATACATTCATCTGAAATATAAGTACAAGGTTTGTGTTAATTGTTGTTTGACTATATTAAGACTAAAATCTAGTTCCCAAAACTAATTCAGTTTTGCTGATATTTTAGGAGAATGTATTATATTTTTTCTTGATGGTATATTCCATCAAATTTAGTATAGTTTCAGCACAATAGCTGTTCCTTGACAGACAATACGGGATTATTTTAACAACGTTGTCCCAATTTTTCTAAATGCATATGAATCCATAGAATTCCTCAGATTTACTACCATTAGAATTTTTTTCTGGTAAATTTCCCTTCAGTCAAAGATTATTTTGTGATAATTAATTGACAGAATTAATAACGAACTGAGTTTATCTTTAGCTATGATTAATAGAAAAACTCTCAGTAAACTAGCCGACAAGAAGAGAATAAAGAAGGTGAAAGTTATATTCTATATTTCATATTTATGAATGATGTAGATGTTATATTTTATGAATGATGTAGAAAGAAGATAACTTAGTTACGATCAGCGTAGGGCCAAGTTGGTGATCAATAGTGATAATGATGATTTTGAACTATGCTTATTATTTATTGTACCGTGGAACGGGGTTACTTTGATCAAAATTGAAATTCATATTGCTGTATTTTGTTAAATGTTGTATATACGATTATCAAAAAAATATGGGTTAAATTGCACTCACTAACACTTTCAAAAGGTAAAGAAAAAAATTTTTTTTTACTACAAAGCGAGCTTAAAAAAAGTAAAAACCACTTGATCAATCTTAAACTTCGAGTGGGGCTACTTTGATCAATTCTTTATTTTAGTACAAAAATTAAATTCGCCCTTCACTTATGCTTCACAAATACAAATTTTGTTTATTATCTTTTTATCGAAAAAAAGAAGAAAAAGAAACGTTCTATCTTTATGTATTTATTGATCGTAAACAATAGACAAATGCAAATCACCAAACATTGTATCTGAAAATAACATTGAGTTCATTTTATTGATAAAAATAACAAAATATTACAAATAATGAGAGTTAAAATAGTACAATTTAAGCCTCTTTTATATTTACAGGACTACTAAGCAAGTAAGTTATTTTGTTGTCATCTTCGACAACTACTGGGCAAGGAAGAATTTCGATTATATCCGTTATATCTATGAAGGAGATATCATCTTCAATGGCTCTAAATTTATTTTTTGCGTAATAGGATTTCATACCCACGACTCTAATATTGTACGAGTAAGCAAATCGCAATAATATTGCGTCGCCCCCTCGCTCATATCGAAGGCACCTCGGGACCATGCCTCTAGAGGCTTCGGATCAAAAAACAAAAGTTACCACGTTGTTCGCAAGGGCCGATTTACTATCTTGATTTTGTCATAATGCCAAAATTCGAACGAAAAATATCTCGTACATTGACCTAAAAATTTCGTGACACACGAAAACAGCCGTTTAATAAATAGAGATTAATCTTCAGTTTCCTTAACAAGACAAACGTATCTGTAAATAAGCTTTCTCTTTATTCCTAAAAATTTAGCTAGAACATAGTCACCAACTTTCAATGATTTAAATGTTTTCCATAATATCGACTATATAGAGTCCTAAAACTGATTCCATACTGCCTAGAAGCTGCACGGATAGATAAATGCCCATCTGCTATTTTTCTTATAGCTTCTTCCAAACTGTCTGTGGAATAATTTAGAATTATTCCACAGACCCTAAGAAAAAACAATAACTCATAGCAACATATATTATACAATGTTACGTTAGACAACATGCAAATAAAACAACTAACGGCCCTAATAATCTTTGTTTCGTTGATTTTATGTTGAATTATGCAGGCAATCAAAGTGACTCCTGTTGCTAACGGAACTATTCCATAAAACTTTAATTCACACATAAAGTAATGCACCTGACTTCTAAAGACATCTACATTTAACACTTACTTTTTATGTATGTACTTTTTTAAAAAAAGTACATACCAAAGATAAAGCTACATTTATTCCTGCCACTAAATTATACACCAAATTAAATGTTCCCCTACTATAGCCGCTATCAACTGTATAATAATTCCATGGCATTATAATCATATGAGTCTAGTAGAAACTTTCTTTTAGAAGATTAACCAGAAACATTGTCGCTAATTGTTTATATCTTCTGCGCGCTAGCTAGCGGAGTAGGTATTTACTTCGTGTTGATCAAAGTAACCTCCCGAGTTAAAAGTCGCCCAGCCCCGTTCCAGGGTACCTATAAAAGTATAAAAAATGCTAAGCGAATTACATATCAAGTTGACGAATTGTGTGTATTCCACCATTCGTGTATCCGCATAAAGAAATGGAGTTGTCATATTGTGTCTAAATGAACAAGAATATTAATTTAGAACTAAAAAATTAATATATTCACTTCTTCATAACAAGTTTAATATAAATCAGTTTGTGAATCATTTTGTGTATGAAATTATGATAATGATAGTAATAGGTATTAGACTCTTCTGGATATCAAGTATATGTTTTTTCGTAATTTTGTTATTATCAATTATTTATTTATTATCCAGGTATATTGTGGCATATGTCACATCTAAATTTGAGTTTGAAGTACTTTGTATCTTCTTGTATGTTTTAGAATCAATAGATCGTTAATGTGATGCGTATGACTCAATTTCATCATCACAAGTGTTTTTAATCTAAGTTTAATATTGATTAAACATTGTATTATTATTTTGTTTGTTATTTAAATATTATACACACAGATCTAAAGTTGTCAGAATTCCATCAAAAGTGATTTGAAATTGTAAATGAAGCGACGTATCGCAGTGTTATATATTCACTGTTTTCATTGTTTCTTCGTTATTACGCAATGTTTTTATAAATTCTCTTGTAATTTTGAGAAGTTTTGTCAACTTTTAACCTCTCCAATGCTATAAGAGAAATCGACATCAATAGATAACGTAATATGTTATTTCGTCTTGTCCACGTTGGAGTGTTTCTATCAACAAATCTTTCTTTTATACTCCCATACAATACTTTTTATACATGAACATGAATCAATAATCAACATGCACGAATAAACAATCCAATACGTATTTATTTTCAAGTATTATTGAATGCAAAACCGTTTCAACTAGTTAGTTGGTTGTTAGAGATTTCAAATAATGTAGTTATGAAATAAATACAATTACATGTAAAAAGACAATCAAATATTTAAAAAAATGTCAAATAATTCAGGACCTCGCATTTGAAAGTAGAAAGTTAAGATTGGTAGCCGGAAAGTGACTTTCAGTCCAACATACTTTAGCAAATAATTTTCGAATAAATGGCGGATGCGCCAATGTGCTTTTATGTTGTGATACATATGCTCGTATGGTCACGGTCTCAGTTGAGATTTGTAATGCACACAGCAAGAATATATGTATTTAATTAATGAAAGATAGAAAGGAATAATATTAGGAATACCCGAAGGTGGGTGTATATAAAGGGGTGCAAAAAGTGGTGCCCAGACAATTCTGAGAAACCCTTGTCTAAAGCAACGATGGAAGAAGAAGTACAAATGTGTATATTAATGAAGTAAATGAACTTCGTCCTGCTATGAACCTGATTCATGGAAAGTTCGGCCTATTTGAAAATAAATAGAAATACGTGTCACATATTACAGAATACCTCTAATGAGAATTATTTTCTGACGAGAATTCGAAACATCAGTTTTGTTAATCCATAAGGGAAAAAGTAATGGAAATGATTTTGTTTAGTGTTTTCATCCTATAAAATGTTTTTTTTTTGGGAACCACAACTTTTTGTGAAATCCTTAGTATTTCTTAACAAATTAGGTTATTGCCAAGTACGAGAAGGAGTCATTTTTAAACCACTGATTAAATAACTGAATTATCCGGTTACATGTTTTTTTTGTTTATTTATATATTATTTAAAATTTAATTTGTTACAATATTATTTTTGGTTCTCTTTGTCGGATCACTAAAAACTAAATAAACTGGTAAAATTGAATGAATAAACTAAAATTATAGCTTTATGTAAGGCTAATATGATATGTTCTTTTACATTGCAACTAATTATGTTCATATGTTGTATTATTTGATGTGTGAAAATAATTTAAAGACGTTGGAAATAAATAAGAATTTTAATATCTTAAATAACTTTCCTGAAAATAAATCTTGGTTTTTACACCACCATCTGATTTTGTATTTTCGCACACTGTAATAACATCAAAAATGAAAAATGACACCAACGTTGAATATTATAAATCCTCATATGAAATGTTCGAGTTAGTTTTGTAACTTTTTAATAAGTAAAGGTGAAAATAATTTGGTTTTACATTTTCTAATTTTCTAATAAACATTTCAAATGATTGAGTATTTCTTCCTGTATTGAAGATTCTAGAGGAAATGTCAACACAATTTTATTTAAATTATAACCCCCTACTGTTGTGTAGTTTATTCACTTTCCATAGACTATGAAAGTGTGAACATATCATTTACAATAATGACTGACGAATAGCTATCTAAACATTGTGAACATGTCCATATCTCCTTTATGCGACTTTCTAATTTCTAAGTCATAGACTATTATACTTCTCGTGACAGTACGAGAACAGACAGTACGGCCTCTTATTTGACTTGCCAGGAAACTCAATGGGAAAATCAAATGCCGTTAAATCAGTACACTCATATACTGACGGTCACTCGATATTGTTTCCTCAAATTCATCTGTTTTTAAAGTTATAAGGGAATTGAAGGTACATGCTTCTAAATAACTTTGATTTATTACTCACAATTTATTGTTAGTGTATATTTTCATAAAATATTAAGTATATAATGTCATAATATAAATATTACGATTCAAGTCCATTAGGTAAATTCTGATTATGTTAAGCCAGACAGGAGGTTCTGTTCATTCACTTTAATAAGGTTCCTCTATGGTCGTTGTCATCGCACTCTTATCATTGCATTAATATGGACGAACATTGTTGTATAGTTTGAACAAAAACCAATATTGTCGGAAAATATATGGTTACGAAATTTGTATTTCATCGAACCTTTTCACATCTCGCAAAACTCTAAGGTCGTATTCATATAATTTAAATGTACGAGTATATATATATATATATATATATATATATATATATATATATATATATATATATATATATATATATATACAGGGTGAGCCACGGTGGATGGAGTATTAAAAGTATATGGAGAACGAATCTACCGATTGCTTTGAAATTCTGGTTACCAAAATAGTCGAGTATGATCTATGCAACTAAAATATTTTCAAAAGTGCGGTATTGCCACTTATATACGTAAAACTGGCAACATCTTCGTTATTTTAAATAGAATACCCTATATATTTTTACATTTTTTGGATTGTCGTCTCTTTCTAAGTAACTTTTGTTAATATTTCCCTATATCTATCTCAAGCCGTTATCGAGATAAAAATTATTTTCTGCCATATTTGTGCTACAGCTATTCAAATTAAGTGCAAATATTACTAATGTCAAATTCATTTAGAAAAATAGCATGTCTGTTGTCATTACAAAATGATAAAATAAAAATTTCATGGCCCACCCATTATGACAACATACCAAAAGATATAATATTCTTGGAAGGGTTACAGAGAAGTGCCTATAAATCGAAAACGGTGCGCATTAGGTATAGGGGACATTAACATTTTTAAATAGGTAAATGTATCACCTTCCTGAATTAGTAATAATATACTGGGCATTCTATTTAAAAAAAATGACTTTCGTGCATTTCTCTAAGTCACTTATAGAAAGCAATCTCTAACTCACCCTGTATGATATTGGAAACATTTGATTAATGAAGAAGATGCCCCTAGGCCTTGCCTAGCCACAGCTGAAGAATTATCTTTTAATTGCTGCATAGGTAGGAGAAAACACGATTTACTGAAAGTTAAATTATTGGCAATAAATTCAGAAAAGAATTATTATCTCGATAACGGCTTGAGGTAGATATAGGGAAATATTAACAAAAGTTACTCAGAAGGAGACGATAATCCAAAAAATGCAAAAATATACAGGGTATTTTATTTAAAATAACGAAGATGTTGCCGGTTTTACGTATAAATGGCAACACAGCACTTTCGAAAATATTTTAGTTGCATAGATCATACTCGACTATTTTGGTAACCAAAATTTCAAAGCAATCGGTAGATCCGTTCTCCATATACTTTTAATACTCCATCCACCGTGGCTCACCCTATATATAGAATAAAAATTATAACACAACTTAAAATAAATTAGTAGAAAAGTTTAACCATTTTTCATGATTTAGTATAGCATTATTATTTTAGAGGCCTTAATTTATTTTTCAGAATTAGATTTATGTAGTATTTGTTCGCAGCAATAAAATACGTGTTATATTTATTTAGTTGAAGAAAATGATCAAAGCATTTCCTCATTGTTTCAAATTTAGGAAGATAGTCTCGTAGGAACATGTGTGTTCAATATTAAATATCCATATACGGAGAGCAATATATCCTCCATTTCTATTTTATTTTGTGAATTGTACGACTTTATTATAAAAAATATAGTATTTATTTATCGGTATACGATATCCATGTATAAGAATAAAATAAGGACCTATATGTATGTGTATAATACAACAAAGTAGCAACACATTAAAATAACATTGGCACCTCCGCCAAGTTTTAAAAAGTTTGCTTGGACATGGAATAATAATCCACCAACATTATTGATTTTAACTGATATTTTATATTACATTTTTCTAAGGTTCACAGCCTTCGTGATTGAAATGAATGAAAACCAAAGCCCTCGACTTGGGCGCGCGCCCTGCGTAATTTGTCACTAACCGGATAAAAACGTGGGTCCCAAATTGATCGTGATTGATGCGAACCAGATCATGAACGTGCCGAAGAGCACGCACTGTGGCGAATCCATGAGGAGGGGCGCGTCAGACATGGTGACGTCGGACTCGTCGTCGGGGAATACGGGCGAGTCGTTCAACACCGTCGTCAGCATGTTGACGGTGGCGACCGTCACCAGCAACAGAAAGGCCGTCTCCACCAATGAACACTTCTGCACCGGCTGACAGTGCAATATCGAAATTCCCAACGGCAATAATAGCGCCGCTCTGGCGCAGTCCACTGCCCCCTGGTGAAATAGCAGTCCTTGAGACCACCTGAAACAAAGCAAAAGATTAAATTTGGTGGGACTAATGTCGTGTTATTTCAATTAATCTAGGTGTTAAAGAATCTATAAGATCATCATTCATTGACTATGTATACTCACATTTCATGCAAGGCTAATATGCTATAGTACGGTGCCAAAATGATTAAGTATGATTCATCGATAATGTGGACGGTTCAGATGAGTCAAGTGTGCGGGGGACGCCATACCATAGGCGTATCATATCAGGGTGCAAAATATAAAAAAAATCATAAAAAAACTAACGTTATTCTAAAATGTTTTAAAGTAATATTATTTTTATAGTTTACTGGAATTATAATAATAGTTATAACAATTGGATCGATCAATCTGCTATGTTGAGATTATATATTAGATTTATGTGTTTTAGCTAAGTTTTATCTAGTGGTAAGCGAGAAATCGTTACACCATGAGCATCGAGAGGAGCTATACCATCATCAAATGATTAAAATTCACTATTAATCTCCTCCTGGTGAAGCTAACTTAATTGACGAAACACGCGTGGAGTAACGTCTAATCTTTGGACGTTCGAGGAAAACTGGTCTCTTTTTTTGTTTCTGCATCATGGGTTCCAGTCCGATCCCAAAACCCCATGAGCATTAGCCATTTAGCGCTCTGCAGATTTAACATAGTGCCTTTGTTCGCATAACACAATATTTAAGAATTATCCTTTTAACATTGTTTCATATACTCAATGTTTTTTGGTTTCAACCAGTTTTCTATTATTTATTTTGTTGATGTTGGTAACTCTTCTGTTCGTCGACTGTCATAAGGTGCATTATATGTCATGAATTACACCATCTTTATATACTTTTTCCTTTATGTAAGACAATATAGGGGCAAATCATTTTTCACATACGTCACACCTCATTTTCTAATACATTTGAATTATTTTCCAGAAAACTAGAATTACTTTCTTACTGAAAAGGGTAGGGTGGGCATTTAGGTCAGTTGCCCTATGACAAACTAATACAGTAGTACAAACTAGTACAGCGCTTGGCTCCAAGGTCGGTACATGGATAGGTTACTTATTACAACTATTATTTGTACTGTATTCTGAGGTGGTGGACTGGCTCAGTATTGGGGGTATTATTATGTGCTTGGGTATTGTTGAGGTTGGTATTGTTAAGGTTAAGGTTGGTAGTAGCGAACGAAGTAGGGAGTCAAATGGAAAAGGAAGACATATGTAAGCATTGTTGTAGCATGTGTTTTTAATTTAAAATTAAATACAGTTTACGTTGTTTATTGATGACTCTTATTTTAATTATACACATAAAGACACAACATTGCGCAGCCGAGGTGAAAAGTAAGTCCAACATTTAAAAAACAACCTGTGGGAAGTGTAATACTGTCAGTGGCGAGAACAAGAACTTAACCTAAAAATATGGAGTTCAAACCGCCGTCAAATCTGTCGTTTCAAGGAAATGTAAGTGAAAATTGGCCCAAATTTATACAAAATTTTGAAACATACCTGGTAACATCGGGAAAAAGTGTGTTAAAAGATGATGACGAAATGAAAGTGGCAATTCTCTTGAATATAATTGGTGAGGAAGCCGTGGAGGTTTTCAACACTTTTAAATTAACAGATGCTGGAAAAAAGTCTTATAAATCGGTAGTTAAAGCGTTTGAAGGCCACTGCAGTCCCAAAAAGAATGTAGTTTTCGAGAGATTTAAATTTTACAGTCGAGCTCAACAGGAAGGTGAGAGTTTTGATGACTTTTTAATCGAAGTAAAAAAGTTATCGATGTCATGTGAATTTAAAACATTGACAGAGAAGATGATTCGTGATAAAATGGTATTGGGAATTCTTGATAAAATAGTGCAAGAAAGGTTACTACAAATAAGTGATCTGACTTTGGAGAAAGCTATAAATGTATGTCGAGCTGCTGAGGTCTCCAAATCACAGGTAAAAAATCTATAAGAAATGTCAACAGAAGTAGAATCTGTCAACCAAAGGAAGTTCGGGTCCAGAGGTAACCAAAATAGTTCCAAGAATTCTGAAGGGATTGCAACAACATCGGACGGAGATAATTTAAGTGTAAAAGATGTAATAAGTGGCATGGTCCTAGAGAGTGTCCTGCATATGGAAAGAATTGCAGCAAGTGCGGAAAACTAAATCATTTTGCAGTGTCATGTAAAGTAAAAAATGTGAGAGTGATAAGTGAAAATCAACCACAAGATGAAGAATACGAGAAGTTTATGATAAATGTAATTAAAGTAAAAAATTAAAATAATCAGATTTTTTCTATTAATTCTTGGTTCGAAAATGTTAATACTGGTAAGAATTTAATACCTGTTAAATTTAAGTTGGATACTGGTGCTGATGTAAACGTGATATCACGCAAAGTTTTTACTGACATTGGTGGGTTAGAAAGGCAAGTAAAGGCAAGGGTGATTCGTATTCCAGAAATATATAAAGAATATGTATTGTAACTGTTAATTAATAAGTAGATTAATTAGTTTTCTAAGAGGGGAGATGTTGAGGTTGGTATTGTTAAGGTTAAGGTTGGTAGTAGCGAACGAAGTAGGGAGTCAAAAAGAAAAGGCAGACATATGTAAGCATTGTTGTAGCATGTGTTTTTAATTTAATATTAAATACAGTTTACGTTGTTTATTGATGACTCTTATTTTAATTCTACACATAAAGACACAACAGGTATAAGTCTCAACGTAGGGAGTTTGGTAACCACTCCCTAAGCATTAGTCGTTTCTCATGTGTAACCTCCCCCTCCATAGCCTATGACTATGGAGGGCTTTAGTGGAAGAAGCTGCAAAGGCTCATGTATGTGAAAACTATCTCTATATGTATTCCTATATGTGTAAACTTCCTTTAATAAAGTGCAACATGTTTTTAAAAGTGTCCGTCATCTATTCTGGATATTCCATCTATCCAGAGGATATACTTATCGAAAATATGAAATTATGTTTCTAAATAATTTAGACAGCATAATCATTCTCGACAATATAATTGTTTGCATGTATAATAAATCGTTTATAAATTAATCGCTTAGTTAATTATATTAATGTATAATACATATAGTTGTTAACTTCAATTTTCTTCGTATCACAGATCTCTACTTCATTCTTTTTTGTATTTCTTTCACTCTTATATTGAATTGCACATCGTGCTATAGCTATGTATTTCAACATAACTATAACAGAGCCGTTGTAAATATCCGTACACATCACATCTGCCATGCCGTTTGGAAAACGGTCATAGTTAACTATGTCAATATCTAACGTGTATTGACAATAGTACTGTTATGCGCGCATCTGACCTATATTGACATATTAGTAATAAGTAGATAAGGATAGACACATAGTATGTTCCGCGTTTAAAAATAGTAAATACTCATAGTTAATAGCTTGGTCACTTAGCAATATTTGACCCTATATTTGATTGTATTTAATTTAAATCATTTACAAATTCTCATCTTTATTAGTAATCAAAAGTTTAATAATTGTTTGTTGGGATTTCGTCAATTTGTGAAAAGAACAGCAGTCTGAATTTGTCATTTTACAAAAGAGTGGACAGTCACACAGAATGTAAATCCTAAAATGGTGGTTAAAATCCATGTATCTTTACTCCTCTTATAAAAGCATATAAAAAAATTGAGAAATCAAAACCTAAACATAAAAAAAATCATGTGCAGCACAGTACACGTGATCGAAGTGAATACTTCTTTAGAATAGATAATGAGAGAGATTAAGAGTGAGAGATTGAAAGAGAGAGAGAGAGAGAGAGAAAGGGAGAGGGATAATTTCAAAAGAAATATAACAATATAAAATTTGTGTAAAAAATATTCAGTTTATTCATTATCTACACTATCATCGGCTGATGGTTCAATTGGTAATACTGATATGATTGGTTTGTGATAACTAGAATAAAAGTTAATCAACGTCAAAGAATCATTGGATCCGAAATTTACATTGAAATCTCCCTCGAGAATCAAAGGGATTTTGTCTTCGCTTTTTCCAAGTGCATTTGCACCTGTGTGGCTGTAAACCAGTAGGGATCGGTGAATGAAATATATAATATCTTCTAGATTTTAACAAGTTAAACGGTTCAAGGATATTATCAAATAATCACAGAACAAAGATGTAAATAACGTAAATAATTACATAATGATAAATATTCGGTACACACGCGTATGCGCGACAATAGGGAGACGCGGATAGCCTAAACTGATATATATGATGTATCTCTTTCTCTTTCTCTCTATGTTATATATCTGTGTACTCTGTCTTGTAACGAAGCCTGTGTTTTAGATATACCAAATGTATAGCTCTCTTTCTCCTTCTCTCTACGTTATATCCTTTTTCTCTCTCGTGTAACGAAATCTGGAAACGTTACATTTTTTCCAATTCACTCTCCATTCTCGTTAAATATCAGAACGCCGCCAAAGAAGTATTCACTTCAAAAAATAAAACAAGAAACAGAAACTAACCAATTCTCTTGTAACAATATAATTGATATGTTGACAAGTTTGAATTACGCTTAATACTACATAATAATACAGATACACACGTAAGGAGCTTAAAATCAAGAAAACTCTAAAGAATTAAATTGCAATATAGGTTACCGAATATTTTCTGATGTAGACGTTTGTAACCGATTAATGTAATATTCATTGTAATTACATGCGTAAGAACACATATTTTCTAGTATAAACTATTTTTAAATTAGCAATTTAAACTCAATCTTTAAACAAATTATTTTTCTTATCAATTGTAATGAAATTATGAAAAATCCATTTGACTATTTAAAAAAAGTTTTTTATGATCTTTTTCTCACTAACCTTATTATTTAATTATATATTGACCCAATTTTTTTACGATTTATCTAAACACATTTAAGTAAAATATATGTGATAAATTAGTTACAAGTTGTTATACTTAATAATTATAAAATAAAACATTTCATATAAATATTTAAAAAAACATTTATATGAAAAAAATTCGTTAAAGTTTTTTTTATCAGAAAACTTCATACTTCTGTATCACTTTGGTACTATTACAAAATGATGTTGCAAAACAGAAGATATTTTCGCGGTAGTACAATCATCCCTTTTGGCATGATCAATTCTAAGCCATAAATACAAATTTATCTTAAATCAGTACAATCAAACAGTTTCTCTATATTATCTTAATGTTTTATAATTTTTATCAGTTTTCTTTTGTATCAATAAGAAATAATGGAAATAGAACTGCTTCAGTATTTGCTGATTCAGAAAGTGTTGACTTTCTTCTCAGAAAGTGTTACTTGCCATCCAAATATGTTAGATACCACATTCAGTTAATGAAAACGGACAATTACATTTAATAGTTACTAATTTCGAAGAATATAAACGATATTCTTAGAATTAGTCCTATATAGGTATTACAGCTAAAACAATTTTTAGGCTTATTCATTAATGTTTAACCGCATTCCTCCTTTTGTTATATCTTCGAGTCACCTTTATGACCAGTATATCTCGACCGATACGAGGTCGACCTAACCGAAAGCATAGCCGTAATCCGCGTTATAAATAAATTTATATAGTATAACATAGGCCTTATTGCTGGCAGTGAATGCGATGCGGTGGAAGGAAAACTTAGTAGACCCTTATAATACACCTATTTATTATCTAGAATCTCAGTCGTCTTTCACACTCTTAGTTTCAATTATAGTTTTACCAAGTGTCTTATATGTAGGTTACTGTTGTGAACTTTGTTTGGTTACATTGTTATTTCATTTCTCTTAATTTCGTGAAGTATTAAAAATAAAATATGATGTAATGCATAGGCCCATGTTATTTCGAGTATTTTTTTTAGCTAAAGTGGGTGGGACACATTAAATTGGTTTTATCGTCAAAGTACGATAGGTGACATTACACGAAAACCTTTTAATGACTTTTCTCTACCTACAATTTGAAAATAAATTATTAAACTTGTACAAGTTTAAGTATTAAAGAAATTAATCGAGGAAGCCGTTACTCTGTGGTAGTTCATAATTCACAACGGAAATAAGTAAAACAACTACTACGTTTTTATACCACTATATTTTCACAGAAACGTGACTGTAGTTTCGACAATTATGTCATTTTCAAACGATGATTCAACTAAGAATAAAATAAAAACATTCTGTTCCTATAATACATACTATCCAAATACAGGGACTAAGTGTTATGACAATAAATAGGTACTTAAGGTTATATGAAACATGTTTTCCAAATGGTGGAATCCCGACCATCAAATTGTGGGAATTTCCATGAATATTATTAAGAACTATTATACAGGGGGTTTATTAATTTGGGTGACACTAAAAAGAGGAGAACTTTAGCTTGTTAAATGATCAAGTAGATTTAACAAGCTAAAATTATCATTTAACAAGCTAAAATTATCACTATGGTTGTATTTACACTAGCTTGTTAAATGACAAGTAGATATACTATACTCTCCTAACACGTTTCATATAACCTTAACTACCTGTTTATTGTCATAACACTTAGTACCTGTATTTGGATAGTATATATTATAGGAACAGAATGTTTGTATTTTATTCTTAGTTGAATCATCTTTTGAAAATGACATAATTGTCGAAACTGCAGTTACGTTTCTGTGAAAATATAGTGGTATAAAAACGTAGTAGTTGTTTTACTCATTTCCGTTGCAAGTTTAAGTACATCAAATGTTTGGCAATTCAAACAATTGTTGTTACTCACATTCCGGATGGACTGTTATTATTTCTACTTTAAAGTTTAACTGCTTTAAAGTTTAGAATGCACCTGATACATTATTTCAAAGATTTTTTAATATTATAGTGGACAATATTACATTTATAATATTACTGAATTTAATTGTAAACAAAATTTTAAACTGAAACAATTTAAATTCAATGTTCAAACTGGGATCTAGTTACTTTTTTACAATAATAGAGGCATTGTTAAATTGTTCTAAATAGTTTGTTGAGGCTGTTTTCAAAGTTATTTAATTAATTTCTTGCCTTCTTTTTAAATCAAGACGTTTTCTGCTACAGAAGACCTCTGCTAGATTTCAAATAGCTCTATAAAAATAATCAAGTGGGCTGAAATTGGAAGTACCACCTTACTTCTAAATTTCATAGGGCCTACCGGCTACCTATTGTGAAAAATATGGAAGGATCTTCCATTACAGTATAGGGTATAGCTTCGTCCTGTCGATACCAAGTATTTTTATGACGTCCACTAGAGTTACAATCATCAGAGAGAACCTGACCAAACTCTAGAACTAGAAATTGTGCAAATGGAAGTAATGCTCGCTAGTTATTTTGTCAGTAAAGAATATGGTCTCTCAATTATTTATACGATTATTATTTAACATTCCAGTTTAAACGTTCACTTCTTAGGACGTTGAATGTAAACCTTCATCATCATTTTCATTGGGTGATCTATTTTACTTTTAAATACAATTTTGATTGTTACTGTTGTATTTAAGATAAATGTACCTTCGTCGAAATTAGAATTATTTCTATAATAATTTATTCCCCTGGAATTTATTTTCTATGATTTTGCAAAATATCAGTCAAATATTAAGATCGTTATTCAGATTTTGAACCAAGTGAATTTCATGTGGGTAGTACTTTTATTTTTTGGCAAAATACAACGTGAACGTCTTACTCATATTATTGTCGGATGCAACATGTTTTGTGGTATAATGTGGGTTCTCAGTAATCACCAATATACCGCTAGTAATATTTTTACTGGTTAAAATGAGTTTTCTACGAGATTGAGGATTTTTGGCGCATGAATATTTTTGATATTTCAAAATTGATATTCTGGTTTAATTTTTATTAACTATGGCTTAAATTCTAACCGTCAATGCATTTATCACTAATGATTTCATATAGCCCCTTTTGTCTTTTACCAGCACATAATAATATTAAAATCTCTATTCCTTAGATTTCTGAAATAGGCAATAATCGTAATAGCTCCATTGGTTAACTAAATATGACATTAAATTTAACAGATAGATTTAGTAGTTGCAGATTTTTGGTAAATAGACGAAAACAATGTATAGTTCCTTAGCTATAATATTTTCCGGATTACATATAAATATATTTTAAATATTCAAATCTAATTTTCTCAGTAAAAAATACGCAAAGTTAGAGAAGCATCTATCCCATTTAAACGATTTAAAATTATAACTGTCACTCCAAGGGGGTAAACACTAATCTATTTAACACGAAATATCGTAAATTATGTAGAAACTTGATTTATTATTTACCCATGAACCACAGCGTATGTAAAGAATAAAATTGTTAATAAAAGCATTCATGTTAGACAAAGTTCACTTAAATGTATTTCTTGCTTAAAATTTATATTTATTAATCAACCTTGAAACAAGGGCAAATTCTATATTAATATTGGCCCTTCAGATAAAGTCTCTAATAATAATTACAACAACTGCTTATTAGAAAATTATAAAATTTCAATTATCATTAATATTAACATTATCTAATATTTGGTCATATTCATATTTCTGATTTTTGTGCTGAAATTAATTTTTATTATTGAACTCAACCTGATTAAGATCATAATCCTCGTAATAAATATATTTTTGTTTTACGAAAACATCAACTGAAACTTCTAATAGCATCAAAAATTATTAACAAATATTGGCTATTTTCCTTTAACACAATCACTTTACAGAATGCAAAGCAGGATTCCTGAAACACGGCATTTAATTTATGCGGGAATTTGAAACATCTTGGAGGATCGGTGTCGGTTCACATCAAAAACTTCTTGAGTAATGAAAATCTACAATTTCACTTTCAGGCCTAATTTAACGTCACATCAGTTTTAGCATTATCTAGGAGCTAACTCCGATTCCCTCATGACCAAAGCTTTCACAATTAATTTTGGAAGCATAACATTATCCATTAAACGTGTTTGGCCTCTATTATTTGTTCAGCACTTCCTAAGTAACTTATCTTCTTCCTCGCCGCATATTGACTTTTGCCTTATCGGAGGGGTCCCCTTTCTTTCACAACTCTAATTATAATTGTCTCCTTAAAAGACTATCCGATGAATTTTTCGCCTTCGAGTGCCTTCTTTTGTTGCGATCCGCTTCGACTAAGCGGATTATCGCTCCAACCAGATACGATGACAGAATGCTAGGCGAAATTAAGATAAAGTTTACAAATCCAGCCGTTAATCTGTAATTCTATGAGGTCGTCCGTTCTTGACACCTACCTGTGTTGTTCAGTTTCCTATAGCATATATAGGTAGCTAATTTTGAAAATATATGTACTTTTTCAGTTGCAATCAATAATAAGTACAGTATTGGCTTTAGAATAGTCTATACATTTATAACAATAGTCCAGACACGACATTGTATTTTAAGAAAATTATGTAGGAAATGACTAATAAAAATAACAAAAGTACAGGGTGTCTTCATAACTCCTTCTTTCTTAGAACGGAGATGTATTGGAATCATGTGCGTGGAATCCTAGCCCGTTATCTTCGGACTCCTTTGTTTTTGGCTGTAGTATGACATGTGACCATTTGCCGTTTTGTAACGATTAGTAATAAGATGCCAAAGCATAAAACATAACTAAAAATAAAACAATATCAAGAAATGGAGAACTCCTTTTGGTCGGTTCAGTTCGTCGATCCTGACGTCCTTTAGGATAAAGGAGAGTCTTATTTGCTGATCTAGAAGTTGTAGGAGTTATATAGATACATACTGTTGTTACCCAACAATAGTATGGATCTGTTTAGGAGCCTCGTCTGAATTATAGATTGTATTTAATAATTAGGTGTTACATTTCCTTGGGATGGTGCTGGATTTATTAGAACAAAGTGGATAATTTTCTCGGAACAACAGGTTTATTGGTGAATAATAAGTACTACACGTTATTAGTCGATTTGCTCACCAATTTGCTGTTGAGGAACAACTAGAGTTAGTTGAAAAGTGTTTTAGAAAAACCTTTTAGTTAGCGATTGCAGGCATTAGAGATCATTGGCTTGTAGCTGGTCTTGGCATGTCAAGATTTCGTCGATTGTTGAACAGTAGTCTTCCATGAGTAAGTACAAGGATAGATAAGTGAAAGTACTTTTGCATTGCAATTTTTACTCTATATGTGATTCCGTGAACGAGCTTTTGCTTAGACCTTTTGTCTTTCCTTGATCATCCTGATAATGATCAAGATGTATTATTTTAAATACGAATATGTGGACTGTATTGTAGTTTTTTTGAATTTGGACGTTTCGACCCAAATTTGATATCAGTTTATTCAAAATATAAATGATTAATTAATTTGTATTAACAATTTAAAAATTCTCAATTTGTAAACTATGTTATATTGAAACTAAATATAAAAAATATAAAACAATTATAACTTGTGATTTATTATTATCATATTATTGGAGATGCTAGTGTGCTACTGAGTATTAGTCAGATAATGTTATGAAAATTATCTGACTCAAATTTTCATATACAGTTCAATTTCTTTGATAGTCTATACGATCCAATGCGTAAAAAGTATTTAATGACTTTTGTGAGTATAAGTGTCAATTTCAATCACACACATAGATGTTTTCGGAACTTACTCAGTGTTCCATTAAATTGGTTCTGTCTAATCTGTTAATATATGGAATATTAATTTGGACTGTCATCCAATATTAAATGAAAAAAATAACAGAAATCATTATCTGAATCAGTACTATGATTTTTTATTCCTATCTTTTCCTTTGCGACATTTTAAGCCCTAACAAGTGACGTTTTCATTATATTCTATGATTTTTCTAAATAGTGAGGATATACCAATAATATCGCAGAAATACCGGTCCTAGTTTGATAAGATAATAATATATTAATTTGATAATCAGAAAGCGGTAACAAAATAACAAAATATAAATGACTATCATCGTAACATATTTACTGAACAAGGTCTACATCTACGTTACGTGCTGTCAGAAGCCCTTCTATTTGGTCAACGCATTTTTTCTTATTCGTTTCAAACTAAACAAAATATATAATATATATATATATATATATATATATATATATATATATATATATATATATATATATATATATATATATATATATATATATATATATATATATATATAAAGTGTTAAGTCTTTTCAAGTCTGGAACAATATTAGTACAATATTGGTAACAGTTTTTGCTTTAGAGTTCATGTTCTTTGAAATATGTGTCTGAGAATTAACATAATCAACTACGCCATACTCTTCTAATATTATTAACCCGTCAATAATAACTAAAATGTTGCTACCAAATGATCAAAGATAAAGCTACTATTGAGGAAGCGTTCCACAGCGATTATTAATATAGTAATTAGTCATAAATTTGCTCCACATGAATATGGAGCATCTGGTTTAATAGCCCCAAATGAATTGCCAACTACAAAAGGAATAATAATTCAAATGCGGCTGAGTTATGGACAGGGTTCGCTAATGAACTCGGTTCGACTCGCTGTATTACATACGTCTCATAATTTTGGGTCGTATTTATAAGTCTACACGTTTAATGTACTCTTAGATTTGACCCACTGCCAAAAAGCCGTATCCGGTTTTATATAGGCAAGGGTATTGTTTCTGCTACATTGGCCTTAACCATGATATGCGGCGTCATATAAAACGTAGAATGTACTTTAAATTACTCATAAATTTAAGGCACTTCATAGTAGTAAATCTTAAAATCTTGTGATTTTTTTTACGATTGAAATTTTGGTCGACCATGGCTTATTACATTGCATTACATTATTTATTACATTTCATTTTTACATTGTATTATTATATTGCAGTTATATTATTACTCTTCATTACATTGTTTAGTTATTTTAAAGAACGTTGGTCTGGAAATATGTTTTGAAAGGATACACAATTGTTTCTGGGTTTAGGTTGAATATGAAGATGAAGATGGTTGTTTCGACTTTAGAAAGTCTTATTAATCATAGAAGTCAAATTAATAGTTTTGGGCTTTTCTTCAGTAGGTACGTTTAATATAGAACAGTCTAGTCAAATTTAAGTTCAATAACGTCGTGTTTGCAACCTATCTTAACTACTATTCCTGTATACTGTATAGAAGGCCATTCTCGTCATTAGTCTTTGTGTATTGGAATTTTTTATATTTAATTCAAATTCACAGTTTCCTAGCAATTTCTAGGGATACTAAATATATTCGGGATTTCATTAGAATTTTCCTCCTTATTACCAGGTCATTTGTATCATTATATTATAGTTGTCATATTTGGAAACAACTAAAGTAATGAAAATAGATCAATACACCAATGACGTTTTACATTATATGGTACATACAAAACCGATTTTAAAAGTTGTTTTGCTTCATAATGGAAATTAATATCCTTCAGTTCCCCTCGCACATGCAGAAAACATGAAAGATAACTATGGAAGTATGAAGTTGTTACTGGAAAACGTGAAATATTCATAGGACTTATGGAACTAAAAGTTATAGAAATGTTAACCGGATTTCAAGGAGGACACATACAATTTTTTGTTTTTTATGCGAATAGAACAGTCGCTCAAGACATAAACACTACGTAGTGAAAAACTGGCCACAAAGAGCGAATTTGACCCCTGGAGTCAAAAATGTAAATTAAGAAACTTGCAAAGTGATAATTTTTTTCTACCACCACTGCATATAAAGCTGGGTTGGATAAAAAGCTTTCTAAAAGCAATGAACAAGGATGATGAAGGCTTTCAATATCTCAAAACAAAATTCCCCCGAATCGTCTTAAATACAAAATTGAAAGAAGGAATCATTGTAGGCCCTCAAATACGAGGGCTTATAAAGGAGCAAGCTTTAAAATAAAGCTGAATAAAGCAGAAGGAAGAGCATGGACCGTTTTTGTAGAAGTGTGTTATAATTTTCTTGGCAATATAAAAGCAAATAACTACCAGGAAATTATTCGAGAGCTTCTTTCTTCTTATAAAGCTCTGAAGTGTCCCTTAAAATTAATTTTTTGGACTGTCACTAATATCTCTTTCCTGGATATATTGGCGCAGTATCGGATGAATATGGAGAAATGTTTAATTAAAATATATTGCCCATAGAAGAACGATATAACGGGAAATGGTCAGAAGCAATGCAGATTTTTGTTGGTCGATTTGCCTCGAAACTTCAGTAGAATATATGAAATTTAAGAAAAATACAAAGTGAAATGCTATTAATGTACAACTAGTTGGATTGTTTTAAAGATTTTTAGTTGTTTGGAACGAATTATAACTTTTATTGTAAATATTATCGCAATCATTCAATTTATGATTATAATTTTAAGTAAAATAATCATTTTATTTAAAAAATCCATTACAAAAACAGTATATGTGATACATAATTATTATTACTATATTTCAATCCAGAACCATCAAATCTATAATAATCACGCTATATCATCTATAATAATAAGAAGGAGAAAAAAAAGTTATTTTTTGCAGACATGTTATAACACGTTGCGTCCGCAATGGGTAAACTTTATTCTCTAACATTGTGTTTACAACTAAGAAACAGGTAAACCTTGACCAATCGCGGGTTCTCTACCTTCCATACATGTTCGTCAATGAGACTTTAAAGTGTCTCACCTCTACCGTCTCTTTTTAAACCGCGAGAAGTAAAGTCTCGATTTTATTTGATCCAACCCTGTATATTATATATTTTCGTTTTTTAAAATATTCCTTTCCTTAAGTCTGATATTGTGGGTAGACTACTCCTTAGAAGATATAAATTAAACAAAATTCGTAAAGTTCTTAACCATCTTATCTCTTAGAGGTTTTAATCTCTTACTTGGTACCTTGCTACTTGGAAGAAATACTAACGCTTATCCCTCTCCTTTCTAACGACATAACATGAATAGTAAATGGACTCCATACGCCCGGAAACAGAAGTTAAAACTCTCATATCCGCAGCAGTGCGACCATCGAATTGGATTTGTGACATTGCGGACAGTTTCGCACTTCGGGAAGTTTCACATCTCCACATGCCGTTTTCGCACGCCGAATTTATTGTTTCGATATTTTTACGGCACCCAACTGCTGTTTGTAGATGTATTTCGTGGGATGCAATGCAAGCTATGTATCACTTGCGCCCAATAAAACGCTTTTATTATAATGTTTGTGAGGTGTTATTGGTTTCTGGGATAATCGCCTATATAATAATTTTTTTCATCGAGAATATTGCAGTAGAACTTTAAATGTGACCTGTTTATGTAGAAAACCTTTTAGGACCTGTTTATTTTTGTAGATAAATCGATATTTTAAATTTTTACTAAGTACATCTAGTTTTAATTAATTAGTTCTATAATTATCAAATGTTTGGTCAAATAGCCAATAATAGTAAATAGTTAGTAATAGTCAATAATAGCTCAATAATAAATTTCTATACAGTGTCTTTATTAATCTCTACAAACCATATGGCCATAAAATTAAGGTAGTCAATATTATATTTTTGATTAATGTTAATTATGGTTTTATCGAGAACATTAGAAATCAGTAGAACTTTAAATGTTACTTGTCTATGTAGAAAATCTTTTATTTTTATAGATATATCGATATTTATAATTCTAATAGTCGATCCAATTATCAAGTGTTTGGATAAATAGTCAATAGAAGATCAATAACAAATTTTTATACAGTTCTTTCATTTATGTTTACAAATTGAATTAGACCATGAAGTCTAGGTAGTCAAAATTACGTTATTGGTTGATTAACTATAAAATTCCCCAGATCCTGCATAGTCCAAGTTGCAGAGTAATAATATGTTAATATTATATAATCCATCTTAATAACATTAAAGTTATTAAGATGGATGTTAATTAATTAGTGTTAATTTAAATAACAATATTTATTTACTTTTTCAGTTTGTTTAGTCTAATAAAATACACGAAATAGGAAAATTATACCAAATAAACCAAATGTGTATGACTATGTGATTAATATAATGTCTGTATATTAAGTGAATTTTATAATTCATATTAAATACTTATAATTACTAATTTTTATAATACGAATAATTTTACTTGGAATAATAATTCAATATAAATTAAAAATCATGAATAAAATGAAAAATGTTCCTATCCAGTAAACTTGTTTATTAAGTGAATTGTAATGTGGAGGAACTTGTATGTAATTGTTGCAGATAGTTACTTAAATTCTCAGAATAATCAGAAAGACAACACTTTTAACAGGTTAAGGCCAAGAACGTTTAGAAAAACATTTTTCCTGGCCATTTTTTTTTTGTTTTATTACCACCTTTAATAAAATTTCATTTGACATGAAGACTTAATATAATTTATTGTACAAATTTTAAGACAGCAACTTTTCGTTTTAAGTAGTTACATTAATTGCAATATAATTTTTGTAATATCTTCTTCGACTGGTTTCGTTTATTCCATGAGCACATAACTATCGATAAGCGGTTCTATATGATAGTGAGATGTTGGAAGGAAGTAATAATAAAATACATTTAAATAAATTCCTGTAGAATGAAATAACCACTCATGTTAATTGATATTAGCGCATTCGCCATTTCTTTAAATATAGTTGTTTAAACCATAAAAGTTCGAAACACGTCAAAACTTGTGTAAACGACATTAGAGTGGCGTACTAATTTTATTCATTTAGATTTTGTTTGAATATATTTGACTAGTGACATCATCATAAAATTTATTAAATTTCAGTTCCATCCTTAAAGTTCTCCTTGCATAGTGGTGTCGATTATTAGGGGTTTTCTATTTTCTTGAAATTGTAAAATACGGTTATACTGAAAAATAAAAATGTTTCTACTATAGAGATATCGTGAGGTATAGAGGTATCTGGATGTATTATCGTCATAACTGCAGATATAGTTTCAAGACAATCCTCATTGGATTGAGGAATCTCATAGCCAACATCATGGTAAAGTAAATGT
This sequence comes from Rosalia funebris, assembly GCA_037954035.1. Lineage (NCBI taxonomy): Eukaryota > Metazoa > Arthropoda > Insecta > Coleoptera > Cerambycidae > Rosalia > Rosalia funebris. The sequence continues at coordinate 7,384,554 of JAZFAV010000010.1, read as the reverse complement.
TGTATGGGTCAGAATAAGAGAAAGTCGTCTTTTAGCAGCTGTTTGTTAAAAAAATTACGGTGTTCCCCATCAAAGAATTTAGTTTCAGCAAGACGAAGGTCTTTCTCATTTTGATATTAACGTCTGGTCATTTCTTCAACTACGAATAGCCATTTTTTTACTTTATTTGATTCGCTTTGATTTTACCTTGCGGGGTGACAAAATCGCGGGTCTATTTTAAGGGGCCAAACAATTTAGATGATGTTAAACAATGAATTCAAATCGAGAAAAGAACCGATTATCGATCATTTTTAAATGATCGATAAGAAGTTGATCGAATCAACATTGTAAATTCTTTTCTGGCTTGAATCAAACTATAAATAGTTGCTTATACCTTGCGAAGTTCTGGCGAAGTCGCCAATGCCAAGTAGCCCGCAACGCCTCGATTCGCGTAAACTAAAAGGTTAAATTTAAATTTTAAACTGAAAAGTGGCTCCGAGAACTTTTCCATCTACTAAATATATAACGTGTAGTTTAGTTTGCAAAGGCTTGAATGGAATAAAGAATCGTCGTGAATAATTTAAATTGCAAAAATATTCCCTGTATTAAAGAAACTGTTTTAGTTGGCAGTGTTAGCTTATGCGAACGTATTATGCACACACATTTTCTAAGACTTTAGTGCTAATATTCTTGGCAAGGAATAACTGAATAAAATAATAATAGTTTTATCCATGTCAATATTTGTCAGCGTCTAGAATTACGTAAAACGAAATAATATGATTTCGTACATGGATTTAATGAGCTTTAAAAGATAAATAGATAATAAAATTAACTACTATACTATAGTTACTATACCCTACTATAATTTGTCATGCCAGTTGATAGAAAATAATATATTTATAAATTGAATATTAATAACTCGTTCACAATGTGTTTTATTAAAATACAGGGTGTTCTTTAGAAGCAATATCCCCGTTTATTTGAAAATATAGAGAGCTGAGAAAGAAAGCAACTTAATAGGTATCTAGAAACCCTTCTGACTTCATGTCTTAAACCTAGTTATAACCCCTAAAAACTACCCTTGTGTTTTATTAATTATTCCTCCTATTTTTTTTGTACATATTTCATATTTCAATTAGATTTTTGTTGTAGAAAGTACATTTATCCTCTAAAAAAGAAATATTTTCGATCCCTACATAAGATTTCTGTGTATTATAAAGAAGTAGTTACAAGGTATATACTGTTACTATATAGTGCGTCCATAAAGTAACGCATAAATTCATTATTAACTAAATAAACTATATTGTTGAAAATTCCCGAAACAGGTCGATTTTTGATTTTAATTTACTGTTTTTTCAAATAATAAATTAACATGCAGGGCGACCTACCTTCAAGTAATGACGTCATCAGCGGTTTTTTTAAATAGAACATCCCATTTTTTTCCCAATTTCCCGATGTCCATTGCTGAGCTGATTCCAAAAATTTATCACAAGTTGCTTAAAATTGGTATAGGGTAGGCAATAATACCAAAATTACAAGTTATTTACAAATGAAGAAACGTACTAAAAATTAAATGAAATTAACGTATTGTGATGCAACTATTTTAATAAACTATTAAAAAACACCCCAACCACGTTTATTAATGATCTTTGCCCCTCGACTATACCGTACTATTTTTACTGTTAGTAGGTATTTTTTGCCATTTGTTTTTTTAATCGATGTTAAAAACTGCCATAAAAAGTTCACTTCTGTATTGTTAACGCTTCAAAGTAGATACGTTTACGTGAAATCTAGAACTAATTATTAAAATCGGGAAAAGATGGGGTATTCCATTAAAAAAAAAACGCTGATGACGTCATTACTCCAAGGTGGGTTACCCTGTATATTAATTTATTATTTAAGAAAAGAGTAAATTAAAATCAAAAATCGACCTGTTTCGGGAATTTTCAATAATATTGTTTATTTAGCTAATAATGAATTTATGCGTTACTTTATGGACGCACTGTGTAGAATGTGAGTGCATAGGGTGTATGTAAATTAAATTAGGTAATAAAGTAAAAGATATCGATTTTTAATCTAAAAATTGGTTCTTCTAAAGAAATATTAAATATACAAGGTGATTCAGGTAAGTCCTTGTTATCACTCAAGTAGCTCATTTCAATGACCTTATCATTACAGTTGTGGTTTAAATTATTGCATAAAGGGCTAAATTTATGTAAAAATACAGAAGTGGATAAAGTGAAGATTGTTAAATCCACGATGATTTTTTCACAGTACATGTCATGCTATTTAAGTATATAAGTACTTTACTCTGTAGGTAAATTATTCTATTTCTGTAGAGTTGTGGAAACGTCCTGAACTGATTCAGCCCCTATGGATAAGCTTGTTTACATGCTGTGTTGTGATTTATTAATGAAGTAATTTATTCTTATGATTTATTGGGTGTTTATAATAATTTCTAAAAATATACAGGCAATGCGAAATTTTTTTGTACAAAAAGCACAAAAAATACTATTGATCTTTTTAAAAATACACTAGGATATGATGGAGCTGAAAGAGTGGTGAGGGATAAGAAATTGAAAAATACCGTAACGAACGAAGTACTACAAATGAGTTCGAGTAACGTCAGTTAAATTTATATTCTGCTAAAGTAATTAGGAACATGATTTACGATATATAAAAACATAAATAGTTATGGTGATATAGATGATAAAGAAGAAGAATACCAGTAATATATTTAATCTGAAACGTTTATTACTTATGTGTTTACGAATACTTTCCTTTGTGAAATAAAAATAGTCTACGCAACTCCAAATAATAAAACAAAGTTAGTATAGTTTATTTCATCGCTATTTGCAAAAAAAATGCCAAAAACTTCCGGTGCTTTATTTTTATGGCTAGGCCCAGGTATACTATACCGTTTATCGACAAGATAAGAGAGTGTTTTATTTGGCAAATAGCGATGAAACGAATAGTAAGTATATGACCACAGAGGTTTTACAAAATTATCTCGTGAAAAATCACTTTTTGCTTAATGAACAATGCGATATTTAACATAACCTTTTTAAATAATTGGAGCAAGTGGCCACTACCACTTCGAAATAATTCGATATGGAATAAACATTACTTAATTATTTGTTTACGGCTACTGTAAGCATACGAGTATATTTAATTTCTTATCATCGGTGGCAGTCAACCGTATATAACCTTTGGATGTGAGTTACTGATTAAAAAAACATATCAAAACATACTTATTACAAAAACCTCGACCAATTATCATTAAATAACACACTAAATTGATAGTGAGTAACTCCTGTCATTTTTAAATTATTTACTGGGTAGAAAATAATGTAAAACTTTTTAGTGTTTTCTTACAAAATAAAGTCGGCCATGCAACTAGTTTGAAATATCTCTATAAGGAAAGCTTTATAAGTACAAAATTATATTTACTCAGGAACCACAACAATACAATCCAGAGCGTAGAGTTAGTTTTTGTGAAGAAGTAATGAACAAAGTGGACATAGATGAGATTATTATTATAGAGGCTCCATTATTTTTCCGGACGAATCAATTTTCACATTGAATGAGAAAGTAATCCGGTAGAACTCCAGATTTTTGTCAGCGAACAATCCGAATTTGATGTGGGGAATACCTCGCGGCATCGTTAAATGTTTAACGAACAGGTATTATCGGCAACAATATTATCGATCCACATTTTATTGAAGGACATTACCGCTGAAAGATAATCGACTCCTGATCAGACATAAAGTTGCTTCTGTTCTGGAAGACTTTCTTAATTCATTTAAATAAACAGTAAAACTGCAGTAAACACTGTAATTTCACCATAGCATTTAGTACGGTTGTACGAGTATAACTGAATTACAAAATATCGGTGTGTAGATTTTTCACCAAGAGGTGCTTAATTTTAGTGGTATATGAGACGTATGTAATTTTGTTGTATGGCAGTATTCATCTTAAACGCTGTGTACTTTACCCTACTCTTAGTAAAAACTGAAATATTATATGTCCATACAAATATAATGTAGATAAAAAGTATTTCAGCATTCGCATCTTCGTTTTCGGACTATAATAGGTATAAGTTTCAGATTGTATAGGGACATTATGCAATTTCATTCACAGTCATATATCATAAAATACGAGGCTGTCTAGGTAGCTGAAGTGGCTTATAGCGATAACGGAGATAAGTTGATGTGGGAAAAATCTTTCGAACTCACAATCAGACTTGGAAAACGTGCAAAGCCGGAAGGCGAAGGATAATAGTGGATGAGTATTAATAATAAAGAAGTGTACTAAAATTTCCAGAAGTGATATTTGTAACTCCTTGAGATATTATTTGGGTCAGAGTCTTTCCTTTTATTTATTTCTGTCGCATTATAAGTTCCACGGTGTTTTATAAATGTGAAAGGGATATGGACATATTCCCTACAATATAATATTGATGTCAGAAGCTTTCAAAACAGTTGGTATTAAAATATTTGAATAGCTAAACTGCAGACTTGTTGACTACATATAGGTTATTTGAATGTCCATATTTACGACTGTTAGTACCTTTAACTTTTTAAATTTAACTAATGCACTTTTAGATATATTGTTAGGCTTCTATATAAGCACCTATAGAAATTGTACAAAAAATAAGGTAAAAGGTATTACAATAAATTTAAATAAAACATAGTTTTCTGTGGAAAAATATTTGGGAATTGTAGATATTTGGGAATTATGTGTAGAACAACACATCCGATAAATGACTGCCACGACTTTGGTGGCATACGAGTACTCCTCTGGCGAAATTTTGGATAACGGTTTTCCATAAATGTGGCGGCATTTCGTTTATATAGCATTCAATTTCGGTCTTCAATGATTGGGTCGTTGTGGGCTTGTTGACGTAAACCTGGGACTTCAGAAAGTTTGCAGAAAATAGTCCATCGGAGTTAAATCCCAAAATCGTAGCTGTCAATTCTGGTCAAAACGAAAAATGACAAGACTAGGAAAGGACTCGTGCAAGACCGTCAATGTTTCATGGGTGATATGGAAAGTGGCACCGTCCTTCTGAAACCACATATCTTCAAGAGCAATATCTTCTAATTGAGGCATAAATAACTGGGTTATCATAACATTCGCTATTTACCGTTAATGAATTACCTGCCCTGTTTTCAAAGAAAAAGAGTCCAATGATTCCTCCAGTCTACAATGTACACCAAACAGTGACACGTTGGGGATGCATTTGTTTCTCATGAGTCATTCGCGGATTTTTGGAGCTCTAAATGCGGCAGTTTTGCCTATTAGCGAAGCCATCAAGGTGAAAATGGACCTCTCGCTGAAGATTTTGTCCAGAAAATCGGAATTCACTTCTTGTTGTTCAGTGGTCCAATTGGTGAACTCTCTTCGCAGTGCGTGATCTGTTGGCAGACGTTTTTGAGTTAATTTGACTTTGTAAGCATGGAGATAGAAATCTTTAGTGAAAATACGGTAAAGAGTTTCTGCTGAAATGTCCAACTCTTGTGCACGAATCGAGATCCCTGGACTCTCGGTCACACTCTCGCGAACTGCTGTGATGTTTTGTTCTGAATCACCATTACGAGCTCGTGTCGCTTATTTCACATCAATAACTGAACTAGGACTTTCGAATTTTTCTATTATTTTTTTCACAGTTGATAAATAAATTTGATTTGATAAATTTTTAGAACAAAATGTCTACCAAAAATTGGACACAATTTACCAATCGTAACAACCAAAGTTTTACATTCATATACCTTTATTATATACGCTGTTAAAAAAAGCGGGTTTTTCATTTTTGTTAAAAAGGAAAGATAAAACTTACATGCAACCATAAATGTTACAGCTATCCATACATTAATGTTATGGGCATATTTAGTAAGGCAGACATGTTCAGATGTCAATAATTTTTTACAACAGACTTTTATTTTGTAGCGACAATTATATTGCGGGAGTTGATTTATAAAAATCGAGAAAAGTCTTTTATTCTAATCAGGTATTTCCAATAGATTACTATTCTCAAATTCCGTTTACAAAAATAAAGAAATATGGTGGTTAAATATTGTATTTAATTAAATTGTAAACATCAATTCCCATTCATCCAAATTTTGAAAATATGCATACCAAATAGGCCTCCAAATATACTAATGGTAACTAATTGAAGCTTAGTAATTCCTCTCTTGGTTGTCCCTACACTATTGCCGTTTATGTAACAACGAATCACTGAACCTACAACAACTCTTACAAAACTCTTTCTAAATACTATTTAATATGCAACCCTTCGAAATTAGAAACTCTATTTAGTTGTTAATTTTTATCTTTCTTTCAAATTAGCTAGAATTTAGTTTTGTGTTAGTTAAAATTAAGTATATTGTATTATACCGCTATATTATTATTCTATTGATTTAGTTTGGCTTGGGTGTTCTACTTTAAGTTTTTTAAATAGAATACTGTGTTTAATATAGGAGTACTATTTTTAATTCCCCGACATATTTATATCTAACCATATGGTATATTATAGCTTTAAAACTTATAATTAGGCTACTACTAGTAGCGGGTTATTAAACTGCTTAGAAAAACCCAAATGTAAACTTCTTAGTTGCTTAACTTTAAACCATTATATAACATAATAAACAGAGATAGAAAAATGCAGTGATTTTAACAAAATAAAGATATATATAGTTTATTTCGTTGCTATTTGCTAAATAAAAAATCCCAAATGGATCTTATCTCATACCGTAGCTTGTTTTTATAGCTAGGCTCAGGTAGACTGTTCCGTTTATCGGCAAGATAAGAGAGTTTTTTATTTGGCAAATAGCGATGAAATGAATAGTACTCACCTATATAAATTGTAGAAAAAGTGGCGGAGGAACTTACTCGCCACTACTCGATTTTAGTTAATTCTTTTCGTTATTCTTTCTCTCTAATCTGCCACCTTCTCATAAACAGCAAACCTTATTTACAGAACTGGCTGAGGTGCTACCGTAATTTTCAATTAGCTTGATAAATTGCTGACGTAAACTTTATACAATTATAAAGAATCTTTATTGCTATTGCAACCGTACTTTATAATGTTATCATCGCTAGCAGATAATAATATATAATCGTTATATGTAATGGTTATGGGTTAAAAAGAATTCGGGTACAACCACGTATTCATATTAAAGTTACTGTGACTGCTCTTTTAAATTGGTGTCTGCTGGATGGTTACCTTCCTGCAGTGATGAAAACGTAGAAAATACGAATATAGTATTAATAATAATATTACAACATATCTAAATATTTTACAATTATAGTGACAACTTCCCCATTTCTTTAAAAATTGAAGATTAAATAGGTTGTTCTAGCATTGTCGAAAATATCCAAATAAAGGAACACGATGTTGAATTAAGTCAGACAATGATGTATATTTTAATTTGTTTGATTGTATACATTTACATTTTACATTTTATTAGTTGCCATAAAAAATCATTTTGTATGGAAATGTTTATGCGGAAATTAAATATCAAAGAAATATTTAACAAATTATATAAATCATTTTAAAAATCCACACATATTGTCTAATTCGTATATAGGCAAAGAAAAAGTTATATGTGCCTCAAATTCCTGTTCGTACGTTTACGCATCGTTCATATTGGATATTAGTTTAAGTCGGTGAAATATCGTCGGTTTAAGTTGAGTTAAGTCCTTCCTTTAAATATATATGTCGCAGTTATGATAGTCTTTGAAGTGAAATTTAGTAGTTTAAAGACATGATATTAATATTTCTCAAATCAATCTTTTCCCAAAACAAAAACTTTTAGAACATTATGTAATGAATATTTAATGATGTCTATAGTAATAATATTTTAATACATACTGGATTATGGATTTTTGTCTACAAATCTGAGTACTACTAATCGATTTCCATCCATAAATATAGATTTCTTGTCATTCCGTTGTATGAAATTGACATATTAATAATTGAACTGCTCTCTTATCTGAATGCCTCTGAATGGAATATCGTTGTGCTTAAACCCTCGAAGCCAATAAAGGATCCGTGTAGTAATACCCCAAGAACAAAAACCATCCCATCTAATGCCATTTTCTGTTAGGTTGTTCTCGGAGCAATTGAGAGTAATCTGATAAATTGATTTATCTACCCTAGTTCTGTCAAAATTTGATAAGCAACTAAACACTAAATGTAATCCTTCATACAAGAGCGATAGTAGAGAAGATTTGTATTGTCCGTTGTCTTACAATGTTTCAGTTTCTCTATTTTCAACTACTTTTTTAATTAGGTGATCGTAATTGTATAAATTTAATGTATTTAGTTTTACTCCATCCTAGAAGCAAAATGTAGAGATTTTCAAAGCAAATCTGCCGATGTCGGACTCACAATTTTAATTATTGTAATTTAGGAAACAACTAATTTAAAACAATATTTTTAGTTTTACATGACACGTGTAAAGTTTTATGTGTCGAAAATTGAAGGAAAATATATTTTATTTATTGTCTTAAATTAAGCTTATATGTACATTTTAAAAACAAATCCGACACCTTTATCTAATTTATAAGTATTGTTTTATTTTTTTCTAAATAAAGTTTAGCTATCTTTGATTGATTTCATCCATATATTGTACTTTGGCCCTGTAATGAAAACATAAGTTTTGGAAATAAAAATCAATGCACAAGAAACAAGAGACAAGAAAATGAAACAGTTTTATTATTAAGTTTTTGGATACAATCTAAAACTGCCCTGAGTCATAGGAATGGTTATCAAAGTCTTCAGTTTCTTCATAGTGGTCTAACCTCTATTCTGTTGCAAGCGTAAGGATTTTTTGATTTACAGCTACTTTTCTAGATGGATGAGGCACATGGCGCATGCAAATGGCGCATGTATTTATGATTATATCTACCACATTTAAAGTATCAGAAGATGCTTTAAATGTGGTAGATATAATCATAAAATTACAGATTGCAAAAATAATGAAATATGTTTCAAATGTGGCGGTGAGGGACATAGTACAGTGCAATGCACGAATGATAGCCCCAAATGTATTAATTGTAAAGAAGCAAATGAAAAATTGAAATTGAACCTTGATATAAAACATAGTGTTGTAGATAATCAATGTCCAGCCTATTTATGACAAGTTGCATCCATAAAATCCAAAACTAAATATATATATATATATATATATATATATATATATATATATATATATATATATATATATATATATATATATATATATATATATATATATATATATATATATATATATATATATATATATATAGCAATCAAATAAACAAATCAAACCACTAATGATCTTATATATGAACTGTTAGAGCTATTTGCCACATTATGACCAAATAAATAACTTAATCTCAAGCAATAACCCTGATGTCATTTTGTTGTCGGAAACACGTATCATCAATGATATAAGTGAGCGAGAAATTTACATTGAGAACTATCAACTTTATAATGAACAATCGCAATCAAGATACAGTGGTGGAGTAATTGCCTATATTAGATGCCAGTACAATTGTGCTATATATTTAAAGGAACATGTAGAGAAAAAGTGGTGGATTATCATAGTTAAATTAACAGTTGGTACTTACGTCATCTATATTGGAGTTATATATATAGGTCTCCCTTTTCAAGTATGGTCGAATTTTTAGATTATTTGGAAAACATTCTGGAACGCGAAGCCCAAATCTGTCGATACTTCATTCTGACAGGGGATTTTAATATTGATGTGAAACAGAATTCATTTTATGCCAGGAAAATCAAGGCAATTATAGTTAGAACTCAAAAAACTCAACTAGTTCATTTTGCTACAAGAACAACACTACATTCATCTACAACTATAGATTTAGTAATTACAAACAAAGAGCATGATGTTTCTGTACGAGCACTTGATATTAGAATTTATGATCATAGTATAATTGAATGTAAGATGGAAATAGGTATACAGAATAGAGATAGACCGTTGAATAAGTTTCGAAGAAAGTATGGAGCTGATCAGCTTGAAGCATTACAAAATGAGCTAATGAAGATAGAATGGAATTTAAACTGTAGTAATGTGAATGTGAGCTATGATGCATTTGTGGAAACATGTAATAATGCTATAAACATAACGTGTCCCATTGCAGAATTAAAAATATCTAAAAATAACAAATGGTATGACAATGAAGTAAAAATCTTAAGTAATGAACGTGACAAAAACTATAAAAGATTTCAATACACCAAGGATAAAGACAATTGGATTAAGTATACGACAGCTAGGAACAAACTAACAAATTTATTGAGGGAAAAGAGGAGAGTATATTATGAAGAAATGATTGACATAAATAAAATGGATAGTAAGAAAATGTGGAAAACTTTAAAAGATGTGGTGAACGATAAGCCTAAAACTGTTATACCTAAAACGATAGAATTTCCTGATGGCAGTATTACGAATGATGAAGACAAGGCTAGAATGTTTAATGAATATTATGTGCAGGACATTAGAGAAATTATTGAGAGTATATAGGGTGATAGTAAGAACAGAAATATAATAAGCCATACAGAACATAAATTAGATAAGTTTCATATGTTAACTATGCACGAGTTAAGTGAAATCATAAATAAGCTTAAATATACTAGTTATGCTGATGAATATTTAAATATAAACATTTTAAAAAATATTGCAGAAGTGTGTGGACATGTAATACTGGACAAAGTAAATACGTCTATTGGGTATGGTGCGGTACCTGACAATTTAAAAATGACAACCATTCTGCCTATACCAAAAATTAGTAATACAAATAAAGTGGAAGAATTTCGTCCAATTAATATACCCTTAGCTATAGATAAGGCTATTGAACGAGCTGTATACAAGCAAGTGACGAGCTACTTTGAGGATAATAAACTATTATATAACATGCAGTCTGGGCTTCGAACCAATCATTCATGTGAAACTGCGCTCCAAGCTGTTATAACATCCTGGAAGGAAGTGATTGACGATGGACAAATAGTGCTAGCAGTCTTTATAGATCTGAGGCGAGCATTTGAAACTGTGGATAGGGAGATATTATTGGATAAACTAGTCGCATATGGTATCGGTGATAAAGTGTTAAAGTGGTTTAAGTCATTTCTAGAGAATCGAAAACAAAAAGTCAGAGTTAACGATGTTGTATCAAGTGAGATAATAAACAATTATGGGGTTCCTCAAGGCAGCGTGCCTGGTCCACTATTATTCTTAGTGTACATTAATGATATATATCGAACACTGAAACATTCAAAAATATATTTGTTTGCTGATGATGCTTTACTATCAATTCAAGGTACAGAATATTTAAATATTATAGAAAAAATTAATGAAGACCTAGCTATTTTGGAACACTATCTTTGTATCAACAAATTAAAAATTAATACAAATAAATGCAAATCCATGGTGATTGGTAACAAAAATAGAATTAAAAATATTAATATTGATGGTAGTGCTGTCGTTATAAATAATGAAGTGATTGAATTTGTACCTGAATTTAAATATCTAGGAGTAATATTGGACTATACACTTAGCTTCACTAGTCATGTTGATTACCTTATAAAGAAAGTTTCAAAAAAAAGATATTTCTTAAGTAGAATTAGTAAAGATATTTCATTATATGCAAGAAAAATTATATATAAGTTAATTATAGTACGTCATTTTATGTACTGTGCGACATTATTGTATTCTATCAATATTACAAAGTTAAATGAGCTTCAAATTGAGCAAAACAAATATCTAAGAGTAATATTAAGATGTAGCATGTATACCCCAGTATCTGTAATGTATGAAACGTTGAGGCTCAACAATCTTAAAACTATATCGTATGTCCAATGTATGGTGTTTATATACAAGATGATCCATAAACTCGTCCCTGATTATCTAAGTGGAATAATACGTTTTGTTTCGGAGGTGCATGACTACGATACCTGGCAGAGAGAGGATCTATATGTGAACATTGAGCGTACAAAAGTCAATAACAAATGGTGCAATGATTGATTTTAATAAACTGCCCAAATATATAACTGATTGTGATACTTTAAATAAATTTAAAACAGTTTTGTACAAATTTATTAGTTATTCTGATAGTAATTAACAAAATGTTTATTACTTATTTATTTAAGTTAGTGATAAATCACAATTTTTACAAAAAATAGTAACTATTGTAATTTGGTTGTAATAGTATTATTATACTAAATAAAGGTCTTCTTCTTATTATTATTATATTATTGATTCCATCCCTTTCTCGAACACTCTATCGACAAGTGTATATTATCGAGTGTAATAAGCAAGCCTTATTACACTCATAAACTCTATTAATTTTTCCTTCAATCTCCTTTTAAATTTAAGAAGAATTCATCATAGTTTTTCTGAACGGGAAATTTAGACGTCTACTGCCAAACCAAGTTTTCTTCCAGTGAATAAACACACATTTTATTACATTTTCAACATTTTAGTATAGACCAGAAAAAGGTCACTCTAAATTATTTATATTTAGCAAATCATAGGTCGAATTTCTTTCAAATATAAAGTATACGTATTATCAAGCATGCAAATATTAGCTTCGAATGAGGACAGCAAAGAGCTCTTCAAAGAACTTTGGGAACTCGATGGTTTAGGTGTCTTTTCCCTTTCCTCCACATCAGAACATTGAACTCCTGCAGGATGTTCAGGCGTTGAACTTCTCTTTTGCTCTTTTTTGTAGGAACAAATGTACGAGAATACATTTTCGAATCATGAGGCATGATTTTAACTTTCTACAGAATCACACAAAACATTGAAAACTACCGTAGAAATACCAAGGTTTGTAACTTGATAGGTTTTAACGCTTAGGAACCCATTGTTACCAATGAAAATAATAAATCGATCATGAAAGAAATAGAATCCACGGGCAAAATCATTTTCCTGGGAGCTACCGATTGTTCGTTTGAAAAACTCCTCTCCTGATAAGTTAGGTTTTGTCATTTTAGGAACAGGAAACTTCTAAATTAAACTCGGTTTTAATAGCTGAAAATTTTAGAGCCTATTCTTAAATAATGAAGAAATGCTCTGACGAAGCCGATGAATAAAATGAATAAAATGGCCGAATTAAAAAAAAAAATAAAAAAATGTACTATTATTACACTTGTGGTAAGTAACTGGTTACAATTTCAAGCGAAAATATGAAAGTCTTTGTAAATTATATGTTCAGAGATATTTTCCATATGGATAAAGCATGATTCAGTGTTAAATTCTGTTAAATGAGTATCGTCATACTTCTTCATTAAGGACCATGACGTTATTCCTTGAAGTTAATATTTTTCTACATATGCATAATATGCGTCATATTTTATTAAGTGCTTTTACTTTAGTTTCGTAGTTCGTCACTGGAGACATCTTCAGTGATGACGTTCTTGTAAATGATGTAGTTTGTGAGTTATGCGCTGCCACATGCTTCGTAGAGTTTGTTTCTAACTGTAACTATTACGTAAAACCTGTTCTCTCAAATAAGAGGATATATACGGTGTGAAGAAATTTTGTATCATCAACATAAAATAGTATGCTTGACATAGTTCATAGAGAGATTTAAAACGTAGATCAGAGACAAAATAGGTCCCAATACGGATCCCTACGGCACTCCATAAATAGAAATCTTTAGATAAACCTGCTTCTATTCTAATACTAATAATATAATTGATAATATATCAATCGTATGAATTTGAGGAAAATACGTGGAATCCACATTTTATAGTAACAAAAAAAGACGTCTGAGAATTATATTATCAATTGATTTTTCGTTATGAAAATATGTACCGGATTCACGTAATAAGGGATGGATCAGGTAAGAAAACATGCTGCTGATGAGGTATTACATTATGATTAATAAATAAGGAAGTAACGAAACAGCTCCTTCCAGATTCATAACGCCATAACCCTTATAGTTCCATAACTTTGCAGGGGATAGATATCAATCTCATAGTGTTGGAAGCTGCCAATTTATCTACCTTTTTAAAGTGGCGATAACCTTTTTCAATCACTAACTGGTCCTTGGAACTACTTTGCAAGTATTGCTCATGCATAAACAATCTCCGTTGTTAATGTTATTTGGATGTTTCTGTAGTTTGAGTACTTCTTGTTGAGACGAGAAGTACAAACCAGAAGTATGCATTAGGACTTTTGTTTACGTCGAATTTGATATTACAAGGGAGTACTCAAAAGAAAACGAACTGATTTTGTGGTGGACGGAGTTTTTATAGTACCGCGTTCTGCCACTAAGAGCGTATAGAGCTACCATTCCCGAGTGAGTAATCCAAGCGTCATTGCTGAAGAAGATTTCGTTCGACTTGTGTGAATTTTTTAGTGAGCGTTATTTTGTGTCCTTGTCATTTTTTTTTTATTTTTTCGATGTGAGAGGAGTTGTTCATTCAGAGTTTGTTCCACAGGGTCAGAGAGTTAACCGGCTCTCTACCGGGAAGTTTTTAGTGAGCGCCATTTTGTGTCCTTGTCGTTTTTTTTTGTTTTTTCGATGTGAGAGGAGTTGTTCATTCAGAGTTTGTTCCACAGGGACAAACTCAAAGAGTTAACCGGCTTTTTACCGGGAAGTTTTGAAAATATTACGTAACAGTTTGCGGCGGAAGAGGCCTGATTTGTGGCAGTCGGGCAACTGGTTTCTAAACCACGATAACGCCCCTGCTCACACAGCCCTGTGCGCCAATTTTTGACCAAAAATTTCCAGAACTTCGTCAGTGGTCCATCGTTATCTTTCAGGATAATTTCGTGATTTTTTTTCAATATTTACATGGGTTCTAGCCGCTAATGGACGACTACAGTGAGGTTGGTCATCAATTGACATTTCCCCTATTTTAAAACGGGAAAACCACTCAAACAGTTGTTTTTCCAATAGCATCATCCTTGTAGGCCGCTTTTAACATTTCAAGAGTTTGTTTGCCAGTTTTTCTGAGCAAGATGCAAAACTTTACGGCCGCGTGCTGTTCACGAGAAACAACCATTGCACAAACGACGGGCGCACAAAACAACTCTCACTAAAAAATTCACAAAAGCCGAATGGAACATTCTTCAGTGACGATATTTGGTTTACTGGCTGGGGAATGATAAATCTATACGCTCCTAGCGGTAGAACACGGTACTATAGAAACTCCGCCCACCATAACATTAGTTCGGTTTCTTTTGGGTACTCCCTCATACAGTATTAATTTTATGCTTATTCGGTTATAGCTGGGTTCTCTGGCTGTGTTAGATTGAGTACCTTTTAATGTTTCTTCTTTCTGATAGCGGCTGTACAGTCCTTATTCCATATCATTGCATCATCCTGTATATTTAGTCATATGACTGATGTGCTTAATATCGTAATAACGTATTATCCTCAATACTAGAAGAATTATTTAATAAACAAACGTTTGCTTACTAAATGAGTATAATTAAATATCGATTTTAATAAATGATGACGTATTTTATTTCTAGATTCTTTAATAAATTTGTAAGCATTATAAGATCTGAAGGAAAATATAATCATTGGTCTTTTTCTAACATCGAGGGAAAATGTTTATTCCATAATTTCTCTCAATGCGAAGCGAAAGGGAAAGAAAATACATTGTGTATTTCAATTCATTATATTAGGTATAAAAATGGAATTGTGAAATCTCATTTGGAGAAAATTGGGTTATAGACTACAAATAATACCTTAGACGTGTTTCTAGTAGAGCATAATAGCATTAGATATGATCTCTAGAAATGGTATTTTTTAAGATAATTTATCGCAAGCACATTTAAGTTTTATGAAAGGCTTTTAAACAAAAAGATTATTTTTGTTCCATCAGACTGAAAGCCTGTAGAGCCATAAATATAATTTAAATAAATTTCCATACTCCACGAACGACAATGAGGCAAGAGCTCTCTTAACTGTTAAGTCGTTCTCATTTTGATTCTGAACGAAAAAAGTTAAAAAACCGATTATCGAGATTTTGCGCAAATTACACAGTCCATATTACTTTTGTTGGTTTTTAATTAAACACTAGTACACTTTTGTACATTTACAATATAATTACACTTCTGAGGTTTGTAATTAATTACCGCAATTAATCCCTTTCACTCATTATTTACTTTACTCTGCTAACTTACGATTTAGTTTGTTGATTACTGAATATATTCGAATATAGGTTGTCTACAGTACAGATATATTTAATTTTATCTCTGATTAATATTATATAAATTTAACAAAAGTCACGAGATAATTTTATATTTTTACGGACACAGAAAAATATAAACAGCTTTAATACCTTAAAATGGACTTTTATGCACGTAGAAAATCTCTATCTCGAACTTGAGTGGCCGAGAAAAAATAAACCAACACATAAATGCATAATATGTGTTTTATGCGACAGTTTCATTTTTTCATTGGCGACTGCTTCAGAGCCGTATCAATACGTTTGTGATCGAATGAGATTATTTTTTTCTCATTCATTTATATATGATACAGGCCGAATATATGTTTTTTTCGTTCAATTCAAAATCAGCAACGCGTTAATTATATTAATCATTGTCACTAACTGAACTTACATTCTATTGATTGACGCTTTACGCAGCCGAAATAACATATAGTTTATCTACTGTAATACTGAAGAATCACTACTACCCCCACCAGCGTCGATAAGAAACTGATGTTTATTTAATAAATAGGTTACCTTTATACATTTGTATGGAGAGAGGCATGAATTATTAGTTTTTCAAATAGCTTTGAATATTTTCTAGATTCATCGTGTAAGGACGTTCGTGCATAAGCAAAAAAAAACAAGTGCTGAAGAACTCATTAAACTAAATACATAAGGCATGAGACCAGCTTTATACAAATGTCGCAAGGTGCACATTTCGGCAACTAAGTTGGCATTAAGTTTGAAATTGAAGTTCAAGTTTGACATTAAAATTAAAATTTAACAGCTTTAGTCATCTGCTGATGAAACTAATTTGGTTACTTTGGATTGGTTGATAAAACGTGTATTGAGCGACATATAATCTTGCCGTACATATGAAGAACTGTGTTTCCTATTTTTGCCGCTGCATTGAAAGTTCGAACCACCCCCTGAATCAAAACTATAAAACAAATTATGTTGTTTAATAGTTTGTATTAACCATTTTATAATAATTTTCAAAATGATCATATACCAACAATGGTATGCAGATAAGAGATTGTCTTCGTTCGTACATATCGTTGATTACTACTGCATATGAATATGTTAAAAATATAATTTTAAATAAGATTCATATTGTAAGATCGAAGCAATAAAAAATAGGTTTCAAACATAGAACACATTCCAAGCTTTGGAATTACAAAATCTATTTAGACAAAGTTGGCCAAGGTTTATCGGTGGAATTTATGTGTACTGTTCCCCTGTCGTAAATGCGACATTAGACATTTAAATTTCAATACGTACTAAAAATGTGGAACCCGATTTAAATATGAAAATACCATAATATTGCAAAATAACGTTGCATCATGGCACTGTGCTATATCTTATATAACGACGGGCAGTACTTCCTTCTACAAGAAGCAAAACATGTTTATGAGTCTTAAATATCATATTCCAACAAAGACGTCAGACAGCGAATGTTTTCTATTATTGTAATCCGTCTCAAGAATCCTATAGACTTCTTTGTTTTCTGACAACTTTAATGTACTGCTAAAGTTGCAGAAGCGGAACGTATATGTCTGACGGTGGCACATATTAAAGTATTTTGATCTGTATGAACATATTATAGCTTTTAGTTTCAAGAATGTACCACAAAAGTTTTGTCAGTGACGGCTGTTTGCATTGAGAAGAGACAACAAATATAAAACTATACAAATAAACTGTAATGTTATACTTTTGTGTACTTATGTATGTATCATTATTTCATAATCGATAATACAACTGAAGTTCCACTTTATGGTAAACATTATTGTTTTCATGTAATTTGATTATAAAAACTCTTGCTTGTAATTATTTTCTAAGTTATGTCAGGTACACGAATAAATATACTAGGTCATCTTATTCAAGTATATGCATGTATAAAGATGACCTGCTTTTATGCATGGATATATTTGAATAAGATGGTAGGTACTGGTACTGTACCATCTGGTTTAATATCACTGGTACTGGTACTGTACGGAATAAGAGGTACTGGTTTACTATCAGCGCTAGTGTGATAGTGGTGCGGGTCCTCTGTATTATAGTAGATAATGATCTACGTACTTATAAACAAATAATTTCGTAAGAGTTGGTAGTATGGTATTCACAAAGAGCGAGTGAAAGTGATAGACAGGTCTACTCATTCCTTATGGACAGTTTGTGATGCGATGTAGGCTTATATTAAAGAAGACAATATGACGGTGGAATATAACAAACATAGTGCTACAGTGAATGATATTCTAAGGCAACACACCCAGAAATAAAAAAATTCATATATTGAATGTACCACTATAATTTAAAAATTTAAATATATCGTTATAATAGACTTGCCAGTATTAGACTTCGTAGCACTAAAGTACTTCTTTACTACCACTGTATTATTACTTTCTAACCTTTAATCACTACATAAACATATATATATATATATATATATATATATATATATATATATATATATATATATATATATATATATATATATATATATATATATATATATATATATATATATATATATATATTATAAGTGATACTACCTGGTTAGAAATAATGGTAGAATTATATTTGAGTAAGGTCAAGCAGAACAAAATATTTACACACATCAAATGATATTGGCGCATTCGCCATTTTTTAAAATCTGCCAACAAGAAACTAAACTGTCGTTGCGATTTTCGTCTAACAAATTCCTATTTTTTGATGAATGAGGAAACACCTCAAAATGCGGCAGTTGTTGGATAAATAGGCAGATACCCTGCTTTTTCGTGGAAGACATAATCGATTAGAAATATGATGCGATAGATGAAGAAAGCATCTACAGTATTTACGGTAAACATTTGACATACGAGCCGGATTTTTACTAGCTGACGGGGAGGAACGGCCACAAATTAATCAACGAGCACATTCGGATTCACATTTTATAACTGGAGAGTAGACAAGGTTTACATGTACTCGGCCCATCGTGTTAGGCTCATTGTGCCATCGCCATCAGAGCTGCCGTTTTGACAACAGCGACCTTAGCCTTCAGCCATTGTACTGTGTAGGTGTACCGAAGAAGGGTAGTTGGTGGTAGTCGACGTAGTTCGGAGGTTTCAGGCCAACAATTCCCCATATTAAAACAAGTGCATATTAATTCGATAATCGATGGATTTTTGTGAAGTTGTAACTGATATACTGTATGTGCAATAAGGGTAGAGGGGATGTGACAATGAACATGGCAAACTTAGAATCTATTATATAAATAAATGTTTCACATATTATTTTATTATTTAAAATTTCAAATTAAAATGTTTTCATTTCATTTAAATCAAATAAAACAGTATTTTTTTTATCTAACTGATTTGTTCAGTTTGTTTGTTTGTGCGTTTGTCATAACATCCTTTAGCTGAATTTTATTTTTAAATTACCGGAATATACAATTATTGTATATATACAACTATTGTATATATTGTATATATGAGTGGATATATAATAAAAATAAAAAAACAGTGATGTAGTTTCACATTTTGGTGATTGTTGGAGACCTGTTCCAGCGATTGAGATATTTAATTTTTGTCCACATATTTTGTATTCCATTTACTATGGACTGACCTCGATTTGGCGCACAAAAAAAAAGAAACAGTTTTATTGCAGAGGTAAAAGGAAGGTATTATCACCGTTAAACTGTTTGGTGTTTGATACACCTCTTAATCAAGAGTTATTTCAGATAATATCGATGTAAAATTTACAAGAAGGTAAATTATATTAACCGATTTATCTATATATAGAAACATATAAGTATAGTTTATTTCATCGCTATTTGCCAAATAAAAAATCTTAAACGGCTCTTTTCTCATACCGTGGCTTGTTTTTATGGCTAGGCTCAGGTAGACTGTTCGGTTTATCGTCAAGATAAAAGAGTTTTTTATTTGGCAAATAGCAATGAAATGAATAGTACATACACATAGAATGCACATAAATAAAAAAAATTAAATTGCGCTACCCGGCAATAGGCTTTACCATGGTCATATTATCTTTTTATTAAAGTAGTCCGAAAGCAACAAATCCATAGATTCTTTACATCGTTATAGACATATTCGCATTGTATGAGAATGCATAGAGATTCATATTTGAAATATCGCTCTAAATTTTCGCATTTTTATTTCATCATAGAATCTACGAGACATAAGTCTCTCCCTTATTCTCATTTTCATCGGTATTGTAGGTCGTCTCTTATTTGAATACGTAGTTCCGTTCCAATTCCCTTGTAACGTCCTTGCATACACTAGAATCTGGATAAATCGAAATCTGGAGTTGATGTAAAAATAGACAAAGCTGTGGTGTGTTTTCCTTGGAGCAGCTTTTGTATATTTTAATCCGGGTTCAATTTATAGGCAGAAGGATGTCGTCGAGTTGAATAAACGTATTAATCCGATTTCTTCTTTTGTTAGTGCTGGAATATTATACATCCACTTAACTTTACGAAATACCTTGTCTGGAATATGGTTTGTGTTTGTTTGTGTTTAATTTTAATACAGGAGCCCCAAAAATACATATTTTTACATGCAATTTTCTATGTATATATTTAGTTATTGTTAAAATATGTACGGGATATATTTGATAAGCTATATGAATTTATTATACCTACCTAATATATTTTATATTAGGAAGAATGCATAATACGTATATTTTTTTTTATTATATAGGGCCCGGCAAAATATGACAATTTTCAAAAATCAGTAACTCTGTAACTAATTTGTTATAGATGATATCGGCATGATACGTAATTTAACAAACTTTGACAGAATCCAATAGTATTATTTTAAAAGGATGGTATAATCTAAGACGATGTTAAGATGTTTTACATTAGATGACTATATTTTCCCAAGAGTATTTTTGATATCTTGGTACATACGGAGTGTCCTATAGAAAGTTTCTGAAACTAAACAGCTGATATTTTTCAAAGCATGCAGCTAAAGGAAAACGAATTGTTCGTAAAGAGGAAGTTTTGCAGTTTTCAATAACCATAAATAAGATACCAAAAAGTGTTTAATATACAGGTTTATTTCAGACATTAATAAAAACAGAAAAAGTACAGGTATTAATGATAAATATTCTCAAAGTGCGCCCCATGGCAAGTTGAACAAAGTTCTACCCTTTTATGAAAGCCTTTAAAATGTCACTGACTACTTTTTAATTACCCAGATCATTTACTGTCTTCGGCATAACGGTGATTCTTGATGTATCTCCGGAGATAAAAATCACATGGGTTCAAATCGGGTCTAGAATCGGGTTAGAGTCTAGATGCTATGAAAAATAATTTTTAGAGCCATAACAATTTGCGAAACTTTGATGACGTGATACATACGTATGTATAAATGATAAATTTTAACCTCCTCAGAATATTGCGCTTCCAATTCTCTCCTAAACTAAATGCGTTACTACATATTCTTCCTCTAGAAAAATAGTATTCAATGAGGTTTCCTTTCAGCAGTTTTGCTTTCATCGTCAGGTCGATTATTTTTATGCATGTTTTCTGATTTCTACCAAGTCTAAAAGAAAACTGCAATAATGATAGTGATTTTTCCTTCAAATCCAAAACAAAATTTATTATTTTATAACGGATTTGTTAACTGCGATATAGTTGCAGGGAAAACATTCTGAGAAGGTTAAAAAAACTTTATAAGACCCCACACAATAATTTTCAAAATCAAAGTTAGTTAAATTATTTTTCAATAATAACATTTTGCATGACATAATGCATACTTTTAGGTTGTTTTTTAAGAAAGCTATCAATTTATTACATGAAAAGGAATATCAATTCTAAACTAAGTACGAAACCATATATTCGCGTTACTACACACTTTCCCGCTAAAAATATAACACTTCATGAGGTACACCTTTTCTTTCATCGTCAGCTAACTCATTTCGATATTAACTTTCTGGCTTCCACCTAGGCTAGAATAAAATTGCAGGGTATTGAGTAATCGGTATTAATGGGGAGATCCTTACTGAAATTGTAGAGTGAGGCAAGACAGTGACCGCTTAGTTTCAGTAACTTCCTATGGGAGAACCTGTACAAATATACGAGTATGTATATAGAAGGCTCGCAAGGTAGTTCGAGTAAACTCGATGTTTTTTTTTTGTAGCTGAGGATTTCAGGAAAGAATTTATCTTTTAAACATCCGCTTTAAGCAGCCTATAAGTGAATTTACAATATCGATTGGCCGATCATTTAGTGTAGAAGGATTTGATAAATTGAATTCTAGTCTACTCCTCGGACTAAGGGAAATACTGTGTATAATTCTCTAAGGCACGGAAGACTAGGTATACTAAGAGCTTTCTTGACAATAACGCACTGCCTGTCCGAGTAGATCCTCGATCACCATCACTTATTCTATAGATGAACCGGTGTTGTAAACTCGGAATGTTTTGTGTTGGGGCGCTCATTAAAAGAGGGTAAATGAGGGTGATCCTGAGTCGTTAATTCTTATATCGATCGGCGCCTTAAATTGTGTTCCCTCCGTAGAGATAAGATTATTGTTTTTCGTGGGAGGGGTTCTGTTTTATTTTCAGGAAAGGAGAATTGCAGCCGCAGTAAAATACACTTCGGTGTTAATTGATGGCCGCAGGCGCAATTTTTCACATGTAATTGTAGAAAGAGATAGAGACTGTTAATAGCGTTGCTCATTTTTTCAGTACAAGAACTGATAAATTTACTATTAGGAGATATTTTTTTCTAGATCTACTCTCATTTTGGATCTATGTTACTTCATCGCGAACTAGGCAGTATTTCAAAAAATAACTGACAATCATAATTGAGCTTTTCAAAAGCAAAGAGGCTGATAAATAGTAAGTAATTTCCTGCAAATATACACGCAGAAAAGAAAAATACGTTATGAAAACAGCTGCGTTTTCCCTTGTTCATCTCCCCCAAGTTGCGTTCCACCTCAAACATTCTTGGCCACTCCCATCATTAACATTAATTAATTTAACATTAATGCGGCAGCAATACGCTTCTACAATAAAGATTGTGACCTAAGTTGTTGGAGACCGGGCTGTGGATGCCCTTAACGCCAGGCCCTATAAAGAGTTTGATAGCATTTGTTATTGTCATGGAAAAAATATGTTCTGCTATGTTCTGAGGTCCTGTATAAAGTCAGTGAAAAATTTCATATATGATCTTCGTTGGAACAATTAATACAGTAGATGAGGTATTTCTGGCGGTTGCGCTTCTACCACTATCCAAAGTCGGTTCTTGTGTTATTCGAGGGTTTGCACAGAGATACCTCAATTTAATTCAGTGCTAGTTATATATATATATATATATATATATATATATATATATATATATATATATATATATATATATATATATATATATATATATATATATGTGCGGTAGAATATTGTGGATATTTTTGTAATAAACACAGATTTTGTGAAGCCATGTAATATGCCTGCTTCGTCTCTGCTGAAAACTATCAATGATAAAAAAGAGATACACGCAATCAGCAGAAAACGTCAACTTGTTAACAAAAATTGTTGGTCTCACAATTATAATACTACTGAAAAGAATTTGAAGTAGCTACAACACAAATAACGAATATTCTCGAATGCCAGAATAGTCTATATAATTTATATGACATAAATATTTTTTGTACCTTAAAGCAATTCTTATGAAACCTATCACAAAATATAATGCGTCATACGTAAAAAATGTACACCCTTAAATGTTGCTGTTTTAAAACCTTAAAACGGACTATTCCGCACGTAGAACGTTTCATTCTTGAAATTGAGTGGCCGAGAAAAAATACACCAACACATAAATGCAGAATATGTGTTCTACTTTTTTCAATTTTTCTCAAATAGTCCACCATCGTGCTTTCTCATGACCCATGGACAGGGTGGAGTGTGATTTATCCACCTCAAAATCAATAGGTGTCGTCTAGGAGACGTCTCCGATCAGAATCAGTCAAAACCCGATCGATCCGGCACGATTTAGTTGATTTATCGTGCTAACAATAGAAATTTTCAAATAGTCCACAATCGTGCTTTCTCATGACCCATGGACAGAGTAAGATGTGTCCTGTCCACCTCAAAATCAATAGGTTTCATTTGGAAGACGTCCCTGATCAGAATCAGTCAAAACCTAATCGATTCGACACGATTAGTTGAGTTATCGTGCTAACAAGAAATTTTAATGCCGACGACAACAACGACACATACACACACACACACACACACGCACGCACACGCATACTCACACATGCACGCATGCATGCATAATTTTTTTTAAACCTTTTTTTTTGGTTTTTAACCCGAAAAACGAAAAATAAACGAAACAATTTTTTTCCATTTTTCTTTACACGATTACATTACTTTTCCGCTAGTATAGTCGAGTGCGAAAAAGTAGAAATTGTCGGTAACGTGAAATTTTAATAGTGACGACAAAAAATATATACATATTTAGAGCATTATTTCTTAATTTATCATTGACAAACGAGGGAAAACAGGGGCATTCTTATTAATATTAATTATTCCCTAAATATATTTTAGATCATAGAAAAGTTTTTAAAATCTTTTGAAAATAATTTGAATTTAATATTTTAATAAAATAAAAAAAAAAATTAATTCATTCGAATTATTATTGTAAAAGGACATAATCCATTATATTTAATTCACTTACTAGTTACATTTACTTTCTGTTATCCATCTTGAAGTATATCATTGATGGTGATGATATACCACCGCATTCAGTATCAGAGAAATATTATTTTGCATTTAAGCAACATTACCACTTCAGCATCTAATCTGTAAATACATAAGCTTTCTCCTTTTTTCCCCATTTCATCCCTTTTATAGGTCGTCTCTTATTGGAATACAAATTTCCTCCTCTAGATAACCAATTACACCCTTGTATCAGAATAAATACAAGACTGAAATCGATCTCAAAATAAGTGTAATTCGTTGTGTTTTTCTTGTCTGCTTTTTCCCTAGATAACCGGTTTTTGTTCATTTTGAGTTAAATTGAATTTGTAACTAGATGGTGACCGTTTTGTTGAAAACCTGTGAGCCGTTAATCCAATTTGTTACTTTGTTAACGGGAAAATTTAAAGTTTCACTTAAATTCCGAAAAGCCGCTGTTTGTAATTTAATTTTCCTGAAATGTGGTAATAAAAGTTTGTTGGAATGATCATTTATTCGATCCATCTTTCATAGTTAAATTAAATGAGTTTCGTCGCCGACAAATTACAAATTATAATTCTGAAATGATAATTATCCTTATTAATTCTTTTATGGTGCACGGCATATTTCTTATTGACAATTGTCTCTTAAGTATGCCAAAGATAACGTAACTAAATGCTGAAACGTTGGAAATGTTGGTAGAATTAAAATAAAATGGCTCCAATTCACAGATTACGTCCATAAAACTTATCTTATTGTTAGTGTAGAATGAGCAAAATTAATTTCATGAAGTTTCATCAAATATGCTTAAATAATAATATTTTTATATCAGATTTTTTTTATAAATGAGGGGTTCAGCTGTAAAACCTGTCAAGTGACATATCCAAAATAAATATTTTTTTTTGCATGTAGAACATGTTAAGTGACTGAGTCTTCAGACTAACAGCTTAAATTTCGCGCCAGTGGTTTAAGTGGTGCGGTGCTAGTTGGGGGCGCTGCTGGCAAGTGATACTTTCGAAGGTATTCTTCAAGTAAAACCTGTTATGTACACACGTTGATGCATCCTGTAGTTAACAGTGACATATATTTTCATATATCTTTGTGATTTTGGAGGAAACTATTTCTGATAGTGACATCCTAAGCACAATTGATGATTCAGATACTGATCCAGATTATTCAAATACTGACTCTTCAGTAGAAAATCGGGAGAATTTTGAGGTTGGTAAAGTTTGAGTATTGGCACGATTTCACGTAAAACCTGTATTGTGATGCACTTAACATATTGTACATGAAAACTATGCTGTTGCTATGTTAAGTTTGTACCTGTCAAGTAAACCTGTACGTGACAGATTTTACATGTATTCATTTCAGGACAATGAACAACCTCGAAGGGGAAAAAAGATAAAACAAGGTTTGCCATTGCAAAATAAAATTAAACTCAAAGATAGTGGCGAGAGTTACAGATCATACAGAGGTAAAGGAAAGGAAATACCAAAACGTCAAATCAGACATTCTTGTAACTGTAAAAGAAAATGCTTTGACAATAACCTACGGAACAATATTTTTACCCAATTTTGGGATTTGCAAGACCACGATGTCCAAAATGCCTATCTACTTGGGCGCCTAAAGAGACAAGAAGTTAAAAGAAGAATAAACAAGCAAAATACGAAAAGGGATCAGACCATTTATTACCAAATTGACGCAAACAAAATAATTTGTAAAAAAGCTTTTTGCTCAATACATGGGGTTGGAAGAGGTAGAATAGAGTACTTAACAAAAAAATCTGAAGGACGGAAAAATCCTACCGAAAGAAGATGGCAGAGGAAGACATGAGCATCACAAAAAAAGTATAGTGAAGAGGATTTAAGGCAAATTAAGGCATTTATCGATAAGCTACCCAAATATGAAAGTCATTATTCGAGATCCAACAACCTAAACAAGATATACATGAGTATGGAATATAACATCACGGTGCTTTATAATGAATACATAAATATCTGTACAAAAGACAATATCAGACCAGTTTCAGAAGATAAATTCAGAAGAGTTGTAACTGAAGAATACAACATTTCCTTTAAGTCTCCGAAATCTGACACCTGCTCACAATGTGATATGAACAAAATAGAACTTGATCAAGTTAAATTTTCGAATAAAAAACTTAAGATCAAATCTGTCCAGGTCAAACAAGAAATCCATTTACGGAAAGGTGAGGCTCTCTTCTCGAGACACACTGTCTCTGTTCGAGACACACTAAAAAGTGCGTTAGCTGAATCTAAACAAAATAAAAATATTCATGTAATAACCTACGATTTGCAGCAAGCACTCCCTACTCCGAAACTTACAGCATGCCCATGCTTTTATAAGAAAAAAATGTGGCGTTATGATTTAAGCATCCATAGGTGTAGTGGAGACAAAGAGCAAGGATTCTTTTTCTTTTGGGATGAGAGCACATCCAAGCGGGGTGCAATAGAAATTGCAATTTGCCTAAAAATGTATTTCGATGACCATGTCACAAGTGGAGACATACTATACGCTTTCTCCGGCAACTGTTGCGGCCAAAATAAAAACTGGACAGTCATAGGCCTTTGGTTGCACCTTCTAGCTGTAAAGAAATTTAAAAAAATTGTTCACGTATTCTTTCAATCGGGATATTCAACGATGCCGTCCGATCGTGACTTTGGCTTGGTCGAAAAAAATGCCAGAAAACAAATTGCTGTATAAGATCCCAATGGTTGGTACAGTGTGTTGGTCAATAGTTATTGTTACAAGAATGACCTCAAGAGATTTTCGTGATTTTACAGAATATAGAAATCTTTTTAATCAGCCTACGAAAACTATAAATGGTGATGCAGTTTCCTTAACTTCTCGTGTAAAATTTGAGATGAACGCAGAAAGTCCATTTATTTTACATGTCTATTCAAACTATGACGGCTTAGCAGAAATCTCGCTTAAGAAAAGGGGTCGACTAATGGCCATTTCAGACTTTATTGCAAACGCAAATAAGAAATATGAAAATCAACTTCATATTGAGGACAGTATATTACAGCATGTTCTCTCATGTTTAAAATACATTTCTCCTATTTATCATAGATATTTCCTATCACTTACTTCTGAGTCGCATCATCATCTAACAGAAGAGAAAAATTAATTTTAACGATGAATAAAATATTTTTTCAAGTTTCAGTCTTTGTCTCTTTGATTAGAATAAAAACTACATATTTCTGTCAACTGTTAATTTTATTTTCGCTAATTCTGGCGTAAAACATGTTAACTAACAATTCTTTACATATTTTTTAGGACCAAAGACACAAAAAAATCATTATATTTTGTTTTAATTAAATTTGACTGCCTAAGACATTTCTGCCACATACTCATGTAAAAAATTGCATAAATTTTATAAAACTGATTTTAATTTTATGATCTTATCTAAATCGTTAAATATCTCCAAAACAAGAAAATGTTACTTAACAGATTTTACAGCCGAACCCTTCAAATCTTTGGACCTCGATGGAGTGTAATATTTTATATGTAAGTTTGATAGAGATGTATCTAAATGAGGTAACACTGCGTCATTTACTCCAGGATTGACTGTTGTATGAATTTGACATTATAATCCAGGTTAGCATATACCGAGTGTACAAAAACATGGTTTTAAGTTGTGAATGTGGTTATAAAGTAAATGGTTTTAAAGAAATATGCGAATTTTTAGCAATAAGTGAATAAAGACAAGTTTATTACAGTTCAATAACTTTAGCGACATTTATTTTCTTATGCTGTACGTCGATTATGGTTTATTGGAATCTACATTGAATGAACCTTACCATAGTAACACTGACTTAGTTTTCCAGAAAACACCAAAACGCTATACAATACACTCGACGCGAATTTCTCCAACAAAGTTGGTATCATCTGGAGATGATTAAAACTTTGGATTTTGCCTTTTATTGTTTATAATATTTGTGGAGATTTGATTCCTGCAAGCTTCTCACAAATTCTTTAGAAGCACCAGGAAGATGTTGAATTGAACTTTCAATACTTGCAAAAATCTCATCTAGACTCCTTTCAGAGGCAGGTAATGCAAAATTTAACCCCTTATTGAGGAGATCAATTTATTCTTTATATCAACGATTGGGAATAATGATTTTCTATAATGAAAATGTATTTCTGAGCAACTCTTTCTTTTAGTGAGAGCCTGTTGATCCTAATTAATTTTTTTAACTTCTTTTTTGTGTTAATTGATAGAAACATGTTAGAAAGACACACCACTGTTAATGTTCTAAATTATTCGACTTATGGGTAAGCTTCTTGTTAAGTCCATGTGCTTGTAATCCTAGCATACTTCATTTGCTATACATATACTTGATTCCTAGTTCTAGAAATTTTTGTTTCACAAATTTTTCGATCTTATTTGAGGTGCGTGAAGACGAAACTTTAATATGAATAAAGTTTGGAAAAACTGATCGACGTTTGTAGGCTTTTAGAAGCCAAATATCTGCTCCTATTAATATAATCTTAGCACTAACCTTATGATAGATATTCAGTTCCATTGACCGTGAAGCCATCTTAATACTGGAGTAGGTCGGAACCTTTGGTGTGAAGATAACACTGATTTAGATTTCCGCAAAACACCAAAACACTATACACTACACTCGACGCGTGTTTCGCCAACAAAATTGGCGTTATCTGGAAGTGATTAAAACTGAATCATCCATTCTAATCATCTCCAGATGATGCCAACTTTGTTGGCGAAACGCGCGTCGAGTGTAGTGTATAGTGTTTTGTGGAAAACTAAGTCAGTGTTATCTTCACACCAAAGTACTCCAGTACTTATCATTCCATACTAGTTTTTCCTACAGTATGTCTTAGTAGAAGTTCTAAGCGATGTTTGTGTAGAATGTCGAAGTAACACTACTACGGAAGTGGCGGTTTTTAAAACTTTTCTTCACTAAAAATCATATGCGTTTTTCTTACAAAAATTCGTAGCGTCTATTAAAAAATAATTTGCGCCGAGAAAGTCTTAGTAGATACTTTATGAGATATATCTGTGAAGAATATTGTCACGAACGTCTCGAGCGATGCCGACCGCCGGGAATATTCGATACCATCGAGAGCGTGCGGAGTTGATTTCCAGTGCGTTCTATACTAGAAGGTTCGCCAAAATTCTTTATCCAGAAACGTCTGGAGAGACGTCCTACTGCCTATATAAGGATTGTGTCGTCCAGAAAGGAGTTAGTTAAATCAGGACCGCGA
This sequence comes from Rosalia funebris, assembly GCA_037954035.1. Taxonomy (NCBI): domain Eukaryota; kingdom Metazoa; phylum Arthropoda; class Insecta; order Coleoptera; family Cerambycidae; genus Rosalia; species Rosalia funebris. Next base: position 7,354,469 of record JAZFAV010000010.1, on the reverse strand, counting down.
TAGTGAGCGATACGGTGCGAAGAAAGTGACATTGTGTAAAAGTGCGAATGTTAGTTTATAAAGTTAAAGTAGAAAGAAAGTTAGTCAGTTAGACTTGGGAATAGTTATGTTGTAAATAAGTTACAATATCAAAGTAGCGGAAGGTCTATTGCCAAAGTGGCGATTATTAAAATTTTTCTTCAATTATTGTATTTAGACTATTATTGTATTTTATGAATATTGATAAAAATGTATTCTTATTGTTTTTACTTATGCATTGGGGAAAAATTGTTGAAGAATTAATAAATATTGAAAAACAAACTTTTTACTGTAATATTTTAACAATAAATAATTGTGAATTGGTATACTAAACATCCCATGATTATTTGTGGTTATATGGTTTAACTAGTAGCAAATGTATTAAATATATGATTTATTGTCTTCATTTTGATTCTTAATGTTCGTGATCAAATGTACCGTAGAGAAAGAATGTAATGAAACACTTTCGATACGTTCTCTTGAAATATAGGCAGTAATACATTAATTTTAGAGTTAAGTTTGATGACGGTTTTTTGACAGTTGATTGTATAGAAGTCAATATCCCTTCCTACAGAAAAGAGGAACCAGTGTAATTATTCAAATAACGGAAATAATAGAAAATAATGAATTATGACTACGTTTGTGCAGATTATTCATTAATGAAATGTGTCACGTAATATGCAAGGTTACATTTATAGAAATTTAATAAAGATAGCCAATGTTTGTAATTCAGATGCTGAAAGTTTGACAGTGTCTATCAAGGATAGATATCAAGGATATAATGGCAGTTAGTCCGCATTTATTTCAGCAAACATTCTCTATACATAAATCTCTTCCCGAAAATGTAATGCATATCTCTCCCATCTGATGTATGAAGTTCCACTTTTGGGGCTCATAACTGATTTTCAAGTAATAGAAATCCCTATTTTTTAGCCACAGTTAGGTACTTTAAAACATTGCTTTATCGGTAAGTCAAATTAAAATATTACTTAAATTAGAAGTAGCAGCTAGTAGGAATATTGCGGTTATAAAATGGATTATTGTCATACCGCTAATTAAAACAATGTCTTACAAATAATATAAATGGGAATATTACATACGGAATATATGTGAAATGTGTGAGCTTTTTCTTTTATTTTAAGGGAAAAATATGACAAAATACATGAGAAACTATAATCAATGATGGATTTGAACCAAAAATCTCTGAAACATGTAAGAAGGTTTGAACGATGCTCTTCAAACTCATTTACACATTTAATTTATGTCGATTCTCTTCGCAATTGAGGTATTATTGGAAAGAAGACGACACGAGAGAAATAGAAAATTATACTACCTAATACATGGAAGTTAAAAATTGGGTAGGGTAAAATGTCAGTTTCAGTAAATAAATGTTCGTATAAAGTTTATTACATTAATATATTTAAATACTTAAAATTATACTGGCGCATTCGCCATTTATTAAAACGTTTTATATTGAATGAAGTGTAAATTAATATAGAAACGTTTAATCCGTGTATACAAATGCAAATTTATTTCATCAGTTTCATCAGTTTATGTGATTCAAACAAATAAGCATTTTAACGGCATTGAAAACATAATTCTATATTCTGATTTCCGGTTTCTAAAAGGCTACCTAGTCAAAGTTAAAATGCGCAAAAAAGGTAAATGCATCCGGACAGAAAGCATTCGCTTTCCATCATAAGCCAATTAAGTATACTTCGTTCATTTCCAGAAACATTTAGAGACAATAGAAGTGAAGACATTTATTTTTCGAAACATTCAGTTTTAACAACAACCTAATTATTTAAAGAATAACATAGAAAAAATCATGTTAATTGAAAATGTTGGATTGGATTAGTTAGGGTAAATAAGTTTTAAGACAGTTTAAAAAATATTATTACAAATAGGCATATTCGTTAAAAATAAAAGCCGGTGCAGCATGACAACCTATTGTCACTTTAGTTTAATACTTTTTAGGGCTTTAAGAAATTCACTTTCTCCAAATTCTGCTGCGTGTAATGTCGGGTTTGGAATCATTTTTTATGGAGTATTTGGATTATCTACCTATTTAACATGTATATTGCAATTATACATAAATATTTCCCCACTAAAATTATAGCTAAATAGTAGGGATAGAGCAGTAGTAAATAAATATAAGTAAATTATGTTTATTACAGCAATATATTTAAATAAATTAAAATCACATTGGCGCATTCGCCATTTATTTAAAAGTTAGCTATATTGAATGACGTGGGAATTAACGCCGAAACATTTTATCTGTCAATACACATAATGTGGTTCAAAGTAACCACGGAAATATAAACTCGTATTGTCAGTTTCATCAAAATAAGTAATTGAGGCTAATAAATACTTTAATGGTCTTCAAAATAATATCCGGTTTCTAAAAAACTAATCAAAAATGCGTATAAAATTAACCTTCATGAGCAAAATTATTATCTATTTGATCCACAGAAATCGACTACATAAAGCAAAATAATACATATAATTATAGATGTGTTATTTTGCTTTATGTAGTCGATTATAATATATTGTAGAGGCTGAGCGAAGCTCAATGTCTCAGCTCTGTTATGAGAAAAAGAAAAACGATAGAAAAAATCTGAAATGAAGTTCTTAAATGGGATTGAGTAAGGTCCATTTCAAGTTGAATTTGCATATTTTTCCATATTTGGAAACTGAAGTAATGACGTCACCGAATTTTTTTTCCCAGAAACATACCTAAGTTTTGTCTTGTTTAAAAAGAGTTAATTTTTATGAATATATTTTGTAAATAAAAAAATTGATATCTTTTTCCGTTAAAAAATTATAAGCAAATTTGTAAAATAGAAAATATCAAAAATTCACAATCGTCACGATATAAATGAGTAGCATTTGAAAACACATAGTAAAGTCGCATCTGTGAATAATTAATCCAATGCTTGACAAATATTGTTTTGTTGTCATTTGACAACGAAAAAGTCGATATGTTATTAGTTTATGGGGAATCTCAAAAGAACCCTAGAAGAGCAGATCAGTAATACGCCCAGAGATCCCGAACGTCTTATTCCAAGCTTAAAGATATTTGCAAGATTGGAACGCAATTTACATGCAAATAACGAGGCATTTTCTTCTCGAAGAAAATTGTTGAAAGGGTCAGTTCTGACAATACTGTTGTTACTGTTTTGCAGTATTTTGAAGACCATCCAAGGAACTCGATTCGGCAGGCTTGTCGTGAGTTGAATTCAAGATATAGTTCGGTACGAAAAATTTTGAAAGAAAATAGTTATCACGATTATAAGATTCATAACTTAGAACGCTTGTCAGATCAACATCAACAACGAAGAAATTATTTTACCAAGTAATGGTAAACTTAGAGATCAATGACAATCGATTTTTTCAGCATGTGTTGTAGACGAATGAAGGCCGTTTTGTTAGTAATGGTAAGCCCAATAAAGAAAATGAACATTTTTGGGCTACTGAAAATCCACATTTTGTCAATCCGATTGAGAACTAAGGACACTTCGGAATTAACGATTGGTGTGGTATTTATTAATGAGCATTTGTTTGGTGCATATTTATACGAAGAAATTTTAAATAGTGAGCGATATTTGCAATTTCTTCAAGAACAGGTTTCTGTGCTTCTCGAAAATGTGCCGTTACAGCTGCGAGCAAACATGTGCTTCAAACATGATGGAGCTCCACCGCATAAAGCAAGAACTGTCAAACAATATTTAAATAAACTTACAGAGAAAATTGGATGGGTATAAATGGACCAATACAGTGGGCGCCTAAATCACCGGACTTGACCCCACTAGACTTCTTCTTATAGGTAACTTTTAAAAATTAAATTTACAGAACACCATCTGTTAAGTTGGAAAATTAAAAAAAATCAGAAATGCTTGCGATGAACTATCTAGAGAAATGTTTTGTAAAGCTTCAGTGAGAGAAATAAGGCGAAGATTGGATAAGTGTTTAGAAGTAGGAGGTGGTCACATTGACAATTTATTGTAGTGATTGCTCACATACTTTGCTTCTTTCTGTATTAAAAGTTGTAACATATTATGTGTCTTGTAATATTAAGTTAATAAATAATACCAATTAATAATGTTTAATTATTGATAGATGCGACTTTGCTATTTGTCTCCAAAGGCTATTTGTTTAAATTATGACGATGTGAATTTTTGATAATACTCTTTTTTACAAATTTATAAGTTTTTAACGGAAAAAGATAGCAAATTTTGTTCTTTACACAATTTATTCACAAAAATTAGCTCTTTTGAAATATGCCAAAATATAGGTATGTTTCTGGGGAAAAAAATTCGATGACGTCATTACTTCAGTTTACAAATATGGAAGAATATGTAAATTCGGCTTAAAATGGACCTTACTCAATTCCATTTAAGAACCTCTCTTCAGATTTTTTCCATCGTTTTTCCTTTTCTTATAATAGAGCTGAGACATAGAGTTTCGTTCACCCTGTACATATATAATTATATGTGTAGACACATATAATTATATATGTGTTTATATATATATATATATATATATATATATATATATATATATATATATATATATATATATATATATATATAATAAATAGTCATATCCATTCTAATCAACTTGTACTTTGGTTATTTCCGAAAACGATAGAAGTAATTACATATTTCTTTAGATACATTCAGTTTTAACTAGAATAACCTAGTTATTTAAAAAATAACATATAGAGAATATATAAAAAATAAGAGGCATGATAATTGAAAATATTGGAGTTAGTGACAAAGCTTAAAGTATCAGCAAATCACATTTTGAAACTTTTTTGGTAGTTATTAACAAATATTTATGTAATATATAAGGCAATACCTCAGTCACATAATATTTTGTTATAGATTTAGTCTAGAATATATTTTTAAGCAGTTCTATCTATATTTGTTCTGTATCTGTATAACATGTGTTCTGTATAACATATTTTCTAGTTTGATTTAATTATTCATGTATTAACGAAGTGGATTTTCAATTCCTCTTGTTTTCTTATAATCTACATTGAGTGCAGTTTGTTGAAAGCATACATTCTATGATGAACTACAATATTTTATATACAGATGCCGTTAGGTTGTTTGATTGACATTATGTTGGAATTAGTTCGTTGAGGATTGCATATGTTCATCCTTTTTATAGAAGTATATATTTTTTAATATATGAGTATAATGAATATGTTAATATTTTCGACAAATTTAGTATATCTGGATTTGTATTTTAATTGCAATGCTATAATTCACATTCGTTTGGATATCACTCTCTTTGGCATGTAAACTAATTGTTGATTATTGTTGTTGCAGGATCTAACTAAGGAAATATGATTGAAAAAAATATATACAAAATTTGATTTTTAATTCCTGTTTGTTTTTTTTTTGCGACTGGAAACCTATTAAAGTACTTTCACACTATTTATTATGTAAAGGCTAATTTAATGTACTTTAAGGACTACGTACTCATATATTCGATTCTTTTTTCTTTTCTGGAAATGATTCAGTGGCTATTTGTTTTATTATCAAGAATTTATTCAGTATATTTCGCTAGAGTTAATTGACTGACATTAGCACATGCATATAGCGGCATGTGAGAGAATGTACATAGGACCTTTATCTTGTCCCGTTTGACACAGACTGAGCATCATTATCATTGCTTGAATGGGTTGCAAATGTTATACAATCCACGTTAGGCATATGTCAATACAATATGGAACAAGCTAACTGAAACTTAGACAATGCGATCATAATTAACTTCAAATATCGCTTAGCGCTTAAATTAACCATTAGCAAACGTACATACGACGTATGTCCGAAAGAAAATATAACAAATAGTCGGATAAAGCATTTAATATTAGAAATTATTAATTTCTGTCACTAAATCTTTTCTTAAATCTTATGATACACTTCGCATCAAGATTAACCAACTATTAAGAAATTGCTATAATATCAAAGTTAATTTCTTGGCAAACCACTAGTCTGATTTTCATGATATTTTTTGTAATTGTAGCCTATTTGCTCAATAGGTCGATGTAGTAACTTCATATCCAAATTTCAGTTTTGAACATATACACAGTGTACAGATGACGATACGTTTTTCTTTTACTGTTTGTAATATGCTGTGGGATGTTGCGACTAAAATAGTGGGAGACTACTGACGTCAATTTTTAGCTGTATCTTTTCTTAACATTTTGTTTTTTTTTTATTTATGTCATCATCCGTAGTATGAAAGAGATACACAGTTAAGATGCACCGTCTCATTGTGAAAACAAGGCAGGCTATGGAAAGGTAAGAATCAGAACTGCCCAAAATAATAAACGTCGCTTTCGTTAAATTTACGTCTTGTTTTGTTACGTCTTGTCTTTACAGACGTCATAGCTTCCTTATTGTAAAACCAGGTTACAATTCAAAATAAAAAATCAAAAACGTGTATTATTGCTCGATCTTACATGAAATTTCTTGAATTTGCAGATGTATCATGTAACACTGACTTAGTTTTCCACGAAACACCAAAACAATATACACTACACTCGACGCGCGTTTCGCTAACAAAGTTGACATAATCTGGAGATGATTAAAACTTGAAACTAAAAACTAAAACTTTAAACTAAGAACTAAAGTTTTAATCATCTCCAGATGATGCACGTCGAGTGTAGTGTATAGTATTTTGGTGTTTTGTGGAAAACTAAGCCAGTGTTATCTTCACACCAAGGGTTCTAATCTACTCTAGTAATACATCATGTAGATAATGAACCATATAATAGTAGTATAGTCATTTAATGCCATATTATTTTGTTATATCTCTATTATCCCTATGTATATTTCACAAAATGACGTACTGATTTAATTTATTTAAGCCGGGTTATTGAATTTTGTAAATTACTGAAATACATAAATAGAGAAGGCTAACTGTTTAGGAATAAAATCTATGCGTTATACCATAAGACTAAGATCATATATATAAAACGAGGTGGGACGTAATTGTTGTCTCTCACTTATACTCATCTCGTCAAGTGATTAGTATACTACATAAATCTGTATTTTAAAATTTGGTATTCTATTTTTGCACTACGTCTTGATACTGATAAATATTGAATGAAAAATTAATTTTGTTGTTGAATTGGAATTTATATATGAACATGAAGACAACGGAAACGGGGGCCTATTTTTTACAAAGATATAAACACTTCACACACCTCAGCTCAGAGTCTTTTAGAGACGAAGTAATAAATTAAGATATAATTAGATAAAAATGTAATTCTTGAATAGGGTAATTAAAATACGATTTTAAATAAAGTAATTCCATTAACGATAAATGCAGGGTTTCTTGTTATGGTTAGACGCCATCAATAAACTGCAAATTCTGACGAATCACTCTCCGAGGATTTTGTCGTTTTATTTTATGTTGTTCTTTTATGGCAACGTATACATAAAACAATGACTTTCCTACACGTTACGGCAACCAGTATAATGTTGTGTAAATGTTTTAATGCTTTTTTTGCTGAAGCAGTTTATGTTAGCAAAGCTTTTTGGTTAATGTTAGCAGCGATTTAAGAATATTATTAAATATATTTTTTCAAAGCATAAAATTATCTAGAAATACAAATATAGATGTTTATTTAGAATGATATATCCTAAAAAATCGTTTGGAATATTGATTTCAGTAGAATTTGCTGAGTCTAATATATCGATTAAGCACCCTGGATGTATTTAAAAATTCCAACTGATAAATTTATAATCAGACTTGAAATAAATTGACATCTGTTTTTTTATTAAATGGGGCTAATTGTAATTATCGTTGTACTTGTTTCTACGTATGTAATTCTTATAGACTTAAGGGGATACTGATGTCAAAAATAAAAAAAAAATATTACATTTTGGTTATTGCCTTAAATTAAACTTCCATCTTTTCTGTACATTTTAAAACAAATTTCATACCTCTATCTTATTTAGGAGTATTTTTTTATTTTTTAAATAAATCTCAGCTACCACTATAAGATAATAAAACAGCTTTGTAATGAAGTTTTTGGGTACAATCTAATATGGTTCTAGATTATGGGAAGGATTATGAAGGTCTTCAGATTCTTCGTAGTGGTCTTGTAGCCTCTGTTCTGTTGCAAGCATAAGAATTTTACCTTTTTTCCAGGTGGATCAGACAAACTCATTAAATCAAAAAAGAGCGCATTATTTCCATCCCTTTCTCGATCACTCTACTGACATCAGCAAGCCTTGTATTACACTTATATAAACTCTATTGATTTTCCTTCAATCTCTTTTTCAATCGTAGGAAAATTCATCATAGTTTCTCTGAACGGGCAATTTAGACGGAAAACTGTGACTACCAAATCAAATCTCCTTTCAGTGAATAGACTCAGACCTCCGTTAAATTTGCAAAATTTTACTGACTCCTCTCCTCAAAAACCAAGTATTGTCACTTTAGAAATACGAAACTCCTAAATTACTCGTATTTAATAGCCGAAAATTGAAAGAAAAAATGCAAAGTCTATCGTAGGGTACTCTCGTATAAATTAAATGGTTAAAATTTCGAGCAAAAATATGACAGCCTTTGAAAGTTGTGTGTTCCTAAACAGGAACTAGTGGCAGGAAATGGCCGACCTTCGTCGACTACCACCAAGTGCATTTCTTCAATACATTCACGTAGTGGAATGGCTGAAGAAGTGAGGTCGGCGTTTAACGACAAGTTGGCATCTGCCACAATGTGCCCAAAATAATAGTTTGAGTGCATACGCACTCTGTTTACTCTCCTCCTTATATAATCTGAATCCGAAGTCAAAAGCTATTGTTTGACCTAAAAATAATTTAAATCTTAATTTTTTTTTTTTAAATAAAATCAATTAATAATTGAAATAGTTCCTATCATAGAATATACACATGAATTTTTTTACGAAGTCTATTCATGTCCCGACAGTAAATTTTATTAGACAACTTAATGCCAAAAGCGAATGCAATAATTTAAATTATTGAATTATTGTTTCTCAATTGAAATATTGTTTCTAATATTTATGAATACATGTTTATTAGATATTGAGCCTGATAAATAACATAGCACGGCAAAGTTATTCCATTAACGTTGTTAGTTTCACTGGCAAAAATAGATTCACACATGAAAAGAATATTCTATAGATATATGGACATATATCCAGTATGATTTGTATGTACCAATTAGTGTTCGTCCTTCATATCCGATATATGAAATCAATGCTAATCCATCACCTCTCTATTCGAAAAACCGGTTATAGGGAAAAGTATTAAACAGCAAATGTATCGTAACCATTGAATATAGATAGAGGATAGGGCATTATTCGACGACACTAAAGCCTCATAGGCGTGCTTATTTTGTTAGTATTTTATTACCTAAAAATAATTCATTTATTTCATCACTGAAAAAGCATTATTTCTAATTTGTGTTGTATTCTAAGTAGATGTTTTATATTTATTACCTATTCGTTGGATTAAATAATTAATAGATATATTTCTTTTTTATATAGACAGTATTTGTCTATACCTTATTGTAAGTCTAATAAAATTTATAATATCGTTCCCGTACTGTTACGAATACTATTAATGTAACGAAAAATAGCGTTAGCTGAGAAAGTTTTTTTTTGCTGCTTTATCTTATAACAGTCCCCAAAATGAGTTTTTTCGGGAATTTTGACACTTCGTCTCTTCGTATTTTTACTTTAGTTTTCCGTTCTAAAACTTTCACATAAACTTGATTACCCAATCCACAGATTAATCTAATTATCCAATTTCTTATTTACGTTCCCTCTTTCGATTTAGGTACATGAAACTCTGTGCCCTTATTATGTTTATTAAAACGTTTTGCACATTCAATAATGTTATTCTAGTAATGTTTCTCTGGCGTCGACAATTTATTCATTGTTACCTTGGACAGGAAGATTGTTTAACACCTATATTAGTAATAAACCTGTTATACATCGACAAATAGCATTTTTTATTTTTAAATTAACTTTTAACTTAATATTTTTGGATACATTTTATGTTTTTTATATAGATGGTCAAGGATATGTCGTAGTATAACAAAGACATTGAATTGCCGAAAACATTTTCAGAAGTAGAAGTAAACGTCTAGGTTGTCCAATTGATATGTATCCTTAAGATTCGACCATTTTAACTTTCTTCCTCGAAATTACTGTAAAATATCTTATATCTCTCAACTGATTTTCAAATATTTTTCCGATTACTTCGTATAGAGTCTTACAAAAGCGCTGGAGTATTACAAATTTATGAAAGGTTAGAATTGGATTTCTGGAAATCATTACCTATCGAAAATTGTACTCTTCATCGTTCACCATGGAGTGTAACGAAAACTTCACCAGAGGCAAAGCATATAACAAAGCATTGGAAATATGAAAGTTTTTGGATGTTTGTTATACTTGTTTTCACGAATTTATTTAATTATATTCATAATATTAAACATGAAGTTACATTTATAACCTTGCCTCCTAAAGAAAATACATTTTATAATATGTGTAGTCACTCCATCAATTTCATAATAATCACTGGTTAAAATGATGGAGTTCTGAGCTTTGGCGAATAAATTTATGTATCAAATACACTAAATAGCATTAAAATTAATAATTGCTGTTGATTCCATGCGTTTTTCTTTTTCCCAGATTTTTAAACCCTTTGCTATCTTTTAATTTTTGCCTAATAATACATTATCTGTGGATACCAGTTCAGTTAAAGATTAAAAGCTATTTTTCTTAAGACTGCCCATTGTTAAATGCGTGTTAAGTATTTAAGTGTTAAGTATGTTTAGCGATAAAACGGTAATATTACATTTATTCAGCTTTTAAACAAACTATAAGGTACATCAAAGCGATGAAACGAATATATTCCGTGTTTTCTCTCGTTGAAGTTTATTATATAACTCAATAATTTAATGAAGCTGCCCATCGTGAATGCTGCATCAGTGGTTTTACACTAAGGTAACTTCGCCACAGCCAAGATGTCGTTACGTAGACTTAAGATATTTCAATAAATATAGGCACGAGCAATTCAGTTAAATTTAGTTTAACTCTGCCGTCGTTTCTGACCACCTACATATTATATGAATGTAGTAATACATCTTATATAAATTTTTAAGATATGTAGTTGTTTATAAACGGCATATCCACTAATGCGGCATCTGATTGGTTAACTCTATTTGTAAAACGATTTAGCAATAGTGCTAAATGATGCCTTACCGCCCCAATTCTACGCCTCTGAAAATGTTATAGAGGTAACACATTGCTGAACAGAAATGTGTTCTTGCATGGACTGATGATATTAAGTTTTTTATTGCAACTGTTGTTTTAAAAACTTAGAAAAGAAAAATTTTAAGATTAGGTATTTTAATATATTCATTCAAAATCTGCGTTTTAAGTTGTAATTGTGTAATGTAATTTTAAGCCGTCAATCTTTTTTTGATCTTGAAGCCTCTCTCTGAAAATATCGCTATTGTTTCTGGAAGTATTCAAAATTGTTCAATTTTTATTCACTTACCGGATATTTCTACTACTTACTGTATTAGATCTGTACTTTTAATAGCTGTTGATTATCAAAGTCTAATAAACAAGTAATATACCTATATTAATTACTAAACATAATGAAATGTTTGTATTTAAATTGGTTAAAGGTTCTTTGATTTATAACATGCCTACTGTGTATAAGAAAACTATTCGCTTAAATAGTTCAATAGTTCATTTAATCTGTTGAGAAATTTATTTAGTGTTCTACATTCCTTGTTATTAATGCATCCATGACATGAAGAGTATTCCAGGGAAGTGCCTTATTAGATATTAACTTAATTACACCTGAAAGTAGTTCAGTTCTAGAAATCTTAAAATAGATATTGAACTGAAATTCAATTAAAACGAGCTTGGAAAGTTTGGCAATATCATTCGTAATATTGAAGCATAATTTTATTTTAGAAGCATCAATTATTCCTTACAGACTTTTTTATGAATCGTTAAGACGAACTTACTTTGTAACAGTTTATTAATTTATGAATTATTAAGATGAACTTGTAATATGGATTTGTTATATAAAACTACTACAAAATATGACACCCTCCTTTTGTTAAATACTTCTTTAAAGTTGGATATCAAATATTTCTAATAGAAATATATTCATTTTATTTACCCAGTCATCATATAAATTCGTCTAATATATGCTAAGGATTACTTCATATAACATATTTGTATGAAAAACGTATATAGAAAATGTTGGTATACAACATGATCTTTTTCTTTGGAATATGTATACTCGTATAACATTTGTGACTCGTTTTTTCAAATAACGTTCCGTGTACTATAATATAATTATTACAGTACACGGAAGCTAATCAAGTAGTTAAATAAAGCGTTTTTGTTTCTATAAGTGGATTTAATAAAGTCAGATATAACTATCTAACTTACCGTAACTAAATATTATACACGTCGATAGTTATATTTAATAGTTTATATCCATATAAAAGGATTAAGAAAACCATATTTATCCTGAACCATTATTCTTACGAGCTTCTATTGTACCGCTGGATTGCTATTAAATTCGGTAGTTTCAGGTAGTTATTATTTACAAATAACTTTAAGGAAGACGTAATTTATGGCACCATGAGTTTGGCATAGTCGCAAGTAGACATCGTTGAAATATAGTCTCCAAATATGATGGAAACACTGCATTATAAATCAACTTTTAATTCTTTATAAATCGAAACTGCTCATATTTCAAATTATACGTTTTCAAGTATACATTATTTCTCTTATATATTATTTTTCTTAAATATCTTTTAGATATATTTATTTATACATTTTAGATATATTGCGATATATTTTCTATCTCATGTCAGCTCGGTGGATTTAACTGCATAAAGTTTGACTTTGGATAAATTGACTACAGATTTTTTCTAGACGGGTGTTTTAAACATTCTGGATTATATTTATTTAACGGAATTTCAATAATGTATTTCATTATATTACATACGTCATAGAAAATTTAGATACATGACACGTTTATAATAATATGTAAATAGTATATAGCGTGATAATAAACTCTCGTATAGTATCCATAATATTATTATTAATTGATTAAAAAAAAACTTTTCGTCAAGTTTTTGATCAAATACAACAGTACCTCATATCAAGTAAAGCGGTATCTGAGAGGTTTCCTATATACGTTTATAAGGTACAAGGTGGTTAATAATTTAGCATTGGCTGATATGCGTGAAAAGACTTTGTATTGAACACTCAAGAATTTCCCGGATAATATTTTGTATTTCGATCTGAATAGTTGCCTCCCATCCTCTAAATTATTTGGCCTGTTAATTTAGATACAAAATGTTATGTAATACTATAAGAATAAATTTAAGGATTAAATCAGGTGGACGTGTTGGCTATTCAGTTGCTCCTTATCGCCCTATCCATCGTCAGGGAAATTTATCGTCAAGAAATTATCGTACATTAATACCCAAAGGAGAAGGAGTTTCGCAAGATGGCTTGCTGTAATTCCAGCGTTTACATTTACTTTAGCTATGCGATTCTTGACTTAAATGAAAATATTAATTTCACTTTATTGAAGAGACCAATATCCGCAGGTATGACGATGTACTGTGTCAATAAAGAAGAAGTTGCTTGGCCAGAAACAACAACAACCTTTAAAAAGTTAGGATATCTGATACAAAATTTAAAAATATTAATAAACAGTTTTTGTTAAAAAAAGAGAATTGCGATTTAAAAAATTCTTCAATGACGTTATAATGTAAATCAAAATTTTTATTGTATCAGTTAATGTTTTTTTGAAAGACAAGGTTGACATTATTTCAAGGTTTTCTAGAAATCATTTTATAATAAAATTATGCATATTGGGCGAAATTGTCACACACACACAAATATTGTAGTATATATGGCCGTAGCATATAAAAAATTGTATTATTATTATAATAATCAGTATTTATTTATCATCGTTTCCTGAAAACCTGAAAAGAAAATTAATACATCTATTAAACTTATCTGGCAGTAAAACACGTTGTTTCTGTCAATATTTCCACACAATTAATCAGCACGAAATCATAACTTAAACATTGGTATTCGGTACCCGCATAATTGCCATGTATCAGCCGATTCTCAACCATAGGGCTTTCGGTATTCCATGAATACATTTTTTGTCTGTTTTCGTGTTACCGATTTATCTACATTGCACACGGCTAGATAGGGCGAGATAATAACATAGTGGAACAGGGAATATATGAGTGAAAGAGCAGAGCCTGCGTTATATAATTTACGGTTCGAGTTTGGGATACAGTCCGTTATTAAATATATCAGCGTTTAATACGTACGATGATTGATGAATATGATTTATTAAAAGAGGCAGGCAGCTTATACACTTTAAGATTATTTTGGCCCTTAGAATGACAGTGGCAATAACATAGATTATTGCATGTTAATATAATATAATATTTTTAAAATACATTTCTTGGTTGAGACTTGGGACTCTTTATATCCATAATTACAGTATTTCTGAAATTAGTTGGATTAAAAGCTTAATCTATTTGAATAAAAATGAATGTATTTTATAAAAAAATGTTTTTGTTAAATGTATAAAATACATTTCTTTAATTTTAAGAATATCTTATTAAACCGGGAAAATTTTATTGTTTTGAAGACAATATGCTTATATACAATATTTGTTCTACAATCACTTTTTTCTACAAGCATAATTGAATGTAATATACAGTATAGTGTTGTTTGCAAAATACATTGTTATATTATTTAATATATTTTTTGCCTGTTTGAATTTGAAAACTCTTATAATGGAATTCTTATAATCGCATACTATAAATATTCATTAAGCATCGTGAACGAGAATTAATAACAATAAGTAGATTGTGACTTTGGTTCCAGAACTGTGGGCTGTCACTGCTAAGGGGTTGTTTATTAGTAAGTAAAAAAAATCAAAAAGGCGAAGGACATATATTCTAACCAAATCCTTTTGGATATTAAAGAGGCTATTATTAATATTATGTCAAGTTTACTTGCTGAAACATCAAAATAATTTACGAAGTCTGAATCTGGACGATTGGTGGTAGCAGAAAAATATGCCAATTGAAAAATTTCTCAAAAAAAGCAAATTGTCTTACTTGCTAATTGCTTTGCTATTGGAAAAAGCAAATCTAAGTCTTGGCGGCAGCTCTTTGAAGCCAATATTCAATATTGAAAATTATAGTACATATAAAGCCAAGCGTAGATGTGCTAAATATAGCAGTTTAATATCATTTCTGAAACGGAAATCTGAATGATATAGACTTAAGAAATATTCAATATTGAAAATTATAGTAAAGGGTGGTCCAACCATAATGCACGATGTTAATTGTGAGTCACATCTTAACGTCAAGTTTTCTGCCCAACTTAATTTGACATTTCTTTGTTTCAGTGTTTGAAAAATTCAACCATGGAGAGGTACATAATTGAGCAGGGCGTTAATATTGTTGAAGCCTTTTACGAAAATGGGCTTTCAAATCAAAATGCATTTCGTGCACTTCGTGACTTTTTTGGTCAGCATAATCGACCAAATGTGTCCACAATCGGGAGAGTTGTGCGCAAATTTCAGCAAACCGAGTCTGTAGGAAATGTGAAAACACCTGTGCATACTCGCCCAGTTCGTTTTGCGGAAAACATTGCTGTTCTTCGCGATAGTGTAGTAGAAGAGCCGTCAACCTCGACTTGTCGTCGTGCCCAACAATTGTGGCCAGAAATTGAGAATATGGACCTGGACGATATGTGGTTCCAACAGGATGGTGTCACTTGCCACACAGCCAACGAAACAATGGCACTTTTGCGCGAGAAATTCAATGGCCGTATTATCTCACGTCGTCGTGGCGATGTTAATTGGCCGCCACGATCATGTGATTTGACACCGTTGGACTTCTTTCTTTGGGGATATTTAAAAGAAAAAGTGTACGTCAATAAGCCAAGAATAATTCAAGAGCTAAAGGATGAGATAATTCGGCACATTAACGACATTGAACCTCAATTATGTCTCAGAGTCATTGAAA
Organism: Rosalia funebris; assembly: GCA_037954035.1. Lineage (NCBI taxonomy): Eukaryota > Metazoa > Arthropoda > Insecta > Coleoptera > Cerambycidae > Rosalia > Rosalia funebris. The sequence continues at coordinate 7,338,350 of JAZFAV010000010.1, read as the reverse complement.
ATATGGACCATCGGATAGAGGTATGCCACCGAAGTCGTGGCGAGCATATGGCCGATATTTTGTTTCACACATAATTGTCATAGATCCTTCTATCATAGTAAAAAATATTAAGATAATTCTCTGAAAACTTTTTATTTTATTTACAATTAACATCGTGCGTTTTGGTTGGACCACCCTTTATATATAAAGCCAAGCGTAGATGTGCTAAATATAGCAGTTTAATATAATTTCTGAAACGGAGATCTGAATGATATAGACTTAAGAAATATGAGATGTTAACAACACATGAAATCGAAAAAAGCAGATGAACAAAATGACAGACGAAGGATGATTTTTGTAAAATTGAGTATTTAAAAAATATATACATATTTAAGGTTATACTGTTGATGAACTTAATTATAAAATAATGATGAAAAAAATTAATATACCTAATACAGAAACAACATAATCGACACAATTTATAATTACTTATTACTTATAAAGTATGCATTTCATGAATAATTTGAAAAATGTACTAGCCTGTGATTAAAACCTACTCAGCGTATAGGTTTCTTCCTTTCAACAAAAATGGTAGAAATTGTTCAACCTAATCCTGGGAAAAGCCTGAAATCCTCGATGCAACAACAAAAATAGGTGATCAGTTTTCCACAAAATATTACACATTAATAAAACATCGTAATGTGTAATATTTCTTTATTCATGTAAAACTGGTCTCTTGTTATTTTTGATTCATCTTGTTAGTATTAATGTTTTTGGAGTGACAAGAAATAGCTGTATTCTTTAAATGGTCGTATATGAGCTACAGTATATATATAAAAAAATACAAATATCCTCATAAGTGCCTCTATACACGTATAGATATAAAATAAATAGCTTTTAAAGCTTAAAACGGACTTTCCGCACGTAGAAAATCTCGAAATTGAGTGGTCGAGAAAACATAAACCAACACATAAATGCGGAATATGTGTTTTATGCGACAGTTTTACTTTTTTCAAATAGTCCACCACCATGCTTTCTCATGACCCATGGACAGGGTGGGGTGTGTCCTATCCACCTCAAAATTAATAGGTGTCATCTGGGAGATGTCCCCGATCAAAATCAGTCAAAAACCCGATCGATCCGACACGATTTAGTTGAGTAATCGTGCTAACAAAAAATATCTCAAGTAATCCACCATTGTACTTTCTCATGACCCATTTACATCGTGGAGTGTGTTCTATCCACCTCAAAATCAATAGATATCGTCTGATAGACGTCCCTAATCAGTCGAATCAGTCGAAGCCCCATCGATCCGATACGATTTAATTGAGTGATCGTGCTAACAAAAACAATTTCTCAAATAGTCCACCATTGTGCTTTCTCATGACCTATGGACAGGGTCGGGTGTGTCCCATCCACCTCAAAATCAGTCAAAAACCCAATCGATCCGACACGATTTAGTTGAGTGATCGTGCTAACAAAAGAAATATCTCAAGTAATCCACCATTGTACTTTCTTATGACCCATGTACATGGTAGAGTGTGTTCTATCCATCTCAAAATCAATAGGTGTCGTCTGGGAGATGTCCCCGATCAGAATCAGTCAAAACCCGATCGATCCGACGCGATTTAGTTGGGTTATGGTGCTAACAAGAATAAATGCCGACGACAACGGCGATGACGACAACGACACGCACATGCAGCAAACGTTTTTTTAAAAACCATTTTTTTTGTATTTAGGCCGAAAAACGAAAAATAAACCCAAAAAAAATTTTTTTTTTCAATTTTTCTTTACACGATTACATTCCTTTTCCGCGTATAGTGGAGTGCGGAAAAGTATAAAAGTACGGAAACAACCAAAAAATTGTGAAGCAGAACAATGGTTTTATCGAATATGTGTATTTAGAACAGAAACGCTAACTCAGGCTACAGATTAGAAAAATTTAGAAAATAAAAAAATTTTATCAATATTATCGACAATGATTGAATCAAGTTTATTCCTGGATAGTAATATAGAAGCACACACATAATTTGTTATTTAATTTAGTCAATTATAACTCATGTTGCTTTAAGAATGTACAACTTGAGGTAACTATACATACATATAACGCTTTTTTCACTGACATGTAAAGTGTTAGGAATATATTTAGAAATGCGAGAGAAGTTGATGTTTTGAACGTCTCTGTTTTCTAAAATCATAAATATCCGTACTTGTCGGTTATGAGGCACAATAAGGTAAGAGTACAAAGTGGCTGTTTTTTCAATTTCTATTGAAAAATGAAAATTGAAAAAAATGTTCGCCAGTGAATATCGGAGTACACAATGACTAGTTTTTAAAAATTTTAGTTATTATAATTTAACATTGTTGATGTATGGAAAAACGTACATATACTAAATTATGCAGTGCTTACCAAAATGCTAAAATATGTATCAAATTAATTATTTATAATATGATTAAAGTTCCTTAAAATTCGTCGGACACTGACTTTAGCTTTTTAATAATACCTACACTTTTTCATGCCATGATGTCATCAGATGTTTTCTTTTAATGGGATTCCCATATTTTTACAGATTCTTGTCCATATTAACTTGCTCAATTTAGAAATATACAGTTTTAGTATTTTATTCCTTAAACTTCCGAATAAATAAATAAAACTAGGTTTTGGTTTCCTTCTTCATAATATATTCCATAAGCCTCTTTACAAAGGTTTTCCCATTAATTTTAGATACTTTATTTTTATATGTACTTATGTTGTGATTCAAAACGAGTTGGCAATGAAATTCAAGTAAAATTTTAAATTTATTTGTATTTACATTTATATGAACAGACATTCTGGATTATACTTATTTAACGGAATTTCAATAACGTATTTCATTATATTACATACTACATAGAAAATTTAGATACATGACACATTTATAATAATATGAACATGAATATCTTGTTCATAATATTTATTTTGGGAAATGAGTGAATTACGGAAGGAAACATTTTTATAATCTTATAAGAAACTAACGCCATAAAAAAGTCATGGAGGGGTTGTAAATTAAAATTAATTGTGTTGATTGGCTACAGTGATGGCATTTATCAAAAAACAAGTAGTATAGGCCAGACATTGGAGTAATATTGATGTCCCTGTTCTAATTCCACAGAAAATAATTCGTATATATTGTCAATCATGAATGAATTTATCCATGTTTCTTAGAAACCGCAATATAAAATCAAAAAGAGACATGAGAATTATATCTAAGAACTAATAAAGAGCTTAACACAATAAACAGTATATGTAAAAGTAAGGTATTAGATCATACTAACTGATGTATAGTATATTTTGATTATGAACATAATATATACTATGTAAAAAATAATTTGTACTATTAGAATTCAATAATGCAGGAGCTATTTTGCAGTGATTGGTTTATTATTCTTATGCATATTCCACGCCTATAGTCAAATACGGCTAAATGCGAACTTTTAAACGTAGGTATTTGCTGTGAAAGCGCTGATTTAGACCCTCTAAATATTAGAGTTGTTCAGCCTGTTCAAAGCGTATCCTGATAAATACAATGGTTAAGATGCAGGTCGACTCAATGGGGCGTGCATTGGCAGTTTACCAATTCAACGTCGCTGAATCGTATTCGGCTGGAAAATACTATACAAGGGTGTAAACTGTGGGTAGAAATTAGTGTTACTGCTTTGTTCAAATACGTTGTTATAATATGTAGATTGCAAACTGTTTTAATGTCGAAATCGATTGTCGTATTATCACTTTATAAATTCAACCGACCGTTTATTTTGTTAAATATAGCACATTACATATACTGATTGACTATTATATAAGAGCAAATAAGTACAAAATCATTTATCTATCAATGGTGCCATCATATGCCACAATAATTACACAGGCCTACAAATTCTGACATTGTGAAAGTGGATTTGGGTTAGATAAATGACTATAACTTTTTACGCTTATATCATATCTACATTCCGTTTTTGCCCCTCACGTAAGGTTTTTGATCAACTGAATAATCAGAATAAATTAAAAACTAGAGGAACCATTACATTTTAATAAACGTTATATTTAATAAACATTAAAAAACATAGTAAGGCACTAACACAAATAGTTTTGAGTCTTTAATTTCCTTTTTTATCTAAAAATCTCTTCATCATTAACAAAAAACTTCGTTTTGTAGTTTTTCTTGTATAATCATTCGTTGGACGTTCTATTTTCCGCATCCAGCAGTAATCTGCCATCATGGCCACATCCCATCGACCCTGGTACCTCCTCTCCATTTCCTTTATGTCTTGATGGAAACTTTCACATTACTTTCCACTTGGTTCTCTTGCCAAGATTTTCCGAAAGGTATTCCAGATGAGCATGCAAAAAATGAATTTTTATGTTCATATTACAACCAAGTTGCTTAATGTTATTCAACATTTTGTTGATAATTTCCTCATATTGCGGATATTTATAATTTCCTAAACAAATTCCTGTTATATTTTTAAAACATATTCTTTAAAAAAAACAGATCTTTTCCAAATTCTGTCATCGTTTCTTCAAACTGCTGGTCCGGCATTAAATTTCTTACTTGTGGTCCTACGAAAATGCGTTCGTTTAATTTTGCTTCAGCAAGAGCTGGCAATTTGCCACATAAGTACTTAAAATAATTCCCATTTTCTTTATCCATAGCTTTTACATATTGCTTCATTAATTTTAATTTAATATGAAGTGGCGGCAAAATAATTTTTTGCGGATCAACCAAATTTGCATAAATAACGTTTTTTGAAATAGGTGTTAAGTTGATAATAAAATATATTTGGTGTATCTCTTACAACTTCTAGGCATTCTTAAAACAAAATAGAAACATAGGACCCGATGTCACGAGTAAACGTACACACATTAAAAACGTACTATAGGGACTATGTAAATACCCGAATAGTATAAAACCGAAATATCCCCATAGGCTAACTCTGTTTCGGCAAGTCCCCCACAATTGTGTGTATGTTTCAAACCGATTAAACACAGGGACGCCGCAAGGATTGAGGCAAAATTTAATTTTATAGAACCTCGGTTTTAAAAACTACAAATTATTATACAATGTACAGTTGCAAATACTGGTGCGTGATGGAAACAAAAAAGAAGACAGTGTTTCTGAGTTTGTGGTATGTAACTTAGCCAAAATATAAAAAAAGATCCGATCACAAAATCTTTGTTGGTCTGTGTTATCTTTGAACATTTTACTCCCAATAAGCCTTTCAAGAAACTGAAAATATTAGTTCTTAAATATCTAGGATCCCTGTTCAGCAATAATTATGATATATTCTTCGGTTGTCATTTTGACATAATGAGGTTCAGTAAAAAGAGTTTAATCTCTTTCGTCATAATAACTACCACAAACTACTTGATTGTCATTCTTTGGATACAATTCATGTTCCTTTCGACATATTTTTCGCATCCTTCTTATTTTTAGTCTTCCAATTATCTTGAGTTTTCTTTGGTAACTGAAGTTAAAATCTTTTAAAGCAGTATTTACTATAAACGATGATGATTTATCTCATATATCAGTCGTAGCACATGCTAAATGTCATTTATAGTATAATTGGGTATAGAAATTCTAGGATTCCTATAAAAACTACAATGGCATCTCATCTAAGAACCTGAAAATATAGTCACTTCTATATACATAGGATTTTTTATAGTTTATATTAATCCTAAGAAGTATGCAATACTTCAAACGAAAATTTTCTCCTACCCATGAGCCTGAAGGTAAAGTTAGTCGCATATGACCGAGATATCTTATATAGTTTATTTATTATTTCTAAAATACCCGGGCATCTTTGGTTTCCAAAAAAAAAAAATTGCTTCATGCTATGGTGTCGAGTTTCCTTTTCCTAGAGAATAAAATTATCTGCATCTTATTAGGATTTACAAGCAGGGCATGTTCTGCTTCCAATAATCGTCAGGGTGTTGTCTATTATATACCTTTCATTTGAAATATTTTCGGGATTTTCTAAGCGTTATGGACATAGATTTTAAATGTAATTCCAAACGGAAATACACACTAAAAAGCATCTTTATTCTTATTATGTACAACTAACGAATAATTTTCATACTGGCTGTTGAGCAACAAGTAAATACTATTTTCATTGCATAAAATTAAATATAAACCATTTAAAAAAATTTTCCTATCTATTAACTACATGGTAATAATTTACCAGTAACAAATTATCTATTTTAATAGATTCGAAATGATATTAGTGACTAATAAATTTATCGATGACTAATAGGTGATACACGTGCTAGGGCAATTGTAGGATCGTATTGCAATCGGTATAATGCTTAATAAATTTGATCAACGTTCGCGCATTAAATTATCCAATAAACTTGGGAAATTTACTAATTCAAAATGTTCCAAAAAGTCTATAATGCACTTTTCTTAAGTGCATCATAGATTTTCACTGGGAGCTTGTGAAAATAAATGTCACTGGCACCTCTAACTAACTGTACCTTAGGATGACCAGAATTGATTAAATTTTCATCTATAAAATCATTATGTGCAACGAAAATACTAACAACTTATCGGTGATTACTCTAAAATGAAAAATATCTGGCAAACAGACAACAGGGAATATGGGAGAGTAGGTATTAAATCAACAAGAAATTTACCAAATAGAGGATCTAATCGGCACCGTTAAATTTAATGTCAGGGCAATGGCAGCCCTCAGACTATTACGTAAATGTTGTCGCAATGAGATGTTTTCCATAGGATTAAAGTCTGGAGTTTGAAACGGCAAGACCAAAGGGGAAATATTTTTGTCCATCTTCCACTGGATACTAGGCTCAGATCGATGTTTGGAAGCATTATATTTTTGTGACACTGACATTATTGGATCCGGGCTGTATCACTGTTCTGCGGATGGTACACTGATAAATTTTGTAACTTGACAGGAACTAACCTTGTTGCCGTTAAATACTTATTAAGTACACACAGACACCCAATACCGTACCTAGACGTGCATGTCCAAACATGTACTTTTAAGACATATTTTGCATAAGTCCATGCCCTCTTGCACACGTGTAAATATTCGCAATGATTTTCACCGTATATGCCGATGTTTTAACTGTCATTCACACACTTCACAGCTGTCTTGTTATTACTAACAAAATAAGTTTACAAAGTGAACGCATGCAAGTTCGCACAGTGAACTAGTTTTCCGGTATATCAGTCTACCTTTAACACGTCGGAGTCTTAAACCTTAATCATTGAACTGAATCTGTTGAGTCTTGTCTGAGTCTTGAATTGAGTCGCATAAACAGCATTCATGAAGAGCTTGCTTGAATCTTTTACGATCTCGAGAACAGTAACTCAATTATATTTAAATTTTATGTTAGCCAAAACCTTAACACCTCCTGACCACGCCTTTACTTGTGCTTCAGGCCCATCTTTTTAACAATCATCGACATGCCTTACTGAACACAATGTATGATTACAATATGGAGACTATCTGGAAGATAAAACTGCGTGCGAAGTGCAATAATACGCACATCTATCGTTTTATTTCGTACATTATATATCTCTTGATCGAACGGTGAAATCTGACTGTTACTGCGACACTTTGGGAAGCCCGGAGAGAAAATATTTGACACAGAAGACCGTAACTCTGATTCCACCACAATTTGCTGGTTCATCAAAACAAAGTGCCAGCTCGAATCCCCGAAGGCGACGCAGTTTCTCGTATAAAATAACATGGTGGTCGTATAACACCCTCTCTATTCGTGTGACAGTCGATGTAGGTATTGAATGGCTTTCAGGATAAACACACATGTGGTCCTTTTGAGGAATGACAAAACGTTGGGATTGTATACATACTTGAGTACACAATTTTAAAGGGGTAACTACATATAGATGTGGTAATGCTGTTTTCGTGGGTCCAGAGAACGTCGAAAACTATCCATTAACTCCAGTGTGTACATTATTTCTAGAATTATCAGCGTATTAGGAATATATGCCGTTTATACAGTCTACGAAAAAATTAGTAAATGTTGTTTATATAATAAAACTTGAAATTAAAAGTAAAATCATGAGATTTATTCTCTGAAAGTTATTTGAGGCATATTTTATAATAAGAAATCACCACAGAAATTTTAATGCATGAATGAATCATAGTCTGTAATGTTCGATATTATTTCATACCTATGACTATATTTGCAATATATGTTTTTTCATTAAGGAAATTGATTTAATCTGGTAGTTATATATAGTTGAATTGAAAAGACGAAGAGTAATGAAAGTGGTAATATATGAGATTGTTAATTATTTTAGAATATTCGTGTAATTTCCTATTTTTATACCTAACTTTGTTGATCCTTTCATTATTATGTCGATGATTCCTGATAAAGGAGGTTTTTAACACGCTTTTAATTTTTATAAGTATTAACAACTTCACCATTCTGCTTTATCGTCTAAAATATTTCCAGTATATGTAAACAGATGGAGGAAATTAAGGTGTTTTTGTTCCGAAGTGTCTATAATATTTGCTATAAATAGTACTTCTGTAAAAATGTTTAACACCGCATTTATACATGGTAGGGGAGGACAGGGGAATTCCGCGTACGGGGTAATTCTGCGCAAAGTAATTTTTGCATAACAACTTATTATGTATAAGTTTTGAACATAGCGCGCGAACAAGCTTTGAAAACATCTGCTCCTAATTTAACGGCATTAGTAGTATTAGCTCAGACGAGGTCGTCACTTTTTTGTTTTCCGGCATGCTGATGTAATTTCGAGTAAATTTGGAAAAGTGGTAAGTGCATTTCGTTATTAGTTTTCAGTAAAACTATTTCAGGAGTATTATGCTTTATATGTACATATAATTTTCCGCACACGAACAATTAATTACGTTTTGTCATTAACTACCATTGATAGGTTAAGTTAGGTGACACACGACGGGGAAATACCGCGCATCTGTGGAGGGGTAATTTCGCGCTGCGCGGTATTATCCTGTATTTTGCTGGTAATTTATTATTCTGTGTTTTTTGGGAAATTGAGAAGGAAACCAGTTTTTAATGATGAACAGGAAACCGCCATTGCCAATCACGTTACAAAATTTGCGAATATATTTTTTGGAATCACACCTACAGAACTGCGGCGTTTAGCATACCAATTTGCTGAAGCCAACAAAATTAAACGCCGTTTCGACCAGGACAAGAAAATGGCCGGTCAAGATTGGTTAGAAGTATTTTTAAGGCGACATCCCGAAATTAGTCTTCGAAAACCGGAAGGTACCAGCCACAACCGTATTTCTGCATTCAATAAGCCTGTTGAAGTTGAACGATTTTTTAACAATCTGCTCATTGTTATTGAAAAATTTCAATTTTCTGAGAGTCGAATTTATAATGTGGATGAAACGGGTATCTCCACGGTCCAGAAGCCAGCAAAAATGTTGGCACCAAAAGGCCAAAAGCAAATGGGGTTCGTAATTTCGTGGGAAAGAGAAAAAAATGTGACCCTAGTATGCGCTGTAAATGCTTCGGAACAGTTCGTCTCCCCTATGTTTATATTCCCGAGAGCACCTATGAATCCACAATTAATGAGAGATGGACCAATTGGAGCGGTATATAGATGTTGAAAGAATGGTTGGATAAATGAAGAGTTGTTTTTCGACTGGATCAAACATTTTCATCAGCATGTGAAGGCTTCGGAAGAAGATCCAGTGCTCCTCATATTAGATAATCATGGGAGCCACATTTCTTTGGAGATTTATACATACTGCAGATCACACGGAATTGTTATGGTGTCACTTCCCTCGCACACCTCTTACAAGCTCCAACTTCTTGACTTGACCTTTTTTGGGCCACTAAAAAATGTTTTAAATCGTGAGTGTGATTTGTATTTAAGAAATCACGCTCACGAATAGATCACACATTATGAACTTGCTTCCATTTTCAACAAAGCCTACCTAAGGGTTGCCACGATGGACAAAAGAATATATGGGTTCTGCGCTGTTGGAATATGGCCCACAAACCCTAACAAATTCTCTGATGATGATTTCAGCCTGACAGATCACACAGAAGTTCCAGATATACAAATCGAAATTAATTTAAATGAAACCAACGTTAGTAATCGAGATAATATTTTGGAGGAGTCAACTTTAACTGTTGAGATCGGGCAGAAAACTAAATCCCAACTGGAACCCTCAAGATGTAGAGAAATAGACACAAGGCACAGGACTTCATCCAAGAAAAGCAAATGGCAGTCAAACCAGGAAGCTGAACCGCAACCTGGAATGTCAGGAAGTGTCGAAGCACAGTTTACATCATCCTGTTCCAATGACCCATCTTCATTAAAAGTCCCTATTGAAAAGCTAGCACTGTTTCCTGGCCTAATTGAAAACAAAAGTTCAAAATCACGTGCAAGACAACACTCAAAAATGTTCACGTCCACGCCACTAAAAACTCAGTTAGAAATAAGACAAGAAAAGTATTTACATATGATAATTTACCCACATGTTTAAATTGCTAATTATTCGACAATAACAACAGTTTATACAAAAATAATGTATATATTAGATTCTGTAAATTATTATTTAATTTTCCACAGTAAAAATTCGAAGCCCTTGTAACGATAACGCCGGTATTATTTTTCTTAACAATGGCCTTCTTAAAGTACTCCTCTGAGAACCATCTGAGCAGCTGTGCATGATAATTTAACCTTGTTGGTTTAATGGATAGAAGAGCCTTGGGACAAGGTCGTGATGGTCAATAGATTTTAATACTACAAATTATGCTATTAGAATTCGGATCAGGCCGTGAAACCTTGTTATCTTTCGTTTTGTTCCATATTTCACTTCACCATTGTTGCCCGTCGCTTCTATAAATTTTATTGACATTATTGGTTGTAATAAAGCAGGGAGACGTAAAACAAATTAAATGCCATTTGCTTTCCAACTTAGGGAAACTTTTCTCTGTACATATGGCGTTGTCGCTATCTTCCCGATATCTCCTTTATTTGTTGCTATTTCAGGATCGAGAATGTTTTATTATCCTATTAGATGACGGACCGGTCGGCGATCCTTATCCTTCTCTAAAACCTGCGTGTCGCATCCTTAGATTTTCCGTGATAAATTACCCACCTACGAATTGTATCTTTTATAAGTCTTACTACCCTCCTGGCATGAGCTATGCAAAAGCGTGACTAAACAAAAAGAAGTGAATATATATTCGGCAATTTTTCAATGTCATAAACACCGAAATTTTTTTAGCATTTTTTTATTGAAAGTTCTCAAAATATCCAGGTCTTAAAACGATGTTAGTTAAAATGTACTTGAAATATGTTTAATAATAGGAAAATTATACAATAATCAATTTAAGAATACATCGTACCTACTCCATATGTTCGCTTCTCACAATATGTCGTGATCATATTGAATCAAATATTTTAATTAAATAACAACCGATTTACTAAACTTATTATTAAACACTACAAAGTAATAAAGAAAAATTATTTTATATACTCGACTTCCATAAAAACTTAACTCTAAAATTTATTAAGATTTTTTTTTTCGATTTCCACAAAACCGCTTTACAAATACATTTTTTTATAATATTTCTTAAATGTTGACGTGTAGCCTCTACACAACCTTGGGGTATTTTTGAGCAGAGTTCTGCCCGATTTCTCAAGGAATGATTGCTTAATACTATTACTGTATGCGGCTCAATACTGTTAGATCGGGTGATCTAAGTGGTCGTTTAGTTAGTTCAATGCCTATGATTTGGAAATCTATCCTACGATTTGAAATTTTATCATGTAGCCACTGTTTGACAAGTCTTGCATAGTAATCATAACAACCGTCTAACTGTAAATTTCTTATTTCTGCAACAGATAATTCATCTATAAATCATTCCTCAAAGAAATAATAAAAGAATCGCATTAATATTTCCATAAAAAGTTAAAGGCTTTATTATTATTTCATCTCACACTAAGCGTACCTTTCCAGACTACTTGCATTCTTCAGTTAATCATATTATTTGAATTTTTAGGTGCCCAATACCGAAAAATCTGTATTGATTCTATATTATTTGTTCTGAAAGTATCTTCGTCACTAAATAAAATCTTCAAATTTTTAAAACATGTCTATTCAAGAACTACCCTTTAACCTACAAATAATATTCTAAGCGTTTTACTTTATCACCCTCTATTCTTCCATTTTTTGTGGATCACATGTTTTTTAACAATTGTGAAATGACATTTTTACATAAATAATTATGATCTACTGGATCGATGGATAAAAGATTCTACGCAAAATATGTCGTGGATTTTCGATTAACGATATATCGTTTTAAACTGATCTTATTACAAATATAGGATGTCCCGAAAGGGTAGGGAGTATTTGTATATTAAGCAGGACATACTGCAGGACTTTGAAGATTTTATTGTGGAAAAATGGTTTCAACAAGACGAGGCCACTTGTCACACCTCAAACCAATCACTTGAGGTTGTCAATCAATTTTTCCCGGAAAAATTAATCTCTTGTCGAGGCACCATCAACTGGCCTCCGAGAAGCCCCGATCCTACACCCCTTGATTATTTCTTGTGGGGATATCTTAAAGAGAAAATTTATGAAAACAAACCACGAACTTTACCGCAATTGAAACATAATATCCGCCGTTTCCAGAGTGATATGTAGACGCGTGGCGGCTAATTTCCGTTTTCGGTTAGAGGAGTGCCAGGAGCGTGAGGGTCAACATTTGGACAACATAGTCTTTGGCACTTAATTTTATAAAACGTCTAAAAATAAAAAAAAAAATTCTGACTTTTAGTAGTTTTTTTTTTTATTTAATTTACAAATACTGCGTTGTATCTCTGGACACCCTATATATATATATATATATATATATATATATATATATATATATATATATATATATATATATATATATATATATATATATATATATTAGTGCAACAGTTATAGAATAACATATTAACATTTGTTTTATTTTTAGGTAAGTCACGTTATACTAGTGCATGATGATAACTCAACATTTATGTAAGTATTTTATTTTTCTATAAAAGTAATTTTCGGACAGTCTCGTGTTTAACTCATGTAGATATTTTCCTTACAAACAATCTTAAGTGTATGCGAGGTTTAGTTTATGAATGATAGCACAGTAGTTTTTATAATAGGTATAACAAAAAAGTTTGGCTGAATATTATTAAAAAATGTAACGCATAGTAACGACGTAACCCTTGCTGATTTTTTTTGGGTCTGAAACTTCTGAAATTATACTAATAGTTCGTTGTCGATATAGAGTACAATGTATTCTACCTGTTCACTGCGTTTTATATGTTTTAAACATAATTTTTAAAGTAATATATGGATCCTAGAGAATTTATGATATCGTATTACGTATATGCAATATACAGTGAAATTACAACCATAATACATTTTAATCAATGAATGAATCATACATCTTCGTTAAAATAAAATAAAATAAAAATGATTTAGGAGTTAAAATAATTCATATTACGAGTATAATATTGTGAACCCATGATTCACAATGTCGATCTTTACGAAAATAATTTATTATTAATACTTCATAGTTAGTTCACACATAAATTCCATTAATACATTTCGATTTCAATGAAATATGCGAAAACTAACCCATATATGTATGTATATTAATAGCTTCCGCTATGATAAAGTCTAATGATTAATGTTTATCCCCATAAGTTTATGAGAGCTTATGTATGTACAAACTACAAATGGATCTAAATGTACAAGGTGTCCAAAAGAGGAGGCCGAATATTTGGATTTCAATAAAAAATTCGATTTAAATTAAATAGCTTACTTTAATTGGAACGTACTATACTTTGCATTTCTAGTCAATTTTCACGTGTTTTTGATCGTTTAATTCTTCGTGGGTATCTCTTGTTATTTTATTTAAAAGCAAATCAATATATTTTTTCTCTTTATTTTTATTAATATTCTCAGTATTGACAAGGCTTTATTTTATTAATTCTATTTGTTACCTTTGCTATAGACATTATAATTTTTACTATCAGAGCGTAACATTCAAACTAAAGAAATAAGGAGTTTATGATCCAACCCATCTGCAAATGCCTTATATAATAAGGACTTAACAAATTAGGTCAAAACAGCTATTCTCCTGGCTATATGCCAAACACCGAGCACTGAATTACATGACAAAATTTGTCGTATTTTTGTCTAACAGAGTTAGCACTAAAAATACAGTGATTGTTCTAAAACCACCAAGAAAGATGCAAAGTGTCACCTATCTCAGGATATCGTTAACTGCAGACTGGTTTCGACCTTTCTATCTTGGGTCTCATCGGTGCAGTGTAAGCGAATATACCTTCGACAGATAAAGCTCACATCTAGTAGACGTTGCTACGTTCCACCGCAGTAGAACGTACCAAACGCCATTTTTAGAACAATCACTGTATTTTTAGTGTTAACTCTGTTAGACAAAAATACGACAAATTTTGTCATGTAATTCAGTGCTCGGCGTTTGGCATATAGCCAGGAGAATAGCTGTTTTGACCTAATTTGTTTAGTCCTTATTATATATGAGGCATTTGCAGATGGGTTGGAGTATAAACACCTTATTTCTGTAGTTTGAATGTTACCCTCTGATAGTAAAACTTTGCAGTATATTGATGATCTCAAACTTTTACTTCGATTTAGATTGTTCGAAACTACCAAGAGATGGCGTTTGGGACGTTCTACTGCGGTGGAACGTAGCAACGTCTACTAGATGTGAGCATTATCTGTCGAAGGTATACTCGTTTACACTGCACTGACGAGATCCAAGATAGAAAGGTCGAAACCGGTCTGCAGACTGCAGTTAACAATATCCTGAGATAGGTGACACTTTGCATCTTTCTTGGTGGTTTTAGAACAATCACTGTATTTTTAATGCTAATTCTGTTAGACAAAAATACGACAAACTTTGTCATGTAATTCAGTGCGCGACATTTGGCATATAGCCAGGAGAATAGCTATTTTGACCTAATTTGTTTAAACCTTATTATATAAGGCATTTGCGGATGGGTTGAAGTATAAACTCCTTATTCCTGTATTATAATTTTCATAGTGATATTTGTAATGGTTTTCTTGCAGCGAAATAAGAAATTATCAATATAAAGAATCTGGTACTTTTGATATTCATAGTTCTCTTTTCTATAATTCGTTTTACTTGCTCCTGATTGGGGGTTATAAAATTATTTTACTTTCTTCAAGTAAAATGTGATTCTGATATTCCTTTATAATATTGTTATTTATTTTTGGAGAGTACAAAACACCAGAATTTAATAATAATTAGATATTATTTAGAATTCCAGTAAATAACTTCTAGTGTTAGACATACTAAACAATATTTAGTATTATATTAAAATAATGAATAGACTTCGACTGTACCAAAAAAATTATACATTTAAAATAAGGAAGTTTGTGCTAACTTTTAGTACAAATAGAGGTGAATGACGTACATATATGGAACTATTTTCATCAAATGAAAAGAAATGGAGTTTTTACCTATGAAATTCCGTTTTACCAAATTTTCAGTTTCATATTATATGTACTTTTCAAATAGACTAATAGGTCATTCACAGTGTTGCACCTGGTATATAATTAAGTATAAGTAATTGTTTTTAAACAATCAATAAATTGTTCAAAACGTTTACGTGACACAAGTTTTCTACAATGGCGATCAGCTGTATACGTAGACTTGAATGCAGTTTGTATACTTCAGTTTAGTGTTCGAAAATTGGAAGAGTTCCAATAGAGCAAATAATGAAAATGTCATAACTGAATAAATCGGAAGATACCGTAAAGGAAATCGTATAGTTTCCTGAAAGTGGACTTTATTTTTAGGAAATCAAATGTATTTTTGCAGATGTCAGTCGATTTCTATCTTAGACAGATTGTATTAACAAACAAGACCGACATAATGTGCATAATCGAAAATGATGTATAAAACACCTTTACAGCAAGTGACATTACCTGGACTATTAAATATGTGTCCTTTTTTCACCTTCATCCCCGGATGATTTTTTCTAGTAAAGAAGTAACTTTCTGTTCTTCTATTTCTATAAACACTTAGTACGGGAATCTTAACTATATTTTCCCCGATGATGCTAACGTGGTTGGCTAAATGCTCCTTCAAATGCAATATAGTGTATCGGTGTTTTATGAAAGACAAATATTGTGGAAAAATTAATATTGTGGCTTTATTCTCTAAAAAACCACTCACGGAAGAAATTAGTTAATTACTAGTTTGAATGATAATAGTCGTGATTGGCGCAAATACGCTTTTTGTGCAATATATAATTTTGAGGATTTATTCAACATTGGCTTTCTGTCTCTTTTTTTTGCTCGAAAAATAACCAGATAATAGTATTTTGACAATACCAACATTTGTGCGTCGAGTTCCATATAATATTTTTTAAGAAAAACGAGTTTACTGTATTTTTTTATATATCATTTAACGGAACAGTTAAGTTAAGAGTTCAAGAGGCGATGGGGATACTGACGGGGATACCACTTCTTGATGTCATCCTGAAAGCGGAAGCCGCAAAGGCAATGCACATGGTGGGAAACATGAATAGGAAGGTAAGGGACCTGAATAGACTCTCAAGAGAGCTAGCTGAGGAGGGACTCCTATGGATGCCCTCTGACAGTACGGGTGTCCACTTCCTGTTTGACAAGAAATATAAGGTCACCCTCACCAGTAAGTCCGACTGGATGGAGGGTCGAGCTCGATTGCCGCTCAATGGAGACATCTGGTACACGGATGGAGCCAAGAGTGGGAACAGAGCGGGTGCGGGGGTGTATAGGCGACCCGACGCGATAGGTAAAACCTCCCCCTTGGGCAAATACACTACCAGGCCGGGCTAGTTGGAATTACATATGGTGTTCTGGGGGCCGATCAAAATCGGACCCAGGAGAAGGTATGTATCTGCTCGGATAGCAGGGCACGTTGGCAGCCCTGAATTCAGTAACGACAGAGTCGAAGCTGGTCTATAATTGCTATGAAGCATTGAACCACTTGGAAGGGAAGGACCCGGTGGAACTCTTATGGATACCTGGGCATAATAGCATTAAGGGAAATCTAATTGCAGATGACCTTGGCAGACTAGGGACCAGGGAAAACCTCTATGGACCAGAACCTACAGTGGGAATAAGTCGGAATCTGATCAGAGACCGCATCAATGGCTGGGCAAGAGACCACAAGCACAATAAAAGATGGAGAGAAGTAACGGGTTGTCGAATAACCAAACTCTTCATCGAATACTCAGAGATTGAGAAATGGACCCAAGAACTCATTAAATTGAACAGGCACAAAGCCATAACCCTGGTGGGAATCATAACGGGCCACCATAGTAGCCTGAATGCATATAAGCACAAGCTGAGACTGACTGATAGCCCGGCCTGCAGATACTGTAAAGAAGATGAGAAAACCTCGAATCATCTTCTTTACACCTGCCCCTCACTGGAGGAGAAGAGGTATCTTATATTAGGGACCCCTGATCCTAGAGGAGGCGAGGCTTAAGGCGAGGGACGTGCCTAAATTGCTCCTTTTATGGGATAGCAATTTTGGATAAAGAGGGGATCGCCAAGGGACTACCCATACAATCAGTGGCTGATGAGGCCCAATCCTATAATATAATAATAATAATAATAATAATAATAATAACGGAAGAGTAGTTTCTTTAATTATCCACCCATTATGTTGAATTGGAATGTAAAACGGACATCGGCTTCAATGTACGGTTTCATGGATTTGTCGACGCATATTTTCAGTTTCTTTTCTAAAAAAGACCCTTTGTTAATTCCCAATGATAATCTCGCTGATGAACGTTTCGAAATCTTACTGTCTACCACGTTTTCCCTATATTATATTTCCCTATAATATATCTACATAAGCTTAATATAGTCATATTACTTAAACAAAAGAAATAAATAAAAGTATGAATATATTTTATCCCTTAGTTAATAATTTACCAAATAGTTTAATTTGATTTATTTTCTGAGTTATATATATGGTATAGACTTACATATACAGAATGGGAGAAAATTGGTGTTACTTTTATTATCTCTATGATATTTACGACTGTGTCGTGTGAAGAACTTATATCTTTTAAGGGAAATTTCCAAAGCAATAGCTCGAATGTTATAGCGCGCGTGGTCTCAGTTCTGTAAACATATTAATTCGTACAGGCCTCAATAATCCAGTGACTCTTTTCTATTATTTTCTAGTATTCAAGGGAATACTAGAAAATAATATAGAAAAGAGTTACTGGATTATTGAGGCGTGCTCAACGTAAACGTTTCACTAACTGTAAGATAGTTGATCAGCGTTAGTTCTTTTATAGATAATATTATATTTATGAAAAGTAAATATAAATATCCAAACCATCGTAGGGTCTAATTTGTTAGACCCTACGCAAAAATTCTTAGGAAATGTTTTGCCACACTATTGTGATTAATAAAGCATTAATGGTGGTACAATGCCACATATGGAAATAGTAATTATTATAGAAATATTTTTTGCAAAATTTAACTGTTATCATCAATAACTAGTAAATAATTGTCATTACTAACTTATCATTTTATTATATCCCGAGCCCAAAACAACGGCTTCGAAAAATGTTTAGTTACGACAAGAAAATGCCATGAATATATATTTAATTGATTTCTCCGCGAAGGTATCAGTTGCCCATTTTTTGCGATTATCAAAAACTCCAAATTATTTTATTTACCTTAATTCGAACTACCTGTGTTTTAATAGTCAGATACGCATTTATATCATAAGCCCCATGGCTACCGATAACAGTTTATTAAGATCTCCTGCCAACCTTTTTTTTGTATAAGATATGAAAAAGATATTACCTCATGTTACTTTATATGTGCAAAAAAACTGAACGTTAAGGTTTGCGTTTTATTGAATAGTCATTATTAGATGTGGCATCGTGAAGGTGAGAGTGAAGTGCGCAGTGATTTTTCTTTGTTCAATTCGATTGACGTTTTACCTTAATTAAGTCGATAATAAGTACAGTGTAAATTCATCGTGGTTGTGCATAAACTATTTCTCGGACATATTTGTGATTTGTGTGTAATGGAAACTTGTCTAGACGACTGGAATTAGGGAAGGAGTTAAATAGGTAAGTTAAGAATTTAAGTACTTTAGTTTTAATTAAAATACAAAATAGTTTTTGAAGAGAAAATTAGCAGTCAAACAGGATTATTCTTTTTCAAATCGGGCATAATATATCGATACATATATTGCGTATAAAATTTCATGGAGAATAAATATAATGACTTTCTTTGTTAATTAATAGTCATGCTTGACTTTGTGATGAGGAAAAGGTACCTTAATTTAGTTAAAATAATACCCATATATGAATAAAAATGCCAACAATCAAAACTATAAATTGTATCAGTACTATTATATTGTCTATGAAGTAATTGCATATAGATGTATAATTGTTAATTAAGTGAAAATATATGTTTCTTTCCAGGTAGGTTCCGAACGAGCTGGACACCGTTTTTTGTACAAGGTAAGATTTTTTCTTGTAATAAATAGTGTAACAGAATAAATAATAATTACATAGAAAAACTATTATAACTGTATATCGATGTACTTTTTGTCAATTACCTACAGGGTATTAATATGAAAAAATTCAGGTTATATTTAATGGGGCCACAAACGTAATATGTGGGATGTGACATTTATAAGAATTTTCGCAGCTCCAACATTAAGTTAAAACGTAAGTCAATGACTCAACGAAAAATGAATCTGTTTAAAGATATATGGATAAATATGAAATATACAAGAAAAATATAATTTATGTACATATGAATTATTAATATGTACAATCTATCTACTTCTAGTTTAGTCTGATATATTGCTACCGATTTTGTATGTATTTTTTTGTAGATCACTTAAACGATATAAAGGGCATATATATATATATATATATATATATGAGCTTAGATTATAAAAAAATTTTATTATCATAGAATAAAATCAAACGTAGTATTTTGATTAGGCAATTTATTTATTGTTGATCGCCCGAAATAGATAATAAAAACAAAGATGCTAGAAAAAGACCTCCAGGGGTCTATCGGTTTGGATAGTAGCACTTTTCAGTTTCTAAAACAATAATTTAAAATCTTTATGAACAATAATAGTACTAATTGTAGAAATAGAGAGGTCGTTGGCCACTTGGTGAAACATTTTTAACTAGTAAATGAAAGAAAACACTAGGTAAGTTTCACAAAAATTGCAAACTATATTTCTAACAATTGTTTCGGCTCTTATGTGATTCTCAAAGAGTAAAAAACTTACTAAAAAAATTTGTTTCTCTTTGAGTGAAAGTAAAAGTTGTTATTCTTTGTGAACGGCACAAAAGCCTAAATAATTGTTAGAAATATATTTTTGCAATTTTGTGAAACCTACCAAGTGTTTTATTTAATTTACTAATAATAGTAATGATAGTCCTATCTTAAAGCTAGAATATTTTTAAAATATTTATTAAATAGTGAGTTGTCTATGAAGTACCAGTATTTTACGTTCGAAGCTGAGGATGATTTTCAAACAATTGTTTTTACAAATATATTTTTTCTACAAATGGACCAAGTTTCGCATTCAAGCGAAATATAGAGAAGATATAGTATATTGCTAATTGTATTTATTATATATTATATATTTATATATATACGCTGTATATATAATCTAAAAAATAAACTAATAGTGAAGAAAAATAGTAAATATATGAAATACTTTCAAAAATGCCTTTCGAAGGGCATTCAACCAACGGCTTAAATCAAGGAGCTTAAACCAAAACGTCTTATTGATTTTCAAGGAAGAAAATGACTTAAATAAAAAATGTGTAGTGACTTTTTAGTAATATTGCACACGACTTACTTCGCGTAGGTAACATATACATTGTTTTTATTTTTCTGTTTACAGAAATAAAGTAAAAAATTATTTTAATTGCAATTAATTGCTTATTTTAGATAAGATCGTAGGTTACTAAATAAAACGTTCTATTATGTTCCTTATTAAGTTTGTTATTTTTTACCATTAGATGTAAGACTTCTATATTTAAAAACGAAACTTGGTATATGATAAAAAACTAAAATACAAAAATAAAATTACTTAAATACTAAAATAAATTTCCACTAATAGCAATACGAGTTTAAATACTAGATAAAAAAGTTACATAAATTGAATGGGTAGTTTTAGAAACTAATTAATCATAACAGTTTATAAAAAATAAAATATAATAAACCAAAAACATACACTGAATTCATGATATTCAAAATCGTTTAAGCTCAAAATTTTATAGTATCTTTTAGACTACTGCGGCAGATTTATTTATTGCATTACGTTTATGACAAGTAAATGCTGATTATCGGTATTGCAAAATAAATTCGGCTTTCTTAAACACATAAAATTTTTAATACACTGGCAAACTCTGATCAATTCAAACATTTTAGATAGGACAGAAACAAATATTAATTTTGAAATAAATGTATTGGTAATTATTTAACACATTAAGTAGTGGTGCCTACATGCATTTGTTTATGCGACAGAAATGCGTCCCTATGATATAATATTTAGATCGATAAATCAAAATTTACCACGTACCAAAATCCGTTCAAATATATTTTTTCAGTTTTTGGTTTATCTATGGCTATCTGGTTGAAAAGCACTAAATGAAATTAAGTACTTTTACCAAAAAACTTATTTTACTATATTTTCATTTTCTAAAATATATTGCATAGATACTAGAAATACTTGCGATACTGTGTACTAAAAAAATGACTGGCAATATCTACTTACTACGTAAGCAAACAAACTACATTACCACAAGACAATTTTAAATGCATTATATAGGTCTGGTATTCTACATATCTGATATAGAATTTCAGATGCTTATTTTAATTGAATTGTATAGCTACCAGAATTTCCTGTTTGAACCCATATTAGGCTCGAGCCAGTGTAACGAAAACGCTACACGTCATAACGTATCTTTTGAAATTCGCATTAGATATAGGTACCTATTCCTTATAAATAAATGAATAATTATTAAATTTACAATAGATATCTATAGGTGAATAGTAAAACCAAATAGTATTAAATATCATATTTTAAACGTAAATTTATATTTTCTGTTTTCAAATAAACAATATATATATATATATATATATATATATATATATATATATATATATATATATATATATATATATATATATATATATATATATATATTAAACATCACATAAATTAGACAATCCTCTAAATTCAAAAGCGAAGTTATCTAAGTGGAGGATACACGTTGAAAAAACGCGGACAACACTCATTCCCACTAACATTGCTGGTGTCGACGCTTGGAAGCAAACCAAAATTAGGATAGAATAATTAGTCGCATTTGTCACATAATGCACTTTAACTAACTCGGCTACTGTGATAGCTGTATAAATTTCAATACCATATAAAAACAAAATTTTCTAATTATGGTAAGCTATTATTTTATTTATTCGAAATTTAAATATATTTCTGATAAATTAAATGTGCTTAAATAAGAAATATATTACTGATTAAGTTTGAGATAGTTTTAATGTAAAATGCATTACATTAACTGCAATTTAATATATTTACATTGAACAAATGAACGTCAGTCAAGATGAAGAAACACGTACATACTCTAATAAGAAATAAACTGTTCTCCTTGTATACTTACATTAGCATCAGCTTATGATGGAATAAAAGGAGAAGGATAAGCAAATTTAGTCTATAATCTAGCGAATAATTAAAAATTGTAAATAAAATTAGAATTAGAAAAAAACATAATATTTTGAATAAATTTTGTGAATTGTTGAGAATATCATTGGTATATGATCCGAAAAAGTAACTAGTCAATAGTCAGCGTTTATTCTCAACATATATACAAGTTTACATTGTCGAGTATCATAAAAATAACATGACACCTACCCAGACAACGGTCCTTTCCCATAAAAGTTGCTTTAAATTTTTTAATATATTTATAACGTCGGTGGATTTAAAGTTTTAATGTTCTCTCGTCTTCACATGACTGATGGTACACGGGTACAAGTGCATAATCCACTGGGATAATATTTGCATCTGTGCGGGATTAAATTATGTACACGTTACTGATCCTTTTATATCGCCTCTTCACTGGGATTAATTATACGGCGCTATCAGTCCTGCCGTGACTGCATTAGCCAAAGAATTTCCTATCTAGATTAGCAAACTGCAGGCTAACAATTAGGAATCAAGTTTATCTTGCGGTGTGTACATAACCGTTTAGAATTTTATTGTATATAGAGTGGAGCACCGCAAACGGGACAAGCATTGATATTAATGTAATATTTTGGACACACAATTCATAAAATGAATGTGGCTACATTTATTTTGGATCTGAAATTATTATACCTATAATATCACGATTATATAACGGTATTCTTGCATGACATTCTACGTAAGAGAATTGTGCTATTTAACTTATAGGGACGTATCACCGTGGTTCCAAAGTGCGAATTTTTGGACAACATTTCATAACTTCCAAATATTTAGAAAAAATTAGTTTTAGATCACTGTTGTGTATGTATTGTTAATGCTGAATCGAATAAAATACGTCCCAGGTCTGTTCGTCTAACCATTTTAGAGATGTTACCATTTCTGCGAATAACATACAAAATATATAAAACACAATATCGCGATGGAACATCGAATCGCTTCAAACTTCTCTGAAACATATTGCACTAAACGGTTAAAATTGCAGTTGTTCAATAATAATAATTCCGTCAGTTTAATATGTTTTACTTGCACTATTTCTAAATGATGTCTAAAACGCGAAACATTTTTAAACTTTAAAGCAATGAATTGATCTCCTCCTAGCCTTAAATTGAATTAAATAAATAATGAAAATAAATATGTAAACAAAAGCCATTATTACAGATGCCTCATTCAACTTGTTTCCTATTATCGTATTTACGAAATTAAATTAGATTAAATTAGAGTCGCGCGGTTCTAAAGAGTCCTAATCAAGTAATTCACTTTTGAATTAATATTAGGAAATTGCAATTGGTTTAATTTACCCAATTTTATTTTCTATAACTTTTATTGTTATGTATATACAGAAAAATATTTTCATGATGTTTCAGCAAAAATCTGGCCGAAACTTCACGATTTTCATTAATTATGGGCATTTTCGAGATTATTATCAAATTAATATATATGATACTATGATTCATGCCTTTAGTTTGTCACTTTTCTTTAGGTATATGTGCTTAGTTAACCCATACTATACAATATTTCACAAAAATACTAGTATCTTGAAATCGGTTAGCCATACACCAACTGGAACACCTGTCATTCGATTCAGTGTTAACGAATAGATATAGAAGAGTGATCTGATGTCACGATATATATATATATATATATATATATATATATATATATATATATATATATATATATATATATATATATATATATATATATATATATATCACTACTTAATCCTTACTGGTAATTATCAATATGACGTGCAGAATATTACCTTTGACGTATTTTCTTGCATGCCGGCTCTCAGTAGAGACTTTATGGCGTATAGCTTCATGCGCAAACTTGCTTTTAATAGGTAGATGGTCATAGAACTATTCTATATCTATTTTGTGTTCTTGAATAAATGTGTTTTCGTCGATATTGCTTCGTGTATAGATTTATTTAATGATATATTGCAGGAATTTACAAAAAAAAATAAAAATATAACAAGGGTAATACAATGTAAAAAATAGATACTTACATAAAATTAAACATTAGATCACAAAACGTAAAAAATATAAATGTTTTAGCTACAATTTTGCGATGAAATATGCACATAGAAATCAATATGTCTATATCAACATATATACTTACTGCTGGATGAATGATTTCTTATTCACAATAAAACAAACAATTTCAAATTTTAGATATCCCAAATTTTTACAAATGAAACATTAATCTAAATATCAAGTAATAGTAACATTTTTTCAACATGTATGAGGAACAAAAATCAGTTCAACATCAGAGTAACTTTTTTAAAAGTGATTTTTCTTCATAAATTATGTATGTGTAATATTTTATGTAGAATAGACACGCGCAAGTTTTATTTGTCTGCTAAAAGTTAACGAACAAAGTAAAATTAGAAATAAATAATTTAATGATAAAAAAATAATACAGTTATATAGCTGAAAGTATCAGCATAGCTAGGCATTGCTAGATTTAAAGATTTATTATATCTGGCTGCTCGGGATTCTTTCATTATTGAGTTTTCTCACTATTCATTAACGGCTTTTGTTTTTGTTCTGGAAAGTCGGAATCCACGATTTCGTCATATTGTATGATACATTAATGGCGGCTTGCAATTTCTTTTCCTTGCATTCCATATCCTAGATAAATAGATCATCTACATAAATCCTGGTCCAAATTTCTGGACCTATATTTATAGCTATGTCATTTAGAGCAAATAGAGTGACTATCGTGTCGATCCTTGCGGCATTCCTTTCTCCTGTATCATTGAGCCTCCTGTATGATTGAAACAACTTGTCTCTAGCTCGTACTTTAAATCGTCTTTTCTTTAAAAAGCTCTATATAGATTTAGGTAGGTTGCCCCTAATTCCCTAATTGTGAAAAGCGTTCAATACTCTATTTCAGTACTATCCATTTCTTATCCATTTATGTTTTAATAGTTATTATTCAATCTGAATAACTGATGTAGTATGATACTTGAAAACATCTACCTGAAAATTGTATCCATCTACACCTGGAGTCATTTAGACATTTTCCTCAACACCAATGTTATTTTTAATGTTATAGTGTAGAGATTTTTTTTTGAGGAAATCGGAAGATAGTGTAAGATACGCAATTAATTTTCTTTACCTAAAATTATTTGTTCTTGGTTTCGTGACCGTAATGTTCCTGGGAAATTAAGTATGTCGGATTAAATAATTAAGTAACTAATGCTTATTCCTCTACAAATAATGAGCGGAAGCATATTATTTTCAGATATCGGATTAACAAACCTTTTAGCAATAAACACAAGTATATCTTCATGAAACATTTAGTATTGCCTCTTAATAGAAGAGTAAACAATATTCCGAAAGTGGTTTTTGTTTTAGCAGATAGAAAAGGAATTATAATTTATCGTGGTCTTAAAAACTGAAGTTTCATAATTCAGAAGTCATTAATGATCTTAAATCTGCACCGTCTAAATCGCTGTGTAAAATTTAACATCAAATTTGTACTAAGCGGGGTATACATAGGAAGATATTAATTTGGTGTAAAGTGAACATCACAAGGCCGCAGTAAGATTTGATTAAGGGCTGATAAGAATTCTCATATTAATAGCTAATGAATCACATAAAATGTTGTTCATCCAAAATGAAACTGTCTTGTTGAAGGGAATGAAATAAGCACCTCAAATGGGATAATTATTATATTTTCTTTACTTAACAAACGAATAAGTACAATAATATGAGTAAATAAATACAAATTGTAAATGAAATAAGCTATATTGCCCGCAAACTTAGACCCTTAAATTAGTTGAATTATATATAGGTAGTACCCGCACAAAACTTCCGTCCGTATTATCCTGAAAATATTTAAATATGTATGAACTCTTATTACGTCAACCAGTAACTTCTTATTTTGTGCATACAGAAGTTTTGGTTACATTTTTTAATTTCTACAAAGCTATTGATAAAAGTATAAAATATTTTATTCTTATTATTACATATATTCTCAAATTTACGAAGAACTTCTATACCTCTAATTATAGTTAACCCATTTGTTATATTTCTAACCACGACGAATATTTTAATTCACCTGCATATGCATATTTTGATAATCATGCTATCCTCGTCAGGAGAATATAAAAATACAAAGCGAGTATTTGTAGTAGTTACATACATATACTATACGAAAAACAAATACGTAGACGAATATGAGTATATAAAAACAAACCGTAAACAAAATAGCCTTTATAGCCTGCAGACTTAGGCCCTTAAATTACTTGAATCATATAGTACTCATACTATTCTCTTTTCTAGTAATATTTCGAGAATGTAGTAACATGAGAATATACATACAGAAATATACACTATTATACTATTTGCTTAGATGATGTTACAATAATAAGATGTTACTCCGTCGCATATAATATGTATATCGGAGTTATTATCCAACGGAATATCTAACCTCTTTTTTGATAACATTTCTCTAATCAAATTTTCAACGCCACATGAGTGTAAGATTCAGGCGGGCGTGTTTGAATTCCCAGTGATATGTTTTATCCGTCTCTCAATCAGGTTTTATTCAAAAAGTTTTCATATATTTTTCCACATAAAACATATGTTCTGAATATACTTTTCTCATCTCTCACGTTTTCTTTGTAAAGTGGAAATAAATATAACAGTATTAGGGTCTGGTATCGCGAAAATCAATATTTTCGCGATACCGCACAATTATAAGAAATATCGCGAAACAAGAATTTATCAAGTTTTTTTTTAGTTTTTGGTCCACTGACTTGGGAAAATTGTTCTTAGTTAAAACAATGCATTGGTTAGTTAGCTTATTTATTCAGCTTTAATTTGATTTTTTTTTATTTTTTCTACGTCAATTTTTCGCTGAGATATCTAATTTTAAATGAAGAAGGTGTTCTTGTCCTCTGATTCAGTATATCAGAGGGTGGTATTAAAAACTTAAATAAGAGTCTATAACGGATTATCATGACTTTTAGAGACATTTTTTTTTTCATCCTTCACATTAATTTGAAAAAACTAAAAAGTGTTTTACGGTGTTTTAGAAAATCTACAGCTTATTTACGAATTTTTATAAAACGACTAATGTTGAGCGTAATTTTTATAGCTCAATGTACTGACAATGACTCTTGAAATTTACAAATTGATCCATCATACTGTTTTCCTATTCCACATGATCAAAATTTTGAATAGAATTAAAAAAACGCGTTTGTTGCGTCTAAACATTCTGTATTTATTATAAAATTGAAAAAAAGGATTTTTTTACTTTTCTCGCAATTTGTTGGACAAGATGTTGGACATTTGAGGAATAAGCCGTAGATTTTCTAAAAAACCGTAAAACGTCATTTTTTTCAGTTTTTCAAATTAATGTGAAGGATGAAAAAATAATTCCCTAAAAGTCATGGTAGGTCCTTGTAGGGTGTTATTTATGTTTCTAAAACCGTCCTTTGATTTACTGTACGATTATTAGTTGCTCATATATCGATGGTTAAAGACAAGAGGATCCTTTTTCATTTACAGTCAGATATCTCAGCGAAAAGTCGACGTAGAGAGAATAAAAAAAAAATCAAATTAAAGTTGAATAAACTAACTATCCAATGTATTGATTTAACTAAGAAAAATTTTCCCAAGTCAGTGGACCAAAAATTAAAAAGAACAAATTTAGAAAATTTTTGTCTCGCGCTATTTCTAATGATTGTGCGATAACTTTAGCTTATAAAAATTTTTTGTCAAACTATCTCTAAACTAAAAACTTAAAGCTTCAATATTCTTTGGTTTTTTAATCTCCATACGACCATTTTTCACTGAGATATAGCGTTTCAAAAATAAATAAAAAATGTTTGTTCCCTTAATTTTTTCCAGTAATGTATTATGAAATAAAGATTTAGCTAAGCACAGTTAATGAATTAAAATCATTAGAACAAAGTATATAACTATTAATACTATTATAATATTTATTAATAATATACCGTATAATCTTATATGATAATGATCTTATATGATAACATGTGCTAACATAAGAAGAGACTTTATTACAAAATTTTTAAATCTCTCTGTAATAATTTGAAAATGAATGGAAACTACCAAAATGGAGACCAACTAATATAGTGATAGAAGAATTTGAATTGGAAGTATTCGACTTAGTAATAGAAAACTCCAGTAGGAGTGTCCGATAACTGTCTACATTACATCAGATTTTGTATTCAAGCTTATGCAAAATTATTAAGAGACAAATACTACCCCTATAAATACGCATGCCATCAACACTTGGAAGCTGGTGACTCACAAAAACGAATCCAATTTTGCGAGTAGTTTCTTACGAGAGCCCAGGAAACATAATGCCCAGGAATTAAAAAAATATATTTTATAGAGCGATGAAGCTAATTTTGTTGATTGATGAAGTTATAATTACACAGCCCCACAAAAAAGTACCGTACTTTTTTGTGGGGCTACCAAAAAAGCGGTACCAAAACCGGTAAATCCGAGTACCCTATTCCTATTTGTATTTTGATGCACTGAATATGAATCTGAAGTTAGATTTGACCTATCTCATCCGAATTTTTTCTTAATCTCAGAAAATATGGCTGATGAAACACGTGACATGAAATCAACGAAATATTTTGGACATTTCTAGGAATTATGTTTTCATGGGTTCTTGAGGTCTTTAAATTCATAACGAAATTGAGGTAAGACTTTCAACATACATTATCGATCCAATATGGCGGATCAATTTTTCAACAATACTTTAGATATGTATCAAATTTGGTATCTGGGAGTTCTTCAGGGCACTAATGATGAATCTGAAGGACGTTTAGATATCTGAGATACAAGAAGATTTATTCATGTTTTTTATAATTGAAAACTCTTTTTTCTTGAAACGATCTATGCGGTGGTTTTATTTTCAAGTTCACTGCTGATACAATCTACCTCTTCAGCATCCATTAACCAACATTGTCCAACAGACGCTGACCATTATATTTACATCCCATCTTCCTTGATAACTTGCTCCTCATTATAGTCTCTTAAATTACTGGAGAAATCATTCAGATGAGAACATAAAAAAACTTTATGTTCATCAAGCATCTCAAATTACAAAAGCGTTTATCAAAGGACTCTCTTTACAGAAATTTTATGAATTCTTGAAACAAGTTTTATAGCAATAATAAGCTTCAACAATAAACTCAAAAACCTGTATTATATACCAAGTTACTATTTCATATTTTGAGAATTAGACATTAGATCCAGCTCAGTTTGATCTGCTGCGTAGTTTCAGTGACTCTTCATTTCTTTAAAAATACTAAGTTTGGTAGAGGTCACAAAATTGATTAAGAAACTTGTCGATGGTATTGGATCAGCCCAATTGAATTTTTAATTTCAGATTCATTTATCAGTGATCTGAAAAATACTGAAATACCAAATTTTGTAGATGTCCGGAAATTTTTTAACATTTGTCTGTGATATCGAAACCGGCATGTTCACTTTTGATTTTCAGATTCGTTATCGGTGATCTAAAGAAATTCCAGATACCAAGTTTTATACAAGACTTTTCTAAAGTTTTGTTGAAAAATTCGTCCGCAATATTTGGTCCGTCATTTTGAAATTTTACTCATGTAAAAGTGAAAAATGAAATTCATTAATCTGTGATCTCAAAAGCCCATAAAGGCCAAGTTCCGGGAAATTCCCAACCGATTTCATTGATTTCGTGTCACGTGTTTGATCACTCGTGTTCTTTTGAGGTTAGGAAAAAATTCTCTGTCGTTCAACGACAACGAACGATTCGTGTTCAACGCATCAAAATACATGAGAATGTAGATGTATATGAATATTGTGGTGTTCCGTACATAGCATTTTTTTATGGGTCTGTATTATTACCACTAATTGTAAGTTACTAAAAGTCAGTATCAGTATAAGGAAACACATTTTCAGAATTCTTGGAAGTTCAATGTAGTGCTTGGTTTAATAAACAATCGGATTGTCGTCCTCTGCTTCCTTGATGTTAAACTGAATGTCTATACTTATTTAAATATTCTTCATCAACTTGAAAAGAAATTTCTTATCGAGGAGAAGACATTCTTTCGGTACGTTAGAATGAAAATTGTACGTATTAAGAATTTGGTTTAGGTAAATTACCCATACCCATTTCCGAGTTATTTCAATCTTTCATGTGTCTACCTTAATACCCGTACATATTTAAAGGTAGCTCCGCAGCTCTGACGCTATCAACTTGTTTAATTATTTACAGTGTCTTTTGAGCTGGTTTATTGTCACCGGCGCTATTTTACAGCAAGTACTCGAGCTTGTAAAATAAATTACATTCCCTTTGAATTTTCGCCCTAAACTATTTCAGTTTAAACTATTAAGGAACAAGGTTTATTTACAAGTTACACCACCTTTTATATTTACAGCAGAGGTGGTATTTTGATTATATAAACGTTACGTTGTTTTTTATTTTTAATTTAATTGTTTAACACTTACCTTACACTCTATATACACATCTTCTACATCGTGATTTTTACAGTTATAATTTTTCGTTATGTTAGAGTACGAATGTAATGTAACAGGATTATTGTTATTCTTTATGGAGTTAAATTGGATGCTTTTAAATGTTTCCATTAGCGCGTATTTCTTATCCACGTCATTCCTTATCGACCCTTTAGTTTTTTATGCTTATTGTTTAAGAAATTAAATACTTATTTTGTGACTATTTTTGTTTATTTTGTCATTTCATCATCTCAGAATCAACCTCAGTTCTCTGAATATT
This sequence comes from Rosalia funebris, assembly GCA_037954035.1. Lineage (NCBI taxonomy): Eukaryota > Metazoa > Arthropoda > Insecta > Coleoptera > Cerambycidae > Rosalia > Rosalia funebris. The sequence continues at coordinate 7,306,750 of JAZFAV010000010.1, read as the reverse complement.
TATGTACTTTTTCTATATTTACCAATACGGTTGCAAGATAATAATTGCTGATTTCTTCTACATGAGGAGATAGTTACCCTTATTATATCCATCTAAATTATCATAAGAGAGTTTTCAATTGTTACGTATTCTAACTTTTGTTTTAATCTCAGAAGGGGGCTGTACTTTTTATATATTCTAGAGATACTATAATTAGAGGTAGCGTTTTTTGTAGTTCAGTGTCAGAAATGTGAAAATTTATATCGTATTCATTTTCATAGTGAATTATTATAAAGTGAATGAACCATGCAATAATGATTTTACTCTTAAATGTATATAAATTATATATAAATGTTGTGAACACAAACATTTGAAACAATTTTGTTTTAAATTATGTTGGTTTTCGTAAATTATTTATGTAAATTTTCAATATATTTGTTAATTGTATCGTGGTTCATCATCATAATGACAATAATTGGTCGTACGAATGAGAGATAGAAGATAAAATATAATGTAAGAAGAATTCCCGCCTGGTTAAGTTTATCGTCAGATTCAAAAAACTTAAGGCGTTTGTTATAATTTTCGGGAAATAATTCTTGAGTCTTCTGTATTTTGCATCGGCTCAAGTTGTGACCTGTGACACTCGTACCCATTTTCTTTCAAAATATTCCCCACTGTTCGCTAATGTACATAACATTTTCCAAAATTCACGTGGTAGCACAAGGTTCACTTCCACAAATGTACACAAGTGCCAGTTCTCATTCCAACATGTCCTCGAGTAAAGTTTATCAAATATGTGAATGACTCTTAATACCGTCCTTGGTGTGAATATTGACCAATTTTCAGTTGAGAAGGTAATCAAATCTTCATCTAATTCTTCATCAGTCTAATATAAATATCCAGTTAATTATATGGGTCTTTTCTTATGTTGTATATATCGACATGTTTTGATTAAAACTTAATAATGTTTTATTTTCTTCTGATATGAGAGTAAGAAAGCTAGAATAAGCTAGAATAAGAATTCAAATCATAGTGAAAGCGGACTGAGTAGTCGGCAGATTTGAAAGAAGGCATAGACATACACTTTGAATTGTGGGCGTGGACATGCATCTTCACCTGCAGGTGTGTTTATGACCTGTGTCTTACGTTAAATCTTCCTATTTTAATCATACCCTTCTATGTGTGTAACAGAGAGGAAATGCAAACGTTGTAATATCAAATAAAGCAATCTCCGTATTAAGATGATAAAACGATATCGAAAGTTTAATAACTACGGATATGTTATTTCTCTGTCTAACTGCCTTGCTCAAGAGTTTATTCTTTCATTTCATATTGAAACAAATCATAGAATACTTAGATTCTTCAGCTGTGATAAAGTTAACATTTTCTTTGTGGTAGAAGTTGAAATATTTACACGGTATGATTCTTAGAATTTAGTGATATATTTTTTATGATCTATTTTGTAAAGTTAGATTTATAATAATTTTAATATAACACTTTCTAATTAATTGAATGAAATTCTTACGCCACTGGTAGCATACATAAATCCATTCTAATACGTCTATTTAAAATAAGAAATCGCAAAGAAAACACCAAGTAAAAAATTGTGGCGAGAGCATAATCTATATGTTGTACATTGCAAACATGTAGTTAATAATACACTGCCGTATCGTAGTAATAAATGACAGTTAATAATTTTAAACCGAGAGGTACATCCCCTGAACAGTTTAATGAAAAATGTTTTCGACGTGGTGTTTTTACCGTTACCCGAGCTCTCACCCTTTTCTTCTTTGATTAAATCCTTCTAACGAACTGTGTTACAAAGATTTATTACGTATAATCAATTACTATATTATTTGCAAACCTAGTATCCTGTGTGTGAGTGACATTTTGTAAGAAAAGGGTACAGGTTTGTGTTTGTGAAATGATTAATTTCCATATTGTTAGGTTCCTTGATATATTTTCTACTAGTATTTTTTTTGGAGATTGCCTCAGTATGACCAAAAGTTAAAATTAATTAACCAGTTAAAGTTGATCCAGCTTCCTCAATTTATTAAATAACAATAGTTACATACAGAGCTTAGGACTTGTTTCTCTAAATTAATATGTTTTTGAAAGTGTATTCTTTTATTTTTATAGTAATGTCAGAAATAACACATTATGGTGATAAAAATGAATACTTATGCCTACCAGCGCTACGTCGGCAGACATAAGTATAATTTCTGGATGTATATATATCTAGAAATATATAAAAATTTTATATCGTATTTATCATACATTTGCGTCTTCTGGAGTATCTCAAGACTTTTTTGACCATTATTTTTTTTTCATTTATTAACGATTTGTCTGTAATGCTTATGTCGCATCATCTTTTTACTGATGACTTAAAATTATTTTTAAATATATTCTGCTGAGATGATCATTTGGATTGTAAGAACTCAAAAAAAGCCATCGACTGTCATTGTGACCACTAATATTCGCTTGGTACAGTTTTAATACTTTCTGAAAATATTAAATATATTGGCGTGTACTTTGAAGATAAGCTATCATTCTCTGGGTATATTAACCATGTGGCTCTTAATGTATATAAAACCTTTAGTTTTGTGATTCGTGTGAAACACGACATCGTTTAATAACCCAGCTTTCTTAAAATCTTACCTTAATATTTTACGTTAGTTCGTTGGAAATTAGAATATTGTTATTAATTATTAGAATATTTAGCCAGTCACTATTGATTCTCTATAAAAATATACTTGAGCTCTAAATAAAACAGTGTAACTACTTTTTTTGGTAATACACTTTTCAAGAACAGCTATAATTAAATAATAAATATATATTAGGAAAATAAGCAATATTAAGTTAGTTAAATGCTCGTATATGTGATTTGAGTTCTCGTACCTTTACAGCAGCACTTCGTTTCTGTAAAAGCTTTACACTTATTACTGAATAAAAATGATAGCAAAAGACTATAAATATAGATGATCGATTGATTACGATCTTTAATCAATCTGACGGCTACACACCATGTCTGACAAATTTCATAATCAAAACAAAATCAATACACTCTTAGAAGGCTTCCCCTTCAGTAAAGAAAATAAGACATTGCAGATTTATTGAGTATAGTGAGGTTCAGAAAAAATAAAGTATTCGCTATACAAATAAATTGTTAGCAGAAATCAGATTATGAATAGAATACATATATTTCTACATTTTTATTATTGACCGCTTAAAATCAATTAACTTTTCTTTAGCGTCACCTTGTCGACGTAATATGTGGCGAAGTCGCCAGTGACACTATTATAGTTTATCACAAAGTTTAAAAGTAATTTTTTTTCTATTACAAGAAACACGCGTAACGAATAGTTTACCTCAGATAATCAAATTGGACATAATATTCGAATCGAATAGTAGTAAGGTACAAACGAAAAACATTTCTAATCCTTATTGCGTCTTCTGATGTAAGATGTAATAGAAAGATTTTTATACAAACACTTTAGAACCTAATTTGAAAATTAGATTACTTGATTATCGCTTATCTAATATGGAAATATAGTAGATTATTGCGCTGCATTAAATCACTCTATTAAGTCTCATGAATAATCGATTGTTAAAGTTTTAGTGCCTGAACTTGAACCTCTCTAAGTATATAACAATTGCTATAATACGCTGTCCCTAACAATGTTGGCCTAATTGTATTTTATATTGCCACCGCGTCCACTGGAGAAGTTCCTTCGTAACGGGGGCATCAACCACCAAAACTTTAATATATCTAAATTATTCGGATCAAATTACTGTTTATTAATGTTTCTCTGTGGGACTCCTTTAAGGACAATGTAGGTACGATGTAAATTTGTATATATAATTGTATATGTATTTCATATATATTCAATAGAAATACAGTAATACGTTGACAAAAAGACAATAATTGACAAAAATACCATAAAAAATACTTTGTGAAATAAGCAATTTTGTAAGATAGTGAATCAATATTTCTCGCAATAATAACCAATAATCCTAGTTAGTAGCATTACTCTCCGAGGCAATTAATTGTTAGCAAATAATAAAGTACTAGACAAATACTTAAATAAAGTCTATTACTCTTATAACAATATACCTAAATACACTCGTCACTGACACCTTCGCCATTTCAAAAAAATATTTATAAAAATTAATGGTAAATACAATAATTTCTCTACACACTGAGTTTTGTTTATACATTTTTTAAATATCTTTTATTTTTAGTATTTTTTTATAAAAAGAATGAAGACAAATTAAAGATCGCACACTCACAAAAGGTAAAAACTACGAATGTTTTTCACATAAAAATGGTGAAAAATAAAAATAATTTCATAATTTAGGTTATTTTCAAGCTATGTAAAATTTTATACCAATGTTTTCCATCGAGTATGAATTGTTCCTTATTTTACCGATAAAAGAAAATTAATTTTTTGATATTTGGTAATGCATCTCTTGAAAAAAGCGTCGTTAAATTGACTTATAATAAAAGTAAATAATAAAATCAAATAATAATATAATGTGAATAAAATATATTATATTGAAAAAATAAAACTAAGCGAGAGAAGACATAATATTGAGAAAATTTCCTTGCATTCAATATATTTTAAGAAATGGCGGAGGTGTCAGTGATGACAATATTTAGACAGGTGTAATAGACTTTAAATATGTGTCTACTGCATTCTTGCTGACAAGTGTAACATGTAAACGAAAAATTTAACATTGCATCTTTTAATTATAAATTAAAGATTTTTCAAAACCTAATTTTAAAATTGCGTTATTTGACTGTAGTTTATCTAATTTGAAAAAATAGTAGAAGTTGTTACATTGTATTAGAATACTGTATCAAGTTTCCTGGATAATCCACTGTTGAAGTTTTAGTGTCTCAACTTGAGTCGCTCTAAGTACATAACAATTGCTAATACACTGCACCTAACAATGTTGGGCTAAGGGTATAGGAAATTCCTTCGTAAAGGGGACATGTCCATCAAGACTTAATTAAGTTTAAATTATCTGGATCGAATTACTGTTTATTGATGTTTCTCTGTGGGTCTTCTTTAAGAAAAATATAGATACGATGTAAAACTCGATGTGAATGAAATGATGTAATTTAATCTGATAAAGATAAAATACAAGTACGTTATTAGCGACAGTTTTGAAATAAGGAAAATAAGTTTCCATTTTAAATATGATTATTTTCTCGGGTATAATTGTTATTACAATAATGTCCGAGAAATGTTTAGATTATTTTATTTAACATTATTTCACGTAGTATGAAAACAAATATTCCATTAAAACAATTGTATGAAATTATATGAATTTATTTTGGATTTTTTATTCTATAAATGTTCCCATATTATAAAAATAATTTCCCCTTTCTAATAATCACATGAATGTTAATTTGTGAAATTAATTTAACGACGCTTTTTTGAGCAGAATGCGTTAACAATTGTTAAAAAAAGAATCTATTTTATCGGTAAAATATACCGTACATATTCGATGGGAAAGGGTGGTGTAAATTTTTACTGGGCATGCAAATATTTTTTATAAATAATGTAAATTATAAAATATTTTTTATGTTTTACTATTTTTATATGAAAAACAAATTGAAAACAATTGTTTTCGTCTTTAAATACATTGTGAGTGCATCTTTAATTTGTCTGTATTTTGATTATTAGAAATACTAAAAATAAATTGATGAAAGATATTTAAAAAAAAATCAAACATTGAAAATAAATAATTAATATATTTGGTTAATTTTCATTTAGTATTTTATAAATGGCGGTGGCGCCAGTGATGAGAGTATTTAGCATATTTCGGTAATAGACTGTATTTAAATACTTCTCTACCACATTTTTATTGACACAGACTTTGATATCAACAAAACACCAAAACACTATATACTACACTCGACGCGCGTAAGTTTCGACAACAAAGTTGGCATCATCTGGAGATGATTAAAAAACTAAACTTATGCTAACATTTTTATTGCCAATATCCAATTGCCGCGAGGAGAATAAAAATAGTAATTAGGGTTATACATTAAATATAGATAGAAGTATTTGTTGTTTCATAAAATTGCTTATTTCACTAAATAATTTAGTTTATTTATTGTCTTTTGTTTTGGTCAATTATTGTCTTTTTATTATCATGTTATTATATTTGGGTGAAATAACCAAATTAGTAAGGTTCTGTTCTTCTTGTAGTTTCACGTCTTTTAGCACTACCCTAATTTTAAAGACAAATAAGAAATAAAACATTATAAGTTATCATTTACATTGTTAAAGTATTTAGTGAAGCATATATTAAGTTTAATATTAACGATAAATCATATAAAGTTGAACAATGCATGGGTATCTGTATAAAACAATTGTTTTATAAATTTAGAAAAAATCTCCTTTATTGCTATAATTGCAAATATTGAAATAAACGCCACAATTCAACTCTTGGGTTCAACTCTCCAGAACTATCATATCACATCCTCTTCTCATACTAAATGTCAATTTATTTCCTTCAAAGATGCAGAGATAACTAAAATATTTTGGCCAATGGTGTATGTAGTGGAAAGTATTGAAAGCAACAATCCTGATTTTTTTTAAATAAATATTAATTTTCTTTCTTTAAAATTAGTCAACAAAAACATTAATTTTGATTGATAAGAGGGACGTATTCTTAACTTAGATGGTTTTAATTAATTTTTATTTTATAATATTTGAAAATACCTAACGACTCATGTTTTTTATATACCCTCGCATTTTTCATCGACTACTATAAACCAAGAACAGCCCCCGAAAACTTTAAAGGTATATTGGATATTTTTTAAATAAGTTTACATTGATATACGATCTCTTCGAATCGTCGGTCAAATTTTTTTTCAAGGAACATTATAGTAAGACAGTTGTACTCTATAATTTCAACTTAGGGATGTACATGTACACGTATAATTCTGGGTAGAGTAGATCTCCAGAAGTTTATTATTTAAAAACTATATTAATCCTACTTTAATGTACATTTCATAGAATTTCTGGTTGTTAAAAGCTGTGCAAAAACAATGACAAAATAATAATAGTGAATTATTTAACAGCAACACAGTAACAAAATGTCGACAGTGAAATAAGTATTTAAATATCCCTAGTAGTTTTCAATTAAAATTGTATATTGTAATTATATATATTTTCTATATTTAAAAATATTTGCTTTTTGTTTTCATTTCAAAATTTTAACAAAATAACATTTATCAATAAGAAAAAATTATGAATATTTTTTGTGTGCTCTATTTTTGTGTTTTTATGCGAAAACTATACGCCACTGGTTGCAGACGAGCTCAATGACCTTCCTTTAATAAATATATCTGTTTTGCTTTAACATAAAGATTTTCTTGCGGTATTTCGTTTTCTATTTTTCGTGGTTGTAGGCACTAATAAAGTTGATCCTATGGAACTTTTATTCATATTATTTTCGTAAACTTATACTCATATTTTTCTTTTGTATTATTATATTATTGTTATATAAGAATCCTACCCTATTGTCTTTTTGAACTTTTGGAAGAAAATAATTTCACGTTACAATTATTTAATTATCCTGTAATATACGTAGATGAAACAGTATCTTTAAACTCATTATGATCACCCTTTAATTAAATCCTGCCGTGCCTTATCTCAAATTGTAACTGAATTATAACCAGGTTCATGACGAATTACAGAAATTGAAGAGAAAAACAATTCTTGGAAACGTTTTACCACTTTAACGTTAACGAAGTTTTAATACGAAAAACACTTAATAATATTTCAGTAAATTTTCATCGACATCAACGATAGATGTTATTCAGTTTTCAACCAATTTAAGTAAAAATTTGTACAATAAAATGAAGTGATTTTTATAAAGTTATTTAAATGAAAAGTGATAAAAAATGTGTATCAATACTGTTATGTAAATGAATATTGTATTATTATTACGTAAATAGTTTTCATCTTTTTCTTACATAGAGAAATTAAATATTTCAGAAGTAGTTTTGTTCGTATTGATATATCTATTATTTTTATTCATTAATATTACTTTCTTATGTTACTTAGTATTATTCGAAACATTGAACTCTCCCGCATCTCGTGTACTTTTTTCCTTTCCCTGCTCGTTATTTACGACATGCTGACTTGATATAGAGTTAATAAAAACAAAAGAATTTAATCTAGAAATTGTGTCAGTGGAAAGTACGTAATTTACTGTAATGTAGGAATTATGTTCTGTTCTCTCAACACGGTTCGGTTTTTTTCGGTCTAATGAACCGGCTGGTTTCCAAGCCGTCTGCGTAACTTCATCTTTGAACGCGGAAGACAATACAGTGCTGTTTTAAGTGGGTCAATTCATTAGCTTTTCTTGCACATCCGTATGTATTTAATGCAAGTTGGAAAGTACTTTAGATGGGATTCATATCTGGCTACTTTATTTAATTAATGGTGGTTATTCTGAAAAGAATCTCTATTATTGTTTTGAACTGATTTAGTGAACGAATAAATGTGCCGGTGTTCTAATTTAAGTGCTCTGTAATAAATTAAAAAACTCTATTGTGTAAAAAATTCTTTCAATGATTTATGTCCTTAATGACTCGGCGGAAGATATACAACGGCCTTGCAATGGGTATACATTAGCGCAAGTGTATTTTCCTATCTTTATGTATCCAAAATATTCAATTAATAAAACTTTTGAGGTTTTAGTATTTGACAATTGTTAATTTTAATAATGTATCCACAGATTATCCTAATGTGAAAATTAATTTTATAAATTGCGCTGTTTATTAAATTTATAGAACTAACGTTTTTTAATTCGTTTTGTTTTTTTATTGTAAATTAAATCTTAATGTTGTGTCATAACTTAGGGGAAAATTGAGGCCTGGGCCATACTTCAGTATATAGTCACTAAAATCCAAAATATATACCGCAAAAATTATTTGAAATCTATTATATGAGGAGCTGACGAACAAAACGGTATAATTACATGAAATTATATTTACAGGAGGAGCAAAAGACGGAGTGATATACGTACAGTGTGCTTTTTGTGTGGTTTTTTTATTTACCCATATAGAGTTTGTGATTTTATTTGACATATGTTAAATCCATATTTCTATCTAATAAAACGGAAGATATGTACTTAAATTTCAAATATATAATTATGTAGTTTTGTTTGAAATCTGTGAAATTATTACGTTTTCATTGCCACTAGGATGCAATTAAGCCATTTTAATTGCAAAAACTATAAAAAAGACAATGAGTTTTTTCTGAAAAAAAAAAAAACAATGAGTCACTTCTCTCAAAATAAAATATCACCAGTGTTTTCATTATATACTGAGCTCAATGTCTATTTCCTCACAATCGCAACCTCCATCGTGTCCAAATTCTTGACATCCTCCTTCATCATCCTCCCTCTCATTCTCATTGCTTTCCTATAGAATCCTTAAACTTAATTCTCGATACTGTTCCCAGTTGTTTCCAAAATAACTCAATAACTCAACGAATAAGAAATTAATCGAGGAAGCCGTTACTCTGTGGTAGTTCATAATTTACAACGGAAATGAGTAAAACAACCACTAAGTTTTATACCACTATATTTTCACAGAAACGTGACTGCAATTTCAACAAATTTTATGTCATTTTCAAAGGATGATTCAACTAAGAATAATATACAAACATTCTGTTTCTATAATATATACTATCTAAATACAGAGACTAAGTGTTATGACAATAAACAGGTAGGTTTACAAATTTAGAACTAGGTACCTTGATCACAATAGATCCTTCAGGTTACAAAAACTGATTCTACTTTTGCTAATCATATCTTAGAAAGTGGACATAATTTCCCAGATATAAATAAAATGAAAATCCTACACTATTCCAGCAAAGGTTTAAAACTTAATTGGTTAGAAGCAATAGAAATCTATAAATGATAATTTTAGCTCGTTAAATGATTAAATAGATATACTATATTCTCCTCTTTCTACTGTTACCCAAATTAATTAACCCCCTGTATAATAGTTCTTAATAAATTACAAATTACTAGAAATGCCCACAGTTTGATTTGTCGGGATTGCACCATTTATAAAACACGTTTTCTTGTAAACCTTAACTACCTGTTTATTGTCATAACACTTAATCTCTGTATTTGGATAGTATATATTATAGGAACAGAATGTTTTTATTTTATTCTTAGTTGAATAGTCGTTCGAAAATGACATAAAACTTGTTGAAAATGCAGTCACGTTTCTGTGAAAATATAGTGGTATAAAACTTAAACTTAATAGTTGTTTTACTCATTTCCGTTGTGATTTAACGATTAAACAATCGACAACCAAGAAGTCAAACAGCTGATTTCCATTGATTATACTCTTTAACTTCTTATTTTCTACTAATCTTATTTTCTACTAGTACAATCTTATTTTCTACTAGTAAAAACAAAAGCTAGTGTAGCCTCATTAAAAGCAGTATTGAAAGTGCAAAAAAATGAATGTCAGTTATTTCCTTTTGATTGACATCTTAGAAACTTGTATGAAAATTATTCCATTTTGAATAAAAATGTGCTCCCTTATTCAAAACTGTTTAAACTTTATTGTAATTGTATATTTTTGATCGAAATCACGAACTTTGGACTCGATTTTAGCACAGTTGTAGGTAGTTTTGCTTGGAAATGAGTTGAGATTTGTATTTAGTGGGTCAAAAACATCCGGATTAAAAAAATGTATTTTGACCAGAAGCGTAAACATACCGTTTTGTTCGCCAGCTCCTAGTATTTCAGTAATAATAATAGAATTTTAACAATTTACTATATACAGATTGAGCTATTAAAAAGCAGGGCACCTCTCTAAAATTATTATTTGTTGACCGATTTAGAATTAGATCTAAAATTTTTTGGCTAAAAAGTTTTCCTCCTCGAAGTTTTAAAATCTAAAATAGTTTGCATTTTTTTTTTTCATCTCTAGTCTGATTCAATATTTTGTATTTCTTATGTTTCTACTTTTTAAAATACTTTAAAATTGGTGTGACCAAAATTTAAAGAAAGAATATTAGGTTTTTATAGAACTATAACATAATTAAAATATATTATTTCGAATAGTCATTATATAAATCAAAATTTTGTAAATAATATGTTTACAATGCTCTTCTAGACCATTCAACTGTATTGTAATTGTAATTTTTTTCAACCAAAAGTTATTGCTAATATTAGCAACCTTTGATTTCTCTAGACATGCTTTAATTAGATTAGATTATTGTAATGCAGTATCTTGATTTTTATCTAACAGAAAAAGTGTAGTCTATTTATTGAATATCAATTTATCATTTTCTCAATATGGTTTTTAATAAGATTTAAAACAAACACCAGATGCACATCGTAACGACGAAAACAAAATCCATCGTATATATAGTCCAGTCCATAATTTAAGATAAAATTTTGCTATTCATCTAAGAGGAATTGTGGGTTAAAGCTCTTCATAATTATAATATTTCTTAAGATATCTTTTTATGGTCTATCGTGGATGGTCTATTTAGATTTTTTCAATTTTAAACCGCTTATCGGATTATCAGTTACCTAATTTCGAATTCGTTCATTATTTGGTTTTTATTTTTATAAATTAATTGTTATTAATTCTTCTTTAAAATGTGTTTAGATATAGATCCATACTGATTAAATTAAATAAATAATTTTGTTTACTAAACCAACGATAGTTTTGAAAATGGAAATAATTGCAAAGCTTGCTAATAAAAATATTTCTCCTTAATATGTAGCTGTAACTAATTAAACCATGTTTAAGGAAATTAAATATCGACTATATTACGAATAATTGTGGATTATAAATTACAATTCAACTGATAATGATCGAAGAGAGTATTGTAAAAATGTTACAAAATTCCGATTTACTTGACGAATATTCGAAGTATTTTGATAAAATAAAATAAAATTTAATTATGTTGTATTAGTAGGAACTAATATTTTTTGTTAACTTTCGTTCGCACCCATTGAGAAGCATTGCTTCGGAAGATTCGAGATAAAAAATAACTAACACTTATTTTGGATTTTTGGCCTCGAAGAAAAATTCAAAGTACCTCCTGACATTGTAAATTTCATTCCGAAATTTGACACCATAATAGAATTATTGAATTGAATTATGTATAAACAGAATCGTTTAAATCAGCTAACAACAAAGGAATTTAGAGAAGTGCCCTAATTTTAAATGGGACACCCCATATGTGTTTACTGGACTAATTGTCTGTAATACTACTGTAATGATGTATAACATAATGTCCGTAGCGTAGAATTTGCAGGATAAAGGCATTTTACAGTGAAGTATATAATATGTTATAAAACTATAAACAGAATAAAGGATAAATATTAACAATGAGTTTGGAGGAAATTTTCGAAAAGTGATCATTGGTGGATTATAAAAGTAATAAATAAAAAAAGAACTTACAACCAATGTAAATAAATTAGCATGAAACATACATTAACATCTTGCAGACATTGGAGCAATGGTGAAATTAATTACAACAATATTTTACACAAAGTAAGAGTAAACGTCTAGAAATAAATCATTTTCAGGTTGGTTGTAAATTTCTTTCCGAAAGTTCTGTATTTCCTTTTCCCCATATTCGATCCTTTTGGTATGCATAGGCATGCAAAATTTACATTCGTCTGTGAAAAGAATATTTTTACAGAACTTAGTATCATTATATTCATTATTTCATGCATATTTCAGGATTTTTCTCTGATTTCCTTTAAAAATGTCGGGTTCATTCTTAGTGTATTGTTTCTATATTTATTTATTTCCTAAGATACTGTACTTCTCTCAATAATCCAATTCCACTTACTGAGTGTACTTTTTTATGTTTCGTCCAAATTCCCTGTTATCACATTCTTAAAGTTTTCTCCGAGTACATTTCTTAGGTTTTCTTTGCACTGTAGAGCAGTTAATTTTTATTATTCATTTAAAGATTTGATAAAGATGAGAACCGTAATATTTGGATATAAGTTGCTTGCTACACAAAATTATTGTTTTCTGGAATGGACTTATTGTCTATAATACGTGCATATGTATATTGACAGTACTGTAACAAAATATCATTAAAACAGCTGATATCAATGAATTAAGAACAATAAAACTATATATCAACTGTAAAACTATATGTACACCTACTCCTAATATATATGATATTATTAAAATAAAGATGGTAATACTAATCGAATAATCAATAAATGTTGTTTTAGATTTTTATTAAAATTTGGCATTATACTCGTATATTTATTAAACTCGGAAGGGAGAGAATTATATTCTTTAGAAACCTAATAAATAAAACTTCTAGTTTATAGGGCAGAGGCGTAGCTTGTAATTTCTAACATATATGAATATCGTGGTTTAAATTTGGATTTATGTGTATGTAACGTATTATTTAATTTTTACATAAATATTCAGCATTATCTTTTAATTTAATTTCATTCATTACATTTATCATTTCGCGTGATAAATGTAATGAATGTAATTTTCGAGTACTTTCAAGATCGAAATAACATTTATTATGGATTACTCACTAATTCGACATTCATATTTTCTTATCATACGCAAACCGAAAACAACTGTTTTTAATTCTTTATGAGTGTACCATATCTGCATTAGTAAGAGCAGGTTTATATATGCTATCACAGTAAGATAATTTTGAAAAAATTAAAAAACTACATACACAAAATATTGCATGTTGAAATTGAAAAGAATAGTAAATGTCATTAGATCTCCAGAAGAATAACAGTGATTAATTTTTAAGGGGAGACTAGCCGTTTTGGAGGACATTTTTTTTAAACTTTTTAAAATAAACTATATTTAATTCTGAATCGGTTGGTAGTCGATTCTAGAATTTTATACTAATCCGAGCACTGGAAGTAGGTAAAATATTTTTTTAAAGTTTGCGAATTGATACCGCTTTACACTCTGAACACCTTCCACCTCACCACCACCTTACGTGGTTTACAAAACTTTTTAGGGAATGTAAAAGTAAGAGATTTTGTACAATCCTTCCCAAAATTCATTTCTAGAGTGCCTCAATATTTTCTGAGAGAGCTACAGAGAACTAAAATGTGACGAAAGCATTGCGTCATCGAGTTTTTTCACGAAGTCGGCTGTCCTGAAAAGTTGCGCATTTGGCCATTCAATGTATCTTTTCTCAACATCTGTAAAAAATAGCATGGTAATTTTTTTGTGGTAATGCTACAAGCTGTACTTCTAAATTAACGAAGGGGACTTAAAGAAAAGTCAATAAATAGTTGCTAGAAAAAAAATTCGTTTGAAGAAAAGTAAACATTTTTTATTTCACAGTTTTTAAATTACTACTTTTCAACTGCTGCTTTTCAACAAACGAAAATTTCGAAATTCTGGCTCGTCTGTTTCTTCCTTATTTATCTAGGAATCATTCAGAAAGATAATGATAATATTAGGTTAGTAGTTTTCTAGAAAAGGTATATTATATATGAAAAACAAGACTATTTTCCTCCTAATTTTGTTTCTCTACTGCAACTTAAAAGATAAACATGTTGTAATAAAATTGATATAAAATTAAAGACGAAACAATTTGAAGAAATTGAAGAGAAAGTGGCGGAAATACTTCCGTCGCCCGGCTAGTTTCGAAAACGACTAGTCTCCCCTTTAATGTGAGCTTATTATACCGTTGTGCAAATAAAGTTGATTATCTCTAATGCTTTAAAATAAAGAAAAATATTTCGTTTATAATTGTAGTTTAATATACTAAATGGACTTATCGTATCGTCCACAACACGTACACATACTGACAGAACTATATTTGTTATCTATGCCATAATATGGAAATTGCAATACGTTTGTTTTGATAATATGGATTGTCCTCGTTATATTCTGTAAATTAATGTCGAAATATACATTGATAAATAAATATACATTAATTAGCATCATTGTACTAAAGGGAATACAATATACTCTTCCATGTCTCTAATGCTTTGATATGATATACATTATTTCGTTTGCAATTTTAGTATAATATAAACTGTACTTTATACATAAACTGTATAACTGTATAAACTGTACTGTACTATATGTTCTTTGATGAAATATTCGTTTTGTTCTAAAACACTAATTAAAATCTAATTTTATCCACAAGGCGCCAATTATTACATGAATTAAACTGGTGGTAAACTAAATATTAACTTCTTTACCTAAATAATTCAAACCGCACGAGATAACTAATCACCGCAAATTCTGTTTTATTATAAAATGTTCTGAAAATCCACAGCGACAATACAAAGCTCGGTTCTTGGAGCTTTTGCGGTTTGCTTCTCATAGAGTTTCTGGTCGTTTCCACTCTACGATTCAAGTACTTTTGTACCAAATGAACTAGTGTAAAAGCATTATACATATATATGAAATTGATGTGGTTACGCGAGAGAATAATGTAGAGAGCGGTCTCTGTTTCATTTCACTGATTACGGTGTCTACATTGTTGAGCTGTGTCATAATAACGAAATGCAATTTTAAAGAAATATTGGGCGATCTGAGTTTGAAGTTATGGACTGGACTAAATATACGATGGATTTTGTTTTCGTCGGTACGATGTACATCTGGTGTTTGTTTTAAATTACCCTATTCTTCACATCAATCGGTGCCATAAAATTCCTTTATATCGTTCGATATACGAGTTTTCAGCTGATAGTGGAGCTGTCGTTCGTAAATTATCGTTTACAAAGATAGGATATTCTTAAAAACAATAGTTGGAAAAGACAAAGAGAGACGTGTACATTGTATTTGCTATTTATTTTTTTACAAGTACTGATGATATGATAAATATTTTTTTGACCCACAGTGGCATCGACTTCAATGGCTACTATCCACACCCCCCACCAATCACTTTCTTCTAGCAGAATTATTTCCTTATATAAGCAATAATAAAGTTCGCAGCAACTATTAACAATAATGAATTACAATCCACACTTTCAGGTATCATATATTGAGTAATGTTATGTTTTTTGAAAAAATCAATTTTCCTCAAATATATTAACGTCTTTTCTAAGTTTTGCGATGATTTAACCAGACATAGACCGAGCTGGTCAGAAATCCTCAGAGTACGCTGTGGTAGTTGTCATATCTTGGGCAGTCTAGCAATATGTCTTACTGTTAGAATTCCATTGCATTCTGTACATATATGTAGGCTGCAACAACACATGCTTTCCTTCTTCTATATAAGTTCGTTTCTCATTTAGGCTTGTTTTCTTTTAATCTGCAGCTCGAATTTTTCCACTCGTTTTGCCATGCATCAGTAACCTTTTGTTTTAGGTATGCTTTCATATCTTCTGTCATTTACATTGCCAATTGCTGCCTGCATTGCCTCGTTGTCCACTACTTTATTTTCATGAATACCAACGTGGCGTCCAGGCAAACATAATTGTCTTCCTTGGTGTTCTTGACCAATGACAAAGTGCGAGACTGGATTGTGCCATAAGTTCTCTTGTAAATACATGTCCTGTAAAGCATTTAACGAGTCTGTGCAGTTGATTTTGTGATTCACTTCACCCATTTCTATGTACATTAAATCTTGCCATAGCTCTGTGGTATAGTTGGTTTTTCGATAGTGTCCAGGTATATGTGTTAAATTCGTTCGAAAAGACACATCCAACACCGTGTTCTAGTTTGGGAACCATTCGTATATATCCTATAATATTCATTGAATTGTAACACATAAATCTGCAAAGAGTTATTGGTTACTAGTATCGCCTTTTTTGTGCAGTGTGCCTTTCATCATTATTTTAGATGGCAGTAGGGTCCATGGTATATCACAATATCTGATATTAAGAGAACTCATCAATTCATGAAGTCTTATGTTTGTCGGAGACATGATATAGTAGCATACAGAATTGCCAATTTAGCCTATATATAAATTTATATATATGTATATATATATATATATATATATATATATATATATATATATATATATATATATATATATATATATATATATATGCACTGGAGAGGACCCAATAGGTAATTTTACGCCACTGATTCTTTTATAGGATATACTAAACCCAAAAAGTACAGAGATCCTCATGACAACAAATGCGAAATATGTACTCTTCAGCAAATATGTAACTAGTCAGCAAATATACCAAGAAATTACTCCAATATCTGAAAACAGGTATTAAACATACTTAATTTTTTTTTGTTCAGTAATATAGCGTATTGGTAAAAATATTTAAATGCTAGATTAATTGTTTAATCTGACCTTCACTGAGTTTAAAATTTGACGAACGGAATTTTTCCCGAAGAACGCTTTATTTCAAATTCGGTATGATTCACAATCAGTAGATATATGAGATACAGTATATGAACATACGTACACGTTTTTCTAGCATTTCACTACTAATTTAATTGGTGAAGTTATATTATATTTTCAGTTATTAAACAGCATGTAAAAAATAAATAAACAAATTTGCCTTCTAAAACAAATTATACTGCGATGTTAACTTTTAGAAAATATATTAGTACCTACTGTTTAAGATAAAAACTACTTAGAAAATACGAATCCGAATTTAGTAAGTAGCTCAGTCAATATAAAAGAATAAGTACAAGTTCCCTCCATTTTAAAAATATGTGTAAGAGTCTTAGAAAGTAATATATTCCTATTTCACTTTCTCTCTAATTTTTGTAAAATAAATGTTAGAAAATCTTGTATAATAATCTACTTGAGAGTGCACTACATGATATTAAAAGGGTTTGCTATGTCCCTATTAGATACGTTATGTAGAAATACATAACAAAAAAATGAGGTGTTACTAAATTCAGAGTTACAAATCCCTGAATAAATCAACGAATAATATTAATGTTATTAATTTGAGAACATAAAGAATTGCATTGATTTGAATTATAATAATGGCTTGAACATATTATAAGCCTCTTAATAAAAATATCTCTCCCACCTCTCCTCCCTGTCCCACTCTCCCGCTCCTTCATCCCGTCTTTCTGCCTCTTTATAAAAGACACGTAGACAATTGGACATGTTTTAAAACGTTTCCAGATGTATTAAGATGAAAATGAACCAAATGAGGTGATAGTGAACATATTAATATTTAAAAATTCTATTAACTGTTCTGTACATCTAACTTGAACAATATTTATTTCATATATCAACTGTTAGGTGCTTCCTAATTCTAAACGAATCGTCTAGTTCTGTATTTCAAATTTTAAGTTTTATGTCACTGAGTGGAAAATAAAAAGTTGTTAACCCAGATATGGCATTAGTTTTGCCTACGTAATTTAAATTATGATTGAAGACATTAAAGTATTATTAAAGGATAAATATATCAGAGACAAGGTGTTTGATTTGTGAAAGAATGTTGTTCCAAATCATACCAAACAATATCATGCACAATATAATGAAATTTTAAAACGCACAATTTTACACAATTATTTGTACTTGCAACGAAATATTTAATTTAATATCCACTTATAATTAATTATGTACTCTAAATCGTAATAATAGTAATTATCTCCTCTATATATTATTTTCATTGTTATAAATACCGATCCGATAGGACTTGAACCTTGAACCTTCCCTCCGATCCGATAGGACTTGAACCTTGACGAAGTTCTAGTGCAAACTAGAACGGGTGGGTCGGCTTGCGCGTTTTAATGATTTAAGGAGCCGTACCATAGGTTTAACCATAGTGGGGGGGTCCTTATTGAAAAACCAGACTAAGACAAGTCCCTGAAGGAGGGCAGCAGCTCTTTCAGTAGTCATAGTGGCAGAAACCGTGGGGGTTGGTATGGTGCTATGACACACACGACTGCGATGTGGAAGGCAAGAGGAAACCACCACATTATAATCCTCAGAACAGCTAGCAGAAAGCTTATCCTAAATTAATGATGGCGTCTCCTGGGACAAAAAACTCTGGAGGTAAAATAGTCCTCCGTTCGGATCTCCGGGTGAGGACTGTTCCGGGAGACGTGATCGAGTGCAATAATAATAAGAAGTGTAGCATTTCACGAGTCGGAGCGTGGAATGTCAGAAGCATGAGACAGGCAGGGAAGCTAGAAAATCAGAAGATAGAAATGGATAGGTTAGGATTAGATATAGTAGGTATAAGTGAGATGCGCTGGCCAGAAGTAGGAGATTTTTGGAGCGGTGACTATAGGGTAATACACACAGGATCGGTAAATGGAAACGCGGGAGTAGGGATCGTTATGCGGAAGAACGCAGGACAGTGTGTAGATAGCTACCTACAATACAGCGAGAGAGTAATGATGGTTAGGTTAGATTCGAAGCCAGTGGAAACAGTAATAGTGCAAGTATACATGCCTACTTCTAGCCACAGCGAGGAAGAGTTAGAAGCCGTTTATTCGGACATAGAGCAGGTAATAGGATTTGTGAAGGGTCATGAAAATTTAATAATAGTAGGAGATTTTAACGCAGTCGTAGGTAAGGGGAAAGAAGGAGAATTTGTAGGGCCTTATGGATTAGGAAACAGAAACGAGAGAGGTAGCAGACTGATAGAATTCTGTGAGAAGCACAAGATGGTAGTCGCGAACACATTGTTCAAGAATCACGTTAGAAGGCGGTACACATGGAAAATGCCAGGAGGGATAGACAGGTATCAGATAGACTACATTCTGGTTAGGAAGAGATTTAGAAATCAAGTAAAAGACTGTAAGAGTTATCCAGGAGCAGATGTAGACAGCGATCACAACTTGGTAGTCATGAAAGCTAGATTAAAGTTCAAAAATCTGAAAACCCGGAAGGATAAGAAACGTATAAATGTAGACATATTGAGGGATCAGAATATGAAAGATAAGTTCCAGGAGAAAACAGATCAATTAATAAATAAAACGAGTAAGGACGAAATCAAGAACGCAGAAACTGGGGAAACTATTCGAGTGGGAGGGTATCAAGAATAGTCTAGCTTCCGCGGCTACGGACGTTTTAGGACACGATAAAAGGAACGCTAGGAAGCCCTGGATAACGGACGAAACCTTAATTAAACTTAATGCAAAAGAGACGAGGCTACAAAAACAGACGAGACGAAGAAGGACTGAAAACGTATAAGGAAATAAAGTGGGAAATCATTAGAAAATGTAGAAAAGCGAAAGAACAATGGATAGAGGAGAAATGCAAAGAAGTAGAAGATAAGTTGCAAGTTGGTAAGACCGATGAGGCTTACAAAATAATTAAGAGGAACTTCAGGGATGTAGGAACAATAAGTAGAAATGTTAGGAGTCAATCGGGGGACATACTGATAGGAAGAGAGGAGAAAGCGGATAGATGGAAGCAGTACTTAGGAAATTTATACGAGGGTCAGGAATTAGGAGAGATATTAGAGGAAGAATCTAGCATCGATAGGGAAGATGTAGGAAAACCTATATTGAGAGAGGAATTTGAAATAGCACTAAGGGGGCTAAAGAATAATAAAGCGCCGGGTGTAGATAAAATACAGGCGGAAATTTTGAAATGTGCGGGACAGAAAGTAGTAAATAGGATGTTTGAACTGGTAAAATACATATACGAAACGGGCGAGATGCCGGAGGATTATAAGAGGAACATTATCATTACTATACCGAAAAAGAGAGGAGCCGACAAATGCGAGAACTTTAGAACGATTAGCCTAACTTCTCATGTGTCAAAAATCTTAACTAGAATAGTGCAGAAGAGGATGGAAAATAGAGCGGACGAAATACTAGGAGAAGACCAATTCGGGTTTAGGCGAAATAGGGGAACTCGCGAAGCTATTCTGGCGCTAAGAGTAATGTTAGAGAAAACAATAGAAAAAGGAAAGAACGCTTATATAGGATTTGTAGATTTAGAAAAAGCTTTTGATAATGTAAAATGGGAAAAAATGTTCGAGATACTAAAGAGCGCGGGAATGAAGTATAGAGATAGGAGAGTAGTACACAATCTATACATAGAGCAAACTGCTGTTATAGAAGTAGAAGGGGAAGAAAGGGAAGTAGGTATTAGGAAAGGAGTAAGACAAGGATGTACGCTATCACCACTAATTTTTAATCTGTACATCGAAGAGGCGATTAATGTGGTAAAAGATAGAGTGGATTTCGGGATTAAATGAATAAAAACAAAACTAAATTTTAGTGTGCATAGGGCGCGAGAGCAGAGCAAAAACGAAAGTACAAATTAATAATGAAAGATTGGAGGAAGTTAAAGACTTCACTTATTTAGGAAGTAAAATAAATTGGGATGGAAGAAGCGATAAAGATATAAAACAAAGAATAGCGCAGGGTCGAGTAGCTTTTAACAAAAAGAAAGCACTTTTATGCTCGGGGGTAATAAACTTAGAAACAAGGAAGAGATTTTTGAAAACATATGTATGGAGCACGGCCCTTTACGGCTGCGAAACCTGGACGGTAGGGGAAGCAAGTAGGAAGAAATTAGAAGCTTTTGAGATGTGGTGTTACCGAAGAATGATGAAAATACCATGGACTGATAGGGTTAGAAACGAAGAAGTATTGGAGAAAGTTGGCGAGAAAAGGAGTATGTGGAAAAACTTAAAGAAGAGAAGAGATAGAATGGTAGGCCACTTGCTGAGACATGGGGGAATAGTCCGCGATATTTTGGACGCAGAAATAGGAGTGAAGAAAGGCAGAGGTAGGCCTAGATTAGACTACTGCTCGCAAATAGTAAGGGATGTAGGTTGTAGCACAATTAGCGAAATGCGTAGGTTAGCACAAGATAGGAGAAGCTGGAGGTTAGCGTCCAACCAGTCTTAGGACTGATGACCTAATGATGATGATGATGTTATAAATAATTTCATTATTATATAAAACAAACTTTAATATACTTATATTAAGCCCAGGTGTTGTTTAGTGTACTTATACTTAGCTAAGTAGCAAAAATAGTTTATCTAATTTGGGTCTATAAGTAACACAAAATTCAATGTTAAAATGCAATTTTTACTATATTGTCATGAACGCCTCGAACGATCCCGAACGCCGGGAATATTCGAAGCGTTCGTGACACTTGGTGTCAGAAGTGGGATAGAACGTGGTAGAAAGTTCTGGAACACTTGGTTTAGTTGGAGCAGAAATCCTAAGTGTGACATATCACTGAACTCGTCTCATCGTGACTAGGTCGAGAATCGACGTATCAAGAAGGTCAAAGAACATTCTCGAACTTTCCATAGCAGTCAATAAAACCCACGAGTGTGACATATCACTGAACTCGTCTACCAAATGCAACTAAAAGCAGTCGACTTTAAGGGGCGCAAGTTGGCTGCTTTCTCCCACCAAGCCCCACTGACAATCGTCATCAGCAAAGCCAATAGCTGTGGATCACTGCTCCTCGAAGGCACCATCAACGGCCACAGTGCGAAGATGCTTGTGGATACTGGAGCATCAAGAACTTTTATTCGGCCTTCTAAGGCGGTTGCATGGCGAATAAAACCTTTGAGAAAGAAGCTGTTGTTGAAAACATCGACAGGCGAAACCACAGAAATCCAAGGAGAATGTGACGTGGAGTTGCAATTAGGGGATATATGCATTGTACATCGGGCCCTGATAGCACCCATAACTAATGATGCCATTCTTGGACTGGATTTCATGGAAGAACACAAACAACATCAAGCTGGACCTAGGATCAAGTACAATGCGCATCGGAAGCCAGGAGATAGTAATGACTAACTCCAGGAGCGACATCACCACAAGCAGGGTAGTGGTGGTCAAAGATGAACTGTTACCAGCTCATGCTGAAAGTGTGCTCCATGTGGAAGTAACTGACGTTGATGGAGGACTGGTGGGAGTGGTGGAGCCTAATAACCCGGACTTGACAGAAAAAGCCATTTTAACTGGACGGACACTTGTGAAGACGGGGAAGACAAAATGTAACGAATTTACTAGAAAGTTCTTTATTTCTCGAACACTTATTTACAACTCAACTATTCACAAGACAAACTAACTAACTAACTTACTTTCTACTTTAACTTTATAAACTAATTTTCGCACTGTATATCACTTTCGCACTGTATATCGCTCACTATCGCGGTCCAAATTCAACTAACTGCTGGCCGGACGACAATTCTTATATAGGCAGTGGAACGTTTCTCCAGACGTTTCTAGACAAAGAACTTTGGCGAACTTTCTAGTATAGAACACGCTGGAAGTTAATATTGCACGCTCTCAAGGTTTCGAATATTCCCGGCTTTCGGGATCGTTCGAGGCGTTCGTGACACTGGGGGCAGTGTCACTGAAACTCCTATTACTGATCGTCCCGATCAGTAGATCGCCCTCGGAATGGTGACAAGTGGTCGATGTGAACAACTTTCATTTTAGCACGTGGTCCTTTCTGGACTTGGTAAACTAGGTCATTTATTCTGGTCACAATCTTGTCCCACAACCCTCCCAGGATTTCTGCAACTTCGGACATCGGCCCTTTTTGCGAGACAGATTGTATAACCAGACTAGGTCGCCTTCTTGAAAACCTTCAGTATTCATCCTTCGGTCATACCTTATCTTCATTCGGTCGCTTTAAAATCTGGTTTTTTCTCGCACGGCCTTATGAGCCTCCTGGAGATGTTTCTCCAGGGACTGAAGATAGTTATCATTTGCCACGCATTGATGACACACTAGATAGCCTATCTGGAGCGAAGTGGTTTTCGACGCTGGATTTGAATAGTGGGTATTGGCAAGTGGAGCTGCATCCGAATGACAAGGAAAAAACCGCTTTCACTACCGGAAAAGGACTCTGGAATTTCAACGTAATGCTGTTTGGTCTGTGTAATGCCCCCGCCATCTTCGAGCGACTGATGGACACTGTGTTGCGAGGATTAAACTGGAAGATCTGCTTGGTTTACCTCGACTTTCGAATATTCCCGGCGTTCGGGATCATTCGTGGCGTTCGTGACAATACTCTCCGGAATTTTTAATAATGTTCCAAAACGTTGAAAAATAACCTTGTAGATTATCTTTTAACTAGTATCAGTGTTTCTATACCTCGTATTTGATATTGCAATTAATGATTATGTTAATCTAGTTTAATTGATTGTTCGATTAAATTAGTAGTAAAACTAATGCCATTTAACAATTTTTTAGATTTTAAGCCAATATCTGGCAATACTTGAATGTCGTTCTATGCTGTAAATGGATAGTTGCTTTAATATTTTCTAAAACGGTTCTTAACCAACCAACATTGCATGTTATATAATAATGAAGGTAACAATATAATCATATCGAAAATTAGATTCAGTGTGTACCTATAAGTTTGTCAACATGATTATACGTCAGATCGTCTCTTACCCTCGCACCCAATATCAGATTTAACCACTACATACCTAATTGCAAATCTGCTCTAAGGGCAAAAGAGAGTTGCGGTCTTATTGTTGTTAATCTAGAATTCGGCTTGCCGAGATTATAAGTTCGCGGCAAGTATTAACTGCTATCTAAAAGTGAAAGTTTGAGACACAGCCAAGATAATAAATATAGAACTTCATGAATAAGTTACTAAAATGAAATCATAATCCTCACATCTTTGAACTCCAAGAGTTGCGTTTACTGAAAGGATTAATCATTCTTAATTTAAATTTAGAATATACTCAGAAATGAAAGCAGAGGAGATTGCCTCGTTGATTACACCTTTATAGTTTATTTCTGAATATTCATTACAAAGCTCATTAATTTTTTAGCCATTTTATTTTTAGAAATAATCTCAGTTACTTCCGGGCAAAACAGTTTACAAAACAAGTCACGTATTTAAGTTTCCAGGGAAGATAGAAGGTGTTTAAATTATCTTTCTGGACTTTTATCCAAAATAATTTAAGGATATTATGTCTTCGGTGTTATCCGAAGGTGGCTCATTATTAAACATTTATACCATTCCTCTTAAGGGATTTATGAAGGTATTAAAACTGTACCATCACGAGAATAATCATACATTAGTGGTTGCTTTTTTTAAGGTATACGAGCAAACTTTAGATTTATCCATGTTTGTTGATAATTTGTTTTCTGAGCACCACGATGCAACAAGGTCGATGAGTTTTTGCAATCTCAAGTGATCATCTAAGTAGGTTATATTTAAAAACAATTTTAAATCATCTGCAAAAGAGAAGATGATGCGACATAAGCGTTAAAATATATCCGTCAATAAATAATATAAAGAATAATTATCCCAACTTTGAACCTTGAGGTACTCCAGACGATGCTGCGAAGGTCTCGAATTTAAAGCCATTATGTGACACAAATAATGTACGTTTGGATAAATACGATTTTACTGAGCGAAAGAAATTACTACTAAATTCATATAATTCAAATTTTGTAATTGATATATTATGATTCACCTTGTCAAAGGCCTTCGAAATATCAGTATACACCACATACATTTGACCTTTGTTATATATGTGATTTGCAATAATTATCTGGGTAAATTTTGCTAAATTTGTAACTGTGGAGCGTTTTGCTACGAACCCGTGTTAGTTAGGAGATAACAACGATTGAATATCAAGGTAAATGTGGGTGCATAATGACATTTCGAAAACCTTTACAAGATTAGATAAAATTATAATTGGGCGATATTTTTTATATCAGATGGATTGCGATTTTTTAATATAGGGCAGACCCTTGCTACTTTCCAAACCTGAGGAAACGTATGGGTAGAGAGCATAAAATTAAATAAAATAATAAATGGCTCTACCAAAGTCCTTGAGCAATCTTTGACAGTAAAACTTGGGATCTGATCGTCCCCACAGATCATTTTGTTTTTAAGTTTTGACAATGCTTGACGAATATCTGTTTCAGTAAATTATACGATATTGATACAGGTTGAGTTATTGCCAGAACTTGTGTTTGTTGCCTGCACATCATCAGTGAAAAATGCACTGGAAAAATATTTAGCGAATCCATTTACTATTTTCCTTGGAGCATCAATTATTAGAGATGTGTATTATTTCAATATTTGGGAAGGAAGCTGTTCCCCATAATTCAATCTCATATGTCCAGATGGGCTTAATTCTGATCGTATATAATAGGACTTGATTGAAATTTAAGATCTTCAATTCATTCTCCATGATAGTTGTCTTAACCAAGTTTTTTTTTGTATATGTGTTGAGTATAGAAATAACAAATATCATAATCAAAATAAATATAAACATAATAGTATGTAAGCTAACATAAATAAATTTAACTATATATTTAATATACTTTAATTTTGTAATTTTATGTAAATATATAAATTTCCCTTCTTAGGTACTATTTCTTAATTAAATTAATCAAGAAATTCTAATTGAAATTATATTACTCAATGTTTTTTATCTCTCTCAGGTTATTTGTACGGCTTTTTAGGCGGTAAATATAGCTCATTTTCAATGCTACACTCGTACATTTTCAATGCGATGAAATCTATTTACTTTTGTCGTCTAATTCGATATTACGCTTTATTGAGAAATACATAATTAAGAAGTTATATTTAATTCCCCGTTTCGTACTCTTCCGAGCATTTCTTGATAAATACCGCACTTTAAATTTACGTCTAAATCTGCAATGTAAATAAATTCAAGTTTAAATTCACGTTGTAAGAGAGAATAGAATCCTTCGGGGAATTAAGGTAGGGAATAAATTTAGATTTCAAAAACATGTCTCAAAAATTTCACCGAGACGTTGCGCAACGCACGGTCCGATAATAATTAACGCTGCAACTGTCAAGTGTTACTGCAGACTGTGAGGTATTTAAATTATAGGAAACAATTGTGTAGTTGTCATGCATATCAAATGCATACCGTTTCCCTGAACTCCAGGCAGTTTATCTTGTCTAGTTGAAATGATTTGTGCTCAACATTGTTCAGAAGTTAGTAAGATATAGTTGGAACGTGGTGGCTTGTTATTTTTGAACAGTAATATGCCTAATTAAATTTTATAGCCTATGAGCGCATACGTAATGAAATAATTGTTCGCGATATGTGCTTGAATTGAAGCAACGGCTAATTTGCCTAGGAGAGTTGTAGTTGATTAGATCTGACGTGAACTAGTTAAATGCTACACCTGAGGTCGTCAGTCATTAATATACATAAATCTCGCAGTATTTAGTTGACATGAATATTTCGGTGTCTAAAGATCGGAATATCTGGAGACATCTCAAGAATTTATATAATAATATAATGTAGGCATTCATTGAATTATTCAAAGATTATTTCATACTCGAAATATTGGATTACATTCGGTAATTTTCTTTGAGTGAGAATGTTAGGCTTCTGTACTAAAGTGCTTCCAAAAATAACTTATCAAAACTTATGAAACCTTTTTATAAACCATCTAGCTAATACCGCGTTTTTTTTGTATGAAATACAGTTTCTTCAAAAGACAACTGATTAATGATCTATTTGTTAATTCTACAGTTACGAATAAATTTAGAAAGAAAATACAGGGAATAAACGCAGTGCTGTTATTAACAAACATTTGTTTCACTTTAGTTTATACCACTTTGATATTAGTTTTAATAATTTTTGTTTTGTAATTTTAATAACTAATTTTTGCTACATAAATAATATACATGTTAAATAATATCTAATACAGTTTGATAACATCATAATATTTATTCGAAGGTTTATTTATGATTGAATGTTATGTTGATTAATAGTAGAAGCCAATATTTGTCGATTAAGGAATTTTCCAAGTGTCCTTCAATTATGACTGGATATATTTTGCCACGCCAATTACGAAGGAAAGATGTTAGTGATCTCCCTTAATGACCTCCATAAGAAAAGGGCTTGGGAAATTTTTTTGGACGACTTTCCAAAATCTGTTAGCTATATATCTATTTATTATGTTTGAGATGTATGTGTAATATGCAAAAAGTGAAGTACAGTAAAACTATACCGATATAGTTTTTATGCCTCATATTTATATATACGAAAATGATTGAAACTATAAATTTGAAATGCATTAAAATTTATATATACGACAATGATCAACTCTCTGCAACACAATGTATATCGTTGATATACAATTTCAGTAGTTTCTCATATCTCAAGATACCTAAACTTATAAATTCTCGTAAAGACAAAAGGACTGTAATATTTTAAAATAATTTTATCGGTAGATAAATATATCTGACTAAAGAAGTTACGGTAGGTATTCAGTTCAGTGCCCGACCCGGAGCTAATAAAATTAGGCGTTGGCTCTAGCTCCCACTCTGGACGGATGACCTGTCTCATTGATGCCGTAACGGTGTCATTCATAATGTTCTTAAAAGGGACGAACTAGGCCCAGTATTGGGAGGTGCTGGGTATTGTGTGGCTGAGTTTATGTTCCAATTGAGAGAATTTGCACTTCTCACTGGACGTGGACGTGATTGGTCTCGTCTATTTGTATGTCTTTCCTCTCCGCAGTCTGAGGCTGTCAGAGAAATAGCTCAATTTCTTAGTGTCACAACTTTTAAAAACTTTCATTTTTTGTCAGAGTCTTTATTTTTCTGGTTGGTATTCAACATTCCTAGATTTAAAGGATTTTAAAATAGTTTATTTTGAAAACCCCTTTAGATTACTGTAATATTTTATGTACAGTAAATTTTAACATTAAAGAGTATGAGAAGGTAGAATAACAAAGAATACTTCAAAAATACTCTAATATTTTTTATTTTTTTTTACAAGGCAGTACATAAAATGTTTATTAATAAAGTTTTTGGAATATGAATTAGTAATTTTGTATGTTAAAAGGTCAAGTTGTTGGTGAAAAATATTTTTAAATTTTTCGAATACATGTAAAGTTATTAAACCTTTTCTACCATATATATATATATATATATATATATATATATATATATATATATATATATATATATATATAATACCATATATCGACATACAGGAAGTAACCATTCCACAAATAATCAGATTTCTTTTCTTTTTTCTCTAATTAACTAAAAATATTATGCTATTAAGCATGTAAAGTCTTATACTGTTTGTAATTTTGATATAATAAGGAAATGTCAAAACTACTTCTAGTTTACAACTTTAAAAGAGCACAAAATCTTATTTTTATTATTATTAATTTTACCAAGAAAAGTTGGAGAAGTAGCAATTCCCTTAATCACTCAGTATAACTCAACGTTAAATAATCTTGTGTTTTCTTAGATTTTTGTTTAAATTAACATTTTATATTAATGGGCATCTATTGATACTTCACTATCTACACCCCAAAAAAACAGTTTTATTACTTAAAATTAGCTGATTTCAGTTGGATCACGTGTTGACAGAAAACCGATTTATTTGCTTAAATAAAAATCATTATTTTAATCAAAGTTATATTTTAACATAAAATATAGATATTAAACCGTCTGTCTATATATTATATTACGTCCTATCTTATATAACGTTTTAATAAAAGTTTCTCACAATATACATGATTTTGTTTCGAAAATATTGACTAATGTATATATTGAAAATTATATTTTTCAGATTTTGTGTTGAGTTGTGATGTCAGCACAAAACATTTTTATAAAGGAGTTACAATTTAAAGAATACTGTGATACATAAAAGCACAAACAAAAACCAAAAAGAAAGTCAATATCGTATTAAAAAATAAGATTAACGTGTTTCAGAGTTTTTCAAAAAATCATTTAATGATAACATAACAAAATTATGAATATTATGCGAAACTTGCTTGCTTACTTGCTTACTTGCACCTATTATAAAGCCAATGTACTTCTAGATCAATGTAACGCATTATAGACAATATTTAGATTATTTCGATAACAAGGGTATCCTCTTTAGCAGGTGCAGTAAAATATTGTTTATGGTTAAATGGTACATAATAAGTATGTTACGTTCGCTATTCACTCCAATATTTGCAGCCGTTTGGACTTCAATTGCGGCTAATATTTAAACTTGGGTCATCATATATTTGGGTCAGTAAAATCGATTGATTTGTCACGAAAATGATTATATAATTTAAATTTAAAAGTAAAATGTTAAGTATGTTCACGTTCATAGACATGTTGATTAAAATAAAAATATGAAATGATCTTAATCGAATTATCGATTAATAATATTATTATAAATTCTGAAATACAAAAATTCTGAGAGTACACGGTTGCCTAATTTAATTTACATCATGTACACACCTCTTAAATTGGTGCCTGTTATACATGTTTGTTACAGAAGTATATGAAACAGATCTATTTTAAAAGTTTGATTCTAAATTACTTTAAAATGGGCTTACTATTCATTTCATCACTATTTTCCAAATAAAAAACTCTTATCCTGCCGATAAACGGAACAGTCTGCCTAAGCCTACCTATAAAAACAACGCACCGGAGGTTTTTGAGATATTTTATTTGGAAAATGTGGATGAAATAAAATATACATGGCTAAGCTGTTCGCCCCTCTATTGTTATATAACTGTTTATTTAATATATTTTGTCGTCCACTGTTTAAAGTAATGCCGAACATTTTGAAGTTTATATCACGATTTTAATATTCGTAATCCTGTGTATATATTTATAAAGTAGCGTGTAATTTAAAATTAAAATAAAATTTCCGCCATTATAAATTCTAGTTCAACCAAATATTGGTTGATGCGGCTACTCTCTCTCATTTAACTCGACTCATTAAAGTCGATGCTTTACTTGTGTTCTCGTCCTCTTGACGGAACCACAGTCTTTGCTTCGCACTTGCTGAAGGCGTCGCCTAGCAATACTACGGTTATACCCGATGCTTTAGCAATGTGACTTGAAATAAAAATTTGCGATTTTAATAAGCTATTCAGTTGTATAAAATATATTTATGTTCCTCATGTTTTCTTTATTGAGATTTTGTCGAAAATGTTCTTGTCTCTACGTCATAAATACTACAAGTATTTAAATGAAGAAGTAAGTGTATTATACTTATAATAAAATAATATACGCGGCGTAACAATTTACAGGTTTCGATGTGTATTATATATTAGATTTATATTTGCTGAACCCAATTTATATAGTGGTCAATTCGAATTTAAAATGGGTGTACTGTTTTAGATTCCAGTACATATGATGGGTGTAAATAATATAAATACGTTTGGTAAACGTGATGAAAATTAAATTTCACATTAAGAATATATAATTCAATTAATTACTTAATTTATAAATATAATCATTAAAGAAATAGCAAAAAAAAGAAATACATTTAAACCTGTATAGATTCTGCTGATTTCACCACGATCAGTTTTGAAAAATTACATTTAGAGGTCGATAATAAGTATCTTCCAATAATCCTTGTAGTAAGGTATGAACCTGTGTATCGTTGTTTAAAAAATATGCATACAACTTCATATGCTATTGTGTCCAAAAATGCTGTTTTTATATTCCGTTAAACAAAAACCGGACTTTTCCATTATTGTTATAATGTATTTATTTATAATTCGCATGTAAAAAATTAATATATACGTAATATTCCTAATGCCCAATATGACATGTAGATTATTTGGGGCATACAGTACTTTTATTGTCCGAAACTGAATGAAATGAACAGATAATAGGTGTGTATATGCATATGAACAGATGGAAAGGTAAGACTAACTACACTATTAACAGGAAATGGCGAGAATTGTAATTACAATTTTCACGAATTCCATTTGCAAGCATATTGTGTTTTAACGCATCATGGGATTTCACAAACAGTAAAATGTTCACGAAAAAAAGAAATGGTACATCAACGTTACGAAAATTTATCCTAAAGTAGCAATCTTGTATGATCGATGTCTTTTGTGTGTGTTGGACCTCGCTGAAAATTTACATAGTGATAGACGTACTGTAAGTAAAGGAAATATATATTTTCTGGACGTCTTTGAAGTCCTGTATTCAGAGGGTGACATTGACTGAGACAATTTTAATCCTTATTTCATCCTGTTGATCTATCTCTTAAGAGATAACAAGAAGTTTAAGAGACAGGTTACAAGAAAATTAATAGTCTAATTTCATGTATCAAATTGAAAATTGGAAACTTAATTCTATTGTGATAGTTTAATTTTTCAACATTATGCATAATAAAATTAACTTTATTAACACACATATATGACAGAAACGTTTTGGGTTAGATTAACGCCATTCAGTCTTAACCTAATCTTCCGTGTAATCAACCGAGAGCAAGAAAGTAACAAAAGTAATCAAAACAAAAGGCTGTGACTGATTACAATTACTAATGTTATTGAAAATTATATATTATATATGGTTTTAATAATTATTTTAATATTAGTGTGTATTAAAATTAAATAAGTGGTTTTGAATTTATCCAGTTTTTAATTTGTTTTCGGAATGCATGTATGTTTGAAACGGATTTAAAAGAAGCGGGTATTTCATTAAATACTTTAATTACATTATAATCAAAACCCCTCTCACACTGAGTAGAAATATGCTTAGGAATGGTATACATATCCCGATTACGGGTATCTACATCATGAACATCGCTATCTCTAATTACTTTTTCAAAATGATGAGGTGTGTGGTATTTATTTAATTTAAAAATTAGAAAAGTCATGTGACATACAAATCGTTGTTCCAACTTCAGCCAATTAGAATGTGAGAAGGTTAAATGAGATGTTAAATGATCATACTTTCTCAAATTGAATGAATATCTTAAACAACAGGTTTGTATCTTTTGAGAATGTTTTTATATTTTGCTGTTAATGCAGGCCAATATATAACATCGCAATAAGCGAGATGAAATAGTATTAGTGAATCGCAAAGACATAGTTTTATGTCACTATTAAGCAATTGTTTGTGCATATATAATATTTTCAATTTGTGGTATGATTTCTACACCAAACTGTTTGCGTGAAAGCTAAACCTAAGATCATCTATAACTAAATCTAAGATCACCTATAATGAGTCCCAAATTTGTATAATAAATAACTGGAATTATAATTTGATTGTTCATTTTTATAACAAAATCAGAATTTTCTACTAAATTAACTCTGTCTTTGTCTCTGAATTATTGTAGTAAGTTTTACGGGTTACATTCCGCATTGCGGAATGTAATTTTTCTTAACAATTCGTAATACTCCCACCATATTTTCCTCCTAAACTAATGGATTACATCGGCTCGCTTAAAAGTTTCGATAATTTATCGCCTTCGCTGGAGGTGATTAATCGAAATTTTCACTTCGCAAAAAGTAATTCAAGTAAAGCGACAGCTAGGTGTATCAATAAAATCACATCAGTTTTAAAATTCCCCCTACTGTGCAATTTGTAAACGCACACTCCTATAAATATAAATTACGTACGGATTTTCAAAACGTTCCCCACGGGCGACACCGTGGTTACCGACGCAATCCTGTATTTACCCAAACGGGATTTTACATTTGACCCCCTTGAGACTTCTCGTCTCCCTGGAGTGCCATACTTTATTCTATTTCAGAAATGTTCCGCTTTATTGACCAGGTCCTGACCACGACGCGCTAGAATATGTTACTTTTGGCCCTTCATTTAACTTTGTCTCGTCCTGTGTCCCATTACATACACTGTTTCATTGTTGCTGAAGTTAATTTTAAAGTTTTGAGTAGTTCAAAGTTGGAAGTAGGTAGCAGAGGCGAAGAGAGATGAAAATATTTCCTCGTCAAACAAAACAGGTGTAACATGATATATTTTGTCGACTTTGTGAAATAAATACTTTGAAAAGAAGTGCCCGAAGTAATTCTAAAGATAATTGTGGGAAAATGATAATATTTTTTTTAGTTTCATTATATATGCCGTATCCAATTGCAAACATAGTAACATAGGTATATTAGTATAACATTCATATCCTTGCTAATTTTTCACGTAATTATCATTAACTACCAAGCATTTTTCTGAATAAAAAACCAGTTTAACTGCCAACAAACTATTTCTTTAATGGTGGAGGTGCCACAGTTATTTTAAAATATTCAATTTTGATGTAAGAATATTCCTACAATATCCTTACTTGCTAATCACATTCCACCGCTAGCAAATCATCGTATATAACCCTTGTATACGAAGATTAGCTGTGGAAAATATAATATGAAGAAATGTTTGTAATGCAACAAAATATACACGTGAAAATCGCAGTGGCGCCTCCGCCAATTATTTGAAAATTAAAAACTATTTCCTTAGTAAATAAATCTGCCACCAGCTCATTTAACTAATTTGGGGCAGCTGAATGAGCAAGCTATACTCTCTTATCGCTTTGCATTCGTTTTCGACCCCAAGAAGCCAATAAATCTTGAGAACAGATGAAAATCTGATGAGACCAGCTTTGGGTTATATGCAGCTTGGTCAAGAATTTCGTATCTGAACTTCTGCAATAATCTTTGTAGTTGTAGCTGTATGCGCTCACTCGTTATCAAGTAAGTGCTCCTTTGTGGGTATGTTTTGGAGACAATTTGGAATTATACATCGTAGTATCCGTTCCGACAGTTGCCGTTGATGGTCTCTCCTCCATGCAGTTTTTTTTTGTTTCATCTGAGAATGTGGATCCTTTAATGCGGATTTTTTTAACTGGTATTCTACTTGCAATCTGACAAATCAGTAAGCAAATATTGCATTTTACTGACATAAATTCTATGACAATAAAGTGTTAGCGCTCTTACATTAAAGATCTAACTTGTATAGAGTGTTGTTTGTTGTAATTGTATATGCATTCATACGTAAATTACAACTTATAATCTGTCACTTATCTCTAAATGATCGCATCGTTTAAGTTGGTACGACTTTTGGCTATTGTCCAGGAGATTAATAGCGAGGGAGTTAGGATATCAAGTTGCGATAGATATTTTGCGCTCGCACTCGTGGCTTCAAATAATACACTTAATATACTTAATTTTCAAATGACGGCGTAACGTCAACGATGGAGCATCGGTGATGGTTCTTTGTATTTTGGACTGGAACCTTTGGAGGATTCCAATATTTGTAATACAGGCGATTTCCACAGTTGCATACCGTAAGACTATACAGGGTGTCTCACCAGGAACTGCATCGATCGATATAGGGAATAGTGCGCACCAGAGAGTTTTGAAAATTTGGGAAGATACTAATGGCAGTCTGGCCAATTTAACTAAAATAATTACAAGCATATGGCACTTCCGGTTATACCGGGAGTCGATACCAACTTGCTTGTTTTAAATGGAACACCCTATATATTTTAGGGTTTTCAAAAAAAAAAAAAAAAGCATAAAGTTCTGAGTCAAAAACATGTAGAGTACCCTATTCCCGTTTTAGAGATATTTGAAATTAAAAAAATAATTTGACAGGTGTAATGGTTTACAGTAACCTTTATAACTTTCCTCGTGTAAAAGATACTAATTTGCTTTTTGGAATGTAGAAATAACACAAGGAGAGCTGCACTCTTATCAAATTAGCCATGATTAGAAACAATCAGTAATGTCAGTCATTCTCTTATGTCAAAAAATGCCACCGCGT
Source organism: Rosalia funebris (assembly GCA_037954035.1). Classification (NCBI taxonomy): domain Eukaryota; kingdom Metazoa; phylum Arthropoda; class Insecta; order Coleoptera; family Cerambycidae; genus Rosalia; species Rosalia funebris. The sequence continues at coordinate 7,271,372 of JAZFAV010000010.1, read as the reverse complement.
TTAAATTACACCCATGAAGACTTTTTGAATTTGTTTATTATTTATGAAGAATGTGATAAAGTAATATCAAGAATCTGTAGCACATTTGCTACTCGATATCCACAAAAACGAAAAATAACACTAAACATTGTAAAATATCTATTAATTGGATTGAAAACACTTTGCATAAACTAAAATAGCTAAGATAAAATGAACCAAAAATATGATTCCGTCTTAATTTAATAATTGTTCAAAATTGCGCCCTCGAACCTCCACACATTTTTCGCACCTTCGGATTAGTTCTTCATGGGTAGCTCTTCTAATTGAATTCTGTGATAAGTATAGAAATGCATTTCTTACTCTTTGTATGCAATCTTCAGTAGTTGTTAATGGGCTCTCATTTTAGTTAAATTGGCCACACTGCCATTAGTATCTTCCCAAATTTTCAAATTTCTCTGGTGCGTACTTTTCCCTATATCGATCGATGCAGTTCCTGGTGAGACACCCTATATAGGTTTAAGCATTACTTTATGCACGGTCAGTTTACTGGAAAGCGAGTCCGCAGATTTTCTGCCAATTAATCAATACAGTTTAGAGAGCTTTCATCTAAGCTGTTTCCTCTTCATAAATATATGGTGTCTCCAGTTTAGTCTTCGATTCAAGTCTAGTCAAGGTGCATACCTAAATATTTAACAGTGTAGATCTGTGGGGGTAACTAACCATTAAGAGTAAGCTGCTGGTACATGTTTCTTTCTTCAGAGTGAAAGTTATCTATTGAATGTTGACTCGTTGACCTTTATTTTTCATTTCTTCAGCGAGTCATAGATATTACGGATAACTTCTTGAAGTTTATAGGTTACATTTCTTGGCACGACACTTGTAGCCATAACCGCTGTATCGTCAGCGAAGGTGGTATTTTAGGTGTCTGAAGTAGTAGGTAAATCGTCTGTAAAGAGTTTGTATAGAATAGGTCCCAGGACGCTTTAAACCGCGTCTGACGTACTGCAACCTCTGACTGAATAGGATAGATATTTCCTTATACTTGACAGTGTAGTCAAAGTGATCTGTTATTAAGGTATGAGAGTAGTATTTTATGCGGAATTTGGAAGCCTTTAATTTATCGATAATGGCAGACTGATATCCAACATGTGTAAATTCACACGATGTGTGCGCATTTCATTACAACTTCTATAGACACTTCAGCAAGTTAACGGTGAATATTTGTAAGACGAGTTTGAAAGAATGTAATCACTGATTTGACCTAGCAATCGACAGGATCGATGATGGGCATTCTACAAACTTCTCTACAAACAGCTCTACACTATTGTCTGACACATCCAGAAATAATATCTGTACGGTACATCTCTGATGACATATCAACCTTGCATTTGCGATATATGCGCGCATAAGATGGTTAGTTTCCAAATACCATGAAGTGAATAGCCTGTGTCATCGTTGAAGTTATGGGAATTTTTAAATATTCTTACGGGCCCATAAATATTTCTTTGATCATAGGAAGAGGCTCGAACTAAGATTCAGTATACAAATTATTCTAAGAGAATTTTACAGCTACTGTAAATGTTCAACGGAAAAGCGCCAGTATTACCAAAATGTGTATGTACCAATTTTATGTACCAATGGTTGGTTGTCGCTTGACCTCTAAGTTGATTAACCCTTCCTATGGGTAAGAGTTTATTAAGAGGGTCTCGCATAAAATTATAATGAAAGGGAGTCTTATATAAATTTATCTTATACATACTAACACGTGGGTTCTCTCGTGAAATGCTCTTACTTGAAACTAAGAAAAGGAAATCATTTCGTACCCAACACCTGTTTCTCGTCATTGGTGGTGATTGTTCTGGCTCTATATCAAAACAAATAGTCACTCGGTTAACCTTACCTTAATTACTCGTTTTGTCGAGTTACCTCAGAAATGCCTACATTAAAGATAACACTAGGCAACGCGAGAGAAACACCGATTTAATTAACAAGGAAAACGTTTAATTTAATAACAATGAATAGAGTTAACAAATATATAAAAAAAATAAATTAAGAAAAATGAAATAGTTACAAATACAAAATAATATGGTAAACTTAATCAAATAAAATAGTGTAAAGTTTAATAACGTTCTACAGAGGTAACCCGAAACTAGCAACAAAATTTAGAAAAGGGATAATACTTATATACTGGATACTTATTAAAATGTTTACTAAAAGATGACCGAAACAGAACTGACAAAAATTGTAACTTTCTTCAATGGCTCAACATCCCATAGGGGTGGTTTAGTCAAATCAGGTCATGATTGGTTGAGATCTTGAAGCTTCCGTACTTCGATCAATAATATTGATTTTCGGGTTACCGTCTGTGCATATGTCGAATATCGACATCCCCCCTTATTATGTAAACAAACACGATAATTAAGATTATACTATACAATGATATACATATGTATGTGTAGATTAAACATTGATTAAAATATTGATTATTAACTATCTGGTTAATATTTTCCCTCGTATCCCGCTATATGTCATGATATTGTATGATCAGTTATAATTAGTCCATGCCTATTATTATACAGAGATAAATGCAATGAAAGCTTTCCATGGACCAATCGGCGGGTATTTAATTAAATGCTATAGCCTTAATTATTTTAACATAGTCGTTCCTCTATTTCAATTAATTTACAATCTAATATCATTTCCTTTGATGGATTGTGTCCATTCAGACATATGTTGGGTGGCTTACTTGAATCTTTAAAATAAACTCTTTATCTAATTAACCCTTGTTCTGGAAATTTAGAAAAATGCACGCCAAATATAAGTTTCTCGACACATGTTAGAAGAATGCCATTCACTTGACCACTTGTATCCAGGCAAGCCTCGAGGCATTCTTCAGAATGTCGTCGCCAACTTTCTAATACATTTTGATGACCACAATGGTTCTTTACTGATATTAAAAAAAAGGTTATTCAGAATAGAGAGCTTAATGACAACCGGATGTTCCCTCAACTGCGAACCTGCCTGAAAGGACACTATACAGGGGGTTTCTACAATAAAAATAATGCACGAGAGTCATCTTGTTATACGTACAACGTTCGTGATCTATGACCTCAGTAGCAACAGAACGAGGTCTTTCATTAATATGGAATAACCTTCTCCATGTTATGAAATAGACTAATTTGCGTTATACCAAAGGCCAATAATGAATCAAACTATTATCAAAAATGTAAATCCCTTTTACCACTACAATTCATATAAACTTGGTGCTGTATTACTTCTTTAAATGGATATTCAACCACTAAATTTTTTGAGCACTCATCATCGAATAAATCAACTCACGTACTATTCATTTCATCGCTATTTGCCAAATAAAAAACTCTCTTATCTTGCCGATAAACGGAACAGTCTACCTGAGCCTATCCATACAAACAAGCCACGGTATGACATAAGAGCCGTTTGGGATTTTTTATTTGGCAAATAGAGATGAAATAAACTATACTTCGTCTATCTATTGGTATGAAATATTCTTCTATGTATAAACTTTCTTGATGCTTAGCAATATTTTGTTAATTAAATTCAGTTTTACTTGGACCAATACTTTCCTCAGAAGTAATTTGTTAGACGAGGATCAATAAAATAACCTTTAAGATTAACAGATCTTATTTTCTTGATTATGTCTTATGGGACTATGTGAAATTAAAGATCTGTGTTAACAGATAACAGACTTAAAAGATGGATAAGAATCGAAGTTAAACAAGAGAACAAATAATTCCCATAATGTTCAGAGCCAACTTGCATATAGACCTGTTTCTTATCAAAAAGTAAATAACTGGCATTTAGCTATAGCAGTTATTTAAATATTTTATTTTTAAAACGGTAGTTAATCATATTTTCATCATATTATTATTGAATCATATAATGAATAAAATAGTATTTTCTTGTATTCAACTAAAACTGTTTCTTTAAATGTTTTATGATGGAAAAATATTTTATAGTTCCCTTAGTAACTGCGAGATGTGTTAAACCAAATTGAATGTGAGGACTTTATTAACCAAACTTGTTCTTTCTCAGCAATAGAATAAAAAAGATTATAGCAATTTTACCAAAGTTGTTGGTTAGTTTTACTTCTATGCATAGAAACTGATATAACAGCATAGTTTGGAAATATGCTTCTGTTGAAAAATTTTTTCTACATAAATGTATAGGAGAAATATTGCCAAAAATTTAAATGTCCATATTTTAATAATAGCTGAACTAAATAATTTTAAAAATGAATTACACGCAAAATAGTTTTCCAAACGTTTGAATATCTAAATAATTTCATATGAACTATACACGAATACAGTTTCAAAAGGTCCTCCTAGAGTTTATGTTTATAGACACATAACTGACCGTACTATGAACAACTGTGTATAGAAAGTATGCTATATAGAAGAAGGTAGATAAATATGTAGGCATATGAAGTGCACTGCTTGTACCGATTTAATAAAGTTCCAGTTTATGAAAAATGTTTAAAGAAGGGTCTTACGAAACCCGAAAGTTCATAAAGAAATAGAGAGAATTCTATTTAACAATTTATTCACTGACCTGTGCAGGGAAATTTTCGTCAGGTGGAAGACTTCAAGAAATTGTTTCCTCAAAAGAGATTCTTTCAATTTTTGCAACTTCCGCGGAACTTTTTATAGCGTTATTATGAAGTTGGCTTCGGCTCCACTTTATTATTACGGTCCGTTGTTGCGAATAAAGAGGTCTTAGTTTGTAATGCACAATTACACTTTACGAACCATTCATTTATATAGAGTGTGTGCAGTACACCATATCAGTTTTAACAACCTCATATCTATAAGGTGTTTCTAAAAGGAGCACCGTAACATTAAAGGCTTATATAAATCTTAAGGCAATAATAAATACTGCTTAGATTAATGAGGTTGTCTTAATATTATTGAAATTTTGCATAAGGTGAAATGATTGCAATCATCTGATAGTAAAACCGAATAAAAAAAAGTAATAATATGTAATGTTTATTGTTCTTACACCGATTAAATCGGTAGTAAAATATTGTACAGAGGCAAAATATAAAGGAGAAGTAAAATATTGTACAGAGACATAGACTAAGTATATGATTTACTGATAGTTGCCAATATTTTAAAGATATTCTCAACAAAATAAAATCATATTTTTCATTTCCGTCGAAGTTCTAAATCTACATTATAATTTACGAAAATTTCTCACATACTTAATTTTTTTGTTATTAATAATTTAATTATTATTATAGTAATAAACTCACTTTATAATGCGACTATTAAAAGAGGGATAATGTTATTAACCGTTTAAAAATAGACTAATTTTTATGATTATTTGGAATGTTAATTTGGTATATATTTTATTATTTGTAAACTAATAAATAATGAACGATGGATAAGGAATTCAGAGCATCGATTATTTATCTAGAAAATTAACATAGTTTATTCTATATGGAGAGAAGTTTCCATAATGGTGATCCTAAAATCAATATATTATTGTTAATTAACAATGAATCTAATAGTTTCTCTAAGAACCGTATTAGTTTAATTTTTCAAGAAACTACTAATTCTGCAAGATAAACAACCTTATAATAATAGATTGCAGTTGTATGAAGTTGAAAATGAGAATTAAAAAATGTTTAGCAAACAATTTATGTTGACTGACACCTCCGCCATTTATTTAAAAAGCTAATCAAGTTCATGCTTTATAGAAATGGTGGACGTATCAGTTTTATTTACTTCTTGTAAGCTGGCTGTGCAAGGAGGGCTGTGTATTTTTTTTTTGTAGACTTTTATCACTACAGAGAAGGAACCGTCCAAAACAGTTATATATGTATGATGATAATCGTTTTCTGTAATATCTCCATATATCAATTTCACAGATTAGTCAGTGTTAAGAGTGATGTATGAGAGTAAGTTGGTTAGTTATACACAGTTATATTTAACCATTATACACCTGCAAAATTTAATCTGTTAATCGATATTTTTGAACTTATAAAAATAAAATATATAATACATATTTGGATATTAGATATTTTATAACTAAAATGATATATAATAACTTCGTGACTGCTTCACTGGAGAAACAATACTTAGTAATTAATATTCAACATGAAATTATACAGGCAATACCAGAACCTTGAATATGGCAAATAATTAGAGTTTTTGAAAATATTTCCACTATTGAGAATTATTAAAAATTAATGTTTGTCTGGTGAACACGGATGTATTATTAAAAAAATAAATTTGTAATATAAATATAAATAATCTTTTATGTTCAAAGAAACCAATTTACCAATCATTTCTAAATATTGAAAATAAATAGTATTAAATAGTAATTATATTTTTGCGGAAAGTACCTTAGTTAAGTATATGATTTTTTTCTATAGGATCCATTTAGTTCGACAGTGAAATATTTTATAGAGAAAATAAAGTTTATGATTCACTTAAAATGGCGAACAATTTAAACTTTTTTTTTATAAAATAAAATAAAATTTTTCATTTGCGTTATTCTTCTTTATATTTATTATTAATATAATATATTTAATACAATTGCTTATATTCTTTATATTTTGCAAGTAATAACTTAATTATGATTTTAATAAAAGTATATAATAATAAAAATAAACTAATCTATATGACCAATCTAAACTTGTTATATTAAAAGATCTCATTGTTCTATTTGGGAAGAGCTTTAATTGTTTTATTATTATTTTTTATAGGGTACTATGTTTAAGTTTACAATGTAAACAATTTTCTACTATTTTCTAATATTTTCTACAATTCTATAAAAAAATTGTTTATTCAGTACGCAATTTTAGAGAAATGGCGGAGGTGCCAGTATGCTTAAAATAAGTTATTGTTATTATAGAGTTTAATTTCCTTAGGTATGTTATTTACTACGTATAATTTATTATTATAATGTGAATATATAACCGTAGTTACATTAGGAATAAAAAATTAGAAAATGATAAATAAAGCCTTCAAATAAACTTGAATACCAGAAAATATCAATTCATTTCCACTTTCTTTTGTTTCTATACTTTCTTCATAGACAGTCAGTGTTTAGAACAATAATAATAATAATTTAGTTATTTAAAAGTAACTAAATGGGAGAGTTAATGGGAGTAATGGGGAGATTACTTTCCAAGGTAATCTCCCCAACCGATTTATTTTCTGAACATGATATTATATATTGTAATTGTTAAAGCTTTGTAACTGTTTCACTTGGGTAACCGTATGTAGTAATTATACAGACAACACCTGAAAATCTGCTGTACAGAAAATTTCTAAATGCAGCACAATAATACACTACACAACCTCGAGCTAAAGCTCCAAACAAAGCGGCAGAGATCTGTCGAATAATTTGAGCTTTAAATATAATTACCTTTATTAGTAAGATACTTCAAAAATATGCTAGCAGCAATTTTATATAGTGTATTAAGTAGTTATTATGTTATTTAACAAAATGAAGTTAGTATATTCTTCAAATCAATTATTTATATTATGGCACCAGTAGGCGCATTTTATATATGATATGACTATGTGCTTTCAAATTGAAGTCTTGTCTTTTTGTCCTCGGGAATATTTTCTTTCCATGTAAAGTCGTCGACTATTTCGCATATACATCAACGATTATTTCGCATATACACCGACGATGTGAATTAATTACATTATTACACAGTTGAAATTGTGAAATGACGTCATAATAATGGAACATTATATCAAAGATTTCCGAGAATTTGGGTTAAACATCATATTTAAACATCATGAAGTAGCGATCAAGATGAACAAACGTTGGTTGAATGAATATGCTCTTTGTTATCGTTTTACATATGTTCCCATCAATATGTATCACAAAGAAAAACACTATTCAGTGTCGCTAAAATATTCTACTTGAAATGGGAACATTGCATAGTTTGGAGTCTCTATTAGAGTTATTTAATAAGCGTTCGATAACAGAATATCAGCAAATTCCTATTAGATTAATTACAAATTGATTTATGATTTAAAAAGTTATTTCGGCTGTTAGCAATCTAAACTAAAATTAATTACTCATAGTCAATACTGGACCAAATTAATTCTTCTTCGCACAATGAGTACATAGAAATTATTTCCATGCCAAAGCTTACTATTATTACTTATAAAAATCAAGAATTCATTTATGTAATTGTACTTTCTTAGGCAACTATTCACTGTACATAATTGTGATTTTGAGTCATTTCAGTCATAAAAAAGATCACCTATAATTCATACAATTATAGTTTCCTTTATTAAAAGATTATTAATTGCCATATTAGTTTGCGTAGAATATCGTTTCCGGGAAATTAACGGTTCTAATATTTTACTGCAAACCGAACGTGAATAACGAGTTCTTACCGTCTAAGCTGTCTGTTGGCGAGGATGACTCCCATCAGGGCAATATTGGCGGCCATTCCCATGGTCCCGAGTGCGAAGATAAGGGCGGCCTCTGCGGTTCCTCCAGGATGACACTGGAATACTTTTGTGGCGTTCAGGCTGGCATTTGCTGCGCTGCTGCCGAACCGTAGATTGGCGCCTATCATAGCCACCGCTGATCCTGCAACATTTGTCTGACATGAAATATTTGAAGTCGATATTAGATATTCTCTTGAAGTATACTATCATCTAAAAGGTTATTTTCTTAAGTTACAATTTGCCGTTTAATACTGGTTTATTTTCGGATTTTTACAAAAGTATAATAAAAGGTACCTGTTGTCGTCACTGATTAAAATAATTGAAAATGTGATCGTGCTGAAAAATAAGGATTTAAAGTCAGTTAGTATTTTACCTACTTTATCTAAACTTATTAAGGAAATTACTTAATTTTCAAATTAGGGAACATTTCAAATTAGGGAAAACCTGCTTTCATAGGTACGGTGCCATTTTTGACCTAATCATTGATGTATACAGAATCTATAAGTGGTAGGTAATATTATTTCAGCGATAGGAACAGCGAAGTGACACTTTTAGTCCTTTTGGATTATTCTAAGGCTTTTGATCTCTTAAATAATAATTTTTTTAAACTTGAAATATAATAGATTTACGACTAATGCTATATACTTATTTAAACATTATCTAATTGGTAGAAAATACATAGTAAAATTCCGAAACGGTCTTGAAATAACTTGAGATAACATATAATACATGTGAGGTTCCACAGGTATCGATTTCTTGACCATTATTTTTACAATATACACAAACAGATTAATAACTTTCACTAAGTATAATTGTTGTCATCTCTATGCAAATGACACGCAACTGTATTCATCATTTAAGGCAAGTGAAGTGGATCAGGCCAATCTAAATATTAATAATGATCTTAAAACTTCACTAGAATGTTCAGAGGATCACTGTTTAACAATAAATTCTGATAAACCTTTTGGCGATAGAAAGGATAAAAGTGCATATGCCTTGACCGGCAATCGAACCCGGGTCTCCCAATTGCCGGTTGGTTGCTCTGACCGCTGAGCTATCGAGGCACACTCATTATCCTTGCTAATGCGCCAGTTTAATGCGTCACTACAGTACTCCCTCCCTATAGACATGGTTTGTCTCGATACAATTTAACGGAATGTGACCGCGTTCGCCATTCTTACGAACCGTTGTTCGGTAACCCCCGGATGGGCGATGGATAGGACGGGAATCGCATCCGCGAATTCGAGATGTAAGGGAGGTTTGATGTACTGGAATGAATAACATCACGTCGGGGTCACCACTTTGGCGATAACAAGGATAACGAGTGTGCCTCGATAGCTCAGCAGTCAGAGCAACCAACCGGAAATTGGGAGAGCCGGGTTCGATTCCCGGTCAAGGCATATGCACTTTTATCCTTGCTATCGCCAAAGTGGTGACCCCGACGTGATGTGATTCGTTCCAGTACATCCAACCTCCCTTACATCTCAAATTCGCGGATTCGATTCCCGTCCTATCCATCGCCTTATAGTCCGGGGGTTACCGAACAACGGTTCGTAAGAATGGTGAACGCGGTCACATTCCGTTAATTGTATCGAGACAAACCATGTCTCTAGGGGGGGAGTACGGTAGCGACGCGTTAAAACTGGCGCATTGGCAAGGATAATGAGTGTGCCTCGATAGCTCAGCAGTCAGAGCAACCAACCGGCAATTAGGAGAGCCGGGTTTGATTCCCGGTCAAGGCATATGCACTTTCATCCTTGCTATCGCCAAAGTTGCATCAGAAGGTTGCGTGTTCAGATCACGTCGGGGTCACCACTTTGGCGATAGAAAGGATGAAAGTGCATATGCCTTGACCGGGAATCGAACCCGGGTCTCCCAATTGCCGGTTGGTTGCTCTGACCGCTGAGCTATCGAGGCACACTCATTATCCTTGCTCATGCGCCAGCTTAATGCGTCACTACAACCTAAAGCTGTTGTTTTTGACAGAAGAGTATTGCGGTTGGAATATAAAAAGAAAAATAAAACTTTCCATTAACGATATGGCAAGAGAAACTGTACATACTGCAAATTATTTGGTATATATATTGATAAAAATTTGCTTGTTTGTAACCCTGTTGACAGATAGTATTAGAGAAGCATTTTTAAATATAAACGTATTTAATATTATATGTTTTTTTAACATTCCCACGTTACAGTTATAGTGACGTTGTTTTGTTATGGACCATGTTTAACACCACACTTCTTGCATCGAGTTCAGTTAATGCAAAACATCCGAGTACAATTTGTAGTTTCAGAAAGTCGAGTCGAGAATATATCGTAATATTCGTTAGTTAAACATAATAACTTTGTTAGTTAAACATGGAAGAGAAAATAGATCTTCATTAACTTATTTTTGTAACAAAATAATTTACTATAGATGTCCTTCTTACTTGTTTGATAAAATCTAATTTTGTCCGGATGTGCACAATGTTAATGTGAAGTTTAAAAGCTTTATATTTCACATGTTCATTTATGTTTACAGACAAAATACTACACTTGTTGTGCAGTAAAATACAATCTAATATTAAAATGATTAATCTTATCAAACTCAAAAAACTTATAATTTGACTGTATAATGTGTCCCATTTTTACAGTTATTGGTACTATCCTATTAGGACAGTGTTTCCATCATAATTATTACAGATGTAAAGTTAATTATTGTTGAAATGTTGGAACCATTGATTTTTATTTTTTAAATAAACGTTATAAACACCCAGTTTGCAAGTAAGCAATATTCTACTAATGGATTACAGTTGCATTAAATTGGGAATGAGAGTTAAAAAAATATACATAAATATATACAGCAATATTTTTTTAAATAGCGAAGGTGTTGGGGTTTTAAAACAATTAGTATATTGGAGTTAATCTAATAATTTTTTGGCTGTTCTGACTTTATCACGTCCACATAATCGATTCATATTCAGTTCTGTCCGAGATAGTTGGATAAAAGTAAAGTAAGGGATAACATTAAAGTATCTGTTAACCCTGTATGATAAAATATCCAAAATGACGAACCTAAAATTGATTTATAATCTTTAATGTATAATGAAGCAATGGTTTTTATTTTTTAATAAATGTTGAAAATATTCTATTTGCAAGTAAACAACCATTAGTTAATAGATTGCAGTGGCGTGAAATTAGAAATGAGAACTAAACAAAATATACGTATACGTTCAACAATTAATTTTTAAGTAAATGGCGAAGGCGCTAGGGTTTTAAAACAATTGTATTATTAGAAGTTAGCACTTTCACCAATTCTTAGAAATTACCTGTAATTTATTCATATAAAAATGGCATAAATTTACAGACTAGGCAGTGTTAATAATGATAAGAATAAATTGATAACTTATGAAGTTATAAACTTAGAATTTTCTAAGTAAGTTAACTTTCCAATTGATGTATTTTGTGAACTTGTATTTTTGGATATTATATACTGTATTTTAGAACTAAATCTTCGCGACTGGTTCACTCAGTGAATAATAAAAACAATTCGTAGAAATTACTGGAACGAATCACATCACGTCGGGGTCACCACTTTGGCGATAGCAAGGATAAAGAGTGCGTGTGCCTTGACCGGGAATCGAACCCGGCTCTCAAAATTGCCAGTTGGTTGCTCTGACCGCTGAGCTATCGAGGCACACTCATTATCCTTGCTAATGCGCCAATTTAACGCGTCGCTACAGTACTCCCCCTAGAGACATGGGTTGTCTCGATATAATTAACGGAATGTGGCCGTGTTCACCATTCTTACGAACCGTTGTTCGGTACCCCCGAACTATAGGGCGATGGATAGGACGGGAATCTAATCCGCGAATTTGAGATGTAAGGGAGGGAGGTTCGATGTACTGAAACGAATCACATCACGTCGGGGTCACCACTTTGGCGATAGCAAGGATAAAGGTGCATGCCTTGACCGAGAATCGAACCCGGCTCTCCCAATTGCCGGTTGGTTGCTCTGACCGCTAAGCTATCGAGGCACACTCATTATCCTTGCTAATGCGCCAGTTTAACGCGTCGCTACAGATGCTAGTATATATAATACAATAATTGACTACGTTTTTAGACAAACTATTACCTCTCTATCCCCACAGTGTGTCAAAGTGTGTTTTGTTACGTCTTCATCTCTATAGTGTGTTCTTCAAAACATACTATAAAAGTACCAGTACTATCCGGATGGAATAGTATCGGTACCCTAATTATTATTGCAGATGCAAAGTTGGGGAAAATTATTGAGGAACATTATGACCCGCTTTCTTCATCCACAGAGTATAAAGGTTTATAATTCTTTCCGAGATAGACGCCTAGAGTAAAAAAAAAACAAAGAATTTCCAGTTTTATTATCTGGTATTGTTTACCAAACTACGGAAAAAACTAATGGAACGAAATTTACTAATTATAATAATTCTATACTCTGTACTTGATGATGCTATCGGATGACTCTGACTTTCATCAAGTTTTAAAATTTCAAATCATAAGCCTGAACTCTTTCCGAGGATTAAGAAATAAATTATTGCGCAATTTATTTTTTTTCGTACACCACATTAAAGCTATTGCAGGCTGCAGCAATTAATAATGAATCTTTAAAATATGATTATCAAAAATGTATGGTCAAAAAAAAATTAATTTAACACTTCAGAAAATTTCAACAAAGCGCCAAAAGTCTTATTGAATTATTAAAATAAGAAAGAATTATTTAATAGAAGACTTTTTGAGAAACTGAGGCTTTTTACCAGACGCCTATGAAAATACACATGAGATTATAATGAACATTTTGGTATTTAAATTTAAAATTATCTTAATTATGTTCAGTAGGAATACTCTAAGAAATATGTTGCGTGAAATTTACCTTTTATGCTAGGTATCAATTTTGTCAAGTTTAGGTATTAATCCTGTCAGCATTTATTAATTAAAAACTCGTATATAATATAATTTATTTGGACGCATCAAAATAACAATGCAGAAAATTCACAAATATTATATACCGTTGAATTTGGAATGAATCAATATTTGTAATTCTGAAAATCTGAAAATCCAAGCCCACATTTACAATTTTACAACAAGCCCACAAGGTGGTAATGAAATCTGGGATATTAAACACCAAATTTTAAATTCAATATCATTGCTAAGTGGACATTAAAAAGATAATATCAGGAAGTGTAATTTTTTATAGCTTCATTAAACAACGCCAGATAATGAAAATTTAAATTAGAAGTTTTTGCAGCAACTGAAAAATAGCCGTTTGTATGAGTGGTGTAAAGTTATATAAAATTTCATACTTTCTATTACTTTTCTCAATTTAATCTATAGAAAGAAAAGAAAAAACAGGAGACCAATTTTCAATGTATCAGTCTTTTCCCAGAAATTAACCCATATTACATTTGTAATAACCAAGATTACAATACTAACCTACCTATTTAAAATGATTCATCACGACATATAATGAAGACGTGGTAGTATGATTCATATTTAATTTCTTGATTTGTTAAAACAGTCAAAAATTCAGAATTTTGCTATTATTATATCGAATTTGAGACAAAGTATAAGGTGTAAATCTTAACTGGAATTAATTAGATAACTCGAATATGGAGGATTTCAATAAAAATTGCTGAAATACTTAATTTTCATGGCCCACAATTAGGATTTCTTCAGAGATGCTACAGAATATAAGAGGTTTTGAAATTGGATTACAGAATGGAGGTAATTATCAACTAATTTTTTATCAAGATATAAACAGTACCCATTTTAATAAACATAAAAAATATGATGAAATTGTCATATACATATGTAATATAAATAGTAAATTTAATTATTTTGCACATAATAATTTGAAAAATTTTGAACTCGAGGAGTGTGTTCTTTCAAATGATTTGTCCTACCCTTACTTTTGAAAAAAGTTAAGGGCGGTTACATCCTTCAGGATAAAGATACATAAAGGACATTATCCCCTAAGTGTAGACAATTAAAATTAAAAATCAACCTGTTTCAGGAATTTTTATTAAAACCCTCCATATTCGACTTCCAAAATTTATTCCATTTAAGATTTCCACCCTCTATTAACCCACATTTCGAAATTATCAGTTACATTATTACACTTGTCCGTACTTTCAGAATCACTATAGATAATTTTCAGCATAATTTAACTTATTTAATGAGTCTTTGTAGTTTATTTCTGAAAATACCATACATCTTAGGTTATATCTGCGTTATAAAGTAAAGTAGATATGCCACGATTTTTCATTACAGACGTGCCGAGACGTTTGCATGCAGAAACACGTTCATTTTACAGAACTGCGTATAAAATACACAGAGCTAATAGGGAAAATAATTACATTATCGCGCTATCTCCACTTCAAGTAATTGATAGCTACTCAATTGGCATTACAAGCCACCAGTGTGTGCAGACCTCATCGGATAAGAAGCAGAAGGGAACCGACGAGAACGGGCGCCGTCTGTGCCATCGACAAGATTTATTTCACCCTTCGTCTGGTCCAGCACCCTTGATATTACACGCCACATCTCGTAGTTTTTTTATGTGAGAAATACTAGGTTGGATAAGAGGAAGTCGTAATTAAACGCCTATTTTCTCCCGTAAATATTCTTCTTGAGAGCACCCGCTCTTGCCCGATTTTATTGATTGATGAAGAAGTATAATTGTTTTTGCTATTTGTGGGATCTTGTGGAGATTAATCCAGATCAATCCAATAATTTAAAACTCGTAAAACATAACTATTGATATTTTTAAAATAGCACAGGCCAACAAAGATATTGTGATCGGAATTTTTTGACTTTTTGGCTTAGTTACATACCGTGAACTACAGAAACACTGTTTTTTTTCCATCACGCACCAGTATTAGTAAATATGCATGGTACAATCATTTGTAGTTTGGCGTTAGCACGGATAAAAGTGCATTTTGCCTCGACCGGGAATCGAACCCGGCTCTCCCAATTTCCGGTTGAGTGCTCTGACCGCTGAGCTATTAAGGCACACTCATTATCCCTGCTAATGCGCCAGTTTAATGCGTCACTACAGTAGTTTTTAAAACCGAGGTTCTATAAAATTAAGTTTTGCCTCAATCTTTGCGCCGACCCTGTGTTTAATCGGTTTGAAACGTACACACAGGTGTGGTGGATTTACCGAAACACATAGTCGTTGTAGTACGTTTTTGATGTGTGTACGCTTACTCGTCACATCGCGTCGTGTGTTTTTATTTTATTTTAAAAATGTCTACAAGTTGTAAAAATACATCAAATATATTTTGTTATATACTCAAAAAAAGTTATTTAAAATTTGGTTGATTCGCAAAAAATTCTTTTGTCGCCACTTCATATTAAATTAGGATTAATAAATCAATATGTGAAAGCTATAGATAAAAATAGGAATTGTTTTAAGTACTTATGTGACAAATTTCCAGCTCTACCTGAAGAAAAATTGAGGGAAGGCATTTTCGTAGGACCACAAATAAGAAAATTAATGCAGGACCAACAATTTGAAGAAACAATAACAGAAATTGAATTGCAACATCGAATGATAAATAAATTGTTCCCTAGTGTTGTTAAGGTTCGATACTAATGAAGCTACTGAATCAAAAACTTCAACGTAGATATTCTATTTGGAACTTTAATTTTATTGTCAATAGAGTTTCCAATGTACGTTTTCGCCACTGAAGTAAACTTCCAACCCACATATCTTTTGATGGAGATAATATCTGCCCCAGATTCAGCCAAGAACGTCGCAGGAGAACGTGTAACTGAATAGTGGCCCGGATGCAACAATACAATCTTCCGGATGTGACAATTTCAAAAATGTAGATTTCTCTTGGAGTGCTTTTTTATGAATACCACCTGATTGACACATTTACAACTTTTAGTAAACTAGGGTGTAAAGCAGAGTATTTTCAGTCTTGAAACTTTAGTCATAATATTTTAATATTAATTTCTTATTATTCACAAGATTTCTCGACAGGGCAGGGATCATAAATAATTGACTATCACTAGGTGTGACAATTATGACGATCAGATACTAATTAGTATGTTTGAAACAATTGATACTTTTTTATCTAGTTTGTATGACTACGTACTTGTATATAATTTAATCGATTCGCATTTTCATTATAAACTTCAAATTAATTTGACGTAAATATGAAAATGCTTACTCCTTTTGTCGCCAATTTTAACAATGTATCGAGCAGCTTTCGAAAAAGTATTGTTTGATACATCATTGCGATTTCGTTTTTCACACCAACGAGTTGTGATTATGATACTTCTCAATCTAGAATTAAAAATAACTATTTTGTCTTCTACTTTGCCTTTGAGTAAAAAAAAACTGATCATTGCAAGTTTTACTGCATTTTAGTAGTCATCCCACCACCGAAATACGCCAGGAAAACCTTTTCATTAACACGTTTATGTTTCCAGTAACATTTCTCATATGTTAAATCATATTTTGAGTTTAACTTTCCATCTTATAAAATACAGCGTTTCATAGGATAAAGTTCGTATTAGATTCCATCTTTTAGGATATAAAAGAGCACATCTCATAAATTAGATAATCCCCTAAATCTAAAATCGAAGTTGTCTAGGCGGGGGAATATACATTGAAAACGCAGACAATACCCGTTCTCACCGACATTGCCAGTGGTGACGCTTGGAATACAATCAAGATTACGACGATCCGTAGCTAGTCGCATTTGCCACATAGCGCGCCATAACCAACTTGACTATCGTCACGGCAAATAAAGCCATAAACTAAATGAAACTGTAAAGTAACAAATATAAGATTGTCTAAATCTAATCTAAATTCACTCTATTCTACAACATCACATTTTGCTGATCATGTAGAACACATTCGTTACACAAAGTGATAGTCCACGAAATGGGGTTTTGACTTGCAAAAGGTCATACAGAAATTAAACGCGGTAGGATGGTAGACATAGGCCTCTTGATGGTAAATTTAAGTTTGTGACTTTCGAGGGAAGGGGGTTCTACTCGAGGGGTGCGGGTAGAAAACTGTGTATCGCCGCAGTTTTTAAGGAATAGCGCTGTTATTTGAAGTAATATGGAAAAAATATTCAAATAATAAAAGGAGATTATGAAATTCAATAGTTTCATAGATATAACGTGCCCCTCGAGCGGCACCCCCTCAAGCGGCACCTCCCCCGCCCCCAAGGTCGAAAACTTAAGTGTACTATCAGGAGGCCTATGTTTACCATCCTACCCCAAACTTCATTTCTGGCTGACCTTTTTCGAGCCAAACCCTTTTTTTGTACCCATTGCCTGGACTATAAAGCATTCCCTAACTGATCACATAAATATAATAGTTACTCTTACATTCTACATAAATATAATAGTTACTCTTATATTCTTATAAATATCTCTTCAGATATCCTTCAGATAAATTATTTCATTCCCCATCCAGTGTAGTAATTTAAACAATTTATACCTCTATCCACAGAAATAAATTTGGGGCAGCCCCAAAATGCCGCTTAAGCTCATGCAATGTGTTTAATAATTAACCCTACGAGGCAGCTAAATTTGTCGGAACGCTCGCTTCGTGCGTGCCATAAAAAGAAAAAGATATCCGTCGATTTTCGCTTACCAAAGTCGCATCCATCCTAGCAGCCCGCCAAAGTTTACTCTTTTCAGGTTATGCCGTGGGCGTAATTTCCGGCAAATTTCAGAATATCAAGCTCCTCACTTGCTAACTGCTTGCGAGAATATCAAGCCTATTAATTTTAAAGAGAAATTTGATAACACAATGCCCCTTTTAGTTTTAGATCTAAATCTTGTTTAAAGATTGTCAAAGTTTAGATTTGGAACTGTATTGATATTCATAGAAAATAAATTTAGCCTTCAGCAATAAATATGTAAAAACATTAATTATGCAAGCTGTAGAGTATTTACCGGGTCATAAAAAAAATTAAAATATGGGGATTCAAGACAGTTATCTGACGTAGAGCTAATAAAAGTACAGTACTTTGATCTCCGTTCTCAAAATAGAGGGGTGATCTATTGTATTATTCTGTAGATATGTCTGTGATAATCTCATTTATAGTATAGTCTGGGATGGTGGACTGTTCCCAGTATTAGCAATTAGGAATGTTAGGAAAGGACGTCAAGACTTCCTAACATTCCTAATTCCTAATACTAGGCCCATTCCACCATCCCAGACCACACTATAAATCCTCAGGTTCGAGTGCCAACGGGGTTTGTTTGGTACCTTTCTTTGAGCATGAACGATTTTTCCTCGTCTTTATGTGTAACCTTCCAGTCTGAATCTGCGGATTTAGGGGAAGGAATCAAAATCCTGCGTCCAAGAAGTTCTTAATTGAAATACCATATATATTTTGCATTATTAGATTTTAGACTTGACTTACGTTTGACTGTTAGCTTAAACGACGTATTGATCAATTTATTTATTAAATTGAAGTAAGTAGATTCCAAAGTTTCTATAGATATGTGGTAGCGTAAATTGTGTTGCAAAAATTAAAAACTTTAAGAAAATCGGTCGCTCAGTCGGTCTTAATAAGTGAAAAATAGCTATAGCTGATGTAGAATTAAAGAATACGATCCGGCCCTATTTTGTAATCCTGGGACACTGAAATTCTTCGTTGTTAACCAGGAATCCTTAGGTTATTCCAGAGATACTTTTTGTTTATTTTGTATTATCTTCAACAATATAATTTTAAATACTATGAAATTAAAATAATCAGCCGTCTGCTGTCCTAATATTCCTATCATTTTGCAAATTAAAATTGTTTTATAAGTACTTATAGACCTTCCTTTCCTTCAACATTATGCTATTTTATTTATATGTCCATGTATTTCCTGTATATACAAAATAAAAATAAACTTAATTAATATAACAAAAAACCATGCCGTTTTGTATGATCATTAAAATTGACATTGAAAAATAAAACAATGTAATAATTTTTTAAATGTTTTAATTAAATTGAATGTATTAAAGTTAGATTTTCTACAAATTATATAGAATTTCGAAAGAAAAAAGTATGATAAATATAGGATCTAATCAATTACTAGTCAATTAATTACTTACTTTACTAACACCTTTTTATTCTTTATTAAAATTTTCTATGAAGTATTGTTTAAAATTGTATAGAATATCATATGTTACTTTGGCACTTATGATGACACGCTATCACGTTAATTTTTAGAGTACACTGACAAAACAAGTTAATTTTTTATGTTTGTAAAAGACGCGTTTATTTAACATTTATTTGTTTAACGTAAATATGCTAAATTGGAGCTAATTTTACCCTATGATAAACAATAATGATGACCATGAATGACATTGATGATTTTACTCTAAATTAAAACTAACTTAGTCATAAAGATAGGTTTGAAAACGAAAAAGCGCTAATCAAGGATATAAATGAGTGTAATGATGAAAACATGATTAGGAAACGTAAATTTAAAGAAGCACTTCGAAATTTCTCAACCCTTCGAACTGAAAGAGAATATCTAGAAATATCTAGAAAGAATTACATGCTTTAACCAAATCGCAATAGTCCGAACCGAACCTAATCCATTTAAACACCGAATTGTGTAGTGTCAAAATTTTAGTTACAGCAGACAAAGAAAAAATTACAGAAAGTTGTATTACAAAAATTGTATTATTTATTCACCATTTTCTTAGCAAACTTGCTTTAAATTGTAACTAAGTTCCTTTTCAATGTCCTTCTACATTAACTGAAAATAGCATGACACCACTGTATTTGTGTTCGGTTTTCGAACAAGCTAACGATATACGTTGGCATAAGAAGAAAGAGCATCATTAAAGAAGATGGAGAAATACAAGTAAAAACCACATTTTTTTGTCATGCTTTTGGGATGCACCATATAACGGTTTGATATTTCCGTATCCTTTTTGAAGCTTACGAATACTACTCACTACTTAAACTACTTTATTCTGCTTATGTTCCATACCCATTTTAACACATTTATAAATATATCTATAAGTTGACCGCAATTTCTTTAGTAATGTTCATTAATGGCGTAAGTTTTTATCGATTTTCAAACTTTTTAAATTAACTGCTCTTTTGTTTGACTCGGTAACGTCACGGTGAACCGTGAACACAATAAAAAAGTGAGAGGGAAAAATAAATAGCTCTTGTTCGTACACATAATACTGAAATTATTTCTGATCTTGCTTACAATTTAATAGGGTGAAATTAAATTTCCTTCTTAAAATCGTGACGTGAATAACACCTTTTACATCTCATTGGTTAAAACATTTTGATAGACAATTGATATTAAATTAGCACTAACAAAGTACTGTACAGTAAGGAAAGAGGCCTGTGATGGATACTAAACAATTTGTATAATGGATCTTTGCGCATGTATCAATTTAGTGACGACGAACGGATCACATGCTACACCACTCGCAATTGTTACTAACATGCCACAATTACCAGCACGTATGTCTAGCGACATATGTTTGAATCAACTACGTACGGCATAGACAGTTAATAATTTGCCGAACATAATGCAATTATGAAGTCCCGTCTAAGCTTTATTGTCTAATTTGGTTCATTGGCGTCTCAATATTTGTGTAAAATTTATATCATTTTGTTTTATTTATTTTGATTTTTGTTGAATTTATTTAATTTTTTTTATGGAAATATTACTTCCATTGAATGTTTTTGTGGAGAATCTTTTCATTACTCTGTCATAGGTTGACGGATTTGTATTGTACTAACTATTATCCTAAAATGTGTTTCCGGCACGACACTGTTAAAAAATGTCAGTTGATTGATTCATACGATTGTTACCTGTATGCACACGCAGAGAATTATACAAACCATATATAAATTATTCCCCATTTATTATGGTGGCCATGTTGGAAGTAGATAAATATCATGTTTAGTTACCTGTACCCCCAAGATGTAAACAAGAAAAGCTAATACGATTGTGTAGTTAAGTTCAGATTCTGAGAGTACAAATTGTCATAATAAATTATATCAAAATTTAATATCTAAGTTCTGTACGTGACGTACAAACAAGATTACGACGTATGATGGAATATTTGATATATGTATATGTTAGAATGTAACTGTGTTTGCGATGCCTATGTGTCAGATTAATTAGTGCTTGTTTTGTTTCGGTCTTTGCGACATTTAACCTTTTTGTTAACTTACACATAACTTATGATATTTAACTTTTGACAAATTGATAACATTGCGCGTAAATTTCAACTGTATATAGATACTGTTTAATACAAATTTAGTATTTCTGAGTAATTTTTATGAAATAAAGGTGTATGACAAGTGACTTTACGTGTTTAATGGTTTTTTGCAAGTAATAAAAAAATATAGTATCTCCTAGAACTTTGAAGGGTAAAAATTTTTTGGAAACTTAAAAATGAAAATTTAATACCAAGTTACCTTAAGCATAATGAAATCGATAAAATCTCTACACTGGGAGAACAGTTTATTTATTGTTAATAAACTAAGTTTATAGCAGATGTATGTTTCTCTTACAAACAATGACTTCCAATATACGAGTCCAGGCTCAGAAGAGTTCGGCTAGGCATAATTTTATAGTTAGTGTATTTAAATAAAAGTAATAACACTCTCAAGACTATTTTATTAAAAAAAAAATATTAGTAATAGAAATAAAGTATAAACGTTTAACTTAAATACGGTAAAGTATTTCTACGTTATGATGTGTCAGTGACAAGTTTGTTGATGAAAAGCATTAAGATTCGCATTCAGAATAGTTCGGCCAGTTACTGAAATATTATTTAAACAGTTGCTGATATATTAGGTTAAAAGTTTTTAGCGTAGTGTAAAATTATGCCGAAATATTATGAGCTTGGCTCATATTATCAAAGCTTGATCATAGAAAATATATTAGAAAATAGGATTTAATTTTCTCATTTATTATGTAGGATACATATTTGCCATGCGAAATATTATATTCGAAATAGCTATGGGTTAATATTTAACATATTAAGTAGTGATGGCACTGATGACCTAAATAAATTTATCTATGTGAAACAAATACTATATATCTATTATAGTAAAATATTTGATTGATTTTTCTAAAGTGCGTTTCTTAATGTCAAGAATAGATAGCAAATAAAATAAATTTATAACAATTATAAATAATATATACAATTAACATAGCCATATAGGCATCTATAGCCATAAATATAAACAATTGACATAGTCCATCCAGGTTAAACATTTTTCTATAAGACCAAAAAAATAAACAATATTCCCAGAATACACATCTATATCTTATTCATACATGTCTTTTGTATTCAATAGTATTTTCGTGATCTTATCTGTTCTGAAATGATAGAAATGTTGCTTCATTAATATTAAAGTATACTGCATAAATAAACGTAATGGCATTATTCCATTTGATTTTGAGGATGTCCCGATTTTCTCGTACGTAAAGTACGAGAAAATCGTTCGCCCATACACGGCGAATAATAAATTCGTTAGAAATTAAGGTGTCAACTTCGTTGGCGTATAATAAATATAACACAGAGCCCAGAATTGATCCCTGTGGAAATATGTCAACCAACAAAAGGAATAAAATTAATAATTTCGTTACTTCTTGCGTTGTTTTATTACATCAGCGGATAATCTTTTTTTAATTATCATAGGTAGATATCTGTTTAGATTCGAGATAGTCTTGACTGTCTGATGATTTACTGCAAATTTCCTTTCTTCACTGATATTATAAGGTATATCATGTTCTTTGGTATGTTTTGAAATTTCAAAAGGAAATATCGGCCAGTGATCTATTTTTCTAAAAACTTTTCAATTCTGATATCGGCTGTAATTTATTTTTATATAATTTATTATTTTGTTTTATAGATATATTATGATAATAACTAAGTATTAACGCAAGTCTTTAGCTTAATGATTTTTATTAGTGATAGTATATATTTGGTGTTTGTAGCTGATTTTATACAATAAAGTATTTCTTTTATTATGCAGAAAGTTTTCAACTTTGTTAATGTTACCCATGGAGTTTAACCACGGTAATGCAAAGACTGGAAAGTTTTACTAAAGGATTCGTACTCATGACTCTTTTAAAGCGACATGTTAAACGATGAAAGTTCGTAAAAATAAATCCAGTTATGTAAAGTAATGACTTGTGTAATATGATTCTCAAGTGACAAAATCAAGTAATAAAGCCATCTTCCAGATGCTACGCGCAATTTAAAATAAAAGATCGTTTACTTTTGAATATAAATATTAATAATTATTAACAAAAAATATTGCAGAAATAAATAACACAAATACTGAATGATTAATGAGATATAACTCAATAATATGGGAATAATCCAATAAATTATGAATTACAGATGTGATTCAAAGCACATAAGATTTCAAATTGTCGATTAGTTCTTTGGAAGTTGCTTCTTTTATCATCTTAATTAAAGTTTATACTTTAAGTAGTAGTAATGTTAACAGATATAACATAATTTAAACATATCTGAAGAAAATTAAGTAGACTGACATCTGGATACATTTGGGTATAGTTTATTAGGAAATGCGTAATGTAATAGTCTGTGATAAGTCTGAAACTATGGCGGAATTCCATCCTGTCACGTTCCCCCAGTGGATTATTCCATTAACTCGGGAAAGACAGTTTTGCAAAAATTTAAGTAACGTTTCCTCTTCATATATAATAAAGAATGTGGACAAGTAATACTAAACACGAGTTGTCTTTAGAGATCTACAGGTTTTAATATTTTAATACTCATAATAATGTTTGTGGTTGGATCCTCGATGTACACCCGAAGGTGCAAAATATTCAACAGACAGTATCTCAGACAAAAGACAGTATTTAATGAAACAAGCTACTGTTTTTCTATAAAGACTTAAATAAAATTATGAGAGCACGAGAGAGACTTATATAATCGTATTAATTTTCTAGAATAGACGAATGTTATATTTGGTAATACTGGATAACAATAACTAGGCAATTTATCGTCACCTCGTCATCGCATCCTTGGTAATAAATAATATATCACTGACGTGAAAACAAATATCGTGTTTAACAATATCTCAAATTTCGACAATTCAATATGCAACTTAACACTTTTTAACGTCTCCCAGTTTTTATTATGCTATTAGTCTTAATAGGCACAACATTGTTAATGTATATGCTAACACATAGGCATAGTCACAAACAATAAATGGCGATATATAACAGGATTAGTAATTACTTGTGGCTTAATCTGCTTCAGAGTGATCAATATCTAAGATGGTTCAAAAGAAGGAGTAGTCAGTTAACAACAGTTGAGAATTGCATTGTTAGCATTAAAACTATTTCAAAACGATTTAATAAAGAAATCCACAAAGCCCAGTAGGGTCTAATATTTGTGAATATTAGACCCTACTGGTCTATTAGTAAAGTTCTAGTAAACCCTAGTAGACAAATACACCGTAATGGTCTATTATATTGTCATGTATGTCTTAATGATATTATAGAACAAACATTTATTAAGATTCTGTTTTATATCTTCCTTAATATTCTGTTATATTGTTTATTTTAATATTGCTAATTCGGTTGTAAGATCACCAACTATAAATTAAACCCAAAAAGCTATTAGATCTTATTAATATAATTGTATTAAATGTTATTTAATAATTGAATACATTGAAATATATGGTGTTGGAATTTCACATTCCAACAAGAGTACGTCAACAAATTCTAAAAGCCGGTCCTGTCCCGCTTGAAATAATTTCTTGTAGCAACAAGCACGTCACCCTCTCTGTCTTTAGCACGTGGCTAGCCGTTGCAATATATGACGTAGAAACAACAGTTATTCCATCAGTATGTATCAGTCATCAGTCTAGTCGAGTCAAGTGCGCATAGCAGTTAACGACAGAAAAAGAAAAGAAAAAAAACATTCTTTTTGTAGCTCCGTACGCGGACGTATTTAGTAAGGAAATTAACGCAGTGTACTTAATTCCTATATTTCAATTTTCTAGTACAAAGTACAGTGATTTTCTTTCAAGTTCGCGAGTGTATAAGCTGTCTTTTATTCACCGTGAACAATTATTTCTTCAAGTTATTGTGTGCATCCAGAAGCTGTTGCGAATTCATTTCTTTCAAACATTCTACTTTTCAACGAGTCAATCTGATAATTACGTCAGTGTCGTTCATTTCAAGTGTAATACAACTAAACTTTAATTCGGTTTCTCATACAACCTAGACACAGTGTCGCACGAATTTCTGGAACGAATTTACGCGTCCGTTCTCTCGTGTAGCACCTGTACCACGAACTCTTTTTTGTTAATATACTCTATTGTTAATACCGAGTTTTATTAACTGGTCCTTCAATTCTTCAACCCTGAGCTAATTGTGACGTGGAATGGTTTTTCACCTATGGTAGCGAATTAACAACAACAACAATAAAAATACACAATCAACAGTCCACTAGCTACTCGCCGCTTCCACGCCATATGGCTTTGAACCTATATAATATATATTTATATGTATAAAACAAAAACGAAGAAATATTAAAGAAAACGGTACTCCTTATACACATGAAGGTAAAAGTTTTTACTTACATACGAATACTATTGGGTGAATAAAAAGACAAACTAGACAATCCCCCAAATCCAAGACCAAATATATCTGAGTGAAGGATACGCATTGAATAGACGCGGACAACGCCGATTTCCACCGACATTATCAGTGCCAACTGTTGGATTCTAAGGTCATAATATTCAGTATCTAGTTGCATTTGTCACAAGACGTTTTCTGACCAATTGAGTTACCATGATGATAAAATAAGTGTATTTGTTTGTAATATATATTTATTGTAAAATTATTTATATATAGTCCTAACTACTAGTTTATGTCCATAACTAGAGAATATATCGCTCATAACATTTAATCTGGGCATCCGGTATAATTTAGAACATTTGTCTTTTCACAATCTAGTTAACATATTGATCCATTTCTATACCTATGGACTTATCCAAACTTATTACTTTTCTGCACTACACAATACTAGCGGAAAAGTAGTGTAATCCTGCAATAAAAAAGTGAAAAAACTAAATTTTTGTTTGGGTTTATTTTTCGTTTTTTCGACCTAAAAACAAAAAAAAATGGTTTTTAAAATAGTTTTGCTGTGTGTGTGTCGTCGACAAATTTCTTGTTAGCACGATAACTCAACTAAATCATGTCGGATCGATCGGGTTTTGACTAATTCTCATCGGGGACGTCTCCCAGACGACGCTTATTGATTTTGAGATGGATAGGATACACCCCACCCTGTCTACGAGTCATGAGAGCACGATGGTGGACTATGTGAGAAATTTGTTTTGTTAATACGATAACTCAAATAAATCGTGTAGGATCGATCAGGTTTTGACTGATTCTGATCGGGAACGTCTCCTAGACGACACCTATTGATTTTAAGGTGGATAAGACACACCCCACCCTGTCCATGGGTCATGAGAAATCACGACGGTGGACTATTTGAGAATTGCTTTTGTTAACACGTTAGCTCAACTAAATCATGTCGGATCGATCGGGTTTTGACTGATTCTGATTGGGGATGTCTCCCAGACGATACCTATTGATTTCGAGGTGGATAGAACACACTCTACTATGTTCATGGGCCATGAGAAAGCACAATGGTGGACTATTTGAGAATTTTTTTTGTTAGTACGATCACTCAATTAAATCGTGTCGGATCGATCGGGTTTTAACTGATTCTGATTAGGGACGTCTACCAGACGACATCTATTGATTTTGAGGTGGATAGGACACACTCCACCCTGTTCAGTGGTTATGAGAAAGCACGAAGGTGGACTATTTGAAAAAAGTAAAACTGTCGCATAAAACAGATATTCTGCATTTATGTGTTGGTTTATTTTTTCTCGGTCACTCAATTTCGAGATGGAGATATTGTACGTGCGGAAAAGTCCGTTTTAAGGTTTTAAAACTGTTTATTTTATTAAAGAAAATCGTGGGACTTAATTGTATTCAATTCGACGCATTGTTAGAAAGACTATATTTACAAATATGATTTAATATTAACAGATAAATACACACTTTTAAGAGTTAGTTCCATCTACTCCTATATAATCTGTGCACTTTTAAATATAATCAATATTATTTCTGCCGCTTTGTGGACGATAAACTCCGACCTATACGTAATGTAACACATTAAGGGAAAATTGTTTTTCTTTCACTCCGATAATGTTATCCAGAATAACATATGGTTCAGTTTTATTATATCAAAGGCCATATAAAAGAAACGTGATATTTATAGTGGAAATAAAACAGTAAAGTATTTATTTTATCATTTGTTTCCCCATTAAATTACATTTTCAAGAATAGACTGCAATTTATTTATAAAGAAAACGAATTGTGGTCTCGACGTGAGATGTGGTTTGTTGAAAAGAGATTTATTGGCATAAAAATAAATGGGTCTTCAACGTCGGTGGGTGTTATTTTTGCTCTTAAATGTTGTGTTCGAGATAAGGAAACAATGGTATTGTTATGATTCTATTAGATTTATGTATTGGAATTATTTACAGGATAATTTATCGTTAATATAATTTAGATTAATACCACTATATATGCAATAAGTACCACTGCAATAATAAGTAATAAATATTTAATTCATCTCAAATATTTCATTTATCTTTTGAGATAGATGGAATAGATCTCTCACATATAGTGCTTTCGTAAAGTATTCGTTAAAACTCAAGAAATAACTTTTGGGAAAAACTCTCAGACCTGCCACATTTTATTTTTAGTTGCGCATTTTTTACAATTTAATTAATACATACAGGGTGATTCGTGTAGAAGGTGTTACGTCATTGATGTTTTTTTAATGAAAATCTCCTTTTTTATGATCAAATGTGAAAGGGAACATTTCTTTACATACGCCATGGTAATAATTACATTAATGAGTTAGATACAAGAGTTAAAAGCGGTTCTCGATTTTCAAAATACTAAATATAATAGCAATAGTTATTTAAAGAATTATCTAAATTAAATATTCCAATTGCTCACTATTGACTGTTTAGCAGTAGTCAATACAATTAATGAATTCGTTTTTAACATTATCAGTAATTTCAAGAGGTATACATTATATCTCGTGACGAAGTCTTGCTTTTAAAGCTTCTAAATTCTGTAATGTATACTTTCGTTTTAAGCATCCCCACAAAAAGTAATCTATTTCAAAGCTGGCAATTTGACTGGTTACTTAATCAAGTTAACTTAACCATCTCTTATAAAATGACAAAAGTTACTACTGAATAAACACTTTAAACACACTTCTCTTGCCAAACAAAAAATAAAATATGTATTCTTTAAAGAAATATCTTCAGATTCTAAAAACAGACAGTTTTACGAAGTTAGCTTTTATCTAACAGTAATAAAAATAACATTATTGATCGCTGAAGCTACAGTCAGACATCCAATGATGCACAATTTAAACATTTATGTAATTAGTTGATTTTTTAAGTATCATTGCCGTTAAGTTTAGTATTTAGAAATCACACAAACACTTTTATGTATGAAAACAATATGTGCTCTTTTACATATCATTGTATGAAAGGAGAGTTGCCATTAAAAAATATGGATGACGTCATACCTTTTATACAAATCACCCTGCATGTATTAGTTATATTTAAAAAAATGAATGCGCAACTGAAAATAAAATTTTACTGGTCCGAAGGTTTCTGCCAAAAGCTATTCCTCGAATTTATTTATTACTTTATGAAAGCACAGTATAGACAAGGTATCGCATTTATATCGAATGAAACAGCTTGAGGAACTCTAGAAACATTTATTTTTGGAGGAATAATTCCTACATAGGGGTTCTTTGCTGCTCTTTGATGGAATATAACAAGTGTCATCTGATATCTCAGTTCAAAGGTGTTTATACGATATATTTTCGTATAATTCGTAGCTTTATTCTGCATATATTCAACAACAAATAATATAGAAATGTTTCGTTTCTCTATTTATCCACATAGAGCCAATAGTGTTATCCAACTAGTTATCAATTAAGCCCATAATATGGTTAGTCATCACAATTCAAAAATATTTTTTTCTAATAATACAAAGTTAGAAGGGCTCTATATACAGATTGTATATTCCCCATTATTGTATTATGTATGTTATTTAAGAAGTTTAATATCCTAATGCATACCAAATCACCTACTAGTACAAAGAATTATCGATTTGTATTTTAAAATATTTTCTTCTCAAAACGATTACGAGTATAGTGGCGTAATAGTTATTTAAATTATTAGTGAGATAGAGGTAACGTGCTCTTGCCCACGTGTGATGTACAGCATTTTATCTACGACCGCTTGGACAAGAAAAATTTTTTGTTTACAAAAAATTCATATTTAACATTTAAATAATTATGACATCCGTTAAAAGTCACTTAAACATTTTCATACCAAATCAAAGTAACATGATGCATGAAATTTGCTAAAACCGTAGTAACAAACAGCTGTTTTAAATAACGATTATTTTTGTGATTTTCTTGTCGCTTTATGCGATATCTACGTCGAAAATCTTGCTACCATCTGGCGAAAATAATATTAATATTTATAATAACAAATAATTATTGTATTATTTCTAGTTTCAATAAATTTTTACTTCTTCGTTTATAATTTTTGAAAATAAAAATGAGGTATGTAATCAGCTCATTACATGACAGTAATGTAATGAGTTACTTACATAACGGTGATATAATATAGCACATTACATAACTCAAAATAGTTCAATGAACCCCATATTACAGCATGGTCGTAGATAAAATAATTTATCATCTTATAATACTAATAAAGAGACTTTAAGGATTATAGTATATTATCTAATCGCCGTACTTAAATTTAATGATAAGGAAAATACCATTAAGTCCAAGAGAGGAAAATATAATTATATTGAAAAAATTGCACTGATCTTCGTACTTCTATTCCTCAGATCATCCACTGGATATATATGGGGCTGTAGTTAAGGATAATCTGTAGGTGTAATTATATCTGTACTATAATAACTATGGTATAGATATAATTTTTCAACAATTGGTGTCATTTCGTATTATTACTACCACCTACAGATTATCCTTAACTACAGCCCCACATATATATATATATATATATATATATATATATATATATATATATATATATATATATATATATATATATATATATATATATATATAAGGATAATCTGTAGGTGGTAGTAATAATACGAAATGACACCAATTGTTGAAAAATTATATCTATACTATAGTTATTATAGTACAGATATAATTACAGCCCCATATATATATATATATATATATATATATATATATATATATATATATATATATATATATATATCCAGTGGATGATCTGAGGAATAGAAGTACGAAGATCAGTGTAATTCTCTTTCTTCTTCTACTTACACAAATATATTTCTAATATTCAATCTTTTGGCTGAAGAATAAAAGAACAGAATATTTGCAATACGACTCAAAACTTTTTTATCTCTCAAAAGTTTAATGTTTATATGAAAAGAGTACTTTTAAAGAAAGAACAAGTATTTTTTGAAAAAAAAATGTTTTTTTAATGAAAAATACATTAGAACACCCCTATTTGAAAAAAAATTGCAAGATATTATTTGTTTTGGTTTTTTCTTAATAGACGATTTCATCTATAGTTCAAAGAAGTAAGAACAATACTGAATTTCACTTTATCGATTTTTGTTCGAGGATCAATAATTAAGATGTATTATTGATTAACAATTAAACTGTTACTATAAATTTTGTTTACTATATATTCTGTATGCATTTTTTAAAATATGACGGTAGGGTTTTCTTATTTTAAATGATAAGGAATATAAATTTCTTATCATCTATATCAGAAAAATCAAAAACAAATAATATCTTGAAACGTTTTTTTGAAATAGGGGTGTTCTGTTGTGTTTTTCATTAAAGAAAACATTTGTTTTCTCAAAAAATACTTCTTCATTCTTTAAAAGTACTCTTTTTATATGAACATTATTTTATATGAACTCTTGAGAGGTAAACAAGTTTTGAGCCGTGTTGCAAATATTCTGTTCTTTTATTCTTCAGCCAAAAGATTGAATATTAGAAATATATTTGTGTAAGTAGAAGAGAAAGAATATTATTTGTCATACATTATTTTTTCTAGAAAACTAATTCTAAACATACTGTAAAATAAATATAACATAAGAAATAAGTCCATACTCAAGTATAGAGAGCATTTTTGATTTTGTAAACTGTACAATGTAACGAAGTAAACATACTTGCCTGTGTACTTTAATCTAATAAAGGAAACATTGTGAACTCTGTTAGATTATCGTAATACGTTGTTACAAGCAACATTATTATTAAAGCGACTTCACTATGCAATATTAATTTGGAGCAAATTGCTGGTCTTACTTTCAGAAAGGGGCACCGACGTTAAGCATTTTAACAAGCATTTTCTTTTTACTCGTCAAAGCAAGGAGGTTTTACTGGCATGCCTTAAATGCTTTTCATGTACCCTTTACCTTTAGGTGGAAGACAACAACGTTCCTGCACATTGAAATTATGTGTAGTTGGCAGCAATAAAAATAAAAAAGCAACGATTAAACCAACATAAGATAATGTGACACATTTTTTGACTCATTATTTCGTTAAACCTTACTTTAGCGTTTGTTTTTTCTAAAATGTTTTCTACTAATAGCGAAATTATACATGAGCTTTAAGTTTGCAATGTAATGATTGCAATTGATTAGTAAACAAAATCGAATTAAAAGGTTTATATAAGATGATAGCTTAATAAGAATATAGAAGAATAAGAGAAGTTTTTAATAATATATAATTTTTAATAAGAAATGAAAAAAATACCAGTCGTATGAAAACAAAAATATTATTGTCATTTCGAAACCAACAATGAGACAGGTTTATTCTTACTCGCCTAAAAGTAACTGCTTTTGCCTGATGTATACTTTATATGAATTTTTATTATGAGTGCAATACGTTTCTTGACATTTATTGTTGCTATGCTAGTCTTAGTAAGTTGTAAAACCTACAATCGCTTAAAATTGCAAAACATACACAAACATATATTATTTTTGTTATAACAGTGGAGAATAAAGCAGGACAGAGAAATAATAGTTGTTGAATAATGATTTTTATAAATTGTATTACTACCACACTTTTCTGTTTTAATTCGTGAATCACTATACTTTATTTTTACGTAGATGAACAAGAAATTTTATAGCTTTTCAAGTAATATATTAGGAAGGACTAATAGTAATAGGAAATTTTTAAATGAAGCAAAATTCCCCTCCTATAAATCCAAAGTGATTTAATTTAGTCCAAAGACAATCATTTGCTCACAAAAAATATTTAAGTTGGTTCATTTTGAAAGGCACTACATACGTTACAATATTTCAAAATGGGTTTCACAATTTTTCTATGTTGTTCTTGGCAGTACTTACAGCGCATTTTAATGAATTAGATGGAAATATGGAAGATGCCATAATTACATACAGCAATAGCACATGAATATATTAGGCAGGAAAATTAAGGGGTGTAAAAAAATCTTAAATTTTTAGGTAATTTTCAAAGGGCTGTAATATGGACAAAAATAGTCGCAGAGCAATTAAAGGATAAGAAAATCGAAGCCCGAAGTTTCTAGATTTCAGATCTTAAGTTCAACATTTTTTACCATCAGCAGTTTTTGAGAAATTATATGAGAACCATCGGAGAAAAAATTTCCCAAATTTTTGCTTGCCTTTCAAAGGATCCACGGATTTTAATAAACTTTTTTCTGTGATTTTATCATAAAGTATTTTATAGATGCTTTTATCTTCTTTAATTTGAGCTGTCTAAAAGCCTTGTACGAAGATTTTTCGCTGAGCTATCGTCGTTCAAAAAAAAAAATCAGTTTCGAATTTAGTAACTAATTCTATAAAAATTATAAACAAGTTATATGATGGAATCACTGAAAAAAATGTATTCATGGACCCTTTGAAAAGCAAAAACAAATTTTGAATTTATTTTCGATAATTTTCTTATGATTACTCAAGAACTCGTTATGGTAAAAAATTTAAAATCAATTTGCTTTTTTTAAAATTGCTCTGAGTCTATTTTTCTCCAAGTTACAGCCCTTTGAAAATCACCTAAACATTTAGAATTTTTTTACATCCTTTAATTTTTGTGCCTAATATATATCACTTAAAAAAATGTTCATTGCGAATATTATTTTTAAATCTTGCTATGCTAGTTTTCACAAAGTGTAAATCGTAAACCTGCAATCGGCTAAAATTGTAAAATATACCCAAACAACTACTATTTTTATTTATAGAAGTGGGGAATAAAACAGGACAGAGAAATAATAGTTGTTGAATAATGATTCTTAAAAATTGTATACTTTTTTATTCTAATTCGTGAACAGATCCCTATTTATTTTTATATAATGAACAGGAAATTGTAGTCTTTTAAGTAATATGATTCGAAGGACTAAAGTACTTGGAAACTTTCAAATAAAGCAAAATTCCCTGTCTATAAATTCAAATTGATTTGATTCACTCCGAAGATAATTATATGCTCATGAATATTTAAAGTAATTCAGTTTGAAAAGCACTGTATATTTCACAATATTTTAAAATTCGGTTGGTGATTTTCTTATGTTGTTGACTTTACTTACTGATGCGTTTTAACGAATTAACATTTGTAGGGAATACGCTGTAATTACATGCATAAAGCAACAATAGAGAACACAAAGATATAACGTCATAGGTATTTATTGTATACTGTGTACGTAACAAATGAAGTATCTTTGTTTCAGAAAACGCCGTTTAATTTATATGCAAATGAGAGCAAGTTGAACGAAATTGTACGACGATCGGTTTGCAATTTCAATGTTGTATTTGAGCCTTCAAGTGAATGTTACACGACACGGTGTAATTATTACTCTATAGCTAGTATTTTAGCGAAAACCCTTATCAAAAATTGAGCGACCTCCGAGTGGTGGAACGCGCACAAAATCGTAAAGGAAGCGCTCTTGTTTGTTTTCGGCGTAATCTGCCCCGATTTCTGGCACTCAGTGCCTTAAGAAAAGAAACCAGGAAGGGCGTAAATAAATTTATCAGTGTCGAAAAGTTATATTCCGCATTATTACTCTTCTATACTATGGTGGTAGCAGATCGATAAGAAATTTTCTATAAAGCATAGTTGAAATGAAAATTCTATCGATAAATATTGTGAGAAATTATGTTACTCCTATAATTTATTACGGGCGTTGCCAGTGTTCGTTGGGAAGATATATGCATGCACATTAAGCGATGCAATTTCTGCTTCTGAGCCATCTGGCTTACACTGTCCGCGTTAGAGTAAAGAGTGCATATAACTTATTGTTATTAGTCTTAATGTTTATTTCGTACGTTTCTAAATCCTTTCTGTTAATTTTAGGAGTCATTAGAGTTTGCTAGTATGGTTTATAAATTATTTTTGTTTTACTTTTATGTCTCGCCCTTAGATTATCAGCGTCGAAATAATTAATAGTATCATTAAATAACAAAATATTAATACCGTTTTTCTTGCCACTAACTCTTTAAGCTGTAACTTCATATACAGCAAAATAATAAGCAGTTAAGCGGTTGTGTGCGTGTGCGTGTGCGTGTTCGTGTTCGTGTTCGTGTGCGATAATTTCGCCAGTGTGAATTTAGATATTCTAAAAGTTCAAGAAAATTCATAAACATCTATTCGTCAAATTACCGATAATAAAATTTAGACTGATAGAATATGGCAATATTCTATCAGATAGTTCGCTTTACTGAAACCTCATTAAAGGTGATAAAAGAATTCATTGTGATGCATAAAATAATAATTGAAAATAAAATTACACATGTCTTGATCCTAGCATAAATTACGGCGACGTACTCGATATATCCTTTGTCACTGAACAAATGAAGATCGACCTGAATTGTACAAAGTACAGCAAATTATTTTAATTATACATCGTAGATTTAGTAGATTTTTTTGTAATTAAGATTTTACGGTATTATTGTAAATAAACATTCTTACAAAAATATAATTATGGAACAGATTTAATGGCCACATTATTCTAATTTAATAGCCAATGTTTTTACAAATTCATTTTGTTATTATTAATAGCCACAAAATATGGTTATTATTATAATTTCGATTCTAGTTTTTGTGTAGTCGTAGTTTTGCATTTGTTATATAATATTGAATCTAAACCAATGCTATTATTACAATAGTATCTATTTGCTATAATACTAAACTAGTGAATATTTATTTTAAGACAATATTAAGATATGAATAGTTAATTTTTAAAGATACTATATATGTTAGTATATTTATGTATTCGCATTAGTCGATACATAAGGATGAAGTAATAGATAGATAATAAAATATTATTGTCTATGTATATCTATATCTATGGCTAACGTATTAAAAGTAAATTTGTTCATACATTAGAAAACTGATTATTTACAATCGTATAAAAGATTGAACTTTCTTTCTATTCATATTACTTTCATAATTTATCTTTTTAATTCTGTAATGGAATTCTCTACTAAAAATAAAGTTAATAATTGATAATATTATAAATTCAAAACCAAATATTTATTAAGTTAAGTTACATATTTCTTGTAATGGAACTTCACAAATAACACAACTCCATTGATTTCCATACGAATTCTCTTCGAAGCTTCTTTGTCCTCCACTGACCCAAACATCTCCGTTCTAAAATAAACCTGTAATGCTATGGAGATCGTTTTTCTTACAAAATAAATGATTCGACCGCTTTGCATTATTGATTACAGAAGGCTGACGTGATTTTTTTCGTAGCCCAATTCATTTTTCATTCAGCAAGCATAAAAAACAGAATATGACTCATTAAGTTCCCTCAAATTTATGTATACGATGTGGCGATAGTTTATAATCTTACTACTCAATGATTTAGAAATACTACAATAAATAAATTTAATTTTCTTATGGGATTCTACTCGTTTTCGAATTGTCAATTTATCGTTTTTTTGTCATTTGAATTTCCTGACTAACTCTCGTCATTTTTTAAATATAAATACAATACCCATCGTTTTTCGAGTACGACAATTGTAGCAATCAATATTAGGGGTCTTCCATATTCCATTTTAAACTTGATGCATTTACAAGACACGTTTTAAAACACGCTATATAGCACATTTTTTAATTTATATACTGATACTTTGATACTGGTATACCCCACTGGTTTTAATAAATTTCTTAAAATAAAGTGCAATGTTACATTTCTCCAGTAAAAAGAAATTAAGGGTGACAAATCAGGTTAATCTATTTAAATTTCCTTAAATTCTTATTGCAATTACCGTTCAATCCTATTTACAAAAATGTACATTTATTCTAAACTGTTTTTCGTGTTGATACTTAACGGCTTTACTAAGAAGGTTTGTAAAAATTTAGCGCTACTGTGGGTTAGGCACTAAATATAGCTTTGTATTTTTTTTATGCATGAAGTACAAAACATGCAAAGGAAAAGTACATTAAGGATGCTATATATAAACATAATTCGAACCACAACCCAATGGAATATAATGCACCATGTAAGAGAAATGAACTTTGTTCAAGGTTAGACATATATTTATGACAGTAAATGTCAATGGAAAATGTAATCTTAACTTTAAACAC
This sequence comes from Rosalia funebris, assembly GCA_037954035.1. Lineage (NCBI taxonomy): Eukaryota > Metazoa > Arthropoda > Insecta > Coleoptera > Cerambycidae > Rosalia > Rosalia funebris. The sequence continues at coordinate 7,234,211 of JAZFAV010000010.1, read as the reverse complement.
AAATGCACTTTTGTTATTTGTAACATTTTTGTAAATCTGGTACATTTGATTTTTTTAACAATCGATTTCTAGTTTAAATTACATATATGAGTTTTATTCCTTGAAAATATTAAGAATATCTATTAAGTGATGTGTCAAATATATGTTTTGATTTAATGTCATTCTACTAGTGTTTACTGTTAAATACAATATGTGGAGATTGGGTTCACTCCCCAGCGCGTAGCAACAAGAAATCAAGCACGTATTCTCATGTGAAATTATTTTCATGGAATGATTCAGCTTATTTTCCTATGAAAGATGCCTGCAACTATAGTATGTTATTCATACTGTCCTAAAAGTAGAATTTTTATAAGGTCTGATGATAGTGGTAGAAAGTAGGAGTTTTGTCATGATTGAAGACATTTTTCTTGTTCGGTTCTTTTCACGAAGTTACCACATTTTCCTTAAATTGAACTATTAATAATTCCAATACCTATACTCACCTTAAAACGAATTTAGCAGACATTGTTTATTAAAATTTGTCTCGCTTTTTTTAAAACCATGATGTTCGTGTAGAAGAGTGAGATAAGAATATAAAATTATTCTTATGAACGTCAGTTACTAGAGGTTATCTCCACAATATTTTCCTGATGAAAACTTATCGGGTGACCTCTGCGTTTCCCTGAATTAAATCCATCGACGTTATTTCTATAGGGTGATTTAAATCGTAAATTATTTATGAACTGACCTAATACTATTCAAAAGATTAGAGCATAACATAAGAAGATCGTTGAAAATAATACTTAATATTCAAATCAATAGTTTAAAAAATAATTTGTACTACATAATTTATTTCTTTATTTGTTCATTCATAGTTTATGTTAAGACTTTGTTTTCATTCACTACAGAAAATACATTATTTTTCATTGCATTTTTCTAAAAACGATACGCACCAAAAATATAATTTTATTTGCTTCTAACCTAAGGCTAAAATGTTTCTAAGGTTTATGTCTAACCTTCTAACCAAGGTAGAAATAAAATTTCGATCACAATTTTTTTTTATTAGTGACAATATAATTTAAAAAACTAAATTGTCCCATTTCAGCCTTTTTATTTCTATATCATCTAATAATACTTCTAATATAATAATAATTTTTTGAGAAGCTTTGTCGGTCCATCGTATATGCAGGAAAATGCCTTGTTTTATACCCTATGTAGGGTGGGTCTGCGCTTGACTGGCACACAATTGACGTTCTTAAATTTCTCGACAAATAAACTAAAGTAGGTATAACTATATACTTTCATCGGCCCTTCATTCTAGAAGCTAATGCATCTCTTATAGATGACATTACGAGCTTCGATAAGGGCACTATCGCGCCTCTGTCGTGCCACATTTTTATTAATCGATTTTTAATGGTAAGTGGTAGGTGTTCTAATTTTACTGGCTGCAAAATTAGAGTTTCATTGACAATATTTTCTAATACACCAATGTACATAAATTAACGATTTTTATTTAATACAGCTTTATATACTATCCAAGTAATATAGTAAAACAAAGTGTATAATTTAACCTAGTAAGTAAGAAAATTATTTTTCGTCTTTTTTTTCTAATATCAGTAGAAAGTATCATGTGTAATATATACATAAGAGTTTGTATACACATTTTTACTTTTTTTTTTCGATATCGATTCCCATTCTTATTTATATCTTTATATTTATCTTTCTAAATATTGATTTTCGGAGATACCAAGAAAATAAATTTTCAATAATCAGTAGGTTTTAAATACTAATAGAATGTTGTAAAACATGTAGAAAGCGACCAACTTCTATTAAATAATGAATTTCTGTCGAAATTGATATCAAGAATAGTACCGAAAGTACATAATTTTTCATAACATATTTCTCAAATGGTTATTTAAATTTCATAATAGAATAATATAGTAAAGAATAAGCTCTATAATAAATAGAAACATGTGATAATATATAGTGTGAAGTGCAAATGAACGAATGTATATTTTTTCAATAGTTAACTATGTTCATTCCAAAATATTTTTCGACAAAAATGTTTTTATTATTACATTTAGCTTTTTATTTAAACGTCATTGAACACCTTATTTATATTTGATATCGTATTGAACATAATTTGAAGTGATATGTCATGGTCATAAATTAATTACTTTCAAAATATTGAATTTACTTTTAGAAATAATAATTTTAAGTTCCATTATAAATATTAACAAAACTGTTGTGTGAATGCTATCAAAATATTAGGAATAAATAAAATAGAGTAGCATGTAGTACCTATTTTACTCCTATTATTCTTTCAGGTGTTTGGTATGAATTAATCCAATCGTCGAAAAAATTTCATAGAAAATTATGAGTGACATTTATATATACTGAGAAAATAAGTTTTAAAGAAATTTCAGTGGTGCTACAATTTAGTATATATATATATATATATATATATATATATATATATATATATATATATATATATATATATATATATATATATATATACTAGGTTTTATTTAAATATGTATTTTGATATTAATATTCTAATCTAACTATCACATATTCTAATTACACTGTTTTCTACTTGCGGCAGATATAGGTTAAGAAGTAAGAGTACAGTATCAATAAAAAATATTTAAACAAATTCCACTAGAACAATATATCTTATCAATTTAATAAGATAGTGTCACCGCCGCCATTTATTTAAAAATATAAATTTATTGTCCAAAAACTTTATCTCCAAAACTTCATCTCTCATTAAAATATACTTGACTAAGGTATTTATTTGTTACATATATTGTTAACTGTTAATTTCTGAGAAATTAACCAAGTTAAAAATGTAATATAACTCATATCCATGATATAAATCATGGTTCAACAGCATGCTGTTGGTTAAAAATAAAATAAAGGATGCCTAGTTTTGGTTCCACAATTTTGCATATTCATATATTTTCATATTCAGTTTCATTATAGTTATTTAACAAATGACAATGTAATGCCAATAATATTAGATATTTTATGCAATACATACACAGTGAATAATATAATTTTTATAAAAAATAATTTTATTAAACAAACTCATTCTTGAAATTTTGTCTTCATTACATATTTTTTATCGAAAACTGTTTTATATTTCTAATTTTCATAACTGAATGTAATAATTAACGCAAAATCGTGTTTTATCAACAAGAACAATTTGTTGTTGGAACTGAGAAAATGAAAAGAGAATAAGTACCTATGAATGTTCGTATTATTTTTTAGAAGAAATGGCGGTGGTGCCAATTCCATATTAAAATTTATTTAAATATTTATTTGCTATTGCATCGTTGTTTTTTAACTTCCATTTAGCGTTAGTAGATAGTATAACTGTTATATGTGATAGTTATAAATTAGAAAGAGAGATCTCTTTCTAATCCCAAAGACGGTAATCCCAAAAACAACATTAAAAAAATTAGGTACCATATATATATTAAAAATTGTAGTTTTAATGTATATGGTACATGGTACTATGTACAAGCACATATTATATATAACTATAACACCCGTACCATATTTTGGTTATAGCAAAAATATCGACATAATGCAGCACTACTGTTTCGAATGGTTAAATAGGTACTGTACTTTATCTCTTTATTAGTGCAAAATTAAGTTTTATTTAACAAATACTTGTATATAAAGAACAATAATAAATTTCTACAATGTTGTTTGGTCTATGATGTTTGAATGATGTTCGTTTTAAACCTTTCCACATTGTTTAGTGTTGTTTTTGTATGACTTAGAAATCTGTATAATGTGAGAAAACTTGAATTATAAAAATACCCACTCTAGAAATACTCGATACATTACAACAATAAATAATGTTGAGCATTCGATGTAATTTAACATGTTACAATTTCTAAAATGCCTCTGGCATTCGACCCATTCTATTTCATAATGATATAATGGAACCATTTATATAACACATATTTGCTTGAATTCTACCAATCCTGCTTTTACGAGATATTGCAGTAATTGTTATACATCGTGTAAAATGCTCGTGTAAAACGTCGAGTATTTTAGAAAACACAATAGAAATTGAAGCTCGGTTCTTGAGTGATCACACAACTCATAAAGCATGAGAGTTGCAATTTATTCCTTCATTGCATCTAATGTAACAATGTCTAGTAATTTTAGGTTAATTATTAGTAAATACGATTTTTCAGCTTTAATTTTAGTTACATTACTTTCATTACAATACATTATTTTATATATTGCTGCCTTTATACTGTGCCCAAGACGATAATTCATAAAATACATATTCTGCTAAATGGGGGAAAAGTTGCGTAATTAGAATACTATCTCAGTGGTCTTAATCAATCTCAATATATATATATATATATATATATATATATATATATATATATATATTGTTCGTTTTTGAATTATTTCTAAACAAAGAAAATTTTTGATTCTCTGGTTTTTTCACGTTATAATCGAAAATATGGAAAACAGTTCCATGGTACTGAGTAAATTTTAACGTGGCAATGTTGTTTTTGTTCGTAGAGCTTAATATATGTTTTCCTAAAGTGTTAGTCGCTATTAGGATTTTTCTAGTACGGTCTACATTGAATTATGGAAATAAAATTTATTATACATTAAAGTCTGCAGTAAAGGAAATTAAACTATCAATTTTTTATCATTTAAATCAATTTTAAGTCATTGAATATTCAACTTTGAGTAGTAAGCAAGCAAATTATTTAAAAAAGCATAACAATAACATCACTGTTTTGCCAAGATTAGCTAATTCAAAACCAGTATTTCCGTTTTATGAATATTTATGATATATTTCTCACTATTCTCGAAATATGATCAATCTCCTTTTTCGATAAATGTATTTGTTCAGCACTTTAATTTCAAAAATAATATCATAACTTTAATTTAATATTGTTTCGTTCAAATTGATGAAAATCAAGCAACAAAAGGTATCTAATGAGCTATTCGTATTCAGTTACTTTTTCTTTTAGTGATTTTTCGTTAGAAATGAGTTATTAAATACAATGAAAATTTGAGTTTTAACGATTTGTCATCAATAGTCATCATCATTAGCCGTTTTATCTTGTAGTGCCTTTACATTTACTAATGCAATTATTTTCGGAAATTTGTTGGAGAGGCTAGCGGCAGATCTTAGAAAACACGGTTCTTGGTTCTCGACCATATAAGAAATATATCGTATAGAGTATTGTTAATGAAATTGATCGAGGAAGCCGTTACTCTATGGTAGTTCATAATTCACAACGGAATTGAGTAAAACAACTACTAAGTTTTATACCACTATATTTACACAGAAACGTGACTTGCAATTTCGAAAATTTTATGTCATTTTCAAAGCGATGATTTCAAACGATTCTTAGTTGAATCATCGTTTTGGAAATGACATTTTGATAAAATTGTCTCTGTTTAAATATAGTGGTATAAAACTTAGTAGTTCTTTTGCTCAATTTCCTTGTGGAGTATTGTTACTGAAAATCCCATTTTATCAACTACAGAAATTCAGTGATCTAGTGTAATAAGGAAATCTACATTCAACTTTATTTTATTGAAACATGCATTGAACCTTTATAAATTTAGAAATTCTCGCCTAGGCCTTCCGTCAGGAGCTTAAAACCGGTGATGAAGAAAGCGCAGGATATTCTGTGAGTGCTATACAAAGAAATGTCAGGATGATGAAGATTTTCCTTATAAAGTAATTTCGTCAGATGAAAGTATGGTCATCAATAATGGAATTTTTAATAAAAAAAATATAGATTATTGGCCACGATAATATTAGCATTTATATAATCGATTAAACCATAACAACGTTTTGATTTTAATATTTCAATTTTTGATACAGGAATTATGCACCTTTTAATTTACTGTGATTCATTAACTGCCCAATCGGTTAATGAATTAACATTAAGATTATCAGACTTTATTTTACATTAATCTTGGAGATGCCCTAGACAACTTAATTCTTACTTATATCCAGAATTATTAGTTTCAACAAGATGGTATTCTAGCATATAATTCTAGAGATGTTCGTGAATATTCATCCATCGTTTATCAAAAAAATTAATTCAGTAGTATCCTTGTCATTACAATCGCTGGATATGATACCGCGGGTTTTTTGTGCGAATATAGTAAAAACTTCGTAGTATATAGGTTTAATTTTGAAAATAAACATGAATTACGGGCATATATTACCGAAATATTTACCAGCATTACTCTACAAATGCTAACTAGACTATATTATATGATTTTCGTAGAACATAATGGTTCCTATTTTGAATACTTATTAACAGTTTAATAGCAACGGTTTTAATAATATCAATTATTTTTTGAAGTTATCCACTTCAATATTTACTCAGTTACTTAGTTTAATACATTACGTATGTAAAAATAACACGTATTTGTTATCAATACGTTACCAATATATATGATAACGTTATCAATAAAATATTTATATTTCATAATTGTATATGTATTTATAACTGTAAATATTATAAATTATATATGTATAACTGAGTACGTTTTATCAACAACCCCTATGAATAATAATTATATGCATTTAACATATACATACCCCGCCATATACATACCCCGGATGTATTGTAGTAACTACAATGCATTAATTTATTACTATTGCTGGAATAATATTGTCCTAAACAAATTTATACACCAGTAAAATTAATACGGTGACCGCGGTACCCATGCATTATATGTGTAGTTGTTTACCGTTCATAAATTTATGTGTGGAAATTTGGTAGAACCAATATAACTTGTTTACTGAGTAACGCTCTTTGATAATTAGGGTAGAAGGGCCTAGCAATTGTGCATAGAGAGCGTTCATATAAAGAAGTAGAATTAATCTTGCAGCATGTAATTCTATAAGTCGTACAGGTTTAACACATCTCATTTCAACAGAATAATTAAACTAAATTAAATCGACTAGGAATATAACAGTAAACTAAATTAATATGTATATCGAGAAAACAACGAAAACCTATTTTCTAAAAAGCTATTAAGTCATTAAGGTGTTATACATATGTATATACATATGTTAGTGAAGTTTATAAAAATATTGCCAACATTAGTATCATTCCCTTTTGAAATTGACTGCATAGTATTAAGGATCGATTGCGAATTTGATAAACTAAAGGACTTACATATTTGTAAAGGATGATACCTTATATGTAGGTTATAAGAGTTATTCCTTAGGGAATAGCTTTAGAGAATATGTTCAGCTCATTGACTTGAGAAAAACTTATTTGTTTTTCCTAAACTATTCTATAATAACAGTTTTACAAATCTAGAAGACACTAAAAATTAAATATAGAGTGACTCTGTTGGTACTATAACTATAAGATTTGTGCGGCATTTGTGTTCTGTCAAAGATGGTGAGCCAACTGAAACTGGAAAAGAATACCGTTCATATGGCCGCCTCTACTCATCTGGCATGATGTCATTCGTTTACCAAAATTGTCCATAACAAACGTACATAAAACTGACTCTCTTTCCAGAATAACAGGTTGAATGTTTCCTTTAAAGTTATTGATTGTTACTGGCTGGGTGGCGTACACTTTCCCTTGACATTACCCCAAAGAAAAAAGTTCATAGTGCTAAATCACATCATCTTGCAGGCCAGTTGTGGCTGTAGGTACTGTATGACACGTTGCACCGTCTTGCTAACACCACATGTTGTTGAAATCCAGATCATAAATTTAGTGGACAAAGAAATTATTTAACATGTCACGATAGCGTTACCCATTTGCTGCGATAGCATTAGCGATAGCGATAGCAATAAGATTTCTAAGAAGTATGGTCCAATTACTCCATCACTCCAAAATGCATACCAACCGGGCATCTCTTTGGATGCATCTATTTTTCGTGAACAGCATGTGGATTTTCAGCACCTTAACTTCGACAATTTGATTCCCTGACATATCCGTCAAGATTAAAATGTGCTTCATCGCTGAACAAAATTGTGTTACAAAAATCAGCATCACCTTTCTTTTTTAACACCGAATTAACAAATGTACGACGTTGTAAATGAACTGTAACATTTAGTATTCTCAACTGAATTTTGAGTGCTTACAGATGCAGATCTTTCTTTTAAATCTGATGCGTGGTGGCTCCTGACAAATTCAATTGTTGTGTACGACATCGAATTGATATGTTTAGATACTCCTGTACACTTTCTATTATTGCAACAATATTTTCTTCCGACCGACTACGATGAGGGCGTATTGGTGTTATCTTATCAGTAACTGAACCCGTCTCTTCAAATTTCTAGTTTAAGTTACGAAGTGTTAACTGTGGATGTTTCATTTTGTCCTAATTTTGGGTGAATTTTTCTTAATGCAACTGTAAATGATCGCTCACTTTCATAAAACAATTGTACAAAAACTATTAGTTGTGGAATTGTTAATCGTAGCATGTTGATGTTGTATAATTTGCAGATGGCAGTCGTTAAATACTGACGTCCTATCTGTGACAGAACACAAACAGGGTGCAATTTAAATTCTATAATTCCAACTGAGTCATCCAATATATTAGATAACGAAGAAAAGTAACTGTTAAACTGTACTACGATCACTAAATGTGTATATTTCCATTAATGCCTTCGATCGCCATCTATTTAACGATAAGAATGCTATTTACCAATCCATTCTGACATAATAATTACTCGTAGTTTCTTTATAAACCCTTTATTGCTTTGCGTTAAAATAATGTAATTTTATTTTATGTTATTATAATATATTTTAACTGAGATTGATGAACATTACATTCATGTATTCAGGTAGAAAGTTATGAAATGAACATTAGAAAGATAATGGTTTTTATTAACTTTTGTTATGATATGAATGAAATAAATTGAATGATGTCCCAGCTTACCAGCTAATGCAGAAAGTTTAAAGAACTGGCTAAGAGGTCGCTATATTTCTAATGTTATGTATATTTTGTTTTACTCGCTTATTTAAATATATATTTGCAATTCTTACTTTTTATTTCGTCACCAAGTCCAAAGAGTAACCATATATGTATTTACTGTTACTACACTGTGCAATAGTTCTATACCTAATTACAGAACATGTTGTGCAATAATTGCCGAATACCTAGTATGCAGTGAGACTTTTTTATAAATAACATAAAATATATAACTTTTTCGTAATATGTAACCTAATAATGTATTCACTTAGGAAGTACATATAGATACGATTTGTTTAAGTATACTCGTATACATTTCATGTCATTAAGATTGCAGCAATATAATATTTATTTTGTTGCATAAGGAGTTACTTAGTGTATAAGGTAAATAAGATTTAAGTAAATTTATACCAGATGTGGAAAGATAAAATGTATTTGTTTCATTACGAAAGAAACTCATTTTTTTGAATGACTTAATTCTAGAGACATAAAAATTTAATGTTTTCAATAGTTCTTGACAATGAATCTTATGATTAATGATTTTAAATAAGAAAATGTACAGTGATATTTTCGTCTTGCACGCATTGCAAGAGTGTGTGTCGAATAACTCATTGTATTGGTAAAATATAGAAGCAAAATTTAGAAATTAGAGAAACTTTCTTTGTATCTATTCAGTTTTAACAATATAAGAGTTATAATGTAATGATGTCGTAGATACCATATAGAGCAGCAAATTCAAGTTTGCCTATAACGAAAGGGTCATAAAGCGTTTTAGTGGTATGTCAATGAATAACAAAATTACTCTGAACAATAAATCCGTAAACTTGAGGCATCGAAAATTATGTTCTATATATGAAATGTAAACTATATGTCTCTCTATAAACAGTTACACCAAAATCACTATTTGTATATGGCCTAATATAATATCTTTAAAATAATATCTGAACGTTATCGTTATTGATTTTAATGTATAGAACATTACATTACATTTATATCAAAGATAGTTTGTTTTTCTCACGCGACATAATATAAATAAATAAATAAATATTATTTAAATTGTATTATAGATGAACATAGCGATTGTATTTTTTATAGTCCTATATATTTTTTAATCAGTATAAAGGCATTAGCACACACGAATAGGCTTCAGCATACAATATCTCAAAATGGATGTCTGTGGGGTACTCGATGTTCCCAAGTATTTGGCGGCCTTACATCTATTAAATACTATGTATCGTGTGAAATTTTGGTACAAAGTATGAAATACGGCTAAGTACAGCAAAATCTTCACTTAAAAAATGTAAAAAGAGACAACTAGTTTTACACTGAACGAGTTTAACTTTTCATAGAATGAAGTCGATTTAGAATTAAAAAAAAACGGTTCAGAGACATAAATTCTACACTTCTTTTGCTACAGAATCCATAAGTAAGATTTTTTATTAGACAGAACATCTCAAATAAAAATTTGCATTACATTGAATGAAGGTTCGGTGGTTCCAGTTTTGATTTTAAGCTAATTTTTTCAGTGATAGAGTCGAAAGAAAAATCGCCGAGACATGTCAAAATGTCGAAATGAACGATGCCCTATACAATCCTTTTTACACATTTAATTATTATCAATTCTTTTGAGAATTATCGCAACTTAAAAAATGTCAAAACTTATACAGCAACCGATTTTGGTTGGCATTATCGTAAATAGATTAGTTGAATAGTAGAAAGGGTGCAAGTTTTAAAACGAGAGAGATTAGACAAAATTTAAGACGGGACACATAATGTATTAAAAATAGACACAATCATTGATAATAAATGCAATTGTAGCATCAAGACCTATTATCATTTTAGGTTTATTATTTTTTAGTGTTTAAGAAGTTCGCTTTCTCGAAATTCCGCTATATGTAATATCGTGTTTGGAGTAATTTGTGTATATAGTTGCATTTGCATTTATTATCTACCTGTCTATCATGTATCTTGCAATTATACACAAATATCTTCCCACAATAATTAGGGCTAAAATGGTGAAAATACAGTAGCAGAAAACAAATGCTTGTATAAAGTCTATTATACCATTATATTCAATATTATAAAGTCACATTGGCGCATTCGCCATTTTTGTAAAAATACTAGCATTGGATAAGGTGTTTAAATTAATGTAGAAACATTTTATGTGTCTATCTATATACGTTATGTGATTCACAGTAACCAGGGAAATACAAATTAATTTTGTGTCAGTTTCATCAGTTTATGTAATTAAAACAAATACGCACTTTAATGGTATTCAAAACGACATATAATCGTATTTTTTTATTCTTATGTCCAATTTCTAAAATGACTAATCAAAGTCAAAATTCGTATAAAGTGTAGCTTCCTGATCTAAACTATTCTCTTCTTGATCTACAACTATCGACTACGTAAAGTAAAATTTAATTTAGTGTATTAATTTCCATTATAAACAAAATATACTCGTTCATTTCCAGCAACAATAGAAATAGATACATTTTTCTTTCGATGTATTCAGTTTTAGTAACAGCCTAAATATTTAAAAAAATAACATTTAAAGAAGTATATTAATTAAAAATATTAATATTAGTGGCACAGCTTTTTTGCTTTGCCACTATCTAAAACCACAGTTAATTAACCTGTATTTAATGGAAGATTAACATCAATATTACATATTTTGGTTATCTAAACTAGATTATAGTTAGTACTTCATTAAATATAGGTTAGATAACTATTGTCTTAGATAATAACTAGCTAATTCATATTAAATAAAAATACTATAAATTACATTCACTCAAAATTAAATTCATACAGAAATTCAGTGTTTCATACAGAAAAGACAGTGTTGGCCAATATTTGTAATCTTTAGAGGGTAATAGTGGGATAGGCGCCTATCAAGGATATATGACTAATAGCAGTTATTTCGTATTAGTTTGAGAAAGCACTCTCTATACATAAATCTCTTTCTCGAAGTGCATATTTCATCTTATGTATGAAGCGCCATTTTAGGGACGTAACTGCTTTTCAGGTAACATAAATCCCTATCTATAATTTTTAAGCCACAGTTACATACTTTAGAACATTGTTTCCTCGATAAGTCATGTTAAAATATTATTTAAATCAGTAGTAGCAGCTGGTAGAAATTTGCGGTTATAAGATGAACGTTATATCGCGCAATTAAATAGTTTCTCTGGAATATAAAAGAGGATAGATGCATACAGAAAATATATGAGCTTTTTTAATCTCTTAAAATCTATCTTACACATTTAATTTGTATCATTTTTTTTTGGAATTGTGCTACTTTTGAAAAAAAAAAATACAAAAATTATGCAACAACCTAATACATAACATGGAAATTTGTTAAAATTTTGTACACCTTAGACATACCTTAAATACCTTCCAAATAGTAGAACGGGTGCAAGTCTTAAGACATATTAAAAATACTATTAAAAATAGGCACAGTCTTTAAGTATAAAAGCAGGTGCAATTTGTTAAGTTAAGTTTAGTTTTTATAGCTTTTTAGTAAGTTCTCTTTCTTCAAATTCCTGTATATCTAATGTTTTTGAACTAATTTTTTATATAGTTACATTTTTATTATCTATCTGTCTATACTTGTATAAAGTCTGTTGCTGCAATAGGTATATTACTTTAAAATTACATTGGCGCATTCGCCATTTATTGAAAATGCTTTGTTTGCTATGTTGAATAAAATACAAAATTAATGCAAAAACATTTTATGTATCTATACACGTTACGCGGTTTATAGTAACCCAGCAAATATAAATTGATTTTGTCAATTATATCAGTTTATGTAATTGAGGCAAATGAACACTTTAATGGTATTCAAAGCTACATATTTTTTATTCTGATTTCTAGTTTCTAAAAGTACTAATCAAAGGCAAAATGCGCATAAAATGTAAATGCATCCGGATCAAAACTATTCTGTATTTGAGCTATAGCTATCGACTACATAAAACAAAATTTAATTTAATCTATTAATTTCCATTATAAGTGAATTATACTTCGTTCATTTCCAGAAACAATAGAAGTCAATATACTTTCTCGTGATACATTCAATTTTAACTAGAGCGGCCTAGTTATTAAAAAAAATATATGTAAAGAAGCACGTTAATTGAAAATATTAGAGTGAGTGACAATACTTAAAGGTTCTCTGCTATAGTTGAAATACTACAATTATAATGTGACATAAGTGTAGATAAAATGTGTAATGTTATTCCTGGTATTCCGCCAAATACAAGTTTAATAACTGTTGTCTTAGATATTAGCCAGGGATTCAATACTAAATAGAAATATTACAAATTATGTTCACTGAAAATTAAATTGATACAAACTTCAATAAAGACAGCTTTGGCCTATATTTGTAATCATTAAAGGATAAGTGTGATATATGTCTACCAAAGATAGATGCCTAGTAGCAGTTGATCCTGCATTAATGTGAGTAAATACGAAAATTTAGTACATGTTACATAAAATGTGAATTGCACTACATTACTGAAGCTCCATATTAGGAATGCTTTCTGCTCTCTAGGCAACATAAATCCCTATTTGTAATTTTTAAGCCACATTTAGGTACCTTACAATATTGTATCTTCATTAAGTCATACAGTAGTACTAATTAAATCAATAGTAGTAGCTGGTAGAAATATTACAGTTATTAAAAAATATCATGTGCAGCACAGTACACGTGATAGAAGAGAATACTTCTTTAGAATAGAGAATGAGAGAGATTAAGAGTGAGAGATTGAAAGAGAGAGAGAGAGAGAGAGAGGGAAAGGGAGAGGGATAATTTCAAAAGAAATATAACAATATAAAATTTGTGTAAAAAATATTCGGTTTATTCATTATCTACACTATCATTGGCTGGTGGTTCAATTGGTAATACTGATATGATTGGTTTGTGATAACTAAAATATGAAATATATGTTCGTGATTCGATATTTTCTAGATAACCTGTAAAAATTGCATCTATTGTTGTTCCGAATTTTGTTGTTGTTCTTTGGGATTGTTATTTATAAGCAGACCAAATGTTTCTCGAAGAAAGTTAATGAACGTCAAAGAATCATTGGATCCGAAATTTGCATTGAAATCTCCCCCGAGAATCAAAGGAATTTTGTCTTCGCCTCTTACAAGTGCATTTGCACCTGTGTGGCTGTAAACCAGTAGGGCGCGGTAAATGAAATATATTATATCTTCTAGATTTTAACAAGTTAAACGGTTCAAGGATATTAATATGTAGCGTCTGGACGCGTACATCTATAACGCGCGAGATATGTTCTTCAAATTTGAACTTGGTTTTTTAAAAACACTTTATTTTCATTAAAACGACTTGTTACAATTTTTAGAACTTTTATCAAAATTTATTTAACGACTTAAGTACAACAGTGACGTGAATACTATGAACTGATGATCATATATTATTCTTTACTACGTGGGGAACTTGCTTAAATAGACTAAGCTTATCTTTTGCTCTATAAGCATTTCATAGAATATAACTCCTCCCGACGTAGTATGAAAAATCAAGGAAAAACATCGTTTTTGTCATCAGTTGACTGATTTTTCAGTTTTGTTTCCAGTGACTCTGATGGTTTTCCTTTCCTATTAACAATGAATTTAAATGGGTTTGTTTTTGTTTTATAACATTTTACAATATGATATATGCTGTAAAGTAATAACACAATTAATATAAATATAATCATATAAGTCCAGATAGATGTAGCCATTAGTTTCATTTCTATTAACGGTTTGACTTCTAACTGATTGATTTGTTTTTCAATCGAAGTGCAGATCTATTTCTCGATAAACATGGACCTCTTGTTGTGCTGACTCCGGCCTAACGATTGGAATTTGGGGGAGTGTGTATGGAGTACCTATAATTTTAGTTTGATCGTTGATGAATACGTCGTTATTGACGTCGACTTTACATTGGTAAGGGATGCGAATTAGTGATGGTTGATGAATGTTCGTAAAACCTGCTTCGTCGCATGTTTGATGTATTTTCAATGTTTCTTGAGGGATGGCGATTATGTATTCGGCGTTGACAGGGCTGACCAAGTCGGTGTTGACGTATATAGGGGTTAACGGACACTCTTTGACTTGACCTCGAAGTAGATTGGCTATACAGTCGGGTTGAGATAACAGTTTGTCGGCATTTGCGATACAATATTCATCAATAAAATGGCAGGGTTCTTCTTGGTATAGATGATTGGTTGCATTCAATAACAGGTAAGGTTTTTCAGATATCAAGGTAAGGTTATTTATTGGGATTGGAAATAAGTGATATAAATCAAGTGTTATTGATGCTATGATAGGGAAGTGAATTAATATTAGAATTTCTGAATCCATGTATTTTACTTCTGTGAATAAGTATTTATAATAATTTCGTTCATTTTTGAATAAAATTTGATTTTTGTATAATTGGTTCATTAAAATTTTTATTTCTCTAATTTCTTTAATACTTAATATATTTGTAGTTAAGGTATGTATTTGGGCTAAGGATACTGAAATTTGTAAATTATCTATTGATTCCATTAATATTTCACAATTTTGCATTAAAGAGTTTAGTATATGATATGACGTTAAATATGAAGCTATTCCGTCAGTGGTAATTTGCAAAGTTGAAATTTGGTTTTGTACATATTCATTATTCGTTTTAACTTTGTTTAATAACTTACTGGTTTCATTTACAAAATCTTTCGTGACTGTTACTGATTTTTCTAAGTCATTATAAATAGAAAGTTTATTTTTTCTTAAAGTTTCTATTGCATTGTCATATCGTGTTCCATCTTCATCAGATAGGGTACCAAAGAGCCATTTTTGAGTTCTACCTACGACATTAATTAGGGCTCTCTTATTTCTAGGTTTTATCTTGAGATTTTCTAGTTTTTGATATGTAATATTCACAGTTTCTTGTATTGTAATTTTGAGTCTTTCTAATGAAGGTAAGTTTCTTTTTGTTTTACATATTTTTGTATCTATCAATAAATTTTGAATCTGTTGTAATTTGTTTTCGTAATTAGTTAAATCAATATGTTTAATAAAAACATGAGAATGTGTCGTTATATGAGCTTCTCCTAAGGAGAAAGGGAATAAAGGGTTATTTAAAGGTGTAACCGTAATTTTATCTGTTTTAGTCGATCTTCCTAGAAGAGTGACTAGAAGAAGCAGAAGAAACATGACTGGATGGCCCTACAAGTAAATTAATGTTTTTAGTTCCTATTCCTAAGCCTGTCCGTCGTGTAGGTTTTTTTTATGATAATTTTTTTATGATAATTTCCCTTTTCGGTTTCTACTATAGCATCTTTATCTTTAACAACGATTTCTTTAGTGTATCGAGGGGTGATTTTAGGACGTCTATCTGACTTAACAAATACTTCATTTCCTACCGTAATTTGCGATGGGTCTAATCTGTTTTCATTAATTTTGGATAAGTCTCTAGCTTTGGTTTGTGCGTCATTCATTTTGGTTTTCATTATTTCTAAATTTTGTGCATGATTGTCTAGGTAATTAGTAAATATTACTTGATCTGTGTAATCAGTTGGATTTTGATAGTTAATATTTCCTTTTATTATTTGTAAGGGTGTAAATTTAGTACTCGTATGGGTACTGTTATTATAACCAATGAGTGCGTACGTCATCAATTCGGTAATTGGAGCTTGTTTTTGTGCGGCACGTAAAATTCGTAATGATTCGATTAGTGTCGAATGGAATCGTTCGACTGGGCTGTTGGAATTTGGATTTCTGACAGTTGCATAATGTAAGTTAATCTTATGTAATTTGCAAAAATTTTCAAGTTGTACATTTTTGAATTCTGTACCTTGGTCACAAGTAATTTTAATAGGTATTCCATAATGTGAAATAAAAATTAACAAATTGCGAAGTATCTCTAAAGCATTTGTAGTGGTAGGGTAAGCCTGGGAAAATTTGGAAAAACTATCCGTTATAGTTAGGAATTTTTGTTTTTCGACGGAAAATGTGTCAATATATATATGTTCAAATGGGTTTTCTCCAATTGGTGTATTTTCATATATAATTTTATTTGGATGTCTTTTGTATTTATTTTGTTGACATAATGCACATGTATTTATATAATTTGTAATAGAGCCTTTCATTTTTGGCCAGAAATATATTTTTGAGAGGGCAGATAATGTTTCTGTAATTCCTCTGTGAATCGTTTTAGTTTCGTGATGGTATTTAATTTTTTCAATTTGGTCTTCTAATGTCTCGATATCTTTTATGAATACGGGTGATCTAATAAATTTAAAACTTTTCGCTTGAAAATGAGTTTGTATGATTTGTGTTATTTGAGGAATGTATTGATCGGGAATTAATATACCGTATGTGGCTTTTGGTCTGACGTAATTTTTTATATAATTAATTACATCTTCTCTAAAATTACGTATTCTGATAGTTACTAGGTGACGAGTATAGTTTTCAAATGGAGATTTAACACGAGTAAAAGAGGATAGAGTGGTATTTCCGATATGGAACAAAATTTCATTATGAAAAGAGTTAAGTGGTTTTTCGGTAACTTTTATTTCGAAAATAGGATTTTCTACGGCTGAATGAATTTTTTAATTATCGAATTCATTTGGGGGTATTATTTCATTTATTGGATTTATTAAAATATCTTGTATCACGTTTATTTTTGGGGTCTCGTCTATAGATTGGTTTTCTAATGTTTCGTTTATTAATCGATCTATTTCTGAAATATCATTAATTGATTCATTTTCTGAAATTTGAACTATCGGTTGTGATTGATTTGTATGAATATTGAAGTCGGCTAATCTATCAGATTGGTCTTAAGGATCAAATTCTCCGTTTAATGAAGAATTTTCATCACCTGTTGGTTTAATGCGTGAAAGTGTATCTGCAACCTTATTATTGCCTGCCTTGATGTATTTGATTTCTTTATAGTTATAATCTTGCATTTTGATTTTCCAGCGTAAAAGTCTAGAATTAGGTTCTTTTATGGAGGTTAACCACTTTAATGGACGGTGGTCAGTGAAAATAGTAAATTCTTTACCGTATAAATAAGGTCGAAAATAAGCGCAAAAACTAATGATAGAAAGCATTTCTTTTTCAATTACTGAATAATTTTGTTCGGCTTTGTTCAATGTCCTCGATGCGTAAGCTATCGGTTTATTATTTTGAGATAGGACCGCACCAATCGCATAGTTTGAAGCATCGGTGGTGAGCTCAAACGGTTTAGAGAAATCAGAATAGATCAATATCGGTTCATTTGTTAAATAATTTTTTAATTCATCAAAACTTTTTTTATAATTTGGGTTATTAATATCAATTTTGGTTCCCTTTTTTAAATATGCTGTCATTGGTTTAGCGATTTTTGCATAGTCTTTAATAAATTTTCGGTAATAACCGGTAAGGCCTAAAAATGATTTAATTTCAGTGACAGTGGTAGGAATTTTCATATTTTTAATAGCACTAATTTTATTTGGGTTGGGTTTGACACCCTGATCGGTAATTATGTGTCCTAAATATTCGGCTGATTTCTGTAAAAATTCGGTCTTATCTAACAGGATTTTTAAGTTTGCTTGGCGCAAAACGTCAAATACTCTTTTTAGATGAATCATATGCTCTTGTAAGGAAACTGAATAGACGATAATGTCGTCTAGATAGACCATACATATATTATCTTTAATTAGATCCCGCAAAATATGGTCCATAACTCGTTGAAAGCGTACTAGGCGCATTTTTGAGGCCGAAGGGCATACGTAAAAATTCGTAGTGTCCTCGGTCACACGTAAAAGCCGTTTTCTCAATTGAATCGCGATGCATAGGGATTTGATGATAACCTGAAGCAAGGTCTATTGTCGTGAAATATTGACTTTTGCCTAATTTTGCTAGTGTTGTATCTATGTCAGAAATTGGGTATCCATCGTCAACAGTTTTGGAATTTAACGCGGAGTAATCTATTACCATTGGAAATTTCTTTTTTCCAGAAGCGTCCATTTTTTTATTTACAATCCATATAGGATGAGCGTAGGGGCTTTCGGAATGTCTAATGATTCCGTCCCTGAGGTATTGATCAATTGTTTCGCTACTAACTCTTTGTGTACATGGGGGTATTTATAAATGTAAGGGTGCGTAGGAACTTCATCGGTTGTTCTGATAGTGTGACATACTTTATTTGTAGTCGTTAGTTTTTCATCGGTTTTATGAAATAAGTCTCGGTATTTGGTACACAGTGTATACAATTTATTTTTTTCTTCCGGGTTAAGGTGTTCTACTCGTAAAATTTGTTTCAAATCTAAAATTGGTGTTTCTGTAGATACAAAATTTTCTGTGAGCTGTTCTAAATTAAAAATTTCATGATTTTTCCTATTTAAATTTTCGTATGTGATATCAATTAATTTTAAAGTACGCGGTATATTTGTATGATTGTGAATGAGAACCGGGGCGAAATAATTGTCTACGGCTGTGATACCTTCTTTAATTAACAAATCGATAAGTATCGTTCGTTTTTTTATTTGAACTGTAAATTTTGCAAAACGTTTTTGAAAGGGTTCGATTATAATTTCATTATTTAGCGGTAAATTTTGTCTATACAAAAATGGAATAGTTATATAGCCGTCTGAAATAGTTTGATTCGAAACTTCAATATCTAAATTTAAATCTTTTAATATATTAATTCCAATAACTCCATCAAAGAAATCGTGAAATTCAAATGCTACAACTTCAGGTACATAATTAAAATAATAAGTGGCGGCATGATGAAATTTTGGATCCTGTATTTTTGGATGATTTCGCAATAAAATTTGGAATATAGGGATATAAGCTACTTCTTTCGCAATTACTGTGCCTCCTGTAGTTTTAATCTTTGTTTCCGTGGAATTTAAAGTACCGGGAAAAAAGTGGTTAATTAAGTTTGGTTTTAACATGTTAATGCTACACCCTGTATCTAGTAATAATTTTAATTCTGGATCGTGATCAGTTGCTGGTATATAAATATATGGTAAAGGGGCGGCACCGGAAGTATGAACTTCTGGGATTATTTTTAAATTTGTTATATTTAAGTTGGATAATTCGTTTGCGTGATGTTGCAAAAATCCTGCTGTTCCTCCGGTTCATATGAATCAGTATCATATGACGAGTAATAGGGTTCTGGGTCATTGCTAGCTGTGTAAAGTCATTCTTCGTATTGTTCCATATTATTTTCTACCGCATCAGCTTCTTGGTACGTATTTATCTCTGTGTCCTTGCTTGCATAATGTGAAGGTTTCGACGTAAGCCTCGTATTAGTTGACATTGGTTGATTATAATTATGTCTATTTGGCACATTAGAAGGAATTGTTGAGACTCCGGACATAGGTAGCGGTTTATTATGATTAAACGATTTATTTTGTGGATACCACACATTTTGTGGAGGGCCAAATACCTGCCGATTTGTAGGTAATTGTGAATTTATTGGTCTATTAGTTGGTTGTAAGTTAATCGGTTGCGACGGAAAATTTGGTCTATAATTTTGATACTGAATATTTTGTTGTGGTCTTTGAGAAGTCTGTGGTTGATTTCGAGAAATATGAGGGCCTGGTAAAAGTTGATTAGGTCTTATTGGTCGCGGAATTAATTGTTTGAAATGGTTTTGGTTTGGATTTTGAAAAAGTTCGAAATTTTCATCCTCCTGTACTAGAGCCATTGCCGCTTCTAAAGAATTTGGGCCCTGAATTATTATTTTATCTCTTAAACGCCTATCTAAATTTCTAACAAAAATTTTACAAGCTAAAGTATTGTATTGCCGAGTATGTACTAATTTAGTGGCAGCATCCATACTAGTTATTGGTATTGTAGTAATTTTTTGGGCTAATTTAGAGCGTAATATTTGTAGTCTTTTACCGAAATTTTGATAATGTTCATTTTTTTGAACAGTACATGTCATGAGCATTTGCTCCAAGTTATCTAAAGATAGTTGTTCTCCGTAAACGTTTCTTAATTCTTCGCGTATGTAAGGCCATGTATTTAATTCAGTTCTTGAACCTATAATTAAGAGAGCATCCCCTTTTAATTTACCTATCAAAGCTTGGCAAATAAAACTACTCATATCTGCACTAGCAGCATTGTATTGATTGTAAAAATTATCTGCAGCCAAAATAAAAATTTCTAAAAGGTCTCTATTTCCTTCAAAAGATGGAATTGTTTCTAATACATCTAATAAGAGTGTAATTTATCTCTGGCATTTTTATTTAAAAAAAGTAATGAGAAAGAAAATGAATAAAATAAACGAATAATGTATTCTTAGAATTAATTGTTTAATTATTTAAAATCTAAATGAGTTCTCAACTTGAAATTGTTTTTCGTTTTTTGACTTAATTAGGTACCGAAGGTAATTTACTTATTCAGTACTTGTACTGATTATATAAAATAATTGTACACGTTTTTTCCGAAGCGAATATTAAATGAATATTTTGTTGAATATTACTTGATTTATATTGCTTAGGATGGGATGGTACACTGTATCGACCTCACCTTTGGCTCACCTCGCCACAGAGCCTTAAACTGCCTCCTCTCTGTGTTATGCTAAGTTTGTGACTGAGTTGTTGGTGACACAAATGCGGAATAAAGGATTAATTGAATGCAACTTACCCTGATGGTATCTGGATCCAATTATGTCCTCTGAATTTTGGGTTGTCACGTTGTCCTTGCAGATGGAAGGTGTCGTAGATCCCAGCCAAATGGTTGAAACGAACCACTGAACTTCTTGGAGTTGGTGTGTTGGAATCCTGTTCGCAGCGCCAGATATGTTCTTCAAATTTGAACTTGGTTTTTTAAAAACACTTTATTTTCATTAAAACGACTTGTTACAATTTTTAGAACTTTTCTCAAAATTTATTTAACGACTTAAGTACAACAGTGACGTGAATACTATGAACTGATGATCATATATTATTCTTTACTACGTGGGGAACTTGCTTAAATAGACTAAGCTTATCTTTTGCTCTATAAGCATTTCATAGAATATAACTCGCGAGTTATATTCTATGAAATGTTTATAGAGCAAAAGATAAGCTTAGTCTATTTAAGCAAGTTCCCCACGTAGTAAAGAATAATATATGATCATCAGTTCATAGTATTCACGTCACTGTTGTACTTAAGTCATTAAATAAATTTTGATAAAAGTTCTAAAAATTGTAACAAGCCGTTTTAATGAAAATAAAGTGTTTTTAAAAAACCAAGTTCAAATTTGAAGAACATATCTCGCGCATGCGCGACAATCTATCTATCCTATTCTATCGCTTCGTACTGAGTTTATATCGCTCTTTCTTGCTCCACTCCCGTGTGGCGTCAGAGTTGTACGTACTTGCGCGCATGCGCGTCTTACTATATTTTCTTCTATTGCCTAGTATTCAATGAATACGTGGCTCTCTCTTGCTCGTAGGATGCTTCCTAAACTATTCCCCCTTCAAGCAACTTAGACCTTGGACTTAGCGTATGAGTGGGCGTTAAAGACGAAGGACCGCACAAAAGGGAGACGCGGATAGCCTAAACTGATATATATATATATATGATATATAGCTCTCTTTCTCCTTCTCTCTACGTTATATCATTTTTCTCTCTCGTGTAACGAAATCTCTAAACGTTACATTTTTTTCCAATTCACTCTCGATTCTCGTCAAAAATCAGAACGCCTCCAAAAAAGTATTCACTTCAAAAATTGTTTGTTATACCACTAAATTAAGCAGTTTCTCAGAAATTTATGCGAGGATAGTTGCATACAGAAAATATGTGAGCTTTTTTCTTTTATACTAAGGGAACAATATGAGAAAATATATAAGAAAATCTAATCGGTGATAAATTTAAACGAAAATCACAGAAACATGTCAAAATGTTTGAAATTTGCTCTTTAAACTCCTTTATACATATTTAATTTCGATCAGTTCTCTTGAATTATAACGCCTTTAAAAAAAAATTCAAAAATTATGCAACAACCTGACATAGAAAAAAACTGTCCGTCAAAAATTGGTTAGTTCAGCTTTATTGCATTTTTTTAAAGTTGGCACGCGTTAAATGCTTTGTAAATAATAGAAAGGTTTTCAGAAGGGCGCTTTATGAAGTTTACTTTTTCAAATTCTGCTACATATATTGCCGGGTTTGGTATATTATTTTTAATTAGGTGCATTTGTATTACAATATGTTTAACATAAATCTTGCAACTACAGATACATGATTAGTTTCCTCCATGCTAAATACGACTACGCTTCAAGAGCTAAAATAGGAAGAATTCAATAGCAGTAAATAAATGTTTGCTTTAAGTTTATTACAGCAAATGTATTTGAAATACTCTAGAATTGCATTGGCGCATTAGCCATTTGATAGACTTTCCTAGCTGTGTTGAATGAGGCACGCATTAATGTAGAAACATTTTATATGTCTATATGTAATGCGGGTCATAGTAATCAAGCAAGTACAAAATTATTTTTTCAGTTTTGTCATTTAATGGTTTTAAAAATGACATATTTTTTATTCTGATTTCGGGTTTATAAAAAGACTAATCAAAGTCTAACATAATAAGAGCAACTTAATTATTTAAGAAAAAAATTATATAAATGAAGAAGCACGTTAATTGAAAATATTAGAGTTAGTTAAAAAAACTACAATTATAATGTGACATAAATACCTAAAGTGTGTAACGTTATTCATAATCTTCCGTTAAATACAAGTCAATTAACTGTGCTCTTAGATACTAGCTAGGGAATCAATATTAAATAGAAATACTACAAATTATATTCACTTAAAATTAAATTGATACAAAGTTTAATAAAGACGGCTTTGACCATCGTTTGTAATCTTTAAAGGGTCAAAGGGGCCTATCACATATACCGGGTGGTCCAGGTTAAAGGTCATTAATTTTATTAGGTGATAGAACAACAAGAAAAAAGCAGACTTGGTTCAAAAATGTTTCCTTACAAGGATACAGGGTGTCAAAGTTGTAAAAAAACTGGTTTTCTCATTATAACTTCTAAACCAGTCGATCGATTTTCATCAAATGTCTCACACAGACTACTGTAGTACATCTCTAAGTAACGATTAAAACCATTTAAAGAAATTTTCCAGTGATATAGGTAATGGGGGATGGGCAGCACATTCTCCCCTCCCAGTCTTCGGCGACACTGGATATTTGACAAATAAGATTCAATTTTTGGATTCCGTATTTAATTTAGAAAGAAAAATAGACTTGCGAATTTTTGATTTATGGCTTCGTTTTTGAGGTACTTATTTTAATTTAAAGCGTTGCAAGCAGGCCAAAACTTATGATTGAACTACCAACAAAATACGATATGAGATGCCAAATTTTCTTTTAAATATTTTATTACTTACTAGACATAATGTACATCAATGATACAAAAAAAATCAAATAAACAAATAATTACACTAATAAGTTCTCATTTCAATATCGTATTTTCTTGGTAGGTCAGTCATAAGGTTTGACCTCCTTGCAACACTTTAAATTAAAATAGGTATCTCAAAAACAAAACCATAAATCAAAAACTTGCAAAGGTAATTTTTATTTCTAAATTAAATAGTAAATCGAGAAATTGAATCTGCTTTGTAAAATATCCAGTGGTGCCGAAGATTTGCAGGGGAGAAGGGGGTGCCGACCCCCATTATCTACGCCACTGGAGAATTTCTTTAAACTATTTCAATAATTACTTAGAGATATACTGCATTAGTCTGTGTGAGAAATTTGATGGAAATTGATCGAGTGGTTTAGAAGTTATGATGAGAAAACCAGATTTTATTACAACTTTGACACTCTGTGTCTTTATTAGGAAACATTTTTGAACAAAGTTTTCTTATGAAAGTCTACTTTTTTCTTGTTGTTCTATTACCTATCAAAATTAATGACGTTTAACCTGGATCACCCTGTATATAGCAGTTATTCTGCATTAGTTTGAGTAAATACGAAAATGTAGTACATATCTCATCTTATGTACGAAGCTCCATTTTAGGAACGTTTCCTGCTTTCCAGGTATATTTATTAGTAGATATATTTCCCCTCTGTAAGTCATATTAAAATATTGTTTAAATCAATAGTAGTACCTGATAAAAACAACGCCGATATAAAATGCATTGTTGGTATACTATGTGAGCCTTCTGCTTTTATTTTAAGGGACAAATATAAAAAATAGATATATAAAAAAATCTAATCAGTGATCGATTCGAACGAAATATCGCCTAAATATATCAAAAGGTTTGAGCGATGCTCTTTAAAATCTTTTTTACACATTCAATTTGTATCAATTGTCTTCGGAAATATGGTTTCTTTCAAAAAAAAAAAACGATGAAAATTGTGCAACAACCTAATATATAACATGAAAGTCTGTAGTCAATTGGGTAGGTTAGTTTTATCGCCTTTATTACAAGGTGGCATATCTTAAATACATTCCAAATAGTAGAAAAGGTACAAATTTTAAGACACATTGAAGAATACTATTTAAAACCAGCACAGTCGTTAAGAAAGTCAGGTGCAGCATCAGGATCTATTGTCATCAAAGAAATAAACAATAGATTGCTTAGGAAGTTCGATTTCTCTAAATTCCGCTACCCGTAATATGTTTGGAATAATTTTTTTATATAGTTGGATTTGTATTGTCTATCTGTTTAACATGTATCTTACAATTATTATGATTATCTCTCCACCATTATTACAGCTAAAATAAATTGAATACAGTAACAGTAAATAAATGTTTGTATAAGTTTTATTACAGCAATATATTTAAATAATTTAAACTTACATTGGCGCATTCGCCATTTATTAAAAAGCTAGATGTAATGAATAAAGTGCGAATTAACGCAGAAACATGTTATCTGTGTATACACGTTTTACGGTTAATGGTAACCAAGCAAATACAAACTAATTTTATCAAATTCATCATATTATGTAATTGAGACAAATAAGCACTGTAATTGTCTTCAAAACAATGTCGGGTTTCTAAACTAGTCAAAGTTAAAATGCGTGTAAAATGTAGCTTCAGCAATAATTTGCTCTTCTCTAGTTGATCCGTAACTAGCGACTACATAAAACAAAATAACACATAATTTGTTGTATTAATTTCCATTGCAATCAACTTGTACGTTGGTTATTTCCAGAAACGATAGAAGTGAATACATTTTTCTTTCGATGCATTCAGTCGTAAATAGAATAGCCTAGTTATATAAAAAATAATATTCAAAGCATGATATTTAATAATATTGGAGTTAGTGACAAAGCTCAAAGGTGTTCAAATGCAGTTAGAAAACTACAATTATAATGTGGTCTAAATAGCCAAACTGTATAACATTACTCTATTTTACGTTAAATATAAGCCAATTAACTATTCTCTTAAGTATTTGCCCGAGAATCAATAAATATAGCAATACTAATATTTATATTCACCTAAAATTAAATGTATTCAGAAATTTAATAAATACGGCTTTGGCTTATACTTGTAATCTTTAGAGGGTAAAAGTGGAATAGATGCCTAATGGCAGATATTTCGCATTAATTTGAGTAAACACCCTCTATATATAAATATTTTCTTACGTATAAAAGCATTTTAGAGATATAAATTCTTTCCAAGTAACAAATCCCGAATAAATTTATATTCTTTAAACTATAGTTGCATACTTTAGAACATTATTTACTCGGTAAGTCAAGTTAAGGTATTATTTAAATCAATAGTTGTAGCTGGTAAAAATATTATGGTTATAAAATGGATTGGAAAAAATAATTTAATATTTTTTTAAACTAATTGCTACAATAATATGCTAATAATAATATGCTACAAAATAAATAAAAGCTAAATTATTTTCTAATGTGGTGACGAGAAAAAGTACTTTTTATTATACCTCATACATATATAGCCTGAGTAACACTATCAACATTTTTCTCTAATATATAATGTAATTTTATTAGTTTAAGTCGTTTAAACTACCCGCATAATTTCAATACAACAAACAAATCCAATGTACTTTTTGTAATTTTTTTCAATTAGTCTGTACGTATAACGTAATATTCACTATGTATTTAAGTCATTACCTTTGCGTTTGGGGGTTTCTATAATTGGGGGAATATTATTTAACCCCTCGTCGGGCGCAACCAATCTGTGAGGTCCGACAGTCACTTTTTTCTTTGCCCTTTCATGTATATTACAAATATTAACTCGAACACCCTCACAGCTTTCTAGCACGTCATTATTTTCACTCTTATATTTTATTAGATTTATTTTATTATTTAAATTAATAATATTTTTTGGGATCTCTACACATACTTGTTGTAGCTTTTTATGGTATTACATATTATTCAAAATTAACACATTTGAGTGTTAAATTATTGGTTTATACTAAATATCTTTACTAACAATGTGACGTTTATTTGTGTTTGGGACATGCTAAAATAATAAAGAGGATTTATAATTATTTACACTTAAAATAGGCAATTACTTATATCTCTTTTGTAATTCACGTCCAATATTTTTGTATATATAACTTTATGACTGACATGATAAATTGCGTGGTTTGTTTTCTGTATTCAGAATATTGTTCATGTTTGTGTTTTGTCCTGAAAATAGAAAGAAACTTATCAATATCTAGTTTTCCTATAGCAATCTTCCAAATTTATTTTTTGATAACATTAAATGAATAAATTTAATTATTGCTATTAAAAACTAGTGTGAAATATTTATTATTATATTGTATTAATTAAAATAAGCGCTTAATTAAGTCTACATCTCATTAAAATCTAAATTATGTAAGATTTGTGGGACCTCTCAGATGCATTGCGCCCGAATGTGCTTGGATTCATACTGCGCCCGACAAAAGATTAATATTCCTTCCTACAAAACTCTTAAATACAAAATGCAACAACGTCACAAAATACTATTATATCTTTCGTATAATTTGCATTACATTCCTAAAAATTCTGCGTTCCTTCCATTACTTACTTTCTTACCTTACGCTCCTGAAACTTCACAATGAAAAATTTTGATTGAACTCAAACTATATAAAACTAACCTTCTTTTTATGCCTTTCCTTACCGTGTTTTAGGAATTTCAAATTCTATGAATACAGATATTACCTGAATTAACTCGATTTAATTTAAATTCTGTTTAAGTCTAGTAAATTCAATCAATGAAATTCTTATTAAATAAAATTTCCTTTGTCGTACACAGGGGATTGATTACCAGCAAGCGATAAATTTCAAAAGAAAATTTCTAGAAGTATCTCGCCAGGTTATAAATTCCTCTAATGATACAAAGTCAGGTGGCCAGGTTTCATTAGATTTATAACAAGAGGTACTCATTTCTCAAGTAGACTATAATATTAGTCTTCCTTAGTTAGAATTTAAGTTATTCCCGAATAAATTTCCGCATGAAATATTAATTATACCCGCTGAATATAATTAGCTTGGGGTTTATTAAGAATTAGATTACTCTTAACTTCCTACATTTTATTTCTCAGTTTTCAAGCTTACAGCTTTTTGTTTTTTATTATCCTACTGGTGGGTGTAATATTGGCTGCAAAATTAATTGTTCAATTAGTACTTACTGTGGACATTAAAACGTTATTAGCAATAAAGCATTTCATCGCAATAGAAATATTTTTCTTCGACATCGAAACGCAATGGCTATTAGCTATATATTTAATATATACATATCGCCAAAAGTCTTGGACCCCCCGTATATTAAAGATTTCGACTATGTTTATTTTGTTTTCGTTGCTAGGCAACAAAGTTGAGTTATTTAGCTGTCAAACAAAATCAAATAAAGTGCTAGATAAAATATTATTTTTAAATATGTAATTAAATGTTAATATTTTAAATATTAATAAAATTAAAATATGTAATTGTTAATTTATCAGTATAGTAAATAAAATATGGAAATTTTGATTTATTGGGTATCTATAGCAACTATTGACGCCACATCAAAACAAAATATGTCCTCAAAATAATAGTACTAATAATAACAGTATTTGTGACGATAAAAGATAGAGGCCATAAAAATAAAATAATCTAATAAAGAATAATGTAATACCAAGGCAAAAAGGTCATACTATTTATTACGTGTATGCTTTTTTACACAATTCTTTAAATAGAAAAAATTATATAACGGTGAGAAATATTGCACTTATAAAAGAATAGGATAAATGAACCTAGAGTTCGAGACAAATATAGTACAGAAATATAAAATATTTTTCTTGTAGAAGACATGTTCAACTTTTTACATCAATTCTCTTCAGGAAAATTGGAGACTTCTCAAGCATTTTTTTAAAGAGTACATATTGTAAAAGACTTGACATTCTAGTATGTGGCATATTAATATGTGTACCAGCAGTGTAACTAAAAAATCGTTGAAATTGTGACAATCAATATTTATGAATACAAAACCTTAGTCCGTGTACTTAGACTATGGGTGTCTTTGTTTTTTGTTAATTTGGTAAAATTCTATGAACAACCAATTTCTAAAAACTTAAAACACCAGGCGACGTATGTTACAACTTGTTGAGATATGATCAGATTTGACAGATTGTCTTTGAATCTCGCAAGAGTTTTACATTTTTTATAAACTCGCCTTACTTTCACATAAAATAACCGATATGCGTAAAGATGAAGGAACTAATGCATCACACAACTTTAATTTGATGTTGACACCAATCCTGTCTTTGATTTATTATTATTTTCACGAAAGACCACTTCGGAAAGTCTAGAGCAAAAATATGTAGTCCCTCTATGCCATTGTTGAAGGTGTATGTGTGGAATTGCTGAACCTTAAGTGGTATATCTGAAGTGGTGGCCGCTATAGTGGCAATATCCTAGAATTTGAATTATTTGCTTCGAGAAATAATCGATCACCCTGTAAATACGACACCCAAGCACTGTGAAAATTTAAAATGACCTCCCTGTACTTTAATAAATATTTTAACCCCTTATTATAAAAATCCAAAATTACGTGAACAATATGTTTGTCATCTAATCGACATTTTGGTTCAACGGGAAATCTTGACTACATAAGGATCCATTATACGACCACACACGACGACTATTACAGATTTTAAATTAAAATGTACTCTAATATAAAACACCCATTAAAAAATAATCATTTAATAGCCATAAGCATGAGCTGACTTTAGTATATAGCAACACCTATGAAGACCTCAATAGTTCATCGCTAAACGCATTCAGCTGGGAACCCAGAGGTCGCGGGTGTGACTCCTCCATAAGTCCATCTTTTTTCAAATAGTACTGAAATAAAATTAGAGCCTCCCCATTGACAGTTTTCGACCGTCGAGGAAAAATTCCACCGTGAGAACTATCACACCTATTTAGCGGTTCCTTTGATATATGCCGCCAAAAATCCCCGCCGACTGTTAATTGATTGTAATTGATATGTCATTTGTCACCTTTGACACTAACACCTCTCTGGCGGCATCCTTTGATCTTAATATGACGCGTGCCGACAACTTTTCCCACGGTCATCAGTATTTTCCCACACTCAAGTGACCCTATATTTATACGTATCTGCCGAACTACCAATCTTCTACAAAGTTTATATTCAACTACCGTTTCTCTCCGAAATCTGGACTTTTCGAAGCAGTTCATATAAGATATGATTCCAGTAAAATTGGATCCGTAATTCTAAAGCAAAATGGCATAACGGATTACAGCGGATTTTATTAAGCAACTACGTAAATATTCATGAAACAACTTTAGTATATCAATTTTTGATTTATTTCTGAGTGTTGCCACCGACATGTTGTAATATTGAGTAGGTAGATGATTGATGACATGCTCTGCTCCCTATGAAAAAACGGATTTAAATATTTCACTTGGCTGAGATGGTACAGAAATTTTATTTTCTATTTGTCTTAAGTATCTACTGTGGGTGTCATTTCGCCACATTAACTTGTTACATAAATAGTGAGATGTATTTCTTTATAATATTGAAGGCAAACCACAAATCCCAAATATATTTAGAACTCCTCTCAGACATGTTCAATAAGTTATGTTTGGATAAATAGGGTCAAATTGTAATATTGTTGTAAACTATCTCATACAGGAATTCTGAATTTTTTGTAAACGATTTTTATCGCTCTGCATCAGACAGGGTCAGAACACAATATCTGTATAGTACAAATGACATAAAATCATGGTTTCACTAAGCAAAATTTTATTACTTGTATCTAAATATTTTATAAAAGATTACAGCTGTTTTAATGAAATTAATTTACATGTTATTCATATGAGTGAAACATTTCAATGTAGAATCAAACGAAACTGCGAGGTTTTTTACAGCACTAGTTGAAACGATTAGATCATTATTAATTCTACTACTTAATTCAGCTGTGTGTAAAGTTGATGTGGTGTACCAAATGATATTTTAACTTTTATTAGCAATTCTAATCAATTTTTTTAATATCTAATCGAAAATAGTTTTTAAATAGTTATTTATAATTTGAGAAGCCGCGTACAAATCCAAAAGTAAGAGGAACTGTATGTTATCAGCTTAACATGTAGATTGCATTTTTAAAATATCTTGCAGAACAAACGAATCGGTTGTTGCTTCACTACACTAAGTCAGTTTTAATAGCTTTTGAGGAAATGAAAAAAATATTCTGTAGCTACAAATGAATACCTATTCAATCAATTTATTTTGTTACATTAATATAAAGAAATATAACAAGATCCATTTACAAAAAGCGATGCATTATTTATTTAGAAAATTTTGTTGCAATAATAGATTAAATAACTTGACTTGAGGTGTTTTAGAAACACAACAGGAACATAAAAAAAAACAAATACAAATCTATGATGATAATGACTAAATTATGGGTCTTCTTAAGAGGGGCAATATTTTCCTGGCTTTGTGTTTCTCGAGTATGTAATTTGTTCATAGAATAGCTTGTGTTTATCTAAACTGGCGAGGTTTTGACTTTCCAGGTTGTGTAAGTTTAAAAGTTTGCCGCTTAAGACCATTAATATATTCAGATGTTTTTACAACACCTAAATGATCCTCCTCAAAAAATATCGTGATATCGAAAATGTGATTCCCTGGTCTCGTGGAAGATTCTGAGTTTCTTATGACACACAATCCTTTTTGTAATAAGTTGGCCACCAGGTTTTGAAGTCTAAAATTATTTCATTATTATCCGGATAAATTTCACACACTGTAAAGCTATTTTTAGCACTCGAAGATACAGTAATCTCGGTACATTTTTGCACATCATAAATTATACAATATTTTTTCGAATTTCGTATTATAAGGGCAAAATCCCTATCGCAGGGCAGAGAGAAATATCCACTGACTGGAAAATACTGTTCTACTTTTTTTAAAAGTTTAACTTCAACTAATGCTGCACAGAACCGAATAACACAATGGTTTTTGTTTTGGCCTGGGCAATTCTTTGAAAACAGGCGCAGTTCTGTATCTTCTTATGGCACATAATTCTGTAAAGAATGTTTTAAAGATGAACACACTTCTTTGGGACTTTTCCCAGTGTTATTTTAACAATACACGTAAGAATATGACCTATCATATTTTAAATCATGAATACAGAAAGCTGAGACAGTAAGTTGAGTTAAATAAAATGCATCTTGCACAAATACCAAAGGCAGTGGCAAGTTTAGCAGGTAATCGAAACCTATCACGCCAAGGTCATCCCTTTGCTTACATTCTTCAGTGGAAGTTTTTAAAGCGTTATAGTCTAACCGTTTCTATATATATATATTCTAAACATTTTCAACCCTGACCTAGAGACCGAGTTACATACCGATGCTAGTGCCGTTGACCTTGGTGCAATGTTGATACAAAAAGGTTCTGACAATCTACTACACCCTGTAGCTTATTTTAGTCGGCGTACTACTGAGTGCGAATCACTTTATCACTCCTATGATTTAGAGACATTGGCAATCGTGGGAGCTACCCAGTATTTTCGTGTCTATTTGTATGGTGTCAAATTTTCCATTTATACAGACTGTTCCGTACGTGCGACGGCACTAAAAAAAGAGTTACACCTTCGCGTAGCACGGTGGTGGATAAAATTACAGGACTTTAATTTCGATATTTGCTATAGACCAGGAACGAAGATGGCACATGTTAATTATTAGTCGCAACGTTCCACCGAAAAGGATATTGGTAGCACGCACAGGTACCGCTAATAAATCACGTAATACAATTTGTGAGTATCAAGCCGAGGACCCATTTTGTTAGAGTGTACTAAACAAAACGTGTAGTGAACCTGGTTATATAGCGAAAGACGGCATCGTTTATTTTGATAGCCCAAGTGATGGTAATTGTCGTTGTTTTGTTCCTGTGTAGGCGCGACTTTATGCGAAACGTTATGCGCTTATACCATGATGAATTTTCACATATCGGCGTTGACAAGATGTTAGCAAAACTTCGCGAAGATTTCATCTGGCCTCAAATGGGAAAGACGGTTCGTAAATATGTCGCAAACTGCCACTCCTGTATTTTGGAAAAGGCTCATACTGGTAAGAAACGAGGTCTTTGCCAACAAATAGCTAAATCAACAACAAAGATGGATACTTGGCATATTAACCACGCTGGACCCCTGGTGAAGTCAAATAGGTGCACACAAATATTGGTAATTATAGATGCATTTACAAAGTACGTACGATTCTGCCCGATCCAACAGAAAACTACAGAATGCACCATCAAAGCCCTTAGTGTGGTATTTCACGAATTAGGTACACCACGCCGTATTATTGCCGATCGAGGGACTGCTTTTCAAGCAGAAAAATTTAAACTTCTGTGCGCGTCTTTCGTGCGCCATTTTTTCGACAACAGCAGTTTATGTAGCAGTTTCGTTTAATGTATTTCTCTTAATTTTTAAGCTAAACTCGTCACATGTATACAAAGATCAATCTGTGGACAACCAAAGTGTAAATTGAAGTTGTCATGAAAAAGCTGTCTGTAGAAATAATAGCTGACTTTAACATCTGGAAACTTCACACGATACAAATCATACATAACTTTAATGTTTAAACGGGAATCAAGAAACTGATAGTCCCGTCCAGAATAATGTTTGTCACGGGGAGTTTTATTTTAAAGCAGTAATTTCTCCATTCGTTTTAAGCGATCTACCGATACAGCATACACAGTGCAGATAACATTGCACTGTGTATGACACTGTGTATGAGAAACTTTGACCTTTCTACCATCAATACACAGAAAATTGGTATTCATGTTGTAGAAAGCTTAATACTAAGTACGTATACGTTTATTGGTAAAATTCCTTAAGTCAGTGAGTTAGGGTATTTAAGCACTCCATTGCTGATCAGCGGCAACTAGTTTGAGCATACGGAATACAGAACTTGGTTCTGTATTCCGTATAATGGAAGAAAATGGAATTTTAACATCAAACCGATGCAAAAGACCCGAATATAACATTTTCTGCTCATAAGTGAAATCAGCCAAAAATTGACTTAGGGTGTTTAAACAACAACCGATTCAAATATTAAATGGAAGTGATCCCATTACAGAATATTGTGGAACCCCCACCTCAATTGATTTCATGTATGACACAAGTTTCGGGAAGTTTGTATGAATAGTAAATTAATATCTACCTGAAAGGTAGTTTATCAATAAAGTATGCTTTCACAAATGCCATAGTGATGCAATTTAGCTAACAAGGAACTAAGATCTAAAGAATCAATAGCTTTAGTAATATCCAGTAAAGTTAAAGATATAACCTGTGAATGTCGATAGCTCCTAATTTGTCATCAGTTACATTAACAAGCAAAGAAGAAAAGATACTAGAGCCTTTGCGAAATCCTGACTTATTAGGGGGAATTATTTCATTTTTAATAGGTCATATATCTTCGTATTTTTCCAGCTTTTGATTTCGCATCCATTTTTTTTTAATTAATTTATTTTAGACATTCATATGAATTAAATGTTTGAGCTTACATTAGACTAGATGTGAGCTCAAATGGGTTACAAATTAAATTAAAAATATAATACCCAAAATGTTGTTATTAACGTTTTATATCAAAATTTAATTTATTCATCATTCACGCAACTTATCGATTTTAACATACAACGAAAATTTAGTCGGACAACATAAACTTTCTATACATCCATTAATTTTATAGATCAGTGCTACATTTGTAGTTTACACACATATTTCAATTTTGTTGATGTTTACTTAATCATAAATTCGTTTAATTGTTCAGTATGATAACGTATAGCTATAAATTTAAAATCGATTTAGAACTGCTGGTTTTACACCGTTCAACAATACAATGTATTTATTACTGGATCAGCTACCTAACAGTATTTTTAGGATCACATAATGGAGGGAAGAGGGGGAGAATTATACTAAAGATATTAGACATACACAGAAGATGTTTTCGTTTCTTCATAAGCTTTTGAGTCTTTTTTTAAGTCTGGAAAACTTTCAAATTTAAAGTCTGTGAAACTATTCGATTTCTTAATAGCACATATTTAACTAAAGCAATTTTGTTCTATGCCAGCGAAACATACAGTCTGCATATAAAGGTTAAAACAAATTCAACAAGATTGTTACTCGCAAATAGAAAAAAAATCAAACAGGTCGATTTTATTTTTTAGATAGGTACATACGTATACGTATATTTCCTTAACGTCATCATTTTTGTAGTTATCGACATCGACAATTTTCTTTTAACCCTCCGTCGGGCGCAGCCGATCTGTGAGATCCAACAGTCACTTTTTTCTTTGCCCTCTCGTATGTATTACGAATATTAACTCGGACTCCCTCACAGCTTCCTGACTCCAAATCACTCTTCTCGATATGGTGTCGATTTTGTTTTAGTGTATTCCCTGGCCATGAATGGGTTGCCCGGATCTGTCAGATGCATTGCGCCTGATTACGTCATTATTTTCACTTTTATATTTTGTTATATTTTAATAATATTTTTTGGAATCTCTAAACTTACTTATTCTGGACATTTATGGTTTTATTATTGAAAATAACCACATTTGGGTATTAAATTATTGAATTATACTAAATATCGTTACCAACAATGTGACGTTCATTTTTGTTTTAAACATGCTAAAACGATGAAGAGGATTTACAATTCTTTACACTTAAAATAGGCCGATATTTATAACTTTTCTTTGTAATTCACGTCCAGTATTTTCTTATATATAACTTTATGATTTTTACTTGAAAAAATAGGTGTTTTTTTTCTGTATTCAAAATATTGTTCAATACTAATTTATGTTTGTGTTTTGTCCTTCAAACAGAAAAAACTTGTCAATAGCTGTGTTCTCCTACACAAATCTTCCAAATTTATTGTTTAACAACATTAAATAAGTTCCTTTTGTAAATTCAATTATTGCCATTAAAAACTAGCGTGAAATATTTATTATTGTACTATATTAATTGAATAAGTGTTTAATTGAGTCTCCATCTCATTAAAATCTAAATTGTGTAAGATTGTATATGGGATCTCTTAGTTGTATTGCGCCCAAATATGTTTGGATTCAGACTGCCCCTGATGGAAAGTTAAAGGGAACACCCTTATCTGATGATGTAATTTAAGAGAACATATATGTTTATAAGTATGATTCATAAAATTTTTGTGTAAGGTTAAATAAAAATAGGTTTTACAAAATAAAACAGGTTTTAGCCAATTAATCACAACCATTTTATGAAAAACGCTAATTAATACAAACAATAACTACTAAATTATGTATAAAATATTATCTTCAGAATATTAAAATATTACAACAGTAAAACATTATTTCGCTCCGAATTCTGCCTTTTGATGTATCGATAATATTTGGTTTATTAAAATATATCGTGGATTTAAGGTATCTCTATAAAGAATAGTCCTGTGAACTTAGATCCAAAGGTATAGATGGCCACTCAATAGCTCCCCTTCCGTAAATCTACTTATTAGGAAAGGCGGTGTTCAGGTAATCACGCAGAATTCGTGAATACTATGGTGGGATGCCATCATATTGGCTGTTCTAATATTTGGGGAGTTTTATTATTTGGATGCAACACCACAAGTGAGGCAACTATGTGCTATTGTAACAATTTAAAATGTATTTCGGCAGTTAAAGCTGCGCCAAAAATAGATCATTATATAACAGTGCCACACCTCTCCTATTAAGCGAAGGCGAAACAACGTCATACCGGAACTAAGTAATATAAAGAGCTATTTGCTATTGCAACCTATTTTCAAGTTGAGCTTAACTCCACAATTTAAAGGAGGTAATCATAGCACTTATTCCACTTGGCACAAGTTCATTATTCTAACCGTTCTATAAGGAATAATGGGAAATAAATTGTTACTCTAATTGTATATGGTCTTAACAAAATATTGTAATATAATGAAGTAACATCTTCAAATAAAATTTGTTTTCTTTGAAATGATTATTCTACTCGTGTGTCTTGGATGTCTTATTAAAACATCAGTAATTGAAACTTAGTTAACTGTAATTGAATCGGATAAATAAGAATCGCTTTAAAAGGAACAGAAACAGGAACAATATCTTAAGATGAGCATACTTTCGTAATAATTCATTTAAATATCTACAAATTTACAAAAACATTTTATCTAAAAAAAATCTTGGCAAGTAATTAAAGACTTTTAGGTCAAATTTAGTCTGTAGCTGGCAGCGTTCGATATATATGAGTAAAGTTTGAGATTCTCCAGAGTGGCGGACAGAAAAAGTTTCATCATCGAGGGAATTAAGGTCAGAAAAACACTGTTATTCGCATGGCTTAAGGCTGCGATTGTTCAGCTCGTTTAGGATTATATTTGGAAGACGATGCTCGTGGTGGTCGGCGCTCCTGCCACAATTAAGAACTCGCTCCTTTAATAAACGTTTTAATTTGATATGCGATCGTTACCACATCGGTGATCCTGTAATAGGCATCAAATAATGGTTTAAGTACACTTTATTTTATTTTGGGCTTTAGAACATAAAAAAATCTGCTTTAGTTTTTATTTTTAAATGTGGTTTCAGAATTTAACCATTCTTATGCAGAATTGACACCGGTCTTTGGTTCTTTAATTTATCCATTTGTGTTCATTTATCCAATTTGTGCGTTTTTTT
Organism: Rosalia funebris; assembly: GCA_037954035.1. Taxonomy (NCBI): domain Eukaryota; kingdom Metazoa; phylum Arthropoda; class Insecta; order Coleoptera; family Cerambycidae; genus Rosalia; species Rosalia funebris. The sequence continues at coordinate 7,196,193 of JAZFAV010000010.1, read as the reverse complement.
ATTATTTGTTTTTGTATTCTCTCGGGATCTACTTGATTCTGGATCTAACCACTCTAATAAAAATTCAAATATCAACAATATTGCTGAGAAAACATCATAAATTATTAATTATCAGTTCCATTTGTTTCACTATTTGCGAGTACTCGCCACCTTATTTGCTTTTCCGCATGACTAGTAATGCATATTATATTTAAATACATTATTATTACTCAGGAATCATTAAAATATATTATGATCAATTTAAGAAGACTTTTGGATTACTACTTTGGCGATAACAAGGATAAAAGTGCATTTTGCCTCGACCGGGAATCGAATCCGGCTCTCCCAGTTTCCGGCTAGTTGCTCTGACCGCTGAGCGATCGAGGCACACTCATTATCCTTGCTAATGCGCCAATTTTAATGCGTCACTACAGTACTCTCTCCCTAGAGACATGATTTGTCTCGATACAATTTAACGGAATGTGACCGCGTTCGCCATTCTTACGAACCGTTGTTCGGTAACCCCCGGACTGTAGGGCGATCGATAGGACGGGAATCGAATCCCCGAATTTGAGATGTAAGGGAGGTTGCATATACTGGAGCGACGAATCACGTCGGGGTCACCACTTTGACGATAGCAAGGATAAAAGTGCATTTTGCCTCGACCGGGAATCGAACCCGGCTCTCCCAATTTCCGGTTGAGTGCTCTGACCGCTGAGCTATCGAGGCACACTCATTATCCCTACTAATGCGCCAGTTTAATGCGTCACTACAGTACTCCCTCCCTAGAGACATGGTTTTGTCTCGATACAATTTAACGGAATGTGACCGCGTTCGCCATTCTTACGAACCGTTGTTCGGTAACCCCCGGACTGTAGGGCGATCGATAGGACGGGAATCGAATCCGCGAATTTGAGATGTAAGGGAGGTTGCATATACTGGAATGAATCACATCACGTCGGGGTCACCACTTTGGCGATAGCAAGGATAAAAGTGCTTTTGCCTCGACCGGGAATCGAATCCGGCTCTCCCAATTTTCGGTTAGTTGCTCTGACCGCTGAGCTATCGAGGCACACTCATTATCCCTGCTAATGCGCCAGTTTAATGCGTTGGCGATAGCACGGATAAAAGTGCATTTTATAAATATATATATAACCCACATATAAACAACACAATTGTTGATTACCCACAAATAAATGTAAACAGTTATATAACTATATTGTAGGTTTAAACATATATAAAATAAATGCTCACCTGCAGCCATTTTCAGCTTCTCTTCTGTCATATGCGTTTACATAGAATACATATAACTTCGTCACACATAACACACAGTTTTTTATTACACATTCTTTTTTGTTACGCCATTTATATTTAAAATGTTTTCTCACTTTATAATAAGGTAGTATTTAGGACACTATAGATTATCTACAAAAAATATACATAATTTATTCGTTATCTTATATAAACGTTTTTATTCCAAATACGATAAATTCAAGGTAAATTGAGTTAGAATTGTTTCTCATCAAGACAGATTGAATTAGATATTTACCTAAATGATCAAATATGGCAATATGATTGAATATTATTAATTATTACATTATGTAGTGATATAAAAAATTTTTTAACCGATAATGTAATTGGTTGTGTTGTAACTAATTTTAGTTATCTTGCCAACATTTATGTTCCCTAAATTGCTATTATTTCTTGAATCTCTCAGTATTTTTGAATATATATTAGTCCAGAGATGTCTAATAAAATTTAATTCAAGTTTCGTTACGTTATCATTTTATTTATAATATACGAGTATATAATTATGAATAAAATGGTAACCTAAGTTTATTTAAGACTAACTTTAAATACATATCTTTTTTATAAAGTTAATTTATATAAAGGAGATTTTTTGTAAATTGAATTATTGTAAAGCTTGAAGTAATACGAGGGTGGATCAAGTATGGACGGGACTGTTACTGAGCATTTACGGTTGTTAGGACCGGGCCCGAGGCTCTAGTATGCTTGCGTGAGATCATTACGAATGGGAAGAGCCGGCCATTACTCACTCTCAACCAGCTCGTCAGTAGCGCTCACGATGACGGTGCGAGAGGTGCACCCCGCTGTTGCGTAACGCATTATTATAAAATTTCTGGTTCACGAAGAAGTTCAAGCGGCGGGAATTTTCCGCAGATTGACTACATAGTTCAGGGATCAAACACTGTCAAGGATTCGTGTTTGCCTGACATAAGGAGTTCAAGGCGATGCGAGAACGAGTGAAAAATCAGGAAGACGATCGCCGTCCTCTTCTCTCGACCGGCGAGGCATTTTGCTCATAGATTTTTTCGATGAGCTACTCACAATCAATGCTGCTTACTACTGCGAGCTATTGAACCACGTGAAGGTTGCATATCGTCGCAAAAGACGAAGACAATCGACTCGAAAGGCAATCCTCCTTCACAACAACGCCAGGCCCCATGCTGCAGCAACGGTCGAAAAACTGAAATTTATTTCAGTTTTTCGGACTCTACTTGAACATCCTCTATATAGCCCGGATTTATCGCCCTGCGATTTTCATTTATTTGGGCCTCTTAAAAGGAGATTTATCTCAAGCCGTTATCGAGATAATAATTCTTTTCTGAATTTATTGCCAAAAATTTTACTTTCAGAAAATCGTGTTTTTTCCTACCTACGCAGCAATTAAAAGATAAATTTTCAGTTGTATCTAGGCAAGGCCTAGGGGCACCTTCTTCATTAGTCAAATGTTTTTCTAATATCATACAGGGTGAGTTAGAGAATGCTTTCTATAAGCGACTTAGAGAAATGCACGAAAGTCAATTTTTTTTTAATGGAATGTCCAGTATATTATTACTAATTCGGAAAGGTGATACATTTACCTATTTAAAAATGTTAATGTACCCTATACCTAATGTGCACCGTTTTCGATATATAGGCACTTTTCTGTAACCCTTCCAAGAATTTTATATCTTTTGGTGTGTTGCCAAACCGGGTGGGCCATAAAATTTTTATTTTATCATTTTGTAATGACAACAGACATGCTATTTTTCTAAATAAATTTGACATTAGTAATAGCATATATATATATATATATATATATATATATATATATATATATATATATATATATATATATATATATATATATATATATATATATACATATATTTACTTTATATACTCCTATATAAAGTCCCGTTTATATTTGATCCACCCTCGTATAGTGTCTATTTCAGTCAAAAAGATACACGACGCAATCAAATCCAACTCTGAGGTTAGAAACACCTTGGGAATTATACGTAAACTTTCGTGGTGTAATTAAATAGAACTACATAGAGTTGACGTTCATGACGTGTATGTGGTTGGTATACTAACATTGATGTATGTAAATGAAAATAACATAAACCAAAATAGATTGTCACATTTCATGAATAGCGTATTGAGGCTATATTTCCTAAACTTTGTTACGAGTAGTGTCTAGTATTTAACGATGTATAAATACCAGTCAGGGGATGCTATATTTCATATAAATTGTTGGTATGAGGTGTAGGTTATTTAATTAAAATAGAGTATGGATTATCTATTTAATAGTATCACTGTTTAAATTTTCTATCTGCTTTTCCAGTTGTCATTTTGCCATATATGTAAAATCGTAAAAACAAACAAATGCCTACTAATTTTATTCATATGTACGAGGTTTATACATAAGTTGTCAGAATTTGTTACAAAAAAGAAAACAGCGATCTGATATACTCCTTCCATTTGAATAGCTATTTGGTCATTTTAAAAATCCTTCCACTTTGACAGAAAAACTTGACTCAGTTTGTAACATCTATCTAGCTCCCTTATATGTTGAAATTTCTTCACCTCTCCGTTAAAAGTCAATTTTTATTTAACATGTGGTAAAAATCGCGAGGAAGCATATCAGATTTCCTGCGATTATTTTTCTACAATTCTTATTCGTATTTGTTTATGTACTTATTTCGGGTAGTTTAGAATTATGATAGTAGAAGAAAATATTTATATTATGATTCTGCATTATTAAGAATTTAACCATTTAATTAAAATTTATCAGTCAAGAATAATCTCAAGTCAGTTGAAGTATATTGATAAGGTATCTTATTCGAATAACGCACGCATAAAGGTGGCCTGTCTTTTAAATATGCATTAGTTTACTATCGACGTTGATCTGGGGAGTAGTCCATAGTATCCCGAATTATTACCATTAGAATTAACAACAAAGCGACTGGACTGTTTCCAGTCTAGTCCCTTCCCATCCCAAATTTCCCTCCAACTAAAAATTCCTTCTGGAACCGTACACTGCATTTTAACGAACCACCCTTCATACAACAGTTGTTGATTACGTAGAAACACAGAAGATCTAATACGACTTCCCAGAATCGGATGTTGATGAGAATCAACCGATTCTCCGAACGAAACCTTGCCTAATCTTAAATAATGACAGAGCAGCCGTCAGAAATTCTTCATTAACAACGACAAGGCGAACATATGCGCATATCAATCGGCAGGATGAATTTTGATGGAGCTACATAATGCCATTTATACAATGAACTGAAAACTGTCACAATGGAGCGATATTTTCAAATTCTGACTGACGTGGTGCAGCGTCAGAACGCAGAAGAATATCATCAACGTCCTTTTTCTCATTTATCCAGATAGGTGGTTATATGTTCTTTAGCAGCAAACGCTATACTTCTAACAGGGAGAGAGAGATTTTGATATATCTCTCTGGGCATGGGTTTGTTTGTCCTCGTCTATGTATTCAATATTCTGCTTCTCCACAGCCTTGGTATTTTAGGAGAGCTGAGGTCGATTTCTATGTGTACAAAAACTGTTATAACTTTACTATTATTTAAAATAATTAAATTATAACATAAAGACTTAGTAAGGTTGTGTTTACCTAGTCAAAGAACGAAATAACTATCACATCTTGGTAGTACAATTTACTTCCACTTTTTCTTCAATATATTGAGAAGTTTTTGTCGAACTAAAGAGATTTGCATTTAATGATATTTGAAATTTTGCAAATATAGGGTACTATAAAGATCGGAAAGTTTTATATTTTATTAACTTTATTATTAATTATTAACTATTATTTCTAATAGCAGTGCATTCGGGTTCTGTTGATTATTTATTTTTCCACATGGTAAAAATACCTTTTCTTTTCTCATTTGAATCCATCCCACGTTACTTTTCATATTTTGACTAGCAGCAGAATAATGTTTAAATATATTATAATGTGGCAATACTTCTGTTTTTTGCTAAACTATGATTACAATAGTGATGATACTACAAGTTAATATTGGATGAAAAAGATAATATGGAGACTAAATGGTAACATACTGGATTGTCAATCATTATCGTTATAAATCAGTTTTTTTAACCTTTCGACAAAGTACCATAAAGTAAGAAAGTAATAGGACATTTTAAGTATGTTCCTCCGTAAAATAAGTAATGATATAGTAATTTTAGTGTCACTACGTTCTATTGGCCAAGAGTATAATCAACTTAACATTAAATAATTATTACATGTATTTCATGAGAATCTATTGAATGTCATAACATTATTTTTCGATAGTACATATACAAAGAGCGATTCTACATTTTTGATAAAGCGATATCAATTTGAGAAATTTAAATAACATACCCTCTATATTACTGTATTGTCAAAAACTTACTCTAAGACGAATTAGATCATACCAACTTTATTGGAGTTTCATTATTGAATAACAAAAGTATTAATAAATAAATGAAAGCTATAAACTACTTTGAAATTAATTATGATAATGATAAGATACTGAAATTTTATGGTGATAATGAACATTAGCATATATTATTGTATATCATTTATTTTCAGAAGTAAAATCAAAGAGCTATTGCCAAAACTCGCACTTTATAGCAATTATTTTATTTAAAAAATTAACAGAGAAACAAAACTCTTTGCAGCCGGTATGTATAATCTGTAAAGAGTTGTATATAGTAGTGTTGATTATTGTCATTAAGTCCAATTAAATAATTCCTTTCATATTTACATGCCACAAGTACGTCGACATGCTCCTTATTTATGGAGAATGCCGCAGAAATATCAGACACGCTTGGCGTTTGTAAAGAAATCGATATTCTGTTCATACAATTCCAAATAAAAAATTATTTATGTAGGAAAAATATACGAAGTGGATATTTACCAAATACGTACAAACAACACGCACCTCCAGTCAAGCGTGTGCAAACAGAAGACAACGCCTTTAACATTTTTCTTATGGGCACTGGCAGAATATGTTTATTTTTGATAAGCGTTCTTTATTTGGACAAATTTCCTTTATCAGGAGTACATTTGTTCATTATAGTTTACGGCTTGTTGTAATTAGAAAATTATCATTTTTATATAGTACCTACTAGTCTCCTCTGTTTTATGTGGACATATAATAGAAGGGAATATACCTTGTGAACATTTCACGTTATTCGTGAGCATTTAAATACTCCTGTTTAATTATAATTTAGTTTTATTAATTATCTGTCTTCCTCATATATTAATATGACTATTTTCATTGGGCTGAGTGCCTATCAGATAATTTGAATACGTTATATAAGTCAGTGTGTCATATTGCGCTGACATAAAGCCTAATTCATAAGGTGATAAGTTTTTTTGGTAGTTGGTATCATGAAAACAATATCACAACAATTATCATTGTATAGATAACGTCATGGTCACAATCATTCTATCGTTGTAGCATTGTCACATTATATCGTTTGATTAGATAATCGAGAATATTCTTACGACAGTAAATATAAATATTGCGTCTACTATTGTCGTGAAAACAACGTCCACCATAATAGTATATGACCATGATCAATATAAACTTCATTAGCTACCTTAGCAAATATGTGTTAAACGTTTCATCATTCATACATAAAAAAACTCATTTTGTTTTCTGTGGTAAGCCCATTACTAGTCTTTGAGAAGTAGTTCATTTCTCCTTAGGATCCATCCTCTCACCCAAATTCTTTTAGTTTTCGGTTTTTTGTTTGACTTTAATAATTTAACCAACGACAACACCTGTCGCACAGTGGTCTGAAACTCAAAAAACGTGATCGAAATTCCTAATGCCTTGAAAAAACTCCGATCGGATTCAAACAATGGGGGTATATGTTTTTCAGGGTGCAGAATCAGAATCTAAATTACGATATCTCTCAATATAAACCAGTTAACGCCAAAAAACTATATTAAAACTCATCATTTTTGAAAAACGATTTCAAACTCTTTCTCTATACCGTCAAAAACATGTATCCACAAGAAAACCACCATTAAAAGTCAAGGACCTGACTTGAGAGGTACAAAAATAGTTTTATCATGACAAACGAAAAACTGAAGTACTGTGAAGCTTTTCTATGGACGTGTTTGATGAAGTTGGAATATTTGGCAAAATGAGGTCGAGCAAAGAAACGTCAGCACTTAGCCAATTTTCGTACTTCTTTTCGAAAACCGCGACACATACGCGTTTTCGCTACTTTTCGCTAACTAAACGAAACACGATTCTATTCAAATACACTTACTTGATAGATTAAGACAAATCAAAATTTCCGAATGTTTTCGAATTTTTTAAACTCCGTGGAAAATACTTCATTTTTCCAGTTTTAGAGCTTGTGCTCACATATCTTGAAAGAAGTAACTACAAATATATAAACTATAAATAAATAAACTATAGTGTGATATAATTTGTGAATCTTATGCTAACTAAAGTTCATATTAGAAGCAGTGGAATAGCCACAATAGTTTAACGACCCACTCCGAGTCTATTTCAATAACTCATTAATGCATATTAATTCAAAGATATGCATATTTTGTCCAAATTTCACAGCTTCTTCATAATTTTATTTACGTTCTGCATGCGGCCTATTGTATGTCAGTATGTAGGAAACAAAAATACGAAGTATGGAATTTTTTGGAGGTACTTCATTTTTTGGTTTTCGATCACGTTTTTTGAGTTTCAGACTGCGTGTTGTTGCAGTGAGTTCAGTAACGGTTATACTGCTATCACAGTGTTATCCATAATTAATTAAGTCACGAAGTGTAAGCAACGCACTTTCATGACGGACTCATATCTTATAATATTTCGAGATATAAGTTCGTCGAGATAATAGTCGTATCGAGATATAGCTCTATAGAATATTTCTGTGATAACTATTGAATACTGAATATTTCTCACCGTGTAAACAAGGCTTAAGGCAGTTGGACATCGGTATAAATGAACATGATTTTATGGAAACTGCGTAATTAGGTTAAATTAAGCGAATTTGTATATCATATAGATACCTGATCTGCCTATTGCTTTTATATTAATTCATGTGCATATTGGTATAATATGTTACAGTAAGACACATAAATTACTTTGTTTTTTACCACTGTTTATTTATTATAAAAACAATGTAATTTATGTGTTTTACTATGTATATCGTAGTGATTAATTACCACAAATTAACCACCTTGTGGTAATTAATCTTCCACCATCAAATTTGGTGTAATATGTAGTTACTTGTTTTTATGGTAGGTAAATATTACTTGTTAGAGATATTATTATATATTTTAATACAAATTTGATACAGTTTTGCAAAAAGTAAAAAAAAATAAAGTAATACATTATGTGACGTTAGTGGAACATAATTTAGGAAAGAAATATAGTAAAATATCCATTACATGTTCTTTTTATTTTATACATTTTAGTGTGGAGCATAATTAAACAGAGATACTATTCATTTTATTGCTATTTGCCAAATAAAAAACTCTCTAATTTTCGACTATAAACAGAACAGTCTACCTGCCATAAAAACAGGCCACGATATATTTTGAGATTTTTAGATCCTAATATTTAGATAGAGATTTGAGATCCTAAATATAGCATTTGTTCAACAAAAATAAATTTATTTAGTCATCAATACTGTAACGAATTTACTAAAAAGTTCTTTATTTCGAACACTTATTTACAACTCAACTATTCGCAAGTCCAACTAACTAACTGACTTTCATTCTACTTTAACTTTATAAACTACCTTTCGCACTGTCTTACACAATATCAATTTCTTCGCACCGTATCGCTCACTATCGCGGTCCAGATTCAACTAACTCCTGGCTGGACGATACAATTCTTATATAGGTAGTAGGACGTCTCTCCAGACGTTTCTAGATAAAGAACTTTGGCGAACTTTCTAGTATAGAACACTCTGGAAGTCAACTCTACACGCTCTTGATGGTTTCGAATATTCCCGGCGTTCGTGACAATATTTAGTCATCAAGTCATCATATTAACCAATAATTTTATTCCAAAAATAACATATTTTCCACAACAATGCATGTAGCAACGAAGTTTTTATTTATCATGGTTAAAACTGAGCTGGTGAAAAGCGCGTTGAGCGACATATGATATATCAATGGTTGTGAAAAACTGGTCTCTTGTTTTTTTTATTTCTTATTTAATAAATGGGAATATTAAACGGGAAGTCTTATCTATACCGCTGGGTTCGAAAAAATAGTCCAATCGAGTGCCCAACAGAACAGAATTCCGTGAACTACTGTGAATATTATTAGAAGACATCTACGAACAACCTGATATTTGAATGCTATATTAATGAAGGTGGAAAATAATTTAAACAGAATTTGTATTAAAAGTTTATTCCGTACCAAGGTCTCTGTTCAAGTGTTTTGTGATTTCACAGTTGTTTATTGATATTGTTTTTACTAATAATAATTTTCATTTATTTGCCAGATTTGTGTTATTTGATAATAAAACCTTAATAAATTTGTATGATTGAATTTTTCTTAGAACAAGCTCTTAACAAATGTAACACAATACACAGGGGTCCTATTTAAAATTTCAAGTTTAATGCCACGTGATGAGAAATAAAAAGTGGCGCTAATGCAAAAAATGCGCTATTCAATAAGCATATTCCGTTAAAAGTTTCGAGGTTTGACGTATAATAAGGCTAATCTGGTTGGTATTATTGCAATAGGTTTTAATATTGTACAATTCGGCTTTTTATGTAATGTACACTAATAGATATACATAATAATTCCACAAAGATATTTCACAATATGATTTTAGTATAACAAAAAATTGTAGTAGGAATATCTTTCAAGGGTAATTGCGAATCTCTATCATGTGGCACATTTTTATATTATGGAACGTTGACGGCAGTTTATCTACAAAGAAGCTGGGTACTTCTTGAAGAATTCTGTCATAAATCAACGTCGTCCGAAATGGTCTAAAATTTAGGTAAAATATGGATCTTTATTTATTCGATGCTAAATAACGCTATAATTCTACTGACAGTAGTCAATTTAGATAGGAAATGTAAATGTTGTGCGATTTTATCGTCTAACGCTGTAGCCGTGTCACATAAATAAGTTTCGGTATGTCGGCGTTATATTAATGCAATTTGTATGAGCAGACTGTAATTGACGACAACATGAGCATCAAAAATGTTAACTCAGTTAATCTTGACTAAATTGGTTATTGGCTGGCATAACGAGTTTTCATTATATAAATAACGTTAACGTGTTTCTTATCTAGTTTCATACGAATTGAGATATTAGCAATCCAGAATGTTGATATAATCTGATTCTGGTTATTTTTTTTTCAATTCATTTAATGCACAGCGAATTTCCTTACACTATTTTCTATTTTAGCAAGGAAAATTACTTCTAGGAAAAAGCATATAATTTTCAATATCCGATGGAATATCCGATATCGAATGGAAAATTAATTAAATGTTCGTAGTTTAGGTTTCACTCCCTAACCCCCAGGTACCCCCACATAAAAATTGTAAATGGTATCTTGTAATACGTCCTTTAATTTATTTAAAAAAATCCTGATCCAACTTCGTTTAGAAAACTGCAATCGGTTGATCCGCTCTTGTAAAAGCAAAAATAAAATAATTGAAATAAAATAAATAAATTCATCATCATCATATCGGTTTATAACGTCCTTCGCCGTCTTCCGATTCCTAATCTCCATTCCTCTCTATTTCTCCACATGTCCTCGTCCAGACCTCTCTCCCGAATTTCATTATCAATGTCCTCTCTCCAGCTTTTTCGTGGACTTCCTCGCCTTCTTCTTCCTTGTGGTTTCCAGTTTAGAATTTTTTTGGGTATTCTGTCATTTGGCATTCGCTGAACATGCCCGTACCATACGAGTTGTTTGGTTCTTATATCATCTACAATGTCATATGTTATTCCCATCATATTTCTTATTCTTTCATTTGCTACCCTTTCTCTCTTTGATTTTCCAACTGACCTCCTCCAGAAGTACATTTCTGTGGTTCTTATCATTATTTCTGTTCTTTCTTTTATTGGCCATACTTCACAACTATATGTTACTATACTTTTAATTATTGAATTATATATTCTTCTTTTATTTTCTTTTGTTATTTGTTTATCCCATAGAATGCTGTTCAACATTGTAATTCCTCTCCTTCCTTGAGTGTTTCTTTCCGAAATCGCTTCATCAAGTATCCCGTCGTTTGATATTTTCATGCCTAGATACTCATATTCATTGCAGTGTTTGATGTTTTGCCCGGTTGACAGAAGTAGATCTTGTTGTTGTCCTCCAATACACATGTATTCCGTTTTCTTCACATTAACTTCTAAACCCCATTTTTCATACTTCTCGATAAGTTTGCGTGTCATATATTCCATATCATCGATATCTTGCGCAATAACAACTTCGTCATCCGCAAAGGATAATGTGTATAGTGTTGATGTATCATCTATTGGTATGCCCATATTGTGACATTTTCTTTTCCAATGCATCAATGCGCATTCTAGATATATCTTAAATAGTGTAGGAGATAGGCAGCATACTTGTTTAAGTCCCTTAGTTACTATAAATCCCGTTGTTGTATTGTGTCCTATTTTTATTCTAGATCTGGTATTATCATACAGAGACTTTACAGCCTTTATTAATTCTACATTTATATTAGTGTTTTGTAAAGTTTCCCAGAGTTTTACCAGAGGTATGCTATCATATGCTTTTTTTAAATCCACAAATAATAGATGTACTTCTTGGTTAAATGCTATCTACTTCTCCAAGATTTGTGTGACTGTATATAAGTGATCGATTGTGGATCTTCCTGCTCTGAAACCGGCCTGTTCTTCTGCCTCCATTTCACAATATTCGTTCTCTATACGGTTTTTTAATATATGCCCATATATTCTGCTGATGGAATTTGTAACAGATATTCCTCGTTAATTGTCACACTCACTTTTATCCCCTTTCTTATGAATTGTGGATACATACGATACCCTCCAGTCTTCTGGTACTTGTGATCTACTCATACATCTGTGGAAAAGGTCTCTCATTGAATGGTATAGTTTGTCTGTTCCATATTTTATAAGTTCTCCAGGAATATTTCCTGGTCCTGGGGCTCTGCCATTCTTTAGTGATCTACATACTTCCTTAACTTCTGATATACTTATTCTTATCGGAGATCCTTGAGTAATTATATTGGGATTAACGTTTTCTATGTTTTTAAATTTTGTTCTATCTTCTGATAACATTTTTTCAAAATATTGATTCCATGTTTGCGCTGGTATTGGTGAGATGATATCCTTCTTCCGCTCCTGTCTCATTTTCCTGAGTAGTCTCCAGCTTTCCGTACTTTTCCTACCTCCTATATATGTGTTAAGTCTAGAATATGTCGCCTCCCATTTTTCATTATTTTTTGTACATATCATTTTACGCACTCTTGCTTGGGCTTCTTTATATGTTAGTTTGTCATTCACATTTTTTTAGCTTAAGCATGCATGATATTCTTTTCGTTTTTTCTCTATTTGAACCTCAATTTCGTCATCCCACCAATATGGTTTCCGCTATTTTCCTCCTTTTTCATAACGCCCTAATGCCTCTGATGCTGCCGACTGTATACACGTTTTTATATACTCATACTCATCTTCTATATTGTCAAATTCTGTTCATTGTAATTTGTTGTCTAATCGGGTTTTGTATAGTCTTCTCGTACTTTATTGTTCCAGGCTACTTAAATTATATCTTATCTCTTTCTCTTCCTTCTCATCCCCATGCATATTTTCTTTTTGATCTCTTGTTCTTATGGGAGCAACTATCTGTGCTTTAAGGAAGTAGTGGTCACTACCACAAGAAGTTCCTCTATTTACTCTCACATCCATGAATTTTAAGCGGGATTTTTGTATTGTTATTACATAATCGATAATAGTTTTTAGGTTTCTTGTTGTCTGTATCCACGTGTATTTATGGATCTCTCGATGTTGGAAATACCCATTTAGAATTAACAGCTGGTTTTGTTCGCATATTTTTATTAACCTTCTTCCGTTATCATTTACTACTTCGTCTCCAAACTTTCCAACCACGGTGTCATTGTTTTTCCTTCCCACTCTTCCGTTAAAATTTCCTAAAAGTATTATTTCTCTCGAGATTCCAATTTTTTCTATTTTTTGGTTAACTTATTCAAAGAATATGTCTTTATTATGTACTAGTTCGTCTTCATTTACAGCGTATATTCCTAGTATGGTCATCTTATATCCGTATATTGAGAGGTTGATCTTTATAATCCTTTCATTTATCGGTTCCCATGTTTTTATAAACTTTCTGAATCTTCTATGTATAGCAATTGATACTCCCTGTTTGGCTCTGTTTTCATTGGAGACTCCACTATAAAAGTGATCATACTTTCCCCAGTTTTCCGATCCTTTACCTTTCTTCTTCGTTTCAGTCAAGACTGCTATATCTATTTTCAGATGTTTGAGTTCATTTACGATTTCATTTATTTTTCGAGAGAGACTCTGAGCATTCCATGTGCCACAAATCGTTGTCCTTTTTTTATAAAATAAATTAATTAGTGGAATAAATACACTTTTTACAACACCATTTGAAGCTCTCCTTAATTCTATGTTCACAATGACCACCATTGTTGGCTAATTAAGTACAATGCATTCTTGAATTCTTGTCGGATATTTTGAAATGTGTCTTTAGTAACTAGCCTGCATGTATGAGTATCCTATTTCTTAGCTCATGAATATTCTGGGGCGGAGCTTTGTATATAATTCTCTTCAAATAACACCAAAGGAATAATCCGATGGAGTTATATGTATAGATCCCGGCCAATCCAGAACGCCTCTACTTCGAATCCATTTATCGGGAAAACCTTTAAACCAGCCTCTGTCGAAGAAGTAATACCGAGTGTGGTTATGCGTATTTCCTATTAAAAGTGTAACCTTTGTTCAACCAACAGTGAGTGTTTCTTTTTCGTCGAGTTGGTTTTCTAAGGACTGTGTTATGGGAAGGTCGATTTCATTTTCCAATAAATTTAAGTACAACTCGTCAGTTAAATTTTCTTCATCAAAAGTACGAGTAGGTTCTGTTATTTTATTTCCCAGAATTCCAGTCCAGACGGTGATATTTTGAGGAAACATATGGATTTTCATTGTTCCAGTATCTACAATTACGTTATTTACCCCAAGTTCCTAAAAAATGGCAAAAGGAAAGGACTTTTTCAGTTTTACGGCATTAAAAAAAAGTGTATGAAATCAACTGAATATTTATTAATTTAGTGATTAGGTCCTGTACACGGATCCAGTCTGTTGATTTTTTAATAAGGATTTTAAATTTTTGAATAAAATCCAGCACGTGTCGGTATCCCGCCTTTCTTTAAAAACCTGGTGTGTCGTACGAGCACACCTATTTCCAGCATCATAAATACGTTCAGTTTTCTAAACCGATTTAAATTTTCTAAACGGAGTTGAACCAGAATTGTTAACACCTTTAATGTTAACAATTCTGGATGTTACTACACGATTTAAAAGGCACCCACCCCGCCTTTCAAATTCTTTAAGTGGGAGTAGCTGTTTTAAAGTTTTCCTTTGTTCCCTAAATTTGCGTGTTTTCTTGTCTAGAGATTATTTTCCTTACTAAAAGAAATAATGGGTGTCGGTATTTTTGAAATGAGAGCACTACATATCATCTACGTAACGGTTTTCCGAGTTTATGCGAGTTAATAAGTCAATAATATTTTTATTAGATAATTAATATTTCTCCGTGTTTCAAAATGGCTAGTTAAAATACTATGTACTATGAAATATACCTGATAAGTACATATGTTTAAGTTTAATGGTGATATACTAATATGAAACACTATACTAATTCATAAACGCTAATAATTTCGTTTCAAGTTGTATACGGAATATCCATAAATTTTCTTATTTAAACTTAAACATTTGTTATACCATATTTTAATTCCTGTGTTAATTTGATGTCGATTTTTATTAAAGTTTCCTATATCCAACCATTTAATAATTCCAAGATATTTGCATTATTTGTTAACATCAACAATTGCAGCCCATTTTTCAAATCTGATTTAAAAAAATAGTTATAGGTGTTTTGTACTATATTAAAGAAACTACAAGATATACCGCTTCTAGTATAAAAAATCCGTATTTTGTTGTGCAACGTGACAATATATTTACCGCAATAAACATCGAAATATCTAAACCAAATAAACATCGAAATCCAAACTTCCCGCCTAGTATCTACATATACGAAAATACCTAAAATAGTGTACTATAAGTTTACAGAAATTAACGATAATCGGAGAGGAATGAATACTCGAACTGTGCAATAAATAATCAAAAACAGATCATTAATTAACATCTAGAAATAAAACTAATTTCTAGAGATGTAAATATTCAACATATGTTCCATTTACTTGTAACGTACAAATAACATCTTACGCTACACTAGAACCCTACACTAACATTATTAAGAATTTCAGGTTCTAATTCGCTCGCGTATCTGTTAAATTATTAGGTCTCATTTTGAAAACTTTATCCATTAGATACCTCTCCCCTGTGTTATATTCTAGGAAAATGGTCGCGGAAGCTCGCTCACACATTAACCTTTCTTGGTCGTTGTGTATGATTTTTCCTCGTCTCGGGATATTCTCAAACGCCTACAACAATATAAAGATGATAAATTACGATAGACATTATTCACCATTTTTGTGATATTGCTAGTGGCGGTAGTATATAACTTATAAAAGAGCCTTATAATTTTAAAGATAAAATATATCTCATTTTTTTTATTTCATTACACTGACGCTTTTATTTCGGTTACTTTCCCGAAATCACTTAGAATCTCTGAAAAGAGAAACTTTTATCCTTATAGTGAGATATTAATATTCAAAGTTAACCTATTATAACAATATAATTTGCCATAAAATCGTATTAATTTTCATGTAGTTTTATAAGGGGTCTGTCAAACTGAACAGTACGTAAATGAAATAAGTTATGTGGCTAAAATACAGAAAATCAAGTAGTAAGTACCAAAAATGTCTATTCTTACCAATAAAGAAACGTTACAGAATGAAAAGTTGAAAGACCTGAAAACTTGAAAATGTCAGAGAATTTGATTTTCAGTGCATGGTGGTAACTCGGTATATAATTTAAATATAAAAGAAAGTAAGACAATATATCGATATTTATCACTAATAAATTTTCAATTATCTCTCGGAGATTTGCCCCTTAATGCGAAAACAATTAACCCACGTATATACATTCTACCAATAAACAACCAATAACTTCTGGAATCTATATAATAAAAAAAACATAGGAGTACATATATTACAATAGAAAGAAGTATTTACTTGTATGACTCACTTTCAATGTACATTTTTTCTTTAAATTCCGCATTTTTTAGGTCAACTTTTAAATCCATATTCTATAGTTAGTCTTTGATGTGAAAACGATGGCAGAATATAAATTACCTTGTTTGTCTTCATCCATTTTACTATTCCGTTAGAACAAAACGCGTTATTTTATTTTTAGTTTTATGAAAATGAAAGGAGTTAGAAACATTTATGGAAGAGATATTTTTTATTCTCGTAAATACCATACTGATCGTAGATATACAATATGTATTACTTAACCTGTAGATTATAGTTGATTGGACTTCATAGATAATAATAATTTTCAAAAAGAAAGAAAAAGTAAATGGAATAAGAAAATCCATTTACAATATTTTATATTTAATAATATAAATGTATAAATGATATAAATAAATTTACAAACATTAAAAATATCGTCTTCAAACAGTTAATTATTAGGTTGTTTTATAGCAGTGGGAAAAATTACACTCTAGCGAACATGTGTTTTGGTTGACCGATCTTATTACTAGTTCCTTATTTTAAATAAATTTAATTAACATTTTACATTACATGACTTATAACAATAGAACTATTACAAGTGTTTAATGAATTATAAACTAACTGCAGTTATTTTTTTTTCACGTGCGTAATATTAATTAACCACTGTCTAGAATTGATGTGCCGGATCATCAAATACGTAAGTAAATTATTTCAGTCAAGAAATTACTTAAATTGTTTATTCTAAAGTTTTTATTTAAACAGTTTCACATTACGGGAACAATATTGTTCTTATAGGTATGTAGAGTAATGCAATATAAGTCATGTTATTATTTTTCAAATTTATACATGAGAATATTTATTAATATCTTATTTACATAATATGTCACAATGTCGTTGACATTATGTCTATTTACAGGCCTGTATTAACGTATTATTTAAACATATATTGAGAATAAATGAAAGAAGCGTCAGAAAATTCATTAAATAACCACTAATAGTAAATCTTAATCTTAAAACAAAACGGGAGACCCATTTTCCATTACTTAACAAAAATTATCATCACATTCACAAAGTAACATTATTTAAGCAGAATAAATATTTATGCCTAGTAACAAATATTTTGTTTAATATCAACATTTGGGCAACACATTTAGTAAAACAGATAAAAAACAAAAAACATAAGGGCGTTAATGTTTAACAGTAGTCGCTCTATATAACAAAGAACAGTAAGAAAGTAAAACAGTGAATCAATTAAATTAAATATTCAGCTGTTGTATAATGAATCTTAAGAAATTCTGGGCATTTCCTAATCATAAATTATTAAAGACTACCGGTAGTCATTAAATATGTTAACAATGGAAATATAAAAGCAACCTAGTCGCAGGCAACCGCCGCTATAGCTCTATTGTGTTTAATTCATCCTAAAATAAAGCACGTGTAAGATTATATATCGAGTTTTTATAGAGCCTACCCAGAATCATTTGTAAAAAATACAAAAAGCTTGATAAATAATTATTTTAGTGTATAATATTAATAACTCGTTAAATGCAATTAGATTCCTTTAAGTGAATTCTAAAAACATGTTCGGAAATGTCATATTGTACATAAAAACCGTTAAAAAAGTGATAATGTATATTTGTATTAAATACGTAAATTTTAGTACAATCATATTAAGATGTTAGATTATGTTCTCACTGTATATAAGGATATAGCCTTCGAAATCGTCCGGACCTCACATTCTGGAAAATGTAATATGTTCATCTACAAAAATTCTTTAGTGGATTCCTATAGCTAATATGTCATTTGTTTTGATAATATATAATAAGTGACATTCTAATTGTATCTCCTTACTGCCACTATAATTTAAAAAAAGAAGATTCCCTCATACCAATAAGTTATCTTAGATTACCTGCAGAAGGCAACTAGTACAGTTGCCTTAATATACTGAGAAAACTATGCAGTTACAAAAATTACGAGATATTTACAATTAACATAATGGTAACATTCATCAGACTACATTAGCTTAACAGCTACAATAACTTATTAATATTTATCATTTTCGTCATAGTGTCGTATTATATAATATAGAAAATAAAAAACACAAGAGAACATACATTAAACAGTCCCTATTATTGTTACTTCAATGTTACTGAAGTTGATACTATTACATATTTTTTAAACGAATTCGAGGGAAGTGATAGTATCTGACATAAATCGAAAGAAGGTCATGAGAAAATTATTTGACAAATTAATGACTAATGGACCTGTTAAACGACGGATATCGACCTTTGCTCCGACATGAGGGGGTGTTTTACCGAAAAAGCGGAAGCAACGCTAATTAAAAGGTATTATGCTGAAGTTACATTAAAAGAGCGATGGAACTGTGTTAATATTTATTAACGTTTTCAATTCCTATTTAGATTTTCGGTGGTGACCCTAGAGACCTTATATTGCTGTACGATATACTAAAATATGTATTTCTTAAATAAGATTTTAATACATTCACATCTTACCGAAAGGAAGAAAAAACTTATATCATTATAAACTATATCCTGAATATTAAATTATGAAGGCTAATAA
Source organism: Rosalia funebris (assembly GCA_037954035.1). NCBI lineage: Eukaryota > Metazoa > Arthropoda > Insecta > Coleoptera > Cerambycidae > Rosalia > Rosalia funebris. The sequence continues at coordinate 7,176,942 of JAZFAV010000010.1, read as the reverse complement.
GGCAAATTAATATACGCTAATTTTGTAAGCGAATCTCGCAAAGATTTACTGAAGAGGGATATTAAATGAAATCAACGTTAGAATACGAGTCGGCAATATTCATTTTTCAACTGTGAAATGAACATTTACGTTCACGGAAAAGGGTCGTCGCCGGAATAATGTAATCCATTTAACTATCTAGAATGGAATGACCAACATTATATTATATAAAAGTCCATACTATTAACGCTAATGATCTGTATATTATCAAAGTAACTATTCATGTATAAATAAAAAGAAAACATGTATGCTTCGTTTGTCTATGTTGTTGATGTACTTTTTAGTTTGAATATTAGTTAATGACTTGCCATATCCACATAATTGTTGACCATGTAAATACTGTTTAAAAATTTTCATTATTACTGATAATTTAAATCGAATTACAACGAAAAGTAAAAGTAGTTTTGATGTCGCTAACTGTAAATTAACTTTATATATAAATCTTTTAAAGTATATTAATATACATTTAGTACCCCCTAATGATTGAATAAAATCAATATGTATTATATTTTACTTATACTCGTAATCCAGATTTGTTGAAATTGAATTAAAATAAACTAAAAGAAATGTTTTCGTACGTATTAATTCTTTAAATCAACCCAAATGAAAATAATTCTGACAAATTAAAATTAATGGTTTTGTAACCACTTGTTGAAAGTTTTTTGGTAAACACTTCTTACATATGTTATATGACAATGGTAGTATATTAATTGATAAGTAAATTAATTGATAATTAGGCTAATAAAATTGTCCTACCTAAGAAATGTAACTACCATAACAGTTGATAGTTTGGATCTAAGCAAACAAGAAAGTGTGTACGACATGGGGGCCTCCAACTCTACCATTTACGAAAAAGAAAAATGTAAAGGACATAACTCTGGGTATAATATGTTATGGAGGAAAAATAATTACAAGATTTTTGAAAATAGTAAAGCAATATGTCATGTTTAAAATAATTTAATTTATAGAAAATCATTTTTATTGTACATAAATATTTTATTGTACAAATTCGATAGATCTTAAAGAGCAAGAAATAAAAGACTACTAGTTTTTTAGGTTCAAATTACTAACTGTTAACATAACGGTAGTTGTAGTTCTTACATTCTGTATAACTTGTTGCGATGTTGATTAATTTTTTCATGTAATTTAAAGATACATTTCTTGAAATTCCCTCGTATGATAACTTAATCATTAATAGTTTTAATTTCTTTTTCAGTGTTCTACAAACTTATTATTCAACTAAACCAGCATATTGCTGTAATATTAAACAATCATGTTTTCTGTTAAGATATTGTTTTATTAATAGGGACTACCAAAGAGTCTGTCAAATTTATTTCATGTAGAATTTTTCTGAATATTAAACTGAAAGATGAAACTTTAATGGGGATATATATTTCCTATTCAATTTTCCTGTTTCATAACGGATGGAAAACTTTAATCTCATAAAACTAAATGACAATGGTTGACATATTGTATTGATTGTAGCAAGAAGAAATTACTTTCTAACTGTAATGTTATTCCATATGTAATTATAATCGAGAAGTATGACTTTTACTTGAAATACTACATAAAATAAATCCTCCATCTGGATCAGATAAATTTTCATGTTATTTGTTTCTAAATATAGACAGCTGTGCTAAATTTATCAATTATAACAATGCATATATACATACATATAATTTATAGTCTTCAACACATTAGTTGTAATAACGGTAATAATAGTAGTTGCTGTAATAACGGTATTATAATATCAAACTGTTTGTCATAATTACCATATATCGTACGGTTTATGTAATCAATGCACATGATTTCACGTTATGTAATATTAATGAGAAGACATACATGCTCGTATAATATGTAATAGGTAATAAAATGAGTTTAATTCATTATATAACAATAAATATTATATATAATGCTTGTAATATTCTGGAAAATAAATCTGGAGCACCTGAAAAATCGCGCAAAATGTTTTGATGGAAAAAAACGCTCAAAGGGGTTTAAGGGGTATTCTAAATTTACCATCTATTGAAATATTTTACAATTAGCTATATGTACAATGACATATGTTGGCAGGGTCAAATGAGGCCCTTTTTTAATAGCAAGTCCTATTTTCCGTTCTATATGGTAAAAGAGCACATTTTTTGAGTATTGTTATGAAAATTTTATAGTTTCATAAAGATATTCGAGAATATTGCAAATAAAGTTTTAATTATGAAAATTGATTTATATTTAACATTTTGCATAAAAGGCGTTGAAACAAATTTTATTTAATGCCACTTACGCCTACTTGACTCTCGGAAAAATTGATGCTTGTTATTTTCTGTTATCTGATATCAAGAAATCTTAGTAACAATGTCTCTTCTGGAAAAGGATCGTATTGAAATTCTTATAATGTATGGTTATGGAGATAGCAGAAGAACTCTGCGCTCTCTTGCGGCTCATCAAGATCGTCCGCTTAAAGCACAATCTATCAATAAAATTGTAGGTAAGTACAAAAAATATAGACATGTATATTTCCCCCTTATAATGTTACATTGATTTAAGAATTATCAGAAGATAATTTTGATCATCGAACGCAATTCTGCGAGAAAATGTAATTACATTGTAATAATGACAATGTTCTTGTAAATGAATTTTATTTTTTCGGTTCTTGGGTCTGACAATACCTGCAGAAATCACATACTCAATCTTCAAGAAAATTGAATATTTGAACAGGAATAGTCAAAAACAGACTTGGGCCCGCATTTTTGTGATGACGACTTGACTGGCGCAAGGTATTTGCAATGTTTACAACACAAGTTGATTACAATACTAACAGCTTTATACTCAAACGCAAATTAACCAGACATATCTGATAACAGACTTATCGGTATTAACAGGATGATGTACGCTTTTCTTGTTCCCACTTACTTGTACACAACGATGGGTAGGACGACCTAGAACTATAGAGTGGCCATCTCGCTCCCCATATCTTACATCCCTTGATTTTTTCTTATAGGATCATTTGAAGATTGAAATCTATGTTAATAACTCGAAAACAAATAATTTAAAGAGACAAATTTGACAGGAAATACGCAACATCGGGCCGGAAAAATTGACAAAGTGCTAAATGAATTATTTTGAGACTGGACATTGTCAAATAGTTCATGAGCAACAGTCTGAACACATTATTAGTTAATGTATTTGTTTTGTTTATAAATAACTTAATTTTCACAATTAAAACTATTTGCGTTTTTCTTGACAATTTCTTTATGCCGATTAATGAAATTTGTATAACAATATTGAAAGGAACGTGTTCTTATACTGCATCGAACACAAAATAGGGGTACCATTTAAAATATGCACCATTTTTGACCCTGCAAACAAACTCAATTATAAGTAGAACTATATAAAGTATTTCAAAAGAGGGCAAATTTAAAATACCTTGACCCCTCTAGAGAATATTTTTCGAGATATTTCTGGTGTTCCAGATTTATCATCCACTGTTTATATAATTATTTTATAACAGAAATGTTAACTATTGAATTTTTTTTTGGTATTAGTTGTACCTAATTGTATAATGCCAACAATTGTTTATTATTACCCATTAAAAGTATATCATCATATCGAGAAGTTTGCTGATTCATAATCGGTACAAAACACTCTCTTCTGTAGCCCCTTATTTAGATAGTTAAAGTATTAACTTTATTGTACACAGATTTATACAGACCGGAAAATGTGTGTCTTGGGAAGCAAAGGAGAATGTTACATCATTAGAGATCTTTTCGGCTCAAAGAGTAAAACTTTGCGAAAACGGTGTATACAAATGGGGGTTGAAAATGAACAAAGGGCGTTGTAGTAGTAATACACAGTTGATGGTGGGTGGCTGTTGCCTCGCACTTTTATTAAACTGATAGGTTTAGAAGAAATATAAAGGATATGATAAATCGCGAATGTACAAGTGGTGATAAAGTTTCGTACAATACTCATAATTTTAGTATTAAATTTTTTTTTGAAAAACTTGTCCGCCTTATTTTCTTTAAAGATGTTTACCGACGTAATAATTTTCCTTTTTTCAGTATTTGTGTTTGAGCTGTGCTATTATCACAGCATTACTTAAATTACTCCCCCCTCTTCTTAACAAAATATGTTCCTTAAAGTATTTCGAATACAACTGCATCCCGTATTAGGTGTTCTAGTGTTCTATAGTTTATAAGATAAAGTACATTAAACTTACAATTATGTAAATGCGATTACGTTGAAAAGTAAAAATATTGTGTAAATATAGAAAAAGCAAATCAGGGATCTGGTAGCCATTGTTATTAGACGGTAGTTTCTTACACTAATTTTATTGTTCACGTGGAAAGTGTAAATTAAAATAATTTATGACTGATAAAGAGGAACTAATGTCTCATAAAACATATGAGACATATGTTTTGTTTATAGACAAATAGAAAAAATAACAAAAACTACTCGTATTCTAAACTATGTCAAAAGTGTTGAAGAAATATGAAATCACTAAATTAATTAATTATTCTGTTACGGCTACTGTCAACTTGATTTTGTCAAACAGTAGTTTTTAATAATGGTATTTAATAATCAATAAACCATGGTTGAAAGTCACTTGTTTAGCTGAGGAATATCCCAATAGACCACCTATTTGAAAATCAACAGTATTTGAATTAGTTCAAACATTTTCGGAACATAGTGATGTAACAGTATTATTTCGACGAAACAGCTCAAGTTAGTGAAACCTAAATCAAGTATATTGCTTGAAGTTTCAGATTATCCTTACCGGTCTTCTGCTTCTTCTATTCCAATTCTTGCGAAGATTACATTATACGTTCTCATTCGTTTTCGACCCAATTCTGTCTAAAATTCCAACTTTTTAAAACTTGTGTTTTTTTTGGCGGAGCCACTTTTTTCATAAATGCCATGGTACTTCATAAATGCAGATATTGATCGCAAGAGGATAGTCGTTGGGTTCAAAAAGCAGCAAGGTAAAATACTAATGTATGGACTAGAATAATAGGAAATTGTTCTTTTGGACATTATATCTTAGAAGAGAAATGTAATTGTTGCTAGATGTTTAGAATTCTAATTCTGCGTTTCGACTTAATTCCAACTTCAGCCCTTCCTTATTCAGGCAATGTGGATAATTATATTCCCCATTAAAGAATTTGGTTTGTTCCTCATGAAATAACTTTGTTAGTCAACAAAGCGGAGCTTCTCCTCATTGTCATGTTGACATCTGGTCATTTGTTATCTATATTTACCCTGCAGAGGGATAATGCGATGAGAGGGCCGCTACATTTGCCTGATTTGACCACTATGAGTTTATTCTTGTAGGGTTACTTAAATTGTGGGTCTATTTTAATACGTACCTATCATTTTCTCCTATACCATCCTTATTTATTGCTTTTATTATTTCATTCTAATATAAATTTTGTGCTTTAGTAGATGGTGAATCTAACTTTTGCCATCTCTTCTCCTGTCGTATATTTTGACTCTGTTTTTAACTAGTTATCAATTGCACTCCGTCAAGTAGATCGTTTCGTTTTTTTTTGAGTTATATGTTATTTTTTATTTTTTCATATAAATGATTTATTTTTATTCCTCAAAATAAATATTTCTGTCTTCTAAATTTTCATTGTCTATGTCCATAGTGGAGAGCTTTGCTATTATTTGAACATTTTTCGTATGTTAACAAACGGTAAAAATGAATCACTGCACATCGACAGATACATAATCTAGACAAAAATTATTTTTGTCTAGTTAGAATATATGTCTCAATTTATTATCTCATTGCCGATGTTTTAAATAAATTGTTAACTAAGTTAGGAAATATCATCAAAATCATAAAAATATATCTAAAAATTACTGACTTGAGAAATTGACATGCAGAAATTAAATGGGAAAACAAAAAAAACTAGTCCTGTTTGTTTTGTAAATTAGAGATGTCTTATAAATAAATTCAAACGATTGAGAAAAACAGTTGGCCTGGAAATCATGCTTGAACTTGCACAGATTCCACCAACTAAACTTTTCTTGACGCTTTCGGTTTACCAGATGACGATCTCAGCTTTAAATTTTAAAATTAAACACCTCGTATATTTCTACAATTTGGTTATGGAAAATAATTTCATATATAGTAATATTATCTTTGATTCAACATATTAATTGTTTAGCTATATTTCTAGTTTTATATTTAATTTTATGGACTGTAAAATTTAGCGTATGTTTACTATTAAGATCATTGAAATGTCCATCCTTAAAATTAATTATCTTTGAAGCAACATGATTCAAAATAGCACTCGGTGTATAAAATAAAAAACGTGTAACAATTTTATTCCAAATGATATTTATTGTTACGTAAATTTAAAGCCATCATATTTTTAGAAAATTTAATTTTAACAGGTTTCTTTATTGTAGCATCATTTGTACAAATACTGAATACTCTATTAAATATACTCGTTCATGTACTATTATAACCATATAACAACCATATCATAATTAGGAGTGATATGTCTGAAGTATCTGGGTATTATAACTTTATCATAATGAAGACCCGATTTATCCAGCAATTAACTTTAATATAATGTAATTATTTTCACGTAGCAGTCACGATATTTCAGTTTGATCTTACATAAAGCTAATTCATAATAAATCTTCATTAGCATATGGAAGGAATTACCTCACAATTCAATTATAAAACAATTTGTAAGATATTATATTGTCTTATACATTATTACTAACCAGATGGCGCAAATTTCTAGGGAAATCATTTTGGGCGGGTTATTGTGACGGTTTAAAGATAAAAAAAAATAATTTAAGGGAAAGTAAACAAACCCGTTTCGTTCTATTTCTGTAAAACGTATGGTACCTACATGTATAACTAATTAAATTATATAATAATTAATTTTATTTTAAAGAGCTTTGTGTTACGCTACATAGAGCAAAACCAATCCTTGGCTATTTGTTAAAATATATCGACAGAGTGACAGAGAGATAAAATTTGCTGAGATGAAAAATAACAACTAAATTATAAGTAAGTTAAGCTACCCACCGTGTGTGCCGCAGTTGTATTAAAGTGGTGCAACTTCGCGTCAGCCAAGATGCCGTCACGTTGATTTTTCATTTCTTTGCCATATTTGATCACCTGCTGATTTTCCCCATTATATTATATAAATTGTTATAACTTATACCTAGTTGATTATATACGGCGCTATCATCGAATAACATCCAAATGGGTAGCTCTAATAATAGTTAAGGCAAGAATAATATAGGGAAAATATCCTGAAAAATATAAATACTCTGCAATACTGTATAAATTTAAGATATTTTATACCAAACGATTTTCAGTATATCTACTCTAAATAAAATATCCTAGTTTTGTTTATTTGTCCCTGTCTGTTTACACTTTTTTTGTATTTTAAAACAATATACCGTTGCATTTGGAATTCGAGTGCAAATGTTATTCCAGTCAGCAAATGTTTACACTCCTGCTCCAAAATCAGGAAAATTGAATTCCGGGCATTTAAAAACTCGACTAATGGATGTTTATCTTCCAAATATTGGATCCTAAAGTATGAAGAGCGTTTGTACGTGATTTGTGAAGTGGACATTGCACAGCTCAACCTCCTGAGCGAATATCAGACTATGATATTTGAATTAAATAACACATAACGAGAAGGTAACAGGATTTGTTCAATCTATACATGTTTTGGTTTAAGATTATGGAAATAAGTGGGGATCGATTTAAGGGCGTTTTTAGATGAAGTTCTAATTATGAATTAATACAAATGCCATAGGACGATAAGCATAGTGAATTAGCCTCCGAGGGATCATCATATGTTATATAAAAATTAATTATAAGTTATATTTAGATGTTAATAATTTTACTTAAAATATCCATTTGCATTTTAAAATATCAATATAAATATTATTTATCAACATATTGATTCAATCAGTATCACTTTTCATTTTTTATTTAATAAAACTACAATTTAGAGAATGTAAGGATTTCTTCTCGATTATCAGTTCGTTCGGTAACCATAAATTGCACTGGTATTTAATGTTGGTGACATTGTTATCTACGACGAACAACCACCGGACCTGCGGCTGTACATTGTTTACTAGTTGGTAGCAGCAACTAGATAACTAACCTAATAAAATTATTAATTGTTTATTTCCATTAATTGGATATTTTAATAAAACATTGTTTTCACATTGTTTTCAATATTTAATGTTATTTGCACTTATAAATTAATCAAATAAGCTTCGTTTCTGTTGCTTCAAAGGTATAAACATTAAAATAAATCGATTTTTATATCAAAAAATTCGTTTTTATTTGTGTCAATATGGCGTATCTCTTTGAACAATTTAAGGACTTGAGTTATTCTACATCGAGAAAGACATAAAGAAGTTACTCTCAAAATTGTTCTAGAACGTTTCATAAAGAAAAAAATAGTTTCGGAAAATAATTGCCTGTTTCTAATGATTATTATAAAGATTATGAGCTGTTATACCTCTATAATGTGTCCAAGTTTCATTCAAATCGGTTGAGCCGTTTTTGAAAAAAAATTATTTTCTGAATCATTTTTTTCGATTTATTCAAAATACAAAATAGATAGAGGTCTGAAGCTTAAAGGATCGACATTTCTTATTAGTACTAACATGCTTTCAGATAATTCAGATATATATCCTTCTGGGGTCGAGTCACTATGCTTATCTCCCTATGACTTTTAGATGAAAGGAATATAACCATTAAACTATAGTCAACAACTCAACAAGCCTTCGCCCCTGGATGAGGTTTTTCATACGTTTCATAGTTTCTTTCTTTATACATAAATAATATTCTTATAAATATGAAATGACTTTTTTTTTGTGTGATAAACATAAATAATTTTTTTTATTTTGAACTTTTTATTGTGAGATATCAATACTTGTACTATTGTTCTCTGAAGTTGCCGCCATGAAAACCGGAGCACCTTGTATACGTAATAAAAATGGGGATATTAATATTCATATTTATTTTCATATCCAAGAGATATCAGTATATCTAATTGTAAAACTTCCTTTGGTGTCTACATCTACAATCTACATTAATACAGATCTAGTAATAAATGCCTTTTTTATTGAAATTATAAAGGCGAGACCTTTATATAACACATGAACTGACAAACTAATTGAAGCCATGCGTCAGTGCGCCGATTTTTTTACAATTTATTTCCAACTGAAGCCATTAGTCATTAGTTGACAGGTATCGATCAATCCAATACAAATTTTGGTGATGGATTATGAGGAAATGTTCCGAAAACTTGGACGTTACCAAAGTAGTAGACATTATTTCTTATGTTATTTTAATTAACTAATCATTACATAATTTATTATATTTCAAAAATTTTGTCGAAAAAAGAGCCTCAGTTATGAAGGTCTCGATTATGAATATTAACGAAATTAAGATGGTTGGTAAATATTCTGTTGTAATCCTCAAACTGTATTGCTTGAATACCAAAATTATCTCTTGTCAAAATTATCTTTTTATTGTAATTTCTAATTAGTCAAACTGGAAGTTTCATATTATCTCTATTTCAAGTATTAAAATGTTGTTTTTAATATTTAACATATTATATGTAGCAGCATAAGTTTCCTTTTACAGCAATTTTTTAACATTTAAGATATATTTAGATAAAGTTAATGTAAAAGATATTTTATTACAGCTTACACAACTCTATAATCTAAGGTTCAGTTATAATCCCTACACATAGAAAAGGTTTTTCAGAAGTAAAGTTTATTATACTTTTAAATATACTACATTTAACAAGGAGTTTTAGATAGAATTTTAGGGCAAAATGGAACAGGATACACCCATTCAGTTTACGTCTGGTTCTGACTTTTAATATCCGATTATGTTTAATATTCTGAACAATGTGATAGAAAATACACAGTCCAACGATATGCGCATGAATGTACTCATATAATTTAAAAAATAATTTCTAAATGTATTAGTCCATTTAGTACGATATTGAATATAAAAAGGTGTAACAATAAAATATTCAGAATAATTATGCACTAAATGAGTATATTACAATGAGTATATTGATTATAAAATTAGTATATTAGAAATATAGAATGTTGCTGGATACAAAGAATTATTTAAATAAACAAGTACTCATAAGTGTTTAAATAACTACTCATTTGGGTGGCCACATAACCCATGAGATAATATTTGCAAATATATTATAAAAATGATTTTTGGTCGGTTAATTTATAGAATTTCAATAAAATCTTAACGTCTGCAATTTTAACAAAAACTCTGTAATGACGATGATAAATTTGTTGCAGTGTATTATGGTACATATTTAAAAGAAATTGTAGAATACATTTAGTGAATGCTTGGTATATATTGCATTATAATAAAATACAAAATAATAAAGAATAAATATTACTTGGTTATAATATGACATACAGTATAAATCTCTGAATAATAATTATTTATCAATTACATATGTTACCCATTTCTAGTAATAATATCGAAAAACAAGTTATTAGATTTACAGATTTACATTTACACATATTATATTGATTTTTTTCTCGTAAATGGTAAACTTGAGCGCCCATGTTGTTTAGCACTTTTTTGTTTATGTCCAAATTATTAACTGTTAAAATAATGGCAGTTATACATCTTACACCCTGTATATAGGTATAAGCTGTCTTTGAATAAATATAAAAGTCACATTCTAATAAATCACATTTTGTCTATAAGTTTTAAATATTTAATAATAATAATAAATGTACAACGGAAATGAGTAAAACAACTACTAAGTTTTATACCACTATATTTTCACAGAAACGTGACTGCAGTTTCGACAATTTTGATGTCATTTTCAAACGAGTATTCAACTAAGAATAAAATACAAACATTCTGTTCCTATAATATATACTATCCAAATACAGAGACTAAGTGTTATGACAATAAACAGGTATAATAGTTAAGGTTTACAAGAAAACGTCTTTCATAAATGGTGCAATCCCGATCATCAATTTGTGGGAATTTCCATGAATATTATTAAGAACTATTATACAGGGGGTTAATTAATTTGGGTAACAATAAAAAGAGGAGAATATAGTATATCTACTTGGTCATTTAACAAGCTAAAATTGTCACTATGGTTGTATTTATAGATTTCTATTGCTTCTAACCAATTAAGTTTTAAACCATTGCTGGCATAGTGTAGGATTTTCATATTATTAATATCTGGGAAATTATGTTCACTTTCTAAGATATGATTAGCAAAAGTAAAATCTGTTTTCTGTAACCTGAAGGATCTATTGTGATCAAGGTACCTAGTTCTAAATTTACGTGCCGTTTGTCCTATATATGTGCTATTGCACTCCGAGCAATTTAACCTATCAACTCCCGATTTTTCATATTTATTAGTTTTATCTTTGGCGTTATAAACTAAATTTGACAACCTTTGTTGGGGTTTCAATGCTACTTTCAATGCTAATTATGTTTTTTGAGAATATTTGATATTCTTATTGATAATGCATCACAATATGTGATGGTGGCATAAAGTATTTGTTTATCTTCTCTAATATTTGGATAAATTAGTTTAAAAGTATACTGATTTTGTTTTTTGTTTATTAATTTGGTGATAGTTTTAGTTGGGACACCATTGTTTTTAGCTATATTTTGAATTGTTGTAAGTTCTGTTTCTATCTGTGTTTCTGATAAAGGTAGTGAAAAAACTTTATGTAACATTGTATTCTATGCAGCTATTTTACACGAATATGGATGCCAAGAATCAAAGAGGATAGTTATGTCTGTATATGTAGGTTTTCGAAAGACATCAAATGTAAATTGATTATTTTTGTGTGTGATAATAAGATGTATAAAATGTATGTTATTGTTTGTTTCTCGTTCTATCGTGAATTTTATTTTATATATATTTTATATGCACGAAAGCATATAATGATTTTTAAAAACAATTTTTATTTGAATTTAATTTATTTTTAAAGTTTTATTTGATCTTTACATTACAAAAATACAAAATGGTTCATAACGTCGTGTTATGACCGCGACTGAGCGAGTATGTTACTACAGTTATTGCAGTTCCTACAGTTATGCTACAGTACTGATGCGACCACTTGCTGTCGTATTTATTAATTCATAAGTGCTGACACAAGTCAGGTAATTTACTAGTAAAAGAAGTTATTAATTTTCAGCAAGTAATCACGATCGTGACTTTAAAATATTATACGTTACAGTTAGAGCACGAAGTGGTCTCAAAGCTGTAACGCAAGAGGAGATTACAATGGTTCTTATCTGAACATATTAAGTTACTGCAACAAAGTATAAGGGTAAATGAAGGTGAAGTTTAACAATTCTAAGTTCAATGGATAATTTTGATATAACATATATATTACTTAACTACCTGTTTATTGTCATAATACACTGTGTCTGTGTTTGGATAGTGTATATTATAAGAACAGAATGTATTTTATTCTTAGTTGAATCGTCGTTTGAGAATGACATAAAAATTGTCGAAACTGCAGTCACGTTTCTGTGAAATCATAGTGGTATAAAGCTTAGTATTAGTTTCATTTCCGTTGTGAATTATGAACTACCACAGAGTAACGGCTTCCTCGATTAAATTCTTAATAATAAGTGCCTTTATTGATATAATTGTACATACAGATACAACAATAAAATTAAGAAAGGGGGACGATATTCATATTGAATGCTCTTATAATATAACCCCCTCATATAATATAACCCCATAGAATATAACCACCCCATTCTAATGTATAATGAAGTAAAGCATTTTGAGAGTAAACACGATTATGAGTAAATGATACATAACCAACTATAGGGAAAAATAGATTATAATTAACAACAATTAAAAAATAAAACTAACCACTTTTCACATTTACTGTAAGTAAATGGTTTGATCTATTTTCTGAATGTATTAATATTTGAGCACAATTTTATTTTATCAGTAATTAAGTTAAATAATTTGGTGGCAGTGTAACTAAATGAACATTGGACCAGAGCAGACCTATGCAAGGAGACAGTAAATTTGCTACAATGGAAAATAAATAAACATACTTGACAATTTTGAAAACTAGGCAAGCTAAATTACTTTCATACCGTTCAGATAGGTTTAACCATTTAGTTTTATTGAAATATGTAATATAATCGAACTTCCGGATGTTATAAGAAAGTCTTAGAGAAACATATTGAATTCACTGAAGGCGTTCTTGATCTCGGTTTAATATAGTAGGCCAGTTCACCATGTCATAATATAATGCAGATGATAACGCTAATGAATCAGTTGACTTTAATTTGATTTATGCGCTGAGAACATCCTTGTGCATATAAAGTAATCTAAGTTTGCAACGGGATTTTTATATTAAAAAGCTACCAACCGGTTTAGAATATATTAATTCTGTGGTTATAAAAATACAAGATTTTTACAATATTCGATGGGCTTTAATATAGTTTTAATTGTTTAATGAGAAACTAAAAATAGAATCAGTAATACGTTTTCTGTGTTTACCAAATACTAATAGTTTAGTTTTACTTTCGTTTAAAAATAAACCATGATGAGCTAAAACTTTTGCTATATTAGCTAAATCAATTTAATGTGCTATATATCTCCATAATAATTATAGCTATATGCAATATACAAAATTATCAGCAAAATATTTTGCCCTGAGACGGTCTGCAACCTCCAATGTAACAACAAAAAACGAGACCAGTTTTCCATGAATTGGTCAGAAAGTACGATATCAGTTTTAATCACATCCTAATCATGCCGACTTATTTGGCGAAATACACGTCCAGTAACGTGTTATATTTCCTTAGTATTGGATAAAACATCTACTGTTTTTTAATGATTAATTTGGTAATACAGCCTAACTATATTACTGGCGACTTCGCCATTTTTAGATACATTTCATTCACACTCTTTGAATCTTAAATTATAAGACAAGATATTGAATATATGATTATGAATATTATATCGAATATATTTATTAAGTATAGATTACTGATATTTCTTAAGCACCATCTTATATTTGGCGTGTTTAAGCAGAAGCTGGCCTGCAATCAAATTTTTACTTTCCACTCAAAAAGCAATCGTATAACCTAAATATTATGCCAAACATAAGTTCATCTTAGAAGTCAAGAACCCTGTTCAGACGGAACAGATATACGTTAAGGGTAAATGCAGAATGACTCGGTAATATGGCGCGAACGCATTCTTGACGTATAATTTGTTGGTGTCACTAAAAGACAAAGGCTGCTTACTTACGTAAGTCTCCGTACAGTCTAGGAGGAAGCCTGTAAGATTACGTTAATAAATCACGCGTATGGTTGAAGCCAATTGGTAAACAGTGAATAATTAAAACAAAATTGAATGTTACGTTGGAAATTTTATCATCTTTGTTTCTATAACATATATGGAATACTACTGGGTAACGATCAAAAAAAAGAATATCTTAGTAAATTTATTTCTAATCTAATTCAAGAAAAATTACTATTTATATACTTGTGTATTTCAGCAAATTTAGGAATTATATAGTTTTAAACGCTATAGTTGTATAAACGTGTGTTATTTTTAGTTAATTTAAAAATGAGATTTTTGATAAATTAATGTATTGCCTTAATTATATGAACTAGTTTAAAAAATAGGCGTAGTGGACATCGTAATGAAATAACAAAAAGCGTGATAAATCTATATTTTCTATGTTTAAAAATCATTTTCTGTAAGTGTAAGTATCAGCCTAGAGGTCTCTAAAAATTCTTCTCTGTACTTTAACACTTATTATATTTCTATTTTATTTGCAATAATATCAGTATGTTGCGTATATTTATAATTATTTTCATGATTTTATATTTACGTTATATTTTCTCCATAAGGTTTATTTTGTGTGGGGGATAATAACATGAATACATACATAAGGGTAATTTATTTTTTATTGTAAGTATGACCTTTTAACTATTTAAATAAACATTAACAGTTTTGTTCTTTTTTAAGAAAGCTCAATGTTGAACAATTTCTTAAAGATAGCGAAGATATAATTAAACTGAGTGTTGTGAAAAGTTCATATTTGAATTTGATAAATAAGAGAGATTTGGTTAATGGTACACGTTATCCAAATATAGCAATCAGTCGTATTTTGTGCGATAAAAACAGATTGAAATATAACATTGATTTAGTTTTAATTAATTAATATTTGCACAAAACACCAAAACACTATACACTACACTCGACGAGTGTTTCGCCAACAAAGTTGGCATCATCTGGAGATGATTAAAGCTCTTTTAATCATCTCCAGATGATGACAACTTTGTTTAAGAAACACACCTCGAGTGTAGTGTATAGTTTTTTATGTTTTGTGGAAAATTAAGTCAGTGTTATCTTCACACCAAAGTTTCCAGCAGTTTGCCATATGCCAGTGGAAATTTATAATATTGTGGGTACATATAGTTATAGTTGTCATTTTTTATTTTAAATAGTTTTAGGTAGCGCTGCGATTTAATTATAAATTTATCAATTTGATGGAAAATTATTGACTATAAAAATGTTGTATGAGGTGTATTCTGTTACCCAACAATAGTAAATATTTTGTTCTAAAACAAGTTCTATTTCATTTACATGAAAACATATACTTTTATTTTGATACAATTTTTAGTTTTGGATTTCATATAATAATATACTTTAATAACAAATATTTACACCATTTTCATTTTAAGTATTTTTTTAAGGATCAAGTATAACTGTATATTATATATCATAATAAGGGCATTTCAATATGAATTACAATATAATATGAAAGCGTATTTCGTAATTTGCATAAATTGAGCAACCTGTTAAAATAAAAAAACAAGTTTATTTTTTTAAATTTATATTCAAAATAATATTTGATTTTAAAAACTCACAAATGACGGAATACTTTCATAACATAATAAAGGATATGTTATATTTTGTTAAATTTCCCTTAGTTCTACAAAAATTTCAGTGTATTTAGAGAGACTTTTTAGTAGGCTAATTTCACTTGCTTTATCTGTTGTTAATTTATTTTTTATGCCAAGTTCTATATAAACGATTATGAACATTGAGCACTATAACAATTAGTTTTTGTGAATATTTATAAACATTTAATACAGGTTTTGTGAAAACAACTCGTAAAACTCTCTTATCATTTTAATTGATAAGGTATTTTAGGAGTTAAAAAAGTCTACACAGTAATTTTAAACAATAATTTTTAGTAGTTTATATGTATGTAAGTAAGTAGTTTATGTGATAATAAAAGGTTAGTTAACAAATACTCTAACATTTAACCCTTTCAGATAAATAAGTACGGCCCTAATTGATAAATCGATTTTAACAAATAATTACTATAATGTACACATTTTAATGGCTTAGTTTGTAGCTTATACATACTATTATATTTGTATATCTCCTATTATCTCTTTCTCTCTCTTTGAGTAATAAAATTAGTCTAAATCAAATAAAAGCACCAGCGAACTTGTAAAAATTTATTTAAATGTACTAAATAGTAAAACATATTTTATGCGTACGAGTAGTGTACATCTTATGATACTATTAAAAGAAAATCATTATACGAAAATTGAAGAGAAATAAAATAGGGGCGTGGCTTCTCAAGAAGTGGGACACTATATATCACTGTAGTATTTAGGACTGACAGCAAAGCAATCTTAAGTGCCACAGAGGCAGACTGTAGAGTAGGTGACGCCTGTAATAAATGATTTTCTATTTACAATTATTTCTTAGTGTATTTTCCCTTCTTTGCATTCATTGCTTTCAGCAGAGTATAGCATTATACTCTGCAACAGCGCGATTTCTTTCCAATATGAAGTGTTTATACACGTTTTACGTACACTTTACCTCGATTTAGTATATATTTCGGATTACGAAAAGAATAGAATATACTGGAAAAGTTTGACTGGGAATTAAATGTAGATAACTTTTAGAAGTAAAGAAAATTATTCTTTGAACTATAATTCCTCATAGGTCAAATCTTCATATTATATAGCCGCACTAATTTATATACTGTGAATAATAAAGTCATTATAGTATTTTTTAAGTTGCAATCCTTTTTTTAATAAAAACGAATTTCTTAAAGTTTTCGGAGTACAGTGGTAAATAGACAACTCCTAATAAAGCCTATTAGAGGTTTCTTATCTTTATGTTGTAGGTGGTAAATTACATAAAAATTAAACACCCTCTAATTTTCAATTGTAAAATACGATTGCATTAAAGAATGAAAGTGTTTTGCAACAGAGATATCTCACATCAGAGATCTGGTAGATATTTTAACTTAAAGTTAGTTTTGTATTATACACTAATTTTATTCCAAAAATTGAAAACATTTAGTGTGTGAATGAAGAAAGTAAATTAATGTCTAGTAAGGCATTTTTTCCATATCAAAACTTTTCTATGGAAAAAATATCAGATTACAAAACCGGCATGTTTCTTTAATTACGACGTTCTTTTTGGTAGTGAAGTAAATATTTATATACAGTATGTGCCAAAAGTGAAGAGCGGAATGTATACTTTTTCTTTTCTTTTTCTGTTTTGGTTTTAGAAAAACGTAAAACATCACTAATATTTAGAATTTGCTAACTTTTTAGCCAGTTAAGTATCATTTCACTTATGTTTTTACTATATTTAACAGAACCATACCGGTGCCATAGCATATTAATGATGCGAATGCCGGCCCTCGGCAATTTTAAATGTAATCTCGTTATAGTAGCAAATTATATATATTTTTTTATGTTTTACTTAGCACCGACTTCAAAATTTTAATAATTACATAATATACAATAATTTCTTAATTGCATTAAATGAAACAACAAATAAGTATTAAATTATTGCAGAAAACATTTATTTCTTGCTTTTTACTTAAATTACTTTTTTGTCGGTTTCTTTTACACTTATCATTAAGAGAGTTTAACTGTATTCCTATTAACTAACTGTTTTAGAGTATTTAACTTTCATTCAGTCATTTATTATAGAGTATTTAACTGTAGAGAGTTTAACTGTATTAACTGTATAAGAGGAACATTATCGTTACTATACCGAAAAAGAGAGGAGCCGACAAATGCGAGAACTTTAGAACGATTAGCCTAACTTCCCACGCGTCAAAAATCTTAACCAGAATAGTGCAGAAGAGGATGGAAAATAGAGCGGAGGAAATACTAGGAGATGACCAATTCGGGTTTAGCCGAAATAGGGGAACTCGGGAAGCTATTTTGGCGCTAAGAGTAACGTTAGAGAAAACAATAGAAAAAGGAAAGAACACTTATAGAGGATTTGTAGATTTAGAAAAAGCTTTTGATAATGTAAGATGGGAAAAATGTTCGAGATACTAAAGAGCGCGGGAATGATGTATGGGGATAGGAGAGTCGTACACAATCTATACAAAGACCAAACTGCTGTTATAGAAGTAGAAGGGGAAAGAAGGGAAATAGGTATTAGGAAAGGAGTAAGACAAGGATGTACGCTATCACCACTAATTTTTAATCTGTACATCGAAGAGGCGATTAATGTGGTAAAATATAGAGTTAATTTCGGGATTAAAGTACAGGGACAGAAGCTAAAAATTCTGAGATTCGCGGATGATATAGCAGTAATAGCATCTAGTAAAGAGGAATTAGAATCAGCGTTGAACGAAATGGAGGCAGTGTTGACAGAGGAATACGGAATGAGGGTGAATAAAAACAAAACTAAAGTGTTAGTGTGCAGAGGGCGCGAGAGCAGAGCAAAAATGAAAGTACAAATTAATAATGAAAGATTGGAGGAAGTTAAAGACTTCACTTATTTAGGAAGTAAAGTAAATTGGGATGAAAGAAGCGATAAAGATATAAAACAAAGAATAGCGCAGGGTCGAGTAGCTTTTAACACAAAGAAAGCACTTTTATGCTCGGGGGTAATAAACTTAGAAACAAGGAAGAGATTTTTGAAAACGTATGTATGGAGCACGGCACTATACGGTTGCGAAACCTGGACGGTAGGGGAAGCAAGTAGGAAGAAATTAGAAGCTTTTGAGATGAGGTGTTACCGAAGAATGATGAAAATACCGTGGACTGATAGTGTTAGAAACGAAGAAGTATTAGAGAAAGTTGGCGAGAAAAGAAGTATGTGGAGAAACATAAAGAAGAGAAGAGATATAATGGTAGGTCACTTGCTGAGACATGGGGGAATAGTCCGCGATATTTTGGGGGCAGAAATAGGAGTAAACAAAGGCAGAGGTAGGCCTAAATTAGACTACTGCTCTCAAATAGTAAGGGATGTGGGTTGTAGCACAATTAGCGAAATGCGTAGGTTAGCACAAGATAGGAGAAGCTGGAGGTTAGCGTCCAACCAGTCTTAGGACTGATGACCTCATGATGATGAACTGTATTCCATTAATACAGTATTAATTGTATATTAACTCAGGTTCGCCAAAATATTTAAATAGGACATGATAATATCATAATATGTCCACATTTAAAATAAACAATCTGTAAATACATGTAATTCATAAACTAATTTAGAACATTATTTTTATAATTTATTTAATAATTGTAATTGTTTCGCAATTCTAATTTTAATGATTGGGATTAAAATCGACATGTAAGACTAACAACTTTTTTTATTTATTTAACAAGAAACCAAGACGAATAAAATTTAACTTGCAATTATATGTAATAAAATTTAAATGTAAAATAAAAATAAAATGTAAAATGACTTATGCTTTCAATAAGTTTTTCCGTATTTGGAAGAAGTTATTATTAATTGAATTCACTGAATTTGCTTTTATTGAATTACTTCAAATAAAAAGTGTACGTAAACAAATCTACATTTCGAATATTTTCCGGGCAAAAAATACACGATATAGCAGCAGCAATAATCCAAAACGCAAATAATTCATTTCAATACCGAATACTCCATTATTGAAATGAAGCTTTTTATTTCATCCGTTATTTTCGTAAAGCATTCTGTTTATTTGCGCCTACATGAAATACAATTTTTGCATAATCTTTTTTATTTCATAAAATCATGTATTTATGTTTAATAGATCTACCGATATAGGCTAAAGAAAATGAAGAGTCTATTAAAACTAATGCACATTAAATTAAATCTAGTTGCATTCGTTAGGAAATGTATGCAATTATGCCTGTATTCTTCTGAATACAATAGAGAAAAGAATTACAGAACGTTTAAAAAATATGGGTCATTATTATTATTATGTTTTGTGGGTTTGGGCCTCATCAGCCACTGATCGCATGGGTAGTCCCTTGGCGATCCCCTCTTGTCCGGGTCATTATCCAAGAATGTTATCCCATAAAAGGAGCAATTTGGGCACGTCCCTCGCCTTAAGCCTCGCCTCTTCTAGGATAACAGGGGTCCCTAATATAAGGCACCTCCCCTCCTCCAATGCGGGGCAGGTGTAAAGAAGATGAATCGAGGTTTCCTCGTCTTCTCTGCAGTGTCTGCATGCCTGGCTGTCAGTCAGTCCCAGCTTATGTTTATATGCATTCAGGCTACTATGGTGGCCCGTTATGATTCCTATCAGGATTCTGGCTTTTTGCCTGTTCAATTTAATGAATTCTTGGACCCATTCCTCAATCTCTGAGTATTCGATGAAGAGTTTGGTTATTCAACAATCCGTTACTCCTTTCCATTTTTTCTATGCTGGTCTCTTGCCCAGTCATTGATGCGGTCTTTGATCAGATTCCGACTAATTCCCACTTCAGGTTCTGGTCCATAGAGGTTTTCCCTGGTCCCTAGTTTGGCAAGGTCATCTGCAATTAGATTTCCCTTAATGCCATTATGCCCAGGTATCCATAAGAGCTCCACCGGTCCCTTTCCTGCCAAGTGGTTCAATGCTTCATAGCAATTATAGACCAGCTTCGACTTTGTCGTTGCTGAATTCAGGGCTATCAACGCCGCTCTGCTGTCCGAGCAGATACATACCCTCTCCTGGGTCCGATTTTGGTCAGCCCCCAGAACACCGTATGTAATTGCAACTAGCTCGGCCTGGAGTGCGGTAGTGTATTTACCCAGGGGGAAGGTTTTACCTGTTCCATCACGTCGCCTATACATCCCCGCACCCGCTCTGTTCTCACTCTTGGCTCCATCCGTGTACCAGATGTCTCCGTAAATTGAGCGGTAATCCAGCTCGACCCTCTATTCAGTCGGTCTTACTGGTGAGGATGATCTTATATTTCTTGTCAAACAGGAAGTGGACACCCGTACTGTCAGAGGGCATCCATAGGAGCCCCTCCTCAGCTAGCTCTCTTGAGAATCTATTCAGGTTCCCTATCTTCCTGTTCAAGTTTTCCACCCTGTGCATTGCCTTTGCAGCTTCCGCTTTCAGGGTGACATCAAGAGGTGTTATTCCCGTCAGTATCCCCATCGCCTCGATCGGTGTCCATCTTGAGGCTCCGGTTATACTTCTTAGAATCAATCCTCTTAGCTTGTTAAGTCGTTTGACTTCCGACTTTAGACAGGCTCTCTCCCACCAGACCAATACTCCATAAGTCAGTCTGGGTTTGAAAATTGCCTCATACATCCATTTAATGGTCTCCGGTTTCAAGCCCCAGCTATTACTAATGGCCCTTCTCAGTTGCCAAAGTGTTGCTGTGATATTGGAACATATGTGACTTAGATGTTTTTCCCATAACAGTTTCCCATCCAGGATTACTCCTAAGTATTTCACTTCGCTATTATAGCTTAGTTCTTGACCACCAAGTTTCAGCGGACATGTTCTGTTCCATTTATATTTCTTGGTGAACACCATCACCTCAGTCTTAGAGGGATTGACCGAGAGTCCCTTATCCCTGCACCAATTCCTAACTTTGTTTAATGCTCCCTGCATTATATCAAGAATCGGCTCCAGGAAAGGGCCCTTCGTTACTATTACTAAGTCATCAGCATAGCCAATTACTTGGTAACCCTTTAACCTTTCAAGCAGCTCATCCACTACCAGGCACCATAGAAGGGGGGACAATACCCCTCCTTGAGGACAGCCCGAGTCGACCCGGCCCTTGATGGTTGTCTTGCCTCTGTTGGCAATAAGCTGTCTGTTTCCCAACATATGGTCTATCCATTCGGCGATTATTCTGGGGGTATAGCATCTACCTAGTGCTCCGCTAATCACCCCCCTGGATGTGAAGTTGAAGGCTCCTTCAATATCAAGGAAGGTGCCGACAATGTATCCTCCGGAGTCCATTTATGCTCGTATCGATGACACAACTTTATCCAGAGCTGTTTCCGTTGACTTACCAGCTTGATAAGCGCGCTGGCTCCCTTGAAGCGATCTCTCTATTAGGACAGTATCCCGAAGGTACATGTCAACTAATCGTCCGGCCGTCTTCAGTAAAAATGAAGTGATGCTAATCGGTCGAAAGCCCTTAGGGGACGTGTAACCGACTTTGCCTGGTTTAGGTATAAAAGCAACCCTTGTGCCTAGCCACACTTTTGGTACCTTCTTCAGTGCCAATCTGGCCCTGATGATCCTTATAAGTGGACCAAGGATTATATCTTCTGCTTTCTGCAGAAGGATCGGGTAAATACCGTCATTACTTTGGTATTATGGTCATATGGGTCATTACTTTGGTAATGTATTCTACTCATCAAGATAAAGAACATATTGTAACGAATCTACTAGAAAGTTCTTTATTTCGAACACTTATTTACAATTCAACTATTTACAAGTATAACTAACCAACTAACTTTCTTTCTACTTTAACTTTATAAACTAACTTTCGCACTTTTACACTTTTACACAATGTCACTTTCTTCGCATCGTATCGCTCACTATCGCGGTCCAGATTTAACTAACTCCCGCTGGACGACTGGAAATCAACTCCACACGCTCTTGATGGTTTCGAATATTCCCGGCGTTCGGGATCGCTCGAAGCGTTCGTGACAATATGAATATTTGACAAAAAATGTATTGTTCTTGAACTACCACGGCAATTCATGATTAATTATTTTATTTACTGTCATTATTTTAAAACAATTAGAAAATATACACATGAAACAATACAAATATCACATCAGATGTCAAAGTAACTATCTTTTCCCAAAATATAACCACCTGCACACCTTCGTAACGGTCTTTTTACTTTTTCACAAATACTTGGTATATTTCATATTTCATATTTCACTGAAACCATCTTGATTTCGCTAACGAATATCGTTGATATCTTGAACATACCAGAAGGATACAATTTATTTTGGATGTCCCCATAGATAAAAATCCAAAGGATGCAAATCCTCGAGCTCCTGATAGACCATGGCATAGGACTCCTACGTCCTATCCAACGGGCACTACAATAATTGTCCAGAAATTACATAGTCGCCAGCTCATAATCATAGTATAACTACTTATGGTTATCTAGTTTACCTAGAGGGGCATATTCATACAAAGGAGGTAAACGGCGCCTGTTAAACGAATTGGTAGAAAGCTTGATAGAATGGTAGATTACCTCTATGAGATACTAAAATGAAGGGGTTGGGTTTCAGTAAAATGGTTATATCTGAAAGTGGAACAAATATTACAACTACTTAAAATATAATATAGTTTCTGACAGAGATCTGGAAACCTTTATCACAAAAAAAAAATATTTTTCCACCCCAAACATTTTAGGAAACTGTTGCTAGTGCCCGGATGGAATAATAACATGCGAATTTTCGGAACAATAGCATACGAAAGATTCTGTAAATTAATTACACCACACTTTCCCTCATAGCAAGTCATCCTGTGGTCTCACCGGGATTTTGTTATGTTCGATTAGCATCTTCCAACACAGGAGTTAGAGTTGTGGTCGGTCTACATGAATATCGGCTTAGTCATGCATGAATTTTTTTTTAAACATTTTTTCTTAGGGTAGAAAAAAGATTGATTGAGAAAACGTTTTCCGTAAACCCGCCTTGCCTCAGCCTAATTGCAATTTCCATCACACACTAAATATCAAATACGTCATCAAACATCAAATATTATATATCAAATGCCTGCCTGCTATTTCTGAATTTAAATTATTTTCCATTTTGAGAATTAAATTGAAACCTGACTAAACACCGAAATAATGACAAATAAGAAACTATAATTCATTTCATCGCTATTTGCCAAATAAAAAACTCTTATATTGCCGATAAATAGAAGAGTCTACCTGAGCTTAGCTATAAAGACAGGCAAAGATTATGTTTTGAGATTTTTTATTTGGCAAATAGCGATAAAATAAACTATACTTGATTTTATTTTGTTATTATAGTACGTTGAATAAATAAATACTTGATTTTTATTAAAATAATTCATAAATTGTCTTCATAACTACATAAGAATGACTATAACATAAAAACTATTAATTTTTGGACATACTTGCATATGAAAACTTTTTTGATGAGTATAATGCATTACCGAGATAATGGCCTATTATTTTCGTTACGCCCGGTTCTTTTCTTCTATTTATTGTTTTAAGAATACGCTGTGCCATATCAGGAAATAAAAACAAGAAATCTTACCGGATGGGAACAAGACATATGATCAATTGCTTTAATTTAATTTAAGAACAATAATACATAACATAATATAGAAATTATAAACTCCCGTTTAACTGTAACCTTTATTGTTTTCTTTTCCAATCATATTTTCATGAAACTTTGAGGCTACTTACATGTAGACCTAACAAACATTTGTTTTATCAAGTGGTATATTCAAATACCCATTCATGGTAATAGGATAATTTCAAGAGTAATTAAACTCTTCGTAATAGCTCGAATTTCACACTGCTTATGTAGTTTATTGTGTTAGATAAATGCATTATTTTAAAGTAATGTCTCAATTTATTAATAAATTGTGTTTACTAACGTTATCTATAATATTTTCAATATTCTTTTGCTCTCTGACTGATTAAAGTTAGAAATAAAACTATGTACTGTGTCGTTCTTACTTTTTACTATACTTATACATATGTGTTAGTTTTCTTAGAACAATTTTCCAGTTTATTTCTTTACAAGATCTAGTACAATGAGTGGCATCCACATTATATCTTCCGCACTTTATTATTTAGTTGCTTTGTTATTCATGCAGGTATAGTAGACATAATATCAATCTGCTTTTACGTTCATTTTGTACGTTGTTAATACGTCCATTTAATTTTATTCAGGGCATTAAAGATTTAGTATACTGAAGTGATGATTCCCAAGAAGGATGAAATTCCGATAAGTAAATGCCGTGTATAATATTCCCATGAGGAACCAATTATATGAGAAGATTCTTCCGATGCGTAGAATATTCTAAGATTTTAAACTTGAATCTAAATGAATGTGATTGAAGTACGACTTCAATGAATTCATGCTCGTTGAATCATGAACCGACTATATATATATTTTTACTTTTCCGCACTCAATTATACTAGCAGAAGAGTAATGTAATCGTGTAAAGAAAATTGGAAAAAACAATTTTGTTTATTTTTCGTTTTTCGGTCTAAAAACAAAAAAAAGGGTTTTAAAAAATGTTGTGTGTCTGTGTGTCGTTATCGTCGTTGTCGATATTTATCCTCGTTAACACGATAACTCAACTAAATCGTGTCGGATCGATCGGGTTTTGACTGATTCTAATCGCCTCTCAGATGACACCTATTGATTTTCAGGTGGATAGAATACACTCCACCCTGTCCATGGGTCATGAGAAAGCACGATGGTGGACTATTTGAGAATTTTTTTTTGATAGCACGATAACTCAACGAAATCATGTCGAATCGATCGGATTTTGACTGATTCTGATCGGCGACGTCTCCTAAATGACACCTATTGACTTTGAGGTGGATAGGACACACCCCACCCTATCCATGGGTCATGAGCACGATGGCGGATTATTTGAGAATTTTTTTTTGTTAACACGATAACTCAACTAAATCGTGTCGTATCGATCGGGTTTTGACTCATTCTGATCAGGAACGTCCCCCAAATGACAGCTGTTGATTTTAAGGTAGTTAGGATACACCCCACCCTGTCCATGGGTCATGAGAAAGCACGATGGTGGACTATTTGAGAAAAATTTGCCGATTTTGCATTCAACTAAAAATATATTTATTCGGCCTGTATCATATACGAATGAAGGAAAAGAAATCGGTAGATCACAAATGTATTGATACGGCACTGAAGCAGTCGCTAATGAAAAAAGTAAAACTGTCGCATATAACACATATTCTGCATTTATGTGTTGGTTTATTTTTTCTCGACCACTCAATTTCGAGATAGAGATGTTTTACGTGCTGAAAAGTCCGTTTTGAGATTTTAAGGACTGTTTATTTTTACTATGGACAAAACCTAAAATGAAATAACTTAGTGGCTAACAGCTTCTAGTATTGATAGCACTTCAGATAATAAACAAATATGCATAATGACCCACGCTGAACTACAATCTGTGATTTATATGATACTATGATAGCTTGTGAAGTAAATTCTTCTGAACATAGTGCCGTGGTTGTCGTCGAGCTCGTCTCGGCATTTGACTGATCATAATGTCACCTTTTTTAGAATAAAATAAATAGAAGAAAGGTATTCTTTTCTGCTCTTCGTTCTATATCGTGGTTCTACATCACATCCATCGGTATATGGTATGACGGTAGTCATGCTCTGTTTACCATAACTTTATACTCCACCAAGGCTTGATAAAGCTAATCTATTAAGCTAAATACTATGAAGGCAATATCCGTCTTTTCTGTTAAAATTGCTTTCATTCTTCGCAATGTTCAGTGACCCGTACTCATACTGAGAACATTTATCCAATATTTCGACATTATATTCCATTCTGTAAATGTTGTTCGTATGTATATGTTCTGAAACTGCTGACTTATTTGGATGTCTTAACCTCATATGTTTTCCATTATCCTCCATTGAATGCTTCTGGCTGTTTACTATTATAACTTCCATAACAATACGCTATCTAATGTTTACTTCTCGTCAGTAAATCTGGAACAGTATCAATCTTGTTCAAGATAGTCAATCTTATTCAAGACAATCATTATTGTATCTTTTTGATTATTCGGAAACGTGCATTTATTGTCTTCTTGGATGATAATTTCCTTGGTATATCTGTTATTCAGACAGTATAGGGTATCTTATGCATCACTCGTTTTCTACTCTCGATCTTCAGTTCTCGCGTGTCGTTGGTCCTTTGTATATATCTGCATTCGTAACCATTCGATTCCACATCCCCTTCTTAATTGCTCAAGACATTGTCGCATATGATTCTCTGTCAATAGTATCACTTTAAATTATGAAGAATAGAGGAAACAGATCGAGTAGATACCGCTCAAATAGTACTTGAAAATTAGCCTATTCATGCACCGGTGGAACAGAAAGTCATATTAACGACAATGAAACGAGTTCGGCAACGAATTCCTCTTCAGTCTATTTTCCTAATTTCATTATTATTCCAGTTCAAAACGAGTTTCAGTTTAGAGTAGGTTTACAAAAGTTTACAATGCTTTCAATGATAATTATTTTCATAATTTTTTTTTTTTTATGAAAATATTACTACACTAAATAGATGAAACTTTATTCAAGATTAGACTTTCAGTTGCTTTGTACAATACTGCGGTTAATACAAGTCTTGTTAAGAATTTGTTATAATAGAGAATATTGTTTTGACAATATTCTCTATTATAGCAAGTTGTTTTGACAATATTCTCCATTGAATGCAGAATGTTTTTCCCAATATTCTCTATTGTGCTTTGTTAATTTTTTTATGAAAAGCATGACTTTTTGATAAAAAGTATACCTGATGTAGCTAGTATGTACACCATTTCATTTGATTGTTTAACAATATGAACACTAGACTAACTAAATTTACATTTTAAGAAAGTTTTAATACAACGTAATATGAAATAAATCTTTAATATTCAGTAAAAGTGAAAAAGATTATACCCTTAATTATTTTTTCTGTTGCAAATTCATTTTATGTATAAATGTTTTAATGACTTTAACTTTTAATCAACTTATTAAATATTTATTAACTTTTTTTATTAATTAGTCATTTAACTTTTTCTTAATTTAATCCCAGCATACGTACTACATATTTGAAGTTGAAATATAATAATCATAATATATTATTTATTTTACAGATTTACAAAGGTTATATATGATTGATGATATATGTAAAAAGTTACAGTAAATAAACCGCAAAAGGTACTGGAAACCAGTTTATACTTGTTCTAAATTTCAACCCCCCTTGACTGAACGTAAGGAAATATGAGATGGCTCTAAATGCGTACTGATTAATTAATTTTATTGTAAGAGTAAATATATGTATGTATGTATGTATGTATACAATGTATGTTCATTGAATTAACATATGTTACATAAAACTATTATAATACGAGAGTAAAACCTAGTTTTCACTACGTTAAAGTTAAATGTTTTCTGCAATATGTAAACATCAATCTTTTAGTAACCTAACCTCATTCTTCATTAGTGCCAAAACAAACAC
This sequence comes from Rosalia funebris, assembly GCA_037954035.1. Classification (NCBI taxonomy): domain Eukaryota; kingdom Metazoa; phylum Arthropoda; class Insecta; order Coleoptera; family Cerambycidae; genus Rosalia; species Rosalia funebris. The sequence continues at coordinate 7,148,400 of JAZFAV010000010.1, read as the reverse complement.
CTATTATCAACTAATTTATGTTTACAAATAGATTTCAAATGTTTTTCGAATATGAAATAAATAGTTTCAACAAATTGATGACACTCGACGGGACACCTAAAGTATTTTCCAACTTTCAAAATTGCATTCCTAAATACAATAAGCCGCCCATCCCTCTGAAAATCTTTGAGGTAAACAATATATTTCATGTATTACTTTTCTTAGAGATTTTTTATTTCTTCTTTTAAGCGAGATTAATTTTTAAGGTTTATAAACAATTGCTTATATTGTGTATAACCTTTCGTTAAATGTGTTTCTTTTTAACAACTGATTGACATATTTAATTTTACAAGTAGAAATAAATATTTTTTTATTATTTTTTTGTCTATTTCCATTTTTATATTGTGCTTCTGCCTTATTTATTTCCAATTCTCACCTATTATTTCATCTATTGTAAAAATGAGAAATACCAAAAAAAATAGTTTTAAATGTTTAATAGTTTATAAATCTTAGTTGTATCAATTTCCTAAACTATACTGGCATCAACTATTATATAGCATAGGTATATAATTCAGTCAATGTGAATAAGCCATACAATTTACTTTGATATGAGTGTATTCATATCAAAGCATGAAAAGAAATCTAAAAATAGAAAAGACAATTTATATGTTTACACGATAGTTCGTGGCACTCATTTATTTTCTTAAGTCGTTTTATTTTGATATTAGAGTATCAACGACAGCACAAGTTTTGTATCACAATATCTCTCTTAAATATCAATTAAATATGATATTAACTAAATTAAATGATGTAAAATTCCATAAATTTACTAATTATTGAATTTTGTTCTATTACTGAATTATGGCAAGATTGGTGCCATTCAATTATTTCCTTCAGTAAATGGAGGTTAATAGTTATTTGGGTCAGAATAATATTCAATCTTCTATTTTGTGAAAGGCCGTAGACATTTTATTATGCCTGATGCATCTGTCATCTTGAAATATCACTACATAATGTAATTATGCAACTGTGTTTATGTAAGTATACATTTATGTAAACAACCGAGCATTTTATGCTGTTTAATTTGAAGAATTTCAGTGTAATAATAACATAGCAAGCAGTGAATAGCATAGATACCATTATAAATGATATACAATTTAAAATAAAATAATATATAAATCGTTCTATCTAAGCAAATATATATGTATATTGTTCTACGTTCTTTGTTACTTGCGTGTCTTTATATATACATCATTATTTAATTTATATTTGCAAACAAATCATTATTATTAAAATTTACTATACCAATTTTGTTACACATTTTACTAAATATAACATAAGTTGTCATATTTTTAAACGGTTACATAGATAGCATGACTGTGTTCCATCTATTATATTTATAATTATATTAATTGTCTGAAATTTATATAACTGTTAACTATAATGTATTGTATTAATATGCCAACTTATTTTATGATAGAAAATAGATAATAGTTAATATTTTAATAAGCAATTGGAACGTTAAAAGAAAATTTACTGTTACTTTACCCGCTGGATCACTGATAGTTATTTTACTTATGTCGGACGAAGTTGATAAATAAATTAACATTATTTAAGCTTTGCTATTAATTGTAGGTATTAAAACTAACCACTTATTTTGTAATTACACATTCATTTTTTCGATAGTATCATCGGAATTAAAGAATTTTTTACGTTAATTATTTATTTAAAATTGCGTTTAAACTATCTGAAATTAAATTTTCATTTTTATTCGATTATTTTATATACACTCTTAATGCAGTTTTTATTCAAAAATTAATAATTATTTTTGCCAACGGTCTTTATCACTTTTCGAAAGTGTTTAGTTGCGATTTTTACGAAATCGTGACGGACTTCTCTGCGGACTTTTGACGGTGTTTTGGGGCCGAGGATCGCGCGGATACTGCAAGGGATGCTGTGCAGTAACGCCCCATCATACTCTCTCTCCCAGGAGGTGAAAGGAAAAGGTCTGCCCATTCAGAATATTCGAGAATTACGAAAAGTTACGGGGGCGTTGCAAGTTTTTTTAAGACAGCAGTTGGTTTTTTATCATTCTCCTTTAAACATCTCATCTACGGTTATATTGCTTATTTTTCCGTTATTTTTGTTATTTGTGGCCAAAAAATTACGGTAAACTGCAAGAGACTTAGAGTCAGTATTATATATTTCATGCCTATGTCGATGGTATATCTAACAATGAATAATCATATATATTAAAAATTCCACTCCACGCCACTGCCTTAGGTACACGAAGTTGTTATTTATCAGGCTTGTTAATAAATATAATTTTCTTCCGTGTTTAAGGAATATGCAATCCTAATTTTTGAGAAGAATTTAAAGCACCATTTATTGATTATTTGATAGTATTACTATTAGTATTAACTTAAATTTTAATAATGTCGTATATGCTAGGAGTAGGTATAAAGTTGTACATTTTTTTTATCTATTTATTATCAGCTGATGTGGTTTTTAGTGAGATTTTGTTAACTTTATACATTTGACAATAAGTAAATTTATTTTTATTTCAGTGTAGAGTTCTAGTTTTTCATGTACATATTTTTGTTGCAAGGCTAAGTGAAAAGCTTAGATGTCAGATTGACCTAATTTATATTTGCTGATTATGTTATGCACCATTTAAGGAAATATATTTAAACCAATGCATATGATTCGATACCAATCATCAACGTAGATCAAATTTATAAAGTTTCGAATTACAATAAAACAAAGTTTTCATGTCATATAACAATAAGATGCTATTTACAAACACGTGGCGTATAGTCAGAGAAAAGTTTAATAAAAAACGTGTATTTTCGTTAAGGGTTCCTTCAGTCCCTCAAATATATACGCTATATTTTATCTATTATAGCGCTTTTATACCTCAGAAAAAACTAATATGAAATATAAATAATTGGTTTGGTTAAGTTCTTAATTGGAAAAAATTAATCTAAAATTAAACTAAACTAAACTAAAAATCGCTGAGTATAGTTAATATATGTGTACAATATTTAATCTTTACGGCTTTCATACAGGCGGAAATTTTGAAATGTGCGGGACAGAAAGTAGTAAATAGGATGTTTGAACTGGTAAAATACATATACGAAACGGGCGAGATGCCGGAGGATTATAAGAGGAACATTATCGTTACTATACCGAAAAAAAGAGGAGCCGACAAATGTGAGAACTTTAGAACGATTAGCCTAACTTCCCACGCGTCAAAAATCTTAACCAGAATAGTGCAGAAGAGGATGGAAAATAGAGCGGAGGAAATACTAGGAGAAGACCAATTCGGGTTTAGGCGAAATAGGGGAACTCGCGAAGCTATTCTGGCGCTAAGAGTAATGTTAGAGAAAACAATAGAAAAAGGAAAGAACGCTTATATAGGATTTGTAGATTTAGAGAAAGCTTTTGATAACGTAAGATGGGAAAAAATGTTCGAGATACTAAAGAGCGCGGGAATGAAGTATAGAGATAGGAGAGTAGTACACAATCTATACAAAGAGCAAGCTGCTGTTATAGAAATAGAAGGGGAAAAAGGGAAGTAGATATTAGGAAAGGAGTAAGACAAGGATGTACGCTATCACCACTAATTTTTAATCTGTACATCGAAGAGGCGATTAATGTGGTAAAAGATAGAGTGGATTTCGGGATTAAAGTACAGGGACAGAAACTAAAAATGCTGAGATTCGCGGATGATATAGCAGTATTAGCATCTAGTAAGGAGGAATTATAATCGGCATTGAACGAAATGGAGGCAGTGTTGACAGAGGAATACGGAATGAGGGTGAATAAAAACAAAACTAAAGTGTTAGTGTGCAGAGGGCGCGAGAGCAGAGCAAGAACGAAAGTACAAATTAATAATGAAAGATTGGAGGAAGTTAAAGACTTCACTTATTTAGGAAGTAAAACAAATTGGGATGGAAGAAGCGATAAAGACATAAAACAAAGAATAGCGCAGGGTCGAGTAGCTTTTAACAAAAAGAAAGCACTTTTATGCTCGGAGGTAATAAACTTAGAAACAAGGAAGAGATTTTTGAAAACATGTATGGAGCACGGCACTATACGGTTGCGAAACCTGGACGATAGGGGAAGCAAGTAGGAAGAAATTAGAAGCTTTTGAGATGTGGTGTTACCGAAGAATGATGAAAATACCATGGACTGATAGGGTTAGAAACGAAGAAGTATTGGAGAAAGTCGGCGAGAAAAGAAGTATGTGGAAAAACATAAGGATGAGAAGAGATAGAATGGTAGGCCACTTGCTGAGACATGGGGGAATAGTCCACGATATTTTGGAGGCAGAAATAGGAGTGAAGAAAGGCAGAGGTAGGCCTAGATTAGACTACTGCTCGCAAATAGTAAGGGATGTAGGTTGTACCACAATTAGCGAAATGCGTACATTAGCACAAGATAGGAGAAGCTGGAGGTTAGCGTCCAACCAGTCTTAGGACTGATGACCTAATGATGATGATGGCTTTCATGTGCAACGTATTTCTTCGAAAATACTACTATATGCACACAGAAATAAATTAGCCAATACAATTCGCATACATTCTTAACAACAATTAAGCATCATAAACTGGAAACTTCCAGCCTATGATGATTACTTATGATTCTTTCTTGATTTCCGCATAAATCCTGGTCAAATTTGCATCTACAGCTAAAGTTTCGTGAACTATTGCAGGTAAGTTCTTCAGTGATGCATTTTGCATACTTCACTTTTCTATATCCCCCGCCTAGATAGTTTCGGCTTTGAATTTGGGAGTTTGTTCAATTTATGCGATGTGTTTTTAAGACGTTTTGATTTTATAAGAAGTTTATTGAAATAAAATAAACTCAACTAAAAAATAAATGCCCTGTGCATGCTTGTATTGGTTGTGGTATACACGGGGCTCGAGTATAACGCTCGGATTCCTTTTTATCCATGTATATACAATTGCGAATTTAGTTCTCCCGAAGTTTTCTCTCCATATGTCCAACATGTTATTATATCAACATATTATTTGAATTTTTTTTCAATTTTGACTGGAAATCACTATTTAATAAATTCTAAGTTTTAAAGGAATATACTCCACAAAACAACCTTGAAGAAGACACCTTCAATGCAAGGCGGAACATTTACACAACAAAACAAGGCATAATTTTTAACATTTACGGTAACGTAATATTTAATTATAATAACGATGGATTTTCTCTCGAGTAATATAAATTTGAAGTTCAATCTGATATTGTACATTTTTATAATTATATGAAACGTAAACTTTTGTTAAACTGGTTCGCTAAATCTATATATAGTTTTAACGAAACGTAAATATGTACAGCTCATCACAAATAAGAACAAGTCTCAAACCTGCGATATTGGGCACCCACGAGATGTGCACTAAATAGTCTGGTCTTTAACCATTCGCATTGACACCTAAAATGCATCCATTTCCCTCCGAATGCTGTATCACTCTTTCTTCTACGCTTACCTAGAGAAACTCACAGTTTTTCCTATTCTTGATGAGGATTTGTGTAGTCACTACACAGGAGATTTACTAATAGCGCGGAAAGCGGTATGTAATGTAATAAGTAGCAGAAGAAGTATAAATGGGATGTGCCACAAAATGTAATTACCCTAATAAAGTTAGTTAACGCGATAAGTTGGCAGAATAGCAATTATTAGCGTAAAAAGTATTTTATAAAAATTCCTGAAGCTACTGCTTTAGAGGGCGATCGTTTATAGTCGATTAGTATGCGTACAAGTTTTAATTAATTCAGATAGAATCGCATGTTTTTAAGCGAAATATAAAAAAGTACTTGGGCTGAAAAGTACGTATAAACACAAATTAAAGAGTGATCTAGGGGTTCCCATATTTATGCCACGCATTGCCATTTAAATATTTATATGTATTAGCAGTAACCCAATGAGGCATGTAGTTCTCCAATATTATATTCAAATTCTTTTACATCTCAAGAAAAAGATTAACAGAACGATTCTTGTCGAGAGCTGTATACGATTATTTTCCTTTGGGTTTAACAACAATATGTGACGCTATTTTTTGCTTGTTCTCTTGATAATGGGTTGGTGCACTCGACACAATATTTACCAAAATTTGGCATCCACTGCTTTCTTCGTACCATCATAGAAATTCTTCACAAATATCTTATTACGCATGACACGCTGTTGCAAGTAAACAGTACTTAGAATATGCTATTTGAGGGAAGTATGTTGAATTTTTCACAATATTTTCAGGTAGCCATGATAACAGAGACAATATTATTTCTCTAGAGAAGTAAGTGATTGTTGATATTGTATGTTAATAACCGAATACCATGTTAACAGTATTATTTATTGATTTAATTTATTAAAATTTAATTGTAAAACTATAATCTCTATAATTGTTAGTTTTTGTATCTTTATTCATAGATAAGGTATCCTTGCATCGTAAATATTAGGACTAGCTGACGTTAATACATAGCTGTATAGCAAATATGACTAAAAATTTTGTTAGCAGCACTAAACATCTGCTAAGTAGAATTTTTAACGTAAGTTTTCGGCATTTCCGACGATATTTCCAGTTCCCATGTTTCTTTAGATTAAGAATGTTAACACCGATATTGCCAACAACATGGCAAATGTGTGACGAAGGACACATAAGTGTATAAGTACAGATTAGGTGGATTTAAGGACATTGCAATGGCATATGGTATATGGTATTTTAAAGAATGCGTGTTTACCTACCCGTTGGTTTACCACTTTTCATATCTAATAAATAATTTTGACTGACTTTGCAACATTTACACTTTTAATATTTAAAAAAGACTGACATCTTTAGTGCGTTTAATAATTATAAATAATCTAGGCATATCGTTCTTAGTTCATAGTACATTTATAATACATTTATAGTACATACATAGTTTATACAAAATTCAATTCCATTCGGTTATATCCTCCTTTAAGAGATCAACGAATTCATCTTCCCTACATACCTACTTTGAATAACCTGTTATATGATTAGAAATATCGGTGTTAATTTTGATTTACTTAGTATTACGGATAATAATAATATTACGGGAATTTAACTGGCAATTTCATACCGTTAATATAAGATGAAAATGCTCAATAAATGCTATTAAGATTTTTTAATGCACGTATTTTAACGGTTTTTAATGATCGGAATTCATTCCCTTATATTCTCTTAAGTGTTTAATAACTTAGTGGCCTTTTTTTATTTTCGATATAGTTAAACTTCGGTAACTCTAACTTCCATAACTCGAAATTCTCTGTATCGCGGAAGTGCAGTCGCCGAGCAATAACCATGTGCTTGCACTTCGTTTCGTTATCTATAATTCAAATTTTCTTTAATTCGATCACTTCTGGTGGGATAGATTTAGAGAAGTTCTCACTCACAAAAAGGAACCATTCGATAAAATCATATCAGTTTTTCTTATGTTTTCCTAATCTTGTATTGTCAAAGAATATTAACAATACAAGTTAATGTCAAAACAATATAGCAAAATATCTACGAGTGGCATTGGCGCCTTCGCCATTTCTTTGAAAATCCGTTGGGTAATTCTGAAAATAAATATTCTTCAGTGAGCGTCTTGGAAATAATTTTTATACTATTTCTTATAGACTTTTCAGATAAAATTTGTTTGTTATGGTTTTTAACTGGTATTCACTCGCATCTATAACTATCAAAGTACAACGATTAAAGTAGGAAGGATTATTAAAATTGGATTTCATTGGATTATATCCACGTTCAAGAGATTAACTAATTTTTCTGCCTTACATATCCCTACTACATCTAGCTTGAATAAAGTGAATATGATTATAGCTGTCGATGTTAATTTTGATTTATTTATTTTAAAACTATAGTCGTTGCAGATATCCCAAGTAATAAGTAGTATCACGGGGATTTAATTGGCAATTTCGTACCATTAACATGAAATCAAAGTACTGAATAATTGTTTTTAATGTTTTTTACGAGTAGAATTCATTCATATATTCTCTTAAATGTTTAATAATTTACGTTTTTGTTTTTTTTTTTTGATACACAGTTAAACTTCGGTAACTCCAACTTCCATAACTCGAAATTCTCTGTATCGCAAAAGTGCAATCGCCAAGCAATAGCCATGTGCTTGCATTTCGTTTCGTACCCTATAATTCAAATGTTCTTTAATTCGAACACTTCTGGTGGAATAGTGAGAATTCAATTTAGAGAAGTTCTCCTCATTATTCGTCACTCACAATAGAGAGAATCATTTGATAAAATGGTATCAGTTTTTCTTATTTTCCCCTAATCTTGTATCGTCAAAGAACATTAACAATATAGTTTTCTGAAGTACTTAAATAATCAAAACAGTAAAGCTAAATACTTACGTGTAACATTGGCGCCTTCGCCATTTATTTAAAGACCCTGTTGAACTGTTCAAAATAATTTTTATACTATTTCTTATAGAACTTTGAATTAAAATTTATTTGTTATGGTTTCTAACTGGTATTCACTTGCAACACTAACTATCAAAGCAGGAACGGTTTACTAAAATTGGATTTCATTGGATTATATCCTCGTTTAAGATATTAACAAATTTATTTGTCCTACATACCCCTACAGTACCTGCCTTGAATGATTATGGCTATCGATGTTAATTTTGACTTATTTGTTTTAAATACTAATAAACTATAGTATTTGCAGGTATGACGGGTAATAAGTAGTATCACGGAAATTTAATTGGCTATTTCGTACCGTTAACATGAGATCAATATGCTCAATAAGTGTTATCGGGATTGTTTAATTTATTTGTTTTAATTTTTTTTCATTCCTTTATATTCTCTTAAGTGTTTAGTTATTTAGTGTCCTATTTTTTTTTATATCCGATACACAGCTAAACTTCGATAATTCCAACTTCCATAACTCGATATTCTCTGTACCGCTGAAGTGCAACCCCGAGCAATAACCATGTGCTTGCACTTCGTTTCGTTTTCTGTAATTCAAATTTTCTTTAATTGGAACACTTCTGGTGGAATAAAAAAAATTCGATTTAGAGAAGTTTCTTCTCACTGTACATCACTCACAAGATAGAACCATTCGATAAAATCGTATCAGTGTTTCTTATTTTCTTCTAATGTTGTATCGTCAAAGAATATTAACAATACAATTTAATAATGTGCTTAAATAATCAAAACAATATAGCAAAGTACCTACGACTAACATTGACGCCTTCGCCATATTTATTTTTTTTTACTTGTTGGGTTGTTCTGAAAATAAATATTCATGTGAGTGCCTTAGAAATATTTTTTATACTATTTCTTCTAGAGTTTTAAGTTGAAATTTGTTTGTTACGGGTTTTAACTGGCATTTACTTGCAACCCAACTATTAAAATACAACAACTAAAGTAGGAAGGATTATTAAAATTATATTCCATTGGATTATATCTTCGTTCAAGGGACTAATAAATTCATTTGTCCTACATACCCCTACAACACCTGCCTTAAATGACGTGCTCTGAATGATTATGGCTATGGATGCTAATTTTGAGTTATTCATTTTATAACTATAATATTAAATTTATACTATAACTATAGTATAAATTTAATTGGCGATTTCGTACCTTTAATATGAAATCAATATGCTCAATAAATGTCATTAGTATTGTTTAATTTATATATTTTATTGTTATTTACTATTATAATTCATTCCTTTATATTTTTTACTGTTTAATAATTTAGGTATCTATTTTCTTTATTTTCAATACAGTAAAATTTCCGTAACTCTACCTTTCATAACTCGATATTTGAGGTATCGCTAAAGTGTAAAAGTGTAAAATTTGCTCTTTGTTTCGTTATATATAATTCGAATATTTATCAATTCGAAAATTTCTGGTGAGATCGAGAGAATTCGATATAGAGAAGTTATTCTCAGTTATCAGTTTTTCTTATTTTTCCCTAATTTTGTATAGTCAAGGAACATGAACAATAAAATTTAATGAAGTACTTAAATAATCAAAACAGTACAGCAAAATAATTATGAATAATATTGACACATTTCTTAAAAAATATGTGGAATTGTTATGAAAATAAAAATATTTGTCAGTAAGCGCCTTGGAAATAATTGTTATACTGTTTCTTATAGAATTGTAAGAATTTATTTTGGTTTTTAACTGGTATTTTGCACTTGCAACACTAACTACTAAAATACAGAAATTAAAGTAGGAACGGGCTATTAGAACTGGATTCCATTGGATTATATCCTCCTTCAAGGGATTGGTAACGAATTCGTCTTCCCTACATACTCCTACAATACTTACCTTGAAAGGCGTGCTATATGATAATGGCTATTGATGTTAATTTTGATTTATTTGTTTTAAAACTCGTTGCAGGTATCCCAAGTAATAAGTAGTGATACGGGAGTTTAATTGGCAATTTCGTACCATCAAAAGGCTCAATAAATGTTTTTAATGTTCTTTTTACGATTACAATTCATTCCTTTATATACTCTTAAGTGATTAATAATTTAGTGACCTATTTTTTTTTTCGATACATAGTTAAACTTCGATAACTCTAACTTACATAACTCAAAATTCTCTGTATCGCGAAAGTGCAATCACCGATAAATAGTAATGTGCTTATATTTCGTTTTCTTATCTATAATTCAAATTTTCTTTAATTCAACTGTTTCTGGTGGTATAGGGAGAATTCGTTTAGAGAAGTTCTTCTCACAATTCGTCATTCACAAGAAAGAACCATTCGATAAAATCATGTCAGTTTTTCTTATTTTTTCCTAATCTGTTATCGTCAAAGAACATTAACAATACAATTTAATGAAGTTGTTAAATAATCAAAACAATATAGGAAAATACTTACGAATTACATTGACGCCTTCGCCATTTCTGTAAAAACCTGTTGAATTATTCTAAAAATTCTTAAATGTTGACTATTGACTATTTCTTACAGAATTTCAAGTTAAAGTTTTTTTTGTTACGGTTTTTAATTGGTATGCGCTTCAACACTAACTATTAAAGTACAACGATTAAAGTAGGAACGGTTTATTAAAAGTGGATTTCATTGGATTATATCCTCGTCCAAGAAGTTAACGAATTCATCTGCCCTACATATCCCTTCAATACCTACCTTGAATGATGTGCTATATAATTATGGTTGTCGATATTTTGATTTATTTGAGTTTAAAACTATCGTTGTAGGTATCACGGGCAATAAGTAGTATCACGGGAATTTAATTGGCCATTTAGTATCGTTAAAATGAGGTAAAAATTCTCAATAAGTGTTATTAAGATTGTTTAATTTATTTATCTTAATGTTTTTTTTACGATTAGAATTTACTCGTCTATATTCTTAAGTATTTAGTAATTTAGTGATCAATTTTTTTTATTTTCAATACAGTAAAATTTCCGTTAACTCCAGCTTCCATAACTCGAAATTCTCTGTATCACGAAAATATAATCGCCCCAAATGTAATTGCTCTTTGTTACATTATCTATAATTCGAATTTTCTTTAAATCGCAGCTTTCTGGTGGGATCGAGAGAATTCGATATATAGAAATTCTTCACTATTCGCCGCTCGCAAGGAAGACCCATTCGATAAAATCATATCATTTTTTCCTGTCTTTCCATTATTTTCTATTTTCAAAGAACATTAACAATATAATTTAATAAAGTACTTCTTAAGTAATCAAAATCACACAGAAGAATACTTATTAATGACATTGGCGCCTTCGCCATCTTTTAAAACTGTTGATTTATTCTAAAATTAAATACCCATCAGTGAGCACCTTGGATATAATTTTTATACTATTTCTTATAGAATTTTAAATTAAAATTTACCTGTTATAATTTTTAACTGGTATTCACTTGCAACACTAACTATTATTAAAGTACAACGATTAAAGTAGAAACGGATTATTAAAATTGAGTTTCGTTGGGTTATATCCTCTTTCAGGAGATTAGAGAATTCATCTGCGCTACAACACCTAGTATCACAACTACATAAATATATTACACAGGCGTTAAATAACGGTTTTCGTTGACAGCTACTTACCTTAGTTAATAAATAAATTTCGACTGGGCACCAGCTAAGAAAGCGTAGTTTTTCTACTTCAAAAATGTATGTCGTCTCATATCTTGAAATGGCTTAGTTGTTATATATTGAAATTGTTTTTTCGTAAATTCACCATAAGTTTCACAGGGATATAAATTTTTTATCACAATTGTTGCATATTTTCGAAATTACTTAACAGCAATTGTCAATAAATTAATATTGTTTAGGCTTGTCAATAAATGGTCACACAGTAACAATGCAAAGAGCACTACTTCTTTGTGCTACACGAGCTGAGATTTATCTTAGTATACCTAATACATTTTGTGTAATGATGTCATAAAATAGACGATAGATAATAAATGTATCGATAGTGCAAGCAATAATATATTTTATTTAAGAATCACGTATTGCTAGCTAATTTTTCCAGGAAGATACTCCAGCAATTTTTGTTTTAATCAAATTGTTGGTAGTAGAGTAAATCTTACATATGTATTTCCTTTCTAAAGTAATATACGAGTACTATTAATAACTGGTGCCCGCTGAGTTGAGTATGCTTTTATAAGCTGGCTATAAAATTTTACTTCATCGTGATTAAATGTTTTTGCGTATTATCCACATCCGTATCAAAAACTATGTCAGATAGAGCTGAATTGTGTAGGACCTTTTTTGTGACAGGCATGGCAACCCTTCAGGGACGTAATTTAAACCGTTTTAAGCCAAATATTCGCCTTTATACATTCTCCACACGTAAGACATAAATTTCTAAAAAAGGGGTATAATTTTTGTTATGATCTATAACAAAGATTCTCTGTATTTTCGCTCTATACGGTTAAGTATTGACTTACATGAAACGAAGTTTTAAAATAATAACTTTAAAATAACGATAAGCAGAATAATGACTGATTTGCAAATTAAGACTTATATATTTATTACATGTTTCCAAGGACCCTTAGCAACACGTATAACAACAGAAATAATATAATAAAAATAAGATTTGGACAGACACACAGAGTTTCAAATCTTTTTTCATAAAGCTGAAAGCAGCGTAAAGGAATGTTGTATATACGAACGCGGAAAAACATCCACGCCTTGAGAAAGTTGCTAGTTCTAAGCATATAATACAAACTCCAGTGGCTTATCCGCCACTCCATGATTCCACGCTTTATTAATAATGAACTGTTGATTATAGCAAGAAAATTTAAATACTTCCGAAAAGGATCACATAGAGAAATGGGATTTAATACCAACGTTGCGTCATCCAATATGAGCTATTTTCCCAGAATAATATTCTGGTTAATTACTAAATCGACACCGGTGGTTATCTCCAATGAATAACATTGTATTTTTCAACCAAAAGTACCGCAAGTTCTGTGAATCTGTAGATGGTTGTTGGTCCATCTATTTTAAATAAATATCTAAATTTTAATTTATTTGCTTTAAAAATATAGTCGTTACAGTCAAATACACTGCAATAAGTAGCAAATAATATTATATTTTTATTGTATATAATATTATATTTCGTACCATTGAGTAATACTTACCTATTAGCATGACATCAAAATGCTCAATAAATGTTATTAAAATTATTTCATTTACTTATTTTAATGTATTTTACGATTAAAATTAATTCCGTTATGTTCTTAAGTGTTTAATAATTTAGTGCCTTTTTTTATTTTCGATGCATACATGTAAACTTCCGTAACCATAACTCTAAATTCTCTGTACTCGAAAGTATGATCGACGAGAATTAATTTAATTCTTTAACTCGAAGACTTTTGGTGGTATTAAGAGGATTCGATATAAAGAAGTTCCACAGTATGTACATTTATATTATTATAAGCATTTTCTTTAATATAGGGTAGTTTTCACACAAATTTATCTTTAGTTTTCATTTCACTATCATTCACAGGAGAGCAATTCTTCTTTTTTTCTAATCTTCAATCTTCGAGGAATTTACAACAATCTTCCATAAGTAGTGTTTCATGGCATATTTAAAAAAAAATACAGTTCTTAAATAATTCGAGGAAATGTCAGTAACATTTTTGTGCATGTCTTGAACTTATTTGGATCTTTTTTATTTGTTATTTCTAACCCTTAACTGTCGTAGTTTTTTATCCGTATCTATGATTAGCGATTCGAATGAAGATAACTTCATTCTAATGCCTTGTTACTATATCTAAATATAGAAACGGTAAATATCAATTAAAACAATGCAGGTATTTACACGTAACATTGGCACCTTCGCCATTTCTTAAAACCTGTTGAATTGTTCTGAAAATAAATACTCTTCAATAAACCCTTGTAAACAATTTTTATACTATTTCTTATAGAATTTTCAATTAAAATATATAAGCGGTTTCTCATAGAATATGTGCAGAAAGATTACAGTTTTTTAATGATTAGCGGAGGTGTTAGTATAATTTTTATATGCATGTTTTGAACTTATTTAAATATTTTCTGTTCTTTCTTTCTAAGCTCTAATTGTCACAGTTTTCTATCCATATCTGTGATTAAAAATTAGAATGAAATTATTATAGAAGCAGTCAATATCAATTAAAACAATCCACCTAAATACTTACAAATTACATTAGCATCTTCACCATTTCTAAAAAATTTTGGATATAAATACACATCACTGAACGCATTTAAATAGATTTTATACTATTTGAACTTTTTTTACTGAATCCTAATTAGTTCCAAGGCACTCATGATCAGTACTTATTTTCAGAACCAAACATTTTTAAAAAATGGCGAATGCGCTAGTGTCATTTGTAAATATTTAGCTCAATTGTTTTGATTAATGTTGACTGCTGCTATATATAATTTCATTTTAATGTTTAATCACAATTACGGATAAAACGCTGAAAAAGGTTGAAATAAGTTCAAATCATACACAAAAGTTATACTGACACCTCCGCGAATTATTTAAAGACAATTTTTTTTTTGTAAACATTCCATGAAACGCTGCTTATAGGAGATTATTGTAAATGTTCTTTGATGATTCAAGATTAGAAAAGAAAAAGAAAAACTAATATCATTTTATCGAATTGTTCTTGTGAATAGCGAAGAGGGGGAAGAAAACTGTAAAAATAAATTTGCGTGAACTAGCGCATATTAAAGCAAATGAGATTATTTGCTATGTTAATCCATTTAATCCCATCATTGTTTATGTTGTGAAAAACGAAATGTTATAACAAAGTGCCCTATATATTTTACAAGAATTGCATGATTTATTAACTGTTTACAGTGAAACAAGCACGGAGAACCATTGTACAGCGAACTATTCCCCACCTTCGCATATACGACCCAGTGTCCTGTTTTTTAGAACGCCTGTTTCGGTGACATTATGCCGTGAATTCGCCTGTAAAATTATTTCCCTGTAAAATTGTGTCCAGTGTGGGTAAGTTAATTATTTATGAAATCTCTTAATTACCATCGTGTGCTCTCTTGATGGCTGAAAAAACTCCAAAATATTTATGTTTTATCTTTCTATGTGCGTTTATAGGTAGTACAGAAAATTTCTCGTGTTTAATTTATGTCATGCTGTTTCGGGTTTTATTTTCACTTAATATTCTGTTTTTATTGTGTCATACCATATTTCATTTCAGAATATTTGGATATGTAAGAGAGAAGATTTAATAGCGAATCGCATGACAATACATTGTTAAATTGTATTAACATTAAAAAATGTCTCTCTCTAATTCAAGGATTTCTATCTTCACAGTTATATTCCTTCAAATATCCTTGTCTAACGCACGATAAATCGATAAAGACGCATCTCTATGAATTAATTAATTCCTATTTCCTTCAAGTTTGCTATTTTATCTGCATACAATCTCATCTCGAGATTTATTTTCCTGATTTGATTATGATGAATTATTATATACTTGATATAACACGAATTATAAGTATATCCTCTTTCTTCTTAACTACTTTCACATATTACCCCGTATATCGTCTTTGTGTCCTTTTTAATCATGATCCATAGTGACGATTTGTAAAAAAAGTTCTTTAAATTTTTGAACTTCTTAAGATGTCGTGAGATATTAACTGCAGAGAGAGCCCTTAGTAGCTGATGTTGACTATATTTGTTTTTTTAATTTCCACTTAAAATGAACTCTTTTACCTTCCCTAACTCACATTTTCCAATGGGTTCTATTCCACATCATGTATTCGATGTATGATGGCAATATCAGTAAGTTAAAAAAGAACCTGGTCTTAGAAAAAAAACTCCTAAACTTTAAATAACGTGAATAACCTTAAGAAAGTCTCCCCGTAGACATACCTTGCCACTTATTTATGCATCGTCAATTTTTATTATCTTACTAAATGATACGATATTTCATCAATTAAGGGTGCTTTATGATGTTATAAATGGATTTTATGTTTGTGAATATATGGTGCGTATCCTTGGGTCTCCTCCAAGAAGCTGGGTCTAATACTATTCCAACTATGTTTTTCACTATTTCAACTAAGGTTTTAATTTTTAGCACAGGCTAAAAATCAAGTTTATAGGCTAGCTGTAATTCTTTATACCATCCTATAGTGTGCATCATACCTCAACAAAAATTTGCTATAAAATGTAGTGATGTTTTTTTCTCATATGGTCTCTTTTCCATTTCTTATTCTTAGATTATTTTATATATTATTTTTCGAATCACTGTATATCTTCTTTCTCGCACTCTATATTTGCATTCTAGACTGCCTATTTCTAGATAAGGTATCATTTTATATAAGATGATACTGAATATTGGAAGAAACTAAATCAAATAATAAATATATTGTTAAATAATTACTTAAAATGTATAGTTAATAATAATATTATAACTTGCAATGTCCAACTGAGGAATTTCAAATGCAATGTTACTGTTTTATATTTATCCCTAAATTAAATTCATTCCCTTTTTGAAGCGACGGTAGTTCCACAGTCAAATTAAGACTTTTAATAATAACACTGAAGTATGTCGGTTTCAAATCGTAAAAACAGTTCCATGTAAATGTGTCTCTAGGTAAGGAAATATTAAAAAACATTAAAACGTAGTATTGCTTTCAAAATATTATTTTCAATAGCTATTTGAAATTATGCTAATATAGATATCGTATTATTGCATTTTAGCAATAATTGTACACACACCGTCAAAAGCCTTGGACGCCCCATATATTACAGATTTCGACTATGTTTATTTTATTTTCGTTGCTAGGTAACAAAGGTAACTTACTTAGTTGTCAAACAAAATCAAATAAATTGCTAGATACAATATTGTTGATTAGTTATAATTTTTTTTCATAAGTATTCGTCAGTTTTATTGCATATTTAGTAAAGCGATTTTGATACTTTTCTTTCATTATAATGCCAGGACATGATGTTTCTATATTTAATAGGGCAAGAATTATTGCTTTGCATGATGCTGGACATTCCAATCATCAAATATCGGAGATGTTAGTCATTCCTAGATATTCTGTTGTGCGAATAGTGCATAGGTATCAAGAATTAGGGACAGTGGAAAGAAGATCACGTAGTGGTCGGCCTCGAGTGTCAAATGAACGGCAGGATCGGTATTTGTTTCAATATGCTCGTAGGCACCGAAATGCTTCAACTCCAGCCCTCAGGGCTCACTATCAAGGTACGTTTCGCCTTGTTATATCGACCTCTACAGTTCGAAGAAAACTCCATCGTGCAAATTTACATGCAAGAAGGTCTTTAAGGGTACCCACTCTACTTCCACGACATCCAGCTGCCCGTTTTCAGTGGGTATGGGAACGTAGTGATTGCTTTTGCAGCAGTGGCGATGGGTCTTATTCACAGATGAAACTAGAATTGCACTGGTGAGTGATGACAACAGGCAAAGGGTCTGGAGAGCTCCAGATTGTCAAGAGAGACTAAATTTTCCCCGTGAGGTTGCTCCCTAAAATGGTGGGATAGTAATATTTTGGGGAGGAATAATGTTCAATCGTCGTACGCCATTAACTCCCATAAATCAGAATATGACAAGTCAAGTTTATATTGAAAGCATTATCAGGCCCATTATTTATCCCCTACGCGACGAATTAGGTGACAATTTCATCTTCATGGACGACAACGAGAGGCCATATTGCGCAAGAACGGTTCAAGAGGTACTTGAACAGGAAGATATTACCCGATTAGATTGTCCAGTTAATCCCCCAGATATGAATCCCATTGGGAATATGTGGGATTTTATTTCTAGAGCAATTCACGAATGCATGAACCCACCCCAAATGGCGGAAGAGTTATCTGCAGCAGCAATAGAGAAACGGAACAATATACCTCAAGAAATTATCAACCGTTTGATTGTCTCAATGCACAGGCATATCAATATGTTACTGAGATGCAGAGGAGGTCATACTGACTATTAAGCTGTAGTTTACTTTGTTAAAAAATATATGTTTTGTTAATTTTTGTTATAATAGATTTACTTAAATATTGCAAATTTTTTTCCCATTGCTTTTTAATTGACTAAATTTTTAAAAATTATTCCTGTATTACAAGAAAATACATTTAGAAAAAACATATTTTGAAAAACAAATACAATATTTGAAAAACAAATACAATATTTAAAAACATTATTTACTAATACAAAGCATCGGGGGTCCAAGACTTTTGGCGGTGTGTGTATTATGAGTTCCTATTTCCTAAATATTGAAATTTAATATATAATACATATATGCGAAATTTAATATAAATTATATGTGTTAAATTCCTAATTTAAAATTATTACACTAATTATTACACAATCCCTTTAATATTGTGCTATTATTATTTAACGACAAATACTACTTGCGTTCTATCAAGTATTCACATTGCTTCATTCACGGTTCATTGTTAAGAAGTGTACTGGGATGCTTCTCCTAAAATATTGTATAATCTAGTATACCTAATATATAACTTTTTTTTGTAAAAGTAACTAAGAGAGTAAATAATATTAGTTATTGACTAAATGCTGGACTAACTGAAGCTTTGTTTACACAATCAGTGAAAGAACTACTATGTTGTTATTGCCATTTAACGCTTTACTTTTAAGTGGCCATAAGTGGCTTCCAGTTTGAATTCGATTAAATTTGTATTTGACCATAACATTTTAGAACTATATTTATAATAATTTTTAACATAAGAGAGGTAATATTATTTGAAAAATTAAATTAGCACTACCTGCAGGCGTGGGAATTAAAAGAATCCAATAGAGATATAAGGCGTCGAATTGGATTTATATCACTTTTTCTCACAAGAATAAACCCGATAATTTCATAATTTAGGGATAAATATAAAACAGTAACATTGCATTTGAAATTCCTCAGTTGGACATTGCAAGTTATAATATTATTATTAACTATACATTTTAAGTAATTACAAGAAAATACATTTAGAAAAAACATATTTTGAAAAACAAATACAATATTTGAAAAACAAATACAATATTTAAAAACATTATTTACTAATACAAAGCATCGGGGGTCCAAGACTTTTGGCGGTGTGTGTATTATGAGTTCCTATTTCCTAAATATTGAAATTTAATATATAATACATATATGCGAAATTTAATATAAATTATATGTGTTAAATTCCTAATTTAAAATTATTACACTAATTATTACACAATCCCTTTAATATTGTGCTATTATTATTTAACGACAAATACTACTTACGTTCTATCAAGTATTCACATTGCTTCATTCACGGTTCATTGTTAAGAAGTGTACTGGGATGCTTCTCCTAAAATATTGTATAATCTAGTATACCTAATATATAACTTTTTTTTGTAAAAGTAACTAAGAGAGTAAATAATATTAGTTATTGACTAAATGCTGGACTAACTGAAGCTTTGTTTACACAATCAGTGAAAGAACTACTATGTTGTTATTGCCATTTAACGCTTTACTTTTAAGTGGCCATAAGTGGCTTCCAGTTTGAATTCGATTAAATTTGTATTTGACCATAACATTTTAGAACTATATTTATAATAATTTTTAACATAAGAGAGGTAATATTATTTGAAAAATTAAATTAGCACTACCTGCAGGCGTGGGAATTAAAAGAATCCAATAGAGATATAAGGCGTCGAATTGGATTTATATCACTTTTTCTCACAAGAATAAACCCGATAATTTCATAGTTAAAGTTATAATACCACTTTCGTAAAAACGAAGTATCAATGTATTATAAAATATATGTTTTGTGTAAATAAAATATGGAATAATAACTGTTGTGTTGTAATTTTACTGAAACAGTTGTTGTTGTATTATTTAATCACAAGCGCTACATACATTCTTCCATTATGATCGTCTAAAACATCTAGGGGATCCTAAATATCTAGCATGTCACAAATTCGATAACCCGACTCCAAATATATAGGTCGTCAAACAATTAAAATAATGTTGGTTGTCAGCTTAATGTTGGAGTAACTCAATTTCTTCAACAGAACTGTAATATTACTGCCACCATTTTCTTAAAGTCGTCTCTGAAGGAACTGTATTTTGACTGCATTTATTATTTTTAGTTTTGTTCTCATACAGATAATATATTTCTATTTTTAATCTGGTTTAATTTAAATTTCCAACCTATTTCTGGTCATATACGTATATCACGTAAATTTATCATTCGACATGTAACAAATCACTATGTATAATATCTGAAACAAAATCTTCTTTTTTTATTTATAAATGATATTTTTAGTGGGAATGAGCATGCGCCACAATGAGAATAGAGAATTAATAGAAAGTATAAAATTAACAAAGGATTAACGGGTTCCATATGTTGAAACGCTACACAAATAAATGTGTTTATGTAAAAATGATTTGTTGATTCGTTGCTAATTTATCATTCGATGAATGTAACAAAATAATAGGTATAATTTCTGAAGCAAGTACCTTTTTATTTATAATGATAATATTTTTAGTTCGGATGAACCTGTACTACAATGAAAATAAATAAAAATTATACAATTAACATAAAGTTATTTCATATACTGAAACGCTACACAAATGACATAGTAATGTATTTGTTGATCCGTTGAATTCATTGTTTTACTGTATATCATAAAAAACTTCCTCCTATTATGCGAATATAAGTGTATCTCAAATCTCAATATTTATTTCAATACAGAGGATTTCAATAGTAATTCTTAAAAAAGGCAATTTTTTAATCTTGGTGACCACACTTAGAGAATAATCACTTTCAATTCAAATAATAAAATCTTCACCCTAGAAGTGAAATCGCCTTCAAAATTTATTTTCGAGTATAATAATATGCCAAGTGACAAGTCATTAATTGAAAGGCACATAAATGTAATGCACACCACACATTTCATCATAAAAGTATTCAAAATGGGTGCCGTTTCTTTTTTGACAAAAAGCTACTTGATAAAATTCATCTCTTATGTTCTATAACATCTTCGGAAATATCTGTCTGATTTTATATATTTTCATGTTTTTCGTTTTTTTTTTTTCGTATTTCAAGAATACCCCTCACAAGAGGAAATCAAGTGTGGAGATTCTGGCGGCCAATTGGACTTCATCGTCTAATCCACTTATTAGGAAATATTTCAATAATGACGGACTGTATAATAAGAAACTCCATCGTGTTGAAACCATATTCTGATATCAGGTAGATCTGAATCTAATGCATCGAGAAACAATGTCGAAAAGATTGAACTAAATCTTCTTGGGGCAAATTTAGATATATTGAACCATCAAGGTTATTATTAAAAAAATAACGATCGAAGAACCCTGTCACCTATTTCTCCACCTCACACATTTATTTTTTGTGTACGTTGGGTGCGACTTTCCTGCATCTAATGAGGGTTGATGTAACCCCAATAGCGACAGTTATGTCGATTATCTTCACCATTTATAGTAAATGTACTTTCATCAGAAAAAAATTGTCCATTCCAAATATATCTGATAATATATCTGATCTGAGCCTATTATCCATAGATTCCATCATTAGTTCAGTGACTGTACATTGGCTAATAAGTGCTAAATCTGGATGTTGGTTCGTAAATAATTGAAGTAACTTACACATTTTGTATACCTCTTATAATACAGTGAAGATTGTCATAAAAATATTCTTTTTTGTTTTTCTTAATAGAAACCGATGAATGAAGAGATGCAATGAGAATGCATTGTATTTCTCTTGATGCAACCTATATATCACTTGACATATCCTATTGAAAAAAGTTGAGAACGGTTACATCCTCCTCCAGGGTAAAGATAAGTGAATGTTTTTACCCCTTAAGTACGAACAACCAAGAATTTTTATTGAAATCTACCATTACCAAGTTACCTAATATATTTAGTTTTCCACCCCGAAATATTGTATTACATTTCGGGATTATTGTATTATATATTGTATTATATTAATATTATTAAATTATATGTCTAGAAATAACAAATATATAAGAAATAAACTTTATTAAAGATGAATAATAATATAAATATTAAAATACATTATATATTTATGATTTACTATTATCTTTGCGACTGTTATCACAACTGAACTTTATTTTTTTCTTAATTTAAGTTATTATAAAGATTTATTGCAAATTAACATTATAGATA
Source organism: Rosalia funebris (assembly GCA_037954035.1). Lineage (NCBI taxonomy): Eukaryota > Metazoa > Arthropoda > Insecta > Coleoptera > Cerambycidae > Rosalia > Rosalia funebris. The sequence goes on along the minus strand of JAZFAV010000010.1, from coordinate 7,125,774 downwards.
GCCTTTTCAAAACTTTTAGAACCTTTATAGAACTTTTAATATTATACCATAATGATTTTGTCAATTGGTGTATAATTTTTTTAATGTACGTAAATGTTATTAATTATAATACACATTTGATTTCCTATGAACATATTTTTTATCCTAATTTTCATATTTTCTCATTGTAGCTGAACCTACAATTCTGAATGAATTTAATGTTAATCACTTATAGTAATTAAATGGTTCAAAAGGGTTTTGAATGTTTGTATTTACCCACTACACTTACTAATATCCCTTTTTTTTTCTTCAGGTACGTCCGTATTAAATGATGCTTTCTCTATAGCTCAAAGGAGGTGAGTTTTCAGAATGAGATTAGGTAATAAAGGCCTTAGAACTTTGCAATTAAAACTCTCTTTGAAGTTCCCTAAAATTCTCACTGGCTTTAAAAATTCTATCCTGAAAGCGGAACACTTATCTTCATGGCGGATAGGAATAACTGCATTCAGAGTAGACGCAAGTCAAATTTATTTTTGCGTTAAATGTAGAGATTTCGTAGAATGAGAAATGCTCTTTTGTTGGAAATTTCGATTTATGGAGATATAATAGTCGAAAGAGTCCACTGTTATTCCAACAGATTTCAACTGCTTTTCATGGTTGACGTATTTCACAAATTTTGTTAGTTTTAAGTCTCTTTGCACATAGTTTGTTCGTGTTATTTTCTGAGATATGTTGTGTAACGTGCAATGGTTAATTGGGTTGAATTCAGTTCTATAGATATTAATAGATGTATATGTAAATTATATTAAATAACGGATAATTATGCTATTTACACAACTGTAAGATAAGATTGTTGTAGAATTTACTGCGTTCCTCTGTGCATTTTATAAAATAAATATAAACTTCAAAATACCTTCTAAATGAAATACAGTTTATTAATAGTTTTTTTTTTGTTTTAATATGTATTGTACTAATAAAGTTTCTAAGTATTTGTTTGCATATGTACATTACCAAATTCTTACACATAATCATCATATTTGAAGTACTACTTGCATTTATTTTATCGAGCGCTCTATTTAAATCTTATGATTCTGTCCAGTATAGATACTCTTCAGTGTTAATAGGTAATTTTACTTTATGATTTCAGGAAATCTGAGTTTTTGTCACTTTATTCTGATCTATGAATATAGACTTGTCTTTTTTTAATCTGGTTACAAATATTAATGCCTGCGATCCTTTCTATAAATATTTTGTATTCGTTACTTGATATACATGTACCAAGCCCTGTGGATAAAATTATAAACCTTGATTTATCAGTTCCATAATAACATATAAAAGAAAAATACACTACATATTTATAAACACACTACATGCTACATATATAACCTATGGTAAAGCATTTAAAAATTTAAGATCAAAATTTAAAAAGGATGAATTAGCTTCTCACAAAAAATAAGGAAAATCGAGACTGAAATAAAAAATAGCCTAATAATGTCTGGTCTTATATTACGAATAAAAAACAAGTTAACGCCATCTGCAATGACCTTCAACAACAAAGTTTTAATTACAAGCTAAGATATTGTAAATTCCTTTGCCGATAATTTTGGAGCTTTTTATTCCACAACAACAATCGACAATATTACAGATTATCTAAATACAAAGTTAATCACAAAAAATATTCTTATTATTAACGATATTTCTGAGCTAGAGATACTCCAGGCAATAAATCGATTAAGACCAAGAATGACTATGGCGCAGATCTACTACCAGCATTTTTAATACCAATTTTTAATACGAAATATGGAAAGTATCCCGTATATGTACCGTTTATAAGAGTGGTGGATTGTACTTATATCGTAAATTATAGACCCATTACTATCATATGAGAGAAATTGCATTGACTGCAATCAACATAGTTTCTACATGAAGCAATGAAAAATATTCAAGTAATACAAGTACTACGTCATGTACAATATACATGACGTAGTTCTTATCAAGGTCATATTAATATCACTTGCACAGATTTTTCGAATTTAATATGGTGGTAACGGTACATACACATACTTATTTAATAAATGGATACATTTTTGATAACATTAATGTATATCTCGCGATGTAATTGACCGTAAGCTCTTAGGGGCTGATTTATTAGAATACTTTGAGTCTTAACTCACTCAATTGCATTTTTTTTCTCTATGTGCCATATCAGAGTTATCCGACATTGGCGATCATCATAGCAAAGACTTCTCGACCTTCTGCCATGTGGAAAAGTTTACCTGCATTTCGTATGTCTGTCCAGGGTCGGATGTTTCTCAGCCAAGACATCTGTTTTCGGCCTACACCCCGTCGACCTTCCATTTTTCCCTTGAGGATGAATTGTAAAATACGATATCGATCACCTCTCAATATGTGACCCAAATAAGTAATTTTTCTACGTTTGATAGTCCTGAATAGTTCCCTGTCTTTGTTGACTTTCCTCAGCACTTCCTCGTTTGTAATATGTGCTGTCCACGGTATTTTAACATTCGCCTATGTATCCACATTTCCAGCGCCTCTCTGCGATTAGTTGTTGATAATTTAAGCGTCCACGCCTCTACTCCATACAACAGTACAGGCCAAATATAGCACTTGACCATCCTTTGTCTAATTTCTAAATTTAGATGATGGTTGCAAAGAAATGATTTCATCTTTAGAAAGGTTGTTTTGGCCATTGCAATTCTGCATTTTATTTCTTTGTCTAGATCTAGTTGGTCTGTTATGATAGTTCCTAAGTATGTAAATTTATGGACCCTTTCAACATCAACTCCATTTAATTCTAGTTTCGTATCTGGGTGAGGGTTACGACTAAAAGACTAAAAACTTGCTTTTTTTACATTTATTTTGATGCCATTCCTTCTCCTGCTTCGTGGATTCGATTCAGCAGTATTTGGAGACCTTCGATGTAATCCGCCAAGATTACTGTGTCATCCGCATATCTAATTACATTAAGTAATTCACCATTTATTTTTATTCCATGTGGTTGATCCTCAAGTGCTGTCTTAAATAAAAGATCAGAATATAAATTGAATAGAGTTGGGGATAAAATACAACCTTGTCTAACTCCTCGTTGTATGGATATTTCGTTAGTAAGACTATTTCCAATCTTAACGTTAGCAGTTTGTTTCCAGTACAAATTCTTAATGATACGAATATCTCTATCATCTATTCCCGTCTTTTTCAGAATCTCTATTAATTTGGTATGTTGCACTTTATCAAATGCCTTTTCAAAATCCACGAAGCATGCAAAAATGTCTTTTCTTTGATCTCGGCATTTCTGTAATAGGACGTTCAGCGCAAAAAGCGCCTCCCTAGTTCCGAGTGCATTCCTAAAATCGAACTGAGTTTCTTCCATGTTTTCTTCGCATTTGAGTCTAATTCTGCTGTGTATTATTCTTAAGAAAATTTTGAGGGTGTGGCTCATTAGACTAATCAGTCAGTATTCTGAGCATTTTCTTGCTTTATGTTTTTTAGGAATTGCAATAAATGTGGATTTGAGACAGTCTGAGGGGATCACTCCGGTGTTATATATTGCATTGAAGAGTTTAACTATTATTTTTATATTTTCTCCATCTATCTATATTTTATTAACTCAGTGGATGTTTCGTCCGGTCCTAGAGCTTTTCTGGTTTTTGCATTTTTTATAGCATGTTCTACTTCGGCTCTCATGATTTCTTGACCTTCTGTGCAATGTTGATACAGTACCATATCATTATCTCTATCATCATTAAACAGCTCTGATATATATGTTTGCCATTCTGTTTTGATGTCTTCTTCATCAACGATGATTTTGTTGTTATTGTCCACTAGTACAGGGGGAACTCCTTTTTAAATATACCGCTTATTTCTTTCGCCTTTTTATGTATGTTGAATAAATCATGTTTGGACATTATGTTTTCCATTTCTTCGCACTTTTCATTCATCCATCTCTCTTTGGCCATCTTGATCTCCTTTTTAATTTTTTTCTGTAGATACCTATACTTTGAGTCATTTGTTTTTGCTAGTCTTCGCTGTTCCATTAGTTTTAAGATATCTTCTGTTATTCATTTATTTTTTTTGATTGAGTCCTTTTTATATTCATTATTTGTGTAGATTTCTTTGGCTTTGATCTTAAGTTCGCACCACAGTTCTTCTGGGTCTTCTAGCTGTTTGTCGATAAGCTTTATTTTGTTATTAAATTCTTGTTTTATTTTGTTTTTCATTTCTATATTTACGAAGTTAAAAATATTTGCTTTTAATTTTGCTCGTTGGTATTTTTTTAAGCGTAGTTTAATATCCGCTACAAGAGGTTGGTGGTCTGATCCAATATCTGCTCCCGGATATGTAGTGACTCTTTTGATAGCATTCCTAAAACGTTTGTGCACGAGTATATAATCTATTTGATTTCTTGCTCAATTGCATATAACATATAAAATAAAGTATAAAAGTTGGTATGTAGTGGCAATCTATTGAACAAAAGACAATATGAATATATTCTGAATGGCTTTGATTTACCAAAGGCTACATAGGAAGGTGTATTTGTGATCTTCGTCCTAGTTATAAAAAAATAGTTTCACAAAACTTCTTACTTGACGTACGTGCAATCAAAGTAAACGCAAAAAATAATATGATAATATTATTTTGAGCCTCCTAACTTCGTTTAAAAGGCCACACACAGTAAAATAGATCAAACGTAAAGAGGAAAAAAATACTTCGACGCCAGTGGCGTGTCAATGATAAAAAAAGTATAGTAATATAATTAAAAATTACATTAAATGGAATTGATATGTTAGTGGAAACCATGAATAATTTTTATAAAATAAAAATAATACAAATAAAAATAACAAATCAAATAAAATATAAATAAAATAGACAATATTTTAAAATAATAATAATGTATGAGAATACACTCGTATATACGAGGAGGTACCCAAAAGAACCCGAAATTAATTTTTTTTTTGTTTTTTTTTTTATTTAATTTTTAATCAAAAAACCTTCAATTCTCTTCGATGTACTAGTACTAACTCTCCACTGGCACTAGTACACTCATCTTATCTTTTATTCTATCGTTCAAAACATTTTTTAAATTCGTCTTCTGTTATGCCCGACCAGCGCCTCCATCGTCTTCTTTTTCATCTTAGCAACGTCGACAAAATGCTTTAATTTCATATATTTTTTCATTCGGGGAAATAAAGAAAGTTGCAGGGGGGCAAGGTCGACTGAATAGGGGGGATGGAGTAGAGGGGTCATTCAATTTTTGTAAAAAATTGGCGTACAGGCAGGGATGTGTGAACGGGGGAGTTATCGTGGTGGAAGAACCAGTCGCCCGACTGCCATAAATCAGGTGAACAGAACACCCAATAGCATCATCCTTGTAAGCCGCTTTTAACATTTCAAGAGTTTCTGTGCCAATTTTTTCGAGCAAGAAGCAAAATTTTACGATCGCGCGCTGTTCATAAGAATCATCCATTGTAAAAACGACGATCACATAAAACAATTCTCACTAAAAAAATCACACAAGTCGAACGGAATCTTCTTTAGTGATAACGCTTTGCCTACTAACTCGGGAATGATAGCTATATGCACTCCTAGCGGCAGAACGAGGTACTACAAAAACTCCGCCCTCAACAGGAGTTCAGTTTCTTGTGAATATCCCCTCGTAATTCCAACGAAATCCTTCAGCGGCTTTATTCAAATTTAATACCTTTCTCAGACATATAGGTATGTTATTTATTGATTTGAATAAATTTCTTCATGGTCCATGTTTAGGATAAATAAGCCGTGTGGGCATAAGTTTATTATTCAGGAATCACAAACATGTGCACTGAAAATAAAAATGAAAATGTGAACAAATTTAATGTAATGGTAACGATATACCTATATGGTTAATTATTTAATAGTTGGGCATGTTCTGGATAACATTAATACATTATCTGGTAGATATGTTTTAATGTTTATTTTATTTAATTAATTGACGTATAGCATAAGTAAGTTGGGTCCATACCAATTCAATGAAATTATCCATCTACCTTTTTTCAATTCTACATGTTTTTTATAAACCTAGTCATCACTGTTAGCATATACTTACGTCTTACGATAGATAGAAATTGATTAATTTGATAGATAGAAATTATGGACGGCCGTATCATCCATATTCTAATTTTTAAAAATTTTCAATATGACGGTTACATGCATGCATACTGTAAAATAATTACATATTTCAGATTGTAGTCTACACTGTTCAACAATATTTGTATACCTAAAATGTATTAAAGGTTAAAATTATATATAATTTAAAATTATTTTATAGTATAAAACTAATTAATATTACCAATTACACCAATTAATTTTTATATAGTGAATTTTTACATTATTGAAAGTGGTAAAGTTTTATCCCAACAGATTTTCAGTACACACATAAATGCAGATCGAAATAGATCAACAAATCCAGAAAATAATACTATTATCAATAAAAAAACTATCTAAATTACAAATGTAAACGTTTTAGTACGTTTTGAAAATAGTTGAAGAAAATTCAGTTAGAATCAGAATTTGTGGGTAGACATCATCGACTGAGCTCATGATATACAGCATGTAACAAAAATTTTAAAGCATAAACCAATTAATATATACTGTCTTTTCTTAGAAAAAAAGCATACACTGTTAACTTATCGCAAATAATGTTAGCAAATAATGGAACTAGGTCAGTGATAAATTGGTCAATCGAAGAAAATCACCTTATACAAATGCACGAAATTCTATAGGGTATTTCGCGAATCATGTTGACATATTTTTAAAGAGAGATTTTTTTTTACTTTTCCGCACTCCATCATAAGCGGAAAAGTAATGTAATCGTAGAAAAAGTGAAGAAAAATATTTTTTCTGGTTTATTTTTAATTTTTCGGCTTAAAAGCCTAAAAAAATGGTTTTTAAAACTTTTTTGCTGTGTGTGTGTGTCGTCGTTGTCGTCGGCATTTATTGTTGTTAGCACGATAACTCAACTAAATCATGGCAGATCGATCGAGTTACTAATTGTGATCCGGGACATCTCCCAGACGATACCTATTGATTTTGAGGTGGATAGGACACACCCCACCCTGTCCATGGGTCATAAGAAAGCACGATAGTGGACTATTTGAGAAATTTGTTTTGTTAATACAATAACTCAACTAAACCGTGTCTAATCGATCGGGTTTTGACTGATTCTGATCGGGAGCATCTCCCAGATGACATCTATTGATTTTGAGGTGGATAGGACACACCCCACCCTATCCATGGGTCATGAGAAAGCACGACGGTGAACTATTTGAGAATTTTTTTTTTGTTAACACAGTAACTCAACTAAGTCATATCGTATCGATCGGGTTTTGACTGATTCGGATCGGGGACTTCTCCCAGATGAGACCTATTGATTTTGAGGTGGATAGAACACACTCTACCATGTTAGTGAGTCGTGAGAAAGCACAATGGTGGACTATTTGAGAAATTTGTTTGTTAGCACGATCACTCAATTAAATCGTGTCGGATCGATCGGATTTCAACTGATTCTGATTAGGGACGTCTACCAGACGACATATATTGATTTTGAGGTGGATAGGACACACCTCACCCTGTTCATGGGTCATGAGATAGCACGAGGGTGAACTATTTGAATAAAGTAAAACTGTCGCATAAAACACATATTCTGCATTTATGTGTTGGTTTATTTTTTCTCGGCCACTCAATTTCAAGAGATGTCAAGACAAAAAACCTCATACAGTGACGTAATGAAAAAAGCTGAAAATGTTAGAAAAGCTACAATATGACAAATAGTGAAACCCGGTTTTCCTTAATAAAATCGTAATCCGAGGAGCAGGACTAAAAATAAAGAACTTATAAGTGCCGTCCTCGGGTGCACTAACACGACTAAAGATATTTTCCGCGAGCAATCTCTATACAATGTTTGTAATAGGGTTTACGGCGAGCAGAGTTAATCAGCGGATTTTTCACATAAGTCAACGTACAGTTCATTGTCGCAAAGATATTATAGGAATCTAGGAACTTTTACGTCCCGAAATTCTGTTTCTCGCGAACGGTTCATGTAATGACCGTTTAACGCCCTAGAAATTGAAATCATCAAAGTTATCCAAATTAAATCAGCAACATCTTAATATTCATCTTAAGATTATATATTTGAGACGTCGAGCTCTGTTAAAACGATTACGTCTAATGTGAAAACAGAAAATGAGTTCGGAGAAATTTATGGAGTTTTATGCAGTAAATATAAATATTTTTGTAAGACTTATCAATTTTATTACACAATGTTTAATATCAATCTTAATACATAAAATTAATTTTCATTAAGATACATCATGACATTGTGAATTTTCTAGTGAACGTTTTCTTTGCCCTATCTTCGTTTTTTAAATACGTTTTTTTAATCACTCTTGTGAAAGTCATAACATGGTGACGTATTTACAAGTGCACAATTTTTTGCACTAATTTTTTGATGCATTAGGTACACCAAGATGAATTTTTTCAATATTATGTGGGAGCAATATTTAACATCCCCTTAATAAAAATAACGTCGGACCCCCGTGTTGCTAAGACACTCATAATAATAAGTAATACAATAGCATTAATAATACCATGTGGAATAAAAACTCCGCGATTTACATTTCCGGTTATAATTTTGCTATTTATTTAGCTATTTATATTTCTTGGCTCTTTGACCGCTTGCAGCTAAATTACTTTATTTATCAAAAATTAATATTATAGACATATTTCATAAGGTTTCAAAAAATAAAACCCGCTACAGGTAGGATTCGACATCTGTCCCGGTTCGGAACCGAACAACATACAGCTGTTTCGAACTTATTAGTTCTCATCAGTGCCGTACACGGTACGCCGATCCAGGACAAATGCCGAATGAACTCTATGGGGCATACATCTTTATCGATACGATCTCTGTCAGTAACATATAAGTCGGAAATCGAGAAAGGATCCACCAAACCGCCAAGCGGTTATCAAAGTAGTTCCCGAATAGCAAAGCTATTACATAATCGCTCCAGGAAATAACTACTAACTGGCGGTGCTATAGCCCGAGGAGTAGTTGTTTCCTAGAGCGATTATGTAATAGCTTTGCTATTCGGGAACTACTTTGATAACCGCTTGGCGGTTTGGTGGTTCCTTTCTCGATTTCCGACTTATATATTACTGACAGAGATCGTATCGATAAAGATGTATACCCCATAGAGTTCATTCGGCACTTGTTCTGGATCGGCGTACCGTGTGTGGCACTGATGAGAACTAATTAATAAGTTCGAAACAGCTGTATGTCGTTCGGTTCCGATCCGGGGCAGATGTCGAATCCTACCTGTGCCGGGATTTATTTTTTGACACCTTATCTGATCGTGCAGAAACACGAGAAAGGGGTCGAGGATCGCTTCTAGGTATAATTCAATGCCTGGCGGGGCTTTAGCCCGAGGAGTAGTTGTTTCCTAGAGCGATTATGTAATAGCTTTGCTATTCGGGAACTACTTTGATAACCGCTTGGCGGTTTAGTGGTTCCTTTCTCGATTTACGACTTATATGTTACTAATATTTCATAAATCAAGCATTGACTGCTGGATTAATAGACAAAATTATCTACCTATACGATACCCCAAAAGCAACTAAATCATGGTGTTAGAATAAATATGATCATGTGAAAAACAGCCTATCCTTGTTCTTACTGTTTTGTGTCTAACACTTCTCTGGTTATTTTCAACTAAGCCAGTTTATCAAAACTTTCACGTAGTCACAAAATACTCGTTAAGATTTTTTATTGTTATCGTTAAATTGTTTTAACATCTAGAATACTTCGTCACTTCGAAGTCTCTACTTCATAACCAGAAACAGAAAATTCTTAATGAAAATGCTATTCATTTCTTCCCTTAACAACAATAATAACTAAAACTGACTACTCTACAGCCGATATGCCGTTGTGTAGATATTTGAATCAACGAAGGTACACTCAATTCAGTGCAAAGTTGATATTTAATTTATTGTTGATGAAAGTGACTATTAATGGCAATCATATTATTGAAGCATTATTCCACATTCTTCGACATATCTTCGTCGGTTTTTAATCAATTTTTTAATAAATTTTGATGCAAAAATCGCTAACCGTGGGTTTTCTTGCTAGCTCTTGAAATATACCAAAGAAACTAGCCATTGCGTAAAATAAAGGGTCAATTAATTCGGATATTTCATAAAACTCCAGCAGTTTTGCTATGTTTGCTTTAATAAACATATCCATAACATCAATTTCTGACAAAAAGTCTAGGTTTTTTGTCAGAGAGCTAAAGCTCGTACGAATTAACGTTAAGAGTTAAAATTCGATAAGTGAGTAAAATTATAATCTAAAATAGAAATTTCGGGTGTTTTAACCACCCGATATAATATGAAAGCTATATTGCCGTAATCAAAATCATATTCTATTAAGACAATTTATTTCTTTTACTTTAAAAACTGAATAAAGCCGCTTTATCTATAGTATTAAAAAAGTGGGACATACAGAAATCAACTTCCTTCCCCTAAAGCCTTAGCCTGCGGACGGGAAAGTTACACACAAAGACAAGAACAAATACACCTATGCTTAGGGAGAGGTGCCAATTTCCCTCCGTTAGCACTGGAATCCAAACATAAAATGACACGCGAATACTGAGCCTAGTCCTCCACTACGGACCACACTATGATATTGTCATAACCACCTCTGTAGGAGAATACAATAGGTCGCTCATCCATGTAGTGCTGCAGAACAAAGTGCTGCACTCTTATAGCTTCGCATCGAATAATTATTCTCAGCGGATCAGTTACTTTCTATTTACTTGTAAATAGTGAAAATTTCATAGGAGTTTTCACTATTTCCAGGAGACTTTCCCGTATATTTTGCAACATATAACAAGATAACAAGAGTACAAACAATACTTAGGCAAACAATAATGAATACAATAAGCTAGAATACATATATTCATAATCTCCCTCTAATCAACGATATATAAGGGATAAATGGTGAATAGATTCCTCTGGAATACAGCTCTGCTAAAGACAATTATTTGTTAGACAGTTTCATTATTATCATAAAATTTCAATTCGTCTATTGTTTAGTTTTAATTTTTAAGTCTCTCTAAATAGGTTCCAAATGAAGTCATAAATGACAGTACGTCCATTTCAGAAAATATAATTTGTTATAAGTATGCTTTCTCTTGGGTAATTTGTATTACAAGAAAATCAGATTTATTTGTACGCGCAACCCTGCAAATCTGACTGAGTTTAATCTCCTTTACATTACTTTAAATAGCACGAATACAATTTCTCAACTGAGAACGCATAACAAGTATTTTTGTCGTAGATAAGACGACTACATACATATGAATGTTGACATTTGCGTAGATTGCATGTAAATAATGTAATCAAATCCACAGTGGACAATTGAACCGTTTATGAAGAAAAAGCTTTTAAGCAACTGTTCATTTTTGTTTGCTTATATAACAAAAGCAAACTGTGTCTATGCGTCTTTTTTATTTACAGTTCTTCAACTATTAGGTAAACAAACTTAAAAGGCTTGAAAATGGTAACATTATGATAAAGTTACGTCATAACACACTTATGGAAAAAAATAATTGAATTATTGGAACACCAAGTTTTTATGATATTCCACCAAGTTATGAAAAAAATTAAAAATTATTTTTTGTAGGAGTTTTGTTTTTAGAACATAATTTATTCATTACTTCTTTATCCAATGCAGCAACAAAAACAGGAAACACATTTTCCACGAGCACCGAAATATTACGTTACTCTACTGCTGAGCATTAATTTAAGAAAATGGTCTATAGAATATTAAATACTGTACATTTATCTGTACTGTACATTTATCTGTACTGTACATTATCCCGACCTGTGGATAGTATCTAAGATATTTTCAGTTCCCAAAAATGGTAATAAGATAAAGATTGCTTTAAAAAAATGCAAATGCAAAGTATAGTAATATTACCATACTTTACATTTGCACTTTTTCTAAGGTCTTAGAAATATTATTACATTTGTTTGTAAAATTATGTGTCTGGGATGGTATTATGTAAACAGCGTAGCTTTATGAAGAGGGAAAGGCACAGTGACGAATGCGGTGGGTAAAACCCAATTTATTTGTGAAAAATTGGATGAGTTGAGTCAGGTCGCTGTGATATATACCGACTTCATTTGAAAAGCTTGATCACGATATATTGTTTCATAAATAAGATACGTTTGGCCTTTCGTTTTACGCAATACAGCTGTTCATCCCTTATCTGCATGAGATACGTATATCTTTTGTGCAGTATCGTGATTCCGGATGTCGTAAGCTCCTTCAGACATCTGGAATACCACAAGGTTCGATAGTTGACCTGTTCTTTTTGTTATATTTATAAATGATATCGCATCGATATCAAATGTGCGTTATTTGATTTATGTAGATGATATTACACTGCTATGCATCGAAATGTAATATAATGACGAAGTAGAGAAAGAAATACTTAAATTACATAATGCCTTAGAGACCTCACTATCTATGTATCTCATCCCATATGACATATTATGATCCATCTAACCATCACATATTCATCAACACCAACGACAACCATCACATATTATCATACATTGTTAATAAGAATACCAAATGTTCTCAAAAAAACATAATATCAAAGTAGCATTGAGACCCTAACAAAGGTTATCAAATTTAGTTTATAATGCCAAAGATCAAACTAATAGATATGAAAAATCGGGAGTTTATAGGTTAAATTACTCGGAGTGCAATAGCATATATATAGGACAAACGGGACGTAAATTTAGAACTAGGTACCTTAATCACAATAGATCCTTCAAGTTACAGAAAACAGATTCTACTGATTCTAATCATATCCTAGAAATTGGACATAACCCCAGATATTAATAATATGAAAATCCTACACTATGCCAACAAAGGTTTAAAACTTAATTGGCTAGAAGCAATAGCAATCTATAAATACAACCAGCGTGATAATTTTAACTTGTTAAATGATCAAGTAGATATACTATATTCTCCTCTTGTTACTGTTACCAAATTTAATTAACCCCCTGGATAATAGTTCTTAATAATATTCATGGAAATTCCCACAATTTGCTGGTCGGGATTGCACCACTTATAAAACACGTTTTCTTTTAAACCTTAGTTATCTGTTTATTGTCGTAACCCTTAGTCTCTGTATTTGGATAGTATATATTATAGAAACAGAGTTTTTGTATTTTATTCTAAGTTCAATTATCGTTTTGCAAATGACATAAAATTGTCGAAACTTCAGTCACGTTTCTGTGTAAATATAGTGATATAAAACTTAGTAGTTGTTTTACTGAATTCCGTTGCATACTATATTATGTTATTTGTCGTATCCTGTGATTGGGCTTGAACACATCTAAATAAAAAATAAATAAATTTCATTCGTTTAAATACTATAAGGGTTGATAGATGTGTGGTAATAAAGTGTAACTGTCAATGTAATTTGTCTTGTCCATGGAGATGATTTTGATATATACGCATCTTTCCTTTATTTTTATAATGTTTTCGTGGAAAAATCTATCTAGACTTGGATTTCTTTCAGAATCAAAAAAACTTATCGCACAGAAATCGTGTCACTGGGTTACGTTATACAACAATTTATTGTGTGGACATTATTTATAAAACTGAATCGTCTACGTTGATGGTTTTTAAGAATGTCTTCTTATATAAGTGACGTTACCTAATGCTTCACATCTGCAAAAACTTATATTTCACTGTCAGCGTCTTTATTTTATTTAAGATCCTCTAACGATACATCGTCAATCATTTTTCTTTTTATTATATTAATACCGAGGAAGCACCTGCTGAAAACGATACGCTTTAATGGCTTTCAGACAGTATTATTATTTCCATCTCCCTTATAATAATTTCGTAAACTGAAACTATAAGCATATTCAGTTTACTTTCGTAAACTGAATATGCTTATTCAGCTAATTTTGTTTTGTGTTTTATAATACTTGATTGTTATTCTATTAAATATACAATGGCTCAAGATCCGTAATTTGGAGGAATCCTTATTCGGGATCTAATAACACAGGCTCACAAATTTTGACATTTTGGATATTGATTTGGATTTGATAAGTTATAATAAGTTATAAGTTTATAAGTGATTATAAGTAAGTTATTTATGTATAACTTACTTAATATAAAGTATAATTTCATATATACCTTCCGTTTTTGCCCCTCACGTAAGGTTCTTAATCCACTGAATAATAAAGTAAATTAAAAACTAAAGGAAAAATTACATTTTAATAAACATCATATTTAATAAACATTAATAAACATAGTAAGAAACAACAACACAAATAGTTTTGAGTCTATTATTTCTTTCTTTCTTTAAAAATCTCTCCCTTTTTAACAAAAAAACTTCATTTTCTAGTTCCTCTTGTGTAGTAATTCATTGGATGCTCTCTTTTCAGCATCCAGCAGTAATCTGCCATCATCGCCACATTCCATAGACCCTGGTACCTCCTCTCCATTTCCTTTATGGCTTGATGGAACCCTTCACCTTGTTCCTCACTAACAGCACCAATATTTTCTGGAAAGTAGTGTAGATGAGCATGCTGATGAAAATGAATTTTTATGCTCATATTACAACCAAGTTGCTTAAACTTATCCAGCATTTTGTTGACAATTGCCTCATATTGCGTTTATAAAATTTTCTGTTCCATTTTTAAAGCATATTATCCAAGATTTTTTTTCCATTTCTGTCATTGTTTCTTCAAACTGTTGGTCCTGCATTAAGTTTCTTATTTGTGGTCCTCCGATATTTCCTTCCTTTAATTTTGCTTCAAAGAGAGTTGAAAATTTGCCACATAAGTACTTAAAACCATTCCCATTTTTATCTATAGCTTTTACGTATTGCTTCATTAATTCTAACTTGATATGAAGTGGCGGCAAAATAATTTTTTACGGATCAACCAAATTTGCATAAATAACGTTTTTTGAACCAGGTGTTAAGTTTATATCATAATATATTTGGTGTATTTCTACAACTTCCAGACATTTTAAAAACAAAATAAAATCACACGACGCGATGTCACTAGTAAACGTACACACATTAAAAACGTACTACAGCGACTATATAAATACCCGAATAGTATAAAACGGGAATATCCCCACCGGCCAACTCTGTTTCGGTAGATCCCTTATACTTGTGTGTACGTTTAAAGCCGATTAAACACAGGGACGCCGTTACAGGAGACAGGGACAGAGATTGAGGCAAACTTTAATTTTATAAAACCTCGGTGTTAAAGACTACAAATTATTGTACAATGTACATTTACAAATGCAGGTTCGTGATGGAAACAAAAAGACAGTGTTTCTGTAGTTCATGGTGTGTAACTAAACCAAAAAGTCAAAAAAACCCCATCACAAAATCCTTGCTGGCCTGGATAATTATACGAAAAAATAGTAGAAAAAGTAGTAATAGAAAGATTTCAAGGGACGATATGACTTCTCCTTCTTTAAGATCCTCTAAAATATGTTAGTCACTTTTTGTGCTCTAAGTAATTATAAACAAGTTACGAGGTACTATAGTTTTCAAATATATAAAGAACTTGAAAGCTTCTTCTATTGGGTCATTTTTGGAAAGTGCATTTTTATAAATATTCATTCTTCATGTGTAGTGAAAAATACATTAGCAAATCATTAAATAAATGGCGGATGCGCCGATGTCATTTGAAAATATCGTGTAGTATCAGAATATATATTGTTCCAATTCAATTTTATTGGAATAACTATTTACTGCTGTAAGTTCTTAACCCCTAATCAATGCACCATGTATAATAGTTATATTATACATGGTGCTGGTTATACTATTCGGATTTAAAAGAAAATCCAGAAACCATAAATAGATACGAAACAAGCTCATGCCATTTTTAAATACATACAAAAACTTAATAGCAGTAGCTTCTTCTGTTAGGTTTTGGAAATCATATTTTTATAAAAATATGTTCTCTATGTGTAGCGAGGAAATATACCCTATATTTCCTCGCTATATTCTGTGCGAGTTAAGTTTATTGGAATAATTATTTACTGCTAATTTTCTAGTCTCTAATCACCACACCCTATATAATAATTATATGTGAATATTCGGGATTAAGAAAACCTGGAAACAATAAATAGATACGAAACATGCCCATATTGTAATATTCAAACTGATACAGGAACCTAATAGCTTCTTCTATTGGGTCATTTTTGAATTTTTGCATAAAGGACTATTTTTATAAATATACATTCTTTATGAGTAATGAAGAAATATACCCCAGAAATTTATTAAATAAATGACGGAGGCGTCAGTGTCATTTTAAACTAATATTAAAACACATTATTCCAATTGAGTTTATTAGAATAATTATTTACTGTTACTATTCCCTAACTTTCTAGCCCATAATCACCGTACCATGTATAATAGTTCTAAGTGACTTTTAGGAATTAAGAAAAATCCAGAAATAATAATGCGAAACAATCCCATGTTGTAATTTTTAAACAGATACAAAAACCTAATAGCTTCTTCTATTAGGTCATTTTTGTAAAGAACTTCTTTATAAAAATGCATTCTTTATATGCTACTGAAGAAATATAGCCCAGCAAATTGTTAAATAAATGGCGGAGACATCAATGTCATTTGCATTAACATTTTTTTCAAAATACTATCAGGATATACATATATTGTTGCAATTGAGTTTATTGAAATCATTTACTGTACTGGGTACTGTATTAGGTTAACTATATCCTAATTTTCTAGCTTTAATCGCCGCACCATGTATAACACTTATATGCAACTTTTCGGAATTAAACAAAATCCAATAAATAGTTACGAAACAAGTCCATGTTTTAAACAGATAGAAAAACCTAATAACTTCTTCTATTGGGTTATTTTTGGAAAGAATATTCTTATAGAAATACATTCTTTATGTGTAGTGGAGAAATGTACCCCAACAAATTACTAAATAAATGGCAATGTCATTTTGAGATATTTTCAAAATATATATTGATCCAGTTGAGTTTATTGGAATAATTACTTACTAACTTTCTAGTCCCCTAATCACCACACCATGTATAATAGTTATTATATGTGACTATTCGGGAATGAATAAGTCTAGAAACAATAAATAGATACGAATCAAGCCCATATTGTAAATTTTAAACAGATACAACAGCTACTTCAGCAATTCAGCTTCTTCTATTGAGTCATTTTTGAAAATACCATTTTTATAAAAATATATTCCTCATGAGTAATGAAGAAATATACTCCAGAAAATTATTAAATAAATGGCGGAGAAGCCAATGTCATTTTAAAATACATCAGGATATACACTGCCGTGTAAACTTTACGAAGCATTAAGGAATTGAAAATAAAAACAGTAAAATATGATCATCATCTTTCATTTGCGCCGAGTACAGATATCATTTCGTTGTTCAACAGTAAGTGGCTTATGTCTTGCCCTTTTAAAAATAAAATTTTACATTAAACTTTCCCAGAAATTCTTTCAAAGACCTAAACTTAGAAATCACAAATGTTGCCTACGAAATCTCGACTACAACTGATATGGCTAATTCAGTACTACACTAATTGTTAAATCCATCTAGTAAGTAAAAGAACTTGTTTTAAGTTGGTAAATGTGTCGGTGATAAAACGTGCATTACCGGAAATATATAATCGCACGATTTTCTAAGAAATATACAAAATATGTTATTGTTTTACTTTAATTAGTCGTCTTGGCCAAGCAAATTCAATAATACATATGTAGTTTATTTAATAGGTTTCTAATATGGTATATGCGTCATATAAAAAACTGTGGCTGCTTCCAAACTTTTACACATTAGTGTATTTTGTTCCAGTTGAGTTTATTGAAATCATTTACTGTACTGGGTACTGTATTAGGGTAACTATAGCCTAATTTTCTAGCCCTAATCACTGCACCATGTATAACAGTTATATGTAACTTTTCGAGATTACAAAAAATCCAGTAAATAGGTACGAAGCAAGCCCATGTTGTAATTTTTAAACAGATAGAAAAATCTAATAACTTATTCTATAGGGTTTTTTTTTGGAAAGAATATTTTTATCAAATACATTATTTGTGTACTGGAGATATATACCGAGTTGAGTTTATTGGAATAATTATTTACTAATTTTCTGGTCCCCAATCACCATACCATGTATAATATTTATATGTGACTATTCGGGATTTAAAGAAATCTAGAAACAAAAAATACGAAATAGATACGAACAAGCCCATGTTGTAATTTTTAGACAGATACAAAAACCTAATAGCTTCTTCTATTGGTTCATTCTTGGAAAGAACATTTTTATAAAAATACACTCTTTATGTGTAGTGAAGAAATAAACTCCAGGAAGTTATTAAATAAATGGCGGAGGCACCGATGTTGTTTTAAAATACTATCAGAATATATATTGTTTCAGTTGAGTTTATTGGAATAATTATTTACTGCTACTATACCCTAACTTTATAGCCCATAATCACCGCACCATATATAGCAGTTATATGTGACTTGTGGAGATTAAAAGAAAAATCCAGAAACAATAAATAGGTACCAAACAAATCCACATTGTAATTTTTAAACACAGAAAAACTTAACAGCTTCTTGTATAACAAATACATTTTTTATGTGTAGTATAAGAAATTAGCTCCAGTTGCGTTTGTAGAAATATTTATTTACTGCTACTATGTCCAAATGTTCTAACCCCGAATTACCGCCATATGTATAATGTTTATATTTGACTTTACAGGATTAAAAAAAGAAAATTTCAGAAACAATAAATAAATACCAAATAGAAATAAATAAATACCAAGCGCCTCCTATATTTCTTTAAAAATTGTTTGCTAGGATGGTTCCTATGATTTAAACACCCGAAATATAGACGTCGTGTTTGTTTTGGATACAGAAACTTTAGTTTGTTTGAAAAATTAACTTTATTTTGCTTCTAAACCCAAATGGTTTATGTGACATTAAAGAGTATTCATCGCAACAAATGTTCATCCATTACAAATACAAGATGATATGTTTTTATCCGAGAATATACCAAGAAGCAAATTTTCTTACCATGACCGGTTTCTATTAAAATCAGTGTATATCATTTCTATCTCGTTTCTTATTAGGACCACTTCATACTTAAAATGATTAAATTATGTAATAGATAATCTGCAACCAGTATTTGGTCCCCTTGCACTGCTTATTATGATATCATTCTTCCTAATATTGTATAAACAACTCTTCTTCTGGATTAATCCAGAAGTGTAATAAATGTACATTACAGCCTCTGACTGTCAATAAAGGCAGATACATTCCCCACTATTTATATGTATAATGGTTTGTGGAATAACCATTTAATTGACATTTGACTACGAGAATGATCTTAAATTTACACATTTTAATTAAGGATATTTACAACATAATCAGGAATAGAAAACATATTTAGAATAAGGATATCCTAAATATTTTCGAGGCATAAAAAGTAGAGCTTTATTTAATATAGAAATGATACTCTTTAATTACATCAATTAGGCATTATATTATTTAATGATTTTTTTACTCTTTCTCAAACCCATTGTTTTTATTAAAACCCTGTTAATTATTAGTTTAAAAACATTCACACTTGAAATAATTCTAAAACTGTTTATTTAAAATGTTTCTCTAAAATAATCCGAACCTATTTATACTCGTAGAAAAACTCCGAGGAGAGGTTCTTGCGCTTGCACACTATCGAAACCTTCCATTGTTTTTTCACATAATCTCATTATTCCTAGGAAAAAAGATATGCAATTCAAATCTGACTTGAATAATTTAATATATATGTAAATATTTTAGTTCGGAGAGTTGTGGATACGCCTTTCCAGTAGAAGAGCAATAAAAAATCAGAGTAAATACAAGGAAGTAGATAAAAAGAGCGCTACTGCTGTAGGGTTCATATACAAATTCTACCGAGTAAGGAAAACAAGCGTGTTGGTATTGGGGACCTTTTTTATTGAACGGCAATATATGACGTAAAAACTTCGTATACCTTAAGCGAATATTAAATAAATTTAATGGAAAACCGAATAATATGACGGAGGTGGTATATGATAATTTATGATTTAAAAATTTGTGGCGAGTTTCACGTTTTCGATATACGACGCTTGTAAATAAATATCGATATAAAGTTTGTAATTTTAGAAAGCTCATTTAATCGATAATTATGCAATTATGCAAAGCTATTTGATCTTTGAAATTTTATTAATACTAATACTGTAAACAAAAGCCGAGGAAAACCGCCAAATGAAAGAAAAACAAATATCTAGAAATCCTTGACACTCAGTATGTAAGTGTATAAGTTTTAACAGTATTTAAGATTATCTATCAATATACCAAAGACCCTGAATATTCGCTAGTAGATGTTGCAATTTTATGTTCAGTTCATTATTGTACTTTTAAAATTTAAATAAAGTATTTGGGTAGTTGAGAAGTATGCCAATAATTTTTTGGTGGTGTGTAATAAATACTAATTGTCATCTAGTACGGTATTACATCACATTTATTACAGGAAATTAAGAAACTTAAATATACTATTTGGAGCAAATACGCCCTATCTGATTATAGGTCTTCGACTGCTGTTGCATTTCGGCGAGATTACGAGATCGCCTGAAATAGATTGTGGCAGCTAATTTTCCAGAATCCCCGTGATTGATGATCCGGTTCTATAAAAAATCCTCAAATATGAAATATTGTTTTACGGTCTTCAACTAAACTTTGCCCTATAACGACACGTTTTCTTTTTTGCTCTGAATATGTACTCTTAATAGCAAGAACACTTTCGCTAAAATTTCTGAATATTTTTGATTCAGATAGATGTACCGTTGTCCGAGAAAAAAATTGTATTTGAAAAAGTGTTATTGCGCTGTGCCATTAAATTCGCGTGAAATAATAATACTTTTTAAATTATTTTCTTTTATTTTAAATTATTTTGGGTCCTAATTCTACTTTAATGCTGTTGAGAACAGGATCAAATTTAAGAATGTCCCATATTACTTCAATTGGAGATATAACAACATTTTTGCAATTACATTCTTAAGATACGTTTTAAGAGCGCTCTTTAACGAGCTGAATTAACAAAAAAATCTACAGTCCTTTGTTTCTGACAATAACATTAATCTTCATCTTTTATATGGATGAGCTTTTGGATTTTCTTATAATTCGATAGCACTTTTCATTGATTTTCAATGATGATCAGAAAATTATGGGATATGGTGTTGCAAATTTCATTTTATTTTTCCAAAAATAGGCTATGAAATAAGTATATTAAAAAAGTATGTTTATTCTATTAACTGGTAAGTGTCAACACGTAACAATAATAAGCACTGCATAAACTGTCCAATGTGTTTATGCTTGCTAGATACAGTTATTGGCCCTCTTCAAAACACAGTTAGACACCTTTTTCAAGGCATTTATATTAATTGATGCCAATGTACTTCAGACACGTTTTTCAAAACCAAAATGTTTTCTGGTGCCCCAAAGGTATATACTTTATTTTTTTCCACGTATAGATTAAAATCCAAAGTATTAAGGTCGAAACTTCTTGCTGGCCATAAAACGTTTCCATTATATACAATAACCCTTGCATTATAAATACCCTGTAAATATTCAGTTAAAATACGCATTATGAGCTGGACAATCGTCGTGTGCAAACCAAATTTCGTTAATGTCCCCACAAGCTTCTTTGACAAAGGCATTATATTTTTCGGCTTCGTTTGCACGAAGATATAATACCAACGTATTGTACGTATATTGATCAGGCACAAAAATTAAGGGATGTAAAAAGAATCTTAAATTTTTAGGTTATTTTCAAAAAACTGTGCGGAGAAAAATAGTCACAGGACATTTTAAATGAAAAAGCAAATTAAAAAAGTTTCTAGTTTTCAGATTCTGAAAATTATTTACCATCGTAACAGTTTTTGAGTAATCATAAGAAAATCATCGGAAAAAAAATTCCAAACTTTTGCCTGCCTTTCAAATGGTCCGCGGACTTCAATAAATATTTTTTAGTGATTTCATATCACAAAGCTTTTTTAGATCATTTTTGCTCTTTAATTTGTTGAGCGGTCTAAAAGCCTTGGGCAATGATTTTTTGCTGAGTTACCGTCGTCTTTCAAAGCAAAAAAGTCAGTTTTAGAGCACGCCACAATTGTCCTATTTTATGTGCGACTCAACGGGTGGGCTTACCGACGTATGGCGCTTGATTCTATCGAAGCTCTAAAAAGAAGGCGCTTACAATGTACATCTATTGATATAATATAAATAACGTGTTGCCTTTAAAACTTCGCAGTTTCGCAGAATTACTTTTCTGCACTCCACTATACGCGGAAAAGTAATGTAATCGTGTAAAAACAATGTGTGTGTGTGTCATTGTCGTTGTCATCGACATTAATAAAATTTCTTGTTAGCACGATAACTCAACTAAATCGTGTCCGGTCGATCAGATTTTGACTGATTCTGATCAGGGACGTCTCCCAGACGACACCTATTGACTTTGAGGTGGATAGAACGCACTCTACTATGTTTGTTCGTCATGAGAAGGCACAATGGTAGGCTATTTGCGAAATTTTTTTTGTTAGCACGAACAGTCAATTAAACCGTGTCGGATCGATCGGATTTCGACTGATTCTGATTAGGGACGTCTGTCAGACGACATATATTGATTTTAAGATGGATATAATACACCCCACCCTGTCCATGGGTCATGAAAAAACACGATGGTGGACTATTTGAAAGAAGTAAAACTGTCGCATAAAACACATATTCTGCATTTATGTGTTGGTTTATTTCTTCTCGATCACTCAATTTTGAGATAGAGATGTTCTACGTACAGAAAAGTCCATTTTAAGGTTTTAAAACTGTTTATTTTTGTTGGCTTTGGCACCGAACAGAAATTACAACTAGAAAGTTCACTCTAAGCTCCGCCCGCTAAGTTTCCCTGCTTACGCCGTCTCGTCATTCAGCGAATATAAGTTAACTAGCATGCGGCGCATGTATCAGTGGCGGCTGGTCAGGGGTGGCAGGGTGTTTCCTAGAAGAAGAGGAACACAGTTCCAAAGTTCGTTATTTATCGTTTATAGAAATTACTGAAGATATAATATGTAATATGTAATTAATTAAATACATTATATATTACATAACAACAATAATACAATGAAAATTTCTGATTATATATACTAATACAAACAGCGCAACCGTGGTGGAAAATTGCAGTGCAAGTAAGTGACACGGGTCACAGCTTACTCGATCAGACCACCCTGCTCAAGAAGCCTTCGGGAAAACGGGGAAGGAATCGAAAATCTCCGATGAGTCCGAATTCCGAGTTCAATTTACGTAGAACGTTGTTTATCTCAGCGAGGTCTGCACTCTGTAGGTTAGGGTTTTCAAAATTTTAACGGTTCTTTAACAATAATTACAATAAATTAGTGCGGCAGTTTGTCTGTGGAAGTTGGTACTTTACATTTGTGTTTGTTTAGTATTGTATTTATTTAGTATTTATACCATGGCAAACGTGAGGGAAATAGTAAATACTAATACTGATATTGTTAACTTTTTGTTAGAACGTGAATTTCTGTGTAGCATTTATAAGAGTCTGTACTAGTTTTATCCAATTTTAGTGCTATGCATTTTCAACTTGAAAGCTGAAAGAATTTTAAATCTTAACATATACTTGTACAGTGACTAACATAGAGTGATGAGTCAAAGTTTTTTTTACTATATTTTACTTCATTATTTTGCACTATATAACCCAGTAATAGGTAGTTGTTGTCCACTCATGACAAATCACCACGAGCCGCCACTGGCATGTAGAGGATGATAAAAAGTATCTCCCATATGCTAGTTCAGTGCCATCGTTCAACGGCTGCATGGTACTAATTCCTTTGTAAGTAAAACAAATACCTCCGCAGAGTGAACCTTCTAGTTGTAGTTTTTGTTCGGTAGCTTTGGTCATATTACTAATTTTTTTTCTCATTTTTTCTCTTATAGTCATTAACATTTTTTATAAAAAATATATGGATTATTGTTAAAAAAACACATTTTCAACCTCAAAAAATGAATAAATAATGAAAAATTCATCCTAATTAATTTTTAGCATAACTGACAAATTCATTCATTCCGAACACAGTGAAAATTGAAATTTTCAGAGTTTCTTTGCAATATTTTGAGGTTAAGGAGACATGGTCAACATCCTTAGCCTATCCATTATTTGCAAAGTTAAGCGAATTAAGCGAATATCTCTATATACGCAATGTTTTACCTCATTTTCAATCAACATTTTCGCACCGATTTGTTTTTTTATTAAAAATCAATAACTGCGACTTATAAAGAATACTTTGCACTTTTTAATTCCCTATTTAAATTTTCTGTACGATCATTATTCCCCGAGTAATTAATTACCAAGGTCAAAACTGACCTTTTTGCTTTGAATGACGATAATTCAAGGAAAAATCAACGTACCTACAAACTTTTTATATCGAATTAAAGAGGATAAAATTAAATAAAAAGGTTTATGATGAGATGACTAAAAAAATGTATTGAATTCTGTGGACCTTTTGAAGTGCAAGCAAATATTTGTAATTTGTTTTCCGATGATTTTCATATGATTACTCAAAAAAAGTTTTATCTCAATATCTGAAAACTAGAAACTTAAAGCTTCAATTTGCTTTTTTTTAATTACTGCGACAATTTTTCTACAAGTTACAGCCCTTTGAAAATCACCTAAAAATTGTTTGCATCATTTACGTCAATACGTATTCAATAATTTTTAATTAAACTGTAATTATTTATGTAACAAAGATTAGATAATTGCTTTTTTCATATTTACTCTCTAGTTTGTCATATTATCCTAGTTGTTCATACTACATGATTAAAAACATATCTATTTTTAAATCCATACATATATATATAGACAATTTTTTGTTATTTTATACTTTTAATTCTTTATTTATTTTGAAACGTGTCGCGGATTAATTTAAGTATTTAGTTATATTTATTAAGCTAGTATTGGATGGAACTGGTAAAGAAAAGTAAATGTGTTTCACGATTTTACGTCGATAGGGAAGCTAAATGTTACCTCATAAATATGTTAGTTAAAAATAAATCCCTAAAATTGACTTAAGTTGGATAGTAAATAAACTCTAATAAAATTATATTTCTTGAAAGCGCGTTGTTAACACCAGCTTATTTGTGATGCATATATTCAAGAGAATTTTAATTGGCTTCTCTAATCAGTTTATGGAAAATTAAAGCCGTATCACTGAAGCACTCTACATAGACTTGCTCGTTGAGGTTTTGTTTACAATAGCTTTCAAAGCCTTGTGCGGAATATCGATCAAGCTGTAATTACAATTCGGTAATTCATTAATCATCGGAATTCCACATAAGCAACTTTATCCACTATTCTGCCTTCACATTGATTTAGAACAAATGATCTTTATAATCCGAAGAGAAAATTTCCGAATTTGCACCACCGTCGTGTTTGTGGGGGGATGTGTTTCGCATCATTATGAAGACAATACATCTAACGACGTATCTGATAACAATCGACGGCGGAAAAGGTGTTTCGGGTTATTAAGTTAAATGGGTTACTGTCACGTTGCTGCTAATTTTATTGATGCCTGAGTTTAATCACCTTATGGGTCGCGTGACAATGCAATTACACCTACATAAATGCCATGTTGATACCATTTTCTTGTGTTTAAATTTGTTTTTCTCATTTTATGTCGTATTTTAATAATCATGGTTTGTGAATCGTAAAATAATAATATTTCGTTTAAAGGGGCACGTCAGTTTTCAGCACCGTTTTTTTCAATAAATTTTAAGAATTTTTATCTCAGCAACTAATAAAGATAAAAACATACAGGTCTACTGTGCAGACAAATTTACACATCTTTAAAGAAAAATTTTTGTCTAGCTAAAATTTCCCTCGCCAACCACCCACCCCCACCCCCCTCAGTACCGTGAATTGTGCAGTTCACGATCGGACCATACTCATGGTTCCTAGGATTGTCAACGTACGGTTCATCTGAGAGCTAAAATCGATACGGACTTTTAAAGTGTATGAGACTGAGCATCGTTTGACATGGGAATTTTTTTTATTTCGAATTTGTGATAAAATGGCGAACACTCAAAGTTAACATTGCGTTTTATTTCAAAAATTTTAATTTCAGGCGTGACAAAAAAATTGAGATATCTAAAAAATCCTATGTCAACTGACGCGGAGTTTGATAGGCTTTAAAATAAAAAATAGAGACAACAGCGAATTATTCTGTATTATTCTGTATATCTTAGAAACCGCCTTGAAAACATGGTTTCGAGAAAAACGCGGTAAAATTTTTTGAGTCAATTTAAACTGTATTAAATTTCACTCATTTTAACACATCTTATATCTTACACAAACAAAATATCTACACAAAAGTCGAACACAACTGAATTTATGAGCTGTGCAAGTCTGTACTTTTCTGTGCTTGCGCGCGCCCTCTCGGACCGCGCTTACTAAACAGTGCTATGACTAAGCCAATTTTTCGAATTCGGTTAAGCGGATTTGGGAATATATTCTCAAGTTAATGGCCTTTGAAAATATGTGAATAAAAAAAATTTTTATTCACATATAAAAAGATTTTTTTTTTACCGACAAGACTGACGTGCCCCCTTAATGTCTTATTTGGTGCTGTAATATATAAATAAGAGAAAAGGAATATAGAGCGTCATTTTTAAATGTTCTTCGATTATCAAAGTGTAGAAATGTAAAACTAATTCTGTGAATTATACGACTAGAAAAATATTCAGTGTTTATTGTTAAATTAGATAACAAAAGAGCTCATTTTGTGAAATCAACTGCACTGGTTACTAGCCACATTTAGAATGAAACTTTTAATTTTATATATGTTTGCGGTTTAGTTATAGAAAAAGGGCCACTTTACGCACATTTTCGGTAATATATATACAATCAAAATGTTTTGACAATCAAAAAATTATTCACATATGTAAATGCACAATATAGTTGCGGCAATAAATTTAAATTTCACGACAGTCTTTTGGCCTCGCTGGATAAACAGGTTTGGTAAAATTGTGAGTGATAAACGTCTAAAATTCAATTTATTGCTAATAAAATAGCACGGCAAGCACAATAGAAAAATTATCTTATTTTAAACATCTTCACTTTACCCACTTTATAAATGTTTAAGGTTGTTTCGTCACAAACCCACTTTTCTTTACAATTTCATCAAATTTTGGGTACACATAAAGAATAAACTTCCCGAAGAAAATTGCTTAAATGACACATTTCCCGTACAATAAAGGAGATATTCACCATCACAGTTGGAACTTTCTGCTTGGTTTGAGTGTATCAGTTGACTAAGACTTACATATTTTACATCATAACTTAAACACTTTTCTATGCATTTTTTCCAAAGACAACTCATCTATACATTAATTTATTATAAATATTTTGTATTAAAAAATCGTTTGTTGTCCGATTTGTCGAAAAAATATTAAAGAAAAAATAATGAACATTTTTAAAATATGCCAGTTTAAGTTTTGCTCAGTAAGTCGAGAACTTGTCAATTAGCGTTTGGCAACGCAGCGGCATGAATTTTACCAGTCGCCACTTATATTATTACTACACATTCGTCATAAACAATATCTAAAATTGAATTAAGTCCTAAACGACTTTCCTTATTTATTTTTTCAAGTGAAAGAACGTTTTTGCATTCACAACTGGTTAAATTCTTGCCAAGCTCTCTCAATTGAACAATACGTCGTCCAATTCTCAGGTTAGTTACTCTGTTTACTTTTCGCAAGATTCGTTTTTGCTATACAGTTTAAACGTTTCTGTATTACTTTCCACTTTGAAAATTTTCGTTTATTGTCCCGCAACTGATCACGACAGAAATTCATTTTAATTTTTCTGTAAATTTTTTTCACCCCCCAAAAAAGTTTACATAGTCAGGTTAAGTATAAGACGTACACAATCACAACAAATTAAAATACGACACAACGCAACGTTGACATGTCTTTAGTCTCAACTAATATACATGTAGTTGTGTGTATACGTATACATGCAGTGTCTGAATAGAGTACAATCTCTGAAAAAAATAATGAACATTAGACTACTGATATTCCATGTATTTTACGTTGACCAGCGCATTTATTTTTGGACCGGACGGTACCGGAGAAACTACCTTAACCCAGATAAAGCCGCTGCCCTTTTAAAAGCCACATGCCCTATTTTGCCAACAAGCATTTTTTTAAAAGAAACTCTAAAAGTTAAGAAAAATGCGTTTATTGTTGTTATAAATAAAGAATTAAAGGTCAAAAACTAAATTAAATTTACAGTTTTTACAAAAAAGGTGTACTTTTAAAGGGACGCTGGCAAAATAAGGATACTAAAATTTTTAGCACTACACTGGGTCCCATACCAAGATCTTTAGGTATTTTTCTGATATTTTGGTTTGTGAGCCCTGATAAAGCTCAAACCATTCCACATATCCCAATCTATTAGTGCCTGTCCATATTTTATAACCTCAACGAATCGGCTTACCACGAATGAATTTCGTTGTTGGATGTCTCCCATAGTAAGAGATCATTGATTTGTCCACACAGTGATGCTCTTCAGGTGGAGGAAGATCCATAAATGTTTTGTTCAAAACATCAATTACTGTACGAAGTTTTGCCAATCTGTCTTCAGGATTTAGATTGGCGTTATCACAACAGTGAATGTTTTACATTATGTGGCGGAACCTCCTTCTGGGCATTGTATTACATACTAAAATGTTGTTGGTATCAGAAGAACTTTCCCAGTACATTTCACGTCTTGGAATAGAGTTATATCCGCTAAGTACCAAAATTCCAATAAAAAACCACATTTCATCAATCGTAACGTCACCATCACAGTTGTGAGTAGTAGCTACAAGTAGTAGCGTAAATGTAACCAACAAGTTTACGTCTTCATCGTCAAAAAAATAAAAAAAAGATGAGCGTGCTTGTTTTGGACCATAAATTTTATTCCAGGGCTGTAATTCAGAAGCTATATCGTGTTTTGTCCATGTAAAATCATTTCGTTGCTTATTTGGTACGACTTTTTGCCTCTTGAAAAAAATACGACAAAGGAAGTTCATCTTCACTGTCAAACTCGTCCGTCGGCGTCGGTTCAACAGTTTGAGGTAATCTTACCTCCGCTTGAGCTGTAAGTTGCGACCCAGGAAGATTTTGTAGTAAAACATTGTCTTTTTCACCACTGTCTTCGTCAGTTAACTAGCTATTGTTCCGGGGGAAAATTATTATTTCGTCTGGAACTACTTCTTCATCATTTTCTAAGTTTTCTACCTCTACTAAAAGTTCATTCAGTGTCAGTGGTCGTTTCCAATAATTACTGTAAAACAGTAACTTTCAGTCGCGTATTTTGCCACTGTCCTTTTAAAAGGACGCATTCAAAACCCGCCATTTACAACTACAATTATAACTTATATTTAACATAATATAAGTTGCTATACAAATGCACTTATCTAGGCATGGAAATAGACACAAGAAATCTAAATCAGACAAAAACTGTTCTGAAAACTTACCTTGAACACGCCATGGCTTTTTGTACAGTTGCAGTTGTTTACTTTTCGCAATAATACAATCTTTAACACTAACTAAGCACAATATTACTGCCACAGTTTTTAACTTTACCTTCTTCTGAACAGTCCAAGCTCGTCATCTATTTGTCAATAGCCGAACTAAGGTATTACTTCAATATTTAATGGATGGCGTTTAAAAGGACAGTGGCAAAATATGCTACTCACTTTATTTTGGCGCTTGGCTTTATCTGGGTTAATATCTGTAAACATGTAAACATCTTTATTTTGCCTACTTTATAGGCATTTATACTTTATAAACGTTAAAATCTGGATAATTTAATAAACAAATTTATTGTATTCTTCAAAACTATGAGTAAAATTAAAATTATCTTTCTATTAATTGTATATATACTACCCCTAGATATTTTTCTATACATATACTTCCCCTATACATATACTATATATATACCTATATATATATATATATATATATATATATATATATATATATATATATATATATATATATATATATATATATATATATATATATATATATATATATATACCTATACATATACTTCCCCTAGATATTTTTAATTGAATATCCTTGAAATTCCTTTCGTTTATTTAGCATCAAGCATAAATTGGAATAAATTCAAACGTAGGCGTACAAATCCTTATCGGTAGATTTATCTAGGCCCCTTTTTATCCAACACACAGGAGGGCCATTACGTTTATATTTTACATTTTCGTATGTATATGCAACTCGATACAACAGCAAAAAGATAAGACAAAAACTCATACAAGTTGGGTATGGTTTATAAAGGTTTTCCGTCACATCTATGCAAATTTATTAGTCGCCCACGTTCAAGGAAATCGAGACGTCAATTTAAGGGTAGAAAAAATATAAGGTCTATATTTACGCATGTAAGGATTCTCGTGACAGTCGGAAGTTGAGACTTGAGACCCTGAATATGGTTTCAGATGAGTGTAATGTATTTGAACGAGCCTTTTTCCCCATTTACTTATTTTGTAGATTTTGGCGGATGCGCCGCAGTTAATATGGAAATTTGTTCAAAGTTCATTAGTATCATATATTTGTATATAAATGCTTCTCCTATATAATTTGTAAGTTTAGTATGGCAATATATAATTATTTTAATGGATGTAAATGATTAATTTCATTCATTCCAAATTTAATTACTGGAGTACGTTGGAGCCTTTGGTGTGAAGGTAACACTAGCTTAGTTTTCTTAATCTGGAGATGATTAAAACTGATTTGCTCCGAATTTTATTTTAATAATTTATTTACATTTTGAAAATTCACGTAGCCCATATAAATGTTTATTTGTCTACGTATTTTTGCATTTGTTTATATTACTTCTACAGATTGACAGATATATTACTTCTACATTATATGCAGTATGTATAAAGTTTCATAGAGAATCTTAATAAATATGTGAAATGTGTATTGAAAAATGTATTCCTATACACGACCTCTTTTTTTCGAAATATACTCAGTGGTGACAATGAAAACCTTAAAATTCGAGAAATGTTACTTTCACTGTATGTTTTAGCTCAGCTAAGAAGAGGAAATTGTGTTCTTTTCAACAATATATAAAATATATAACCACTTACTGACTCATCACTATTTTATAAAAACTCACTTCTCTTTTTTCGAAATATGTAGATAATCAATCATCAATTTTTTTTGCATAAGTAAATTTTTGCGACCTGTATAGCAATAAATGCATTACTCTTTAGGAATACCATTTAGACTTACATTACTCCCATTATTTACTTTATTTTACAATAAAATCAACAAATTTGACATTGACAGCTACATTTAGAATATGCTTTTCAAAACGTTATAAAGAAAAATAGCTAATTTGAGAACAGAATCTAATTATTATTTATCTAATTATGATTTAACAATTATTCTAATTGTAATTATTAATCTAATTATGATTTAAAAAGATGCATCATCTTAATTTTTCAGTTCTACGGGTTTTCAATATTACCGAGCTGAAATATTATGGGTCTTTCACATTTTTAAATTGCATATACATTGTTAAGAAAATGCGATTCCTCTTAATCTGTTTATAGAAGAAATAAAGTTATATACCACAACGAACTGTTATTTACATTTAAATAAAATGTTTAATTCTAAAAAAATATTGTAACGAATTTAAAAGAAAGTTCTTTATTTCGAACACTTATTTACAACTCAACTATTTACAAGTCCAACTAACTAACTAACTTTCTTTCTACTTTAACTTTATGAACTACTTTCGCCCTGTATTACACAATGTATCTTTGCACCGTATCGCTCACTATGGCGGTCCGGATTCAACTAGCTCCTGGCTGGACGACACAGTTCTTATATAGACAGTAGAACGTCTGACCAGATGTTTCTAAATAAAGGACTTTGGCTTTGGCGAACCTTCTAGTATAGAACGCGCTAGAAGTCAATTCCACAGGCTCTTGATAGTTTCGAATATTCCCGGCGTTCGGGATCGCTCGAGGCGTTCGCGACTATATTAATAATTAGATATGAACCAGATATTAGAAATATATTAAAGGTCCAATATCCAATAAAAGTCCTATATCCAATTTATTTCAAGAATATGGTAATACAATTCAGTTTTATAAACATTTTTAACATTGTATTTATACTTTTAAACGATAGTCAATTTAAACAATCACCAATGACAAGGAGACGATACAGTTTGTGAATAAATATTAGTTTCAAATCAGTTTTCATGTAGTGATAGCGTACACTAAGGTATTCGTTTGTCAAAGCCCTAGAACGCTCTATCCAATCATTTCCGAAAAAAAAATCCAAATATTTCCTAACAGCTGATATACTAAGATTTCGGATGGCCAGATGGCTTAGACAGTAGCGTGTCCCACTTACAAACCAAGCAGTTCAATTATACTCTATTATATTATGTTTTTATGTATCTATGTAAGATGTATGTAAGTTCTATATTTATTTATCTCCAATGTTCAGAACTTTTAAAATATGTACAATTCTTATACTACATTATACGCAATTAGTAGTACAATGTAAAATTAATCACAGACAACATACACCGAAAATAGACATTTGCTTTCTATTAATGAATTATAGACGATGAATATACATATATTCTTTCTCTAGGAAGAAATATATAGAGAAAGAATATACATGAACAGAAACAAACGCTAGACATACAAGCAACCCGGAGATAGATGTCAGTTTCCTCTACATCAGTAAACCCGATCAAACAATCGATGATTAAGTATAATCGCATCGATTTGTTCCTGAGTCTTATTTAATATCTATCAAAAAAAAAGTTGACACCTCTTCTGTGATTACGACGTTGAACTATGTGAGAACTATTTAAATAAAGAAGTTATGTCATTTTGTTTACAGTACTAACATTTACTCTGTATTACTGCTATGTTTTGTAGTATCTTGTAATAAGAGTAGTTTTAAATTTAGGGTCATTTAATTGAAGTATAAATAGAGTACAAATATATATTTGGAAGAGATTATATTATATATATATATATATATATATATATATATATATATATATATATATATATATATATATATATATAAATGAACTTCCTTTAAGAAAGTTGATGTATAGGTTATCAGTCATCTTCATTGACTATATTTAAACTTGTTTTGAATGTTTATCTTTATAGTATTTTAGTCTCAAATTGTTACAATTACAATATTCTTATCATAGTGCACGAATTTGACAAAGTTGAAATTTTTGACAGAAGATACTACAGTGAAACATTACTTGCATATAAGAAAACGCTTATACAAGACGATTAATAAGTGGTTATTATTACGTACGAACTACGAATTTAGAAAAGAAATTGTTCACGTGTATGCATATACGTAATTAGATATTAATATTCCAAACAAGTAAGCAAATCGCAATAATATTGCGCCCCCCCTCACTCATATCGAAGGCACCTTCGGAGCATGCCTCTAGAGGCTTCGGATAAAAAAACAGAAGTTACCACGTTGTTCGCAAGGGTCTATTTACCATATTGGTTTTGTCAAAATGCCGAAATTAGAACGAAAAGCATTTCGTACATCGACCTAAAAATTCACATTTTTAGTGGCAAGAATTCATGGCACACACACGAAAAGAGCCGTTTAGTAAATAGAGATTTAGAATTTTAATTTCAAATATTGAACATCCTTAATACTTTAGATATTATTTATATATAAACACAGAGATTTAATAGAAATATTGAAGGTTAATAATATATATATATATATATATATATATATATATATATATATATATATATATATATATATATATATATTTTACAAAAATGTTCTACCTAACTTTACGTGAATATATCACATGTAACAAATATTTCACGTACTATATTACATCCCTAAGTACTCAACTAATGCTAATAATTATATGTTAGGTTACATATTATGTTTTAAAACATGAATAATTAACATAATAATAGCAAACCAAAAGTCTTAAAAATTTAATGGCGGATTCGAAATACTGCCGTTAAGAAAAGTTTAAAAAGATTTCCCTAAACTTTTCTAGATTTTTGTTTTCGAATTTCATTTTTAGTTATTTTCCGAAAGGTTTTAAAATACAATTTTGTATATCCTGTATATCAATCCATCGTAAATATCAATATATTCTCTGGTATGCGATTGCCTCTTTTCTCTAACACTTTAATCTAGATGAAAAATTTGTTTTGGCGATTTATGATAAATCGATATTTCAATAGAATCTTATGCGGTTAACATATGTTATCGATAATAATCAAAGAATATAAAATCAAAACATACAATTAATGTTTCAGTCTACATCGAGATACTAAGATAAAAAGTATTTAAAAAGGATTAGTAAACAAACATGTTACATACTGGTACTACTAATAATACATTCTGCTTAAGTCGCAACTTTCCTTAAATATGAATAAAATATGTACAGAGTTATCCATATAATATTCTACCCCCTTTAGCTGTTTTATTTTTTGAAATAGAAAAAATGTTGAATACGAAAGTTGTAGGAGATTTTACTGCGACCTCAGACATGTATTTAGAAAAACAATCAAATCTCACGTTTCGGAGATCTAGGCCAAACTTATGTTTTTTTAAATGGAATACTGTTTATTTTTCGATTTTTTAAATCTACGGACTTTTCCAATTACAACAATATATACATGTTATATCACAATTATATTAAAAAGCATATTTCTGGACGGAACGTTACATTTTATTAAAACCTATTTGTGCAATACAGAGAGAATACCTCTTTAACGAATTTCGTTTGTAAGCCAAGATACCAGGATCGTTCATGTCTCTGATCTCCCGACATATTTTTTCTCTAAGTTCTTCTGCGTTATTTGACCTTTCCGTATATACCCGATCTTTCAAAGTACCCCGCAGAAAGAAATCCAGTGTGGTCAGGTAAGGTCTTCTGGCCGGCCATATTATAGTTCCATTTGAACCTATCCACTCTATGAAAGTATTTTCTAAATGTTGCTTGAGAACATTTGATTTATGTGCTGGAGAACTGTCTTGTTGTCAAATAATATTCGGTTCATTTAATTGGATTATTAGATCAGAAATATCTCCTCTTAAAAGATCTAAATACTTTTTTCCAGTTAAACCGCTTTCAAAAAATACTGGTCCAATAATTGAGTTTCGAAAAATACCACACCAAACACTGATTGAAGTACAGCCTTGTCGATGAACTGGTATAAACGGGTGTGGATTTTCTGATGACCAATGTGATGATACTGTGCTAACTACTAGAGCAAATATATAACATGTATATATTGTTGTAATCGGAAAAGCACGTAGATTTCAGAACAGGGTGTTCCATTAAAAAAGAAACACAAGTTTGGACTAGATCTCTGAATAGCGCGACTCGAATGTTTTTCTAAATACATGTCTGAGATCACAGTAAAATTTCCTACGACTTTCGTATTTACCATTTTTTTTTCTATTTCAAAAATGACACAGTTAAGGGGGATAGAATGTTATGTGGATAACCCTGTACATTCAAAACTAAATTATAGGCCTTATTGTTTGTTAAACTATTTTTGAATTAATTTTTCTTAAAAATGTATATCAAAAATATTTGTAGCTAACAAAAATAGTACAAAGGTGTATTCGAGGACTTCAAATTCTTAAACAGGAGTTTATATCTTTTATGGAAAGTTTAAATAAGGTTTATATACTCGTAAACTCTAAAGCTGAGCTTCGACTTTACCTTCAAAGCTTTTTGTGTGAGGCTGTATAGTACAAAACAACTAAGACCAAACGAATAAGAAGGTTACTGGTACATGACTAATTACTCTTAATTTCCCGAAGAAGGTTTATCCTGAACATCCATCATGTCTGAAATGATCGTTAAGAGAAATTAAGTAATCACCCAGTTTCTACTTCATTAACACTCTTAATGTAGTTTCTATTTAAGTGGCATCTTCCAGCTAGCCCAGGAAACCTTATTAAGACTTCATTTAATACTCGATGAACATTGGACAATTGTATTACTCAAAAGAGCTCACTTAGGAACTCGAATCTAAGCATAGGAAATGAAGTTTTAATTTTAGATTTTTAGATAAAATAATCAATCAAGAATCATTTAATGTCCATTCAGTTGCTAATAATTTGATAATTGATTATAATTTTTAAAAAGATGACTGAAAACTTATAATAAAATAATACTTGGCTTATACTTACAATTAGAAGTCGAGACAGAGTTTATTTGTTTTGTAATAATTTCATATGTATTGTGTGTTATTCTAAAATTACTGCAAGCATTTTACAAATAATGTTTTTTTGTACTATTGACTAAATATAAGATATTTATTTATAAGATATAAGTTTTATCATATGTGTCTGTATACCAATAGACCATCATTATATTTGTAGTATTACATCAATTTCGACTAATTACTAGACTAATTAAATACTAGACACAATTCATCGATTATTTAATTCAATATTCGTAAAATTAAAGCAACAGAGATACCCAAATAATATAGACTTAGAGAATACAAGTTCACCGCCTTTTGAGTTACATGTTTAGACCTTCTTTTTTTTTAATTTTAATCACACCTAATAAGTTACACAAATTCATTAGTGATAATAACTCTCCATATAGCTCCAATAATATAACTCCACTATACATCTATCTAGTATACATCTAGCAGCATCTAGTATATACATAGCTCTAGGTATACATTTTAAGTTGAAAAACCTTTCATTTGTCTAATATTTGCCTTATTTTTGGATGACATTGAGGTAGTCAACGATCACCAAGAATATGCATCATATGGAAAATAATATTACATTTTCTTCATCTGCGGCAAAGTGGATGGTTTATTTACAAACTGATTATTTACCGTATTCCACATGAAAATAAAACTAATATTATCACTTTGAATATTGATTGCTAAATTATGAGAATTTTGTATGTCTTACCGATCAACAAAATATATTCTAGACGGTTTAAATTTGAACAATAAATTATACAATAACTATAATTATAGCTTTATAATTCAACAGGATATTAAAAATTAATATGTAGAAATTTTGGAGAAATATCTATAAAACTGTTTATCTTCGCACGGAAACATAATAAAAGTTACTGCAACAAGTACGAATTCAAGAATATAATAACAAATATAGCATTTTATTTAAGATAATGAGTTTCCTGGAAAGGAGCTGGAACCTTTGATACAACAACAAAAATAGGAGACGAATTTTCCACAAACTCCCTTAGAAGTTATCTACGGGAAGCCCCATGCTGCTTATCACCAAGCTGGCATAAGCATATCAAGCTGACACATACGAGTACGTGTAAAAAATTTCAAACGCCACTTACCTGCTAAACAACAAAATGTCATATACAATTTCATACAAAATCTCGTGTAATATTATCAAAACGCCAGACATAGTCAGTGTATTTGCACTAATGATTCCTAATAAGAATGAAGTCGGGATATACAGTTCCGGGACGGCCTGATACAACTGAGAATCAATTAAATGGCAATGATTCTTTTGAAATTATCCCTCACGTGGTATATGTGACAGTCTGCATTAGACGAACTAATCTACGTCAGTATACTTACACTGATAATTCCTAATAAGGTTGAAATTGCGATATGCAGTTCCGGGACAGCCTGGTGCAACTGAGAATCGATTATATGGCAGTGATTATTTTAGGATGTATTAAACCTACTAAACATTTTCTATTCTAAATGAATAACGCGTTGCTTAGCTAATAAATAATCATGAAATTTGTCCAAACTTTTCACTTTTAAATTGTTCTTCAATGGCTACAACGTTTATTCTACCATATGCTCTTGTAGATTATTAAGGAAAATAATATCTAACTTTTTATAGAAATATTATTTGATTAAATTGTGAAAAATTTACCCAAATTCTGTATAGTTTATTTCATCGCTATTTGCCAAATAAAAAATATCAAAACTTAACTTTGGCTTGTTTTTATGGCTAGGCTCAGGTAAACTTGCTCAGGTAAACTTTTATTTGGCAAATAGCGATGAAATGAATAGTACTTATTCAGTCATTATCTAATACGTTTTTTACACAAATAAAATAGTTGCAAAAATGTCTTGTATTCGCTTAGAAAAGGAATACATAACATAAAGGAATACATAAGAGTTGTATTCTTAATAATATCTTTCAGTTTAAAGAATATGATTCTTAGAAGGTATATTCGTAAGTTCTTTTAAAATATATAAACGTTCTTTTAAAATAAATAATAAATTATTATTTTAAGTATTCTGGTTTCATATATTTTTCAGAATATCGTTAATATTTCAAAATTCTGGAGAAAATTTAGCACAATTAAATAGTGTACAATATTATTATACTTTATTATATTTTCATTGAATATCTTTCGTTATTATAATATATAATACAGTTTCTTTTTTATTCCCACTACTCACTCTGCTTCATGATTGGTTGCGCGGCTCACTCCAATTTGTGCTTATCTGGGGAGTTCACTCATTAATTCCCCTTCACTCAGGAATTCTCTTACAATTAGTAGCTTGCCACTTTACGTGTATTATGTATTATAAAATGAGCAAAAAGAAAATTACACACCCGTATAATATGCTAAACCCATATTTATAGCTCAGACACGATTCTTTGAGTAAAATGCAAAGCATTCCAAGGATTAGTGATATTAATTTTAAAGATTTTAAACAAATTCTTGTAATTTTAAGAAAAATCCCATCATCTATTTCACAAGGGATTCTCTTCAGTGTAAATATTGTACCTCCTTAATGTCTAAAGTAGATTATTACATTACACAATCACATCACGTTCAATAAACATTAGAATTTCAGCTTTTAGAGACAGTATACACAATATTGCATAAGACGAAAACTTTTCTTTGCTCGATGCTTTTAAAAGAAATGAACTGGATGTTGGGAGTAAGATCAATTTACATTCAGTAGTCAAGGCAGTAATTAGTATTCTTTTCAGTTTAGACCTGCTGAAATTTCAGTTAAATACAATGCTGATTAATTAATAAGTTTACGTCGCAGTAGATAGCCGGAAAAAGTATAAAGTGATAAGTTACTTCTTAAATTCTTTAGACGTTTAACTTGAAGTTTAGCTTTAGCTCCATGTCGTAAACTTCGCAAAACGTCGATACACAAAATCTCTTATTGTGCCTATTTATTTTTAGACTCTGTGGATGATATCATAACGTGTAACGATCAAGAATTGAATGCCCTTTCTGGTTTTCTTCTTTTAGATGGTATTGAGTTTAAAATTTCTTTTTCAACGACATATCAGTAGTTGACATTTTTTTAATGGTGATGTAATAGCCATATTTTTCAAGTTTAATATGGCAACAATCTGACTTTACTGATAACAGTGATGTCGAATAATGTAATAGAATAAGAACCAAAATGTTTTTCTGTTGGTTGTTAATCAAATTTACAATACATTATAAATTTTATATAAATTTTTAAGAAAAATTGGTACTTGAAATTAAATACTAATGTGTAGTGTTACTTACTTAAAGCTACCTAATCTGATGCACTGATGTTTTTTATTAAGACTAAAATATAAATACGATTTTTGCGCCTTTATTTTTATGGGGACGATGCTTAGCTTAATGCTATCATTCCACCTAATCCTCGAACAGATACGCCAATATACAAAAGCACACTCAGCCAACTGATGTAGAAATCGAATCTACGTCTGAATTACTCCGAGCCAGAAATCTAGATCAGCTCCAGGTAATTGTCATCGTTGCCCGGGATGAATCCAGTGAACTAGGAGACCTTTTGTGAGGCGAGTATGGGATACTTTACTTGCAGAAAATCTGACCATGCATAAACATCGTCGTCAATCTATTCTAATAGTATTCATTATTAAAACGAAGTAATCCAAATTCTTTGTGAATTATTATCATCTAAAACATTTATCGATTAAACTTTTAAAAGTGAAACATTTTGTTAATACTGGATAAACTTTATTTTTTTAATTAAGCACATGATCTTGGAAAATAATAAATCTGACCTATGGCTCTCAAACTTATTATCTAAAGCCTTATATCAATTAAACTTTTTAAAATGAAATATTTTGTGAAAACCCGGCCAATCCAAACCCGACCAATTTTTTTAAGCATACATACATATGGTCGTGCTCCTGTGAAGTAATAAATGTGATCTATGGCTCTAGAAATAAACGATTGGTACTTAGGCAATGTATCTTTCAAAGTGTTGTGACGTCATTCGCGAGATGCAATGGCCCAATACATTATTGTTGATATTTTCATTGTTCATACCGGACATTCATCATTGTTTATGCGTGATGCTGCACTATCAATCACCCCACGATAGGACGGTTAGATGGTCAATGTTTTTGTGTTTCTGCTATTTATTCCGGCAGAACTGCTATCTCGATGGTATTGTGTAGGTAGTTATACATATGACTGCAGCGATATACCCAGTAACGATAAAATTGGTTCCATTTTAAAATTTTGAGTTGTCATTAAAGTTAAATAATACTAGACATCAGTATTACTTGAATAACTCTTTAAATACTGAACAATTTCGGAATGGAGGAATGTAATCTTAATACAAACTCAAATATTGTAATTGTAATTTATCAAACGAAAATTAAGACTAATTTACGAAGAAAGATTATACCTAACCATGAAAGAAGTTAGTAATAAATTAAATAAAATTTTTCCATATATTTTTCTGTGTAGGTTTCATTAACATTCTATTCCATCGACGCACTTATTATAGATATTTTTCTTAAGTTTCAGGATATACTTTTTTTCTAGATATATTTTATAAAGATTTTATTTATAAAAATTATTAGCAAATTATTCATTTCAAACAATTTTTGTATATCTAGAAATTGAGTTTCCCCCGAGTTCTCCTTGTTTGAACATTATGGACAATTTGTGTTCCCTAACTTAAAAATAAGATTTTTTCACATTTCATGGAACTAATTTAAAAGAAGTAAAGCAAGAAGTAAGTTTTTAATAGTAGGAGAGACGTGCATATTCTAATTGGATGAGGCCGAAACGATTTGCAATAGCTAGCACGTTAATGTTATAATAAATTGATTAGTTTAGTTAGTTAATAAAAGTGTGATTAGCCCTTTACTTTAATTTTAATATTTGTAGTTTATTATTATCTTATACCTAAAATTAATAACACATTTATACATTATTGATGTCAGTATGGCATGTAACTCGACAAATTTTATAAAATTGACCAAAAGTTTTCATGAAACTTACAACATACGTCTTAGCTTATATCATCAAAACCAAATTTGTCAAGTTACATACCATCTTGACATCATCAATGACATACAAATGTGTTATTAATTCTATTAAATAATTAAAATATAATGATTAAATAATCGATTCGCTATTAAATAATAACGAACTACATGTTTTAAAATTAAAATAATAGACCAGTAACATTCTGTTAATTAAAAAAACTAAAAAAGAGCATTAACGTTCCTATTATTAAAAAAAATTAAAAGGAATGTTGACAATGTCCCCTGTGTGTCAAAAGTATTTTTAACCGTACTCATATTCTTGAACAGTCATCTACAATTCTTTGCCATTAGAATAAGAGTCCTCATAATCCTATTTTTTAAGCAAAGGAACATAAAATTTATAATCATCTGTTATTCTGTTTGTTCTTATTAATAGAAATTAATTTTTGACATTTCTTGGCGTCATAAAAAAGAGATGTGGATTATTGTATTTTATTTATAAAGACTGCCTTGACCATATGATAGTCTTACATCTCCGATAAGTGGTTTTTGTTATTTTAAGAAATTGCAAAAAACAGTTAGAAGATTTGTTCTGTAGGTAACTCGTTTGGCAGGTAATAACTTGCCAATTTTTCCACAAGATATATTAATAAGAACTAGGTATTATTTTACTTATGGACAATTTTTATCAAATATATAGGACGATGCAGTAGAGATTTTCGAATGATCGCACTTGAAATTGTTTAGCTGTCAAATTTTCGGCAAACTATTTATTCTAATAAGACTCGGATATATTTTCCCTCGTAGGCTTCTTTTATGTGAAATTGCTTTATTGAATTTTTAATTTGAATTACTAATTAAATGAGTTATCCATTTTGTGGGGATATAATGAAGATGTAACAAAAATACGTGAATTATTAGTGCTCCAGATTCACATATTTTGAGAATTTACGTACCCCAAAAGATGAACTCATGGTTTATCAAAAAGAAAAAGAATTTTAACATATCATCATTTATTATAGTATATTAAGTATCAAGGACGATAAGGGCGGTTTTCCTGAACAATCCGTAACGTTACTGATGCCTTATACTGTTGTTGGACGACGATATTAAATTATACTTCAATTAAAATAATGTAATTTCAACTAAACAAGTGAAAAGTTAAAAGTAGCATTTATATTTTGCGGTAAAACCAACTTGTCAAATATATTTGTGTTCCGTTAGAAAATGCTATATAGTTCCAGGACGTTACTTAATCATATTTACAAACCAATACATTTAATTTGAAATTGATTTATGATCATTTTCGATAATGACACAACGGTAATATATAAAGCAAGTAATTGAATCAGTGACAAGAAACGAGCGGTCTATAATATTAACGGCTATTTTAGCTTTAATATTGATGTACATGGTCTCTTCATTGGTTATCTGTTCTTCAAAGATTACTTTATTGTCACCGTCAAAAAGAAAGGTGATGAGACTTAGCAGACGATATCTGATTTTGCTGATAATAAATATAAGGAAGATTCTACTGGTGAATATTGGAGTTAGTCAATCCTGTAGAGGAGAAAACTAGAGAAATTGAAAGGGATGAATTGTATAATATGGCGATACATGACGTAAAAGATCATGAAGAATATTTCTGGATTTATATCTCTAAAATATAAAGCGTAAAAACCGAATATACTAAAACCAATATTCAACGATCTCTTACCGTCATAAGTAGACCAGATAAAGAAATCTTCTACGTAGTTTTTTACAAAAATAAAAATAAATTGAGCTCCGCTCAACTTACATGTAAAGAGAACATTTATTTTTAAATTATTTATTGCGAAAAATGCATTACATAGTTAATATTACAAGTTGGCCGTCAAATATTGCCAAATATTTGAAACCAGAGACCCTGAAACTTATACTGGACATTCTTTTAGAAGGACCTCGGCAACATTGTCGTAATAAAAGTGTTGACTAGCGCTCAAAAAATACAAGAAATGAAGATTTTTCACAGTACCAGAGAGCTATCTGAATGATTCGATGCAAAGCAAAATCGAATTTTAAAAAATAAATCTGCACGATAATTCCCCGTCACCTACTACTGCAGTTTTACAGGTTTTAGCTGAATAAGCTAAATACTGATAGGGTAGGTACCAGCGGCATTATCATTAACAATTGTACCAATCGTACATTCAACTTTAGCGTTTCTAAATAAATTTAGTTTTTTTATATATTGATCCTTTAAATAAATGAAAATTTCCTTCTTTTTTGAAAATAATGTACAATTTTATATCAATTGTACTTACCGCTCAGATCTTGGTAAGTAAATAACCTACATGTTAAG
Source organism: Rosalia funebris (assembly GCA_037954035.1). NCBI lineage: Eukaryota > Metazoa > Arthropoda > Insecta > Coleoptera > Cerambycidae > Rosalia > Rosalia funebris. Next base: position 7,081,957 of record JAZFAV010000010.1, on the reverse strand, counting down.
TATAACAACAAGTCTAGCAAATATAACCTACCGGTACAGATATTGTAAATAAAGAAAATACTTGATTGTGCAAAAAATTATGACAGCATTGGCAACAAGCCAATCACTCACTACGAAATACATTTGTAGGAGTCTACCAGTAAAATGAATTGAAATTATTACATCTTCTATGCATGTCCCACATTTTTCTTACAATAGTGCGACATAATCCATAAGAAAATCCAATTTCTTTATAGAGACGTTTTTGTATACTCTAGTTGTATTCGTTGACGAACGTCGTTAACATCTTCCATACGAACGATTGATCTGTCAGATCGTTTTTATGAGATAATTTCGCAAAATCTACTAATCTAGTTTCTAAGGCATGGATATAACAAATCATTTGTATTATTTCCAAATCAATCAAAAAATAATTAATACCATGTATAGTTTACTTCATCGTTATTTGCCAAATAAGAAATCACAAACGGCTCTTACCTCATACCGTGGATTATTTTTATGGCTAGGCTCAGGTAGACTGTTCCATTTATGAGAAAGATAACAGAGTATTGTATTTGGCAAATAGCGATGAAATGAATAGTACACAACTTTCAAATAATTGGCGGAGGTGGCGCCGTAATTTCAACGAGAGTTTTTTTTGTATCAGTTAGTCCTTTCTAGTTCGTAACTATCATATACAAGGGAGTATCCAAAAGAAGCCGAACTGATTTTGTGGTGGGTGGAGTGTTTGTAATACCGCGTTCTGCCGCTAGGAGCGTATAGAACTACCATTCCTGAGTCAGTAAGCGTCGTCGCTAAAGAAGGTTCTGTTCGGCTTGTGTGAATTTTTTAGTGAGAGTTGTTTTGTGTGCTCATCGTTTCCACAATGGCTGATTCTCGTTTTCTCTCGTAAATTTTTGCTTCTTGTTCGGAAAGACTGGCACTGAAACTGTTGAAATGTTAAAAGCGGCCTACAAGGATAATGCTATGGGGAAAATTCAAGTGTTTGAGTTGTTTTTCCGTTTCAAAAGAGGTGAAATGTCAGTTGATGCCCAGCCTCGCTCTAGTTGTCCTTCCACGGCTTAAATCGATGAAAATCTTGAAAACGTTCGAGAAATCATCCTCAATAATTTCGAGAAAGATCGACGACGGACCACTGATAAAGTTGTAGAAATTTTTGATCAAAAATTTGGGCTGTCACAGAGAGGCCTCTGTGAGCAGGGGCGTTATCGTGGTTGAAAACCAGTCACCCGACTGCCACAAATCAGGCCACTTCCACCGCAAAATGTTGCGTGATTTTTTCAACAACTTCCAGGTAGAAAACCTGGTTAACTGTCTGACCCTGTGGAATAAACTCTGAATGAATAACTGCTCTCACATCGAAAAATCGAAAAAACGACGAACACACAAAACAACTCTCACTAAAAAATTCACACAAGCCGAATGGAACCTTTAACGACGACCGACGTTTAGCTTACTTACTCAGAAATGGTAGTTCTATACGCTCCTAGCGGCAGAACGTGGTACTACAAAAACTCCACCCACCACAACATCAGTTCGGTTTTTTGGGTACCCCTTCGTATGACAGTTATTAAAGACCGCATCAATAATTATTATAATTACGATATGACCTACATATATTTAAGTGACATTGACACCTCCACCATTTTTTGTAAAAATTGGTAAATATTTATTTATGATACTAAATAAATTGTAGATACGTAAGTTAATTTTAAATATGTATATCGTAAATATTTTATACTGTTAATATTATAAATAATTACAAAAATATACACAGAATTAATTTATAACAACTTGCGAAAACGAAAGCTTTTCGCCATTGGCATAGTTTTAAATATACAGATCGTTTACATTTAATACTGCTAATATTACAAACAAATGTAAAAGTATACATAAACTTACTTTATGGTCTACAATAATTACAAGTTAAAATAAAAATTCTCATATTCATGTAACCATGAAGTAAACATGAAGATTTTTCTCAAAGACTAAAAATATTTATAATAGTATGAAATATTGTTATCAATTGACTAACGAATGTTATCTTTGCTGCACGTCGCTCCATAAAAGCGAATAGAATATTAAGAAAAATGAGGAAACCGGCAGAAGTGGAAATTGAAATGATTACGCAAATTATATGCGAGGGACCTTTCTCCTTACTTAAGTGAAAGTTACGCACGATCGAAAATTACATGTCAAGCCTTACCATCAGCTGTAAATAGGAATGAACCAACCGGCAGTATCATTTCTGAATTGATTTAATCAGCAAAAACTTATATGCTTTGTATGAAACCCACATTTTATCAGAGTTTTTGCTACAGAAGTTTTTCAATTTTAAAAGAAATGACGGAGTTGTCAATGTCGTTTCAAAGAGCTTAGATCTTTTTAAGTATTTATTTACTGCCATTATGCCCTGTGCCCTAACCATTTATCATTGCATTGATGTATATAACTCTTAGGTGTAATGTTTGTTGATTAGAAAGGAAGAAATAATACAAAATATATTTAAATAAACTTTGGTGGAACAAAATATCCATATACTTTGTCACAGCCATCACTACTTCCTCCTGATTGACGTTTACGACAATATCAGGACTTAAAGCCCACATTGTATCAGAGTTTTTACTGCAGAATAGTTTTGTCATTTTAAAGAAATGGCGGAGTTGCCGATGTTATTTAAAATGCTAAGGGCTCCTTTAAGTATTTCTTTACTGCCTTTGTATCTTGCTCCCTAACCATTAATCATCGTAGCGATATATAGCAACTATGTGTAATGGTTGTTGATTAAAAAGGAATAAATAATACACAAAGTATTTAAATAAACTCGAGTGGAACAAAAATCCATATATTTCACCACGGACGCGCCATCACCCATGTCGTTGTGATTGACTTCAATGACGAAATCAAGGTTTAAGGCCCATATTGTATCCTCCCATAGAGTTTTTACTGCAGCACAGATTATTGTAATTTTCAAGGAAATGGCAGAATTGTCAATGTCAATTTAAAGTGCTTAGATCTTATTTAAGTGCTTCTTTACTGCCATTGTGTCTTGCTCCCTAACCATTAAGTATCGCAGCGATGTATAACTGTCATGTGTAATGGTTGTCGATTAGAAAAGGAGAAATAATACAACTATTTAAATAATTTCAAGTGGAACAAAAAATACATGTATATTAGCACGGACGTGCCATCAGCCATATTCTTCTGATTGAGTTCTATGTCAATATCAGGGCCTAAAGCCTACATTTTTTGTTCCGCTCGAGCGGAACAAAAAATCCATATATTTTGCTACAGATGTGCCATCAGACACGTCCTTCTGATTGACTTCTATGACAATATCAGGGCCTAAATCCCACATTGTATTAGAGTTTTTGCAGCAGAAGTTTTCTTATTGCAAAAATGGCGGAGTCGCCAATGTAATTTTAAAGTGCTTAAATCTTCTTTAAGCACTTCATTACTGCTTTTATATCTTGCTCCCTAACTATTAATCATCGTAGCGATGTATAACAATTATCTGTAATGTTTGTCGATTGGAAAGGAAGAAATAATACAAAAAATATTTAAATAAACTCTCGTGGAGCAAAAAATCCATATATTTTGCCACGGACGTGCCATCATCCATGTTCTTCTTATTGATTTCTATGGCAATATCTAGACCCAAAGCCCACATTGTATCAAAGTTTTTACTGCAGAACAATTAATTTGTAATTATTAAGGAAATGGCGGAGTTGCCAATGTCATGTAAACTTTTACTAGAACTTCCGATTTAGAAACTGTCTTATATATGTTACCGCTAATATTCAAAAAAACGTTAGTATGCATAATAACTTAGAATTTTAAGAATTATGCGTAATTACTAAAACTATCAGTTATTATGCATAATAACTGAGCACATTAGGAATTATGCATAAATTCTAATATCATCAGTGAGTATGGATAATATCAAGGTTATTCCGGTAATATTGATAACAAAAAATTGAACCGGAATTATGTGTAATTCTTGAAACATTTAGTCATTATGCATATGTATGTATTTAGGGGTAATGTAGGTAAAATAGAAGAATATATACCAATATCTATTTATTTAAACAAGTAGAGCTTTGGTGACATTAACTATTGCACAATACAAGAAATATATACTTATATCTATTTATTTGAACAAGAAGAGCTTTGGTAAAACACTTTCTAATGCATAAATCTGTTGATCGCACATGTAATTTCTGTAATATTCTGGTTCAATTTGTAGTTATTATCAATATTACCGGAACGTACCTGATAATATGGATACTCACTAATGATTTTCGTATTTATGCATCATTTCTAATATGCTCAGTAATTATGCATAATCACTGACAGTTTCAGTAATAATCCTTAATTCCTAAAATGCTAAATAAAGTTATTATGCGCACTAACGATTTTCGGATATTCGCGGTAACATATATACCTACCATCACAGACACATAAATTAATTAACTCCATCGAAATCATAAATTAATTAATAATTATTTAATTTCTTTAAGTTAGCTAATAATGCTCCTGACCTTAATATGATTGCTCTTTCTATCGGCCAAAATCATAACAGACTCAAACATTAACTCATTTCTGCATCTGTTCGTCTGTATTTCAGGCGAACAGATCGAACGGGTCTCATTACATCCTTTCTTGATGGTACATATTTGCAGCTTATACTTTAGATTTATACGGTTTCACTAAGATAAGTATAAAAGAATGAAAATCAAAAGGTGTATTTAAAGAAAGTGCTTAAATTAGTCGTTTTATAAAAAAAAATATCTAAACGCTTAAAACTTATTTTATAAACTAAAAGACTAAAGTCTCGATAATGAAAATAATTAAGGTCGATCTGTAATAAAGAGACTACGTGTTAGAGAGTGATACGCACTAAATTTAGTCTGCGTAAATAAAATCGGAGGTTTAAAATTTTTGATGCAGCAACATACAAACAAGACCAGATTTCAACATAAATATCGATTGACAGGCTCCTGATTATGCGAACTACGTTGACATAATCAGGAGCTGCTTAAAATTTATTTCTAATCATCTCTTGATGATGCTAATATGTCTGTCAAAACGCATATTAAGTGACATATAAATTAACTATTCGATATTTATGTGAAAGACTGGTGTCCATTTTTGTTGTAATGTATGTTTTTTTTATATTTTGATTATTTGAATAAAATTGCATATACAGTTTTCCAATTGAAAATTTATTTTAGTTTCTGCGAAGCGTTTCTCAGTTTCAATTTCGCATAACATGGTTTATAGTCAATAGTTTCATCAATCATTACGGAAATTATCAGTTTGCCATTATCATTTTGATAAAAATATTTTAATATAGATAAAGCATCTTGTAATGAAAAATTTTACGTCTCCATTTTATATTTCCCTTCTTCAGAATATTCAACTATCAGTATTTTATTAGTGTTTTTCGTGTTAATATTCAGAATTCGTAAATAATAAACCAATTTTACTATTTCCAGTGTCGTAAATCCACCTTATAACTAACTTTTTGTAATATGCCTTTGCAGAATTGCTAATATTTATATGATACAAAAATACAAATTCCCTCTATTTCAAATATTTCAAAACATACTTAAAGATATTAAAAAGAGTTATATTCTTATTTCACCTATCACTTTTTCTTTCTTTGTCTTTTTTATGGAATAATGCAATTGTGGACACAGTTTTTAATATTAATTTTTTTTATTATATACCTAATAATAAATTAAATAACACCTACATAGTCTTATGTAGGTTATTTCTTTATTACTATTATTAAATATACTTCGTACATTTCCTACATTAGTAAGAAAATGGAGGTAGGTTTAATATGTCATGGTTTTGAAGAGAGGGCAGAGAAAAGAAAACGTTTATCTTAAAATATTTCTGTTTGTAAAAAAGAAAATAATCCTATATGTCTTACAGATTATTATAAGATAGATTACCCAAATTCTATTAATAATTTTTATTTGAATGTGTGAATGACAGATCGAGACAACAGGAAACCATTCATGCATCTCGACAGCATGAAAATATAGAGCACAAAATTATATTCACCTCCATTGTTTCAAGAAATATTCTTTATATGTTATACTAAAATAAAATGAAAAAATTCAAATATAGTTTACGGTTTCCGATTAGTTACTTTATATTATATTGGCCAACTACAACTATATCTATTTAATCGTAATATCACTAAACAAATAAAATATTATTATAATTTTACAATATCGTACAATTTTCGTATATTACTCATCATATTACTTATCAGTAATCACGATAGCCAGTAGCCATAATGAAACATAATACCTAAGTATGAAAATAAGGAAAAACATTATACGCTTTTCCTTTAATTCTCTTAGATCAAATATAACAGATTTGACAAGTAGGTACAAAATGTTTACAGATATCCAGAGTATATTAATTAATCACTAAAATATGGAAATATTGGATAGTAAAGGAAATAAGGTGATATTAATACTAGCGAAATAAATAAACGTGTATTTGTAGTCCTGAATAATATTAGTAAAAGGATTTTCTACCATGTGCTCGTTGCATATAAATCCCATGCATACAAATCGACAATTGTACAGGAACCTAAAGGAAATTAGTACCCAGGAGACGTCCCTTATTCTTGTACTAATTTTTGGCAGCTCGTTTACAGCTAATAGAATACAGTTGAAGATTATGGTAGGCATTCACGTTATTTGCCTGATGCCTAGCTAAAAAAAGTTCAGCACTTTGGTCCGTGTCCAGAACATGTATTCTCATATAGTGATGGCTGTAATATTGCTATTTCTATTGTAATCGTGAGTGATGGACGTGTATAGATAAGTGTCCTGAAATAGTTGTTTTGTAATATTCCATAACATTTTACGCGCCCTGCGTTAAAAAAATTTCCCTCATAAATGTCATCAGATAAGTGTATTATTATTTAAATAAACTGTCAATTAACGCCAACTCCAACAGTGCAGAAGTCAAAAGATATACATATACCAAAAAATGCCCGTCTATGGAATAAAATCGACATTCCCAAACATTTTTCCTGCTTGCCTGGTAATGATTTTATCAAAATTATTCCAACGTTTACATGCTCGTATATTCTAAACTTCTTTAGAACAATATATAGACTATACTGTAAATTATATTTCACTTAAATTCTCCATGTAAGAGCGACTTTTAAATACGTTATTTTGTCTTTTCATTTATAGCAATAGCCTGTATTATTCCTCAGTAATTGCTTATTTATTTTCTCAACATATATACATTATTATAGTAAAAATTATAATTTTATTCTATTGCCTCTTTTGTGTTGTCGAATTTCAATTAAACGTATTTGTATTATATTTAGGTTTGCGCTTTTTTAAATTATTCGTCAATTACATTCAAATTCAATTATTGTATGGAATAATATCCTATATTTTCAACATTCAACCTTGTTATCTTGGTGTAAAACATGTAGTGCTCTGACAAAGATGATGTTTTTAGGGAAATAATCATTTACGTTGTTGAATCTAATTTTTTCTTTGGCCTAATTTATTACATAATGGATGAAAACGCGCTACCGTCAAGGATTATTGTAATAGCAAATGGCAGGATGTTTTTATTACTATACTTTTCAACAGAAAGTAGGAAACCATTACATTCGAGATCTCGAGAAGCAGACCTCGATTTATAGCCGAGATGAGGATTATTTTAATAGAGGTAATAAAAATATGTCACAAGGGAAGTCATTAGGTGACAAAGGACGATTTCATGAACATTTTACACTTGATCTCATACTTTAACGAATTTTTTTGCAGAGGTAATTATCCAACATTGTAACCGACTTGAAAATTAAGTTTACTTAACTGTTTAATATTTATTTGTACAAGAAATACCAGATACGGACTTCTAGTTTAAAGCATACCGAGACTTACCTTGCTAACTTTAAAAAGTTTTGGAAATAAATCATTTTTGAACAAAAATATAATTAATAAATAATTGTATAACAACTAAGACAAAATCTATTCTCACCAAGAGTACAGGTTATGTCTGATAATAAAACGCATTTATTTGACTTTTAGTTGTTTAATGCAAATGTTTAAATTGTATCTAAGATAATGCATTTTACACTTAAAGTATAGCAAGGTGAGTCAGAAATATATTCATTATTTGGGCAAATTGTTTTCAGACATAAATTTGTTCATATTATGGTATATTTAGGTGTGCATACTAGCCTATACATTTCCTTTTTTTCGTTCTACTATGAATACCATATAAACTATCATTCTCTTTAATTATTCATTTAAGACAAGGAAAACGGAAGCAAAATGATCGGAGCTAACCTAAATATTTGGACTAATTCTTTTCTATATTTACATAATTCATGCAATAATATTTTAAAGGGAGATTCTCATCTAGCGGCCCAAAAATGACACGATTTTCTCGATTTTTTTTTCATGGAAGGAAGTAAATAAAGAACTAAATTTTTTTGTAACTTATTTAATAGGTCTTAAAGTATGTATAAAATTTTTTTTTAGTAAAAAATAATATAATAATAATTGTTTATTTATGCTGAAACATGGCCACCTCAAAAAAAGTATACAAGTGGGCGGCATTGTAGCACTTGTAAATATCATCTGAAATCAGAAATCCAAAAATGTTTATGAAACATATTAAATTTGTTGGAGGTTGTACCTATAAAACCAACAAAGAGTCAAAAATTGGAAAAATGGCGGACATGCAAATTTTAGTTTCGTTTTTCCGCTCTTCAAAGTGCTGTAAAAATAAATTATAATAAATATCATCATCTTTTAGGTTTGTCCTCTAGTAAATTTAATCTACTTTGAAATAAAAAAATAGCAATATATTCAATAGTTTGAGATATCGTGCCACTTTTTGAAAATATGGTTTCGAAAAAAACGCGTTTAAAGTTTCGAAAAACACGCGCTACCGCGTGAATTCCATTTTCGCTTAAAAAGGTGGTTCCACTTTTTCGCTATAACTTTTTTAAAAAAATAATTTCGTACAAACCGTTTTGTAAATATATTCTACGGATAATTAGCTATCAAAAATGTAAATAAAAAGTCGATTTTTTGGTCGGCTCTGATGAGAACCTCCCCTTAAATATTTATAAGACTTTAATTTCGTAAAAATCTATTATTTACTGATAGTTGACTTGATATAAATCCAATATATGAGAATATGCTGCATTTCTCGCACCTGTTGCACAAAGCAAAATTTGATTGAATTTACATGGTCATGTGTTTATAAACTAAGTAGTATTATTTGCAATATCAATATTGTTTATATTTCTGAAAATTAATATTTAATGGCACGTTATATACAAAATTACAGAATAAACTTTCCCGTTTTACAATCTCTACCGTTACAGGAAAAGTAGCGCCTACACGCATATTATTAGCAATCCAAAATAGTAACCCTTAGTAATAATCAAATCACCAACGCTAACTGGTTTTATTATGTATTAGTTATAATACATATACGAGTATTAATTATGGATTCGAGTAATGATATTTTCGTTAGAAATTCAATAAGAATGCTTTTGATTTATAATAATGTCACCTAATGTCAATACTCGCAAAGTTTACTACAGTCCCTAAAAAAGAGCAGATACATATCTCATACTTTTATTTGTTTATTTAATCCTGTTTCGAATCTGATATTCCCTACCTATTCAGATTCGATAACTCGTTAATTTGAGTTATGTGTTTGCGTCATATATCATCAGTATACTGGATGGGACTCAAAATAATTGTTAAAAATCTTTAATGTGTTCTGAACTTAATTAAATGTTGATCATAAGCCAGATTAAATTACATACTGATTCACATTTTTACATTTTGAATTTATTTGTTATCTAAATGTAATAAAGTAATTTATACTTTACTTGTGTAACTTGTCACAGAGCAGAGAGAGACGACGTGAGGAAAAATATTGTTTTTATATAATTTTTTGAGAAGATCTGATACACGTCAACCTTATTTTTTTATGTTAACTGGCGTAAAAATTTCATTTTTTGTATTGCAGTCTCCTCCTTTTAAACAAAAATTAAATGAATAAATACAACCATTTCTCATATTCGGGGTTTGGTACTTACTGTTTTTAAGATGCAGTTTTTAATAGAGGTAGAATATAGCAAATACGGCTGTGTTTTTGGTAGATATAGTAAAGTTGTTCCTCCATTGATAATCTTACATTCACCGTCAATACGCTTTTTATAGAACATTCAGTAGTTTTCAGGCTGATATTTTTTATTCAAATTTGTTGCTTTGGATGCTCTAAATTATTTTATTCATTAACATATATCCGCGATTTTAACTAACCCTACAAAATAAAAGCAAGGAGGTCAAATTAGAGGAACCTGGTGGCCATTCAGTGGCCCTATTCCACTACCAAGAAAAGTATAAAATATCGTCAAAAAACAACTGAACATCAACACTAAAATGAAGAGGAGCTCTATCTCATTTAAATCACTTTCTTTAGTGAGAAGCACTCTTTCTCTTTGTTTAAGTAAAGAACTGCTAGATCTGGAACGAAATCAAAATGTAAAAATTCTAAACATTTAATAGTGAAAAAATTTTGTTTAAGAAAATAAGGCTCAAAAGACAACTTCCTATTATTTCGACCTTCGATTAATTTTATCTTGATTCTGGCTATGGTATTCTTAAATCCAATGAAAATTCTATTGATACCAATATCTACAGTTACGACGACATACTCTTCTCATCAAAGAGAAATCCAGATCCGCTTTGTCACAAAAAAAAAACTAAAAAGTTGGGATCCATAATACGAAAGAATCACTGCAAAAATATTTATATTTCAATGGAATCGTATTTTACAATATTACAAGTTTAACATCCTGTATCTTTTAAACACGGTAAATAGGAAACTCAGGGCTTAGTTGTACTTTAAGGAATTAATTGTTAATAAATCAAGAGGGGGCTGAAATAAAAAAAATACAATGATTATGTAATACAATTCAAATACAAAATCTGAAGAAAAGTGAATGTGAACGTCAGTCAATGTATATAAAAAATAAGGTTGACGTATTTTGAAGTCTTTCAAAAAATTATTTAATAATAAAATTGTGAATATTATATGAAATTTTATCACACACTGTACATTTTAGATTGGTCAGATGGTCAGATACTTTGATGACAATAGGTGTTTTTGTAGTAAGTCAATTATGTATTACATCATCGATATATGTTCAAAATGCAAATTTACAAATGTATAAGTGAATTTACCTCGTATTAGTATTGCTAGAATTTGTGACGAAAACAAGTTGTCGGTCATACCAAGAACCCCGAGAAAAATTATTAATTTCATATCAAATATTTTACTGACAACGAAAATAAATGGTAGTGTAATAAATGCTTGTAATTATGGCTACTTTGTCAAGCTCTATACAGGTTGTAACATAAAGGTTGGGAATATATTAAACGGTGCATTTTCAGTAAAACAAAATAGATTGTTTTCATATGAAGTTATGTTCTAGGGGTTTTCGTTTTCAAGCTACAGGGCGACAAAAACTTTGTCAGAAAATTCAGTTTCTCTCTAATAACTTTCAAACAGTAGAAGATAATAGAGCGAAATTTTAGCCGTAGCTTAATTTGATAATGCCCTAATAACAGGAAAAATATTGACTTCGTAAGTTACTCAGTGGAGTGAGTACGTACCGTTCATTGTACCGTAGGGTTTTCCCGAAGAAAATTGTGATACGCCACTGGTAAAAATAATTTTTTAATATTTAGTCAAGAACCACTTTTTACTTTAAACAAAATTACCGTCTTGTATTTTATTTGTATCTCTTATCATTTTCCCATTATTAAAACTTCTGTAAACACAAATTTTTCCCATTGTTAGCATATGAAAATGAAAATAACACAAACATTATCAAGTATATGTTTTCCTGTTATTAGGGCATCACCAATTTAAGCTACGGCTAAACTTTCGTTCCATTATCTTCTAATGATCGAAAGTTATTAGAGAAAAACTAAATTTTTTCAAATTTTTTAGCGCCCTGTAGCTTGAAAACGAACACCCGTAGAGCATAACTTCATATGAAAAAAATCAATTTTTTTTTACTGAAAAGTCCACCAAGTAATTTATTCCCAACCTTTATGTTACGCCCTATATAAGAAATCTGGAGAAATTTCCAGTCCAATTCCCTGTTCTCTTTTTAATCTTCACTGTTGTTACTTTTTTTTATAAGAATGATCCGTCAAATAATATCTATAATAATCTATTGATGTCAGATAATAATCTGCAGGAATAAGTTCCAGCTACCTCAGTGGCTATTTAATCGCTAATTATTTACCAATCTACCTGTTCGATATAAATATAGATAACCGACTAAATAGGAAAAGAAAGTTAAACTTTGAAACAAATTCGATGATTCTATGAGACCGATCTGAAATTATAATGACATCAATAATTTAACAAATGCTCTGTTTAAATTTTATTAGTTTTCCAACCATCAGTAGTGTAAAGAAAATTAATAGAGGTATTTCTATTAACAGTAATTTTATTATCGTCAAAATTATCCACATAACGTTGGTATAACGTTACCGATCTATAGGGCATTGCGTAATTAATTTTAATATTTAATAATAATCCCTATTGTTTTCCTGAATGTTATATTAACGTCTTTATAAATATAGAGAAAGATTATAATAGAAAGTAGTAAATAATTAATGATAAAAATATCTTTGTTTCTTCAACAAAAAATAATTAGACACTCTCTGGTAATTTTCGTAATTGAAATATTTCTCACTTAAATATTATATTATAAATATTAAATGTTTTGCATAAAGTTACTAAAAAGTGTATTACACTTTTCAAGACTTCTTGGTTTTAGTTGAAAAGTGTCGACAAACCAAAATTAATATCTAGTCTTTAAGAGAATCATATATAAATCAATAATTTATTATTTTATTCATATAAACACGTATTTATGTATATTTTAAAACTAATTTTCCCTTAATCATGTTGATAAATACTTAGGTAACACAGAAATTTTCGATAATACCCAGATCTGTTAATTTTACAATGAAACCTTGAATAATCCGAGTGTTATACAACCACCTAATTTGCTTTCGTATTATGCATTTCAACCCTAACGAAAACATTATTTCCCACAATATCTGTAACGTTTTGATTATTTCATCGATGGTAACTATCCCGTTGCATATAATTAGAATATAACTCAAATTAAACGCAGAATCGTAATACTAATTGCATGTGTTCCAATTATGTAGTTCGAACAAACTGCAATGATAATTAGAATAATGCATGAATATACATATATACATAGACTAAGTATATACGGAGAAATTATTATATATAATGTGTATATAAACTTAATTATCATCATAATATTTATTAATTACATACCGTAAAATAAAATTTAAAAATAATAATAGAAACCATGGTATTATGTATACCTAACTATATTAATGGCTACTGTGAAAAACTGGAAATCTCCTTAGATCCGACTTAGAAATTTTGGAGTGTGATGTTAGGAAGTTTCACATTAATTATGAAACTTTGTAAGAAAGAGCTTCTTATTATATATATATATATATATATATATATATATATATATATATATATATATATATATATATATATTCGAATGTCATCCAGCAAATTCATCCAAATTTATGCAACAGTCATCGAAAATTGAACCTCCCGAATACATGCCACCAAGCAAAGTCACGGTGAATATTTGAACTACATTATACTCCATACTTAATGTCATAAAATATTCTTTCAAAAAAAAAATAAGTGGAAATCTCACACACAACTTGTTTTATTTACATTTAAAAATGGAACGCCCTTATGAAAGACCCTGTACATACAGGTAAGGTGGCTATTAAATTATGTCCAGTGATGTTAGCGGGTGAAAACTTTTCTGCCTCCCGATATATGCTCTCTCCAAAATAAAGCCTCCCATGGGATAGGTACAATCCTCTCGAATCGTGTTTACAGTTCTGGTGAAATAATCGAGAACACTCGGACGACGAAAGAATATACCATAGAACAGACATAAAGAAGGGGAGAGGATAACAAAAAATAGAAGAAAATAAAAGTCCTGAAAATTTCATTTAAATGAGAAAAAACCTAATCTACTTCAAAAGTTAATCTACTTAGTCTAAATGTGGAATGGCTTAATAAGTAGCCCAGATTCTTAGTTATATCGGCGAGTATGTGCATTTTCTTATAATAAAAAAGCAAAGGTACATATTAGATATTAACTTGCAGAAACAATAAAAAAACCACAGATCAAGTTCAATACAATCCGATACAAAATCGAAATGAAATCTCACAACTCCAATGAAAAAACTTCAATGGTGAGTCTTGAATTATGAATTCCAGCAACCTGGAGTGCAATTCAATTGTACTAAATATTCGACCAAAATCACCAACAACCTGATGCTATAAATTTGATGTTATCAACTGACTAAACGAGCGGACCCGTAACAAAAATAAGCCGTTTCAATAAGCAACGAAAAAGGTTAGATTAATCAGGGAATAAGAAAACGTAGAATATATACCAACAAATGTAGAATACAAATACACAATATTCAGGAAATTGAACTTAGAAAACATATACGAGTATATAAAATCAATGTATGTGATATATATTTAAAAAAAAACGTAACACCGTCATCAAATATAAAATGCGGTCACCCTCAGATTACTGTCAAATTTAATAAATGATCCCATCATCGCCTATGTATGTATACCGAACAGATAATAATTAGTAAAACAAAAATCAACGTACAAGCGGCGTTCGATGGCCGCAGCGAAACCAACGCGACCATGGTCAGCGGCAGAACCTAATTTATACATATGTAATCTGGTTAATGTGGAATATTGGATTACTGCATGTAATTGAATTTGACTAGAGCAACGGCGTATGATTAATCGCTCTTCACAGTGTTAATTGACCTGTTTGCGATGTTGTTATTACGTATTTGAATCTGATAATATGCAATTTTGTTAGCGCATTAAGGTTTCCGGATAGTTGAAGTAATAACTGACCTGTAAGCATCAACATCAATTTACCATTTTACGTTATATCTTACGATAACTGCTACAACTTGGTCATTGTCATCGAGTAAGTAGGTAACAGGGATTGTCTATGGGATTTACGCTCAGCTTTATTACAGACCAAATGGACAGGACAAAGACTTCTAGAATATATTAATTCAAAATGTAATTTAAACAATATATGGGATTAATGAACTTAGATCAAATTTCTTCATTATGGTTATGCGCAAAATGAGCTATTGCACAACATTTCATAAGCTGTGAATTGTTAATATATAGTACATAAACGCTCCAATGGTTAAACAATTTTAAAGAACATGATTATACCATTAATATACCAGATACATAAATATGCAATAGGAATTTTTTGTATAGAAAATGCACGTTTATTGTATGAAAATGATAAAAAATATTTTATTCTGAGTATTATTAGCTATACATTTTTCCCATCTCTCTGACAATTTGTGGATTCCATGCCAAAGAAATTCTTGCTCTTTTGAGGCAAACAAGTCATCGAGCTATTTTTGTAAGAAGTGAAGTCTTGCTCAGCAAGTGCGTGTCCCATCGGTGCAAATAAGTAGCAACCAGACGGAGCCAAGTCTGGTGAGTAAGCTGCATGCGAAAGTAGTTCCCAACTAAACCCCTCAATCGTTTCCTTGATCGTTTTATGTGTGTAATGGCGCATTATCATGAAGCAAAATCACTTTGTGTGCCTTTTTGATATTCTGGTCGTTTTTCACGCAAAGCCTGATTCAAATTGATTAGCGATATTGGACTGTCACAAGGCATTTGCTTTCGTGAACGGAAGCAAGTTTTTCTTTTGAAACTATACCCGTTTGTCGGAAGAAATACAACTTTATTAAGAGTGATTACTCTACTTACATTTTTTCGGTTAATTTGATCGACTTTTTTCTCTCTGGAGATGTGTCTGGAATCATTTGAAGAACAATTTTGAAAAACATGTGCTACTCGTCGTCAATAAGGAATGTCTGATGGTTACTCGCCGATCGCTAGCCAAGATCGGACCTAGTCTCTTTTGGGTGCTATACTTCCAGTAATACTACAATTACTGGAAGTATTGCTAGCTATACATTTTTCCCATCTCTCTGACAATTTGTGGATTCCATGCCAAAGAAATTCTTGCTCTTTTGAGGCACACAAGTCATCGAGCCATTTTCGTATATTTTCGTAAGAAGCGAAGCCCTGCTCAGCAAGTACGTATCCCATCGGTGCAAATAAGTAGCAACCAGGCGGAGTCAAGTCTGGTGAGTAAGCTGCATGCGAAAGTATTTCCCAACTAAACCCCTCAATCGTTTCCTTGATCGTTTGGTGTGTGTTATGGCGCATTATCATGAAGCATCGTGTTGCCTTTTTGATATTTTGGTCGTTTTTCACGCAAATCCTGATTCAAATCGATCATTTGTTGTCGGTAGCATTCAGTATTAACAGTTTGGCCAGGTTTTAGCAGTTCATAATAGATCACAACCTTCTGATCCCACCAAACACAAGTATTTGGCCTTACAATCGATGTCGATGGTTCGCCTGGAGTTACCCATGATCTTTTACGCTTAGGATTCTCAAAATATATCCACTATTCATCGCCAGTCACAATTCGATGGAGAAATGACTTTCTTTTGTACCTGGCGAGCAGCATTTTGCTAATGGTTTTTCGGTTTCTGTGAATCAAGACACTAGGACTAGTGTCTTGATTCACCAAGTTGTCGATCAACTTTAGTTAGCTAAAGAGCGCACAAGATGTATGACAAGTTACATCTATGACTTGTCTATAAAAGATCCCGATCCATCAACCTTTATCTAATGTCGTACAGACGTTTTGCTTTTGAGAAGAATCATTAAAGTTGACAACAGAGAAATTGACCCCACAAAATTTATTTATGTAATAAACTTCACCTGTGGATGGTACGTTAGTCATCAAACTTACAGAATCTGGGAGAGAGTAAACCCCCGCGTCTGGCCCTCTACTCCCGTATTTGAAGAACAATTTTGAAAAACATGTTCTACTCTTCGTCAATGAGGAATGTCTGATGGTTACTCTCCGATCACTAGCCAAGATCGGATCTAGTCTCTTTATACTTGACAATAGTACAGAAACATCCAACTTTCATCAACCGCCGATGTTTATCGTGGATGCTTTCTTATTGGACTTAAATTTTAAATTAGACTTAAATTTTGTGGTAAACTACTGTAGTTGTGCGGCAGTTTAGTTGCATTTTTTTATATGCATTAATATATTTTTGAAATAATTACATGTTAATCTTATCTCAATTCTCATCAACGATTAATTAACAAAATTAGCAATAGTTGAAGTTATACTACTCGAGGTATTTAAAAAAGAACTTTCTTGTTACGTTTCTTTGTTCTAAAATTGCGGAACTGACAACTAAGATATCCATCATGTCATCGTAAAATATATTGTAGTTTTTCTCGTATGCTCTACTAGAGTTGAGATACCTACAACGCGAATTTCAAATTCGTCTTTTTGTCATCCGTATCTCCAGATAGGGAATAATACCCACAATGTATTTGTGAGAGGTTATACTTTATGTTATATTGTATACAGTATGTCCATAATTGAGATTTCACATTTCATAGAGACAGCATCCCAAAGTATTACTGAAAGTTTTTTATATTAAATAATAATAAGGAAAGAACATTAATGTTTTAATTAGACATAGCTCAGTATTAGGGAAATGTTTTTATTGGCAAGCTTCACAATTATTTCTATTATATTTATATATCTTATAATTATAAAGATACCGTTGGCTGAAGAAATACAATTTTTAATCAGTATAGAGCTGTATCTATACATATTTTACAGAATGATTATTTATAACGATGAAACCCAAATACTGAACAAATTCGAAATTATTTTGCAGATAATTCGGGAAACAGTTTTAGAATTGCAAATTTGTGCCTAAATTTACCACATAAAACAATAAGAAGATATCTTAAGACGTATTTAAACAGATATACGTCCTAGAATAAAAGCTTAAAATCTTCGATAAAGGCGATATTGAGAGGGGAATAATAAATTAGTATTTAACAAATAAACTGCACATTTTGTTAGATCAGATAACAAATTACTACATCACAATTAAAAATTTATCAATTTTACAAAAATTCCATAAATTACTGCTTTTGTAATAAAATATCGTAAAGGGGCATAAACAAAATATTTTTGTTTATACATCGACTTTTAATGTTTGCCATAACTAGTGATAATTCGTTTTGTGTAATTTATGCGCAGGCTTCCAACAAAATACAATCGAAGTATTTCATTAAATCATATTTCCTAAGTATTCAAAATCCAGTAGCGTAGTCAGACTAGAGATAAAAAAAATGGATTTTTTTGTGGGTTTTTAGCTTCTTCCTCAGGTCTTCAAATTTTAAATCTTATTTTTAAACTGGTCAACAAATACCAATTTTAGAGGAGTGCTCTGCTTTTAATAGATGAAAAAAATAACTACCGTTAAGAAAAGATAGCAGATATTTTTAATGACTAATGGTTTAATGCTTAATAAATTTAGTAAAGATATATTGGTCTCGCCTGAGTTCACCCGATGTCGGTTTCTTATCTGAACAGTTTGTGTGTCCTAACAAGTCGCCACTGCCTAATGGAGGATTGATGACGGGATATAATCTAATTTTAGATTCTATTTTAAATTCCGTCAATTTGATGATGGCTCCAGAATCATCATGAAATATTCACATTGCGACACGTTTTCATTAATTATTAAACTGAATTTGATACCGTTTTTGTTTTTATCTCGATATTAGTTGGACATTTGCAAAAGGCGAGAGGATGAGGAAAGGGGTCTTCACTA
Organism: Rosalia funebris; assembly: GCA_037954035.1. Taxonomy (NCBI): domain Eukaryota; kingdom Metazoa; phylum Arthropoda; class Insecta; order Coleoptera; family Cerambycidae; genus Rosalia; species Rosalia funebris. The sequence goes on along the minus strand of JAZFAV010000010.1, from coordinate 7,063,031 downwards.
TATAATAACATTTAACTCGCTCAGCTTACCATAACTTACCATTAAAGTTTATTATAATAATAATTATATATTCATTAATTAATGAATATTATTTTGTATAATTTCAGACTGATTATAGCAGGCACTTAGATGAAGTATCCAAGGAGACTGAAAAGATACTCCTAGAGAGTCACCAAGGACTACTGATTAATAGAAATAGAGATGAGGCTTCAGAATTACTCATGCAATGGGAATCTTATCTGGCTGTAAATGGTAAGTATTATTTCGATATACATATTTCACAATATTTTCGGGCAAAAGAAATAACTATTGATCAAATAGCATTCCTGATGACTAAAGCTGCCCACTGTCAGTGCTATAATAGCGGTATTAAATTTGAATCAATGTATGTACAAGAAATTCAGTCAGTGGCGGCTCGTGATGAAATGAAACGGGTGTTCTGCACAGGGCCGATCCTAGGGTATTGGCCGCCCGCGTGCAAATTTGAAACGTATCCAAACTACTGGCGCCGTAGGGGCCGCAAAAAAAATTGCGCCGCATGCGTTTTACTGATACTTCAGAATTTTTATGTAAAATCCGTTTATACAAAAATATAGACTTTCACAAGAAAAATTTTTGGAATTTAATACCTTTTTGAAGAACATTCATGTTTGCCGTCATATTCTTTGGTTAAGAGAAAAGGCTTGTAAGGTGAATTTTCTACTAACTGAGTTTTTGCAGATACATCAGTTGCTTCGTCTGCCATAACTGCCAAAAATGAAGGTTTGTTAATTTCTTTAATTATTTCTGCATGACATACTTTTAATATACAGTCTAAAAGATCATTTTGTATTTCTTTAGAGGTTCTTTTAAATACTGAAGCATTTTGTAGATGCTCGCTTAAAGTTACATCAAGCTCAGCAGAAAAATTTATCAAACCACGAAATATCCCCGGGTTTTGAGAGGTTTCAGCTTCGTCATGTCCTCGCAGCGCCAGTTCAAAGGCGCCACAAAGCTTTATGAAGTTTATAATTTTTGACAAAACGTACCTCTTTTTTGTCACATTATCATTATGCTTTTGCACATTTATCCAATAAGCTGAATCTAGCTTCGCATTAATATTAGTTGTTCCCAATAAACCTAATTCCATTGTATTATGTAGATGGCTTTTGGAGTTGTCGTGTACTTTTATTTTTTCAGTTAAGTGCACCAAATCTGTCACCCCTACCTCCGTCCATGCTTTATCACCGCCAAAAAGTAAACAAGGAAAACAAAATAACGCATTTTTTTGTTGCACCCACAAATCCAATTGTTCTTCGAATAAATGTCTCTATTAAATTGACGTTTATATGCTTTTCCGCGGCTAACACCTGCAGTCTCAATAACAATATCGGGCAATGGCCTACCATTGTTTTTTAAATCAATTTTTTCTTCATAAGAGTATTTAAAAAATCGCTTCACATGAACTAAATTATAAACTAAATCCATTGTCACTATCACAGTATATAAATATTAATAATTAGTACAATAGATCACTACACAAATTCACAAAATAGTATTTAAAATCTCAAATTAACACGAAATACGAAATAGGTACGATTTACGCCCGCCCGAGTAGGAAGGAGTAAACATTCACTGATGTTGCCTTAGCTGGAAAAAATACAGCTCACTGACCGTGTAAATTCGCGCATTTACGAGCGCCAAGTGTGGATTGTCGCGGAAGTTGAGGGGGAGGACGGGTGTGCCGAGCCATGCTGAGAACTAGCTCGTGTGGCCCAGTTCAATGTACCGCGACGCGCTCGCGTAGAGACCCAGATAATTCATCTGGTCTACTACTCAATAGAGGACGGCGCGGCGGGCAGAATGCGACTTTAACGCAATAATTTGGTTAGCTGCACCAACTAACCAAATTATTTTATTAATAAATTTTAGTAATTATTATGTCGCGAAAATATACAAATATCTAATTTTTTCGGCAGTTCTGCAGCTCTGCAGCACCTATACATCAGCCGCCCCTGAATTCAGTTTAGCTTTACCGACCCGTTTGACCACGACATTATTGATATTAATATTGATATCTATTCAAATGTTGTTTAATATTGACACTTGTTTTTTGATTTGTAAAAGAATCGATCAAACTGTTTAGTGCCTTCCTATAAAGTTAAACGTTAGTTTTATTTCTTTATAGAAATTACTGGAATCATTCACCTGTCACTATTTTCATCTAGTATGAGGATATTAAGTGTTAAATAATGAGCTTTTCAAGGTCAGATATTAATCCCAGTGACTTTACTGTAAAACTAATTTAATATCTCTATTAGTTAGACTCATGAAGTGAGATATCCAAGTGTAAATCTCTGATTTCGTTCAAGCTGGATATATTTTTAAAGGATTAAACAAAAAGGAACACCTACTGTTTATATGTTATTCTTAATGTTTAGAGGGAGAAAGGAAGGTGAATAGTTACTGCCTAAAGATTTATTTTGTAAATCATCTCAAAAATGGAAACGAGGAGCAAATTAATCATTAGTATGCAAATCAAAAGTTAATCATTAGTATGAAGTTAGTGAAACTTGGTTACTATGGGAATGGCGGTTGGAAAAATGTTACCCCTTTTTCGTTATAAGTACCCTACAGACTAATCTATGTGGGGAGGTTTATTAAATTCAACAAACTTTTTTAAAGTAATGACGGAAATGCCACTGAAGTTTTAATGTATACGGATATTCTACTGTATTTGAGTATTATTCAAATTTCTTTTAGTATTTTGCCTTTCTAATCATCAAATTTAATGATTATATTATACATGCTTATATACCGCGATCGTTAGAAGTTAGAATGTAGGGATATAGAAGTACTAAATACACATTTAAATAGAGCATATTAAAACGATATATCCAGACTTCAAAATGACAGTGGCGCCTCCGTCATTTTCTTTAAAACCATTTACAATATTGGACCGTAGTAGATTGACTTAAATAATTCATTGCAGGGAGTTGAAAGATTTTTTACTGTTTCATTATGCTAAACTTAAACTTGCTAAAAATCTGTATAAGTTAGATATAATTAATATCATATAACATATACGAGCTCACAATAAAATTCCACTTTTAGCTTTCCCAAAAACGTAGTGACCCGAAAAACCAAAATAAGTGACCAAAAGTAAGTGGTTATCCACACACATTATACAGTGTAGATTTAAAGTCCCCTCCCCCCTTAACTTACATTAAAATATAAGAATAATGTTTTATGTAACTTCATAATTAGAATGAAATATTAATTAGACTCACAAAGGAAGGTATTCAAGTGTACTTATCCGATTTCGTTTCAAACTCGATATATCGATAGAGGATTGAACAATATTTGACACCTATTTTTGTATCTGTTCTTTTTGAGGTTTAGAGGGAGAAATTGAGATGAATAGTTACTACCCAGACATCGTTTTATAAATTATTTCAGAAATGCAAACCAATTAAGCAAAAGTGTGAATTGTCAAAATTTGGGAAGCTAAAAGTACGGCTATTTAATGAAATTTGGTTATTACGGAAATGGCGGTTGGCAAAATGTTACCCCTTTTTTGTTACAAGTACCCCACAGATTAATCTATATGGGAATGTTTATTATATTCAGCAAATTTATATTACAAATATTTTTTAAAGAAATAACGAAAATGTTGCTGTAATTTTAATGTATATGTATGTATGTATGATATACGATATTTAATGTATATTTTGTTGTATTTGAGTTTATTCAAATATTTTTAAGTGCTCTTTCTTTGTAATTTTCTCCCTAATCATTAAATATAATAATTATATCATACATAATTTATATAACATGGTTATTAGAGATTAGGATGTAAGAATATATTAGCACTAAATAAATATTTAAATAAAGCATATTATAACAATACATCCAGAGATTTCGAGATGACAATGGCGCATCCGCCATTTCCTTAACAACTTTACTGGGCCCTAATCGTAGCAGATTAAATTAAATAATTCATTGTGAAAATTTAGAAGTAATATTTATATTTGCTATTTCATTACGTCAAACTTGAACTTTGCGTAAAGCAATTTACGTCGAAATATCCCACTCTAATATTGTCCTCATTAATAAAATCAAAATCAAATTATCGACTCTCAGATGATAGCCCCAGTTTTACAGGCTCGTTTTTTCTGTAAGCTGAAAAAGTGTTTGAACAGTGTTTAATATAAAATGTTAAATTGTATTAAATTGAAATTGAAAACTTCAAGTAAAACTTTGGAAATGCTAAGAGCGGTGGATGGTGGCTGCTATGAAGAAGTCTGTGTTGTTGAATAGCATAAAAGGTTCGAAGATGGTCGGAAAAATGAGGGACGTCTGGTTGTCCAAAGCTCATCGACCGTGCGAATATGTCGAAACAGTCGATAAGTGACTGAGTATACGGGTTATTGTAAAATAACTGAATTTTCATAGAGTAACAGTAAGAGAGATCGATCGAAAATTTTGAAATGACAACAATTTCTGCGCAAAGCGATTCGACAAATTTTTGGCAAAAATTTGGCATTTCTTATCTGCTCTTTTTGGAGTTTAGAGGGGGAAATCGATGTGAATAGTGACTACCCAAAAATGAATTTTATAAATTATCTCAAAAATGAAAGCGGGTATAGCTAAAGTGTGAATTGACAAATTTGGTAGGTTAATCGTTAGTTATGAATTTAGTATGGAGTTAGTGATATTATGTTACTATGGGAATGACGGTTGGAAAAATGTTACTCTTTTTTCACACGTACCCTACAGAATAACCTATGTGGGGATGTTTATTATAGTCTACAATTTTTTTTAAAGAAATGACGGAAATACCCCTGGAATTTTAATGTATACAGATGTTTTGTTGTATTTAAGTTTATTCAGATATATTTTAGTATTTTTCCCTTCTAGTCATTAAATTTAACGATTATATCATACATGCTTATATATGTACCACGATTGTTAGAGATTAGGGTGTAAGGATACAGAAGCACTAAATAGATATTTAAACAAAACATATCATAACAATACATCCAAAGACTTTAAAATGACAATGGCGCCTCCACTATTTATTTAAAAATTTTAATAAATAATATTAGACCGTAACATATTGGCTTAAATAATTCACTGCTCATTCAGTTAAAATAATTTATATTTGCAATTTTATTAGTGCAAACTAGAACGGGTGGGTCGGCTTGCGCGTTTTAATGATTTAAGGAGCCGTACCATAGGTTTAACCATAGTAGGGGGGGGTCCTTATTGAAAAACCAGATGAAGACAAGTCCCTGAAGGAGGGCAGCAGCTCTTTCAGTAGTCATAGTGGCAGAAACCGTGGGGGTTGGTATGGTGCTATGACACACACGACTGCGATGTGGAAGGCAAGAGGAAACCACCACATTATAATCCTCAGAACAGCTAACAGAAAGCTTATCCCAAATTAATGATGGCGTCTCCTGGGGCAAAAAACACCGGAGGTAAAATAGTTCTCCGTTCGGATCTCCGGGTGAGGACTGTTCCGGGAGACGTGCTCGAGTGCAATAGTATGGATAGTTAGAAGTGTAGCATTTCACGAGTCGGAGCGTGGAATGTCAGAAGCATGAGACAGGCAGGGAAGCTAGAGAATCTGAAGATAGAAATGAATAGGTTAGGATTATATATAGTAGGTATAAGTGAGATTCTCTGGCCGGAAGTAGGAGATTTTTGGAGAGGTGACTATAAGGTAATACACACAGGATCGGTAAATGGAAACGCGGGAGTAGGAATCGTTATGCGGAAGAACGCAGGACAGTGTGTAGATAGCTACCTACAATATAGCGAGAGAGTAATGATGGTCAGGTTAGATTCGAAGCCAGTGAAAACAGTAATAGTGCAAGTATACATGCGCCTACTTCTAGCCACAGTGAGGAAGAGTTAGAAGCCATTTATTCGGACATAGAGCAGGTAATGGGATTTGTGAAGGGTCATGAAAATTTAATAATAGTGGGAGATTTTAACTCAGTCGTAGGTGAGGGGAAAGAAGGATAATTTGTAGGTCCTTATGGATTAGGAAACAGAAACGAGAGAGGTAGCAGACTGATAGAATTCTGTGAAAAGCACAAGATGGTAGTCGCGAACACATTATTCAAGAATCACGTTAGGAGGCGGCACACCTGGAAAATGCCAGGAGGGATAGACAGGTATCAGATAGACTACATTCTGGTTAGGAAGATATTTAGAAATCAAGTAAAAGACTGTAAGAGTTATCCAGGAGCAGATGTAGACAGTGACCACAACTTGGTAGTCCTGAAAGCTAGATTAAAGTTCAAAAATTTGAAAACCCGGAAGGATAAGAAACGTATAAATGTAGACATATTGAGGGATCAGAATATGAAAGATAAGTTCCAGGAGAAAACAGATCTATTAATAAATAAAGCGAGTAATGACGAAATCAAGAACGCAGAAACTGAGTGGGAGTATCAAGAATAGTCTATATTCCGCGGCTACGGGCGTTTTAGGACACGAGAAAAGGGAAGCTAGGAAGCCCTGGATAATGGACGAAATCTTAAACTTAACGCAAAAGAGACGAGGCTACAAAAACAGACGAGACGAGGAAGGACTGAAAACTTATAAGGCAATAAAGTGGGAAATCATTAGAAAATGTAGAAAAGCGGAACTTCAGGGATATAGGAACAATAAGTAGAAACGTTAGGAGTCGATCGGGGGACATACTGATCGGAAGAGAGGAGAAAGCGGATAGATGGAAGCAGTACTTAGGAAATTTATACGAGGGTCAGGAATTAGGAGAGATATTAGAGGAAGAATCTAGCATCGATAGGGAAGATGTAGGAAAACCTATATTGAGAGAGGAATTTGAAATAGCACTAAGGGGGCTAAAGAATAATAGAGCGCCGGGTGTAGATAAAATACAGGCGGAAATTTTGAAATGTGCGGGACAGAAAGTAGTAAATAGGATGTTTGAACTGGTAAAATACATATACGAAACGGGCGAGATTCCGGAGGATTATAAGAGGAACATTATCGTTACTATACCGAAAAAGAGAGGAGCCGACAGATGCTAGAACTTTAGAACGATTAGCCTAACCTCCCATGCGTCAAAAATCTTAACCAGAATAGTGCAGAAGAGGATGGAAAACAAAGCGGAAGAAATACTAGGAGAAGACCAATTCGGGTTTAGGCGAAATAGGGGAACTCGCGAAGCTATTCTGACGCTAAGAGTAATGTTAGAGAAAACAATACAAAAGGAAAGAACGCTTACATAGGATTTGTAGATTTAAAAACAGCTTTTGATAACGTACGATGGGAAAAAATGTTCGAAATACTAAAAAGCGCGGGAATGAAGTATAGAGATAGGAGAGTAGTACACAATCTATACAAAGAGCAAACTGCTGTTATAGAAGTAGAAGAGCAAAAAAGGGAAGTAGGTATTAGGAAAGGAGTAAGACAAGGATGTACGCTATCACCACTAATTTTTAATCTGTACATCGAAGAGGCGATTAATGTGGTAAAAGATAGAGTGGATTTCGGGGATTAAAGTACAGGGACAGAAACTAAAAATGCTAAGATTCGCGGATGATATAGCAGTATTAGCATCTAGTAAGGAGGAATTAGAATCAGCATTGAACGAAATGGTGGCAGTGTTGACAGAGGAATACGGGATGAGGGTGAATAAAAACAAAACTAAAGTGTTACTGTGCAGAGGGCACGAGAGCAGAGCAAAAACGAAAGTACAAATTAATGATGAAAGATTGAAGGAAGTTAAAGACTTCACTTATTTAGGAAGTAAAATAAATTGGGATGGAAGAAGCTATAAAGACTTAAAAAAAGAATAGCGCAAAGTCGAGTAGCTTTTAACAAAAAGAAAGCACTTTTATGCTCGGTGGTAATAAACTTAGAAACAAGGAAGAGATTTTTGAAAACATATGTATGGAGCACGGCACTATACGGTTGCGAAACCTGGACGGTAGGGGAAGCAAGTAGGAAGAAATTAGAAACTTTTGAGATGTTGTGTTACCGAAGAATGATGAAAATACCATGGACTGAATAGGGTTAGAAACGAAGAAGTATTGGAGAAAGTCGGCGAGAAAAGAAGTATGTGGAAAAACATAAAGAAGAGAAGAGATGGAATGGTAGGCCACTTGCTGAGACATGGGGGAATAGTCCGCGATATTTTGGAGGCAGAAATAGGAGTGAAGAAAGGTAGAGGTAGGCCTAGATTAGACTACTGCTCGTAAATAGTAAGGGATGTAGGTTGTAGCACAATTAGCGAAATACGTAGGTTAGCACAAGATAGGAGAAGCTCTAGGTTATCGTTCAACCAGTCTTAGGACTGATGACCTCATGATGATGATGATTTTATTGTCAGACTTAAGCTGGCTGAAGATTTATATGAGATAGATTTAGTTAATATTATATAATATATACAAGCTCTAACAATAAAATTCCCCTTGTGACCTTTAGCTTTTTCCAAAAATGAAGTGATCCCGAAAACCAATATGAGTGACCAAAAATAAGTAGTTAACCACTTACACATTATATAGTGCGAATTATAGAGTCCACCACGCCCCCTTAACTAATAACAAGTATAAAAATAATGTTTTTATATTATTTAAGTATACATAATTAGAATTAAATAGCTCCATTAATTAGACTTACAAAGGAAGGCATTCAAGTGTAATTCTCCGATTTCGTTGAAACTCACTATATTGATAGAATGAACAATAAGGGACACCTGTTTTATATCTACTCTTTTTTAAATTTAAAGGAAGAAGTGAAGGCGAAGAGTTACTGCTCAAAAATAAATTTTATAAATTATCTCAAAAACGAAAACGGATGGGCCAAAAGTGTAAATTGACAAAGTATTGCAGGTTACCTAAGCTAATCATTTGTGTTAAGTTAGTGAAATTGGGTTACTGTGGGAATGGCGGTTGGAAAAATATTACCCCTTTTTTGTTACAAGTACCCTGCATAATAATAATGTACGTGGGGATATTTATTGTATTCAGTAAACTTTTTTTAAATTAATTGCAGAAATGTTGCTGTAATTTTAATTTATATGGTTAATATGCTGTAATATTAATGTATATATTTTATTGTATTTGAGTTTACTCAAATATCTTTTAGTGTTCTTCCTTTCTAATCATCATATTTAAGAATTATACCGTACGTGCTTTATACCACTATCATTAGATTTTAGAGTGTAAGGATACAGAGACACTAAATATACATTTAAATAAGGCATATTATAACAATATGTCCAATACTTAAAAATGACAGTTACGCCTCCACCATTTCTTTAAGACTTTACTGGACAAAATCGTGATAGATTAATTTAAATAATACATTGTGGATATTTAAAAGAAATGTTTATATTTGTTATTTCATTACATGAAACTTAAACTTGTAAAAACAAAATCTGTGTGAAATAGATATGGTTAAAATTATATAACATACACGGGTTCTGACAATAGAATTCCCGAAATCGTATTACCGCATTTCAATAAAACAATTTACATACGTCGAAATATCTATCTCTACTATTGCCTTCATTAATAAATGCAAAGTCAAATTATCGGCCCTCCAAAGTACAGCCCCAGTTTTACACGCTCAGTTATTCTGTCGGCCGCAATAGTGTTTGAACAGCGTTTGATATAAAGTTTTGTGATAAATTAAAATTAAATAGTTCAAGTGAAACTTTGGAAATGTTAAGAGCAGCATATGGTGAAGGTGCTATGAAGAACTCTGCAGTAGTTGACTAGCATAGAAGGTTCAAAGAAGGCCCGGAAGATGATTGAAAGTGTGGTTGTTCGAGAACTCATCGAATATGCGAGAATGTGGAAAAGATACACAACTAGCGAAAGCCGATAGGCGAATTAGTGAGTGAGTTATTGCAAAATCACTAAATTTAGATAAATAAAAAATAAGATACATCGACTGAAGATTTGGAAATGAGAAAAAGTTATTGCAGGCGATTCTGAAAATTGTTACTGTACAAAAGTAGTGGCGGCGTGGTATTTTATTTGGATATTTTTGATCGGGTAATTACTGGAGACGACAGTTGGTGCTTCCAGTACGACACAGCGACAAAACGTTAAAACATACAATGAAAACCCAAGGTTAAAGAACATCCGTCCACCATCATTAGATCATCCACCTTATCCACCAGATTTGACACCTTGTGTTTTAGCTCTTCTCAAAAATTAAAACTGCAATAGAATGATACAAATTTTCTGATATTTTTGAAATCCGTACGTTTTCTGATGTTTTTGAAACTCGGTACTATTTTACCGAATTTGTTCAACATTACTTTTAAAGAATACTATGTGTAAAAGACTTTTTCGCATTTATAACGCCCAACCACTAGAACAATTAATTAATAATTAATTGGTATGGTTCGTTGATATTACAAATCAATTACCTCCTAATGAATGAATTTTTCTAGAATTATTTGATTTTTAAAGCAGCATACATATTTATTTATTCCCACCGCGCTTACTCGCTCATAAAAGTAATTGCCGTAAATTTAAATTTCATTCTGCTCGGAGCCACCAAAATTATTATGTTAAATCATCAATACGTGTACTCTGTCCAGTTATTGAAAATGTAAAACAGCCGCCAGTAAAATGTAAAACAAGTACATAATACAATGTCATCCGCAACGTAATGAAAATATTCCCGTGGTCAGCCTTTGTAACGTGAATGTCATTATTGAGCTTAACCGAACACGGGGTTAATTCGAAAAACAATTAAACATCCCCGTGGGTAAAGGTATTAGGATGTTATGAAACCTAATATCATGGGATGTTATAAACGATTCAGTAATATATAATAAACACTATAATCCGTTATTCATAGTAGTTCGTTGTTTAATAAAGTTAAACTGAAAGTTTTCTGAAATTATGTATATTAACTGAAACACTAATTATGTTTTTTGACAAATAAAAGTGATTAATATAGTAATGTAATGGATTATCAATGATTATACTACTACAATGGATTATTCTAACTTTTGTATTGGAATTCTCTCCGAGAGGGTAATTGAATATCTATTTCTATCAACTAACTGTTATTTCAGCTACACTGAAAGGCCTGTTAATTTCTGATAAAGAACCGTATTTATTTCACCTTATTTGTTTAACATAAATATTCTAAATTGTCGCTAATATAATGTATATTACCATAGAATAATCGTAAACTTAGTTAACAATATATTCTTTATTTAAGCAAATTTTCTGTGTTAAAAATGTAATAATAGTAAAATTACGATTTATTATAATTTTTCGAAAATCAGTATTTTTCTTGTACAATCCTGCCATCTACTCTCATAAACGGTTTTTCTGTGGATGCACAAAATATAATTTTACATCTAACAAATCCTGTTCGACTATAATTTAGTTTTAGTAATCACCAGTCTCCCTCTTATATATTAAAATAATAATGTCCATTTAAGTAATTATACTATCTTATAACGGACGGCGTTTCACTGTGCCCTAACATAAGGCAACGGGGTATTAGACACAACAGTGCGGGTGCTATACAACTCGATTGAATTAAGGTTCTGAAATTGTATATCATATAAATGATCTAAGCTCCATGTTGCTTTTATATCCATTCAGGTGCATACAGAAATAATTTTTACTGATTTATTTTTAAATCTAATAGTAGTCTGGTGGTCTATTTTCATGCAATTTAAATTTATAATTACAGTACATATCTTTAGTTTAATATAATTTATATATGTAAATATTTTTCTATATATTGACCGTAGATATTACTATATTTTATTTATCTTATATTTTCTAGTATTTCTGCCAATTAAATTGGAATAAAAGGTGCTATTTTAACGTTTCTGTTTTAATTAGTATCATCAGTGAAACTATAATAATTAATAACACTGTAAATTAATTTTCTGAATGATTTTATGAGTTACGGCCACTAATTAATTTCTATGGTAGTTAAGTGGTTTGTTGCATAAAGTGCTATAGATCAAAAGACATCAATTCAAGTAATTACCCCCCCTCTAACGAAAAATTTTAGCGAAACATACTTGAATTATTTAAAATAATTATAGTGGGTTAATAGTTTTACATCTATCTATATACTATATATGAAATAAAAAAAAGCCTTATCTACATCACTCACTACTCACATTACATCAGATAAATAACACAAATCTATTAATAACATAAAGAAACTAGACCTAGTTACATAAAAATGAAACTAGGTTCCATATAGCCTACAAACGCATTGTAAGTAGCCATAACTGATAACATTATGTTATAGCTTATTAATTATTGTAGTTTCACTGATGACGGTGATTAAAATCGAAACGTTAAAATACGAACTATTACTAAAATACAAATAAATAATATATAAGAATATAATTTAGAAAAATGTAATAAAATATATTCAATTAAAAATGTCTGTTTACCTTTTGTATGCTGTTCGGCGTAAAATAAATATATGGTATTAATTTCGTACATAGTAGCATCAATCTAAATATAGATTTGTTTTACATAAACAAGTTTATTCAAGCATCACTATTTGGTATGTTAATTATTAACTGTTTTATTTCTTACTTAGTAAACGAAAATATTAAATTCTATCTAATATGTTTGCTAACTATATTTTACGATATCATTGGCTTGAAAAAGATCAAAAAAATTCAAAATCACGAATTTATTTATCATAAATGTAATTATCAATTAATAAATTGTTGCTCTCGATGCAGGTATAAACTAGAATGTGTTTTAACAGAATATGCCACGTATATGAATACTATTCTCACTATGACTAAATTTCGGATTTGTGGACCCTCAGTATAGTTTTACATGTCCAAAATATACCGAATTACTCTAAATAAAACAAAAAAGGAGACCAGTTTAACAGAAATACCGAAACGACTTGTATTTCGTCATCTAAATTGGCATAATCAGAAAATGATTAAAAGTGTTTTGATCATCTGATGGTACCAATTATCTATATTTAGCAATGTTAAATTCTGTATCTCATGTGTATCTCATTTATAACAGTAATATATAAAATTGAAACAAAAATATTATGCAAGAGAGAAAATGTGTATATATATATATATATATATATATATATATATATATATATATATATATATATATATATATATATATATATACATTTGAAGTCAATAGAAGTTCGTAACCTTATACAACACCGTGATCCATTGCTTATTCAATTTGAAAAATACTTGTGGTGCAACTAATCCATTCTTTTAACTCATTGTCAGTTAATATGAATAACATTGAAGCACATGCTCTTTATTAATTTAAATGTTTAGACAGGGGGTAGAGAGCAGTAGTTTTATTCAGTCGATATTCCTTATTCAAAAACCATATTTTTGACCTGCCAATATATTAGTGTGCATTTGTTAGACCCCGCTCTATAATAATAAAAATATAGATATAACGTAAGACTTGCTTTATATCCATAAATATCGATTTCTCTAATTTTAGTCTTTTTTTTAGACAAACATTTAAAATATTGCCTATTTTTCTCGTACGTGGCCGCGCAAAACCATTTGAATTTTAGCACATTATCTAACAGTATTTATGAAAGCTTGAAATTGTTTGTTCGAAGTTCGGAAGTTGCTCAAAATATAATCCAACTTGCGTAACGTTGTTGGAAACTTAGGGACGCGGTTTAATATTGTTTGAAGTTCTAAACCCTATAACACAAATTGACGCACATGAGGTGTGTTGTTGGGCAGTAGTGCTGTTAAAAGTTTATAAAAATTGAATAAACAATGCGTGAGATGTTTTATATAATAAGCATTAAGTATAAGTATACTCGTAGATATAAAATAGCCCCAAGAATAAGATAATATACATTGAGTCCAAAATAAGAATGTATAGCGTGAACAACTTGGCAGTGGTCTTAATCACTTATTCCAATCTAAAAAAATTGAATTATTTAATTTTCATATTTTTAAATTATTTCGAAAAAAGTAAATCATTTTTTTCACATTATCAAAATAATTGAAGAGCAAGTAAAATAGCCTAACTGTATTTTGTAATAAACTGTAACGTCCTCCAACATTTCATGTTCGGGAAACCATTAAGTTAAATTTTTTTACATATGGGCTTGGATTTTTTTACTGATTTTGAATATATTTTTTTATTGTAAATTCGTCTATTTAATACACATAGAGCTTAAAATATATTTTTTTGTAGTTATTGTCGTTACTAGGATTTATGATATAAATGAATTATAAGTTTTATTTGAAGACTAGATACAAATGCAACTTCTTAGGTACTCGTCCATCTAGTACGTAATGGATAACAAATCAACAAAACAAATTATGTAATAATAAATCATTAATTACATATATGATGTATTAACCTAAGTAACTAGACAAATATTAAAATGCGTACGAGGAGGTACGCAAAAAAATGAGAATTTTTTTTTATTTCAAATTTTATTTAATTTTCCTTTAGGTTTTCCTTCATTCTTAGGAATAAAAAAATGTCACAGGGGCCTAGGTCGGGCGAGTAAGGAGGGAAGTGCGAAATCATTGTCATGTCAGTCTTTGTCAAAAACTGGTTGATTTTGAACACTGCGTGGGCAAGTGCATAATGTCATAATATGCAAATTTCTTCATGGTGAAGAAATTATTCCACCGATCTCCACAATTCAGGTAATTTTTTCTGACTGCCTTACTTAATCGCCTCAGCACTTCCAGATAGTAATTTTGCTTCACTGTGGTGAACTAGTTTGACTACTACTTTGTTTCGGGGTCATAGCCATAACAACAACATTCATCTACTGAGAAGTTCTAACAAAAAATCAGAATCAGTTTATGCCTGTTCTTTAAATTCCTGGTATACTCTCAGACGGTTTTTTCTCTGGTCTTCGGAAAGCAGTCGTAGAACAAACTTTGCCGCGAGGCGTCTCGTGTTCAAATCTTCAAATAGAATTCTTTGACATGAACTCCAGGAAGTTTCAGTTATTTTCTCCAATTCGTTGTTTGGTCTGCAACAATCAAACATGATATCGCCCACTTTTTGAACATTTTCGTAAGTTCTGGACGTTGAGGGGCGACCCGAACGAGTTTCATCTTCAAGTGACATTTGACCACTTCTGAACCGGGAAACCACTCTTAAATTATTTCCTGACTTAAAGCTTCTTTCCCATAACCTTCCCAAAACATTAAAACTATATTTGCCGCTGCTTTACTTAACAGAAAACAGAATTTGATGTTGACGCGTTACTCTTTAAAGTTTGCCATCGCAAAATTGCCGAAAGCGTTGGGATGGGCTAGGATGGGAAAAAATCAACCCCTGCGATGGATTCACATGGATGATACTTGATCAACTGAGCAAGAAGAGTGTCTGGTAAACGTACCTAGTTGAAGAGGGCAGCATTGTGTACCGAAATTAATTCTCACCTCTTTTGGGTACTCCCTCGTAACTTAAAAAAATCAATCGACATTATTAACACCATAAATATTAAATTTTTAATAAATGTTCAAAACAGAACCATTATTTTTCAAACAAAGATAGTATCTTATGCTATGAATGTTATATAGAGTCTAATACTATAGTTAGCATTTGTAGAGTAATTCTGTTAAATGCTCCGGTAAGACATGTCTGCAATTTTTGTTCACTTTCAAAATTATGTCTGTGTACGCGGTTTTATCGCCATTCATGTTGGCCAGGTTACTGTTGAATGAGTCCCAATCCATTTTTGTGGAAATTGATTGGATAAATATTCACGCGGACAAATATTCACGAAATAAAATATTCTGTGTTAGAGCACCGTCTTGTTGAAACCAACTTCTTCGAGATAAGTGTCGAAGAAGTTTTGAAAAGTCAGTAGTAAATGAGTTATGATACATGAGAGGATCTATAATTAATTCCAAAAATTGAAACAGACATTTAAAACTAGAACGGTATTGGTACCCAACTGGTGTTAATAAGTAAAAAAATTACCTAGTAACTTCATCTCCCTTCTCCATTTAGAGGTACAAATTGACCTTGTGTTGTACTTTTAACAGTATAAAAAACATTATAAGGTATAGAACTAATTAAGACCAATTAAATATACTTATGTCATTCACATGTGGTGAATGGTATATGTTATATTAAGCAGCTCAATCTCCAAAGAAAGTTCCCACATATGATACAGTAGTAGAATGATGATGATGTGCCATCTTAATATATATATATATATATATATATATATATATATATATATATATATATATATATATATATATATATATATATATATATATATATATATATAACTGTATATTCATCTATACAACAATAATGTATTTGCAGATGTTACAAAACATTTAATGGAAGAGGAACTAAGACTATTCTCGAGAAAAATTACTAAACTGAATAATATTTGGAATAAATTAAAACTATTTGTTAATTCTGAGATCACTAAATTCCTGACAAGTTTACTGGAGATGTCTGATGCTATGTTAGAGTCTGTCAAAAGGGACGATTCATTAAGTTCAGGTGGCAAATTCAAATGGATTGGTTCCATATTAATAAAGGTAAATGCAACCATATATACTTTATTCCAAAACTTTAATTCCAAAAGAACTATTACTCTTTTTTTTTTCTTTCTAGTGCTTGCAAGATGGTTCATGGCTACTCATCGATAACGTTAATTTATGTAGTTCAGCAGTTTTAGATCGCCTTAATGCACTTCTGGAATCACATGGAATTTCAACTATTTCAGAAAGGGGGATTAACCAAGATGGCCAGATGATAGAAATAAAACCTCACAAAGATTTTAGGTTATTCTTAACGATGGATCCCAAAAATGGAGAAATATCCAGGTAAAACTATTTATTATATGTTAAATTCTTAAAAGAAACCTATTTGTGTATTTTTTTCACAAAAACAACACATGTAAAAGTAAATAGTGGAAAGGTATATTATTTATTATTGCTAAATTGATAATATAACACAATTGTTTTGCCAATTTTTACAATATACTGTTTTTTGTAGTGCTGCTTTTTGTTTACTTATTAAAAATATTTTTTATTTATGCATGTTATAAACGTAATGTTATAATATTATGTTATGTGTTACATAATATAAATCATGTATTTCTGTCATAAAATAATATAAAAATAATACGGACTGATTGACGGAAACTGTCCATTGAACCTAGTTCGGACTATGTTAGTAATTTGGTCAAGTGGCGAGTAATTTAGGAACTAAACGTCTACGAACTGACCAAAAAGCGTTGGCACTACAGTCGTATAAAGTATTAGGTGGTCCAACCAAAATGCACGATGTTAATTGTAAATAAAACAAGAAGTTTTCAGAGAACTGTCTTAATATTTTTTATTATGATAGAAGGATCTATAACAATTATGTGTGAAACAAAATATCGGCCAAATGCTCGCCGCGGCTTCGGTGGCATCCGATGGTCCATATTTTCAATGACTCTGAGACATAATTGAGGTTCAATGACATTAATGTGCCGAATTATCTCATCCTTTGGCTCTTGAATTGTTCTTGGCTTATTGACGTACACTTTTTCTTTTAAATATCCCCAAAGAAAGAAGTCCAACGGTGTCAAATCACATGATCGTGGCGGTCAATTAACATCGCCACGACGTGAGATAACATGGCCATTGAATTTCTCGCACAAAAGTGCCATTGTTTCGTTGGCTGTGTGGCAAGTGGCACCATCCTGTTGGAACCACATATCGTCCAGGTCCATATCCTCAATTTCTGGCCACAAGAAGTCCGTTATCATCTCGCGATAGCGAACACCATTCACGGTAACTGCTTGACCGACCTCATTTTCGAAGAAGTACGGCCCGATGACGCCGCCAGCCCATAAACCGCACCAAACAGTCACTCTTTGTGGATGCATCGGCTTTTCAACAATCACTCGTGGATTCTCATTTGCCCAAATGCGGCAATTCTGCTTGTTAACGAATCCACTGAGGTGAAAGTGTGTCTCGTCGCTGAAGATGATTTTCTTTGTAAAGTCACCATTCATTTCTGTCTGTTCAACCAAACATTCGGCGTATTGACGACACTTGAAATGGTCAGTAGGCTTCAGCTCTTGAGTCAATTGAACCTTGTAAGCGTGTAAATTCAAATCTTTATTCAGAATTCGCATCAGTGATGTTCGTGAGATGTTCAATTGTTGGGCACGACGACGAGTCGAGGTTGACGGCTCTTCTCAAAGACCAAAAATCTTGACCAAAAATCAGCAGGTTCTCACCTACTTAGTGAATGAAGCACGATGCAATGATGCATGATGAGAGATCTTATTCGCCAGAAAATATAGAATAAAATGTATCGACTCGACTAAATCACTTACTAAGCTACTCAACTAAATTACTAGCATAGTCCGAACTAAGCTTTAAACGTAGTGGAACTTCTGGTCAATATATGTTTCTAAAAATTTCAGCGAAAGAACGTATAGGCTATTGAATGAGAATATTTCTAAGATGGCTTGACTTCTAGATACATATATCGAAAGTTACTATCAATTTCTCTACTCTAAATGGAACGGTATTTTTAAACCAAAATTGCACATATGGTTGCTACTAGTATTTAAATACACTTTCAAGAGCAGCTCTATGCCATTTAACAGTTAAGCTATGTAAATACAAAATAAATATTTTATATTAGAACGCGCAGTTCTAAATTATATGCTTAGAAATTTTGTTATTGTTTTCAATGCTTACTGTTTGTAATTTCTTGTAGTTTTCAATGGATTATTTTGATATTACGCAAAAAAAAACATTTTTAAATAACTACAGGGTAAATTAACTATAGGGTGTGCAAAAAGCAACTTTGTTTTGGTGTCAAATTAAACGTCGAAACTCAATTTTTTAAAATATATGCTCCAATTTTATTCCATTTTTTGACAAAAAATTACAATATCAGGGACCTGTTTCATAATAGTCTAATTATTATTAGCTCAGTTATTACAAGACAACTTATTTAATAACACTAATAACCTACACTACACCTATTAATAATTAATATTATTATTAAACAACTATTTATTATTGCCGTATGATTTAGGAACAGCAATAGTTATTAGTAAATATTATTAAAACCGAAGTCCTAGAGGAAACTCATAATTTTTCAAGATATAGCCCCAGTATTTATGACGTGGACTGTTATTTTCACCGTCTATCAATAAATCTCCACAATTTACTTTAATTTTAGGTAATTTCAACATAAATATTTTATATAAATTAAACTATTAGAGATGGGTTAGGGCAAAGGTATTATATGTTTTGTTACATTGGTTTAGATACATAAAATATGTATCTAAACCAATGTAACAAAGCATAACACTAGTCAAATAGGAATAAAAAGTTTTTAAAGAAGGTTAGATTACGAATCGATGCGGAATAGAAAAATTTTTATAAATGTCTTATCATTTTATTTGGTAAATACTACAGCTAGTAACTTTGAGTGGCACAATGTAAAATATTTTTTATTTAACTACTCAACAACGGTTGAATTTAGGTATAAGGGAAAGTATTGACATGTACCACCAAACCAAATGTACAACAAAAAACACACCATTGCATTTAAAATAAAAAAGTCGATAGCAACTTGTGAGGTCGCCTTAGAATATAATAATGTTTTATAATTATTATAGAATGAATACTGCATAAGCCAAGCCGTTTATGCTGTTATTTTTAAGAAACAGTAATAAGTAAAACTCCCAATACCTTTAATGATTCGATCGATGAATCAACTTGTATATTTATGTATTCATTTAAAAACCAATTCACTCTATCTATTCGTATTTTCAGGGCAGTGAAGAACAGAGGTATCGAGATCTACATGTTAAACAACACAGAATCTAGCGAACAAAATGAATTTGACACAAAGAGTTTAATTAACCTCGAAGGTCACGATGATGCATACTCATAGAAGCATTGCAACAAATACATCGCTACATGACTGACTTAGGTTATGAACGTTAGGGGAAACACCACATATCAACGACATCTTACAAGCCTCATATTTAATTTCACAGCAAATAAACCATAGAGTAGATATATGTGAAGCATTTTCTAACACTATAATTGAAGTATATTACAAAACAAGGTTCTCGGTTGAATTTAATTGCAATGACCCTGTAAATTTTATTACGACAGAAATCAAACGGATACTTGACCATGTAAGATTAACAGAACCTGAGAAAGATGATCTATATGATGAAAATGTTACAATAAGAACACAGAATATAGAACGTTGTTCTTGTGTGGAAAAAATCAAACAACAATCAGTTAGCTTGCAAAAATATATGTTCATAACGAATCGTCCACTTTCCTAAACAATTTCCTAATTAATTTATTGGTCATGTTATATTGCATAACCTCGATTGAATACTTATAAACAAGACATTTATATTTAAAGGATCACCTAAATCAATTAAACATGACAGATCTTATTAATAACTTACACAAAGTCGTCTTACAGCTGAAAAGTAGTCAATGTGAAGATTTACCATTGGATTATAGGTGGATCCCTGAAACTCCATGGAGCAATCGTTTAATTCGTCAGATAGTAATAAATTGAATCTGCGAATTTTTATAGAGAAAAAGTAGAAATTAACATAACTAAAAGCAAAAGTATAAAACTAAAGAAAATCACTCTTCTTGATTATATGCATGAAGAGCAAAAGAAAAGACTTGAGGATAAATTTAATAACATCATTATAAATGAGTATCTTTCTTTAATTAACGGATTTGATGAATATTTAAATACCCTATCAATTCAGAGCAATAATCTAACAGATGAACATGTAATTTACATTTTGTACTTAATATTTTGGAAGTTTGCATTTCATAAATGTACATTGATAAATATTAAGAATCTAAATGCAACAGATCAATATAACATATTAATTAACTTAACAGTACACAATAAATGGTTCCTGAAATATTCCATCAGGCAAATTGAGTCCATTAGTAAAGTTAGCTTAACTGAAAACTTAAAAAGAAGATTATGTAACATAAACTCTAAACATGATAAACAGTTCTCCTTTATGCAAGAAGTTGGTAAGAATTGTCAAAGATGGAGCAACACCCCTCCACCTTTTACAAACATTCATCAGCTTGAAGTAACGCATGTGTATAATCAAATAATCAAATGCTATAACGTATGTGAAAACCGAAATGATCATGTGAAAATTTTGTCTGCTTTTAAAGCAGACAAAGAATTAAGGTATGTGCTGATTGAACTAAAATCCGAGATGGATTACGATTGCACTGATGTTTCCAATAAAATTGCGCTATTGAAAACCCTGCACGAGAAATATCAACAATCCAATATAGAAACGAAAATTTGTAAATTTGAAATACAGCTATTGCCAATAATAGACTACTATATGCACGCAACTCTTAAATATGCCATGTGATCAATCCCAAAAATAGAAAATAGTGAAATGATAGTGCATAACATTATGGTTCCAACGGACCTTAGCGCTGCTCTTCTCAACTACAATAGTACACATGATGTTAGGTTGCTCCATGAAATTATAAACTCTCATTATATGTACCTGATGAATTCGGCTAGTACTAGGCAAATTAAATACTTGAAGAATGAAAATTATAGTGATGTATACATGTTCTTAAGTGGCTTTAGTCCTAAATTAACTATCTGTTTGTCTCATCTACTAATAACCAACGAATACGTCCGATGATTCCAATAGTACCAAATTGGGAAACTTCAGACAGCTAATGAAGCAACAAAGGCATTTGAGTTTTGTTCTCTGGGGAAATTTGTATCAACAGTCCGAAGAAAAATATGATTATTTGTTAGTAACCAATTTTCATTAACCGAATTGTTAATTCATTTGTAATATATACTAAATATTATTGTAATATATTATAGAATAATTATAATAAACATACCAAAGTATGTTTATTATGATTATACTGTAATACCTAAATATTACAATACTGTTATTTTACCCTACTTTATATACTACCTAATTATATACTATTTTACCCTATTTACCAAAAGTAACCCAAAGGTTACTTTTAGTAAATAGGGTAAAAAACTATTATTATCCAATTCGTATTTACATAATTAATGCTTTACTTGTTCACATCGCTGTTCTAAAGTACCGAATACCAAAAAGTTAATATTTTAAGTTAAAAGTAAAATACACTCCAGAATAAATTAACAGACAAGGGAATAAAAGAATATTTTTATGAAGGTTGCAAATAAACGCTTTAAAATCGATCCTAATAAACTTTTCTTAACAAGGCATTCTTTAAAAACATACCACTAATGTGTTTTTAGAGGCTTTCGAAAACATTAGTCTTTGTTATATTTGATAAAGCATAACCAAATTTTGTGCTATTTCATTAATCCCATAATATAGTGGTGAATAAAATTAATAGTTCACATTAGCTTTATGTGGATAAAATAAATTTCTATATCTAAAACCTATTATTAGAACGAACAGTGGAACAGTACAAAAATTAATTTTAATCAGTCGTAAGTCTATCAAATTATTTACCATTTTAAATACAAACTTTAGATTAGTAATTTAATTTAGTATTTTAGAACAATCGTTCTAGTTTATTAAGTATAAATTTTTAAGCATGCGAGCAAATATTATTATTTATATAGGTACATATATTTGCAAAAAGTATTTTCACAAATTTATTTCTTAATACTTATTATTTGATGTAGATCTCATGTAAACAGTCCATAACTTTTGTATACTATAGTTCGATGTCGAAATAATTTCATATGATTCATATGTAATAATACTGAATATATCTAAAACTTTTTTAGAATAATTTTGTCCACATTTTGGAGATTATTCATTTTCTATTATTTTAGCATCCTACTATAACGTGATATTTTTATAAACCCAAATATAGTATAAACAAACTTACAATTTTTCTTGTAAATTTACATGTTTTTTATCTTAAAATTTTAAAAGCTTTATTGAATGTCGATGCATATGCTGATAAAATATAATTGCAAGTCAAATGTACCTAAATCTTTAACATGAACAGCGTTTATTAATTTCTACTGTAAAATTTTATATGTATTACATTATTCTATTCGTATAATATAATTTAAGGATTTATCTGATTACTAACCCATACAGTATTATCAACTATTTTATAGATTCCAAACCAAAATATATGCTACTAATGAATCACATGATAAATATTATCGTTTCATGACGTCGAATGGTTTGTAGATGACAGTCGTTAAAGATTGACGCCCCATGTTTGACAGAATACAGATTACGCGCAATTTAAATCCTATGGTTCCAACTGAGACACCCTATATAAAAATTCTTCAAATCTGGTCTATATTTTTTCCTACTTTCTTACCCTTCCTGGCTCTATTAATTCTATTATTAAACAGTAAAAGAGCAGCCATCCTATTGTAACATTTTAGCATATTGACATGATAAATTAACAGGATAAAATAAAGAATGCTGCTAATAAAGATCAAAATTAAACATCAAAAATATATTATTGAGAAACTCCAAGGAACTTTATGAAATAGTAAATTTTAGCTAAATAATAAATAGTGTTTATCATATCAGAGCTGTTTTCTTCTAAATATTATATAAACTGACTTTATGTAACATTCGATAGTAATCAATCTTGACACCTTTCTTGAGATTCGTGAATTTCATATTATTAAACAATTGGGTTTTCACTTTCAACCCACTTCGAAACCATTCATTAAATGTCTAGAACGCCTATTAGAAAATGAAAAATGTAAAATTTCCAATAAATTACTCACTTATAAAGTATATCCCATGTACGATTATTTCCATTCATAACTAACATATTGTTTATGACTATATCATAGTACCATGACCGAGTATCATTTTACCATAACTATACCTTCATAAATGTTAATTACCTTGGTATTTAGTTTAGTATTATGCTTTTATGTAATAGTAAAAGTGAATGAAAATAGTCATTGATATATTTAGATTGTTAATGAAATAACACATGTTGTTTTAGCGATGAAATAACTCATAAAAGTTTGTGTAAATTGTAATTCTTATTTCATTAGACCATGCATCATCGCCTACAAAACTTTTACACAAGAACAGTAGGGATTTTTACAGGGATGCTAATGTGGATGAAGTAAAATCATGCTACCATATTTTGGAAGAATTAAAATTGAAAGTAAATGAATTATTAAATGAATGGCCCGATCAACCAACCCTGGAGACAGTAAATATTGCAAAACAAATAATTAGCCAGTTTTTATATGTTTTTATATATTATAGATTCTCTTAGTAATTGAACGAGTATTTGATTTTAATATAACAAGTCCAGTATCAAGGTTTCTCACAGGATTTGAAATTTTGCTCAGCAAGTGTCATGAATGGGAAGAAGTTGCACATTCTGGTGTGAGCTTAAGTCAACATTATCAAAATATCACTCAACAGATTATTCAGTGGAGAAAATTGGAGCTGACTACATATGTGAAAAAATCTTTTAAACCGAACGTATAAAAGGTATGTCATTAATTTAAAAAAAAATTACAAAAATAAGGAACTTATATCATTCATTATTGATTTTTTTTTTTTTTTAGGCTGAATGAACCTTTGGCAAAGTGGTGGCTATACATGTACAATATAATGGAACAATTTACTGTGGAAAAACGATTTACAGAGATAGAGTTAATTGAGACGTTACAAACATTTATTATTAAATCTAATCTAGCCGAGTTTCAGGGCAGATTAGATATTTTATATGCTTTTCATTGCCATGCAACATATCTGGATAGAACTAGAGAAACTGAACTATTCATAAACGTTCTTTGGAATCTTCATAATTATTTCCAACAGTTTACTTTGGCAATTTCAAATAAGATTAAGGACCTAAAATCACCTATAGAAAAGAAATTGAAAGATTATATTAAAATTGTTAAGTGGAAAGACATAATTATTGGGCAATAAAGGAGACTGTGGATAAATCACACAAAACTTTGTAAAGTCTCTCATAAAGTATATGAGAGAATTTGAGGTAAATATTGGAATTATTATAAATATATTTAAAGGGTAAAGTAAATATATATTTCTTAATTTGTAGGATGTTCTACTACAACCAGTATCATCTTATTTGGTTAATACAAGTAGCAACAATGATACCGAAAATATTGGGATTTGGGATAGACCTCAAAGTCAAAGCCCTAAAACTTAGCAGTATACCTTAGATCCTGAGGCTTACATGGCAAAACAATCATTAATCAAAGTAGGAGTTACTGTGATATTATCAAAAATTATATGATATCTAAACTTATATAATTTTAGAAAATTAATTATTCAGAATCAAAAATAGATGCAGGAGTATTAAACAAAGCAGAATCATACTTTTTAAAATCCAGAAAGTTATGTAAAGAAACAATTTTAGCTTCAAAATATCCAAACTTGATTCAGACATCGGATAGCTTCGTAACTGAAATAATTGAAACTAGTTCCCATTTGCAAAATTTAGAGGTACTTTTTATAATATTAACTTTTGTTCCCTTTATACAATGTTCTTCCTAGGTGGACACAAATTTACCAAAAGAAAAACAGAAGTCACACGCCAAAAACATTTTACAAGAGAAACACAGGGCTTTGGCGGATTTATTTAAATCCTTGAATAAAATTGGTCTGTCTTTTAGAACTGGCATTATTGAATCACAGTTAAAGAATCCATCTACTGATTTTGTATTAAAGCCCATTGATTTATCAGCTAATTTGTCAAATATTAAACACAGGTAAGAGACAATTGTTTTAGTTATTTATAATTAATTTTGTTTATTTTTTCTTTAGGCATAAAGAGGAGAAAATAGTAACCATATGAGACTCATGTGAAATTTACTATATACGGTCTTTAATGAGATCCGATGTACTGGATACTGCTATAAAAAATCCTGCCCAAGATCTTGGTTTACAAAATATTGAAAGGTGTAAGGATTTTACATCTCATTTAATGGTAAGGATAAGTTATGTAAATAATATATATCAAGTAATTTTTGTACTAACTATAAAGAATAGCATGCAAAATTTACACCCGTTTGTGAAGATTTATATACTGAGTATATAAATATAGACCACCTAGTCACCTCTGTCATTTTATTTCAATATTTTTCTTGTATAATTAATTGTGCTAAATATAGGAGAATTTTTGTTTTGATATGTCTTATGCCAGACTACTTGCACCTCATAACATGCTGCAACTCTTTCAAAATCTATGAAATGTGTGGTAAAGATGTGAGTCTTTACTTTTGTTTTTTTTTTTTTGTCTACTTTTGTTTTCCACGTATTCTGTAGGCAAAATATCAGAAAATGTATGTAATTTAGGCCTGCATAATATTTAAGTGGTTTAATGTTATACTTACTGTTCAACATCGGGACTTGGAATCACGATCACTATCGAATTTTGCAACCTGCACAGCTTCCAAAGCCTCAAAAGGTGAAGTTCGATAGTTTTGTTGAGATATCTCTGATTAGTCATGTTACATTTATTAAATACTTGAAACTTGAGGTTACCTATTGCCATATAGAATACCTTTCCAAGCTATTACACCAACTATATGCTGCCCATATCTTCCCGCATCAAACCCAATTATGTTATTTTCTATTCAGTCTTCTCGCCCTTGCCTCTGACTGAATTATATCCTACATTTCCTTGTAGACATTGACAAACAAATTTTCTCTAATTCTTTACAGATCATTTGTGTTTGTAGGTGCATTATTTATTATGCTTTCATTGGACATATAACAATTACCTGAAAAATAGTCCATTTCAACCTTAATTCATCCTCTAAATTGGTCAAAATATTTGCACTCATTGATTAATTACAACTATACTATATCAACATATACATGCACCTTTGGTTACGAATTTTGATACTGTACATGTAGGCAATTTTACAAAAATATATGGCACAAAACAAACCACTGAATACGAATATGGTGATATGGTTTTAGATCTAATAATTTCTTATACACTCAATTTTCCTATGACACAGTACAACAAGATGCAGTTTTAATATAAGATAGAGAGCAGGGATAAGATAGAGCAACCTTAGGCCTCTTATAACATGATATTCTCATAACATAGCTTCCATGCAGCAAGATATAAATTTTATTTCGCAGTATGGTGTATGCGTAAATTCCTCATGTAAATTATACGCATAATAATCTGTCACAGTTCTTAAAGTTATGTTTTAATGTACATTGTAGTTTTTACTGCAAACTTATTCAATAGACAATTTCTTGTTCAACTTATAACATTCATCGTTTTCTTTTGATATAACAGAATGAGTGAAGAATGATATGGAAGAGTTGAGGATATCAATATTCACTTACCCCAGTTTACAATGTACCTAAAACCTACATATTGAAATATAAATTTTACTTAAATAATAGCTAATATACATATACGTGGTTCCACATTTTATTGTAAAAAATTTTGCAATAAAATTTCCATGGTAAACATCTACTCCATTTAATATTATATTGCTATTATATTTTAAATGCCTATTTTCAAATATTTGTATATTTAATACGGAACTCATTACCATTAATTTGCAATTTCATTTCCGTTTATTATTTGATTTAAACAGCATTTTCTAAAACATATGTGTTGTAGATATTAGCCCAAAAACAGAAAAAAGAACTAATACAATTAAGTAGAGTGTACTACTATCTCGATTTTATGCAAAGCCACTAAATGATTCCTGTGAGGGAAAATCATTCTTACATATTGATGCAATTGAAAATACCAGAGAACTCTTAAGAAACCTTGTTATCATAATGGGTCAATGCAAAATAATATTAAACAGTCCCTAGACAGTCTTACTGATGAAGTCCTAGAAATACCCCTTCTAACATCAGATATAAGTGAGCGCATAGAATACAAAAACGATGCCATATGGTCCAATGCCATAAGCCTAATAAATGATATATTAAATGCAACAAACAAACTTAACTTGTATTTACATAAAAGTAAAGGATATGTACCTAGTACAGAATATGATCTGACACATCCGGAATTTATTCTAGTAGTAGATTTAAATGACATAGAGAACGTTTTAAATGGCATATATAACAGACTGATGCAGTTGAAAGAATTGTTTGGAAATATTGCTATTAATAACAGTTTTACATGGTTGCTGAAACGAATTCTAATGATTAGAAAGCAGTTTGAGAAACATTATTCGGTAGAAAATGTTGATAAGGAAAAATTTGGAAGAC
The DNA here is from genome assembly GCA_037954035.1 of Rosalia funebris. Classification (NCBI taxonomy): domain Eukaryota; kingdom Metazoa; phylum Arthropoda; class Insecta; order Coleoptera; family Cerambycidae; genus Rosalia; species Rosalia funebris. Next base: position 7,034,807 of record JAZFAV010000010.1, on the reverse strand, counting down.
AAGTAGAGAAGTTTATTGAAAAAAATTCATTAGTAATACAAAATATATACAAAAAGTATGTTAGTAATCAAAACAAACCTGATAAACCAACAATTGTATCAGATAATTCTGAAGAAGATAAACAGCTACAAGACGATCATTTAAAAACATTGATGATTGAAAATTTATCAGCTGATATCTTAGTATTAGAAATGAAAGGAATTTTAAAAGCAACACACAAATTATCAAGTATTCTACTGAAAAATCCGCCATCGTGCGCAGAGAATCAAAAGAGCCTAATTTACCCTCACTTGCCACTATTTGAGCAAACCATCCATCTATTCTTTACCAGTACTTCATAATTCAGCAAGTTTCTGCGTACAGAGTTGTCTGCAAAATGACTTCCATACTATTAAATATCTCCATTGAGTTAGCTTCAAAGGTAAGCACTTTAAGCATTTAATACATTCATGAATTTCACACAATAAATTTTAAGGCTTTTGTGTACCTCCAGAATTGTCAGAAGACGTTGACAGCGAGGGTGCTAGCAAACCTTCTGACGGTCTTGGTTTGGGTGAGGGCGAAGGAGAACATGATGTTTGAGATAGAATAGAATCAGAAGATCAGTTACACGATGCTCAACCTCCGGGACAGGAGAAGGAAAAGAAGGAAGATCAGGATTGTAAAGAAGAAGAGAAGGGAATTGAAATGAGTGAAGATTTCGACAGTAAACTTCAGGTAAACTACAAAATAGTAACATGAACAGTGACCAAATAATATAGTAACAATGAACGGTGACCAAATGTATCATTGTTTTTCCCTAGGATAAAGAGCAAAAGGAAACTGAGGACGATCAGAGTGACTTAGATGACTCTGACGCTGATAAACAAATGGGCGATACAGAAAAGGGAGCAAATCAGCTGGATGAAGAGATTTGGGGATCTGATAAAGAAGGTGATGGTGAAGAAGGTATGTTTCTATTCATTCTATTTCCCAAAGTAGAATTTACTGATCTAAACCTTTCAAATAAGTACAGGTATAAATTTAAAAAGAAAGCTCTTCACAAAATTTGCATTACAATATTTTTCTAAAATACATGATGTATGAATATCTTCTTTAATTTACTGTGTTGTTCTCTCATACCCAAATTATAATCTTATAAAAAAGAAGAAAGAGGAGACAGGGGGGAAAGAAGGGGAAGATGAACTTGATGCCAAGAAAGACAAATCTTCAAATACCGAAGCCGATGGTAAAGATGACAAGAACTCGCCAGAAGAAAAAGAAAAGAATAAAAAAGACATACATGAGATAGATGAGCCTGAATATGATGAAGATCAAATTGATCCACATCATGGGCAACAGCCAAAGCAGCCTGAACCAGAACCGATGGATCTACCAGATGATTTGCAGTTGGATGAAGGACAGGAAAACCATAATGAAAATGATAATCAAGAAGAAAATCCATTTGATATTGACACAATGAAGGAGCAAAATCCGACAGAAGACAAATCGGAGGATAAGGAAAATCCTAAGGATGAGGAAGCCCAGAATGATGAAAGAGATTTCAGCAGTGAGGATGAAGCCATAACAAGAGATGATGACAATGACTATGCGGAAGAGAAAGACGAAGAAAATAATAAGACCAAAGAGGACCCAACTGATGATTCTGAAACTCATAAACCTGAAAAGGAAAAGCAGGATGATGCTGCTGATACTGAAGAAACTGGTTTAGATAAGACACAAACTAATCAAGAGAATGTTGACGCTATGGAAGTAGATGAGGCTGAAGCAACAGATAAAGCAAGTATTTACAATAAATATTATTTAAAGAGTAGTAACTATACACACCCACATATATTTTAGACGGAAGTAAATCAGTATGAAACTCTGGCGTCTAGCGAACCTATTGATGAGCTCTGTCAGGAAGATAGACCAGATAAAGAAGGTATTGATCAGAGTCAAATGGAACAAAGTAAGACGGGTCATTCAGCATAGACTAACATCTCCCAATAAATTAAAACTGCGAGAGAGGAGATAGAAGAAAAACAAATAAAGAAACAAAAAACCAGGAGAGTCTAATTTAAAAAGAAGTTTAGGTAGGTATATAGTTTACTTTTTTAACTATTTTAATACTACTAATAATCATACAGGAGATGTAAATAACCTGTGAAGAAAAAGCTGAAAACAATTGACTCCAAAGATAGTGGAGAAATGTCAGAAACGGATGATGGATCTAAATATGAAAACACTGAAATGTACCAGCATATACAAGAAGCAAAAGAATCAGGTATAGAAAAAAACTAGAATTAGATTATCTAGAAACTCAGATATAGAAAGAAATTAGTTTTATTGCATATAATGCTGTTTGCCAATTATTGCCTTATAACTAATATTTAATCAGTAATAACTAATAGTCATCATTTACTTATTTATCTATTTTTAGATTCTCGATGTAGCTACTAAAGAACAAGCAGAACAACAGAAAAAAGGAAGTTCCTAATAAAGAGGAAGAAGTCGGAGAGGAGGCAACATATTCTCCTATGGATCCGTTACCAGATGAAGAACCTGAAAATATAGATACCCTTGACACTAAAACAGAAAAAGCTAAAGAAGTTGACAAAAGTAAAGACAAAGAGAGAAAGGGTAATAAAAAACAGCACCCAGATGGTGAGCATGAGATAACATTTATTTATGGATATTAAAAAAAAAACACATTCCACACTTAAACCCTGAAGCAACGATAATAATATCAAAATCAACAACTCTAAAACTTCTCTTCCAATCTTAGATTAGATTATCTACAAGCATAAGTGAGGTCCAGATGTATATATATATATATATATATATATTGTGTATTTTCATTTATTTAGAAGTTAACATTCAAAAAAATAAATATCATCACATGGGACGTCGATGTTTTAGAATAATGGATCCTCATCCATACTACACATAGATTAATAATTAAATAATATAATAGAATCAAAGATTCCTACAAACTTGCAAATTTAATTGATTATAATTTGGCAATAAATTTAAAATCGCCTTTAATGGATTCATACACTGCACAAATCATACAAGCTTCCAAAAAACTATAACTCAAACTCTATTGGGGTTCGGGCATATAATTATAAAAACTTTTTTTAATTCGATTAACTTCAAACTGTTATTCTAAGTACAAACTGTTATTAATATGACTACCCTTGAGCTTTTAAAGGAATGTTTTATTTGGCGTATTCAATTGAACGAATGACTCCACTTCTGTATAGATCTTCAAGATTTTAGGTTGGATTTTAGATTCAGAAATGTCTAACATGGTCAAAATCTCTAATATTTCTAATAGTAGATTGACTATTTAGTGGAATATCAGGATGACTTTTGTTGAATAAATTAAATAGCTTTGCCAAATTGAACATCCCTTCAACATTATTAATTATATTTATTGCTTTAATGTAGTAAACAAATATTCAATTTTCAAACACTTCAAGAACAATGATTTCTCTAAAATATTCATACCAAATTTGTAGATACATACAGAGTTTTGTATAACAACATTGGTGATACTTCTAGAATCATTAAAAGTTAATATCAACTTTAGCAAAAACAAATTGTTATGATTGTCTGATTTGTTTATGAATCACATCAAATTATTTAAGTCTCAACTATAGAAATACTCATTAGCTGTTGTTATAGTAGCTCTTTGAAGTTAAAATCATCCTGTAACAGTAATTATTTCACATTTATTTGTAATTTTTTGAGTGGTGTCTAAATCCAGATAAATATCAAATGTTTAATTTAAGTTTAAAGAATAATTTATAAGATTACCTTCCTTATTGCAGGTGATGTTTTAGAGGATATACAAGACATAGATATCGAAGGTGATGTAGTGAAAACTTGTACTGTTCCTCGTAGTAGGGAGTCAACACATCACACCCAGTACGCCTATAAACCAGAAACTACCGCGACACGACTTACACTTGAAGAGATTAATAACCTGAAGTCTGAAGTGAAAAACCAATTATCAGCATGGAACGAACTACCATCGAATGTAGAAGCCGATCAAATGTGACAGAAGATATCTTCAGTTACTTCATCTTTGACGCAAGATCTCTCAGAACAATTAAGGCTCGTTTTAGAACCAACTCAGGCTAGCAGACTGCAGTAGACTTCAGAAGCGGTAGAAGAATTAATATGAGGAAGATTATACCTTACATTGCCTCCCAATTTCGAAAGGATAAAATGTTGTTGAGACGAACAAAGCCGTCGAAACGGGAATATCAAATTATTCTCGCCATAGATGATTCGTCTGGTATGGCGGACAACCATTCTAAAGAACTTACCTTTGAAAGTGTGTCACTCATATCAAAAGCTTTGACTTTACTAGAAAGTGGGCAATTGTCGGTGATAAGCTTTGGAGAATCTATTGAGGTGCTTCATAAATTAACTGATCAATTTACCGATAAAAGCGGAGTTAAACTGTTGCAGAAATTCCGATTCGATCAGAATAAAACGTGTGTAGCGAAGCTTGTTGATTTCTGCACAGAAATGTTTGGCCAGTCACAAATACGATCGTCCGCTTTAAACGCCAAACTGTTGATTATTGTAAGCGATGGCCGTGGAGTGTTCTCTAAGGGAGAAACGTATGTTAAACATGCAGTGAAGAGAGCTAAGTTATCAAATATATTTCTGGTTTTTGTTATTATAGATAACCCGGAGAATAAGAACTCTGTATTAGATATACGTATGCCTGTTTTTAAAGACGGCAAATTAGTAGGTATTCAGACCTACATGGATGTATTTCCATTTTCCTTTTACATTATATTGAGGGATATTAATTCTTTACCTAGTGTTTTAAGAGATGCTTTAAGGCAGTAGTTTGAAATTGTTTCAAATTTAGATAAGTAACTTTTTGTTGTTGATCAATTGCTATATTAAGGTTGACAAGAATTATGTTATAAGTTAGTTTTTTTAAGCTATTTTATTTTTGTACTGTGATATTTCTCTTTTTATTTTATGTTCACGTATACTTAATACAGTGTATTAAGTACTTAATACAGTGTATTAAGTAATAGTATTCGATATTGTTGATATTATTTTGACTAAACACATATTTGCCTTCTTATGTAACATTCCCAGGTAATAGTAAAATTTAATCCCTGCATACTGAAGATCAACAAATGCTTAGTCTTATACATGATGAGTAGGAGCACGCAAAATGATCCAAGTACCATAGGTATGTGCATAACAGTAGGTACAAGACATAAAATAATGTAAATACTAATAAGTTATAATCTATAAAATATTTGAAACACTTATTCTCTTAAGCAGCATTGTCACAAGCTGGGTGAGATCGGTGAAAGATGTGCAGTATCAGCTATGTTTCCACAGTTGTTTCATCCAAATTTGTTTTCCATAATGAAAAAATGTTATATAAAGAGAACCACCGCTCGACATCTAGTGATGTAATATTTGCATAATTAAAATAGTCTTTCACATTCCATAACAGATCTGTTGACGTAGAATAACTACAGATTTGTCTTAATGTAGTAAAATCTTCATCTTTACTTAAAATGCTAAAAAATTGCTTGTAACACTTACTTTTACGTCACTTAAAGCATGTAGGTTTGTGTGCGAATCTTCCGCTATTTGTAGCTACTACACTAGCCACAATGAAGGATGTTGTATTTCTACTATTGTCTCCACTAGTCTATCATAATTGTTATTTATGATAGACTAGTTATAAAACTACAGACTATTTTTTGGAAATGCTCAATGAAATGTTGCCGATAATCATGCTCCCCAGCGAATAAGAATAGGCTGTGGTTGCTCAGGGATTATGAGATAGGCGGTGAAGTTTCTCAAATATATTTGAGAGATTTGAAAGTCACTGCTTTTGTATGTGATATTGATTCATTTGCGTTTGAATATCATTTTCGAATTTCTTCTGCCACAAGATGTAACTGAACATCACAAGATGAGGTTTACATGTCACATAAGAGTGCTCACCATACTCTCTTTAAGTAAACAACCTGCAGAACATACAGTACCATTAGTCATAAACATTAACAATTGGTTTCTTGAAAATTAAAATGTTTCTAATGTACTTAGCACCACTCGCCAGTACATTTTTTTAATCATTTACTAGCTACTAATAATGAACATGACGATTTAACAGGTTCCAGAGTGTATACTATAAATCAATAATAGAATTTGTTTTATACTATATTGTCTCATTCCCACATAACCACAGTTCTTTATCTTGTAATTCAAATTTAATCCTGTTTTCAAGTGCTTCAAATACCAGCGACACCAAATTTCGCAACGTTGTCCGATTTGGTAATTACCAATTAATTTATATATCTATTCTAGATCGTCCGAAGTGCTTTCTTGTCAAATGCACGAAATGCTATTTACACCAATGGATAATGCGAAAATAACCGTAACACTATTAGTTATTAATTAATCAATAAGTATCGGAGCTATATAAATGACGAATACTGAACGCAGAAAGATCTAACGCCAACAGAAGGCCGGTGCAAATAGCCAGCGCGATGAGCTTAGTCAGCGCCATTCGATTCCGGGCAAAAATTGCTCGCTTTATTCATGAATCTTTAAATTATAACATCTATTTTACTAATAATAGGTGTCCTGGAGTGTTTTCATCTTTTTGGGTGAATAAAACTGTATTATGAAGAAATATATTTACATTCACTATTTTTCGTTTACATTTACAGGAAGGAATTAGGGAAATACTGGAGTAGATCGGAACCTTTGGTGTGAAGATAACACTGACTCAGTTTTTCACAAAACACTATATACTACACTCGACGCGCGTTTCATCAAGAAAGTTGAAGTCATCTGGAGATGATTAAAACTGGCAAAGTTTTAATCATCTCCAAATGATGCCAACTTTTTTGGCGAAATGTGCATCGAGTATATTGTATGACGTTTTGGTGTTGTATGAAAAACTAAGTCAGTGTTAATGTAGGGAAAGTTATGTATGAAAAATATCATTGTCAAGTTGCCTTGTTTCACGCCGCTGTACCTCCTACCTAGAATATGTGATAACTCGCCGACATAATGTTAAATTCTCTGAATTTCCTCGCGTATCCCGGCTATGAACTGAAGTAAAGACCTAAGAACATCAGTATACCCAATAAATTTCAAATAAAATCATAAGAAGAAATTTATCAGCATTAAATTGGGACTTCTGGGTGACCAATATCTTCCGCTTAGAGATCACTTTTCCAGGAAACATCGCTCTAACGCCTCCATTAATAAATTTACGGTATCGGCTGTAGCCTCATTCCACGCAGCAATATTATTAAGTTATGGTGAAAAAAAATTCTTTAGAATAACTATGTCGAAGAGAAGGAACGGTGGGTGAAACACCATTTACATTTTCATAAATATAAGGACTAATTATTCCAGATGCATTAATTGCCGCCCATACCGTTAATTTGGGGAAATGTAAGGGATCTTGGTGCTTCTCTCGAGGGTTTTCTGTAGATCAGTAACGGCAATTTTGTTTATTTACATATTCATGTAAATGGAAATGTGTCTCATCAGTGAATATGATGTAATCAAAAGTTTTTGATCAATTCTTACCCAAAAATGAATCAAATTGAATAAACTTCAACTTTCAAAGTTTGTACTAGTTGAATCTTATATGGATGGAAGTTTAAATCCTTTGTTGAGATGTCTTGGACAGTAGTTTTAGAAACATGTAAGGCAGTTGCACGTTTTCGTACAGATCGCCGAGATGTACATATCACTGCTGCACGATCACGCTCAAACTTTTCGACACTTCTTGTTCTTCCAGGTCGATCTGTTGGTTTTTTATTAATAATAGTGCCATCTATTTCAAATTTAACCGCACACGCTTTGATTAATTTTACTAAAGGAGCTTGATTAATGTCATAAAGGAGGTAGTGCACTCGATAAGACAACAACATATTATGAGAGAACGATGGTTTTTATAAAAGCTTCTCACACACATGGAATGTTGCTCAGATATGAGAGAATCCATTGCAACTGAAAGTGATCTGCATAACTAAAATCGGTAATAGTGAAAAACGCCTGAGAAGACACCCGAGTTATAAAACTTTAGTGATAAGGCAAGATAAAATTTTTCTAGAGTCCACTTATATAACGGTTGATAAAGATCACACAGCTAGGATTAGGCTGCATATATGCTTTTTATTTTGGATAAATAATACCCAGATCCCTTATGCCAACTCGGTGAAATATCTGGGTATTACACTAGACGCAAGACTTGCCTGGAAGGTCCATGTTAAAAAGAAGAAGGATGATCTGGATATGAGATTCAAGAAGAAGTGCTGGTTACTTGGTAGGCACTCTAGCCTATCAACATATAACAAAATACTTCTGTATAAACAAGTCCTCAAACCAGTATAGACTCATGGCATATAATTATGGAGTTGTGAAAGCAAGAGTAACATCTTAATAATCCAGAGGTTCCAGAATATGCTGACGAGCATCGTCAATATGCCATGAGATGTCAGAAACAAGTACCTCCATCGTGACCTTCAGATGGATACTGTGGATCAAATAATTGCCAAATTTGCAAAAAATCATGAACAGTGACTCCACCAGTACGGGAACATCGAGGCTATGTAGCTTCTCGATAACTGCAATATCACAAGAACACTCAAGAGAGTAAAACCTTTTGAATTCGCCAAGTGATTATTAGTTGGAGTATTGTACGCTTGTGATACACATTAATATTAGTGTAGTTAAGTTACTAGAAATTAAAGAACACCAATGAATAAGTCCATAGATCTAAGTTTTCAAAGTACCAATTTAAGTTAGAACCCAATTACTCATTGATCGACTCAACGATAAGATTGTTATATGAGTAAATGCCTATAAGGGGTGGTTAAAAGATATATGTTTTGAAGGTGGCGTGTCCAGGGTCAAATACGGTGACAACGCTATCGACAGAGCCTGGTAAGTGAATCAATTAACCTCAAGAAATGACTCAATTAGGTAGTTTAAATGTGTATAAATCATTGATATAAAAACAGAAATCCGAACTCGGTTTATAAAACTGTGGTTTCATGGAGTTCCATTGGTCAGATCGAAAAAATGTATAGCACAGGTAACCGCGGGCCGTGAGCGGCCTTTTACGTACAGACTTCACGGAGATTATAGCAAGGCTTACACACATGAAAAGATATATAAGGCAGAACAAGATACATCATCAATTAAGTTCTATTCGCTAAGTTAAATCCTCTTTTTTTTTTCAATACTCCTGTAATATAAATTTCATAATAGAAAAATAATAACAATATAATAATATTTAAAGATGATAATGTAATTTGAACTTCTATCCATAACGTGACTATTTATATTAGCTCCGGCTTACTTTTGCGATTCTTCAGTGAAAAAGTGCGATCATATTAATAAAAGCAGTAATAATACACGCAGTATATCATGAGAGATGGACTTACTCATAAATAAGTTAATATAAGAGACAGGCAGTTATTATCAAAGTGACATCATTAAATCAGACGTATAGAAAAATTACTAGAATAGCTAGAGACTGTAGCATATAATGCTACAGAGCTGGAAAGGAATACGCAGCCGACACGGGTGCTTGACACCAGCTACTCAAAACCTAAAACGAATGAGAAAATGAACACCAGCGCCCCATCGCAGAAGATGACATCGCAGACATGACAACAACACATTCCGCGAGGCGCATTGGACGCGAGATTGCACAATGGCAGAAAACGCGCCCCCAAAATGCATTATTTATGCTAACCTCCACACGGCAAGTAATGTTATATGCCATGTTCACAAGAGAAAAGTTGAAGAAACCCAGGCAATAAGAAACCCGACTCTTACCACCTAGAAATCCGTCCTCATTCCCCTGCCGACCCACTATCCCTTGAAGCAGAGGCAAGTGGCAGCAGCGGGCCCTTATGAGAACTTAACAAAATGTTACAAAACATATCTCAACTACTGGAGATAATTCAAACTTTACAGCTATTTAGCGAGGAAATACTGCCGAAGTTCAACCTACTGAGTTCCAGCTCATAAACTGGAACGTAAATGGGATGAAGGGCATGCTGGACGAGGTCCGGCGTTTCCTCATTAACAAGAAAATTCACATAATGTTAATAACTGAAACGAGACTTTTACTTAAAAATTTCAACTGGAAAGCTCGATCCCACGTCTCTGGACCGGCTGCTGCGAGGGACCAAAGTGATGGTCGTCGGTGACCTAAACTCGCCCCATCCCCACACTCACTGAAGCCACCACAAACACAACAGGCTACACGCATACGCCACATTACGTAACCTGCACGTATTAGCACCTGACACTCCCACGCACTTTCCAAATAATGCAACACCCATCTTCGTAGACATACAGATGCAGATGTACAGCTTGCCAATAATGGGAACAAGTCTCAAAACTGCGATATTGGACCGCCCACGAGGTGCGCAGTAAATAGCCTGTCACTCAGTCGTCACTCAATATCGAGTGTACAGTTAGTGAAAGAGGTGGATTAAGTGTTCGATCTGGCCGCGCGTAAAGTATATACTTTTCCCTCCGAATGCTGCCTCAGGCCTCACTCTTTCTTCTACGCATATATACAGAATCTTACACTTTTTCCTATTCTTGACAAGCTTTACATTAACGAGTAACTGATAATAAGTCCCTATCTTCAAACGCGCCGGCGCTGGCGGCAGGAATTGGTCGGGATTTTTTTTCATATGACTCAACTTTCGGTTCGAATCCGAAATGGTCGGGTCTCAGACTTCCCTCGATTAATTTAGGATAATATATCCAATCGCTTGGAGGTGGCCTAGAATGTTAACTCGGAGTAATACGGGTATGGGTTCGATTCCAAGAGAAGTCAACTTTTTCTTGCGGGGGACGTCAATCTTCTTCTTTGGTGTTGTAATAAATTTCTATCTTCGCCCTACATCCCCCCTCCGCTTAAATGATTAGGAGTTCGTGCCCAGCTCCCTTTCTTCCTCCTTCTATTTCATCATTATTTCTCCATTCGACCACGCGTTCACATTTTCAATCATATCACTCGCCAATTCTCTCATGTTTTCGGGTTGATCTAGATTCCTTACATTCTTGCCTCTCATCAGACCACCTCGGGCACCTGAGCAACGTGTACTCGGGGTTATCCCTTTCGCTAAAATATGCGTATACTGTGGCGAAAGTACCACACTCATCCCCATCCACTTTCTCTATCCCACGCAGGTACCCCCCAAAGCATCCATGGCGCGATAGCACCTGCGTGAGGTAGTATCTTATTTCCCCGTATTTCCTCTCAACCCATGACCGAACGGCTGGGATGAGAGACCTGGTCCACGCCGCGCATGTCTTTGCATCCTATTCTACCGCTCCTGCCATCTCATCCACAGCCTTTCCCTAGCATCCCGCCTCTCAGACCCCCGGTACGCCTCCTCTCTCCCTCGGAAGAAGATCGATCGGAGGCATACCGGTAATAACTAACACCGCGGTCCCAGGCACTGTCCTATATGCCCTCGCAACATGCAACGCCGCGTTTCTCTGAACACTCCCAACCATCCTTCTCCACTTATCCACAACCAAGATGCCAACCCAGACAGAAGCGGCATACAACAGGATGGTCCACGAGGGCCCTCCACTTGGCCGGTCTGGGGCCCCTCACGTTGGGCATTAGTCGCCCCAAAGCCATAGTCTTCCCAACCTTTGCCATTGTCTTCTCTACATGTAGCCTGAAGTGTAGTCCTGAGTCCATTCACACCCCTAGATATTTCAGGGCTCTACCTGGTTCAATTCTGACATGTCCAATTCGGAAGTCAATAAACGGTGGCTTTCTCCTTTTGGTGAGGCGGATGGTCTCCGTTTTGTCGCTAGCCAATCTTAATTTCCTTCCCTCCGCCCGCCTCCTGATTTTATCAATCACGAGGTTGCCATCCTCCCTAACATCTATTCCCTTCTTCCTGTCGAGAAAACACATGCCGATGCCTCAATTTAATTTACAGGTTTTCTCGAAGTAGCTATTTCGCCCCGCCCCTCTGGGTATACTCTCGCCGACCTAGGGAAAATCGTGACGTCACTAATGACGCTTCGATTTGTACGACAGCGCCGGCCTCAGAGAGTATAAATATCAGAGGTTTTGGCATGGTTCGATCTTGTCTAGCTTCGTACTTCGAGTAGTCTGTCCAAGATAAAATACTTGGTAAAAGCTAAGTTTGCCAGATCCTGCGACCTGGATATTTTATGTGGCCTGACCCATAAAATATCTCTTGAAGGGATTTCTATATACATTCTCTCAAAAGAGGTTTTAACTAACCAAGCATCGCATCGACATCAAGGTACCTCTGAAAGGATATGCAACAAGGTATCTCTTGCCTGCTTGTTCAAAAAAAGCCTTGCTTGTTCCAGCTTTGTACTCGAGTAGCCTATTAAATATAGTATACTTGGTAAAAGCTAAAAGAGGTATCCAACGAGGTTTTACCGTACATTGCCATCCTTAGTACCTTGCAAAAAAGTACTAAAATCCCGGGTTACCACTGCGAATCGACAAGGATTCTTGCCCGTACGAGCCTATTTACTTTTACTCCGATGGAATAAGCGACCGAAACTTCCGCGACTTAAAACCGAACCATATTGCATGCTCGCCAATGACTATGCGTGCGTCGTGAACAACGGTTCTAGGTCCCGAGTCGGGGATCGCCGTTGTACGACGGGAGTGTGCGCCTGTTAGCAGGCACCGGACCGGAGGCTACTAGGGGGCCGCTGAACTAGACGAACTGGATCAAGATAAGTCCGTTCCAATTATCCTAGGTCACGACCCGCTCACGGTCAGATTCCGTGCTCCGGTTGGCAACCACTACAATGATATTACAACAAGTAGATTTAAGAAAGCGAAGGTTCGTTGATTGAAATTTGTCCTTATTCGTAAGTATATATTTCAACATCCATATGCGGTGTATATCCAAAAAGTTAAATAGTGAACGCATCCAACGATATGGAAACGCAAAGCATCAGGAAGCCTGCGGAGCCCGAGCGAGATCCAGCGACCGCTGCTTTAGGAATGAACTCCCACACAGTGGGAAGGGAAGAGCGACAAACCAAACGGTAGGAACAAACCCCAACACCTCGGAGCACCAACAAACAGCGGTCCGTACCCGTACCAAGGAGCAACGCGGCCAGCCGGAGACTGGAAGTATCCCTGCGTGCCGCAAGGGCATCCATCTCCACGTCATCCACAATCTCCCATCCCCAAGGGGATGAAAATGAGAGAGAAGAGAGACGGAGCGAGAGGAGGAGCCTAATCCGGAAGACGCCGTCGAACATCACGTTCCACAGAACCCGTCCAAGAACCGAGCCCTGCGGAACGCCGCACGTGACCCTCCTTGTCTCCTCCCTCCCGTCAGCAGCCTGGATTACTACCGACCTGCCCACCAGGTAGCCCATCAGGTTATAAATGTAGGGGGCCACCTCCAGCTCCGTGAGTCTCTCCATGATGCATTCCCAGGCCGCCGAGTTGAACGCGTTTCTCACATCCAAAGTGCTCAACACGTCCAACTTCCCGTCCGCCCAGGCCTTCAACACGGCATCTTTTATATATTTTATACGTCTATCGTCGACCTTCCAGATGTAAACCCATACTGGCTACTTGATAGCCTTCCGCTATGATCTATCTCCTCGAGAAGCTTAGCCAGAACAAGATGTTCTGGCAGCTTCCCGAGCATGTTGGTCACGCATATCGGTCTATACTCGGCCGCGTCTCCCTCCTACTTACTCTCCTTCCTCACAAGGACTAGTCTGCCCACCTTCTAGCTCTCCGGGAAGACCTCGCTCCTGACGACCCCATTCAGGACGTTGAGGATCACCCGCAAGCGCCCTCGCCGCCTCCGCCAGGATATCATTCAGTCCTAGCGCCTTCCCAGTCCTTGTCCTCACCTTTTCCAGCTCATCATCAGAGAACGGGACTATCTCTCCCTCCACCTCCCGTCTCTCCCAGGGCACTATTTCCCTCACAGGGAAGAGAGAATCCACCACCTCCCTCATTGTTTCCAAAGGCAAGTTCTAACGATAGCCTCCCGTCCTCTTAACAACGATCTTGTATACCTCACCCCATACGTATCTGTCCAAATCCCTACATAGACCCTCGTATTTCCTCCTTTTAAGAGGAGGGATGAGAAATCTGTTGCAATTGGTAAATATCGAATTTTAATGGTTATTGTAAGAGATGAATTTACATAACCACCCACTTATATGCGTTGATATAAATATGAGGGTAAACTGTTTTACTATGTTATAAACTAAGGAGCATAACTATAGCGCCAAACCATATATTTTAGTGTTTGTCCACTTAAAATAGGTTACCAAGAACTTAAGTAAGGTAAGGAAGTACGCTAAGAGAAGGTAATTAAACGAAATCTTAGTTATGTTTTAAGGTTTTTTTTATAAAATTAACGCATAAATTAAGAAAACATCCTGAATTTATTGGTGCATAACTATAGCTCCTGTTAATTAAAACTTAACAAAGGCACTTACAAACAAAAATTAATAATATGTTACGTCTCCATTTTTATGAATTACTTCAAATAGTCTATTATTCACACTGTCCACCAGGTTATTTAAGACTTCAGGCCACTCCAATAAGTCAATTGTATTCTCACGTCTCTTAACTTACGTTATTCTGTTGATGGTTTCAGTAAAAAAAATAAACACAAACAAAGGTTGCTGTGGTGTTATATAACACATAAGTTAATCATTTATTATTTACATTTCGAGTTTCAGCTTAAATGTTTTCAATGTGCTTTAACTGTTTCGATAAATCACGTTCAAAGTAGTAGAAAGTGAGGCGATTCAGCCTGGAAACTTTTTGATCCTTTGATATTTGCCGCCGGCATGCGTTATCTTGAAATCAAAGGATGCCGTCAGGCAGGTGTTAATTGGATATCGACAGTTGTGGTCATCGGCACAAGTCATGTTTAGATCAAAGGATGCCGCCAGATAGGTGTTAAATGGATACCGACAGATGTGGCCATCGGTACGCATATTGAGATGAGAGGATGCCGCCAGACAGGTATTAATTGGATATCGAAGGATGCGGTCGTCGACTCGCACCAAATTGAGACCAAAGGATGGTATCAGGTGTTTGGTGATAAGTATGCCAAGGTCGTGGACATTTTTACTGAAAAGGGGGTGTGGCCCTCTACTCGGAAATAAAGGGAGTCGCTAAAGCAGTGTCCAGAGGAAATCATCAGATAGAAGTATCGGACGGATATAGTGTAAAATTCGGTAGGTCGGGGAATTTAGTGATAAATCACATCAGCAGAGAGTCCATGGAGTGGTACTGCGAAAATGAAATTGATTTATTGGAGTAGTCAGTATGCTCGCCGGATTTAAATCCAATTGAAAATCTCTAGGGAATTATTGTTCGACGGCTGTATGCCAGTAATAAGAAGTTTTGAGTTCACTCTTCGTGAACGCAAAACTGCCATAGAAGAGATTTGGGTCAACTTGGAGCCTGAAGTCTTAAATAATCTGGTGGGCAGTATGAATAATAGACTATTTGAAGTAATTTGTAAAAAATGGAGACGTAACACATTTTTAATTTTTGTTTGAAGTGCTTTTCTTAAGTTTTAACTAATAGGCGCTATAGTTATGCACCAATAAATTCAAGATGTTTTCTTAATTTATGCATTAATTTTATAAAAAAAAAAAAACCTTAAAACATAACTAAGATTTGTTTAATTACCTTCTTTTAGCGTACTTTCTTACCTCCTAAGTCCCTAAGTCCTTGGTAATCTATTTTAATGTTAAGTGGACAAACACTCAGTGGCGGCCCTGGAGCGGTGCTAGCGGTGCGACCGCACTGGGCGCCATCATGAGGGGGGTGCCGAAATCAACCGAAACGGTGAAAACGGTTCCCTGGTGGAAAATCAGCCTAATCAAATCAAGAGTAAACAACTGCTTTAACAATAAAGTTTTGTATTTGGAGGAGCGCCACTTTTAGATCTCACACCATCTAAAAATGTTGATAGGACCGCCACTGCAAACACTGCGAAATATGGGGTGGCGCTATAGTTATGCTCCCTAGTTTATATTAATATTAATTTACATTAATCTACATATATCTGTTTGCGTTCCTGTATTTCGCAGAAGCTAGGTGAGGCACGTTTGTCTCTACAGTCGTATTGCTATAAAATGTTAAAACTGAAAAATATGTGATCCTATTAGAATAGTGCTTGCCACGAGGCAATCCTCAAATGATACCTAATACACAATAACGTTAAATATACAAAATAAACTATGAATGGAACCAAATAGGCCGTTCGTGCATCCTTAAAGCGTTCTATTGGCTGATCAAAAAACACGCATCTGTTAATGATAACGACACATTAACATGCAGACCATTGTTGAAACTTGTTTGTTTGACAGTCAAGTCAATAAACAATGTGCGCCTATAAAACTGTTTGTCTCAGATTTACGTGTTCAAATTTTGATAAATATCAAAGTAGATTTCTACGTAGTAATATTCTTCCCTTAATCGAACAAACAAAACGTTTATAGCATAGGTGTAATTAGGCCAGTACTGAAATATTTACCTCAAGTCTGCAACGAAAACAACAATGTTTAACCCCATAGTGTCATTACTGACATAATATCCACGGAAATCCATAAAGTGTCAATGACTTATTATAACGCGGACACAAACTAATTGTATATCCCAACATTTTATTGATCATTCCACCAGATACGTTTGCATGTCCACCGCTAACAGTTCACTAAAATAATCAATAGTTTTATTTATTCCAAGTAGCAGGTAGTTTTCCAGCAAAGACCTGAACGGATACATGGAAAACTTTACTGTCCACTTTCGAAGCAATTGCGCATTGGTAAGTGATTTAAATTGTTCAGTACTCAAAGCCAGCTAACGTGGAGATATATGTGAAAAACGTGTTCAGGTGAAATTTGCCCATTTTCAGCATATCGACGAGTATAAAATGTAAATAAAAGTGTGTAGGTCGGCAATGGAAGTTAGAAACGATGGCGATACTATGAAATCCCATGGGATTAGCAAGGTGTCATTACCGTTTTATGAGCCGCCTCAACGGAAAACTAGCGCTGAAATTATTAATGAAGCCAGGCTCGCTATAAAAGGTAGGTAACGGTCACTCGACAATAATTCTATTTTATATTTAAGAACCTTTAGATACTGGTTTTAAATAAACCCAATGTTTAATAGAGTAATTTTTAAAAACGTTTTGATTTAAAAATTAATAATAATTAAAACAAAATGTTGTAATATAGATAGTCAGCAAATATTATGTTACAGTAAGTATAAAATAGGAAATAACACTGTGTAATAGGAAATTGTTACCTATATATACTCAGTTACAAATCTTAAATATCCTTGATGGAATGCAAATTTACTTAATACAGTATTATTGTTAGAATAAAATCAATACTTATTATTAATAATCTTTGGGATTATTGTAAGAAATAGATATTAATTCAGATAGATAATGATTATTGCGTTACAAGAAGCATTTTCGTCATGTGCTGTTACTTTTTCAGTATTTATTATATATTATATACTTGTTATAATAATCACTGCACTTCGTTTATTAACCAGAATTGCGAAATTTTTTAATAATGTACTTACATCTTGTTCTTCACTGTTTTCTTTGATCCATCAAATTTCTATAACCTTCATTTTCCATTATTTTTTTCAACTATCTCCTTCCCTTAGGTAGATGCTATGACCCTTATCTTACCTCTTATATGAAACGATATCCATCCTGTTTGATATTCCAACCTTATTTTCAGTTGCAAATCGTCTTTTTGGAAGTGTTGAAGTTTGTAGTATTAAAATATGAAAAAATTCAAAATTGTCTTATACAATGCGGGATAAATTGTTGAAATAATGTATCAAAATCAAAAGGTTGAAATAATTCATATAATAAGATTTTGTCAGAAAACATAATTCATTATTCTGTCATAATTCTTTATTTTCGTAGTGCATATATTTCAATTGAATATTTTGTAACCAAATAATATTGAAGGTCTAAAAATGCAAGAAATAGTATTAATGGAACGTCAAGTACGTCATAATGTTCTGCAAGAATTTAAATCGTCTCGAGTGTTACTAGATCATTTGTGGCGGTCAATAATTCCAATATTTGTTAACGTAATTTTTGCGGACACTTATTATTAATTCTAATATTGAATAAATTTTTACAGATAATACAGTTAATAAACACATAAACTGAATTTATCAATCTTAAACAGGAATTATTATACAACTCAAAGTGTTTTACTACAAGTAGTAGATTATAGATAGAAGTATTTTAAATAACAGCTAAACATCTCATACATGTGGTGATACATACATTCTTATTTGCAATGAATAAGAGACCGCTTTAACTCGTTTCGGAAGGACACGGTTATTAAAGGTGCGCACGTAGTTGGGTGTTGCTACCAAGTTCCCTTCTTTTTTAGCTTTAAGACGTTTCACTGCTATAACACCTTCATCTTTAATACCTTCCAATATGTCTTCAATTAAACAGTTTAAAAAATCCGGACAAAAAATTACACCTCTTGACGAAATTAAATTTTAGTGTGGAGTCACTTCCACAGGGGAATCCCACATCATTGTCAATTGAAAATTGAAGTATGTGTATAGATTTGGCAAGTTGCTATTAATGATTCATCTTTGATTTTACGAATCTTCTTTTGTGTACCAATAAGACTATATAACTCCCTCTCGATATAGAAGGGAATCAATTCCATGAGATCTTTTTTATTCACGACCAGCAACCAAAAGTAAACCATCGGCTCCTGGTGTTACTTTTTGATTATAATATATAAGTTTGTTAATGTAAGACATTAAGAGGCCAAAACATATCACCGTCTGGCCCAATATCTTATTTAGAGATAATCATGCTTAAATTCCTTCCAAGAGTATACAGTTTTTGAAATGATCAGTTTTGTGTGAAAGTCTATTTTCGTGATATATCGATATCCCCGTCTTAAGAATGTAGATATTATTTGACATTTAATTTTTTTACGATCCTTAACTGGACAATTTTAATTCTTACTAAAGTAAATACGTAAAACATCTATTGTACTAATGATCACTATGAACAATATGTAAAATATTTAACAACCATAATTTTTATATCGGCCTCATATATTATCTTTGGGCATAACTTTTGGGTCGATTATGGGGGATATAAATATTTATTTAACTTGATATAGCTTCTTGTTAATACCAGGCATAAGCTTTAAATTCTGAATCAACATTGATATTTTACTAAAATAGACCACTTCAGTCGGAGCTTATTATTATTAATAAATAATGCAGGAAGATACTTTTAACATAAGTCATATTGTAGCTTTCTTTAATACTGTCAGGATATTCGTATTTATGATCTATAATAAGATAAATGCATTCTGTATTCAAACAGATAAAAACAGTTTTGTAAATTTAAAAAAGAAACTGAAAATGCCATTTAATAATGCAATGCAATTTTTTAATAAATTCGAAAGATAAACACATTTAGAATAAACTGTCAGTATCGATTTGTTTTTTCAGGCTTCTTCGTTGTAGTTCTAATTGATTACGATGCAGAATATACAGTTAAAACTTATATGTATTATTCAAAAACTATTATGTAACACATAACGAAAGAATGTATTAAGAATGAGACTTTTTCTCTTCTATTCCTTGAAATATAAGCAATACTGAATTAATATAGTTTTTGAGTTAATTATGATTTTGGTCAGTAAAGTTTCTAATCATTGTGTGATAAATAGTATAATTAATGTCAAAATTAATATATTATTGCCCATGTTCTCTCACGGCTCACGGATATAAAGTGCCTCATTAAATTCCTTGTCAATAGTGAGTATATTTATATGATTTTAATTGCAGAATCGCAAATGACGGAAAATAACTTTGCTTCGCCAACCATTAAACCTGTACAAACCCAAAGACCATTTACACCTAGAGACACGGAAAGGCATCTATTTGGTAAGAAAACAAAGCTGAATAGGCCGCCTAGCTCTTTCAGGTATGTCTTTCGTTAATTATCTATTTAATTTGATCTCGGTACAATCAATTTTAATTACACTATTGTAACTGTATCTTCTTTGGTTGTAACATATGTACATACCTTCAGTTAACAAAATATAATAATTTCTTTAAACTATTTTGTTTTTTTTTTTTGTTCTATCTGTAATATAATATCATATATACTTTTTTGAACTAGGCCATGTAACGAGCGGGTTGAATAATTAATAATAATAATAAACTCAAGAAAATAACGTATGTAAACGTCTACTAAAAAAATTACGGATTACGGAGGTACCTACGTATCCTATACATACATTGAAATAAGATGACCTCTCAGATTTTTATAGATCACCCTCTGTAACATCCCTTGATCATACCCATCTTGATTTTGAACTTTTACAGAGACACCCGACAGGATGCCTCTAATGTTTGCTATAAATATCATGATTGCTCTCTTAACCCTTGATTACACGCTAAGCGGTCCCCAGGACCGCATTTTCACGAAAAGGCGGTGCAATAGCACGGGAACCACGCATCTAGGACCAGGGAGAGCCGCTATTATTCTTCTTCTATTTTACTTAGAGCATCACAGGCAAGGAGTTGGGTCTCCTCGACTCTTCGGCAGTCGTTGACAGAACATTGTTGTGGAAATTTCCATGTGCGGTGTATGGCATGACTAAGAAGATATGTAACGAAGGGTTAATAAACACGACATCCCATACTGCTTCCTCTCTGTTTTCCTACCTGTCTTCCGTAAGAAAACGGTATCCAAATTTGCCAACTATTAGCCTGGGTTCAATTTGTAAAATTGATATGCATCAGAAACTAGTTTTTGAAGGAATGCGATAATCGATTGTCATGCACTTTACTGAGGTGCGCGTATTATTAACTCATGAAGGGAATCATAGGACAGGCCTACTATCAAGCAAAAATTCCAATAGAATTTCCACGGCTGGTTTTCTTAGGTCAATTTAAAATGATAATTTAAAGGTATTTCGATTGGTGACGGAGACATATTAGGATAAAGCTATAGTCGTCAGAACACGGAATATCAAGGCAACTGCGCTAGCTGTATTCGTCCTGAACCTAACAATTTATTGACCCAATCCAGTAGCGTTTTGTCGTAGGGTGCATGAAATTTTCTATTTTATATTGGACTGCCGTACAATTTAATTTTAGGTCTCTGGTACTTCGATCACTATTCTGCTAAAGTTATGATAGAAACTATCCTGAAACTCTGTATAAGACATATCGTTGAAGGTTATAGATGATACAACAATAATGAAGCGAAGATTCAGAAGAAAAATAATGGAACAGCTACAGCTTTTCGGCTTTTCTCAATTGTTCTGTTGGATACCTATTCTCTAAATGTTAGTTTACATAAGACAAGAGTGAAATATACAAATAATATTTTCTAACGCCAAAAAATATTTAATACGGTCGACCTTTTTATTTTTCATTTTACAAACAATACGCGATGGTATACGTTTTCTGTAATTGTTAGGTGTTTTGAAATTGCTATATCACAAAATTATAACTTCTTGTCACACTGTAACTTCTTGTTAAAAAATCGCCATAACAGATATAACTTTCATATTTTCTAAGTGGGACGCCCAATACCTGTATACCTGTACAACAGGGCTGTACAGGTATAAAACAGGTCTGTATCGATTTAAAACAGGTATGGTAACCTGTTTTATAGTTTTAAGACCTGTTTCAGACTTTTACTTACCTGTTTTAAACCGATACAGACCTGTTCTATACCTGCGCCGAGTTCTTGGGATCAACAATGACCGCATGCCATCCGCATCGAGGTTGAGCTGATAGCGGCGGAAACTAAGCTCGTGGCGGTTTTGTTATACGTACTACTTAAGTTGTATTTCCTATCAAATCATTTATAATTGAAACATCACATAGATTACATTTTGATATAAACAAAGGCATATTTCCCTTGTTTATATATGATATATGAAATAATACACCATTCTCGGAAGCTAATAAATTAATGCAACTACTAAAACAAGGAAACTAAACTTTAATTTTTTTGTACCTACCTATTAAGGGAATCGAAACTTCTAATTTGTTTAGATTTAGTTTAAATAGTCTCTAATTTGTTTGATTGCCCTATTATCCTTATTATTATTATAGTTATCTGCGGTTGGCAGGTTTCGATTTGTGGCTAACTATTTAATTGCTTTTTTTCGTTATGTTTCTTCACTAAAGCCTCTCACGTTTTGCTTAAACGAATAAAATTTACATGTAATTAATGCGTGACCTTTTCACTTGTCAGCAGATACGAATCTAATGACGCATTGTTTTCTTTTCTATAATTAGTATTGGAGTTTTGGATTTACATTACTATTACCTATAAATATTTAATAAGCAATCAAAATTCGCTTTCGATTATATGAAAGATGAAATGCTGATCAATAAATGTATGAATTTACTAACGAGTGGGTATAAGAAACACCTACGTGTATGTTTCCGGTTTTCGAAATACAGAACCTGGAGTTAAATATAGGTTTTGAATGGAAAGGAGAAATAAAACCGAATGTAACCTTTAGTTATTCCTAGGTATGAAAACAAAAACCCATTTCCACCAACATTACCAGTATTGCTGTTGAGACTCGGACCCAGTTCATGATAGCGGTTAGTCGCATTTAATCTACCATAACAATATTTCAATTAGTCTCCTTTTTAAAAATTAATACAATACTGCACTGTTTCGAACAAAATTTTCGTAAAATAGGTGTATTTCAAATAAACTACTCTAAAATGAGGGCGTTAAAAAGCAGTTGTAGATTAAAATACGCATGTTTATTACCGTGTAATTTAATCATGGATGAAACATGCAAGTTACATCTTTCTAAAATTGACAAATCGAATAATACATGGATAAATTAATAAAATAGATATACGAATATAGGACTGCAGAAAAAGTATTGTTTGGAACATAACCAGTACCAGTGTTGGTTATTTTCCAAAACAATAATATTCAGTCATTATTAGGGATTTCCAATTTGTTATTGGCGATTGATTGATAATATATTTATGCCAAAATCGTAACAATAGCAATACCCTCAGTGGCGGATCTTAATTTTGTGTAACTCCAGGCAAAACCTGATCTGGAGGCCCTCTATTGACCCTACTAAGAATGGGATGGTTCACTAAAATGAACAATGGAGAAAATCATAACGTTTTTTTTTTTTATTTTTAGTATTAACAAAAACATAAACACTTAAACACGTAAAAATAAGATACGGAAATAAAAATATATTCTCAGATACGGAGAGTACATCGGCTTGCGATGCATTGTAATCAGGTTGCAAGCAGGATTGCAAATTTTGACGATATGGAACCAAATTGACTATCTTTTTTGTTTAATTTACCATGTTTTTTTTTAATTGGCATCAACGACTATTAGGTACTCAATGCCCACTATGAAAATAGGTTTTAGAAGATACTAAAATTTGTCTACAATTATCATTTTATAATCCTCATATTAACAGACAATTAAAATTTAATTTTGGTTTCTGAGGATGAAGCAACCAACGATTTTGAGACCCTCGCTTTGCTGAGGCCCTAGGCATGCACTTCATGTGCCTGTGCTGTAATTCGGCACTGAACGACATCCTGAAAGAATATCCAATATATCTGAAAAGCTCAGGAAATTCAATGAAGAAAACTGTATGCTTGCAAATACATTGATAATATTTATGTGATGGCCTTTTTGTAAAAATAGTTCCCGTTGTAGATTTGCAAATGTATATGAATGTTCGTTCCCATCAAGTTTCTTTCTTCAATGTTTCCATAGGTTTCCCTATATAATTTTTATAAACTTTTTATTATTGCATTAAGTAAGCTACTCTTACTAGTAATAGCCATTCCCATTATATTTGAATTCTCCAATATACTAAAATACTTAATATATTATTCTTGCATTCTATGATTCAGTAATCCAATTCATAAATAAAATAAATGTTCGTAATCATAAAAGAATTAACCGCTTTATAAAAAACATTTAGTATTTCATGATAATGAGATATTCGCCAACAAAAGCAATTAGGTAGCTTATCTTGTTTAAAGTTTCACTTTCTGCACAGCATTTTAGTCTGTTTTCTTACACTATGAAATTGAATATAGTCAGTTTGGTACTGAAGTTACTTTTCAAGTAAATTTGGTCTTTCCTGATCCTGTAAACTTCATGCATGTGCCTTCAACATGCATATCATATAGTATCATAATTAGATACTCTTATCTACATAACGTTAAAACTTTGTCGTTGACATGAACACCATATGAGTTATGCTAACAAAGATTAAATTTAGACACTTCCGCAAAGATAAAAGTTTTTGTTTCGCAGATACTAGGTATATTAATCTTAATTTGTCTCTATTTGTCCATTTTTTGTTCATCGATTCTAAACTCAACACTGTGGCATTTGAACTAGAAAAATAAGATGGCTTATTGAACTATCAGTTGTCGTATCAGATTGTTTGAATTTGTAGTTTATTTAAGAAGAAAATCAACACAAAAGAATTAACTTTTATACCACAATATACAGAATTCGATGGCTGAGAACCTGGAACCTATCCTTCAGCTATTTATAGAACGGGTAGTTTTAAATGGCCAAATATATCGATTTTACCAAACAATACGGAAAAATAGAGGTCGTATAGGTATATATTATTCGAACACACTAACGTGCTAAAATTTATAACTTATAGCAGAATAAAGAGCCACATAATCAATTATTTACCGATCCGTTTTCTGTTGGCTATAAGCTCTTGCGGTAGAAAAACCGTATGAATGTTTTATAAGACCATATTGTTTTTATTTCAGTTTGAGGTATCTCCAAAATGAAACAGAATTGCCCACTACCCCACCCGATAACAACATGGTGTTGACACCGAATATGCTGATAACGAAGCCGTTGATTCCAACTTCAAGAGCAATAATTAATAAAAGCATCAAGCATCAAAGATCTAATTCGTTATCGGAAATAAACGATACGATTTTTAACATAGCTGTTAAGGAATCTCACAAAGTTAAACTACCATCCCTGGGCCAGTGTAGATTACTGCAGAAGAGGAAGGTTTTCAAAACCGCGTCATCTTTAGATAATCGTAAGTAAATAAAATGGCACTCCAAACAAGTATTCTTCGGTAAATCCAGTTTGTTTTACCAATACGTCAATAAGAGCACCAATAAGTAAAGACATTTAGCTTCAAGTGCACAAAAACAAGGACATATTTTGAAATACGCTATTAATACTACTATTAAAATTACTAATAAAATTAATAATATAATAGTTCTTACTAGAAAAGGGACCGAACAAAATAAACAGTAAAATATTATTTTTGAATTGCATGAATTTAATCTCGAATGTAGTATCAAAATATTCAGATCAACGTCGGCGTTTTATTTGAGCAGTTAATTTATTTTTGTTTCTGTGAATTTATCTGCGAATTTTTTGTAACAAAAATTCACAAATGTTTTAAATTTATAGTTTAAAATTAATGTAATTCGGTAAGTATTTGAAAATAAAAATAATGGTACTGTAGCTGTAACAGATTCTCATATTCGCAATGATTGACAGTCATTAAAGTGTTTTAATTAATTCTGGACTGCTTATGTAATTAAATTTATACATTCCATTATATCTTCAAATTTAATAAATTATAGAACTTTTTCTTATACATTTGGAATGTAGTCAAGAAAACCGAAATTCCTTCCATTATTTTTCTTCGCCTTATTCATAGAGCAGGAAATGTATCGTTCGTTATCATGAACGTTAAGTCCAAAATGTCGTGAGAGCCTATTCCGTTGTGCGGTGAAAACCATGCTATAAGACTAATTGATGTACTACATCATTTCTAGATAATTTAAACAACAAACATTTAAATAGTATACTTTGAAAAATGTGATTGTTTTTCAATATGTATGCTTACTACTCTTAATATCTAACGACAGTTGTAACTACACATTGGCAGTTGTAACTCACACGATTAAAACCATTGCCTCGTTTAAAAATTCAATTTAACTCAACAAATTAGGTTTTTCTTTCTCTTCGGTTCCGTTACGATTTTTCAAAAGTGTAGACACAATTTGAATTGTACTTAATAAACTCGTGTATCTTAAACTATCCCTCGTCGTGAAATTTAAATTTTCACATAACATGGAAGATGCATTACGGATTCCTGCTAAATTGTTAATAAAACTTGCAGGCTATATTTAACTGTTTGTACCGGTTATTTTTGACGTTTGCATTTCCTCGCTCTATATATCTACGAATATTTGTAATAAAGGACACTTGCTGCCATAAATCAGTACCTTCTATGAATGGATATACATTTTAATAAGACTCTCCCGCTTTCAATAGTTGCTGATCGATTAAATTATAAAGCAGAACTACACCGAGAGAACAGTTTATTTGTGATGAGAAGACATGTTGCCTTCGTTTGTTAAATTTGAAATAAAATATTTATATATAAGAAAATATTTATATGTAAATTCTTACCTAGTAAATGAGAGTAAATCTCATTATCTTGTACATAATGCAACAATCAGGCCTAACATATGTGTTCCACCGCAACCAAAATCAGCATTTACTTGTCATAAACGTAATTCATTTCATTATCAATAAGTAAACCGTTCTTTCGGTGTATACAGGATTATTATTGTAAGACACTTAATCTGCATATAATTTCAATACTTAAAATAATCATTCACCCACATATTTATCATTTAAATATAAAATATATATTTGGTATAAAACATACAAATCATTAAATTATAAATAATAATATACTACATATTACATGTTTCCAAGGAAAAATAAATACAAATACAAAATATATTCCTATTCAGATTTCCAATTTAATTTTAACAGTTAAGTATTTCTTTGTAGTTCCTGAGGAAAGTGAAGCTCCAATTGAGCCGACAGCAGTAGAATCGAGGAATGCATTTAGTTCCCCTCAAGAACGTACCGATTTCGGCGAATCGGATTCGATCTTCGGCAGGCCTTCCCTAAAACAACAAAACCTGTCTAAATGCTTACTTCTGGGACCACAAAACTTAGACAAAATATTCGATAACAAACAGATAATTGAAAATTCACAAACATTATTTCTAAATACAGGTTACTTTGCCAGTCAATTGCACAATACACAATTTACCAATAAAACCCAAAAATCCATTTTAGTAAATGAGAAAAAGGATAGGACTGTAGAAGACGTTTTGCACGATTTGAATTCGGAAAATGGAAAACATTGCAACGAAGAAAATATTATCAGTTTGGTGGACGAGTTATATGAGAATATGGAGAAAGAGAATATGGTTGACTCAAAAATTTCGTCGAAAATTAAAATACAGATTCTGAAGTCTTTATATAAGTTCGTGGACTCGCAAAATGAGCGTGTTTTAATAAACATTGCAAAAATAATATTGTCAGTAAGTTTTATAGTATATCTACATAGAATGGAGTCTAAAGGGTGACTGGAAAAAAATACATTTGTGGAGAACTTATTATCTAATGAGCTTTGAATGACCAGACAATATCCCCTTTTTTATATAAAATTTATCCTATATTTTAAGAAAGCGAAAAATCTAAAATGATGTGGAATTAATGTTATTTTTCCAAGTGGCCTGGAAAATAAAGTCAAAAACCGTACTTGTAATATTGTTAAAAGTACCACATCAAATCCTGTGTTAAGAATATTATGAGTTTTCCTTATATGTTCTTTTGCATTATATTGATGTTATAAAATATTCTCAATGTAATACCAGTCACCTGGAGCTGGCCTAGTTTTGGGCAAGCTTTTTATATTTGATAAGTTATAATGTCAAGTTTTGGTAACTTGAATGAATTTCAAAATGAAATTACTTTAAATTTAATAAAACTAAAAATTAAAGCATAAATAAAAGTAATCTGGCCTTGTCTACAAAACCTCCTTCAAAAATTTCCAAAATGGTAACAGTAAAATATTTAAAATTTTTATGTATAAAATAATTTCTGCAAAATTTTTCATTTTGTACAACGTTTGGTATGAAAACATTTCAATAATACTTAATTTGAGTTTAAGAAAAAGTGTTGAGGGCTCCCCTAATATAATTAGTACAATCCAAATATGCTAAAATATCACACAATCCATTTTATTATATAGACATTGGACATATACATATATTAGAACAATCGATTAAAAATAAGCAATTTCCCGTAAGATAAGTATAACCCGAAGTTTTACTATTTTGAAAATATTTTTGTTCAATTAATATATGTAACCACGCAACAGGCCAGACACAGCGATACCATTTAACCCAAAATTTCGGGTAAATTTTGGTACAATATAATAATATATTCATTTATAATTCATAATTCATTTATAATATGTAACAAAAACGCGTATTAACATATTTAGGATTTTAATAATTTTTTAGGAATAATTTTGCTGTACCATAAAGAAAAAACTAATAAAATACTTTTAGTAATTCCTCTGAAATAATGAATTAGTTTTATAGCTAATTATATTTTGAGACCAAAATATAACACTAAAATTTATTCATTCTATATATATATATATATATGTTATGATAAAAGTACGAACACGGTGAATATGTACATTTTCCAGTCAAAGTGAACATCATCCAAATCGACAAGGCAGGCAAAAGCATACATTTTCCGGTGAATGTGTATATTTGCCGTTATACGTACTCTTGCCGTAATATATACCCTATATACAGAGAATCACATCATTATTTTCTGTATCGATGGTACTTAATTATTTTTTTTAATATAACGGTTCACTCGATGTCTTCAAAAACATCACAATACACCTTGACTAAAATATTAAGCAAACATAAAGGTATATTACCAATACACATGCGGCATGATATAAAATGGATAAAAGAACTATATATTACAATTTTCTACATTATATGAGTATCAGAAATCAAACCAAGAACATACATTGTCTCGTCACTTTAAGAGCGTTGGATATTACCCTAAAAATGTATTATAAACTGAATGTTAGAAATAGAATTATTTAATTTTACCTTAATTCAATTCCTTTTTAAAGCAACAATGGTTTTAATAAGCTGAATTAACATAAATAACCTTAGTTGAATTAGATAGCAATACATTTTATATTTTCAAATACAAATCTTCACACAAGGATATTTAAACCCTTTTTTAAAAATCTTAAAGTTTAAAAACTAATATAATGTATTTGACAAACTAATAATTGTGATATTTTCAGCTGAAAGTGACTGGCAATAACTTAAGTGGTGTTTGTAAACTTATCTTTAAAGTTGCAAAAAACGACAAAAATGATCATTTGTTCTTCCAAAAAAATCTTCTAGGTAAGAATATCTAAAACTATTAATTAGTACTTATTGATATAACAAACACTTTTAGAATTGTATCTTGATGCCTTGGGAAGGTCCAGCCCTCTTGACGATGCAGAGGCTTGTGTATATGGCTATGGTGCCATAAAGTTCCTAACTATGAACTCTAAATTACTAGACAAAATATTGGATCTAGGTATATTACAACTGATGGTTCTCCATATTAAAATAATCAATATGACAGTAAGTATTATAAAATGCATAAGGAAATAATACAGATTTTGATACATCATACTTTATGTAACTGCACTTCTTTCAGAAATTAGAAAAAAATACAATTCCAGAACAAACAAATTATGCCTTATTTCAATTAACCGGTGCCTTAAGAAATCTAGTTTCTGAGGATCTCATCTATGACACGTTCATCTCTTGTGGAGCTGTAACCCAACTTTGCCAAACACTTGAAATATTCTCTTCTGACATGGACATTGTGGCTAATATTTCCAGAACGCTAAGGTGATTTTCATACAATAATATTAAATTAAATGAACTACTTCATAATGTGCCCTTCTTATTCTTAAATTGTATTTGGTTTATTTAGATGAAAAAAATAACTAATAAGAAATAATTTAATAAAATAAAAAAACCTAGTAGGTGAGGGATAAGGGAAGGGTGATAAGAAATATTTTTTGCAAAACTCCATTTGGGATCAAAATTTATACCTGCATGGTGTAATTTCTCACTGCAATTCATACAGATGATATTCTTTATATTTTTAAGTAAAAATATGTAAATGGTACTCGTATTTTTCTCCAATTTTTTTTTTTTTTTTATTGAACAGGACAATACAATATTCATTTTATTTCTTTAAAAACTCTGTTTTTTAGACATTAATAAATCAAAAAATTTGTACCATTTTTTATGTAGTGATTTTCTCTATTATATGCTATATTCACTAATAGTATATTATATTAACTATTATTTATTTGCGCAACTTCGTATTCTGATTGTTTTTTTCTTTTAGTATAATTTCTACAAATGAGTGTTGTTGTGATAGCATAATAGATTACAATAACATATACAAAATTTTCATCCAACTGTTTGAGAAGTACCCTGGAAATGAGGAAATAATTGTTCGAATAACATACACTTTGGGAAATATTGTTGCAAAAATAGATAATACTCGACTAAAGGTATTAAAAAATACTTATATATTTACATAGTTTTTTGCATGTTTGCATTTTGTAGTTTTTCTATGAGGAAAAGTCTATTGAATGTCTCTTGCATTTATGGAAAATTTATTTAGAAAGAACTCTTCAGAATTGTTCGCTAAAATTGGAACAAAGCAATGGATTTGATAGTAACCCTGAAGATGTAATGATAAAGGTGAATAATAGATATAATAAAACTTCTCTTCATATGTTCTTCATTAAAATGCAATTATAAAATGAAACAAGTTTTGACCACCTTCAGGAATGTAAACTGAATCGATATTGCCAATTTTCTGAAATAATAAAGCTTAGTATTTAACATATTCTAAGTTTATCATTGTTATATAGGTTTAACCTCTTGGAGTCTTGCCGTCTTTCAGGCTACCAGTGTTTGATCCCATTTCTATGTATAACTCCTACAACACAGCCTGAGGCTATGTTGTAGGATGGCGGAATATTCTATTTTTATGAAACAAACTTTTGAAAAAGAAGATACACATTTACTCTCATTAAATCAATATTTATTTTTAGATAATCAGAGTAATTGCAAACATGGTTATAAATCCTGAAATTGGGAAAGCGTTAAATGAAAAATTTGGTAGTCAATTGATAGACGAAGTGCTTAAAGTCCTCATAAGTAATCCCTTTAAAAAGAATGACGAATTAGTTTTATCGGTGTTAAGTACCCTAAACAACTTATCATACTACTTTACAAGTGAACTGGAAGTGGACATATTCCATATAAAGCAAATTGACATTGTAGAAGGTAACATTATTTAGTACATAATTCATAAATATTATCGTTTATTGTTCTAGCAATAACTGAGTTCACCAAATCTAAAAACAAGGAATGTGTCATTGAAACAATGAGGATATTAGGAAACTTGTCCAGATCAAAAATAACTAGAAATTACATATCAGAGTCAGAAATTTTTGAAACATTGATAAAATTGTTAAGTAAAGGTTGGTAAAGAACATTCACAAAGATAGAACATTGTTTTTTTTTATATTGCAGCTGATTTAACCTTGTTAAAAACTGCCATAGGAGTCTTTGTAAATTTAATGTCTGATAACCGGTCAAGGATTCTGTTCAAAAAGAATAAAGGAGTTTCAAAAATAATAACGATCCTAAAGGACTTCTGTGAAAATGATTGGCTACTAGGTAATCTGGTATGTCAAGTGCTATGGAATTATTGCATTGATACGATAGACTTACACGAATTATTATCTGATGCTGAAATACAGCAGCTATTGGTACTACTTGCAGATTATCTTGGTGTGTATTAATATTGTAAATATAAATAGTGTTGTGTAAAATTATGAATATATTTAACTCTTAAGTTGTCTCTAAATTGTAATATGGATAGATTGAAGTGTTATGTTTTAAAATGTATTGTAGATGAGGAGAAACTGTTTGGTATAGAAGAGCATACAGAAGATACAAGTACATACGTGTCTCAAGAATATTTAATTTGGGAAGAATTTGCAAACGTAGCTACCAATTTACTAGAAAAAATTGAATACTTTCTAGATACTTTTGATCAAATTAATATAGAACATGATAACACCGAACTAAAGAAAACTAAAGACAGTAGCACTAACCTAAGTTTTGTAGCTTGGTAAATGATTTAGCAATCAGTCAATAGGCATCTTTGCATCTATAATTATTATATATTTTACAAATGTTATTTATATGATTATATACAATTATTACATACAGATTTATATTATCTATAAATTAAAATATGTATATTAATTAATAAAACAAGACCAAAGTATTTTTTTTTGTAAATTAAGATTTAGCATGCTACTTACAAATCAAGTCTAAAGTCAGGAGGCATCGAACTTATTATTTCCTGAATTCGCTCTAAAATTATAGTATTATTAGAAATACAATTTTCTGGGCCATAAGGAGGTACTATCAGCAAATGGTCATCAATTTTTAAATAATCTCCACTTTCCACTACATTAATATACATATTTTTTAACCATGTTTTCAAGACGATTTTCTTGTCTTTATTGCTTTCCAATTGTGGCTTGTCAACATATTTTAGATAATCTGCGTCAATTTCATCTGATAATACTTTAAAATTTCTAATAGCATGATAAAATATGAAAACGGTATCGTAATTGTCCTCAGAACGTCGATTTGTGTGTAACACTACCGTCTTGTAAATAGGATCTATCACGTAAACTGTACCGGAATGGGATGCATTTTCAACAGTTTTTACTTCAACTTTTTTACCAATCAAACTTTTCATGTAAATAGGATTGTTGTTGAAAAGTTTATCATCACAATCATCCATTACTATGTTCTGTATATTCTTAATACTAGTTCCAATTTCTTCCTAAAATTACAAGCCTCCCCAGTTAAATTTCATAGGTTATATTTTTGACACAAATAACAATACTGTAATTCACAGAATACCTAATATACCGTGATATTAGGCACTCACAGAACAATAATAATCAATCACATTCGATTTTAATACTTATGTAATCCGGTTAGTTATTGTATTCAAGTATTATTGTAGTCAGATTTACGAGGATTATTTTCGCGATAACATGATACTCAACAACTGAACTGAAGACAAAATGAAAACGCATAACCGTGCCAGTGAACATAGTTTTATAACATATAAGTACATATTTTTCTGTTTCAATAAATAGATTTGTGGTTTTTAATGCTGAACACCAATTTTCGTGAAAAAGGTGTATGAACATTAACTTAGTTTACATATTAGCTATTACAATGGTTAACTAAAATACACTTTTACACCCTTTATTTATCCACAGGATACAAAAAAATTAATATTGCCTTGACAAGCAAACATCAAATATGTAAAATACTAGTATTGCCTACTTTGTACATATTTGTTACTGCTTTGTACATACTGGTATGAAATTGTGAGTTCATTGGAAAACATGTTTTTGAATCCATATTTTATTTTTAATACACCTGAATTTGAAAACAAAACACTGTTTCAATAACCTATGAATGTTCCGTTCCTTTGCTAATCAGAGACAACTGTACACTTTCAGATAAATTTAACGATTATAATGCTCCATATACTTTAAGTCACTTGATATTAAAATGAAATATTTAGTTTTCTCCATCGCGTTAACCACAATTCTATAATTTTGTTCACATGTTCAGTCCAGTTGAATTCATAATCAACTGCTTTATTTGACACACAATTTTTATGAATATATATATATATATATATATATATATATATATATATATATATATATATATATATATATATATATATATATATATATATATATATATATATATATATATATATATATATATATATAAGAAAAAGCAACAAATAAGTTTTCATTTAATTAACGACAACATGGAATTATATAAAGGACAGATATATTGTTAAATAAAAGATTCTATTATTCCTAACCAATTATTTCTTTTATATTTTGTGTTACCTTTAACTTTAGTAGAAAAATAAACCAATATTACAACTAAATATATATTATACCTAGTTTGCATATGTTAGAATTCCTAACATTAATAATTTAATGCCAGAAATTAACTTCTTCAACTAATGTTTCACTACTAAAAGAGTTTTGTATCTGCAGAAAAAATTATGAAGAATAATATTTTAACAATTGTAAGAGGGACATAAGGGATCGCACACATTTTACGCCATTTAGTATAAATTATCATATGTAAAATATGCATTTCTTCATCAATTAATAAACAATACGAAAAATAAGTAAATTAGATAGCTTATGTCACCCACTCCGCGACTGTCGCCAATAAGGTAATAAAATCGTTTTACATGCTCTGACCTTGAAATCAGTTCACATTCAGTTCAAGAGAATTGAACAAAAATTATAAGTAAAAGGAAGATGACTCCGGATCAACAACTGACATAATTTATCTTCTCATAGTAACTGAATTAATTCTTATCTTTAGATTCACTTCGATCACTTGAACAATATATGCATTTATGTAAAGTATGTACCTTCTATGAGGCTTGTATATGTCACAGAGCACAGATTACCCATCACAGAGGCTACCAACGGCCATAGAACACGTACAACAGGTATATACACACTTGGATTTTCATTGAAATAGGGGATTTACCTGATTTTGTCGATGTTGGCAACTTTCAGAGATATAACGAGAGTCACGTATTGCGTGTCAGATATTTTTGTAGAACAAAGTTTCCTGATTTTCGTGCAATTATAAGCATGGATCCAATTACAACGCCTTTATTATATCACTCAGTGGATTCAATTTTGGAAGTTTTTAATAAACCTAAGGTAAGATGTATAAATTATGTTAGTTTAATGTATCACCTTAAAAACCCTTCGGGATTGACAAGTACAAGTGAGTCAAAATATTAACCAATATAAAGGTTTGCTTAATAATGAAAATGTACAAAAATATGTTCATAAATATGGGCCTTCTAATAATATGTTTATTTTTGTAGCTTAATAATACGGGTGGGGTGAAGGAATTATTAGAAATTTATAAAAATGCCCATGACCGAAAAAAAAAGTTGGAAGCATGTCTTAACCAACACCCATTAATTGTTTTAGAAGGTCTTGATGGTTCAGGTTAGTATTAAATAATGATTTATTGTTTAATCATGAATCCAGAAATCTATATTCAGATCAAATGAAACAAAGAGAAAGAATGTATTTTAGAAAGAATGTTAAGGTTTATCAAGTAGTATAATAACACTGCATAATGTAGACAAGTTTCTAAAAAATATTGTTTATTTTCTATAGCAATTGTGGATGTCTAATCCAACTCCAATATATCTAAATGTAGATGTTTCACCATTGCATCTCAACTACACAAGTGGTGATGTGCAAGTCGTTATTTGATATTTAGCAGTTGTCATATAAATATAAAATTATGTACAGTACTTTATAGGAAAAACAACTATTGGTAAACGTGTAGCTAAAAAACTACATGCAGAAGCTTGGCGTACTCCTCCAAATTCAATTTCTCATTTAAGACATGTGTTTGATAACAACCCCATATTACGAACTGCTTACTATTGCCTGGGAAATTATATAGCAGCTTTAGAAGTGCAGACAGTCATGTATGAAAAGCCCGTTGTGATGGATAGGTACTAATTCTCCATTTAAATATTTAATTTATAGCTAGTATAGGCTTTGTTCTTAAATTTAGGTTTTGGCATTCTACAGCTGCTTATGCAATAGCACAAGCAGTACAAGATTTTCCAGATCAATATGGATTGCCATCAGAAGGAGATGAAATTTACTGTTGGCCTACTGATTTGCTGAAACCAAATATCGTGTTGCTTTTAGAAGTTAGTGAACATGTTCGTCTAGAGAGGCATTCGCGAAGACATATTGCTACAACTCAAGAAAATTTGCTGAAGTCCTCTACTCAATTCAGACAAAAGTAAGTCCTGTACGAAATTTTGATGCGATAGTTGAAGATACATTTTTATGCAATTTATTTTTTATTCAATATAACATTTAAGATGTTAAGAATGAAATATTCACTGAATATTACAAGCATTTACTATGTGGGCGTTGATACCAAATTTAATTTTTGAAAATATGTAATATAAAATTTAACTTTATTATGAAAGAAAATAAGGTAAATTTAAGAATCTTGTTTTGGATGATGAATTATTGATTAAATATCTAATTAACTGTCTAAAATTTCACAAAAATTTAAACTCGCAGTATTGTTTTAAATTATGACAAAAGCAAAAATATATTATTCAATAACAAGCAGAGGGCATTTATTAATAATTATAATACATATATAATAACCATTTATTCATACTCTGAAATGCACAATAAATAAATATTTGGAACTATCCTATGGTTATATATCTACTAAATAACTACATTAAATATCTTGATTGCTATATTATATACTATGCTATATTAAGATTCTCCATGGCAAAGTGTAATCCATGGATTCTATAATGCCTTGGTGTGTATTTAAGTATGAATATGATGGTTGGATATTAAAAAGGTATATTTTATAAAGAAAACAAATTAAATGTAAGACTCCATTGCTCACTAAATTTGTTTATCATCGCTTTATAAAATTTGTTTTATTCACTAGCCTACATTTGTTTAATCTTGCTATTCTTTATATTTTAAT
The DNA here is from genome assembly GCA_037954035.1 of Rosalia funebris. Classification (NCBI taxonomy): domain Eukaryota; kingdom Metazoa; phylum Arthropoda; class Insecta; order Coleoptera; family Cerambycidae; genus Rosalia; species Rosalia funebris. The sequence continues at coordinate 6,998,074 of JAZFAV010000010.1, read as the reverse complement.
TTAGTCTAATGTTTTTTCTTATGGTGACAGAATTTGTACATGTTTTAAATCTAATATATATATTTCACATTTCAAATTGAAATAGATCAAAATGATTAGACTTTAATAAATACTTTGGTATAAAAACATACAATATATCTATTTGATAATTTATAAACAGCTATTATTTGTATTCACAGTTCTGCGTCTCCACAAAGGGTCAGATAATAGTTAAGTTTAATAATATCTATTTAACTTTTATTTTTGTTGTACAGCATGCATATTAGATCATGGTACACATCCTTTTTTACCTACAAATTTATACAAAGACTTTTGGAGACCTAAAAATAATATAAAACCGAAAATTTGTCAATAGAGATTTTCACGGGTGTTTTCCATCTATTTGATGGAAGCTTTAAATAAAACTTCCCTCTTTAGATATATTTTTTTCTCATTTCTATGCAAAATCAAAAAATGTGTGTTAGATAAATTGCCATTGAAAACAGTATAAAAATTAATATGAAATATGAATAACTTTTAGTACACTTTTGATGTCTAGAACATGTCTATGAATAAATTTTAATGTCTACAACAACAGTAATAAATACAAATACACTGAAAACCTTAATAAAAACAAAAAAATAAAATTGATTTTATTTAAAATAACTATTTAAAGAGAATTAATAACACTTTCTTTTAGAATAACAGAAATATTAAAGAAATACAGTCACATTCTTTAAACTTATGTTCTCCATGGCATATATCAATATACAGTGTATTGATTGTAATTTAACCGCTTTTCGAAATGAGTTTAGGAATGCTTTGAAATACATTTTAGCTATTGCGAATGCCCATATGAATCGAAGGAAAATAAAAAAAGCGAATCAAAGAAGCGAGTACTTCAAAACATTAATAATAATAGCTGTAATGTAGTGTATGAAAAAATGGACTGTGGAGTTGCCTAATAAGCGGATAAATATATATTTTATCTATTAGTCTATACATAGCCTATAATAAAATCTATAAATAGTTTCAAGATGTAGTATACATGTAGTCAACCAGCAATACTTAAATTAATGCTTTATCTATGTAAGACAATCTTCATAAATATAAGGAGAACATAGGAAAGCCAAACCATTACAATATACGAATTAATTAACCAAAATAATTTTTGGTATATGAGCAACTCAAAATCCCAATATGGTTCAATATGAATAAGGGTAGTATACAAGTATAATTAATGATTTTGTATTAATCTCTATTTAACTTGGAATCTATCTATAGATATTGTGGGAGTAAACTGATATAATATAGGGCTAATTATCCATTGTAGTATGATGCAAGTTGTATTCTTTTTACATACATATCTGTAGAAAGAATATTCGACAGCAATTTAATTTAATACACAAATTAAGGTCTCCAAAATCTATATATAATTTAATATACACGGAACTATTACTTTCTGTGATACAAGTTGCATTTGTATATACAAATCTATAAAAGAAATAAATGATATCAATAGCAAATTATTATAGTTTTATGCTAATGTTGGCAAAATAATATTGGAAACGATTTTGTGAATAGATAAATAACAAATAATTTTTAACAATAATTATATGCAACTGTATTATTGTTCTTTTAATAATTTGATATATTCGAAATACAGTACAACCCCTTTAATCCGGACACCTCTTTGTCAGACCTTATTCGGATTATCGAATCATTCGAATTAATGAATATATTATAATAAAAATATATTTTTTTTGTTCTAGATATTGTGTATTGAATATTTCTATGTATTATAACAGGATATAGATATATACTGTAAGAAACAAAACTTATTGTATGAACAGGAAATTTAATATACATATATGTATGTACATGTATGTATGTATATGCGTAACTTTACATTACAACTAAAATCTGTAGATTGCTTTAACAATTTAAGTAACCTAAAATAAAAGAATATCTACATAATGAGGCATTAATTTTTGTCTGCAGTGGTGAAAAAAATTGTAATTTTCGTCCGTTTCTTATTTTTTGTTGCATCTTGGGCTTGGACTCGTATATCCTGCATAAAGACGATTCGATATTCAGCAATATTGTTTTGGGTTGTCCAAAAAATACAGGTGTTGAATGCTGAGACGGCATCGCCGTCCTTGACTAAAGATGGAATTACGGAAATATCGTCGTGAGAATTACTGTCAGAATCAGAATTTCCATCAATTTCTTGAATGATGTCAGCTTCTATTAGTTCATCGCTGATTGCTTTGTCATGTACTACCCACTCTTCAATCTCTGCTCTCGTTAAACTCTGGTTAAGCTTCTTACCCAAGTACGTAATTTCTTTCAGTTCAGTTTCGATCTCTGTAGGTTTTGGCACTCAGTTATTTGTCGGGCTAATCTAGCTAATGGAATTTCGTCTTCTTCATCATTATCACAAAAATTTTCTTCGGGTATCTCAGGCGGTAATATTTTACTCCAGGATTTTTTAATTAAGTACTCGCATGCTGCCAAGCTTCGTCTAAATAAAATACAATGTGCTTTAGATTCACATTCTTCAGTGACTGTGAAACACCACTATCAGAAACAATAATTTTTTTTAACAATTTTGTACGGTAGAAAAATTTTATAGCCTGTATATAACATGGTGATCCATTGGCTGTATCAATGGCGTGCAATTTGGAGGAAGGAAAACCACAGGAATCTTATTATCGTTGCTGGACAATTGAGTGGGGTGTCCAGGTGCATTGTCCAAAGATTAAAATTGCCTCTGGATTAAGGTTGAGCTCCTTCTCTTTGTGCCTTACTGATGGAACAAACTCATTGTGGAACCAGTCGGTAACAGTATCTCTGGTACCCAAGTGCTTCGTTGACCTGTACGTTCAGGAAACATAGATAGGAACGTTTCGTTGTACGAAACAGGAATTTGTTTCTAAAAGCACGGGGTTTCATACCTTTACTGATGATTACAATTTTAGATTATGAAACCCAGACACATTAGAACAGGACACAAAGGTGATACGTTCTTTGCTTACTTTTTGTCCTGGGACAGATTTTTCCCCTGAATGCGCTAAGGTTTTAGCTGGTAAAACTCCCCAGAAAAGCCCACTTTCATCGGCATTGTATATCAGATGAAAAGTGCGATTTTTTTCCTTTATTAATATTGCAAGCTTTTCCACAAATGGCAATACTGCATCGTAATCGCTAGATAATGATTCTTCGCCAAACTGTTAAGGCATGCGGCAGCGCGATCCGAGAGCGACGACGAGTCTCGTTCGGATTATTGAGGCAGCGCTCGAACTACCATTTCATAATTTGGCCGTTCGGACTAGCGGGTATTCGAATTAACGTGTGTTCGGTTTAACGAGGTTGCACTGTATGTATAATTTAGTATAATAAAACTAAACATTTATATTAATTATTTCAGTGTTGTTCAAGCATATAAGAACATGTACAATCCTGGAGTGGAAATCATCAATGGGGATTATTCATTTGGTTCTGTTTTGAAACAAATTGAAATAAAAGTACAACCTTTATTCAACTAACTGTTTTCAACATATATAAACTTACATATAGGGACAATGTAGACAACATAATGTATCATATGTACACAACAATAAATATGGAAATGATTTATTCATTTTATTAAGGGAACACCTTGTATGGATTTAAAATACCTTTTGGGTCAAACATAAATTTAATATCTTTCATTAAATTCACGGTGCATTGTGGTCTGGCTAAATTTAAGTATTTAGCTTTCATAAATCCCATTCCATGTTCTGCACTTATACTACCATTCAACTGCATTGTTCTTTCGAAGATGTATGGTTCAATGCGAGCCTTGATCTCCTTGGAAAACTCTTTCAGTTGAATTTGTAAATGAAGGTTACCATCACCTAGTAAGTTGATAAGTTATATAATAATCTAACTTAAGAAATAAGTAAGATATACCTAGATGGCCAAATCCAAATACTCTTTCTGAATGGTTTTCCATATGCCTTTCCATATCTTCGACCAAAGTAAAGTAATCTTTAACAGGTAAAGATACATCATAACAAAATAAAGCACCACATAGATTAAATCCTTCAGGAATTCTTTCTCTTATAGACCATAGTGCCTAAAATTTAGAATCGAGTTTAACTAAGATTTAAATCAACTTAATTAAATAAAAGGATTATTTAAATCTTAATAATACAGTAAGTATTCTGTTCCAATACAGTAAACCCTTTTTATACATAGGGAGTTTTTTTTGTAAAACATTTCAAAAGATTTTACGTAAGAGGGCAAATCAAGAGATTCTCTTGATTTTCTTAGAGAATTTAAATGTTAATATTTTATATAGGTTGACTGATCAAAATCATCCATTAAATATATTCTGATTCTCTAATTACTTTTTTATGAAAATATTATAATAGAGCATTAGCTCATGTTCTATTCAATGAAAGTTTTTAAAATGGCCGCTAATTCTGGTAATCATAAAACTTTTTCTACACAAGTTTTTGTTTTAAATGGAATATAGTATTTTTTATTCCATCTGGTGTTGCTGATTAAACAGTTTCAACAGTTTTGTGTATACTTACATAAATTCAGCCATTTCTTAGATATTTATTCATGAAACAGGTCCCACATACCTACATTTGTACTATACTGTATATTTATGACGTCATATTTACAGTTGCCTGTCAAGAAATCATAACAATTTATATTTAATTTTAAGTAATAAGAACAATACGGTCAAATATAAGCACAGGGAAAGCTATTACGGATCAAAACACAATTAAATTATGTATCAGAAAATGGAACAAGATAATGTAGCATTGTATTTAAAAACAAAAAACCAATTTTCGAGGTTCAATTTAACACTCAAATAAAGTTACTTTTATGAATGATTTAGCAGAAATAGCATTTCTACATAAGAGTTAATAATTAGTCTAACAATTTTATTAGATTGTACATTTAAGTTTCAAAATGGCTACAACAAATGCAATAAAAATACACCATTCTATTTGAAATAAATAAGTTAATAGCGGCTTCCAGTACAACAGTTCATTTTAAACCTATTTTCATTGAACATACTATGAACTAATACAGGGTATTTCAATAGAGACGCTCGAAATTTGTTAGGTTATAGCGGCCATATTAAAGCAACATCTGTCAAATTTGTTGTGAATTGTTCAGTAGTAGTATAGGGCAAAATGGAAGTGTAGGCCATGGAAGGTTATAGCGTTCAACAACGTATGCTAATCAAATTTTATTTTCAAAATCAGTGCTGCGTTTGAGAAACGTTTCGCGTTTTACGTAATTTTTGTCCTCGCTACAACCGCCCTGCTGAGTCGACTACTCGACGTTTGGTGAACAAATGCGGGTCGACCCGTTAGATAAATAATCAGCCAACACCTGTACGTCACCGAAACGCAAGGTCTGCTGATAGCACCGCTGCTGTACGTGAAAGTGCACGAGGAAAACCGAGGCAATCGATTTCTCGTCGTTCACAAGAACGTGGCCTTTCTGCGACTTCAACTTGGGCGAATTTTGCGTCGAACTTGGGTTTACACCCGTATAAAGTCAACTGGCCCAGGAACTTGAGGTAAACGACCATAGGCGATGCCGTGTGTTCGCTGATTGGACTCTGGAGCAGTTAGAAGTTGACCCATATTTCGCCAAAAAAAGTCTTTAGCGACGTGGCCTATTTTTGGATAAATGGATATGTGAACAAGCAAAATTGTCAGATTTGGGATGATACCAATCCACACGAGATACACCAGCACCAAATGCATCCCGAGAAAGTCACTGTTTGATGCGGATTTTGGTCTGGCGGTATCATCGGTACATACTTCTTACAAAACGAAACTGGCATTGCCATAACCGTCAATGGCCGGCGCTACAGATCGATGATAAGCAACTTCTTGTGGCCTAAACTGGATGATATGGATACCGACGACATATGGTTCCAGCAGGACAGCGCTACGTGCTACACAGCGCATGTCACGATGGACATTCTGCCCAAGCGACTTGAGGGCATGGTTATCTCGCGCAGTGTTGACGTGAACTAGCCACCGAGATCATGCGATTTAACGCCTTTAGACTTTTTCCTTTGGGGCTATCTTAAATCGCAGGTCGATGTGAATAAACCGCCAATGATTGATGCCCTCAAAGTCAACATAACGAACGTTATTCAGCAAATTCAGCCAAATTTATGCGACAAAGTCATCGAAAATGAAACTCCCGAATACGTGCTACCAAACAAAATCGCGGGGGACATTTGAATGACGTTATATTCCATACTTAATACCAGAAAATATTCTTTCAAATAAAAAAATTAAGTGAATATCTCACACACAACTTATTTACCTTTAAAAATCGAGCGTCTTTATTGAAAGACCCTTTATAATACAGTGAAGAGAAAACAATTACTTTTTTTTAACATAATGGAGGACAAATCAAGGTGAAATAACCTGGTAATAATTTATTTGAAAAAAAAATGGTTTAGAAGACTACTGGTTCGGTCCTTTATTACAGTCGCTATGGAAACATTTAAGTAAGGTCAAACAGGAATATCAATCAAGGGGAATATCGTGTTGTTGGAAAATTGACATCCTAGAGGGTCTTCGTCCTAATCGGGAGTATTAGGTTCTTGTGGGTTTATATGTAAAACTAAAGAGCCACCATTAAATGAGTGTTTACTCGTATGTAACATTTAGAACATTTTCAATAGGCTTATAACATTTTCCACTGACTTCTATAATCCACACAATAAACTGATAATATGGTCCGATCGAGAATACGTTAAAATCAATGGAAATATGTTGAGTTATTTAAAAATTACATGAAACAACTGAAAATATTTTGCTTAAATGAGAAAGGGGTTAGATTAGTGGAAATAATGTTGGGCCAGTTAAAAATAATATCACTAAAATCAATCGAAATTTGTTCAGGTCAAGTCAGAAAGATTAAGATGAGCCATTTTTTTGTATTCGTATTCTACGAGGAATGTCCTAAAAATAGTGAAAGTGATTTATTCTGATCTCTGGGGATGCCCTTAAATCAATCTAGGAAAAGTACTAGCGGGAAGAGGTGCTAAACAATCACTCCGACCCTAACCAGTTGAATTTCGACTGTTGACGGGAGCAGATGTTTGAAGATATGGAGTCGTTTTTTACAAGCGTGTTACAGGACAATATCCACAGTTCTCTCAAACAACGTTCATCATAAAAAAATCTATTTAGCGTTAAACTCGTCCCAAAAAACTCGATTGAACTACAAAGAGAATATCGTGTTGTCATCTACCAGGACTTCGTCAATGGTTGGCAAGTGTACCGAAATTGAATGAATTGAACATTGGGTATGTCTGAGTATGGTTTTAAGACAAAACGACAAAGTTTCCAATGACACACTTCATCCAAATGAAAGAAATTGAAGAACGTGGGTGAAGAGATCTCGAGTCAAATCAATGGTGATTGTGTTTCTTGGCTCAGAAATTATTGTTCATAATGTGTGTATTGTTCAGAATTTATTGAATCTGATCAACCCACTGTATTATTTCATAAGAGGGTTACTTCGAGGGCCACAATATTGAACTGTAACATTTTTGAAAAAATTAATGCAAATCATATTTTCTTTAAAAATACTATTTTTAGAGAATACCTCATATTTTTCAAGTGCATTTACTACACGAAATAATCATCAATATTGTAAATCTTACTTTTTTAAAGTCACCTTCAGTTTTTTGCAACGAGTTAACGGACATAATTTAATTAGTTACTCTGCCACTTTTACTTAATACTGAATTGCAGCATTTTTTTAAATTAATATATTTCCTTAAAAATAATGTTATGATTTTACCAACCAACCCTGATTTTATCTCATTATAGGTAAGAAATAAGGTTTATATTTTTCAAGAATATATGGAATGGAATCGTTTGTAAAAAAATATCGACATTTAAACATAATTAAGGAACATAATAAAACATTATGATGGTTTCTTGTTAGGTAGTAGAAACGTATGTTTATTATCTACAAACAGTAAAATTATTCTCAAATTATTTGAGGGTTTAAATTTTCTGATCTTGAAATAATCTGTTTTTAATATACTGTTTTTTTCACTTTTTCACTGATCATTCTGTAAACTTCTTCAGAAGGTTTCCAAAGACTGTTGTTGTCATCTTCTGTTCCTCGTTATATACCTAGGTTCTACCTTACTTAACTAGGTTGATCAACATTTAGGATCGAGTGATTGCGTTGCTCACCGACCGCCATCGTGCGTCGCGTCATGCTCACTGACTGTTCTCACGTGCTTTTGACTATGCTCACTGATCGAACTGCTTTGCTCAGTAACCCTTCTAGGGTGACTGTTCTGTTCAATGACCATGCTCGATTGCTCGTGTGTCTGTGGTAAAGCCAGTCTCCAGGTATGGTTCAGCGTGTATCCGTCCTCTTCATTGAAGTTATTTCTATTTTTTACATTTTAATTTCAATGGATTCCCTGATTATTCTGGGGTAGTATATTGAATTGTTGTCCAGCACCTTGGCGTTATTGTAATCGCTCCCGTGATTGTCGTTGTTGGGGAAATGCTCTATAACTGATGATTTGTCCGTGTAACATTGTGTGACATTGATGTTCGTTGATTCTACAGTTGATACTTCTCCCTCTGACCAATGTAGCTTTTTCTCATAAGTGCACTATAACTGGTAAACACTGATCTGGAGTTTAGGAACGGCGTCCTTGCTTGAGGATAGTATCTCCTAGATTTTCCTAACGGTTCTATATCTAACACCAATTTTCTTCTTTGATAGTATCTTCTTGAGTCTATTTGTTACTTCAGCAACGTAAGGTAAGCAAGCATATATAATTGGCTTTCATCTTAATTGGCTGTAGTGGTAAAATTTCTTCAATGTGTATAATATCCTCAGGTCTGCTTTCGTCGTCACATATCGTTTCGGGTCTATGTACTTATTAGCGTTTTGATCAGTGACCTCCTTTGCTGTGGATAGTGATGTGATGCTGCGTTCAAGTAACGACTAGTATATGATTAGTATAGTTCTATCTATGTTCTCCATGGACCAGCTTGTCGTATGCACTTTTCACTAAAACATGCAAATATCATCACTCGATCACTGAACTGTTGATCAACCAAGTGAAGCAGAATCTAGGTATATAACGAGGAGCAGAAGACGACAGTGTTTGGAAACCTGAAGAAGAAGTGCTCTATTATTAATGGTATATTTAATACTATATTTTACTCAATTGGGTTGTCCCCCGTGGAATTCAATAGTTATACCGATTCATTATAATATTTATAGTTTCTTTCAATTTTGAAATGCTTTTTTCTATTTAGTTTTCTGCTTTATGCATATTAATATATCAAGTTATTGCTTAAAATATCTACTAAGTCTACTTACATATGTATACATATGTAAGTAGACTTGCCTCGTCTTACAATTAGTTAACTTAATAATAGCCGCCAAATAATTTTAAGTAGTTCAATTTAAACCCACTATAAGACTATAAGTTAAATTGTCTATCATAGGATAATGTAGACTTGCGCTTTATCTCGATGAGCATACGTGACATTATCCTTTTACCAATAATATTAGCAACATGAAACCACCATAAATAGGTCTACTGCAAAACTAATTCGGGATAACAGATTTTCGTTATCAACACTGCTGAATTGGATCACTCTCCGTCTTTTCTTTATACGACCAACGAGACAATCGATAATTAAACTACAATATGGTTTTATTGTCAGCCAGATTATGGTTTAATAATATACATTTTTGAAATAAGTGTACATACGTTTATTTTCGTGGGTTCTGTTGCTACAGTTCCATTTAAAACCAAGTGTTTGTTTAGAGCAGTCGTCAAAAAGTTATTTAATTTTTCTTCATCATGATTTGCATTGCTTCCAGATGTTTCAACAAGTAAATAGAATGGGTAATCTCCTATTGGAGACCTTATGTTTAATTTATCACCGATGAATTCCATGGTAGAATTATCCATAACTTCAATTGCTGAAAGAATTTCGCCCAAATCCTCTTTTGCTTTGTTAAAAGTTTGAAGAACTTTTACGAAATTTTGTGCTCCTGCAAGATCATATAAGAAATGTTCTTAATAAATATACAATCTTATTAATAAATATGATACATAATATTGTCAGTAAAAGTAAAAAAATACATATATTTCTTCATATACAATTAGTCAATTAACAGAAGAGTCGGGTCAGTCAGATGGTCAGTTAGTATCTTTACACAATGATCACTATACAGTGTTGTATAAATTCGTTAAAATTACGATAGATAGTGTAATTTGTTTTCGGTTGCTGGCATTGTCATTACTTTTTTACTTTTCCGCACTCCACTATACTAGCGGAAAAGTAATGTATACTTTTCCGTTAGTGTAATGGAGTGCGGAAAAGTAAAAGTGAAAAAATTTTTTTGGGTTTATTTTTCGTTTTTCGGCCTAAAAACAAAAAAAAATGGTTTTAAAAAAATGTTTACTGTGAGTGTGTCGTCGTCGACATTAAAATTTCTTGTTAGCACGATAAATCAACTAAATCGTGTCGGATTGATCGGGTTTTGACTGATCCTGATCGGGGACGTGTCCGAGATGACATCTATTGAGTTTGAGGTGGATAGCACACACCACCCTTGGGTCTATTAGAGAAATTGTTTTTGTTAGCACGATAACTCAACTAAATCGTGTCGGATCGATCGGGTTTTGACTAATTCTGATCGGGGACGTCTCCCAGACGACACCTATTAATTTGGAGGTGAATGGGACACACCCCACCCTGTCCATGAGTCATGAGAGCACGATGGTGGACTATTTGAGAAATTTGTTTTGTTAATACGATAACTCAACTAAATCGTGTTGGATCAATTGGGTTTTGACTTATTCTGATCGGGAACATCTCCCAGACGACACCTATTGATTTTGAGGTGGATAAGACATACCCCGCCCTGTCCATGGATCATGAGAATGCACGACAGTGGACTATTTGAGAAATGTTTTTGTTAACACGATAACTTAACTAAATCATGTCGGATCGATCGGGTTGTGACTGATTCTGATCGGAGACGTCTCCCAGACGACACCTATTGATTTTGAGGTGGATAGAACACACTCTGCCATGTGCATGGGTCATTAGAAAGCAGAATGGTGGATTATTTGAGAATTTTTTTTTTGTTAGCACGATCACTCAATTAAATCATGTCGGATCCATCGGGTTTCAACTGATCCTGATTAGGGACGTCTACTAGACGACATCTATTGATATTTTGAGGTGGATAGGATACACCCCACCCTGCTCAGTGGTCATGAGAAAGCACGAGGGTGGACTATTTGAAAATAGTAAAACTGTCGCATAAAACAGATATTCTGCATTTATGTGTTGGTTTATTTTTTCTCAGTCACTCAATTTCGAGACAGAGATGTTCTACGCGCGGAAAAGTCCGTTTTAAGGTTTTAAAACTGTTTATTTTTAAAGGTAATTCCAAATAACCTTTCTTGATTTAGATTAGCTAAGGAAATAACCAAAACAAAATAAGCGATATGCGAGTTATTTCCTATAAAATAACCAGATTGATTTGTCAGTTAATCCACAATCACTAGAGTTGAGAAGAAATTGAGGACGGGAGTACTTTAAAGAGATTCCAAAATTTGGCCTATGGTCTAAAATACGGGTAGAAGTATTATAAAAGAACATTCTCGTCAACAATACAAGAATTTTACAGAAAGATTTTTTTATATGAAGCCACGTTAACGGACTTCTGGTTAATAACCAGAATTATAGAATATATACTAACGCAGAAATAATTGTAATTGGAAGAGCGAAACTTATTCCCAACATTCACAGAAAGTCCCCATGAGCTGGAATAATAAAGTATTAGGTATATTTTCTTCCATTCTTCTACCAATTATTTGGTTTTCACTAAAATACAGTTCATCCCTGCATTTACTAAATTCGAAACACTTTAAGGCAATATTGAAATGAGTAAATTAATGAGTAAATAGAAACCGTAATGTTGCAAGTCATCAAATTATATTTTACTAAGCAGTAATGGGTAAATAGTTAAATGTTAAAGAAATAATAGAGAAGTGAATAATAAAAAGGAATAACCCAATTAAAGGCAATAAAGAAAATAGTCCTGTTGTATATATAAAAATTACCTATCTGTAAACAAAAATGTCCTCTTTTTATATCTTCTAACAAAGACGAATACCTAGAATATTATACGAGTATTATAATCAATTTTCATTAAATCATCTTTCGGAAACAATCATAGCGTTACTGACTTCGTTCGATGAAATCTTGGTTTGGTCAAGACTTTAGTACGAGGTGCAATTTGATATAAAGTTACCTATATGACTCTATAAGTATCACGAGTGTTAACTGATGCACACTTACCTAGGAAAGCTACATTGGTAGACTTTGGTCGTGATAGGCATTGAATAGCCACTTTTGTGACCAGTCCTAGGGTACCCTCAGATCCAATGAATAGATGTTTCAAGTGGTATCCTGTGTTATCCTTTTTTAGTGTGCTTAGACAATCTATTACCTCGCCATTAGCCTTCACCTGAAGAATGTTGATATTGAACAGTGTAGAAAAATATACTGTACAGTCATGTCCATAAAAATAGTAGTGCAGTGTTACCATAGGAACAAAATATTATATTTATTATTTATTTTGACATACTGAAGTTCTAACTCAAATAGTGGTTTCTTTTAAGGGTATCAAATATCCTAGGTTGGCAACACTGTGTCTATTTTTCATCTCAAAGGATCCCTCTGTTTATCATTAAAACAGTTACAAAAATAAGACCTGACAGGCTGTGCGTTAAAGTAGCAGTGATATTATAGTTTTGTGCTTTGAAGCGAGAAGTAGGGATTAACAAAAGTTGTCTACACTTTTTTCATATAAGCATCTAAGCTAAGAAAGAGTTTATTAAAAAAATTGTTATTCGTCATTGTATTTTAGTAAATATGGGTCGAGGGAAACACTGCACCCAAGAAAAACGTGAAATAATATTAAGCATGTTAAATTCCGAAAAAACACAAGTTTATTGAACATGCATTGAATTGTTCTGCAAAAATGATTGCTAATGCAAAAAAAAGAAAATCGAGGTGCAAAAATGTAAAACAACCACAACAGAAGAAAGACACATTGTCTGTCTCACAAAAAAGAGCCCATTTATCACATCAACAAAAATAAAAAATGAATTAAACCTATCCATCAGCACCTCTTCAATAAAGAAAAGATTGCTAAAAGTAGATTTAAAATCAAGACGATCCAGAAATGTTCTACTACTACATTGTAAACAGATTACTAAAAGGCTATCCTTTGCAAGAGAACAGATTCATTGGAAATCATTAAAATGCCGCAATGTACTGTGTACTGATGAAACAAGAGTGGTGTTATTTAACCCTAGCATCATTGAAACGCACGTGCGAAGACCCCCACTATAAGTATACAATTCTAAATACACAACAAAGACAATAAAACATGGCCGTTGTAGCGCAATGGCTTGGGTCTGCTTTTCGTGGTATGGTACAAGTCCTATTTACTGGATTAGGGAAACCATGACTACAGATGTTTATCTTCATATTTTACAGAATATAACGCTACCTTTCACGGAGGAGGAAATGCCATTATACTGGGTCCTGCAACAAGATCAAGATCCAAAGCACACCGCCCGTAAAGTACAAAACTGGTTAAATGATAATAAATTAAAGGTTCTGGTCTGGCTACCACAGTCGCCTGACTTACACACAATTTAAAATTTGTAGGTGGATATAAAAAAGGCGGTTGCTCTGGCAAATCCAACAAATAAAGAAGATTTGTGGAAAAGCATCAAATCCACGTGTGGAAGTCCATTGATATTTAGCGATGTCGAAATTTAGTGGAGTCCATGCCACGCAGATGGGAAGACGAAATACTGAATGAATGTTTAGGATGTCTCGTTATAGAATATAAGTTTAGTTAATTTTTTTAGAACACTGCAGTGGCAACTGATCAGGGGTGGCAGTGTGGGCAGTGCCCACCCAGCTGTTTCCTATAAGAAGAGGAACACAGTTCCAAAGTTCGTTATTTATCGTTTATAGAAATTACTGAAGATATAATTATGTAATATGTAATTAATTAAATACATTATATATTACATAACAACAATAATACAATGAAAATTTCTGATTATATATACTAATACTAACAGCGCAACCGTGGTGGAAAATTGCAGTGCAAGTAAGTGCAACAATTCACTCTTCTAACCGTGGATCCGTGAACTAATAGCCCACCGGACCGGGTGGGCAGCCACGCCTTTTGCCTTTCTGACTTTGTGCATACGGGACAGCGCAAGCGCCTCGCACAAATAAGAAATTATATTTATTGCTTTAATAAACAAATACAAGTAAATAAGTGTCTACCAAGATTAGTTTTAAAATTAATATTGATATTGTTGACATAGGTATACTTTCAACATCCCTTGAAAGTTTAAATTATTTCACAATAATATAGAAACTGGAATATAAAATGAAATAAACAGTAAACACATGAATAGAATTAATTAATTAAAAAATTACGAATGATTTTATTGATTTGAAGACATAAAAACAAAATTATACGCGTGTAAATTACATGAAACAATTTGAAACACGGGCACAGCTTACTCGAGTCTGTGACACGGGTGGGCTAGACCACCCTGCTGAAGAAGCCTTCGGCAAAACTGAGAAGGAATCGAGACTCCCGATGAGTCCGATTTCCGAGTTCAGTTTTCAGAGACGTAGAACGTTGTTTATCTCAGCGAGGTCTGTACTCTGTAGTTTAGAGTTTTCAAAATTTTAACGGTTCTTTAACAATAATTACAATAAATTAGTGCAGCAGTCTGTCTGTGGAAGTTAGTACTTTACATTTGTGTTTGTTTAGTATTGTATTTATTTAGTATTTATACCATGGCGAACGTGAGAGAAATAGTAAATACTAATACTGATATTGTTAACTTTTTGTTAGAACGTGAATTTCTGTGTAGCATTTATAAGAGTCTGTACTAGTTTTGTCCAATTTTAGTGCTATGCATTTTCAACTTGAAAGCTGAAATAATTTTAAATCTTAACATATACTTGTACAGTAACTAACATAGAGTGTCAGTTTTTTTTTACTATATTTTACTTCATTATTTTGCACTATATAACCTACTAATAGGTAGTTGTTGCCCACCCATGACAAATCACCACGAGCCGCCACTGGAACACTGCTATTTTCATGAAGAAGCTTATTAATTTTTATGAATTCTATTTTTTTTTCTAAGACAGAATTTTATTGAATATGAAAAGCAATATGAAAATATATATTATTTAGAGGGTTCGATATGTACATGACTGTTAATTTCAATATGATATGATATTCCACACATTACTCAACAAAACTTTTTTCATGCACATGACTGTATGTCCGTAATTAATTCATCAATTAAAATTAACGTTTTTTGGAGACACTTCTCGGTCACGACTATTTTTATTTTCAAAATAATACCTAGGGTAGGCGTTATTTTCTACTTTTCATTGTCAACCCTCAAAACCCTAATCAGCACTCTAAACCCTAACAACCTCGATTTTAAAAATCCAAATATGAATATATATGGTCCCGTTTTAAAACATTCCATGTGCCATAAATAGATAATAGAAATGTTTAAGAAAATTTATCCATATTTTTAATTTCACTGTTACAAACGACGAAAATGAACAAATGCTTACAGCAATTGTTTAAAATGATTCTTTCTCAAGCTGTTCAATCCGGAATAGCATTCATAAAAGAAGTAGTTGTAATGTTTTCTTTAAAAATGTTCTGACATTTGCATCTTAATGTGCCAGAGTACCATCTTGTTAGCACCAAATATATCATGAATCTACTTGGGTTCACCTTCATGTAGGACCAAACGATTAAATCCGGCAATAATTCGAATTACAAAAATACATCTCCGTTCATATGTCTCTCGAAAAAGTCTGATTCCGAAATTCTATCGCCAATTCTTATTCAATTATTCTCATCCGAACAATATTTGTTATGGTCTTTGTGCGAACGAGTCTCTTATATCCAATGAGGATTGATGGCATTTCAGTAACTCGTTGTGTACCTATTTACGCTTCTATTCAGGTAATATGTAGCGTTAACTAAGGAAAGGTGTAGCTCCGCTTGGTTTAGTTAGCATCATGGAGCGGACGAAGGTGGAGCGCGCGTTCGCTGTCGAGGCATACTTTTCTAACGGTCGCTCAATCATCGCCACGCAACGTGCATGTCGTACTCATTTCAATATTGCGCCCGTACCCATTTTAATATTTAACCTCCTGTGACTATTTTTTATGGGGCTACCTAAAATCACTTATTTACAACGATGGTCATAGAACCCTGGCTCACCCGAAGAACAACATTCATCAAACTGACGCAAACATACTCGTCGATATGCTGGAAAAAATTGAACGAAACTTCCGAGTTCCATTAACGCAGTGTATTGAGGATAATGGACGCCACCTGCCTGATATTATCTTTAAAACTGTCTAAACATAAAATTTAAATGTTGTACTTGATGCTGTTCAAAGAACTAAACATATATCTGCATTACTTTTTTTTAATTGAATTTCTAAATACGCAAGTTGATCTGCCCCACCCTTTATATAAATTTTATGTCAAATTGAAAGTTATAGTGAACAGATGATAGAAGTGCTTCCAAATTATGCACACAATAGTATAACTACACATAGTAATCACCCTTCGATGTTATTTACTTCATATACCACAAAATATATAGTGCACATCGTTTTTTAAATGAACCGGGTTGTTGCGTATCGAGTTCTAACAGTTGTTAAAGCAACGATCTTTAACAACTAAATAATAATGGTAGTCTTTATGATTAGCTGCTTTCGGTTCTCTCTAATAACCTATGTTGTTACTTTATTGACATATAACATACAACTTCTAAACCAACGATGTTCCTGTGCATATTTCCGTAATGCAATAGGTGGTGGTCATCTTAATCTATGATCACTGATCATACTTACTGCTTCTAATCCAAGGACATTTCCATGCAGGTTACCATATCTTAAAAGTCGCAAACCTCCTGCATTTGTCGAGACATTTCCTCCAATATGGCATGAGCCTTTAGCACCTAAGTCCAGGGGTACCATCAAACCCCTTTCAGCGAGAATATTGTCGAGATTCTCTAAAATACAGCCTGCTTGACAAACCAGAACACCTAAAATTAAGTATTTCATATTACGTATTACACTAATTAGAGGTAACACAGTATTAATTACATGGTCGATCAAAATTATGTGTTAACATAATTTCGACTTATTATGATAACCGGTCAGAATTCTAAAGAAAAAAAAAACGAAAAATAACAAAAGAATTCTAAAGAAAAAAAAACAAAAGTATCAAAAGTTATATGATTCTAGAAATAACTTTTTATCTATAACATATGATAATATACAATATATTAAGAAAATGTTTATATAAACATATCTTTATAAAAATATTTATTTATATATTCTCAAAGGAAATTAGAAAAAAGAAATAAAAAAATTCTTGTTTGAAATACGTGGGCTGTATGTAAAAAAATACAATTCAAAATTACAAACTGAATCGTGTATACAATAAAATCATTAAATTTTACCAAATTTATTAACTCAAAAAGTGATATGCCTTTTTTACAAATAATAATTATACCATAACTGTCATGCGTCTCAGGCACCAAGGAACTCGATATTTTATCAATTTTTATATATGTATATATACTTTTTTCATGGGTTAAATGCAAACACTTATTGGCAAGCGATTACTTTTATTTCAAATAATTTTTGTGTCATTTGAGTTATCTGTTTATTTATAATGAAAACCTTCTCTAGGGGCTGTAAGACCTCGCAGTTGGTGGGGGGGGGGGCTTGTGGGCTGGGGGGTGCTCTAAGGATCCATATCTGTATGTATGATGGCACCTCTTTAAGTAGGGGTTGCCCAAGCGAATGGGAGTATGAATAAGGCGGCCCCGGTAAAGGGCTTGTCCATGTGAATGAAGGGATGTGGCTTGGCAGTATCCCGGTATGAACCCTTCTTGAGTTTACTCAAGGGGGGGGGCGACAAACCCGGTTCATAACTAAGAAACAGCCCCCCATCCAGCCTGGTGAAACTGGATGGGTATAACACACCCCCCTAAACCGATGGTGTGAGATACCGAGCCTTACGAACTGGTTGGCTCTCAGGGTATACTGAGAGTCGCAATCGGTGCCTCAGGAGTACCTGGTGCAATTCCTGAGTATTTAAGTCACCTCGTATGCGGGGCTCTGCGGGATCTAAGTCACCTTTATTTCCCTAGCTACTCTTGGGACCAAAATGGAACAATTTAATAACAAAAAAATCTTAGAGGACAAGGAGGTCGAAAGCGGGCCTGTACCGCGGACGCCTCCATCTCCATCCCAGCCAAGCAGTTGCTCCATCGTCGACACCCAGGCCATACTTGGGATCTTGACCTTGATCTCTATTGAGGAAAAGGGCGATGGAAACCTGAGTAAATCGGGGGAACGAAATTGGTGCAACTACTAAAAAACGAATGGCGGGCCAGGAAAGTTTCTGGCCCGTCGAAGCGTAGAAAGGACAGTGATGAAACTCCTCCATCGGCGAGCAAGGTCAATAAAAAAACCGAGAGGGGAGGGCCGTGGGACCTTAGATAGCTGCTGGGGGCGGAGATGCCTGACGCTGCGCAGAGAGCCAATCCCGTGACGGTAGTGGCGATAGCGGAGGACTAACCAGACAGGCTCTTCACGCGGGAGGAATTCACCGAGTTTAGGGACGCTTTCATCGGGACCATGCAAACGGTACCCCCTGAGAGTTGGCCTCGACTCGAGACTTCCTTCTGCAAAGGAGGAGCTTTCATCTTCATTGCCTGCGACCAGGAAATGGTTGCTCGGGATAGTAACCACCTTAACCTAGTCGGGGCCGAAAATAAAAATGGGGGGCGGGGTGTTGAGTTGGTCCAGAGACTATTGAAAGCCACCGCCAGGTTTTCTTCCAAGGAAGAACCTGGGGTGATCCTTCGGGATCTGGAAGCATTCAACCATACCCTAAAAACTGCGACGTGGCGACTAATGCGTACGCCGCAGGAAAAGTACCGTTAACCTTCTAGTGCTGAGAGCAAGAAGCTCCTGGTGCTGCAGATTACCGAGTCTCATGCCAAGGCACTCGCGGTACTGGACTACAGGCCTTTCTACCACCTCGGTCGGGTCACTTTTAAAGTAACCGAGAGAGGGAAGGAGGGCCCAAGGCAAAGAAGGAGGAGCGGGGAAGACGCAATGGCTTTGACGCAACTCCAAATTACGCAGATTAATTTACATCGAAGCAAAGATGCCTCTGTTATTCTACAGAGGGATCTGGCTAAGATGCACACAAAGATAGCACTCATCCAAGACCCTTGGGTGGTGCGGGGATCTATAAAGGGTCTGGGAAATATTCTCTGTTATAGGAGCAGTAGTACCAATAGACCCAGAGTCGGCATCGTAGTGAAGAACATCAGTGCCACACCCCTGTGGAAATGGTCAACAGGTGATCTAATGACGGTAACTATGATGCTTGAGAATGTAGATAAGGTGGTTACAGCGTCAGCCTATCTACCATATGACAGCAGGGACAATCCGACACCGGAGGTGAAGGAACTTGTGGACTTCTGGTCAAAAAGCCGACCTGCCTTTGCTGATGAGATGTGACGCAAACTCATACCATATGGTCTGGGGTAGCACGAACACCAATATCATAGGTATGGAACTCATGGAATATCTGGTAAGTACAGAGCTAGAAATTTTAAATGTGGGGAGCTCACCCACTTTTCATAATACTATAAGGGAGCAGGTAATTGATATTTCCTTGGGCTCCAAACACCTGGCGGGATACGTACGGAACTGGAGAGTCTCGGATGAACCCACACTCTCGGACCACTCTGCTATTAAGTTTGATCTGAGAGTGGTGGAGCATGAGGAAACGAAGTGGGTCCGTAACCCCAGATTCACAAACTGGGAACAGTTCAAGTCGGATCTTCTAGTAACAGTTCAGGAGATCCGCTCCAGAATTAGTGAGAGGGAAGTACTGGAGGAGGCAGCCTCCCGACTGAGGAGAGGATTGATAGAAGCCTATGAAGGGAAGTGTACACCTAAACGAGCTAGGCTGAAAGGACAGGTAAGATGGTGAACAATAAGCTGGAAAACCTTAGACGTTAAATACGAAACCTTCTCAAGGGAGCTAGAAAACGTAACAGCCGTACAACCTGGGAGGACTATAGAACTGCCAGGGATCAGTATAGAGCTAAGGTTAGGAAAGCCCAAAGAAGTTGTTGGGCCTCTTTTTGTAATGAGATAAATAAGGGAGCTGAGGCAGCACGGCTGAACAAGATCCTAGCCCGTAGCCCAGAAGCGATTCTAGGATCGCTCAAGCTCTCTAAAGGTAAATTCTCGGAATCGGAGGAGGAAAGCTTAGACAATCTCATCAAGGCACATTTTCCGGACTTTCATAGACCGGAGACGGGAGACATTTCCGACTAACTAGTAATAAGGGCACATCTGGGCGGTAAACTGAGAGGGGGACGACAGGGAACTTGTGAAGGAGATAGTCACATTGGCTAAGATGAGGTGGGCCTTGAGGTCCTTTGATCCATATAAATCGCCGGGACCGGTCGGCATTTACCCGGTACTTCTGCAGAAAGCAGAAGATATAATCCTCGGTCCACTTATAAGGATCACCAGGGCCAGCTTGGCACTGAAGAAGGTCCCAGAAGTGTGGCTAGACACAAGAATTGTTTTTATACTTAAACCGGTTACACGTCGCCTAAGGACTTTCGATCGATTAGCCTTACTTCATCTTTACTGAAGACCTTCGGGATACTGTCCTAACAGAGAGACCGCTTTAAGGGAGCCATCATGCTTATCAAGCTGGTAAATCAACAATAAAATGGATGTATGAGGCAATTCTCAAACCCATACTGACGTATGCAGCACTGGTCTGGTGGGAGAGAGTGTAAAGTCGGACGCCAACCGACTTAACAAGCTAAGAGGATTGATTCTAAGAAGTATGACCGTAGCCCCAAGATCAACAACGATCGAGGTGATGGGGATACTGACGGGGATACCACCTCTTGATGTCACCCTGAAAGCGGAAGCCGCAAAGGCAATGTACAGGGTGGGAAACATGAATAGGACTTGAATAGACTCTCAAGAGAGCTAGCTGAGGAGATACTCCTATGGATGCCCTCTGACAGTACAGGTGTCCACTTCCTGTTTGAGAAGAAATATAAGATCACCCTCACCAGTAAGACCGACTAGATAGAGGGTCGAGCTGGATTACTGCTCAGTGGAGACATCTGGTACACGGATGAAGCCAAGAGTGGGAACAGAGCGGGTGCAGGGGTGTATAGGCGGCGCGGTGGGATAGGTAAAACCTTTCCCCTGGGCAAATACACTACCGCACTCCAGGCCGAGCTAGTTGCAATTACATGCGGTGTTCTGGGGGCCGACCAAAATCGGACTCAAGAGAAGGTTTCTATATATTCTCGTATAGCAGGGCGGCATTGGAATCCCTGAATTCAGCAACGACAAAGTCGAAGCTGGTCTATAATTGCTATGAAACATTGAACCATTTGGCAGGGAAGGGACCGGTGGAACTCTTATGGATACCTGGGCATAATGGCATTAAGGGAAATCTAATTACAGATGACCTTGCCAGACTAGGGACCAGGGAGAACCTCTATGGACCAGAACCTGCAGTGAGAATAAGTCGGAATCTGATCAGAGACCGCATCAATGACTGGGCAAGAGACCAGCACAATAAAAGATGGAGAGGAGTAACAGGTTGTCGAATAACCAATCTCTTCATCCAATATTCAGAGATTGAAAAATGGGCCCAAGAATTCATTAAATTGAACAGGCACAAAGCCAGAACCCTGATGGGAATCATAACGGGCCACCATAGTAGCCTGAATGCATATAAGCACAAGCTGAGGTTGACTGACAGCCCGTAGATACTGTAGAGAAGACGATTAAACCTCGATTCATCTTCTTTACACCTGCCCCGCATTGGAGGAGAGGTGGTATTAGGGACCCGTGTTATCATAGAGGAGGCGAGGCTTAAGGCGGCGGACGTGCCTAAATTGCTCCTTTTATGGGATAGCATTTTTAGATAATTACCCGTATAAGAGGGAATCGCCAAGACTACCCATGCGATCAGTGGCTGATGAGGCCCAAACCCATATAACATATTAATAATAATATGAAAATGATCCTTAACCTTAAAATAAAAGTAGATAATTTTAAAATCATATATGAATCTTAAAATAATAATTACTCTGCTATTTTGTTAGTTAACGAGTGACTAAGATTTTTAAGAAGGTATGCATATATTATATCAACATTTTATATGCAGCCTAATTTTGAAGCAATTCCTTTTTTATTTATTTTTGCATGCATAATTTAAAATTTCTCGAAATTATGGCCGTCCAAATATATTAAAAAGGTTAAATTTTGTCAAAATTGATTTAATTGTTTGTATTATGAAAATATTAATGTACTAAGTTCAAAATTTACTTTATTTAAGTATTAAGTTTGTAAGCACTTTATTTAAGTATTGTACTTCGTTCGTTCTGGCACATGACAATAAATTAATCTGCCACAATCATCGATTAGTAATGGAAATTACCAAATCAGACAACGTTGCACAATGAGGTATCATCTGCACACGAGGCAATCGGAAACAGGATTAAATCTGAATTATAAAATAGAAACTGTGGTTATGTGAGGACGAAGTGACAGATTCTAAAAAAATCAGTTGTTACTATTATAGTATGTACACTGGAACCTCTTAAATTATCATATTCATCCTTACTAGAAACTTGATTTTGTAAGCGATTACAAAAATGTACTATTGTAGCAATTGCGAGGGTGGTATATTAGAAAAATGTCAACTTTCAAGAAACCAATTGTTAATGTTAATGTTGATGATGCTACAGCCAGACGGTTTGTAGACTATTTATTCACAGAAGAGTATGGTAACTTCTTACATGTTACGTGTAAACTTTAGGCGTTACATCTTGTGGCAGAAGAAATTCGAAAATATTATCTAAACGTAAATGGGTTAATAATATCACATACAAAAGCAGGGTATCTCAACTTTCCTAAACGTATTCAAGAATTTCACAGACTGTCCCGACATCCTTGAATCACCATAGTCAATTCTTACACACTGGGGTACATGATTACAGACAAAATTTTATTACTTTGGACATTTAAAAAAAATAAGTCTGTAGTTTTAAAATTTAATTATTAACGTATTTGTAGTGATTATGCATCTATAAATTCATTCAAAATGTTAAGAATTATTTCGATTATACAAATATTACATTACTGGATGTCGAACGGTCGTTCTCTTTATACAAGCATATTTTTTCATTGCAAACCAGCTTCGATGAAACAGGTGATCGAACAAGTGTATCAATTTTATTATTTATTTTTTATATTTTTATATTATTAGTTACTTATTATTAGTTACGTAATGTTTTATTACGTACTTACTACTAACATGCGTATGCCTATAGTATCCAGATTATTTGGCCACTCTAGATATAAGTATGCATTTTAAACTAACCTGCAGTATCGTCTATACTTAAAACTTCGTTCATTAACTCAGTAGAAACTACTATTTCATCAAAAACAGGAACAGATCCTCCAACAACTCCTGTGTTTCCTCCTTGGGGGCATACTGCCAAATATTCTTTATTACAATAAGCTAGTATTTTGGATACTTCCTCTGTAGTTGTCGGTTTAAGAACAAGAGAACTATGACCTGAAAAATAATCTTTATATAAATCTCTATTTATCTTTGTGAAAAATGATAATATTTTGCGATGTGGATATCTCCATTCGCAATATCGTATATTCGGTGTATTCATATCCGGTTATTATCTTAATTTCCTTCCAATACATCTGAAAAACGTTAATTTATTATCAAAGGCAACTCCAAGGTCCTTGATAATTCTAAATCGGCTCAAAATATAATTGATTCTACGGATGGAATTGTTTCTACACGCAAATGACATAATTTATTTATAAACAGTATTTTAACAGCATTTAAAGCCAATTCATGCTTGAGTTTGTATACTATGAATTAAGGTAGTTCAATCCAAGTCTAGTGCGGTCAAGATCTACTATATTTTATTGCAGAATTTTAGCATATCTGCATAAAGCAAGAAATCTACATACAGGTCGTGGACAATATCATTAAAAAAAGGATAAATTCTAGAGGTCCTAATACAGAACCTTGTGCCACACCTGATGTTTATTATAATGAATTAAATTTGCCTCCATGGTACTGAACAAATTGTACTCGGTGACTTACCTGTAATTGAAATAATTAAAAGAGAGAAATACTGACGCTAAATGTCTCTAATTTACGTAACAGCATGCCGTTGTCTAACTTGTCAAACGTTTTGGAAAAGTTGAAGAAAAAGAAAAAAGTATGGACAACATCCACCTGACCTTTTCGATCTAAGAGTTTAGCAATAAATTGGGTACCACACTCGATACTGGTTCGATACGGTGGATGACCCCATATTACTCTGGAATGATCATACCACTAAACCTAAGAGATATATTTTATATGTGTTTTATATAAATATATTTTAAATAATTTAAAAAAATTGCACAGAATATCAATAGGATGGTAGTATGTACTCTATTTAATATTTACTCCCTTTCTTAAATACAGGACAAATTTGGGACTCATTTTCATTTATTAGGAACTTTTTCAGATTTGAGAATTGCAGAACATTCAGAATAAATACTAGAATATTATCAGGATCTGTTGTCATATTAGCATTGAGTTTTTCATTGATTTCATAATATTATATTCAACTACTTAACAACCAGAGAGAATACTGCTTATATGGGGTAGTGGCGCAGATCCAGATATGCACTCATCAGAATCAATACAAACAAACGCAAAAAAATGTCACATTGTCCTGCGACAATTTTGTTCAAATATTTTTATAATTCATGTACGATGGTATACGCGTACAATATTTTGTGT
Source organism: Rosalia funebris (assembly GCA_037954035.1). NCBI lineage: Eukaryota > Metazoa > Arthropoda > Insecta > Coleoptera > Cerambycidae > Rosalia > Rosalia funebris. The sequence goes on along the minus strand of JAZFAV010000010.1, from coordinate 6,972,988 downwards.
AGCTGATAAAATTCCAAAATTTTTTAGACTCATTTTATTAGAAATTCTGCTTGTTCAATATATTCAGCATAAGCTTTTTTGATGGAAGATTTTATGGAATTTCGCATTTGTTTAGAGAACAAGTTGATGTTATATTAAGTTGAAGTAAATTATCTCCAAAAAAGTATATTCTTGGAGATATATACCCTAGACATTCGATTGATGCATTGAAATAATTTTCTTATATAATTCCCCTTTAAGAATTATTGGCATTTAGTACTACAAACTTGTTTTTATCAAACTAAGCATACAAACTCAACAAGAATTCTCAAAACCGTTTACATTAAAGTCGCTTTTTATGTTATATAGAATGTTAGATGTTAAGAGTCACCAATTCAAATTCTTTACTAGGAAAAATTCTAGACGAACTATCAATCAGTCAGTGAAGTCGATCTTTTAAAACCATTGAGAAATTATTAATTGGGTATAAAATTATTTATTTTTTATTTCATAAGGTTAAGCATTTTTCTTTTGATGAATTGGAGTAACGGATAATTTCAGCTTTTAGTGAAATTATAACTGAATTATGCTACATATTTATCAATAGTTGTTAAAGCAGATAAGACAGTTTCAGTTAGTTAATTAGTAGTTCAGTCAGTTCAATAATAAATGGATGTGGCGAATTAATGATGAATAAAAAGAAAAGTACATATACGAGTATGTCTCTAAATAACAATTCGTAAGTACGTAGTATAATTAGGTTGTAAATAAGTACATAATAGGTACAATGTATTATTACGAAACCTTTTGTTAATTGGTAACATACTATATCAGTGTTTGTAATTCCTTAATGTCGATGTTTCATTATCAGAATTTTATAAAAGAAAATTAACCTGATAAAATCGTAAATAAGCAGTGGGATAATACAAGTAAATACAAGAATGGGACACCAGGTTGTTACTAAGTGAAATTAAACGTAAAAAACAATTTTTATTTTCTACGTAGAAAGTGAAAGGACTAGGGTGAGATCACAAATTTATCTGAAGGAATAATTGCCTCTTGACGATAACAATAGGTTGAATAAGTATCCCAAAATTCAATGAAAGTGTGGACTGTAAAATTATTTAAAACTGGGAACTATGGAGTTAAAATATCTTCTATATAGCTAGACTTTGATCAAGTTCTTAATATAAAAATAAAAACGCTTTACTCCTGACTAACAAAATTAAACTGGCTAAGAAAAAATATTTCGGAAGCTTGTCCAAGAATTTATTTCCTGAATACTATTATTAGAAAAACTCTGAAAAGAGTACAGAGGGAAATTAAAAACTAAACCGAAAACCGTTTCTTATTAGTCACTGGATTCTTTTGAAGAGATATTTTCAAAATGCACGTGTTCCCAAAATATTTTTCTTGGGCTAATCGGATTTTATTAATGCAACACATTTACTATATGTCATTAAACGTTGGTGTTCCCAATACTTTGGATACTTCATTAGTTTTTCTACTACAAATCTTTTTTTGTATTCAAGTTACATCTTACCATCTTACCCTTTAAATTATAGAACCAATCTACATTATACTTTTCCAATTCCGAATTATCTTCCACTATTCTTCCTTCTCCAAGCAAACCTTTAAAAAAATTAACGTGTTCCTGTTGTAACTTACTAAAATTTCCTCTGGTAACATTGTAATTATCCTGCAAAAAGAGAGACAAAATTACTTAAACACAATGAGCATTATGTAGTAATATGGTACATGAAAAAGAGAATCCCTTAATTAGATAGTCCTTTGAAGTTCATTTCGTTATATAGAAATTGGTTTATTAAATCTATGAATATACTCGTATGTCGTTATCCAAGTGTCATAGTTATAAAACTATGTTAAAACTTAAGTCAATATTATTTTATTGACTTTATCTGGTTCTGTTTAGCAAGCAATAGCATTTGAGAGCAGTATGATAATATTACATATCATTATTACATTATATATTATACCATAACATAATACATAATACAACATTGAATACACATCGTATTAAAGGAAATTAATGTTTTTATTAATTTTTAATTTTTTAATGTACAATAATAGATATCTAGCAGGTCAATTTCTAAATTGCTTAACGTGCATGTACTCTGCACATTATAACTGATGGTGTAGGTATATAAAATATTTGGATAATACGATCATTTACTCTACAGATGGCAAAATATAATTTCTCCAAGAACAACATACATCAATATTGATTATTGATTAATTTATACATAAAAACAATAACATAATTTCAATAAATGTGAGTTTACTTAGAAGTTCTATGTGTAGTACAGCCATCACTCGGTACAAACTGTCAAGTTTAAAAAAGAGAAACGTTAAAAAGCTTATCTGTGTGCTTTTTAATAATTAATCTTTCATAAAACTAAGGCAGATTTCGATACTTAGATTTACATCTTAGAAATGCATAGTACAATTTTTTGCAGATGAAGCATGTTTTGTCTAGTCTACGTTTTGAACATAAACTTTTATATATTTATTAATATATTTAAATTGCTGATGATTAGAACTAATATACATTTGCGCTCACCTTGTATACTGTATATAGTAACATTAATAAAATTAGCCTCTTCTGCAACATACGTTACTCAAATTTTTGTATAACATTGTTATAAGATATAAAAAGCTTTTTTGATATGTATTGCTATGAGCATATACATATATAAAATGTTTTACGTCAGTGGCAGCGCTAGCATTATTTTGCCATTGAACGAAAATAGACAGGAAATATCTAAACTCTGGTTTCAAAATTGTAGGCAGTAAATAATTCGCTCTTTGTTTGCCTTGTAGGCAAACAACAGAGACAAGGCGCGTGCCAACTGTCTGCGCGCGATTAATAGTCCAGGCAACGAAGACCAAAAAAAGCCAAATAGCGGCAATAATTCATGTAGAAGTCAATTTTGGCACAGTTGTAGGAGAAGGGGTCCTTAACAACGTATTAAAAGTACTGATGGGGAGTGAAGCTAAGGGAGTGGGGGGTTGTAAAGATCCTTTGTTTTCAGTTTCTTGTTAATAACTCGAAAACTACTACCTCTAGCGAAAACATGCTTATATACTAAATTAATCTAGATGAAATTATCTACAAAAAGGTCTTATAGACTTTTTCGCTAGGATCAATAATTATAATAATCAATAATAATTATCAATAAGGAGATATGGAGGGGAGAAAATGGCAGTTTTTATAAAATTGGTTTTTATTATTAAAAATCAAGTTTTAAAGATAAAGGAACTATGCTCAGATCGCGTATTAATGACTTTACTGCAAGTACCGCCTTTTGTGTCCGTTCTCCCCCCCACCCCCCTTGGACAACGCTTGTCTTGTAATATATATAACGGAAGAATTGTGTCATTGGAGGAGTTCGCTGGAGTGGCTTTTGCCAGTGGAGAGCAGCACGTTGATTTACGTGTATCGCGGCAAAAGAGAGATTCACGAGATCGAGCTAAGATTCGGGAATGGTTCAATGACCATTCCCCTTTTCCAAAGTAAACTGCCACCAAGCCCTAGATATTGGAACCAAAACCATGCAAAGTTTCATTGGCAGCAAATTTGGTGACATGAAGCAGTCTAAGAAGAATGTGGTTTTATCACTAGCCAGTATGAGCAGTACCATTAAAATCAATGGTGAGACAGTTACAGTTAACCCTCTGACAATTTTTCAAAGAACTCTCATAGCAAAAAAGAGCAACGAAGATGTAGCAGAGCTTTTGACATATGAACTAACCCCATTCCCCATGGCTCTGTTCAACGAGGGCGGAATGCGAAAAGGAAAGAAGTCTTCTTTCTGCGATGTTTTGCCACTAGAGGACAACGCAACTCTCAATCTCACCCAATGTGGTAGACGGCGGTTTCCTTCTCCACCGCATGAAGTGGAAAGAGTCCTCCTGCATTTCTTCAATTTTCCATCAGTATATTGCCTATGTACAGAAACATTTCGGTGAAAATTGTACGGTGGTTTTTGGTGGTTACAGTAATTTCAACAGCACAAAACGAGCAGAGCAGAAGCGAAGAGGGCTCACAAAAACTTCGATTGCCATAACTTTAATGAAAGCACGACCATCACAGTTCAGCAGGAGCATTTTCTTGCTAATAAAAAGAACAAAACAAGATTGATCCACTTGCTCACCGAGAAAATGACAGCAGCAGGGATTGAAACAGCTGTTGCTACAGGGGATGCTGATGGCACTATTGTAAGGTACGGGTTGGATAAAGCTGCTGTACATCCAACCATAGAAACAGTTGGGGAGGATGTGGACTTGATAGTTCTCCTCATTGGATTGGCACCATCATCTACCAACTTCATGAAGGCAAGCCGTGGGAAGGTGGAGACAAAATTGTTTTCGGTGCGCCGACACCACCTCGGCGATACATGGAAAGAGCAAAGTGGGAACCCCTAAGCTCTTCACAGCAAATCCTGGCCTCACCCATGACATCTCAGCAATATTCACAGATCCCTCAACATCAACTGAGGATACCGAACAGGCTGGCGAGAAGCTTTTTCTGGCTATATATCAAGTGTCTGCACATCAAGACAACCTGAACAAACATCGTACTCAGCATTTCTGAAAGCGTCAACGAAGCCCAAATCAGACTTGACCACTCTTCCTCCAACCAGAAGAGCTTCAAAGCAACACTCGCTCAGAGTATGTATACAGGTAAATCCATTTACATATAGTTGTTAAATACTGGTTTCTATAATTACAAATATCAATTTGTGCTAAATACTTACGTTGGTCTGATTACTTTCTTACAGATAAAATAGTGGATCGGCAACACCCTACCACCTACCCAATGGGGTTGGGCCAGGGGAGAAGATGGGATCCTTAACCCAGTTACCACTAACGACCCTGTGGCACACGACTCCGTTTTAAATATGCTCTTTTGCCGATGCACCACTGGGTGTGGGGCGCGCTGCGGTTGCCGCAAAGCAGGGATTGTCTGCTCCGGTGCCTGCGGCAAAATCTATGTTCCAAATACATCCTTTGACACAAATTTCTTTATATTACTATTATTGTTATTATTACTATTATTGTTATTATTTATTATTAGTGAATTATTTCAGTTTTAACAATGAACATTTAATTTTTAACAATAAAAACAGATTTGTTAATAATGTTTCTCCTTCCATATCTTCTTAATTATTGATCTTAGCAAAAAAATGTATAGGATCTTTTTTGTAGAATTTTATCTAGATTAATTTAGTATATAATATATGTTTTCGCTAGAGGCAGTAGTTTTCGAGTTATTAACAAAAAACTGAAAAAAGGGTCCTTTACAGCCTCCCCCTCCCCTTAGCTTCACTCCCACCCATCAGTACTTTTAGTATGTTGTTAAGGACACCTTCCCCTACAACTGTGAAATTGGCTTCCCCCAGAAATTGGCTTCTACATGAAATATGGCCGCTATTTTTCCTTCGTTGCCTGGACTATAAAGATAGTAGAGATCACAGTGCAGGGAGCGGTATTTACAATTTACAAGTAAAACAGGCACGAGAATTGTTGAATCGTATTACCAGCTCATAAAAATAGTATTCTATACCTTACTGCCCACTATTTTGAAACCGAAGTATAAGGTAGGCGAGGGCGTTAAATATATTATTTTATGTGCGAATGTGATATAGTGGTGTTATAAGAGGTTGGACGAAAAGGATTTTGCCTGGGTACTCGCCCACCCCTGTCGCCGCCATTGTTTTACGTATACGTTATATAGATAATGTGTTATTTAATAATCACGATTATAGTATTTCTAAGAATATAATAGTTCGATCGTTCTAATTATGATTATTGTATTGGTTCTTCTAGTATTAATCAGACTTGTCCTATTATAATTCTCGTAATAGGATTCTTGTAATCTATTGGGTAATAAATAAACAAATAATATAATTGTTTATATTTACAACGATTCCAATAAAACTGTAATCGAATAATTCAAAATGAGCAGACTGGCATTGAAATTTGTTTTATTTAGAAAATATGTTTAATGAAACAAAATATAAACATTCAGTACAACAAAATGATATTCCAAAAAGTAAAAAATTACTTTAATTAAAAGTGTATAATTAAACAGTATTTTTATATATTCTTGTTTACTTTTTAGTTACGAAATTACTTCTAAAAAAAGGGAAACACTTATGGAATTATGCACAAAATGACTTGACAAAATGTGAATTTATTTATAGTTTCTATGAAAGGTGAATATTGTTTTATTTCTACGTTCATTCAAAAATATACTTTTTCGTATATGATAAGATATCACAATGAATAGAGAAATTATCAGTCTTAATAATATTGTGGCAATTTAGTACATAATAATAATAAACGGAAATACTTAAATACAGAAACAATAGTAAAACGAGTAATTATGGGTATTATTTTTTCCACGGTTATTCACCATTATTTGTTAATTAAAATTACGGTACGTATTGATTAACATTGTCAATAATTTACAATGATAATGCAGTTAATTTTACTTATTAAATCAGCTCTTAATAAACTATTTTATCCTCTGATGCGTATTCTGTTATAATACTTTTACTTACTTTGGTGTAATTTGGGTTGACGTGAACAAATCGCTTAAATTTATTTGATTTCGATATTTTTGAAAACGTAATTTTGAAGCACTCTCGACACTGTGAGAACATTTTGGTGAACCTTGCCGTAGGGGGTACATACACTTACTACGAGTACAACTCAATGTTATCTTATTTATATATGTAAATGATAGTACATTATCAAGACTCACTATCTCACTAATTATAATTATGCACGACAGACAAGAAACTAATATCGACGTGCAATAGTACATTGTATACGCGTGTTATTAAGATTTTTTTTAGTTTATGGCAGTGTGTAAGGTTACGGTAAATAGTTTGGGTTTCCTAAATTGTACTTTATTATGGGAATGGTCGGCTAATTTTATTTCGGGATTATATTTTACTGTGGAAAATTATCTTGAACTTTCAATTCCCTTAGCCGTGTATTTTAGGGGTAGTATTTAACAGTCTACCAACTTTACCCAATATTTTCATACAAAAAAATACTTTCATTTCCCAAAAATACTAAATGCTCACCAAAATTAAGAAAATGCATAATCTTAAAACGACAACCAAATATTGACATAATGCTAGTCTTTCATATTATTTATTCCTAAAAATAACAGTTGTTGGTTATAAATGCTAAATGTTCACCAAATTTTATTCTGCATTTAATTCTAACATGATGCCCAGATATTTCATTTTCGTCGGTGATTTATATTATTTAGCAGTTAAAAACACTCTTTGTTGAGCAAAGATACACAATGTTTACTATATTTTATACCACATTCAATTTGAAAAGTATATCCAGATTGTTTATTCTTGTTACCCTAAATTTCACTTATAAGTAAAAACTATCGTATTTTATTAGGTCTCGTTAATAAATGGGGGAAAAGAAATAAGTAAAGAATTCATGAAAAGAAATCAATATATTAAAAATGCAACATAAAATTCACTAAACAAAAACGAAACTTAGTGTTACGAATTCTTAGAAATAAAACAATATAATTTATAACATTCACGAAACAAAAATTAAAATGAGACAAACACTTTTATTTCGCTATTAAGGCTTTCTTAGCTTTAGTTGGCCGTCCTCTTCTTCGTTTTTCTCCAATTGGTACATTCCTTGCTTCAGTAGGTGGTTCAACAAGTTTCAGACGAATTGCTAACCCCGCTAAATGTTTGCAACCGTAATTTCTAAGGTAATCTGGACAATTGCATGTGCCATTTAACCAGTCAGAGTCGTCCTGTGGTAACTGTACTTCCCACTCACTGAAATGTTGTTTTTGTAGTCGTCAAACGTCTCCCACATATCTTCAAAAGTTTCACATTCCATTGCATCTCCACCTGGAATTCGGTAACACCGTTGCATTTCACTAGCATGTTTTAACGATATTTTTTTAGGCAGTTTGGCCCACTGATAAGGTTTTGTCCACATTTTCAAAGCCATCGTTGGCAAGTGGTTAAACTCTCGCTCGTTGTTTATAGTGTACTCATTAGACCAATCCCTCACCATTTCTGAAGCAATTATTAAGAATCGAGCCAGCGGATGGCGTTCACGAAGTGTACCTAAAAATAATAACAAAGTTAACGATACCAAATTACGCCATTCATTGAAAGTGTACCTTTGTCTTTTATTATTCTGTTAAAAGACTCCAATGCATTGTTTGTGACAGGTGTCCTCGGTGCGGCACCCAAATACCAACAACGATTTTTAGTGAGCCATTCGTCTTTGAAATAAAGTACAAAATTTTTTTCGTCTTTCCATTTATCTAGAAAATTTTCACAGGCCCTGTCAAAAACCTCCGTTGTTGAAGCACATTTAAAAAAATCAATATCCTTTAGTATGTCCCTCTAGTACTTCTTTTGCACAGATTGCTCAACTCGTACTTGCATCCTCTTTTTTGCATGCGCCCAGCACATTCATATAATTGTATCCTGGCCGAGTACTTGCACAAACGCATTTTGGATACTTTTGGCTGCGTCACATACCAAAACCTTACAAGTTAAATCGTAGGAAAACAGTGAGAGAACTGTATTCTTTAACGTTTGAAATAAAAACACAAAATCATTTGTTTGTTCTGTGGTTGTAACAGCAAGACTAAAGGAGTGAAAATGTTTATCTCTATCCGTGGTTTCAACTATGAGTACTGGAAACCGTAGGGGTTTCCAGTTCCAATAAGTTCATGGTTCGCATCAGCATGAATAACTTTGCATTGCCGCGATAGACCAATTAAATATTTGGTCGATAACAACAATTTGAAGCTTGAATTTGAATCGTCTTTAGAAACTTCATATGCAGCAACAAAAACTTGATGATCATCGGAAGGTATTTCTGAATTGGTCACTAACCAGGATTCTAGTTCTCCTAAGCTGATTACTGCAGATCCTTCTTTTTACGTAAAATTGTAAGATAATTGTTTAATTGTTTCATAGGCGGTAGAGTCAATCCTTGTATTTTGCTTAAATTGCTCATAATAGATTTGGGCTTCAAACGTAATTCGTACAATTTGTCTACTTCTTTTTTCGTCTCATTACTCAACCCACATTTCGATTGGGACTCCAAATTTTGATGGTCATGAGCTTTTTCAGTTCGAAATAATATTATCTCGTCGCTGGATGCATCAAGCAATGAATAGAGTGCAGCTGAACATTGGATTGCCCGAATTTTGGCTTTATTACATCAATAATATCGCTTTACGCCTTCTTCCGTAGAGTGGCATTTCTGAAAGGACCACAGTTTTTCATTTCTAATAAATTTTTCGGCACTTTTAATGTTCGAAAATTTTCTTTCAAAACACCAAATCCTACCTTGCTTGCGCCGTCTTTTAGGCTGTACCGTATCAGCTTCTCCATCTGACTCCGAAAAAGAACGAAACAGCGGAACTTCGTCTGGAACACTACTCGGCCCTGGTAAACTTTCATCGGCCATTTTAGTTTATCATATGGCAATACACTGGTTACACACACTGTAAAAGCTACCAAGCATAGTGTGCGACTGCAATCTGAAGCCTGCAAAAACTTGTCTGGAACCAACAGGCAGAGATGCGCGAGCATATTTAATTTTTGGAGTAACATAATAATTATTTGACGCACAAGTAGTTTTTTCGAGAAAGAATAAATATAAATGGATAGCACGAATATTTATTATATACAGCACGGACGCGGAATTTGAGCGTTTTGAATTTGGTGAACATTTAGTAAAATCGATAGACATATAGAATTTAAAATGTAAGCGATGGTAAAATAATACGCAACATAGCAATTTTAGTAGTGCTGTTCTCATTTTCCGAAGTATAATAATTTGGGTTCCATTAAGATTTTTTATTGTTCAATAATTTTTTTGGTGGACAAGGCTAGGGATGCATGCTTTAATCTGGTGTACATTATATTTGTTCCCGTATTTTAGTAGTCTGTTTCAGGCTAAATCAACCACCATCACGTGACTAATAGATGCCGGGGACAGGTTATGAAAGGAAAAACCGATAGCCGACCTGAATGCATTGCTACGTAGTCCGTTGCCTTATACATAATCTATGTACACCGAACAGAAACTAAAGGTCGGTCCAGACGTGTGACAACGAAGCGCAACGTAATGCCAACGTGTAACTTACCATCGTGATACAATATCGTAACAGGAAACATACTATTTACCCGCAACAGGACATCGACGCATAAGAGGTTCGTAACACCACGCCGTTCCATCCATCAGTTCTTGTTCATTCGTCCGTCGTAGTATGAAACTGATCCGCAATTTCAACCCAAGCATTATTTTTTATAAATTTTATTATAATATATTTTGTATTCAGTCTAGTCAGACTGACAAAACAGTCAGTCTAGTTAGTAAATAATATGATATTGTCGTTAATATATTCGTAATAATATTTCTTCTTTTGAATAATATTATTTGTAGTTTATGTACTGTTTTACCTCTATTAAGTGTCAACAATTTACATATGTAAACGTTAGTAAGTCATAGCTACTATTTTACTTCAATAAAATATTTCCGTTAAGAAATATCCAGCTCTCTATCTAATTTACCAAAGTATATTCTGTTAGCTCCCGTAACAAACACCCACGACGAAATAAATAATCGTAACACGAAGTATCCCATGTATACTCAAGAAGGCCGGCGTTCAACAGCTGCGTGGCGGCATGACTTTGTAAGCGCATGATCAACGTTCCGACGGGAAGTGAGCCTTCTTGTCTTAGTTTCTGTTGGGTGCCCAAATATCGTTCATGTTAAACCATCGCAACGGACAGAGTGATTTTTTCTGGAGCTGTCGTTAAAATCGTCACCTTCGACGATTTTTCGATGAAAAACTTTAAAAGGAGGAACGGGCTAATGTCCAATTTAATGTTTCCTGCTAAAGAAGACAGCTGCAGATACGGTTTCAATGCTTCGAAAGCTTATGGGAAAGAAACTCTAAGCTACGCAAGAATTTACGAGTGGTTTACCCAGTTCAGAAATGGTCAAATGTCAGTTGAAGATGAACTCTGTTCGGATCGACCATTAAAGTCCAGAACAGATGAAAATGTTCAAAGAGTGCTCATTACCATCATGTCTGATCACCGCAGAATAATCGACAAATTTGCGAAAAATTTCCTGGAGTTCATGCCAAAGAATTCTAACCGAAGATTTGAGCATGAAACGCGTCGCGACAAAGTTTGTTCCATGACTGCTTTTTGATGACCTGAGAGACAATCTGAGAGTGTGCCAGAAATTGAAAGAACAGGCACAGGCTGATCCTGATTTCATATTAAAAGCCATCACAGGAGATAAATTGGTATTACGCCTATAACCACAAAACAAATCAGCAGTCCATCCAGTGGAAGACATCATCGCCCATACAAAAAAAAAAACACGGCAAGTGAAATCCATCCATTTCACATTGAATTTGTTCCTCGGAGCACCATAGTGAGCCAAAATTACTATCTGGAAGAGAAGTGTTAAAACTATTGCATATAACAGTGAGAAAAATCGACATGAATTGTGGAGATTGGGAGACTGATTTCTTCATAACAATGTCCCTGCCCACACAGTGTTGAAAGTCAACCAGATTTTGACAAAAAACGGGCTGACTACTACTACTGTCTGCGTTTCGTACTAGCCCTCTATAGCCTGACCTTTTATTATTCCCAGGAATGAAGAAAAACCTAACGGGAAATAGTTTTTAGGACGTAGAAGATATTAGGAAAATCTAACGGCACTTAAAGCATTAGTCCACAAGAATATAAAAAAAATTTCGAACAATAGAAAACCGTTGGAATAAGTTCATACCATCTAATGAACAGTATTTCAAAGGAGATGGTGTGAAGATGTTATCTTAAACTAAAAAAAAATATTAAATAATCAATAGTCGTTTTTTTTTTTGGGTACCCCCTCATATGTACTTATCTGTATATATTTATTTTTATTCCATATTTTTGTCCTATAAATGGATTTTTTACTTATCTTATCTAAATGCAATAGATATTTACTAAAGTTATCACTTTGTGAGCAATTGTTGTAATGTTTATAAAACGTAACAGAACTTAGTTTGCTGAAAGACTAAGTAAAGTAAATTTCACAGTATATTTTTATTTAATCATATTTCGATAACACAAAATTCTGCTAAAATTGTTTTTTTCAAATTCCACGTGGACGGTAATAATTAATATGATCCCTATATGTATATATGCGAATACATAGTATGAATTCAATATAGAAATGGTATCAAGGGTATATTTTAAAGTATTCAGAGCAAAACATACACTGTTAATCTTTTTACATGCGTTATTTATCTGTCAATCCTGGGCAAGTTTACTATCAATAACAGTTTATAGGAGTTTTACTTATTTAGATATTTCTAAATTAAGTTGTAAATTAACTGATATTAGGCTTCTCTTAGAAAATATATTCATTCTGTTTTGTCTAAGTTTAGAATGAATTAGTTTTTTCTACACCAAATGTTGAACTGTGCCATCATTTCTTGAGACTGAAGAGTGAACCTCTACTGAGCTGAGGCTAGGGACTCTGAGGGTTTGATCATCTACCACAGCGGACACTATCACAGATGTACATATCATCTGCGTACATTGTTAATTTTCCTTTCAGACGAGATGGCAGTTAATTGACATATAGCGAAAATATTAATGGCCCAAGGACCGAACCTTGCGAAATACCAGGGTTGACTACATGATTGTAAAAAGTATTTCCGATTTTTATACGCACAAAGTGTTCAAAAACATATGAATTTATTCAATGAAGAAAACTTCCTCTGACTCCCAATTTATACAGTTTTTTGGATATAAGTTCAGCTCCAATCGAATCAAATGAACGACAGGTCAAAAAAAAATCCAACATGCATCCCTTTATCTAGTTCATCGTATACATACTGCATAAACTTCTAGCTGTTTCAATCGAATGACCTTCACGGAAGTCATATTGAATTTCTGTTAAAGCATTACCTTTATTTAAATAAATGATGATGTTTCTATGGACAGTCTTCTATACGATTTTAACGATAATACTGGGAATAGAGTATACGCTATTCTATAACAGATATAAGTACTCAGAATACTCTGTAATTTTTGATATTGTTTATCGCACTTTTTCTAAACACTGGCATTCCAGAGGCAATTTTTAAATATTAAGAATTTTTAAATTTCAAAATAGATAAATTTGGAGTGTATGCAAAGCATCATCTATAACATGACTAACGGATTTATTTTTAGAGTGAGACCATCAAGTCCTGAGGAATTTGTTAATTGGAAACTATGAATGGTAGTTATTGTATCGCCTGTTATAGATAAAATAACATAAAAATGGGTCGGTTACATAATCACAAGTTTGAGGATGTATTACCTGAGATTTTATCATCCAAAATAAGGTTTCTATATTCGCGCATTCCTCTAACAATTCCTTTGATAATCGTTGTAGTTTCCTAAATGTTTCTTATTCTTTTTTTTTCCAGTTAGATGGCACGATATATCAAAGACTATTGTATATAATTCAATATAATTATTAAAAGCGTTTTCAGCATTACTCAGGTAAATACCTTCTCATCAGATATATTGAAAAGATGTTTGAATTTATCTAGGTTGTCTTCAGAAATGTGTCTAACTTGATAAGATGATAAGAATCAGTTTGTTTAAGCAATTTAAATTTATACAAATTATCTCGGTAAAGTCGACAGCTATACAAGGAACTATAATATAAGATTTATTGTTAGTAAAAATTTCATGCAAATATGAGACCATGTAATCATTTGCACTGACAGACATCATATTAAAATTATATTAATATTGAAAAAATAATAATGTATTATTTTTAATAGTAAAGTTTTATATTATAAACTAATGGCGAAGTATTTTTAGTAACAAAATATGGATTATAGAATGCTTTAAAAACATGCAATGACTCTTTGATTAAGTATAATTTCATTTGACTTTCAAATTGACGTTTCTCTATAAACATTTATTCTCCAAATTAGTTACTAATATTGCATTGAGAGTTTAAAAGGAAGTGGGACACAATCCACATGAGCTGAGGCCATCATATCGGATACATTGTGAATTCCATCAGAGCCGTTATTGAACCGACCTTACTCCTTTGGTCATCCAACAGAGTGGATATATTCAAAGAAGAGTTAGTACTCTCGGTGGAAGTCGAAAATATCACCCGATAATTCCTCAGTATTATCAAGAGTGCGGGGTAGCTCTTTAGTATATGTTCATCCTCCCTCTACATTATCAATATACATTATAACCTCCTTGTTTAACCTGCAAAGTCCCGTGTATAGATTTATACGAGATAGATTCTAGCAGTAGTTTACTAGCTTGCTATAAATGTGTAGTTATGTTATATATATATATATATATATATATATATATATATATATATATATATATATATATATATATATATATATATATATATATATTTTATATCGTGGTCGATAAAAATCAATTTTTAAAAACAATTTATTTTTGAAATACACAATTGAACGTTTTGTTATAAAGGATTTGAGATTACAATAATATTAAGTGAGTACCGGAGGTTTGAAATGAGTTATGCCGGTCTGCCGGATACTATGCCGCTCTGCCGGATACTATGCCACTCTGCCGGATACTAACTTCTGGTCGCACGCTTTCGCCTATATAAACTGTCATTTGCTGACTCTGCATGGGAATGGCTTTAGCCATGAGTATTCTTAGAAGTTAGGCGTGAGTTGCTGACCATAAGCAAGTCTTTGTTTTTGAGAATAAGATAAGTCACGAATAGTATCAAGTAACTATGAGAAACAACTGATAAGAAAAAGCAAAGATTGTGTTACTTGAGATATGATACAATGTAAATTGTACCTAACTGAAATTATTCTAAGTATTCTAAGTCTAAAATGTATACAATTAAATATTTTATATAACAACTCCCCCCTTATAGAAAAGTTGGTGGTATACAGCAACTTTTGGATAAGCAGAAAGTTCCAAAAATATGAATGTTGCTATTAAGTGCAACATAAATGCAATAAGCAATATAATAATATAAGGTAAAATTGTAGTAAAATCAAGTGAACAAAATAAAATAATAATAATCACATAAGTCCAGTTCACTTGAACACTAGTCACAGAATATAAAATGTTAAAGTTCCAAAATCACTATAAAGTCTCAATTTAGTTCAGTATCTTCTGGGGAACTGTCTGTTGGTCTGATAGCGGGCCTTCTTCTTGAAATAAAGTTGGTGAGTCGTCCAACGGGTTTTGATTGTCCAGGAGGCGGTGGAGGTAAATTTGACGTTAGGGAAATAGCAAGTCTTCTTCTTCTTCTGCATTTGCATGTGAAGTATAGGATGACGAGAAGAATTATGACAGTAATTATGAAATAGGTAAACCAAGAAATATGTTTCGTGACAAAAGGTTCGTTGATTAAATCATCAAGGGTTTTGGAATATTCATCTAATTTGTGCTTTGCAACTTCAAGGTCTTCAACGTTGAGATTGTTTAATTTTAAAGGCTTTAATTTTGGAATTTGCAGATCGTTAGGAATGTTGTCACAACAGTTGTAAGGGATTAGAATAGGGTGAGAATCATCATGAGTTACAGTAGTGTCTCTAGAGTTTGCTTGGACTTTGGTAACACCAACAAAAGCACTACAATAAGGTTGTAACTTGAGAATAGAATTTTTGAAAATGACTTCAGTTTTAGAATTTCGGTTTTGACATGAGATGGTTATTTGAAGGGGTTCAGAATTGATTATAAGCCAAGTGTTGTCTTCTAGATTGTGAACTTTGTATCCTTCTGCAAATATTAAAGATGTCTGGTAATTTTCCGGAAGGGTCCTGGTGTTCTTCAGAATTTTGGCTTCGCATATGGCGTTGTCATCAATGGGGTAGGCGAACAAATTTGAACACAGTTTTTGTCCAAAGACGAGTGGTTTGCATCCGTCGAGATTTGACATAGGAATGTACATTATAGAATCGTCGTCTCGCGCAACATATTTTTGATTGGTTGACAAAACATGATATAAACCAGTCCGATTATTGAGGATAGGCATTGGGAATAA
Source organism: Rosalia funebris (assembly GCA_037954035.1). NCBI lineage: Eukaryota > Metazoa > Arthropoda > Insecta > Coleoptera > Cerambycidae > Rosalia > Rosalia funebris. The sequence continues at coordinate 6,956,884 of JAZFAV010000010.1, read as the reverse complement.
TTGGAATAAGGAAAATCTTTGTTGATCAATAAGAGGAATTTTTAGAACAAATATTAAATCTGAATCGGTTTGAAATGCTGATAGTTCTATGATATCTAGATATCTACCAACATCAGATAATTTTATTGGAAGTGGTAAATTATTTTGATGCAAGTTTTGAGATATCTCCTGTAATGCGGATATCAGATCTCTAGGATTTATAATAGAAGTATGAATGATTTTTAGACGCGCGAATGTAATTGAATTTAATATGTCATTTAATTGATCCTCAATGTACAAGTAGCTTTCCATTAATATTTCGCATTTTTCTAGGAATCTTAATTTTGTGTAAATGTGTAAATTGTGTCAGAATTTGAATTTAAAACTTTTGTTTGTAATTTTGCACAATTTCTGAAATAATTAATTTTTATTCGCGATAGTGCGTCCGCGTTTTTATTTATCTTACCTGGTTTATACTCAATTTCGTAGGAGTATTCCTCTAATTTTAAACGCCAGCGCGCAAGGCAGCTGCCTGGATCTTTGATCGAAAAAAGCCATGTAAGAGGTCTATGGTCTGTGACGAGTTTAAATTTTCTGCCAAAGAGGTACGGTCTAAAGTGTTTTACACTCCAAACAATAGCTAATAATTCACGTTCAATGGTGCTGTATTTAGTTTCTGCTTGACATAATGTCCTTGAAGCATATGCAATGGGGAGGTCTTTACCGATAGGACCTTGAGATAAAACTGCGCCAATTGCGAATGCACTAGCATCCGTTGTCAGTACAAATGGCTCATCGAAATTTGGATAATTTAGTATAGGGGTAGTGGTTAAAGCTTCTTTCAATTGTTCGAATGCAGTAATACAGTCATTGTCAAAAAAGAATGGAACATCTTTTTGAAGTAATTTTGTCATTGGTTTGGATAATTTTGCAAAATTTGGAATAAATCGGCGGTAATAACCTGCGAGTCCGAGAAACGATTTAATCTCTTTTTGATTTTTAGGTTGCGGAAAGTTTGCAACACAATTAATTTTGTCGGGGTTTGGTTTTACACCGTCAGGGGTTATTATGTGTCCAAGATATGCGACTTCTTTCCGGAGAAATTCGCATTTGTCAGGTTGAATTTTGAGGTTCGCGTTTCGTAGTCTCTTAAATACGTCTGTAAGTCTTGACATGTGTTCCTGAATAGTGGGTGAATAAATGATAATGTCGTCCATATAGACGAGACATCGCTCATTTTGAATTCCTAATAATATATTGTCCATAACACGTTGAAATGTGCTAGGGGCGTTTCGTAATCCAAAGGGCATTCTAACAAATTCATAGTGACCATTATCGACAGAAAAAGCAGTTTTGGAAATATCTTCGGGATTAATTTCTATCTGGTGAAATCCAGAGGCGAGATCTAAAGTCGTAAAGTATTCGCACTTACCGAGTTGATCTAATATATCCGAAATATTGGGCAAAGGGTATTTATCACCTACTGTGGCTTCATTTAATTTACGGTAATCCACCACAACACGCCATTTTTGTATACCAGAGGCGTCCATTTTTTTTGGGACAACCCAAACAGGGGAGGACCATGGCGAAACTGATGACCTAATTATACCTTGATTCAACATTTTAGATACTTGATTTTTTACTTCATCCTTGTGGAAGTGCGGGTATCTATAAGATTTGGTGAAAATGGGTTTAGAATTTCCGGTATCAATTGAATGTTTAATCTCGTTAGTGAAAGTGAGGTTATCTTCTTCGAGATAAAATATGTCTGAAAAGTTGAGGCAGAGTTCAGTTAATAACTCTTTCTCTTCTTTATTTAGATGTTCAAGTCTTAATTGTTTTTTTATTTCAAGATTTCTATCAATAAATTGACTTGAATTTTGAATTTGGTCATTTAAATTGAATGCTGAAAAATTTTGAATAGGTTCTATTTCAAATTTAGAGAAGTCAATAGTTTTTGCTATAGCGTTAGCATTGATAACTGTTGTTAAAAATTCACCTTGGTTATTAATTTTCACAAGGGCATTCGGTATACGAACTTTTTCTATTTCTTGATTACATATTATTGCGTCAGTATTAAAAAGATTACATTTAAATTTGAAAATTTGTTCAGTTCGAGGACCTATACAAATTTTATTTTGAATTTTGGAAGGTTTTTGGATTACTTTTGGAGATGTCTGATTATAATTTGGAAAACTAAAATTTTTGTTTTCAACTGTAGTCAGTTTTTGATCGAATTTAGAAATTTTTGGAAGAGGATGAGTCACTTCTTTAGTCTGATTTGGAATGGAGGGCGGCAAATCAAAATCTTGAGAAGGGTCTTCGACCTTAAATAGAGGTACTGTTTTAAAGTTCGTTACGAGTTGTCTATTATTAAAATCAATTACACAATTATAATGCTCTAGGAAGTCAGAGCCTAGTAAACCATCGAAACTAATATCGAGATTGTAGATATATACTTTGTGTGGATCGTTGTCAGCGAATGGAATTAATGTTGATTCAGTAATTAGAAGTTTTTGATCGGTTATACCCTGTATAATAACGTTTTCAGGAGACCTTCTTTTATAATTTAGACATGTTTTTGGCTTAAAAATTGAAATACCTGCTCCTGTGTCTATTAAAATTTTAAAAGTGTTAGTTATGTCCTTTATATAATATAGGTTGTGAGGATTTACGGTGAGTAAAGGTCTTTTTACATGAATTTCTGTTCTTGGCTGTCTTGATTTTGATTCAAGTTCAGCGTTTGAAATTGAGCTTGAATTTGTTCTAAGGCGGTTGATTGATTCGGCGGGTCTTCGTAAGACTGGGGGTCTAATTGAAAATTTTGGGTATTTGAATTTTTGAGGATATTGAGTAGTATCGAAATTTTGAGTATTATCGTTAAAAGTAGCGTTGTATGAGTCTTGATTTTGAGCAGTATACTTATATTCGTAATTATCAATTTGATAATTGGGCTGAAAATATTCAATTGAATTTGAATAATCAGGACTATTCGTCATTCCGTATTGTTCATTTTCGTACATATGAGCAGTATCATTTGTGTAATATGTTTCATAGTACGGATGAGCAGTATCATCCACAGTTTCATTTAAATGATGCGTACGTTGTTGATTAAAATTTGGGTTTGATCTTATCACGGAGGGTCTCTGAAAATTTGCGTTTTGTCTAAAAATTGGCGGTCTATTTTGCATAAATTTGTTTTGTTGAAAATTATTATTTGGCTGATTTGTAGACATCGGCCTAGGTTGATTTTGGGTAAATGTAGGTCTTGGAAAAGTTTGTTGACCTGGTTGATGGAAATTTGGCCTAAAAGTGTTGTTAGAAAAATTCGTAGAATTATTATTATTAAATTGGTGGGTAGCTTGTCTAGTGCGACATTCGTTTATAGTGTGTCCGTTTCGTTTGCAGTACGAGCAGACTTTTTGTACACTAATTTGAGGCTTCTTAATTTGAGATGTATTTACTGAACGAGAAAATTTTTGGTTTTCAAAATACGAAAGCTGTAGCTCTCTTTTAATTCGAGATATTGCTTCTAGCATATTACAAGGATTGCCAGCACGAATTATTGAGCCAAGTTTAGGATCTAGCCCTGTTAAAAGAGTATTTAATGTTATCGTCTCTATTAAAGTAGATTGTGCTAATTTTTGCTCTGGTGTCAATGGTTGTTTCTGAACACAAGCGTGCATTTTTGCATTATGTGACTGAAGTCTCGAAATAAAATTTAAAGCGGATTCATTCTGATTTTGTGAAATGCGTTGAAGGTCTTGAATGAGAGATGTGAGATCCCTAGAATCTCCGAAATGAGTTTCTAATAATATTTTAATCTCGTCCCATGTTGCAGGGTTGCGAGAATTAATTAATTCAGCAGCTTTACCTTTAAGCTTATTTTTTACATGGAGGGTCAATAATGTTTTTTGGTTGCCTACAGCCATTTGGAAGGCACAACGAACAGCGTTTAAAAATGTTTGTAAGAAGATCTGATTTCCATCATATTCGGGTACAATAGAAAATACTTCTGAAAGTTTATAAGCTTCTACCTGTTCTTCAATTTGATTATTTACGTTGGCAGTTGCCATTTTTAATAAATTTGTTAGAAAAATTTAAATAAAATAATAAAAATAGGTTTATATATTTTTTTTCACGTTAAATGTAAAATTAGGGAGTAAGGTGAATATAGGAGCAATAGCGACTGGACTATACCACTTTATTTTTAGATGTAGATAAAATGTAAGTAATGCGATTAGCGGTATAATCGCGTAATTAAAATGTGACGATTAACAGTATAATCGTATAATGTAATATACACTTTGAGAAGTTTGAGATAAGGCGTGACAATTCTATATGAATGCACTTACCAAATCAAATTCATCCGGACGCTGGCCTGGATATTGCAGTTAATGAGGCAATTTCCGTGTTTTAACTGGGTCACCTGGGAACAGCTGATCTTCCGGGCTTCAAGAGGTTCGGACCAGTTAGGCGATTCCGTGTTCTGGAGCGATTTCCTTCTTGGGGTTTTCTTGCGTTCTTCGTAAAAATTGTTTTCTTTCTTGAGGTTCTTTGTAGTCACTTGGGAATTGGAATTCCACGACGATAGTGAGGAAAGTCCGTGTTCTAACGACGTGTGAAAATCCGAACGACTGCGCCAGATTTTTATATCGTGGTCGATAAAAATCAATTTTTAAAAACAATTTATTTTTGAAATACACAATTGAACGTTTTGTTATAAAGGATTTGAGATTACAATAATATTAAGTGAGTACCGGAGGTTTGAAATGAGTTATGCCGGTCTGCCGGATACTATGCCGCTCTGCCGGATACTATGCCACTCTGCCGGATACTAACTTCTGGTCGCACGCTTTCGCCTATATAAACTGTCATTTGCTGACTCTGCATGGGAATGGCTTTAGCCATGAGTATTCTTAGAAGTTAGGCGTGAGTTGCTGACCATAAGCAAGTCTTTGTTTTTGAGAATAAGATAAGTCACGAATAGTATCAAGTAACTATGAGAAACAACTGATAAGAAAAAGCAAAGATTGTGTTACTTGAGATATGATACAATGTAAATTGTACCTAACTGAAATTATTCTAAGTATTCTAAGTCTAAAATGTATACAATTAAATATTTTATATAACATATATATATATATATATATATATATATATATATATATATATATATATATATATATGACTGTTTATTGAGCCAAGTTTAGGATCTAGCCCTGTTAAAAGAGTATTTAATGTTATCGTCTCTATTAAAGTAGATTGTGCTAATTTTTGCTCTGGTGTCAATGGTTGTTTCTGAACACAAGCGTACATTTTTGCTAATAAGTGACTGTATTACTGCATTCGAACAATTGAAAGAAGCTTTAACCACTACCCCTATACTAAATTATCCAAATTTCGATGAGCCATTTGTACTGACAACGGATGCTAGTGCATTCGCAATTGGCGCAGTTTTATCTCAAGGTCCTATCGGTAAAGACCTCCCCATTGCATATGCTTCCAGGACATTATGTCAAGCAGAAACTAAATACAGCACCATTGAACGTGAATTATTAGCTATTGTTTGGAGTGTAAAACACTTTAGACCGTACCTCTTTGGCAGAAAATTTAAACTCGTCACAGACCATAGACCTCTTACATGGCTTTTTTCGATTAAAGATCCAGGCAGCCGCCTTGCGCGCTGGCGTTTAAAATTAGAGGAATACTCCTACGAAATTGAATATAAACCAGGTAAGATAAATAAAAACGCGGACGCACTATCGCGAATAAAAATTAATTATTTCAGAAATTGTGCAAAATTACAAACAAAAGTTTTAAATTCAAATTCTGACAATGACGATAACGAATCTATCAGTACTGACGAATCCCCTGAGACAATTGTAGAAGAACTCCAAAATTTCGTAAACTTGTATAAAACTCAATCCCTAATAGATTACAACAAAATCCAATTTACTAATAATCAGTTGTTAGATAAAAAACATAAAGATATTGTTACATTCTTTCAAAAAGATAAATTAGCAGATTTACACTATAAAATTATCGAGGATATACTCGAAGAGCAACCCGATTTTATGAATAACAAAATTAACATAGTCTCTAGTAAATCCGTTAAAAATCGTAAATACTATATAATTCTTTTACCATTTGAACCTGATAGTATAATAGAAACGCTTTTTATCACATTATTCAGAGGACAAGACAATTTTGAAGAAACAAAAAATTATTATATTGAAAATAATTTAGACCTACCAACTTTAGAAATGTTTTCCTATATTTATTCTGGTAAAGACATAAAACTTACTATTTGTCAAAATTTAGTCAAACGACCTGACGATGACCAAATACCAATTATAATTGATCAACATCATTCAGGAAAATCTAACCTTCATCGAGGAATCAATGAAACCATTAGACGAATCAAAGAAAAATATAATTGGCCCGGTTTACTAAAAGATGTCGAAAAATACATTCAAAATTGCGAGACATGTCAAAAAACAAAAATTTTGAGAAAAAATTTAAGTAGTCCTCTAGTAATTACGGAAACCCCGAAAACACCGTTTGAACGAGTTAACATTGACATTCTAGAAGTCCCCACTCGGAATTATGTTTTGACCATCAGAGACGAATTAACTAAATTTACTCAAGCATACCCGCTTGAAGACAAAACCGCACGATCGACAGTAAATACTTTACTTGTTTACTTCCAACACTTTGGCACACCCCTTCGCATTCACTGCGACTATGGAAAGGAATTCGACAACACCCTGCTTAGAGATCTTTGCACCCTCTATGACATTAAACTGACGTATTCCAGTGTTAATCATCCGCAATCCAACGGATCGGTTGAACGTTTCCACGCAACCTTATTAGAGATGATTAGAATAAATAAAACAGAAAACCCTCACGAACACCCTCTAACAGTACTCCCATATGCTGTAATATGCTACAACAATTCCGTCAACAAAACCCATGGATTCTCCCCATACGAATTAATTTTCGGTCATACTTCCAGCCGACCTCCAGAAAAATTATATAATGAAAACCAGTTAATTTCAAAATATATCAGAGACCTCAATAACAGAATTTCTCACTACTACAAAATTGCCCGTGAAAAAACTATACTGTCTAAGCAAAAATCAAAAACTAGGTTTGACAAAAATGTCCCCGAAAATCAATACGAATTTAATGTCGGAGACAAGGTCTACGTGAAAGAGTCACAGATCAAAAACAAACTTAGCAATAAATTTAACGGTCCCTTCGAAATTCAAGAAATACTAAAAAATTCTGCAATCCTATTAAACTCTGAAACAAATCAAACAACTAAAGTAAATTTTGACCGAATGAAACCCTATTTTGAAAATTAAATTTAATTACAGGTTTCTCCTGCTGATAGGGACAGCAGCATCCCAATACTCAATAACACCCATAGAAAATACAATCGGAGTCTATTATCACCATGAAAGCGATATTTATGTGACAAACAAGCATTGGACCCTCCTTGTTCACAAGAACATTTCAGCTCTAAGATTAGCTTATCAACATAATGAACATATTCTTGAAAATTTAATACATGCCGTCAGCCCTATTTTTGAAAACATGAATTTATTTCGAGGCGAAGTAAAGATCCACATCAGTTTATTAACACAAATTTCTGGTAATATTAAAGAAAAATTAAATGAAATTAATTATGATACAAAACGCTATAAACGCGGTATTTTAAACGCGGTCATTGGTTTGGATAATTTTGCAAAATTTGGAATAAATCGGCGGTAATAACCTGCGAGTCCGAGAAACGATTTAATCTCTTTTTGATTTTTAGGTTGCGGAAAGTTTGCAACACAATTAATTTTGTCGGGGTTTGGTTTTACACCGTCAGGGGTTATTATGTGTCCAAGATATGCGACTTCTTTCCGGAGAAATTCGCATTTGTCAGGTTGAATTTTGAGGTTCGCGTTTCGTAGTCTCTTAAATACGTCTGTAAGTCTTGACATGTGTTCCTGAATAGTGGGTGAATAAATGATAATGTCGTCCATATAGACGAGACATCGCTCATTTTGAATTCCTAATAATATATTGTCCATAACACGTTGAAATGTGCTAGGGGCGTTTCGTAATCCAAAGGGCATTCTAACAAATTCATAGTGACCATTATCGACAGAAAAAGCAGTTTTGGAAATATCTTCGGGATTAATTTCTATCTGGTGAAATCCAGAGGCGAGATCTAAAGTCGTAAAGTATTCGCACTTACCGAGTTGATCTAATATATCCGAAATATTGGGCAAAGGGTATTTATCACCTACTGTGGCTTCATTTAATTTACGGTAATCCACCACAACACGCCATTTTTGTATACCAGAGGCGTCCATTTTTTTTGGGACAACCCAAACAGGGGAGGACCATGGCGAAACTGATGACCTAATTATACCTTGATTCAACATTTTAGATACTTGATTTTTTACTTCATCCTTGTGGAAGTGCGGGTATCTATAAGATTTGGTGAAAATGGGTTTAGAATTTCCGGTATCAATTGAATGTTTAATCTCGTTAGTGAAAGTGAGGTTATCTTCTTCGAGATAAAATATGTCTGAAAAGTTGAGGCAGAGTTCAGTTAATAACTCTTTCTCTTCTTTATTTAGATGTTCAAGTCTTAATTGTTTTTTTATTTCAAGATTTCTATCAATAAATTGACTTGAATTTTGAATTTGGTCATTTAAATTGAATGCTGAAAAATTTTGAATAGGTTCTATTTCAAATTTAGAGAAGTCAATAGTTTTTGCTATAGCGTTAGCATTGATAACTGTTGTTAAAAATTCACCTTGGTTATTAATTTTCACAAGGGCATTCGGTATACGAACTTTTTCTATTTCTTGATTACATATTATTGCGTCAGTATTAAAAAGATTACATTTAAATTTGAAAATTTGTTCAGTTCGAGGACCTATACAAATTTTATTTTGAATTTTGGAAGGTTTTTGGATTACTTTTGGAGATGTCTGATTATAATTTGGAAAACTAAAATTTTTGTTTTCAACTGTAGTCAGTTTTTGATCGAATTTAGAAATTTTTGGAAGAGGATGAGTCACTTCTTTAGTCTGATTTGGAATGGAGGGCGGCAAATCAAAATCTTGAGAAGGGTCTTCGACCTTAAATAGAGGTACTGTTTTAAAGTTCGTTACGAGTTGTCTATTATTAAAATCAATTACACAATTATAATGCTCTAGGAAGTCAGAGCCTAGTAAACCATCGAAACTAATATCGAGATTGTAGATATATACTTTGTGTGGATCGTTGTCAGCGAATGGAATTAATGTTGATTCAGTAATTAGAAGTTTTTGATCGGTTATACCCTGTATAATAACGTTTTCAGGGGACCTTCTTTTATAATTTAGACATGTTTTTGGCTTAAAAATTGAAATACCTGCTCCTGTGTCTATTAAAATTTTAAAAGTGTTAGTTATGTCCTTTATATAATATAGGTTGTGAGGATTTACGGTGAGTAAAGGTCTTTTTACATGAATTTCTGTTCTTGGCTGTCTTGATTTTGATTCAAGTTCAGCGTTTGAAATTGAGCTTGAATTTGTTCTAAGGCGGTTGATTGATTCGGCGGGTCTTCGTAAGACTGGGGGTCTAATTGAAAATTTTGGGTATTTGAATTTTTGAGGATATTGAGTAGTATCGAAATTTTGAGTATTATCGTTAAAAGTAGCGTTGTATGAGTCTTGATTTTGAGCAGTATACTTATATTCGTAATTATCAATTTGATAATTGGGCTGAAAATATTCAATTGAATTTGAATAATCAGGACTATTCGTCATTCCGTATTGTTCATTTTCGTACATATGAGCAGTATCATTTGTGTAATATGTTTCATAGTACGGATGAGCAGTATCATCCACAGTTTCATTTAAATGATGCGTACGTTGTTGATTAAAATTTGGGTTTGATCTTATCACGGAGGGTCTCTGAAAATTTGCGTTTTGTCTAAAAATTGGCGGTCTATTTTGCATAAATTTGTTTTGTTGAAAATTATTATTTGGCTGATTTGTAGACATCGGCCTAGGTTGATTTTGGGTAAATGTAGGTCTTGGAAAAGTTTGTTGACCTGGTTGATGGAAATTTGGCCTAAAAGTGTTGTTAGAAAAATTCGTAGAATTATTATTATTAAATTGGTGGGTAGCTTGTCTAGTGCGACATTCGTTTATAGTGTGTCCGTTTCGTTTGCAGTACGAGCAGACTTTTTGTACACTAATTTGAGGCTTCTTAATTTGAGATGTATTTACTGAACGAGAAAATTTTTGGTTTTCAAAATACGAAAGCTGTAGCTCTCTTTTAATTCGAGATATTGCTTCTAGCATATTACAAGGATTGCCAGCACGAATTATTGAGCCAAGTTTAGGATCTAGCCCTGTTAAAAGAGTATTTAATGTTATCGTCTCTATTAAAGTAGATTGTGCTAATTTTTGCTCTGGTGTCAATGGTTGTTTCTGAACACAAGCGTGCATTTTTGCATTATGTGACTGAAGTCTCGAAATAAAATTTAAAGCGGATTCATTCTGATTTTGTGAAATGCGTTGAAGGTCTTGAATGAGAGATGTGAGATCCCTAGAATCTCCGAAATGAGTTTCTAATAATATTTTAATCTCGTCCCATGTTGCAGGGTTGCGAGAATTAATTAATTCAGCAGCTTTACCTTTAAGCTTATTTTTTACATGGAGGGTCAATAATGTTTTTTGGTTGCCTACAGCCATTTGGAAGGCACAACGAACAGCGTTTAAAAATGTTTGTAAGAAGATCTGATTTCCATCATATTCGGGTACAATAGAAAATACTTCTGAAAGTTTATAAGCTTCTACCTGTTCTTCAATTTGATTATTTACGTTGGCAGTTGCCATTTTTAATAAATTTGTTAGAAAAATTTAAATAAAATAATAAAAATAGGTTTATATATTTTTTTTCACGTTAAATGTAAAATTAGGGAGTAAGGTGAATATAGGAGCAATAGCGACTGGACTATACCACTTTATTTTTAGATGTAGATAAAATGTAAGTAATGCGATTAGCGGTATAATCGCGTAATTAAAATGTGACGATTAACAGTATAATCGTATAATGTAATATACACTTTGAGAAGTTTGAGATAAGGCGTGACAATTCTATATGAATGCACTTACCAAATCAAATTCATCCGGACGCTGGCCTGGATATTGCAGTTAATGAGGCAATTTCCGTGTTTTAACTGGGTCACCTGGGAACAGCTGATCTTCCGGGCTTCAAGAGGTTCGGACCAGTTAGGCGATTCCGTGTTCTGGAGCGATTTCCTTCTTGGGGTTTTCTTGCGTTCTTCGTAAAAATTGTTTTCTTTCTTGAGGTTCTTTGTAGTCACTTGGGAATTGGAATTCCACGACGATAGTGAGGAAAGTCCGTGTTCTAACGACGTGTGAAAATCCGAACGACTGCGCCAGATTTTTATATCGTGGTCGATAAAAATCAATTTTTAAAAACAATTTATTTTTGAAATACACAATTGAACGTTTTGTTATAAAGGATTTGAGATTACAATAATATTAAGTGAGTACCGGAGGTTTGAAATGAGTTATGCCGGTCTGCCGGATACTATGCCGCTCTGCCGGATACTATGCCACTCTGCCGGATACTAACTTCTGGTCGCACGCTTTCGCCTATATAAACTGTCATTTGCTGACTCTGCATGGGAATGGCTTTAGCCATGAGTATTCTTAGAAGTTAGGCGTGAGTTGCTGACCATAAGCAAGTCTTTGTTTTTGAGAATAAGATAAGTCACGAATAGTATCAAGTAACTATGAGAAACAACTGATAAGAAAAAGCAAAGATTGTGTTACTTGAGATATGATACAATGTAAATTGTACCTAACTGAAATTATTCTAAGTATTCTAAGTCTAAAATGTATACAATTAAATATTTTATATAACATATATATATATATATATATATATATATATATATATATATATATATATATATATATATATATATATATATATATATATGACTGTTTATTGAGCCAAGTTTAGGATCTAGCCCTGTTAAAAGAGTATTTAATGTTATCGTCTCTATTAAAGTAGATTGTGCTAATTTTTGCTCTGGTGTCAATGGTTGTTTCTGAACACAAGCGTGCATTTTTGCTAATAAGTGACTGTATTACTGCATTCGAACAATTGAAAGAAGCTTTAACCACTACCCCTATACTAAATTATCCAAATTTCGATGAGCCATTTGTACTGACAACGGATGCTAGTGCATTCGCAATTGGCGCAGTTTTATCTCAAGGTCCTATCGGTAAAGACCTCCCCATTGCATATGCTTCCAGGACATTATGTCAAGCAGAAACTAAATACAGCACCATTGAACGTGAATTATTAGCTATTGTTTGGAGTGTAAAACACTTTAGACCGTACCTCTTTGGCAGAAAATTTAAACTCGTCACAGACCATAGACCTCTTACATGGCTTTTTTCGATTAAAGATCCAGGCAGCCGCCTTGCGCGCTGGCGTTTAAAATTAGAGGAATACTCCTACGAAATTGAATATAAACCAGGTAAGATAAATAAAAACGCGGACGCACTATCGCGAATAAAAATTAATTATTTCAGAAATTGTGCAAAATTACAAACAAAAGTTTTAAATTCAAATTCTGACAATGACGATAACGAATCTATCAGTACTGACGAATCCCCTGAGACAATTGTAGAAGAACTCCAAAATTTCGTAAACTTGTATAAAACTCAATCCCTAATAGATTACAACAAAATCCAATTTACTAATAATCAGTTGTTAGATAAAAAACATAAAGATATTGTTACATTCTTTCAAAAAGATAAATTAGCAGATTTACACTATAAAATTATCGAGGATATACTCGAAGAGCAACCCGATTTTATGAATAACAAAATTAACATAGTCTCTAGTAAATCCGTTAAAAATCGTAAATACTATATAATTCTTTTACCATTTGAACCTGATAGTATAATAGAAACGCTTTTTATCACATTATTCAGAGGACAAGACAATTTTGAAGAAACAAAAAATTATTATATTGAAAATAATTTAGACCTACCAACTTTAGAAATGTTTTCCTATATTTATTCTGGTAAAGACATAAAACTTACTATTTGTCAAAATTTAGTCAAACGACCTGACGATGACCAAATACCAATTATAATTGATCAACATCATTCAGGAAAATCTAACCTTCATCGAGGAATCAATGAAACCATTAGACGAATCAAAGAAAAATATAATTGGCCCGGTTTACTAAAAGATGTCGAAAAATACATTCAAAATTGCGAGACATGTCAAAAAACAAAAATTTTGAGAAAAAATTTAAGTAGTCCTCTAGTAATTACGGAAACCCCGAAAACACCGTTTGAACGAGTTAACATTGACATTCTAGAAGTCCCCACTCGGAATTATGTTTTGACCATCAGAGACGAATTAACTAAATTTACTCAAGCATACCCGCTTGAAGACAAAACCGCACGATCGACAGTAAATACTTTACTTGTTTACTTCCAACACTTTGGCACACCCCTTCGCATTCACTGCGACTATGGAAAGGAATTCGACAACACCCTGCTTAGAGATCTTTGCACCCTCTATGACATTAAACTGACGTATTCCAGTGTTAATCATCCGCAATCCAACGGATCGGTTGAACGTTTCCACGCAACCTTATTAGAGATGATTAGAATAAATAAAACAGAAAACCCTCACGAACACCCTCTAACAGTACTCCCATATGCTGTAATATGCTACAACAATTCCGTCAACAAAACCCATGGATTCTCCCCATACGAATTAATTTTCGGTCATACTTCCAGCCGACCTCCAGAAAAATTATATAATGAAAACCAGTTAATTTCAAAATATATCAGAGACCTCAATAACAGAATTTCTCACTACTACAAAATTGCCCGTGAAAAAACTATACTGTCTAAGCAAAAATCAAAAACTAGGTTTGACAAAAATGTCCCCGAAAATCAATACGAATTTAATGTCGGAGACAAGGTCTACGTGAAAGAGTCACAGATCAAAAACAAACTTAGCAATAAATTTAACGGTCCCTTCGAAATTCAAGAAATACTAAAAAATTCTGCAATCCTATTAAACTCTGAAACAAATCAAACAACTAAAGTAAATTTTGACCGAATGAAACCCTATTTTGAAAATTAAATTTAATTACAGGTTTCTCCTGCTGATAGGGACAGCAGCATCCCAATACTCAATAACACCCATAGAAAATACAATCGGAGTCTATTATCACCATGAAAGCGATATTTATGTGACAAACAAGCATTGGACCCTCCTTGTTCACAAGAACATTTCAGCTCTAAGATTAGCTTATCAACATAATGAACATATTCTTGAAAATTTAATACATGCCGTCAGCCCTATTTTTGAAAACATGAATTTATTTCGAGGCGAAGTAAAGATCCACATCAGTTTATTAACACAAATTTCTGGTAATATTAAAGAAAAATTAAATGAAATTAATTATGATACAAAACGCTATAAACGCGGTATTTTAAATGCTATTGGTTCTGTATTTAAAGCAATCACAGGAAATCTAGACGCAGAAGATGGCGAATATTACACAAACAGTATTAACAAATTAATTACAGACGAACATCAAATTGAAAATTTATTAAAAAATCAAATATCCGTAACAACATCGGTAATAAAGAATTTCAACACAACTATTCAAAAATTACAACTAGACGAAGAAACATTTAACAGAGACATTAAATTAATATCTGACACAATTTACAGAACTAAAGAGAAACTCAAAATTTTCGAAGTAAAATTAAGATTCCTAGAAAAATGCGAAATATTAATGGAAAGCTACTTGTACATTGAGGATCAATTAAATGACATATTAAATTCAATTACATTCGCGCGTCTAAAAATCATTCATACTTCTATTATAAATCCTAGAGATCTGATATCCGCATTACAGGAGATATCTCAAAACTTGCATCAAAATAATTTACCACTTCCAATAAAATTATCTGATGTTGGTAGATATCTAGATATCATAGAACTATCAGCATTTCAAACCAATTCAGATTTAATATTTGTTCTAAAAATTCCTCTTATTGATCAACAAAGATTTTCCTTATTCCAATTATTCCCAATGCCTATCCTCAATAATCGGACTGGTTTATATCATGTTTTGTCAACCAATCAAAAATATGTTGCGCGAGACGACGATTCTATAATGTACATTCCTATGTCAAATCTCGACGGATGCAAACCACTCGTCTTTGGACAAAAACTGTGTTCAAATTTGTTCGCCTACCCCATTGATGACAACGCCATATGCGAAGCCAAAATTCTGAAGAACACCAGGACCCTTCCGGAAAATTGCCAGACATCTTTAATATTTGCAGAAGGATACAAAGTTCACAATCTAGAAGACAACACTTGGCTTATAATCAATTCTGAACCCCTTCAAATAACCATCTCATGTCAAAACCGAAATTCTAAAACTGAAGTCATTTTCAAAAATTCTATTCTCAAGTTACAACCTTATTGTAGTGCTTTTGTTGGTGTTACCAAAGTCCAAGCAAACTCTAGAGACACTACTGTAACTCATGATGATTCTCACCCTATTCTAATCCCTTACAACTGTTGTGACAACATTCCTAACGATCTGCAAATTCCAAAATTAAAGCCTTTAAAATTAAATAATCTCAACGTTGAAGACCTTGAAGTTGCAAAGCACAAATTAGATGAATATTCCAAAACCCTTGATGATTTAATCAACGAACCTTTTGTCACGAAACATATTTCTTGGTTTACCTATTTCATAATTACTGTCATAATTCTTCTCGTCATCCTATACTTCACATGCAAATGCAGAAGAAGAAGAAGACTTGCTATTTCCCTAACGTCAAATTTACCTCCACCGCCTCCTGGACAATCAAAACCCGTTGGACGACTCACCAACTTTATTTCAAGAAGAAGGCCCGCTATCAGACCAACAGACAGTTCCCCAGAAGATACTGAACTAAATTGAGACTTTATAGTGATTTTGGAACTTTAACATTTTATATTCTGTGACTAGTGTTCAAGTGAACTGGAATTATGTGATTATTATTATTTTATTTTGTTCACTTGATTTTACTACAATTTTACCTTATATTATTATATTGCTTATTGCATTTATGTTGCACTTAATAGCAACATTCATATTTTTGGAACTTTCTGCTTATCCAAAAGTTGCTGTATACCACCAACTTTTCTATAAGGGGGGAGTTGTTATATAAAATATTTAATTGTATACATTTTAGACTTAGAATACTTAGAATAATTTCAGTTAGGTACAATTTACATTGTATCATATCTCAAGTAACACAATCTTTGCTTTTTCTTATCAGTTGTTTCTCATAGTTACTTGATACTATTCGTGACTTATCTTATTCTCAAAAACAAAGACTTGCTTATGGTCAGCAACTCACGCCTAACTTCTAAGAATACTCATGGCTAAAGCCATTCCCATGCAGAGTCAGCAAATGACAGTTTATATAGGCGAAAGCGTGCGACCAGAAGTTAGTATCCGGCAGAGCGGCATAGTATCCGGCAGACCGGCATAGTATCCGGCAAACTAGCATAACTCATTTCAAACCTCCGGTACTCACTTAATATTATTGTAATTTTAAATCCTTTATAACAAAACGTTCAATTGTGTATTTCAAAAATAAATTGTTTTTAAAAATTGATTTTTATCGACCACGATATAAAATATATATATATATATATATATATATATATATATATATATATATATATATATATATATATATATATATATATATATATATATTTATATATATATATATATATATATATATATATATATATATATATATATATATATATATATATATATACATATATATATATATATATATATATATATATATATTCTTGCTTGTCTACAGGTGTTCATTGTGGCCCTACTATTTATGTAGTATAAATTATACTATAGTATAATTTATTAATAGATCTGAAATTGATCTTTTCAAAATGTTATATAGTATTCAGAATATTGACAAATTAACTTAGTAGTATATGCTATACAACAATATAGTCTAGGGAAAATAAAACAAGATTTTTTTTACAATTTATTTATCCTCGGTATTCAAGGAAATACTTTATACGGATTCAATATACCGTTGGGATCAAACATCCTCTTTAGATCCCTCATAATGCTTACAGAACTAGATGGTTTCGCGAGATCTAAGTATTTTCTGTGCATAAAACCCATGCCGTGCTCAGCGCTTATACTACCCTTTAATTCTGACACCCTTTTATATATGTATGGCTCAGCTAGATCTTTCAGTTCCTTCTTGTATTCTTTCATTTGGATTTGTAAATGAAGATTACTATCACCTGAAATGATGTATAATATTAACAATTTGTCAATTAATATCAAGCAATTATTGGTGGCGGATATTCTTGCTACAAAATTCCATTTAACACAACCCAAAATGTTGTTGTATCGCTATTGTATCGTTGAGCTTTTGTTAGTTTTTTATTAAAATGACTTTGCTCAACTTTTTTTTATTTGCTCAACTAACTATTCTATATATAATATTTGATGTTCGAAAATGATGTTACTTTTAAGGTGAAATAGAGATAGAGAATAGAGAATAATAATAGAGATAGAGAATAGAGAATAATAATAAGATAGAGAATAGAGAATAATAACGCATCCAAGTGGGCTCTCATCTTCAGCTCTATTCATATGAAGTGTTCCTCGTACATTCCAGCTTCGTATTTTTATTTTCATACAACATGGGGATAAATAGACGTTTTTGTAGAGATCAATTTTAAACACAAAATTAACATACTAAGTGTGTAAATTGGTGTACTAAGAATGCGTGCCATTATTTCTCTGCCTTTTGCCTTCATTTCTCATCGTACGTCTGCTGAGTCCGATTTTAGACTTTGCTCTTTGAAAGATTTCCCTCCCGTTATTCAAAATGAAATTTAACATACAGAAATAATAACATAAGATAAATACACTTTACCTAAGTGACCATAACCAAATACGCGTTCACATCTATTTCCCATATGCTTTCTCATATCATCCACTAAAGTATAATAATGTTCAAGTGGCAGAGATATGTCATAATAAAATACAGCACCACAAGTTTTGTAACCTTCCGAAATGTTTTCTCTAATTCCCCATATATCCTAAAATGAAATGGTACTTATTTATAAAAATATAAAATATATTAATGCAAACATTACAATAAAAATATTTGATTCAATACGTTGTAGATACAAATATATATACAAATATATGTGTACATATTATTAGTATCCAGGGGCGTAGCGTACATGGATGCGAGTGAAGCGTCTCGTCCCTTAAAAAATTGGCATATTGGTATTTAAAAGTTAAATCGATTTATTCAATTATTACAATTCTTTAATTATTTTAAACCGACCGCAAACATACATTATTTACTTTAAACGCTACCATCAAATTTTTTATTTCAAATCGGTCGTGTAGGCGCCCGAAATTATTGGACTACCGCGTTACTTGCTGCAGTGCTGAAATGCAATGGTCCACGTTACATCCAAGCTACGCATTAGATGGGTGAAAAGGTCAGTGATCTTACGCAGTTAACAGTGGAACATCGAGTGGGTGTTGTCGTTATTTCCGGACTTATTATGAGATTATGTGGACACATCTTGGCGACTGTCGCCATAACATAAGGAAGATTTTGAAGCGCTGTTTCAGGTAATTGTGGAAAAAGAAAATGAGGAATGGGATCGAGAAACCGTTATTTGTGTTAGAGGCCTTTTAACTTTATTGCGCGACTTTGATTTTAATTTTTTCCTAGCAGTGTTTTCTGCAATATTCCCGCGTTCCGAGAGTCTGTTTAAAATTCTACAGACAAAAATATCAGATATTAGTTACTGCAATAAAAAGATTGCCAATTTCAAATCACACGTTCAAAAAATGAGAAACGAGTTTAGTGACATTTGGGGCCGTATGGACAGATTTGTGTTAAAAAATCAATCACCAAGTAAAAGAATGCGTTTGGATTTAATTCCTGAAGAAGAAAAGCACCTACGTACGATTGTTTTATGAAATTATGGACATTATTACTTTGAACATTAGTGAACGGTTTAGTGAAATTTCTAAACTGAAATTCTTAAATCTAGATTCCACACAATTTACTTCATTCATAAAACTTTATTAGATACATATGGAAACGCAAATCGTTTAAAAAGTGAACTTTCAGTGATTTATAGTGATCCCGATATGAAAAAGAGCACTGTGTTTGAGCTTCAGCAAAATATTATGGTCCTTCAATTATCTTCTATTTTCCCGGCGTAATCAAAATTGTGTCGTTTAATTTTCACTATTCCTGCCACAAGCAGTTCCGCGGAAAGATCATTTTCATATTTAAAGAGAACAAAGACCTATCTGCGAAATGCTCAAAAGCAAGAAAGACTGTCAGCTTTAGAATTAATAAATATTAAAAGTATCTTGTTAGAAGATATGAGATCGTCTCCAACATTTGAAGAAACAATGATAGACGTTTTCGCTGCACAAACAAAAACCGAAGAATTGATCATCATTTTAAAAATTAGGATATATACTTCGCCATAATCGTTTTAGGTTAGTGCCTTTTTTATGTTTACCATCCGACTATACCTCTTCCCCTTGTAAAATGTTTATCACATCCTTAGATTATTTTCTCATGCTACGCCCCTGATAGTATCAACTATTAAATTATACTAGCTATTTTGTAAAACTAACTAAAGTAACTATATATAGTAAAATATTATACAGTAATATCACAGATTTTGGAAATTCAGATTGGTTATATAAAAAACTATAAATTTTTCAATAAATGTCTAACATAACTTTTTTTTATTCTCCGCCTACATGCGATGTCCTCTTAGACATTTATGTCTGGAGCATATAATAATGCAACAATTATTCTAAAGAAAAACCTTGAGGTTTTTTAAAATTGTCATTTCCATCGCCTCCAAATCCACAAATATTTTTGGTCGATAAATTGATGGGTTATTTAATGGATGGATGCTTTAAAAATAATTGGATCAGATTTGAGTAAAAAACTCATAACATTTTACTTTGCTTGTTCAAAGATAGCCTGTTAATTTGGCTTCAGTTTTCAACAATTGCAATTCAAGATTCGAGTAACAACAGTTGACAAATTTCAAAATTTCTTTCCAAGAATTTTCCTAAAAATGATTTATCGAATTTGTTTCACGTCGTACACACTCATAGAATTTAAGCTACTATATAAGTTAAAAATAGTATAATTAATTAAGTTAATATAGAATATAATTAAAATGAGATCTATAAACCAGAGGACCATAAAATAAAAAAAAAATCCTTATTATTCCAATCAAACTCCTACCTGTTACTTACGTTAAGTTTTTTAGACTCAGTTGCCACTGTTCCATTTATAATGAGATTACTACTTAAGGCAGTTTCCAAAAAACGGTGTAATTTTTCGGCGTCATGGTTCTCATCACTTCCATTTGTTTCAAGTAGCAGATAGAACGGATAATTCCCAATCGGAGACTGCTGGTGGTTCTTTTCTTGGATAAACTGCATAGTAGGAGTGTCTATTACTTCAACGGCCGAGAGAATTTCTCCTAATTCTTCCTTTGCTTTTTTGAAGGCATTCAATACTTTACCGAAATCTTGTAAGCCTAAAAGGTGGACAAGTTTGAAAATAAAAATATTTTCAGATGTAAAACGTGTAAGCAATTCTTTTGAAGTCGATGAAATACGATCGTTAAAATAACTTAAATTTCCAGCTTAATATTGTTGCAAAAATAAATAAGTAGTCTTATGAAATTAATATACAGAATCTGTCAGTAATAATTTATTGATGAGTTTTATTTTCCAATTAAAATATATTTTAAATAATTTTTGTGGAATAAATAACGCAACTTAAATATAAATATTCAATGTCTTCCAAAATGGTCAGTGCATTAATGTATTTTTTTCTGATCAATTTTCCAAAGTTAGTTCATGTGCCTTTTCGAATTTAACATCTGTATTGTTACTATCCATAACAATAATTTTGAATAATTGGACTAGAAAATAACATAATAAAGAACACATAATAAGGATAACAATATATAGTCACGTCAATATACACTGTCGGAAAGTCCATATATTCTCTCAGCCTGTATGTACAGATATGAACAAAAGTAAGTTGATAGACATCAGAAACGATAGACAAAGATAGTTAGATTTTACATTGTTTCACATACTTCATTGATAAGTAACTATGGAAGTTATTTGTCCTATTTTAATCCTATCCTTTCATGTAAATAACATAGACAGATGAATACTAGAAGAAGAATATGGATCAAAACAACCTCCATATTATGAGACAAAATAAAACACATACTAAAAACTAATTTTCTAATCATTCTGAAAAAAAAATGTCGAGGTATTCCAGTTCTTTAGAATATACTCATATCTACAACAAATTCTTCCGGGTTTATTATCACTATTTCTCAAATTAGTGGATTTATACACGTATAAAATATGTCCATATACAGCAATTTGATTTCTGCTCACACATACATTTTTTATGGAGCCTGTGTATATACCCTTCTTGAAATACGTGAATGTTGGATCCAGATAGACGTTAGAAATATAAATAAAAAACAAACGAACAAATAAATATCTACAATAATGGGATCGAAGTAATAAAAAAAAAATAATTCAAACGAAGCCATGCGATGCCGCGTCTGATCTGATCTTTTTTTTTCAGTTGATAGAACGCCATAAATAGCTCTTATGGCAGTAAGCTCGATCTATGATATGATGCACTTTCATATTATATCAAACAATGCTATTATTTGTATGTAGTACAAATAATGCTTTTTAACCTGGTTCTTATTAAATGCCCATATATGTTTTGATAATACATCAATTGGATCACTTGATTGAGTTAATTGTTTGAGTTGAAAACGATTAGAAACATTCAGAGAAAGATTACAGTATTTACTACATACTAAATAATATTTCTCTGTAGTCTCAAACAACGTTATCTATTCATAAGTATCCTTTTGTGAAGATTATGTTCTGGACAACCAGTAATCCTTTAAGGAATAATCGTTCCTCACAATTTGGTGTGCCGGTTTGGTTGGCATTGGGGATAATTGGACTGTTATTTTTCATTGTTATTATACAAAAACAAACTCCAACATTTCGACGATATTTAAAAATACTCCAAATATTTTTATTGGCACGAATTAATTAAAAAAATAATGAAAGGGTACTTATTATAAGAAGAGTACTTAAGGATACATTAATAGATAAGTTTGTCATCAAACTTACTCGTAATACCGAAGCAGGCAACTTTTGCTAACAGATGTTAATTATTAGAGAGAAGTAAATGTAGTAAAGAGTAAGAGCAACAATTTGTATTGTTGTTACTACTGAAAAGTGGCGCTGGAAATTACGTTATAGAGTTACAAGTTACGGAATTTTCTATATGTATACATTTTCGATCTATAGTGTTATAAATTTATGTTATAAAGTCGATGTTTTTATTTTGTTAATTAGTATGTAAAATTATATTATTGTAAAACATATTTTAATTATTTTATTTTATTCTAGTTTATTTAAAGGTGAGTATTTAAAATTGATGTATTTCAATAAATTTCTATTTTAGAAGCAGCCCATTGAATGAACTTTGTCACAGCCAATAGTACGTTATAAAAGTACTATGATTGATGAACATAATTGTATCGAGAAGAACTATAATCATTTTAGTTAAAATTTAATCTATTAATAATATAATTAAAAAGGAATATAGTAAATAAAAGTACTTGGGTAAAGAAATAAAATAACCAACTTAGAAGTTATTAATTAAGCGAATTAATTAATAACATAATCTATCAATTATTTATTTTACAACTAGTTGAAATCCAGTGTGGAGTTGTATGGCCTCCCATCTGGCGCGTCCCCGGGTGGTGGATAGGGGAATGTCCTAACCGGTTGCAGCCGGAGGATAGGTTTGAAATAAAATAGTACCCGTGAACCAAAACATACAGACAAACCGTAACCCAAGACGTGAGGATGGGTTTGGGCGAACCCAGATCAATCTGAGCCACGGATGGGAGAGGCCATCCACCTACCCGCTTAAAACCGGAATACGGGCCCGTACTTCAACGACCTCTGTGTGGTACAACAGGGAAACGTCGTGCGGTTACCAGGACCGGGGGGGGCTTGTCTTCACCGACCGGTCTGCGAGGAGGAAACCTCTATAACAAACCAACAGCGAAGTCGTTAAAACCTGTGGGGCACCTGGTGCACCTCACAGTATGTAGCCTTACTTCCAAAATGGGCGTCACCTGGAAGTGAATCTTTTTGTTTCGACCAATACTCGTGGGACCAATTATGGAAATATATCTAAACTAGTTGAAATTACATAAATTACATGTTTTTTAAATGTCACTGTGAACGTATGAAGATATATTCGAAATATTTACCTAAGAATGCCACGTTTCTATACTTAGGCCGATTTGGACACTGCAGAGCAACTTTAGTGACAACGCCTAAAGTACCTTCAGATCCTATGAAAATATGCTTCAAGTGATACCCTGTATTGTCTTTCTTTAATGTACTTAAACAGTCTAAGATGTCCCCATTAGCTTTCACCTGCAAAAAAGACAGCACATTATCTGACATGAAACTTAGAATATAAATTTACTTTTCAGTAATACACTGATAACACTGGGCAACAACCAAAAAGTATCAGAAATAAAATCAATTAAAACTGACTATTTGTGATGTGCTAAACCCGAAAATAATTTTCTTTTCTTTTTTTATTAGTTCAAGTTCTGAAGATACGTGTATGACTGTACCCTTAGAAAACCACTATAACCACAAGGGCGCACGTGAAATATTTAAAAGTTCTGTACAAAAGGATGCTGCAATTGACACAGTAGTGTGGTATCATGTACAAATAACGCGTTTTCGTCATTATTTAGTTGATTACCGGACAGAATTCGAGTAAGATGTCTGAAAAGTGTGTGAATAATCCAGATAGTTCCTGTTGCGTTTGTGGTAAGGTGACTTTTGCGGCTCAGAAGCGCTCTATTACTCCAATGGTAAAAGGAGGCATATCATCTGAATTTCGACTGTAAAATAGGCGATCAAGACAAGAACTGGGCCCCACACATCTACTGTAATGTATGTGCTTCAGGTCTGCAAAAATGGTTAAATCGTAAATAACGATCCATGCTCTTCGCTATTCCAATGGACCACAGATTCGAAATATGTTAAAAGATGTACATTTTGAGAGCACTTTAACAGATATTGAAAAAAATACTTGGAATGATTTTCATTTGGTGGTCATTAATTTCTTAGGTAACAACAGGGCTGACAATTATCTTACCCTTGTCGAAAATATGTTGTTATCATATGAGAAAATGGGTTGTAATATGTCGTTGCAGATACATTTTCTACATTCGCATTTGGACTTCTTTCCAGACAACTGCGAAGCTGTAAGTTATGAGCACGACGAACGTTTTCATCAGGAGATGGCAACAATGGAAAAGAGGTACCAGGGAAAATGGATTCCTTCCATGCTCGCAGACTACTGTTGGATCCTTCTTAAAGATGCTCCAGAAACAGTTTACAAGAGAACAGCAAATAAACGGCGTACCGAGAGACATTAAAACAAACAAGTATTTTTTTATTATGTAGTTTAAAATAAAGAACATAGATATGTCCTTGAAAACGACAACTAATTTTTTTATTTCATTGTCATTTTCATAATCAGCATCCCAAAACTAATTGGATACCTAACTTTGCATAAAAGATACAACATATAAGTTAAAATTTGTTGTCCAGTGTAATTTCTGTTTCCACCCGTCTGATAATTTCAGTTTCTTCAAAGCTTTGTATGAATAAGCAAGAATCTAAACAGAAAAAATAACTTAATTTTAAATAGTTTTTCTGTCTATAAGGACATTGATCCTAATATGGTTCTGAATCTGGGGTTAACTATTGGTATATTGTTTAATAAGGCCACGAAATGTAGCTATATAGGTAGTGTAGCTAACTCAGATATGGACAAATCCAAGGATATGAAAACTGATGAAAGTCAGAACACTTAAATACAGTATGGCCCTAAAATGTATCTAATCCCTTACTCTAACATTTAGTTTTTCAATGGCGCCTGCTCCATTTATATATACATTCATTTATGGGGTAATTTTTCAGGTAACCCCATAAATAATAATCTAATAGGGTTATGTAAGAAAATCATGAAGCCATTATAATGCTCCTTGTCTGCCTATCCATTTGTTTGGAAACGTTTTGTAGAAAAATATTTTAACATTTGAAGCATGATACGCAGAAGCACCATCTTTCTGGAACCAAATGCATTCATGAACAAAGCGGATTCATCACCATGTAGGAACAAAATGATTAAATCCGGCAGTAGTTGGAACTGTAAAAACTCTATTCAATTTGTTTCAATTGTTTCGAAGAAATATGATTACAACATTCTATGGCCAATTATTCACCCCCCAAACATTTACATTTCGTGATGAATGTCGTATATTTTAAAAGGGGGCCATATATATTTCTTTACATAACGATGAATTAGTGATTTCGAAACATCTTGTGCCTAAGCTAATATTCTCACCAAACTAATTGGATTTTCTGTTATATCGATCATTACTTAAAGTCATAAAAATTACATTTAATTTTGTGACCTGATCTTTAACTATATTTTATAGAGCTTTACTCACAGTTGAATGTGTAATTTGTTGATTGGGATAAGCATTGTTTAATATACTGCAAGCTTCTCCAGACTTCTCATTGTACCTCCCATATTCCTTTAGTTTTTAAGTTACATTACTAAAGCTACATAGATACCCATTCAAAAAGATTTTTGTTGAATATTTTCATTATTTATTAAGCAAATTTCTGTCTAACGAATTCAATGCCAAAAATGCTTTAAAACGAGGTTTCACATGGGTTATCATCTTCATATATGAAATTTTAGAGTTGGTGTTCTTAGGGCTTAGGCAGTTAATGGCTAAGAGTTAAAACCACCCCTACAGGAGTTGATTTGAAAATAAAAATCGACAAATCCCTCTAAAAAATATTCATTTTAGTTTGATCATTTTATTCCAAATTTTAGAGACATACTGTAGAGCAAATATGGTTTTATAAGATATTATCGACAATAGTTCTCTCGTATAGCAATATCAGCATAATATTCGCCAGGAGAACAAATTTAAAATTAGACAAAAGCAATATCAAATGCATATAATGAAGTATTATCTTCTTGTCTCTATCAATCTTAAAAACGTGTTGTGTATTTGTTGGTATAACTATCAAACCATACAAATAGTCTGATAGTACACAAGTTTATAATAATCTGGATGCTAGAATAATGGAAAACCTCAACTAAATATAGCAAAAGGAATTAACTAAATTTAAATATTTCTAGTATCCCATTTCTAACTAGAAATAGTTTAGATAAAAGAAACAAATGAATTACATTAATTACAAGACACAAGTTTCGCCATGAAATGGGAGTACCTGAAGTATCCCAACATAGAACTAGGAACCCTGATTTTCTAATCCATATAGGATTAAGTCAAAATACTTGTCGTGAACTGGACATGTGCGATTACTACACCACCAATATTATTACATTGGAAGAAAATTCCATGTTTCTTCATAAAATTTACAATTATTGTATAGAAAATCTGTTCTACAGTCTAACGTCTCATAAAGTGTAACAATAATCTGGTAGGTGGTGGTCGTATTAATTTGTGATAATACTTACTACTTCTAATCCGAGGACATTTCCATGCAGGTTACCATATCTTACAAGTCGCATCCCGCCTGCATTCGTTGATACGTTTCCTCCAATTTGACAACTCCCTTTAGACCCTAGATCTAGGGGCACGGTTAGCCCTTTATCAGATAAGTAATTGTCAAGATTCTCCAAAACACAACCCGCCTGGCATACTATAACTCCTAAAACATCAGCTTATATAGATGAATATGTATATTACTAGTAAATATTGCACATCAGTAAGCATTAAACAATAAATTATGAAATATTTAACATCAAATGACATCAATATGCAAAGATCTCACTTTATGAAGTAGTTTAGTAGAGCCAGTAGTGGTGTCAAATAACTCGTTTTATGAAATAGTATGTATATTAGTGTACAATAAAGTATTCGCCTTTACTTTTCTTAGGTTTTCCATGCCAGTAAATAAAATTGGTTCATTGGAAACAAATTACTAATGCAGCTGATGATTTCGATTGATTTTGTGAAGAATTTAGTGAATTTGGAGTGAAGAGAGAAAGATAATGAATGAAGGAAATCGAATTAAGAAGAAAAAAAAAATATATCATAATAACATTAAAATTATGGCTTTAGCATTATAAATACTTTTATAACCATGCATGTAAAAGATTTCTTACTGAAAATATAGTTTGAATAATCGAAAATTTTAATAAAGCGATACAGAACAAAATATTAAGTGATCACAGTTTGTATTTGTTGTGACACTTTAAAATGGTATAGTTTTAATTTACTAATGAAAATAATGTTTTATTTTGTATCAGTAATTAAATACTAAAGATGAGAGTATAAATTTGTCTATTTATATATTTTTATGTCATTCTAATTTTATTTATGATAGGTAGTCTACTGAACCAATCCATTATCATGCTCATCGTATACACAAACAACATACACATTTACATTTATTGGTTAGTGTATGTTGCACACATAGTTACCTGAAACTTCGTTCACGCTAATTACTTTATTCATCAATTCAGTGGACAGGATAATTTCATCGAAAACAGGTACTGAACCTCCAACAACACTAGTATTTCCCCCTTGGGGACAAACAGCAAGTCTATTCTGATCGCAATATGACAATATTTTAGACACTTCCTCGGTTGTTTTTGGCTTCACCACTATCGCACTACATCCTAGAACAATATTATTGTGCATTTTAGGTAGACCTATTACCACATTTAATAGCATTGTGTTAAATATGGACGACTGTGCAATATTCATTAAAGTCATTACGTATGAATTATCTTCTATCTACATATATAAATAAAATTGTATATGTTCGTTTGTTCAAAATCTTAAATCTCCGAAAGTTCTTCATCGATTGCTTTGAAATTTTGACACATCGTTGCATTCAAATACACACGTTTTTCTATACCTACTACTATATAAATTCACACCTGTGACAGGTAAAAAGCCACAGCAACGCGTGGCCGGGTACAGCTAATTAAAAATAAAAAATGAAATTAGTAATTTTTTCTTCTTTAAAATTATATTTTCTGATCTATTTAATTTTATAGATTTTTGCCTTTGCGCTATCATGTGAATATGTATACTTACAGCGATTGCCAGAAGAATTACACCAAATGTAAAAAAAATAGTTTAATTCAGATCTAATTTACAGATTTTTTAATTTTTTTAATAGGTTTATGGATGCCTGGAAACCAAATATTAAAATAAAAAATATATATAGTAATTCTTAGTTTAGGAAAAAAACTATTTTCCCCCCGAATACTGCCAATTATATTAATAACAACAGTTCCTCCATCTATTGCCACATCACTAAACCATTGTTTTAACATTGAATAGAGGGTTGAATTCGAATAATGGAAAAAACTTTAATAACAATTTTTATAATTAAAACTTATTAATTTGTTCACTTTATTAATGTAAAAAGGCCCATCTAAATTTAAAATTATCCATAAAAAACAGAATAAATGAAAGAAAATATAGTTTTAACTATTGCAGTATACGTTAAAAAATTATTTTATTTTATTGCTAATAGATACTAAGAGTAATAAACAAATAAATAAGAATAAATGTTACCCATATGTCTACAGTTTTTTTAAACCAATTTTTCTTACTGACGATTTTAAGAAAGTTGAAGTTCAGTTCAGTCGATCCTGATCTAAAAATCGCTTAGTAAATTTATATTTATTTATATGAAAAATATGGAAAATAATGAAAAAGATCTAAAATATTTATCCCATTTAATAGAAGCTTTTAGGCGGTTGCTGTATATTTTTTTCAATTGCCATCACTCTTTTGTCACTGAAATGAAATTCCATTTTTTTCTTAATACAGTGGTGCATTGGGGTCCGATATTGACCATTTTTTTCATGAGTATACAAATTTTTAAAGTAAGTAATTTTGAAAATACAGCCACCACATGTAACGAGATTATTCAAAATATCCCCAGTTAACAATCGGTGTCAAATTTGTTACTATAAATCTTTAAGCAAGTTAACCAAATTTGCTGTATTAAATATCTGAATTAATCACCAGAAAATGCAATGTTATGATTTAAAAAAGTGAAATTTTATTATATGGCGATATTACTATTTTTTAAATCGGTTAATGATGGCCTGGGTCATTTTGAGTAATAAGTATAATTTATCAGACAAATATTTTTCTATTTGTTATTAAATTTACGATAATTAATATTATTATTTCAACTAATGGTGTAGCAATATTTACGGACTTCCTGAGGAGTTCCTAAATTAATCTGGACCCTTACTCTAATTCAAACTCCAAAGCATTTATTTTTTATAATAACATTTATAATAGTTGTCCTGTAGAAAACCATCATTAAACTAAAAACCATTTTAATGGATAAAAATATAACAAGTATAAAACATAATAAAAAATAAAATAGAAGAAAGAAAATACAAAAAGAAAGATATATAAAACAACTATCAGGAACGTAAATATATACTAAACTTCTTAGTTATATTCTGCCTAGGCGAATTTCGTCTCAGCTTAGGCGAAAGTTTCTGCACTAGCTCAAACAGACTTATTTTTAATTGAAATTAGTAAAAAATGTTTTAGATAATCTTTGTTGCTACATTATACTTTTTAAATAATTTTTGTTAAGTTTAGTTTAGAAAACGATATCTCTGATGATATTAATATCTCCGTGATGCTGATATTACATGATATTACCGAGACAGAGACTACAAGAAAGATCACACAACTGCAAAGCCCTAAATTACTATTTTTTTAATCTTCAGCGTATGCTTCTTAAGGAAGCATATCGCACAATATATGTAAAACTCCAATGGCTAACAAGCAACTAAGTGCAAATTCTTCTATATAATACATATGAAAGTGTCATTATTAGCACCCAAATTATTGTCATTTCGTTTAATCTCGCACCGTTAAATTGCTCAATTTCCCTATTATTTTGACTTTCGACCATCAAATATTCCGACACTGGATTCTCCCAGCGACACTGGTTGCACTTGTTATAGATTCGCGGTATTTTGCTAAAATCAACAAAAGAGTTTTGCGCACATAGAAATGAACCTCCTTCCCCTAAAGCCTTAAGCTGTTGAGGGGAAGGCTATACATAAAGACGAGGACGAATACACCATGCTTATTCGAACCCAACCATATGATGACATTCCCAATACTTAGACCAATCTGTCATTCCGAACCACAGTAGACATGACATTGCTGCAATCATTTCTATAGGAGAATACGATAGGTCACCTATTCATCAGTACCCAAGGAGCAAAGTGCTTCTCCTTTATTAGCTCCGCATTAGCATAATACCGGTAATCGAGCCACTGATTCAATCGCTTTACTTTATATTAAATAAAGTAAAAAATTTCATAAGAACATTTACTTATTATATATCCATACCCAACCATATATACAGTTCAATTTTCTGCTCTAGTTAACGTGCCATTCTTATTAAATAAATTAGTAATATATAATAAATATATAATAAATATGCGTAGATAACGTTTTATCCATATTAATCTTAACATAAACATCTATCTTGTAAGCAATAAGTAACAAATGCATAATGTGAGGTGATTATTGTATTTCACAAAGCGATAAAACGTATATCTGTAAAAAATCTGTGTACGAGTATCATACACAGTACTCGTGTCTGTTAAAAATCTGTGAAAAATAAAAGGTGACTTACTTCAGCATTTCTGTAAGAAATATTCTATAATAAAATTATGAATTTGAATAAAAAGTAGTGGTTCTAAAAGAAACATATATTGATGTTACCTCTTACTTGGAAGTACCAGTCTACATTGTATTTCTCTAGGTCAGAAAGGTCCATAATTACCCTTTTTTCTCCGAGTAACTTTTGAAAGTGTCGTATGTGATCTTCTTGTAGGTAGTTATAATAGCCTCTTGTGACATTGTATGTATTCTAAAATGAGAAAGAAAGAATTTATAATTCGATTCGTGTAGTATTAAGAGTACTGAGTAATTACTATTTTGTTTATTTACTCACTTTAGTAAAATCTGGCCTGCCGTACAAGTACCTATTCTGTTTAAGAGGTTTGTTATCGTAAACTTTAAAAAATTGCAACTTGAAACATTGACGAATCTTAGAAAACATTTCTTTACATCATATGTTAAAAAAAAATAAAATACATATATCACTTAAAAAGTGTTTCTAAAAATATTATTATCAACTTAACTATTAAATTGTAACCGTGATATCTGACTACGGAGTAATGTTTATTTTATTTTGGTTAAATACGACAATTTTATTTGAAGGTTGCGATAAAATAAAACATAATTAAATTTAATTAAAACGCATTTTTTAACTGATATCAGAATTCATCAGTTTTGTGTGGGGTGTACAACGCGTCCTTCCAAATTCTAATTTATTATTTGATTTAAACGGTTTCATAGCATGCGGAAGATATTTTTATACTAGGAATGAAACAAAAGTGGTTAATTTGCTTAGCATTTTTTGGTTTTATAAGGATATTATTTTATTGGAACCTTATATTACCTTGTGAAACTGAAAAAATAACCCAGTAGGTAGTGTTATTATATCATTATAATACATTATAGTAAAATTTAATTTATAGTAAAATTTAGGAAGTAAAATAAATTGGGATGGAAGAAGCGATAAAGATATAAAACAAAGAATAGCGCAGGGTCCAGTAGCTTTTAACAAAAAGAAAGCACTTTTAAGCTCGGGGGTAATAAACTTAGAAACAAGGAAGAGATTTTTGAAAACGTATGTATGGAGCACGGCACTATATGGTTGCGAAACCTGGACGGTAGGGGAAGCAAGTAGGAAGAAATTAGAAGCTTTTGAGATATGGTGTTACCGAAGAATGATGAAAATACCGTGGACTGATAGGGTTAGAAACGAAGAAGTATTGGAGAAAGTCGGCGAGAAAAAAAGTATGTGGAATAACATAAAGAACAGAAGAGATAGAATGGTAGGCCACTTGCTGAGACATGGGGGAATAGTCCGCGATATTTTGGAGGCAGAAATAGGAGTAAAGAAAGGCAGAGATAGGCCTAGATTAGACTACTGCTCGCAAATAGTAAGGGATGTGGGTTGTAGCACAATTAGCGAAATGCGTAGGTTAGCACAAGATAGGAAAAGCTGGAGGTTAGCGTCCAACCAGTCTTAAGACTGATGACCTCATGATGATTATGATAGTAAAATTATGATACATGTTAGATCTATAGGTAATTTTGTTTGATATATACTGAAACGTCCCGTACTCGGGCTATAAGATCACGCGGTATTTTTTCATTTTTTCGTAACATTATTGAAGCAACTTAGTATATAAAATTCTTAAATTATTTTCATTTCATTTAATAATCAGTCAAATAATTAAGCGCGTTTTAAATTAATTTTCAAAGAGAAATTAGAGTTTTAAAATATTCAATATAAAACATCAAGTTAATTAATATTACAATCTTTGCGTTAAAACGCATCGAGCCTTCAAACTCTAGGTAACTAACAGCGAACCGACAAACTCTAGGTGAGCCATGGCATTCTTTTCGATAGGCAATTACTGCCCTTATATGTTAAGGTCTTATATGAAATAGAGTCCAGGAAACTTGACCAAAAATTTAAACATTAAAAATACCGTCGAATTGTCGAGATCGCGTACGCTGTTTCACTACGTGCTAGTTGTTTACGTCGCACCGAGGGTTTCAGGAATGTATTCCTCTCGCAGGAAATATGGATGTTCCGAGGTAAGAGGACAGTTTATGAAACCAACCCGAGAAGAAGCAGTTTGAAGTTAGTCCGGGAAGAGGCAGTCAGGAAAGACTAGAAGAACCGAAGATCAGATGAAAACAGAAGACTAGAAGAATACAAGCTCCGGAAGTTAGCAGTTCATGTCTACGACTTTGCCACCTCGGAAGAAGGATTCCGTCGCTCGAACCACGCTGTCCATTCTAAAATCACCAAACCGGACTGTCACAGACTTCGGACCACCATCCAGTCGTCCGAAAGCTGGGGCTGAAGCTGGGGGAGAAGTCTCCGACGCCATGTCTATCTGATCCTTGCTAAGTGAGAGTTATTTAATCATTCGTATTTCCGTTAATAATCAAATTATTGTGAATAATCATCACTGATAAAAGGGAGATTTATTTATTAACGACTATATCTGCGTCATTATTTCACTGTGATATTCAATGATAATTAAACACTTTTAGGTATTTTCAATAAAAATAACAATTCACTGCTCTAAATTGAGTGCAGGCTAGCTACTGCACATTTTTGTTTTTCATCTATTTATAATTATTTCTTTTACCGGAAACTTAATTCCCAGTATTCAGCTATTTTTCGTAAATGTAAATAAATCTGTACTATGATGTTCTTGAGAGTCTAACAACTTGTCATAATTTATTCTGTTCATAATTTATTACATTTTGTAGACCAGAGGGTCTCCATACGGTGGCATTGACATATCCAATGTCGGCCGCAACTCTTAAAACTACATTAGCAGTTACTACAGGTGAATATTGTTTTATACCATCGATAACCTTTACTTGTTTAAAATTATAATGATATTCAATACTTATCGTCTTAGGGTGCATGCTTTGTCTACCACGGAAGGGTAAAACTTCGCATCGGGCTAGTTGTCTCTACCTGGGTCTCTTAGAGCGAGTGGGTACATATACAATGGATACAAATCCATTACTAGAGGCAGTGTCTCACATCTAATACCTTACCGAGGTGAATGGTACACAACCTACGGCAACAAGCCGTTTGCTAGCTACGAGTTCGTGGTTGGGCTTAGGTTTTTTAATGGGTTCCCAGTGAGGAAACTCACAAAGTGTTTGGCAAGAGGAGTTCCTCTTGGCATATTGCAGAGTTCTGCGTATGCCTGCCATTGTTTAAAATAAACGGAAGTTTCCGTTACACATAACAGAGTTCTGTTGTTTGTCCACAACATTATTTCCACCTATCCAAGTTTAGATAATGAATTTTTTCAGTTGGTTACATTTAAAATAAGAGAGTGAGGGTATGGGGGTGTTTCAATACATGGTGTTACATAGATAATCTCATCTTTAAGTTTTCATGTTTTATTTCATAGCAGGCTGGGTAAGAAAGAATTACATTAAACAAGAGATACAGTCGCCGTAAATAAAATGTATTCATTCATATATAGTTTATTCAATTATTTCAATATTTTTAACGACCTAGCATATTGACATGTGTTGTCAATATAAACTGTAGACTGTAAGAGTAGATATAACAAAAAATTCTTAATTTGTTTGAAATAAATTATATAATGAAAGGTACATTGTATTCCTCTAGATAATATGTTTTAAATGAAGGGCCACTCAATACACCCCTACATTTGGAAGAAAAACGATCTGGTGGCGATTACATCCCTGAGGATGATGATAACTAAAGAACATTACCCCCAAAATGTGTGTAACCAAAATTAAAAATTAACCTGTTTCAGGCATGTTTATTGAAATTCTACAGAATTTATTCCATTTAAGATTTCCACCCTGTATATAATGACATACGATATGAAAAAGAGATTTGATGTTTAATTGAGTAGAGATGAAGTGATATGTGATGCCAAAATCGTCGGTGTGAGTGAGGGCGGGTTTATTTTACCTCACGCACGTGGTCGTAGTCTGGATATGTTGTTTTCGTCTTTGATTATCGTACCCTTTCGTTTTGTTTCCTATTTAAATTTTGTTTCCTGTTTACTAATAATAAGACAGAGGGTGTTTTTTTTTGAAATATTTACAAATATACCAACTATGACTTTATTTTTTATAGAAATTTTTAAGTTGTTCAAAATTTATTCCATTAACAATCTACTATTGGTTAATCTGCATGTGAATACTTTGTATTGAACATGTAATACTTTTCGAATTTATATTTTCCATTAGATACGAACTCAGATCCCTAGAATGATTTGAAGAAACTTTAAAAAGAAGGGATTTGCGATATAATTGCAAAATTGTATGCGATGATCTTTATTCAACTCTTATACTAAAACTCTTATAAAAGGTAAATAAGAAACCTCTAATATCATTGTAGTCTATGGAAACCTTTAAGGAATCAAGTTTTATTGAAAACTTACTAATGGTGACTTTTCAGCTTAAACAAAATCTGAAAAAAAAAAACGATAAAATTTATACATCAATGTTTTGTGTTAAGAATAAGGTAAACGTGTTTTAGTTTTTCAAAAAAAAAAAACAGAAAACATTAATAACTGAATTTGATGAATTTTGTGCTAATATTTATCACAGCCTATATAATATATTAGAATTATAAAATATATAATAATAAACTCACTTTTACGGTGATGGCAGATAATGAAAAATTGTTGGATCAAAAAATTTTATATATATATATATATATATATATATATATATATATATATATATACTTAATCCTTAATTTAATTATTAAAAATCATAACATAAGGAATTTTTATAACAAATTTACGAAATTAGTTATCTAGATTTTTAACAGGAAAAACCTTTTCTATAATATTTCATGCGATTCATATAACCTGATGTTAAGAAGTTGGATATATTCCACGTTTGTTACATTTTCAGTCGAATTAATGCATTAATTTCAAACCCATAATGTTATAAGGTGAGTGGCTAAGTCATCGCCACTGATAGGAGCATTATTTTTACTTGAAGAAACAGGAATCAAAATGACTTACAAAATTGACCCAAAGATTCAGTGATCATTATCAACGCAATCATATAACAATAATATAATGTTCAGTAAGACTGTATTCAATATTCACACATAATTAGTGCAAGCACAGGTTTATTGTTCGTTTAATACTATGTAGAATTGGTAAAAAAACATTAGTAAGGGCAGGACAAGCACTAGTGAGGGTTGAAGAGATCTGTATAATATGATGGTGAAACATAACGAATAATCCATAGACCTTTTTGCTCACTTTCATTCCAATTTTGTTGCTATTTTCTTATACTAATTTTTCTTGCACTCCTTTTCCTTTCCACCCTACCATCCTTCTGATATTCACATATATATTTTCTCTCATAGACCAAAATATCCTAAAAAGCTACTATAGACGCTGTCCTGTAAACAGATTCAGTCCTTAAGAGCATCATCCTCTGTACCCTGGTAGAGATCCATACATATTTTTTAGTTGTTACCTCATGCCAAACCGAAGCTCTATATTATGATAAGATGCACTACCTCAGTCAAAATCTTCCTTTTCCAACTACCCGGTCCCTCTTCCTTATTCTTGTCACCATAGTTACCCTTCGTCCCCATGCCTCAGTCTTTTACCTTTTAAAATAATCATCTCAGTTTACTTTAGTACTATCGCATCAGTCTCAGTAATCATCTCAGTCTACTTTAGCACTATATTATTTATTATGTTTCATCCAGATACTTAATATATTTAAGCTCTTATATATGTTTTGCTT
This sequence comes from Rosalia funebris, assembly GCA_037954035.1. Taxonomy (NCBI): domain Eukaryota; kingdom Metazoa; phylum Arthropoda; class Insecta; order Coleoptera; family Cerambycidae; genus Rosalia; species Rosalia funebris. The sequence goes on along the minus strand of JAZFAV010000010.1, from coordinate 6,920,110 downwards.
TAGGTCAGCTACGTTGAATAGGGGTTTTCATTTTAATATTCCATCATATAAAACATTTCATAACGTAGGGCCCAATCCTGAGTCTTGTAATACTCCTGCTCTGCTCCCATAACAACTTCATTTTCTCCTTCTATGGACTATATAGTTCTATTCAAAATTCCCCTCCCCCCCTCTTATCTTTGGAACGATTATACATAAAGTAGTGAAATTTGTTAACTGAATATTAAGGGTTGTAAACTTCCCTACTAGTGATGATAGATGACGTATGCGTCAAAGATGACGTCACAAGGTCATTGTGACCAATAATTTTAAATGGAACCCTATGGCAAGCGGCACCTCTTTTAAAATGTATCGAAAAAACCTATTCAATGATACGAATAGTTGAATACGAATGAAAGCGATGAATATGAAAAGATATTCATCGCTTATGTCTCGTAAATATGTTGATATATTTTTCTTCTCAAATTCCCCTATTATAAATGTCGTGTCGACTGTATTGGATGAGTTTTCGGTATATCTAGTCATTAAAACATGCCATTTTCCCCTGCAATTTTTGTCTCGTTAATTTATCTTTTCAATGGCTTGAGTTGTCGAATATCTTCTTCGAAACCCATATTGTTGTTCAGAGATTCCTCAATTTTATCCCTTTCTAATCTAAGTTAGATCAGACCTTAATACAGCTTGCTGAATATGACTAGCAAGCATATTAATTTACATGGGTCGTTCGCCGGACTCTTCTTCCACCTTTTGGTAGATAATAATATGACCTTGACTATGACATTGATCTGGGAATGATTTATCTATCAATAATGTATTAATAATTCCTAATATCTATGTCGGATTCTTCTTTACCCCTTCTTTAATTATATTCGGTGGAGTTTCATCCAATCTAGGTATCCTACCACTTTTTATGTTTTCTGCCCCCTCCTTTAATTCATCTAACGTGATCATTTTCTCCTTCCTCCTTCTCAATATTTACCTTCTAATTTCTACGGTCCTCTAGTTACTTTTCCATTTTCTCTTCGAATGAGATCTCATACAATGTAAGCATACCTAATAGTAACTCCCTAGTAATAATGTTTTATCCATCTCTCTATTATGTGGGCTCCAACTGATCACAGTGTGTTCACTTTTACTGAAATATAAGTTTCCCTAATTCTTTTTTTTTCCTTTTTATATTCTTCTATAGCTACTTGTCTTGTCTGACTGTTCTGAAGTAGCTCTCTTTACCGTAATACGTTCCACTATGGTTGATCTCTTAGATGTCCTTGTAGATTTACTACTTTACTATTTCGGTACGCTTCCTTCAGTATTCATGTGGAGTGCTCGTGTAGCTCTCTGATCTTATGAATGATAGCCTCCGCTCTTATATCCAATTCTAACTGAGAAATATTCCAATCGTTTGTAACCAACTTCCTCAGTGTTTTATTCCTAGAACTTTGTATACCATTGACCTTAAAATATACATACCTATGGCCAGCTAGATTCTTAACAGTCAGTATTTGCCAGTTTACAATTGCCTTAGCAATACTCTGTGCAGAACAGGTGACGATGTACGACTCATTTTCCCTGCGTACAACTCTTGGTATTTGGCCGTCATTATAAATTACTAGATTTTCACAACCATACGTTCATTCCAATATCTTCTTGTCTTATCTTGAACTCGTTTTAATGCAAAAAATAACCCTGATATTTACTGAAAATTGTTATACAGGGTAAACCCTGACGATAAATATAAATAAGACGAAACATGTTCTATTCATCAGGAAAAGGAAGCTGGACAATCTAAGAATTCCACGGCCATAAAGGTACAAACAGTCAAACTTTTAAATTAGATCTATCTATCTATAGAAGTATCTGGGCGTTATTTTTTACCATAATTTTAATTGGTGATTGTATATAGAGAACAAACTAAACAAAGCATGTAGTCAAGGCAATAGGAAAGTCATGGGTATTACATCCCAAGACCATCTCCTGAATGCACACGGTTTTGTGAAGTCACAGCTAATATATAGGCTAATATGTAGGCTACAGTTACAGCACCGTAGTGCGGACAACCTTAGCTTAGTCTACACTGATGGTTCAAGAATGCTTTTAATATCTGGATATAGTGTATTCTGATGATCTAAACCTCCGAATCAGTTAGATGACTCACTGATTCATCTGAGTCATCAGATGACACTGAGTCATCTGGTGGTTAAATCCCGGTATTCCAAGCTGTTGTTATGAGGTACTACAGATGACTAGAGAAATTACTAATCAGGGGATTAGTAGTAAAATCATCGGTATATTCACAGGAAGTGAGGATACCTTAATAACTCTAAATAATGGCAGGACTAATTCCGGTCCTCCATAATCGAATGTGCTAGGGTAAACAATATCACCTTATGTTGGGTGATGAGGGACACAGGGGATCGTGTCTACCACACGAACCACCAATAGTTTTTTGCGAAGCGACTTGAAAATAGGTCTCTGTTTATGGTAAAGCAGTAACGAATGTCAGATGAAAGAAAGGATCCGATTTTCAAATACTCATCTGTTTAATCAATAGCGAAAAGTTTGTTCATAATGCGGCGCTTGTTCATGATAGCTGATGAAGAATATAAATAATGGTGATGGTTAGCTGTACCATAAAATTTAATGCGACTCGATATAGTAATATTAACTAAGCTCAACGGACTTAAAGGAAAAGCGTAATGTAAATTACGTTTCAATTCAACTTCAGTTACGTAATTCTAGAAGTCAATATGCTTTATGATAAAAACATATGACGCCGAAGATTTTATTTCAATTCATATATAAATAAGATTTTATTTTAATTCATATATAAATATAAACATCAAATTTACACACAATTACAATTTGCGATAACAATGATTAAAAAATATAATATTATTGCATGATAAGGCGTAACCAAATTAAGGCACAATTCAACAAAAATATACAATTATAACTTTAAAGAACTCTGCACAGTTCTTTTATTTATGGCGGTAATACTTTGTATGGATTCAAGATTCCTTTAGGATCCATCATCGTCTTCAACTGCTTCATTAGCGCTATAGACTCCTTGCTTTTAGAGTAGTGGATATATTTTGGCTTTCGAAATCCAATGCCATGTTCTGCACTCACGCTACCCCTTAATTTTGATGTAAACTCATACACAAAAGGTTCTATTTTCTTTAGAATATCTTGAGTAAATTCTTTCACGGATATATTTAGATGAATGTTGCCATCTCCTAAAACAAATTAATGATCATTCATTTTCTGCAACATTTCAGCAAAGGAATATTACGCGAGGATTCAGGGGCATTGATAAAATTAGTAATATTGATGTGCGAAGTGATCTGTACCCTAGCTAGATCAACATTGTAGCTGAAGCTGTGACATTAAAACGTTTGATTAGTCATACTGAAATATATGAGTCAAATGTAATCTTTAATCTTTTAACAACAAATAAAACTATCGTATATGGAGAAAAGAGCACACCTATTGACTACGACTGACAGTTCGGTGGGATTTTTCGAAAATGGAACTGGTACTGTAGGTACCAGTACAGCAACAGCGAATTGAGTTCTTTATGAATTGATGCTGATTGAAGGAGATCGAATGGAACGAAAGGAAGAGAATAGATTAGGAGAACAAGATATAATAGGATAGTTTAGACAAGATATATCAGGGCTGAGAGGGTTATAGTTAAAAATAAACCGTTATATATAGTATATCCCAGAAATAGGGACAGTTCACACACCATCGAATGCGAGATGGCAAGAGCATTTAAATTCCATGTCAAATTCCTAGCAGTTTTTTTAGAGTAGATTCTTAATTTTATATCTTAAAGCTTAATAAATATTAATACAACTTAAAGTGACTATAATTGAATCATAACTTAATATGGTATAATTGAAAACTGTTATTTTAAATGGCCTAATGTATATATAATCGTTCTAAAAACTTAAGGAAGTCAAGGTACCTAATATATTGTAAAATTTAAATCAATAATTTGTAGTAGGTATAAATGGCTACGAACATCATCCGAAATGCTACATTTCGACAGAGATACAGAGGGCTTTATAGTTTGAGAATGATAACACACAGAGGGCTCTGAAGGGACTGAAAGTAAAAATAATAGACGCTAATATATCATATGATGTAGAATAAATAGAACTTCCATCTAACATAAGTTTTTCCTAGTATTCACTAATGTAGTTGTCTTTAAAATTATGTATCGAAAATGTTTTATAAAACAGTATTGTGGCATAAGAGACAGAAAAATAATTGTCTGTATAATTTATGATTTACATAGAAATCTGCTAATTGTAAATGTTTCTATCAATTACATTAGCATTACCAACATCAAAATAAATACAAATTATGCTCGTGAGTTATTCGACAATTAATTACATTATTTTACTTCCTGCCCAAATGTTTACTGTGTCGTTTCATTCTCTTCAATACCTAACATATTCATGTAGCTTATTTTCAATACCTAAATTGGATTGATAAATAATACACAAAATCCAAAAAACCTTATTAATGCAAGTTTAGGATTCAAACTTAAAAATCCTAAATTACTTTAAATGTTAATTTATATTTTACTATAGACCACAGAATACATTGTATCTACTGTTATAAAATAAATATAAAACATGTTTAAGTATATTTTGAGTACCTTAAATAGCAGATAAATTTGAAACAGTACAATTGATTAAATGTTTCTGCAACTTCTTATTTAGCAATGACAACTAATTTTATTTTTAAACGTGGCAGTGCCTTAAAATTGTTTCTTCTTAAAGATCTTTCTCCAAATAAGATCATGATGGTTGAACAATTTTAATAAAGCGTTATTGATATCTCATACTGGTAAATTATTGACCAAATACTTCAACCATTACTTTACACATAAAGGTATTACATGACAGCAATAATATAGAATTTGTCGTTATTTATTTCTATAGCCATTTTTATGAAAGTTATTAAACACATTTTTTTACGGAATTTCTTTTTTCTTTTGTGGTTAGAGGATAACTAAATATTTTTACATACATTTTTACAATAGCATCTGTGCCATTATGCTGAAATATATTTATCTTAGTGTGCATCCATTTCCGTAGCTCCAATCTTCCACTTATTTCTGTCCGTAAGTCTCCATGTTTCAGCCCCATGGATTAAGATGCTTTTTATTAGGGTGTTATAAATATTAAATTTTCGTCTTTTGTTTATGTTTTTGTTCCATAGGATGCCATTTAAACACCCAATTGCTCTTTTTGCTTGAATTATTCTTGCTCGTATCTCCTTATCATCTGTTCCCGTTGAATCAAACATAGTTCCCAAATACTTATATTCGCTGCACCCTTCTATTATTTCCAAGTCGTTGATATGTAAGTCACTCTTGTCATTGCCTATGCACAAATATTTTGTTTTCTGTGTGTTTATTAACAGACCCCATTCCTCGTATGTTTCTTTCAATATCCTAGTCATGTATTCTAGATCTTCTTTGTCACCTGCCAGTACTGCTTGATCATCTGCGAACTGTAATGTGGAAATGGTTGAGTTTGATAGAGGTATTCCTATTCCGTGGCATTTACGTTTCCATTTCCACAGAGCTTTCCTGATGTATATCTTGAACAAAGTGGGTGAGATGCAACATCCCTGTCGCAAATCCTCTGTAACTTGGAAAAGCCGCGATAGCTTGTTCCCCACTTTAATTCTGGAATTTGAGTATTTATACAGATTTCGTACTGCCGTGATGAGTGTGTGATTGATATTTGTGTCCATTATTGTTTCCCACAGTTTACATACTGGTATATTATCATACGCTTTTGTTAGATCTACAAACAAAATATGGGTTTCTTGATTTGTGGCTGCTCTTTTTTCAATGATTTGTTTCATACAAAATAAATTGTCATTACAGGATCTACCTGCTCGAAAACCACTTTGTTCTTCTTCATCACAAAATTCTTCTTCTATAAGATTTCGGAGTATTCTCCGGAGTTTTCTAGTATGTTGTTTCCACGTTTACTTGTGAATCGTTTTGTGTTTGAAGAATCCGTTGTTTATTTTAAGTTAATTTGAAGTGCAAAGGTCTATGAGACGCTCTCCGTTGTCATGTATGTAATATTTTCCTCTCCAAAGGGACCAACTACACAGTCTTGAAGCTTACTTCCTGTTCTGCTATTAAAATCTCCTAAGAGGATTAGTTCTCTTGTACTTGCAACTTCCTGTATGACTTCATCCAGTTTCTCGAAAAATGCATCTTTGATGGCTGTGGGTTCATCATCTGACGGGGCATATACACCGAGAAATGTCATTTTCTTCCTTTTATTTTTATATTCATCTTAATTAGATTTTCGTTAATTGGATCCCAGTTTGTAATGTGTTTTTTCATTTTCTTGTTCACTAATATTGCGTATCTTTGGGACGGCCAATGAGAAGATAGGAAGAAGTGGAGTGTAGAAATCGGACAACGTCGCGGAACGTTCTAGACCGAACATATATATATATATATATATATATATATATATATATATATATATATATATATATATATATATATATATATATATATATATATATATATATATATATATATATATATATATTGTAATTATTTTCTAAATTTCTCAAAAGTAGCTTCAAAATTATGAATATCTACATGTCTAACAACAGTTAACTTTATTTACCAAAAGTAATAATTGTCTGGAGAAATAAATTTTTAGACAATTTCTGTGTGTGAATTATTTTTTAATTACATACCCAAATGCCCATAGCCACATATTCTTATAGCGGCATCGCCCACTCTTTCTTTCATAGCAGGTACCAGAGAATAAAAGTTTTCTGTTGGCAAGGAAATGTCATACTTGAAAACATACCCGTCGTGGGTTAGTCCCTCCGTTATTCTTTCCCTAAGGTCCCATATGTTCTAAAAGTGATAATTTGCATATTATTGTTTAAGTATACGTTATTTAATATTGCAATATAAGATCGATACGTATTCAAGAATTCAAAACATATTAAATTAATTTTGGAATATCGTGGCAGTGATACTTTAAAACATCATGGAATTATCGATAAATTAAAAAAATGGTAATATAATCTTGTAATTATGAAATATTTGCTATAATCAAATGAAGAGGTTTTTGCAGTGTATATTGTTTTATTACGCCACGCTGCCGCCGCCGCCCCAAACCATGTACCATTCGAACGGTTATCGCTATAGCAGTTGCTTGACATTCCTTAATAATGTATGCTCTAAGTAAGCATAGACAAACCCTGTAATGAATGATTAAATTTAAGGGATTAATAAAATCTAGCTTTAACAGCTGTAGTTCTATAATCAATTTAATTTCTCATAATACATATTACCCAAGTTATTAAACTTATAATTAAAAACGTTGGTGAATTGAAATTAAGTAAACAGATTGCTAAAAACTACAGTTAATTGGGTTGTTTGAGGAAAATATAAAAATAAATAATAAAAATATTTCTTTATTATTAGCGACTTTCAGATGTTTCCTCGTAATCGAACATTCACTTAGTAGATTTGTCGGTTGGGTAAGGAAAGTTCTTAGGCTATACTGTTTTTCCGATTTTTTAGACTTACAAATTTTGGGCCGGCGTTTGTCTTTAGCTTTTGAAGCATTTAATCTGATATAATACAAGGATTTTTAAATTTTTCCACTTTTAACGTGTAAAACTCGCTTATATTGATAAAAATTTACAATAATTTCTGATAAGAACTGTGTTTAAATTTGACAAATAAATATTCGATTTACAATTGCTTTCATTTTATCTTTACCCTTTCAATATTTAATCAAACAAATATTTGTCGTCTCCAATTTACACAGGAAATTTTAATATCTTTATGTTGGTAACACCTTATTATATGTCTTTGAGGTTCACTATTTATAAGCAGGAATATAATGTTTCTTCTTTTATCGAGTTATATGTTCCTTCTAATATATTTTCGAATTTCAATCAAACCCACTGTTTGTCAAGTTGTCCAATTTGACATATTGACAGAAGGAAATATTAGTCTCACTTTGGCACCACCAAGAATTTCGATAATACTACATTAATTTACGTTTTCTGAAAATAGTACTTAACATTATGTAATTGTTATTATCTTTCATTCAATTTAAAATTCTATAAATTCCAGCATATTTATGTTATATACAATTCATATTTCACAGGAATTTATAGTAGTGTAGTATAATATAGCACGAGTAAGCAAATCGCAATAATATTGTGCCGCCCCCTCGCTCATATCGAAGGCACCTCCGAAACATGCCACTAGAGGATCTAGAGGCTTCGAATCAAAAAAGAAAGTTACCATGTTGTTCACAAGGGTCGATTTACTATTTTTATTTTATTAAAATGCCGAAATTCGAACTAAAAGCATTTCGTACATCGACCTAAAAATTTGTGACACACACGAAAACAGCCGTCTAGTAAATATAGATTAAGTATATGAAAATCGTATATACTGATTATGAGCTACCCGTGTAGATAATAATAATGTAGTTGCATATATTAGAAATATAAAATACAACTTTTTAATATTGGATCAAACAAGTAGGATCTTGATCAGAGAACTTTATGGCCAAAGAATTAAAAAACTACTTTGATTCAGAAAGAACGTCAATTTCATATTCTACACTTAAAAAATTGTAAATCTTAATGATGAATGAAGAAATTTGAATTCATATTTTACCTTCATTTTGCTAACTTCATTTGTAGCTGTTCCATCTAATACTAAACCTTCCACCATCGCACTTTCTAAAAATGCATTCAGCTTCGCTTCATCGTGTTCATGATTACTACCATGAGTCTCAATTAACATGTAAAAAGGGTATGTAGGAATCGGTGAGATCAGCTTCAAGTGAGACGTTACGAGGCCTAAAGACAGTTCGTCGATTAATTCACAGGATGACAAAATTTCTCCTAAGTCGCATTTTGCTTTTTTTAACGTTTTCAGTACACTATCAAATGATTTTAGACCTAAAAATAAACAATTGCAGATTATGTGTACATAAAATACAAAATTATAATTGTACAAACTTAGAATTTATTCTACTATTCCTGACAATAGGGTAGAACCTTCAATTTAGCAATATAAAGGGGAACAGTTTTTCCAAACACCGGAATATTCCACGTTACTTCACGCGCATTTCACCAACAAACTTGGCATCATCAGGAGATAATTAATCATCAGTTGGAATAATCTTCCGATTAAACCAACCGATGGTTGCCGTCGAGAAAGCTGTAATAGTTTGGTCATGAAAAACTGATGCCCTGTTTATCCTATTGCACCTGTATTTACCTAAAAAGGCCAAATTTTGAGCTTTAGGTTTTGGAGGACAGTGAATTGCAACTTTCGTCACTAGACCGAGCGTTCCTTCGGATCCAATAAATAGATGTTTCAAGTGGTATCCGGTATTATCTTTTTTCAATGTGCTTAAACAATCCAAGACCTCTCCATTTGCTTTAACCTAAAGACAAGGAAAATGTAATATGAACAGCTGGAAATCGATGTATGCATTTACATTAATCTAAAGGGTTTTTCAACAAGGACGCTCGATTTTTAAACGTAAATAAAATAAGCTGTGTGTGATAGATCCCGCTCAAGATATCCACTAATTTTTTTTTTTATTTGAAAGAATATTTTATGGCATCAAATATGGAATATAACGTCGTTCAAATGTCCGTCACGGCTTTGCTTGGTGGTATGTATTCGATAGGTAAAATTTTCTCTGACTTTGTCGCATACATCTGGCTGAATTTACTGGATAGCGTTCGTTATGTTGACTTTGAGGGCATCAATTGTTTGCGGTTTAGTCGCATAGATATGCGATTTAAGATAGGCCCAAAGGAAGACGTATAGAGGTGTTAAATCACACGACCTCAGTGGCCAGTTCACGTCACCGGTGCGCAACATAACCACGCCATCAAATCGCTCGTGCAGAATGTCCATCGTGGCATGCGCTGTATGGCACGTAGCGGCGTCCTGTTCCTGTTGGAACCACATGTCGTCTGTATCCATATCATCCAGTTTAGGCCACAAGAAGTTGCTTATCATCGATCTGTAGCGCTCGCCGTTGACGATTATGGCAGTTCCAGTTTAGTACGGACCGATGATTCCACCAGACCAAAATCCGCACTAAACAATTACTCTCTCGGGATGCATTTGGTGCTGGTGTATCGCGTGTGGATTAGTATCGTCCCAAATCCGACAATTTTGCTTGTTTACACATTCATTCATCTAGAAATGGGCCACGTCGCTAAAGATTTTTTTTTTGTGAAATTTACGGCATTGTCTGTGGCGGTTTACCTGAAGTTCCTGGGTTAGATGGATTTTATACGGGGGCAGACCCAAGTTCCGATGCAAAATTCGCCAAGTTGAAGTAGCAGAAAGGTCAAGTTCTTGTGAACGACGAGAAATTAACTGCCTCGGATTTTCCCGTACAGTCTCACGCACAGCAGCGATGTATTCAGCAGACCTTGCGTTTCGGTGACGTACGAGTGTTGGCTGATTATTAATCAAACCGGTTGACTCAGATTTAGCTACCAAACGTCGAATAGTCGACTCGGCGGGACGGTTGTGGCTAGGATAAAAATCACGTAATGCGCGGAATGTTTTTCAAACGGAGTACTGATTTTTAAAATAAAATTTAATGATTTACATATATTATTGAACACTATAACCTTCCACGGTGATTTGCCATACACTACTGAATAATTCACAACCAATTTAAGAGATGTTGCTTTAACAATATGGTCGTTATAGCCTAACAAATTTCGAGCGTCCCTATTAAAAAACCCTGTAGATAAAACTGTAAAATTGTGAGATCGGACAAATTTGGGTTCCAATAGCGCTGACCGAGTTAATCGCGCATCAATTAATGATTAATTATTGTGTTAAGGTTTTATTTCCTTGTTGTGCATAATTGTACTTAATTAATAACTATGTTAAACGTACATAGCGCTAGCAACCGACTATTTGCTGATACCGTAAAAGATTGGGAGAAGAATTAACTGCCTTACCGCCGTGCAAAAATAATATGATTAGTTTGCGAATGAACCTTCGATGTGCTGTAGGCCTAAGAAATTGTAGAAAACACGTAAACACATCTAAAACAACTGACGTAAAACAAAATTTAACTGAAACCCTTTATGTTTTATTTTAGTTTCATGTCAATTGGTTGTAATATACCATTTCGTGTATTAGATAATGAATGGTACATTTCGTTTGTTTTGGAATAAATACATCCCCAATTGACAATTTCCAGGTCGGACAACGTTGCGAAATGATATAACATCTGTGCACGAAGCGATCGAAAACAGAATTAAATCTGGATTACAAAAGACACTGTGCTTATGCGTGGACGAGACGTCGAATTCTAAAAAAATATTGTTAAAAAAAATGTTGTTAACGTTACAGTACGTATATTCGAATTTCTTAAACCCTTATGTTCATCATTACTACAAACAATTACAAAAATGTACCAATGAAGCAATTACGAGGCTGATGCTAAATACATTTTCAAAAATTTCAATTTTCAAGAAACCAACTGTTCATGACCGATGGTGTAGCAACCATATGTTCTATCGGGTATTTGATGAAAGGAGGAGCGTGGGACTTCTTGTGGCAGAATAAATTCTAAAATATTTTCCAAATGTAAATCGATTAATATCGCATACAAAAACAGTGCTTCTCAAATCTTATATTAAACCCTTATATGAAATTATAAGCATATTCGAGAATTTCACAGACAGTATCCTAACATCGGTGAACAAACACAGTCGACTACTGTAAGTTGGAGAACATGGTTAGAGACAACATTTTTCTATTTGAACGTTGCCAAAAAATAATGTATGTAGTTTTACAATTTGGTTCTAATGACGCAACTGCTATCAAGGAAATTATATTTCAAAACTTTTACAAACTGTTCATAACAATTACAATTAGTCTAGTAAAGGCAATAGAAAAATAAAAAAATCCTTTATTGTCCTTCACTAATAAGTTTTCTATTGTTTTTCGTAATAATAATACCCATATGTATTCTTAATAATCAGAATGTTGTGATAATCATGAGAAATATTGTGCATCAAAGTTTCTGGTAGATTACACAACAACTGTGTCTATAAATTAATTAGTTTAATTTTTAATAGCATGTATTTTCATTATTTCATTCCGCCAGTGGTTGCAGGCAGGTAGCTTTTTTAAGAATTGTACATTTTGATATTTCTAATTTTTTCATTGTTTTTACGTTACTTTTTTGAGAATTTTCTAAGATTTTGTATTATTTTTACGTTATGTTATACAAAAATTTTACTTGCCTACTGTACTGCTCATCAAGAATAGGAAAATATGTGTGATTCTCTAGGTGTGCGTAGAATGAGGGAAGGATGGGGCAACAACGTCCCCGAAAGGCGAACCGTGAGTTAGATAATAAAGACGCTGAGTGGATTACGGTAGTCCGTAGTGGGACAAAAAAGGCTGAAGCCCGGAAAGAGGATGAAATACAGCCGTAAAGGAGCGACAAGACGGAGGGAGCAAACCGGCGGCGGTTCCTATTAAGGAATTACGCGGCCTTAGCTTTGCTGAAACGCTTAAATGAATTAAGACGGGGGTGGATCCAAAGGTCGTTAATGTAGAAATCACCGGTCTTGGGAAGACTAGAGCTGGGGAGCTCCTATTGGAGGTCAAGGAGGGTGATCAGAAGGCAGGGGCTTTGAAAGATGAGATACTAGCGAATATCCAGGGACCCTGAAACAGGACGTAAAACTAATAATTAGGGATATCGATGCCATAACCACTGAGGATGAGGTGAGGGATGTGGTTGACTCATACGTCGAGAAGGGAGAGGTCTCCATTACCGCTCTGAAACCTGGCCCAGGAGACTCCCGAGTTGCGACAATTAATGCGAGTAAGGCCACGACGAGGAAGCTCCTCGGCATGGGGAAGATTAAGATAGGATGGGGTAATTGCAGGATAAGGGAAAAGCCACTGTTGATGAATTGTACAAGATGCTGGGGTAGAGAGCATACCAGAACGGCGTGCAAGGGACCTGATAGGACAAATATATGTTTTAGATGTGGGAAGGAGGTGCACAAAGCGGCGGAGTGCCGTAACCCCGAAGCTTGCCCGATCTGCAAGAAAAATGGGCATAGGGCAGATTCTGATGAATGCCCATCACATAAGCCAGAGGAGGGCAGGAGGAAAGGGGTACGGTCGCCGGCACGTTCAGGATTGTCCAGATAAATCTGAACAGGTATCGGGCGGCCCAGGATCTCCTGTGGGCCACCGCCTGGGAGGAGATGGTCGACGTAGTGTTAGCCAGTGAGCCTAATATTGCCATGACGAGGGGTCAAGGATGGGTGATCTGCGAAAGAGCGGACGCGGCTATCAGAATCCTAGGAAGGGGATGCAATTAGAGCGGCTCAGGTTCTGGTCCGGGATATGTCTGGGGAGAGTAAAGCAAGTAACCATCTTTAGTTGCTACTTCTCCCCGAACGCAACCTTAGGGGAGCTTAGTGCCTCCCTTGAGAGTCTCGAGGAGACGATGTGCACACCGACGGTAAAGCCATAATTGCCGGAGACTTTAATGCCTGGGCCCCCGAATGCGGATCGAACATCACGAACGACAGGGGGAATCTGATGCTGGAGTGGATGGCACAGATGAACCTTGTCGTGATAAATACAGGTGAGGCACCTACCTTCGAGACGGGGAGAGTAGCATTCAACCCAAACATAACCTTTGCCACGGAGGGGACGGTTGAGATGGTGCAAGGGTGGAGGGTGTCGGCGAAGGAAACGCTTATGGGTATATCTTCTACGAGCTGAGAGAGGAGGAGACGCAGACCACCAGTATAGCTAGAAGCTCAGGTTGGAGCTTAAACCAATGGGATAGAGGGGCATTTCGTGCATCCATAGGGACGCAGGTGGAGAGAGGGGAGATCCTGGACCCGGATAACCTGGCGAGGGCTGTCGCGCGGGCGTGCGATACCTCTATGCCCAGAAAGATCGGTTGTGGGAGAAGAGCCAATACTATATACTGGTGGTCGGAAGAGAGAGGGCAAGATGCATGGCGGCACGTAGGAGGTATACCAGATGGATATGAAGGTAGCGGGCGTCAGGGAACAGAGAGAGAGAGAGAGAGAGAGAGAGAGAGGAGGAAGCCAGGTATAAGGAGGAGAGGAGGAAACTCCGGGATAAGATTAAGGCCAATAAAAGGAAAAAATGGCAGGAGCTATGCCAAGATCTCGATAGGGACGTTTGAGGAAAGGCGTATAAGCTCGTAGTGAAAAGAACGGGAGGATACCAGCAGACCATATCCTTGGATAAAATGAGGGAGGCGGCAGATGCGCTTTTCCCCATTAAGGGAGCTGTGCCCTGGGACTGGTTAGAGCCAGGAGAGGGGATAGCCCCCTTCTCGGAGGGTGAACTCGAGATGGCGCGCAGTAAGTTAAAAGTTGGAAGGGCACCTGGGCTAGACGGTATTCCAGCGGAGGTGGTGAGGACTATCTGCAAAAAGCACCCGCCTGTTGTCCTGAGAGTGATGAATGGGGTCCTCCGTAACAGGGTGTTCCCACAATGTTGGAAGGGAGGGAAGCTGGTGCTTCTTAGAAAGGAGGGGAGGCCGGAAGGAGATTCTGGGGGTACAGGCTGGTATGTGTAACGGATGTACTCGGAGATGTATGGAAAAGGCTGGTCAAAATTTGGGTAAATAGACAAGGGATTGTAAAACCTTGCTTTAGATAAATTGTTTTACATTCTTAATCAAAATGGCATGGAACATCTTTTTCTAACAACCTGTTAATGGAATTCGAAATTTTCGCAAAACTGTTAATAAATCTCCCATAATAACTGGCTAAACCAAGAAGATTAAAATTTTCTTGTTGGCTGGTTGAGGGAAATGTTCAATACATTCTATATTTAATTGGATTGGTTTTACTCTAGATTTAATGACAATATAATCAAGGTCTACTACTTGCAAAGAAACTCGAATTTGTCTGATTGAATATTTAAATTTGCTTCTTATATGCAAGAGTTTTGTGTGACGATAAATATGCAATGGATCGTAAAGATAGTAAAGTATAATTTGATAAGTTACCATTAGCTTCAACTTTAGATATTCAGATATTCGTAGTCCTGCAGTTCCATTAAAAGTTTTTCCCATTGAAATCATAAAAGATCTACTAATTACGACCGCCTTCGCTTTCAGATCAACGAGAAGTGGCAAGTCACCAAAAGGACGAGGAGACAAACCAAGTGAGTGACTTTTCACAAATAATTGCAGAGGAAAATAATGAGCATTCTCCAGATCCATTTTGCAAGGTGTTGTAGATGAAAATAGAGAGCATTCCCCAGATCCAAACTATGGATGACCTCTTATTCTGAGACTCCTACACTTCCCTTGGAGGTGAAAAGAAGCGGATGTTTTCTTCATTTTGAAACAAGGTATAACTCTAACATACCCATTACGTTACAGGCCCATCAGGTTGCTCCCGACAATGAATAAAATTTCAGAGCGAATACTACTAAGCCGAATACGAGACTAGACGGAGGCCCTAAACACCATTCCAGACGAGCAGTTCGCCTATCTGAAAGAACACTCTGGAGCTGCAAATCCTGCAACTTATGGAATACGCGAGGAAATCAAAAGACAGAGAAAGTGTCACCAAACAGAAAAAATGTCTATATTCCTAGACATCTCAAAATCATTCAACAGGGTACAGCACAACGGCAGGAGTCAAGATACTTGACGTGGGATTCCTCGCAACCACGATCAAACTGATGAAATTCTATCTTGCTAGAAGAAGTTCCCAGGGTAAAGGTAAGAGATCATATTTCTGATTACAGGACGGCTGAAGCTGAAGTAACCGTTCTATCACTGCACATTATTCACGGTCGACCTTCCACGAATAGATTACACTGTTAGGGTGCTCTACGCCGACGACACTGCGTTTATCGCGAGGTAGCGGAGGACGTACATGTTGATGAGATACATCCAAAAGGGCGATTTTGCTGTCAAAAAGACCAGAGAAAGACCCGTCAGACACGTGGAAATTAACAGGGGACATAATCGAATGACATAACTCCGTGAAATCTCACTGAATCACTTTGGACAAGTGCATGATGTGGTAGGACCACATCAGGAAAATGACTAGACAAGTCAAATATAATCTGAAGACCTTATCCAGAATAAACTCTATACTAAGGGAATAGGACGTTCTCAATATGCGGACCAAGCTGCTTATGGTCAAGCAAAATTTTTAGCTCTAGTTGATATAGTTGATACACAGCAAGGGGATGCACCGTCAAAAATTACCTCCAAAAATTACAAACCGTAGACAATATAATTTAACAATGAACCTTGGACGCTTCATGGTTTGTAAGAAACGCAGGCATCCAGAGGACCCTGTAATATAAGATAGTGATACAAAAGATCAAGCACAGTGCTAGGACAACCTACTCCCAAGCGGAGTTCAAACCCGTTAATAAGGACAACGACTGGCTATGACCCAGAGGGAGTCAGACCACACAAACGTGGCAAACTCCAAGTGATGGCAAATCCAGATAAAGTATAAAAAATTAACTGAGAGATTCCCTTTTAAGCGAACTCTTGTCCTATGTGTATATGTATGTCCTATGTGTATAATTTCTAGATACCAAGGGACCGACCAATACTCACCCAACAAAATCTACCTCACCTGGGGAAAATCAGCGGGCTCGTGCTTCCGATTCTGTTAACCTGGGGTCAGTCCTGCCTATTATTAGGCGGAGAAAACCGTTCCCATCCCGAAATCAAAACGGTGCAGCATGCTACGAAGACGGAGATCGTCAAACACCCCGATTAAAATCTCACGCAGTACGGGAACTTGCAACGTACGAGAGACACCCTTGGGGGTTAGACAGCTGATGAAAAAAGAAGAACTATGCGATAAGAAGAACGTTCGAAGAATGAAACTGAAGCCGGCGGAGGTGTAACGAGCCAGGATCAAGAGAGGTCCGGCCGAATTCATAGCTGTTTGTCATCGCCCTCACATGGCATCGTTGAATGACGACACAAATTTATTGTTTTCACAACTCTATGAAAATCATCAGGGCCGGGAGGTTGACCGTCAACGCCGTCACATGTATCGGGGAGACAGCAGTAGACGCCTGAGCTGCCGTGAAGATGTGTGCTTTGATAATGCTAGATATTAAGAATGCATTTAACTCGGCAGCCTGGGAGAGGATGTGGGAAAGGTGGCAAGCGAGATGGGCAAGGTCTATCATACCGTAGACTTTGGGTAGAAAGGAACATGGTGAGATTGGGTATCATCTCACGCAGGTGTTTCCGGGGCACGAATGCTTCGAGGAGTACCTGCGTGGTATTGATAAGGTTGAGTAAGGGATCACCCCGAGCATACGTTGCTCAGGTGCCCGAGGTGGTCGGGTGAAAGGGAAGAATCTTCTTCTTCTTCTTCCTTCTTCTAAGTAAGTCTAGGACCTGTTCCCTCTTCGATGAATACCATCGGTACTATGAGCTGTTTATCTGTTTTTACAGAGGACAGGCAGCTAAGCTGGCCCTTCTAACCCTCCTCTTTCTTCCGGACTTGGGACCGGCAACAGTACTACTGAGCTACTCAATCCACCCAGTAGCACTGCAGGCTGAAAACGGCAACGGAACGCGGTGTTTCCAAGCGGTAATTCATTCAAGTGTTAACTGCGCCCGAGGTTGCTTGACATCGGTGATCGATGTGTAACGTGGTATGACCGATGCCGTAAAGGGAATAATGTATGGCTGTTTTGGGTTGGCCGGAGAGTGTAAAAGACCTGGTGTATGGGATGATTGAATGTGAGAGGAAGTGGGTGTATGGGGAGAAAATGATTTGTGGGATCATGAAGAAAAAGGAAAAAGAGGAACGTGAGATTGGTCCGAACCCCTAACTGCGTAAGCGGAAGGGGGGCGTAGGGTGAAGAGTAAATTTCTAACATCCAATAATAAGATTGACCCCTACCTGGATGATAAGCGACAGCGGTGCCGAGGTAGATAGGACACCGATCTGGGGAGGGGGCACTTGTCCGGCTAGCGCAAGCACCGGCTACGTCCCCCACTTAAAAAAAAAGGTGTGCGTAGAAGAAAGAGTGAGGCAGCATTCGGAGGGGAAAAGGTGCACTTTACGCGCGGCCAGATCGAACTCTGTGTACACATTCAATATATTATATTCACTCTGTGTACACTCCGTGTACACATTCAATATATTATATTGAATATATCATCTATATTCACTCTGTAAAGGTCGCAAATCGACTGAATAAAGACCAGGCTATTTACTGCGCACCTCGTAGGCGGTCCGATATCGCAGTTTTGAGTCTTGTTCCTATTCTTGATAAGCTGTAACTAGTTTTATAATTCGGGATGAAGTGAAACCAATTAACTCTAAAATACTAAATAACGTTTTACAAAAATTTCGGTTTCGACTACCACACCAAGAGGTGCATGGCAGACAATTTGAATAACAATTTCTGTTTATTAGAATCACATCATAAGCACATAGAATTAGATATTAAAACAACAAAGTAAAAATAACGTATTACTTTCTCTGATTTTATTTTGTGAGAAAATATACACCAGTCATTGTTATTAGCAACTAAAAATGATCGCCCTATCATATTCTTTTTATGTTATCTTTCAATCGTCATTTGATCTCTTGTAATCCATTATAATAATGTGTAGTGGGGTAAATACTTAGCTGTTTGCATCAATTTTATTTCACAACATCATTAGTCGATGATATATAGTTTTTAATAATACATACTAGTATATTAATATTTAATGGTACAACATACACGATGATACGATTTCTTAATGATTTTCGGATAGATCCCATGTAAAACATGTATCCAACAAATTCATATTTGACGCAGGGTATAATTTAATGGTGTAATATTTATCTACAAATTACCTGTCACGGCATTACTATAATGGGTACAAATTGGCTAATTTATTTATTGATGTTTCCTACAATTACATTAAATTTGTCGTATATTAATTACTTATATAATTGACTGAAGTCGATTACTTCAGTCAATTGTGAAACTAGAATTAGATTGTCAGCTAAATAAATAATTACTGATGAAAAGAAAATGTATATTTGTTTATCATTAACAAAATTTTCGTTTACGGCGATTAAACTGTTCTCTCAGTGTATTAACCCGTATATCCGTAAGTCTACAAATACTTACAGCTTCCAACCCCAGTACATTTCCTTGTAAGTTTCCGTATCTCAATAATCTCAATCCACCAGCATTAGTCGATACGTTTCCACCCACATGGCAGGAACCTTTGGCACCTAAATCTAACGGCATCATCAATCCATGATCGGCCAGATGTGTATCTAGATTTTCTAATATACAGCCGGCCTGGCAAACTAAAACACCTACAATTTTTTATATGAAGTTATATACTTACAAAATGATATAGGGACATAGATTATTATTGTAATTTAATGAAACATTACATATTTATGCTTTCTCCTGCCGGAACTGACATATTTAAATCTCGCAATGTAAATTTGATGATTTCCTAGTATTCATAAAGTAATAATAGTCCAGATTCAACACACTCATGCAAATGCACGCTTAACAAAGACAAATAAAATTAAGAAACAAAGAGACAGGCACAATTATTAAATATACTGAATTATTGAGAAAGCACACAGGTATTTAAAATACTTGAATCACTGACAAATCAAAGAAGGTTATGTCTACAACATTTGCTGACTATTTTCATAAATTAGCAATCATTACGCTTGTCAAGAATAGGAAAAAGTGTGTAATTCGCATGTATGCGTAGAAGAAAAAGAGTGAGGGCAGCATTCGGAGGGAAAAGGATGCCCTTTACGCCCAACCGGATCGAACTCTATGTACATTCATTCATACTCACTCTGCAAAGGTCTCAATGCAACTGATTGTAAAGTGCATAAAATAAAGACCAGGATATTTACTGCGCACTTCGTGAGCGGTCCGATATCGCAGGTTTGAGACTTGTTCCTATTCTTGGCAAGCTATGCATCAATCACCGAAAATACGTCAGGGGTCTATAAAATAATGAATGCCACTTTTCAATAGCCACATAATCTCGTGAAACTACTATACTACATAATTTCTATAAGTTCACAATGACGTCACATTTAGTAAATTGTGCAATTAATGTCATAACTATAATATCATCATGTAATGCTAAAATTAACTACTAAAACCCACAATTTAATTTCATTTTAATACCTGACGTGTCGTTCGTGCTTATGATTTCATTCATGAGGGATGTAGACAAGACGACCTCGTCAAAAACCGGAACTGATCCTCCGACGAGCCCAGTGTTTCCGCCTTGGGGGCAAACTGCAATGCGGTGTTCGTTACAAAATCCCAGTATTCGAGACACTTCTTCTGTAGTTTTCGGCTTCAAAACGCATCGACTGTAGCCTGTAAATTTAAAAAATGTCCAATATAATGCGAAATATATATATATATATATATATATATATATATATATATATATATATATATATATATATATATAACATCATCATGAGGTCATCAGTCCTAAGACTGGTTGGACGCTAACCTCCAGCTTCTCCTATCTTGTGCTAACCTACGCATTTCGCTAATTGTGCTACAACCTACATCCTTTACTATTTGCGAGCAGTAGTCTAATCTAGGCCTACCTCTGCCTTTCTTCACTCCTATTTCTGCCTCCAAAATATCGCGGACTATTCCCCCATGTCTCAACAAGTGGCCTGCCATTCTATCTCTTCTCTTTTTTATGTTTTTCCACATACTTCTTTTCTCGCCGACTTTCTCCAATACTTCTTCGTTTCTAACCCTATCAGTCCACGGTATTTTCATCATTCTTCGGTAACGCCACATCTCAAAAGGTTCTAATTTCTTCCTACTTGCTTCCCCTACCGTCCAGGTTTCGCAACCGTATAGTGCCGTGCTCCATACATATGTTTTCAAAAATCTCTTCCTTGTTTCTAAGTTTATTACCCCCGAGCATAAAAGTGCTTTCTTTTTGTTAAAAGCTACTCGACCCTGCGCTATTCTTTGCTTTATGTCTTTATCGGTTCTTCCATCCCAATTTATTTTACTTCCTAAATAAGTGAAGTCTTTAACTTCCTCCAATCTTTCATTATTAATTTGTACTTTCGTTTTTGCTCTGCTCTCGCGCCCTCTGCACACTAACACTTTAGTTTTGTTTTTATTCACCCTCATTCCGTATTCCTCTGTCAACACTGCCTCCATTTCGTTCAATGCTGATTCTAATTCCTCCTTACTAGATGCTAATATTGCTATATCATCCGCGAATCTCAGCATTTTTAGTTTCTGTCCCTGTACTTTAATCCCGAAATCCACAAAAATCTTTTACCACATTAATCGCCTCTTTAATCGATGTACAGATTAAAAATTAGTCGTGATAGCATACATCCTTGTCTTACTCCTTTCCTAATACCTACTTCCCTTTTTTCCCCTTCTACTTCTATAACATCAGTTTGCTCTTTGTATAGATTGTGTACTACTCTCCTATCTCTATACTTCATTCCCGCGCTCTTTAGTACAGTAAACAGATGAATATAATTAATTAATAGAATTACGAAGGATTTGAGAAAATAAAAACAAATTTATACACGTGTAAACTACATGAAACAATTTGAAACACGGGCACAGCTTACTCAGTCCGATCTCCGTATTTCCTAGTTGAGTTTGCAGATATGTAGAACGTTATTTATCTCAGCGAGGTCTGTACTCTGTAGATACTGTATTTGTTATATTATTAAGTAAAATTATTTTGGTTTTTAATGTAGATATTAGAAAATGTGTGAATATAAAAATTGTGCAGCATTCATAAGAGTCTGTACTAGTTTTATTCAATTTTAGTGCTATGCATTTTCAACTTGAAAGCTGAAAGAATTTTAAATCTTAACATAATACTTGTACAATGACTAACATAGAGTGGTGAGTCAAAGTTTTTTTTTTACTATATTTTACTTCATTATTTTGCACTATATAACCTACTAATAATTAGTTGTTGCCCACCCAGGACAAATCACCACGAGCCGCCACTGATTAGCAATAATATTTTACGTCTTCTGTTGTTCAGGGGTAACAGCAACTGTTGCACTAGTGAATTGGAGTGTTCTTCTAGGAGTTGATGATGGTTGGCTATTGTATCACGGATGATTTCTTGTACGGTTGGGATATGTATATCAGTGTGGCATGTAGCATTTGATACATACCAGGGAGCGTTTACTACCTGACTTAGTATTTTTGACAGGCATCTTTGAATAATTGCTGTATTGCTCTAGCTGCACTTTATACCATAGGTCCAAATATGACAGTCTTGTAGATAGAAGGAGTTTGTTTTCAATTGATAGTTTTGACTTTCTTCCTATTAACCAGAACAGTTCTTTTGTTTTATATCAGTTTGTCCTTTCTTCTTTTGTATATGTTGCTTGCAGTTCAGTTTGTTATCTAAGTGTAATCTGAGCTATTTGGTTTCATTCCTTTGTGGTATTTGTATGTTGTTGATTGTAACTGGTGAACAGGATTCTCATCGAAGAGTAAACGTTACATGAGGTAACTTGTTTTCGTTGACCTTAATTCGCCATTTTTCTAGCCATTGTTGGAGGTGGTCAAGATATTATTGTATATGATTAGAGGCTATTGCAGGATTTTGATGACTTGAAAGCATGATAGCAGTATCATCATCAAACGTTCCAATTGTTGTATTTTCCGAAGTCAGAAGTATACAAAACATACAGTAATGGGCCCAATACACTTCCTTGTGAAACTCATTTCTCTAATATAAATCAAATACTTTTCTAGTCATTTAAAGTTTGCAGTACTTTTTGCACGTCATCTACTATTTACAATGTTTCCGGCAAAGTTAATGAAATATTTTACAATTTATTTGTAGCATCCACTATTTGTGTGTAATTAGTAATTACTATGAATAATTCTTAAATCCGCTTCCACTTGAGGATCTTGAAATATTATCTGACTTTCTCTAATAGCTTCACTAAGAGTTCTCTGGAATAGACTGTAAAATTAGGAACTCTATTTTGTGAAAATTTTGCAAATAATGAAACGTTATTCTTTTAATGCATCTACATCGGGACAACACTTCATCCGGAATCATTTCTGCTATATGATGTCAGGCATGAAATATATACCTACGTAATATATATTTTATTAGAATTCACATTTCCGAGGGATGTATACACGTAACATAAGCCCCTATCACTAAGAAATAGTAACACATGATGTATTAAAACTTTTTTTAATGTAACTACATTAATCAGAGACTATAATGATTCTCTATAGAATCCATAGAATAGTATAGATTACATCCTTTATAATCCTTTACTAATAAATACGGAGATGACGATCGATATGAATCACGTTCAGTGTGTACTGTAGCGATGGTTACAGACACAGATATTGGTCTCAAAAGAATCCTCAATGGATCAAAATTCGCAAACCTGCGCAAAGGTAAAGGTAATGTATTGGGCTACAATTAAATGAAGTCGTCTTTTAATACCTTATATCTTCGAAGACAATTTAGCTGTTGGTAGATACTTTGAATTTCAAGGACTCAATTTCAGCTTTTTTATTTCTTTGTTGACAGCAGTGAAGATGAGCAGCATTTCTTAATTTTGAATAACTTTAAAATGTTAAAAATAAAATTTGTATTTGCTTTATCTGTAATAAATTGTAGCTACGATATCTTACTGTTGAAATCCTCAGAAAACTTCAAATTCAATTTCATTAAAAAAGGGCCGTGTAGTTAAAGGAATAAAAAAAAGAAAAGATTATGAAGTCAAACACAAAACCAAAAAAGAAATACAACCAATGTCTTAAAAAGATAACTGATTTATTTCAGATTTTTTAAATTATTAGTATTAAAATGATGAATATTATGAGAAACTTCATGACTAAGCTTTATTATAAACAAATGTAACTATATGGTGTTTCAGTTGGAACTATAGGATTTGAATTGCACGCCATTTGTGTTCTGTCAAAGATAGGGCTTCAATATTTAACGACTGTCATTTATAAACCATACGACGTGCCGCGTTTAACAGTTCAACAGCGAATAGTTTGTGTACAACTATTTTATGAAAGTGAGCGATCATTAACAGTTGCATTAAAAACAATTCACACAAAATTAGGACAAAATGAAGCGCCTATAGAGTTAATAGTTCGTAATTTAATCAATAAATTTGAAGGGACGGGTTCTGTTATTGATAAAGCAATACCAATACGTTCTCGTCGTGGTCGGTCACATGAAAATATTGCTGCAGTGACAGAAAGTATCCAGGCAGATCAATTCGACGTTGTGTACAACAATTGAACCTGTCAAGAGCCACCACACATTGGATTTTAAAGAAAGATCTGCATCCGTCAGCATACAAAATTTAGTTGACATAACAATTAAAATTTACAGACCATTTACAACGTCGTACATTTCTTAATTGAGTGTTAGAAAAGAAAGGTGATGTAATTTTTGCAACAAAATTTTGTTCAGCGATGAAGTATATTTTCATCTTGATGGATACGTCAGCAAATAATATTGTCGAATTTGGGGTACCTACTGAAAATCCACATGCTGTTCACGAAAAATAAATTCATCCGCGGAGATGCACAGTCTGGTGTGCATATTGAAACGTGCTCGATGTGTTCGGTTTTTGATGCTTTCCAAATGAGACACCCAGTCATGTTGATGTCGTATGGCTCGTAGATGAAAGTCGTCAAATATTGACGCTCGCCCTATCTTTGACAGAACACAAATAACGCGCATTGCTAATACTATAGTTCTGATGTGAACACCATAGGTTTCGTTGTTTTTGTTTTATTCTTGTTTTTACTGAAACATTTTTTACGAATTTCATGATTTCATAGATATTTTCAACTGCAGCCTTGCTTCCATAAGATCGTGGATTTTGAAATTCATTTGAATTTTCTTATTCTTTCGTATTATGTATATAGCTATTGTATTTTGTATTTGCATATATATGTATATAATTCTTTATTATCCTTTTATCTCTATTAATGATATATGACCACAAAAATAAAAGATAGTAAATAATTTTATAAACTTTTCCTTAATGTTAATTTCAAAAATATATTTTTCTTTAATTTCTTCTAGTTTCGTTAACTAGAAAAATAATACCCAATAGATCATTAAAGTGTCTTGCAATAATTCTCTTTCCTAATTAGTTCCTATTCCAAGTATTTCAACCGTCACTCAAGTACAGTAGAGGGGAAACAAGAGGCAATCTATCTATACAATTCAAGATAGCATAAGTCGTTATAAGGATGCTTAATATTAATGACTTGATATGAAACAAAAATCAGATTAAAAAAAAATAATTTATAACAATGACTAAGCTGTCCGGAAATCGGATTTCGCTCATCCCTAATTGCAATAAGGGATGCTGTCGTATCTGTCACACAAATTATAGACCATTTGTATCGCTTGCACTGAAAACAATAATCCAGATAATCTGCGTGACGCAAGATGACATCTAGGATCATTTCTCTTACGCTAGGGGAATGAGAGATGTTCCATCGGTCTGACAGACACAATGCCACTGATTGAAAATACGATTTTAAGTACGTATGCAGACTAGCTCGTAGAAAGGGAACCAAGGTACTGTTATACAAGATACCAATATAGAACCGTTTCAGAAGTTTTAAGGTGTTAATCGGACTTACTTTAGTACATCCACGCATGAAACAATAATTTTTTAATGAATAATTTTAAATTTTTTAATCATTTATAAATCAAATTGCTTACCGTAAGTGCTGTGTCAGATATGTTACATTTGGATAAGTCCAGTATAGCCGAAATTCCGTTGCGTAACCTTGATATATTGAATCGATGTAGGTACAAGCTATTCAGTATAGCTATGCCGTCGTATTTGACCACTTGTTTTATTCGTTGAGACAGCATAAGTCCTTATATTTCTATCTCGTCTCTATAGCGTAATTATGCCAAATGTTTGTAATAACACACGACTATTACACTGTAAGAAGGTTTATGTAAGAATTTCCTCATTTAAAAAATAACGGTCTCAAATAATATGTTTGGTTTGTAATTGAAACTTGTTAGTATTTAATAAAGCTTTATGAAGGAAGCATGTAAACAGTGCAACACATAATTAAAAAAGCGGTCAAGGGCCTCATATCGAATTTAATGTTTGTGTTGTTTTCTAATGTGCTGTTATTTATTGAATAGCGACGAATTGGTTCTTATTTCGTCAGTTTTGGAATAAATATAATCCTACATGAAAATTGCCCAACCGAAGTATGTTGTAAAGATATTTACCAGGTTACAAAGTTTTCCAGATGCATTCGGGAGTTTCATAAGCAGCGTGATGCATAACTAATGTATGCCATAAACAAAGTAATCCTAACGTGAATCATTAAATAGTAGTAGATGACAAAGTGATAGATGCATAAAAATTATATAGGGTGTCTTATTTGCAATTATAGGATGTAGTTTATGAATAGAACTAATAATATTTGACAAACTGAGATTTCTTACTCTTCAACATAAAATGAAGATGATACGGCTACAAAATGGAAAAGAATATTGTTCATATGGCCGCCTCGACTCATCTGGCATTATGTCATCCATTTAGCAAAATTGTCTATAACATGGGCACATACAACTCACTCTATTTCCCGAATAACACGTTGAATGTTTTCTTTGGGGTCATTAACTGTTACTGGCTGGATGACGTACAGTTTCCCTTGACATAACTGCAAAGAAAAAAGTCTAGTGGTGTTAAATCACATGATCCTGTAGACATATTTTTGTCAGCCTTCCGCATGGTCAGGAAATTTTATATGCAACAGAATATGGTTGCACATGTTGTAAGACACATTGCACCATTTTGCGAAAACCACATGCATATTGTTCAAATCCAAATCATCAATTTGGTGGAAAAATAAATTGTTTAACATGTCACAATAGTGTTCCGCATTTACTGTAATAGCATTACCAGTTTTATTTTCAAAGAGGTATGGCCCAATTACTCCACCACTCCTAGATGTGCGCCAAACCGTGCATCTCTGTGGATGCACTTCTTTTTCATCATTTTCATGTTCATCGCTGAACAAAATTTTGTTGCAAAAATCACCATCACCTTCTTTATTTTCTAACACCCAATTAACAAATGTACGACGTTGTAAATGGTCTGTAACATTTAATTGTTGTGTGAATTGAATATTGTAAGCTGACAGATGCAGATCTTTCTTCAACATCCGAATTTATGTGTTCCGATACTCCCTACCAATGTTGTCTTACTTCAGCAATATTTTCATTTGACTGAACACAACGAGGATGTATTGATGTTGCCCTATCAATAACAGATTGACGCTCAGTCTTTGACAAAACACAAATGGCGTATAATTCAAATCCTACAGTTCCAACTGTCACGAACCAACGGTTTGTAACCTAATCAAAAAATGTTTAAGAGACGGGTTCTGTTGTTGATGAGGCAACACACCAATACTTCCTCGTCGTGGTCGGTCAAATGAAAATATTACTGTAATGAGATAAAATGTACGGGAGTATCAAACACATCACTTCCACGTCGTGCGCAACAATAGAATTTGTCAAGAGCCAACACACACCGGATTTTAAAGAGAAATCTGCATATGTCAGCATATAAATTTAATTGACACAACAATTAAAAGTTATAGACCATTTGGTCTAATAATGGTCTGGTGGTGGTTCTAATGAGACACCCAGGCATCTTGACGTCGTATGGTTTGTAGATAACAGTCGTTAAATATTGTCACTCTATCCTTGACAGAACACAAATGGCGCGCAATTCAAATTTTATAATTCCAACTGCGACAGTGCGATATCGCTGTCACCCTGAAATAACAATAATCACTATCACTGGGACGACTGTCACCTACAGTTATAATCACTGGATCGTAGTTCCTCTTTATGTACTTGAACAATGCACTTGTTGAGTTAACTAGATAAATTTCAATTTTCTGCGGCGGAAAACACATTTTTCTTCAGTGTTGCAGTTTATTTTTAAAATAAGAGAAACGAATTATACTACGAATCACATATTTCAGATCGTTGTCAACTTCAATCTTCTTGCTACCATACGTTTATAGTTTTTTCTTGTCGCACTTGCCTCATTATATTGAATTTCACGATATCCACTAGTTGCATACATTTTTATTAACGTGCTAAATATTTCGACACCATTACTTACACATATATTCACGTTTAGGATCCGAATTATTTCATACACATTGTTCATCATCTGAAATTTATCAGCTGTTAATTAACATCATATACGATTATACCTCTTATTTGTGAACCACTACACATACATTAAATCCATATCAGTAAGGTTTCAGAAAAGAAAACCCGCCACGGGTAGGATTCGACATCTGTCCTGGATGGGAACCGAACGACAGACAGCTGTTTCGAACTTATTAGTTCTCATCGGTGCCGTATAGGGTACACTGGAATCAAATCCGTGGGGTATTCATCTAAATCGATACGATTCATGTCAGTTCGTAATGTGCTAATAAGTTCGAAACAGTTGTACGTCGTTCGGTTCTCATCCGGGACAGATGTTGAATCCTACCAGTGGCGGGTTTTCTTTTCTGAAATCATCACAGGATGATGAAAATTAATTAGGCTATGAGTTTTCATGATGTAATGATTCTAACTTGATTAGTCCCAGGATTATCCTAATAATTTTAAACATTTAAAGCCATTCAATTTTTTTGCCATCTAAATTTGGTAAAATACATTTCGTACTACATAACGGGACTATATGGACAAGTATACTTTCTTTGGATATGAATATTTCAGCCAGACCGTAAACCTTCATTTCTCAAAATGAAATACAAACAAATCACCCTCGATTCGTCTAAATTATACCAACTTAATTCAAGATGTTCGTTGAGTTTTAATGTAATTAAATATAGTATTACCTCTGACATTCTTAATCCAATCGACGTTATAACCCTCACAATCTGAAGGGTCGGTAACTACACGATTCACGCCGAGCAGATCTGTGAAGAACTTCAAGTGACTCTCATCCAATGTGGCATAGTCGCCCCTTTTCACGTGGGGATATCGATCCTGGAAAGATAAATAGAATTCCTATTGTTCACCGAAAATCATCAAATTGCCATATACATGGTACGGATAAAGTCCCAGTGCGTTCCATTTCCTTTATCATCTTCGAAGCAAATTAGAAGAGAATAATTAACTTTTTGACGGCATCTTTTAAATAATATTAATTTTGCATTACCAGATTAGCGGGAAACTACCGCATATTATTTTTACTTTTCCGCACTCAACTATACTAGCCGAAAAGTAATGTAATTGTATAAAGAAAAATGGAAAAAAAAATTTTTCGTTTATTTTTCGTTTTTCGAAAAACCAAAAAAAAAATTATTGTTAAAAAAATTTGTCTCTGTGTGTCATCGTTGTTGTCACTGTCGTCGGCATTAAAATTTCTTGTTAGCACGATAACTCAATTAAACCGTATTAGATCAATTGGGTTTTGACTGATTCTGATCGGTGACGTCTCCCAGAGCATACCTATTGATTTTGAAGTGGACAGCACACACCACCCCCTCCCTTGGGTCTATTTAAGAAATTTTTTTGTTAACACGATAACTCAATTCTGATCGGGGACGTCTCCCAGACGACACCTATTGATTTTGAGGTGGATAGCACACACCCCACCCTGTCCATGGGTCATGAGAAAGCACGATGGTGGACTATTTGGGAAATTTATTTTGTTAACACGATAACTCAACTACTTTATGTCGGATCGATCGGGTTTTCACTGATTCTGATCGGGGACGTCTCCCAGATGACACCTATTGATTTTGAGGTGAATAAAATACATATTCATGGGTCATGAGAAAGCACAATGATGGACTATTTGAGATTTTTTTTTGTTAGCAGGATCACTCAATTAAATCGTGTCGGATCGATCGGGTTTCGACTGATTCTAATTAGGGACATCTGCCAGACGACATTTACTGATTTTGAGGTGGATAAGATACACCCCACCCTGTTCATGGGTCATCAGAATACACGAGAGTGGACTATTTGAAAAAAGTAAAACTATCGCATAAAACAGATATTCTGCATTTATGTGTTGGTTTATTTTTTCTCGGCCACTCAATTTCGAGATAGAGATATTCTACGTGCGGAAAAGTCCGTTTTAAGGTTTTAAAACTGTTTATTTTTATTTCATTGAGGTATAAGGTAAATTCTAATATTTTGGAATAGTAAATAAAAATTTGTGTTAAGAAGTATCAACATCAGAATCATTGAAGTTTAATTTTGTTAATAAATTATTAACCTAAAATCAGGATAGGACATGTAAGTAACTCTTATTAGTTGATGATTATTTGTAGTTTTCACTGAGACTTTGACAATGACACGTTATAGACTCAAAGAGAATTTAAATGGTGGTGGTGTAGTCGAATACATGTCTGACAGTTAAAACATCTTTATAGAGAATACTTTCAGATATTAATTGAGCCGACATAAACTTTTATTTAATTTGCACTCAAAACTATCTAATAAGGTAATGCCAGCGTTTAGTTTTTTACAAAGCCTCTCAGGTTTTGCTGGAGCTAAGGCAAGTGGAGCTCAGAAGAATAAGGCAAGGAACAATGCAAATTTGTAATTACAAATTCTCTTTAAACAATCTATTTTTAAAATTAACTGATTAATTTATGTGTGTGTCATCCAAATTAATATTTAATTATTATTAATATACGTAGATGAAAGCTGACAAGTAACTTCCACGAACATTATCCACTATAAGGTTAATCAACATATCAACAAACATTTAGAGTGCAAAACAATTATATCGCCGTATATATTGTAGCCATACAGACCTAAGATTACGACAAAGTTGAGCTACCAACCTTGGTGTAAACAAGCACCTCCACAGACTAAATCACGTGCCTCCTTAGCCAGTAAGAATAATATTCAGTACGATCGAAAGCAGTTACAGTTGATGGTAGTTGACAATGTATAATACGTATTACACAAAAATATACGCGTAAATCCGTGAATTCCAAAATTTCGTTTTATATGTTACTGAAAAACCAATCGGCTTATAACTGACGAATACTTAATTTTGTTCCAAAAAAGTATCTACAAGTGATTTAACCGGATATTTCGATGAATTACTGCAGTTTTACTCATGCATTTTTTCTTATGAGGCATACAAAGCCACTAATTTATTCAGCACCTGTTAATATTGTGGAAGGGTTGCAAGAATGCATTAAAAATTCAGCCAACATAATACGTAAAGAATAATCAATAGACATTACAAAATACTCGTAAATCACTGATGAGAACATGGGGATGAATACAGAAGTAAGGATGACATTTTGATGTTCATGCGCAATTTTATTATTAACAGCAACTAAAATAATAATATTGCAGTAATGTATACGAGTAGATTAAAAGTGAGGTAGAAAGTACCTTATCTTTTTTAGGACTTTAAATTAAACCAACTTTGGTTGGGTCAGTTAAATTCAGTGAACTGTTTCATTTATCGTTTTATATTGACAATGGTATAATTTTATTTCCAAATATTTTTACATTTAACGTTGGATAGTAATATTTTCCTTTATTTTATTATAATTAAGGATATACATTTTTGTTTTTTGAATACCATGAATTCTTTTATTTATGAAAATTCGCAGTGACGAATTTTCATAAATAAAAACACAATATAACGAACAAGAATCCACACAAAAAAAATAGGTAGTTAGAGTTTCTCTATAACTCCAGTGGTGACATCGAATCTCTTTTCTGTAAACTGTTCAATCTAGATGTTTAGTGTCTAATTATAAGAAATTTATGGTGAACTGACAACACCGCATTTTTTGAAAGGACGTTAATAACAGGAAATGCGCTTGCTCAGCAATAATAAAAATAATTTTATAAATTTATGTGAAACGCTCGGGCATTAAAATTTAATGTAAAAGGTACGTCTTCAAACGAAATTATAAATATATAAAGTGGTTCATGTAAGTGTGGTACATGAATTGTTAACAATGTTAAAAGCTGAAGCAATGCGCTTATTTGTGATTTCTATATAATCAACTTATGCCCAAATAGCGTGTTTCTCCCAAGAAGCAAACATAGTCATTGTCATGGCCAAGTTTATTAAAAGTAATAGATGTTAGATGTCTGAAAATATATTTAATTTTAAATAAATTTACTGCAAAATTTCGTTAATAACACATTGATCTTATCAAGAATGTTCATCTTCACACCAAACTGGCGTGTCCCTATATGTACCGCGTTTGATGTGAAATTGGAATTAAATTTTACACCACATTTCAGAGTGTATACATGTGAAACTATACAAACAAGTTTTCAATAACCTGCTAAAATGCTTTCCAAGCGTTAAAAATTGACTAAACAAAAGGATTTGATTATAGAATAATGGAATAAATGATCATTTATTCCTAGATGTGAAGGTTTAGTAGATATGAACAGATTTCTGAGTAAATAGTTGAAAACTCTCCAAACACCTAAGAGATTTCACATTGTATGATTATACAATGTGAAATCTATTTTAAAATTTTCAAATTTTAAATTAATTCATTTATCCTATACCACACCAGCACATAGTAATCCTCGTGCAGCCAGTTCGGAAAATGTAATTATTTCAGA
The DNA here is from genome assembly GCA_037954035.1 of Rosalia funebris. Taxonomy (NCBI): domain Eukaryota; kingdom Metazoa; phylum Arthropoda; class Insecta; order Coleoptera; family Cerambycidae; genus Rosalia; species Rosalia funebris. The sequence goes on along the minus strand of JAZFAV010000010.1, from coordinate 6,887,351 downwards.
TTACAACTAAGAAAATGTAACCATTCTCGTATATTTAGAGGCATCCGAGGCATCGCAGATTTATGCCTGGATTTTTAGATTCACTAGAAATATATTAAATACTCGTATGTACTTAAGGTAGTTTATCCGAAAACCCACTTTTCTATAGAATTTCATTAAATTTCGGATACACATAAAGAATAAACTTCCCGAAGAAAAATTTGTGCCCATACAATAAAGGAGATATTCACCATCAAAGTTAGAACTTTTTGCAAGGTTTGAATGTACCAGTTGAATAAAAGTTATACATTTTACATCATAACTTGAAAACTTTTCTATACATTTTTTCCAAAAATAACTCATTTATACATTAGTTCATTACGAATACTTTGAATTGAAAAAAAAAATCGGTTGTTGTCCGAGATTTGTTGAAAAGATAAACATTCTTAAAATATGTTTATATATTCACAATTTAAATTTTTTGCCAAACTCGCTCAATGCAACAATACGTCGTTTGATGTTTAGGTTAGGTACTCTGTTTACTTTTCACAAAATTCGATTTTACAATACAATTTAAACGTTTCTGTATTACTCTCTGCTTTGCAAATTTTCCATTATTGTCCCGCAACTAGAGGATAAGGCAGCGTACTCCGTTCATTGTCGGACCTGCGCTGTTCGAAGTCAAGCAACGGATTGCACGGTTGCGACTTGGATGGTGACGCATGGTCTTATTCTCATCGTGCCGCGGTGGTGCTGACTTGGTATTTGGTAACAGGGTGGCAACTGGGCCAAATACTGGGCACATTGTCTGCGTGAGTTCGATTCTCACCAGAGGGAACTTGGCACTTCCCTCAGGGCTGGGTGTTTGTCCGCGTTTATATGTGTAACCTTCCCCTACACAAAACCTGCCTGTAGGTTTTCTGGGGAAGCATGTTCTAATTTCTGTGTCCAAACTTTTTTTTAACTGAGAACGACAAAAAAGTTTACACAGTCTGGTTATAACACTTTACACAGTGTAAGATATACACAATCACAACAGACTAAAACACGACACAACGCAACGTTGCCATGTCTTTAGTAGCAACTAATAAACATGTAGGTGTATGTATACGTATCTATACATGCAGTGTCTGAGTGTAGAGTGCAGTCTCTAAACAAAAATAATGAACACTAGACTACTGATACTCCACATATTTTACGTTTACCCGCCCATTTATTTTTGGACCGGGCGGTATCGGAGAAACTACCTTAAATTGTCTACTAAATCGACTTAAAATGAATGTGTCAAAATGGTGAAGATTTTACAACAATTACTTCAACTAACACCCAGAATATTATAATGTAACATCAAGAATATGCTTTACTTTATTCTAGATACTGAAAATCGCAAGGATCTGACTATAAACTACTTTTGTTGTGTACTCGTATACCTATTGTGCCATCAATACCAAATAATGGATCTAGTATCTAAAAAAAATTATTTTTTGAAATCAATACTTCTTTGGCGTGAATTGGACAAAAAGTAACGTTTCAAAATTTCGTTACACGAGAGAGAAAAAAGATATAACGTAGAGAGAAGGAGAAAGAGAGCTATACATTTGGTATACCTAAAACACGGGCTTCGTTACAAGACAGAGTACAGTTTAGTATCAGTTTAGGCTATCCGGGTCTCCCTTTTGTGCGGTTCTTCGTCTTTAACGCCCACTCATACGCTAAGTCCAAAGTCTAAGTTGCTTGACGGGGGAATAGTTTAGGAGGCATCGTACGAGCAAGAGAGAGAGCCACGTATTCATTGAATACTAGGCAATAGAAGAAAATAAAGTATGACGCGCATGCGCGCGAGTATGTACAACTCTGACCCCACACGGGAGTGGAGCAAGAGAGAGCGATATAAACTCAGTACGAAGCGATAGAATAGGATAAATAGATTGTCGCGCATGTGCGTGTTATAGATGTACGCGTCCAGACGCTATATATTAACAGCTGACGCAGCACGCGTGTGTACCGAATATTTATCATTGTGTTTTGTAATTATTTACGTTATTTATATCTGTGTTCTGTGATTATTTGATAATATCCTTGAACCGTTTAACTTGTTAAAATCTAGAAGATATAATATATTTCATTCACCGCTCCCTACTGGTTTACAGCCACATAGGTGCAAATGCACTTGGAAGAGGCGAAGTCAAAATCCCTTTGGTTCTCGGGGGAGATTTCAATGTAAATTTCGGATCCAATGATTCTTTGACGTTGATTAACTTTCTTTGAGAAACATTTGGTCTGCTTATAAATAATAATCCCAAAGAATCAACAACAAAATCCGGAACAACAATAGATGCGTATTTACACGTTATCTAGAAAATATCGAATCACGAACATACGAGTATATTTTATATTTTAGTTATCACAAACCCCGATCCGATAGGACTTGCACCTTGACGAAGTTCTAGTGCAAACTAGAACGGGTGGGTCGGCTTGCGCGTTTTAATGATTTAAGGAGCCGTACCATAGGTTTAACCATAGTGGGGGGGTCCTTATTGAAAAACCAGACTAAGTCAAGTCCCTGAAGGAGAGCAGCAGCTCTTTCAGTAGTCATAGTGGCAGAAACCGTGGGGGTCGGTATGGTGCTATGACACACACGACTGCGATGTGGAAGGCAAGAGGAAACCACCACATTATAATCCTCAGAATAGCTAACGAAAAGCTTATCCCAAATAATGATGGCGTCTCCTGGGGCAAAAAATACCGGAGGTAAAATAGTCCTCCGTTCGGATCTCCGGGTGAGGACTGTTCCGGGGGACGTGATCGAGTGCAATAATAGGGTTAGCAAGAAGTGTAGCATTTCACGAGTCGGAGCGTGGAATGTCAGAAGCATGAGACAGGCAGGGAAGCTAGAGAATCTGAAGATAGAAATGGATAGGTTAGGATTAGATATAGTAGGTATAAGTGAGATGCGCTGGCCGGAAGTAGGAGATTTTTGGAGCAGTAACTATAGGGTAATACACACAGGATCGGTAAATGGAAACGCGGGAGTAGGAATCGTTATGCGGAAGAACGCAGGACAGTGTGTAGATAGCTACCTACAATACAGCGAGAGAGTAATGATGGTCAGGTTAGATTCGAAGCCAGTGAAAACAGTAATAGTGCAAGTATACATGCCTACTTCTAGCCATAGTGAGGAAGAGTTAGAAGCTGTTTATTCGGACATAGAGCAGGTAATAGGATTTGTGAAGGGTCATGAAAATTTAATAATAGTGGGAGATTTTAACGCAGTCGTAGGTGAGTAGGAAAGAAGGAGAATTTGTAGGTCCTTATGGATTAGGAAACAGAAACGAGAGAGGTAGTAGACTGATAGAATTCTGTGAGAAGCACAAGATGGTAGTCGCGAATACATTGTTCAAGAATCACGTTAGGAGGCGGTACACCTGGAAAATGCCAGGAGGGATAGATAGGTATCAGATAGACTACATTATTGTTAGGAAGAGATTTAGAAATCAAGTAAAAGACTGTAAGAGTTATCCAGGAGCAGATGTAGACAGCGACCACAACTTGGTAGTCATGAAAGATAGATTAAAGTTCAAAAATCTGAAAACGCGGAAGGATAAGAAACGTATAAATGTAGACATATTGAGGGATCAGAATATGAAAGATAAGTTCCAGGAGAAAACAGATCAATTAATAAAGCGAGTAATGACGAAATCAAGAACGCAGAAACTGAGTGGGAGGGTATCAAGAATAGTCTAGATTCAGTCCGAGGAAGGACTGAAAACTTATATGTCAATAAAGTGGGAAATCATTAGAAAGTGTAGAAAAGCGAAAGAACAATGGATAGAAGATAAATGCAAAGAAGTAGAAGATAAGCTCCAAGTAGGTAAAACCGATGAGGCTTGCAAAATAATTAAGAGGAACTTCAGGGATATAGGACCAATAAGTAGAAACGTTAGGAGTCAATCGGGGGACATACTGATCGGAAGAGAGGAGAAAGCGGATAGATGGAAGCAGTACTTAGGAAGTTTATACGAGGGTCAGGAATTAGGAGAGATATTAGAGGAAGAATCTAGTATCGATAGGGAAGATGTAGGAAAACCTATATTGAGGGAGGAATTTGAAATAGCACTAAGGGGGCTAAAGAACAATAAAGCACCGGGTGTAGATAAAATACAGGCGGAAATTTTGAAATGTGCGGGACAGAAAGTAGTAAATAGGATGTTTGGACTGGTAAAATACATATACAAAACGGGCGAGATGCCGGAGGATTATAAGAGGAACATTATCGTTACTATACCGAAAAAGAGAGGAGCCGACAAATGCGAGAACTTTAGGACGATTAGCCTAACTTCCCACGCGTCAAAAATCTTAACCAGAATAGTGCAGAAGAGGATGGAAAATAGAGCGGAGGAAATACTAGGAGAAGACCAATTCGGATTTAGGCGAAATAGGGGAACTCGCGAAGCTATTCTGGCGCTAAGAGTAATGTTAGAGAAAACAATAGAAAAAGGAAAGAACGCTTATATAGGATTTGTAGATTTAGAAAAAGCTTTTGATAATGTAAGATGGGAAAAAATGTTCGAGATACTAAAGAGCGCGGGAATGAAGTATAGAGATAGGAGAGTAGTACACAATCTATACAAAGAGCAAACTGCTGTTATAGAAGTAGAAGGGGAAAGAAGGGAAGTAGGTATCAGGAAAGGAGTAAGACAAGGATGTACGCTATCACCACTAATTTTTAATCTGTACATCGAAGAGGCGATTAATGTGGTAAAAGATAGAGTGGATTTCGGGATTAAAGTACAGGGACAGAAACTAAAAATGCTGTGATTTGCGGATGATATAGCAGTATTAGCATCTAGTAAAGAGGAATTAGAATCAGCGTTGAACGAAATGGAGGCAGTGTTGACAGAGGAATACGGAAAGAGGGTGAATAAAAACAAAACTAAAGTGTTAGTGTGCAGAGGGCGCGAGAGCACAGCAAAAACGAAAATACAAATTAATAATGAAAGATTGGAGGAGGGTAAAGACTTCACGTATTTAGGAAGTAAAATAAATTGGGATGGAAGAAGCGATAAAGATATAAAACAAAGAGTAGCGCAGGGTCGAGTAGCTTTTAACAAAAAGAAAGCACTTTTATGCTCGGGGGTAATAAACTTAGAAACAAGGAAGAGATTTTTGAAAACGTATGTATGGACCACGGCGCTATTGGGTTGCGAAACCTGGACGGTAGGGGAAGCAAGTAGGAAGAAATTAGAAGCTTTTGAGATGTGGTGTTACCGAAGAATGATGAAAATACCGTGGACTGATAGGGCTAGAAACGAAGAAGTATTAGAGAAAGTCGGCGAGAAAAGAAGTATGTGGAAAAACATAAAGAAGAGAAGAGATAGAATGGTAGGCCACTTGCTGAGACATGGGGGAATAGTCCGCGATATTTTGGAGACAGAAATAGGAGTGAAGAAAGGCAGAGGTAGGCCTAGATTAGACTACTGCTCACAAATAGTAAGGGATGTAGGTTGTAGCACAATTAGCGAAATGCGTAGGTTAGCACAAGATAGGAGAAGCTGGAGGTTAGCGTCCAACCAGTCTTAGGACTGATGACCTCATGATGATGATAATGATATCATAAACCAATCATATCAGTATTATCAATTGAACCACCAGCCGATGATAGTGTAGATAATGAATAAACCGAATATTTTTACACAAATTTTATATTGTTATATTTCTTTTGAAATTATCCCTCTCCCTTTCTCTCTCTTTCTCTCTCTCTCTCTTTCAATCTCTCACTCTTAATCTCTCTCATTCTCTAATCTAAAGAAGTATTCACTTCTATCGCATGTACTATGCTGCACATGATTTTTTTTTTATTTGGCAACAATATTTGTTTAAGTATGGACTAATAAATAATTAGGTGTATATTGGAAATTGTCAATTTATGGTAGATATATACTAAATTTTCTTAATAGGAATGCAGCTGTTGAAAAATTAATACTCTTCATAAATACGTTTTCGTTCTAATTCATTTTTGGTTAGTTTATGTTTAAATAAATCCTTTTTTATCGAGTCGAGTCATATCATCCCCTGAGAATTGTATACAGAGGATATTGATTTTCATATTCTTTAATTACAGTGAACTATTTAGGAAGTATTAATTGGCTTAATCCGGACGATGCCGTTAAGCGCCACAAAAAAAATTAACTCCCCCGCGATATCGTTATTAAAATCCAATCTAATTAAAAGTCAATCCAAATACGATTCTTGACCTACCTTTGTGAGCTCTGGAAGGGCACCGGCGAGTCCCCTGCTCTGGGACAGCCCGAAGGAAGAGGGTCGAGACCCGAGGGAATACGCAGGCCAAAGCCTGCCTAACTGCCGCAGTCCCCTCGACAGCATGTGTACTTTGATGGGGGAAGTTCTACGGGAAACCAACTAGGATGCGATATACTGCAACTCTGGTTCCTGGAAATAAATTTGTTTATTCATAACGATTCTCTCAAAGCACCTCAAATTAGGCGATAAGCATGCAATACATGAAAATTATCTGCGAGGGGGAACGTAGATGAAAAATTATTCAACTGTTATGTCTGTTAATATTTATCGCGATAAGAGGGAAACGAAGAAATATACAAAACTTTAAGATGAATAAAGTCTCAATTTTGTTAGTGATAGAAATATTTTGATATAAATAAATGTACTGGGTACACAATTATTAAAAATACTGTGATACTTATTTACAGAGAAAAAATAAATAACGGAGGATTACGTCTTCCTTGACACATGACTGTGAAATTTTCTGCAGAAAAGCCTAATTGGGAGTTGAAAACTCTAAATTTACTGCCATGAAATATTATTTTTTTTTACCACGGGTTATTTACAAATAGCCATCCTATTCCATATTTCATAATTGTATCTCAAAACATCAACCTGGTTTTGTAAAATATCGTAGTCTATCATATCATAGTCTTTATAGTCTTTTTAAATCATCGTCTTTTTAAATCACAACCCCTCTCAGCAAAAATTTTTAATGTTGTTATCTACCAACTACTGCCACTGAAAGTTTAAAGTATTTGTCACTAGTCTGGGTGAATGTTATTGCTTTGTTAGGGATAGGAGACTAAAATTGGGAATCATTTTTATTTAGCTGTTACGTTACACCAACTACCCTGTAACAAAGGTAGCGCTGTAAGTCCCGCTAATTTGATGGAACTTCTTTGGAGAATATTATAGGCTTTTCATTGTATTGTGCATCTAAAAAGTATTGTGTTATCATTTTCTACGTATATGAATGCTACAAAGAAATAGCATGTTTTATATGTCTTAACCTGATATAAGGTAACCTCTACCATTGTGTTAAGCCTATTTCACTACCATCTAATATTTATTAATACAAAAATTAAAACCTTTGCTATTTTTCTCTGAAATATGATAAAGATTAATGAATAATTAAAATAAAAAATCTTAATGTATGTAATAAAACATGGTATAAGAGTTGTATATAAAAATGGTGGAAAATGTGTCTTAATTTAACACTGACGTAGTTTTCTACGAAACACCAAAACACTATATGAGTACATTACAGTCGACACGCGTTTCGCTAACAAAGTTGGCATCACCTGTACATGATTAAAACCCTCGAGTTTTAATCGTCTGATGATGATTAAAAATCAGATGATTAAAACTCGAGAGTTTTAATCACCTCCAGAAGATGCCAACTTTGTTGGCGAAACTCACGTCGAGTGTAGTGTATAGTGTTCTGGTGTTTTGTGGAAAACACCAGACAATATTACAAGTACGCATTAATTTCACATTTTGGTGATGCTGATCACACAATGGGAGAGACCGGGTCTAGTTGGCGTAAGGGGCATTCTTTCTTCCACCGCTGAGCCCTAGTATCGCCCTAGTCAAACTATCTAAATACATTGCATATTCCACTGCAGTTTCAGGATGATGAGAACTACCAGAGAAGGAGTGTTTCCTAGTTTTAGTCGAGTTTTTTGTCACTCAAAATTTTTTTTATTCCGTGAAGCTCTGGAATATTTCGAGGCATTTTAAATAGTTTTAATGGACAGAGAAGTCCATAACAATTGTACTCAAGTACTGAATCGCTTCTTAAAACATTCTTGGAACAGTGGGATAGCCATTTTGTCTAAAAAGTCCTGGTGGCGTAAGTTGGCATTTTAGTTTAGGAGAATATTGGCATAGAGTACATTATCCCTCACTTGCAATTCTCAGGAGCAAAATCGTCGCAACTCAAAAAACTTTTACAGGGAAATTATTCTGAAATGACGGAATCTGAAGGTGACATATCAGGTTTAATAAGCTATGTAGATTCCGAGGATAGCCTCGGTTTCCTATCAGGCAGAGACACTGAAGGATAATATGAATTCAAGCCTTCACGATCTCGGAAGTGCCCACCAAGACCGACTCCAAATGAGAACATCATTAGTGTAGTTCAGGGAAATAATTTACGACAATACGAGGATGATACGTGGCGGTATACCGCTATATTCTGGAAAGATAATGAAAATGGATGATAATTCGTTTCCACTATTGTGAAAGCAATACAATTTTGGAGATGGCCAGACATTCCTGACTCAATTTAGTATACCAGCAGCACAATTGTGCGAAAATTAAAATAATTAGTTCAAGTGAGCTATCGACCTACATTCTTGGTGGACATGAAGATTGATAACTTCTTTATTCTTTTTTGTTTTGTTTACGTAATTTTTCTATATTCTTTTTTACCTTATTATATTTTAATATTGATGCTTAACATGCACCTACTTTTGTTCTGCATTTTGTATTAAAATGAAAGTTTTATATATACTAATTCATGTTTATTCCTCAGATCCTATCAACTATCATGATATGCCAACTGATCCCAGGGGTTATGGCAACTTGCCCCACATCTGGGGTAGATTGACATAGTTGGAAAGTTTTTGTAAAGAATTTTTGACGAATTCGGCATACAATTTCAAATCATATTTTCATCATCAATTAGTAGCCAAGAAGTACCACTATCAGCAGCATCTATCACATAATCAGTAAGTATTCAACATCAATTTTAAAGAACCAGATACCAGAAACAGTTTCTATAACGTAACTAGTACCTTGGAACTACTTGTACATTCTAAAAACTTCTAAGTGACATACATATAAGTGACACCACATAGTTGTTGGTATTACTGTATACCGCTTCGTTCTTCTAATAACTTTAAAGTAATTTGACATGGTGACGACATACCATCCAATACATTTCAAAAGTTACTTTGGAGTAATAAAACTATATAGTTCCAATAGGCTATTGGAAGTCAGGAGAACTCTGGTTTGAAGTGATTTTAACTGTAGTGTCGTGTATTTAGTACGGATCATATAATAACTACTAATAGCCCAGACAAATTAGACAAATCGGTGGAAAAAAATCCTACTGTTTTGGAAATGGTCTTAAACGCTTCCTTTAGACTTAGGTTAACGTGTGTAAAAAGTGCCCGAGTGGGGTGTGAGCTCAAGGAGGAGGAGGGGTTTAAATGCTCCTATTTTTATCTTGGAAACTATCAGTCTTAGAGAAAATACTTTATATATAAAATTGAAGCTGATAAAATTTTCTACGAAAATGGTCTTACACATTTTTGTTCTAGAACTAACCTGTTAAGAGTCAAATATTGTGCTTTATTCGCATTTAAAACCAAATTACAGTCTACAATTGTCTTGTACATTAATATTGATGATTTTAATTACATTATGAGTACAATTAATTGTAGCCAGTAAGTAAATCGAATGTATTGGGTAAAACAGTTCATTATAGAGTGTCAAGGGGGTCTTCAGGGTCGTCCTTATATGCTGAATTCTCGTCTTCAACTGGAGGACCATTGGTGCACGCGCTCTCACAACCGCATATTGAAGAGCAATGAATGCCTGCCTTAAGGCATCCACAACGTGTACCACAGCCTTTGGTGCAGCTGCAGAATATTGCTGATAGGATAGGATAGGATAGCGTGATTCAAGGTAGGCAAGGGTTGAAGATCTCCATCTGCCCCTCTCATCCAACTCCAATCAGTAGGTGGCAGCTTGTTGCCCGGCCATTTCTTGCAAATAGACTCTGTATGAATGTTGTAGTGTAGATCCTTTAGTTGATGGTCTCTACCACCAGGTCTGGCCTCACCATTGTAGTGGATTTTAGGAAGGCTAAGTAGCGCTATTTGTTCAGGTCTGTTACTCTGGCGTTGTATATTGCTAGGAACATCTGTTCCCCTGCGTCTGCGACTTCCTTGTGTGTTGACTTGTTTGTGTAAAAGACGTGGGAGAGGGAATACAGGCTGCTATTCGTCATGAATAAATGAACAATATGCTCTTAGTAAAGTCATGTTCCTGCAATTCCGTGGAGGAATAAGTTCTGCTCTCCTCATTCCCCTTCCCTGGTTTGAAAAACTTTATCTCTTGTTCCCTTGGAGTTAAAGCAATCAGCAGGACCAGCACATATCTTCATATCTTCGCCGATGACAGTAGTAGAGCAGCCAGATTCTGCTTTTTCCAATGCGCACTTCACTTTCGTTTTCTCATCATCACTATCAGCCTGTCTGACTCCAATTCCCTCAGCAATCATTTTCTGAGTCAGCATGGTGATGAACCTGACCTTATTTTTTTCGTTACTTAAAAAGTGTTGTTGTTGAGTCGCCACTGCCATCTCTTCAGTAAAGTCAATATTGACTGATGTGGTGATTGATGGTGGTGGTTCGACGTTTTTATTCTGCACGTTTTGTGCTGTCGACAGTGTCAGAATAACCATAAAAAACAACAGTACAGCATTCACCATAGTGTTTTTAATATAAATCACATATTGATTAAATATCATTGAGAAGGTCGATCCTGTACCCCACCTGACTCGATGTAGAAGGAATCCGCCATCAATCACATTAGTGTGAAGCTTGAGGTCTGGAATAACGGGGTGAACAGGAAAAATGTCATATAATGCAGACTTATTTGTCTTTCGCATCTCTTTTCCATTAAATAGAGATAATGGAAAAGGTGCCAGTTCGTAACGGAGAAAGTCACCGGGTCACCGGCCTTGAACAACAAAAGAAGGGAATAAAAAGACACCCCCCCAGTTGAGGGACGCATCTGAGCATCCTCCCTTCGCTGTCGCAATATCACACCATTCATGTCCTTCTCTGTAAAATTTCAAATTTGATTTCTACACACACTACTTCCATATAAAGGCTTACCATATACAAATAAAATTGGTTTGGAAGGATTTTGAACGCTGGAATATGCAATTTGACTTAGCATCCAAATTTCAGCAGCTCATAGCTCGGCAACCGTACGTCTTAAGACAAAAATGTAAGTCTATTTTTGTAGTAAATGTCAGCTTCAATGTTGTATATAAAGTATTTTTCTGTAGGAGTGATAGTTTCCGAGATACAAGCGAAAAACTAAAAAAACGGACATTTAAACCCTTCCCCCTCCTCGGGCTCACCCTCCACCCTCGAGGACTTTTGACACACATCAACCCAAGTCTAAAGGAAGCGTTTAAAATAATTTTCAATACTCTAGGATTTTTTTCCACCGATTGCTCTTTTTTTTGTCTAATTGGACTGGGCTATAACTGGTACATCTTGTTTCAGTTGAACAACTTAGATGCTGCTGAACGGAAAATATATGCATATGAATGATTACACAGCCCGATCAATGCGATTAGACATTACCAAACGCCAGTTCTTTATTACATTTTGAAGAAACAAATGAGTAATTATTAAAAAAATAGCTGAAATTATATAGTAAATCATATATTTGTAAATTACAATAATTTTAAGATATTACGTTTTCCTGAAATAATAAGAAAGTTCAATCAGCCCTACCTCCTTTGATAAGTGGGTATTGATATATAACAAGATTAGTATTATAATGTAGAGGTGAGTGGTAAATAATAATGTGAGTACTGTGAAAATTAAATCTATTCTGTAACTATTTAAAAGTGAACAAAGACAGGATGCTACTTTTGTAACGATAACTAATACTGAAATTATTACAACATATTTAAACTTATACTAAACAACATTAAGGACCAATTTCCAGCGCTTAATTGGGTAACTAATGAATAAACTAGACAGGAAGGTGGAAAGTCCAGAATACAGGGTTATGGATACGGTAACTTGAAGTAAACATGTTTTGCCATCGAATTACTCTGACGAATGTTTGCTTTCATGCAAAATTTTATTAAAATAAACGATGTTTCTTCTTTAAAATGAATATCTAACGGTTACTATACCACAAAATGACTGAAGTAGAACTGATGTGATACAGACGTGTTTTGATGTTTTTGACTATGAAAGGTAATCTAAAGAGAATTAATGTATGTGTATGAAGGCCTTGATACACAACACAGCCTTATTTTAACGTAAAATTTTAGTTTAACCAGTTCCGATGGGAAGTGGTTAAACGGTAACGGTACAGGAACGGTAACTTAGTTCTTGCAAAATATAAGTTTAAGACGTAAGCAATTCTAAGGTTGCTCACGTCTTAACAAAAATTATGTTGATGAGAAATTGGTGAGGAAAATTGAAATAGCTCAAGACAAAGATGCATAAAAGTTGCTATACCATCGCTAAAACGAAAGATGTAGTCAACTAATGGGGCTTTGTTAAATTTAGACATTCGCCTTATATTCTTGCACCTTTATCTTGGTGGTAAGCGAGAATTAACTTGCTAAGTGCTATTCTTCTACGTAACCTCAGACGTTTACATGAACACACACAGACACACCCAGCCGACTGATATAGGAATCGTGCCTACGCTCAGACTACTACAAACCGATACGCCCGGATTACTCTGAGCTGATAATCTAGGCCAGCTCCAAATGATTAAAATCACTACCCCAGATTAACCCAGGGAAGGGTTGGAGACCTTCTGAGAGGTGATTATGGAATAATTTACCCTCAGAAGATATGGCCATTCTTGTAAACATCCATGTTAATTAAGATTGAACCGTTGTCCACTACATAACTTAACCCGCTTTATTATTTGTGTACCAATAGATTTTTTTCCAAGAAGATAACTTTCTTGGAAAAACACGGTGGAAAGTAATAGTGACGCTTGAAAGTAATATTAAGTGGGAATTTTAATGGACCATATACAGAAAAATAAAGTTTGCAATACCTATTTACTCTATACTCATATTGTATTACCTATTCTGCAGATTCTGTTATTAAATATCCAAATAAAGTACTTGTTAATTGTTTAAGCACCCAAAATAATATCTATGAATTTTCTGACAATAGACGATTGCTTATTACATTCATATGTTATATATTTAGTCATAGATCAGTTAGATCGTTACTATCTGGAATGAATTGACAAAACTTTATGTGAATGCGATGATATTGACGATCCAATGATTTATCCATTGGAAACCACAACTCCACTGGAACTGTGTACTTATTTGGTGGTTTGATGTCTAACAGAGACCTGTTACCCCAGTAATCATGGGTCTATTTAGTCACAAATAATGCAGTGGTGAAAGAAATATTTATGCAGTTTTTAAATATCACTAAGAGAAAACTTTAAATTATATCAATATGTCTCCTTATATAGAATTTGTATTCTATGTTATGAACATGTAATTTGACCATTATACTTTACTGCTTTGACATGAAGAGAGTATCCCTGTGTAATATTTTGCACATTGGACTGATCGTATTTCCATAATCTTATTTATTAGTCAATGGACACATCGACTATGTGTGTATGTGTATAAAATAAAACCTGTAGTATAATGGATGTGTAGATAAAATATTCCTGGCTGAATAGAAATTTTCCAATACAAAAAAATATATTTTAACCCAAAAACAATAAGGGGCAATTATAAATATTCGTATGTTCGAGGTATAAGTCTATTAACGGTATTAATTTGTTTGAACGAGAGTAGCCAAAAAACTGATTATAATTGATAAAAACTGATTATTAAGGGATTCACATGGGTATACATATGAATCCCTTATCTACCAAAACAACTAGTTTTCTGGGTTACAGACATAATAATCAATAATGATAATAGACCAATGCAAGGGTAGATTAGATATCACACCCCTTCAGATAAAGGGTCTGTCAAAATAGAGTATAATACTATTACTTGAGATATACAGCGCATTTACCAATTTTACGATTTAGTTTTGATGGGAAAGACATCTTGATGATGGAGTAAATCGTATGGCGTAAACTGAACTCTCCTAATAAAATGCCTGATTAGATAACAACAATTATACGTCCATTAGATACTAGATAACAATTTACGTCACGGTTAATATACGTCAATAAACATTTATTTTCGTGTTAAGATGCCTCTGTCCTATTTTATTAGGAAATGACTTTTATTCCATGCAGAAACATCATTTTGTAACATCGTTTTGTATTCAACAAGTATTTCTCAAGAAAGCCTGGCATCATCAGGAGTTACAGAGTGGCGTTAAATTATTTGGAACCATTATCGTTACTGTCACCAAGAATATTAAGTTATTTGGTATTTCATTAAATGTTTGACAAAGTGACTTATTTGAGGTTTAACTAGAAAAACGAAATTTGACTGGAAAATAAGTCAGCCACGCTTTTTACATAATTTTATGATGTGGTTGCATTAACCGTAAAATACGTTACGTAAACGTAGTTGTGAACAAATTGTCACATTGTAAACACTTTCATATATCCTATTTTAGAAATCAATTGTCGCCAATAATTTCTTTCATTATAAAATTGTTAGGGTTTTTCCATTTTCCATTTCATTTTCTATTCTTTAGTAACATTTCATACGGTAATTTTCTCGATCTACTTGTATCAACAGAATGTTACTTTGAATAAAAATCTTCCGATAAACATCCGGAATTTGTATGTCTTGACTTGTCTACTTTTGTCCATTTTGTTGCTAATTTTATTTCAATACAAATTAGTAATTCTATAGACTGGTGTCCATTTCGATTTTTAAATAGTTGAAGTTTATTTACAGCGTTAAATTGTTATATACATATACATTGTCACGAGGGAGATGATAGATACATTGTGATGATGACCTGTTACATAGAAGTATCGTTTGTCTTTACTTTTTGATTGTTTATAACTTCGTTAATATGGAATATTAAGCGACCAAAATCTGTCATCTTCTAATCCAATATTTTATCTAATTGTAAAATAATCGTGATCAAATTCCTTCCAAAAGTATACAGTGAAACCAACATTTTTGCATGAAGGTCTATTTTCACGATAATTCGATATCCCCCTCCTAATTGGCAAGTGAAAATTGATGTGCAAAATAAATGAAAACCACAAAATCAAGTCTTTTTTTCAAAATTTTTTTTCTTTTGAGTCTTACTTTTGAAGAGAAAACTGATTAATAATTAAGAAGTCGATAGCAACAAATATGAAAACTGAATGAGAGATATATACCTAATATGTATTGACAACTATTCTGTATTCTAAACAAACTAACTGTGTGTATTAAAAGGAAAAATATAATAACGTGGTTTCATTCCATTTCAAAGAACTTTATATCTTTTATTGGACAATATGGACAGTAAAAGGTGTAAAATTTAAATAAAATTTACACCAGAAACTGGCGAAGTTTACGCCAGACGTCGTCGTGTTGATTTTACCCCGTTACTTTCAAACCAAACTGCCGCAACTCTATGTGTACCCCGTTTAGTATGAAATTAGTGTCAAATCTTACACCACATTTCAAACTGTATTTATATTCACCCATTTCATTCAGTGTATTATATTCACCATAAACAGTGCTCTAAGAAGGTGAAATAAAATATTGGTTTCGAGATGAATTATTTTTTCATTAACAAATACATAGACAGCAAATACTACATTTCATTATATGAATTTTATATTGACTTGTCATAATTAGAAAAATCATTTTAAAACAAGGAAAGACAAAGACTATAAACAATATAGTTACCATAAATAAAAGCATTAATGCTTTTAACAAGTAAGGTTGACTTACTAATTAAAGGAATGTATATTTTAATATATTAAACATACAGAAATTTTAACATTTCTATAAATAAGAATTGTAGCAGTTTGTTTATTGAATTTAATAAAATGTTAACGTTATCTAAACGTAACAAATAAGCTTTAAATCAAGTACTTACATTATATCATATTCCGCAGGTGATGAACAACCAATAAACCATTCAATCCAAATTTGTTTAGTAAACTATTAACATGATTTTGTCCAACATCTAAGAATGCACTCCTTATACACAAAAATAAATCAACTAGACTTAATTGTAACGACAGTGGTGGCACTGGTGTATATAGCAGAGTATCGATAAACATAACAGCGATAAGATTGTGTATAGTACGCTCAAAGCCAGGGTAAATGCATGATAAGATAAGAACTGTTTACGTCTAAAAGAATTCATTTTATAAATATCACATATTATCGACGTTGCATATAAACTCACATATACAGAGAGAGGATAAAGAATATACAAAAGCGATAAACCTTGAATTTTTTAGGTTTTATACAAGGCAAAATATTCGTTCAATATATTGCTTGATAAGTCACAATGTCGTCGACATGGGTCATTCTATAGAACATCCCCTTCTGCCCTATCGAAAAACTAAACTTACTCACACATTCTACATTCCATCACGAGTACAACGCACCTTATCATCTCTTGCGCAAATGGCGTTAAGTATTTTTTATAAATAAATTAAAATTGGAACATTTCTCCATGCGCACAGCTGATTTACTGTTTACTTAATCGTTTCTATAGTTCATCAAAGTTCCCATGTTGCCACATCAACTTTTGTACAACTATCATAATATACAATATAGGCTACAAATTACTTGCTTACCTAAAGCGCAGACATCACTGTCTAATGATATTACTAGTCCTTCGGGTAATTAGGTCACTCACAATAACTCCGTTAAGGTCACAAATCATTTATAGGTATACCAAATATATCCCTTGCCCTTCAACAACACACGCCAAAATTTAACAAAAAAAAAGCAAGATATTTAATTTTGCGGTCTATGTGCACACAATGCCACATCCTTTCACCACACATAAAAATATTGCTTCAACCCTTAAAAAATACCCCTATATGTTGAATATTTTCAAAAATTCACATTTTTTTAATGTACCCTTGCTAAATTAACATTCCTCAATACACCTGTTTACCCCACCCAGCACCCCTATTCGCTCCCACCTCCCGTTAGCTACATGGGTTATTATTAATTTGCGCAAAGTTTCGTTTGTGAAAAACTGTTCCTATAGCAACCTACAACACGTCCATGAAAGAAAAAACGCGAAAATCCAGAAGGGGATGTTTCAACCCTTAAATACTACCCCTATATTTTGAATATTTTCAAAAATTTACATTTTTTTTATGTACCTTTGCAAAATTAACATTCCTTAATACACCTGTTTACCCCACCCAATACCCCTATTCGCTCCCACCTCCCGTTACCTAGATGGGTTATTATTAATTTGCGCAGTTTCGTTTGTGAAAAACTGTTCCTATAGCAACCTACAACACGTCCATGAAAAAAAAACGCGAAAATCCAGAAGACGGTGTTCTATAGAATTACCCCGACATGTTTTGACAATGATCTATAGGTCTTTAGAAGGCCTAAAATAGTAAAGAAGAAGAAGGCCTAAAATAGTACGATTTTTTCTCCTGAACGGAGTCAGTCTATGCGCACTGTACTCAAATGTATTAGAAAGAATTTGGCATATTCAAATTGTGTACAGTATCAAACTAATATAATTTATTCCTCAAAAATTTCTTTGTGTGTACACCTAAATTCCAGTGTATTAAAATATCTTCAGAGATTGTAGAGTAATTCATGAATTAGTCTATAATCGGCTAATTGGGTCAGA
Source organism: Rosalia funebris (assembly GCA_037954035.1). Taxonomy (NCBI): domain Eukaryota; kingdom Metazoa; phylum Arthropoda; class Insecta; order Coleoptera; family Cerambycidae; genus Rosalia; species Rosalia funebris. The sequence goes on along the minus strand of JAZFAV010000010.1, from coordinate 6,869,502 downwards.
AAATATTAAACATTAAACTTTTAAAAGTTTCAAGTGATGCATTAACTTCTTTCGCATTAACGTCATGCAGTGTAATTATAAAGTATGTAGACGAATACTTGGTAAGTATACGAGTATGTCCTTTTTCAACTATTTTAAAAATAAAAAAAACATGGTGTTCTGCAATATTTTTTTCAAATTAAATAAATACCGATTTCTGCAAAAATAACAAATTGTTACTTCTCAAGTTTTCTTTTTTCTCGAATCTTGAGTGCATGCAAGTAATTATATTTCCATATTTTAGAAGAAAATAGTATGATATAACAGGAAAACATAAAATAAATAGTGAATACCAATATATCCTTTTCGGCTAATTTTACATTACGAATGTCTTCCCAATATTTTTCCAATGTAATCGTTTGTAGATTCCGGATACTTCTCACTCCACAGACAGTGGAACAACACTGGCTGTGCTCCACTTTTCATGTCGTGCATTAAAAGCTTCGGGCTTTCAGCTACATCTTAACATAATCAAGTATTTCATGATTCGTTGTGATATCAACAGGTCTGTGACAAGTTTCGTTTTAGAGACGCGCACCCTAAACCCCGCCTTCGGTTACAACTAGGTTCGGTAATGTTATATGACCCGCTTCAGGAACCCTATCCTTTGTTTTCCCTTCCTCTTCCGTCGCGTCCCGGTCAGTTAGTTGTGCTCTCTCGCCGGCTTCTCAGGAATTTCTCTTAAATAAAACATTCCAACTGGTTATTTATGAACGACGAGGGTGACGTAAGGCTCGCAATAAAAATGTTTCTTATTTTTATACGTTTTTATGTATTGTGTATTTAAACGTTTTGTCCACCTATAAATGTTCAGTATAGGTTTCAAGTGTGTAAATGTTATAAACAATTATTGTTGTAAACAATACATTTATATATTGAAAAACATTATGTTAGATCAGTCGGATATTTAGTGTGAAAACCACTTACAGAATAACTTAAATTTTAAGTTATTTTAGAAATTTATGAGAAATACTCGGAGAGATGGGTGGATACTAAAAGGTATTCCTTCTAAACGAAATTGTAAATATATAGGGTGATTCATATAACTTCGCGAGAAAGAGAGATGATTTGTTTTCTGAGATGAACTCTTCCCATTTGCCTATTGGAATCATATAGTTTTATTACTTCTAAGTAACTTATATATATTGAATGATATACCGTCACCAAGTCAAGTTACTTTAAAGTTATTAGAACAATCCCCCTCTAGGGGCTGTAAGACCTTGCAGTTGGTGGGGGGGGGGGGGGGCTGGGGGGTGCTCTAAGGATTCATACCTGTATGAATGATGGCACTTCTTTAAGTAGGGGTTGTCCAAGCGAATGAGAGTATGGATGAGGCGCACCCCGGTAAAGGGCCTGTCCATGTGAATGAAGGGATGTGGCCTGGCAGCATCCCGGATATGAACCCTTCTTGAGTTTACTCAAGAGGGGCGACAAACTCGGTTTACAACTAAGAAACAGCCCCCCATTCAGACCGATGAAACTGGATGGGTATGACACACCCTCCTAAACCGATGGTGTGAGATACCGAGCCTAACGGACTGGTTGGCTCTCAGGGGATACCGAGAGTCGCAACCGGTGCATCAGGAATACCTGGTGCAACTCCTGAGTATTTAAGTCACCTTACCCCCGCATGCGGGGCTCTGCGGGGGTGGACCCTTATTTCCCTAGCTACTCGTGGGACCAAAATGGAACCAGGTAATAACAAAAAGATCTTGGAGGACAAGGAGGTCGAAAGCGGGCCTGTATTGCGGACGCCTCCATCCTCCCAGCCAAGCAGTTGCTCCATCGCCGACACCCAGGCCACGCTCGAGACATTGCCCTTGATCTCTATTGAGGGAAACCTGAGTAAACCGGGGGACGAAAGTGGTGCAACTGCTAAAAAACGAATGAGCGGAAGCTAGCGAAGGAAGCTGGCTAAAGCTAGACGTGAGGGAGCAGCTCGTAGAAGTGTTGACGACCTCAATGATGTTCCTGGCCCGTCTAAAATGGGACTAAAAATGGAACCATCAATCCATGAAAGAATCTTGGAGGATAAGGAGGTCGAAAGCGGGCCTGTACCGTGGACGCCTCCATCTTCCCAGCAAAGCAGTTGCTCCACCGCCGATACCAAGGCCACACTCGGGACCTTGACCTTGACCTCTATTGAGGCAGAGGGCGAGGGGAATCTGAGAAAACCAGGGGACGAAAGTGGTGCAAGTGCTAAGAAAACAATGATTCAAATTATTCAGATTAACTTGTATCGAAGCAAAGATGCCTCTTCTATTTTGCAGAGGGGTCTGGCTAAGATGTACACAGGGATAGCATTCATCGAAGAACCTTGGGTGGTACGGGGATCTATAAAGGGGCTGAGAAATTTTCTCTGTTACAGGAGTAGTAGTACCAACAGACCCAGATCCGGCATCGTAGTGAAGAACATTAGTGCCACACCCCTGTGGAAATGGTCCACGGGAGACCTAACAGCGGTAACTACGATGCTTGAAAATGTAGGTAAGCTGGTCATAGCGTCAGTCTATCTACCATATGACAGCAGGGACAATCCGACACCAGAGGTGAAGGAACTCGTGGACTTCTGTCAAAAAGCCTGCCTTTGCTGATGGGATGCGATGAGAACTCACACCATATGATCTGGGGTAGCATGAACACTAATAGCAGAGGTATGCAGCTCATGGAATATCTGGTAAGTACAGAGCTAAATATTTTAAATGTGGGAAACACACCCACTTTTCATAACGCTATAGGGCAGGAGGTAATTGGCATTACCTTGGGCTCCAAACGCCTGGCGAGATACGTGCGGAGCTGGAGAGTCTCAAATGAACCCACACTCTCAGATCACGCCATTAAGTTTTATCTGGGAGTGGGGGAGCATGAGGAGACAAAATGGGTCCGTAACCCCAGATTCACAAACTGGGAATAGTTTAAATCGGATCTTCTAGTAACAGTTCGGGGGATCCCCTCCAGAATTAGTGAGAGGAAAGTACTGGAGGCGGCAGCCTCCCGATTGAGTAGAAGATTGATAGAAGCCTATGAAGGGAACTGTACACTTAAACGAGCTAGGCCGAAGGGCCAGGTAAGATGGTGAAACAGTAATCTGGTAAACCTTAGATGTAAGGTAAGGAACCTTCTCAAGGGAGCCATAAAACGTAATAGCCGTACAACATGGGAGGACTACAGGACTGCCAGGGATCAGTATAGGGCTGAGGTTAGGGAAGCCCAAAGAAGTAGTTGGGTTTCTTTCTGTAATGAGATAAATAAGGGAGTTGAGGCAGCACGGCTGAACAAGATCCTAACCCGCAACCCGGAAGCGATACTGGGATCGCTCAAGCTCCCTAATGGCAAATTTTCGGAATCGGATGAGGAAACCTTAGGCCATTTCATCAAAGCACATTTTCCGGGTTTTTATAAACCGAAGACGGGAGACATTTCCGACCCGCTAGTAGGGGCAGATAGGACCCGGGCGGTAAGCCAAGAAGGGGACGACAGGGAACTTGTGAAGGAGATAGTCACACCGGCTAAGATGAGGTGGGCCTTGAGGTCCTTTGATCCACATAAATCGCTGGGACCACGCATTTATCCGGTACTTCTGCAGAAAGCAGAAGAGATAATCCTCAGTCCACTTATAAATATCACCAGGGTTAGATTGGCACTGAAGATGGTCCCGAATGTGTGGCTAGGCACAAGGGTTGTTTTTATACCTAAACCGGGCAAAGTCGGATACACGTCCCCTAAGAACTTTCGGCCGATTAGTCTTACTTCATTTTTACTAAAGACGGCCGAACGATTACTTGACCGGTACCTTCGGGATACTGTCCTAATAGAGAGGCCGCTTCAAGGGAGCCAGCATACTTATCAAGCTGGTAAATCAACAGAAACAGCTCTGGATAAGGTTTTGTCATCGATACGATCACAACTGGACTCCGGAGGATACGTTGTCGGCATCTTCCTCGATATTGAAGGAGCCTTCAACTTTACATCCAGGGAGGTGATTAGCGGAGCACTACGCAGATGCTACACCCCCAGAATAATCGCTGAATGGATAGACCATATGTTGGGAAACAGACAGCTTACTGCCAATAAAGGCAAGACTACCATCGAGGGCCTGGTCGACTCGGGCTGTCCACAGGGAGGGGTATTGTCCCCCCTTCTGTGATGCCCAGTAGTAGATGAGCTGCTTGAAAGGTTAAATGATTACCTTATTACGTAATTGGCTATGCCGATGACTTAGTAATAATAACGAAGGGCCCTTTCCTGGAGCCGATTCTCGATATAATGTCTAACCTTTAAACAAGGTTAGGAATTGGTGCAGGGAGAGGGGACTCTCGGTCAACCCCTCTAAGACTGAGGTGATGATGTTCACCAAGAAATATAAGTGGAACAGAACATGTCCGCTGAAACTTGGTGGCCAAGAACTAAGCTATAATAGCGAAGTGAAATACTTGGACGGGAAACTGTCATGAAAAATATATCTAAGTCACATATGTTCCAAGATCACAGCAACACTTGGGCAACTGAGAAGAGCCATTGGTAATAGCTGGGACATGAAACCGGAAACCATGAAATGGATGTATGAGGCAATTCTCAAACCCAGACTGACGTATGCAGCACTGGTCTGGTGGCAGAGAGTCTGTTGAAGCCAACCGACTTAACAAGCTAAGAAGATTGATTCTTAGAAGAATAACCAAGAATAACCGGAGCCCCAAGATCAACACCGATCGAGGCGATGGGGATACTGACGGGAATACCACCTCTTGATGTCACCCTGAAAGCGGAAGCCGCAAAGGCAATGCATAGGGTGAGAAACATGGATAGGAAGGTAAGGAACCTGAATAGACTCTCAAGAGAGCTAGCTGAGGAAGGACTCCTATGGATGCCCTCTAACAGTACGAGTGTCCACTTCCTGTTTGACAATAAATATAAGATCACCCTCACCAATAACACCGACTGGATGGAGGGTCGAGCTGGATTGCCGCTCAATAGAGACATCTGGTTCACGGATGGAGCCAAGAGTAGAAACAGAGCGGGTGCGGGAGTGTATAGGCGACGCGACGGGATACGTAAAACCTTTGCCTTAGGCAAATACACTACCGTACTCCAGGCCGAGCTAGTTGCAGTTACATACGGTGTTCTGGGGGCCGACCAAAGTCGGACCCAGAAGAATGTATGTATCTGCTCGGATAGCAGCGCGGCGTTGACAGCCCTGAAACAAAGCTTATAGACCAGCTATAATTGCTATGAAGCATTGAACCGCTTGGTAGGGAAGGGACCGGTGGAACTCTTATGGATACCTGGGCATAATGGCATTAAGGGAAATCTAATTTCAGATGACCTTGCCAGACTAGGGACCAGGGAAAACCTCTATGGACCGGAACCTGCAGTGAGAATAAGTCGGAATCTGATCAGAGACCGAATCAATGGCTGGGCAAGAGACCAACACAATAAAAGATGGAGAGGAGTAACGGGAGGTAAAATTGAACAGGCACAAAGTCAGAACCCTGGTGGGAATCATAACGGGACACCATAGTAGCCTAAATGCATATAAGCACAGCTGAGGCTGACTGACAGCCCGGCCTGCAGATAATGTAAAGAAGACGAGGAAACCTCGATTCATCTTCTTTACACCTGCCCCGCACTGGAGGAGAAGAGGTATCTTATATTAGGGACCCCTGTTATCCTAGAGGAGGCGAGGCTTAAGGCGGGGGACGTGCCTAAATTGTTCCTTTTATGGGATAGAATTTTTGGATAAGGACCCGGATAAGAGGGGATCGCTAAGGGACTACTCATGCGATCAATGGCTGATGAGGCCCAAACCTATATAACATAATAATAATAATAATAATAATATTAGAATAATGAAGGCAAATATAGTAGTATCAACAACTGTGTGATGTTACTTATTTGTTACTTAGAAATTTATAGAATTTCGAACTACTTCCAAACTAGCTTTGCAAAAATAACTTAGAATGAAGATTACGTTTCAATGACCCATAAACAATTTTTCAAAGTAATTCACTAGTCACTTCACTACGCACCCAAATAAGTTATATAGGCCATATTCATTTGCAAAATATTGGACGCCATTGTGAATAATTAGATTTCTGATAACTCTTAAAAGTAATATTGTGTAATCAACATCACCAACATATGAAATTAATGTGTAATTATACTTATTTAATTAATAGTGATATTGCAAATACAGTTTTCACAATTTATATATATATATATATATATATATATATATATATATATATATATATATATATATATATATATATATATATATATATATATATATATGCTTTTTCGATGTATTTTTAGGAAAAAAATGTTAAAAGTTTGTATAACTACAATGATAAAATAGTCAATAATGACTAATACTTTATACATATATGTATTTATATATTTTTTATTATATATGTATTAATAAATATTAAATAGTAGTAAAATACTATTATATTAGATGTATAAAACAAGAAAAGGGTTCACATAACATAGACCAAACAAGTTCCATTAAAGTAAAGGTATTTTAATGGAACGTAGTGTAACAGATAAGTAAACAGTACTTCCCATTTTAGTTTCCTATCTGTAACAAAGTCATTTATGTGTTCAAAATTAATGACAAATAGTTTAAGACTCAATGACAGTAGTTGACTGATACGTCACAAAATTTAAAATTTGTATATGAAATACAAAAGTAGATAAAGTTGAGATTTTTAAAACCAAGATGATTTTACGACTTGCTCGTTCTACTATTTAGATACATGCTAGCAATACCTTGGATTTAAAACGTTTGTGACCTATGCTTTTACAAACATTTTCTTGCTATAGAATAAAGAATGTCTACAGATGTAGTGACATTTTAAATAAATTGTTTCTTGAACGCTCATTTAGTGCTTAATAAAAAATGCGATATTTAATAGAAATTCATCGAATACAAATTTTGATGATGATCGAAATAAGTATGGAACTCAATTAAAAGGTGCTAATAAACATTTGTAATCAGAACTATGTGGATTAGCCCAATCTCTCACAAGAAACAGTGTCTAAAATTAATGGATAGGATATTTCATAGCAGACGATGTGAAAGTAGACATTTTATGAAGTGTTCACGATAATTCAATATCAAGTTCACGCCCAATTTTTCTAGAAAATAAAGTCAACCATATGGTTGGTCTGAAGTGTTTAATAAATAATAATGTTTCACATATTTCGTCCATATAAAATGACATTTTTCCAGAAACTAACAGTACAAAATCCATATTATATAGTTAATGTTTATGAAGAAATAATGAGCAAGTAATGAGCAGACAGAAATGAAGTAAAAACAGGAGATCAATTCTTCATGAACAGGAAAACATTACACGTTACTCGATGCGCATTTCGCCAACCATCGTCACCAAGTTGACATCATCAAATAATTAAAACTTCAGTTGTAATCATTTCCTGATGACACCAGCGAAACATGTGTCGAATAGCGTCACACTTCGGTGTTTTCTCTGGTCTGGTCTCCTGTTTTTGTTGCTGCGTTCAAATTTCTAGCTCCTTACCAGAAGAAATGAGATAGTAGAAGAAATGAGGTTCCCAAAATTTAACGTTATTGCAGTAATTGTGACAATTTCATATGAACCATAATTTACAAGAACCCTCAAAGAGTTTTCAAAAATTTGGGAATGACATTAGTACACTGTGCTTGCATTAGTTCCTGGAAACAAGTTGCAATAACTTTTGGCAAATCCCGGAGACAAAATAAAAAATAACGTAAGGTCCGGGATTTATGAACTAAGATCCTCGCCAATATTGTAGTGAAAAGTATATCAGGCAGGCAACAAGAGAAATTGTAACTAGGTTTAAGGAGCACATTTAGTAAAAGGTATAACCAAAAACAGACTAGACTGTTGGATGCATAGAAAGTGTTAAGATAGCCAGTGTTCAGTTAATGTGATAACAGCATGAACAGAGATAAGGGCCCTAAACAGTCCATTGTTATGCTTGATACGGTCAATGATCGTTCACTGTTCGTTGACCATGAGGAAAAATAATTAACTTCAGTGAGTTTAATTAATGGACAGTGCATGAAGCCGGAAGGTATTCGTAACGGTTCACTGAACCTGAACAACATTTTGGAATAAATAAAAATTATAGGTAGTTTAAAACTAGTTTAAATTATCTTGCGATGGTGACAACTTGGTTGGCGAAACGCTCGTCGAGGAATGTGCAATCTTTTGATATTCGTCGAAAAATGGCCTCCTGTTTTTGACTAGATAATTACCAATAAATAGAGAGAGTATTTTTAATATTCATTTTAATTTAATGCGTTGATATAAATAATAACGTTCAAATAAAGTCTTTCCACAATATCACAGTGTAATGGCTGTAATTAACTAATCAATTGGCCGTATTGCAATCATTATAGGTTTTAGAAATCAGCTCGTTAAGGAGAAATAAATAATATAAGAATACGCTGGGATTTCTATTTTAAAACCATCTATTATTTACTGCATTTATGTGTACCCTACATTTTGTACACTTAAAATTTTAGTACAACATTTAGAATAATATGTTCTTGTGTTAATATGTTCTTGTGTTAATATGTTGGCGAAATTGAACTGTTTCCGCCAACGTGCAGTTCTATTTTACAAAATAGTTTCACTCCAATACGTAAGGGTGGATACCTCTCTTAAAAAATACATGTTTTTATAATAATGTTGTAACAGATGCCATGAATGCAAAATACATTTTAAGTATTGATAGGTATTAGTGCGGTTATATGAATCGTTCTGTATCTAATGACAAATTTTAAGAAATAAATAAGGAAAAGTATAATTGTTGGCACTGATGTTAATATATGTTAATGATTTCTGAGTACTTGGCTTACTATGAATATTGTAAATCTGAAGTCCTGTCTGAATCCTGAACTTCGTCAAAATACAAATTATTTCAAAATAATTTGTATTTTGAAAATCCTACAAAAAAAACTGTAGGAATCCCTATATTAATCAGAATCTAATTATGCGTTCAGCAGTTCAAATATATACAGCGTATTTCAATATGACCATTTCAATATTAGTGGTTAAATTATGAAGACCAGTATGAGTTTTTTCGACAAGCTGACTAATATTTTATGGAAACTCTAAAGTTCTTTTGAGCAACAGATATAGAAATAATATCTATACACCTAACTGATATAGATATAATATGTATTGTGATAAAAATTAGACAAAGGTAATGCGATACTGGTTATGAAGAAAGAAGGTTATGCTATGAAGAAAACAAATTATGCTAACATTATAAGCAAGCTTAAGAAGAATCCCACATTAAAAAATGACATATAAGATCGTCTATTACGGAACTATCAATACCTTTCGAAGAACAAAGACGCCCACTGCTGAATTATGACCAGACCACAACAACTACTGTACGGCCCACCTAAGATCCAAAAACCTGATAATCCGTTGAGACCAATAATGACCCGGAAATATGGCTTATCGACTTATTGCAGCATTCATCACATTTTACAGACATTTTGGAGAACTTAGAACAAACCAGCAGTGAAATAATTAATGCTCAGTTTCGCTGCAGAGTCGTTATTTAACAAAGTACCATTGGATGAAACGATCGACTTGACTCGTCAACCACTAGTACCAAAGGGTTTAAAAGAAGACATCATAACCTACCCCAGTTACATTTATTAACTACATCTTGTATGTGAGATGAATAGTTTTACTAGCAATGGCGCAGAAAGGAGGAATATATGGGATAAATAGGAGCAATACATTGCAGTGTGAAGAAATCACGATGCTAATTATAATGAAAAGTTATCTGTAACTGTTTTCTTTGATCATATGAACCATCGACCTTCAAATATTAAGTTCACGATGAAACTTGGGCAAGAACGAACTCTAGTATTCTTGGTCGTATTAGTAAAACGTACCTGCTGAAAACGACAAGGTGACTCACAGAGTGTACAAGAAGAGAACCGCCAAAAAGAGCTAAGAACAATGAGAACATGAAAACTAAAACCCAATAAACCCAAGGCATTATGTACACATGTCTACCGTATATTGCTGATATTAAAAATAAACTAACGAAAATATTACATGAGAAATAGATAGGTGTACTTGTCCGAAGAGTTAAGATACAACAGGCTCCTCCTTCTAACAAGGATAAACTTCCAGAATTATTAACGAAATGTTTCAAACTGAACTGTTCATGTAGAAAGATTAAATTTAAAAAGCATCCAGTGCGGAATTATAATACATAAAAAGCATTCGAGGTTAGGAAACACGTGAAAGTCAGTGGAAGCAGAATGTATACATCTGGAATCAAAACCACAGAATATATTAAGATAATGTAGAAATACTAGATAGAAATTCTCATCCATGCCATTAGAGAGTCATTGAAAATTATGAGGAATATAAACAATTCTAATGAAGAGGATGGATATCGCTTTATCAATACTTGCGGATTAACTTTGTGAAACATCTATGAAGCTGAAATTTAAAGAAAGGAGCAGATAACCGAATATGACTACGGTGATACCACATAATGCTGAAAGCAGAACAGAACCAGTATATGTAACGAAGAGGGAAATATAGCAATATGAGTCTATAGATTTCTTTTGAAGAAGCTGATACGATGATCAGCAAAATTCGACGACCCGAAAGAACCCGGAAGCGTTTACTTCAATAATATTTACTGATATTTATAATTCTGTAAGACATGATTTTAAGTGCATAGAATTGTATACATACAATACAATAAAAACATAGAATTTGATTTAAAACACATAATTTATAGCCACTTTCAATATTACCGGAGACCAAAATGTGATCACTGATCTCTATATGAAGAGTTAAATGTATTTACTATATGTCGGTTTTGTATTCAGTTTTATGACAGTTTTATATATTTATATCTGACAATTTTTTATTCATAAAATGATACCTAATGAGCTTAAATGAACTAACAAGGTTGTCAAACACAAACAAAATGATGGAAATTTTTTGTCTTGGAAAAGTTCTAACTTATTCAATAGTTTTTAAGGAATTTTTTCTTTTTAAGAAAAATTATAAATTCCTAGATAAGATATATAGGAGAATTTCTGAACGATTGAATATTCATTTTCAAAGTTCCGAAATTTCATAATTCATTTATATTACTAAACATAAGAATCTATAAAAGCTTCTTATAGAAAAAAAAGCATATTGTGACTATCCTAAATTCATTTATACAGTATAATATTTATTATATACACACACCGTCAAAAGTCTTGGACCCCCCGTATATTACAGATGTCGACTATGTTTATTTTGTTTTCATTGCTAGGCAACAATGGTGAGTTGTCAAGCAAAATCAAATAAATTGTTAGATAAAATATTGTTGATTAGTTATATATTTTTTAAATATTCGTCAGTTTTATTGCATATTCAGCAAAGCGATTTTGATACTTTTCTTTCGTTATAACGCGTGTTTTCTTTCGTTAATTTCGTTATAGGAGGTGAGGTTTCTACATTTAATAGGGCAAGAATTATTGCTTGGCATGATGCTGGACATTCCAATCATCAGATATCCGAGATGTTACGTCATTCCTAGATCTTCTTTTGTGCGAATAGCGCATAGGTATCAAGAATTAGGGACAGTGGAAAGAAGATCACGTAGTGGTCGGCCTCGAGTGTCAAATGAACGACAGGATCGGTATTTGGTTCAATATGCCCGTAGACAGGGAAATGCTTCAGTTTCAGCCCTCAGGGCTCACTTTCAAGGTACGTTTTGTCTTGTTATATTGACCTCTACAGTTCGAAGAAGACTCCATCGTGCAAATTTACGAGCAAGAAGGACTTTAAGGGTACCCACTTTACTTCCACGACATCAAGCTGCCTGCTTTTAGTGAGAACGTAGTGATTGGCTTTTGCAGCAGTGGCGATGGGTCTTATTCACAGATGAAACCACAAGTGGACTGGTGAGTGATGACAATAGGCAAAGGGTCTGGAGAGAGCCAGGTCATCAAGAGAGACTAAATTTTCCCCGTGAGATTGCTCCCTACAATGGTAGGACAATAATGTTTTGGGGAGGAATAATGTTCAATCGACGTACGCCGTTAATTCCCATAAAACAGAATATGACAAGTCAAGTTTATATTGAAAGTGTTATCAGGCCCATTATTTAGCCCCTACGTGACGAATTAGGTGACAATTTCATCTTCATGGACGACAACGCCAGGCAACATCACGCAAGAACGGTTCAAGAGGTACTAGAACAGGGACATATTACCCTATTAGATTGGCCAGCTAAGTCCCCAGATACGAACCCCATTGGAAACATGTGGGATTTTGTTTCTAGAGCAATTCACAAACGCAAACCCACCCCAAAATGCGGAAGAGTTAGCTGCAGCAGCAATGGAGAAATTTAACAATATTCCTCAAGAAATTATAAACCATTTGATTGTTTCAATGCACAGGTGTGTCAATGTGTTACTAAGAAGCAGAGGAGGCCATACTGACTATTAAGTTGTAGTTTATTTTGTTAATAAATATGTTTTGTTAATTTTTGTCATAATAAATTTACTTAAAAATTGCAATTTTTTTCTCATTGTTTTTTAATTTACAACATTTTTAAAAATTATTCCTGAATTACAAAAAAATACATTTAGGAAAAACATACTTCGAAAAACAAACACAATATTTTAAAAAAAATTATTTACTAATACAAAACATTGGGGGTCCAAGACTCTTGACGGTGTGTATATATTAAAGTTTAAATATTGCATGCATGGATTAATTCCAGCATTACCCTTACACAGTCTGATAAAGCCACTGCGTAAAAACGTAACGCAGTACGGTGATTATAATGAAAACTTTCCCCTATATAAAAAGGAACCCTCTAGTAATTTTAAATCATGGCACGTGTCCATGACACTCGAGGCACGTGACAGCGGTTGACCAATATTAGTCACAATGTCGCGATCGAAACTTAAAAATTGCAAAGAGAAGGTAAAAAAGACGCTTATTAAAGCATGGAATATAATCATCAGTTTTATTTACTTTAATCACTAGCATTAGAGACAAGGTTCAATCCCTTTCTTTAAATAATTATTAAATTTGAATTTTCATTGCATGATGTATTGTCTTATGTATCTGTTGTTTTTTTAATCTTCGAGCTATAGAGCTTATCTAGCAATTAAAGAGCACTAATATTTCTCGACTCTGGTACCCGTGCAATTTCTAAATTGTGTTTACTTCGTCTTCTGGTGACTGATTTGTCTCAATAACGGCAATAGGCTATAAAAATAAAAAAGCTTAAAATTGGATAAATATAGTTCATAACTTCATGAGCCTTATTTTTTTTTTGTGTAAAATATAAAAGTTATAAGCAGGATACATACATGCGCAAAAATTTACTAAAGAAATCAGACAAAGTAAATTACGAAATTAACACTTGTGTTTAAAAATCGGTAATTACCACATGTGCATGCTGGGGTTTGAAAGTGTTAATTTCTTAATTTACACGTTTACACATGCTTATTTATAATTAGTATCGAGTTACTTGTTTCTATCAAAAAATATATCACGTTTGGGCAAATAATTTTCCCATATTTGGAGCTTCTATTCAAAGAACTTGTTAAAGTCAGTTCAGTGAAGAACAATTTGATTTATTGATGATCATACGTTGATAAACTCGCTCCATATTTAGGACACCGAAAGGCTGTATCGCTTCTCCAATTTCATCAGGCTACTTTTACACGCAACATTAGACTGATAAGCTGAGAAAGCTTAGGCTGGTACGGTATAGATGCATATTGTATACTCGTATGCACCTATACCGCGATGCATAGGTATGACTGACTTTGTATGAGAACTGGACCAGTTAATATTTAAAAGCAGGGTTAGAATAATTTGTTGCCCCAAATTATTTATAATGCTTTCATAAAAATATTCAGGGCTCTCGCTTTATACAAAATCAGTATCAAATCAGTATTAGTCAAGCACTCAAACATTTCAATGAGATTGGAAGTTACTGTAGAAGCCCAGAACAAGGTCGTAAGAAGTCTACAGATGCAAGAGATGATCGATATCTTGTGCAAGTCGCCTTAAGTCTTACCAGTTTAGAGCTAAGCAGAGCCCTAGCAGCAGCTCGAAATGTAGCAACTTCTGGACGAACGATCAGGAGAAAGCTTAATGAAAGAGGATTGAACAGTGGAACACCAGCTATCACACCACTGCTCACCAGAGGACATAAAACGACTAGACTACGTCTAGTCTATCAAGAGAACACGTAAATTGGATAATTGATGACTAGAAACTAGTCTTGTTTTCAGATGAATCAATAGTACGTCTCAATTCACTAGATAGATGTCAACGAGTCTGGCGGCGGCCAGGAGAGAGCTTTGCTGTCTGCAATATCTCTTCGAGGATCCCATTTTTTGGTGGATCGATAATGTTTTGGGGAGGAATTTGTTTCGATGATCGCACAAATTTGGTTTATATACCGGGGAGATTTCTACGTAAGAGTATAGTAGAAAACATGTTATGCCATTTGCCCCGTGGACTGGTCACCTAGAATCCCAGATAGGAACCCCATAAAGCATCTACGGGATGCACTAAAACGAGCTACATCTCTACAACCCGTATAAAGTAATTTAATCCAAAGGAAGAAAAGCGAAGAGAAAGTACTAGAATAAGTAGGAGATGCTACCAGCAGTAGGATCACTTCCAGGCAAAAAGCAGGGTGACCCCATATTATAGTAATTATAGATGATTATCTCCTTTAAAATACAACTAGATGAAACAAAGTATTACAATATTATAAAATATCAAAGCGATCATATATATTATATATTTTATGTTATTCATCATATATGTATATATAATATAGTTAATATATTTTGTATTTACAAAAAATCAAAAATATAAGACCTCCAATTTATTTTCATCGAATTTGATTAATTGTCTTTAAATAGTAAAAAAAAAAACTTGTGCTCATTAAAAATTAATTCATAAGTATATATTTATGTTAAATAAGAACTGATTAAATATAACAGAAATTTCATTTAGTTTGACAAATAGATATAATTAGGTAGTATGATAACAACTAAGTGAATGAAAAATGTGTAATAAGTCTTCTAAATTCAAAGCTAATATTGCGGACAGTTATGTATATTGCAGTTTATGTGCATTTCTTTTGGAGAAAATTCATCAATGTATATTTCCTCATTTTGGAACACCCTGATATTATGCAGTACAGCCTCTGATTTCATTCGTAGTAAACTAAGGCAAAGTAATATACAGGGTGAGCCACGGTGGATGGAGTATTAAAAGTATATGGAGAACGGATCTACCGATTGCTTTGAAATTTTGGTTACCAAAATAGTCGAGTATGATCTATGCAACTAAAATATTTTCGAAAGTGCGGTGTTGCCACTTATACGTAAAATCGGCAACATCTTCGTTATTTTAAATAGAATACCCTGTATATTTTTGCATTTTTTTAATTTTCGTCTCTTTCTGAGTAACTTTTGTTAATATTTCCGTATATCTATCTCAAGCCGTTATCGAGATAATAATTATTTTCTGAATTTATTGCCAAAAATTTTACTTTCAGTAAATCGTGTTTTCTCCTACCTACGCAGCAATTGAAAGATAATTTTTCAGTTGTGGCTAGGCAAGGCCTGGGGGCATCTTCTCTATTAATCAAATGTTTCCAATATCATACAGGGTGAGTTAGAGAATGCTTTCTATAGGTGAATTAGAGAAATGCACGAAAGTCAATTTTTTTAAATATAATGCACAGTACTAATTCGGAAAGGTAATACATTTGCCTATTTAAAAATGTTAAGTACCCTATACCTAATGTGCACCGTTTTCGATATATAGGCACTTTTTTGTAACCCTTCCAAGAATATTATATCTTTAGGTATGTTGTCATAACGGGTGGGCCATGAAATTTTTATTTTATCATTTTGTAATGACAATAGACATGCTATTTTTCTAAATAAATTTGACATTAGTAATATTTGCACTTAATTTGAATAGATGTAGCACAAATATCGCACAAAATAATTATACAAACGCAGTTTTAATGGATTTGTTTATTATTCATGGATAGTGCAATAAGATTATCAACAGAATTTGTAGAATATTTAATGAGAAATATCCGAATTTGCCGCAGATGAACAACAGAAAGTTTCTAAAATACAAAAAGTGAAAAAATATACAGGGTATTCTATTTAAAATAACAAAGATGTTGTCGGTTGTACGTATAAGTGGCAACACCACACTCTCAAAAATATTTTAGTTGCATAGATCATACTCGACTATTTTGGTAACAAAAATTTTAAAGCAATCGGTAGATCCGTTCTCCATATACTTTTAATACTCCATCCACCGTGGCTTACCCTGTATGTATGTTTGCACAAATTCAATAAATCTCTCGACAATATCTTTAGTGCTTTTATGTACCTATTTTGATGTAGTTCTCCTCGTGATTACTGGTTGGGTTGATTTGGGCTAGTTTGATTGATGATCAAGTTAATACTGGGGTTGACATGGATAACCATTGTCTCCGAGTAAGAATGATTTGTATAATAATTCTTTGCGTGTGCTCACATGTAACAATCGTATGAATCAACTGACATTTTTGAACAGTGTCGTGGCGAAAACACATTTTAGGATAACAGTTAGTACGATACAAATCCGACAACCTATGACAGAGTAATGAAAAAGTTCTCCATAAAAACATTCAATGGAAGTGATATTTCCATCGAAATAAATGAAATAAATTAAACAAAAATCAAAATAAATGAAACAAAAATTAAATTAATTTTACAGAAATATTGAGACGCCAATTAATCAAATTATACAATAAAGCTAAGACGTGACTTTATAATTGCATTTTGTTCGGCAAATTATTAACTGTCTGTGCCGTACCCGTACGTAGTTGATTTAAACATATGTCTCTAGACATACGTGCTGGTAATTGTGGTATATGAGCAATTGCGAGTGGTGTAGCATGTGATCCGTGCGTCGTCACTAAATTAATACACGCGCAAAGATCCATTATACAAATTGAAATTTGTACTCATGGTTGACTGTGAATTTTATGCATCGGGATAAAGATTGTTAAACATAAAAACAAATTTCAAGGTGACGTTCAATTTTATCTCCACATCTAATCATGTTTAGGATTTAAATTCTGATTTTCTGATAAATTAAGAAGCTTGAAAATACCTGAAATTTGACAAATCATCTGTTGTGCAAATTCGGAACGAACTGTAACGACCTCCAATGATGATATCTATTAAATCTATTAAATTTTATCTATTAAATGCAACTTATTGCTAGATTTACATAGATTCGAGAAGACTTCATTGCACGGTAGACAGTACTATATTAGTGACTATGATTAGTAACTCCAATACTTGGTACCTCTAAACTATTTACTCTGTCTGTCTAACAATCTAACCTATTCCCCACCTAACACGGGGAACAGTCAATTTGTCACCAGGAATTCAAGAGTTGATTTTGAATACATTGCTGCCGCTCCTGATGCTGAAAATGGCATTACTTTTTCTTGATTGACTCTAGTTTCTGAAATAAACAAACATACATAATAAATGTTATTTCAAAGTAAGAAAAACAAAATAAAATGAGCATTTTCTTTTGTTTTGATTTTTGATATATGAAATATGACAAAAAAATAAAGAATAAAGAATAATTGATGCAGAAAATATTAACAATTATAAACAAGTTTTTTTGTACGATTTTCTTTTATACTATTGCTGTCAATCGTCCCTCTGTGGACTCCAACAGTAATAGGCCATCATATGACAATCCCAGCTTCCTTGATACCTTTCTATCATTTTTCGGATATCCTGATGAAACTGTTCACCTTGTTCCTTACTACAATCTCATAAGTTATAAGGAAATTTGTCTAAGAGACTATACAAAAAATGTAATTTAATGCTCATATTGGCTCCTAATTTTTCAAAACATTTTAGTATCTTATATAGTAGTTCTCGGTAGTTATTTCCTTTGTAATTGCCCAAAAAATTTTGAATTGCAGATACATAACCAGACCATGTATCAAATTCTACAACGGTCATATAGTTATTAAACTGTGGATCTTTTACCAGTTTTCGAATTTGTGGACCCGGATTTGTCACAAATCCCTACTTTTAATTTTTCCATACTCAGTGCTGGAAATGCTTGGAAAATGTATTTAAAATAATCACCAGACTCGTCCAGCGTTTTTCCAGACTGTTTTATTAAACCCAGTTTGATGTGAACACAGTTTGAAAAGAAAAGGCGGCGGTATTTTTTTTTCTCTTTATTAATGGCTCGTGAACAATGTTGGTTTTTCCAACGGTCATAGCGTCTCTCAAAAACCAAACGGTTTGCTGACAATACTTTCTTCCTATCCCCACGACTATCCCATAAACAGAGGTAACGAGGATATTTGGTATGTCCACTTTGCTGTCCAAGAAGTATGGTGACCATTTTTAAATCGACACAAATAAACCATCGGTGCTGGAAATAAGCAAGTTTTTCTAATACCAACTTAATAGTATCATATTATTCTGCAACTTTTGCTGAATAACCGATTGGAATCGACGCAAACTTATTTCCATTATACAGTAAAACACATTTCAAGTTCTTTTTAGAACCGTCCATGAAAAGCCGCCAATCATTTGGTAAATTTCATGAGACTCCATTATTTTAACAAATGTAGTCGCTTTAGCTAAAATAAAAATATAAAGTGTGAAATTAATGTCCTCCGGTATTCAGAAACCGATCTTAAAGTGGCAACATAAATATTTTTTTTGTTCCTCAGTACAATCAAGAAAAATACTTTGTTTAAATAACGCGTAATTTACGATCCCTGTGATATCATAGTTTATTATAAAAAGCTCTTTAAGCCATGTTATAATTGTCTGATTTAATGTTTCTTGGCCAAAAACTGAGCTCAAAAAAAATTAGTTTTTTTGGAGCAAATATGTATAACGTTATTTAGGTGTGGAATAGTTTAAATTACATTTTTCTTACTTTAAAATTTTAATACCAAAGGAGACGCACGATATTACTTCTAAATATTATTAGTTCACGATCAAATCTATTTATTGATGTTCCATCCCTTTTGACCCAATTATGAAATGTGGGTTAAGAGGGGTGATTACAAGTGAGAAGGACATGATATCTGAGAACTGAATTGCTTGCAATTGCATAGATGTTAGGGTTGGTCGGGAATACCCTTGTTGAAGGGGAGACCGTAAGGGCGAGGGTCCTATGTATACACAAACGTTTCTAGGGGCACATTTCGTTTGAAGCACGACGTACAGATATGATAAAGTGTAGGAACCATTCTGAGATTGATTTTGTAATTTCGTTCGCTGTTAGTGGTTTTATTTAAACTGATAAATTAATATTTACATTACTTACATATAAATACTTAAAATATATACATATAGAAAATAAGTAACTTTTATTCGTTATAGAAAAAACTAACATCAGATATTTCTGTGAAAATTTATTAAACATTCAGTGTTTTATTTGTATGTCGTTTAATACTTAACAATTATTTCTAGTTGGGATTAATAATTAGAGCCACTTGATTTTGTCTGCGGGGTATTGCCACAGTATATGCGTGCACACGTGGGAAGTGAGTCGGTGAATCAGCGTCCCTGCTCGATCGATCGACTTAGTTGTTAAACATCTGTTTAGTGATGCACTGTGCATTTTGTACGAATGTTTTTGCATTTCACAGTTCTAATTCATTATATCGAATGTACACAGGGATAAAGAACGACCAAGATCTGAATTATACAATAAATAAATTGTGGTTATGTGTGCACGAGATGACCGATTATATTAGATGTAACTTCATGCATTATATCTTGTTATTGAAGAAATTTTAAGATATTATCCAAGTATAACTGGAGTAATGTCATCTAGTAGTGTTTCTAAAATCTCCTAAATGTATTCGATAAATTCACAGACACTGTCTCGACCACCCTGAACCACCACAGCCGATATTTACTTGCTGAGGAACATGGTTAGCGACAGCATTTTATCATTTTGAGCACGTGCATAAAATAAAAGCTTTAGTGCTACAATTTGATCCTCAAGAGGAAGCTGCTGTTAGAAAAAGTCAAGGGATATTTCGTGATCCTCAAAGCAGATTTACAAACTATTGAAATGATTACAAGGGACTAATGAAGGTAATAGAAAAATTACTAAATCTTTCCTTGTCGTTAGTTGAACCACTGCAAATACTGGATGCTGTAACACATAGATACATGGTTTAAGGGATACAAAAAGAATAGTTATAGTAACTGTATATAGTTACAAATCAAAAGTTTAACACTGTTTTAAGAAATGATTAAGATTTTTCCACATATAAAAACAAATATATAGTATTTCTGCGTCTACAGATCTATTAATAATTGCAACAATTATTTTTATAATGCCATTAATAATTCAGTAGACGTCAAACGATCGTTCTCCTCATATAACAACATTTTTCCACTATGGCGAACTTCGCTCACTGAAACAACTGTAGAGAAATACCTAATATTACAGGTGTTTAACCGAGCTAATCGAGTTAATAACGCTGTTTAGTAAATGTTTTACAGTGTTGTATAAATTATAACATAATCAGATGTTTATTTTTACTTTATTGTTTAGCATTACTTATTTTATTTTATTTGAAGTATTACGAATCTCTAAGCAATATGATATCGCTTTAGAATTTTCAAAATTTCATATTTTCTAACATTTAAGGTGTCTCAATTAGAACTATATGATTCGAATTGCACTCCATTTATGTTCTATCATAGGGCGTTGATATTTAATGACTATCATCTACAAACCATACGACGTCAATATACTGTGATTAATAATTCAACAACGAATAGTTTGTGTATAACTGTTTAATGAAAGTGAGCGACCATTTACAGCTGCATTATGAAAAATTCGCACAAAATTAGAACACAATGAAGCGCCTACAGAGTTAGCAGCTCGTAACTTAATCAATAAGTTTGAAGAGACGGGTTCCGTTATTGATAAGGCAACGCCAATATGTCTTCGTAGTGGGTGGTCAGATGAAAATATTGATTGTGAACTCTTCTGTACAGTGAAATAAACTGTACAGAAATATCCAAACACATCAATTCGACGTTGTGCACAACAATTGAATCTGTCAAGAGCCACCACGCATCAGATTTTAAAGAAAGATCAGCATCTGTCTGCATACAACAACAACAACATCGTACATTTGTTAATTGGGTGTTAGAAAAGAAGGAAGTTGATGTTGATTTTGACAACAAATTTTGTTCGGTGATGAAGCACATTTTCATCTTGACGGACACGTCAGCAAACAAACTTGTCGTGGACAATTATATGAGCTATTTGAACTATATGAAGTATATGAACTATATTCTGCTCCGTTTGTAGCCGTGTCGTCTCCATTTTATGTTGAAGAATAAAAAACTACAGTCTGTCAAATATTACACGTTTTATAGGCATGTTGATGCCGTATGGTGTGTAGATGACAGTCATTAAATATTGATGCCCTATCTTTGGCAGAACACGAATGGCGCGCAATTCAAATCCTATATACCAATTGAGACACCCTATATAAGTAAATCATAAAAATTATCCATACACAAATTAATGTACAGGCTGTTTATTATGCTAATTTATGAAAGTACTCCCCTTCTATTCAGCCTAAAGCCACCCGCAAACCAATACTATCCGTTTATTTAACAGCGTAGTTCTTAGCATATGCAAACAAGCACATGATAAATGATCCCCAAGGGGCGTCGTCCCATATGTCATTTTCACAAACCCTTGATCAATTCTGTCGAATCACCATAAGGTTGGGGATATGCAGATATGTTTTGTATGTGCATGTGTACATAACATTAATTGCTTTCATTGATTTTATTGGGCAAAATGAAAAATGTCAACTCAAGCCATATAATCGTGTCAACTGACAAAATGAAAAATCTAGTTGTCTCGTAGTAATTCGGAAACGATACGGTCTCAATCGCTTTTAACAAGTACTTGAAACATATCCTACACGCGTTTTCCTTTATTTTTAATTTTAGATTCATCCAACAACAAATATATTATTTTTGAACCACTAAGATATGGCACACCTAAATATGTGATAATATATAGAGTGCTCTGTACAAGTAACATATTCTTGCTTCATGTACTTTTCATGAAAATAAAAAAAAACAGGCACCTAACATAGAATTTTGATAAATGTAAATCCATACCGAATATGTTACAAATTAGAAGGCGATAACTTTATAGGAAACACCCTATACATTTGGTACGCAGCGAGGTTGAAAAGTCTGCATTGTATTGGAAAAAATTTGATATATTTAGATGCAATTAGTAGATAGTAAATTCTGCTTCCCAAAAAGGCGTACTAAACTAAAATTGTAAGATAAACATTTATTTTACCTATCCTGTACATAAAAATCCAAAACAAATCAAAGAAGACTAAAACACTCACCAAAACTGGAATACGCTTCACTGAACCTTCATAAAACCGTTTCAGTGTTATAGTACACCCCGCCTCAGATTATCCTGCAAAGAAATTAAATTAAATTAGATTAAAATTTAATGAAGAATCCCTGAAATGGATTATTTAAATCAATATTAAAAGCCGTATAGATTCAGTTGTAGTGCCTTTTCTCGTAAAACCGTTGATAAAAAAAAATAAAAATTAAAAACGTTTACAATGGTTATTTAAAAAAAATTCAGTACATTTTATTATAATAGCTTAAACATAATGTTCTAAGTCACAAAGTAGACTATAACTTTTAAATTATTACTAATTAAATTTTATTTATCCTCGTCAAGGATAATTAAAGGACATCACCGTGTATTTAAAATGGATAAAATGGTCACCTAACCGTTGAAAATACTACATTGAAACATTAAGAGTATAATGTCAGTTATATTGAACATAACGTGCATACAGGGTTCGGCATAAGTATGGAATAATGCCTGTAACTTTTTTAATTCAATTTCTTTATACAAAACTATTTTAAATAAAATTTGAAACATTTTATTTTATATATGTTGGTAACCTTGATTTACATCTTATTCACTGGATCAAAGAATCCGGTGGTTTAATTCATTAGGTCGTTCTCTGTACAATTGGTATTTTTGTGACCCCATAAAAAATCACAGCGATAAAGTCAGGTCATTGAGCTGACCACTCTACCGCTTTTCTCTGCCCGAATCAACTGTTTAGAAAAATAGTATCTAAAATAATTTCTGACACCAATGGAACCCTAATGAAGAGCAAGGGTGACTTCGTTAAGAAAGAAAATTGTCAGTAAATCAATTAATCAATTTTCCGAAAAAAATTATTGCTATTTAAAGAAAATATGAAATTGTATCTTAACTGACAAACTTATCACCAGTCTGCTCTGCATTTTTCAAGAGTGTGTACAAAATTATAATTTTTATGATGATCGTGTCTTCATAGCATTTAAACTTTAGTGTTGTTTTATTAAACAACGAATTAAATTTAAAGGTAGTTGTCAAAAATGGGAAACCTATAAAATTAATGGTGCTAGACATTAAAAATGAATGGATATGTTAATAACGTTGGGTAGATGCAGACAGTAAAAGGACGCAGCAAGAACTGTACATTACTTAATGAAATATACCCCAACCCTACTCCTATTACTCAGTTTCGTGTCTCCAAGATCCACGGAAAACGCACCAAAACCGAGACGACCAAAAACTGATAATGCTGTTTTAAATGTATTATATTAGCGATTAGGGCAAAAGAATCCAAAATCATCTACTACCGATTTAAAACGCGGCCATGGAATATCGCAACGATTGGTACGCAGAGTTGTGGACAGAACAAAATTTCATCCCTTTAAAATGCGTTTCATTGAGAGATTAAACAATGATGACTTTGACAGAAAGGTTAAATCCTGTGAAATTATGAAAGGTATATGCCAACAAGGCCCACATTTTGTCGATAAAATTGTAATCTCTGATGTGTATAGATACTTTCATGCTACAATAAGTTGTAAATAGGCATAAGTGCCATATCAACAGTACCATATCATTGGGCCTAACGTATTTCCAACTGGATGATCGAAACTGACACTAGGCATATACAGAAATTGAATGGACAAGCATTTATCAAATCACACAATCGGGTCTTTTATAGAACGAAATTTAAAAGTGGTAAGACATTTGTCTTCATTAAGAGTTAACATTATTCCTGCAACAGAAGACCTGTATTCTGATGACAACGACATTTCATTTCAACGAGATGGGGCACCTCCCCACTTTGGAGTTGCAAACTGGAGAAATTGTTTGGATACAGTTCTCTCCAACAGTTGAATAGGGCATGGAGGGGCAGTGAACTGGCCAGTTCGATCGCCTGATTTTACCCCTTATAAACTACTTTTATGGAGTCACATGAAAGGCCACATGTACGAGGAAACACCAGATGATTTAAATAGCATAAGAGCTAGAATTGTTGATGAAATGGGGGCGATAAGAGATGAAGTATTTGTCAATGTAAGGTAATAATTTACAAACAGACTGGAACTCTATATTGAAAATAATGGTAGATATTTTGAACATTTGATGTATCCAATATGTAAGGTAAATTAAATATTTATGAATCTTCCCTTAACTCATCTTAATGAAAGCCTTATATAGTAATATGCAGAACAATGTGCTGATTCAGAGTACAATAAACACCAAATGTTTAGTTTCTGCATAATGCACCTGAACTGTGTCTAAAATCTACTGGATTTTTCGGAATTTTGAAAACTGGGAACCAAGGTCTGAATATTACTAGAATTTCACCAAACTATGATAAACAATATTTATCAATGAAATGCAAAAACTTCAAACTCGTTTTGATAACACAATTGCTTAAGAAGTATTTGTAAACATGATATTTAATTATATAAATTTTGTTCAAATAACATGTGATAGAAATTATTGGTCCCCACTAAAAATATAGTTTAGGAATGCAAAAATGAATGAAAGGAATATATTACACGTATTATAATCAAATGTAGAGCTGATAAAAGATGGTGAGCGTAATATTTCATGAAGTCATCATAGTGTACTTAACTAAATATCTAACAAGTTTTATTGAAGATTTTAGTGTTTTAATAAAAATAGTAGTAAAATATGGACACTTTATTTATTTTTACAACTGTCGAGCTTCGAAATTTGGCATCACTTTTATGTTCCCAACGTTTACAGCTGGCTTTATCTTGTTTGATAAATACCCGCATGGCTGTTAAGATCTCGAAGAATTACTTTATTTGTTCTCATTTTTGTGAAGACTTTACGTGTTGGCCTACTTCCAGATTCACGTAATTGAGAGTGTTTGTATTTAGATTTATATTACTGTTGAAGATAAAGCATTTCAAACATAATGTACCTTAGTGGGATATATACATAAGCCATCATAAAATTTTAAAAAGTTCTGCGTATAAAATAAATTAGGTAGATGCATATAAATAAAATGTTATTTCAGAGTGGGAATGGTAAAGTTACGTAGATGTAAAGATGTGTAGGTAAACATGAAGTATTAAATAACGTATCATAGCGCGGGGTGAAAATTGAAATGTGATATATTTATATTTCTTTCAACTACACATAATCTTATCCCTTAAAATAACGGCAGTACGCCATTTTGAAAAAAAAAGTACTGGAACAGGGGGTTGAGGGGTAGGACACCCTTTAAATGTTTCATATGCTGAATTTGTCCACCAAATTTCAATGTCATTCCAAGATTTTGCCACGCAATGTATAATAATTTGATGTATTGACTTTTCCAGCTTTATTGACCAAAAATCAAAAATTGGAACAAGAAAAATATTTTTTCGTAATAGTCACTATGTTTCCAAAGTACAAATTTACCGCATTTAGTAAATTAACAGTTGTGTAAAATATAATTCATTTTGGTCTAAAATTTACTTTACTAGTAAATTTGACAAAATTACCTACAATAGCGAATGAGAAAACTACTAATAGTTATCGTAATACAGCTCGTCAAGAATAGGAACAAGTCTCAAAACCGCAATAACGGATCACCCACAGGGTGCGTAGTAAATAGTCTGTTCTTTACTCTATGAATATATATATATATATATATATATATATATATATATATATATATATATATATATATATATATATATAATTATTATTATTATTATTATTATTATTATTATTATTATTATATTATATAGGTTTGGGCCTCATCAGCCACTGATCGCATGGGTAGTCCCTTGGCGAGCCCCTCTTATCCGGGTCATTATCTAAAAATGCTATCCCATAAAAAGAGCAATTTAGGCACGTTCCCCGCCTTAAGCCTCGCCTCCTCTAGGATAAGAGGGGTCCCTAATATAAAATACCTCTTCTCCTCCACTGCGGGGCAGGTATAAAGAAGATGAATCGAGGTTTCCTCGTCTTCTTTACAGTATCTGCAGGTCGGGCTATCAGTCAGCCTCAGCTTGTGCTTATATGCATTCAGGCTACTATGGTGGCCCGTTATGATTCCCACCAGGGTTCTGGCTTTGTGCCTGTTCAATTTAATGAATTCTTGGGCCCATTTCTCAATCTCTAAGTATTCGATGAAGAGTTTGGTTATTCGACAACCCGTTACTCCTCTCCATCTTTTATTGTGCTGGTCTCTTGCCCAGCCATTGATTCGATCTCTGATCAGATTTCAACTTATTCCCACTGCAGGTTCTGGTCCATAGAGGTTTTCCCTGGTCCCTAGTCTGGCAAGGTCATCTGCAATTAGATTTCCCTTAATGCCACTATGCCCAGGTATCTATAAGAGTTCCACCGGTCCCCTCCCTGCCAAGTGGTTCAATGCTTCATAGCAATTATAGACCAGCTTCGACTTTGTCGTTGCTGAATTCAGGGCTGCCAACGCCGCTCTGCTATCCGAGCAGATACATACCTTCTCCTGGGTCCGATTTTGGTCGGCCCCCAGAACACCGTATGTAATTCCAACTAGCTCGGCCTGGAGTGCGGTAATATATATATATATATATATATATATATATATATATATATATATATATAGATTGCAATTGTTCTTTAAAAAAATACTAATTGGATGTAAGTTACAATTTGGACGTAAGTTTGCCAGACAGAAACAACTTTAATGAAATTAAGTTATTTTTCAGACTTTTTTATTCTTTTATATTTATTGATGATACCTGCCCAAATGTTAACCTTTCGAGGATATTGTGTATGTGTTTGATTCATCCATTGAAGATTCTACCAGGGAAGATGCACATAGAAAGGTGCATCTTCCCTGGTAGAATCTTGGCCAAGTTAAACACTAGGGTTTATAAATGAGCCGGCCCGGCAGAAGATAAATCTCTGAAATGGTGAAGGAGCTGGGTCTTGGATACTTGACACTATCGGCTTATAGAGATAACAGTTTGATGGGACTAACGTATGAAGCAACATGTACTTAGAGCTTATCAAGAAATAACACGTACTACAGTCAGAATTATAGTGCATTTGGATATGTTTGCCAGACAGAGACGACTATAATTAATGAAATTAATTTATTTTTCAGACTTTTTTATTTTTTTTATAGTTGATGATACCTGCTCAAATATTAACCTTTCGAGTATGTTATGTATATGTCTCACGAATCCATTTAGGATTCTACGTCGACCAATACCTACCGGTTTACTATCCTACTCATGTGAGAGTTGATTCGCCTGAAAAAGGAATGGAACTAAGAGCTACTTCATTTTTATCCAGCGCGTTCTACGATTGTATTTCTTCGCGGAAATTAACTCGATGATCTAGATCTTTCTCTGTTCGTTCCCGGGTAAATGTAGCTTTACAAACGCTTCAAAACAGTTGTATGCCTGACGTTATTTTCTAGCGCAATTTGGCGGGAACTTAAATTATCTTGAACATTTTATAAAAACGATGTGAAAACATCGTAGCTAAAACTTTCACATCGTTTTCTAAATCGAAATAATATTACTTTTCCGCACTCCACTATACGCGGAAAAGTAATGTAATCGTGTAAAGAAAAAGTGAAAAATTTTTTTTGGGTTTATTTTTCGTTTTTCGGCCTAAAAACAAAAAAAAATGCGTTTTAAAATGTTTTTGGTGTGTGTGTATATGTGTCGTTGTCGTCGGCATTTATTCTTGTTAGCACGATAACTCAACTAAATCGTATCGGATCGATCGAGTTTTGACTGATTCTAATTGGGGACGTCTTCCAGACGACACCTATTGATTTTGAGGTGGATAGAACACGCTCTACTATGCACATGGGTCATGAGAAAGTACAATGGTGGACTATTTGAGAATTTTTTTTTGTTAGCACGATCACTCAATTAAATCGTGTCGAATCGATCGGGTTTCGACTGATTCTGATTAGGGACATCCACTAGACGGCACCTATTGATTTTAAGGTGGATAGGACACACCCTACCCTGTCCATGGGTCATGAGAAAGCACGACGGTGATCTATTTGAAAAAAGTAAACTGTCGCATAAAACACGTATTCTGCATTTATGTGTTGGTTTATTTTTTCTCAGCCACTCAATTTCGAGATGCTTGCAGTTGCCTGCATTGTTTTAGTTTCAGGGCAATTTTTTTGTAAAACGTGGGTGATAAACGGTTCAAAATCAATTCATTGCTGGTATACATATGTAATTTACGAACAGTACGACGAGCATTGTAAAAAATTCATTTTAGTTTTAAGAATCGTCAGTTAAAACTATGCTTACCTATTGCTCGTCAATAAAAGGAAAAAGTGTAAGATTCTCTAGGTATGTGTAGAAGAAAGAGTGAGGCAACATTCGGAGGGCAAAAATGCATTTTACGCACGGCCAGATCGAACTCTGTGTATCTATATTCCATTCGATATATATATTCATCGATATTCACTCTTAAAAGGTCTCAATACAACCGAGTAAAGACCAGGCTCTTTACTGCGCACCTCGTGGGCGGTCCGATACCGCAATTTTGAGACTTGTTCCTATTCTTGACGAGCTGTAGATATAAATATCTATGCCTTGGGGCATTTATATAAATTCTTTTTTATTTAAAAATTTATATATATTTCAACCATCATTATAGGTCGTTGAAGTCAGCTAATTAAGAATAAAATACGGTAATATAAAAATATATAGGGCGTTATATTAAAAATATTATCTCTCCTGTACTGCACTTACACGAATCACCCTGTATATCGAACTGTTTGTTTAGAAGACGTATCTTTTAGATTAAAAATTAACCTATCGGAGCGTTTCTCATAAATCTCATCGTAAATTAAAATAATGACCAAAATCATTTTACACCATGAATGTATGTTACACCATGAATGTTATGTTCTAACGGTATCATTTTTTTTTTTTACAAAAAAAGATATTGAAAATAATCTGATATCGTGTCTACTTTAAATTTGATGATAATAATAAGTATGTCACGTTTTTTTGAAGAAATAAAATCACAATTAAAGAGACTAATTGTTAGGTGTACACACCTTCTGGAGGAATCACTCTGTATACGACAAAAAAATCATTAGGGATCAAATGCATATCTACGTACTGATTAGTGATTATTGTGGTGAACTATGTCACGCATCTCACGAATGCCCATCTATCGCGTACAATAAGAGTGCCCCAGAGACCCTAAGATTACCGTCATCCACAGATCGCGGGCATTATTCCCCTCCATGCGTTCCGACGACCCAACTCATCTCGATGGAGTTGGGAGTTAGCTGTTACTTGGCGCACTCTCGAGCACGAGGCCAATGACAGCGCCCGCGGGGGGACAGAGGAAGCACGCGTGCGCACCCCGAGGATCATCGAGCATTGGCTTCCTGATGTAGCCTGATATTTTGCGCGTTAGGAATCCGTCCTTGTACGAGAGAAGTCAAGAGATAATGACGTGTTGCCAGATGAATGCGAAATTAGTCGGCATTGTGATACACCTATTTTTATGCACAGTCAAGAATGTAATGAGACACGTTCGAAGCGTTCCCCTGAAATATAAACAATTATAACTACGTTTTTGGAATTACTACATATGCTCCTGATCTCTTAAATGGTCATTTGGTGGTCTTCATTGACCAAAATCATATACATAGGTAATACGAATATTTATAAAAATACATGCTGGTGTTAGAGTTAAATTGTACTCATAAAATTACTTTAATATGATTTCTATTTTTTGTTTATTCAAATTTGTACTGCCCGTCAAGAATAGAAACAAATCTCTATGGGACCGTCCATGAGACGCGCAGTAAATAGCTTGGTCTAAGGAAATAGCCGAATGCTGTCCTTACTCTTTCTTCTACGCATACATACACAGAGAAATCTCATTTTTTCCATTATTGACGACCAGTACGTAGACATAACTCTGGCAAAGATAGGAAGTCATGGGCATGGGTACTACGATACGAAGGCATACCAGTAAGGAAAAGGCAGATTGACTAGCCAGGGAAGATGCTTCTATGACCTTAATAGGACCCGAACCCTTTTATCACATGACCAAGTTACACACTAGGGCGTCCGTAAATGAGCGGTAAATCTCTGGAATGGTGGAGGAGTTGGGTCTTGGACACAGGATACTATAGACTTATAGAGATAAGAATTTAATGGGACTGACGGATGAAGCAACATGTAAAGTTTATAAAAAAGAAAGTGATACGGTCATGCATGCCACGATATGAAGGCATACAGGTAACGAAAAGGCAGATGGACTAACCGAGGAAGATGATCTTAATAGGGCCTGAACCCTTTTATTACGTGGCCAAGTTTATGGCGCACTAGAGCGTCCATAAATGAGAGGACAGACGACGAATCTCTGGAATGGTGGAGGAGCTGGGTCTTGAATACAGGACTATCGGCTTGCAGAGATAAGAGTTTGATGTTACTGACGGATAAAGCAACATGTAGAGCTTATCAAGAGATAATACGTATCTAGTGTTGTACAGTACACGTGTCGTAGAAGACTACACGTGCTAGGTCGATGTATAATACGCCTGAGGTTCCAGATAATTGGAAAACCAAATACTAACAGCTACATACACATGTTCTTATCCAGACTATGGATTCTGATAGAAAAGACGAAGATGAATGAGGTTATCTATCAAGAAACAAACAAATGAAGAAACAAGAAGTACTGTTATAATCTAATCCAAGGAAGTCACGGTAGCCTGAACTAGGAGTATGGTACCACGGATAGAAGTATGGCAAAAAAAATTATTTCCTAGTGGCGGCGCTACCATTTGGGCTGGGTTGCTTTCTCTTTTCAACTATGTGTGTCCTTTTCTGCCAGTCTACAGATGGACTAGCAGAAGTAAGTATAGCGATTGAAAAGAGAGGGCGAGATAATCCCGTGTGCCTCGAGTGGCTGTTTACGTCCCTTGGCACTGTTTGCCATTGCGGCATATAGGAAGTAGCATACCCCTGGCCTGGACTTAGATACAAACTCCACGGAGCTGAAACAGCTCCAATTTGTAATCTGTAGGCATATGTAATAAACACCTTTTTCCAGTAATATGGCTACTTTAATTAGTGAGAGGAATTCAATAGAATTTTTTGTAATTAGATTCCCAATAAAAATTTTTGTATTTTTACGTAGGGTTATAAATCAAATGATACCTAATATAATACAGAAATATTATTATCCCAATTTTATGTGATAATCACATTTCAAAATGTACCCTTATAGATAAACTCTTGACCTCGAAATTTTATGTTTCTGTTACAAAAGGTAGGTCAAATTATATAACGATGGACGTCCACTTTATGTATTCCCAAAATTATCAAAAGTTCATTTATTTGTATTATGTACAATTTCTTCTACATAAAGTATTCTCCACCAACTCAAGAGGAATGCAAGAGAAACATCTACTTCTTACTTATTATATTATGCTATCATGTTCAGTTTCCATGAAGAATCGACGTTTTAATCCTGAAAAATCAACAAGACAGATGAAACTGAATTGATTGAATGTCCCATCAGTTAATATATCTTGCCTATTAGAAAATATCTTGAGATTGGATTCTGGTGTTGTTTGTCAACAAAGTTCATTTTCAAATATTCGAGAGGGATATAATATCAAAAGACTGTCATATTCCAAGTGAATAGAGATAGGAAAGCTAATTAAGTAAAGTGATTTGTTGTGTAATGTTAGCAGTGTACTTATATAAACAAATATTTAAATCATATTTAATATTACTTAGGCCTTTGGTATTTACAAGCCATTATATTTTGTTTATCGGTAAAAACATAATTTTTTCCACACTGAGAAAAATGATTATTTGACTCTAACGAGTTCATTGCTTCAAACGAATTCCTTATTTCAATGGTGTCACTAAAACATGTGTACCTATCTATTAAAACAATAAACAAAAATATATCGAATTAAATAGTTCTACTCTATATTAGGTAATATATAGGTAATTTAGTTTCTATAAATCAATAATATTTATTATTGATTTGTTAAGGTTAAATAAATCTGAAGTAAAAGTCTAACAAATTGAGATCTTGAATTCAAAGAATTTCCTTTTTCTATGCACCTTCACATTTAACTAGCTTCATCTGCAAAACATTTGATAAAATAAAATTAGAGCCTTATTAGTACGTAACCAGAAAATAGAATTTTTTAAACTTTATTATTAAACAAACTGCTTTAAAGTAATAATTTTGAATATAAGCTTTTAATATGCAATCAAAAATTAAAAATATTTGTGATGCTTTATAAAAAAAGTATTACTTCAAGTTTAGGCCGAAATTTTTATTTAAATTTTGAAGAAGTAAAATTACGGTGCGGTTTAAATTCAATGTGAATATTTTAATTATGAATCGAGATCATCCTTTAAACTGGTAACATAAAATGAGCATCGTTGGATGTATCCCTGATCCCTGAAGATATTATCAAAAAATCTATTTTACAATGATGTATTACTGCTTAATAATTTAAATGGCACTGAAGATGATATGTTCTGGTGCAATAGTGATAGTACGCGTGAAGAAGATTCTCAATAAATTAAGTAGCTTATTATATTTATATTCGTACTTATTTAAGTTAATTAATATTTTTCTTATTTTTCAAAACCTATTCTTTCACTTTTTCCAGTTGTAAAGTCCCACTGCGAAGTGCCATTTTCTTGAAAATGACACTCTCTACACTGATATTTTTTGGCTTTATCAAAATCTGTTCTCTTTCTCTGGTTCTATTGAACGCATTAGGTTTTTTTTAATTTGCTAGTAATAGCATTGCATAAAAATGCTACTGAGGGTTTTAAACATATTTAATATTTATTAAAACAATCCAAAGTGACAATATATTTTCGCTTTTTTTGAAAAGATATTGTTTTTTTGTTTTTTGAAACTATAAAAAATCCTCAATCAACTTCTTCACATATCTAGTAATGCAAATTAAATGTTTATGATTAAAACCTGTTTAGCGGTTTCCGAGAAAACGAACACAAATAAGTATTTTTCCATTTGTAAGGGAACATGTACTGTAGTAGGAACCCCCTTAATAGTAACCTAACTGTTACCACATTTTAGTCGGTTTATTCATAAGAAATATCTTTTACTATTAATAAATTATTTAATATAACATTTTAATTTGTACTTTTTCTCAGTGTAGGTGTTTGTTGCCTATATAAATATCCTAGGATACGTCCCTCTCAAAACATAAAAGTTTTTCCAGTTATCGGAAAGCATCCCCCTAATTCCTCCAGTTTATCGTTACCATTGTATTTAAATTCGACTTATGGTCACCACTGCAAACAGCACGTTAAGTGTTTTGCCTATCCATTTGGGTGTTTGTATAACAAATCAGAAGCGCGGCACAAAGACTGACGCAACATATTGCCGTGCCCAGGCAATTGCCATTCAACACAAAATATGTGTACCGAGGTCGAGGACGAGCCAGCAGTAATTTAGTCCCCCATAGGCCAGCATCGTATTCAAATTATTCAGGTGGGGTTAAACGCACAGGCATCGGAGGCTCCCTACAATTTGAGACTGTGACATTATTTGATCCCGGCAAACGCCCAATCATTTCAATCAGCCATTAGCAGATAACAATAAAAGAGAACATGCATGAGGTCCTGTAGACGTAGATGAAGTCACGTTCGCCAATCGTCCCGGTTCGGTGGGACTGCGCGTGCGCGAACCTGTCATCAGCCATGCTCGAACATACGCCCGGATCCATATCTGGGGGATCCTGAACATCTGCCGTCTAGCAGGCAACTATTGGTCACATCGCCCCACTACCGGTCACAGTGCCGGAGAGTTCCTGGAAGGGTTACAATGGAGGCAACTGTTATCTTATTGACGATACATTTTTAAGGAACAGTGCTTTCATCAATGTCCACAAACTACGTGTCTATAAACCATTATTACGCTATTGGTAGTAATAGGCAACCAATATTACGCTATTAATAGTAATCAGTCTCAAAATTTCCCACACAGTACAGTTCGAAGTGCAGAGCAATTGCAAAGTGCAGCAGACTGTTAAGGTAGTTTTCATAGAAAAATTAATATCTACACACAAAAATTTGAAACACATTTAACCCAATAATAAAATATCTAGCTTATATTGATATAACCTAAGTATTGTGATAATACTGATAATTACGAAAATAAACAATGTAACATAAAAGTGAATAACTAACGGAAACCATACAAGAAAATCACGAAGAGACGTGGACTTCCGCTGGATATATATTAGATATCATAATCATGATACATAATCCAAACATGGCAGTTAACTAGACGACTATAAGGTTAGAATCATCCCTGGATTATCCATAAGGCAATACTTATAGGTAGGGGCACCGACGCGACGGCTTGGCGGGCACTGGCGACGAACAAAAAAACAACAGATTTTCATACCTGAAAATTATCAACAAAAAAAAATTTCTTAAAAATTATTGTCATTTCTTTTCTGTCTGGTAGATTTGGTCACAGATGCAGGTCGAATATTTGATTTGGCCGTTGCTTTAAACAAATGTAATAAAGCTAGTAATACTTTACAAATCGTTAATATTGATTTATCCACAACAATTGCAATTTTTGTATCACTGATGGTTACTTTAAATCATTACAAGACCGAGACCAATTTGATAAGTTTGAAGAAAGGGGCAAACAACTATTCAAAATTATGGAATATAATAAAGGTAAAGAAAGGGTTAGCTTCAGTGTAACGGAACTCATGAAGATGAACCCAATTTCGACGGCAAAAGTGATATGAGAGTGAATGCTTTTCTTGCTATTATTGATAAGATAGATAAAGAATTAAAGAAACGATTGATGCTTTACGTAGAAATAGAAAAAAGTTCGAGTTTTTAAATAAACTTAAGATTATGGATGACAGCGACATAAGAAATGATTCAAATAATTTGAAAGCTGAATACTCAAACGATTTGTATGAATGTGTTGCTGAGGAATGTATTGAATTCAAATGTTTTGTTGAAAACATAGAAAACATCGTTAATGTTAGTATTTATCGGGGAAAAATATGCTATAACCATGTTTCCCAATGTGGAAATTGCATTAAGAAATTCTCTTACTCTACCAATAACAAATGCAGGAGATAGATCATTTTCTACTTTGAAAAGGACAAAAACAAATTTACGAAATGCCATTAGTCAAGAAGGACTTAATAATTTATCTGTGCTATCAATAAATCATGACTTAACTAGTGCAATTGACTTTATATTTATTATAAATGGTTTCGTCGGTAAGAAATCCAGAAAACGCATATAATAGTTATTTATGATACAAGTGTTAAAAATGATGTTTTATTTATAAAATATTTGTTACTATTGTTTTGCTTGTGGGGTTCCACAAGCAAAACAATAGTCCTAAATTTCCCCACTCACAAAATAAACTATCACTTTTTATATAAGTAAACTTTTCCATTATCCGTTTGTTTGTGCTGAGTATATATTATTTTTTATATTATATGACTCGAGTATGGAGTCTCAGGTAATATACATAGGTATGTAAAAGAAATCTATTAATATAGTTGTGGTTTATTATTTGAGAACGCTATAGACTAAAATGAGCACAATATGGATTATATAACCTGTATGGGTTATTAACTTGAACTACTGAAAACTGACAGTGTTCATGTAGCGAAATAGACAAGAATCGAATTCCTTGTCTCTTTATGCCATTTTCGGAATTACCTTTTCCAGATATCTGTTAGGTATCATATTTGTCAAGTCGATTTTTCGTGGTCTATAGACGTTTCCTACATACCTACAGAGATCTTAAACATTTCAATAAAATATTATCGATAAAGTTCTTGGATGACGATTCAATAAATTTTTCATTCGATCTAAGACTAAGACTAACAGACTAAGAAGAAGACAGGTTAGACTAAGAATTAACATTGCTTAACAGAATTTTAATGTTTATTTTGAGTAAATACTAAATCACCTCATTTTAAGAACAATTATTTGAAGACTAGATATCAACGAAGCACATTAATTACTATTAACCTCGAAGAACATTCACATTAGGATTCGATTATAATATTTAATTAGAAAGCTCAGATAATAGAAGTACTATTTCAAATATGATAGGTTGCGTTATTCACGTTAAAGAAATTAATTTTGTATATTAAATAGAAAAAATTAATGAAGTATATTCTATTTCAAAGGCGGTTTATTTATTTATTGTAGAATATGGACAGTAAAAGGTATAAAATTGAAATAAACCTTACACCAGAAGGTGATGAAGTTTACATCAGACGTCGTGTTGATTTTACTTCATTACTGGTATGAAAATTCACATTAGAGAACGGTAAATACTATCATGGTTTTCCAGTGTTCATCTTATACTAAACTGGTGTGTTGGAAAACTGGTGTGTTGCTATCTTGGAAAACAAAAAACTGCTTAATTGTTTTATTTAAAATAACAAGAAGGATATACAAAACTGTTAAAGAATATGATAAACAAATACAAACTTAAAATTTAAAAAATTTTAAAATCTGTTCTCCATAGCAGACTGCACTCGATACTAATGTTAATTTAACCATTCTCTTAATATATTTATAGTTCATTAAAATCAAAATACCTACCATTAAAACAATTAGATTTGAAATAGGCAAGATTATTGAAAGTTACCTAAAATAGTGAACAGAATTCGAGTCTAGTATAAAGGATGTGTCGTGTCAATTAAAGGAAGTTGATGTAAGTTTCCGGTATAATCGAAAGACATTATTCGTATAATTTCCCAAGAATACTTGAATAGGCTTACCGTGATGTACCCTGTATGTTACCAAATTATTTAACATACAAATTTATATTCCTATAAACTATTTACACACATAAAAACAGATTGTATAAAACCCTTTTCTATAAAATTGATGAAATCCTGATGAATAAATTTCTTTAGTTATGGGAGTTGTTTTTCAAATTTTCTATTGACTTTTATTTTGCTAGATAGAGTAGATAACAAATTTTTTTCTAAAATAATATGCCTTAAAAGAATATCTCAAAATTTAAATCAAATTTACGACTTTTTACGTTCCATATTATAACAAAAAATGAATAACCGCAGGCCTAATGAAATTCAAATTCTCATGATACAATAATTGAGGAGCTGGCAAACAAAATGGTAGATATACCTTATTACGCTTCTGCTCAAAATACTTTTTTTTAATCGGGACGTTTTTGGCCCATTGAATATAAATCTGAAATCATTTCCAAGAAAAACTATCAAAAACTACGCTAAAATTGAGTTCAAAGTTCGTGATTTCGTTAAAACGGTACAATTACAATACAGTTTCAACAGTTTTGATAAGCGAGCACGTTTTCGTTCAAAATGGAATAATTTTCATACAAATTTGTAAGATGTCATTGAAAACGAAATAAGTGACATCCATTCTTTTTTTGCATTTTCAATACTGTTTCTAATGAGGCTGCACTAGCTTTTGTTTTTATTAGTAGAAAATAAGGTAAAGTCTGTGATGAAAGAGTATACTATGTGGTAATCAGCTGTTTGAGTTTTTGGTTGTCGATTGTTTATTCGAAGTTATTGAGTTATTTTGGAAACAACTGGAAACAGTATCAATAATTAAGTTGGTATAAAGAAATTTTAGGGACTCCACAGGAAAGTAATGAGGATGAGAGGGAAGATGATGAAGGAGGATGCCAGGAAGATACGGACACGACGGAGGTTGCGATTGTGAGAAATAGACATTGAGCTCAGTGTATAATGAAAGCATTGCTGATTTTTTATTTTGAGAGAGAAAGTAACTCATTGTTTTTCTTTTTCAGAAGAGACTGTCTTTATGTCCTATTATTAACAAGATTATGTAAATTGCAATCAAAATGGCTTAATTGCATCCTAGTGACAATGAATCCATCCCCATACATTTGATCCCCGAGCTGTGCTGCGAAAGATTCCGTCAGTGCAGACACAAAAATCAGGAAGAGTTCTCGACAATAGCTTACTCGAATGCCTCAAAGAAACGAGGGGCTACAATTCAGAGAGATTGCGCCACAGAAGAGGTAAAAAAAATCCTCCATAATCCAGAAACTCAGTTGATTAATGTTGAATCACAGTCTTTTGAGGCAACACAAGCTGAAGCAACTATCGTCAAGATCAAGAGGGAGCAGTTCCTATGAGTAAAACCAGGAGAAATCCATTTCAATGCAAAATGAAGAGAAAGCTATTACTGAGCAAAATAAAGAGAATATTCCAGTAACTGCATCAACTTCTGGACTTTCCCAAAGACCTGCTGGATCTGTACCCAATTCAAAGAAAATAATAAGATACAAGGCGAAAAAACTTTATGACAGTTCTA
Organism: Rosalia funebris; assembly: GCA_037954035.1. Classification (NCBI taxonomy): domain Eukaryota; kingdom Metazoa; phylum Arthropoda; class Insecta; order Coleoptera; family Cerambycidae; genus Rosalia; species Rosalia funebris. Next base: position 6,830,627 of record JAZFAV010000010.1, on the reverse strand, counting down.
GTTCATCTGAAGATGAAAATATCCCACTTAATGAGATGAAGAAATTAGAGACGAGGCTAGCAAAAGACTAGAACTGCTGCGTCACTTGTCTCCAGTGGATATGTGGCATTTGTAACAGAGGGTCTAAAATATTGACTTACGAGTATGAGCGATGTGGAGATTCAGGTTAATTTTCTACTTTTTATTTTTATAAACGTTGATTATGTTTAAATATTTCTAAGAGATTGTTAATAATAGTAATAATATTGTTAATTATTTGTAATGACTGATTTTGACAGAAGATTGTAACGAAAGTAAGTTGAAATCATATATATTTTTTGTTTAAAAGGTGTCAAATAAATCCGTACTATTTTTAACTTTGACTTCTATTAAAAAATAATGCTATGTCAAACTAACCGCGGACTAGAGGTTACTTTGACGCCTTTTTAAATGAAAAAAATAAAAAAACTGGGGGGCCAAGGGGTGCCATTTCTCATAGATTTTAAAGCCAAAGGTTCTATTGGTTTGATAAGCTATAGTGAGCTCCAATTAACGTCTTAATTTTTTCTAAACCAAGAAAAACCTCTCAAACTATGTCTAAGTAGCCCCGGTTTACGGTATATCCCGTCATTACAAGAAGAATTATTAGTAAATATTCAAAAGTCGTTTAGATATTGGCGAATTATACATATTACATGATATTACCTATCTATTAACAAGGAAGAACATTCACGTTAAGATGGGATTATAATATTTAATAAGTAAGCTCCATAATTCAAAGTACTATTTCAAATATGATAGAAATTTGGTTGTATTTTTCACGAATATAAATATTTTCTAGATTTCCACTTGCGTGTACGTGTACACCAATATTTCATTAGTGGAATGCGGGGATTAACTGTGAATTAATAAGCAAAATATGATAAAATGTCGTTAATTTCGTTTCGTTTTGTTCGTTTCGTTTTGTTCGTTTCGTTATTTACGTTTTACTTTCCTTCATTGCACAATATCGACAGTAAGGCCTCTTTCACACTCAACGACTTTGTCCGGACGATAAAAAGTCGGTCGATATTTTATCGTAGATTCATAAATCTCGCACTGGACGACTTTTTGCCGTTGCTATTGGTTCTGAAATCTTCCTTCAACCCGTAGAAGACTTCTTTCCACGCATTTTTTGTGACATTTATATCCTTGTAGACATCTTTGGATTTGTACCGCAAAATAGGTCTGGCTTCTACAAGCGAAATGAGAATTTCTGTATCTATATCTTCCATGATGCCTTTAAAAGAATAAAATAATTACCTACAAAACTCGGAATAACATACATAATTGCGAAATAATCGAAATGAAAAACAAATCTGAAGAAATCAACTGTAATCTTCCGATATCGTCCCCTTTCAGTGGTTGGGACGACAGCTACAAGTCGATCGGCCGATAAAAATCCGTTTACCGTCCAGTGTGAAAGAGTACATTGCATTCATTGTTTTACTGATAACTCTTCACGATAAAATATCGGCCAACTTTTCATCGCCCGGACAAAGTCGTTGAGTGAGAAAGAGGCGTAAAAGGTGGAATTGTAATAATGTTTAGTACACCTAAAAGTGACGAAGTTACATCAGACGTCGTGTTGATTTTACACGAATAGTAAAATTCTACCACGACCCAGGATGCTCATTTTGCACCAAACTGATGTGTCCCTGTACACATACATTATATACCTACTCCGTTTTTCCTCCACATTGTGCTTGGCAATCCATTGTTAACATCGTACTCTGAAAACCATTAGACTTTTGTAAATGGTATTGGTATTCACTCTTTTTCCACGGACAACAATTGGTTTTCTTACAATTCATTCTGCATTTTGCTGACCTCCAATGAACATCAACATTTTAAATGCGAATGAAAAATGATTATCTATACCCCGTTAGCTTTTTAGTTACTCCAATTAAGCGTACAGCTTCTTATGTAGTGGAGAAAGTACCTACATGAAATTGGCGACCAACGTGGGGCCCTGGTGAGATAATGACGTAAAGTATATATACTTTTTAGTTTTTGTTCTACAACGTTAATTTTTAAAGTTAATGTTACTTCTTCAACATAAACAATCACCAATAAACCAATGTCAACTAGATTTTAGTCAGTGCATTCCATCCGGAATGGTCCATTATTTATATTTGAAAATAATAATTAACCAAAACAGGAAGGATTTAAGTAATTAAGAGTACGATGATAATTCAGACAACAAAGGTTAAATACTAAAACTGTTTATTCTATTTCTACAACACGGATGGGTGACCTGCCAAATTCTCCTATGTACGTACGTGTAATAATGTTATTCATACTGTGGTTCGAGGTGGCAGACTCGACCATTGGAGTAGCTTTTGTGGGTGCCATTGTATGCATGTAAAAACACATTTGGCATGCGACAAATGTGTGTAATGTTTACATTATAAAAATTTATAATGAAACATTATACTTAAATGTTTATGTTTGTTTATTATAAGAAGAATTATTAATAAATATCCAAAGATATCTGGATGTCAATGAAGCACATTTATTAGGAGTTATTAACCAGGAAGAACCCTCACATTAGGATAGGGTCATAATAAGTAAGTATATATTTGGAAATCTCGATAATTCAATAAAGTACTATTTCAAATATGATAGGAATTTGGTTACGTTCTTCACGAATACTTAAATACTGTTTATAGCCTTGGACTAGTATATTTATACATACTTATACACCAATATTTCATTAGAGGAATAAAGAAATTAACTTTGTACATATATTAAAAAGAAAATATAATAAAGGGTTTTTTCCAAGCCGTTTTACTTTTCTTCATTGTACAATATGGCCAGTAAAAGGTGTAAACTTGAAATCAAGTTTACATGTACCTAAAGGTGAAGTGTACACCAGGCTTCGTGTTGAGTTTACTCCATTATTTGTATGAAAATTCATAGCAGCGAATAGTACCTACAATAAACACCAAGGCCTTGTGATGTTCATTTCACATTAAACTGGTGTGTCTTTATATGTACCCTATTTGGTGTGAAATGTGTGTTAAATTGTACACCGAATTACAGCTCTGGATAAGGTTGTGTCATCGATACGGTCACAATTGGACTCCAGATGATACGTTGTCGGCACCTTCCTTGATATTGAAGGAGCCTTGAACTTTACATCCAGGGAGGTGATTAGCGGAGCACTAGACAGATGCTACACCCCCAGAATAATCGTTGAATGGAGAGACTATATGTTGGAAAACAGACAGCTTACTGCCAATAAAGGCAAGACTACCATCGAGGGCCGGGTCGACTCGGGCTGTCCACAGAGAGAGGTATTGTCCCCCCTTCTGTGGTGCCTGGTAGTGGATGAGCTGCTTGAAAGGTTAAAGGATCACCAGGTAATTCGCTATGCCGATGACTTAGTAATAATAACGAAGGGCCCTTTCCTGGAGCCGATTCTCGATATAATATCGGGAGCATTAAACAAGATTGGGAATTGGTGTAGGGATCAACTCTCGGTCAATCCCTCTAAGACTGAGGTGATGGTGTTCACCAAGAAATATAAGTGGAACAGAACATGTGCGCTGAAACTTGGTGGCCAAGAACTAAGCTATAATAGCGAAGTGAAATACTTAGGAGTAATCCTGGACGGGAAACTGTCATGGGAAAAACATCTAAGTCACATATGTTCCAAGATCACAGCAACACTTTGGCAACTAAGAAGGGCCATTGGTAATAGTTGGGGCTTGAAAACGGAGACCATGAAATGAACGCATGCAGCACGGGTCTGGTGGGAGAGAGACTGTTTAAAGTCGGAAGCCAACCGACTTAACAAGCTAAGAGGGTTGATTCTAAGAACTATAACCGGAACCCCAAGATCAACACCGATCGAGGCGATGGGGATACTGACTCGAATACCACCTCTTGATGTCACCCTGAAAGCAGAAGCCGTAAAGGCAATGCACAGGGTGGGAAACATGAATAGAAAGGTAAGAGACCTGAATAGACTCTCAAGAGAGCTAGCTGAGGAGGGAGTCCTATGGATGCCCTCTGACAGTACGGGTGTCCACTTCCTGTTTGACAAGAAATATAAGATCACCCTCACCAGTAAGACCGATTGGATGGAGGGTCGAGCTGGATTACCGCTCAATGGAGACATCTGGTACACGGATGGAGCCAAGAGTGGGAACAGAACGGGTGCGGGGGTGTATAGGCGACGCGATGAGATAGGTAAAACCTTTCCCCTGGGCAAATACACTACCGCACTCCAGGCCGAGCTAGAGCAGGTCGACCAAAATCGGACCCAGGAGAAGGTATGTATCTGCTCGGATAGCAGGGCGGCGTTGGCAGCCTTGAATTCAGCAACGACAAAGTCGAAGCTGGTCTATAATTGCCATGAAGCATTGAACCACTTGGCAGGAAAGGGACCGGTGGAACTTGTATGGATACCTGAGCATAATGGCATTAAGGGAAATCTAATTGCAGATGAACTTGCCAGACTAGGGACCAGGGAAAACCTCTATCGACCAAAACCTGCAGTGGGAATAAGTCGGAATCTGATCAGAGACCGCATCAACGGCTGGGCAAGAGATCAGCACAATAAAAGATGGAAAGGAGTAGCGGGTTGTTGAATAACCAAACTCTTCATCGAATACTCAGAGATTGAGAAATGGACTCAATAATTCATTAAATTGAACAGGCACAAAGCTAGAACCCTGGTGGGAATCATAACGGGCCACCATAATACTCTGAATGCATATACCTAAGCACAGGCTGAGGCTGACTGACAGCCCGGCCTGCAGATACTGTAAAGAAGACGAGGAAACCTCGATTCATCTTCTTTACACCTGCCCCGCGCTGGAGGAGAAGAGGTACCTTATATTAGGGACCCCTGTTGTCCTAGAGGAGGTGAGGCTTGAGGCGAGGGACGTGCCTAAATTGCTCCTTTTATGGGATAGCATTTTTGGATAATGACCCGGATAAGAGGGGATCGCCAAGGGAGTACCCATGCAGTCAGTGGCTGATGAGGCCTAAACCCATATACCATAATGTAATGTAATGTACACCGCATTTCAGACAGTGTGTGTACTCAGCGCAATAGAAATAATCGCTTGCTTTACTATACATACAAAAGTTATGTTATCAAGCAGGATTTGTTAAATGTGAAATTTATTTTGTGCTGGACTGTAAATCCAAAAATTAAATTTATTTATTTATAAGAAACCTATATACAGAATGCAACGTATACAAAAATGTTTATAAAAAAAATGTATAAACTGTGAAGTATTTGTCATAGTCTAAGAGAATTAAAAATACAGAGAGATAGATACATTCCTAAAATTTAACAAAATAAACGTATAGGTTGAAATGTTTCCCGTCTTAAAAAGTTCCAGTTTCATTATAAAGTTGGACAAACTGTTGGACAAATAGATATGATTTAGGTAAGAGCTATCGCGTATTATATCAGTTTTTAGCGGAGGTGTAGTGGAACATCCTTTTGGGTTTGTTAGGGTTTCTTTACCTTTTAAAGAATCTGTCTAAAAAAAGGGTGCTCTTAATAGACAATATGAATTGAAATCCTAGGTGTACTTTACTTACCTCTAAGATTATTGAATGTATAAAGGTTTGAATAAATTCCATAAAACCGTTACCAGGCAAGTAGGAAAAAAAACTCAGATAAATCGATTTGATTTGTATTTATGTATTTTTTGATTATGTAGGTATATTTTTACTTGACGTCATCACTCTTCGAGTTATGAGACACCATCAACTGTTTTTTAAATGGCAACATACTTATTCTGGTGATGTCATTTAAGAGAGCACATTTTCTTACATAATATGATGCCTCAAATTTTTAACGGATTATGTAACAACTACTTCGAGAAATGTAGGTATGTAATTTTTAATAGGATATTTCTACATTCTCTCGCTACTTTTAGCTATACTTTTAGCTGTTTAGCTCTGTCTTAGCTCTTCTTTAAGAATAGTTCTTCTCTAAGAACTAGATTCTAAGAATCTTTTTAAGATTTCGTATTGGTTTTACGTTGCTTGTTTACTTGTGTTTGGTAGGCTACACACCAATTTCTCTTATCGATTGTGAAAAGCTTTCAAAATAGTTCAAGTTCCAAGTTAATTATAGTAACAACAAACTTCAATTTTTATAGTATTTGGTTATGAGAACATAACCCATTCACAAGCTTAGCCAAGAGGTTTGAGATTTATTTAATATTAACTTCTAAATGACCTATTATATCAAATGTGATAGAATAAAAATTTTGCAAATTTGGTATCTACTATGAGAGACAATTATACATCAATATGTCGTTCGGAAAGATACACAGTTAGTTGGATGTGTAGTACTGCACGTACTACTGCACGAGATCCTAGGATGTGCATGAAAATTCTCAACTAACTCAAATTTCATCGAAGCTTGCATCTGTTTAGAAATATCTGAAAAAATAAGTAACACTAATAACAAAGGGCAATGGTACAAGAGCTTCAGGAAGATGATTTCAACCGCAGAATAGAATCATGCGTGAGATAATGATGGCATGATGTAATAATAATCAATTTAATAATAATTTCCAAAGCAGAATGTTTTCTCTAACGATGACACTTCTTGTTTAAGTGGCTTAGTGATTAGGAATCACTGAGGTATCCTCTCTGGCCCCTGAAAACCCTCATTGAACGATGAGAGACTCACGCAGTTTCTAGAGAATGTCAACGTGTAGACAGAAATTGTTGGTATCACAATTATAGGGTCATTTTTTTGGGCGGTGTATTTACTGCTAAACAGTATTTAGAGTTGTTAAAACAGCACACAATTTTCTCACTTGTACTACTACGTACAAATAATGAAAATCTCTAAATACCGGAACATTCAACATGGTACCAACATGATAGTGCGTCACCATATTATTCATGAACTAGTAATTATGTAAGTCTTTCCTAGAGAGCCTCCGTCTTTCCTAGAGCTTTATCTAGAAGAGTCTCTTTTGAATGGCTAGGTTAGATCTCCGGATCTAACTCCCTATTAGGTACTTATTATTTTTGTGGGGTTACCCCTACTCTACGGGTGGGGTTTCTGAGGTTAAATCCAAGGTATATTTTAACTGACTAAACACTACTTACCTAGACATTATAAACCAGAATTCGAAATGAGATAAGACTAATTAACGCTGAAACGTTAAATAACGTTTTAGAAGAATTTCTATTTCGATTGACACATTGAGATGCGCGAGATGGTCAATGGCAAACAATTTGGACACTTTCTTTAATGGTTTTTGTTTGTATTAAGTGTTATCTTTCATAACATTGTTGCTAAAATATTCTTTGCTTCTCAAAACGCTTGTTATGAAATCTACCAAAAAATGTTACCCACTAGACCTAAAAATATGTGCCCTCTTAATTGGCATCATCAAATAATAACAAAAATAGGTGTACCGAAAAATGTGCATCTAAGAAGCAAAATAGACATGCATGTGTTCTTATTTGTCCAGTAACGATTTTATCGAATACCAACGTTTACGTGCTCACTGTATTTATTCTTTCATTTTACTTTAAAAAATGCACTGAAACACAGCAATTTCTAAATAAAAATTTAATATTTTTAGTATTAATGTTTTTTTTTAAATAGATACATATTTCACGGGGCTTTGACAATCGGGATATTTTATAATACTAAAAAATGCTCTAAACTAACTAAACTAGTTCTATTATATAATTAGAGGAACCAGTATCTAAAAAACTAATTAAATATTTGTTTAAATGTGGACTAATAAATAATGTTTTAAGAAGAATTTAAATATATCTACAGTAAATAACATATTTCATTAATTTTCGATTCACGATTTTTATACAGTTAGTATCCTTTTAAATGCCCTTAGATAAAATAACCATTTTTTTGTTTGATTTCACACTTCTACAGCCTTTTAATCACAGATTAATAAAATATAACCTTTTCTTTCTCTCCTGAACGTGTCTAAATAATTTTGTAAACTTAATATCTCAAGGGATAATTTTACATTTTGTATAAAAAATGGGTTGTAGAAAACAAAAATTTTTAAATTACTTAAATTACTTAACAGGAATAACAAATAAATAGTAAATGGCACTACATGAAGAAATTTCTCGCATTATATTAATGTACCTATAAGTATAGTACCTACGTGTTGCTTTTATATTAATCCAGGTGCATATAGGGCTAATGTGTTATTTAGTTACTTTTGTAGTAGGTATGTAGATACCTATTACCGGTTATGCAGGGTTTCGTGATAACCGGTCATCATCATGAGGTCATCAGTCCTAAGACTGGTTGGACGCTAACCTCCAGCTTCTCCTATCTTGTGCTAACCTGCGCATTTCGCTAATTGTGTTACAACCTACATCCCTTACTATTCGCTGATACCACAACTAATTTAAGATATGAGTGCATTACCTGCATGGCAGTTGTTCTCTCAGTGTATCATCTATTTATGTGAGAAATCTGAACAACTTAAAACTTCATTTAATAAATGTGTTTGAAACAATTAATGATTAAATCATAAATAATGTGTAGATAGAACGAGTTAGAAAAATATGTTAGTTTTCATAATAGAAGTGTTTTAACAGCAATAAATTCAACCGTTTATTTAGTTTGGCCCCTACGTGTTAATAGAAAAATATTTTTATTAATTTTTGGGAGCTGCGTTCCAAGAAAAATAATAAACAGCATCACGTCGTGTACTTTTAGATACTACCATGTGATATCAACCGGCACTTATGTAAAAAAATATAAATATTGCCTGCAGGAAACAATAATTTGTGTACTTTTGCCAAAGATGAGGAACTACATACCTAGTGTATTTTTTAAAAACTGCACGATCAAATTTGTCTTAAAAATAACATCAAGGAGGCTTTTCTCATAATGGCGTTGCATTTCAATTAAATACGCACGATATTTCATAAATGCATCTTCTTTTGTTTTGCATATCTAAAATAAACGTGTTAAGTTACTTAAAAATTCAAAAAATATATATATAATTCTCTAAAACTGTTCCCTTTTACCTGCCCTTGTATATCTAATGCGATCATAACAACATAATAAGAAACATTAATATAATAGTTTAGTATACAGGTGAACTACACTATATACTTATTAACAAATTAGAAATTATTTATTTTGTAGTTGGTGTAATTTATTACCTACTCGGTATTTTTAGAGACTCTACAACCATATAGGTATAGTCCGTATAGTGATCCTACGTTAATTATATACATACATATGTACAATGTACTCAATAAATATCTCTATCCATTTCGCAACTGAGATCACAATTGGAAGACATTAACAATAAAATATAGGCAAATAATATAGTCTAAAAATGATCCATTTTGAATAAATTATGCAACCAAAACATTAATGGCGATCTACCTGGAAGCGCGCCACTGAACAATCCACGCTCAATTCTTCAAACAATATCCCCCCTAGTTTCCCCACCAACTCGCTAGCAATCCTAAGAGCACGCCCAGCGTTATTCCGTAGAAACCGACCCTACTGGTCGACGATCTCACCAATCAAAGCGGCCTTTAATCTTTACCAAGAGGGTCTTTTTACAGGGCAAAGACACCGACCAGTCTCGCGTAAGTTACCTAGACTCTCAAACTTAAAAAACCTATTCGCGTTTTCTCAAAATAGTGATTATTGGACTTTTAGTGTTGTGTGGGCAGATAAAACTCCTTTTTGGATTATTTTACAGCCTTTTCGGAGGTTTTCGGCTGTGTCCAGGTGAGTTACTACATAATTTACAACTAGTCACAGTTGGAAAGCGAGACAGCCATGAACGGAAACTACAGAAAGGGGCCGTGTTAGAATCGGACGAGTCCATTCTCACAAACCTGTCAAACGGGTGTGGCAGCTTGCGTTTCTCATGTATTTAAGATAGAATGTGATCGTCGATTTAGTTTATAAAGGCAACTAGTAACAATCTAAGTCACAAATACAGCGTCCAGACGACGCCGGGATTTTTCTTGTTGAATAAAATTTGGGACGTATATTTTTGCATGCTACTTGAATAATTATTATTATTCCCTAACTAATGGAAAACAACACGCAGAATCCATTTTGTCTGTGAGTAAGCAAGCTTTTGATTAGTTCAATTGGCACACGTTCTTCCATAGGGGAGCCTTTAAGGCTTTTTTCGCTTGCTCTGCGTTTATTTGCAGATTATTTTATCATATTGTGAGTTGATACAACTCGATGTAGTATGGCTGACCAAGTTTTTTGTCGATTCAGGCATCGCATTCGCTAAATATGTTTACTATGCGCAAAAGCCGTGATGCTATTTCACAACTAACGTAGGTATGCTTTCCAAACATCTCATTGCTGGATAGCTTGGAGTGGTAGAGCCTGATTTCGACAAACCGGTGTATGATATTTTAAGCGAGCTAAATATAATTCCCACAAAGTATAGCCTACCTACTACAGTGTTTTCATACTTAAGTACATTAGTACCTACATGAAAGTTTATGAGGTCAATTTTGTGAATGTAAGTACAATACCACTCTACCTATTTCGGTAAAGGTGTATTCATGGATACATTCTTAAGTATTTAGATATACTAATTTAACTCTTATAGATAAAATTTGTTAAATGATTATGCCAGAACATGGTAGCGTTATCTTTTCCAACTTTGTTTTCATTTGAAAACAAACCCAATACTGAAAATAGATAGAGAATAAATCAACATCGAAAATATGTAGTGTTGCTACACTTATTGATTGCTATTAGTAACTAAAAAATAGGCACCTAGATACTTCTAGATCGGTAGGAATAATTAAATTAAATTATATAACTTAGCTTGCATCATGTCTAATAATAGATGTCTCACAAATATTATACCCACTACTTATTGGGTGGTACATATGATGAAGTACGTACCTATGAAGTAGATACGTAATTATAAATATTCATATACCTGTATTGGATCTCTATATTGGGTTTCATAAATGTATGCCTATTTAAACAGATTTTAGAACTTGGTGTTTGTTATTTGTTTAGGACATCTACTATATAACATCTAAACATCGGGTCGTCCCAACCAGCTTTACTTCGATTCGGTCTTTTTCCGTCGGCTGGGAATAGCTATAGCCATCAACGAATGTGAATTCATTCCTGTGTCGACTGCCAAAGCCACGTTTTAAATAAATACTTATTTTATAGGTTTACATTATGATCAGGAGGTTTTAAAAATTATTAGTAAATTACCTTATGTATTGATATTATAAAGATTAATACATAAAATTAATTTTTGTTAAAGCAATAAGAGATTAAAATTTAATAGATAATACGATTATTAATACAAATTACCTACATATTTATCTCAAATATTGTAAACTAATTTGACTTAAGCCCTTTATATTATTTCTAGTTAGATACTGGTAGGTATATCGAAAAAATCATTGTTTTAAAAATTATTATCTCACAAATTTTACTTGGTTGAAGGCAAATACTATTCTTTCTGCCATACAAATGAATAGTGATACGAAAATATCGTTCTTGTTAAATATGCATAAAAGAAAATCGTTTTTTGATTAAAAAAATAAATCTTTTCAATAAAAGAAATGTTTTAACAGTTGTGCACCGAATAAAACGATAAGAGAACTTATTTAAGTATTAAAGAAATAATTATTTGATTCAATATACAGAATTCTTAATTTTATTAAACACTCAGTGAGATACCAATACAGCCTATATTTAAAACTATCTTTATGAATATACCTACTTTGTGACGAAATATAAAAAATATGTTTTTTACTGACTAATATTATTGACTTATATATTTATACACTTACAAGTGATCATAAATGTATAATTTTATACGTGAAAAGTTGGAAAACATACTTAAAATGCAGGGAATAATTCATAGATTTAACAAAAATCATTTTTAAACCAAAACCATTCGAATAGCTAACATATTTCTAACGATTTTAACTCGAATTTTCTTAATTCGGTGAAATAAAATCCAAAGAATCTGATAAATTAGAAGACTTTGTTTTTTCAGCAATAGAAAAATAGGACGGAAAATACATTTCCCAAAGAAATACATAGGTATGTACATTCTTTTGATTTTAAGATATATAATTTTCTATTCATTTTATATTAATACTTCATTGACCTAAAATATTTCATGTATTATCAATTATTTAAATAATTATGTCCGTGATATAATTAAAGTAACCTATGTATTGTTTTCACATATTTTAAATATCATTAAAACAAAGAATTTCAACCACGTCCATTCTATGAAACAAGGAATGAATGTTCCACGTCCAATTATCCAGAGTGATAATAGCGCTATATAAAAAATAATTTGATTAGCATTTAAACACCGCTAATTACTGGTAATGCGATATAGGTCATTTTTCATATCTTAACGTTTGTACAATAATAGGAGAGATTTTATTTCGCTTTGCAGTACGTTAAATATTTAATTCGATACACCGTCTGAAATGTGGTGTAAAATTTAACACCAATTTCACATCAAATGGTGTACATATGCATACACAAGTTCACAAATAGACACCACAAAACCGTGGTGGAATTGTACCATTCGCTGGTGTGAATTTTCATAGCAACATTGGAATAAAATCAACCGTCGTCTGGTGTGAACTTCACAACTTTTAGGTGTAAAGTGTATTTCAATTTTACACCTTTTATTGTCTATATTGATTAATGGTGAAAAATAAAGGGTCTGAGATATAATACACTTAATTATATTTTCATTTTAATATACAAAGTTAATTTCCTTATTCCACTAATGAAATATTGGTGTATGTGCTAGTGCAAATTTAGAAAATATTTATATATTCGTGAAGAAAGCAACCAAATTCTATATTTGAAATAAAGTTTACTAGATTGTGGTGTATTTACATTAGTGTTATGCCCAAACTGTATAAAAGTCTACAATTATAGTAGTGTAAAATGATACCAATTACACTGGTGTTAAGTTTTGTACCTATAAGAAATAGTGAAATTTTACACATTATTAAACGTGGTAAAGTTTTACGACAGATTTTCAACAGCGCAACCTACAATACAATAGAACAATATAAATAAGTAGGTATATGCAATATAAATAGAGAATACAATACCTATACAGTATTACATAACAGTTGGAACAAAATAACTACACCAAAGAAAATATATTATATAAATATCCGGCAAAAGTACAGTTGCTCTCGTATTATTAAAATATCTCCTACAGTTTACAACATTTTTGCTGGCATTTAAAGCAAACAAACGAAAACAAAAACAAAAACATAATTTTATTTTTTTTTTTTTTTTCGGACAAAAAGGTTGGAACTTTTTATATATTATCAAAATATTTCGTGGTATTTACTTACAGAGAGTCAAAGAGTGTTTAGAAGTTGAACAGTAAAGCATACCGATATTTTCCATAATGGCGAAAGGAAAAGCACTTTTTGTAGACCTTCGCAATAGAATTATTAATAAAGAAGGGATTCGGCAAAGTGAAATATCAAGAAGATTTAATGTATGAAAAGACAGTGTGTCTCGAATTATCAGAAAATTTAAAGTGTGTGGTAATGTGCTTCCAAGTAAAAGTCCGGGGAGGCCTAGAAGGACAACTGCACGCCTGGATAAAAAATTACTCATTTATCTCAAAATGATCCATTTCTGTCCCCAGTGAAAATTCTGCGGAAACTTGACGAAACTACACCATCCGGCATATGCGACAGAACAATAAGGCGTAGGTTAGCTGAACAAGATCTTCTGTGCCGTAGACCTTAAAAAACATTACTAAGTAAAAAGAAAATTAAAGCACGACTTGCATATGCAATGGATCACGCCAATTGGACTACTAGGGATTGGAAAAAAGTCGAATTTAATGATGAGTCTAAATTTAACTTGTTTGGCAGTGATGGAATCAAACATGTACGGCGTCCTAAGGGTCAGCGATTAAATAAAAAGCATCTTTGCCCAACCGTAAAACATGGCGGAGAATCTATTATCGTGTCAGGGTGTTTTTCGTGGTATGGTATGGTATAAAAAATGCAACTAAACTTTTTGAAAAACTGACAGAAGCCTAGAATAGCATTGACAGAAATGTTATTGAACATTTAATCGAATCTATTCCGAAGAGGTGTGCAGTGATTAGGGTAAAAAGATATCACACCAAATATTAAAAAAGTGAATTACGTAATCAGTTTTTAGAAAAATCATTTTTGTTCCAACCATTTTGTCCAACTTAATTTTTATTTTCATGTCTTAAAAATGTAATATACTTTGGAGCCAAATTATAAGTGTACTTATTTTTACCCAAAACGCCTTAGCTAACTATTTATAAATATAAGTAATGCATATGACACATAATTAATTATTTTAAAATTGCAAAAGTTCCAACCATTTTATCCAGTACTGTAAGTACTGGTATACCTACAATATAAATAGAACAAATATATTATGCACCTGTATCTTCGACAAAAAAAAAACAGTTCAGTTCAGTGATAATAAATATAAGACTTAAGAAAATAGGCTCGAGGGGACGTGAGTTTTTTGGAGGAAAGTACAAAAGTACTTTGAAGTGCTGACGCACTTTGGATTTTTTTGACCAACCGTAGAATTTTGTGTCAACGTGTAATTCTCTCCCTAAATATGAGTGTTTGTTCTCGTCCCTGTTCCTACTACAAGACGAGGCTTTAGGGGAAGGAAGGCGATTTCTGTTTAACAAAATATTTTTTTCACAATGCTCCTACTCATTTCATGCATATTGTGTTGGTTTTATTAAACAAATTATTAACCCCTAAATTTATTTGGGGTTTATTTGAGTGCATATTGCTATATTCTATGGGTACCTATTAGTCTGAAAAATGCTTCCTTAAATTCTTTACTTCAAAAAGATGCGTTTAAAATATGTGTATTTAAACACTAAACATTTCTTTATAATATCAAAATATTATGTTTTTCAATTAATATTTGTTGTTATACCTATTACATAAGTAGGTGCCTATCTGAGATTATAAATTTGGAGGAATTTTCTTTTTATGCATATACAGAGAGAAAATATGCTATAATCAAAAAGTAAAAAAAGCTAGATACATATAACTCAACTTTACACAGTAAAATAAATATTTCAGATTGTTTGACATACTTATATGTATTTTGAAAATTGTTTCGTATACTTTTTTGTATTTTCCCGCTAAATTTGATATTGGAGTTTTGAATTTGAATAAGAACAGTCTTTTGAAAATAATCCACTGATCTGATCCACATCTTATGTTAAATTTAATCTATATTCTTTGATTCTTATCTAATTCTGATCTATTTCCTTTCCAGATCCCATTAAATCCTCTAATTTGTTTGCCATTAACTAGTATTCCATGTTTCTAATCTATAGCTATAACTTTCATTCTTTAAATATAAATTAAACTGGAATAAGTTACTTACGGCAAATTTATGTTTTCCTATTCCCTTAAATGATACTTACAATGAATTTGGCAAATCTGATCAGTCAGTAGTAATTTAGCCTATTAGTGAGTTGCACAAGAATCTAATCAGCCCCTCCAGGAAGGTACCAGCAATAAAAACAGGGGACCAGGTTCTCACGAACACCGGAAATTTGCAGATTACTTGACGCACGTTTCGCTAATCAAGTTGGGATCATGAGGAGATGATTAAAGATAATGTTTGAACTACCTCTAATTTCTATACCGAAATTTTGTTCAGGTTCAGTAAACCGTTGTGGATATATTTTCGATTTTATGCACTATCCACTGATAAACTCACTCTACGTAACCATTTCTTATCCATGTGAAAAATTAAAAAAAAGTTTCTATTAAAAAAAGTTTTAATGGAACATATTTTACCTATTATATTTTATTTTCCAGCATTATATACAACCAACGTTACATAATGTATTGTTGTAAATTAGTTTTCTTTTTAAATTTACCTACCACAAAAAGAAATAAAAAAATTTAAAATTGACATGCAGGTGAACTAATCGATATGATACAATTCTAGTCCAGTCCATACAATTTGAGATGCTTAATTTAATTGTTTTGTATAGCTTTCATTTTGTAGTGCCTATACTATCCCGTTGCCTTATGTCAGCGCAATATAAAACGCCGCCCGTCATAACGTATTTCATATATCGGGTAGGGACTCAGCCCAATGTACATCATCATTTAAATATATAGGAAGGCGACAAATGGATAATAAAGCCAAATTAGTATCAAACGAGGTTTGTTAAATGTAAAGTTTTATTTTGTTCTAAAAAAAAAGAAATAAATAAGAACAGATGGTGTAACTATAAAAAAACAATAATAATTTGTTAATTATGGTAAGTCGTAATTTTACAATGAACCAATATATTTACAATAAAGAAAATGTGACGAAATAGGGAATATATTGATATATTGATGATTTGAATAATATACTCAGAAATAAACTGTTGTCTTAGTGTATACGCATTTACGCAAATAATAAAAGTTGTCCCAAATAGTAGGTACCTACTTGTGAAGATTTCGAACTACATTTTATAGAAATTGACAAAATCAATAGCATTAGGTTGTAACATAAACGCGCTTACATATTTTTTAAGATATTTTTGGGGACAAGCATAAAAATATAAAAAATCGCCCTCTATTATCGTCCAGAAGGGTGGTGTCTTGCGAAGACACTTATTTACCCTACTTGAATAAATATAGTTGTTGACAAACTGCGACTGTCTCGTTTTATATTGCGGTACAAGTTCACTACGTTTTAAAATAATTTCACAAGGGGGAAACGACACTGAAAAATGTGACGTACTGAACGATATCATTTAAATTTACTGAGAATATCTGAAAAGTGGTATGTTGTTATTAGAATTAGTATTACTATATTTCTGTTCGTAATACTATAGATATTACGTGGCATTATAATAAATTATGTCAAATATTAGAAACATTTTCCAATTGCTTATAATTTATAATAAGTAGTTTTAATTAAACATCGTTGAATGAGCGGTAGTAGGGACACTGTTATTCGTAGTACATACAATCGGCCTTGAGATGATACATTTTTTTTTATCAACTTTAAACAGCTTTATTTCTTTAATCATCTTATCAAACAGGGTGTTAATTAAAAATATACACTAAAACC
The DNA here is from genome assembly GCA_037954035.1 of Rosalia funebris. Classification (NCBI taxonomy): domain Eukaryota; kingdom Metazoa; phylum Arthropoda; class Insecta; order Coleoptera; family Cerambycidae; genus Rosalia; species Rosalia funebris. The sequence goes on along the minus strand of JAZFAV010000010.1, from coordinate 6,813,502 downwards.
GTTATAACTTTGCCACTACGTCACAAGCGATATTCCTATGAACTAAGATGAAATATTAAAGTCAAGTGAGTGACTGTTTACGTAATTTAAATTTACCGTCTTTACAGTCAACTGTATTACCGGCACCAAAGGAAACTAGAAAATGATTTTCAAATAAGTTATCACGGCGACAAACCGTATAATCCATGGGTTCAAACGTAAAAAATACTAAAAATTATGTGGAAAAACATAATTTGCAGAAAACGAAATGAGGTTAGCAGTCAGATGTCAAATAACAATCAATATCTGTCTAAAATTATCTACTGCGTTAGTCAATAGAAGAGTTTCATATTTTTAATCTAATACGTATGTTACTATTGTCTTCTCACCGATCAGCGTGAAAATACGAAAACGGTTGTCGGTGATATATTCAGGTCATCTCCGATGACAGAAGACACACGTAATATCACCTGTCTCTTGTTTACCTATTATAGCAAATGCGTTCACAGGGATAGCGGGTTGTCTGTGATATTACCGTATGGCGGTGACATAGTGGTAAACATATAACGATTTTACTATAGGGAAGCTTGAAGAGATGGAGAGACTTGAAGAAATCATTCTATGATTTTAAGGTACAAAGTTCATATAATCATGTGTTTTAATCATACATTTTTTTAGGTTTTTTATTTTTCGGTGTCGTATTACGTTTTAAAAATTATTTGGGAAAAAATAAATATATGCATTGTTTTAACAATATTTTAACTTTTAACACTATCCATTAAACATCCTTATTAACTTTTGCAATAATATAAGTACAAGGTACTAATTATAGTTTTAATTGTCGTAATCTAAATAACTATTTAATAAAAGTGCAATAATCAAATAATAAGAATATTTTTCATTAAAATAGCAAAGTTATATATTCTTGATAAATATATTAGTATTTCGAAATAACAAATAGGAGTATTTCTTATAATCAAATCAACCTATTAAAGTCTGTCTATGTACTTAACACCCTGTATATAAAATATAACGATGTTTGTATTTGTTGAAAACAAACTGTTCTTGAGGAAAGGGCAGTGTTATCAAAATAGTTTATTTATAAGGGCAGTAAAAATTGTAACCAATGTTTAAGCTACTTTTATTTCATGTAGATATTTCATGATTTGTGTTATAATGTAAATGCTGGTAAATGTTTTTAAGTAGCTGGATTATAATTTTTTGTAGGAATTTGTCTAAATATATATCTGAATACGTCAATACAAAGTAGAAGAAAAAGTAAAAACTCCTTTTTATTTTCTGGTTATTTAAATAAAATTAGTAGATATTACTGGCATGCCCTAAAATAAATGCCTGAATTATAAGAAATGCATGTAAATATTAATATTGAATACAACTGATACTATACTTAATATTGTATTAAAGTTTTGTATCAATTACAAATGAGTACCTAGCAATACTAGGCAAAAAATAATAGTAATAAATAAATAAATAATCATTAGCAAAATAACGTTCACCAAAATAGGAAATGTACATTGTATCTTTCACAATATATGTATGTAGTGTTTATGAACTTCTCATTTACTGTATTATTAACACGGAAAGTGTTCTAACTTATCTCTACATTTACTTCAATTATTGTTATGAACAGAAAACTATTTAAGATTTTGAATGAGATTAAATAACGCAAGATTAAACAAAGTTTACTAGTACATGGTTTCAGGATAATTTCTGACATAATTTAATATATATGTACATACATACCTCAGTTAGTAAGCAAAATAAAATACTAAAGCGCTCCACAAGTAAAAAAGTTGTAATTAACATCCTTTTGCCTTTCCTCTACGCACATAGAGGTAAAAGAGAGTATATTACTAACATTCATAGTAACATACTCAACATCACATATAGTGAATAGGTCATGCTAGGTCTTTCCACGTTTGTAATGGGAAATTTAATTCACCGCAATACAAAGATTCAAATTTAGCAATATTAAAAATGGTAGACTTTACTAACTAGGAATACGCAGATATGCTGTTAGTTTACGTATATGCAGTGAAAATAATGTAGCTGCACGACGGAAATATGCATTAAGATTTTCAGGGTTAGTTTTCATCTCGCCAGCATAGAAACGCTCAGATTAAAGATCTCAAATTAAAACAGTTCCGCGAGGTCAAAAATACAAACCCTTAATCAATTTTAAACATGCCAGCAATTTGAGGCTGGCTGTGTCAACTTTGTGTTTTAAAATTTGATATGAAATGTTTTTTTCTTTTCACAACAAAAAAATAATGCTACGAAAATAACTGAAGTGCATACTTCGCTCTAATTTGGCTAGTCTAACTGTCAAGGCCTCTTGAAATAACACTTTTCACATGCATCCAAAGAAAAGCTGTCGCAATTACTGAAAGAGTACAATGTTTTATTTTTCAATTGTTAATGACTGCTCAATTATTAATTTGCATTTAAACATTTTTTTTCTCAGTGGATCTACGGCCAGTTTAGGCAAAATATTACGGTTCGCGAAATTTTCTTCAGTTGTTGTCTTGTTTCCTATATTTCATAACGAAAAATAATAATAAATATAAATATTTTAATGTTGAAGTTTTCGTGATTCCATGATTTTCGTAGACGAGAAATATTATTTATAAACACCTTAATGTAATTGAAAATGTATATATCTAGTATTAAAAAAAAACAAAGTGAACAGTGCAAGAATAAAAATAAAAACGTGGAAAATGGCTCATAAGAAACAAAATACTAATAGACAGTAAATAAATGCTGTTATATCAAACGTATTGTCATTTGAAAAATAAGGATATTAACAGAACAATAAAGAACAAAAATACTAATTATGCTAACAATTCGGTGATAAAACTCGAACGTACAAATTGTTCGTAATTTATTTCGAGTCCAGTTAACCTATTTTCGTTATTACTTATTAATTTCGTTATTATTTAAGACAACTCCACAAAAAATAATTCGATGAGGTTAGGTTCGGAAGGCTATCTGGTTATTCTACGAATCCTCGTCTACCCATCCATCTAGTACTTTCGTAATACGCACGCTAATGTAGTTATTACTGTAGCGTATGTAAAAAAATGTGCTCTTTCACATTCTGTTATAAAAAAGAGGGTTACCATTTAAAAAATATATTAGTGACATCCATATCTCCTACATGAAACATCCTGTATGTATTAATTATATTTTAGAAAATACGCAACTAAAAATAAAATTTTACGTGTCCGAGGGTTGTCCCCAAAAGTTATTCCTTGAATTTATTCATTATTCATTATTCTACGAAAACCCTGTATGCTTCTAATAGTTACACTGACTCCAAATAATTAATAAAATAAGTCTACTATTCATTTCAAACAGTATCCCAGAAATAAATCTGCCAAACCGATATTTTGTAAGCTATAAAGATAAAGATTAACTATTTACAACCTAAATGTATTAGCTTCAAACCAACTGATATATTTATTAAAATGTGCAATAAAACGGTTTATTTTTTATTTGAAATGTTTAAGGATGAACTCTATTCTTTTTTATCACTACCGGTACCTGGCAATGTTGAATGTATTGATGCTTTTGCGAGCATGTGTGACTAGTTCAATGCCCCTAAAAAGTGGATGTAGGGCCAAAGAAATACTGGTAGGTATAACAAACTGTTAGGAATCTGAGGTAATAATTCAAATAATCGACACAATGTACGAATATACAATTTCAAATATATGAAATATAATTATTATTATATACCAGAAATTACAAAAAAAAAAATCACTCCTTTTTGTATAACCTTATTTAGATGGGTTTACAAATTATATACTCGAATATTATTTGTGGCATATGTTAACTACAGCAAACCGACACAAAAAGGACATACATAGTTGTCCTTCTATTCAACTCCCCTCCTAAAGCTTCCGTCGCATATTTTAACCCATGTGTGGTCAGTTACCAGAATTTAGAAACAATGGGTTTTTAGTTGACATGTTTTAAATGCAACAAGTATTTCCATTCATTTCGCGCAATCGTTTCCATATGTTGAGACGTCGTTTCCTGTGATTTAAATATCAGACATCTAGTATTAATTATTTAATTGTACAGGGTGTTCATGTTATATATCTAGATATAGGGTGTACCGTGTTATTTAGGAGTTACATAGGTTAAATTTAAAAGACATTTTAGTATTTTTTTTAATTACAATCTGTAAACATGAGTTTATTATTTGCTTAATAATTTGAAAAGTTATTGAATATAAATAAACAGGTTTAAAACCTTGAAACGGACTTTTCCGCACATAGAACATCTCTATCTCGAAATTGAGCGGCCGAAAAAAAAAAAAATAAACCAACACATAAATGCAGAATATATGTTTTATGCGACAGTTTTACTTTTTTCAAATAGTCCATCATCGTGTTTTCTCATGATCCATGAACAGGGTGGGGTGTGTCCTATCCACCTCAAAATCAATAGGTGTCGTCTGGGAGACGTCCCCAATGAGTCAGTAAAAAACCGACCGATCCGACACGATTTAATTGAGTTATCGTGCTAACAAGAATAAATGCCCGACGACAACGACGACAACGACGACACACACACAGAAAAAATGTTTTAAAAACCTTTTTTTAGTTTTTAGGCCGAAAAACCAAAAATAAACAAAAAGAAATTTTTTCACTTTTTCTTTACACGATTACATTACTTTTCCGCGTATAATGGAGTGCGGAAAAGTAAAAAATGTTCTACTAGGTATTGCACTGTCTAAAATGTAGTATAAAATTTCACAGCAAATACACACCAAGGGGAGTAGGTATATATAACTGGGGACATTCTAAACTGGTGTAATATGGACACATGGATACTATTAGTTTCCTTACCGATAGTTAATGGATCATAATAAAACTTAGTTCACTTATACTGGGCTAGTTGTTTTGTTGAAAAGTAAAAAATAATAATGGTAAACTTAAATGAAATGTGTACTTTACTACGGTTTCCATTTTCTTTACCTAAATTATCTTCCATCAGCATAATGAAACATAAAATTTTGAAGTAATATTATTCATATGGTCGATTAGATCACTGTCTAGCTCAAGAAGCTAAAATTTTATTTTGAAAAAGAATCCATTTGACTATTTGTTATAATTTACTTTCTTCTCTTTTTTATAATTATATTTTTGTTGTTTTAAAGAATGTATTGTATGGTAAGTTAAATTCTTAATTAAAAACAGTTCTTATGACCGATTCAATCGCTCAGTACCCCTAATTACGTTAACAAATTTTAAAGCCAAATAACGCACTCCCGTATTACTAAACAAAAAATCGATTGCCTCGAACCAATCAAATGTCGGCGTCAGTGTTTCGGGTCTTGATCGTCGTTGCCAAATCAGATTTTACAAATAACTGTAACAACTTTTTTGAAGTATTCATTTCTTTAAATTCATTATTAATTATTAAGTATGTAGTACTTGAGTGCACTTCATGTATGTATAGTATAAGTCAATAACGCTAATTAAAGGTTTCCTTTACGCTAAGTTCTCTTTCTATTGGCGCTAATTAAAGAGATCATTCTAGTCACTTTGTAGCTTGTATTATAATTGATGCCACTTGTTATGCTCTTAGATTTTTCTGTCTATTAGACACTAATAACAGGGATAAGGTTAAAGGCGTATCGTTCAGAATACTAAATACTCAATCAGGCAACAGTAATCAATATAGAATGTGAATCTCGGATCTTGATGATTGAAAATGGCAAAATTTTCCCTATTTTGCCATAAAAATGCAACATAAACGCCCAAGAATTCATCTAGAAGCTTGCCGCTTGCTGTATGCGTCTAATTATATTTATTTTATAACATTCTGTATTTATTTTATAACTACTCTGGGAAAATATCGCAAATATCTGAGCACTTAAATACGTTGTATTTAAGTGCTCAGAACAAACTTATGTCAAGTATACATTTTGTTTTAAATAATTTATACGTTATATTTAAGTGCTCAGGACAAACTCATGTCAAATATACATTTTTTTTAAATATACACAAAGCACCATCAATTTATACAAAGAATCCGTAACTTGTTGAACAGAAATGCAGAAATGTACCCAGAAATAGAGAACTGTTGAAAGATTAGAAATGTTAGAGTGCGATCCATTTTATTAAATTTCGTGACAGGAGAAATAAATTATAGGAAGGGTTCAAGGCATAGAGATGGGAGAAAATACGAAACGAAAGGAATAACAAAAGTAAATGTTTATGGTTAATTTTATTTGAGAAATATCATTTGAGGTGACTTATTGTTACCATGAGTATACATTCTTAATATCTGATTGGGCCGTAAATTTTGTTGTAAAAACCCTACTTTAAGATTACCGGAGGAAAGGTGTTAGGGTGGGCGTCTTAGTCTAATTATGGTGGCTGAATGCAAATTTCAACCATCCCAATTTACCCAAAATATTCACAGTTTTTTAACCACAACTGATACTAAGAGGACAACCATTGTTACATAACAACGAATAAATATTCTGTTCGCGAAAATAATAGCTGTAAATTGGAAAATATACATAATTTTTAGATCAGAAAAGCTCTCAAGTAGGGATTTAAATTTCCTATACATGATATATTGTTTATTTTTCGTTTTTATGGTGATGTATGTTTTAAATCGTTAATGAACTTTGCACACAATCTGTATGAAAATATATATCTGCGTTTTTACGTCCACTTACTAGTTTTGTTCTACGTATGCCTTTATCTTGAATTATTTATTAGTAATGTCCGCGAGTAAATCGTACATTTCAGGGGCGGACCTACATGTATATGTATATAAACGTAGATATGAAATAAAATTATGAAATTTTATCGCGTAAACTTCCTTCGTGTGCTATAGTGGAAGAGTGGGTGAATGATTGATTGCATATTGGTGGCACCGAACTAGGGTGAAATATATGCAATAGAGTGGCGTCGTGGAGTGTAAACACGCGAGTTAAAGAAAATAAAAAACAATTTAATGTAAACTCAGATAACATGATCATAATTTGCAACATACCCTGGAACGCACAAGCTAATCCATTGTTTGGACATTGCTACGATGCAAAATTGTACCGATGGAAAATTGAATAATGTTATTGGGTTTATCCAAGTCCACCCTTAGAACTTGTCATGTACGAAGGTACCAAGGAATGTCATGCCAAGGTACGAAGGAATTAAAAAAAGTGTTTTTTAATTCCATTCCATTTAGAACATTGCACATGTATTAGTTAGCGGGACGCACAATATTACGTCAGTGCGTCAACGGTTGATTGTGCTAAATATATGTGACAAGTTCGGAGATTTATTCACAAGCTGAATTTGTGGATAGTAGTCTAAGACAAATATGGGGCCACAATTTGAGGAACAATAAAGGACGTGTTTTACTTTATACAACTGATATAGCTTCATGAAAGCTACATGAAAGCATCTATAATGCGTTTAAAAACCATCTACAACTGTGTTAGTTTATTGCATGTAACATTTTAGCAGATAAACTTCATCGTCTTACAGAAACTATTAGAGACTGCTATTCCACAATCCACAAATTTAGTCAACATAAAGAAGACATTTTTAAACGTGCCGTCTCGAGCAAAATTATTTCAAGACGAATTACCGAATACGCTACCGTCACAGTCTGTTGTAATTCACTGGGGCATGGCTAGAGGCGATAAACTACTATTATGTTCATGTTGATGATGTAAAGGGGGTGATGACAAACTAAATGCAAACGAAGCACTCTCTATCTCACAGCTCAGTAGGCGTTTATTGACCCAGCTGGTTGGGAAGATTTGATGTACATCCACAGTCATTTTCAAGAAATTATTTGTCAATAAGCCTTGAGTGTACACCTAGTTTCGCTGGATACACAATGGTTAACGAAATAAATATTATATTTGATTTGCGCCAGTTCCCTTTTCCGTTAGCAGGAGTTCAACAGAGCGGTTGAACTCTAAAAATTATTAGAGTACAATATTGTGTGTTCAGTGACATCTAATGCTCTTATTGTTTTGAATACTATAAAATCAACAACTAAAAAGTAATACATTGTTTATGATATCTTTATATATACGTATACCACTGCGGTGTCCTGGATCCGCCCCTGACTTTACGTCATGTACGATTTACTCCCGGACAGTAGTTGCTAGATTTATATTTATTTCGTTGTGCAAATATGTATACGTAACTATATTTCTATTCTTATATCATGTAATAATGTTATTAACCCTTTTTATGAAAGAAAAAAAAATACTTTTAACTATATTATAATAATTATTCAAAAAAGAAATGTATTACTTTATTTTTCATTAAATTAAAAACTTACTTTTATTCTCATTAGAACAAATAAGTAGTATGGAAAAATGATTTTGTTAGTAATGTTAGGTATATATGTATGATTAATAAGCAGATAATTTAATATTTTTTATAATCGAAGATTAATACATTCTTCTAGAGGTCAATATTTCTTCCAATATTCCAACAAAATAGTGTTTTAAAATTAGATAATAAAATAATTATTTCTTTAATTTTTCAGTGCAATCTAAAAAAAAGTTATTGATTACAAAACAGTTTACTCAAAATTTTTAGTGTAGAGAAAACCTACTGGCCCGAAGACATATAATTTTTGTTTTTACAATATTTTTGCTATATAACCTAGAATTTTAGGACAATACAAATATTTCAATGTAGATATATTTAAAATACAGTAGGCATGACGTCTTCTACTAAAAGCCAAATGCACTTGGCTCATTGGTTTTTAAAGTTTGGTCTTTTGTATCATCCTTGAATTAGGATAAGCAAATTACTTTGCTATTTTCTTAAAAACAAAAATATGTATCCCTTTTCTTCTATTATCTATCCTTCTGCCGAGAAGTATATGAGACTTAGAGTGTATCGTAGATTGAAAGAAAATGGAAATAAATCTCCAAAAGTCTGTACGAAAACATACAAGGCTTTTACTGCAATCAGTGCAACAATGACCTACTACTAAGTTGATCTGTGTACGTTCTTTGGAGTCCTGTTATTTTGCCCGTTTTCCTGATTTAACTGAACCTAAATACGATCCTGCTTTGGAGCAAGTGATTAATACACTAGTGAGAATAAATAATCGAATGCATCGACACCTTGCATAGTACATCTTGTTCTGAATTCTGTGTTCCCTTTCAGTGCAACTTATAAAAAAGACCGAATACGGATCTACAAGAACAAATACGAAATACTCATCATCATTAGGTCATCAGTCCTAAGACTGGTTGGACGCTAACCTCCAGCTTCTCCTATCTTGTGCTAACCTACGCATTTCGCTAATTGTGCTACAACCTACATCCCTTACTATTTGCGAGCAGTAGTCTAATCTAGGCCTACCTCTGCCTTTCTTCACTCCTATTTCTGCCTCCAAAATATCGCGGACTATTCCCCCATGTCTCAGCAAGTGGCCTACCATTCTATCTCTTCTCTTCTTTAAGTTTTTCCACATACTTCTTTTCTCGCCGACTTTCTCCAATACTTCTTCGTTTCTAACCCTAGCAGACCATGGTATTTTCATCATTCTTCGGTAACACCACATCTCAAAAGCTTCTAATTTCTTCCTACTTGCTTCCCCTACCGTCCAGGTTTCGCAGCCGTATAGTGCCGTGCTCCATACATATGTTTTCAAGAATCTCTTCCTTGTTTCTAAGTTTATTACCCCCGAGCATAAAAGTGCTTTCTTTTTGTTAAAAGCTACTCGACCCTGCGCTATTCTTTGTTTTATGTCTTTATCGCTTCTTCCATCCCAATTTATTTTACTTCCTAAATAAGTGAAGTCTTTAACTTCCTCCAACCTTTCATTATTAATTTGTACTTTCGTTTTTGCTCTGCTCTCGCGCCCTCTGCACACTAACACTTTAGTTTTGTTTTTATTCACCCTCATTCCGTATTCCTCTATCAACACTGCCTCCATTTCGTTCAATGCTGATTCTAATTCCTCCTTACTAGATGCTAATACTGCTATATCATCCGCGAATCTCAGCATTTTTAGTTTCTGTCCCTGTACTTTAATCCCGAAATCCACTCTATCTTTTACCACATTAATCGCCTCTTCGATGTACAGATTAAAAATTAGTGGTGATAGCGTACATCCTTGTCTTACTCCTTTCCTAATACCTACTTCCCTTTTTTCCCCTTCTACTTCTATAACAGCAGTTTGTTCTTTGTATAGATTGTGTACTACTCTCCTATCTCTGTACTTCATTCCCGCGCTCTTTAGTATCTCGAACATTTTTCCCATCTTACGTTATCAAAAGCTTTTTCTAAATCTACAAATCCTATATAAGCGTTCTTTCCTTTTTCTATTGTTTTCTCTAACATTACTCTTAGCGCCAGAATAGCTTCTCGAGTTCCCCTATAAGATTTTTGACGCATGGGAAGTTAGGCTAATCGTTCTAAAGTTCTCGCATTTGTCGGCTCCTCTCTTTTTCGGTATAGTAACGATAATGTTCCTCTTATAATCCTCCGGCATCTCGCCCGTTTCGTATATGTATTTTACCAGTTCAAACATCCTATTTACTACTTTCTGTCCCGCACATTTCAAAATTTCCGCCTGTATTTTATCTACACCCGGCGCTCTATTATTCTTTAGCCCCCTTAGTGCTATTTCAAATTCCTCTCTCAATATAGGTTTTCCTACATCTTCCCTATCGATGCTAGATTCTTCCTCTAATATCTCTCCTAATTCCTGACCCTCGTATAAATTTCCTAAGTACTGCTTCCATCTATCCGCTTTCTCCTCTCTTCCGATCAGTATGTCCCCCGATCGACTCCTAACATTTCTACTTATTGTTCCTATATCCCTGAAGTTCCTCTTAATTATTTTGTAAGCCTCATCGGTCTTACCTACTTGCAACTTATCTTCTACTTCTTTGCATTTATCCTCTATCCATTGTTCTTTCGCTTTTCTACATTTTCTAATGATTTCCCACTTTATTGACTTATAAGTTATAAGTTATAAGACGAAATACTCATTCTACATAATTTCTGCATTTATACAATATCATAAATAATAATCGAAATAGTAATTTTATTTTAATTAAAAGAAAAATAATAATTATTATATATTACGAGACAATCTTGCAATTAAGTAAGAAACGCGATGAATCACTAGAATTATATTCATACTTTAATACAAATGTAGCCCCCTTTTTTATTTTGGCCTAAGATAGTTATTTTGCAATCATTTGCTATTTAGTAAGTCAGTTTTCTATAAATAAGGTTTTACTTAATAATATATTATCGCTTTTTGGGGTCCCACTTCCTTTTGGATAATTTTTTTACTAATCATTTTTAGTTCGTATATAAACAAATCCTTTTTCTTTAAGTAATGGAAAATCAAAAGGAAATGATGAAATGGAATATATTACTGTATTTTCTTTTCCTAAATTGTATTCCATATTCCATTAACGACAGTAAGTACGTAAATGCATTACTTAATGTTTTTTATAATCATATTAAAATTAGGAAATAGCTGGCAACCGGTAATCTGCTACAGAAATAAGTGAACTACTTATTCCCGCACATAAGGCGCTTGAATAAATTAACCTTTTACCTGCAAATGAGGTAATTTATACTACGCACAAGTTCAGACGATTATTTTAATTGAATTGTACAGCTCTCGCATTGTCGTGGCTATACTGATATTCACTTATCTGATGCTAGAGTAATATGAAAACTCCGCCTGTTATATTATATTTCAGTTATCTGGTAGATACTCAGCGCAATGGGTGTTCAGGTGAATAGTATACCAAAATTAGTAGCAAACTTATTTATTGGGATATAAAACTATATTCTGTCCATTCAAAGAAAGGTCTGTTTACAGGAATAAATAGTAGGACTATGCAAGAATGACAAATTGCTAATTATGGTAAGCCATAATTTTACAATGAATAAATATTAGAAAAATTTTCTAATATTTATAAATATAGAATAAATAAAGAATATATTGTTAACTAAGCTTGCGATAGTTTTAAGACAAAATGCATTACATTATCTATAATTTAGAATATTTAGGTTAAACAAATGAAGGTCAAATAAACGCGTTTTCTTATCAGAAATTGTTCTCTCGATGTGTGGTGTATATATTGTCACGGTTTATGTATTTTTGACTTAAAGATAAGCATGTTGCGTAATATATTAATTACACAGTGTTTAAAAGATGCTTCAAAGTTCATAAGGGTCACTGTAATCCACACAGAGAAAAAAGATTATTTAGTTGATATAAATTTATTTGCTTAAAGATTTTATGATATATAAGATTTAATTTAATTGAGGCATTAAAATATCATTGAGTTTTTTTTTGGAATCACAAAATATATGTTTACATTGTACATATCCTGTTTGATACTAATTTAGGTTTACTAACCAACTTGCTTCCGCTTACACTTTAAAATTATCATTTCCATTGCGCTGAGTACCTATTAGATAATTGAAAGATGTTGTAATAGGCAGAATTCTTTATTTTGCTAACGTAAGATAGTCGTAATTGGTATAGACACGACAGTCCGGGAGCTATACAATTTAATTAAATAAAGCGTCTGTATATCATAGATTACCTGACTTGCATTCTGCAGATTATTTGACCTTTTAGGTTTAATGAAAGATTAAAATAAATAACTGACATATAACAGTTTATTTTATGATGTTTGCTTATTGAGTTATATGATGTTGACAGTTTGAGTTGTCTATGATGAGCCTTTGATGTATATAGATTAGTGATTATTACACAGTACATGGAATCTTGAAAGGAAAAATCTTTATGTATATAAATATAGTATAAGACCATGTACTGATTACCTATTAGGCTAAATTAATTATACAAATGAAGTTTAAAGGGAATTATGTAAACAATATTATATCATAATTTTATGAGTTTAATCTTACAGATATCTACACAAAATGTTAATGCGGGGATACAGATACATATAGGGGTAATTCGTATTTACTTATTTTTGTAGTAGGTGAATATAACCGGCCATACGTATTTTTTATAGCTCTTATAACCACTTATTTATAGAACCACTAAAGGGTTTTTATTTTATGACTTTAAATAAAAATAATAGTGTAATTGAATATAGGTATATGACATTGAAGTTAACAAAATAGTATGGACATCTTGAAGTTAAAAAATTTTACTTAAAGTAAATTAATTAGTTAATTTACAGATTTAATAGAAACGATTTTCTCTTGAAAATTCATTTTTATTTGAATAAAGCTGACGAATTTTTCTTTGAGGAAGCGAATTTTTTTTTTGTATACAAAATCGTTTATCAAAATTTAAGATACGTGTATTGAGATATAAACTAGTAAATTATCACTTTTAGTACGTATTAAAAAATATTTCCTTGCGCTAAATAAAACATTTTATTCTCCAACAAGACATTTCTTATTATAACCGTTAATAACTACTAACTATACAGTGCTATTCAAAAGTCCCCTCCCCCCCTCTTATCTTTGGAACGATTATCCATAAACTAGTGAAATTTGGTAACTGAATATTAAGGGTTGTAAACTTCCCTACTAGTGATGATAGATGACGTATGCGTCAAATATGACGTCACAAGGTCATTGTGAATTGTGACCAATAATTTTAAATGGAACCCTATGGCAAGCGACACCTCTTTTAAAAGGTATCGAAAAAACCTATTCAATGATACTAATATTGTGTCTGTTTACGGCAGTTTTGACAACTGGCTTTCAAAAACCGCAAAGCTGTGATGAATTAAATCAGTTAATAATAAAATTTAAAATTCAAGTTCCGCCACTGGATAGTTGGATAGTAAATAATCTGACGTTTTTGCAAGTCTCCCCAATTTGATGTTTTTTTAGCTGTCAAAGTTTTTATACATTTAATAATTTGTGTATTGTTGATCGAACGTTTAACTGTTTTAGTACCTTGTGGTAATTTTAAAATATTTGTACATTCAATAATTTGTTAAACTGTTGTGAGCTGAACGTTTAAGTGCTTCAAGAGGAGAAATGGTACGTGTTTTAGGTGATAAAGTAGCAGCGATCCTAATACTTGGTGAAACTGGAGAAAATATTCATGCAGCAGAACGCATTTTTAATGAAAGGTTTCCCGATCGCCCGGTTTCGAGGACTTATTTGAGAGAGCTTCTTCGTAAGTTTAAAACAACGGGTAGTATTAATGATGCAAAACGATCTGGCAGACCACAAATTTCTAATGAGAAAAAAATTGATATACTGGCAGAAGTAATAGTAAATCCTACTTCTTCAACAACTCAAGTTGCATCAACCTGTGAAGTCAGTCAAAGTACAGTGCACAGGGTGTTGAAAAAAAAAACAAATTTCACCCATACAAATTAAAAATGGTTCATCAACTCTCAGACGACGATCCAGACCGAAGACTGCAATTTTGTGAAAATATGGAGACTAAAATTAATCAACAGCCAGACTATGTCAAAACAATTTGTTTTAGTGACGAAAGTACATTCTATCTAAATGGAAATGTAAATACACAAAACGTGAGATATTGGAGTGACGCAAATTCTCACATATTTCGTGAAACACATACTCAGTATCCCGAGAAGGTCAATGTTTGGGCAGGTATACTGGGAAACCACATCGTTGGGCCTGTTTTTTTAAATACCAACTTAACCGGTGAGGTGTATCTGCAGATGTTGCAAAATGCAATAGAACCGTTAATCCTTGAAATTTTGGAAGATAATCAAGATGAATTCTACATTTTGGAAATAACATTCCAACAGGATGGTGCTCCTCCACACTATTACGGTGCAGTAAGACGGTATTTGGATGAAGAATATCCTGGTAGATGGATTGGACGACGAGGTTCAATGGAATGGCCGCCTCGATCACCGGACCTCACACCTTTAAATTTTTTTCTGTGGGGGTATCTTAAATCGAAGGTTTACGCCACTCAGCCTGACAATATTGATGTTTTAAAACAACGTGTTGTTACAGAATGTAGGGCTATTTCCGCAGACACATTTGAAAAAGTACGAGAAGAGTTTCGCAATAGGATATTTTACTGTCAGGAAGTAGATGGAGCTCACTTCGAACAATTACTATAAGTAGGTACTGATTTTTGAATCTGTAATTAAAATTATTATCCAAGTTTACTGATTACTGATTTAATCCATCAAAACTACCATAAATACAAACAATATTAGTATCATTGGATACGTTTTTTCGATACCTTTTAAAAGAGGTGTCGCTTGCCATAGGGTTCCATTTAAAATTATTGGTCACAATGACCTTGTGATGTCATCTTTGACGCATACGTCATCTATCATCACTAGTAGGGAAGTTTACAACCCTTAATATTCAGTTACCAAATTTCACTAGTTTATGTATAATCGTTAAAAAGATAAGAGGGGGGGAGGGGACTTTTGAATAGCACTGTATATTAACTATAGTATTATTAACTATAAACAAATATTTTTAAATACTTGACGTTGTTTGTTAAGGTTTACCCAGATGGTTAAACTATGTTTAAACTAAATATATTTATAATATTTGTCACAATTATTAAACTGTTATGGATGAATATTTGATAACGGGGTTTACCGTCGACGAAATATGGCCGCACTATACATTATACCCTAACAATAAAGTTAAATATTTTTTGTGTAAAGCCTTAACGCCTAACTATAGTATTAAGAGGGTCAAACATTTTCCTTTTTATTTTAATATTTTTTGTACCCAGGGAAAATACACCTGTCAGGGAAATTACACATGTACAGGTAAATTATTTTGTAGATCAGAGTAGATCACATCACTTAAACTTAATAAAAACACAACAACATTATACATGAAAAATATTTATATTTTTAAAGAAGTTTGTTATCATTACATCAACAACAACAACATAAATGCATTTGATATCTTGTACGATTTATCTTATTTTACAGAGCAAGGTACGAACGACACCTTAAGTATAGACAGGGTAATTACACTAAAATAAGACACTCAATAATACATATTTAATACATTTTGTTAATAATATTCTTTTATTATAACTACCAGAATATTTAGAATATACATTATTTATTATATATTTATAGATTCAGAATATATTTTGGTATTGTTTTAAAGGTAGCATTATATATTTAATACATAAAACATCATGGGGACAAGCCAGGGGAATTACAATTTTTTGGTTTAATTTACGGATTTTCATATATCCATAATTTTCTTCTATTGTAATTTCCTCGTTGCAAAAATTATAGCTTAATTTAAATGTTTTATAGAACTTGTAAAGTTTAATTACACATTTATTATGTTAACATATTGATAGGACGCATCGTTATCTCATTACCAAATATTATCCCTTATATCTTCATGTATAGTTTATTTCATCTCTATTTGTCAAATAAAAAATTCCAAACGGCTCTTATCTCATACCGTGGCTTGTTTTTATGGCTAGGCTCAGGTAGGCTGTTCCGTTTATCGGCAAGAGAGTTTTTTATTTGGCAAATAGCGATGAAATGAATAGTATATGTCCTTATTTTGTTTAACTGAACACGATTTTGTAAATGAAACAATCTGTTATCATTTTTATTCACTAAAATGAATTCTCGTGATTACTGGTTTTGAAAGAAAATGAACGTTGAAGAAAAAACTGATCATTTATGCGACACAATGGTAATGTTTGATCTGTAATACAGTCTTGTAAAAACACAAACAACATATCCAGTTATCTCACGTGTTAAATCTGAGGCTTAAATAAGAGAAGAAGAGGTGTAGTAGGTAAAGCCCGACCCATGTTTCGACAGACTTTACCTGGGAACTAGGCAACAAACCAGTCTGACTGTTAAAAACTAACCGCATCCCATTTTTCTTTCAAACTGTCGCCTTGTTGATTATTTGTATGCAGTAGTTTTTGTGTGAGATCATTACACGACCACGTGCGGGGTTGATTGTCATTAAATTTTTACTCAAGTAGTACACCCTCGCGCTTTACGCCTTCTATTCGCGTTTTCCTGGTAAATGTGGGGTGTTGTGATATAACGATAGCACATTGCATCCAGTTTTGACAACTGTTAATAATTTTTGTAATTGGGATTTAGTTTTCGTTGAAAATCAAAGTTTGGTAATACTTTTAGTAAAATTTATAGATTATTATTATTAAATAATAAATGAGAAATGACGGATACAAAATCTTCATTTATATTACCTTGTTTACTTCATCGTCACGAAATACGAATAGGTTATATCTATTTATCAATAACTTATAAGTCGGAAATCGAGAAAGGAACCACCAAGCCGCCAAGCGGCAATCACAGTAGTTCCCGAATAGCAAAGCTATTACATAATCGCTCTAGGAAACAACTACTCCTCGGGCTAAAGCCCCGGCAGGCATTGAATTATACCCAGAAGCGATCCTCGACCCCTTTCTCGTGTTTCTGCACGATCAGATAAGGTTTCAAAAAATAAAACCCGCCACGGGTAAGATTCGACATTTGTCCCGGATCGGAACCGAACGACATACAGCTGTTTCGAACTTGTTAGTTCTCATCAGTGCCGCATACGGTACGCCGATTCAGGACAAATGCCGAATGGCATTTCTATTCCATGTTTACAAGCATGGAATAGAAATATCTGATACATCCCAATGATGGACTGAAATGGACAGCAGGAATTCTCCAGTTTCTCAATCGCTTTCTTTGGGTATCTCGCACACGTGTCCGACGTCTGGGGTTTTTCTAAACATCCTAGTCTCAATGTCCCAAAATACTTTATTATTTAGTGCGTTACTCCTCTCTATCGTCAGGGTATAATAAAGTGATTCCAATGGCAGAGGCAAGCGGCTCCGAGAAACTGATTCAATAATACAATGGATTTATCATATTCCGCTAACTTCAACCAATTTTTTATTGCACCTGTATATGCATATTTTGATAGAAATGCTATCTTCATCAGCAGGATATATCTACTGTTTCCTGATATTTTCATCAACAAGATATACTGTTTCTTGTTCGAACGCGAACTTTATTATTTTCTAATTTCTATTTTCTGATTACTAGAAATAATTATCTAATGTCTACTTAAGTTTAAAAGTTAACCATTATAATGCTGATGGTTTCCTTGTAATTTAATCCATATGTGGAATATATGGTTTAAATTTACATTTCCAATTGTTGCATTAAATTCAAATTCAGGTCTCATGCCGCCTTCATATGTTTTCTTCATTAATTTAATTAGCAACTGTTTTCAGTTATTAAGAGCAATTATTGAAGGGAATGGAAAAGAAAAAGGTAGGACTATGTTTGAACGCATATCTACGAATGTTCTACATACATATAAGTGTATATGTAGGAATGTGTGGGTGCATATGTGTGAATAATTGATTTTATAAATTCAATTTTTGATATTTCCAATAAATCTCTTTTTAAATTAAAAATGTGCATCTGAATAACCCTATTGATATAAAATACGTACGTGAAGAGTGTTGAAACTCCAAAGAGGCAAAGGCCAAAGAGGTATTAATTAATTAATAACTTGTATAATAAATAATTTATTCAAAACATATAAAGTTTTCTACTCAATTAAAAACGAAAAATATAATGTATTTTCTTGTATTCAAATCATCTGAATAAATACTGCCGCGCCCCTACATAGAGAACAATGATTCTTTGGCTCAAGCAAATGTTCGTTGTGACCAAAATGAACCCAAATATTTATTAATTATTTAATGTCTGCGTGGTAATTATTCTAGTGTATACATTCATGTAGTCTTTACGTTGATACTATTGATGACAATATGGACAGGTATTCGTGATTTGTGATTAACGAACTTATTCCCAAATGTGTCTCAAGAAGCAAAAATTAAGTGTATTGGCCAAGTTTTTTTTGCCAAGATGACTAAATAATATGTTGTCGCTGGGTGATTTCACCAAAGAGATTTATGTATGTATATATACGTACCTAACCAATTTCTGTTTCGCGACGCTGAAGTAAACAAGGTAATATAAATGCATATTTTATATTCCATTTTTCATTTATGGTCTGCTTATTATTTAATAATAATATATAAATTTTATCAAGAATATTACCAAATTGTTACTTTAAACGCAACTAAATCCCAATAAGAATTATTAACAATTTTTAAAACCTGATTTTTCCGCAATTCCGCAATTGAACCGCAATTTGTCTATTTATGAATAATCAGCTTATGCCCACACGGTTTGTCTAGCCTAAGAAGCAAACAGTGATTGTCACGGCCAAGTTTATTAAAACTAATACATTTTAGATGTCTGAAAAATATGTAAAATTTTGATAAAAACAACAAATTGAATGAATTTGATAACATGGGCACATTCTTGATGTGGATGGTTACACCGTTACTACTACATTAACACAGTTTAAATTATAATTTTATTTTCAGTAAGGACTAAATCCCTCAGTATAAAAAGGATTATTAGTAAATATTTCACGTTAGGATAGAATCATTATAATTGGAAAAGTCGATAATACAAAATACTATCTCCAATATGATAGGAATCTGGTTGCATTCTTCAAGAATATATATAAATATTTAAAGTAGTTATTGCAATGATTTCGCCTGGGAAAATTCTGATGAGCGTGAGAACTTTTTGATCCTTTGTCGGCATGCGTCAAAGGAACCGCCAGAGAGGTGTTAGCATCAAAGGCGACAAATGACATATCAATTAGTGGCATCGGCCAGTAGTGGCGTAAATCAGGCCCGGGGCCTTTGGCGGCATATATCAAAGGAACCGCTAAATAGGTTGGATAGTTCTCAGGGTGGAACTTTTCTTTTACTGTTGTAATAACGGATTAAAATATATTCACAGTACTTGGTGGTAGTATTTACAGGGTGATCTTTAAATTTAAGTTTCAATTATATTCAAATTTAATTAATTTAATCTAATTTATTCAAATGATTAAATGACTATTTTTTGATAGTGGGCGTTTTATATTAGGGTACATTTTAATTTAAAATCTATAATACTGTCGTGTGTGGTCGTATAATGGATCCTTATGTAGTCAAGATTGCCCATTGAACAATAATGCCGATTAGATGACAAACATATTGTTTACGTAATTTTTTATTTTGATAATAAGGAGAGTTAAAATATCTGTTAATATACAGGGAGGTCCTTTTAAAATTTGACAGTGCTTAGGGTGTCGTATTTACAGGGTGACCTTTTTAAACATAAATATTTCATTAGTGGAATAAATAAATTAACTTTGTATCTTAAAAAGAGAAAAATATAATAAAGTGTATTATATCTTTCTTTTCATTTTCCTATTTCATTTTCCCTCATTGTACAATATGGACAATATAAGATGTGAAATTGAAAAAAGTTTACACATAAAAGTTGTGAAGTTTACACCAGATAACGTGTTTACTCCATTACTGATATGAAAATTCACACCTGCGAAGTGTAAAATTCTACTACGGCCTTGCCTGTTCATTTTACACAAAACTGACGTATTACTATATGTACACCGTTTGGTGAAATTACTGTTAAATTTTACACCACATCTCATAGTGTAATCTAGTCTCTTATCAGCATGGTGTTGCCTTATGTTTATTCGAGTCTGACGTCACGATAAATTGTAAAGTTCAAACTAACAAATTTGTAAAAAAAAAATTTATTAAAAACACGGATCTACTTCCGCTCGGACTTTCATATAACGGTTTATAAAACAGTTATGAAACTAGCCCATTTATCACACATGCTTCTATAAAATAAGTTTCCGCATGTGCTGAAAAGGGTCGCACTTTTCCAATTTTGTGAAAAACCCGCCTTAAAATCGAATAAAACCGCCAGATGTGATTGTGTATGTTTTTGTTATAAATTTTGGAATGAGACTGTGCCAGTGTTGCATTTACTCAGTCAGTAAGTGGATCACAGTTCAGTCCCAAAGTTGACGAAATGCTTGTAGCATTCCGTGGTTCCCACCCACACGGTTCATTCAGTATAATATACCCCAAAAACCTGCAAAATATGGGTTGGAGTTTTACGCGATGTGTGACAGTAAAACATTCTACACATTGGAAATTTATTGTGGGAAGCAGGTTGATAGCCCATTTAGCATGTCCAACAAACCGACGGATATTGTAAAACGATTGGTGGAACCAATGAAGAATTCCAATAGGAGTGTAATTACCGATAACTATTACACCAGCTATGATCTTGCTGAATATTTGCTTCAAATTGGACTGACGTGTTTGAGAACTCTGGAGAAAAATACAAAAGAAACTCCCACAGCATTTCTCGCAGACAAATCACGGCCTGTTGAGTCAAGCCTTTTCGGGTTTCAATACAACTTTTCATGTGAACCATGTTGCCAAAAAGAACAAAGTTGTGCTATCATCATCAACTGAGCACGACAAGGAAGAGTTTTAAGCTGGAAAGCCTTTCATGATTAAATACTAAAACTCCACTAAAGGAGGCATGGATACGGTCGATCAAATGTGCTCTACATCTTCTACTTCGCGTAAAACAAGACGGTGGCCTATAGTCGTATTCTTTAGGGAGCTAGGCATAGCTGAGATAAACTATAAAATATATGTGAATAACAACATTAACAAGCCCTACACCAGAAGAAAATATCTTAATGATATTTTAATGCATTGGCCTATGGCTTAATGGAACATTTGATACAAAGGGCTATAGTTTAGTGTCTACCCAAGGATGTGTCAATTTTTATTTTCAAATACAGAGTAACCCCCAATAAGCAGCCTAACACTTCACCTCGCAAAGGACGAATCACCTGCTACTTATGTGGTTTTCACAAAAACAGTAAAACCAAAGTTACCTGTAAAAAGTGCAAATACTGTGTTTGTAAAATGCTTACAGTAATCTGTCAGCGGTGCCTCATCAACGAAAACGAGGAAGAAGAATACTAGTTTTACCTTCTATTTATTTTACTTTATTCTAGTTCATAGAACAATCTAAAAGCTCTCCTCTTTTGAGTATAAAAATTATGTGTTAAAACTTTTATAAATTATGAAGGCTTAATTGTGTATTCGTCTTTATTTTGGCTTATGTTTGTGTTTTCATGACGAACAAAAAGCTGAATTTTAGTTCCTAAGACGACTCAAACTTTGTGAAAGTAATATTGATGACTAAACATTCGTCCAAATGTTACGTTATGTTATGTAACACTTATATTCCTTTGAAAATATAAAAATATTATATATGGAGAAGTTTCTTCTTTGATATTTCACAGAACATACCTTGAAAAAATAGATAGACCTTAAAAAAAATAATGAATAAAACCTTGAAATGCGGCCCTTTTTCCGCCACGCGAGTATTGAAGCGACTCTGAAGAATGCGAGTGCTTGAGGGTTAAATGAGTTTAAATGAACTATTATTACTATTACTATAATACGGTAAAAATAAAATTAACTGAGTGATAAGATTAATTTACAGCGAAGTTAAGTAAACCATATTTCTCCTGTTTCCATCTTGTACAATATTGTACACAATTTCAATTTAGTTATTAAGGAGACACCTCGTATTATAATCCATCCTTATATAATAATTATTCGTATTATTTATTATTGGTATGGATCGTTGTTAATAATAAATTCCTGCAAAGCAGGAACTTCTTACGCGTACTGCTGAAACAGAAACGACTAACACCTCGATGTGGGTGATTTTTTGCGCTTCTGTTTACACAAGCCGAAAGTAGGTCATCCGCGTTAACCTTGAAAGTAAGAAGTGACGGTTTGATCGTCGCTCCTCCCCCCTACCGAGGCGCAGCGCACAGTGATTTTCGAGACTGTTGACCCTCATTTGCATCGGACGGCAATTCTCGGTAATTTACTCGTCTACTGTGACTTTATAACGACTTCTCGACTTCAAAAGGAAACCCTTTGGCCTTTAAGGCTTACATTATGTGCTTTGTTGTCCTTGAGAAGTTTCCGACTCGATTTCCACTTAGACACGAACCGTAAGAATGATGAATGTAATGAGAGTCATCATCATAAGCGTCAACATCTTGTATTAACATTCTGTGCAATCACATTTTTCTTGAGTTTTCGTGGAAACTCGCAATCGAAAAACATCATGGTTTGTTAAAAAAGCGTTTTTTTCATACAATCCACTTTTATTCGAATAAAGAATATTATTTTAACCGAATAAGGCAAAATTAAAAAGACACTAAGGTTATATTCAACGAATCTATGTATAACGGTATCTCAGTTGGAACTAAAGGATTTGAATTGCGCGCTATTTGTGTTCAAAGATATGGCGTCAATACATCACATGCCTGTGATAGCATCACCAGCTTTATTTTCAAAGAAGTATGGTCCAATTACTCTACCTCTACAAAATGCGCACCAAACCGTACATCTCTGTGGATGCATTTCTCTTTCTTGACCAGCATGTGGATTTTCAGCACCCCAAATTCAATAATGTTGTTTGCTGATGTATCCGTCATGATTAAACTGTGTTTCAGCGCTGAACAACATTTTGTTGCAAAAATCAGCACCACCTTATTTCTTTTCTAATACCCAATTAACAAATATACGACGTTGTAAATGATCTGTGACCTGTATTTGTTGTGTTAACTGAATTTTGTATGCTGATAGGTGCAATTTTTTCTTTAAAATCCGATGCGTGGTGGATCTTGACAGATTCAATTGTTGTGCACGACGTCGAATGTGTTTGGATACCCCGTATACTTTCTCTCACTGCAGCAATATTTTCATCTGAACGACCACGACGAGGACGTATTGGTGTTGCCTTATCATTATCAGTAACAGAATATTGGCATCGTATGGTGTGTAGATGACAGTCGTTAAATATTAACGCCCTATCTTTGACAGATAACAGAAATGGCGCGCAACTCAAATCGTATAGTTGCAACTGAAACACCCTATACATACATATCATAGTAGCTCCTTTCCCTTGTTTTCAATATAAGAGTTGATATGCTTAACCGCAATAAAACTCTTTTTAACATATCAGACATTAATTATACACGAAATATGCATATCTACATATTTTAATGGTAGGAATGGAAGGGCAGTAATTAATTAACACGCAGTGCCCGATAATATAATAAAAATATTGTTATTGTTTAATATTTCGTATTATTTCATCAAAAAGGGTTATACAGGCTGTCTCCTAAAAAACGCCGCAAGCCATAACTCCGTTATTTATTGTTATTCACTCCGTTATCCACTATTGACTTATTTCGCAAAAAATAACTTACTGTAATGATACTATGACACACAAAAGCAAAATAATGTAAAAAACTGGGATGCGGAATTGAAATGACATTTACTCGATTTGTTGTTTATTTCTTGTTTTCCACGGCACAGATGATTAGTCAAAATACGTTTTTGTCATCAATTAAGCGACCGGGCGCCTATTGCGGTATCGGCGAATATTTTCACCATTTTTTCTGTGACAAATGTTTCACAAAAGTCCATTTGTTATACATCGTTGGATTAAGAAGAGAAATCTGCACAATAATAAATAAAAAAAAAATATATTGCCATTTGAAAAAAAAAGTTGATCATCGCTTTTCAAAAAAAAAAAAGTTTAAAAACACTGCGGTATGCTCACTCTAGAGTGTATTTATAGTCATTTCATTTGATTTTTTATTTTTTAAAATCAGATTATAAATAACAGAGTTATGGCTTGCGGCGTTTTTTAGGAGACATCCTGTATAAACGAGTTTTAAAATTTTATGTAAAAAATAACAAAAGCAAGTAAGGAATGGGAACAGAAGGTATAGTACAGCTGTCAAGAATATGAAAAAGTGTACCTAAGATTCTCTATGATGCGTAGAAGAAAGAGTGAGGCAGCATTCGGAAGGAAAAGGATGTACTTTACGCGCGGCCAGATCGAACTCTGTGTACATTTGATACACTCGATATTCACTCTGCAAAAGGTCTCAATGCGACTGAGTAAAGACTAGGCTATTTACTGCGCACCTCGTGAGCGGTCCGATATCGCAGTTTTGAGACTTGTTCATATTTCTGACAAGTTCTACAAACATCTAAATCGTCTGGATCCCAGTAAAACACATTTTTCAATCCATCTTCATGCGGAAGGTATTACAGATAAAAAAACACCGGTATAAAATAATTTATTAATTTCTATCAATATTGTATACTCTAATTCTTGTACAATATCTATACGTCAATTTAATTGTAGTCTGACATTTTAATTTGTAGTTACAAATAAAAACATTCGAAATTTAAAGTAGGTATAACAACTATTTAAAGTATCAGATTTCTGCTAGAGCAAAATTTGTAAAACGTGTCTAACATATTTTGACATTGACATTAAACAATCGGATTTTGTTCTAAATCTAACTATAAGAAGTTTTGCATTATGATGCATTCAGTCAATGTTGGGGAAACACTTTTGGAGAAAACAGTATAAAAGTCACTTTTTTAGTAATTTTTAAATTGTACCTAAACTTTTATACGATATTTTTGGTTATTATAAGATATATTAGCATGGGATAAGTATATCGCCATATTGATCGTCATACTACACGGTCAATATTAGAAAAGTAGAGATGTTCCGAGATTTTGGTTATACACACCTGACAACTCCAAATCTTGAATTGACCACTTATGTATGGTAGAAAAGAAGAGAAATGGAAAAATCACGTTCTAGAAAGAAATAGCTTTTATCTACGTTGTCACTAGGGGATTTCGTGTAGATGTTACCGGGGAACTAATTTTTAAATAATATAGGAGTAAGGGTGTATATTATGATAACCGCGGGAGTGGCTATCAAGTTGGCAGTGGTCGTAATTTAAGATACGTAGTTTTGCATTTGTATGATACTAAAAATTTGTTATTATTTGTGTCTGTGTTGGCGAGGTAAACTAGTTTCAACTGCGTTTGCGCAAACTTTGTTAAAACGGTAGTTTATACAACTGAGGACACAGTGCAGATTATTAAGTGGTACTATGGAAATAATACTGCTTCGAAATTTGTCGCGCAATTTACATTTGCATTTGAAGGTAGACCTATTCCGACTACTGAAACAATTATGAACATCGTTCATTAGTTTGAATCTTCTGTAACGTCTTCTAGAAAATCTCTGATCGCGTTAAATATATATGTGGCTTGCATATGGGAAGGTGTAGCGGGGGCCTCGAGCACGTGACGCGGAGTTCAATACACGCTGATTTAATCTGACTTTCCACTTTTTCACGTGCAGATGGTACATAGTTCCGCACTGTGGCCCTAGTCGGTAATGGGTACTTAGGATTATATTTCTTCCAAAAGTTCTTAAATGCTGCTGTGTTAAGTAATGCAAGTGGTAAATGACAAGTAATTAACATGAGAAATAGATCCGAAAATGAACTCCGTTTTCCGTGGCAGGCCTTTTTTTATATAAATATGTTCCGTATTATTTATATGTCTTTTGCAGTCTCTCTTATCCCAACACAATAATCTTTTTCACAAACTTTACACACTATTTTCGCCCCATCATACATCAAATTTGGAAAGTCCCGAATAAACTTATTCACATTGTCGGCAGGCGGCTGTTTTTTCGCCTTTAGCACTGTGGACATTTTTTTGTAACGCACGCACGCTGTACAAATTATGTATGTTATTACGATGATCGCAAAGTGATTTAGTTGTTTCGCGAAGCAGACGCGTACGGTCTCAATGTTAAACAGTAATTGGATCCCTAGCACAAATCGAGTGTTTTGTGATACCTAGTTTGTTTACAGCGTGAATTGAACTCTGCGTCACGTGCTCGAGGCCCCCACTGCACCTTCCCATACGCAAGCCACATGTGCACGGCACCGATTATACAGCTCTAATTATAAGTGGAAGAGGCAATTTTATATGGCCTCCAAGATCTCCCGTCTTTCTTTGTATGGGGATATACGAAAATGAGAATTTACAGGCATGAACTTCAAAGAGCTGTGTTAACCTTGATGAATTACGTGTTAAAATTGTTGCTGCCCTGAAAATTGTGCAAAAATGTTCGCAAACGCTAGAAAATAATTATTTGATCGTTTAAGGCAGAGACATTTTTGCGTGTCTTATAAAATAAAATTTTATTAAAAAGAGAGTCCATATTTTTTGTAGCTTGTGTTCTTAATTATTTACATTTTGTTCTTATTACAACATTTTGTTTTATTTAGTTAGGTACGTTATTTGATATACTTATCCATAGAATATTCTCATCGCTTATTTAATGAATACTGGTTTATTATTTTTTTAATTAAGGCCCAGTTATAAGATACGGTTGACGTGAATCGAAATAAACATATGTACTGTCAAAGCCAACTTAATTATTTCACTCTTGTTTAATTATTAGTTTTATTTCGGCTGATTCCCGGTCCCCGCCGCCTAACCATAAGCAACCCTAATTTAAGAAATTTAATTTAAGAAATAAAACACATAATCTGCATTTATGTGTTGGTTTATTTTTTCTCGGCCACTTAATTTCGAGATAGAGATGTTATACGAAAAGTCCGTTTTAAGGTTTTAAAACTGTTTATTTTTCTTTGTTTTTCTGTTATATATACTTAAAATGTATTTTTTTTATTCAAATATGTTTATGAATATGTAATAATATTCTTAAACTAAAATAACATTATTAATAGAGCAATTAACAATGCACTGCTAGTTTAAGAATATTGTTACATATTCATAAGCATGTTACATACTGTAAGTTCGTTTACAGTTTTAAATTCAGTAAACGAGTACAGTACTTTACTCAACTGTGATTGGGCTATCTTCACACAAAATATATCTAAAACACATTAGGAATAACCTCGGTATTAGCAAGTATATGTGAATTCAAATTTAGAAGACTTACGAGAACACACCACACTTATAAAACACTATGAATTTCATAAAACCTTCTGAACGGGACAGAAAAGCATTTTCTAAAAAACTACAATTTTAATCCTGGTTTAAACATTTATTATGATATTACTGTGTAGGAACAATGTATAAGAATGTACCAATATAAGGCTCTCATGGTAGCTAAGTTAGAACCACGCGAAGTTAGAGCGCGTTATATGGTAAATGCGAGTTGTTGCTCACTGTCGTGATCTCGAGTCGATTCCAAGCGCCAGCACTGGCAATATCGGTGGGAAAGGGTGTTGTCCACTTTTCTTCAATGTATGTCCTCCACACAGACAGCTTCGGCTTTGGATTTGGTGAATTTCCTAATTAATATAGTGTTTTTTTTTTTATTTAATTTAAGTATTAGAAGTACAAGTATGAGTGCAACCAAATATATTTACCGATTGAAGTATATTTAATAATTATTGACATGGTTAATGTTTGTACCAATGTTTATACTATTTATGTTTATACCTATTCCTACTCATACCTGTTTACGAAATAATGACTTTTACATTGCGAATATGTTAAATTATTGTATCAAATGAAAGATTTTCTTGTAAGCCTATATGATATTTATATCATCTCACGTTATAACAATATGGATATAAGAATGTCAATTGTCGTTTTATTCAATTGATACGATTTTCTTATGCAACCATAAACCATTTTTTTGTTATATACCTAATTGGCCATAATTATTAATAATGCTATCATAAATAGCACAAGTTGAGACAATATGGGCCCAATTATAATATCCACTGTTCTGGGTTAATAAAGCGTGGTTAATAAACCAAATTAAGCAAAACCATCATAAAGTTGTTATATTAAAAGGTATTAGAAAACGAAAAGCAAATTTGTGCATTTCTTTCTATGCATTTTTATGCTTCTAACATATATCCATTGATTCTATCGCGGATTCTATTCATTTATCTTCTGTTCATATTTAGTCGAATAAAGAATATTCTTTTAACCAAATAGAAGTAAAACATAGGATTTAAATTGAAATAACTTAATAACTTAATCTTTTTTTATTAAATAAGTGGACAGTTGAACCAGAAGCTAAATACAGGGTTCGGCAACAGGATTGAACGGTTTTTAATAGGTCACTATTAAGAAACAAAGAATATATTTGGACTAATTATTATTACAACTAAAAACACAATTCTGGAAATTTCTTATAACACTTAGTTTGCAAAGATCATCCCTAAGATGACCACCGTCTTCTTCTATATATCGCTGCAATCTGTTTCTGAAATTGAACATAACGCGTCTGAATAAATCTTCGTTTATCGAATTTATCTCTTCACGAATCCTTCTATTGAGTTCCAAAAGTGTTTGGGGACGGGTAGAGTATACTTTGGACTTTAAGAATCCCCACAGAAAAAAATCCGGGACCGTCAGGTCGGGTGATCTTGCGGGGCATGCAAAGTTGCCAAACCTTGAAATTAGGCGATTTGGGAACATACGCTGTAATGCTGTAAAACAGTAATGGACCGTCTAGCTGTATGCGCTGTGGCGTCGGCTGTCCTATTGGAACCATACTTCATCTTGATCCATTCTTTAAAGTTCCACAGCGACAAATGTTTCCAACATCTCAACGTACCGAAGTGAATTGACTGTAACGGTGTGGCCATTTTCTTCAAAAAAGTATGGCCCGATCACACCAAATCTGCACACTCCACACCACACCGTTACTTTTTGGCCATAAAGTGCGTATTTATGCATTTCTCTTGGGTTGTGTTCTGCCCAGTAGCGAAAGTTCTGCTTATTAACGTACCTACACACTGAGATGAAAGTGAGCCTCGTCAGACATGATCAGTTTATCAAGAATTCCTGCATTGTTGTTGAATGTTTCAAGAACCATTGTTGCCTGCAGAAATTGAGGCGATTAACTTTATCAGCAGGGTTCAGTCTCTGGACTATCTGTACTTTATACGGATGAAATTTCAAATCCAGATTTAAAATTCGTCGCATACTTCGCTCTAAAATTCGCAGTGCAATTGATTGCCGAATTGCAGAACGTTGTGGACTCCATTCGACGGCTACTCTGGTTCTTTCAATATTACCTTGTGTACGAACTGTACGTGTACCTCCCACACATTTTGAGTGTACACTGCCCCTTTCGTCGAAATCTCTTGTCCATCTCAAAATTGCATTTCCTGATGGGCGCGCACTGGCAAATTAAATTCACGGCGAAAACGCCTCTGGGTTTGCACTATGAACTGGGTCAGTATAAATGATTTAACAGCAGAGACCCGTTGATTAACCGGTCAATTTGCCACTGTAACACAAAACCTTCGATAATGAAATACAATTTTATCACTATTTGACGTTTGTCAAATAAAACAGTATTTCCACAGCAACCTATTGAAAACCATTAAATCCTGTTATCGGATCCGGTATAAGCAAGTTATGGTCCAATTCCAGGATGTACCATCAACAAAGGATGTAACACTTGAATGAGACACTTTCCATAGGTATATTTCCCTAAAATATAGGCAATAATAAATTAATGTTCGGCATTAATAATGCTTTTGATTTCAAAATGGTCACGCCTTCTAGGGATCAAAAGCATAATTCATTCAAAAATTAATTCAGAAATTTATTATATTTCAAGGTAACGCGTCAAAAGTGTTTCTTGAGGGCGCGGGCGTTACATTATTCCTTGATGGTGTAACATAATTGGTTTATTTGGAGAAATAAAGGATTCGATTTTTCTTTGTACCAAATTATTTGTGTTATTTTTGAAAGCATTAACATCATTAACACGATGAAACCTAGATAATTCCTCGTCACTGCAAATATTGTCGTAGAAACTGATAACCTTAGAGTTAGAAGTCTGTTATCAGTTATCAGCTTTTCCAACCTGGGTCCGACGGTATAATCCACTTTATGCGTTGAATGAACTAGAACAGAGACGAGACACATGCAACATCCATTTGGATAAATTAGCTTGGTAGTGGTAAGCTGGTGGATAGCTTTAATCAAATTTAAATCCAGTACAATTAATTATAAGCATTTGTTTCGCACATTATTATTGCGTACCTATTTCTTATCAATAAACGTTTATTTTGATTTTATCGTACATTAGAATAGGTAATGGACTAGAAAATGGTTGAATAAAAATATACCAATGCATAGGGTGGAGCATTAAATTAATTAAAAATAGATTGCATAGGTATCGTAGGCTAAAAATACTTTTTATGTGCACTGGGAGCAGAGCAATATACACAGTCGTAAGCATTTAACACCTATAAATTATTCATTACTTTCACCTTTTACAACTTGTTTTACTATTACTATAGACGAGAGTATAGGTCAGGGACAACGGGCTGAACACCTTACATTTACGTCCTACCTATTGTAAATATAAAACTTTTATTGCCTATTCATGTCGAATGCTTATTATTTTGATTAGAATTATTCCTTGAAAATTAGAAACTGTTAGGAAAAAAATGGTAATTATTTACTTTAGAGTAAAATTCTCAAATCCTCGCCAAATTTTGGCTATCCCCTAGTTCCGGGGGTGTTGAAATCGAATGTGGTCTCAGTTTGTGGCGGTCGGACACAATTTTGGAGAAAACGAATTTTCAACTTTCCACACGTGACCACTTCCCCTTATCAAATAACGTTCATTTTACATTACATTGATTACTAATATTAATCTAAGTAGAAGCTACAACACTTCCTTTATACATATTATACATCAAAACTGACATAAAACTTATTATGCATTACGATTTTCTAATTTACATGCAATGTTTACAATTTTCAAGCAACCGTCCATTTGCTATCCAAGCGTTTCGGGTTATAGAGGGCGTTGGGGTAGCAAATGAACTTGAATTGATTTGGATGAAAATTGTAAACATTGCAAATAAATTAGAAAATCGTAACGAATAATAAGTTTTACGACGATTTTAATGCATAGCATGTATAAAGGAAGTGTTGTAGCATCTACTTGCATTAATATAAGGTATCTACGTATTGTTATGTGGAAGGTATTTGAGAAGAAAGTGGTGAAATGTTGAAAATTCTTTTTCTCGAAAACTGTGTCGCACCGCCAAAAATTGAAGCCAGATTCGTTTTCAGCACCCCCGAAAATGGGGGTAGCCAAAATTTGGTAAGGAATTGAGAGTTTTACTCTAAAGTAAATAATTACCAAAACTTTTATTGCCTATTCATGTCGAATGCATATTATTTTGATTAAAATTATTCTTTGAAATTAGAGACTGTTAGAAAAAAAGAGATCACAGCTGTATTAGAAATTTTGTTTATTATTTCTTGACAGTAACCTGAATAAATAAAAATACTGAACCAATATTTTGTACTTGTACTTTATTTAACTTTGTTCATATAGCAACAGATATACTCACGCATTGTTCTCTTTGCCAACTAATCCAAATATAAAACCTAACCTCACATTACCACACAACAAACTGCAAACAAAAAGTGAATGACAACAAACACCAACTTTTCTTAGTGAAACACCACTTACACAAACGATTATCGTGTTCTGCAATCACGTTTCCTTCGTTTCTCACATTGCATCAATAAACATGTTCGTAACGAAACAAATGAGATACGTTTCTCGAGTATCGAGTCTGTATTTAGTAGGCACTGGCAGCACGTTTACCGCATGACAGAGGTCTGCGACGTTGTCGGCTTGTCTGATGATTTTTTTATACTTCAAAGTTGAATAACATTGCCTTCTAAAACACAATAATGTTTATAAAACTTTAAGTATTACTTTTTTCCTTTGCTCTACATTCAAAATATTCAATAAATTAGTACGAGTTACTGGTTTTAATTATGGTTTTCTAAAATGTGTGAAAACACCATTTTTTATTAGTTCATCTTCAATTATAAGTACAAAAATTAGAATAAATAATGTAGTTAACGATGAATAATAAATATATATTTTTAAATTTTAGAAAGAATATTTATAAATATGTATTTATTATTTAAAATTGAAGGTAAATAATTACGGTTGAAATGGTAATATAGAAGTGAAATAATTGTTTTAAAATGCTTAACTAAGTATACCTCTATAATATACATATTATTATATTCAATAATTGTGTGATATGTGTGTGTGTGACTCTTAAAATAAGATCTATGTATCAAATATAACACATTTGGTGCAAATCCCCTCATATTATACAAGCCTAACTATTTTTTACCGCGAATTTTTATTTTTTACAAACACCCTAAATGTACTACGATTTTGGTAAGTCTGGCAACAACGGACGACGACATTGAAGGCGAAACACGCGGTGGATAGAGCAAGGCCGGTTAGTTTCCGCCCGCCTTACCGATCAATACACACCCCCCCCCATCCCTCCCGCATCACAATGCGCTCTTGCCTTTGACCGTCCCTGAAATGCTCTTCAACGTGTAACGTGAATCCTGTTACCACAGTGCAAAAACAAAAAGTAAACAAAAATTATGTAAGAATATCACTGATCGAAATAAAGTGCCTTTCCTAAACACTAGGAGTGAATTTTATAATAAACGGCACTCAAAGCTTAACTGTTCCTGTTCTAGTCGTCTGTAATACAAAAAAAAAAAAACATTAATAAAGGAGACTCGTGCGAAGCAAGGTTTAAACTTCTGTTAATCTATTTAATTCAAATGACTTTTTATAACTTTTCATAAAATTCGACGAAGGGACATATTGTTAGTAAATGTAACATAATGCCACTTAATTATACGTTTCTTGACTGACAGTATCCAATATTGAAAATGCCCACGTATTCCTTGTTTTCTTTTTTTTTATATATGTACGCGTAACATTCACGAAGAAAATTCAGGTAGATAATGTTCAGTAAAATTATAAATAACAGCGTAATAGAGAACCATCATATATACTAGATTTTCCAAAGTCGTTACTACTAAATAATTAATGTTTTGTTCTATTTTCTTATTGAGGTTACAGAAAATTATTTAATAACGAGTATGCAAATCGCAATAATATTGCGCCGCCCCCTTGCTCATATCGAAGATGCCTCTAGAGGCTTCGGATAAAAAAAGTTACCACGTTATTCGCAAGGGTCGATTTACTATATTAATTTTGTCAAAATGTCGAAATTCGAACGAAAAGCATTTCGTACATCGACCTAAAAATTTCGTGACACACGAAAACAGCCGTTTAGTAAATATAGATATGCTTTTACAATCTTAAGCTTCGTACAGACTTGCAACTGCGCCGCGTCGCGAACCGAACCGAAAACCGCGCCGTACCAATTTGGACAGCAAGAGAACGCCGTCGCGAACCGGAAAAGAGGTTGCAGAGCGCGGTTTGCCGCGTTCCATCTCTTGTCGGTTTTTCGACGGAACATGAAAGGATGGTTGCGGGACGGCGTTGCGCCAGTATGGACAAGTCGAACGAACTTCGACGCGAGCGGGGATGACTATCAGTATTCATTTTAGTGATGGGCAGTCTAGTTCTTTTTAAGGATATAGTTCGCGCGAACTAGTTCGTTGTAAAGAGCCATTCTTTTTATTAGTTCGTTCACGAACTATATGCGCGCGCAAAACATGTTTAGAAACTGGTCGCCGGCTGGCTCCGCACTCCGCAGCCGTTCATTTACTATTTACTTCATTTCGCTCTTTGTCTTGATGTCTTGTCTTCGTTCATTAGCAGAGACGCAGTCATAGAACGCGCACTGTTATGGCGTTCTGGGGCTCTTCTATATGCACGTTTATACCTAGATATTATTTATTTTATATAGGTATTTTCCTCGCAATAAAATGCCTCTTCATAATATGATGGTAGTCAAAGCAATCGTGGTCATAATCAGTTTTCGATTTGGGATGATTTTGACCATAAAATTAAGCATGTTTGTACGCCAGATAATCCTACGGCATCGGCCATAATTGAATTGGACAAATACCTTAATGAGCCTTTATTAAATCGCACTGAAGATCCGCTGTTATGGTGGAATGAAAGGAAAAAAGTTTATCCTCGTCTCTTTCAAATGATTAAAAAACGGCTCTGTGTAATGGCGACGTCTGTTCCTTGTGAACGTATCTTTTCAAAGACTGGCCAAATACTTACTCAAAAGAGGAATAGACTAATTTCTTCCAAAGTTAATCAAATTGTATTTTAAATCATAATTTATAAATATAATTGAGCCGTTGAAAACCAGAGTGGTTCAAATCATAAAATTAGGTTTTGGAGATAATTGCTAAAATAACATCTTTATATGGAAAACTACTCCTCTACCAAATTTGAACATGGTTCAACAATAGATCTGTAAACTTAAGTTGATACTTGTTCAAAATGAAGACGGCACTGAAGCACTCATTTCTCATGCCAGGATTTGTACAGAATGGTTTAACTATAAGCCTCAATATCTCAGAACACAATATCTTGACTTAGACCATCCTGACTTTCAACGGCTCAATTTATAATCAATTTTTTAGAATGCGTAAACATGCATGTTTTGCATGTTCAAAATATAATTTTTATTTGATGTGTACCTATTATCTACCAAAGAATTTATTTTTGTTTTATTTTATTAAATACCTTTTTATTTCTGTTCTTTTCTGTTTAAGTTTAAAAATATTATATTAAATATTTATTTTATATGGTCTGTTTTATTTTCATTCTAAATGTAAAACTTATTTGATAGAATGTTTAGTTCTTACTGTTAATCAACAAATATACATAATTATACACTATTATAATTTATAATCATAACACGCAATATGGCGTACTATATTTTATAGTGTGATATGTTAATGTGGACCGTGAACCGACAACAATCTCAAATCTCACCCCTGATTGTCAATAAACCACAAAACACCCACGTGTTTTGTGCAGTAAACAAACATACAGCGTGAATCTTTCGGCCCTTCAAGTCTCTATTCCCACTCCGCTATATTCATAATTCATATCATCTCACTCTGCTGCGATCGCTCCCAGATCTCAGTTCTCCGTCGCGTCGTTGTATGTTCAATTCAAATCCCAATTCATTTAGTTCGCCATTCAAAAATA
Source organism: Rosalia funebris (assembly GCA_037954035.1). Taxonomy (NCBI): domain Eukaryota; kingdom Metazoa; phylum Arthropoda; class Insecta; order Coleoptera; family Cerambycidae; genus Rosalia; species Rosalia funebris. Next base: position 6,777,669 of record JAZFAV010000010.1, on the reverse strand, counting down.
TAGTTCGTATGGAACTAGTTCGTTCGCAAACAACGAACTAGTTCATTTAGTTCACCTAAATGAATCGTTCATTTGTATAGTTCGTTCGCGAACTACCCATCACTAATTCATTTAGACGTCGTGCAGTATGGAGTGGTCTGAGGGCAGGGTTTTGCAGTTAATTGAACTGTATAAAAAATACGAACTGCTGTGGAATTTTAAATAAAAACTGTAAACTTGCATAGGAATCTCCTGTGGCCAGGAAAAGGAGGGTTATTGCCAGTCTTTTTTGTGCAGTTATGGCTCTTCTTAACCTTGTGTCTTGCTTTTGTATTTTTAGGCCGACTAAATTCAGCAGAAACTCAAAGAAAGTAGGGTGCATTCGCGAAAAATTTTTGTATTGTCCACTTATTGACTGAAATTTTAAATCGGCCATTAAGTTGTACTCCGATCTTCTACTATACAAATGTGTTTGCCACCATCGTCTCTGCCGCCGCTGTCGTTTACTTTCCTTCAAAGCATAGTGAATATATATGTACGCAGCCGCTGCTATCTGTAATTGCACATCCATTTTTGCAAACTCGAAGTTGCCACCACAAAACCAGAAATTGAACTAATTGTGGAAGCTGTTTGTACGTAGAACGTGGAACGCAGTTATGTTGCCAGGATTTGTTGCGCGACGCGGTTCGGTTCGTTGGTACCAAAACGCCACAAACGGCGCGGTACGTGGTTCGCGATGCGGTTCGCGACGCGGCGCAGTTGCAAGTCTGTACGAAGCTAAAATGACGTGTTACTGGCCTAACGAAGAGCCTTTACATAAATAGGTATTATGTCGTGCAATATTTGCTAGATAAGATAACTAATTGTTCCGTCTATAGTACGGTGCCAAATTAATATAGAGTGATCCATCGGCAATATGTGAACGGATTCGACGGATTAAATGTGCCTGAGATGCTATATTATAGTCGTATCATGTTTAGTTAATGTATTTAAAATGTATTTACTACGTTTTGTTTCATTTCATACACAAAATTAGATGATCATGCCAATTCGCCGATCCTGTATATCCACTCCCTAGAGAAAGAGACTCCACTATCCACTCTCGAGAGAAAGGGGTGGCAGAGGTTCATTAGGATCATATTCTGCAGATGTTATATCAATGTTAACTTCAAATAATGGAACGTTCTCGTGAGAGAATGTTAAAAAAAGGGGGTGGGGGGGGGGGTGTACAGTATTTTCATACCTTCCTTGTAATTTTTAAGGAAATTTAAATGTTTGTTTAAAATATGTATTGAGCCGGCGCCTCGTTATTGTGAAGAAAATTGTGAGGATTTTAATTTTTGTATATCTACTACTCTGGTATATAAGGTATGTTAGCTGATACTATAGGATTTGAATTGCTCGCCATTTGTGCTCTACCAATAATAGGGCGTCAATATTTAACGACTGTCATCTACAAACCATATGATGTCAACATGCCGCGATTAACAATTCAATAACGAATAGATTGTGTACAACTGTTTTATGAGAGTGGGCGATCATTTTCAGTTGTATTAAGAAAAATTTGCATAAAAGTAGGACAAAGAAAGCGCCTATATAGTTAATAGTTCGTAACTTGACTTAAGAAATTTGAAGAGACGAGTTCGTTATTGATAAGGCAACACCAATACGTCCTCGTCGTGGTCGATCAGATGAAAATATTAATTACGTCAGCGCCCGTGTAACGATAGTTGGCATAACGGACTAGATAAAAAAATTATTTCCCATCTTAGTCTCGTATCTATTATAAAACGTGACGAAATTTATCACATGACGTAGCATATTAGTACTATATGCTACGTCACTAGTCAAGGGTACGTCTGACTAGTGAATCTCTGAAACCTTCAGTTCCATTGAAACCTTCTACTCCCACTGAAACCTTCAAAGTTTCAGTGGGAGTAGTTGGTACGTAGCAGTATCTAAAATTGCTACTAGAGTATGGACATATCAAGCTTGCATTATATATAGTGAGAAAAGTTTCTTCCTCTTTTCGGTAGATCATCTGTAACTTTGCCTTCATTTAAATCCTGTTGTATGTTTTATGACGGGTTAAATACTAATACTAGGCAAAAACATAGCGGACATCCGGTATATACACATTCTTAGTATTATAAACCGAAACATTCCATAAACTTTGGTGCAGATGGTATTAAGAGACGACGAAATTAAATATTAATATTTAATTGTCAAAACTCTTAAAATTATTTCTATCGCGCCTCAGCTTATTAACCAAGTACTAGAAACATTATATAAGTTATATGTTATATTTTTATGTATTACTCTTTTTTATTTTTGGAATAGCAGAATGTATGATAGCAAACAGTAGATAATAAAATCATAATTCTGTAACGTAAGCATGACATCCAGCCTAAATTCGAAATTAACGTTTTGTCAGAAGATGTACATAGGAGAGAATACGATATTGTTGTCGCACGCTATATCCCATCGATTTGTATTATCATCATCAAGGTAGTAACACAAAAGTGAATTTCTCACATTTTATCTCCTGGAAAAACTAGCCTATCCATCTTTTAAATTCTGAAAACTTAAAAGCATATTTCTGCCTTAAATATTTGATAACGTCTCCCCTCACACACTTCGGTAGTCTTCTAAAGAACATTAAAAATTCTTACAGGGCACCAGAAAGCTTCTATAAGTTAAAACGTCAATCGTGTTGAAAAAGAGTATGTCAAGTGAAGCGAGGTCGCACAACACGGAGTCTTTGCTGCCTCTCTTACCACCGATTAATGTATAGTGGAGGTACGTTAAACCTGCCCAGGAAAATGAAGAACTCAAGGATAAGACCCTTTTAATTATGTAGAATGTTTTCTACTAATTATGCATTATATGTGAATTTAGATTCTATAACAATAATTTTTGTAACAAGGATTCAGAAATTTATAAAAGATATGTGTGCATTTATTTAAATACGAGGGTTGTATAGGAAGAAAAACATAGCTTTTGGTGCATTGATAGTCTGTGATATGTAGGTCATAGTTTACATTCCAAGCCTACAACTAACTTCAATTGAATCATATTACTTTGCAGTTAACATTTCAAATATATCTACCTAAAGCACTATGTTCAAGTTTCCCACAATATGCATAATTTTGTTGTTAAATAATTATTTTTGGGCAAGTCTAAAACACATCAAGTTTATTTTTTAAAAACGTATTTACTGACGTATAAATTTTATTTTTTTCAGATTTTATGTCTGATTTATGATGTCATCGTAGTATTTTTAAATTGAAGCCCTAGAGGGGTTTAAATTTAAAAAATACTACGACGTTTGTAACAAAATTAAATTTTTTTAAAGTTTTTCGAATACATCAATACTCCATATCAAGGATTTCCTATTTACCCTTCATAAGATAAAGGGTCTTAAACTTAAAATTATAAAATACAATTACATAAAAAATAAAAATGTGGTTGTTTATACTATGAAAAGATTGCTAATAAGGATAAAATCACGATATGCAGTTTCGGGGCGGCTTGGAGTTCTTAACTGAGAATCGATTACACGACAATAATTTTTCATCAGTGTTTAATACCAAATGTGTGGCAGATGAATGATAATCAACATCTATAACAGCAAATATGATGACAACCTTATATTTTATTTTTTTTGTTGATCCTGATTTAAAGAAATAATAACTAATATAAAGTCTAATCACCATTTGGAATGATTCTCCAAATGGAGAAACTTTGTTTATCAAAGATATATATTTACTTCGCACACTTAATAGACTGCTGTTTAGAATGATTTTCCTATGTAATGGAAACATGCATTCATTTGCCCTATTGCCAAAAACTCTACGGACCATAGCCATTCCTATTGGCCTTTTGCCCATTTAAGTAAAATCCTTGAAAAAATACTTTGTAGGTTGAATAATATTTCATATCAAAAGAATTTTTTCCTAAATTTTAGTCAGGTTTTGGAACAGGATATAGTGCTATTGCAACTTAAACTAACATTTCAGATGACATAGTAAGTACTCTGAACAAGAACGAGACCAGTGCATTGATATCGTTAAACTATGCTAAAGTTTTTAACTGTATTCAACATAAATTAGTTTATGCAAAATTACATTATGAGTTTGCTGATATATCTTTACAATTTTCTGTATCTTATTTATCGAATAGTATTAAATGGTATATACAGATTGTGGCAAATCACGGACTTGTATAATTCCGTTAGGCATTCCACAGGGTTCAATATTAGGACTATTTACTTTTGTTGTTTTTACTACAGATATTTGCAGGTATATTTATTAGGTAGCATAAACTACTGTAAAGTGCGGGGATATGTGGTTTATTGACACTCAGGTTTCCGCACTTTTCAGGTAAATATTATCAACAAACAATATACAACATTAATAGTAACTATGTAAGATTATTACATAGTTCAATCTTTACGTACAGTAAAAATCATAATCTGCCTAAATGCATCCAAATGTACCGCCTTTTTGTTTTTCCATAAAAGTCATTAACAAAGTACTATCTAAAACAATTTTGTTAAAATTAATGATAACACTATTTCATTTATGACAGAATCGAGTAATTTAGGTGTCATATTTGACAATAAGCTATTTTAACCAACCAAAGAAATTATGTGAAACTCTCATTTTTTTAATCTTTTGTTATAACCAAAAGATCAACATATATTTTGCCCGTGTATATTTAACCTTTTACACGTTTTATTATATGCATATTCTTAAAGTGAATACACTCTGCTGAATTTGTATATTTTTTGTTGGTTTTAAAGTGTTTTGAATTTATATATATATATATATATATATATATATATATATATATATATATATATATATATATATATATATATTTTACAATACCTTCTATAATTTGTTAAAACAACAATAGAATTTAATACATCCTATATATTTCAATGATTTAAAAAGGTGCTACATTTAATGTTATCTAATTTCAGTTCCTAATTTCACGAATATATATTTATCATTGTATCATTGATATATAATATGGAGTATTTTTCTTTATATGTATACTAAAGAAACGGTCACTTTTTTTTTTTGATAAAAATAGTTGGAGGAAACGGCGAAACGTGGTGCACTTTAAAACATGAGAACACCCTATATACAAATATAAATAGTGGAATTATTATGGATATATGTATATTATATTTATTGCACTTTGTGAAGTTTTAAAATAGTCGAGGTTCGCATAATATGGAAGAAGAGATTGAAGGAAATCTTATAAAATTTTAATAAGTATTTTGAGGGAACACATTTGGCTTCAACTCGATGCTGTTCAGTAATAATACAGCCAGAAGCCATTTTTCCTTTTCACACTTACCACGTAATACTCTTACGATGTGGTGCTTAATGCCATGCTTTGCATATTCCAATATACAATAGGTATGTTATTGAAGAATGAATAATAAAATCGAAAGAACGCACAAATGGTTACTTAAATATACTGGTATTTTTAGTGTGTTTTATATAACTAGCACAATAACACAGGTCAACATGAATTCTGACTTGATAAGAGGGTATGAAATTTCGATAGAATGATCGACAGTTAAACGAAAAAAATATATATGGCCTGAAAAAGTTTGCTTTTGTATTCAGGAGAACGATTGAACAGTATTTTAGAAAATCTATAGTTTCAATTTTATTTATCGATAAATCGAAACAAATATATTTATATATGATTTCTATCAACTTTTACTATCATATTAAATTACAAAATAATGGAAAAAAGTTTAAAAGCGAACGCTTTTACTTTTTATTTCATGTTCGTAAGTACTTTCTCTCACTAAACCCCAAATGTAGTCCCCCATCATATTTTCGTTGTATTGACCCTGATAACGTTATTCGTTCATGATATCTTGATGAAAACGTTCTCCTTGTTCTTCTGAGTACACCCCCATGTTGTTTTCAAATTTATTTAAATGAACATGCAATGCAGCATATGTACTTTTAGAGACATTCTGCAACCCATGGTTTTAAAGTTTTCTAACATATTTTCAACTAGCTCTTGGTAATTTTCAACTTTGTTATTCTCTAACAAACCAGAGACTACTGTTTTAAAACTATTCCAACTTTTTTTTTTGAACACTAGTAATTTTGGAAATTCTTCACTGGCAAAATTTTTTTTAATTTGTGGGCCAGCAAAAATTACAGCTTTAAATTTTGCTTCCGACAACTTTGGAAAAAAGTTTTTTTAAAAATATAATGGCTTCAGATTTTTTATCTAGCTTTTTTACGAATTGTTTCATAAACCCAAACTTGATGTGTAAAGGCGGCATTAATACATTTTCAGGTTCAGCAATAGGTTCACACATGTGGACAAGCCCAGGCAACATGTGGAGCCCAGGGCTTGTCTATATTTCAACAGGGCAGTTGAAATAGGCTTCATAGGCGTCACAAACCTTTTCACATGCGTTTAAATACAATTTTATACCTCGTACTTTAATAAATATACCACATATATAACAAAATACATCATATTTACACTTTCTCGACGACATCGACATTTTAACCTCTTTAAGTCTTTTACAAAACAGTCAATTGTTGTTTATCACTTAAGTGACATCTGTAGACATTGTGCGAAAGTTACGACCCCTTTATTTTTTGACGGTATTTTTAAATATACCAGAACTATTTAATATTTTTACGATAACTCAAAAAAATGTATTATTATCATAACTATCACAAAAGCAAATTTTATATGAAATATTGGTACTTTTCCTTTATTTTGGAGCATAATGAATAGAAAAATCGTAAAATAAATTTTAGGACAAAGACAAAAATTTTTTTTTGTAGAGTTGTGTAATTTATTATGGTAGTTATATATAATATATTTATATTTTATAATAGTTATATAATATATTTGTTAGAAAATTATGTATTATCTCCAAGAACAAGTAATGTTAATGTTAATCTCACTAGATTATTAAAATTTTTCTATGAATAAAAAAATGTTATAATATATTTATATAGAATAGAAAATATCTACCATTTATATATAATAAATATATTTGTAGTCACATATTTGGTAGGCATAAAAACATAAGACCAAACATAGTATATATAGAAAATAATATACACATATTATCAAAGAATAAAAGTCGTAAAAAACAAACATTACATCGAATATACATTAGATAAAAATTCATAAATGTATACTCTAAAAACATTTGAGGAATAAGAAATTTTGTGATACAAGTGAAACTTGTAGTTACAAAAATGAGGTAGCTTTACATGTCAAATTCGTAATAGTTTCATTTTTTATATACTGATCAAATTTATTATAGTCATACTTCTAGTCTGTTTTGCTGCGTAATATGTAATCTTGATAGCGGTTCTATTAAATCTCTAGCATATCGTATATATGCTGATGTACGTTGGAATTTGTTTATAGACTACAAATTTTTATGTAAATGTTTTATGTCACTAGCAGAAGTGACTCAGGTACAAGCATACTAGGGGTAGAACCTTATATTTTTTAAATAGTTCTCTGCCAGGAGTACGGATCGTTGCACTCTCAATGGGAATTCTGTAAAATAAAGGCCTTTTGAGCTATGCTACAATTCCCCCATAAAACTATCCCGTACGTCAAACGACTTTGAAACAAGGAGAAATAGATTATTTGTATATGGTCGTAGTTGTTCATAACAAATATCTGTCTCCTTTATTTAGAACAGACTGTTGAGATGAGCAGATCAATTGAAACTAGGGTCAAGTTTTGACTTTGGCCCAAGAAAGAAAGAGCCTACTAGATCTAAAACAGATCATTGCGGTACACCTTCTACAGGTAACTAAGCAGAGTCCTAACCCATAGTACGAGGGTGAATCAAATATAAACGAGACTTTTGGTCCTGGGCATGGAATAGTAACGCGTGAGAGTTTCCGCTTCGTGGGGTGTTGGGTAGGGATGTCAGGAGGGAGGGGAGAGCAGGTGGGCGACCCCGCTCGTTCCTTTCAGTACCCGTCATGACTATGTCTGAGCAGTAGGTGCCCTCGTCAATTGCGCAGCGTGTTATCATCAAGTTTCTCGCCACGGAAGGTGTAAAATCAGCTGAAATCCTGATGAGATTGACTGCGCAGTTCAAGGAAAAGACACTGTCCCGAGCTAGAGTGTTTGCATGGCATAAACAGTTTGTGGAGGGTCCTGAGAAAGTTGAAAATGAGAGCCATGACGGCCGACCTCGCACCAGCATCACCAGCGACAACATCGTCCGCGTTCAACAACTTCTTGAGGGTGATAGGCGTCTGACCACCAATGAGATTGCATCTAAGGTTGGAATAAGTTATGGAAGCATTTTTTCGATTACATATGAGCTAGGGTTTCGTAAGATGTGCGCAAGGTGGGTCCCTCGCCTTCTGACAACTGAGCAGAAATTGCATCGTTTTCAGGTGTGTGAGCGTCTCCTAGCGAAATTTCGGGAAGAGGGAGACTCGTTTCTCACTCACGTTATCACTTGCGATGAAACGTGGGTGCACCACTATACCCCTGAGTCGAAACAAGCGAGCAAGGAGTGGACATGTCAAGGGGAGGCTGGGCCAGTGAAAGCCAAGTCAAAGCTGTCAGCAGGCAAGGTTTTGGCTATAGTTTTCTTTAACCAGCGTGGTTTGTTGCACCTCGATTTTTTGCATGATCGTAGGGCCATTAATGCGGCGTACTGCTGCTACATTTTAAGCGAGGTTAGACTTGCATATCGCCGCAAACGACGTGACCTACCGATGAAATAAGTGAAACTTCTCCATGACAATGCTCGTCACCTTACAGCAGCCCTGACCAGAGAAAAATTGGAGGAATCGGGCTGAGAGACACGTGAACACCCTATAGCCCCGACCTATCGCCCTGCGACTTTCACCTCTTTGGTCCTTTCAAGGAAGCCATGGGAAGGCAAATATTCAACAAAGATGAGGAGGTTGAGGCCTATATGCGCAATTGGCTGGAGACACAACCAACTTCATTCTACGAGCAGGGCATTACAAAATTACCTACACGCTGGGAAAAATGTGTGAAAAATTAGCTGTTATTCTTTTTTTTTTCAAGTTCAAATTAAAAAAATAAAAAAAGTCTCGTTTATATTTTATTCACCCTCGTAATAGGAATAAAAAGATTGTAATTACCTACTACGAATGCCATAGTATTCAAGTCGTATTCTTAGAATATCTAAATTTGCAAAATCAAAACTTTGGTTAAATCAATTACAGTTGCATATGTGTTTGTCTTAAGATTAAGGCTTTCAACAATGCCATTTATTAATGCTAATAAAGCTTTTATTGTAGAGAAATTTTTCCTGAGTTTGAATTGTAAGGGTGATAAAATGGATTAGGCCTACAGTTATCCAATACATCAATATCTCCCTTTTTATGTATAGGAAGATATATCACATTTTCTAACAGATATATATTTGCAACAAATATATATCTATAATATAATAGTTATATCATATATTTGTTGTAAAATGATGTATATTTCCGAACCTGCGATCTCTGAAAAGTATACAAATGTATAGAGGTTAAAGAAATTGTTTAAATTTACAATAAAGTTATTAAACTCTTTCTATGAATAAAAAAATGGTAACAAGTTTAAGAAAAGACGCGTTTAATAATTAGATATAAGTAAATCATGATACCCGTAAGATGACAACGTTGTTGATCTTACCATTAATGCTGGAGATATTTTTCATCATTTCTAGGATTCCTAAGTCGTATAAGCTTATTCTAATCGTGCCATCGACCCCGAGTACATTCATATGTATAAGGCTTTGTTTCAAAATCAGCATGATGTCTGTCATCAATAACCCTCTCAGTTCCGATTTATCATATACCCGCCACACCATTCATGTGTTATCAATAACTTATGGTATCCACACCAAGTTCCATCAATCGTCTAGTCAGAGTACTCCAGAGACTGCGTCAAAGCTGTATCGATTAATTCCCGGCCACAGGTTATAATTCGTATTTTTTATTTTATAAAACTTTTCTTGATGAGAAAGTAAAAGGACATGAGATAAGTGATGAATTTGTTCTGAAAGACCTGAGAATACAAAGAGAATATATGACTAACATCGTTTTACGTAGAAGATAAAGCATAAAGCGTAAGTAAAAGATACTAAATGTTAAAAAGCATGAAAACTGCAGAAATATAATGTGGAAACTTCAGAAATAGTTTTTAAAAATAATATTGCGTTAGATGATGTTTTAAAATTATGCATAAGTGGAATACTAAACAAAATTAAAACATAACCGACATATATTGTATAATTAACTATTAACTGAGCCGCTCGGTGTTGTCAGTGGGACATTGCCGCTATATACAGGGTGCCCAATATGTATGGAATAATGTTTATAGCTTTTTAAAAATACCCTATATCAAAAAAATTGTTCAGACAAAAATTGTTTGGATAAGTTTTTGTTACTTTTGGTAAACTTGTGTTTGTTTTGGAGTCAGTAACTCCGTCGCTATGGAAACCAATTTTGTTTTTTTTAAATGGCACCACACTATTTTCTGTTCTTATTTGAAATCAACTCTTTTTGCATACGGACGTGTAAAATGTGTATGGGGTTGCATTACAAAATTTTTGAAAAGACCTTAGTAAAAATGTAAATATCCGAATATAAGAGCATTGTTGAAGAGGGGGCAGTGAATTTTGACCTTTTTTCATGTAACGTCAACTTGTCAACATGGCATAAGTCATACCAGAAAAAATCAATAACTGTCGAGTGCTCTCAGTGTGAAAAATGGTTCATTTAACAGGGACAGAAAGAATCCAAATTTCACTTTTCCGCACTCAACTACACGCGGAAAAGTAATGTAATCGTGTAAAAAAAATTTTTTCTAGGTTTATTTTTCGATCTTCGGCCTTCGGTGTGTCGTTGTCGTTGTCGTCGGCATTAATAAAATTTCTTGTTAGCACGATAACTCAACTAAATCGTGTCGGGTTTTGACTGATTCTGATCGGGGACGTCTGCCAGATGACACCCATTGATTTTGAGGTGGATAGAACACACTCTGCCATGTTCATGGGTCATGAGAAAGCACAATGGTGGACTGTTTGAGATTTTTTTTTTGTTAGCACGATCACTCAATTACATCGTGTCGGATCGATCGGGTTTCGGCTGATTCCGATTAAGAATGTCTACCAGACGATATCTATTGATTTTGAGGTGGATAGAACACACCCCACACTGTCCATGGGTCGTGAAAAAGCACGATGGTGGACTATTTGAAAAAAGTAAAACTGTCGCACAAAACACATATTCTGCATTTATGTGTTGGTTTATTTTTTCTCGGCCACTCAATTTCGAGATAGAGATGTTCTACGTGCGGAAAAATCAATTTTAAGGTTTTAAAACTGTTAATTAATAATAGGCGGATACGATCGCAAAAGGGCAAATCGAAGCATATAATAATATTTTCAAAGAACTGTATCCCAACCTTATCCAATCAGTGATATGTAAAATTCTAAAGAGATTTACAGGAAAACTGGTAGTGTAAAAGATGTTCCAAAACTTGGGCCTCAGAAAGTCGCAACAAATCGCTCTCTATATAATCTTGTTGTTTTGTGGGTATTGTTCAAATAACAAATAATTGAAAAGTTACATGAATGTATATATAAACATTGCGCGGTGCAGGGAAATAATTACAGATCAATTTATTAATGAATGTGTTAAATGAGCAGTTAAAGTTAAAATCGTATTAATCCAAGCGCTTAGTGTACATAAGAAACTAGAAATAAGTAAGAGTATTCAGGATAAAAACTTCATATTTATGGATATATAGTGAACAGATTTCTTGTAATAAACAAAAAGATGCCTCACACTACAAGGTAACGATTAAAAAATGAACGAAAACAACACCGATATAAATATCAGTAAAAGGGAACTACAAAATAAAATAGAAACCAACGAAACCAAAATTTCACTAAAAATAGAGTCTTTGAATTACAATGTCACTGAACTGAAAAAGGAGAACCAGGAACTAAGAAACAAAGTAAAACAGCTATAAATAAATAGTAAAAAGGACAATATCATAATATTTCGATTTACTAAACCCTCAGAAGAAACACTTATAGGCATCTGAGAAAAAGTAAAACTACTGTTGGGCGTTAAAATTAAAGAAGACGTATTAATAACATATCAACCTTTGGAAAATTCATAGAGTCATATTAATGTAAAATTTATATCAGAAATAAAAAAAGATATAAGAAATACAAGGGTCACATATACCTGTCACTCAAGACTTTAAAACTATGAGTTAGTGATTTAATCAGATATAGAGAAACCCAGCCTTAATAGGCTCATAACATTTCACAGATATTTGGTAAATAAATAGAAACAGTATCAGTAGAACATACTTGAGGTATATAAGTATACAGGGTGAGCTACGGTGGATGGAGTATTAAAAGTATATGGAGAACGGATCTACCAATTAATTTGAAATTTTGGTTACCAAAATAGTCGAGTATGATCTATGCAACTAAAATATTTTTGAAAGTGCGGTGTTGCCACTTATACGTAAAACTGGCAACATCTTCGTAATTTTAAATAGAATATCCTATATATTTTTGCATTTTTTGGATTGTCGTCTCTTTCTGAGTAACTTTTGTTAATATTTCCCTATATCTATCTCAAGCCGTTATCGATATAATAATTATTTTCTGAATTTATTGCCAAAAATTTTACTTTCGGTAAATCGTGTTTTCTCCTACCTACGCAGCAATTAAAAGATAATTTTTCAGTTGTGGCTAGGCAAGGCCTGGGGGCATCTTCTTCATTAATCAAATGTTTCCAATATCATACAGGGTGAGTTAGAGAGTGCTTTCTATAAGTGACTTAGAGAAATGCACAAAAGTCATTTTTTTTAAATAGAATGCTCAGTATATTATTACTAATTCGGAAAAGTGATACATTTACCTACTTAAAAATGTTAATATCTCCTATACCTAATGCGCACCTTTTTCGATATATAGGCACTTTTCTGTAACCCTTCCAAGAATATTATATCTTTTGGTATGTTGTCATAACGGGTGGGCCATGAAATTTTTATTTTATCATTTTGTAATGACAACAGACATGCTATTTTTCTAAATAAATTTGACATCAGTAATATTTGCACTTAATTTCAATATATGTAGCACAAATATGGCAGACAATAATTATACAAACTCAGTTTTGATGGATTTGTTTATTATTCATGGACAGTGCAATAAGATTATCAACAGAACTTGTAGAATATTTAATGAGAAATATCCGAATTTGCCGCAGATGAACAACAGAAAGTTTCTACGAATTCAGAGAAATTTTATAATACTCCATCTACCGTGGCTCACCCTGTATATTCTGGTATTTTAAAGTTTTCAAAGTAACTTTTCTTGATAAAAATGTACAATAATCAAGATATACCTATTCAATATTGTTGAATAATAATTAAAAATCCTATTAAATAACATTCATTTTATTTAATAATATTAAAGAGCACTTGTTATTATACGAGGGGGTACCCAAAAAAAAAAACAAATATTATTTTCTGTAGACAAATAGGCTGGCACTGCTCTCCTCTCCCGCTAGGTACGTTTATTTCACACCCTCCTGCTCAGTTGTCCAAGTATCGTTCATGTGAAACCATTGCAGTGGATTTTTTTCTTAAGCCCGTCCCAATGCTTTTGGCGATTTTACGTTGGCAATTTTTAAGGAGCAACATGAAATTCTGTTTCCTGTTAAAGAAAATAGCAACAGATACAGTTTGAGTGCTTCATGAAGCTTAGTGGAAAGAAGTTTTAGGGCTTCTTGCTTGGCTTAGGCCAGACAGCAATTACGAATTGTTACGATGAATTTAGAGTAGTTTGCCCAGTTCATAGGTGGTCAAATGTCACATGAAGATGAGCCCCATCGGCGTTGCTCCTCGATGTCCAGAACAGACGGAAATGTTCCAAAAGTGCGCATCCATCAAGCTTGATCGTCGCAGAACAATCGACGAATTAGAGAAAATAACTGGAATTTACTGGAGTTCATGCCAAAAAATCCTAAATGAAGATTTGAATGTGAGACGCAGCCCGACAAAGTTTATTCCATAACTGATTTCCATTGACCAGGCAGACAACCATCTGAGAGTGTGCAATGAATTTAAAAAACAGCCACAGACTGACCCTGATTTTTTGTCAAAAGTCATCACAGGTAATGAATCTGAGTATTACGGCTATAGCCCCAAAAGAAAACAGCATTCCAGCCAGTGGAAGACACCTTCATTACAGAATAAGGTCTGTGCCTTCATCGGCCTGACCAAAGAGGGCCGGGAGTGAAATCAAATGTGAAGTCCATGACGGTTTATTTTTTAGACATTAAAGAAGTCTTTCATGTTGAATATATTCCACAGTGGACCAACATTACTATCTGGAAGTGCTAAAGCGACTACGTGAGGTAGTGAGAAAAAAATGACCTGAATTGTGAAGATCGAGGGACTGGTTTCTTCATCATGACAATGCGTCTGCCCACACAGCGTTGAAAATCAACCATTTTTTAACAAAAATCGGCATGACAAAAATGTTTGTCCCCCCTACTCGTCCGACTTTGCCTCTTGCGATTTTTTCTTATTTCCAAGAATGAAGGAAAACCTAAAGGGAAATCGTTTTCAGGATGTAGAAGAGGTTAAGAAAAATCGCTGGAAAAAATATTTCAAACAATGGAAAAACCGTTGGGACAAGTACATATCAGTATGCTTGACAGTATTGTGGAGGAGATTAATATTTTGAAGATGTTATCTTATTGATATTTTCAAGATGTTATTTTAAATTAAATTTATATAAATCATTTTCGTTTTTTGTGGATATCCCCTCATAAGAGAAGTATCGGTTAAACGGGAAGCTATAAAATTCTGCTTTAATAATGTCACTCGGAATTAAATTTGTATTGTTTCAGACTTTAATTTAAAAATCGTGAACGATCTGGAAAATACATTAATAATTTAATATATATTTTTTGGTGTTTCCGAGTATATGAAAAATAATAAAGAAATTTGGTCCCCATCAAATAACTATCAACATTATAATGCCTACTAACAAATTTTATCTTTATTATAATTATTGATCTCTGACGTATATTTTTATTTTAAAATTTTATTATTTCACTATGTCGAAAAATTATTTCATTATTAAAGAAAAGCACGGAATTTATGGCTATGTCACTTGATATATTTACTAAATAATTTTATTTAGTAAATATAGCAAGTGGCATTTACATATATTTACTAAATAATACAAAACTAAAAAGGCTTATCTTATAACAAATATTATGAAGGGACAACGTTAAAGGTACATATACAAAATCTAAAGAATTAGTCTCGCGTATCTTATATATCATTCAATCGCGTTAATGCGTTTCCTTACAGATGTGTTGCCAAGCACCGAAGGGCATTTGGGCCTACAGGGCGCTATTGTATTATTTCAATGAAAACGGCACTTGCATAACTTTGAATTACCCGAGGCCCTCTGCGACAAAAAGGAGAAAATTGAAGAACGCTTTTTATTTGAAAGCCTCATATATATTAGGTGTATTATCTTAAAAAATGTCATGTCTACTTACGTGAAATGTTTCCTTTTGTTATTCCACCCCTCACTTTCTTGGGGGTGCCTATATGATAAATTTTAAGTAGGAATACATTTCTTTTATATACTTTTATTGAATAAATTATAATTTTAATAGTAGGTATTAAGAATAAATAAATAAAAATACATAAGAAACGTAAACGAACGAAAAATAAAGAAAATATTACCTGCATAGTTTATTTCATCGCTATTTGCCAAAGTAAAAAATTCCAAATAGCTCTTATCTCACACCGTGACTTGTTTTTATGGCTTGGCTCAGGTAGACTGTTCCGTTTATTGACAAGATAAGAGCGTTTTTTATTTGGCAAATAGCGATGAAATGAATAGTATATCATTATACTATTCATTTCATATATACAAGTATATATGAAATGAATACAAGTGTAAACAGATGACGGGAAAAATGTGGAGGAACTGAGTGGAGACCTTATTTCAGCCGATGCCATAAAGTAGTAACAGTACACATCAGCGATGGTATTTAGAGTGGATACCATAAAGTATAAACTTTTTAAAAAATCTACCTCCACATTGCAAATATCGAGGAAAAGACTAAAGTTGCCAGTTGCCAGAAATAGCCCTACAAATTTTTAAATTGATCCATCAAACCGTTGATCCAAATTTTCTCGAATGATCAAAGTTCGAAAAAGAATTAAGGATCAAGATTATTGCTTTAATATAAGTTTTAATAATTAGTAAGATGGAATTTTTTTTTCTTTACTTTGTTTACAATTTTACATTCAATACTCACCAAAAAAAAAAAAAAAGAAACAAATTTGAAAAAAAATCACATTTTTGAATAATTTTTTTTCTTTAATCAATTTCCACTTCGGATGTTATGTCGATGTAGGGTCTGCTGCTTTCTTGATGTAGCGTCTGCTGAGCTGACCCTTCGGTTCTGCTGTTTGCTAACTTTGGTCCCGCTGCAACTGCCCCCCTGTAGCGTCTGGCACTTACCATAATTTTACGAATTTAAAATACTTTGATAAGTATTGTCACCGAAATTGTCAGCAAAACAAATAATTTTTTTTCTATTTTGTTAAGTGATGTTTCAAAGCAATAATTTAATTATTTTCAAAACTTTGATCATTCGGAAAAAAACCGATTCAATGGATCAATTTGAATATTTACAGGCCTATTGGGAGTAAGCTAAAAAAACCTGGCAATAATTTTCTGAATTCCTTTTTCCCTCAACATTTGCAAAGTGGCAATAGATTATTTAAAAAGACAGAGAAAGTAATTATTTTGTACATTTTCAATTAATGGCGAGATTAAAGAAATATTGAACATCATTTTTTCAATTAACCATCGATATCTCAACAACAAATGGTCGTACAGAGTCCGATAACAAACCAAATTAAAGCTGAATAATCAGGCCGGTTATCCTGGTTATTCGGCTTTAAAGGTCCATTTGCGTTGACCTAGTTGGAAAAAAATTTTCTGAGCCTGAGGACGCTCGCAAGAAGAAAAAGTTGGAAATTTTTTTGTCTCGCGGTATTTCTTTGGATTGCGCAGTAACCGTAGCTCAGTTTCTGCCAGAACATTTCAAAACTAGAAACCTCAAGCTTCAAAATGATTTTTTCATCTCGATACGACCATTTTTAACAATGTTACAGTCTTTCAAACATCACTAAAAAAAATTCTGAATTATTCGTTAATTTTTTTGAGTAGTGTATGAGTAGTGTCATGACTACCGTCATATTTCCTCGACTTTTGCCCAATTATACATGCATGCAATATTATTGGGAGATGACTTAAATCTACTTCACCCTCTACAAACTCTTAAGGCTTTTTGACATGAGGTCCAGTTCAGTCTTTCAAACATCACTAAAAAGGATTTATGAATGTTTCCTCAATTTTTTTTGAGTAATGTATGAGTAGTGTCATGACTACCGCCATATTTCCCCGACTTTTGCCCAATTATACATGCATGCAATATTATTGGGAGATGACTTAAATCTACTTCACCATCTACTACAAACTTTTAAGGCTTTTTGACATGAGGCCCAGTTCCCTTGGAATAAACTAAAAGCTACTATTTCCAAGAAAGCTATTATTATATCATTCGATCCATGCCTTGACGACTTTATGAAATCATCCATAAAGGAGGCTCAATTAAATTGAATCTTATTCCACACCGATTTTATTTCTTTAACTCAAACCGTATATACAGGGTTCATCGCAGGCGTTTTTAGGACACTACCAATAATATAAGATTGAAAATTACAAGTCTTTTCGCAGTACAAGTATATCCGATTGTACCGGATATCGGTTTCACCTCCATTATTTTATATGACACGCTATATTTTTTATGCCGAAATCGAATTTTATTTATTATTTTAAGGTAACTCTCGATATTATTTCCGTATTGCTCAACTAATATCTTTTAAAAACTTTAGAATCTTTTATAAATTTTTGAATTTTAATGAAATCTACAAAAATTAAAGCACAAATGGGTTTGAGTTATTTAAAGTATTTTGAGTCATTTGGAAACATGGTTAAATCAACATCAAAAGCATGTATAATGTGCCACAGAGAATAAATAAATATGAGTCCTGTCTCAAAATTATTCTGTCATATTTTCAAAATGCTGTTGTAGATGAATTATGCAGAATAATTATTCAAATGCAGGTTATTTGAATTTATCTTATATCTATGGGGGAATGTAGTACAAGTTTTAATAGAACTTGCAGAAGATTTATCTAATTAAATCCTAATCTGTCTCCTATAAACAAAAATAAATTATAAGAATTGAGGCTAATTTCTTAGAGTTTGATACATTTAAAGCTACAAGAATAAGGTCCAGGCCAATTACTGGAAACGAGAATATTGGAATACCCGTCTTGACATATTTCGCAACATATCCACAAGCTTTACCCAGCATAAGCTTTAAACACATTTACACAAAAATATATGGGTTTGTTTTACTATTCTCATTAGTATCCAGAATATGCTGGTAATAAAGTTCAAGTTTGTTAAAATAATTTTATATCGTGTTCAAGATAATTACTTAAAACAATATATATCTGAACCAAGGATGAGAAATTTTTCCGCGAAAGCATATTTAACAAAAATAACTTCGACATTTGGAAAAATCAAAACCCTCGTGTAGTAAGGGATACCGGAACGGAATCTAGGCCAGCTCCAAACGATTGGCATCGTAACCCCGGATCAATCCTTGGAATTTGAAGATCTTCTGCGAGGTAATTATGGAATAATTTACCTTCAGAAGATTTGGCGATACCGTATTCCTGTAGTCGGTATCTCGATCATTGGACCAAACTAACTAATATTTGTACTATACGGAATTAAACCTAATTTTGAACTTACCTTAACATATTGAATATAAAGAACTGCAATATTAAAATGCAAATCGTTATTGTCAGGTACATTGCAGCTGCTGTTAATTTATTGTCAAGTTATTGTTGAGATAGATGAAACTAGATATTTTATTTGCATACAATATATAGGTAGATGTAATTGACGCATTAACCCACGATAATCAATTTAAAAGTTTATTGTATATTATGTTTGGTGACAGAAAATTTAAGTGAAACACAACTTTTATTTCAATTTTATTATCCAAAATCTCTAGAAATACAAGACAAATAAAATATAAAGTATTAATTGAATGGAGTTAGAAGTTACTTTGTGATAGTTAATCATAATGATACAGTAAAACACTTAACTTTGTTACTATCACAGATATTATTGTAACTTAACGCTACTACAGTTTCGATACTTTCAGTATATCGATTTCAAAGCGATTCAAAAGAATGAATGAACAGATGGGTGTTTAATCCATGTATATCTAATTATTACAATGTGGGGAATTTCCGATTAATAACGAGAGAACTGGCTGGTTGAAGGGATGGGCAAATTGGGCTTAGACATTTTACAATTTATCGGAAAGGACTGGTTATATATTGATACAACTACTTATGACTTAAACCAAATCAAACAGGGTTGTATTATCTATGTCTAAATGGTCGTTAAGAAGGTTGTTCTTCGGAACTCTGTTTGATTTAAAAATTCATATTGATTCTAATGTACTTCATTTAAAACCTTTATTTGCTACATGTAATATTTCAAGATTATTGATATTTCGGAAATGGTGGTTTGATTCCAAGATATGGTTTGAAAATGTGGAATTCGTTTTTTGGAGTTTCAATGAACCAAAGTGTACCTTAAATACAAAGAGCGACCAGTTTGGCCTACATAGGAGGCATTACAATGCGGACATGACAACTTATAAACTCCTGTGTTCCTTAATTTATCTATTTTCTTTTGCATTATGTAGTAAATTACACAATTTTATCTGTGGTTAAAAACTAACCATAAGATTATGATGTTACAATATGGTTGTAATTTTTTCTGAAATATCGCCGCAGTATGTAAGATACACATCTTTTGTCGCGATTTGGTGCATGGGGGTAGATACTGTTACATGCTAACGTATACTAGGTATTATTAATAAAGTATTAATATTCATAGTAACTTCTGTTACTTGGTACTGCAGCAATATTGAAAATATCGATGTCGTTTTCATACCAATCCACGTTAAATATGATGCATAAAAGAAATTTCTGAGCTAATGGCAACGAAAAATGTATTTCTGTATACTTTTTTTGTGTTATTTGGAAAACATATTACTAATGATTAAACCTCATGAGTTACTAATGAGAGACTTATGGTTTACTTCTTAAACTTACGTACCTTTGGCTACTGTCAAGTGTCCCATTAATGATGTAGGGGTACGCTGGATACTATCAACAGTGATTAGTCAAACGCATATATAACTAATGCGACTATTAACTATTCTACTAGTTAAAAGTAATTTATCTTCTGATAACAACGTATAATAGCAATGATGATAATGAATAATGAAATCAAAGTGACAGTAAAAAAAAATTTTAATTGCATTTTGGAATGAACATTTTAGATATGAATTTTTGAATTAGAATATTATTTATGGATTTACACGTATTAGTATACGCCTCTATAAATTCACTGACGTCATATTTAATATTAATTGTATTCTGTGGGAGACACGAATTCGCTGAAAAGATGACACCGTAATTAAATAAAGCCTTCGTTGTATTTCGTTAACGTCAGTACAGTATTTGTCAGTTTTATAGAAGTAAAATTGAGTTATTGACAGATTCGATAAGTAATCAACCACTAAAAAAACATAATGAATTTCATATAAATAAATAAATGTTATGAATCCATTAATATTGCACATAAATTGATCATTGAAGCTGATTTAATTAAAATACCTATATTACTGAAATGTATCCACGGACATTATAGAAGGAAAATGCTGCAAGATAATTAATTTCAAACAGTTATTCTTATTAATTTATACAATATAAATGTTCCACAGGAAAAAATTAATATATAATGCAACTAGAATACTCTGTGGTGTACACTAATTCCATAAATTGTATAATCTTGCTGACGTTTCAATTTTTTAGTTTGAACTATTTCATCATATTAGTTTGGAAAAATAATATGATGAAATATTGGTTAATCATGTGAAGGATGTTAAAACATATTCATTAAAATTAATGAATATGTTTGGCTTCACTTTCTGATAGTAACATGAAATCTATTACCGAAATTTTAAATGTACTTACAAATACGTGAAATAAAATAAGTTTGATTTTATTTTTTTTTCTGTTTAGGCGATTCTACAAAACAAAACCTAGAGGGGTAAGTTTAGTCCATATACTTGAAATATCAGCTTTATTTTTAAGATAATTCTTTAGTTACCAAAAAAGTTATAGATATGAATATAACATTCTGCAATGTTATACAAGATTAAATATAGTCTACAGCCCTCAGAAGTAGTCTACAGATTATCAATGACGTCAGTAAATCCATAGGCTGCGAAATGAACAGAACAACGTTACAGATAGAGATGAGGACAACCCAAGCAATACAACAGAATTCCCAATATTGGGCTTGTCCATCACCTTAGACTCAGTACGAATAATATAGTCGCAGACACTATAGGGAAATACGCCAGGTCCCCATCCACGTTGCAAACGAAAACAAGTGACCTTTATCAGCTCTGCTAATAAAGGTCACTCAATAAAGTGACCTTTATTAACAAGCACTGAGCTGAATGACCACCATATTAGTCAGTGACTGCTGATAATAAGGGGCACAAGGCTACTTAAATGTTGAAAAAACACTTGTTTCTTGTTAATTTTATAATACATTATTTATAAACTTTTTAAAAATCATAATATAACGGGATACAGCAGCTACGGGTAATATGTTTAGATCGTCCTCGGAATGTTAGTCGTGCCCAGTCGTAATTTTTCGTTGAGCGGGTAAAGTACGCTTTGTTGGCAGTTGGCGTTTAATTGAATTCGATGAAATTACGTTGAAAATTGTCACATTTTACTATGTGACCGTCCCTCGTGGTTGATTGTTTTATTCACTGCGTAACATATTGTTATTGCCAGCCGTAATTTTAAGCGCTTAAAAATGAATTCAGTTGAGTCTTTATTGACTAATAAAGCAATAATATATAAACAAAAGACGGGAATTAAATGGCAAGGTACGTCGACGCTCAATTTAAATATTTCAAAAATCGACGTTGGAAAATCTCGTAATTTTATGTGGATGTTCTTCTAAAATAAGAACTATTTTGCTTTATTTTTTGGCAATGATGGTCATCCAAATGGATGGAGTCAATGAGGTTAGTGCCTTAAAACATTTAAATGGACGAACCAAAAAACATGGTAGTTATAATGTAAAACATTTGCATAACGCGTTAGACTTAAATATTCTGGAAAAGACTAAGCAAACAGTTTGATAGTGCGTGTCGTGAAATATAAGACGTCACAATGAGAGTGTTGATAACAATACCCGTACTGTAAATCAAATATAATTAATTATATTAAATTATGTGGTGCTTTGAGACAGAACATTTTTCAACAAACACCTTTCATAACCAACAACAGATAATCAATAAGAACGCAGATGCGATGCAGAGCTAATAAATGTGTCATTGTATGCTTGGGTTCTAGTCCCAACGGGGGGAATTTGAGAAATCTCCCTGAGCATGGATGTGTTTGTCCTTGCCTATATGTGCAACCCCCCCCCCCCCACTATGCAAATTTAGGAACAATCACAAATCCATTTCAAAGAAAGATAAATTTGCACTTAAGTTCGTACAGTCCAGTAATGCAAAATCGTTTGCACTTTTACCTACATTTTTACTTTTGTAATCCAGATATTATCAAATATTACCAAGAAATGCAGACAAAACAAAACGCATACATATGTACAGAACACCATTTAAACACGGTCTAGCACGTTCCGTCACCTTCCAAGGACATATCAGTCTGCAGTAATTGATATGTTGCAGGGACGTAGCGTGAGAAAAGAATCTAGGGATGTGATATAAATTTTACAAGGGGAAGAGGTATAATCGGGTGTATGGTAGGCCACATGAAAATAGTAAAAATAAAAAAAGATACTAACCTAAAATGATTATGCCGAGGTATATATCGTAATTTTTAAAATGAAGATCAATTCTTCGGTTTTTGTTTGTCCAGCGAAAACGTCACTGTTTCTTCAAATGTTGGAGACGATCTCATATCTTCTAACAAGGCACCATATTTATTAATGCTAAAGTTGACAGTCTTTCTTGCTTTTGAGAATTTCTCAGATAAGTCTTTATTCCCCTTAAACATGAAAATGATCTTTCCGCCGAACTGTTTGTGGCAGGAATAGTCAAAATTAAACGACACAATTTTGATGACTCCGGGAAAACGGAAGATAATTGAAGGGACATAATATATTGGTGAAGCTCAAACACGGTGCTCTTTTTCATATCGGGATCACTATAAATCACTGAAAGTTTACTTCTTAAACGATTTGCGTCAAAAAATGTTCCATATGTATCTACTAAAGAAGAAAAAAGTTCGTCGGGATAACGTTTTATGAATGAAGTAAATTGTGTGGAATCTAGATTTAAGAATTTCAGTTTAGAAATTTCACTAAACCGTTTACTAATGTTCAAAGTAATAACGTCCAAAATTTCATAAAACAATCGAGCCTTTTTTATTTTTTTTTTTTATGTGAACTTGAAAGAAAAGAATAACAACTCATTTTTCTACATAATCTCCTAATCTGGAAACACATTTTTCCCAGCGTGTAGGTAATTTTGTAATGCCCTGCTCATAGAATGAGGTTGTGTCTCCAGCCAAATGCGCACGTAGGCCTCAACCTCCTCATCGTTGTTGAATCTTTGCCCTCCCATGGCTTCCTTGAGAGGACCAAAGAGGTAAAAGTCGCAGGGTGATAGGTCGGGGCTATAGGGAGGGCGTTCAAGTGTCTCCCAGCCCAATTCCTCCAATTTTTCTCTGGTCAGGGCTGCTGTATGGGGACGAGCATTGTCATAAAGAAGTTTTACTTCTTTCATCGGTAGATTACGTCGTTTGCGGCGATATGCAAGTCTAACCTCGCTTAGAATGTTGCAGTAGTACGCCGCATTAATGGTCCTACGATCATGGAAAAAATCGAGGTGCAACAAACCACGCTGGTCAAAAAAAAAACTGCAGCCAAAACCTTGCCTGTTAACAGCCTTGACTTGAATTTCACTGACCCAGCCTCCCCTTGACGCGTCCACTCCTTGCTCGCTTGTTTCGACTTAGGGGTATAGTGGTGCACCCACGTTTCATCGCAGGTATTAACGTGAGTGAGAAACGAGTCTCTCTCTTCCCGAAATTTTGCTAGGAGACGCTCACAAACCTGAAAACGATGCAATTTCTGCTCAGTTGTCAGAAGGCGAGGGACCCACCTTGCGCACACCTTACAAAATCCTAGCTCCTCTGTGATGATCGAGAAAGTGCTTCTTTCTCATTGGTGGTCAGACGCCTGTCACCCTCAAGAAGTTGTTGAACGCGGACGATGTTGTCGCTGTGGTGATGTTGGTGCGAGGTCGGTGGTCATGGCTCTCATTTTCAACTTTCCCACGACCCTCCATAAACTGTTTAAACCATGCAAACACACTGGCTCGGGACAGTGTTTCTTCCTTGAACTGCGCGATCAATCTCGTCAGGATTTCAGCTGGTTTTACAATTTCCGTAGCGAGAGACTTGATGATAACACGCTGCGCAATTGACGAAGGCATCTCCTGCTCAGACATCGTCACGACGGGTACTGAAACGAACGAGCGAGGTCACCCACCTGCTCTCCCCCCTTCTGAAATCCCTACCCAACACCCCACGAAACGGGAACCCTCAGGCGTTACTACTGCATGCCCAGTACCAAAAGTCTCGTTTATATTTGATTCACCCTCGTATGTTTGTAATTTGTAACGTTATTGCTTATTCAGCTATAAAATCTGTCTAAGCATCGATTTATCCGAAATAAATTTCAGTATACTTAAAACACGTCAGCGCAGGGTAACTATATAGCAATAAAAAATACAAAAAGTTTTAATGGAAAAAATAAAACAAAAATAATGACTTACCTATCTTATAAAAGGTAAATAGGTAATCCCTAATATGTAGTGGAAACCTTAACAGTTAACCATTATATCGGAAAACTTTAAAAAATATTTTTTGTAAAAAAGAGGTATTTACAAAGACAACCACTGTCTTTGTAAATAATTGATCAATATTGACACGTTTCAAGGAGTTTTTTAAATAATTTAATAACAAAATTACAAATATTCTGAGATACTTAAATACCCCGTTATGTGAAACATTCTTACTATTATTTCTGCATATGAAAAAACCTACAAATATCTATAGATCTCTATGAGAAAACATGAGCCCTGTCTCTCATAGTTCAAGCCAAGAGGCGTTTTCTCGCCCCCCAGCCTTTAAAAAATGTACGTAAATATCTCCTCCCTTTTATGGACGCATTTTAACGGCTTAATTTCGTGCATTTCGGAAAGGCAGCAGCGGCAGCACCACGGCAATTATAATTTTGTCGGTTGTATTCGTAACGAATCTCTTGCAAAGCTGCACGAACAACAGTCCAATTATATTCTCCATTTAAATATCTTAGAAACCTCACATTAAGCTCTCGGTTTACATAATTGAGAGGCCCCCGTTAGCACATCTGCAAATTCTACGTTCACGTGAATTTTACGACATAAGACATTATCAGATACTTTGCTATATTTTCAGGCGAGAATATAAAGTAACCTGAATAAACAGCCTTTATGTATTGTTTGCAAGTTTTTTTTAAGACACATCAAATTTATCATTACGTTGTTATAGATATACAGTGGTTGCCTAAATTAATTTTTTGCATCTACACGGTACTCAGCTTAAATATGGCATAAACTGGTATAATTGCTTTATTTATGGGTAATAACTAATCATTCAAGTTACTAATTATTATTTAGAGATCTGGTTAAGTATTTTTTAAGTACCTACATCAATATCACGTATAATTGAATCATAGAGGCAATTATTTTTAAAATAAATATCGTTCTTTCAGCTATATAAAAGGTGTTACAACAAGAACGCAAGATTTGAATTGCGCGCCATTTTGGCTGTCATAATTCGATAGGTCGATAGGAGACAGATAGGAGTTAGTAAACATGGAGTGCTACGTGATACAACAAAGCGTTGTTATTGTTAAACATTACTATCAAAATGGTGAAAGTTTGGTTGCTACGATTCGTAAAGTGCGTCCAATTTTCGGTAGAAATAGTCTTCCAAATTTATCAACTGTGAAGAGAATAATCGAAAAATTCGAAAGTAGTGGTTCAGTTATTAATGTAAAACACACTACACGAGCTCGTAGTTGTTAAGAATAAAGCATCTCGGTAGTTCGCGAGAGTGTGGCCGAGAGTCCAGGGACCTCGATTCGTCATCGTGCACAATAATTGTACATTTCAACAGCCACTCTTCACCGTATTCTTACTAAAAATTTGCATCTCCATTCTTGCAAAGTCAAATTGACTCAACAACTTCTGCCAACAGACCATGCACAGCGAAGAAAGTTCACCAATTGGACCATTGAACAAGAAGTGAATGCCGATTTTGTGCACAAAATCATCTTCAGCTACGAGGCCCATTTTCACCTTGATGGCTTCGTTAATGGGCAAAATTTCCGCATTTAGGGTTCAGAAAATGCACGAATGATTCATAAGAAACAAATGCATCACCAAAGTGTCACTGTTTGGTATGCATTGTGGTCTGAAGGAGTATTTGGACCATTTTTCTTAGAAAACGAGGCAAGAAATGCATTAACGGTAAATGGTGAACGTTATTGTGATATGATAATTCAATTATTGGTGCCTCAATTGGAAGATATTGCTCTTGGAGACATGTGATTTCAGCTGGACAGTGCCACTTGCCATATCACCCGTGACACATTAACGGTCTTGCACTAGTTTTCCTGGTCGTGTCATCTTCCATTTTGGTAACTAGAATTAGCCGCAACGATCTTGCGATTTAACACCTATGGACTTTTTTCTGTGGGGTTGTCTGAAGTCTCAGGTTTGCGCCAACAAACCACGGAAACCCAAGCCTTGAAGGCCGAAATTGAACGTTGTACACGAAATATCGCCAGATTTATGCAATACCGTTATTGAAAATTTCACCAGAAGAGTAGGTACTCGTGTGCCACCAAAGCCGTGGCGGCCATTTGCTGAATAGTCCAATCAATAGGGAATGACCCGGTCACTAATTGTAAACAGCAAAAAGAAATTAGCATATATAGAAAATAAAATTTTAAGTAACTTACCGTTTTTTGCTCTCAAAATGGCAGCCGCTAACATAACCTAAAAAATTCGCAAAAGTCAAAGAACCGGTTTTTCGCGAATAAAAAAGAAAGTTGTGCTCGGATTCGAAAAAGTTAAATGAGAAAGTTGTAGATAATGAAAAAAATCTTTCAATTCAATTTTTGTGAGCTCGAATCGATTCATTACTTTTCGAGGTATATCGAAAAAACCGTTGAAAATTGCGTTTTCTTGTTTTTGCTCTAAAAATAACAATATTTGATGAAAACATTTAATAATTTCAGAAAATGTAGTCCTAAGTGAGACGAAAACAATCGTTTTTGTATAATTCCAAAATATTTTTTTTTTCAAAATTATAGCTGTTTTCGTAAAAAAAAGGTGTTTTCGTAAAACGGCTTTTCCACCGAAACGGATAGTCCTACAGACTTGTTCGAGGGCTTATTTTCTTCGTCAGGAGTTGTACTACAAATATATTTTCTTTTATATATTTATATATATTTTAGGTTTTTTAGTAATAAATTCTTGTAATAAAATCGATGTACGAAAATCACGTCATTTTCAAACGCGATTTTTTATATAAAAAATTAAAAAAATCGATTGTTGCTGAAAATATATTTGTAGTACAACTCATTCTAACGAAGAAAATAAGCCCTCGAACAAGTCTTGTAGGACCATCCGTTTCGATGGAAAAGCCGTTTTACGAAAACAGCTATAACTTTGAAAAAAAATATTTTGGAATTATACAAAAACGATTGTTTTCGTCTCACTTAGGACTACATTTTCTGAAATTATTAAATGTTTTCATCAAATATTGTTACTTTTAGAGCAAAATAAAAAAAACGCGTTTTTCAACGGTTTTTTCGATATATCTCGAAAAGTAATGCATCGATTCGAGGTCACAAAAATTGAATCGAAAGATTTTTTCATTATCTACAACTTTCTCACTTTAACTTTTTCCAATCCGAGCACAATTTCCTTTTTTTTTCGCGAAAACCCGTTTTTTTGACTTTTGCGAATTTTTTGGGTTATGTTAGCGGCCGCTATTTTGAGAGCAAAAAACTGTAAGTTTCTTGAAATTTTATTTTCTATATGCTCAAATTTTTTTATGCTGTTTACAATTAGTGACCATTTAACATAGGGGCTCAGACAGATTGATTGGACTAGAATGTGTTGCTCCATACATAATTCCCAAATATTTACATTATAAATCAATAATTTCAATACTAGAAAACCATGTTTTATTTAAAATTCAGATTATGCGCTCTTATTGTAGTAACACATTTTATTAAAATTGATCAAAATAGTAATTATAGTTTTGTGTAGGTCTCTAAACCTAGACTTAACCTATAAAATTTTATCATTCATATTATTATAAATATTATCTACTTTACTATTTTTATACTGTTCAATACCGTTCAATGGGTATTGCATAACATGCGTCTTTCATTCCACAGCATTCCACAGTTTATCTTATCACGGTTTACTGGTTTAGCTTTAAAAACATCTTTTATATACCTGTCTACAAGTTTTCGATTGGGTTGAGATCGGGTGACTGTGCAAGCCATTAAATCCTATATTTCAAGAACCAATGCTTCGCTGTTCGACTCATATGCTTTGAAGCATTATACTGTATAAAAATCAAACATTATATTTACTTCTCATCCATTCAAGTGTTTTTGTGGAACTTAACCCACATTCTGTAATTATCTGCAAAACCTCGGGGTTAGCGGGTTGCATAGCGTACGAGTATACATTAACTTTTAAGTAGCCCCATAAAAGCAAATCTAAGGGCGATAGATCTAGAGACCGATGCGCCAACTGGTGGCCGCTCCATTATACACTGGCATCCAATCCACCTATTGGGATAATCATTAAAATAAAGTCTTACTGCGCCATGATAGTCTGAAGGAGTACCATCATGGTGAACATTTATTTACAGATCTCGATAATTCCATTTACAGATTCTCGGAAATCACGATTTTCCTCTACAATCTGCAAAATTAGCGGCACAATAGCATTCCGCAACATGTCTAAATACACCTGTTCCATTCAAATTCGAATATACGGGTCCACCTATATGATTATCCAAGATATATGCTCATACGTTGACATTTTCTGGAAATTATGTATAGTTCTCGTGAAACATACGAGGATTTTTGAACGATTTTCATTTACAGCAGGTATTCATTTTTCAGTATTCATTTCACAAAATTGACGTCTACTATCGAGATCACGTTCTGTGAGTTGGTGAACCATTTATAGTTTGTAGGAGTGAAATTTTTGTTTATTTAATACCCTTTGCACAGTTCTTGCATATGCTCTACAAACAGTTGCAATTTGAGGTGTAGATTATGTGAAACTCACGATTGTGATACAGCAACCTTGCTGAATCACAATCTATACCTCGTATATCTGTTGGTTTTCTGCATCTCTTGCTTATCTGTTGTAAGCATGTTCTAGGGAGATCGGGATATATCTCATTGAAAATTCTATAAGCTGCTTGTAGATTTCTTCCTGCCTTGCCAATAATTAGAATCGCATAAACTTTTTCTTCTAAAGTACATGCCATGTTATTAGAATCAATCAAAAATACGCTGAAGCAAATTTCTAAATGTAAACAAAATAAAATTTGGATATATAAAAACGTTTAAGTGTGTTTTTGCGTGATTTATGTTAGAAATAACCTGTCACTTAGCTTTTACAGGGAGGCACAACCTAAGAAGTTTGATGATATGCCAATATTAAGTTAATTGGTTTTTCAAAAGTCAAAATATAGATTTCAAAATAAAAATTTTTGAATAGATATTTGAAGTAGCTGACAAATGAGGTGTATTTCGCTCACGTTCAATATTTATTAACTAAAATATTATTTATGAATTATATTAAAAATCTCCGATGCCATGTTTAACCAGGACATAAAATTTAGAACGTACTATTCATTTCATCGCTATATGCCAAATAAAAGAACTTTCTTATCTTGCCGATAAACGAACAGTCTACCTAAGCCTAGCCATAAAAACAAGCCACGGTATGTTTTGAGATTTTGAGAGTTAAATAATTTCTTATTTTAAAAAGCGAATTCAGAAATATACAAGTTACATTTTTTTATTTAACTGGTATGCTGATATGTACTGGCAAATGTATTTCACATTTCAGTTAACAATATTGAACGAAGTTATGCTTCAGCAAAGCATTTGCACTTTCTATTTTTCATTATATTTGAACGCACAGAAATCGACTTCCTCTAACATCTGCAAAGGGGAAGAGAATCTTTCGAAGGAAGCCGTAAGTTACACACACATAACGACAAATTTATGTAATATATTTTAAAAATAAAAAGTAGTAACGTTTTGTTGTATGTAAAAAATATAAATGTTTTTTCAAAGGTATTTAATTAAAACAATAAATGGTCAAGAGAATTCATCCGAGTGAGAAAAATGACATGTGAATCAAATTATATAAGACTATAACAATTTATAGGCATACCAATACTTTAACAAAGAAAAAACTCTAAAACCTATACATATGTATGTATCAAAATTTGATTAAAATTTTAATCAACTGATTTGTATTAAAACGAAAACAATATTTATAAATAACCTGTAAATATATAATACAGAATCGATTAGGTCAGATACAAATTAGCGTTAATACTTTTTTGGAAGCAAATTTTAAATATAGTCATATTTCATATGAAGTTGCTCATTATAAAAGGTGTTAAATTTTACATGTGCAATTTTTTCCAAAACCTCTATTTATATTAATGGTCACGACATCAATAATATCAACTGAATAAAACGTTTTGTGTACAACTAAATTTCTCCATGCACTTCAGATTAAGATTTTTGGTTTTAATTTGTATTCACTGAAGAATATAATAAGCTTCAAGAAATATGTGAAGTCCCTGGCGCAAAGTCCGTCAATTTCAATTTCTTATTTACCCGACTCAAAAACGTTTTTTGCGATTAAATGAAATGTTTCATGATGTGGCTTCTCTTTAAGTACCTATACATTATATAATCCCTTCTATCTGTAGACAGTTATCTGAAGACAGTCATGCGGGTATATAAAAATTTAATATCCTGCCCATTCTGAGGTCCTGAGATCCAATATTAAAGCTGCCTAGTTCTGTGAAATTTCTTTGAATTAAAAAAACGGGGAACTTTATTGTGCAAGCGTAATATAATGAGATATTCATTAAGGGAGGTTTTCGTTTATATGGTAGAGCCGTATATTTCTTTATCTTTTGCTCGTTTTGTTATTTAAGTGGGAGTTCATACTTAGACGTTTAAATCCTCTGCATTCAAAATTGCATCTTTTTTTGTTATATAAATAAACCATTTTCATGTATCATGTATTTACAATTATGAACTCAGTATATTAAACTATATATAACTTCTGAATAAGAAACATCAACATCAGGTGCTAATAAAGTTATTAGTTGGAATTAAAAATAGTTTGTTATTCTCAAAATTATTCAAATGAGGCACATAATGCTACTATTACCATAAATTATTTAAACAATATATTAATTAACTAGTGGATTGGTAATTGAGACCGCAATTTATGGCCGCTATATTTGCCCGACATAATCCCTCTCGATTGTTTCCTCTATGGTTATGTTCAAGATACGGTGCATCAATATCAGTGTAATAATTTCAGATTGGCTAATAAAATCAGATCAGATTTTGAAGCTGCAGTTTTGAGAATATTTCGTCAAATTCCGAGATATATGTTATGGAATACCCAAAGGTCAATACTTCACAAACACTGATTTCGTGTTTGCTTAGAAAATAATGAACAGTTATTTGAATATTTAGTACAACTGCTTTCTGCTTGTATAATTCGTTAAGAATAAATGATTGTTGTGTGCTGTAGTTATATAATTATAAAACTACATATTACAATTAGTGGATCTTGATTTTGTGGGGCTCCAGGTGCAACCTGATCTGGTAGCTTCCTACTGACGCTACTAAGAATGGAATGGTTCACTAAAATGAACAATGCAGAAAATTATAATGTTGTTACTTTTCCGCACTCCACTATACTAGCGGAAAAGTAATGTAATTGTGTAAAGAAAAAGTGAAAAAATAAAAAATTTTTTTGGGTTTATTTTTCGGTTTTCGGCTTAAAAACAAAAAAAATGGTTTTGAAAAAATGTTTGCTGTGTCTGTGTGTGTCGTCGTTGTCGTCGGCATTAAAATTTCTTGTTAGCACGATAACTCAACTAAATCGTGTCGGATCGATCGGGTTTTGACTGATCCTGATCGGGGACGTCTCCCAGATGACACCTATTGATTTTGAGGTGGATAGCACACACCACCCCCTCCCTTGGGTCTATTTGAGATTTTTTTTTTGTTAGCACGATAACTCAACTAAATCGTGTCGGATCGATCGGGTTTTGACTGATTCTGATCGGGAACGTCTCCCAGATGACACCTATTGATTTTGAAGTGGATAAGACACACCCCACCCTGTCCATGGGTCATGAGAAAGCACGACGGTGGACTATTTGAGAAATTTTTTTTGTTAACACGATAACTCAACAAAATCATGTCGGATCGATCGGGTTTTGACTGACTCCGATCGGGGACGTCTCCCAGACGACACCTATTGGTTTTCAGGTGGATAGAACACACTCTAGAACATGTTCATGGGTTATGAGAAAGCACAGTGGTGGACTATTTGAGAATTTTTTTTGTTAGCACGATCACTCAATTAAATCGTGTCGGATCGATCCGGTTTCAACTGATTCTGATTAGGGACGTCTACCAGACGACATCTATTGATTTTGAGGTGGATAGGAGACACCCCACCCTGTTCAGTGGTCATGAGAAAGCACGAGGGTGGACTATTTGAAAAAAGTAAAACTGTCGCATAAAACAGATATTCTGCATTTATGTGTTGGTTTCTTTTTTCTCGGCCACTCAATTTCGAGATAGAGATGTTCTACGTGCGGAATAGTCCGTTTTAAGGCTTTAAAACTGTTTATTTATTTTTGGAATCAACAAAAGAAATAATCACATTACCATTTAAAAGAAGAAGTCTTCATTCTCAGGTAAAAAAGACAGTAAACTTCTGCATAATATTTTTAGTAATTTAGTATTACTGGTTAATAAAGATGAACAGTGTTTCACTTTAAACGAGTGGTGCTCGTTTGAAATAGAACTTTTCTTGCCTTCATTCTTGCGAACTTGTCAATAATAGATTGATAATCTGACAATTAAGCAACATCATTTTCTATAAACATGAGTGATTCGCCGGATTCAAATGAAGACCGTTCTATAACACCGCTTTTCTACGATTTCTAGTTGAGCTGGAACTATCTTCGCAATCTTCAACGCTACTTATTTCTGCAAATATCTTTATATTATTGGGTATACAGCTGTGCAGCTTTAATCTAATTCTTTTTTGTTTTATGTTCTAAATCCTCATGGCGAGTCTCTTATCTGGGATATGGTGTATAGCAATCATGAAAATAAAAAAAAAAAGATGAAACGAAATAAACTATATCTGTATTTGTACCCAATTTAAGTTTGATGTATCAAATGAAACAACTAAGTTTAACTACTAAAAAATCAAAACAAATCTAATTCCTTGTTACTGAGCAATTCCGCATTTTTTAGAGACACCCTATATTTACAAGATACGTGATACATACATACTTTCAATGTGTGTATAATGGATTATTTTCGCACTGTATATTTGTTATTTCCTGCTGTTCTTGATTCCAGGAAAATAAGTTCTGAACACCAAGTTGTAATAGGTTTACGTATTTATAATATTTTTACAGCGTGCTCGGCGAAGCAAAAATAACGTCGAATTAGTCCTAGAATTATACTTCTACGAAACGCGAAATTTTATATTTGCTCATTTTTTTGTCCGTCCTCCTGCGGTATGGAGTGCAGACAAGATGTTGGAGTTTTTAGCTTTCTAGCCGGAATGGAATGCCCCACGCTAAGAGTGAACGCTGAGTGGGTTTTTATAACTCCATCAGGAGGTAAAGTATGCATACCGTCTGTATCAACGTTATTCGTTTGTTCTGTTTTGCATATATTTAGTCAGTTTTGGTCTACGGTCTAGTCTGCACTGCGGACGACACGATGCGGTAAAGATTAAAAACGCTTTAGTTATGCAGAAATTTAGTCATATGTCCACTTGCCACGAAGCCTGAATAATTTATTGCAATGTAAATGCTCCCTTGAACATTAGAAGAGTTTCAGCGGGGTTTTTCAGAATTTGTCGACCAAACCAGAAATAACGCGATAAGATTTATGATTGCCACAGACCAACAAAGATTTTGTGATAGGACTCTTTTTGACTTTTTGGCTTAGTTACATACCATGAATTACAGAAACACTATTTTTTTGTTTCTATCACGCACCAGTATTTGTAAATGTACATTGTACAATAATTTGTAGTTTTTAAAACCGAGGTTCTATAAAATTAAATTTTGCTTCAATCTTTGCGGCGCCCCTGTGTTTAATCGGTTTTAAATGTACATGCAAGTGTGGGGAATTTATCGAAACAGAGTTGGCCGGTGGGCCAATAGTATAAAACCGGAATATCGGTTTTATACTATTTGGGTATTTACATAGTCGCTGTAGTACGTTTTTAATGTGTGTACGTTTACTCGTGACATCGCGTTGCATGTTTTTATTTTGTTTTAAAAAATGCCTAGAAGTTGTAAAAATACACCAAATATATTTTGTTGTAAACTTAATACCTGGTTCAAAAAACGTTATTTATGCAAATTTGGTTGATCCGTAAAAAATCAAACATCAAAAAAAAGTTTAAGCAACTTGGTTGTAATATGAGCATGATAATTAATTTTCTGCATGCTGACCTGGACTACTTTCCAGAAAATCTTAGTGATGTTAGTGAGGAGCAAGGTGAAAGGTTCCATCAAGAGATAAAGGAGATGGAAAGGAGGTACCAAGGTCGATGGGATGTGGCGATGATGGCAGATTACTGCTGGATGCTGAAAAGAGAGCATCCAACGAATGATTACGCAAGAAAAACTACAAAACGAATTTTTTTGATAAAAAGGGAGAGATTTTCAAAGAAAATAAGAAATTAGAGACTCAAACCTATTTGCGTTGTTGCTTTTTACCATGTTTTTAATGTTTATTAAATATGTTTATTAAAATGTAATTGTTTCTTCAGTTTTTAATTTATGTTGATTATTCAGTTGATCAAAAATCATACGTGAGGAGCAAAAGCGGAAGGTAGATATGAAATCAGCGTAAATAACTCACTTGTAATCAAACCCAAGTCAACTTTTAAAATGCCAAAATTTGTAGGCTTGTATTTTCACTGCCACAGACTGTAAGAAATTCTACAAACATTAGGAAATAAATACTCCCTATCAGAGGTGGCTCGGAGGACTTTGGTGAGTCATATTGAAGAGAGCCTTCTCTACTTGCTTAAATGAATACATCCTTATACGAAATATTCGCGAAATAATTTTGAATAAATAACAGTTTTAATTTAAGAAAAGTTTTTACAATTTAAATCAATAATTAAGATTTTAAATATTTTATATTTACCTAACAAGTATTTGAAACGTGATTAATTAAATATTTATAATATTCTAATATTGCTTGCAATAAATTTTTAAGATAACTCTACTCCTATTTCGACTGAATATCTTGGAATAAGCAGATCCAATCAACAAAATAATATACGAGGGACATTCAAATATATACGAGCCTTTTATTTCTGACCGCATAGACAGCGTATCGGGGGTAAGCGGAGCGTCGGGAAGGGTAGGGGGGATCTCCTCTAGATGACTCAAGGCCAATCCGAATGCCCGATCGGTTTGTTTAGTTGTCCTCACAATGAGCGAAAGAGAGGTTCATCCTTCGGTTGTGCAACGCATCATAATAAAGTTTTTAACAAATGAATGCATTAAACCAGCCAAAATTCGGGACCGAGTGCGGGTGCGAGTTCGGGGAAAATGCTGACGTCCTGCTCCTGCATGACAATGCAATACCCCACACTGCAGCCCTAATAACCCAAAAGTTGGCTGAAATACATTGGACTACACTTACATAACCACCCTCCCTACAGCCCTGACATTTCACCATGTGATTTCTATATGTTTGGGCCTCTCAAGGAAGTACCTGAAGGAGAGCATTTTGGGAACGATCAACAGTTTGAACAGTTTGTGCGCAGTTGGTTGGATACCCGCCCGAAGTCATTCTTTGAAAACGGCATGAAAAAACTACTTGTTTGATGGAAAGAATGCATTAATAAAGCGGGGAACTATGTAGAAGAATAACTATAAAGTGTGTTTTCTTCTTTAAATGTAAAATATTTTTTTTTTGCAAAAGGCTGGTTTATATTTGAATGACCCTCATATAATACAAATTATATCTCCACTTACCACAACCATAGGATTAACTTAATATTTTCAAAAAAAATAATAAATAAACGCTGATAACTAAGATAAATTGGACAAGAGACCAGTTTTCACGAATACCATAAGATTATACGTTTCTCGACGCGCATTTCGCCAATAAAGTGTCACCATCAGGAGATGATGATGATGATTAAACTTTGTCAGTTTTAATCATATTATTCCAAAAATAATGTTATTCTATAAGTGGTTTCCACCTCATATGAGACATACTCTACATATACACAAACCGTTACTACACTGTTTAAATTGTATTTTTTATTTTGAGTAAGAACTAAATACTTACTCTCATTATTATTAAGAAAAAAATTATTAGTAAATATCCAAAGGCATCATCAACGAAGCACATTCATTACACATCATCCAGAAAGAATCATTAGAATAGAATCATAATATTTAATTGAAAAATTCTATAATACAATATGTTATAAAATATGATGGGATTTGGCATTCTTCCAAAAGCTCTCCAAGGCCGATCTTTGTCAGCTCACTTGGATTCCAAAAATATTCCAAACGCGGGATGCCTACGTCATGCCAAAGCCGGGCACTAGCACAGCACATTTTGAGAGGTCTAGACCTCTCCTCCGCATCATCTGCATACTTGTTGGCGCGTAAGCCAATTTTGATAAGATGATAGTTAAGATGACAGTATCCTGTTAATAACTCCGTAAGTTTCCGGACGATCCTTCAGGAGCTTTGCCGTTCAGTCGCTGCTAGGCTTCAAATCTAGCAGCAGCTTCGCCTACCTGCATCCCTGGGTGTTCTGCCAGCGATTAAGTCTTTTAATCTCCAGCCATTCCCGGATGGTATTCTTTCCGAGCCAGTGTGCATCTTAACCGCTGGTTCAGGTCCCATCAAGCCCCTCTCGGTGCCCGTTCACCAGGATACTCATACTTTAACAGCCCGTTAAAAACATTTAGACATGTCCTTAATCGCTTCTTTTTACAACCAAAGTTTTTGTATTAAAAAAATACCTGTCCGCATCCTTGCCATCTTCCTGGCTAGAACCGCCGAGGCGCCTTCCGAGAGGTGA
Organism: Rosalia funebris; assembly: GCA_037954035.1. Taxonomy (NCBI): domain Eukaryota; kingdom Metazoa; phylum Arthropoda; class Insecta; order Coleoptera; family Cerambycidae; genus Rosalia; species Rosalia funebris. The sequence goes on along the minus strand of JAZFAV010000010.1, from coordinate 6,739,877 downwards.
TGTAAGTTAATCGGCAGGAATGCCAGCTTAGGGTCCGCACCACCTGTCAAACCCCGCTGCTGCATTCCTACTTTTTACCTTTCTCCCCTCTCCCCACTGCACCAGCCCATCACCAAGTGAGGTTTATAATTAGGAGCCCTCAGTGCTCCAAGAGATGCCTCGTCCACACGGTGGCAAGGGCGAAGCCTTTTTCAGACTCCGCCCTCCACTCGTAGATGACCCATCTCTTCTTGTTGAGCTAGGGATTTTGCCTCATGAGCGTAATAAGTTTCTTCTGAGACTCAATCGCTCTCTCTAGTACCCAAACTGTGGCCCTCTCAAGCTTGGAAAGTTTTCCAGTCCCAGTAAGTCGAAGACTAAGCCTCCCAAGGCTTTTAGCCCAGGGGTCGCGTCCTCCCACCAAACCCTGAACCGTTCATCAGCGCAGATGATGGTCGTTCTTCAGAGTTGTGCTGTGAGAGCGCGGCCAGGCCCCTCAACGGGTATTCCCTCCATTGCCGCCAGAACACTTTTCCTCACCTTTTCAAACCGGCTCTAGTTCAGCTTATTATCAGAGTAGCCATCTAGGATGATAGTCACCCGAAGCCGAGTCTGAGCCACCTCCAAGTGAGTGCTCGTTTTTGAAGCGTTCACACTTCTCTTTGCCGGTTGATCGGTTCTTCGGCCTCTTTTTCAGGAGAGACAAGTTCGGCATCTTTAAGGACCATGTCAACTTCCATATAGGTCCCACGAGTACCTAAGGAATGACAGTGCGATATTCGGTATCCAGAAAGTACCGTTTGCAACACATTGGACTCAGATGCCATCGAGCCTTAGGCACGGTTGATTAACAAGCCCCCAAGCTAACACCGTAGCTTGGGAGGGCGCATGAAACCCCAGGTGAAGGTACTACTCCCCGCCCCAAAGGGACCACTTCTTAGTTCGGTACCTCACTAGTATCTATAAGTACACCGCGATGTTTTCTTCCCTACTGGGTCATCGATAACCTTAAGCCACCTCATCAACTACAAGGCCTTGCGGTCCCAAGGGGGGATTTTACTCCCTTATTGCTATAAAAATTCATATCAGTGAATGGTAAAATTCTACCACGCCATCGTGGTACAGGTTTCACACCAAACTGGCCTGTTCCTATACGTACCCCGTTTGGTGTGAAATTATACACCACAATTCAGACATATTCATTCACAATTCAGTGTATCAAAGAGACAAGCAATCAAGTTGTAATAACTTACTTTAGAATATTCCAGTTTGTTTTTTTTTATATTTTTTAGTCCTTGTTGAATATTTCCAATTGTTGAATTTCATAAGCTTATTATTATTATGTTCTGTGGGTTTGGGCCTCATCAGCCACTGATCGCATGGGTAGTCCCTTGGCGATCCCCTCCTGTCCGGGTCATTTTCCAAAAATGCTATCCCATAAAAGGAGCAATTTGGGCACGTCCCTCGCCTTAAGCCTCGCTTCTTCTAGGATAACAGGGGTCCCTAATATAAGGCACCTCCTCTCCTCCAGTGCAGGGCAGGTGTAAAGAAGATGAATCGAGGTTTCCTCGTCTTCTCTGCAATATCTGCATGCCGGGCTGTCAGTCAGTCCCAGCTTATGCTTATATGCATTCAGGCTACTATGGTGGCCCGTTATGATTCCTACCAGGATTCTGGCTTTTTGCCTGTTCAATTTAATGAATTCTTGGGCCCATTTCTCAATCTCTGAGTATTCGATGAAGAGTTTGGTTATTCGACAACCCGTTACTCTTTCCCATCTTTCTCTATGCTGGTCTCTTGCCCAGTCATTGATGCGGTCTTTGATCAGATTCCGACTTATTCCCACTGCAGGTTCTGGTCCATAGAGGTTTTCCCTGGTCACTAGTTTGGCAAGGTCATCTGCAATTAGATTTCCCTTAATGCCATTATGCCCAGGTATCCATAAGAGTTCCACCGGTCCCTTCCCTGCCAAGTGGTTCAATGCTTCATAGCAATTATAGACCAACTTCGACTTTGTCGTTGCTGAATTCAGGGCTATCAACGCCGCCCTGCTCATAAGCTTATATATTTTAAAAAATGTATGATACAAAATAAATATTCTATTGTATTAATATTTTTCATGTCAACAAACACGCCTTCTTATAAATATTATTAACATAACTTAAGGCTTGTTTACGATAACAACATTAACGACAAAATAAAACTTCTACACTGTTTTTTTCAATGCAGGCTAGGCCTTTTTTGCACTTGTTACTTGAAAAATTTCAAAATAACAGATATAATGATAGACTAGTATAAGGTAAGTTCATTTGCATAAGGGAAAATATACTCCATAAGGCTTCAATTTTGGCACCATATTGGCACTCAATTTCAACAATGACACTTAATTTGGAATTTTGTTCAGTTAAGCCCTTATGTCGTGAGCACGATGATATACTTCCTGCCATAATATGTAGACAAATAATGTAGTATACGTCTGTATTTCAAATTCTAATAATGACCAGATCACATTTCTCACAGTGTACTTAGAAAAATAATAAATACTGAGGAAAAAATATACTTTAGTCCAATTAATTTAAGGTTCACTAGAAGCCGTAACAAGCATTGATTCATTCGTTAAATGGGACACAGTATTTACTTTTTATATTGGAATACTCCTTTAAAACAAGTTTTTTTATAATAACATAAAATATACCCTATTTCATGTTGAGGCCCTGAGGCATTTGCAAACATACAAAATAAATACACATGTACTGTTTATTCTTCTTTTAATAAAAAGAGGCAAAAGGTGATGGTCTTTTTAATATTCAAGGAGACGGTTATCCTCGACTAAACTACCGAGAATTAGTGAAATAAAATTATGCAGGAATGTTTTTTTCGTAAGAAGTTATGCAGTCGCTGTAGTTTTCTTAGGGAGATTGTAAAGTTCAAATTAACATAAAAAACTTTTATTCCTTCGCACTGCTAAACAGCATCCAAGGGAACTGGAAACTAATATGAAATAAGAGACAGACCTGCAAAATATATTTTAATACGTCAGTCAACCGGTTGAAGAATTACGGTGGGTTACAAAAAATAACAGAGGGATGTATATAATTAGTAGAGATTAAAAATTTCGTGCTGTTGGAAAGTCACACTATATGTTGAATTAATAATAATTATAAAAAACTTTTAGCTAGTTTACTAATAATGTAGTTTAGTTTCTAATAATAACGTAGTGACACATATGCTATACATTTCATCGCTATTTGCCAAATAAAAAACTCTCTTATCTTGCCGATAAATAGAACAGTCTACCTGAGCCTAGTCTTAAAAACAAGCCACGGTATGTTTTGAGATTTTTTATTTGGCAAATAGCCATAAAATAAACTATACTTACTATACAACGCTTAATATATTTATTTATTTATTTTGAGAATTCTATTCCACAGGTACAAACGCAACTATAGAACAGAAGGGTAAGAAAAAATGAAAAGAATATTATATATGATGATGATGATGATGATGATTTTATATATCACCTGGATGTTGCTGATGTCCAAAAAGAGCCCTCACTAATAATTCTTCTCATTGTATTGAGAATGAAGGGACTTATTTCTTGTTGGTAATGTAAATTTTAATATGGTGGTATCGGTGTAAATTTTATATTTAACACATCCTGTTTGATATGAATTTGGGTTTACTATTCATCTGTCATGACCATTCATTTTAATATATATATATATATATATATATATATATATATATATATATATATATATATATATAAGAAGTACTTGTACCTGAGTACCCACTGCGATAAGTTCTTTTCGATAACTTAAATCCGCTATGACGGGTGGCATTTTATATTGTAGTTTAGGTTGTAGTTTACTTGCTTTACTTGTTTTACTTGTTTTGCTATAAGGGTACTAACGGGAAACAGTACTTAATGAAGACAGCATTGTTCTACAGTTTTATCCCACTTTTTTGTCTATTTTGAGAACAGGACTTTTCAGCTGTCACGGACAGAATTACAATTATCGCAAATGAAGAAGACGCAATATAAGTGTTGTAATTCAGAAATGTACTACTATCTAAATAAAAATCCAGATTTATAAACTCATGTACATATAAATTACCAACGTTATAGTGATCTACCTTCGTCAACATCCAGATTTGAACAGCAAAAGGAAACTCCATTTAAATCATTTTTATGTACATACATATATGTTCTTGTATGAACATTCTGCGCTATTTAGGCGAGACAATATGTACAGGTCTAAATAATACATATAGTTATTAAATAAGAATTACATACTTATATGAAAATATTACTTCAGTACTTTCTCAACGAAATACCACAACGATTTTTTTCAGATTTTTTTATCTATTAATAAACGTGGCAATGACTCTTACCGTTATTTTTCTAAAATGTTTGCAGTTATTCTGTATAATAACACTGGTCAACACGACTTCTTGTCGTTAATCCAATTATATATTTTCGGTATGTCTCATGTATAAGTATTAACAAAAAAATAATGAAAAAATTCTAGTACATCGAAATATCTAAAAAATGATAAACTATAAATTTTTGATGGTATATCGAAAAAAAGTATTGTAATTGGCCATACTAACAAAAACAAGACTGGTATTAAGTACACGATATATCCTCACATCTGTTTATTTTCAGTACGATATTGTTGGTTCAGAATTTACTTCATCCGAGTACACAAATTTCAGTATATCGACAACGGGATGCTGAATTTGTATACTTTTTTAAAGAAGAAAGTGGTCTTACATATTGCAGTGATGTGCAGGGGCTTATGAATAAATTAGGCTATGACTATTCACCAGATGAATGGAGACTGTTCATTGATTCTTCAAAATTGAGTTTAAAAGCAGTCTTACTGCATAATGGTAATGATCTTTCATCTGTAGATTTAGTACATGGCACCCACATAAAAGAAACATATGTTAATATAAAAAATCTGCTCGAGAAAATTCAGCATAACCATCATTCTTGAAAAATATGTGCAGATCTTAAAGTTGTTGGAATATTTCTTGGGTTGCAAGGAGGCTACACAAGATACTGTTGTTTTTTGTGCGAGTGGAACAGCAGAGCTAGAAGTCAACACTACATAAAAAGAGATTGGCCAATAACGACTAACTTCATTTCTGGGCAAAAGAATATTTCTGAAAACCTTAGTAGAGCCTCATTTTACCGCCTTTGCACATAAAATTAGACCTCACGAAAAACTTTATTAAAGCCATGGATAGAAATGGAGAAGGTTTTCTGTATTTAAGGACTTTGCTAGACTGAGCGAAGCTAAATTAAAAGAAGGAATTTCCATAGGGCCAGATATAAGGAAGGTCATGAAGGATTCCAATTTTATTTCAAAATAAAAATAAAAAAGATGTATGGCTTTCTTTTGTTGAAGTGGCAAAACATTTTTTGGAAAATACAAAGTCTGCAAACCATAAGAACATGGGTTCTAAGCTACTACAGAATACTACAAAGGCTTAGGATGTAATATGTCTTTGAAGATTCATTTCCTTCATTCGCATCTAGACTTTTCCTCCGAAAACTCAGGTGCGGTAAGCGACGAACACGGGGAGAATTCCATCAAGATATCATGGCGATGGAAAAAATATACCAAGGAAAATGGTCGTCTAGAATGCTTGCAAATTTTTGTAGGACATTAAAACGAGATTATCCGTCATATAGTTATGAGAGAGATAAGCAAAACGAACAAAAAAATCTTCAGAATAATTTTTTTTTAAATTAATTCCCTTCGAAACTAAGTTATTTCTGTTTTTTTTTAATAAACATATTTTCTAAAGAAAATGGGTCTTTCAATTTTTTTCACACGCGTATTTTAACTATTCTCATGTCAAGGTATGAAAAAAACCAGTTGCGAACCACGTAATTGACCAGTGTAATTTATATCATCGAGATCCACAATCACGAGCCTGGCTTATTTTGACCAATTTATATGCGAAAATTTGGATGATGGTGGACAAGTAGACTCTGTTTATACAGGATATTTGAAAAGAATTTGATCAGACAGACCATTATTTATTACTAAGTTTTCGGGTATTAACTTCTCCGATAACCTAATTACGCTTTTCAACTCTTACTTTTCCTTCAGAGAACCATTTATACAGCACGAGGTACACTGGTCTCATAAATATAAATAGCAACCTCAGGTGTTCCGCAGGGTTCTAATTTAGAACCACTTTTGTTTTTAGTATTATAAAAGTATATATATCACCTATTGCCACCATCTATGATACTATTTGCAGATAATTGAAAAATCTTTATTTACATCAGAACAATTCATTTTACGATTGCCATTATTTGCAAGAACAAATTAATAACACAGTATCTTGCGATACAAATAATTTAAAGTGAAATATTTATAAACGTAAAATTAAGACTTACAGCTTGTCCAGAATAGAAAAAAGTGTGAGGCTCTTTGTGTATACGTAGAAGAAAGAATGAGGCAACGGAGGGAAAAGGATGCACTTTACGCGCGGCCAGATCGAACTCTCTGTACCATTTATTTCATTGCTATTTGCCCAATAAAAAACTCTTATCTTGCCGATAAACGGAACAGCCTACCTAAGTCTAGCCATAAAAATAAGCCACGGTATGTTTTGAGATTTTTTATTTGGTAAATAGCGATGAAATAAACTATACATTCATACATATTCGATATACACTCTGCAAAGGTTTCAATGCGACTGAGTAAAGACCAGGCTATTTACTGCGCACCTCGTGGGCGGTCCGATATCCCAGTTTTGAGACTTGTTCCTATTTTTGACTAGCTGTATGCATAATTACTTATTCATTCAATTTTGATATAATACTATTTTAATATAATATATAATTCCTTGTCCTCTCGAATGCTGTTGTAAGTTCGAAGGCTTCGGAATAATTTTTTATGGTAAACAGTTTTCAAATTACCTTTAACTATATCACAAATCAGCTTGTAAACTACTTGGATAGTTCATAAGAAATTGTAACCGTGCGCGTAGTCCTGTTTTAGGGAATATTTTCTTTAATTCATGTTCATAATAAATAAAGCTTGCATTACAAATGTATTTTATTTAATGCTATATATGTTTAGTACTTATTTTATAGATCATCATAAAGTTGAGAAAGAGCAATTTTTAGGTTTCCATTATAATGGAGGAGGAAAAAAGACAAATCTTATATATAATTTCTTTTATGTATTTGTAACCTTTTGACCCCCTGTACAGTATGGAAGGGATTTTTTGCCCCCAGTACAGATTAGTAATGCATGTATCCGTAGTTTAAAATATTCACCAACTTTTCGTTTGAAGCATAATTTGCTGAGTCATTCTCCAGTTTTCCCGGGACTGTTAAATCAGGCATCAAAGGTCCTAAAATTCTCGGAGTGTTGTCAAGGGGCACGTTATAAAGTTTGCATCAAGAAAGTTCAGCAGTTAAGGTGGTAAACTCCCTCGTTTGTACTAAATACGTTGTCCTCTACGCTATAATGTATCGGAATGTTATAGAGCAAACAGTTCAAATAAACAAGGTACAAAAACTTCGGAGTTGCACTAATTGAAAAGATGAACCCAATTAAGTAAAGAATTTTTACTTATATAATTTGTGTATACCTAATGAAGGTTAAAAGTAAGAAAATAGTTAATGATTTAAACTAAGATTAAATTTTAAAATTAAATTAAGTCATTTAAACCAATATTTTAACTAAACAGTGTGCCAATAAGACCAGCATTTATTTTTTTAATTAAATATTCCAATATTTTTGTATTACGTATCTTTAGTAGCCACATTAACTTTTTTTTCCACAGAACACCAAAGCACTATACACTACACTCGACGCGCGTTTCGCCAACAAAGTTGGCATCATCTGGAGATGATTAAAACTGACTTAAATACACCAGTATTTAATAGCCACCTAGATAAAATGTTCATACGTACGTTAAAACGAAATACTCGGTACATTGAACCAATCATTATATACTGTTATATATGAGTCGTCTAGATTAAAACAGTGCAATATCCAGTTTTCACCAAAAATTAGTTAGCTACCTGTTCTCATACAGAATTTTCCGTTTTTTCATGCTGTGAAATCGTATTGTTTGAAATCGTGTAATATCACGACTAAAATCAATGCTAAAGTTCGGGGTTAGATTCAAAACGTGCAATCCCCAATAATTTATTAACTTAATTATTTAATATTAATTGATTTATTAATAAAATTAATTAATCTATTAATTAAATTAATTAATAAATAAACACTTTTAAAACCTTAATACGGATTTTTCAGCACGTAGAATATCTCTATCTCGAAATTGAGTGGCCGAGAAAAAGTAAACCAACACATAAATGTAGAATATGTGTTTTATGCATGGACAGGGTGAGGCGTATCCTATCTACTCGAAATCAATAGATGTCACCTGGTAGACGTCCCTAATCAGAATCAGTTGAAACCCGATCGATCCGGCACAATTTAATTGAGTGATCGTGCTAACAAAAAAAAAATTTGAAATAGTCCACCACTGTACTTTCTCATGACCCAGGAGCATGTAGAGTGTGTCCTATCCACCTCAAAATCAATAGGTGTCATCTGGGAGACGTCCCCGATCATAATCAGTCAAAACCCGATCAATCCGACACGATTTAGTTGAGTTATCCTGCTAACAAGATTTTTAAATGCCGACGACAACGACACACACACACAGCAAATTTTTTAAAAACCATTTTTTTGTTTTTATGCCGAAAAACGAAAAATAAACGCTACAAAATGTTTTTTTCACTTTTTCTTTACACGATTACATTACTTTTCTGGAGTGGGGAAAATTAACAGTGTATAAATTATATATATTTTTGGTTGACTTGATAATAATTCGTATTTCAAAGTTAAAATAATTTGAGTTTTTTGAGTTTCCTGTAAAACATTAGTTTTTACTTTGCAATTTTTGCAAAGCATATTTTCGACTGTTGCTATACGCAGACCCAAAATAGCGTACATCATTATATTTAACATTCTGGTAGCCATTTTATATTTATTTTTCTACAAAGTATTTATATTTCTTTAGACAAGTAAAAATAACAATTTGTTGAATAGTGTTGAATTTTATGAGTCGCTGGATGATTTCGCCGAAGAGATGTTACATATAAGTACCTAACCTATTTATGTTTCGCAACGATGAAATAAACAAGGGTATATAAATGCATATTTTGTATTCGTCGCTTCTCATTTATATTATCAAACTTTTATTCTAAGTGATATTTTACCTTTATTCTTGTTGTCCACTCACCAATAATAATATATTAATCGTATCAAACATGTGATCAATTATGAAATAATGAATTTAGTAATTAGATATATTCTTGATGTTGGTGGGTACACCGTTGCTACTACATTAACACTGCTTAAATTATATGTAATAATTATATAATATACTATTAATAAATAAGTTTAAATGGGAGTTTACCGACTTAAAATACGATGGTGTAAAAATAATATGTTTAGGTAGTCATAAATTTTTGTTATGATGGAGCGGAACGGACTGTAAGAAAGTTATAAACAGTGCACAGTACAAATATAGAAAAGTGACCTAAGATCGAGGACTGAATTTATGTTTGACTTAATTTTTATCTTGATGTCGATGTCGTGTAATTTCCTATTTTCTTTACTTAATCAACAAGCATTTTGGCACTTCTGGGACAGATATACCAGATCCAGTATCCAATCCACTATGAAGCTACCAGGCCGGAAAATATTGTAGGCCAAATCGAAACAATACGAAACCTGAATTACACAATAAAAAATTGTGGTTATGTGTAGACGAAACAAATTGTAAAAGAATCTTATGTCATAGTACGTACATTGGAACCTCATAACCTAAACCATCACATTCATCCTTACTAGCCAGTAAACGATTTGAAAAAAATATTGGCGAAACAATTACGAGGGTGATGCTAGATTCATTAGAAAATTTTCAACTTTTAAGGAACTAAGTTTTCATGCTTGTGACTAATGGTGCTGCACCATGCATTTTATATACCGTGATCTTAAACAATAGTGAGGTAATTATTCTCAAACATTACGTGTAAACTTCATGTGTTACACCTTGTGGCTGAAGAACTTCGAAGATATTATTTCAGCGTAAATGCATTAATATAATCAACAGTGGTATTCCTAAACGTATTCGAGAATTTCTCACGGTGTCCCAATAACCCTAAACCACCATAGCCGATTCTTCATCATTGGGGAACATGATGGCAGGCCGCGTTTTAGTATTTGGGGTATTTATACAAAATAAAGTCCGTACTGTTACAATATGGCCTTAAAAAAGCAGCTGCTATCGAAGAAATCGAAGCGATATTTGGAGATCCTCAAGTTGAAGCAGATTTATAACTATTCATACCAGTTGCAAAGGACTATTGGAGGCCATAGAAAAATTACAAACTCCTTGTCGTTAATAGAGTCCACTATACTCGTATAGTGGATGCACAAACAGATACATGGTTTAAGGGACATAAAAGTTAATAGTCTTATAACAATGTTGAGACACTGTTAAAGGAAGATTGAGGTTTTGCAACATTAAAACAAATACCTCGCACTTCTGCGTCGACAGATCCGTTATATAATTACTAGATGTCGAACCATTACATCGCTAGATGTCGAACAATCGTTTCATATAAAAACATTTCTTGATCACCGTTAACATCGCTCGCTGAAACAACTGAAGAAACATCAAATGCTCGAGATGTTTAACCGAGTTAATCCATTTGATATCTCTGTTTAGAAGGGTAAGTATTGTGAAACGTTGTATAAATTATAACGTATAACATGCTTAATATTATTAATATTATTTTACTTAGATCATTACTTATTTTATTCGAATCATTACGAAGCCGTGCAGGCGACGCCCCTAGTACTCTGACGAAACGAGCGGTATTCATTCTCGTACATATATTTATGAGATTTTAATTTTAGAATTTAATTATTTTTGTCTAAATTGTACGTGATTGTAAGATAAATGTTCTATACAATCTGTGAACAACAGGTGTGTTTGGCATTCTATTTGTCCATTTTCACGTCACGTGCCAAAAACACTTTGCACAAGTTGTATAAATAACTATTTATTAATAAATAGTATCCTCTTTTTACAATGTTTACAATTATAATCGTATTAATTTGTTACATCATTCATTGCTAGTAATTTTCTTATTTCGCGTTTATATGAAGCACCCCGTCTTGGGAAATATAAAAATTATGGATCTCTTTAGTATCTACCGAAGCATAAGGTAATTCATTTCTGTTCATTTCAAGGAATGTAGTCTATTTTTATGTGATATACCTGTATGTGACTTAAGAAAACTTTTCGAGAGCGAAATGAAAATTTATTGACCACATTTCAAGGACCAGCTAATTTGAAGGATGCAGTAAAAATTTATCAGCAATAAAGTATACGGTATCTCCTTTCTGTGTTATAGAGCTGTGCCATTTTTCTGTTGTGCATTTATTTTAAGTAATACATTTGTGTAGAGCCTTTACAGCCTGTACTAATTTGGTTAGTTTTCAATATATTTATACAAAAATAATAATAATAATAATACGATATTAATCTTAATATATTAATTAGAATATTAAATTAAATACAAATGATGAATAGTAACTGATTTTTAATATGCCCTGTTACAAGTGAAATATGGAGTTATATGAACCTTCGATTCCTTTTGCTATTGGAATACATATCTGTGATCAAAATTTTGTATCACCACTATATACCCTGATATTAGGATAGGAATATTATATTATCCTCATGATAGTTTATAGTTGGATTATTGTACGCATAGGTATTGAATTCAGTATTCAATTATGCTCAATCCATCTGATAAAGGACTAAAACACTATGCGACTATCCGTTTTTTTTTTCCGTCCCCTTGCTTCGTTCCCCCTTTTGAACGGTTCATTTTATAAGCATGTGTCCGCAATTTTATTTCTTTTCACGATTTTTTCTATCCCAACTATCAAAGTGAAAATGAGCGTGTTGCTGAATTATGGTCTATAATACATATTTGCATTTGCATGGAATAGGCATATTGAATTAGAATTAATGACGTTACAAAATCGCTGATTGGTAATTCATTTCTCAGTTAATTATTAACAATTTACAACAATAATTTGATAAGTGTACAAACTTTAAATTTTATTTAAACCATACAAAGCCGAATGTATACACTATTTAAAACTGTACTTCATTGAATAAAAATAAATAGTCTTTATTGAAATGAATATTTTTCTACAAAAATAAACTTTATAAAATTTATAAATTGCATTGTTTTGATTTTCCGAAATATATTTTGAGTTAATTATTTTAGTGAATTATAAAAATATTTCTTCATTTCATCAAATTGTAATAATTCATATATTTCTTTGACATGTCGAAGAAAACCTCTTTATTGCTTGATTACTAGAGCCGCCCGTTTTGTCGGCGTATCAGAGGCGACACCCTCGCAGCCTCAATAATTCAAATAAAATAAAATAAGCAATACTAAGTAATAAAATAATAATAAGCACTTGGTGGTACATCAAAATTTATACAACACTGTAAAACACTTGCCCTTCTAAACAGCTTTATCAGTGTTGGATTACCTTTGTTAAACATCTGCAACATTAAATGCGTTTCTTTCTACAGTTGTTTCAATTCATCGAGATGAAAAAATATTTTTATATGAAGAGAATGACCGTTCGACTTCTAGTAAGGTAATACTGGTATAATTAAAATAAGGTAATACTGGTATAATTAAAATAGCCGTTGTGATTATGTAATGGATTTTTAGATGCAGAAACACTATACATTTGTTTTAATCTACGATCCGAATCTTTTTTTTTTTTAATAGTGTCAAACTTTGCTATAACACCATTATTTTTTATGGTGGCCCTTAAACCATGTATATGTGTGTGTACAACATCCACTATTTGTAGTGACATTTGTCGTGACTCCATTAACGACTAAGAAGGATTTTATAATTTTTCTATTCTCTCCACTAGTCCCTTGTATTTGTTATGAATAGTTTATAAATCTGGAGGATGTTGAAATATCGCTTGACTTTTTTTAATAGTAGCCGCCTCTTTAGGATCAAATTGTAACACTACAGATTTTACTTTGTGGATATTATTAAAGTAATAAAATGCTGCCTGTAATTGTGTTCCCCAGCGAGTAAGAACCGACTGTGGTGGTCAGGGGGGTGGCAATCCCTATATGTCACATAGTGCGATCTTGCAATTACGTGTACAATGGCCGTCAGGGGTGCTAGTGGTCTTGCAGTCTCGTTTCCCCCTTTCTCTTACGTCCCTCACCTACAGTAACAGTAAACATAACCTTGTGTACATGTAAACAAACGAGTAATCGCCAGTTGTAATCAATATGCAGTGTATATAAATATAAAATAGTGTAAAATGGAGGATCCGCCGAAAGTAAAAAACAAAATGCGTCGTGTAAGACGACGTCGCATAGTGCCCGCATGCAATTACGGAAAAGAACGTTCCGTAGAAGGTGAAAAAGTGCATTATTTCAGAGTACCCTCAAACGAATAAAAAAGAGAACTGTGGCAAAGTGCTGTTCGGATTGATTTAACTCTGACCAAAAGTCATTATTTGTGTGAAAATCATTTCGATAAATGTGCTATTCTTTTGCGAAGAGAATTTCGTGGTTCATTAGGAGCTGTCATCGGAGATATAAGTTGCCTTTTACAAGTGTACTTTAATAACATGTAACTAACTGAAGAATAATTCAGTATTTTTAAAAAATGTTCTCCATTAAAAGATTATTATGATTCCACATTATTCAAAGTTTTGTATTGTTATTTCCATCGAAGTAATGAATATAATTGCATTAGTCTAAATAGACCTTGTTACGCCCCAAGAAAGGGGTTGTGCCGTAGCAAGGGTTGTACGGGTGGAAGTCTGGAAAAGTAAGTCCTGAATTCTCTTTCGTGATTTCTCTCCTTCACTTTGGCTACCCGCTAGCTGCAGTGGAGGTGGGAGTAGATGCCAAGGAGCGCCACCCGTTTTTCAGCCGTGGTCAAGGGAGATAAACTTTAATTATACAAAAAACGGGAAATGTGCCTATATTAGCAATGGAACTACAGTACTAACCTTTCTATCCTTACCTGCATATACATATCACAGAATAACCTAACTCTAACCTAATTCTATGTTTCCCAATTACACTGATCCGTCTACTTCTTACACGGGTTACTTTCTGTGTTGCGAACTTCCGTGGTAACCGATTGAAATGGTTGACCTGTGTACGGCTATAGTGGTCGTACTGCCGGGTACGGCTCGGCAAGGTTGATCTTGCTACCTGCTCCCTCGCCTCTAACAGACATTCAGAAGTACTCTAACCTCAAAATCACGTAACTGGCACAGCACAGCAACGGGAACAGATAGAGAACAAAACCCAAAAAAAGAAAAGAAAAAAAGGCCTGAAATAAGAGACAAGTCTTAGTCTCTGACTGTTATTACTGTCTTTAATCGATTTTACGGGCATAAAGTCTAAAATATCATACCTTCGTTGTTAGGCGGCCTTCGATGATGATTATTTTTAAAGAAAATCTACCAAAATGGGTGAATGAACACTATTTTATATTATAATTGCACAAATATGTATCTTTGCAAAATAATCTTTACTAAAGGACACTGCTTCTACCAATCAACTAAGATGTCTGACCTCTTTTTTTTTGTTCCCTCATGCTCACAAAAACCCTCAAATCCGCAGCAGTTTTATATAGTATGGGGCCACAACCGCATAAACAGATAGGAAACGTGGTGATTGTACGTGGGCCTATTTATTTAAAATCGCAACAACCTTTTCATTTGCACAGGGGCCATATAAAGTTGTCCGCTTAAAGAGGGGAACAGTGCCATGTAAAAATTTGTCAGAAGACTCGCTTGGAAATGTTGTGGCGTGTTCTGTTTTCTGTAAAGTGCAGTGAAATAGATAGCTTCATTTTTCCTTCAACGATACTTTGATTACTCCCAATTTACAATATTATAATTTGTAGTATATACTACAAACTTACATTATTTGCCTCTGTGAATTAATATTTTGAAATTATTTCTCTTATTTGTAACAGAAATATTCATAGAATAAGTTTCAGCGCTTTTCAGACAGATTATATACGTATGTGTACATATTACGTGTAAATACAAAATTATTGCAGGAACACAAGAAAACATATTTTTTATAATTACAAATTAACCTAATTCAATATCACCTATACGGTAAACAATAATAATCGTTACATAATGCATTGTGGCTCAGATAATTTTCCTATAAATTCATTGTGTTATTAATTTTATATCATCCGTTACGTACTTATACATTAAAATTTAAAAACATTTATGTTCAAATTTACCGGCAATTCCGCGCTGCAAGACAACTAGCGCCCCTTGTACAGTAATTTACCAGCGAATTACCGCAGTACCAGAGGGCTGGTGGTGCTACAGGGATGTCGGAATGCTGACTGTGAAATCGAATACGTTTGGGAGATTTGAGAAATACCGCTTTTGTAGATGATATAATTCGACTTACGCTTGGATATTATTGAATTTCTTCAGCCATACACGAAGTTTAGACATATAATAATATCTAACAGCTGAATAGATACTCATCTAATGTAACCTTAAAACTAAGAAAAAACATTAGTTTTAGGATTGTCATATGGTATATGGTATATGGTTAGGTACATATATTGTACACAGAGTGGTAGGAAAGTTAAATTTGTATCCATATGGTTATAATAATAATTTAAACACTGATAACAGTGATAACCTCTTGAATCAAACTTTTTATACTAATGAAGCATGATTCCATCTTAGTAGTTACCCATACCATCCTCTTATATCACTAGCCATTTTAATGTTTACTTTGCCTGGAAATTAAAAACCTTACTCCTATAAAATCTGTTAGCAGAATTTATTATACCTACATTAGCACTATAGTGTTACATCTTGGCGGGCGAGATAATTCCTCGTAGAGTGTACAGAATTTGAGCCACGAAGTACATTCCGAAGATAAACCGCGGAGAAGGCTGTGTAGGCTTTTCAGATAATCTAAAACCGTCTATTCTCTGGTCCTGCTGATTAAACCAAGTTTACACACTTGCTGTCTGAATACCAGATTTCTTAGTAATCCCAGAACTTGCCTTTGAAATGACTCTAGGGAATTTAGTTTACTGTTATTGTTTCCTCTTACATATCGGGTCGCATACAACAATTTGCCTAAAGTGTAAGGCTTGTTGTTCTACTTAAGCAAGCACAAACTGTTTTATGAATATTACTACCTTCATTAATTTATGTGTATATAATATGGGTTGACACCAAGTTACTGTCAGTTTTATTTATTTTTATTTTAATTATATAGATGTTATATTGCCTAAGATTGGTGGGACATGTCAGAGGAAAATAAACCAGAAACAGTTTCTACAAATAAGTGAATTTCATCATAAAGAAAAATAATGTTGATTTTGAAACAAGAAAACGTCAAGTCAATAAAATATGTTTTAATACCCGAAAGAATATATATTTTTTATTTCAAATAAACAAATAAGTATTTGAATTAATAATATCCTTATTGACTAAAATATTTCCACTCAATATAGTTTTGACGAACCAGTGAATTTCATCACAATAAAGTATACGCAAGAATAATTCTTTGATTAAAAAACATCTGCTACAAAGAAATCGTTTTTTTTTCAATAACACACATGCAATTAAATAAAAAAATACCAAATCGATAGAATATGTTATTGTCCATTCTTTTTTCTAAGACAACTTATTTAAATGCATAACATTCTTATCGAATGAAACATTTTTACCCAGTATTTCAAATTTCACATCAGAAACCGTTTCTGCAAACTGTGGGTTTCACACAAAATCACAAAGAAAGATGATTCTTTGAATAAACACAAATTAATACAAAGAAATTACTACTTTTAATAAAATATGTGAACTAAGAGATAGTAACATTTAGCGGTATCATATAAACGATTAAATCATATAACGTTTAATAATAACAGTAAGCCAATATCAAATTCATAACGTTTAATGGCAACAGTAAATCAACAGACTTCTTACGCAAATAAATGAAGTAAAGCTGTATAACAGTAACATATAAGTCGCAAATCGAGAAAGGAACTACCAAACCGCCATGCGGTTATCGAAGTAGCTCCCGAATAGCAAGTCTATTATGTAATCGCTATAGGAAACAACTAGTCCTCGGGTTAAACCCCTTCCAGGCATTGAATTATACATAAAAGAAACCTAAAGATCGTGTAGAAATACGAGAAAAGGGTCGAGGATCGCTTTTAGGTATAATTCAATGCCTGGCGGGGCTTTAGCCCGAGGAGTAGTTGTTTCCTATAGCGATTATGTAATAGCCTTGCTATTCGGGAACTACTTTGATAACCGCATGGCGGTTTGGTAGTTGCTTTCTCGATTTCCGACTTATATGTTACTGACATAGATCGTATTGATAAAGATGTATACCCCACAAATTTCATTCGGCATTTGTCCTGGATCGGCGTACCGTGTACGGCACTGATGAGAACTAATAACTTCGAAACAGCTGTATGTCGTTCGGTTCCAATCCGGGACAAAGCGGTATAATTACACGAAATTAAATTTTACAGGAGGAGCAAAAGACTGAATGATATACTTACAGTGAGTGCTTTTGGCGTGGTTTTTTATTTACCCATATGGGATTCGTGACTTTATTTGACATATGTTAAATCCCGATTCCTATCTCTAATGAAACGGAAGATACTTAAATTTAAAAAATGCAATTATGTCGTTTTGTTTGCGACCGATGCATTATTACGTTTTCATTTCCACTAGAATGCTATTAAGCCATTTTGATTGCAGTTTACATAAACTTATTAATCATAGAACATAAAAACAGTCTCTTTTGAAAAAAAAAAACAGGAGTCATTTCTCTCCCAAAATAAACAATCAGCAGTGCTTTCATTATATACTGAGCTCAATGTCTATTCCCTCATAATCGTAACCTCCGTCGTTTCCTGATCATCCTGCTTCATCATCTTCCCTCTCACCCTCATTGCTCTCCTGTGGACCCCCTAAAATTACTTTACACCAACGTAATTCTTGATACTGTTATCAGCTGTTTTCAAAATAATTCAATAACTTCGAATAAACAATCGACAACCAAGAACTCAAACAGCTGATTACCACAGATTACACTCTGATCACAGACTTAATTTTATTTTTTACTAATAAAAACAAGAGCTAGTGTAGCCTCATTAAAAACAGTATTGAAAGTACAAAAAAAATGGATGTCACTTATTTCGTTTTGATTGACATCTTACTTTGTATGAAGATTATTCCATTTTGAACCAAAACGTGCTCGCTTATTCAAAACTATTGAAAAACTTTACTGTAATTGTACCGTTTTGATAGAAATCAAAACGGTACAATTTGACGGAACTTTGGATTCAATTTTAGCACAGTTTTAGGTAGTTTTGCTTGGAAATGAGTTTAGATTTGTATTCAGTGGTCCAACAACGTCCGGATTAAAAAATATTTTGATCAGAAGCGAAATTATACCGTTTTGTTCGCCAGCTCCTCAATTATGGAAATAAATATCTAGTCTACAGTTTTACCAAGTATACAGTGTGGAATATAGAACTTTTAACACTGCGTTATTCATATTTTGTCTTCAAGATATATGCTGCGATAGTCATCCTCCTTATTTACCCAAAGAATTAGTTACCAAAAAGAATTAATTATAAATTTTAAATTGATGTAGGGTTGTATCTCTGGGATGAATTTTCTTTATCACTGCGTCTTTAAATTTTAAGGATCATAATATCAGATACTATATATTGATAATTTTTTAGTCATAAAAAAGTTTATTTTGACTTTTAAGCCCACGTGATTTTGATGCAATTGGAATCAGTCAACGGTATATCTAAATGGATATTTTTAATGATTTTCGAACCACAGCAGAATATACATTATTATAATTTATATTGCTCGTCAATAGTAGGGAAAAGTGTGAAATTTCTCTATGTATGCGTAGAAGAAAGAATGAGGGCAGCATTCGGCTATTTACATAGACCAGACTATTTACTGCGCACCTCGTGGATGGTCCTATACAGACTTGTTCCTATTCTTGACGAATAGTACCTAGTTACTTATATACACTGTCGCCACTAATGAGGCATTCAAGGAGCTTTACTAGTAAGATGATGACATTTTAGTGATTCCTAAACTAGGTGGCAAATTTTGTATGAAAGTTTGTTTCTACTTAAAAATAGATTAGTCTTATAATTTTACTTGTCCTTTCTATACCCTATAATTCTTTTAATTCACGTGCTATCGTTGGACCATCTAAAATACAACGTTAAGCATAGTGAAAGAAACAGAATAAAAAATCCTAGCAAGCCGGTTTCGGTCCTCTCAAGTATTCATCATCCGAATCTCCTTATTCACGTTACTCTCCTGTGTGATTGCGCCCGACAGAGATTTGTGGGTATCATTTTCACGTCAATTATTTCGTTAATAATATGAAAGCTCATTTGGCGGTCGGGCTACGATAATACCTTTGCCGGGTTGATCTCGCAGAGGGTTGAAATTTGTCACTAACGAACTTGTTCCCCATGGAAACACGAAGCTGCGAAAGTGAGACCTGAATCGCGGGGGCGTTTAATGATTCTCGTTTTCCTTCGGTGCAGCTCATATATGAGACTCGCAAAGATATATCTCTTACGAGGACTCCTCTCTCAGAATTCTGCTTTAATACGTGTTTGAGTAAGCACATTACGAAATGAAATGTAATGTCATCGTCCTCTCGGATACTTCTAATTATTAATTGTAGATTTCTTGTTATACTATGATATATTTCTTACCGCGTCACTAGTAATAAAAAAAAGATATTTGTATACTATCAGAGGATTTTTTGTATATACGAGGTGCGTTCAAAAAATAACGGGAATTTTTATTTTTTGGAAAGAATTTTATTTACTCGTCTACATCAATCTTATTCCCTTCAAAATAGTCTCCATTAGAAAGTATACACTTATGCCAGCTCTTTTTCCAGCCCTCAAAACACTTCTGGAACTCGATCTTTTGGTTTTAGCTCTCTCAGCAATGTGCTTTAAATTTCATCTAGCTTGTAAGACGATAGCCCTTCAGGGTTCTCTTTATTTTTAGGAACAGAAAAAAGTCACACGGAGCCATATCTGGTGAATATGGAGGTTGGGGCACCATTACAGTGTTGCTTTTGGCCAGAAATTCATAAGCAAGCATGGCATCGTGGTGAAATAGCCACGAATTGCTTCGCCATAAATCCGGACGTTATTTTCGAATTGCTTCACACAAACGGCATTGAACTTGTAGTACTCCTTATTGATGATTTAACCTAGTAGCAAGAACTCATGATACACTACGCCGGTAAAATCTAAGAACACTTTCTCAATTTCAAGAAAGAAGTCTTGGCGATCCAAATGCCTCCACTGGGACGATTGAGCCTTAGTTTCGACGTCATATCTGTAAACCTATGCTTCATTACCTGCTATGATATGTTTTAGTAATTCTGCATTGTTGTTGACTTCATTTAGCGACTTCTGAGCAACTTCTATTCGCCGTTGTTTTTGTTCGAAATTCAGCAGTTTAGGAACAAATTTTGCTGCCACACGTTTCATATCCAAAACACCCGAAAAATTTCATGGCATGAGTCAAATGATATGCCAACATCATCAGCAATTCTCTGATGATTGTGATTCGGCGATCATTCATAATCATTTCTTTTATTTTTTTCACGTTTTCATCGGTTGTTGATGTGCTGTGGTGTCCAGCGCGTTCGTCGTCTTCATGACCTTCTTGGAAACGCTTATACCACTCGTTACCCCTGTTTTACTCATAGAGCAGACCCACCAAAAGCAATATTTAACATTTTTAAAACATTGCTGCACTTTATTCCATTCTTATAGCAAAATTTTATGTAAATTCTTTGACCCGTTCTTTAAAGGAATAAATAATCTCCGATCATACCAAAGCACATGTAGCCTTTTTAACAGCTGACAACAGACTAAACATCCGATATGGCTAAAAATGTACAAATACTTTTCAGACATGTTTACCAACACAACAACGCGAAAAATCGCGCGAATCGGACTAATACAGCTCCCGAAATTACAAAATTCCCGTTACATTTTGAATAGACCTCGTACGGACTGCCCACCTATCGTGGAATATTTTCGTTAATAAACTAGAAAATAAGATATTTTATATAAAGCTAAGAAAAATAAGTGGCACATCAATTGTCTATAAATATATACGTTAAGCGTATACGTCACTTAACGCTCGTTTCGCTAAACAAATTGGCATTATCAGAGTATACTTCTAACTGACTTTCAAATTACCATTTAATAAGTTTATATTTACACAAGGTGGCGCAGAGGAAACAACATTGTGGAGTGCTAAGAATGGAACGAATAGAATGAAGATGGCGAGATGGTTTCCTCTTCATAACAAATTCAGCTCGATGCTCTCCATTTCCTGGTATCATAGCTACTGAAGCTGCATTACCTGAGCTGTTCAAACTTGAAGTGGGGAGGTCGCACATCATCAATCGCAAATGATACAACCTGAGATGATGAAAAACGGAGAACGGAGCTCCTATTTGTTAGAATGAAAACTTAGGCCATTCGAATAATTATCTGCACCCAAATATGCAAGGTGCAGTGTATGTTAAGTCAGTTCATGAATTATATCATGAAGATTGTTCATTATTATGAAAATATATATTTTGCATTATTATGCACTTAAGGAAATTATGATTCTGGATTATGAATTATGATTATAGGTTCAATATGAACAGTTTCTGTTTTATTTGTCCGTATTTAGTTTATCCGTTTAACTAGAACTACTGTGCTACCTAACCCCCGGACAGTCACACAGACACACACATATACACTCAGTCGACTAACGTGGGAATCGAACCCATGTTTGGATTACTTTGAACCTTCTAGGCCAGCTCCAAGCGATTAACATCGTTACCCTAAATTAACCTAGGAAAATCTTGTGTGAAGCAATTATAGTATGATTTACCCACAGAAGATCTGGTCATATCCATGTTAATCTGGATTCGAACAGGGAGTTAAGTAGATTTATGAAAACATCTCATTATTATCAATGAGACTTCAAAATACATGCCTATTGAGTATATTATAATATGCGTACAATAAAATAATTGTAAAAATTAAAACCGATGTCCCCTTAACAAATTATTTTAATGGGTAAACTTAAATATTTAATATTTTGCTTTAAATAAATGCGTCATTAAAATTACTTTATAACACCTCGATGTTATGTTACCGTGTACAAGTTTAAAATTATATGTATATACTAGGTTACTAAAAATATATACTAAGTAACATAGAAAATGCAACACCCAGTGAACATGGTTTTCAGTGAACATGGTTTAATCTGGTTGATATTTTATGAATATGTTGATATACTAATAGGAAATATATGATTATGATCTGAGTTCAAAAACTTATCGTGAAAAGTTACAATTCAACTTTATTATCGTCGGGTGATAGATCAAATGAGATGGATATAATGTCCCATATATGTCCTATCGAGAAAAGTACATCCAGGGTTCGTGATGGCCGTAGAAGATGTAGTCGTGCATTATCTTGCTAAAACACAGGCTGGATGAGGTCGTATGAAATAGAAAAAGGGTTTGTTATAGGATATCCTGTCTGTAGCATTGAACATTCATGTTTCCCTTAATGGATACCAATCGCGATCTCCTACCATAGGTAATTGCACCCTCAATTCCCACAAGTGGCGTTGCATACGAAATGGATTCAGCATTGAATACATCATTATGGATTCACCATTCCATTATATATCCTATTGGATTATTTTTCTACTGGATTGCAGACATTGACATTGATCGTCGGGAATCAATGGTAACACGTACTGCGTGCGAAACAAGAAGAGTCCCAGAGACCTGTCAAAGAAACAAGATTCACCCGTATATTGTTCGAATTGATATTGGTCTACATTTGGTATTTTGGAGTAGTAAATTTGTATTTTACAGTTAATAATCTTGAATTGCAGATTTACGTGCATGTTTCGCGTAATATTATTACATCTCCATATTCATCATAATAAACTACTAACCAAAAAAGCGATGACTCCTGATAGCCTTCTGATAGATAGAGATTCTAAGTGTAGCGTGAAATACAATGCATAATAAAAGGTATCAACCATTTAAAAAGTTTATCGAAGCTTAGTTGTATGTAGTGAATGTGTATACATTTGGTGTTACATTTTCTATGTCACTCAGTATATTTTTAGAGTACAGCGTAAAGTCTTAATATTTGACAAACGGAAACTTGAATAAAGGAGAACAAATATGTAAATACAAAGTAACGTGCCGCCTTTCTGTACGCCCTCTAACCTATCCATGGATCATTTACAAGACAAACAGGCGAATTGGCAGGTCATGTCCAGAACAAACACATGCGGAATTTGTGTTGGCTTCGAAACGACCCCACATTTGTATTTTACAGCTTGTTCGATACAACACGAGCGTCCAAGTGCTAAAATGTGTCTGTTATCCTGGTCTCCATACGCATATTTCACTTTTTTTATTGCATCTTGCACACACTTGGAATTTAAATTTTACATTTATTGTGTCTGAGCCACCTACACCAATGGCTTTATGGCTCTCCTTAGACGCCACGTCGCTATTTGTAATATTTAGGGAAGGAAATATAAAAATAAAACTTGGCAATAAAAATTGCGGCGTGATCGAAATATTAATTTTTATGATGGGTAAGTAATAGGTGACCGGACATCATTAAGTTGTGTATTTATAAAAGAGACGTTCTATAGTAATTCATAGTTATTGTTATTATATACATGATGTTGAAAGATAACTCCTGTTTGAAATTTGAAATCATGTACATTATATTTCAAGATATATCCTGTACTCTTTAATAACACAGGCCTACAAATATTGATATTTTGAAAGTTGATTTGGGTTTTGATGAGTGATTATAAGTGAGTTATTTATGCTGATTTCATATCTACCTTCCGCTTTTGTTCCTCACGTAAGGTTTTTGATCAAATCAATAATCAGAATAAATTAAAAACTAAAGGAAAAATTACATTTTAATAGATATTAAAAAACAGTAAAAAGTAACAACACATATAGTTTTGAGTCTCTGATTTATTTCTATCTTTGAAAATTTCCCCCTTTTTAACAAAAAACTTCGTTTTGTAGCTTTTCTTGTGTAATAATTCGTTGAATGTTCTCTTTTCAGCATCCAGCAGTAGTTAGTCTGCCATCATCGCCACATCCCATAGACCCTGGTACCTTCTTTCCATCTCCTTTATGTCTTGATGGAACTTTCCACCTTGCTCCTCACCAACAGCACTAAAATTTTCTGGAAAGTAGTCCAGATGAATATGCAGAAAGTGAATTTTCATGCCCATAGTACAACCAAGTTACTTAAACTTATCCATTTTGTTGACAATTTTCTCATACTGCGGATGTTTATAATTTTCTAAGTTTTCTTAAGTTTTCTGTTATAGTTTTAAAGCATATCCAAGATTCTTTTTCAATTTATGTCATTGTTTCTTCAAACTGTTTATCCTGTATTAATTTTCTTATTTGTGATCCTACGAAAATGCCTTCCTTTAATTTTACTTCAAAAAGAGCTGGAAATTTTCCACATAAGTACTTAAAATAATTCCCATTTTATCTATAGCTTTTACATATTGCTTCATTAATCCTAATTTAATATGAAGTGACGGCAAAACAATTTTTTGCTGATCAACCAAATTTGCATAAATAACGTTTTTTGAACCAGATGTTAAGTTTATAAAATGTATTTGGTGTATTTTTACAACTTCTAGGCATTTTTAAAATAAAATAAAAACACACGACGCGATGTCACGAATAAACGTACACACATTAAAAACGTACTACAGAGACTCTCTAAATACCCGAATAATATAAGACCGGAATATCCCCACCGACCAACTCTGTTTCTGTAAATCCCCCCACACTTGTGTGTACATTTCAAACCGATGAAACACAGGGGCGCCGCAAAGATTGAGGCACAATTTAATTTTATAGAATCTCGTTTTTAAAAACTACAAATTATTGTATAATGCAGTATTGTACACATTTACAAATACTGGTGCGTTATGGAAACAAAGAAAATCAGTGTTTCTGTGGCTCATGGTATGTAACTAAGTCAAATAGTCAAAGAAAGTCCTTATCACAAAATCTTTGTTGGCCTGTATAATTAGTTAAATAAATGTGAGCCATTTTCAATGTGCTTATATTGAATTTCCACTTTTATTGTATCGAATTATTTATATATCTTTCATAATTTGTCACATAATATAGAAACATTGTTATATATGTTACAAGTGGCATAAATTGATGAGCTACGCAAGAGGATTTTAGGAGTAAAACGACAGTAGAAATAATGACAGTAGAATAATTACGCGATTTCAATCTAGGGATGAGAAAGTTAACTTTGCCAACTAATAACGGACAGACAATTTTATTACGGATAAAGTCATTTAGAAATGTAATTGCATTGCAAGTTCTTCTATATAATTGATTTTTTATATAGATTATATTAAAGTCGCAAATTCTAATTAGAGTTAGAATTAATAGAGAATGCGTTAGAAGAAGAAAGAGTTTGCTCTGCCGTATTCCTCGACGAAGCGCTAGTGTTTGATAAGGTTTGGCGTGAGGGATTACATTATAATTTAAAAATTATCCTTCCTAAATAATACGCAGATATTTTAATATCCATTTATCACACAGACATTTTCGAATTAAGCAGGAAAATGCCTACTTTGTCCTTAAATAAATCAAAGCTGAAGTCCCACAAGGCAGTGTTCTAGGCCCAGTGCTCTATCTTCTGTATACGTGTGATCTCCCAGAGCTAGAAAATAATACTGTAGCTACTTTTGTCGACGATACTGCCATAATAACAACGGGCAAAAGTATAATAGAAACAGCTAATAAACTTCAAAACGCCATCAATAAATTCCAGAACTGGACCAAAAATGGAAAATTAAATTAAATATAGAAAAATTAGTTCATATCGATTTCACTAATAGATAGATACATCGAACATATTCCAATAGGCATGAATGGGCGGGTAGTCCCATATCTATGCCAATACAGCCGAATATCGCGGTCTTACCTTAGATACGAAGCTTCGCTGGGAAGCCCACGTAAAAAAGAAAAGAGAAGAATGAGGTATAAGATACAAAAAAATGTACTGAATCTTGGGTAGGAATTCAGCCTTGTCGATACATAACAAGTTCCTCTTGTATAAGCAAATATTAAAACCGGCGCGGACTTATTTGACTTATAGTATTCGACTTATTCAAATAAGTCGATAAAAACGACTTATTTCAAGAATATTCATTGAAATCTTACATATCCGAGTTAAAAAATTATTCTAGTTAAGGTTTCCCCATAGTATATTTCAATTTGACGTTATTCCCATACGCAAATAGCAGTGATATATGATCGCGGAAGCTAAAGACTGGAAATTTCCCAAAACGAATACGACTCCTCTTCTGAATCGTTTGCCAAGTAGAACTCCTACAGAAACGCGGACGAAGGAAGTTGCGTTCATGGCCTACCGACTCCGGGGCAAGGCAAGTCGGGCTTCTTATCGTTGTGCAGTCAAATCGATTGTGGCCTCTATTTTTCGGATTCATTCAAATGTGAACAGTATTATAGCATTTCCGCGAGTGCAACCCTACATTGTCAGCAGTACGATTCTGGGTAAAGTGGGTTTATCATAAAATCCATCACGTCTACATAAAACAGTAATATCCACTCTATTTCCCTCACGTCAGAGAAAAAAAAAAGAGGACAAAAGGAGCTATAATATAGACGCAATAATTTAGCATTTAAATGTCAGTGAAATGCGGAGATGGATTTTCAAAATATGTCTCTTTGCAGGTTTTATATGGGGTCGTAATTTATAAAAAGCGGCATATTAAGCACGGAGATGTAGGAAAGTGCTGGGGCTTTTTTATTAATTACAGGGGAGATTCACATCGACGTTCAGAAAAACGCGCGATACATAAATTGGCCGTATCCATATGTATGTCACTCGGAAGGACAGATACCTCTGAAAGATTTAGCGGTTTTTAATATTAGTTGAATTATAAATAATGTTAATTTGTAGTATAATATTAAAATATTCTTGTTTGCTTACAATTTTCTATATTAGTATATATTATTATAAATTTCGCTATAAATAAATTTATTATTATTATTATAACACCAAAATTAAATTAACAAATTAAGCAAACAAAATGAAGTCAATAAATATGGAAAATTATATCAACTCATCTCGGAAATTTACTAGGAGATTTACGTTAATTCGTTATCAAGAAATGCCATCAGATTACATGAATGTCACAATTCGTAGTATACCAAACCTTCCAACAGCATATTTATTACTTGTACAGTAATAAATATGTTTCCGTAATGACTTTTCAAATTATTAAATAGAGAGTGAAGGTTTACCATATTTTAAAATACACAATAAAACGTTCATATGCTACTTTTCGTTGTCGCTATTGTTTTATCCGCGGTTATATATGTTTTATTATTTTTTTAGCTCACAGTATGAAATTTTGTATTAGTTCTTTCTCTCGTTGTTTGTTAAATTTAAATTGTTTTTTACTTTATTACTGATGAACTATTACTTCCTGCTGAAGATGTCATTAGCCATTTTCCGTTCAAAATTATTTACTTAATGACACAACATAAAAATAATATAAAAACATTTGAATATGTCGAACACATTGAGATATCATTGTCCTTCATATGCCACTATAAAGAACTAATTTGTGAAATCTAAAAGATGAGGAAAAGACGTAAATAACTAACAACACTTTGCAGCACCAATTTCTGTCCAGTTCAGAAAATAGCGATGCCGACCGTGTACGATATAATATTAGAGACTAATTGCCTGCGAACGTGTTTTTATATTTCCTACTAAGAGCGACCACTTCAGGACTCCTTGGCTATCATTTTTAAAAAGATGATTTCAATTCTTTGGATATAGAACAGAACAATTCAAAACACCAGTCTCCTATTTTCTGGGGACAAAAATCGAGTGATTATAAAATGTTGCTCTAAAAAAGTTAAAGCTGTGATAAAACAGTCGAGAGGAAAGAAGGAATGGGCACAAGACAGAAGCGCATTATAGAGGAAACAAATAAAGAACACACCATTCCAGAGACGTATGTGGATTGGACCTCCCCCATTGCTTCTGTTTTTAGTAGGTATCTCGGCCTATATTGATTATTCAAGAATTTTGAGAAAGTGTGAGTATAAGGTATCTATCTAAGCCTTCGAATTACAAAGTCACTGGATGTCTAAGCCATAGTATTCCAAGCTGAGATTATAGGGATACTACAGGTGACGAAAAAAATGACCACTATAAAAACCATTTGCACATTCACAGACACTAAGACAGTACTTAAATAATTACAGGCCTAATACTGACCTAATCCTGCAGTGCCAGTAGTATTTGAATATGATAGAGAAAACAACCGATGTCACCTTATGTTGGGTGACGAGACACGTGAATAATTGTCGAGACGAGGAAGTAAATTCCTTGCTACATCACGTTTTTAGAGGGTCTTTGCAGGGACCGTAACCAATAAACTTTTGCAACGCTACTCACAATTCCATGACAAGAGACTGCTTCTGCTTTAACACCACAAAGGCAGGTAAACCTAAAGCAGAAACTGTAGACAAGCAAAAATATTATGAACCATAGCTTGTTTGAATCTATCGTACAAATTTATGGATCCTTATAGGAACGCTAGGAACATTGCTAGGAACGCTGAACAAGCATGTCCACGTATGAGTATTGGCTTTACTGATAGTCCTATGTAGAAAATGCAGTCTTGAGACTGTGGAACATGTCCTAAAGAACTGTCCTCTCAAACAAAGTGAGGATCTGTATTGAAATATAATATTTACATGAATTAGCGCAATTAGTCTTCTTCAATTCGTCGACGCAGTAGGATGGCTGAGAAAGTGAGGTAGGCATTGCGGACAAAGTGGCCTCTGGTAGAAGTAAACGTAGGCACAATGGGCCAGATACGATGTAGTGAATGCACCTTTTTACCCTCCCCCGCATATAATATCGAATCCGATAGGAGATGCGGCCTGAAAAAGTCTCCAAAGATGTGATTTCTTATAAGACAATGCACCGGCCCACAAGTGTATTCAAAATGAGTTAAATGAACTCTGAATTCATAGTTCATCCCTTCCGTACTCACTCAATTTGGCCCCTTCGGACTCTATCGAAGTCGTTAAAAATGTTTTAAAAGAGAGAGATTTCCATCAAATGAAGCAGTGATATGCGTTGGAAAAGTGGCCTATAAACCAAGAGAAAGATTTTCTCAAAACGCTTAACTAAACGTGTGAGATTTGACTAAAACATTTATTTTAAATAATAGTCATTAGTTTTCCCTTAAGCTAAAAATATATCAATACTCTCCTCTAGGGATAACTAGAAATAATAATAAAAGTCATATTTTTCATTCCCATTTGAACAGGACACCAGTTTTCCACAAACGCTGAAAGGATATACACCACCCGGACACACCTACGCTAACTGAGTTGGCATAATCAGAGGATTATTAAAACCAACTTCTATATCTAAGTTTTGTACACGTACAATAAACCGTTAACCCTATAATGTTCGGTTTCTTTTTTCGGTTTCGGCATCGTCCACTGATGAGGCTCTCAGTGGACAGTGGATTACTTGCAACTTGTTGTCTTCATGGTTAATGCACAGTGAAGAGGTAAACTTTCAGTTTAATGATCCACTAATGTCTCCATTTACTGTATCATCCAAAATGACTAACTATTGAGTACAGTTTGTATCTACACTTATTGATAAAGACAAAAATAAAGACAAACGAATGACAACATTAATCCATCACTGAACTGAAGGTTTACCTCTTTAGGGTTTACTAACGATGAAAGAAAATAGTTATAAGAGATTAGGTGTTAGAAGCACTGATAAAAATAAACCGAAACATGATATCGTTTGGCTATTTTATAAATTTGAGTGGTTGTAATATCTGTTCCATTCTCAAATGTAACCATTCCCTGCCACCGAAACCCAACTTGTTCCTTTTAAAATCTGATAGAGATAAATAAATTTGAGTGGTTCTAATATACGTTCCACTCACAAATGTAGCTATTCCCTTCCAACAAAGCCCAACATCTTCCTTTTAGAATCTGATAGAGTGATAGAGCTAAGCAGAAAATAATTACAAAGAGTGAAGCTATTAATGAACGGTGTATGAAACCGATTATTATTCGTAACGGTTTACAAAGCCTAAACAAAACCTATGTATCAATACAGACTACAAGTAGTTTAAAAGTTAGTTTTAAACATCTCCTGATGATGTCCACTTGGCTGGAGAAACACACATCAAGCGACGTATAATCTTTCAGTATTTGGAAAACAGGTCTCCGTTCTTTCTTGCCGCATCGCAGATACCAATTATCTCCCCGGAGTCCTATTGGAAATTGGTACAGAAAATTCATTATTTAAGAGATACAAAGTAAATAAATTTATTTGTGTTAACTGAAAAAGAACCTTTACACAAAAGAGTATTTCTGTGAAAATCGCAATTTATTTAGCCTGCAGTTGCCCAGGGGTCGTCTCTATCTCAACGTAATTTATAAAACATTACCGAAAAAGCATTATGTACCGGGGAAATTTGAGCTGCATGTAATCAAGCCCCCAGGGCACGGCACCTGAGCCTGGGAGAGAGGGTGTACAGAGGGTGGGGCACTTTAATCACAGGTTAGCCAACATTATAATCACTGTGCATAATACAGGTCTGATAGAAACACAGTAATTTCATCCTGCCAACCTTATAATATCGTATTAATAGTTATAATCAAGAGTCGTTACCGAAGGCTCCACACGACATTTTATATTTTATGGAATACACTTTTCTTGGCACATTTCACGAGAACTCTCACGATTATGGCTTCTTCCTAATGGTTATTATTTCGTAATATCGATATATTATATTTCATATTTCGTATTAAAAACTGACAGGAAAATTATACGTCGACGAATAGATTGCAACTTTGATAAAAAGATTTTAATAACTCATTGTGCATTTCATTACAATAAACTATACCGAATGGTGGGTATATAAAAATCGTATGAGTTATCGTAGAGAATGGTTCAACGGCCATGGGAAAAGTTATATTTTAAGTGTAATTAGTCTGTGGCGAACACGCAACGAAAAGAGAATGAGGTTATATTTACATATATTACATATAACGTCGTAGTATGTTCATATACATATATTTTATACGTATTATAATATTTTTATCAGTTCTTTGTAATAAATTTCTCAAAAAGAAATGAATTATGTCATTTCGTATCTGCATATTATTTTCGGCTATTAATTCTGCTTCTTTGTCTCCATTAACCTTAAAATATATCTTTTCGAATGAAAAAAAAATTTAATGAACCCTTCACAATATTTTTTTTAATCGTTAGGTGTCTTGTATTTGTACATGGTACTTCCTCCCTCATGATATTTAGAAAGCTTCTCTCCAGGAATTTCTATAATTTTTATACCAATGATATACTCAATGACATCGAGTGTATCACTGGTATGTACTGTATACAGATAAATCCTGAAAAATCACTTGAACTGACAGATATGGAATTGTTTCATTGTGCAGTTACCACCCATTCGACACTACTGGAATCTTATAAAGGGGCATCTATCAGTTTTCAAAATCGTAACCTACAATCGTTGTCTTCCCTGCATTGTTTGTTGAAAAATTTCCTACTGTCATTTGACATTTGAACATTATTTAGGGTAGGTAGTATTAGTATATGGAGGTAGTAAAGTAAGTAACCTTCTATAAAATAAGTGTGATGATTGATCATTCGATTAGGGATTTATTCTACAAAGGTTTTATAGTGATTTTTCTTAGATTTTTGTTGATTTCTTTAATTCGAGTAACCACATTGCTGGATTTGTGTATTTCGAGAAGAGTATCAATGTGTAGCAGATTAGATTGCTACCTACCCTCCACGCCACCAGATTTGTATGCATAGTTTTGGTTCAACCACAGTCGATAATTGATTCGGACACCTTTTTTGTAACGTTGACAAGTTTTAAAACATGCAAATGTAATCTTTCACGTTATTTATTGTTTGACATAATTGTTGTCGATCTTAGGACATGTGAATACGGAAAACGATCATATTTAGTGAAAGGGATTTATAAAAACTATTTTAGGGCGTCATGCAATCCAAGGCGTCATCGTTTATTGTTATGTATACTGCATTTGCTCCAGAAATTAGCCTTGCATAAGGTAGGTATAGTTTTCAATTTTTATTTCATTCCACGGTTGCTTATTGGAAGATAAGTATGATTTTGTTTTTTTTTTCAGGCATTTTTAATCTATGTCACTTACTTGTTTTTCTCTTGTATGATAAAACGTGAAAATATATAAAGTTTTCTATATAAAAAAATATCGAATATATCAAATACATAAAAACGAGAAAATGGTTAAAAAAGTTTTATAACCATTTTTGTTGGATCACCAATTTCTTGTATGGTTTACCTAGGGTTTTTGGTCTTTCAGCGTCACATCAAAGGCTTGTACTGCGGTAGCGTTACGCATCCCCCTTACATGTCTGGATAGGACTAGAGTGACTACGATGGATGGAACGGTGTGGTGTTACAAACCGATGTCATGCGTCGATGTCCTGTTGCGAATGAAAACTATGTGCCCTGTTGCGATATTGTGTCGGTATTACGATACGTTTCAGTGTTGCATGTTTGGACGCACCTTTACGGATGAAAAGTATGTGTCCTGTTGCGACATTGTGTCACCTTTAGGTATAAGGACCATGTCTTTGTTTATGCTATTATCACATTTATCGTGATACTTTCAGAGACACCTAACAGTGTTATTGGTCATACCTTTAACTAGCTTCATGGAATGATTTTCAAAAGCATTTTGAGCAACGGAAGATTTTTCTAATCTTCCATATATTAAATGAGCTCTTATTGTACCTACGTTCAAGGAGTACTTAATGTATACAATTTTTAATGAACGGAAACATAAGAATTAAGACCATTAGACCATTATTGGAGAGGTTTTAAAGATAAAACATGGATGAAAGTCGTTATTAAATACTCTCCTGGGCAAAATTAACGCACCAGCAAATCTTTTCATTATTTGTTATAATTTTTCGAAGTTTTAAATCGTTAAACATTTTATGTAGGTGACCTAGGATATCCTCTGTCACTACTGATAAACAATTGCAATTTTAAAGATATAAAGTAACATTTTGTAATTATTTTTTTGATAATTATATTTAAAGCTGTTTAAATTTATTCGTAAAAGGCAATAAATTTAGGTACGCTAGTTTTTTTTATTTAACTAGACTGCGTTTTGCAAAAGAACACATAAATTCGACCATTGACAACTGGAAGCGAGTTTTGTTTTCATACTAAACAAGAATTATTAGTCTTAATTCACCAGATGAAAGTCAATGAGTCTCATGAAGCCAAGAGAGAGATTTGCTGTCTGAAATATCTCCGAGGATCCCATTTTTTGGTGGATCAATAATATTCTGGAGAGGAATTTGTTTCGATGGTCGCACGGATTTGATTTCTATACTGGGAAGATTCCATGAATGCACATTTCTACGTAAAACATCGCAGAAGAACATGTGATGCTATTTGCCTATTTTGCCGGGGACAATTTAATTTTTATGCAGAATAACACTCGGCTCCACGTCGCCCAAGAGGTACTGGACTACCTTCGACTTGAGAATATTCCAATTATGGACTGGCCACGAAGAACCCCATAGAGCATCTACAGGATACACTGAAATGATTAGTTAGGCACCACATCCCCTGTGACCCTTAGGAAACTCGAACAAGTCGTTCTTGTCGAATGGGAGGTTATTCCTCAAGAAACCATTCACCACTTGATCAATAATATGCCCAGACGAATAGATGTAGTGATAAGAGCTAGAGCAGGATATCTACAAGCTACTGAATTCAGATTCTTACGATTTAATTTCACCTCCATTTTTTTTTAAACTTTTTAATTAGCACCGTTTTCATTCCATTTGACATTATTGTTTTCCTTTCTGTTATTTATTTATGTCTTTTTCCCGATAATGCCATTCTATTTTATTAAACATTAGTTGAAATCATTTAATTATAATATCACGTAGGTACTATGATTTAAATCATGGAAGAAATTAAAATAATAATGTGAGTTTCACTGATGTATTAATTTTGTCTAGCAATTCATATGTTATGTTATATAAATAGCTTCAATTCTTTCCTGAATGTTCATATTTTTTTGAAGGTTAGATATACAATTGCAATAATTTTTAAATCATATTATTTGTATGGTTTTAGATGAATGCAATGCATCAATTTTATGTGGCTTCCACAAGTATGTATTTTATATTACCAATAAACTGTCGAAGAAACATATTAATTGTTATATTAATTTATGATTAATCTCCTAGCAATTATATATGTACATCGTCCAAGATGTTAGTGAATTACATTAATGTCACAAAAATAGACATTCACAAAATGCGAAAACTCGAAAAGGTGACACCTGTAAGCAATGCTTGAAAAAGCAACTAAATACTTGCTCCAGTCGGAAATCGACTCTACGATCACCAACATGCTTAAAAAACTGAAGAATACTTAAAATCCCTTTCACATACTTTTTTATACTTATACATTTTTAACAGAATATAATTTTAGTTTATGAAATATTTTCAATTTAGATATTCTATACTCTATTGCAATAAAATTTAATTTTTAAAGTTTAAAACATAAATATAGACATATCAGGATTAATTAAAACTAAATTTTAACAGTAAACTTTTGTTTCCAGAGCTTTCCGGCCCAGCTGTGGGGATCCGCCTTCACTGCATCTTTATTTACTCGGTAAGCAAAATACTATACACAAATGATATAATATTTTCTGCTCTCTTGTATTTGCCTGAGTTAAGCAACGTATTTGTTTACTCGCCCTGGGTTGTTTTGTTATTTTATTTTATCATCCATATTTATTTTCCTTTAGACCACACACATATTTCAAATTTCACAAAGCAGCCACAACAGGCACGTTCATAACTTAAACAAATAATCTTGTGTTCCCATGTAGGCACAACAAACGGATTTGCGTTTTTATTTTGGACATTAGCTGTCGATTTTATATAAAATACGATTTTATTTAGATATATATATATATATATATATATATATATATATATATATATATATATATATATATATATAAGACCCGGATTTGAACGCGGACATTTCAGAGTCGGACTTATATGTGTTCTGAAATGTCTATTAGAAATACAAACACCGCAAAGAAATATCACAATCTTATAGTAAATTATACAATAGAATATTTCATGTCACTAGCTTGTACACACTTTGGCTAAATTTTTGTAATGTAAATTAATTAACTGCTTGCATAAATTAGTAGGACAATCACCCAACAAGTTTATATTAAATAAAATTTATTCATTCACCGCCTGCTACCTGTTGATCTATTTATTTCCCTAAAAATATTGAAAGTATTGTCGGATGTGCATTGCGCTATGTGGTAATAGTAAAGATATGCGAAGGCGGGGCAAAATAATTATCTCCGGGGTTGACTGATGACGCCATGCCGTCCGACCAGTTACTGTGATACATATTTGAGAGTGGTTGTGTTTGTACACAACTCGGGACTGTCGTAGTATTTTTATTTGTGCACTGTATTAAGGTGGGTATTAACCTGCGCGCCGCTCGTTCGTTGCTCGTCCAATGTTTGTTCAAATTATTTATTTTGAAGAACCTTCCGCGATCCAGAGGAAACTCACGAACATTTAGTAGACATTTTGCATTGTAGATAATCATGTTTCTATCACGCGATAAAAATTACGCAGTTTCGATGATGAGTGGTCCTTTCTTGTTAATGACATGTTTGTGCAAAAAAACGTTGCTGACACACTAACCTGTTTAAAAAATGGAATGGTACTGAGATTAATATGGATTTGAACACTTTCATCCGACCACTCCATTTTTACCGCTGAATGGACGTGCAACAAAAACAACGAACCTCTCACGCTCCCGTCCAAATCTGTACTGCGAACACACAAGTGTTTGTCGAAAAAACCGACACGAGGTGGATCGTGATGCGCCGTATGCGTGCGGTTCGAGCGCAACTCAAATGCACCGTACTAATCTAGAGAACTTGATGCACACGCAAGGCGCGCATATGTATACCCACCTTTACATACAAATATGTAGTTACAATGCATGACAATTTGACAATAAGTATTTTAAAATGTCTCGACCAAAACCATCCCTTGGTACAATACAGCGCTGTATAACGGAATTTCCGAAATTGGTGTTAAATGAAGGTAGTGAATTACGGTGTTTCCATTATGATACATACATAAAGTATAGCAAATCTACCCGCAAATCGGATATTATTAGACATCGGTGTTCCGAAAGACATAAAACCGCGGTTACTGGACAGAGCAGTGCTTATGAAAGACACACAAAATATATTATATTTATTTAATATTGCATTAAGTTTTTGTATAGAAAAATATTTGCTCAGCAATTGCAATGTTCAGCTACTGTATTCGATGAAATCTTGAACTTGTAATAACAATAACGTTTCGTTTGTCTTCTCACTACAACAATGTATGCATATGTTTATACATTGTTACACAAACGTGGCCGTTGACCGTGCACGAAATTGAGTTATCTAAATTCAGGTCATTAAGAGTTGAAGAGCTCCTGTTTAAATTGTCGTTAAATAAGCAGTCATTTATATTTATATTGTATACAGCAGTTTTTAACATGCTTTGTCGTCCCTAGTAATCGTAATGGAGATTGATAACACCTTAATGACCATTGTGATAAAAATGTTAATGATTCTGTATAGGGAGATAGAAGTTTCATGTGAACGTGTTATCTAACTTGTCCTTGAAGTAAAAGTAATTATGCCGGTTTAAAATTAAAATTATTCGGATTGCAACAGTGCTATTTTCAGTCTGCAGTACATATGTGTTTAATCTTTTCTGATTAGTAAAAAAGTGTTCGTGGAATGTTAACGAACGCAACTGGAGATAAACGACATGGAGAAAGGCTTAATATTATTAACAACAGCTGCTGTTAGGAGAAAAAAAAAATAACAGATAATTCGGAGGTTCAACGTGACGAAAACGTAAACATTGAAAATGTGCATGTTATAATTTTTATGCAACGAAACTATAACACAAGAAAATAACGTAATAATCTACAAATGTCTAAGCAAATTGACGATTTAGAATTTAGAGCACAGACTTTGGACGTATTAACATGTACATACATACATATGCAACGTGTTATAATAATGTATTTATTCTTTCTTATTGATTTGAAAACGTGTAACAAAAACCAAGTAAAAACAAATCATACAAAGTATTACTTACAAAGTCTTACAAATTAAGAGTATAAGCCAATATTTAATAGCCAAAATCCGAAAAGGTAAGAAAATAATACAAAATAATAGTTAAATAGAAGTTGATATAAAATTTAGTTTTTTTTAAATTCACCAGTAGTTTTGTCGTCAAATCATGCAATTTTCGTACAGCAAACTATCACTTCTTATATTGGGCTCTATTTAACATTGACTGGTCTTTTTTCTATTAATTTACAGATGTCAGTGACGCTTGTAAAGTTTTTATAAGTTATATTCAGTAATTATTTTGGATGTAGCTCTATCTAAATATGAATAACAAATGTATCCAATACGGCATTCCTACAGTTTTATAAACAATATAAGATTAAAAAATTATTATGGGAATAAATATACTATAAATAATAATTTATAGGAATAAACTATTACACGAATAAAAATAAAGACTGCGGGAGTTGGTTAAAATCAAAGTTTCAGATGATTATGATAAGTACCTAAAAAAGGTACAGGAAGATATAACCAATTCAAGTCAGTTCTGGTATTTCATTCACAAAAAATATGATGTGACATGTATACCATATAAGATGCATCCTAATTATAACATACAGTACATCATTTCTGAAAACATAGTAAATGGTTTTGACATCGTTTCAATATCGTTTGCATACCAAATACAACTGATTCCGCCACACTTCTTCAAATTCCTAGTAATAATTCGCCATGTACCACAATTCTCTAACAGAAAAAGGTATCCAAACATCTATTAAAAAAATACAGAACAAAGTGAAAAGGGAGCACCTTATACCACGCTTTCTAATGGAGAAACAGTAAAGAGAACAGTAACAGCACTTTATTTTAAGTGAAGCCCCTTACTGCTCATCAATAATAGGAAAAAGTGTGAGATTCTCTAGGTATGCGTAGAAGAAAGAGCGAAACAGCATTCGGAGGGAAAAGGATGCACTTTACGCGCGACCAGATCGAGCTCTGTGTACATTCACATTCAATATATATTCATCGATATTCACTCTGTAAAGGTCTCAGTTTGACTGAGTAAAGACCAGGCTATTTACTGCGCAACTCGTGGGCGGTCCGATATCGCAATTTCGAGACTTATTCCTATTCTTGATGAGATTGTACTCACTTTCTAGAACTTACATCATTACGTACAGCAAAGTTTCTGGCATATTCATGTCAGGGCAATCCTAGAAATAGTGAAGACTGTTCCCTAATTCACTCTGTAAAGGTCTTAATTCCACTGAGTAAAGACCAGGCTATTTACTGCGCACCTCGTAGGCGGTCCGATATCGCAGTTTTGAGACTTGTTCTTATTATTGATGAGATCGTACTCACTTTATAGAATCCATCATTACGTGCAGCGAAGCTTCTAGCATCTTTATGTCGGAGCAATCCTAAGAGTAGTGAAGACTATTCCCTAACCTACTTTATTTAATCTATCATTAGGGGCAGCAAAATTTCTGGCATCCTCATGCAAAAGCAATCATGGGAATAGTGAAGATTATTATTACGTCCACTTTCATTACGTGCATCAAAGTTCCAAATTGTAGGAAATTACCGAGAAAATATCCTGTACCTATTAAAGAATGGTGAAAAGACTAATGTAGCAAATAAAAGGCCTATACTAATTTGAATTATTTATTACGTAATGAATTTGAATTACTACGAATATATATATTCCTTTCCTAACTTCTATATTGACAACATACAATAAGAATTTTGGTCAGAATGGAGTTGACGTAAGTTCGTTACTTCCAAGTTTTCATTCCTATTTGTTTTTATTTTGTTCCTATTTGTTTCTATTTACACTTTTTTCTGGTAGTTGACACTTATGTAATATTTAAATATTTGTAATATTTCACACTTTTGAGGCTGAAGTAGTATTGTAAATATTTTGAACGTTTTTATTTCTAACTAGTTAGCTAGTAATTTGTCAACATTTAGTACTATTTTACGTGACCTTGACTAATTTTGTGAGGAGACATTTATCAGAATAGATTAACAAGTAAATAGATATTTCCAGTATCTAATATTATATTAGGAACAATTTCATAAACCCGTATAATATGAGGTTATAAATTTTACAGTTGTCACTGTTATTCACGTTGTGCATCCATCCCAACTGATTTATATTTCAAACTGCGGCAGGAATAATTAATGACGTATAATATTTTTGAATTATAAGTCTGCCTCGTTCGGCGGCGTTTGTTATTCGCTGAACGGTGGCATTCAATTTCACGTTCGATTTTTCTTTAATAACAACGCTGTATGGGGATGTTTTGATACCAATTACTGAATTTCATGAAATCCAAAATTCAATTAATTCACCACCCCGACCGAAAGAAAACAATGCTTACTCGTTAACTCTGATATTATTGTATAGATATTGGACAACTTGGGTAGGAATTGCGACCTATTCGAATTAAATTTGCACGTAAATAAACTTTTTTTTCAAGATGAAGTTTGAAAATCAAAATACGTCCGTTTATGACTTTGGAGTTATTTTAATTTATTGGGTCAATATTTATTTTTGCTACGACAACAGATCATATTGAGAATACAGTGGCCATTAGGTTCAGTGTCCCATAAAGAGCTAATAACAATCAAGTCTTTAAGTGTGGTAGTTTTTGAAACATGAGGGGTTCTGTTTTCTTCATTTGTTTGTTGAACATTTCGGAAAGTGGTAGTAGTGAGCAACGTGCTATGTGTGTTAGAAGCTTTTACGAGAATCGTCGTTAGAGCTTCGTTAGAAAAATTGATCGACGCGTAGGTCGCTCAATTTGAAAAAGAAGGTACTACCATTAATAAAAAGCCATCGGGTCGACCCAAAACAGCAAGAAGTATCGAAAACGTCGAAGCGTGTTCATGCAGTAGTGACACATACATCTCGCCGTTCTGTACGAAAATATCCAGCTTTCTTAAATCTTTCGAAAACCACTGTCTACTACATCCAGGCAAACAATATTAATTTCTGAATTGATTGGGCCGTTACTTGATGAACATCTATATTTATACAAAATTATAACCTTCGCTGGTTAGATTTTCACTTTTTATTTGTTAAACATAACAATTGTTTCGCCAACACACTGGCTTCTTCAGATGTTGAGTACATGTACTCAATATCTGAAGATACCACTGTGTTGGCAAAACAATGATATTTAATAAATAGAAAGTGAAAATCTAACCAGCGAAGGTTTTAATTTTCTATAAAGAATTTTAAGTTTCATCCTTAAAGAGTAAACCGGTGTAAGCTTTGAAGGTTGAGGATTATCCAATTCGATCCGTTTTTTTTTTGGCTCGAAAACTTTGAAAATGTTGATATCATCCTATTCACCAATGAAGCACCTTTCCATTTACATAGATATGTAAATAAATAAAATTGCCGTCACTCGTCTATCGAAACCCCTCGAAAGAAGCACCAAAATCTCTTACATTAACGGTCTAGGCGGCCATGAATGCATCTAGCATAATTGGCCCTTACTTTTATGAAAATTCAAACGGTGTTACACTCACCGTTTGTTCAATATAAAAACATGCTAGAGAATTTTTTGGTACCAAAACTTAAAACTTTCGCTGGATTTAATAAGGACACATGGCAAATATACATACTGCAAATTTATCAATGGAAGTCGTTAGAGCGATGTTCCATGGAAAAGTGATCTCTGGGCGAGGGGACATTAATTGACCACCCAGAAGTCCCGATTTAAAGCTGATGGATTTCTTCTTATAGAGTGATTTGAGAGAAATTTAAGGTATACACTAATGCTCCTAGGACATTGCTTCAGTTAAAAATCAGAAGACGCAAGGGAATTCAGAGAATTGAACCAGCATTATGTCGGCAAGTGATTGCAAATTTTAGGTCGCACCTTGAGGAGGTACAGTGGTATGAAGGAAGGCACCTTGACGATATTATTTTTCATAAAAAACTTTCTCTACATTTCCCTAGATTTAAATAAATAAACACTTTTAAAATCTTAAAACGGAATTTTTCGCACGTAGAACATCTCTATCTCGAAATTAAGTGGCCGTGAAAAAATAAACTAACACATAAATGCAGAATATGTGTTTTGTGCGACAGTTTTACTTTTTTCAAATAGTCCACCATCGTGCTTTCTCATGACCCATGGACAGGGTGGGGTGTGTCCTATCCACCTCAAAATCAATAGATGTAGCCTGGTAGACCTCCCTAATCAGAATCAGTTGAAACCCGATCGATCCGACACGATTTAATTGAGTGATCGTGCTAACAAAGAAAAAATCTGAAATAGTCCACCATTGTGCTTTCTCTTGTGTCGTCTGGGAGACGTCCCCGATCAGAATTAGTCAAATCGATCTGACACGATTTAGTTGAGTTATCGTGCTAACAAGAATAAATGCCGACAACAACGACAACGACACACATACAGCAAAATTTTTTAAAAACCATTTTTTTTTGTTTTTATGCCGAAAAACGAAAAATAAACGCTAACAAAAGAGTTTTTTTCGATTTTTCTTTACACGATTACATTACTTTTTCGGAGTGCGGAGAAGTAAAAATAGTAAATGTAAGTATATTTTTTAAAACCAAGTTTTGTTCATCTAAAAAGAGTAAAACATTCCTGGACGACTGTTATAAAACACAAATAAAAGAAAATATATTATCAAAGGACAATAGTAGTCAAAAGATAAAATTACGTCGAACATCGCACGAAATAAGATCCCACTTCTTAATAAATATCAACAATTGTATACTACACAATACTACACAGCAATACTACAAATCATCTAGAAAATTCTAGATATCCTCTATGTTCACCGAGTTGCTCTTCATCTATAGAGTTTCAACCCTATTTGAAAGACAAAACGAGCATAGTTTTGTTCGTTTAATTGCCCTGCTAAATTTATCTAACACGAATATGTTAGGAATAACATTGAAGGGATGCTACTACAAGGTTAATTTAACAGAGATGTTTCCCTTGTGCAACACTTGCCAACTACAACATTTAAATCATCATTTATATTTTAACAGTCCTCTGCTTTCTATCATAAGGCCGCTTGTAGCTTTTCTGGAAAGTTTTCCATCACTGTACACCACACTGCTTTCTACATTGTCACACATACTGTAGGAAATGTATCATATGGAAATCTCAAAGCACTTAGTGAATTTCTCATAAATGTTCCTGGGCGGAGCTTGGGGCTTTTTTAATGAAGGAATAACTCATTTCTTTTTCTTATAATTATATTATATATTAAGTATATGCTTCCATACTTTTTTGCATTTTTTTAAATGGTTGTATTTATATACTAATAGCATTCTTATTAGTACTGTTAGTTGCTCTAGTTTATTATGTGTATTTTTTCTTTTGTTTTTTTTTAATTTACAGTAGTTTGCATATATGTATTAACAATCTTCTTGCTTGTAACATTCCATTTTATAACTTTGTAAACAATAAAGTTATTATTATTATTGTATTAACATACATAAAACAAACATGGATAAAAATTCATCAATACTGTAAAAGCAGTTGACTAGTAAGAACATTTTTTAAGTACATATGAAAAGATTTACACGTCATATTCATAATATTTTAATTTTTGATGTACTGTTCAAATTTATTATACAATCGTATGCGTACTTCTAGGCTGTTTTGTTGCGTAATATTTAATCTTGATAGCAGCCCTATTGGTTCTATAGCATGTCTTTTATTAGGCTGATTTTCGTAAATTTTAAATATGATTAAATGTAAGAATTATAATTATGACGAAAAACATGTAGGGCGTTTCTTTTTTTAAGTCAGTGAAGTCAATGATCAATAATGATGAATATCAAAAATCTGCTGCTCTATATATTTTCCAGAAATGTTTATTTATTAGTCTGAGATAAAGGATATATTCCATGCGTTATCTACGTACTATAAATAATACACTATATAAAACGTTCAAGATATACTTATAATATAATTTATTGTTACTCGGAAGCTTTATATTTATTGTTACTTGTATAAAGATTTTATAGTTGTTGATGTAATAAACGTAATAGAGTAGTCACGAAATGCTCAGGTGATCTGTACATATATATGTTTTGGTCCAAACTGTCATGAAACTATCTTCTATAAAACTATATCCGTAAATGTAGATTTGTCTCTATATAAAAAAATAATAAATTCTCATTTACAGTTTAAAATTAAAATATCACAAAAACTGAATGTTCTACAAATATGTACATCTAAGTACTGACTGGAGGACTAAAGGAGGAACTGGCAATCAGTACTGATTGCCAGTTCAGTAAT
This sequence comes from Rosalia funebris, assembly GCA_037954035.1. Classification (NCBI taxonomy): domain Eukaryota; kingdom Metazoa; phylum Arthropoda; class Insecta; order Coleoptera; family Cerambycidae; genus Rosalia; species Rosalia funebris. Next base: position 6,696,006 of record JAZFAV010000010.1, on the reverse strand, counting down.
AACTACCATGGATCGTATAGTTATGAGTTATGAATTTGTGAAGGAATTAGACACACCTGCTAGCAGTTACAATAGTAACTAGTAGATGTAGTAGTACTAACAGTTTTGATTACTTAAAACTGTAAATACTATTACACTGAGAGAGCAATTATTTTATTGTTAGTGTATTACGTTTATGACAAATAAATATAGATACAGGATTTAATATTGTACATGTGGCTTGCATATGGGAAGGTGTATAGGGGCCTGGAGCATGTGACGCGGAGTTCAATTCACGCTGTAAACAAACTAGGTACATATCACAAAACACTCGATTTGTTCTAGGTATCCAGTTACTGCTTATCATTCCACAACCATAAATACAATCCTAAGTACCCATTACCGACTAGAACCACAGTGCGCAACTATGTACCATATGCACATGAAAAAGTGGAAAGTCAGATTAAATCAGCCTGAATTGAACTCCGCGTGACGTGCTCGAGGCCCCCGCTACACCTTCCCATACGCAAGCCACATGTATCCGGCACCGATCATACAGCTCTAGTTATTATGTAAGAAGTACATTTATTATGTAAAGTATGTTACATTTGAAATAAAGTGTATCCTAAATTACTAAATATGCTTAGGATAAAATATTAGACTGTTAAATAAATAAAAAATTGTCATGCACCAAACCATTACCATATGTTCATTTAAGTGCAATTTATAACGCATTTATATGTGTTGAAAAACACAAAATGCAAATAAAACATTTTATTGAAATATATTTTACTATATTTTACATTGCTAAATTATAATTATACTTGTTTTAAAATAAATAAGAATAACCGGTAATATTTACATACTATAAAAACAAGTAAGTACAAAGCTTGTCAAGAATAGGAACAAGTCTCAAAACTGCGATATCGGACCCCTCACGCGTGCGCAGTAAGTAGCCTCGTCTTTACTCAGTCGCATTGAAACCTTTGCAGAGTGAATATCGAGTATGTATGAATGTACACAAAGTTCGATCTTTTCTCTCCGAATGTTGCCTCAGTCTTTCTTATACGCACACAGAGTATCTCACACTTTTTCCGATTCTTGACAAACCTTACACATTAACTTAGCTTACACCTGAATTAATACAAAAAACAACATGTAGGTCAGGAACTCAGGAAATAGTATAGTACAGCGCTATATAAAATGCCCCCTTTACAACGCATTTCAATTATTTGATAGGTACTAAGTGCAATAGAAAGGATCGTTTTAATATACAGGAAAGAAATTGATAATTAGTAAAACCAAATTAGTATTAAACAGGATTTGTTAAATGTAAAATTATGTTTTGTGTTTCCAAAATATGGTAGAAAAATAGATGGTAGGACCATAGAAAAAAAATCTATTTGTGGTAATAGCTAAATAGTTTCTGATTAGGAGAATTTGCCTAAATAAGAAATGTATTGTTGACCACATTTGGGATGTTATGGTAAATTGCATTATCATATCCATAAACTGCGATATTATCGATATGCGATTTCATGGTAAATTATTTTTTATTCGAAATAATCTGTTCTCTCGATGTATGTCGGTTTAATGATTTTTTAATGATCTCTCCAATTTTATAAAACAAACATGTGATATAATAATATAGCAAATAAAGTGTTACGAATTTAGAATTGTGTAAAGGGATACACGCAAAATTGTTTATCCCACTGGCTTATTTCAAATTTTAGAAACTAAAACAGTGTCCAAATATAAACTGATATTCAAGATGGTGGTAATAAGTAATAATACTATATGGTCTACACAATTTATTATTGTGAGGAAAGACTAATAGGTTTTATTATTGTTTTTATCTTGTAATAATTTGATATATGTATGTAATTTGATATGCACATACAACGTACAGTATGATTGATTGCAAATTATTATAAGCTTCACATATTTGTTAGAATTGCATTCCTATAAGAACACTTCTTATACCAATTAATTTGGCAATATTTTAAGTTACTAATTACTTAATATTATCAGCGTTTTTTTATTATATAAACGCAGACAAATTGAAATGTTAACTCCCAGTTGGTGGTTTTCTGGAAAAGCAAGGAATCGAACGCCGTCATGCGTTTGCAATGTCGTTTCTAAACTCCTGTATATTCTTAATAAACACATTATCATTATCGGTATGTTGTGGGGTATTACTAAACGAAAACTATCGTTTTGATGCTTGATATAGTTAAACGCCGGCATCGGGGCTTTGGGTCTTGATCGCTGTTACCAAATCAGTATCTTACAAGTCACTGTAGCAACTGTTTTGAAGTATTAATATTTTTCTATTATTTCTAAGCAATCTTTGCAAAATATATTGTGAAATGTCGACTTCCTTCATCAAGGTACATGTAGCATTAAAAATAAATAAAAGTAAATCGCTAACTTTAAACATCCTGTATATAAATATTAAAAAATACACTTTAAGAATAATAACTTTATATAATCGTTACCACCAATTAAAGTTTGATTATTAATGTGTTTTTATCAAGTTATATTTTATCAAATATTGTTTTACACATAGATAAATGTGATTGAATCGAGAAATGCATTTCGTTTAAACTGATTGTTACTTTTTATTTGTTTGTGCAATTGTCTTCTAAACACCTTATGGTTGAAAAATAATGCAGGCATTATATCTCTTCGATAAAAAAGTCCACATTCCAGAGCCAATTTCAAAGACCCAGGTCCAAGACATCCATCTTTCCTTTGAGGCGTCTCCGAGATTGCAGCCGCGGTTGTCTCACGGTTCACGCACGGTTGCTCTTAGGGTCGTGTTTGATACAGAAAACAATAGAGGCACGGATCCGAAATTGTGGCTTTGTCTCTATTCACCTCATTGAATCCAATCGTGCAGCGTTATTACAATTTCGACAGGATTAGATGATTTACTTTAAGCTATCCCTGAACCCGCATTCCTATTCTCGTGCAACCCCTTCGAATTAAGCGGGACGAAATATTTTTATCTCGCCGCATGTACCTACTTGATTTATTGGACTTTCTTCTGGAGCATTTTTAATTAAGAAAAGCCGGGGCTACGAAGTTCTACGGGGCCGGTGAGGAATTTCTCTCGTGGAAGTGATTAAATTGTGCATTAAATTTTCATTTACTCAATTATGAAAATCGCAAAAGAACAAAGCCCTTAACCTTCATCGCAGCTCTCGTTATACAAAGTGGATTGCGCCGGGCTGAACACTTAGAAAGTTCAGAGAAAGTTTTGTATTACGTGAAAATAGACAAAAACGTCTCTCTGGGCAACAGAAAATGGTTGAAGTATATTTAATTCATCTACCTTTAAAAATAACATGTGTTTGTACGTGCTACATTTATGTAGATAATTTAAAAAGTGATATTATTACAATATTATTATCAGATTATTGTTTAATAAATATACACAATATATCACAAAAGTTTAGTAAGGTTTCTCACGCAACCTATAACAGAATGAAATTTAATCTCATAAACATTGTTTTTAAAGTTTTGTATAAGGAATATAGATCTATGATCGTCTTAAATATACGAGGTCGGATCAAATATAAACGAGACTTTATTTAAAAAGAAATATTGATTGAAACCATTATTATTGATCTCGAGCCTCGCGCCATCGGATTTTCACCTATTCCGCTCCATGGATAACAGTTTACGAAACTTAACATTTGCCAATGACGAGGAAGTCGGAAATCATTTAAAAACGTTTTTTGCGAGCAAACCGAAAAGTCTTTATGAAAATGGTATTATGAAGCTTACTGAGAAATGGGAGAAAGTTATTGAAAATGGAGGAACGTACATTATTGACTAAAATAATTTGTAATTACTTTAATGTTAACAATAAATACTTATGAAAAAACCGAACGAAATCTTTGGACAACCCGATATTTACAGTAAAATTACTACAGGCTTTTAAAGGAAATTAGCAGTCTGATGCATTCAATTCATTTTCTATCTTCCAAGAACATACATATACACCTAAAGAAGAGTTTGAATTTTCAATATTAATACAAATAAAATATTTTGATTTGATATTGGCTAATAAATCTATTAAACAATTATTTTCTACAGAAATAATTCATTCCGTATTTTTAATGAAACTTGTTATCATTCTTTTAACCTAAAATATGTTAATTTATTTCGTATTTTTAAAGGGACTGGCGCCATTCTTTTAACCTAATATATGCCCAGTTCTGATTTATTTTAAATAAATAAAGGATATCATTTAGGTACCATAACATTGTTTTTATTATAAAGTATTAAAAATTAAATTCCATTTTGTGCGGCTGAAGATTTTCAAAGAGAAAAAGCATTGCATTTTTTTTTTCATTTGAAGTTTATCTACATCAAATTGCGTTATTTACAAATCACATGCGCATATATAAAGATAATTAGTATCGACGCTAGTGTGGGTAGTAGTACGAATCTGAAGAAGTACTAATTACTATGCTACTCGATACGAATCCATCAGAGATTCGCCAGGAATTAGTGAAAGTATTAGATAAGTCTCCCTAATCTTCAAAAACATCGCAGAAAGTATCCACAATATTTACACCAATCATTCACGGTGGATGAATGCTGGCTGGACGAGACCATAGGCCCGACTTTAGCTAGCCGTCTTGAGCGCTACAAATTCCTAGCCGACAAAGAATAAAACATAAATGCATGTTAATAGTCTCGATGGACTTTGATGGCGTCGCATACTGGCATATAAACGACGAGAGGAGAACTGTTACAGCAGACCGACATATTTGTTGGTCTTCTCGTCTCGTCTCGTCTCGTAGTCGTCAGGTTCTGAATAACGGTTCAGAATTTAGAACACAGAAGAATAACAGATGCCATAACCTCGCATTATACCAAAATCTTTATTTAAATACAGGAAAAGCGAGCCTCTATCTAAATACAGGGTGTCCCAAATAAAACACCCGGAATAACTATTTGAAATTATTTTGTTTATAGGAAAATCCCTTGACACAATATTTCATTTCAAAGGGACATAAAATCCGTTACTGTTACTGGCGCCCCCTCCATAAACAACTACCTCCTTAAAATATAGGGTGAAGTGTACATCGTTTGAAAGGTCGCTCGGGCCTAATAACGATGGTTGTTTATTCTTGCTTGCTGACCAATCCGCAATCGGGAGATTTGATAAAAACTATTTCAGAAATTCATCCATTTCAGATGACTTTTTTAAACCTAGTCTAATGAATGACCTGTAACGCAGATCACAACTGAGCTTCATTTGTTCATCTTTTAGGATATGGACAAGGTAAAGAAAACAATGCAAAAACAGATATAAAAATTTATCTTATTATCAAAAAGTAACTGTATTTAATTCCTATATCAGAAGTTACTTCAGTTTAGTATTACTTGGCGATCCAGAACGTCTCAAATAAAAGAATCAGCTCCAATCTTGCTTTGAAACAAAAACACTTTTATTACAAGAAATTAAATGGATAATTTGAATTAATTGTTTTGTTGTGACTATTCATTTATTAAATTTTCGTTTACCTTTATGTTTATTTTGTAGGCTTTATTATTTTTATTGCATAAAAGCGGATTTCTTGTGTTTTCGTCCAACCGTTTTTCGTTTCAAATATACAGTCAGCCTGAGAAATTTATCAATGAAAATATTATTTTTTATCGAAAACGTTAACTTTAGCATAGAATAGTAGCACCAAAGGAATTTGTTTTATTTAAATTTGTCTTCAAAATATGTTATTACTACAACTTCATTTATACGTTCCATTGATAGACACATTGCGCAAAAGCGCAATATTATAACGCTGCCTGGATTTTTCCGGCAATAAACTGGACGTTGCTTTTCATATATTTGTTTAGCTAATAGTTATTTTATTATTAATAGAATGCAGTGTTCCTTGTATATAAATTACGGTTGATTTTTATGTATGGATGGTATACATAAATTTAGTATGTGATTCTCCTTTTTTATAATTGATTTATTTTCGTGCATTGCCTATGTGACATTTATTTAGTTAGAATAATGTATATTATAGTTTAATTAGTTACCTAATTAAATTGGAATATACTTGGAAAAGGCAGTTGAGGATTATCGACAACAATTCGTGTTATCTGCTGATGCGTTGGTAGTCAATCATGTTATCTTCTACGAGTTGAAATATGGTTAAGTTATGAAAAACAAAACTATTGTATTTTATCGAATAGCAACTTTTAATAATTAATGCATTTTTTATATACAATACACTCAAAATAATAGAAATAACTAATAACATAATATTTGAAAAATCGCCCTTATATTTGAATACAAATGAAAAACATTAGGGATTAGGATAAGGGCTCGAAATATACTAGGCATATTTTCTTGTATCAAAGAAAAAATAAGTAGCTATACGTTTCGATGCTGGATCTCTAGACCTAAATTCGTTTATTTTCTTGGTTTATTAGATCTTTATTTCCTTTTTCTGACAATAACACTTAATTAGTTTAATTAAAACAAAAATGAAATAACTATAGAAAGCGAATGCAGTGTACTTGTACTACAATGAACTAGTCCCTTTTGAAATGTGGAGCTTTCGTTAGTTTTCAGTATAGATAATTTTCCTTTAGTATCATTTTAAGAAGAAAGTAATTTACGTATTAAATACATTCGTGGTAGTCCAAGAATTATAGCGTCAAACTAATAAAACCCAACAGAAATACGAACTTTCGTTATGTTTTCAAATGTTAGACGACTCAATACAAATATTCAAGGCTAAGGAGAAATAAACCACCGCTATTATCTAAGTCGAGAAGCACTTCAAATAATGTCACTCGACTTATACTCCTATATGAATATTTTTTTAGGATAGTTATCTGAGGAGGGAATGTCTGTGACACTAACGGCCTTTATGCCACTATACGCCTTCTTAAAAACAAAAATTAACATATTACGGAATTTTCCTATAAGAAAATATTGCAACAATTTTGCCGGGCGTTTCGGTTAAAATTGGACACCCTGTATATTTAAAAATTGCACGTAAGAATATCGTTTCCAGGTTTTCTAACAGACCTGTACAACATATTATGTCACCAATTAATCAATCACATTCATATAGGAATAAATCATTCATTATCTAAATATATAGGTAATACTCGACAGACTACTTCACTGATGGCGATGATGATGTCATGGGTTAATTAATATTGTCAAATATTTACTTTGTACCCTTATTGATTTTGCCAAATCAAAAATAGATAATTTATCACTTTCTTTACTTATCACGTCGCGTCGTGAGCGATAAGTTTTAATACTGTTTAAATGAACATATGTATATAATAACGACTTCTTCTGTAGCTTCTGTTCCATTTTAATTTCCAAAGATAGGTGAAAATTAACGCGATACGTTGTCGTGCACTGATTTACCTTCTTACCCCCAAATTCGCCTTTCCTCTCAGAAGCTGAACTCCTGAGGTGTTGAATCGCCTTTGTCGGCTCCCAGAAGATTTATGGGTTTCTTGTTAGATGGATTTTCAGGTCTGAAATATTTGCATATTTCTCGTTGATGTATTTTGTCGAAAATTTTATTTCTTAAAAGTACTTGTGCCAAATTTATTTGATAAAAATGTAGGAAGGTCATGGGAAATATTAAAGTCGATAAATTGATGTTGTTTCCTTCTTTTTTTCAATGATGCGTGAATAAAAGATTGCTGTGTATACTCATTCTTTATAAACGTAAAATGTGGATAACATCTACTTGTTTGTTATTATGTTATTAATTATCATAGCCACAGCATGACATACATTTTGATATTCTAATAATTTTTAATATTACAATATTATGAAATATTCTCATCCTAAGATAAACTGAAAAAAATAATTTGTGGAATTACTATTGAAATTTACTAGGGGATGAATATTACAAATGAGATTTCATATTTGAATAGAATAATTAATAATATAGTGGCGTTCTAGCGTGAGGGATCTTGAGGTAGTTTTTTTTTTAATTGGATTGCTTTGCCATTTAAATTTCAGGTCTCTGGTAGGAAGCTCACTATCCTGCTACAGTTATATCAGAAGTTGTACTACTGAACCCTGCACTAGTAGAATAGGTGCTAAAGTTGAAACAAAAAACTATTAAACGTGGCAAATTCTTTTCGCCGCAAAATTTGGACAATGAAGCAATTATCGCAATATTATTCAACTTGTTAGTATCACTCTGTTTCTTAAACAAATATTTCTTCTATTTTAGACGAATATATATTGCATCATCTGTAGTTAAATCTTTACAAAATGTTGCTATTTGTATTAAAAAAATTACACAGTGTCTGACAGAACCGCCCAAAAGGCAAAAATTGTTTGTAGCTCCCTCAACACTCAAATATTGGATAAAATAAAGACACTTAACATAATTCTACTTTTAGTCATAGTAATACATGTTTTATGTTCGAACGAATACTATTACATAACTTTTTAAGAAATAATTTGCATTTGAATGGTGAGCATTTTAAAACTTGGCGTATTTTTTTACATGCAAATTAATTCGGTCTAGAAAGAAAAAAATATTGGTTATTAAGCAACTAGATTCTGAAATGCACTAATTTAATGTGAATTAGAATTTCATATTATTTATTCAGGATTTAAGTTAAAGGTGGCCAAGTCACTCTTATTTAACTACTTCAAACTAATACAGGAATAGAAATAACTTGTGTGTAATTACATACATACATACAGAGCTGGCAACTCCAAATCTTGAATGGATTACTCATGTGTGGTAGAAGAGAAGAGAAATGGACAAAGACATGTACTAGAAAGAAACAGGCTATTATTTACGTTTTCACCACTTATAGCAACTTATAGGAGCGGCCAATTAAATTTAAGACTATTTTGTAATCGTATGACGCTAAAAATTATGTTTCATTATTATTTGTGTCTTTGTGTCTCTAATTTAAGCTACTTAGTGTTTAACTGCGTTTGCAAACTCTTTTAAAATGGTAGTTTATACAACGGAGGAAATAGTGGTAATAATATGAAAATAATTATAAAACGAAAGTTACTACGGAAATAATACTACTTGGGAAGTTGTTAAATAAATAAAACGAGTAAGGACGAAATCAAGAACGCAGAAACTGAGTGGGAGGGTATCAAGAATAGTCTAGCTTCCGCGGCTACGGACGTTTTAGGACACGATAAAAGGGAAGCTAGGAAGCCCTGGATAACGGACGAAATCTTAAACTTAATGCAAAAGAGACGAGGCTACAAAAACAGACGAGACGAAGAAGGACTGAAAACTTATAAGTCAATAAAGTGGGAAATCATTAGAAAATGTAGAAAAGCGAAAGAACAATGGATAGAGGATAAATGCAAAGAAGTAGAAGATAAGTTGCAAGTAGGTAAGACCGATGAGGCTTACAAAATAATTAAGAGGAACTTCAGGGATATAGGAACAATAAGTAGAAACATTAGGAGTCAATCGGGGGACATACTGATCGGAAGAGAGGAGAAAGCGGATAGATGGAAGCAGTACTTAGGAAGTTTATACGAGGGTCAGGAATTAGGAGAGATATTAGAGGAAGAATCGAGCATCGATAGGGAAGATGTAGGAAAACCTATATTGAGAGAGGAATTTGAAATAGCACTAAGGGGGCTAAAGAATAATAGAGCGCCGGGTGTAGATAAAATACAGGCGGAAATTTTGAAATGTGCGGGACAGAAAGTAGTAAATAGGATGTTTGAACTGGTAAAATACATATATGAAACGGGCGAGATGCCGGAGGATTATAAGAGGAACATTATCGTTACTATACCGAAAAAGAGTGGAGCCGACAAATGCGAGAACTTTAGAACGATTAGCCTAACTTCCCATGCGTCAAAAATCTTAACTAGAATAGTGCAGAAGAGGATGGAAAATAGAGCGGAGGAAATACTAGGAGAAGACCAATTCGGCTTTAGGCGAAATAGGGGAACTCGCGAAGCTATTCTGGCGCTAAGAGTAATGTTAGAGAAAACAATAGAAAAAGGAAAGAACGCTTATATAGGATTTGTAGATTTAGAAAAAGCTTTTGATAACGTAAGATGGGAAAAAATGTTCGAGATACTAAAGAGCGCGGGAATGAAGTATAGAGATAGGAGAGTAGTACACAATCTATACAAAGAGCAAACTGCTGTTATAGAAGTAGAAGGGGAAAAAAGGGAAGTAGGTATTAGGAAAGGAGTAAGACAAGGATGTACGCTATCACCACTAATTTTTAATCTGTACATCGAAGAGGCGATTAATGTGGTAAAAGGTAGAGTGGATTTCGGGATTAGGATTCGACAGAAACTAAAAATGCTGAGATTCGCGAATGATATAGCAGTATTAGCATCTAGTAAGGAGGAATTAGAATCAGCATTGAACGAAATGGAGGCAGTGTTGACAGAGGAATACGGAATGAGGGTGAATAAAAACAAAACTAAAGTGTTAGTGTGCAGAGGGCGCGAGAGCAGAGCAAAAACGAAAGTACAAATTAATAATGAAAGGTTGGAGGAAGTTAAAGACTTCACTTATTTAGGAAGTAAAATAAATTGGGATGGAAGAAGCGATAAAGACATAAAACAAAGAATAGCGCAGGGTCGAGTAGCTTTTAACAAAAAGAAAGCACTTTTATGCTCGGGGGTAATAAACTTAGGCACTATACGGCTGCGAAACCTGGACGGTAGGGGAAGCAAGTAGGAAGAAATTAGAAGCTTTTGAGATGTGGTGTTACCGAAGAATGATGAAAATACCATGGACTGATAGGGTTAGAAACGAAGAAGTATTGGAGAAAGTCGGCGAGAAAAGAAGTATGTGGAAAAACTTAAAGAAGAGAAGAGATAGAATGGTAGGCCACTTGCTGAGACATGGGGGAATAGTCCGCGATATTTTGGAGGCAGAAATAGGAGTGAAGAAAGGCAGAGGTAGGCCGAGATTAGACTACTGCTCGCAAATAGTAAGGGATGTAGGCTGTAGCACAATTAGCGAAATGCGTAGGTTAGCACAAGATAGGAGAAGCTGGAGGTTAGCGTCCAACCAGTCTTAGGACTGATGACCTAATGATGATGGGAAGTTGTTGCACGATTTACACTTGAATTTGAAGATAGATCCACTCCGACGATTCAAACAATTATGAACATCTTTCACAATTTTGAATTTTCGGGATGTGTGACGTCTTGTAAAAATTCCCTATCGATCGGGAAATCGATAAATGGAAAAGGCACAATTAAATTGCCTCCAAGATCCCCTAATTTTTTCAAGTTAGTTTTAATAACACGTAATACGGGTTATATAACGGAAAGAGTAGTACACCTCACAATTTCTTAAAGCGCACTTCATATTCCGGGAAAAAGTTATTGATAATGAGGTTATTTCGTAGAAGACGCTAGTTCTCTAAAATAATTAATAAGAATGGAAGGGCATAGACGGTGCAGTTACAAAATACGGTGGACATGAAGTGAAATTAATATACCTACTAATCTCAAATCATGCATTTATCCAGTGATGTATTTCTACATTAGAAATTTGCAGTATGTCGGTGTTAGATACATGTTCGTATGTATGGTTGGCTAGTGTACATGGTTTTGCTATTTCTCTTCTTTTCTGTCACACATATTATGTAATCCATTCAACATTTGGAGTTGCCAGCACTAATCAATAATAACGATTACCAGCGATTCTGCAACAGTAGAGGACACATATTTTGAAAGCAAACTCTAGCAATAATATAATATTACAAAGTGTTCGCAACATAGTTTTCGTAATTCAATCAAAATCATTTTGTTATAAAATTGAAAATTGTATACACAATCAATGCATTTATTTTTAGTAATAATGCAATTTACTCATTTAGATTTGTGCATGCATACAAAGTAAGAAATTATTTGTCTTTAGAGCTTTTGAGAATATACGCATCTAAGATAATACAACTGTCTGATTTAACAAAAAAAAAAAACAAAGTTTTTCTTCAATTGATCTAAACAGAAAATTTATGCTATTTGTAATTGGGGGACTTCACACAAAGAGGGAATCTCCCCCATACAATTTCACTAAGAGGCCTTTGTAAATCTTTTGTAAGAATCTTACCGATGTCCTTTATTGCATTTCTTTGAGATCAGACAATAAATTATTCAGTACTGATCGACGATATTAAATAATTAGTTAATAATGTGAACGGTTTTAGTAATATTTTCATTAATTTTTTAAATATGAGAGTGTTTATATGTGAGAGTTCTCAAATATTTAATTCTAAAATATAAAAGAATTAAGTAACGTAACTCATACTCATTTCTGTTTATCGAAATCAAACTAAACGTTTATTAATAGCGTAATATATCTAAAATTTAATTTACTCTAATTCTTATCTTTCTCATAAAAAATACAAAACACAAGACACGAAGGGACAAGTTTTATATTCTAATTTGATGTTTACTGCTTTTTATGAGGTATGTACAAAAATATGTTAATTATAATTTTATGTCAGAGAAAAAAAGTCTATGATATCCCTGGTAATTTTATAGTATTATACATTGTCGACTTTGTCAAGAAAAATAGTCAGACACTTACTCAGTACAAAACATTTGTTTTATAACTGTTTTACACGATTCACCTCAACAAATCAAAGACCAGTCTCAACGATTCATTATTTTTCAACAATGCAGTTGAAATTATTTTTTAACAATACACAAGTTTACTATCCATTTGGTTTACCATTATTTAATTTACATCCACTTGGGGGAAAATGTCCTCCTCTAAATGTTTTAGCATCTCGGCATCTCACAAAGTGTAATTTTGCATAGTAAACATAATACAAGGTGTTTACAGCATTTCATCTAATAATTGATTATTCTTGAGTACCTTGAGGTAGCCATATTACCTAGGGCAAAATATAAACCTTGATTCGCATGTTTTTTTATATAATTTTGTACGGTATATATTTCCAATAACGCATTTTCATAGATTATACGAGAATGTTTCCATTTTAATTACAGCTGAAAATGGCGCCAAAACAAGTATTTGTCGATAAAAAGAAAAAAACTGACGATAAAAACTGAAATTTTTGTCGACATGACAAAAAACTAAATAAGTAACACCCGAGTTGAGAACATTATCCTGACTATAGAGTGCTTCAAAATGTACATTAGTACTACCTGGAAATGAGTCCCTGGTATCCTATAAAGAAGCTGAAGACATATATAACTAACATTAAAATAGCAACAATATGAGATTTACACTTTAACGAAATTAAAATAATTGAAATGGTAACAAAGCGGCCCTCTACAAGCTGGTTCCGAGGTTATCAGTGCATCCTATTTCGAAGAAGGTCCAATTGTATCTATACCATCCATACACGTTGAAGCACTTTACCGACTGACTATGGTAAAATAGTTTCATTCTATCTGGAAATGTTTCGTTACATGAGAGAAAATACTCAGATCTACATCTAATACTATATTAGAATGGAAGGAACGTCTAATGGCAAACCTGGTCACCTGTTTGAAACGTCTTAGACTTCCGTTTATAGGGTTATTTTAAATAATTGATACACACAAAAGGAAAAACAAACTAGAAAACGTTAGGCTATTTTCTCAAGACTGGGAAAAATGTATTCAATTTGAGTTTTCTGTCAGCTCTTTTTTCACTTTTTTTGTGAATAAAATGTAGTCATAAAGAATAGAGGTGATAGAATTCACGAAAATGCTTTTATTGGAAATTCACACGATTTAGGTGCACCTTTTATGTAGATGTAAAAAAGAAGAATTAAGTCAATAACTCATAGTACAATTAAGGCTTTTACAACTTTTATCCAATGAAATGAATTATTATTATTATACTAGATTATGAGTTGTTGAATTAGTTTTGACGGTTCGCTGGCTTCGGACGCTTCGTCAATTCAGAATAAATCCAAAGCCTTATTTCACAGAAGTCAACAGTTTTTGTATTTTTTTGGAGGTAGTTGATAAGATGATCAGCAAAACATCAATACGAATTCGATGAAGACAATGGCATAATCCAGAATAACTGACTTCCAATAGTTTAAGTAACTTTTACTTACACAGAAAAAATAAATTCTATGAAATAATAATCCTGATTTATTTTAATTTATTTAATTCCCTTAAAAGACTATTCTTGATTCGAACAAAACTAAAGAGTTCGATTTTACTAAATTTATGAATTATAGTATTTCTTTTATTAAAAAAAAATGATATACGTCAATAATATATTTTATTGGATTAAAAAAAATAATCATATATTACCAAGTATGTAGTAGAAATGCTTGAGTCAAGAAATATATTTTGATAACTCAAAAAAAAAACACGTTTATTATAATATATATTTTAATTCTATTGAAATGAGGAATTTATTCGAAACAAAGATTTTTTATGTCAAAAGATCTTGTTTCTCTGTGTGATTATTTAGTAGTTGCACCCCACAATTCCATGGAAAATTAATAACGAAAAAGAAACTTTGAAACCATCAACAATTAGATCAGTTATTTTGGTAATTTTATCTACATTAAACGTCGGTAGTTAGACGCTGTCATATAACAAGAAGAGCAACCGCGAGAATTTGTTCGAAATTATTTGCGAAAAATTACGTTATTGCAGACATTGTAAAAATATTTCAACAAATTAGAAATAGAAAATATTATGTTATATACAAAATATGTGATTCCTCAAAAAGTATTATTCTTCTCTGATTTTTGATTCGCTATATTTTTAATTACTACAGTTATAATAACCAGTAGTGTTCAATCGTAGCTCTGATTGCCTATCGATTAAACAATACTTCATTAAATCCAAATAGAAGGAAACAGCACAACTCCATGCAAGTACATATATGTAAATCTTCTAATACATTTATATAAGACGTAGAAAAAATAATTGTAATGCTAAATTTACATTTTACTTATTACACTACATGACAAGGTTTTTGGAAGATTAATGATAATGGGTGTCCCTGTTACTTTACACAGATCTCGGGTATTTACGAACATAAAATTACCTCATGTGAGTTTGTAGATCTTTTAAAACATTTATGGAACATGGGAAAAAATGCTAAGTGTCATGCTAAGTTTATTTTTTACATATTATACTGAATGAAAAAGTTTAAAAAGTAATAATAATAGGCATCCGCGTGTTTTTACATGTAGATGTAAGGTATTTACAAACAGAATATTGGTTTTAATGCTGTTCAGATAGTTTTTAGTAAAGGTATTATGAATATGTTACAGATACATAAATACATGTGATTGTATGAGATATACATACATAAATGTAATATGTGTAAATATACATGTAAATTTAAAATATATGAATTTTAAAATTCATATTCTTAGCACGACTGCTTATTTAAATCAAGTCAATAGTTGTGTTTTACACAACTTGTATTTTTTAGTATTGTAGAACACTATTATATCTATTGTATGTATGCAAGTAATAATGGTAGGTATATAAAAAAAATAGAAAACATTTATATTTGTAATTTAGTCTCAATCTAAAAGCTATTTTGGACTGAAATAGCAAACTGCAAAAAATATAAATTAGCCTACATCCAGAGAACAGTTTATTTCTGATAAGTGATAACAATACGCATTTTTTTGCCCTTCATTTCAACGTAAATTTTTTAAATAATAATTTAAACTATATTTTATTTTAAATTTGTATTCTTTTGTTATAAATACAATCCTAATAGTTACTCTTGTGAAAATATCTTCCTTCTCAAGCACAAAATATAACTTGGCGTTTATGTAATAGTGAATAATTAAGAATGTATTAATCTAAGATAGATTAAGAATACATTTCACCTAAACAAGTATGTAGGGTTCGCTACTAACATATTAAGTAAAAACCAATTGTTTTATGCCAAAGTTAATATTTATTTCACATAGAAAATGTGATTCTTATCCAATACATGAGAATACTAAATTGTATATAGTATATTTCGACTGATAAGGGTTTGCTATGTAATCGATAATCATTATAAAAGATAAATATAGTTATTATTTGTTTAAGAGAAATTTTCTTTTAGCATAATGAATATCAACATTTATTTGTCATAAACGTAATCCATTACCGATTATTAAAGCTCTCAGTATAATTTATTTCAGTTGTAACGTTGAAATAAAATAAATGTCTATCTTTGGTGTAAAGAATTTTCGACTCATTTCAAATCAAATTACTACATTATGATTATATGAATATATTATATTTAAATCATCGAGGAGATAAAACCTTACATGTTTTCGGTGTACAAATATCCTACGAGTATACTCTAGATTTATAAAAAAAAATTATAGCAGTAACATTAATCGAATTTTCAATTATAAGTTATATTTGTTAAAATTGGGAATCATTTTTACATTTATTTGAAATTGAATCAAATGCATGATTTTATTTAGATAAATAACAAATTACGCTATATACCACCATAACGATAAAAACTTTGTACTTTTGTTTTTGAAATATATTTTTATATCACATAATTCCTTTCAATATTCCTTTTATATCAATTGTTGTTAGAACATATACATATTTAAACTACAAAAATAAGATTATACCCTAACCCATCTGCAAATACCTTATATAATAAGGACTAAGCAAATTAGGTCAACAACAGCTATTATTTTGCTATTGCATTATACTGATATACATATTTAGTTGTAACATGGAGAGCAAAATTTAAATGGTGCGTATTTAAGCAAAATGATAATTTGACGAAAGAAAAATATACTAGCTTCTCAAATCTGATAAAATTTCTGTAACCATTGTATTTATTGATAGCTTCACTTAAAAACCAATTAATATTTTTTGTGAAGGAGGTGGTCATGACCATTCACATAGATGTGAAGTATATTATAGAGATGATATAATTTATGAAAATGATTTTATTAGAAAAGTATTATTCCATTATTAAAATTATTTCAAAATTGCTTGAATAATATAATTCAATCATCAGAATATACACATATTTAGTAGTAAAATGAACAATAAAACGGTAAATGGTACGTATGTATCCAAAATCATAATTTGGACAAACAGATTATGCTAGAAACACATGGAAGATATTGCTATACTTTCTGTTATACTGAAACTATAAATTTTCTACATTCTTGAAGTTTTACACAAAAATTCGGAAGAATGTTTCGGCGCTTTCCTATAATTTGTTTAAAGCAACATAAAGAAGCGAAGAGTATTTAAAATTAAATATTAGTATCACTAATTTGCTTGCATTTATGTACACTTTAGCAGAACACTTATTCAAAACATGAAGATCATTTGATGCAAACTTAGTGATGGAAATCATATGTAGTAGATAAATCACAAAATATTTAGCTAGATCACAAAATGTTAAATGTTTATAGTGCAGTCATATTTGAAAACAACAAATATGTATTTAAAAAATATGTATCGTTAGTTAAAATTTAAAAATATTTTGAAAAATAAAAATTACTGTATCCCATGAGAAAAATATTTTCTCTTTTACAATTACATAAAAATATTAAAATTAAATAGTTGATATATTCTTTGATCCATTTCATAAGGCTTTTTAGATGACATTTTATTTTTTTAACGATATAGGTATCAATAAAGTATCCATAAATCATGAGTTATGTTAGGCCATATTTTATCTACGTGTAAATACTTTCTCGTTGACAAGTGCAAATAATTTTTGGTATTGTACCTGTGAAAGATATAGGTTCTAAAATACTCATATAAATGTATTTTATATAAAAGGATGTTACATATTGACGAGTTAAAAAACGACTAACTTAAATCAGCCTATATCTAAGAGCAATAAATCAATGAAATTGACATGACAGGCCGCTTTTGGAGCTTTTGTATTAAAACAAACGCCTAATTAAAATTATAAAATATTACATTTTTATCAATAGATTAAAAATATGGCCGCGCATTATGCAATATGCATCGCTTTTAAAAATGAATTTGTAATTGGGCTATTTCACTTAATTATGAAAACAATGAATTATGAAAATAATTTCGTTGTCACATTTTCTGACAAAAGATGTCTGAAAATTCTATTGATAGAAGCGACACTAAGCGGTCAACAGATATTAAGCTAAACTGTATACAAACTTTTTTCTAGGGTCGTTTTTGCACATATCTACATAAGTTTACATATACATAATTGTGACGTCAATTTTCCTCCAAAGTTTCACATGATAATAGTTTTTTTTCCTATTAAAGTTGTAATATAAGTAGCCATATATATGTATGTAGGTATATAAAATATGATGTTCAAATTATTCATTTGCTTACTCCTATTATATTTTCATATTTTTATTTTGAGATAATGCTAATAGTCTTTTATGTTAATTCCCAAGTGATGGAGTATTAATTACTTATTTTAATTATCATTTTATACGTTTATGTAATATTGTATAGACAAATATGATTAAATGCCACTTAAGTATTTTCAGTGTTAATTTTTATTTTATTTTCTAACTAGACCACTTTTCGTTATGGTGCATGGTTTCATTGTTAAAGGTAGTTTATATTAATAAACGTAAATCTTTTAATACCTTGGTGGAAAGTACCTTTTCAGCGTTATTTAAGTACAATTTTATCTCTAATCTGATTTTTTATCTAAAATCGAAAAGCAAAGTTGTCGAAATCAGTTAATAAATTGAGACACTAGATTTCTTATTGACTTTCTTTTTATTCTAAATGCAATAGAAAGACTATCATGTTCATTTACAAGCCCGGGTCACCATCATAAAATATTGACAATTGCAAAGTTGTCTGGCGGCACTACGTAGGAATACAAGAAAGGCATTAAAAATAAATTTCAATCACTCGGATTAGCCACGAAAACACATTTTAAACACAAAAAGTAGACACACTAAAAGCTGAAACGCACCAAACTACCACTAAACACCCACGTTAAGCACAAAGCTCATGAAACTAAAAGTGCTCTGTGGTCCTGGGATCGGTGTTTTTTTCTCGTTGCTAGGGCGATGGAGATAATATTGCAGACTGGATCCTCAGTCCTCACTCCTCACACGAGTACGAGTAATGTTTGCTTTGGTTAGCTGGGCTAGCAGGTCGGCGGAGAGATATACTGCTGCTATCTAGCCTGCCAGGCGGAGCAGCGGTAACAGCTAACAGCTGAACATCTGTACAATCTATAGCGATACCCAGCAGGCCTATACCCCCGGCCTTCTTTGTCCTTTCCACAGAGACTGCCATCGACCCACTCGCTTATTGTGTTATCATGGGCGTACGGTTTTTTTTTCGTAACGTTTTTCAGTTAACTACTTAAATATAATTTTTCGCTTATTTTTTATGTATAATATTTAAAGTATTTTTTTGTAGTAAATTAATTTACAAAATTAAATATAAAACAAACATACGAGTTGGCTGAAATTTAGTATGCGTGAGAGACGCTAAAGTGTATTTGTTTAACAATTAACAATATAAAACCCAGTACAACATAAATCTAAACATAGACAGAAAACGATATCCAGAAATATAACTTATACTTCACTCGTATTGTGTTTCTTGGGATTTCCGGCAATTAAGTAAATACTTATTTACTTGCTTGACCGAAATCCCAAGAAACACAAGACGAGTAAATAAATGACAGTAAGTCATACGTGCGGTGTACGGTCAAGAAATCGAAAAATTGAGAAGTATAACAAAACAATGTACTTATAATACAATGTAAACCAAAATCAATCAGTTCAAACGTTCAGGTAAATATTTAGTTTGAGTAAAGGCAGGCGGATAGACAAATTAAATTCCCATCAAGTTAGAGGTAAGAAATCTAGAGAATTTTTGTTGAATTTCTTAATTAATTGTATTCACTAGGAATGGGTATGTTAATTTTGAATAACGTCAACGATTTTAATACTGATATCGCCTTTGATTACTCGATGTAGAACTTTAAAATATACAAGATGGGGCAAAAATAGGTAACTCATTTATTTTTCAAATGTATTTAATAAGCTGCGTCTTCATTATCCTCAAAAAAATATGTCTCGATTACTCTAATTGAAGTTATTCCATACCAAACAGTTGTACGAATCGAATCTCTTTCTCTTGAATTATTCAAAGATTTTCGGTGACCCAGAATATTGTGTATATTCTGTTTGTTTGGGCATTCCCTTCAAACGAAAGTGTGCCTCGACACTTATAATTAATTGATGAATAAAATTATGATTTTTGCAACTAATTGTGAAGAGTTATACTGTAGACGCTGTTGTTTATCGCCAGCTTTAATTTCATAAACTATTTTGGGGAAAAGTGCAAATCAAGTTTCAATACGTGTCTCAGGATAGTCCTGGTCAATTCCAGTTTATGTGACAGTTTTCTGGTTGAGCTTGAAGAATCGTCATTTACAGTTTCCCTTACTCACTGAATATTCTCTACTACTTGTTTTATAGAGCGATTACTCATCCTTCCCGTTTCTCTAAACAGCAGAAACATTACGATTTTTTTTTAGTAGTTGCATTTCTAGTATTAAAATTTGCACGGTATTGACGTTGGGTTAAAATTGTGGATTTCTAATTTAGAAAATAAAATTCGACAATTTTTGTGCACTGAGGAAGTAATAGGTGATCCATTATAAATTTCCCAAGTTTTCTTTACAACTCATGCATATTAATCTTATTCAGAATAGTTATATGAGAAATAATTAGTTAGATCTACCAAAATAATCATTGATAATACCTATTAAATATACTACTATATTCATATTATTTAAAATATTGACTCTTTTGTATTAACGAACTGTTAATAATTTAAGTTTAGTGTATTTGACATTCTAATTTAATTAAAAGTCGTTAATAAAAATTAATGACTGTAACTGTCAAATAATTTTTATAAGTAAATAGAGAATAATTTACATTCATCCTTTCAGAGCTTTATGTGTATTGTAAAGACGAGACCAATTAATTGCCTTTCTTCGAAATTGTAAACCACAAAAAGTTTGTATTATTTGATTAGAATAAAACTTTAAATGGTTAAAAGGTGCCAAAATGAATTATTTTTAGTTCAATTATCTTCCAATGAAGTCGGATGCGATGACCTCTGCCATTCTCGAAGAATATTTAATTTTCTAAATCGATTTTTTTATATGTAAAGGTAATAAAAGACAAATGCTTGGTTCAGCATCTACAAGATGTCCTATTCAAGTTGCATTCTCCTACAGAAGTGTGATAATATGCTTAGGTTCAACAGGAATGTGTTTGTCCTGTTCTCTATGTGTAGTCCTTCTCCCCACAGCCTTAGACTTTAGAAGAAATAGGTTAATTTCTGTGTCAGAAGTTTGCGAATACATTAAACCTTAATAACAAGTAGTTTGTAATTATTTTCGATATCAAATACAAATGATTAGGTAAAATAAAAAAAAATAAATGGTACCACAATGGGCATGACGTATCCTCTATCTATGTTCATGTGAAGTTAAGTTACACCTGGAATCCATACCCAATCGATTTTAATGTACGCTGATTCCTTAATAATTATTCACTGTAATTACAGAGAAACATTCTCTTCCCCCATTAAAATACAGTAAACTATAGTTGTTATTTGGAAATACTCCAGTTTACATTGGTTACAGACTTTTCCTATTTGACATTATCATACCAAAATAAAATTATTTCCACTTTTCTCGTCAACTTTTTGAACTTTGTTGAAACAAGACCAATTACCAGCAAAGTTGTTTATGTACGCCGCTGTCCTCAACTCAAATGCTAACCGTTTATTTAGGGAACATCTGATGGGTGAGGGAAGGAAGGGGCAGAGGTGGCTGAGGGTTTGGACTCACGCCGAAGAAGGCAAGCAATATAAGTACAATAACCATAAAATGAATACGATAGAGAACGATGATAAATTCGAAAATTCATGTAGGTAGGTGTTTAAGTTTCACGAAGGAATTGAAAATTTAACAAAAACTATGAAATACGAAATAAATACTCATATATAACATTAAAACAACTGTACTTAGATTTTATTATTGAAAATGAAAATGTTTTTTATAGACAATTTTAACTTGAAAAATTATTTTGTGCAAGACATTATTACTTCTTTTTAATAAGTACAATCTTATGTTGTAACAAACCTGTTTCGTAGATTTTAATAACTGAACTACATTAAAATAAATATAAAAAAGTGTGAATCTTCCACATGAGACTAGGTTTATACGGCGGAGCTCTACACATTTGGTAGGACTAAGATACATAGAATTCGTTAACTACAATTTGTATAATGGATCTTTACGCGTGTATCATTTTAGTGACGACGCACGGATCGCATGCTATACCACTCGCAATTGTTACTAATATGCCACAATTACCAGCACGTATGTCTAGCGACATATGTTTCAATTAACTACGTACGGCATAGACAGTTAATAATTTGACAAACAAACTTCAATTATGAAGTCACGTCTTAGCTTTATTGTATAATTTTATTCATTGGCGTCTCAATATTTCTGTAAAATGTATGTTTCATTTATTTTTGTGGAAGTGATATTTTGATGGAAATATCACTTCCATTGAATGTTTTTGTGGAGAACCTTTTCATTACTCTGTCATAGGTTGACGGATTTGTATTGTACTAACTGTTATCCTAAAATGTATTTTCGGCACGACACTTCAAAAATGTCAGTTGATTGATTGATTCAGACGATTGTTACCTGTGACGCACACGCAAAGAATCATACAAACCATACAATGGCACACAATAATATGTACAGACTCTCTAAACACCATCCAAACCATGAATGATGTATTGCCCAGAGATTCACTAGATCAAAATATTGTATCACAATTACACTGGTTAAAGACAATAGGGAGAAGAAGAGGAAACGACGTAGTAGATATACAGTGGCAAGATATGCAATAGAATGCGAATATAGTAGATATAATATAATATTATAGATGAAATACAAGGCATGCACTGCAATTGAAAAGCAACGTCTAATACGAGAAAACACAAAAATATGGCATGGAAATGGAAGTACATGGAAGTACGGAAAACAAATTAACATACGTAAAAGAAAAAGTGAATCGACGGTCAGAGAAATGGAAACTTTTAAGACATGAAGAATTAGTCCTCGCACTACTAAAAATAAGCCACATTCACCTAACTTCATCTTATATATCTTCTAAGGGGTGCACTATCTTGTAATTACAATTCTTGTAATTGTACATTAACAGTAAAATATCTCATTTTAAACTGCACTGAACTATAGGATTTCCGAAGAAATTTAATCATACCAACCATTTTATATCGCTGCCAGGGCAAAAGAAAAAAAAAACACAAAAATACTCTAGGTTTGATAAAACGAAGTTGTTTATTTTCGGAGATATAATAAGAAAATAGTGAGAATGCAGCTAATGGTCATCGTAATCGATGTCGTCAACACTAGGAAAAAAAAAGTGCGCTTATTTAAGGGAACTGTCTTCTACAGATCATGCGTTTTTGAAAAATAAGGTAAATAATTTGATTTATCTGTAGAACACATTTATTTAGAAAGATTGCAACGTCTTATAAAATTTATATTTCTTTCTGTTTCGATATACCGAATCGCTATATTTGTGGCATCACGGAACCTATTGTCAAATTTCAGATACATGGAAATAAAAGTAATACCTTTACATATTATATAAGTTATATAAAACAATAATATTATTAAAGTTTTGGATTTCTCTTTCATAACGTTAGTATTCAAAAAAACTGACAAATAAGAAATAAATATATGGATATATCATTATAATTATATTTTATAGATAATATTTTCATCGAAATGAGACAAACTAAATATATTTGCAGTGTGTAACCAGAATTGCATATTCTCAAATCAATTAATGAACATTAATAAACAGTCTTCTATAATATATTCATGTTATTCAACTTTTAAGACAGCGTCCTTTTTCAAATCGCCTTTTGATAAAATTATTTTAATAATTTTATTATTTAAAGTAAGGAAATAAACCATTAGAATAGATTTTTAACGTTCCTTAGAAATTATAGTCAAATGCAGGTTGTTCTGTATTTTTTGTAATGTTATTTTCCTATTACATATGTGTTATCGTATATAATGAATAATAACTATATGTTACCCCAATGCCTTTATATAAAACGTATAAAATAAGGTAATTAAGTTTATTGTTGAAAATAAACGAGTCTTATCACTCGGATGATGGTGATTAACACCCAAACGTTAAAATATATATATATATATATATATATATATATATATATATATATATATATATATATATATATATATATATATATATATATATATATATATATATTGTTTTCAATTCAACAGGCGAGACCCCAGGAAATACAAGACAAGTAAATATTGGTAATAAGCGTTGAATATGAGATTTAACTTTGTATCTAATTTATGGTTGCATCGCCAGGGCTCTACTGTTGCTTCTGTATCGACAGGATTTTTTTTTTTATCAATAAGTATAGAGTTCATTTCTACATCGAGAAAATAGTTTATTCCCGAGACGAAAACGTCTTTATTTGATCTTAATTTGTTAAAATCTATTTTTCATCCATTCGCCCCTCTTATGTAATGTATAGTTTAAATTTATATTCATATTACGTTACAAAAATATAATTTAAGTAAACAAAATATACAATAGTAATATATTCGTACGTTTCGATTAAAAATTTCTTCTTTCTAGTTTAGACTTAGGCTTTAATAGGCTTTACTTTCCGCCTTTCCATTTAGAATAAATACATAGACTTTGAATTGATCGAAGTTAAATGAATACACAAGAGAACAATTATTTCCTGTTAGTGAATTATGTTTATGACAAATAAATGCCGAAATTGAATTTGGGGAAATACCTGAAATATATGTTTCTCTTAAAGAAATAATAGTTTTTAAGAAATATATTTGTGTATTTGAAATAAATATTATGTTTCAAATAAAGCTGTTAATTTACTATGTCATCCATTATTGATGCCTAAATAAACCTGTTCATATGAAACAAATGTTATATTTAGTGTAAAATATATATAATACTTATATAGATAATGTACATAATTAGTTTATGATTGCCACCGCAGATCGATAGGTTTTATTAAAGGAAATACATATATAAATTTTACTCCTCATCCAGTACTTTTCATCAATTATCTTCATGATTAGATTATTCTCATATTTATATCACATTTAATTAAAACTTGAAGGTTGAATGTTCTACACTGTTAACATTTTGTTAATATTAGAAAGTTAATTTAATATTACAATATACTACTTATACTACTATTGTAATGAAGCCTTACATTACTGCTTAATATGGCATATATCCTAAATTTTCGCGGTGGATATAAATAAAAATCTCCTCTCAATCAATCTTCTCAAAATCAGTAGCTGTTTTTATTATACATCTTATAGTTTATGGCCATCTCGTATATTTCCTCATTCAAATAAGGTATTCTAATGTATAACGTACTTATTTATTGAATAAAGTTCAATAAATATCAGTTGAACTATTGCTATATAATATTAATTGTTATATATAAGTTGCCATCTTGTAGGCTGTACTCCAATGCTTTTAAACTCAAAAACCTTTAATTGGAAATCCAATACTGTACACAAATCAACATTCATTTGATAAGTGTCTTAAGGATCTTTTTACTAACGATAACGTTTTTCTTAATTACTCATGATATTTATAATTTACAGAAGAAAAACATTTCCAGCGTCGACGTCCAGCTTGTTAAAAATAAATGAAAATACGAATTTTACCCCAGGAAAAAGGAAAAAACATAGCCATTAGTATCATTAGAGCACCGTGAATGGTCTGTAGGGCCTTGAAAGAAGTAACGAACCATGCAGAGAAATTACACGACAACGCAATATCACAAAGGATTCTTAATTAGAGACTGTTGTAGTTGCTTCCAATTAATCATTTAAAAGACTGCATTCTGCTTGATATTTCAATAATTAGCACTTGTGTGACGGTTAACAAAAGTTAATATAAATACACCTAGAGAATAATATAATTGTGTTGAAGGAATTGAAAACTAATATATGCATATAGCTTTGATATTGCCCATAAAATTAGTTTTTTGGAAAAAAAATTATTTGGTAGGTATTTTTAAAGAAATATTTTTTCATTTAAATATATGCTTGTTTTGTAATCAAGAAATTAATATACAGCGTGATGATAAAGTTATCGCACAATATTCATAATTTTATTATTAAATCATTTTGTGAAAAACTCATTGACCGACAAATTTGATCTTTTTTCAGACTTTTTGTTTGAGTTGTTACTTCTGACGAAATATGATATCAAAACTTATTCTGTTCATTAATTATTCTGTTCATCTCCATCAGGCAGTCTTTAACGATTGTACTTTAAGTAATAACATTTGAATAAAGGTTGAGGAAGGATAATCTAGATACAATTTTGCAAAAATATGTAACGTGACAAAAATCACAACTTTTTAAAGTTTGTTGTTTTTAATGACGAAGTGACATTTTCCGTAGATGAAACAGTACGCTATTATGATTTTATATACTAGTATTAAGAGTATCCTCATTAGATTCAAAAATAGTCCATATCAAGGCAAGGTAAATATGTGTGGAATTAGAAAATCATCTTCTAAAACCTTTCTTTGAAGGCAGTATCACTGTTGCTAGATACAGAATCTATGTTTCGATTTGGTCTCAGCTTTAGCAATTCTTTATCGAAACAAAATTAATTATTAAAGCTGATGATGTTCCCTCTAAAGAATTTGACTTCAACAAGGCCAAGCTCCTCATATCGGTATCAAATATCCAGTCATTTGATGACGATATTATCCCTAGTAGAAGGATAAGCTGACGAGGACCAACTAAATGGTCATAGCATTCACTTGATTTGGATTTAATCTCGTGCCCTTACTTAAAATCATGGATCATGGCGCGTAGAATAAAAAACATTTTGAACAATTTCGAAATTTTCTTTGTATTTCTGTATTTCTCTCAAAAAATAAAAATGTTCTCTATCTTAGTAAATAGGAATCAGGAAAGAGGAATGTTGTAAAGCATTGTACTTGAAAAACTATAAATAAACCATTTTTGTAATAAAATAAGGCATTAGTTCAGGAAATTCCTTGCGCTCATAGTCTTTCGAAAATCCAAGACTATGAGCATATCACAGTTCAAATACAAAATCTGAAGAAAAACGTCAATTAATGTCTTTTTAAAAGATAAAGTTGCTGGGTTTCAGAGTTTAAAAAATCCTATAATAACAAAATTATCAATATTGTGTTTGATCACCACACTATATATTTAACTAAAACATATTCAATTTAATTCAAAACATAGGCAAGAAATATTACCTAAAATGATTGACACCATGTACGAGGGATACCTAAAAATAAAAGGAGAATTATTTTCTGTAGACAATTGGGTTTGGCAGTGCTACCTTCTTCCTTTTACTTTTACTGAACACTCCCCTTGCTCAGTTAGCCTCAGCTCAGCTCAGCTAGTATTGTTCATGTGAATGTAAACACATTCGGTCATCTTGCGATGGCAAATTTTAAGGAATAACACGCCAACATCAAATTATGTCTCCTGGTAACGAAAACAGGGTAGATACAGTTCCAATGCTTCGGCAAGCTTATGAGAAAGAAGCTCTAAGCCAGGCAAGAATTTACAAGTAGTTTGTCGTGTTTAAAAGTGGTAAAATTTTACTTGAGAATGAATCCCGTTCAGGTCGACCCCCAACACACCAAAATGTTCAAAACGTGCGCGATGCCATCATGTTTGATCGTCGTAAAATAATCGACTAATCGAAGAAAATAACTAGAATTTCCTGGAGTTCATGCCAAAAAATTGAATCTGAAAATTTCAACATGAGACATGTCACGGCAAAGTTTGTTCCGCGACTGCTTTCCGATGACCAGAAAGAAAACCGTCTGAGAGTGTGTCAGGAACTGAAAGAACAGAAACAGACTGACCCTGATTTTTCAAAAGTCATCACAGGAGATGAAGCTAGTGGTGAGTGGCATTACGGCTATGACCACGAAACAAAATAGCAGTCCAGTCAGTGGAAGATAGTTTCACTGCCCAGGCCAAAAAAGTACGGTAAGTGACATGAAATGTGAATTTCATGATGATTTGATTTTTCGACATCAAAGGAGTTGTGATTTATTCATTCATTGTGTTGAATTTATTTCTTAGAACACCACCAGTGAACCAAAATCAGTATCTGGAAGTGTTAAACCGATTGCGTGGGGCACTGAGAAAAAATGACCTGAATTGTGGAGATTGGGAAACTGATTTCTTCATCATGACAACGCGGCTGTCCACAAAGCGCTGGAAATCAACCAGTTTTTGAGAAAAACCGGCATGACGATGGTTTTGCGCCCCTCTTACTCGCCCGACCTAGCCCCCTGTAACGTTTTCTTATTCCCAAGAATGAAGAAGAACCTAAAGGGAAACCGTTTTCAGGACGTAGAAGAAATTAAGAAAAAATCACGGGGGTCACTTTACAACATTAGTTCAGGAGGATGTAAAAATGTTTTGGAACAGCGGAAAAACCGTTGCGACAAGTACATATCAGGAGATTGATGCTTTCAAGATGTTATCTTGAAATGCTTCTTGAAAAAGTTAAAAAAAATTGAATAAATAATTTTCATTTATTTTTTTGGTACCACTTCGTATACTTCAATAAAATGTTTCTTTTATTTGAACTAATCTAAAATATATTAAGAATGAATACTGTTGCAGCATTAACAGTAGTTTTATTACTTTTTTTTTCATGTCATTCCATTTTGCCAGTGAATTCTCTGGAAGGTATAAACGAAAATATTCGGTTTGATTCGCGTTACATCCAGGATGCCTCTCGCTTCACATCATCATTTTATGTTCGCTTCGCCAACATTGAAAAATGAACGTATACGAATCTGCTGCGGAGTTGGTATCTTTGTGCTACATTTGCCATAAAGACACATTAGAAATATCATTAATCATTGTTGAAGCTTGTGGCATACATGGTGCAGCGAAGTTATTAAATTTTGCATTTTCCTTGGAATCTAAAGTGTTTAATGATGCAGTAAAGTATTACAAGGAAAAGTTTTGGGGGATGACAGTTTTTTAATAAAGGAGGTCGACCGAGCAACGATAAAAGCCTTAAAGTCTGATGTTATGTCATTGTGTAATTGTTCGCTTCGACATCTCTTAATTTTTAATAGATGGATTAGAAAACTGAACCAAAAATATCTCTGATTACAATAATAAATTCGCTATTGAAAAAAACCATGTTAGTTGCTGTTATCTGTCCTATTTCTTTCCTAGTCCTAATTGAGTCTCAACATCACCTGAATTAAGAGGGGCGTTGTGATATGTGTTTGATAACAGTTTTCATCGTTTAAATTATTTCTAGAAGCGTAATATTAATTTGCTTGGCTAGATAGACGTTTATATTAAGCAATGAAGAAATTTCAGATCGTACATTACATTTGAGAATCAATTACAGAAGTTTTACTAAATTGAACATCTTGCTGAAGAGGCTTCATACTTAAATTGGACAAATAAGAATATTATTTCCATTTTATTCGCAAATAGGGTTCTGCAAGTTTTCATTACCTAATTTAAATTTTTTTTATCGTGCGACATAAATTAACATTACGAGGAGCACTATTTATATTTTGAGCTTTTCGCAACACTAAGTTTTGTCAGCCACAATCTGACGTTTCCAATGGAAAGTTTGACAATTTTGACCAGAACCTTCTTCAGAACATTTTATCATTTAAGCGCGATTTGTGTTGTTTACAGTGATTTGAAAATTGTATATCAGCGAGAAAATGGAGTTAACGACGAATTTTCGTGCGATGATATAGTATATATTACGACTTTCGACGTGGATTATTAAGACAAAAGTTCATCGATCAACTTACTTCCACTTTTGGCGATAAAGCCCCATCTTTTGCCACTGTGAAACGCTGGCATAACGAGTTTAATCGTGGCCGCCATTCGTTCACCGACGAACGTCATGAAGGTCGTTCAAAATCAGTTGTTGTATCAGAGAACATTGATGCTGTGCAAAAACTGATAATACAAGATCGTCATTTGACATACTGCGAGATTGAGGCAACCTTAGGCATTAGTTCGACTAGCATATATAAAATATTGCATGATCAGTTAGCTGTAAAAAATGTTTGTCCTCGTTGGATCTCACATAATTTGAAAAAATCTCAAGAAGATGCTCTTGTCGATTGGTACAAACAAATGGTCAAGAAATAAAATGGCGATGCTTCAAAAGACGTATATAACATTGTAACAGGTGACGAATCATGGATCTATGCATATGAACCGGAAAGTAAACAGCAGTCGACTGTATGGGTGTTTCAAAATGAACCAAATCCAACAAAAGTTGTCGCGTTCGAAGCACTTGGAGACAAATGGTCGCCTGTTTTTTCGGAAATAGTGGTCATTTCGCAACAATGCCTTCAGAGGAACTTAAAATGATCAATTCTGAATAGTACGCAACCATTTGTTTGCTGACAGTCTTCGGTGAAATAAGAAAAACAAACAAGCACCGTCGGATCATTCTTCATCATGACAATGCGAGCTCTCACACATCTCCTCTAATAACCGAATGTTTGAACACTCAAAAAATCGAATTGATGGGTCATCCGCCGTACAGTCCTGATTTGGCACATAATGACTCCTTTTTGTTCCCAAACGTCAAAAATAAATTGCGTGGACAACGATTTTCGTCGGCAGAAGTCGTTGATTTGAAAACCATGTTTTGGAGATATCTCAAGTGGAATGGAAAAAATGTTTCGACAAATAGTTGGCATGCAAAAGTGTATAGATCATGAAGGACAATATTTTGAAAAACGATAAAGTAATTTTCAATGCCAAATTACAAATTACAATGTTATTTTTGTTATTAGGCTCAAAATATAAATAGTGTCCCTCGTACTTATACTTCAAAAATATATTTTAATGATACAAACTGTTCTCAAAAACCGGTCTGTATTCTTACATATTCAGAACGCCCGTATTTTAACCATAAGTGTAGAAAATCAAAAACTGTGTTCGCTTTATATTCACGCTTGAAAGACAAGTTAGAGGCCATTCATTTCGATGGTTCCAAGACGAACTTTTATCGGTTTATTACTGCCTGCATTAAAGTGTCCAAATTCATAAGCTCCGCGCTGCTCATGTTTCATTATTCGCATGGATGAAACAGCAATTTAGAAATTTGTTGTTCGTGATAGGTGACTGACGAAAAAATTATGGAACTTTCCAGAACACCTGGAATAACGTTATTTCGTAAAACACAGTGACTAATACCGAAGACTTGAGACATTCTAAATAACCTTTAAATTATTTTCAGTTTTCGCACGTGTATGTCAAGACAATCGTCACAAACATACGTTCCCCAAGAGCGAACAAGTCTTGAGAAATGTGTCGAAATCGATATTGTTAAAATAATATTTTATATAGCACGGAGTTTTTTCAGAATCCAAAATATGAATATTTTTATGATTTTTTTTATATAAACATTGCAAACATTTTCGCAAGTGAATATGGGTGAATATAACAAAAATATGAATCAGTATTTTCAATATTTTATTGTATTGTAATGGCTTTTTTGAAAAAGTACGTGAGCATTTATATTTTTTATAGATTATCACTTATCAAATACATGATATCTAACTTAACACTTAGCATATATAGACTATTCTTAAATGCATACACATTGATACATGTTAGTGAATGAATGATTTATGTACCCTTTTTTTTATCATCTATACAAAATATATGAGGTTGAGAACACGGTGGGCATTCAGCTGTGCCCGATACAAAGCTAGCAAAACTTTCAGCATTTCATTCGACATCTACTACATGGATGAAAGAATACCTACCTTATTCTCCTTTAGAGGTGACAGTGACAATATAATTAATACTGTGGTATAAATGTGTACTGTGACGAATTGGGCCCAATACTATGGGTGTCATTGTATGCTTGGAAGTCCGAATGAGGAAAAATTTGGTCTGTATATGTAACATTTCCATCTAAAGATTGAGGCTTTAGATGGAAATCGATGGGAAGTCGATTTATGTGTGTCCATATTTTTTTTATTAAACATAAACATAAATGTAATCCTATTAAAAGATCTCTATTTTAATTTCATTTACAACGTCAGTGTAATTGTAAAATCCTATACCTCTATAATTGTAAACTTTAATACATGTTAGGTATATAATATAAGTACACCACAATGTAATACACTTTACTCCGCATGGGGGTAGATCCACGCATCTATCAAAATGCATGCTCGTGATAATTTTCAAAGAGCTGATTTTCAAGTTGGACACAAGTAATCACGGAACAATTTAAAAAAAGCAAATTGAATCTCCAAATTTCTAGTTTTCAGATCTTGAGATCTTCAGATTCAATTTTTTTTACCATCAGCAGCTTTTACCATCATAAGAAAACCATCGGAGAAAAATCCAAATGTTTGCTTACCTTTCAAAAGGTCCACGGATTCAATAAATTTGTTTTCAGTGATTTCATCATAGCTTTTTCAGATACTTTTATCCTCTTTAATTTCAGTGGTCTAAAGTCTTGCTTCATGATTTTTCGCTGAGTTCTCGTCATTCAAAGCAAAAAAAAATCAGTTTTAACTTTGGTAATTAATTACTCCGAAATAATTCTTGTTTTAATTCTTTTTTCTTCCAATAATTAGCATCTTTTGATAAAATGAAATATGGATTCTACCAAGAAAAACATTTTCAACCTCAAAAAATTAATAAAAAATGAATAATTCACCCTTAAATTGATTTTTAGTAAAAACGATAAATTCAACTATTCCGAACACAATGGAAAAAAAAATCGCAACACTTTGAAACTTTCAGTGTTTCAAATTGTTGCGATTTTTGTTTCAGTGATACTTTGAGGTTAAAAAAAAAACAGTCAACATCCTTAGTCTATCCATTATTTGCAAAGTTATGCCAAGTTAAGCGAATATCCCTAAATACGGAATTTTTTACCTTTTTTTCAGTCAACATTCTCGCACCGAAAATTATATTTTATTAAAAACCAATAACTACGACTTGTAAAGAATACTTTGCAGTTTTTAAGACCCTACTTAAATTTTCTGTACGGTCATTATTTCCCGAGTAATTAATGTAGTCAAAATTAACTTTCTTTGCTTTGAACGGGCATAACGCAGCGAAAAATCATCGTATAAAGCTTTTAGTCGCTCAAATTAAAGACGATCAAATTATCTAAAAGTCCTTATGATGAAATCATTGAAGAAAATGTATTGAATTTCGTGGGCCTTACAAAAGCAAGCAAAAATTTTTAAATTTTTTTCCGATGATTTTCTTATAATATCTACTCAAAAACTGCTGATGGTAAAAAATTTTGAATACAAAATCTGAAAACTAGAAACTTGGAGCTTCAATTTCCTTTTTTTAAAATCGCTCTGCGACTATTTTTCACCAACTAAACACCTATGAGAATCCCTTTGAGAATCACCTAAAAATTTAGGTTTTTTTATATTCCTTAATTTTTGTGCCTAGAGCAAATAATGCTACTGCTTGGTAACTATTTCTATGGTACTTAAAGTAAGTTTAAAGAATGTCAATTGGTTCATTGGAATTCGTTTTTTTGTGTGTAAAAAATGGACAGCGAGCGTCAGAATTAAAAAAACAATAGGCACTCAATAATTATTACCACTGCGCGACCATTGACAGTTAATTAGAAACAGAAATTGACGTTTACTCGAGCGTTTACAAGTTAGTTAATTCCACTGTTTATTGTTATCCATCGCTTAATTCGACAATTATCATAAAACATTAAAATATCAACTTGTGATGATACATTGTTGACTTTAGAAGAAAGCTGTATTCAGTGAAGTAAGAAAAACGTTCCATTCAAAATCAATAGGTTGATGCTTCCGTTCATGTTGCAAAAAAATCGTCACCGATATCAGGTTTACCATTACACTGTTGAATATTTACAACGGTAAAACTTTAGCACTTTAAATTATCGAAATAGTGAAAATGGTATAAAATTTCACTATTTGTGGTATAAAACTTAACACCAGTGTAATTAGTAAAATTTATTGCTATAGTTGTAAACTTTTACACATTTTAGGTATAACATTAATATAAATACACTACAATATAGTACACTTACTTACCCCACTCAGTGTGGGGTTGAAAGGTGAGGCAATATAGCCTCAAATCAATTGTGATAGATATGTATAAGATAGGAATTTGGTTCGCTGGTATTTACGTATTCGTTGTTCACGAATATGTAAATACTTTCTAGACTTTCACTAGCACTTGCATATAATTATATTCAGCTTGTGAAGAATAGGAAAAAGTGTGAGATTCTCTGTGATGCACAGACAAGAGAGAGTGAGGCAGCATTGGGAGGGAAGAGGATACAATTTACGCGTGGCCACATCGAACTCTATGTACATTCATACATACTCGATATATTATTCACTCTGCAAAAGTCTCAATGCGGCTGAGTAAAAACCAGGCTATTTACTACGCACCTCATGGGCGGTCCGATATCGCAGTTTTGGAACGTGTTCCTATTCTTGACAAGCTATATTTCATTAGTGCCATATTATTAGTGCAAGAAATTAACTTCGTGTATTAAAAATATATACAATAAAGTGTATTTTATTTCGAATTCATTGTACAATATGAACAGAACAGTAAAATGTATAAAATTGAAATAAAGCTTACCCATTACTGGCTTCATACATTACTGGTATGAACATTCATATCGGTTCATTTGACAGCAAACTGGTGTGTACCACGTTTGATGTAAAATTTGTATCAAATTCTACACCACATTTCAGACAGTGTAGTGACTTTGAATCACTAAATTGACTTTTTTGTTTTTTAAATCATATAAACAATGGCGGAGTTACAGCTTCCTACGCTGTTTATAAGAACAACCTGTATATATCATCATATATATTTTTAAATGAGTACCGTAACGCCATTATAATTTTTGTCTAGACTTTAATGGTGAAATATGAATAAAATATATTTTATTCCATTAAATTATTATATAAAAATAATTACACTTTTCAAACTTATATCGAACAGTATACCTAAAGGCTCGTTAAGTGCCATTTAAAACAATTATACTAGTGAAGTTTTAAAACTCTTTTCGGATCGTTTAATTTATGCCTGTTGATTTTTCAACGAGCGCCTTGATGGGTCCTTCATTAAATAAATATTGCCATTGGAGCAGTGGTTGGTGATAAAACGTGTAACGGCGGTCATGACTCGATGCATAATGAAGTGTTTATTTTAAAGTAATCAGCTTGGCAGTTTAAAAAACACAGGAAGTTTGAGTCTGGCTGCGACCGGCCAGACAATGCCTTATTTAAATAGCTTTTAGTCGTATTTAATTCAAATACCTATGGTCGTCGGATTTCGTGTTCTCATGATGACGGCTATTTTCCTCCAACTTTTGTTAGGTAAATTGAGGTAGATGTACCAATAGAACAATTACTTAAAGGAATTCAAAGGATACATTCGGATTTAATGCAGGAACGTGATCCCACAATCCATTTGAAGTATGTATTCAGACATTCGGTACTGCAATTCATACCTTTTACTTTAAAATTCTTTTATTATTTTCTAAATGACTACATTTATATGATATAGTACTGTGAGTTTAAGATCATTGCGTGTCCTGGACCCTTACACGCAATAGAACTTAAATTCATACGCAATTCATACCGCATCAGTGCATCTATAGGATTTTTCAATAAGGACGCTCGATTTTTAAACATAAATAAAACAAGTTCTACGGTGAGACATCCACTCAATTTTTTTTATTTGAAAGAATATTTTATGGCAAAGTATGGAGTATAAATAACGTCGTTTAAATGTCCGCCGTGGCTTTGCTTGGTATTCGGGAGGTCCAATTTTCGATTACTTTATCGCATAAATCTAGCTGAATTTGCTGGATGGCGTTCGTTATGTTGACTTTCAGTGCATACATTGTTTGTGGTTTATTCACATAAACCTACGATTTAAGATAGCCCCAAAGGAAGAAGTCTAAAGGCGATAAATTGAACGATCTCGGTGGCCAATTTAGGTCGCCGCTACGCGAGATAACCATGTCCTCAAATCGCTCGTGCAGAATGTCCATCGTGGCATGCGCCGTGTGGCACGTAGCGCCGTTCTGTTGGAACCACATGTCGTCGGTATCCATATCATCCAGTTTAAGCCACAAGAAGTTGTTTATTATCGATATGTAGCGCTCGCCGTTGATGGTTATGGCAGTGTCAGTTTTGGAAGAAGTACGGACCGATGATTCCGCCAGATCAAAATCCGCACCAAACAGTGACTTTTTCGAGATGCATTTGGTACTAGCGTATCTTGTGTGGATTGGCATCGTCCCAAATCCGACAATTTTGCTTGTTCACATATCCATTCATCCAAAAATGGGCATCGTGGCTTTTTTGATGATTTTTTTGACGAAATTTAGGTCAACTACCAACTGCTGCAGAGCCCAATCAGCGATCACACGGCGTTGTCTATGGTCGTTTATCTTAAGTTCCTGGATCAGTCATTTTATACCCGACGCAAAGTTGAAGTCGCAGAAAGCAGCATTTACTTTCTACGATTTGAAAAGTTGATATTTTCAACAGACCTTGCGTATCAGTGACGTAAGGGTGTTGGCTGATTATATTTATTAAACCGGTTGACTTAAATTTGTCCACCAAACGTCGAATAGTCGACTCAGCGGGACGGTTGTGGCGAGGATAAAAATCACGTAATGCGTGGAACATTTCTCGAACGGAGCACTGAATTTGAAAATAAAATTTGATGATTTGCGCACGTTGTTGAATGCTATAATCTTCCATGATGACTTGGTGATTGATACTACTGAACAATTCCCAATAAGCTTTACAGACGTTGCTTGAACAACTTGGCCACTATAACCTAACAAGCTTCAAGCGTCCGTATTGAAACACCTTATAATACGATATGTCAAGTAATTTTCTTCATTTATTTTCAGTGTCACGCTAATGCATACAATGGCTACGTTAAAGTTGAAACAAATCCAATAAAACCGTTACCGGTTAAGTAAGAAAACCATTTTCAGACAGGTCTATTTAATTTTATGGTACACCTACATTTTTTCACGTCAAAGTTGACGGAGATGATGATTGTATCGTTAGTTTTTTTGAAATGACAACATCTTTACGGTTAGCACAAGATAGGGGAAGCTGGAGGTTAGCGTCCAACCAATCTTAGGACTGATGACCTCATGATGATGATGATGCGTTTTTTACGTCGTGCCTAAAATTTTGTGGTACGTCACGTAACAACTGGTTTGAGAAATAAAAAATATTTCAGCAAATTAATTAGGACGACGTTATGAAAATAAGTAATAATACAAAATAAAACATTAAATTAAGCATTTGGTGGTCTGTCATTCGCTTTTTGACAATGTGGAAGTCGAAACTGGATTCTTGTAAAACGTTATTTGACGTTAATTTAATATTTCAATAATATTTAATTTTTTAAGGAGGTAATCCCATAGGAAATAGTCCAGCGGAGTTTGATCCGGAGATCTGGGTGATCTGTGATCACTAATGTCAACAACAACAGTGATCAGTTGATCATTGATCATACATGACTCGTACATTGTACATGACGTAAAACTCAGGGGCGGATCCGGGACATCGCGCTGACATGCACAAATAAAGATATGATAAACGATATATTACTTATCAATTGAAGATTTTATAGTATCAAAGACAACAGGTTAACAACAGCAATAAATTTCACTGAACACACAACATGCATACTAATCATATTTAGAAATTACCAGTATATTACCGTAATCTATTCTAAATGTTCAGGCGGGAAGAGTTGACGCCTATCACTCAAAAAGACCTATCAATGTCTACGTAAGGGAATCATATTTAAAATATATGATTTTTTTCAATGAGGGCATGGGTATATTACCGCGAGGTCCACAAGTACCACACAGTGTATGGAATTCGAGATTGTCCTGTAAAACTGTTTTAAATTTAGTTTTCATGCTTTCAGCAAAGTGCGAGCGTCCTGTTGAACTGAAAAAGGAACTGCCGCAGATCATGTAATATTTACTGCGCTAACTATTGTACATCCAGTATACTCAAGGTGCCCTTACTGACAAACAAATTCTTTAAAAGTTATTATAGACGTACACTAAATTTTCCTGATAGGAAGCTGCATAGGTTATATAGAGTAACACACGTCCTTTATTGTTTTCCAAATCATCGCCCCAATTTTTCCTTAGACTACTATCCACAAATTGTATCTGAATTTGTCGCAACTTTTAAGGCAATTAACCGTGGACGCATTGGCGTGGTCTCGTGGATTCCGCCAACTAATATGTTCCAACCAGTGGCGGACTATGGGAGGCGGAGGGGGTGACACTAGCCGTGGAATAATGTTTCATAACGTTTTTTTCCGCTGAACACACCCAATATCACATATATATATATATATATATATATATATATATATATATATATATATATATATATATATATATATATATATATATATATCTAGTTATAGCGAGTGCCATAAAGGGGTGCGCTCCGCTCGCTTTAGGAAATATATTTCATTGTTTCAATAGCTTCAAAGGAAATAGATTTCAACGACGTTATTGAGAAGTTCAGTAAAATGAAGTCACGAAAACATATAAAATAGTTACAGAAAATAATAAGTATAAAATACAACTAGGTACTATAATAATATCAATAATAACTACTATCTCGTAACTAAGGTTACGAAACGAACTGATAATATAAAAGCTTTGTTTTTAGACATATAAAATAAAAGTTGCTTTCCTATTCTATTCATCGTTATTTCTTTGCACTCTACCTGCTGGTTGTTGTGGTGCTGAATGTTAATTCGTATTCTTTCATTCGTAACTTTCTCATCCATATCTATACGTATATTACAATCACTAGAGCGTAGAGTACACATATTATAAATACTTGAACTTTTCTGTTAGCCATTATATCTATATTATTCATATTTACAAAATGTACACTATAAATACATCAATTTCCGAGCAGACCAGAGGCCTCATTTAGTTTTGTCGCCTCGGGCCTCCGACGGGCTTAGTCCGCCACTGGTGTCAACCCACATAATCGGTGGTTTCATACACAATCATCCATATGTTACTGTAGCGCAACTCAAAAACTACGTGTCTTTGAATTCCTTCGCACATTGGCGCTACATAACCAGCTCGATAACACAACGAGTGTTAACTCGGCAGGCCCGCTATTCTATTTACATCGATACAATTTTGTAGCAATTGTCTAAATGTTAGATTAGCCAGAGTGCTGCACGGTATGTTACAACTTATCATGTCAAGACTGTGATTATATTAAATTGTTATTGAATTTCCTTAGCACTCCATTTACTATGACAAATTTTGTCTCTCAGTTTGATATGTTCTGTAACACGGTCCGACCCTGAAATGTACGATTTACTCGTGGACACTATCATTTAATACATTCTTTTCCACCAATCCACTTATCGGGAAAGGCGATGTTTATGCAATCAGAATCGCATAGAATTAGTTAATAATAATCGTACGTCATCAATGTTAGTATTATATTGGTTGCTTTGATAGTTTGCGAATTGTTATTAATTTGACTAGAAGTAACATAAAAACAAGTAAAATAAAAACAGTTTAGAAACAACGACAAGTAGAAGTCTCTAAGAAGTAGTTACAATAAGTAGAAAAACGTGCTATTAAAAACTAAATAAAAAAAATTGTCGGAACAGTTGTTAAGTAACCTACCACAAAATTTGACGCGCCATACGAAAAAAAATGTGCTGCCTTAAGTGGCAAGTGTTTTGCATATAAAATAACTGTCAATAACTCCGACAGTGATGGTATTAAAAAATGCTTATACCAAAAAATGCTCATCTAAAAAACAAAATTGATCTGTCCGAGTCTGTTATTTTTTTTTTCTACTTGTCCGGTAACAATTTATCTAGTTTGTATGTCCCTGTATAATGAAATGTTTATCTCCTTCCATTGTTCAATTACCCAGGTAACAAAATATGAGCAATTTACATATGGTAGCGATATTATGTATAACTTTTATCTTACTATAACTTTTTCCAGTATCATTTACACTATTTTTTGTTTACAGAAATTTCCTAGAGGAAGCTGAAAATATAATTAAAGTTTTAAGGTAATTTTAAGTGTAATTTAATTATACACCTACAATTAGAAAAAATAAAAGCCCATTTTTTACAAAATACCGAAATTTCGTATTCGATCTCACTTCGTCGATAAAAAATACATCATTGGCAAATAGAAATTAAATTCGAATCTACTATTTACTATTTATTTCATCGCTATTTGCCAAAAAAAAATTCTCTCATCTTGCCGATAAACGGAACAGTCTACCTGAGTCTCTAGCCATAAAAACAAGCCACGATGAAATAAACTAACTATACCTTTATCTATATCCAGGGCCGGCCCTATTTTTTGCGAGCCCTGGCACAAAATACAATGGCGTTAATTCTTTTACTAAAAATAAAATAAATATAACAAATGATTTAAAAAAAGAAAAAAGAACTACTTTGTCAGTGTCAGTAATTAAATATTACAAACGAAAATTCTAAATATATATTGGAAAACATAAAAACTAAATTTTCTGCAACAAAAAGCTTCAGTGTTTTAAAAAATAAACTTAAAAATTATGTGTACCTATAAGTAGATATATTTCTCATAACGTATGTTAATATAATTAATTTTTGACGTATAATGTAATCATTTTTCATAATTAATTATTCCTAATTTTTATCTATAAAATTTTGAGTCTCACTTTTCCATGCTGATGAAGATAATTTTATTTCTCCTAGAATTAAAATGTTAATTGAACAATCGATATTTGTAGTAGCGAAGAACTATTATATTTGAATACACTATTGCCCTCGCGAGTACAAAAATTCTACTACTTTTTTTTCTTAAATAATAAAGATTAACTTAATTACCGATCAATACAGTCGAAATTCAACTGCAAGTAAAACCACAATTCTGAGTTTAACATTCTGAGAAAGCTCAAAAACTATCAAGACAAAAGCAACAGCCCGAAACAGTTAACGTAAAACGCTTTTTGTAATCATCAAAATGCAATAATTCAAGGATGTGGCTACTGGGTAACTGAACTTCTGTCGGAAGCTCTCTTAGTAACTGTCGGCATATCATGGATCTGTCCTTTCGTGTGTACATACCTAATTTAATTATGCTTGTGGCCTTAAATATTAACAGTGAACGCCCACGCATATGCCAAATATGGAAGCGAAGGTTGGATAAATATACAGTGGCGTATCAAGAGGAATACTCATATGCTGTTAAAATTTATTTTACAAATACAAGTGCTTTTCTATGAACGCTATACGGTTATATTATTACGTATAAAACTTGATGATGAAAATTTGAAGATAAACATTATTGTATCAAAATTAATATCGAATAATTCATTGAGAAGTCGACCTCTAATTTCGCATAAAACATCTATTCTTGGCATAAGAATTTGTTAAACAAAGTATTATATGTAAAAGTCTATGGCATGTGTAATAATTTTAAATGTTTTGCACCCCAAATATCTATTATTTCGTATGCAATTTGATCTTTACGATTTCGAATATAAATGATTTAATATTCTATTGATAAATACGTGAACGTTTAATGATAAACATCATGTATCCAGAAATCGATATACACTATTCATTTCATCGCTATTTTCCAAATAAAAAACTCTTATCTTGTCGATAAGCAGAACAGTCTACCTGAGCCTAGCCATAAAAACAAGCCACGGTATGTTTTGGGATTTTTTATTTGGCAAATAGCGATGAAATAAACTATATATACTTACATACTTCAACTAGAGAATACGATGGGCATTCGGGTTAGACTAATAAAAGTGCAACATTTTGTTCCACAAGTACAACAGAGATTCTATCGTATTGCACTATAGAAAAGTCTAGCAACAATATATGTAATTAATATTGTGGTCCAGGGTGACTTGGATTATATACTTGGGTTCGAG
Organism: Rosalia funebris; assembly: GCA_037954035.1. Lineage (NCBI taxonomy): Eukaryota > Metazoa > Arthropoda > Insecta > Coleoptera > Cerambycidae > Rosalia > Rosalia funebris. Next base: position 6,653,951 of record JAZFAV010000010.1, on the reverse strand, counting down.
TTCCAACAGCGGGAGTTTCATTAAAGAAACCTCTCCCCGAGCATGAATATATTTGGTCTCGTCTCTATGTGTAACCTTCCCCTCCGCAGCCTGAGGATGTAACGGAAGAATATCGATTTACGTGTGGTGAAGCAAAAAAATATTAATTATGTAAAATTATATTCCAAATTAATGAAGCTACTATAAACAAATATAACCATTTGTACTTTATATACATATTTACGAATTTCCATGGGGGATATTTTGTATTTTGAAATTTTATAAACGCTAAATAGATGGTGGATTTTTTGTAGAAAAATAAGGAACACGTTTATAAAATCAAGTTTTCACCGGATTTTAATGTGGCGGATTTAATGAGAATTTCAATAAACTTTTTATATGCATTTTAAAAATTAGGATCTATCGCTGTTATCGTAATCTGCAATTTTGGTCTCTACGAATCCCAGTAGAGATTTGGATGAAGTTTGCCGTGATCGCATGACATTGTCATGTATACAGGGAGAACAGTTTATTTCTGATAAGACAACTCTTGTGTCTGACCTTGATTTGTTCAACGCAAATATGCTAAATGTAAATTGTATCTAGTGTAATGTATTGTACCATAAAATGATCAAAAATTTTGTCAGCAGTATATTTCTAAAATTACCAGACCCATCTTTGGCGCACAATAATTATACATTTAACTAACCACTATTTATACTAATTTGGTTTTACTGAATACGTACCCCCCTCTTATATCTTTTGATGATCATCTTCATCAGGTAACTGAAATACGTTATGACGGGCGGCGTCTTATATTGTGCTGACGTAAGTCAACCGAACATACCTGAATACTACCTGAAATATGTACCTGAAAATTTTGAAAAGAAACATGTATCTTAAAGGTTTTCATGAATATATTTGAAGGAACGTTTGTTTAATTACTTTTGTGGTACCTAGGTGAAAAAATAAAATAATACATTAAGTGATAATGAAATATAATTTATAAAACGGCATTTAGTTTTCTAATATATTCAAATTTATTGTCCAATCAAGAGAAACTTATATATGTTCCACCAAATTGAAAATTAGCATTAATTTATCATAAATAAAGCTGCCACCATGGGTGTTGCACCAGTGGTGTTACACTGAATCATACAGTGGTGTTACATTTGAATCGATGTAGGTACTTCAGGTAATTCAGTTTAGCTTTGCTATTTGACCATACTATATAAATCTACTTATATAAGGCACTACCTCTGATGAGGAATCCAAGTGGGTAGATCTAACCGTAAACGTAAATAATTAACAATAAGTAAATCGTTCTCTCAGTGTAGGTGAACATACAGCTTCAAAAATGGGTAAATTACTTTCGGTTTTTAACTTTTTTTACAGAGACTGCATAAAATTGTATATAGTTGAAAAATACATATTATAAAATTATAAAATAATAAAATTAATTACATTTGATAAAAGGTATTATGAGAGTTTACTATTCAAAGTTATCTAATGTTATAAGAAAACTAAACAGGCAGTTTTATTAAATTATTTCAATGAATCTAATAATAGTGTGCCATCGCCTTAGTACCCTGTATATAATAAATTAAGCATAAATCTCAGAGAAATATTGGTATACACCCTAGAATTGTTAGTAACGAATGGGGTGAATATTATTTGAGAAAATTAAATGAACAAAATTGAAGACAATAAAACTAGTAGGAATTAAAGGAAATGCAAAATGTTTATGAATAAACGACGGATTTAGAGGGTATTTGAATGAATCGTAGAATTTAAAGTGAAGAGTAACCAGAAATCCATACCCGTATAAAAAAATAAACTTATTGTTTAAAACTTGAAAACATAAGTTTACTTTTGAAAAAAACCTTGCTTAATGTTGCTGATAACTTTCCATTGTATTTTAATAAATAGTCCCATAAGTAAATTAATTATTTATTAATTCGTGTTCAAATAAATCTTTTTTGTCAGTGTAGTAAACGACAAACATATGTCACGAAAAATTAAATAAGAGGTATGTAGGACAGGTGTATTTTTTACGTTGTTATTTTAATTACTTATATTATCTAAATCATAATTATGATAAAAAGTCAAGTTGAAAATTGTAAAATTTCAAAATTATGTACGGTAGTGTATTCAGTCCCGTCGAATCCCCTTTACTCTTTCCATATTTCATGCTAAGTTTTCAGTTCTTTTTAGAAGTGTTAATAAAAATAAGTTTAAAGTGAACGGAATGAGATGAGGACGATTTTGGAGTATTCATTTTGGGGTTTTTAAACTTTTTCGATTCGGTGTTAATAAAAGTAAGTTTAAAGTGAAGGGAATGAGGTGAGGGTGATTTGTAGAACGGCTTTCTTTTCAAAATCATCGCCACGCTACTGTGGTTTTAGCGATGCAAATATAGTGCGGCAACCAAGGCGAAACCTATTTAAACGATTTGTAAAATGGCTTCACGCGCGTAAATAAAAATTAGCTGCTATAATTTTAAGATTGCAGATGTAAATCAAACGGTTAAATTTACCGTGATAGTCAACAGGAAATTCTGTTACGCTGAACTGAAAATAATGCCACGACGTGACGCTAGTGCTGCTGGAAAATCTGGAGATTATTTTATTTTCTCTTTCCAAATTATGGGGACTTTCGTTTTCTTATTATCTATAATAGTTGATTTTTCCCTAACATATACGATAGTAGTAGATAGCCTTTAAATAGAAAATGTCTAAATCTCCATCCAAACAAATACATATTATATATTAGTAATGCATAAATAGTTACTTGAACATAATGTACTTTCATCTCTGGCTCAAAAAGATTTCTATATATTCTTATACTTCAGCTATAAATGAAAGAGGAGGCCTATGACAAAATATTATAGTTGTATAATGAAATAAACGCTTAAAATTAGTTTATTGTAATATTTAATGGACTAGCGAGGAGTGGAAACAATAATTTTTTGAATTAACAAAATTAATTGAAATTAAATACACTTTATTAAATGCAATAACACTCGGTTGAAAACATTATTAACTCTATTAAACGAAGAAATTGTTTGCACATTTTTTGCACAATGATTTTTTGTTTGTTTTGTTTGAATCAGACTTATTTTTCTGTGTATAAATTTTTTGATTTGAATTCGTCTTTAAAAATATCATATCGTGCCCTCTATTAAAAATATTGATTTTTCGGTGTAACTAAAACATATCTGAAGCAGAACTTTTCAATATCATCACATTTTTTTTATTATCCAGATTCTTGACTTTTACCGAGGTTATCTCAGTAAAAGTCAAGAATCTGGATAATAAAAAAATAATATAACAATATTTATAGTCCAACGTATTTATAAACATTAAACAACTAATTATAACAATGAGATGAAAATAAAAATATTTTTATAAAACCATATTTTTATAAAAAGATTACATATATTCTGAAATCGAATTTTATTGATTTATTCTAGAAGAATCAAGTTGATTATTGAAGGGAGAATGCCTACTTCTGCGTTGTCATTTTCAATTCCAATATTAACATTCTTGGTCATGTCGTTACTGTAGCATATATGTTGGAATCAATTCCAAGAGTGTCTTTTAATAATATTTTAACGTAATAAAGTCTCATCAACAAATCAAAATTTATTTTTAAATTTATTGTCAAGATGTGAATTTTTCATAACAATTTTTTTGCACAGTAAACTGGGCAACTGAGGTAAGTGAAAACAGAAATTGTGCTTCAATATGTCATCTACAATAAATTAATTGGTGAATTATTAGAAAGTGTTCTGAATATATTTAATAATAGTTTGTGTTCATATCTAACCATACCAATAGATAGACGTATAGAATATCACAGAGAAAATCCGTATGTTCACTTTTTGATGCGTTTAAAATCTAACGTAAATATACCGTGTGGTTGCTTTATATTGGTTTTAGAAATAAACAAAAATAAGTTAATATACAAATAATTTTTATAAAAATGGTGAACATTCGTCATTTTGGCATGACCTCCTTTATCCCATAAACCATTACGAATCTATCACAACTTCTTAACATTCATAAGTTGGCGAAACTGAATTGATAAATCACTTATTCCAAATGTTGCAGGGCCCATAAAGATTAATAAAATAAATGTATTGAACAAGAAATTGTACAACTTAGAAAAAAAATCAAATAAATTAGAATATGTAAAATGGGTGTAACAAGAATCATAAACAACGCTGCACTATCATGAAGCATTTTAAAGAGAAGAATGGACATATTTAGTCGAGATGGGATATTTAGGAACTGCTGGATAATTGAAGTGATCCACCCAAAAATTTAAGTCTACCTTCAGATACTGTAGCTCTTAAAGGAGTTTACTAATCTCAACAATATTTTTTTGTTGACAAATATGGTACTGCAAAAATTATAATCTTCGAAAAAGAAGCGTCTTGAACCATTTATCATTTGCTTGTTCTTATTAACAAGTTTTAATCTATGAGGCTGCTGTAACTGGAATGCATTCATGATTAAAATCGACGATAAACATTCTTCAAAAATGTGCCAAATCTAAACCGCTTTTGTACTGCTGGTTACGCTAGGCTATTGGAAATTTTTAACAGGTCTTTAACAACTAGATTTACTCTGATCATTTAAATAAGTTTGTTGCAACAAGTCTAGGGCTTTTGGTTCTAGAATCAAAATATTAATAGTATATAGTAATTTTAAGAGTATTTTTGTGCAAAATTGTCACTCCTCCTTAATCTATAAATTATCGTAACCTAGGTTGACAACCATTAATGAATTAGATGTTTTGTACAATTATTACATGGACGTAACTAGGGACACAATAACTGATGTGGCCTACTATTTGGTGTGCCTCATAATTTCATAAATAGGGTTTGGGTAATGGTTTTGATGACTTAGCTTACAAATAGGTAGGAGCGTTAATTGCCCTCAAAATATATTGTCAAGATTTTGATTCTAGAGCCAATAAATCTATGATATATAGAGGCAGGAAGCTTATTTAAAGGTGCAGTGCAGGTATTTCTCAAAGACCTAATGTAAATCGCAAACCTGTTACAATAAACTCATTTAAGTCTGCAAATGAGGATTAAAAACCCCCTTACGTTGGATTTTAATCATTAATTAATTTGTTTCCTAACCATAAGTTAGGATTCTCTTAGTTTTTTTTTAATTACAACCGATTCAAACAGTTTCGAGAAAAAAAACTGTTTCGAGATATAGCCCTAACATCTTGGCTGAAAATTTTAGAACAAATTGTCTATTTTTTTAGTTTTGGCAATACCTTATTTTGATACCCTATGTAACAAACGTAGATGAAAGATGAAACTACAAACGGGCCACATCCTTTTATATCCAGATCATGGCTTTACAACAAAAAATGATCGTTAAGATCCACTTGTTTAGAGACTTAAATAAATTTAGGTGAACCACTTCAATTATCCGTCAGTTGATTTGAAAATCACTCATGACCAGTTATTTAATTTCACTGTAAGTTTAAGAACTGTATATTCACCCCACTGTTTATGTAATCAATGTAACGTTATCAATGCATTTTTAAAGTAATGCAGCTGATGATATTTTATGGATTGTAGCACAATTGTTTTCACATGACCAAAAAATATATATTTTCGTTTTCACTTAATCTGTTAATCTAGGCTTAATGATCAGTTTCGACGATGCAAAATAACTCGTCACTGAACGCTTCGTCACGAAACACCTCAGCACCAAACGGGACGACATACGAGATGCATTCTGGCATGTAGTATGAAGCAATGTAGCAAACGAAAGGATCACGATATTAATACAACAATCGATCAGCTGACAAAGGCCACTGACCTAGTCTCGACGCCAGCCGAGCGTTTCCTACGATCAGCGATGCCGAGTCGCCGCCTTGGCCGTTGGTGCCGCTTTATTTACGTTATTTTTGTTTGCCCTGTTTTCGACAAAACCGGCCAGGCTGCAAGCAAGCTCCGGTCCCTCAAGTCCAACTAAAAGAACTTTCAATTCTCGGAAAGTACTTAGACGGCTCGCGTTAATCTCCTCTTTGACAGAAAGGCAGTAAAACTGTTTTTAACAATAGAACTTAGGAATATGCAAATACTTTCTATCGTTATCTTGAAAGGCCTTGGTGGGGTTTTAGTCCGATGGCCCATAAATTTATGTTGGGTGTTTTTCCAGAGATTGTCGAAAAATATACTCTTCCGGGAATTTTTATGCGCGACGGAAAGTAATTATGGGGGCAGAAGTAAATGAAATGGAATTAAAATCCACGCGCTGAATGGCTCTCACACAAAGGCATTTGCGCCAGACATCGTGCCCATAACCGAAACAAAGTTTGTTACATTTATTATTACTGTTGTTTATTGATTCTATTATCTTTCCAGAAATTATAAACGCCACAATGAAATTTAAGTCAAAAATTGAAAATGCAGATCTTAGAAACTAAAAGGAATGTCTGGATTTAGATATGCAATACTTACTGCTTGAAGCCTTTAATTCCTATTCGAAAGTAATAGAAAAAAAAAGTAAATGAGAAAGAGATCATTCCCTTCAACAAATTCTTTAAGAAAACTGTAATTGCATTAAAATGGAAGTTTATGATAAACTAATTAAATAAACATGTATAGAAAGGATAAAATGCATAAGAAATGTAGTCCAAAAGCAGTAATATAGCAAAAAAATCTTCTTTCTCAAACCTTCAATGAAAAATAATTGGCGTTATTGTACAAAAGTTTAAAATACAATTAGAATTATTTAAATCTCTCAATAGAAGAGATCGTGGTAGGTATTGAAATTTGCGTTGAAAACATTAGGAATGCAGTGCAAAGGAATATTGAAACCCAACGCAAAAATGAGAAAAATCTAATTATTGAAAATTTAAGGAAGGATTGCTATTAGAAGAAAGCAAAGGTAATAAAATTTTCATTCTGAATAAAAACGATGACAACGACGATGAGTTAACAATCTTCCTCAAAATGGACTATTCAGAAGTAAAAGACTTTCCGTTACCAAGAATGGATAAGATAGTGTACTAAATGCTATACAATATTACTGAAAACATAAAATATACATAAATTAAATGCTTCAAACTCTTCAGTACTAAAAATTTACTAAATATCTATAAACCTGGCAATGCACTTAGAACAGAGACACCAACAATTACTGCTCCTGAATAAATTTTATCAAAATGGATCAATCATTTGAAATTTTGCCAATCAATGACTTTTATGATAAAAAAAACGCGTATGAATTTGTAAGTCACATGAAAGATGTGGAATTAAAAGAAAACGGAATGTTGATATCTTTTGATATGTGCTCTTTATTTTCCACTATATTTTTCGGTCCCGAAACGCTAGAGAACTGAATAAATATAATCTGCCAAGATACTAAATAACAGTTATCAATTAAAGCAAGTTATAGATGGATACATAAAACTTACAGGTTTATGCATGAAATAAAATTATTTGCAAATAAATAATATATTTTATGAACAATAGGATGGAACGCGATGAAAAATTGCCCATTACTTTTAATACCTAGTAATTTTCCTGATGAGATACACAAAATAAAAAATTGAGTTGAATACTGTCCAAGAATATGGCTCAAATATTTGTAGTACCACATACTACCCAGTACCCCATAATACGATTTATATCAATAGGAAAAGATTGTAAACTACCGTTTTTTATGTATTGCCTGTATTGGTAATTGAAAAAAGATACAAATCGTTTATACCATCGGATACATCCGCTGCAACAAAGACCAGTCAGCAGTACCAGCATCAATGTTCTGATACACAGATTAGTTAATTTTATCTTAGATAAAGACAGGTCTGAACAAGAATTAATAAAAATAAAGGAGACGATAATCTTAAATGGTTACAATGTTGCTGTCGTTAATAATACAGCAAGGAACGTTCAGTGCAAACAAAATATAACATGCAATACGTTTCTATAACATAGAGAAGAAAGATATATATTAAAAACATAAAACTACCATACGATGGAACATAGAAGGTTAAATATGATTAAAAAAATATGATTAAAAATTTGTATATCAACGAACAGTGATCTACAGAATGTAATAAGCAACACTGAAAATGAAACGATGATAAGTCGGAGATATACAAAATTGGGACCAATTTTACATAGGACAGACGAAGAGACACTAGAAACACTAGATGCAAGGAACATGTGGCACATGTTAAATATTAAATACGATAGAGTTGAAAAATCTAAAGTAGCTGAATATACATATTATCTAAGCAAATCTGAATAGGAAAATAAATCAAAATAATTTAATATTTTTAATATACGTAACTGACACACACACACATATATATATATATATATATATATATATATATATATATATATATATATATATATATATATATACATTTATGTTAGTTGATTTTTTAAATAATCATTATTTCCATTAAATTTAGAATTTTGAAATTGCTAAATTTAAAATCTTTTTTTTTTTTTCATTTTATTATCCAACCTATATTCACGCTAACAATTATTACAATATCAAATGTAAAAAAGTGTGATTTTTCACATTCCGTAATAAAAAGGCGGGTTGCCATTAAAATATATATCGATGGCGTCATACCTACTACACAAATCACTGAGTGTGTACAAATTATATTTTAAAAAATGTGCAACTAAATATAAAATTTGACGGGTCCGACAGTTTTTCCCAAAAGTTATTTCTTGAATTGTTGACGAGTTTATTCATTATTTTACGAAATCACTGTATACATACTTAAATATACATAACCAAATACAACTGTATATGTATGCATGTATTTTAATACCTATATTTAGATATAAATACCTAAACGATCTGAAATTTTGTGTAAAGAATACTTGGTTTAAGTAAGAATTCAGGAATATTCAGTATTATAATCGTATGAAGCTTTTCAAACTTAAGTAGATAGTAGAAAAATAGTTTCAAGCATAAAATCAGTTTCAATTTGGCATTAAAATAAGAAACAACATATTCTGCTAATTAATATTATACAATATGTATATTATAATATCGGTTGCAGATAAAGAGGATATAATAAACATATTATACTTATACTATTAATTGGTTATCTTATTCGTTAATGACAGTGATTGCAAAACTAATACAACTAAATTAAGACTAGTTCTTATGAAGATCAATGTATTTGGTATTGAAAAATCCTTGAGGAAAAAAGTACGAGAGAAAGCAAAATAAATCATTTGCCTGTGAACGTAACGAGAACACACAGCGAAATTTTTGTAATGCTCATGCACAATTTAACCTTGGTCTACAAGATAGAAGACATTTAATGAACGAACACCACAGCTCAATATCCGGGAGCCAACTGAGGGTAATCAGTGGCCGTGAAAAGATAAAAAACTCTATCTGCACTGGATAATATTTCACTGTTTTTTTTAGTCAAAGCTAAAATCGATATAACGTTAACATTACATTAATCGGATGTACACGACTTTAAGACTAGAGCAATGTTAAATCTTTTACATTTCAATAACTTTGAACAGTTTAATTTTATTCTTAATTCGAATGACAGAATCTTAGATGCATTTGAAACTTTAAACATGTTGTTCAAAGACATACATACTTATCTCATAGTTGAAGAAGATAGTTACCACACCTCTCTATTAGTAGTAAATATTGAGGTTAGTAACTTCTAAACCCTGCAACTTTCCCACCAATTCTAATAATTAAATGTACAATTTTGAGGAAGGCAATTTTTCTCGGTTGTATTATGCTTTACTACATAGTAACTGGGAGTTGTCAAAAACTAAAAATCTCAATTCAGCATGTGGAGGACTTACGTAAAAATTTATAGTTTACTTGATCAGTTTGTTCTTGTATAAAAATATTAAGCGTAAATATTCAGCATGGTAGGTATACTGCTGAAATAATTAATAATATTAAACTGAAAGCTTACCATCATAACAAATTTACAAAAAGTCATCACCTATCTGATCTTATTGAATACAAGAGATTATTAAAGAGGCATTATTAATGCACAAATAGCTCATGCGTATACTAACTATTTAACATCTATTCAACAAAACTTTAAGAGTGATTCTAGAGGTTTTTGGTCTTATGTTGAAGGTCAATAAAAATTCGATACGTATTATTCAATCAACGCTTTAGACGTCGACGATACTGATTTTTCGAAGGCCTTTGCCAAGGTGAATAATAAATAAACTAACTTCAAAATTAGAATTATATGGATTCACTAGTAATCTTTTTTAATGAATCAAATCATATTTATCCAGATGTACATTATTTATTTCATATAATGACTTTAATTCTGAAACCTTCTAGCATCCTCTGGAGTAACTCAAGTCTTAAATTTTGGACCATTGCCTCTAATACTTAATAATTTGTCTCTAATAATTATGTCCCATCATATGTTTTTTTCCGACGACTTAAAATTATTTTTAAATATAATCTGTTTAGACGACCACTTGATATCGCAAAACTCATCGACCTCGTTGCATCGCGGTGTTCGAAGAATAAACTATCATTAAACATAAATAAATGTAAAGTTTGCTCCTATACCTTAAAGAAGCAACCACTAATATATGAACTATTCTCCTGGTGGTACAGTTTTAACACGTTCCGAATATATTAAGTAGGCGGTGTGTACTTTGATGATGAACTATCTTTCTCTGGGCATATCAACCATGTGGCTCTTAATGCATATAAAACCCTTGGTTTCATGATATAATCACGACATAATTTAATAACACTGCCATCTTAAAATGTTTATATTTTGTGGTAGTTTGTTCCAAATTAGAATATTGTAGCCTTATTTGGTATCCCAGATATCTAAGTCATATGAATCACCTTGAAAATATTCAAAGGCATCTCTTAAAGTATTTCGCATAAATAAATATCACCCAGTGAGGGGTTACAACACTCTGCTTCTACAAAGATTTGACATCCAGTCATTAAACTGTAAAAGCGTATTTACTAGGCTCTCATTTTTATTTAAACTTTTCATTGCAATTGAATTGAATAACGCAGTTTTTAGAGAATGTCAACTTGTGGGCAGGAATTGTTGGTACCACAATTGTAGGATGCAAAGAACTGAAGTTATTCTATAATTTGTTGATACACATCACATTAGTAATCAATTGTGCTTGATTATCTAAATACCCTCTTTTCCAACAAGTGAGTTGATAAACGAGAATCTATTGTGTGACTAGCCAGATCTTCGGATCTAACTCCGCTGAAATATTTGTTGTAGTATTATAAATACTATTGAGGCATTAACAAACTGAATTCAAACAGAACTTCAGAACTCTGAAACCTTAACTAACATTTTACAAAAATTCCATGACTGTCTGACAATTTTAATACTTAATATAATGGTTTCTGTTGTATTTTTATTACATTGCTAAAATTTTTCGTATTTCAAAAAACAATTGTTTGAAACCTACCACAAAATTTTGACGTATCGTACGTAAAAATATGTGCTTCCTTCCTAATGGTTTTGTCATTTAAAAAACTATCAATTACGTCAAACAAAAATACCCTATATTAAATAATGCGTATCTAAAAAACAAAATAGACATGTCCGAGTAGTCTTCTTGCTTGCTCAGTAACGGGTTTATTGAATTTGTTCCAACGTTTCGTATTCACTGTATATTACAGCCACGCAGTCTTCATACTAAATTAGAGATCATCTAAATAATTATTAGCACAAATTATTTTGCAGGAAGGTTAATATCATCTATAATTTCCGCGAATGAAATCGTTCCCTTGTCCTATCTTCATGATATTTAGTAATTTCTTATTTTTACTACAAATACAGCATACCTGGTTTTATCACAAAAACACAAAATGTTTTGCAGACATGTACATGATAATTATTTAACATAATAATATAATACAATGGCATTCTGTATCTCAAGGAATTAGTTGTTATATGTAGATTAGTAATTTTGAATACAAATCGATTATAGATGAGCCACAGATGAATGAATTGACACAGTATACATGAAACAGATCTGTGATAAGATAAGCCAACGAATTTGTTCATATGTAATATGCTATCAAGAAAATTTTCGCATATATATATATATATATATATATATATATATATATATATATATATATATATATATATATATATATATATATATCTATATATATATATCTATATATATATATATATATATATCTATATATATATATCTATATATATATCTATATATATATATCTATATATATATCTATATATATATATATATATATATATATATATATATATATATATATATATATATCTATATATATATATCTATATATATATATATATATATATATATATATATCTATATATATATATATATCTATATATATATATATATATATATATATATATATATATATATCTATATATATATATCTATATATATATATATATATATATATATATATATATATATATATATATATATATATATATATAGCAAGAAGAACAGAATAAAAAGGAGGAGACCTATAAGAGACTTCGATAACGTAGGAAAATGGATATTTGACGCAAATAAATGCCAATTTAGTAGCCTTTAATTGAAAATGACGCCTCCATTTTTAGTCTTATATTAGTCTAATTAATATGCATGAAAGTTATGGAAAATATCTTATGGAATAAATCTATAACATCAACAACGTTAAGAAATTCGGTGTTTTATTTATAACTTTTATTTTAGTAACAAATATGTGATCTATCTGTGAGGGTTAGTAAAATTTAATGATCTGTTTCTCATGTCACCCTAAACTCTAATAACCATCAATATTATCGGAGCCTGCGAAAATTAAATTACTTTTATAATTTTTTTTATATGATGAGAAATTAGAAGGAGAATCTGTAGGTCCTTATGGATTAGGAAACAGAAACAATAGAGGTAGCAGACTGATAGAATTCTGTGAGAAGCACAAGATGGTAGTCGCGAATTATCTTTCCAGAAATTATAAACGCCACAATGAAATTTAAGTCAAAAATTGAAAATGCAGATCTTAGAAACTAAAAGGAATGTCTGGATTTAGATATGCAATACTTACTGCTCTTGAAGCCTTTAATTCCTATTCGAAAGTAATAGAAAAAAAAAGTAAATGAGAAAGAGATCATTCCCTTCAACAAATTCTTTAAGAAAACTGTAATTGCATTAAAATGGAAGTTTATGATAAACTAATTAAATAAACATGTATAGAAAGGATAAAATGCATAAGAAATGTAGTCCAAAAGCAGTAATATAGCAAAAAAATCTTCTTTCTCAAACCTTCAATGAAAAATAATTGGCGTTATTGTACAAAAGTTTAAAATACAATTAGAATTATTTAAATCTCTCAATAGAAGAGATCGTGGTAGGTATTGAAATTTGCGTTGAAAACATTAGGAATGCAGTGCAAAGGAATATTGAAACCCAACGCAAAAATGAGAAAAATCTAATTATTGAAAATTTAAGGAAGGATTGCTATTAGAAGAAAGCAAAGGTAATAAAATTTTCATTCTGAATAAAAACGATGACAACGACGATGAGTTAACAATCTTCCTCAAAATGGACTATTCAGAAGTAAAAGACTTTCCGTTACCAAGAATGGATAAGATAGTGTACTAAATGCTATACAATATTACTGAAAACATAAAATATACATAAATTAAATGCTTCAAACTCTTCAGTACTAAAAATTTACTAAATATCTATAAACCTGGCAATGCACTTAGAACAGAGACACCAACAATTACTGCTCCTGAATAAATTTTATCAAAATGGATCAATCATTTGAAATTTTGCCAATCAATGACTTTTATGATAAAAAAAACGCGTATGAATTTGTAAGTCACATGAAAGATGTGGAATTAAAAGAAAACGGAATGTTGATATCTTTTGATATGTGCTCTTTATTTTCCACTATATTTTTCGGTCCCGAAACGCTAGAGAACTGAATAAATATAATCTGCCAAGATACTAAATAACAGTTATCAATTAAAGCAAGTTATAGATGTTAATATAAAGGTTAATATCATCTATAATTTCCGCGAATGAAATCGTTCCCTTGTCCTATCTTCATGATATTTAGTAATTTCTTATTTTTACTACAAATACAGCATACCTGGTTTTATCACAAAAACACAAAATGTTTTGCAGACATGTACATGATAATTATTTAACATAATAATATAATACAATGGCATTCTGTATCTCAAGGAATTAGTTGTTATATGTAGATTAGTAATTTTGAATACAAATCGATTATAGATGAGCCACAGATGAATGAATTGACACAGTATACATGAAACAGATCTGTGATAAGATAAGCCAACGAATTTGTTCATATGTAATATGCTATCAAGAAAATTTTCGCATATATATATATATATATATATATATATATATATATATATATATATATATATATATATTATATATATATATATATATATATATATATATATATATATATCTATATATATATATATATATATATATATATATATATATATATATATATATATATATATATATCTATATATATATATATATATATATATATATATATATATATATATCTATATATATATATCTATATATATATATATATATATATATATATATCTATATATATATATCTATATATATATCTATATATATATATATATATATATATATATATATATATATATATCTATATATATATATCTATATATATATATATATATATATATATATATATCTATATATATATATATATATCTATATATATATATATATATATATATATATCTATATATATATATCTATATATATATATATATATATATATATATATATATATATATAGCAAGAAGAACAGAATAAAAAGGAGGAGACCTATAAGAGACTTCGATAACGTAGGAAAATGGATATTTGACGCAAATAAATGCCAATTTAGTAGCCTTTAATTGAAAATGACGCCTCCATTTTTAGTCTTATATTAGTCTAATTAATATGCATGAAAGTTATGGAAAATATCTTATGGAATAAATCTATAACATCAACAACGTTAAGAAATTCGGTGTTTTATTTATAACTTTTATTTTAGTAACAAATATGTGATCTATCTGTGAGGGTTAGTAAAATTTAATGATCTGTTTCTCATGTCACCCTAAACTCTAATAACCATCAATATTATCGGAGCCTGCGAAAATTAAATTACTTTTATAATTTTTTTTATATGATGAGAAATTAGAAGGAGAATCTGTAGGTCCTTATGGATTAGGAAACAGAAACAATAGAGGTAGCAGACTGATAGAATTCTGTGAGAAGCACAAGATGGTAGTCGCGAATACATTGTTCAAGAATCACGTTAGGAGGCGGTACAACTGGAAAATGCCAGGAGGGATAGACAGGTATCAGATAGACTACATTCTGCTTAGGAAGAGATTTAGAAATCAAGTAAAAGACTGTAAGAGTTATCCAGGAGTAGATGTAGACAGCGACCACAACTTGGTAGTCATGAAAGCTAGATTAAAGTTCAAAAATCTGAAAACCCGGAAGGATAAGAAACGTATAAATGTAGACATATTGAGGGATCAGAATATGAAAGATAAATTCCAGAAGAAAACAGATCAATTAATAAATAAAGCGAGTAATGACGAAATCAAGAACGCAGAAACTGAGTGGGAGGGTATCAAGAATAGTCTAGGTTCCGCGGCTACGGACGTTTTAGGACACGAGAGAAGGGAGGCTAGGAAGCCCTGGATAACGGACGAAATCTTAAACTTAATACAAAAGAGACGAGGCTACAAAAACAGACGAGACGAGGAAGGACTGAAAACTTATAAGTCAATAAAGTGGGAAATCATTAGAAAGTGTAGAAAAGCGAAGGAACAATGGATAGAGGATAAATTCAAAGAAGTAGAAGATAAGCTCCAAGTAGGTAAGATCGATGAGGCTTACAAAATAATTAAGAGGAACTTCAGGGATATAGGACTAATAAGTAGAAACGTTAGGAGTCAATCGGGGGACATACTGATCGGAAGAGAGGAGAAAGCGGATAGATGGAAGCAGTACTTAGGAAATTTATACGAGGGTCAGCAATTTGGAGAAATATTAGAGGAAGAATCTAGCATTGATAGGGAAGATGTAGGAAAACCTATATTGAGAGAGGAATTTGAAATAGCATTAAGGGGGCTAAAGAACAATAGAGCGCCGGGTGTAGATAAAATACAGGCGGAAATTTTGAAATGTGCGGGACAGAAAGTAGTAAATAAGATGTTTGAATTGGTAAAATACATATACGGAACAGGCGAGATATCGGAGGATTATAAGAGGAACATTATCGTTACTATACCGAAAAAGAGAGGAGCCGACAAATGCGAGAACTTTAGAACGATTCCTTCCCACGCGTCAAAAATCTTAACCAGAATAGTGCAGAAGAGGATGGAAAATAGAGCGGAGGAAATACTAGGAGAAGACCAATTCGGGTTTAGGCGAAATAGGGGAACTCGCGAAGCTATTCTGGCGCTAAGAGTAATGTTAGAGAAAACAATAGAAAAAGGAAAGAACGCTTATATAGGATTTGTAGATTTAGAAAAAGCTTTTGATAATGTAAGATGGGAAAAAATGTTCGAGATACTAAAAAGCGCGGGAATGAAGTATAGAGATAGGAGAGTAGTACACAATCTATGCAAAGAGCAAACTGCTGTTATAGAAGTAGAAGGGGAGAGAAGGGAAGTAGGTATCAGGAAAGGAGTAAGACAAGGATGTACGCTATCACCACTAATTTTTAATCGGTACATCGAAGAGGCGATTAATGTGGTAAAAGATAGAGTGGATTTCGGGATTAAAGTACAGGGACAGAAACTAAAAATGCTGAGATTCGCGGATGATATAGCAGTATTAGCATCTAGTAAGGAGGAATTAGAATCAGCATTGAACGAAATAGAGGCAATGTTGACAGATAAATACGGAATGAGGGTGAATAAAAACAAAACTAAAGTGTTAGTGTGCAGAGGGCGCGAGAGCAGAGCAAAAACGAAAGTACAAACTAATAATGAAAGATTGGAGGAAGTTAAAGACTTCACTTATTTAGGAAGTAAAATAAATTGGGATGGAAGAAGCGATAAAGATATAAAACAAAGAATAGCGCAGGGTCGAGTAGCTTGTAACAAAAAGAAAGCACTTTTATGCTCGGGAGTAATAAACTTAGAAACAAGGAAGAGAGTTTTGAAAACGTATGTATGGAGCACGGCACTATACGGTTGCAAAACCTGGACGGTAGGGGAAGCAAGTAGGAAGAAATTAGAAGCTTTTGAGATGTGGTGTTACCGAAGAATGATGAAAATACCGTGGACTGATAGGGTTAGAAACGAAGAAGTATTAGAGAAAGTCGGCGAAAAAAGAAGTATGTGGAAAAACATAAAGAAGAGAAGAGATAGAATGGTAGGCCACTTGCTGAGACATGGGGGAATAGTCCGCGATATTTTGAAGGCAGAAATAGGAGTGAAGAAAGGCAGAGGTAGGCCGAGATTAGACTACTGTTCGCAAATAGTAAGGGATGTAGGTTGTAGCACAATTAGCGAAATGCGTAGGTTAGCACAAGATAGGAGAAGCTGGAGGTTAGCGTCCAACCAGTCTTAGGACTGATGACCTCATGATGATGATGATGATGATGAGAAATCTTTTATAGTTCTTTCTTGTTTGTTTCTCCAATCATCATTAATTTGTCTGTCTCACTGTTATAATGAAGGCCGGAAAAGTAAAAAGTAATTTTCAACACTATCGATTTGCATGTAATCTCATTTTTCCAAAACTTTTCAGTTTGGGGCATCAATGAGAGACGAAAACTATTACTAACAAATTATTTCAAGTTAATGGCAAAACAATTATTGAACATAATGATACAATAATATTATACACCTCATAGATTTAGTTGTTATTTGTAAATTAATATCATGTTCAGTTCATGTTTATTATAAATGAATCTATTCTGGTTCGTGAACCGTTGGGTTCTGTAATTTTAGATAATAAAAATAAATGTTAATTTTCAAAAAAGATATGAAAACTTCAAAATCACATTAATTAGCTATATACCGAAAAAATATTTTATAGTTCTTATAGTATTTTTATTGTTCGATTGTCGCTCATCAATTGGTCTATCTTACTGTCAAAATAAAAGCGAGAAAGGAAAAGGATGGTAAAACTTTATCACTATGAATTTCATATGTAAACTATTTTCAATGATGTTTTAAACATATCACAATTTATGGCTTCAGTGAAAGGCGAAAACTATAGGTTCTACTTCAGTAACCTTTATATGAGATTACGATACTCGTAGGTCATGGCATTCATATTACAGACGCGGATGTTGTACTTTTAGCTCCTTGTCGGGCAACTGACCTGAGTGCCCTCCGTATTTTCTAAACTTATTCAGTATTTATTCCTTCTAACCACAATACAAACCACTCAGTATGTAATCCTTCCTGGATATGTGTATTCATTTTTGGTGGACGACGTATATAAGATGCAGACGCAGGAATTATATTGCAATTGTTGTTATTACTATTCCGTTACAATGCATATGCAATTTTGGAACCACTATTTGATTGAAGTTGAAAAACTAAAGAAAACATCTTAAAAACGTCTTTTTTAGGATTCTTTTAGGTGTTAATTCGGCATTTGCTTTATCCACAATATATAAAGAATTAATAACTTTAGTTAACAGCAAACAGTATACCTATTATACAACGATGTTATCTCTATTGATACTTTCTGTAAACATTTTGTAGAAATCCAAGAGTTCTCATCTTTTCATTGACGTAAATCTTAGTCTAAAAAGTTTGATTCATTTAATTTTGGATTCACATCTAATGGATTCAACTATTTCTAGCATACTTAACTGTTTTTACCCTAAAAAGTAAAAAAGGTAAATCAACTATAAAATAATATATGGCGATTTTATGATATGGTATGGTCAATTTTTAATTAATCCTACCAATTTTGGCAATAGTGTCAAAAACTGTTGTATAATGTATGTAGAATCATATAGAGATAGTAATATTGGATATTTAGGAATCTGTATATTTAAAAAATCTGTAAAAATACTATTCATTGCATCGCTATTTGCAAAATAAAAAAACTCTGTTATCTTGCCGATAAACGGAACGGATTCTACCTGAGCCTAGCCATAAAAACAAGCCACGGTATGTTTTGAGATTTTTTATTTGGCAAATAGCCATGAAATAAACTATACATATATCACTATATGTACATCTATATCTACATATCTATATAGATATGTAGACTATTAAAAAATGTTTACAAAAAATATTTTTGAGTCAAACGTCGACCTTTGTAAAATCAAAACTTTGGTCAGTGAAAGAAAGTCATCCACACTGGAGTGTTTATTTAATTTTTTAAGTTACTCGCTTTTTCAAATGGATCAAATTAAACTGTGCTCGAAAATAATATGCTGAGTTTTGAAACAGAAATTGTATTGGAAATAGGTTATTAGAAATAGATAATTTTTTCTTAGAAGAATTTGGGCAATAGTTTTACATCATCTGATGGCCCAAGAAAGATATGATATCACATTAGATATCAAAAAATAATTGCAAATTGTAGTTTGTGGTTAAATTAATGAAAGGTTATCTTCGTTCTATTGTCGAAGAAGAATATTTTTATATAAAACATGAACCCATTTATAATCACCTTCACAAATTCATAAATTTGGACGGTTGAAATTAATATATTTTCTCAAAATCGGTTGACTTTCTGTAAATATTAATAATGATTGAATATATTTTTTTATGCCAGAGTGATTGTATTCTACAGTTTTAAGATAAAACTTGACTTTATTTCATATTAATGTTTTCACATGATTTCCTTCTTTAATTTCGACATGTTTAACGATTTTACGATATTATTTTACCAAGTCCAAGTACTATTTAATGATATTATTAATATGCCTGTGAAAGTAATCATTTCCGAAAAATATTATAATAAAATATCTAAGTAACGGGTTTCAGAAAATGTATTACTATAACATTTAGGGCATTAGTGAAACACACCTATAAGCTCTCTCATTCTAGAAAGATATGCTATTTTAGGACGTCGCCGACGGAAACAGTCGTGAACAAAATTTAGTGCAAAACTGCAATAATGTAATAACTACAATAATACATGATTTACATATGACTAAATGTTATAAATGTTAGTAAATGGCAGATGCAGTAAGGTGAAATATATGTATGTAGTAAGATAAAAAAATAATGCGTTACTTTTTCAAACATATAATGTATTAATTATTATTATGTAGGTAATTCTAGTTTGTCATATTTTTACCTTTTATAATATTTTATGTTGGCTAACGTGGATTTAAGACTTTTTACTTTTACATGAAGCAAAGCATTTTTACAACATGACACGTTTTTAATTATATTTCCAATGATCAATACGAATTATATTATTGATTATTAAAACAGAAATATGGGCAGACTCTGAGATCATAACGTTTTTATACGTTTGAACCTGAATACAAAATTTTTTAACCTCTATGTATTTCAATCTTTTTTTAATTCCAAAGAGAATTCCTATTTAAAAAATGAGGGAGAGAAAAAGTTATTCTATACAATATCAGCTACAATATACACAGTGTTTGGTGAATATGTTCAAATAAACATACAACAACTAGATAAACTATAGGTTGAATTAAAAAATAATAAATTTTTGTTAGTATATCCATATTTTCAAAAATAATTCAAGTACAAAAAGAAATGTAATTTAAATCTAAATTACGCCTAAAAATTAAAATCTAAATTACCATTATTTCTTATTGACCATTATTTCTCATTGAAGTTTCTATTTGAAGGTCTTTGAATAGAGAGAAATATATATATTCTAACGTTTCGGTGTGTCAAATCAACATTAAAGGGAATTACCTATAACACATTATGTTATGTATAACTCAACTAAATCGTGTCGGATCGGGTTTTGACAGATTCTGATCGGGGACGTCTTCCAGACGACACTTTTGTGATTGATTTTGAGATGGATAGGATACACTCTACCATGTTACTGGGTCATGAGAAAGCATAATGGTGGACTATTTCAGAAATTGTTTTTTGTTAGCACGATCACTCAATTAAATCGTGTCGGATCGATTGGGTTTCGACTGATTCTGATTAGGGACGTCTACCAGACGACATCTATTGATTTTGAGGTGGATAGGACACACCCCACCCTGTCCATGGGTCATAAGAAAGCACCATGGTGGACTATTTGAGAAAAATTAAAAAAAGTAAAACTGTCGCATAAAACACATTCTGCATTTATGTGTTGGTTTATTTTTTCTCGGCCACCCAATTCCGAGATAGAGATGTTCTACGTGTGGAAAAATCCGTTTTAAGGTTTTAAAACTATTTATTTTTGTCCTAATTGATACCCCTTAAATTTTCATGTTCAGCTATATATACTAAAATGGCATTTGTTTTCAAAATAGCAGCTAAAAACCATTTTATTGTATTAAAGCGGGATGGTATGAAATGTGGCGGTAATTAATGCTTCTTGTACTGCAATATCACAAGAGCCCTAGTACACAATTTTGTGTTTCATAATAATTGTTTCATTCTAATCAGTAACTGCAGAGACTGTAGAATTTTTATATTACAAAACTAAATCCTCTACGAGTATATCATAAAAACTAAAATACAAACACCAATTTTTAATTTGGCCCACATATTTATTCATGTTTTACTTTTACCCAAAACAATTTATTGTCAAGGTTATATCCTCCTAAATATTTTCGTTGTATATCAATAATGTAGTTTTCCATGTGCGATTCTCCAATTTCATTCAAAAGCAAAATTGGATATGCCGATGAATTATATTCATTTCATACCACACTTCAACAGCCAATTTAAAAACGCTGTTTGCTATACGTAGAAGAAAAACTTACAGGGAATCAACCAAGATAGAAAAATATGACGTTTAAAATAACTTTGTAAAAGTAACCGGGACTTTGTCTTAAGTAACCGGGGTAAAACCGAAAGGGGAAAACATTCCTTCAAACTAAAAAAGGACAGTTGCGCATAATACAGGTCTGTCAAATTTCAAAATAATATATTTTTAATTAACCATGCTACGGGGTGTTACAGATCTCGTATCTCCTGTGTCACCCTGTATATTGTCTAAGGTAATGTAGTAAATACGTAAAAAAAAATAAGTACCTGTTTGTTTTAAGTAATCGCAAATACAAAAACATATTTTGTTCTATTTAATCTTGAGAATTAGGCAGAAAGAAGTTATTCCGGGGTTTATTCAATTATAAAGTTTCAGAATATTAATGCTATCATTGTGCATTGTAGGCCTGAGGCCAGGTAGTCTCTCAGAATAGAACAAACTGTATTTCAAAATTCTTAAAATTATCCGAACGAGGTCATGCATTTGGCGCGCAGGTTGTTATGGATGGGGCAGGGGGCAGATCGAACCCTTTTCTTTATCCGGCTTATCCCAAGGGCCTCCTCACATAGACAGTGCCCTGCTCTCATCCGGTAAAAGGCCAGATGCAATTTTGACGAGATTCATTCAGTATAAATGTATTTATTTCTGTGGTAAATTTTACACAGAATATTTTTTTAAGTGGTTAAAAAATATTCGTTATCGATTATATAAACTTTTTATGAGTGTATGTTCGATAGGCATATCAATAAAATGAGTCTCGATGAGAAAATTTTTTTGAAACATACTGAAAAAAAAAACATAGAGGCAGATTTTGATGTCTAAAAAATAATTAATTTCAATAAATAGGTTTTTCTAATAAATAAGGACGTAAGTCTTGACTGTCGTATGTTACTACTTTTATGAATATATGGAAAACAAATCAGTAAATTGAAAATATAGTTCGCAGCTAATTGTTTAATTTAGTAAACGTTGCATTTAATTGAAATTACAATATCATTATTTAAATTAATAATAATACAGTTTAAGAATACCAAATTGGTTTTTTGTTAATTTTTAAACAAACATGGCTGTTATTTTACTAAAATATTACACGTATATTTCAGTGAGCGAGGTTTACAGCACATTTAATTTTATATGCTCAGGATAAATAGTAAAATGAAAACATGTAACGATAGAATATTATATAAATTTAGTTATGTCGTTCATTTACTGCTGGATATTTAGATTTTCTGCGTTTTAACCTAGCTATAACTTTAGTAGTTCTTTATGAACAATGAAGATACCATAAATATATTACATATGTTGTTTTTGTTATACTTACGCAGATGACATGAAAATCTTTACAGAGATAAAATTAATAGAAGATTGTTATCGACTACAACAACTTAGAACATAGACAGATTATCTAGAAAACAGGCTATAATTAAATGTCAACAAATGTAATGTTCTCATTTACGCGCGCATTCGTGCCCTGTATTTTTAATTAAAATATTAAAAACAATAGTTTAATTGAACTTCACAATTCTTAGTGTCAAATCATTACCTCATAATCTTTATAATAAATTTGTCTTAAGGTGTGTTGGCAATTTTGATGATGAATGATTCATCTGATATCTAATATTTGGTGCAGTTCACTTTCACTTCACCCCTGTACGTTAATTTATCCCAGAAGTTAGACACATTAGAATTAATCAATCCTGTATATTCCATTTGACCTGACGACTTTGTTATTATAAGAAACTTTTGTTTTGACAAACAACTAATTTAAATTAAATAAACATTTTTCCCGTACCTGAATCCACCCGCGCCTAAATGATTCGTTATAATGGACTCGAAAAACAATGCATGATTACCCTGCAAGGTTAATCGTAAAATATGTTGGCAGACCATTAAGAACCTAAATAAGTCATCTTGGAGCGTTTCTAATTTGCCTAGACCCCAACAATGGTCAGCAGAAACCCCTACCAACCCGAACAATAAAAAACCCCAGGTAGTAGAAAGCCATCATGACTAGACAATTCGGAATGACATATGGCACTAAAGGCCTCCTTTCTGCCTCTACAATATGCAAGCCGGTTCATATTGCATTCCTCATTCGAAAAATAAGCACTCGTGGCTTGAAAAAACAGAATCCATAGAAGTGAATTTCGTTTGCGGAGGGGCACAATGAATTGGCTTGGGGTGGGTAGCACATACTAATCATTTTCAGAACCCTTGTCATGCTCTCTAAGCATTGATCATTAAAAATGGCCGACTGTACAGGCTTCATTTTGTTAACAGCAAAGAGGACCGATGGTTCTTTGCGTCTTTTTCTATATGGCCGGATCCCGTTCCACGAGCGCTGGGCCCTTTGGCGGAAACTTTCGTCTATTCCTGTCTTTTTCTAGATAGCTAGGCCCCACAGTTTCGTATCAAATAACCTACCACTAACAGCGTTTCTACCGCTAGCGTTTTCTAATATAATCAGCTAGCTCCAGGGAAATCCGCACTCCTTAAACAATAAAACAGGCCATTCCGTAAATTAACATTTTCATAATGTTAATTATGAAATAATTACGAAATGATAAGTAATGATTTTCTGAAAAATTCTGAAGCACATTAACCTTATTTAAAAAAAATACTTTAACTGACTATCCAGATTATGTGTTGGAGCTGTAACGAGATCAGACAACCCCTTCTTCTTTTAACAAAAAATAATTTCTTAAAATACAGTACCCCATATTCCGAGTTTCATATTTATCGTATATATAAGGCTAAAGGTTTTTTTTTTTGAAAAATACAAATAAAGCAAATACGACTTTATTTTTCACAGAAATTGTCAGGTAATCAGAAGAAGTAATTTGTTCTTTTTGTTTGATCCTACCAAGTATTCCTGTGAACAGATCATTTTTTAGAAGCACAAAATATAACCATTTAGCAAATTCTGGTTTTACTGCTCACCTCTCGCCCTCTCTTATATGCTAATATGAGTATTCATTTATAAAAAGTACTGCCCGTCAATAATAGGAAAAAGTGTGAGTTTCTCTATGTATACGTTGAAGAAAAAGTAAGGACAGCATTCGGCTATTTACTTAGAATATGCTATTTACTGCGCACCTCGTGGGCGGTCTGATATCGCAGTTTTGAAACTTGTTCCTATTCTTGATCAGCAGTAGGTACTTGTATCTAAGAACCCATTGCATCAGATAAATTATGACGGCCGGCATTTATATTGCGCTGACTTAAGACCATATATCGATATAGACGGGACAATGTGGGATGTATATTGCAGGATTTGCGGAAAATTCTATTTCATAGCCAATGACTGACTTACATGATGTCTGTAAAATTAATTCAGATGTATATTTCAGGTATTTAACATCATTAATGAATAAATCGTTCTCTCGGTGTAATATAGGTACTGCGCTTAGATACGAGAATATATTACAAAACAAATATATATTTGTGCATTCAAAATAATGTATTACTAAAAATAAATGCTAGGATTAAATATGAAGTATTGACATGATATACGATTTATTTATTTATTTACTTATGATGCTATATGTAAGTTAGTTGTAAGTGTAACTCATTTAAGGAGAATATAATCCTTACTACACTGTTTAATTCTCTTTATACAATGCTTTCGAAAGTCATGAATAAATTCGTTAAAAATTCAAGGATAACGTTTGGGAAAAATTCTGGGACCATCGAATTATTTTTAGTTACACATTTTCTTTAATATAATTAATACATAAGAATTAATTCGTGTAAGAAATATGACGTTATCGATGTTTTTTTTAATGGCATGGCATTTAATGGCAACTCTCTTTTCATTACGGCATGTGAAAGAGCACATTATTTACATACACTACGGCAATAATTACATTAGCATGAATATACATTATAAAGAAAATGAAGATAAACGATTTTGCAATTTCAAAATATGTACTAAATTTAATGACAATGATTATTTAAAAAATCAACTAAAATAAACGTTGAAATTGTGCACCTTTGGCTGCCTGACAATAGCCAAATTGATTAATAAATTATTTTTAAATATTGGCAATAACTTGAAGAGGTATAGATTGTATTTAATGACGAATTCTTACTTTTAAAATCTTCTAAATTCTCCGGCCTGGTAAAGTATACTTTGTTTTTTAAGTATCCCCACACAATGTAATTTAGGGGTGTCAAATCTAGTTATTTTAGGTTTTATCAAATCTTAGTTATTATAGGGACGTCACGTTTAGTTGATTTTTTAAATAACCATTGCTATTAAATTTAGTATTTTGATATTACAAAATCGGTTTTCTTCATTAAGCGTATGTAAATAAATGTGCTATTTTATATTCGGCTAAAAAGAAAGACGATTGCCATTAAAAAAATATTTATGACGTCCTACCTTCTACACAAATCACCCTGTACGTATTAATTTTATTTTAAAAAATGTGCAACTAAAAATTTATTTCTTCAAATGTAAACTATGTAAACCTAAAAGATTTAAAGTTAAACTTATATAATTGCTTAAAATTATAAAATAGGTGTAAAGATAAAATAATATAATTGCTTATATTCTGTGCACCAATAATATACGCTAACGCCATATTACTTGTTGATATTATAATATCAAAATATTTCCAATAACTTTTCATGTAAATGAAAATATTAATACAGTCTACAAAGCTATATAAGACACTCTTAATTTGGAACATATTCACAACTAAATATGCACTTAATTATAATAATATAAAATGTGTTATTTTAAACAAATTTTGTATGAATTTACAAGAAAGATGTTTAACTACTAGTTGATTTCAATAAATGATTAAACATCAAATGTAATTACCCAGAGCTAATTAGTTTTTAATGTACCGTTAAATATTTTAATGCACGACTTCCGGTACAGACGGAAAGCTATAGGGGAAAAGTTATAAATATGCAAAAAGTAATATAATATATCATGTGTAAGGAGACAAGAAACTGTGAACGTCATAAGAAAGGGAATTGTGAAATTATTAATTGTACTTCACCAAAATTCCTATGTATTATAGTATGTATTATAATATGGAGAGTGTAATTTGCCACATCCAACACCCTTATTTTATCATTTCTAATTTACATATATATCAGCAACATTACGCAATAATAATATAGTCCTTATAAATATATCTCTATAGGTTTGCTAAGTCATTTACAATCTCAATCGATGACGATAGAGTGGGGAGTTTACTTCCTTAATCTTAAATTAAGAACATTCGATTATTTCCAGAATTTAAATCGTTTATTCTAATAACAAAATTAAAACCAATTTGACAGTGTATTTACTAGCAAATGAGGTTTTCGTTCCACATTATACAAAAATTACAAAGAATGTGGAAACAGTTCTTTACATGCCTACAATTGTACTGCTGCTACCAGATGAGAAAAATTAAATCTATATAGTAAGAATATATTAACATGTCATGTGTTAATATAATATTAACATGTGTACAAGATGTCCACTTTTTATCAAATCTAGCATGTTAACTAAACGTGCAATGTTGATAAGTAATCTTTATAGTTGTGAGACGAAGCTTGTCGTTTTAAAGACAGTATTCTCTTTCGAACAGTTATATACATACAATCAATCGCATTTATAATATTTTTAATTAAAATTGTGTAATTTTTTTCATGAGGAATCCTCCAGCAGAATAAATTCCTATACGATAATATTATAGATAGATCCTATCTGCAATATCTATATATAAAATTTTACCATATATTGTGTTTCATCTCTATTTGCCAAATAAAATCAATCTCAAAGGATACCGATAATCGAACCGGCAGCCGACTCAATGGGAGACCGGGGCAGATAAAATTTTGTACGGCAAGTTAAAATAGCCGCTATAAATGCGTTTCCATGCGACAAATTGTTGTGTTTTTATATATTACCAATAATTAATTAATTTAAATACAAAATTAACCAGAAATAGACACGAAATTAAAGAATAACAGAGTTACATCTATTCTAGTTCACCAATTGTTGTTTACCCCCCTCTACCCCAATATTACGTGCTATACGTAATGACTGGGCGATCACAATGTTGCCGATGTGATACGAATAAGACATGTATGAGATTGAGTATTTCTCATAGATTATCCAAGTACTTATTAACAATACTTGGCAACGTAGACTTCTCTAGTGTACTAACACGACACAAGACAGAACCGACAAGAAAGTCTCGAAATACGTTGCCTTAAAATACGCTGTAAAAGATAAAGACAACCGATATTAAATAACTCTAAACTGCAATCGGACCCACATTGTCCCAGGTTATGTGTCAATAGGGACGGATTTCGGTAAGTCAATCCAATTTTTACGCGGCTTTGATTAAACTTAACTCTGAGACTTTTGTGTTTTGTTTAATATTTCGTGTTTTCATGGTGTATATTTAGTATTTTAGAGTGGTTATATTTTGGGGGATAGATGTTGTGATTTAGTGGGTATTTAACAGTTTGTGGTGGTGCCCTTTAATAATAATTTTGTTTAATAAGTGTGATTTATTAAATATAATAAAATATTCAGACCGTGGAAAGATTCTCTACCTAGCACGAATCAAATTCACGAAGATTTTAATACGACAGCAGTGGAAAACAAAACAGGTGTACAACATTTAGGAAAACAAGCACAACAAATTGATTTTTTTTTAATTAAAACTAAAAAAAAATTCCAAACAAATTTTTCATATACTGCAATATTGCTGACATGCATATGAATTTAAATATTTACTATAATATAGTAACAATGTTTTAATCAAATATTACAATAAGATATCGCTTATCTATTCTTCTATCTCACCTTGTATATTAACTACTTCTATCTACTTATCTCACCTTGTATACTAAATTCAATAAGGACGCTCGATTTTCAAACGTAAATAGAACAAGTTGTGTGTGAGATATCCACCCATTTTTTTTATTTGAAAGAATATTTTATGGCATTAAGTATGGAATCTAACGTCGTTCAAATGTCCCCCGCGTCTTTGCTTGGTGGCACGTATTCGAGAGGTCCAATTTTCAATGATTTTGTCGCATAAATCTGGCTGAATTTGCTGGATGGCGTTCGTTATGTTAACTTTGAGAGCATCAATTGTTTGCGGTTTATTCGCATAGACCTGCGATTTAAGATTAAGCCCCACAGGAGGAAATCTAAAGGCATTAAATCGCACGATCTGTGTGGCCAGTTCATGTCGCTGCTGCGCGAGATAACCATACCCTCAAATCACTTGTGCAGAATGTCCATCGTGGCATGCGCTGTCTGGCATGTAGCGCCGTCCTATTGAAACCACATGTCGTCGGTGTCAATATCAGCCAGTTTAGATCATAAGAAGTCGCTTATCGTCTATCTGTAGCGCTCGTCGTTGACGGTTATGACAATGCCAGTTTAGTTTTGAATGAAATACTGACCGATGATTCCACCAGACCAAAATCCATACCAAACAGTGACTTTCTCAAGATTTGCACACATTGTTGAACGCTATAACTTTTCATGGTGGTTTTCCATATATTACTGAACAATTCACAACAATTTGACAGATGTTGCTTCAACAACATGGCCGCTATCACCCAACAAATTTCGAGCATCCCTATTGAAAGACCCTGTATATACATAAAGAATTAAGATACATTTTCAAAAATATTGACATGGCGCATTTTCCTATCAAAAAATCAACGAATTTATCTATGCAGACACAATGGAATATGTTTGTCCGCATAAGAAACTGCTCGTACATACAATAATTAATTTATTCCATCACTTTTTATGAATAAAATATAATGAATATTAAAAAAAATAAAATACCTGAATAAATAACATTTCATTTAGTCCAATTTTGTTTTATTCTATACTCTTCCTGAATTCTGCCACAAATATTAATTTCAACTGCGCGTAATGCTAACAATTCGTATGAATCTAATTTATGTAATATCATCAAAATAATATAGTAATATAATAACACTAACCTTGAAGTCATAAGTACGAACAACCTGTTAAGCATTTGGCGTCCATTGTTTGTGGTTATTTATTTTTCAGGTTTCATGCCCTCCTACAGTCAGTAAGGCATACTTTTTGCGTATACTATATGTATATGCTAGAGCACTTACGATGTGACCCATATGCTTAGTAAATTTGTTTATTTATTTTTACCGACTATAAATACGTTGCAGATCTCCGTTTTCATATTTCGTTCTAAACTTCTAATTATATTTTGAGTTTTGTGTTATATGATACTTTTTATTTAGGGTGAACATGATTTAATTAGTGTTGAATTGAAGTATGTGTATTTATTTATATAAACCTATTTTATGACAGGAGGGAACAGTTATTTTTAATATTTTAACTGCAAAATATAAAATAATTTATTTTATGTGTAAGGAAATGCAGACATGCACTTTTTTCTCTCGTGTTTCCCTATTGTTCTGATAATACAACCTTATAAGTCTATAATACATAGTTTCTTACTTCCGCATTGGATAAAGTTTCCAGGTAGAATATCATTTTTACCAATTTTTCCAAAGATTTCCTTATACCATGGTATTTTACTCAAAAAGCCAAGCAACTTTTACGGATTAGACGGATTGTCGGACATTTTTGATGTTTTTTTAATCATTTAGATAGTAGAAAACTGACGGTTCAATACCATGGTTTTAGTTCTGTCGAAATAGTTGCAACATCGGGTGTTCCACAAAGGATCTATTTCGGGGCCCCTTCTATTTATCGTGTTTATAAGTGATATCTGCTAGGGTATAGAGTCGAAAATTTTGTTGTATGCGGACAACTGTAAACTATTTCGTCAGATAACGTGTGCGGGACTACATTTTGCTTGAATATGGATGTGTTGTATTGAATCCAGGTTATAATGTTCATACAGGTAACATAGAAAGAGTTCAGAGGCAATTTTTAAAATACGCGAATTGTCGTTGTCATGGAGTTTATCTAATTAAAAGTATTTTGCATGAGAGTTCATTGAATAGATTAAAAGTTCGACTCTTAGAAAATCGAAGAAAGTATTTAGGTGTAATGTTTTTGTATAAATTATAAAATAATTGTATTGACTGTCCACGCTTGTTATCACAAATTAACCATCATGTTCCTAGATTGTAACTGTACGTAACATAATTTTTTTGTGTTACAACTCCTAAAACTAATATATTTTTATTTTTACAAATATATAAAATTTGTATAGATTTCCGAAAAAGAAAAAATAGGGTAGATATTTGCAACTCTAGTCGTACATAATGCTAAAGTGTATAATATTTAATTTCAATAATAGCTTTATTTTAAATTTTGCTATTATTTACTTTATGTACATATGCTTTATGTACATAGTTTTACCCATTCCAATGAATTTGGAAAACGGCGAGAAAATAGTTCACTATTGATTGAAAAGGTTGCATTTCGGTGAAGCATAAGTTATATCGCAAATCGGATCTAAGCTTGATTTATGGCTCCATGTAATGCGAAAGTGAACGTTCAGCGTTCCGTCGAGATAACATGATTAAATTTCAATTTAAAATTGTCGAAACGTTGAGAGCGATGCGCAAGCTATATCGCGGTTTTTCATTTTCTGAAAGTAAATATACACTCACGCATAAGTCAGTACAGAAATACAAAAAAAAAAAGGACAATCAGTGTGCTCCTAAAGTTTGGAATAAAATTCATCATATTAAAATGAACGTCTTTCGAAAAAATCCATGTCGATTTTTATTTTCTAAACCAACAACTGCAGGGGTTGTTTTCAACTCACTCACCATCAACCAACCGCCCAAGCTCATTTTAAAATTTCAAATATGAAGATGCAACGTGTGACACCTTGCTATAATTTGCTGTGCCGAATAAAAAAAGAAATTTGGTTAAAAATGAATAACGGAAATTTTCGACAAGAATCTATTCGACTGGGTAACTACACTAGGCACAAAAATTAAGGGATGTAAAAAAATTTTAAATTTTACAATTATTATTTTCTGAGTAATTAATTACCAAAATTATGTAATACATCATTGTACAAGGCTTTTAGACCACTGAAATTAAAGAGGGTAAAATTATCTAAAAAAGCTTCATGATGAAATCACTGAAAAAAAATTATCGAAGTCCGTGGACCTTTTGAAAGTCAAGCAAAAATTTCGAATGTTTTTTTCCGATGGTTTTCTTATGATTACTCAAAAACTGATTATGGTAAAAAATAGTTTGAAGTCAAGATCTGAAAACTAGAAATTCGGAGCTTCAATTTGCTTTTTTTTTTTAATTTCTCTGCGACTATTTTTCTCCATGTTACAGCCGTTTGAAAATCACCTAAAATTTAATTTTTTACGTCCCTTAATTTTTGTGCCTAGTGTATATAGATCTAGAAATAAGGTATTAAAACATGTGCCAGTCGTTTAATTTGAAACTAGATGAGTTGTCAAACTGGAACTATTTTGAATAGGTATATCGAATTTACCAGAAAACAGCGAATTGAAATCCTAATTACGATTAAATGAATATGGAGATAAAATGAATACAATGCAATAAAACAAATATATTTGTGATGAAGATAAGTCTGTCCAAATAAAGAAGATATTACAGATTAAGTTTACGATCACTGTATAGTAAAATGTATTACATTATGTACGTTGCAAATAAATAAATTAATAGCATATTTACTTTGAATAATTTTATGTGTACAATTGTGCTTTACTTACTCCTATAAATAAAGAAATTTCCTTAAACATATTTTCCCTACTGTACATGGTAAAACGAGGGTCATTTTTAGCGATCATACTGTTACTCAAAGCATAAATTAAATTCTTTTCCAAACAGACTTTGTTATCTCCAAAAATTCGCGCAAAAAATCGAGTACGCGATGCGTTTGCCTATTTCCTGCATCCCAGTACCCGATTTCAATCCCGACGAAAATCAATACCCAATTTATATTAAGTTCCCCCGACTAAATGTCCCACTGCCACCAGATAACGCCAAGTTGAATGACACAGTGATTCTTTGTTGAGAGAGCCAGGTGCGTTTGCGTTTACGGGACAATCGCCCAAGGCGAAAAGAAAGGGTTCAGATTTGGCCTGGATTATGTGCTGGTTTGAATCATCGATAACGTGACAGTTCCGATCCGGTGGATATGGTCCATGGTCGTGCTGTAATTGGAAATGGCAAAGAGGACTATGGATATTTCAAATTATTCTTGTAATCCCGGGATTGATCGATCGGAAGACTGTTATATCAGTTCTGCAATCTAGCATCTAGGGTATGCTGTTAAATTGCATGCACCTCTTTCAAAGCATATCGTATAATGCAATTTTAAATCAAATAAAGGATTTAATAACAGGCCTAAATACACAGTGAACTAAAATAATTGAATACTTATAAAGTTTATAGCAAAAAAGCATATAAAGTTTGTAACAAATTCGATAAAACAGTTACGGTTAAGAAAACGGTTAAGAAATGTTTAGATAGGTCTATTTTTTTTAGATGCGCATTTTTTGGTATACGTTTTTTCTATATCATCACTAAGTATTGGAATTATGACGCCATCTACAATTTTTCAATGACAACACCCTTATCTTATGATACTATTTAAGGCTCGATTCACACTATAGTGTGGCTCTACGTCACTTTCGGTTCAATAAAACCTCCTCATATTAAGTCCAAAGTCTTAGCGACAGCGATAGTCTGAATACGCTCATTGTTTCTTTTGTAAAAATATTTCATCGAACCGAAAGCATGTCGAGAGCGGGACCATAGTGTGGATCGAGCTTAAGAGGTCACATTGCTTTACTTATGAGATGTCTCAAATACTATGGTCAAATACTATATTAGATTACAACTGTTTTGAAAAATTGATTAATTTTCAATAGCATGTATTTCCATTCCTTCGTTACGACACTAATTCGTCGGTTTGAAATAAGACTATGATATCTTGAAAAAGTACAAGTTTCAGGAAAGTGATTTGAAATTTTTAAGGAATTCAACATTTCTCAATAATGACAAGGCAGGAGTCTCAAATTTTCACTTCATAATCTTAAATATCTATAGTAACACTTCCCTTTTCCTCTATCTCATTAATTATGCCCTCCATACAAGTTTTCTCCTCTCATTTTGAGTTTTCCACTTATTTATTCAACACTTCAGATTTAAGATATTGTTTTAAAGGAAGAAAAATATTTTTATCGTGATACTTAACTGGTTTATTCTTGGAAAATAAAATGGGATAAGTCGAATTTAAAATCTTAAATATCACAACTATAAAGAAAAACTGGGAAGATAAACTTTTCTCTGTGATTTTTAGTAGTGTAAATAACACTAAATTGTAACATTTTGACTAATTATAACAATATTTCTTAAAGCAATCGACCCTTTTACTTGAAAACCCTGGAGATAACTGAGATAGCATGGTCCTCTTCAAAAGGTGCATTAAAAGAAGATGATGCCATAGTGATAATGAAATTACTAGTTAGCCAGTAATTATTACTAAATTATTACTTAGCGCAGCCAGTTGAACTACGCTTGTGAGAGTCTCTTTCATAAATCTTGAATCAACTTTCGGTTATTTAATGGAGAAAACCGATAAACAAGGTTTTTTCAGATATCACACTTTTCTTCTAAACCGACGAATTGTAGAGTAGATTGTAAATGATGATAAAGGATATCTATGTATATTGTATCTGTAACTTCAGTGAACAGTTCAATAATAGTTTTTTTTACTTTTTTCTATCAAATTCAAGTCGGTGACACATAACAATTTACTTCATACTACGAAATGGTTAAATTACTTTAAACATAGACTTACAACAACCAAAATAGTAATAGTCAAACAAGTTATTTTCTGTCTGTTGTATAGTACAATGAGTCCGAAAAGTAACGCATAAATTCTGTAAAATCAGTACGAATGATTTGTTTTTTTTATCCCTGGACATGTCAAAAGATATATTTGAACTACTACTTTAAGAGGTACCCTTAAATTTTTTTGAGCCCTGCTTTTAAAAGTTATAACGTCATCGATATATTTTTTTGAAATCCCAATTTTTTATTGCGCAATTTAAAAGAACTAAGATAATAATAAAATTAATTCAAAGAATTTAACAAACACTAACCGACGTAGTACGTTGTTAATACAGCCCAACATTAAATATGACCGAATGATTTAGTTTTATTTCAATAACTTCGTTATGTGTAATGAGACTCTCCTTCAAAAAATAAATCTATTACTTTTACTTTTAAAAATGTAATTTGAAAAAGTTAATAGGTAATTGTCAAAATGGAATTTCAAAGACATCTTTTGACATGTCTGAGTGATTTTCAGAAAAAGAAACAGTGTCTATTTTAGCGAATTTATCCATTACTTTTCGGACTCACTGTATAATTTAAATTAGAGTTGAAGTTATATGAAATTATTACGAACTACTTTTTTAATTTTTTGTCAATCAAATAACTGCATTGCGCCTCATAACTAGAAAAAATAGGTATACCTAAAAAGTGTTCTATAACATCCCTGAGTATTTTACAATATTTGCACAGCAGCAGAACTAAATATCGTGGTTAAAATCATATTATTGATAATATATTATCTCATACAAACGTACAATGAGAAATAAAATGTGTCAACAACAAATACCAGCCGCCTACCAATGATGAACGACCAGCTCGTTCCCAATTTGCGCAACTTATTATATGAAGGAACGCTTTAAAGCATGGAAGCAGATACGGGGAGCAAGTAAGCATCATAAAACGGGGACTAAAATCTGGAAAATAAGAGAGTCGAGTGCATGTAAAAATTCAATTCTGTCTCAAAAACTCTGACATAGTGCAGGCTTTATGAGATCTGGCACTATAGTGGAGAAGGACGGCGTGTTGATGTTCCTCTATGTTTTGAAATCCTACACCAAGATAATTCCTCTTCTATAACATTTTCAGCAGGATATCCATCTATTCAAAAACTTATTATGTTAAGGCGTGCCAGTAAAATGCAGTGTAGGAATTTTCAGTTGAATAGAAATTTCAGTGACAGTCCAATTTCTTCATTACTGTAGGTCAGTGCAATAGCAGAATAATCAGTTCGTTCTGGTGGGTCACATTTACCCTCAATAGCGTCCGTCTTACCCTCACGGTATTTTCCACCCAATTGTGCACTATCCTTAAGGAACAGACGTAAACCTGTCTGACGATGTTATCAATTGTTGAAAACTGTTTGAACTGAAAAAAGAAAACAATTACTGAATTCATAATAGCGATTGCGTTAGAAAAGTAGTTCGCATTTCTATTGAACATTTTGCTAATGAAAACGTTCAACCCGAGTACATGGTGAAACTGGTAAAACAAGATCATCAAATGGATTCAGTTGAAAATAGAAAACATAATTACAGACGTACCATAATCGACGAAGATAGTAAAAATGTTGGGCAACTGTCACAACAATCTAGGGTGTCCATGTTTTCCTTTCATGGAATCCCTAAACTTGCCAGATGCAATCCCTACAAAATTATCCTTTTACAAGAGCTAAATGGGGATGATGGGATCGCTGACACTTTTACTGGCTCACAAGCCAAATCTGGTTTGTAAAATACGTTTTTCAGAAGCTGTCAACAGACACAATTACAGGTACTGACCTGACAAAAATCTTTGTAGGAAACGTCATACTAACTAGAACTGAATCTCAATTTATCAGAGGATATGATCAGAGATCCCATGAGTACTGAGTGTTAGAAGATTATGACAATCTTCTTGAAGATTGGCTATTGTTCCCAACATTATCTAACTACTAGGCTTGTTTATGTGGAGACAGCAATGTCAAATGTTCATGTCACTACTCTTGGTAATCTAGAGGGAGCTGAGTCTAGTTCTCATTTATTCCTTTTAAGCCTATATGAAGCGGATGCATTTATGAAACAGTTTCTATAAAATATCCTGATTATATATATTTACGAACCAAAATAAACCGTCATTGTTGTCAGGGTCGAAAAATCTTTCAAATGGTGTATTACTCGACCTATACTCCCATTTGAATATTTTAAGGGGCTAGTGGGTTATGGGAAGGGGTAACAGTAACAACCTTTACATCAAAAGGTGTCTATAAACGATATATGGGACATTCTGTATATAATTTCTGTGAATACTATACAATTGGCATATCAGTTGTAAAAGGAAAATTTCAAATTGTCACTAGATTTAAGAAACACTTATTTATACCCCACACCGTCGCATTATTCGGATTATAGGCCACACACAGAGCCAGAAGGGATAACAAGAAAAAGTAATAACGAACCAGCGCGATATCGACTTGACTGAATAAGGGGGTAAATATGCCCGGGAGACATCTCTACTTGTCATATGTTGCTTTCCCAAGAAATTGACGTGCCGTTCCGCGAAACAAATAAAGGACACGTAAAAGTTAAACGCAGAGGAGATGACTGGAAACTAATAAAATTCCCCAATCCAATTTCAACTTTTGTTACATTTCTTCGAGTGTTCGATATGCTGTCCGCAAGTATAGCCGAATTATTTTTTTTATAATTTGGGAAATACGGCCAACTTATTTCGCATATCACGTATTGTAATTTCCTGGCGTAGTCGCGCTTATGAATATAAATTAGCCATACACGATTTAATTTATTCGATCTGTACGGTTTTTTTTTAATTAGATGTATACACTTTTTCGTTATCATATTAAAGTATTGAGGTTTCTTGTAACACTAATAAAAAGTTTTTACTTTAAATACAGGGTGTTCTATTTAAAACGAACCACCTCAAACAACTGTTCAAATATTTGTTTTTATAGAAAACTGTCGTTATCGTCATTTTTTTTTTCAATGGATTATCCATTGACATCAAGTCTGTTACACTGACACCTCCTCCTGCAAACAATTATCCCCTCAGTTTCATAAACACTGTTTTAGAAATACAGTTGTATATGGGCCCTTAAGACCCAGTTTAATAACATAAAATAAATATCACTTCTATTTAATATTTTTTCTGCAGATATTTTAAAAATTCCCATAAAATTCAAACAATGTACATATGTATACTGATGACATACGGCTCCTCTATAGCTTTTTACCTTCCGATTAGTTCTCAGCTTCTCATATAGTAAATAATGATTCAAAACTATTTATGAATGGACGTTAAAAAATATGTTAATTATAAATGTTAAATATCGTTTTTGGTATTCCACATAAACTTGACAACACAGATGAATTATTAAAAACAATGATAAAGTAATCCCTTCAACTAGTATTGTAAAAACCCTTCGGAGTTTCGTCTTGTAACATATCTAAGAAAGCATTTTTCTCCTTAAAACAGCTGCATTCTTTTAAATAATATTTAGGCACAAGTACTAAAATTTTGCTTCGTGAAACAATGATTTTATCGCATTTGTTTATGCAAACATTGTATTGGGATTCTGCCTGACAGGAGGACAAAAATCATATACAAAAATCGGAAGTGGCTGTGTGAGATATTTTACAACCATATCATCATTTTATTGATCATTTTTCTCTTTACATGTGTCCATTTAATTTATTGAACATATCTGAGAGGAGATTTATAGATATTGTCGGATTTGTCTTAAATATTATGAAGACCAATACACCTGACCATTTATGTAATAAGTCAATGTGGCGAATTAACACTCACAGTAGAGGTTTAAGCTAAACAATATGGTTTTCAGATTAAAATACGTTTTATTTGACAGGAACTATCAATAGGCACAACCTGTAGGTATTGATTCTTATCGACCCTTATCTTTATAGGAAACATTGTATACAAAAATCAGAACAACTCTATGTCTGGGTGGGAAATTTAAATGGATAAATTTATCTTGATTTATTAGATAATATAATAGATCCCATGATCTCCGGGGTATAATTATAACAATATGCATGAATATGGGCTATTGTTGGCTACATTATGATGTGCAAGTAATGGAACTGTTTGACCAGAGGTTTTCTGAGGGATTGATCAAATGGAGATCCAATGGAGTGGTTGACTAGATCGCCAGATCTGAAACCACTAGATTTGTATCTATGTGGATACCTGAAATCAATTTTAAAATACCACTAAACCTGGTAATCCAGAGTAGCCGAGGCACGAATTGTACAGAATATCAACGAATAACACTAGATATATTACAGGAAATTCCGGTGGTTATCCCACAGCACACCCTGTATATATTTAGCTACAACTTTCTTAATGAATATTTATTAATTCATTCATTGAGGACTATTTCAGAATCTCATTTCAATAACATCTATTTAATGCACTTAGAAACTTTATTTTATTAGATTTATATTAACCTAATGGGGTTCCGGATAGTTACACTGTATTTTGCTGTTTATTTTCCACTATGAATTGTTCATGTTAAGCGGTTTATCGGAGTATATTATTACTTTCTTTTGATTTTTGTCGAATATCCCCAATCCTCATGACGTTTTACAGTTAAAAGGTTTGCTTCTAAGTCTGCAAGTATTGACATGTGAGAACGTGTGAAGATATACCTAATATACATTTTAGAACGTAATAGATTCAGCAATGTACCCAAGTAAATCTTCCATAATTGGTATGTGAATTATCAGCATCATTATTATTTTTTGAATACCATCAAAACTTCGCGAAAAATTGAAGTATTTGAAATTGATATGTAGAAAAATGGTTCTTAATCTTTAACATTTTACAAAAACAAGCTAGCGAGTTTTCCCTTTTTATATGCTCCGGTAATTCCAGTTAATATAACCTAGAAAAAATATTACAATTCTTAAATTTGGTATTAGAAAATAATTTTTTTGTAAAAAATTATAAAATTGTAAAGTAAAAATAATCAATTATAAATATTCTTCATATCTTCAATTTTAAACTCTTGTATTATTAACTAACAAATTTCTTAGGAAAAGGTTTAGATACTCATATCCTATTTTAATAATTTACAATTTTTCATTGTAGATTTATTTCAGGGCTTCCACAATCTTATATTTTATAAATACTTCGTGCTGCTAAGTTTTCGTACAATATTCATAATTTTTTATTAAACAGTTAAAAAAAAAGAAAGACGTGGGCCTTAATTTTTCTAAAAAACATTGGCTGATGTAAAAATTTAATTTTGTCTAGATTTTGTATTTCAGTTGTGACGTCATCGTATTTTTTTAATTGCAACCCCCTCTTTTTTATCAAAAGTAAAGTTTTCCAAATACAATGGCACCCCTTATTAAGGGTTTCCTATTTACTGTTTATAAGGTAAAAAGTATGGGAATAATACAAATAAAACAAATACAACTCTATTTTTGGCAGAGATTTTAAATTGTTCAAAATATCTATCAACAATCAAACATTAGCCAGCACGCATGTAAACACTTTGTATTGAACTTTTAATTAATATCGGACCGGTATTTTCCACTTCTATTCGAATTCGTTGCTTCAGATTCTCCAAATTATTTGGCCTATTAAAATAGACCCTCTGATTTAAGTAACCTCATCAGAAATATCAAATGGAATGAAATGAGATGAACGTGTTGGTACATGTTCACCAACACGAATAGTTGGTACTCATGATCCTATCCATCTGCACTAGGGAAAGTATACTTAATAAATAACCTTACATCAACACCAAAATAGGGAAGAGCGTCGTCGTATTGAAACCAAATCCTTTGGTGAGGAACATCAAAATCCTCATTGTTTGGAGGAAGAACTGCTGGAAGTCTAAACGTCGAAATTCTAAATATCTAGTAGCAGTAAAATATACTTCAAAGAAGTAACGCCCTAAAAAAGCGAATTTTTATTATTCCAGCTCTCACATTTACATTACCTTGATCCTTGATACCTTGATATTATGCTATTCTTGAATCCAATGCCAATAAAAAATTAATGTTTATGGTTTACATGTTTCGGAATTTTTTAATCATTTAATAACAAAGTTATGAATATTGTGCAGAAATTTATACTATTGTGTATGTATATTATGTATATAAAATAATAATGTTATATCACATCGAGGAAGTCAAAGTAGACCTGTTGTACATTAAATATATAACAATTCAAAATAAATAAATCCATGATTCCTAGTATTTTTGAAGCCTTATTTATTTTAAACGCTATCATAGCGAACTGCATGTACATAAATAATCATCAATATTTTTATTAATTTTGATAATTGGAACTACGGTAAGATATTCTTTTTGCACATTAAGGGACTTTTACCTTGGGATAAAAAATGCTTGATAAAGAATATGGGACTGTTTTAATACTCAACGCTCGTTGCTTATACAGCAAAATGTAGTATCTTGTCTGACTATAACAGATAAAAGATTGCAAACGTTAAATTTTTGCACTGATATAAATTATAAATTAAATTACATTTGCCAGACGCGTTTATAATTTTCTCTACCTGACTAGAATATTCCACTTGACGCTGCTAAAGAAAAGAAAAAAAGTAGGACCCTCGCTGCATAAATATTAACATTATATGGATTTTTAATTAACGACGACTTAAAAGCAACCCCGTCGGTTTTCGAAATTAGAAAAGATCAAGCAGGATATTCAATTATTTTTCGTTTTCCAATTCAATGCCGGAGGTAATTGAATTACTTTCACTTATCGTTTTGCAGAATATAG
Organism: Rosalia funebris; assembly: GCA_037954035.1. Taxonomy (NCBI): domain Eukaryota; kingdom Metazoa; phylum Arthropoda; class Insecta; order Coleoptera; family Cerambycidae; genus Rosalia; species Rosalia funebris. The sequence continues at coordinate 6,612,393 of JAZFAV010000010.1, read as the reverse complement.
GGATTTCTTTTAATAAACTGCAGCTTGTGAATGTTATATTAAAAATATTATGTATTATACAAGATGGGTTTGAATTATACCATGATGTGACTGGAATATGCACGTTTGCGATTTTTCTTCTAGCTTCTTTATACAAGCAGAACTTGATTTCTGTTTACCCAAAGTTTCAGGTGTAGTGACGCATTAAACTGGCGCATTAGCAAGACTGGGTTCGATTCTCGGTCAAACCATAAGCACTTTTATCCTTGGTATCGCCAAACAGGCTTCTTTTACCTAAAGTCTTAGGAAACAATAATGGAAGTAAAGGTGGAATAAAAAAGTTTGGTAAGAAGGTAATTAAAATTTGCAAAGGTATTTTCCTAGATTTTTCTTATTATACACCAACATGGACACGGGAAATACGGACTTCTATAGGTAGCACAACTGTTAGAGCAACACTTTTCTGCTAAGGAAGATAATAAAGAATTCGTCCCGCAGACAGTCCAGTCAAATAGAGATCCAACCTCGGAATAAGAGTCAGAAAGCTAAATATTTGCGAAAACCTGTGTTTTGACGTTCTAAATACTTGCTCAATAGTCTCATATAATCTCGTGTCTGCTAATCAAGACATTAATGGTCAAAGGTTACAAAAATCTTTTTTTTTTAATACCTATCTCATTTCTTCTATATCATCTCGGTTATATCGAGACTTTTTCGGTTATTCTCGGTTATATCGAAAATTCCTCGGCTTTAGAGGCTATATAAAACTTGTATAACATAAGATTCTCTACGAATTAGGTCTATTTCATTTTTTCAGACGACCAACCATTCTCGAGATATAGCGCGGAGAGAGGGAGACGCGCAAGCATAAAGCTTGTTAAGAATAGGAATAAGTCTCAAAATTGCGATATCGGACCGCCCACGAGGTGCGCAGTAAATAGCCTGGTCTTTACTCAGTCGGATTGAAACATTCCCAAAGTGAATATCGAGTGTAATCAGTGAAAGAAGTGAATTAAGTGTTCGATCTGGCCGCGGGAAAGTGTATTCTTTTCCCTATACACTATAGAGAATATTACACTTTTTCCTATTCTTGACACGCTGTATATATAATAATGGCTCTGTAAAATGCTGTACTACATGTATAATTTACTTTACGTTAATTATACATGTAGTTAATTAATTTAATAAAATATTATTATGTATTATAATTATTACCCTTATTTATAAAATAGAAAATTTTATTCAATTACGAAAAATACTTACACATATAATTTATAACGAATAAGTAATAAGGATTTTCTGTTCAACTATTCCAACAAGAAAGCTGCTCTCGATACATGTTGCTTAAAAATGGAATGTTTCCTTTTGGCAGTGTTGAATGCTCTAAAATCAAAGTACAGTAGGTATTGATAATTATCGGTACATGCAATTTATCAACTGGACAAAACTCAACAGACCGTGATGCAGTGGTTTAACAGTGATTTCGATGTTTGGTCACATTGAACACGTTTAGAGACGTGTCTATCGGACTTTTAAGTGACAGCTATTATTATTTATAAGAATGTTCAAATGACATGAACTAAATTTGTGAAATCAAATGATAAAAACTAAATATGTGGAAACAGTTTATGCATTAAATCAGGGCGTTAGTATACTGCTTCTAACTGTTACTTGATTAAAACAACATATATGGATTAGTTTTTTAAAGAACGAAAACTGTTTTACACAATTTTTACAGTTTATAAATCTTATGCTATTATAAAATTTAAAAAATGTCATTGATATTTTATATAATACATGCTTTTTGTTATCTTAACCGAAAGTTTCGATCATATTTTACTTGTTTTTATTTATTGGGATTAACGGTCAATTAAATTAATAAAGAGTGTTCTTACTCTTGCGTTTTACTGTTATATACCCATCTTCAGGGAAATATGTATAGGTATAGGTTACATGAATATAAATATTTTCACATTTTCCGTCTGTTTGGATAACGGTTTTAATGTATATCAAAAGGTTGTAGTAACATAATAGTTGTTTTAATATTATAAATTTAATGTTATTTTTATTCTTCTAATATTTTAAACTATCCTGCCCTTGTGTTCTTTATTTAATGGAATAATAATAATAGAAAATGTCGAAAACATAACAATGTTGTCTAAGACTCGTCAGTTGCAGCCTGCTGTGTGTTAAATAATAAATGTATTTCTTTCTGTCAGTACCCATAAAAGACCTACATATATATATATATATATATATATATATATATATATATATATATATATATATATATATATATATATATATATATATATATATATATATATATATATATATATGCTTATTTGGAGCATATTTATGTAGCGTCCACTATGTTAAAAAATATTATAGCTAGACCTATTCACTCTAAAGTATTTTAAATCAGAGGAGGAGCACAAAACAAAATGTACACATACAGGGTGTTCCATTAAAAAAATCACCTTTATTCTACATCACGTAGCAGGTAATATATCATATAAAATCTAAAATATAATATATAAAATCACATAATTTTTTCCGCAATTAACTTTTTCTTAGATCTTAGATCTTGCTTGCAAAAATATTTCTCTGGTAAAATTAGAGTAATATCCAGAATTTTAAATAAATGAATGTTCACTAGTACGTATACAGTAAAATAATGTATTTAACAACCGAAGAATTATCAGAAGACAAGCTTTACGGGCCGGAGTTTTCTGATGGCACATTCAAAATATACAATTTCACAAACATAAAAACCTCATTTAGTGCCTCTGTTACAGAATACTGGTCCCGAAGTTTACCTGGACAGCAAGGTGGGGCCACTATTTGCGGAACTCATTAGATGCCGACAGGTAATTTCTAGCTTTGTTATTTATAGGTACTGTTTATAAAACGCATTACTATGTTTTAGTAGCTATAAACTACGGCAACGCGTAAAACCGTATGAGAATTATAAACCAGATATGTATTTCCCAATTAGAGCAAACACCGGTTTCCGTAGGCACGTTGTTGAAAATTGAAAGCACTTGAACCGAAGCGGTCGAATTAATTCTTTAGATTGTTAAACTTGGAAATTTACATGGAGAATAATCGCGTATCCTGAATTTAATACGCATCATTGGAATCTCGTAAAATTAAGAGCTAATGGGAAAGTTTCGAGACCTGCCTGGGGGCTAGTTCAGTTTCAACCGGAAATTAATGTTAAACACACAATTTCTATATAGTAATGGGTGAATTGAAGCAATTATTTCATACAGCTTTCATCTCTTAACAAGCAGATCGAGAAGGGTGTAATTCGGCTGTGCGGGCGTGAAAATCTTCGGAATTTAATAGCAGATTAAAGACTTGATTCATGTATTTTGATATTTTGCATATGATTATGTATGTATGTATGTTTATTTCTTAGTACAGTGTAAACGAATTAGTGTGAACACAAAGGTGGTAAAACATGTTCGTTTATAGGATATATTCATGGCATAGATGCTGTATAAGATACAAAAGTTAAAATACAAATGATATTTATTGATTGTATACTAAAGGGTGGTCCAACCAAAACGCACGATGTTAATTGTAAATAAAACAAAAAGTTTTCAGAGAATTATCTTAATATTTTGTATTATGATAGAAGTATCTATGACAATTATGTGTGGAACAAAATATCGGCCAAATGCTCGCCACGGCTTCAGCTTCAATACCTCTATCCGATGGTCCATATTTTCAATGACTGAGACATAACTGAGGTTCAATGTCGTTAATGTGCCGAATTATTTCATCCTTTAGCTCTTGAATTGTTCTTGGCTTATTGACGTACACTTTTTTTTAAATATCCCCAAAGAAAGAAGTCCAACGGTGTCAAATCACATGATCGTGGCGGCCAATTAATATCGTCACGACGTGAGATAACACGGCCATTGAATTTCTCGCGCAAAAGTGCCATTGTTTCATTGGCTGTGTGGCAAGTGGCACCATCCTGTTGGAACCACATATCGTCCAGGTCCATATCCTCAATTTCTGGCCACAAGAAGTCCGTTATCATCTCGCGATAGCGAACACCATTCACGGTAACTGCTTGGCCGACCTCATTTTCTAAGAAGTACGGCCCGATGACGCCGCCAGCCCATAAACCGCACCAAACAGTCACTCTTTGTGAATGCACCGGCTTTTCAACAATCACTCGTGGATTCTCATTTTCCCAAATGCGGCAATTCTGCTTGTTAACGAATCCACTGAGGTGAAAGTGTGCCTCGTCGCTGAAGATGATTTTCTTTGTAAAGTCACCATTCACTTCTGTCTGTTCAACCAACCATTCGGCGTATTGACGACGCTTGAAATGGTCAGTAGGCTTCAGCTCTTGAGTCAATTGAACCTTGTAAGCGTGTAAATTCAAATCTTTATTCAAAATTCGCATCAGTGCTGTTCGTGAGATGTTCAGTTGTTGGGCACGACGACGAGTCGAGGTTGACGGCTCTTCTGCTACACTATCGCAAACAACAGCAATGTTTTCCGCAGAACGAACTGGGCGAGCATGCACAGGTGTTTTCACATTTCCTACAGACCCGGTTTGCTGAAATTTGCGCACAATTCTCCCGATTGTGGATACATTTGGTCGATTATGCTGACCAAAAAAGTCACGAAGTGCACGAAATGCATTTTGATTTTAATGTCCATTTTCGTAAAAGGCTTCAACAATCTTAACGCGCTGCTCAATTGTGTACCTCTCCACGGTTGAATTTGTCAAACACTGAAACAAAGAAATGTCAAATTAAGTTGGGCAAAAAACTTGACGTTAAGGTGTGACTCACAATTAACATCGTGCATTATGGTTGGACCACCCTTTATAGTCCATATACACGATTCCAGGATAGCTCCTAGTATAACTTTATGTATACATGCCTCAGATACTAAGCAATATAAAAAATAAATAAAGCAGTGACGACGCCAGGGGGGGTCTGGGTGGGCACGTACCATCCAATCAGTAACAGTGCCCACCCAAAAATTTTACTATCTATAAAATTATAAAATGAAACAAAATATAAATATAAAATTTTGACTACTACTATTTCAAAATTTGAAAACGGATAAAGTGTTAAAATCAACAATATTTTACAGCTATCCGACATGCTGAATAAATACAGATTGGCATTCAATGAGATTTATAAATTATGTTCAATATGTATCACAATTCCTGTATCAAGTGCGGCATGTGATAGTACCATTTCACGTCTGAAAAAGTTAAAAAAACTATTTAAAAAATAAAATGAAACACGAGAGATTAAGTAACTTGGCTGTACTAAATATAGAAGAAAAAAAATAACTAAAAGCTTGGATTTGGATAAGATTGTTGAGGAATTTGCAACAAAACTGAAATCATTTTATTAATATTTTAACTTTATTACCTAATGTACTACTAATTTCTTTTGAAAATTGTGTTTATGTTAATACGTTTCCCAAATATATGCCCAACCCAAAAATTTTGTACCAGTTTTTGTCCACCTATTTTAGAAATCCTGGCGCGCGCCGTTACTGAACTAAAGCGTCTCATGCGCACGCACGCACGCACGCACGCACCCACACAACCACACAAGACAATTAAAGAGAGGTGTTCCTCTTGCTACAAGAATATATAATCTATTATGAATCTATAATCTATTATGAATCTATAATCTATTATCGCATTTAGTACATATAAAAAATGTAGAAAATAATCAAAATTTTAAACTGGTTAATAAACACGTCAAGATACCCTACTTTGATTAATAATATGATATCATGATACATTCATGGTAATATTAATCAAAGAGAACTTATTGAAACAATACCTTGCGTACCTTCATAAGAATTACATAAGCCAGACATTACATGTTCTATGAGGGGTTAACAATATACACTGAACAATAACAAGACTGAATTTTACAAGAATCATCAAGTTCTGTGACTGTTCTCAGTTTATATACAGTATTCTCCTACAAATTATTCTTGCATGAATATATATTGTATGCTTATTATAAACATATAGGGTGGGTCGGGTAAGTTGTCTAAATGGGTCGATTGAATGAGTAATTGCGCAGCTCTTAGTTCACTTTGAAGTTTTTCAAAGCTATCCAGGGCTCACCACGAGGAGGTGGCTGCGCGTCGAGCCCCGTCTGTGCCCTTCCAGTCATCCTTCCGTTGGGACACCTTCATAAACTTCAGATACTTTATAGTTGGTTTTGTACTCAAACTAGGGACTTATGGTTCTATAGTGCAACTTCTTTCAAATAAAACCATTCTGATTTTCGTATCCAAAAAGTGAGGCAGCAGCTTCAGTAACTATCTTACCACATCTTTGCACACATTGTGTATGACAAGAAAATGTAGGGATCTCAATATCTAGGTTCCAGTGCACCAAATAATTCTAAATTGTCTCACTTTACCTGTTCCATTCTATCGATTTAACCACATGTCTCAGTTCAAGATTTTTTATATGTTTACGATCATCAGAGATCGTGGCTAAGATCTGAAAAGAGATTATCAGAGATCATGGGTAGGAAAAGATTTTCAGGGTGGGCAAAAAAACGCGTTTCACTGGATAACAGGGCCAATAATATCCCTGACGTCTATCGGAAAATACTTGGAGTAGTGAATAATTTTCCACAAATATAGGATATTCTAGCATACGCCCTAACCACAAACTCAGCAAAAATGTTAAGTTCCCTAAAAGGATCTTGTGTAGAAATATAGAGACGCAATATTTTGTTGGCAGCTACTATGTGATAGTTTTGCAGGATCTCTATGCGAAAAATCTTCTGGGGAAAACCAGAGTTAATTGATTTACACTTTGTCCTTCAAATTCGGAAATGTCTACTACAATAACCTGAAATTAAACAATAAGAAAATTGTTCACATTTCTCCAAACATTTTCCAATAGGCCCAGAGTATGTGTGGAGACCTCTTGTACGTCCATCGAGCTTACTAAACAAATGGCGCTACGGCAGTTTATTGACGTGCAGTAAACAACAATTAGCATGCAGTAGCAACTATCTCTTCAGTCAATACATAAACATATTTAATATGTTTATCTTTATTTGCATCATTTATAATAATAACAATCATCTAACTACAAACTAATTGTAAGTATACAAATTATGTGGAAATAAAGATAAATACACTAAAACATCACACTGATGCTTGTATGTGCAGAAAATATGTTAATTGTATGTGCAGTAAGTACCCTTGTATGTGCATTAGATTGGTTTAAATTATACTTTGACAAATGTCACTTGATAAACCAAAATTAGGAGGAAAGTGATCCGAGTAAGTTGAACCAAGGAAATGCGCTCCTCTACTTCTATATTGTGATGGAGTTTATTCCTATTCTTCCTAATCCATTAAAGTAAAGGCCAACTAAATATGTATTATTTGGCTATTGTTAGAGTGTACATATTTCGAAGTTTACTCAGCTACATCGAATAGTTTTTAGGATCCGCCTCAAATTTGACTAATTACATTTTATAGCTCTGAACATTATTCCATTGCCTATAGAAGGTTGCATTCTACAGTAAAATGTTCTTTATTGTCAATAAACCTATATTATTATTATCTGGTACGAATTTTCAGTTATATGCAGGTTATTTGAAGGAACGGTATCATTTCTAAAGTAAGTTTATTGATGTACCCTTATAAAACGCTGTCAGAATTTCCTTGACAGATAAATAAATAAATTTCAGGAAAATATTTTCAAGCCTTTCTAGAAAAATGAACAGGGTTTAGATGGGCTTACCGTCCAATTCTACAAAGGAAATGAGAAAATCTCCATTATATATTTTTTATTATTCAGAAAACAATGATTTATTTGGAAATGTTAAACGTAACTTTTAGCAGATTTATTAAACCCATCTAGTCAACCTCGGAACTTAAATATAAATAACATAAAATACAACTAAAATAGAAGGTTCACTCTAAGCCCCGCCCGCTAAGTTTCCCTCCTTACCCCGTCGCGTCGTCCAAGAATTAGGTAACTATATATAGTAGCTAGCATGTATAATATCATATCATACGAAGTATTCCCCATATACTCAAGAAGGCCGCCGTTCAACAGCTGCGTGGTGGCATGACTTTTGTAAGCGCAAGATAAAAATATCGCCGGAGAATGAACCTTGTAATTTCTTCTTTCCTAGTTGTAATTTCTGTTCGGTAGTATAGTACACTAGCAAGAACAACGGGAACAACTAAAAAGTCCTGCAAGTTTGTGGAGGTTCCAATGAGATATTTTAGAAAAATTGTACCCTATTCATATATCTTGGCCACCTTGTACATCTTTTATTATTCTGATTATATTTTTAATTATAGTACTACAATTGTAATCTTTCAAATACCGCCATAGTAGTATAAATGGTGATGGTCCGTCATAAATACATACAAGCCTTTGTCGGACTTTACCAAAAATACTGCCCCACTACTTTACGAAGTGTACAGGCAGTAGTATAAATGCTTTCAATACGCCCATAACCTACGTAAACCCATCGACCCAATCGATTTAGTCATCAGGGTAAATCTAACCCTCACTTATTTAAGCACATCTCTAATTCGCCGGCACACGCACATACCGGTTTTGGCCGTTCCGGATCACAGTAGGCGACCGTCATACTATGTTGCCAGATGTTGAAGAAATCGCAACAGAGAAAAGAAATTAAACTATGGAACATTCAACAAATAATGATCTTTTCATGTTTATCACAGTCTCAATAAAGTATATTCTAAGAATAGTCTCACTTTTCTAGCAACTTCCAAAGTTTTTTTTCTGACGTAGTAACTTATTATTTGACTCGAACAGTACATCGTCATAACTGCAGATATTGGTTTCAAGAGACTTCCAACTGGATTCAAGAATCGCATTTCACCTTGACTTTGATTACTCAAGGTGAAATAAATATATGTACTGGAATGATAGGAAGTGGTCTCTTAGAGTCTTGCTTCCTCCTCATTCTGGTGTTGATATCCAATTATTTATTGATGATACGAATTTGATGTTTGGGACGAAATCGATGTTCGGGACGAAATGCATGTTTGGGACGAAATGAATGTTTGGGACGAAATGGATGTTTGGGACGAAATGGATGTTTGAGACGAAATGAATGTTTAGGACGACATGAATGTTTGGGACGAAATCTATGTTTGGGACGAAATCTATGTTTGGGACGAAATCGATATTTGGGAAGAAATCGATGTTTTGGATGAAATGAATTCTTGAGACGAAATGAATTTTTGGGATGAAATCGATGTTTGGGACGAAATCAATGTATGGGACGAAATGAATTTTTGGGATGAAATGAATGTTTGAGACGAAATGGATGTTTGGGACGACGAGATGGATGTTTGGGACGACATGGATCTTTGGGACGAAATGAATGTTTGGGACGAAATGGATGGTTGGAACGAAATGAATGTTTGGGGCGAAGTAGGTGTTTTGGACGAAGTGAATGTTTGAGACGAAATGGATGTTTGGGACGAAATGGATGTTTGGGATGAAATGGATGTTTGGGACGAAATCGATGTTTGTGACGTAATCAATGTTTGTTACGAAATCGCTGTTTGGGATGAAATCGATGTTTGGGATGAAATCGATATTTGGGACGAAATCGATGTTTGGGACGGAATACATGTTTCGGATGAAATTAATGTTTGGGACAAAATGGATGTTTGGGACGAAATCGATGTTTGGGATGAAATGAACGTTTGGGATGAAATAAACATTTGGGACGAAATGAACTCTTGGGGCGAAATGAACCTTTGGGACGAAATGAGGGTTTGGGACTAAATGTATGCTTGAAACGAAATCGATATTTGGGACGAAATGGATGTTTGGGGCGAAATGGATGTTTGGGACGAATTCGATGTTTGGGACTATAGGTTGCGGGGTTCGTGTTTACAAGACTGAGTAACAGGATTATAAACCGTATTTAGTTATTTAACACTTAACGTATACACGAAATTGAATTATATCGTGGAGCTGTTACCAGGTAGAGTTGCCGAACGAAAAATTGTCCTTAATCCTCCTCTCCCGGGTCCTTTATACGTCCCCTCTATGCCGATTATCATCTGTCCCCCGGCGTTTCCAGGTAATCTGGAAAATATGGCTATAGAGGAAATATGGCCATAAATGGATGGTTTGGCCTGTCATGTCGGTATTCCTGGTGCTGGGGTTCGGCAATTACTCTATTTGCTTTCGACCTGATCTTCCAATAAATATTTATTGGATACGAAAATTAATATTACCTGTACCTTCGACTATCTACGGTCCGCTACAGGGACGAAATGAATGTTTGTATTTCCCTAACCAATAGATAAAGCGACGAAGACTAATTTGAATGGCCACCGCGTTCATCTGATTTGACCCTCTTGGATTTCTTCTTTTAGTATTACCTAAAATCGCGAGTTTATTTTAATAGACCAAACTATTTAACCTACCAAATGTTTACATACGTACCGATAGCAGGTCATTGGTGAAATATAAAGGCCATTCAGTAAAGTATTGCTTTAAAGTTAAAAAAAATCTTTTAATAACAAACTTATGTTTGTTATTAAATACACCACCACACTGTATATTAACTCGTAAAAGATTAACTAAGAAGTTTTAATAATAACTGAAATTAAAGCTTCGGAATTAGAAGGTTTATTTGTTGTTCAATATCTTAAATACTTTAACCAGTGAGAATGCATGATACATAAATTATCGTTATTAAATCAGTCAAAATACATAACACAAAAATGTTTGTTATGTTAATAATGACGGTTAAAGAATGAGAAATACAGAATATTGTTGCACGTTCGATATCAACATAAAAATACCATGTGATTAACAAAATTCAACATACTTTGTAAATATGTTTTTAATTGACAAGAAGATAATCGAGACTACTCGATAAAAATATTACTCAGGCTAATTCAGGAAAGTACGATAGGATTCATATCACTTGTCCGACGCAGAACTATAAAAGTACAGCACTTTGCTCCGCAGTCACTACGTTGATGGGTGACCTATCGTGTTCTCGTGGAGAGGTGGTTGCAACAATGTCATGTACTGGGGTCCAAAATGACGGACTGGACCCAATATTGGGAGTGTCATGTGTCATTTGTTTTCGATTCCCAAATGACACATGACACCCGAGAGAGGGAGAATCTGGGTATCTATACCTACCTAAGTATAGGTGTCTTTGTCCTCATCTTTAGCTGCAACCTTCCCTTGCTTGAACATTAGGGAAAGTGGGTCAATTTCTGCATATGAGAACTTTCAAAGATTAGACAATGGAGGGAAACATCATTAGTACGTACAAAAACAGTTGTAATATTATCTTTCTATGCCTATGTATACTCTATTATTATTTACGCGTCTATCTGGAGGACTTAGTTCGGCATTGAATTAAAGTTTGAAGTCAAAAATAATCAAAAATGAAACAATTGTTTATTCAGTCTTACTTTATTACTTTCGATCTTCGATAATTAATTTAAATATTTAATTACACTATTTTTTTATTCCCTCCATTATTAAATAAAATTTTTAGTTAGGTAATGTCAACAATTCATACGTATTTTACTTCCAAAACTAATAAAGAAATATCGATTCCATGCCGGCAACAGCGTTTCTTCTATTCTCTATTTAGAACCGATGTTTGCAACCTTCGCCGGCCCGATGTTTTCACAGAGAATCGTACAGTCTCAGCAGGGAACTTACCCTACGGCCGACTGAAATCCCTTTTCAAATAGCGGACATTTTCTCCCTTCCAGCCAGAAATGCATGGGCGGATTAGGATCTGGATTGTCATACCGGTTAATATTATTGAAAACCTACACATTAAAGATATTCTTGGCTACGTGAGAAGGTCTTTGAAATTTTCAACGTGCCGTGTTTAGATGGATATCTTCCGTGGTGAACATTTGTGGAGATTTGTGAATTCGGTTTGGTACCGGTGGTATGATAAATGGAAGTTGAATGTGAATAAATTCGAAATTATTGAAAAATTTACTAGTCAGTGAGGCGACAATGCTTTTTATGAGGTTGCCAGGTAGAATAATAAACTGATTGGGCCGGTACTCTAATAGTTAATACTGTTATAAAATGAAAGAACCTACGTGAGTTTATATTAGCATTTCTTTGCCAATATAATAATAAAATTTGTAAGTAAAATTTAATCGTATAGTGACGTAAACTACTCTAGAATAAATTTAACAACGAAAAACTTGGACTTATTACTGGACTTATTACTGGAACGTGGAACTTATTACTGAGTATACTACCGAAAACAAGTAATTCTGTACCCACTAACTATATCCTTAGAATAGAACTTAATTAATTTGACAAGAATATTTATACAAGTAATGGGAAATTAATTATAGGAAATTAGATAAATGAATCTCCCTCTTTCTTAGTTTCTCAGTCAATTCAATTCAAATTCAAATATTTATTATTTAAAAATTTATTGTACGCCCATTTAAGAAACTATTGTACTTCTTTCGTTCACATCTTAATAGTAATATATTTCATTATCAGTGTAGATACTGTAGATACTTGGATTACTTAACTATTAGGACATTATTTAATAAGGTCGTTCATAATAAGAAAGTTTTTCTAATAATGACAAAAAATTCAAAGTTTTAAAAATGACAAAATATAAAGAAAATGTATGCATATATAAATTAGCCATTCTATACTTTCTAAATGAAAAAATAAATAATAAAATAACGTTCAAATGCATAAGTGGAATATCAAAGTAAAAAATAAGTTGTAATTTGAACAATTTTTATGTCTGCTGAAAATAAAGTAACATGCAATTTGTTATAACCTCTAAAAAATAAGATTGTAATAAATTAAAAACTCTTAATTTAAAAATAAATATTATAAAGATCAATTGAAAAAATCTTCTCTATCTTTTAATAATTTTAAAATAATTTGTGTTATATGAAAGGTTTTTTTTCTACTGTTTTTTATTTCATCTAACATATGTATATCTCATTTCTTAACAGGGTAATAAACCTATTTTGGGTCATCCATGTTTCATATGTTTTGAAAATAGACAAAATCTTTTTTAAACAGTGGAACTATTACTTGGTAGACCCTACCATTAAGAGGGGTGCAGTTAAGTTCGTTTTAAAAGTAATAGACGTTATCCCTATTGGTTATAGCTCGTAGAAGAGCTGAATACAGACAATGGTTAACGTTTTCAGTTTGGTGAAAAAAGTAAATAGCTTTTTTTGGCAGCAAAAAATGTCTTAATTTTCATGTTTTAATTTTCTACGACTTTTAGAGTTATTAACATGATCCTTAGGACCACATTTATACCAAGTAATATAATAAGTCATGAATCTTACATCGTAACTATGTATCATAAAATAATATTATTGTATGGGGATTGGTAGTGAGCATTTTGAACTTTCAAATAAATACTATATAAGTTATTACGGTATTTGTGATTTCTAATTTCTTACACCATACCCCTCCCAATTTCTTAGTACTTGTAACTGAAACATTTCCAAAATGACTTACTCATTATCACATATAGGCTATTAAGTTAAAATATTTTTTTGAAAACAGTTTTGTTTAACACCTACTCCTATTTAAAATTGTTATTCTTACCGAGGAATTAAAATAAAGAAATTGAATTGAATGGTATACTTGTATATCTCATCGAAGAATATCAACCTGTTTCAACTTTCTTGCAAAAAATTTACAGAAAAAGGAAAGGAAGAGAATAGTGAAAATTTTTAGACCTTATATTCGATATATTAAAACTTCAAAAAAATGAACAGTTTTAAAACCTTAAAACAGACTTTTCTGCGCGTAGAACGTCTCTATCTCTACATTGAGTGGCCGAGAAAAAATAAACCAACACATAAATGCAGAATATATGTTTTATGCGACAGTTTTACATTTTCAAATAGTCTATCATCGTGCTTTCTCATGACCCATGGACAGGGTGGTGTGTATCCTATCTACCTCAAAATCAATATATGTCGTCTGGTAGACGTCCCTAATCAGAATCAGTCGAGACCCGATCGATCCGACACGATTTAATCGAGTGATCGTGCTAACAAAAAATATTCTCAAATAGTCCACTATTGTACTTTTTCATGATCCATGTACATGGTAGCGTGTGTTCTATTCACCTCACAATCAATAGGTGTCGTCTGGGAGATGTCCTCAATCAGAATCAGTCAAAACCCGATCGATACGATACGATTTAGTTAAGTTATCGTGCTAACAAGATTAAATGCTGACGACAACGACGCACATACAGCAAACAATTTTTAAAAACCTTTTTTTGCTTGGTTTTTATGTCGAAAAACGAAAAATAAACCAAAAAAAAAAATGTTTTTTCACTTTTTCTTTACATTACTTTTCCGCGTATAGTGGAGTGCGGAAAAGTAGAACAGGAAAAATACTATTACAATGATATTTTTATGCACCTACAAACATCGAAAGGAAAGTGAATATAAGTTAAAAGTAAATTCAAAAATATCATAGTTAAAAGTAGATCCAAAAATATTTTCAATCTACTTAAATAGAGAAATTACAAAATTGAGTAATTTTTGGCAAGAATAGAAGTCAATTAGTAGAAAATTTAACAAATACATCGATAAATCGTATATTAATAAAATTAATTGTAGAATTAAGGAATATAAAAACAATATTAAAAGTGTAAAATAATCTATGGAAGTAAGAAAAAGCATGGACTTATGTACATGTCATAAATACCGTACCACAAGTTTATTTAGCATTGGATTTTTTTATTTTGGTATATTCTTAATTTATTTGTCATTTTTTCCTCCACATCTGATTAAGCGACCTCTTTATATATACAGAAAAATCAATACACATTTCGTCACCCTTCCCTCCAGGCACAGAACACATGCCTCATCCCATGTGTAATCAGCTTTTTATGTGCTTCATTAGTACACAAAAGAATGTGCAGACGGAAATATCACACTAAAGGTTTCTTACATATGAAAATTTCTGTTGGCAAAGCACAATACAAAAACAAATTATGCGTAGTGACATTTCTGTCAATAATAGTTTTTTTGCAAAACAGTCACATATTTAATGTGACATCTGAACGACAGGGAATATTTTATAAATTCAAGCATACTGAATTAACCGATCTAGGATAACAAATTTTGTCTGCATGGTCGGAAAAGTTATACATTAATTCAATATTTACGGTGTCTTTTAGATGTAAATTGAAGATTCGCCAGAAATATCCTTTCTAACAAAAATTTTTCCAAATTCTGTTACCTCAAAATACTGTACAGTACCTACTTGTCTAGAAAAATCTATATAAAAAAATGATATCAAACACAGAACATTACAATCTAGCTTATAAGCTAGATTGTAGGTAATGTTAATGATTGTAATATGAATAATTCTGTAAAAATGGCTTCTTCTGCATTATCCATTAGAGTGATGATCTTATCCGAAGGAAACATTGTGAAATACTTTGTGATTTAAATTATTGAAAATATTATAATTGTAAGATCTGAAAAACTCATACAAAGTGCTCAATAAAAATTAAAACGGGCCTCTTTATGCCCTATTTATACTGATCACTCTATATTGATCTATATTAATCGCTTTATTGTTAAATTGGGAACTCTAAAAATGAATTTGTGCAATAATTTATAGAAGCAATATATTGTTTATATCAATAATTATTGAATATGAAATGAAGTATAGATGAAATGTGAAGTAGAGTAGTACTGTTAGATGGTTAATGATGAAGTATCATATGGACCAAGATAAGGTCAATGTCTTAATTATTACCTGAGACGAGTACAAATCACTTATAATAGCTCAGGTGTTTGTTATATTTTCCCTGCCTGTAAAACAAAAAGATATGTACTTAGTAAACTTTAGTTTCTAGTAAATTTATCTAATATTTTATAGTTTTCTAGTACGTTTATTTACTAGAACTTTAGCTTTATATTATTATAAAAAAAATATCAAATAATGATAATATTTTTTGTTATTGACAAATGTTTGATCAAGTGGGTTCCATACATACGACACCCTGTTTGTGAAATTTTGTGCAAACGTGAGAGCTGGATTTTTTATCTTCTCAAATTTGAAGTAAAATAAAAAAGAAATGAAAATATTTACGCTTATTTATCCCCGATGAAGAAATACCTTAGACTCCCTTAATTTGTTAGTAAGTAAAATTATGCCGATATACATAGGTTTATTGTTATATCCCTTTATTTACAATGATTTTTGTAACGCCGCCTCTTTTTAAAAATATTTCTCAAATTTCTATAATAAGCCATATCCTCATCTCATAACTCATAACCTATACTTATACTTAGCAGATAGACATAACAAATATTTTACTGTGGTATTTAACGTCTGTAGCAGGTAGCAGGTCAACATAATATCATTGACTTCTTAAAATGCTGATTGTTAATAATTATGGTAGGTGGTACCAAAGATAATTTATTTAGTTACATTATCGGATGTTTATATTTGATCTGATATTTTTCTCCTGAAAAATTAAAATATAAATTTCAGACTTAAATAAAATAAATTTCGTCGTTAGTGACTAGCAATTTCTCATTAAGTAAGAAATAATCTATGCGTACAATTGCACCTTTTATGTAATTAATACATTAGCGATGTGTAGAAAAGTAAGTGTTCATGGCTTTCTTAGCGTTTTATGTACTCGTACGTACATACAAATTTTCGCGTCAATATTCATTACCCATTAAGTGTGTCACTTATAAAATGCATAATAGCTGAAATGCATGATAGCTGAAGTGGTAAATGCGAGCCATTTATCGAGATTGTTTGATTGTATTTACATTTGTTGTCCCGAATCTTATGGATTGTTTGTAGCCCAGCATTTCTTTCATTTGTATCATGAATTCAATCGATTATTAAAGAAAGAGTATCTAGTTCTATGATCTGAATTCTAATGAAAATATATAATAATATCTACATATTTTTCTCCTTTTCTGAATTTATTTATCAATGTACTTTCGTGGCATAAACTGTGTTTGAATTAAAAAATATGTGTTTGATGAAGAATTATGAAATTGGATACAACTTGACGTATATAATATTTATTTATGCGAGGAGATTTTGAATAACATTTTAGATTCCATATTATAACATAAATTAATTCGTTATGCCTCAAATTTATATTTCTAAGAATAATCCAAAATAAAAGGTAGTGTGGACAATATCGACACTTTATGCTAAAATACGATATACCTCATGAGTAAAGTTGCCCATCGTGTGTGCTGTCTCAGTGGTGTTACACTCAGCTAGGTCCGTGGCAGTCGATATGCCATCACGAAGACTTGAGATACTTGAATCCATATAATTTTATGAATGATACAAGCAATTCAGTATAATTTAGTTTAGCTTTGCTTTCATGTTTGACCACCTGCATATTATATAAATATTGTAACACATATCGCTCCCGCCGTGGGCTCCTGAAACATCTCAAGAAAAAAGTAGTATCGTGGAAAATGGAGTTTAAAATTTTTCATTATTAATTTGGTTTTCTAATAGTACCTACTACATAATCCATGGATAGAATGACTGTATTTCCTTTACTAGTGTTCTTTTAGTTCATTCTCAAAAATACCTCTATTTCTTAAACTCGCCCACTTTAAAGATGTTACACTATTCTGCGATGGTGCGATATTATAAAAATTATCATTATTACGTAGTGCATATTTATAAATGTCACCACCACTGATGGGATCTTTTGGACTGGAGGATGTCAAGCTCCTTGAAGAACCATGCTCATATCCAGAATTTCACAAAATTTCAACAAATATAACCCCACGACTTTGTTTCTCCAATACCTCAACTCGATTCAGACGTCACGGTTTGCTTCACTGGATTGCTTGCAAAAAGTCATCCGGTTTTTGAACTTGTTACTCTATTCATACACTTGCTGGAATGACAAAATAAATTTCCATATTGTAGCTTCACTTTATAACGGATATCAATAAATTTCACCCCTTCGCTGTGCCCGAGACGACTTACAAAAAGTTAGTGGAGTTACAGTTTTTAAACTATGGATATATTACTATCTTCAATTAATCTATTAACCTTCAATTAGTATATGCCATTAGTAAAACTGCCCATCACAATTGCACCAATGGTAGTACTTTACATTACTGTTCAGATGTTTAGCCAAGCCAATTCGGATTTTAATGCTAAGTAGGTAAGTATATAAATATTGTATAAAGTATCACAATTTATACGTAATTGTTTATATAAGGCACCGCTATTGATGAGTCATCCAACTAAACAACTCTAGTCATTCAACTTCTATATCTGAAAAATTATATTTTTGACAATCTGTAATGGATTTAGTGCCATTTTAGGACATTTTAAAAGTTTTCATTAGACTGTTTCAGAATTATTTTTCTTTAATCAGTCAATTATTATTTTGCATCATTTTTCATTTAAATAATTTTGTCGCGCATAATCAGGGTTTCATAATTGGAAAAGCACGCACGCTTAAAAAATATTTATTCTTTTATTACGAGTTGAAATAAATTTGTTTAAAGTCATTGAAAATTTTTAATTTTCTTTTATTAACTTTCCCGTGTTCTGTCTATGCATTTTTCACATTTATAAACCACTTGCATATGAAAAATGACCCCTATCTCTCGGAATATCCCTCAACCGTATGCAGAAAGCTCGAGAAAAATGCTGATCCAGATTGATGTAGAACGTCATACCTTCACAAAGGGCGAAGAAACTTCACGACATTAGTTGGAAATGATGGAGGGTACGCCGTCATCTTGCATATCCTTTTATTAAGCTTGCGGTATATGCACAATCTAATTGTGTTTTATCGTTGTTCATGCATCTTTTCTAACTTAACGTAAGTATGAAATAAATAACAGTGTTAATTAGTCGCCATAGAAATTTGTAATCATGGTATGAATGTATATCCGCAATATGTACATCGTCCTCTGCTTTGGTGCATTAACCTAGAGAAGTTTGCATGACGAATGTAATTTAAAAATCGCATTAATTCTTTATTACAATTAAGTAGGTTTTCCTTTGCGTGGATCCATTAGTATTGTCTATTAATGCATCCATTCGAATTTGTTTATACAATAATTCAGTTAATAAATAAAGGTTCATTTTATGTCGCTATTATAATCGGGTTCGCATAATAATAATAATAGGGCTTTTAGTTTCAATATTTAATAAAAAACTTTTTTTATCATAATGTTTTTATGACAAAAAACATTTTTGATTAAGTTGGCGCCATTCACTAACTGTATAGAAATGTGTATAGAATTTAAAATAATAATATTATATAACAATTTACAAAATATATAAATTTAATGTTTGATTTTAGTTTAATTGATTTGGATTTGATTTCGCATACACCGTACCGTTTACATCATTTGTGAATGTAAGAAAAATGGTTCTTCAGTTTGTAATATATTTTCGTGTGCAAGAAGGCTTTTAACTCTATCTTTTTTAAAACCACTCTCCACCACCGCATAAGATAGATGATTTAAAATTGATATATCCATATATCTGATATAAATGAAATCATGTATTTCATTCAATCAATTTTTGATATATTTGTAATAACAGGTCAAAATTTCAAATTCATATATGAGAAGTAAATAGGCTTATTTAAAAACTATAAACCTGCTTATATCGGCTTGCGAGCATTTACGCGCCTTAGTTGAGACAAATCCTCGTCAAACCATACGTGAGTTTGCAGAAAGAATCGGGACGTCAAAATATAATGTACAGAATCACCGTAAACAACTTGGGTTTTGGGTCAGTACGACCCAAACGACTTACGAACTCAGCGAATCTAGTTTAATGGACCGCATCAACATCTGCGATATGTTAAAGATTCTTCAACGTAGCCATCCCTTTTTGAGAAATATAGTTACTGGAGATGAAAAGTAGATCATTTATGACGTCACGTCAGTCGAAAAGGATCGTGGGGAAAGTCCGGTGAACCTTCTCAATCTTGACCAAAGGCAGGGCTTCACCCCAAGAAAGTTTTACTGTCCGTCTGGTGGGATTTGAAAGGAATCATTTATTTTGAGCTACTCCCGAGGAACGAAACAATAAATTCGGACGTTTACTGCGAACAGCTACAAAAATTGAGCCAAGTCATGCAGGAAACGCGCCCAAGACTTGTAAATCGTAATAAAATCGTCTTCCATCACGACAACGCTCGACCTCACACTTTTCTGCAGACCCGGAGGAAATTTTTGGAGTTAGAGGGGGATGTTTTACCCCATCCACCGTATTCTCCAGACCTCGCACCCTAGGATTTTCACCTATGTATTCCGCTCAATGGATAACAGTTTACGAAACGTAACATTTGCCAATGACGAGGAAGTCAGAAATCATTTAAAAACGCTTTTTACGAGAAAACCGCAGTTTTTATGAAAATTGTATTATGAAGCTTACTGAGAGATGGGAGAAAGTTATTGAAAATGTAGGAACGTACATTATTGATTAAAGTAATTTATAATAACTATAACGTTAATATTAAATACTTGTGAAAAAAGCGAACGAACTTTTTGGACAACCCGATACATATTACATGAGAACTTACTGATACGCATCATGGAAATGCATGGCATTGGCAGTAACGTCGAGGGGGCCCTTGTGGAAATAGCGGAAATTTCTACATTTTCTCTGACAACGGGTTTCGAGTCGCAGAAGAGAGCCTAGGATATTACACATTCCGCCGTTCGAAATGCGAAATGCGTGAGTTATCGATCTGCAAAAGGACGCATCACGAGCCTGGCATCGCGTAGCCCCGTCACCGTCCAATCAGCTAAGTCGTAGAGGGGGGAAAAATTCAGTAATTACACATCCGATGGTGAGGTAATTCGGTTTGTTGGCTCGTCAACGAAGGAATTGGCTATTGTCTGTAAAATCTGTATTACATAAGCCAACCCCACGACTTTCTTTTCTTTGCTATTTGTTTGATTGGATTGGCTTGGTGTACACACTGGATAATAAAAAAAGTACTAATCCTATGGTTATGGGAAGAGCTTACGGGTACCTTATTTGATCCAGTTTGTGAGAGCTAACATTTTTTATGCCTAAGACTTTAAAAGGGGGAAGTCTCGTAATAATCGTTTTATTGGCTATCTTACACTTCCTCTTCCTCTTTTTAAGCAAACAGTTTACTATCTAGTTTTATGAGGTACACATTAATACGGTTTATCAAGACAAGACCGTGTAACACTAATTGTTGTCATATAACAATTATTTTTATATAAACAAGGGGGCCTTAAAAAAAAGGGAATCTTAGATTGCTTCACAAATATTGTCAGATGTGATGTTTTTGATTTTTCAAAACTTCATTCTCGAATATAATCAAGTTTATTAGCTATGTGTTTAAAATTTAACGTACGATTAGAAATTGACTCGATTATATAGAGTCTTTCAATAAGGACGCTCGATTTTTAAATGTAAATAAAACTTTAAAAGTCGTGTGTGAGGTATCCACTCATTTTCTTTTATTTGAAAGAATATTTTATGGCATCAAGTATGGAATATAACGTCGTTATATTCAACGACGGTAAAAAAATATTAACGTCGTTAACAAATGTCCGCTGCAGCTTTACGTGTTGATACATATTTGAGGGGTCCAATGTTCGATGACTTTGTCGCACAGATCTGGCTGAATTTGCTAGATGGCTTTCATTATGTTGACTTTGAAGGCATCAATTGTTTGCGGTTTATTCGCATAGATCTGCGAATTAACATCCAAAGGAAGAAGTCTCAAAGTATTAAATCACACGATCTCGGTGGCCAGTTCATGTCGCCGCTGCACGAGGCAACCATGCTTTCAAATCGCTCGTGCAGAATGTCCATCGTGGCATACACTGTATGGTACGTAGCGCCGTCTTGTTGGAACCACATGTCGTCGGTCGGTATCCATATCATCCAGTTTAGGCCACAAGAAGTTGCTTATCATTGATCTGTAGCATTCGCTTCCATGGTGATTTGCCAGACAGTGCTGAACAATTCACAACAAATTTGACAGATGTTGCTTTAACAACATGGCCGCTATAACCTAAAAAATTTCGAACGTCCCCATTGAAAGACTCTGTTAAACTTAAAGCCTGAGATAATTTCCTTATTTCTAAAACAATTAAGTTTCCTGAAAAAAATTAAGCTTGCGATAGTTTTCATTTTCTTTTTGCGGTGCTTACTTTGTACGTACAGGTAACATTGATTTTTATTTAAAATGAGTTGACGATGAAATTTAAATGAAATTATATATATATATATATATATATATATATATATATATATATATATATATATATATATATATATATATATATATATGAAATTTTATATTTATTTTAAATCCAAATGAAAAACATTTAATAAGCTACTGAAAACAAAACACAACTGATAACTTTCAACAAATGACACATTCGAACTTCACTTAATTTCATATTGTAATCTTCAAATTAAGTACCATAGATATCCATTTTTACAATATTAAGTGAAAAACAATGAATAGACATTTGATTCATGTTTGGGTACCGTGGTAAATGTAGCAAATCTACTCGAATTATAACTACTAGTACTAGAAGTAAGAGGTAGAACATCAACAGATAGTGAGAAATTTATAATTCATTTAATGAGAAATACCGAGATCAAGCACCACTTAAGTAGTAAGCAAAATTGGATAGCAGTTTCGAGAAACGATCAGTATGAAAGATGCACCAAGAGCAGGTCGTCTCATGATCATGGAAGAAGGAAAAGAAACATTTGGGGTGCTATTAAAAGTAGAAGAAAATATCGCATATTGTAAGTTGTCAAATTGTTTGAATCAAAACATAAGTCGAATGTCAATAGTCCGACTTAAACAAAATACCATCCATATATGTTTATCTTATAGTACAGAAATTGCTGGTAAAATTAAATAATTGTTCGTAGTATTATTATTTGATAATATGAAAAATTTCTTTGGTTTTTCATGGATTATCTCTATAGTACATTATTATATAGATTTTTAAAATATATGATAACTGCACTCATTACATAGTTTTAATTTTTATTAGCTTTACTATTTGATTTTCGTTGGACTTTACAGATTTCTATTCATCGCTTCCTCAAAGACAATACTAGTTGTGGCCATGTATAATTGGCTTTTTATTTATGAACACCTAGTCAAACGATATCCATAAAGAGTGAAAATCTAATAAATCCCTTGAAAGTAAAAGTTATCTTAAATCTAATGGCAACTGATTGAAATCATTTTTATGGCCACTGTTTTAGAAAAAATACTATTATTGCCGGCCATGTAGAAGACTGTAATAAGCTATTAATAAGTAAATTAACTTGTGCAGCAATATTAGTTATTAATTTATTGTTGAAACTGAAGGTGGTGTATTTATTGTCTTCAGTCATCTATTCTCTGCAAACTAGACCCCGATTTTTTTTGGTGCGTTCGAAATCTAAACCTGATTAATAAAAGTAGAGAATATGTTCAATTACATTTATCAAAAATCTGTGTTTACATGCAGATAACCGA
The DNA here is from genome assembly GCA_037954035.1 of Rosalia funebris. Lineage (NCBI taxonomy): Eukaryota > Metazoa > Arthropoda > Insecta > Coleoptera > Cerambycidae > Rosalia > Rosalia funebris. Next base: position 6,588,856 of record JAZFAV010000010.1, on the reverse strand, counting down.
GAACAGAACGCGTCAAACATGCAACAGTGATCTTTCTTTCAGGTAATAATATTAACAATTACTAATTCATTCTAGAGTATTTTTCTAAAATGAGAAAAACATATTGAAATTGATATTCGACTGTACTCGTAAATTAGTTATTCAAATTTACACGTCCGCTATTAATTTGACAAGTTATTAATAGACTCAGAATATAGTTAAAACACTCAGTCGGCAGATGTGCATGAGCCAAGAATTATAAATTTACAGATAATAAATATGAATTTATAGAAACCACAACTTGTACACAAATTTAAAATAAACGAAGTAATTAAAGCTAAAAATTAATACAGACATATTAAAAACATATATCATTTATGTTTTTTTGTATTATTGATATTTGAAATTATTTGCAGGAAATAGTACATCAAGTCACCATGTGTGAGGGAATTTTGCCTATCGTAACTGGTAATTCCCTGCTTCGTCCTTAGTAAAGCTGCACCATGAGTATATCATCAGTGGTGTTACACTCGAGTAACTACCGCAGACAAGAGACCATCGCATAGACTTATATTTGAATTGATATAGGTGTAAGAAATTCAGTACAATCCAATTTAGCTTTGCTATCATACTTGACCGTCTACATATTAGATAAACGTAGTAATACATATTATATGTACGTAGTTGATTATATATGGCTTCACTACTGATGAAGTGTCCAAGTAAGCAACTCGAGTCATTATCAATATGTTTCTAAATGTGTAATTCCGGATAGTTTGTGTTTTAGGACGAGGGTATGCAGTGTTTTTATGTGTTTACACTTGAATTCAATAAGGCAGAGTGTCCCAAGTTTAGGCATGCATTATGCACGTCTAGGTAGAGTGAGAACACCATGAAATAGTTTAATAGAAAAATACTGTGATAGAAAAGTCCTGCGTCTTATAAAACGCAATTTTATCAAATTAACATATATCTAAAAGCTATACATGTATATATGACTAAAATCAAAGACTAATAGTTAAACACTAATAGTTAAATAAAAAAGCTCATCAAATACATCTATTCTAATATGCTCCACATTCGCTATAAATGTAACAAACTGAAATTTTTGTTTACCAAAATGCTCCCACGTGCCCTAAAACTCCCTAGAGACATATTTATTAGGAATACTTATATATCTACAATCTATATATCTAATCTACAATAAAGTATAACATAAGTTACCTAACCTAGTATCTAAAACGATCGATATATTTATCCCAATTACCCAATCCCAATTGCCACTATTCAAAAATACTTGTTTACTTACATTTATGACGAATTATTTCTTCCTGATTACTCTGAAATATATCTAAAGAAATTAGACCTGTGATGTTTTGACTTTTTGGAGTTTTAAAATATTCAAGATTATTATAAACAATCCGGGATTATACTTTAGAATTTATCTAAATATCCAAAAAATAAAAAACTTAGTAAGGCTAATTCGCATAGTTTAGGAGTCTCTTCAATAACTTCTTTCGGATCCATCGATTGAAAGTTGTTTTAAATTAATGTACAAAAACGATTGATATTGAATTTTTATTGATATAATTAACTAACTCAACGTTAGTTTGTGAGCTGAAAGCTTCCAGTCAATCGAACTGAGATTAGATGAATTCTTCTTGTCTTTCGGATGGATTCTATGATGAACTGTAACTTGATAGCAACGTTTCGTCACTAAAGTAAGTTTTGCTTTGGTAACGAAGGCAGAAGCAGCAAATTAAAAAGATTTGTTTTCGCAAACCAAGAACAACACATTTCAACTAATACATTGATAATAGTTTCTATTGACGATGAGACATTATTGAATTGAATACATTGAAAAAGTTTACATGATAATAATAGACAATGTTGTTTGTACGCTGAAAGCGTCTACAAGCTTCTAACCCAGCATTAGCGGTTAGAGGTCTTTTTTGTCTTCCTGATGTATTCTATGACAAATTGAAACTTGTTGCTAATGTTTCAAAGCAATTTTTGCATTAGAGGTGAAAGCAAAAGCAGCAATCTAAAATGTTTCGTTAACGCAAATCAAAAGAAAAAAAAAAAACCCATTTAGTTAAAATAATAAAAGTGTTTATATGCTGGAACCATCCACAAGCATCCAACCTAGTAAACTGAAGTTATGAGTACTTCTTGTCTTTTGTGATGAACTTGACAACGTTTCGTCAATAATCACCAATAAATCAGTTTTTGCTTTGGCGATCAAAGTAAAACTAATTAAATTAAAGTTTTATCATGGCAAACCAAAAATAATACATTTTAACTAGTGCAGTAAAAATATTTCCTATTCACCTAACATTTGAGGATCGATAAGGCATTAATGAAAACAACAAAATAATGTTTTCTTGATAATAAAAATGACAATGTTAAGTTTCCAACCTAGGAACCAGATGTTAGATGAGTTCTTTCTCGTCTTCCACATGAATTGTATGATGAACTGAATATTGCTAGTAAAGTTTCTCCTTTGAAGCAATTTTTCCTTTGGCGATGAAAGCAAAAGCAGCAAATTAAAAAGTTTTGTCAACACAAATCAAGAAGAATGCATTTCAGCCAACGCACTTAAAATGTGTTCTTTTTTCCTGATACTTCAGGAAGCACTCTGGCAATTCATGAAAATAAATAATGTAGTTTTTTTGATGATAAACAGAAGAAAATATTTTCTTTGAGCATACATATTATATGATCAGGGACTACTTACATGAAATACTGTATAATAATCTGCTTCTTTTTAATTATAAAATATATTCTGCGAAAGATTTTTTGCTATTTACTGGTACAATACATATTTTCATAAATTTTTCGTTTTTGGATGATCCCATGTCGAAGGAGAACTTACTAATCTTTACAAGCCATCTATTATATACAGATCAGATAATCTATTGCAGGAGACTTCCTCAGAGCAATTCTCTAGCAATTATTGAGTGGGGACTGGCCTTCATATAAATTACTTATACGGAATATTAGTCAGTATAAGAACAATGGCATAACACAAATGATCGCTATAGCCTAAAGCAAGAAGTATTATACAGTGCTGGGCATATATACAGGAACAACAGATCTTTGGCAAAACTAAATTACTACATACTTTGTGTGCAGGTCTATTTGATAAAATATATTCATAATTTTTGCCATGACTGTTATTAAATGTCTTTAACACGCAACAAAACATTCCTATTACTGATAGTTGTAGGCAATAGTTTCGTTTGAGATATTAAAATCGTTGTTTAAATATGGGTGGTTAAAATTGGCCAAAATCTGGTCGGAGTAAATTGGCAACAAATGAAGATTGTGTTACATTGTGCTGCATCTGCATCTTTATAAGAGGGACCACTTCTGTACTAAAACTAGTTTCAACATCAAAATATTAGTAAAACATTAGTAAAAAGTATATTGTCCGAAAATAAATTCCATCTCTATAAAGTACATTTAGTATTAGAATTATATGAAAGTGATCCTGATAGACGGATGCAGCTTCAGAGATTTCAACAATATAGTAGTTTCCGATGAATTCACATTTTGCCCAAATGGTCTGTAAATCGATATAACTATCGATAGTAGGCAGATCGATCCTCACTGGATGAAAGAAAGTCACATCTAATACTATCAAAAATTAAATGTATGGGTGGAGATAATCAGACAAGACATCATCGAACATTCTTAGAGGAAATTTACACTTGATATATTTACAACTTCTTATATGCCAAATCGTTCCAGCACTAACACCTTCATTTCCAAACCAAATAAATACCAAACATATGTCAGGCGAAATGTGGTATCAGCAAGATATCACAAGAGAACTCTGTCCTATTATAGAGTTGCCATGCAATAATACCTAAATGAACCATTTACACAGAGATGGATAGGGCGAAGAGGGCATATTGAATGGCGACTTCGATCACCACGTTTAAGTTCTTTAGACTATTTTATTTGAGGTTATTTGAAATCAGTTATTTTAAGTCTAAAGACTTGAAAGACCGAATTATGATAGCTGTTCCAAGATATATTCTAGCACTCTATTGAAAACTCCTTAAGAGCCCTCGCTGACAGGTTTTGGTCATTTCCAAGCTACTAAAGGTAGCCAGTTTCAACATATATTATATTTTCGGAATCATTCCTTTAAAAAATGCCGTTGACGTCATATCTCTCAAAATAGGGTAGTTCTATAAATTAACGTACGTCACTGAATAGATTAAAATAACAACAAAACTATTAAGGATATTTTTTAATCTAACTTACAGCTTAGTTAAAAATCAGGTGTTGCGACACATTTGCCCAATATGCATATTAATAAAAAATAATTATTCATTCACACCCTCCCAACGTATTCGTAGTTCTTATATGCAGGGTCTTTCAATAGGGACGCTCGAAATTTGTTAGGTTATAGCAGCCATGTTGTGAAAGCAACATGTATCAAATTTGTTATGAATTGTTCAGTAGTGTCTCGCAAATCACCATGGAAGGTTATAGCGTTCAACAACGTGTGCAAATCATTACATTTTATTTTCCAAATCAGTGCTCCATTCGAGAAACATTTCACGCATTACGTACTTTTTATCCTCGCCACAACCGTCCCGCCGAGTCGACTATAAAACGTTTGGTGGCCAAGTTCGACTCAACCAGTTTGATTAATAATCAGCCGACACCCGTACGTCACCGAAACGCAAGGTCTGCTGAAAACATCGCTGCTGTGCGCGAGAGTGTACGAGGAAATCCGAGGCAGTCAATTTCTCATCGAATTCGCGAAGTCTTCAACTTGGCGAATTTTACGTCCGGACTTGGGTCTGCACCCGTCTAAAATCCAATTGACCCAGGAACTTAAGGTAAATGACCGTAGACAACGCCGTGTGTTCGCTGATTGGACTCTGGAGCAATTGGAAGTTGACCCAAATTTCGCCAAAAATATCATCTTTAGCGACGAGGCCCATTTTTGAATTCGATATCGTGCGATTTAACGCCTTTAGACTTCTTCCTTTGTGGCTATCTTAAGTCGCAGGTCTATGCGAGAATAAACCGCAAACAATTAATATCCTCCAAGTGAACATGACGAACGCCATCCAGCAAATTCATTGAAAATTGGACCTCCTGAATACGTGCAACCAAGCAAAGCTGCGGTGGACATGTGAACGATTTTATATTCCATTCTTAATGCCATAAAATATTTTTTCAAATAAAAAAAATTAAGTGGCACACACAACTTATTTTATTTGCATTTAAGAATGGAGTCTTATTATAAAAAAATATCATCCTTATTATTAAAAAATAAGGACGAAATATCGTCCTTATTATTATTGAAAGACCCTTTTCTTTGGAAAGAGGGATTATTATATCCTGTTATTCTTCTGCTTAAGAATTATTAAATTAAACGAATAAAAATATTTTAATTTATTTATGAATGACTTAGATAATAAATATCAACGAACGAAATTAATTTTTACAATTCATAGCGTTCATTTCTGTTAATTAAACGCACGTTTATTATTTTAACTCACAATGTATATGCTATTAAACCATTACATAAATAATAGATGTCGTATACATCTCAGGTATGAAAAGGGAAACAACGAAATTAAAACGAGAAGGGGCGTTCAATACCAGAACGGGCCTTAAAATTGTTAGTTGCGGTCGAGCGAGACGACTAAAAGAAGTTTGGAAGTTGGGGTGTAGGCAGCCTACAGGTGTTTTATATGTCTTTAACACGTCATGCGGTATTTCCGGCCAACCCTTCGGTACAAACCCGAATGAATTATGGCCGAAATCAAAGCTCCTGTCTACTTAGTATCCTCATCCTAAACGTCAGATATTATAGTGTAATAGTACCGAGTTAAAAATCCATTAACTTATTCTACATAGTTTTCTTGATTGACAAAAAAATAATACATATCTCACACAGACTTTCCATACATACATACATAATATAATGACGAATTTGATTATGGTTAGCTACTATCAATTCTGTAAATTGATTTCATAGCAATTTTGCAATGTTTAAAAAACATGTGAATTTGTCAGTCGTTTATATATTATTATATTTTATATAGTGAAAAAATATAGCTTTATACCATAGCCCATAGCATAGTCTTTAAAATGCGTTATCACTTATCAGACGTTACTTGGTGAATACCCAATAGTAGTTTGTTTTATATTAGTTAATATGTAACAAAATTATGAAATATGATATATAAAAAATAAGTTATATTGATACTGCACTGATTTAATAAAATGATCCTGTTTTCATTTAGACTATTTACATTTTTTTAACAGAACTAGGTTTAAAATATCTAAATATATGTGCACTTTGTTAGATGTGCAAATACAAATTCATTCATATTTTAGCAGTAACAAATTCGTTAAAGTTTTTGTAGTACAACGGTACTCTATATTAGGGGTTTGCTATTTACCGTTTATGATAGAAGGTATTTTTTGAAAAACATACAAATAAAATAAACACGACTTTTTTTTCAAGTAAAACAAATACGATAATTTGTCATTGGCTATCGTATGTGTAAACACTTCGTATTGAACGTTCAAACATTTCTGGACTGGTATACTTTCCATTTCGAGACGAATTCGTGGTTCAAGATCCTCAAAATTATTAAGTTCGACGATTTTAAGAAACTCCTACAAGAAAAAATCCAAAGGTTATCAAATCAGGTCAGCATGGTGGTGTGGGAAACAATTATCATCATTTGGATAAACAACTGATAAGGCTGAGGAAAAGTGGGAATTATTGCCTTTTAAATAAAATTTTTAAAAGTTCTGTTTGATAAACTTAATTTGACACTAACAGTAATAGAATATAGAGGACTATAAAATAAAGGAGAGAAGCTCTTCTTTGTTGTCTTGTTGATACCAAATTCTTTGACGGAAACATAAAATACTTAATTATCCTCATTATTTATATAAAAATTGCTACACCTGGAAATAAGTGGGAATTATTGCTTACTAAATACAATTTTAAAAAATTCTGCCTAGCGAACTCAATTTGACAGTAACAGTAATAGAATAATTAATCAATTTAATGATCTGGTATTTCTTTAACATTGTTGATTTAGAATAGTTTTTCTTTTTTTTTGTCTGAGCAAAAAAACTTTTTTTAGACATTTTCAGTGACAATCTGATTTTATTTACATTTTCAATTTTCAAAATAAAAATAAAAAAGTAATGTACGACATTAAAGTCACAGTTAGTCGAGATGTTTACCAGATGCCAGATACGAAATACCTCTTTGTAATTGCAAAATATTTTTATTTTTCAATGTAATTAATTGTATTTTATATTTTACAGTTTTTTACATTCAAGTTATTGTTAGTAAACAGGAATTTCCTCATATATGGTATTCAGACAACTTTGAGGAAGTTGTACGTGAGTAGTATAGCCATGTCACTCTCAGAAAAACCTCGGATTTGTCCCTGGACATTTGATGAGGATGGCATGTGGTCATTGTTGATCTGAAGAACTCTTGGCGCAGGTATAAAACAGGTCTATACAGGTATAAAACAGGTCTATACGGGTTTAAAACAGGTATGGTAACCTGTTTAATGACGTCATGTTTTTTTCCTAATAACACCATACCTGTTTTAAACCCGACAGACCTGTTTTATACCTGTGCCAGATCAACAATGACCACATGCTATCCGCATCAAATGTACGCGGACAAATCCGAGGTTTATCTGAGAGTGACGTAGCTATACTACTTACGTGTAAATAAATAAGTTTGTGTGCCAGCAATGCCTGTATATTAAAAAAGAAAAAGAAGTTGCCTTATTTAAAGAATTCTTAAAATCATGAATATTATGCGAAACTTTATCACCAAGCCATATGTGCTAATTATGCTATTATAATCGCTACAGCCTATTTTGTATATTATATTTCGTTTTTTGATTTTGTTTTAATTTTCATAAGTAATTTCTTTGTAATGTTGTCATATTTATATGCTATTATAAAATGCACTTTTTTAGTATACTTGAAATATTTTCAAATATTTTGGATATACAAATATATCTTTTGTTATTTTTTTGGTTTATTGGAGGGTATTATTTTATTATTACTATTATATATATGCCACATAAAATTGGCTGGGGTAACATGTTGCTGCATCTGTTTCAATTATAAAAATTATTTGGTATGAATTTTGGATATGATAATCGACTGACACGGTTAGCTGTCCTGTTGAAGACGCTCTTTTATAATTATGGGAGTTAGAATTTAGGTAACCTTAACGCCATATGTTTTCGTGAAGTTTATTACAATAATTTTAGCTTCGTTATACTGGATTGTTACACCTAGAAAGTTTATGCTTTTCTTTTTTCTATTTCGATAGTGAACTGTGAAAAAAATTATCTGAACCAGAAACGTAAAAAAAATAATCATTTAATTGACAGATATTCCAATAAACAATTATAATAAAACACACTTACTGAAGTAGTATTGAAAAAGTATTTTTTGGTTTGCAGATTTTTCGATTTATGAATTTTACTTTGCTATTGGTTTATGATTATTATTAGGTATCGAAATCATTTTATCATTCTTTTTAAGAAAAGTATTGGCGGTAGTACTTAATTAATAAAAGAATCGAAGTAATGGAAAAATAATAAGTTACAATGAGTGGAATAGAGGATAAAATCAGGGACGAAAATCATATCTGCAACTTACCAAATTGAGGTCATGCAAGAAAGCCCCGACTTTTCTAAAATAGGTGCTAAAATAGGTCATCAAACATGATAATATGGTATAGGTAAAAAATATTGCCAAAAATTTCAGTCATAATCGTCAGATATGTAGATAATAAGAGTGCAGCACTTTGTTCTGCATCTCCAATGTGGGTAACCTATAGCATTCGTCTAGAGGTATCTGAAAATGTATTCATATGATTGACAGAAACTTCAATAAACAATTATAATATAACACAATGAAAGTAGCTTCGACTTCAAATTGTATTAAAATTTTTGCTAGATTACTTATATTTTATTAGATTATATTCACAACGAGATCATGTTTATATTTCCATTACAGTGATAATCGAATGTACAATTAAGAAAAACATATAATGATATACTTTCAATAAGTTCCCCTCAAATAAGACGATAATATATTAATTTTTGTATACATATACATACTCTTGATCACTAAATAGTCGCATGCTCTATTATTACCAAGAGCGTAATTCAAACATTATTCAGTATAGCCTGTATTTCAAGAAAGTGTCTCCATTACATTCTCTATTATTGGTAGTACCAGTTTTTCTGAAATTAATCAGTTGGGTTAGCTAAATTATTTATAAACATGTAGAAACTTTCAACCAAATTGTCAATTGATTGTAAATGAATATTACGAAGTATGGGTTTAAAAACTTCACTGTCATGTCGGTTTACCTCATTTTAATACATAAAATCGAGGCTGCATATTTGCAATTCTTGGTAACTATTTCTGGGGATTCTTATTTATAATTTGTTCTTATATATTATACTGTTCAAAATATTATTCCTAAAACTTAATAATAGTAATAATAATAATAATAATAAAGGTCATTATTGATATAATTGCACATACAGATACAATAATAAAATGAAGCAAGGGTGGCGATATTCATATGAATACTTTTGCATATACGCAGCTCATTCTAGGGTATAACTGAAATGAAGTATTTTGCTGATCATATCTTAGAAAGTGGACATAATTTCCCAGATATTAATAATATGAATATCCTACACTATGCCAGCAAAGGTTTAAGACTTAATTGGTTAGAATCAATAGAAATCTATAAATACAACCATAGTTATAATTTTAACTTGTTAAATGATCAAGTAAATATACTATATTCTCCTCTTTTTACTGTTACCAAAATTAATTAACCTCCTGTATAGTTCTTAATAATATTCATGGAAATTGCCACAATTGGGTGGTCGAGATTGCACCATTTATGAAACATGTTTCCTTGTAAATCTTAATTACCTGTTTATTGTCATAACCCTTAGTCTCTGTATTTGGATAGTATATATTATTTATAGGAACAGAATTTTTGTATTTTATTCTTAGTTGAATCATCGTTTTGAAAATAACATAAAATTGTCGAAACTGCAGTCACGATTTCTTGGTGTAAATATAGTGGTATAAAACTTAGTAGTTGTTTTACTCAATTCCGTTGTGAATTATGAACTACCCACAGAGTAACGGCTTCCTCGATTAATTTCTTAATGAATAATAATTAAGAAATAATACTAATTACTTTTGACGTTTACTTTAAATAAATTATTTGATCTATTTCCTATTATATTTAACTGAGAATTAAGTTAAATAATTTCGTAGCATGTAAATTATGCATGAATGCATGACATTCTTAATTACGTTATCAGTTTTCAAAATTATGACAACCCGTAATTTTTACGTTCTATGCAATTTATTAATGAAACTGAAAACATACTAAGTGCCTATATAAACTTTTACTGCCCATTTTATTATATTACCTTTATTAAAAAGCGTCGACTCTTCTTTATAGCCGTCAAAACTCTCGTGGTTATTAATAATGGTTTCGAAGGAATAATGCGACAGGTCCACGCTTATAGCCCTTCTGGCAGAGAGGAATTTAGGTAAAAGCCTCAGGTTACATACGCTGACTTCGAGCAACGACGACGAATGATGAAGTGATAAAAGTGAGCCGAGGACAGGTGTCATCAGCCCTATTATAGAGCGGCACAGATTAAACGGTGGTATTTTATGATAGCGCACGTTAGAAAACGCAATCAAGATATATATTTGAAGTTGACTGCCTCATCGGAGACTGTCTGTACCTGGAGGGATTGCTTTATTCTTGTGTGTAAATTTCGTTTGAAAAATGGGAACGATTTCGTTAATTAGTTAAATTAAGTTACTTTTTTTACCTAATTGTAAGTGCTTAAAATTTCAACACTTCCTTATAGAGAGGTTTCATTTATCTTGGACCTAAAATATTTGGAATAAATACATCCTCATGGTGTACTAATTGACATGAGAACAAAAATGTTCATCATCATGAATCTTTACAGAAATATTTCCAGGGAATGAATGTAAAATTTAAAATACGCAGAAATAAAAAAACATATTTAAAAAATGCCTTATCATCATAAAAAATTATATTCACGGCAAATAAAACATTAAAATTCAAAAACATCTACTCAAATTTCTGGGTTAATACTATTTCGGCCTTAAAAACTATCTTAAGACTGAAATAATTGATGTTTTTGTTTCTTATACTCGTACAATCTGGAATGTATATAATTTAACGGGTCACAACTTCAAGGGGCAACTGCTCCCCTCTCCCTACCCACTGAACGCCCATGCCCACAATCTTTTACTACACAAGTATTCATAAGATATTTTCTGTTTAGATAAAGGTATATTTACTTATAATATTTATTTGGACATTAAAAAAATGTGGTCACTAAAATATTTATAACCGTTTTTTCAGGAATATAGTTTAAATATTAAGATATTCTATTTAAATTCAAAGGGTTGTTGAAAGAAGTTGTTCAAGACTGTCTTAAAAATTATGACTATATTATATACGTTTCCTATATATTATTCCTATTTTTGCTTAATTCGAGAAACCTCCATATAAATGAATTTTCTCCATATAAATGATATAAGTAGGTCAACGCATTCTTTAGATAATAAATATTACGTTGTGTAAAAGCTGTACGCAGTAAAAGTTACAAAAAAAAAACAAATTAAATATTTAGACTGTGCTTGTTCGCAATTTTATTGTAATCAATTTAATGATGTATTCATTGCAATTTAAGAAAAAAAAAAAAAAAAAAATATATATATATATATATATATATATATATATATATATATATATATATATATATATATATATATATATATATATATATATATATATATTAAAAGTATATGGAGAACGGATCTACCGATTGCTTTGAAATTTTGGTTACCAAAATAGTCGAGTATGATCTATTCAACTAAAATATTTTCGAAAGTGCGATGTTGCCACTTATACGTAAAACCGGCAACATCTTCGTTATTTTAAATAGAATACCCTGTATATTTTTGCATTTTTTTGGATTGTCATCTCTTTCTGAGTAACTTTTGTTAATATTTCCCTATATATATCTTAACCCGTTATCGAGATAATAATTCTTTTCTGAATTTATTGCCAAAAATTTTACTTTCAATCGTGTTTTCTCCTACCTACGCAGCAACTAAAAGATAATTTTTCAGTTGTGGCTAGGCAAGGTCTGGGGGCATCTTCTTCATTAATCAAATGTTTCCAATATCATACAGGGTGAGTTAGAGAATGCTTTCTATAAGTGACTTAGAGAAATGCACGAAAGTAAATTTTTTTAAATGGAATGCCCAGTATATTATTATTAATTCGGAAAGGTGATACATTTACCTATTTAAAAATGTTAATGTCCCCTATACTTAATGCGCACCGTTTTCGATTTGTAGGCACTTTTCTGTAACCCTTCCAAGAATATTATATCTTTTGGTATGTTGTCATAACGGGTGGGCCATGACATTTTTATTTTATCATTTTGTAATGACAACAGACATGCTATTTTTCTAAATAAATTTGACATTTGCACTTAATTTGAATAGATGTAGCACAAATATGGCAGAAAATAATTATACAAACACAGTTTTAATGGATTTGTTTATTATTCATGGACAGTGCAATAAGATTATCAATAGAACTTGTAGAATATTTAATGAGAAGTATTCTAATTTGCCGCAGATGAACAACAGAAAGTTTCTACGAATTCAGAGGAATTTTATAAATTTTGGTTTAAATTGTCATTAAGAAAAGTATTGGTGGTAGTAGTATATTACTAACAGAATCGAAATAATGGAAAAATAATAAGTTACAATTAGTAGAATGGAGGATAAAATCAGGGACGAAGATCATATCTAGAACGTACCAAACTGAGGTCGTACAAGAAAATCCTTAGCCTTCTCTAAAACAGGTGGTCTCGAATTATAATATGCTAACATGGTATAGGTGAAAAATATTGCCAGATGCGTAGCTAATTAGTAGAGCAGTTCGCTCTGCCTCTTCAATATGGTTGACCTATCATATTTTTCTCTAGAAGTATCTGCAATAATATCATTTTGTACTGTTATCCACGATAGCGGATTGGGCTCAGTTTATTGGAAGTGCCACTGTACGTGCTTAGGGTCGAGTCCTAGTAGAAGAAGTTTGGCGTCTCTAAGCATGGGGATGTTTATCCTTGTCTTTATGTGTAACGTTTCGTTCTGCAGCCTTGGGATTTAGGGGAAGGAGGTCGAATTATGTGTGTCCAAACAAAGTTCTGAAGTTTGTTTGATGTGTGGATTATAGACACCCCAATTTTATGACAATCGACATCCAATTTTTTTAGATTTATTTGACTAAAATAAATAGCATACTTAATGGGTAAAACCATAATTTCGGAAAATTTTGCTTTCAATGGTTCTAGAATTTTTAATTTGCTAAATATACCAGTAACATTTGTACACTGGTACTGTAAGGATAAACATTGTCTATTTTCTGATGAAACAGTAATTGATGAAAGGTAGATACGTAGACTTTTTGTAATATTGGAAAAAAAAACTCAGATGGAGTGGCCTGCTAGACTGCAACACTCAACCCTTGTCGATAATTTTTAGAGGATACTTCGAAATATCACTATAAGTTACCTAAGGAGAAAATATGAAGGAAAAAGGAGGATATATGCAGTTGGGATGACTAAAGAGAAGAAAAAAGAGGAGAGGGAGACATAAGAAGACTCGAGAAAGAAAAGGTGGGAGGGAAGGTGTGGAGAGAGGACAAGAAGGAGGGGAAGTGGGGACGGCAAAGAAAAACGGAGAAAGAGGAAATAGTTTTAAATTCTCCACATTTAAACCTGTTAAATATATTGCAGGTGTTTGTTTTGTAACAACATTAGTTTAGTTCCATAGCGTTCATGAATTTATCAATATATGTTCTATATACGAGTACAATAAATTAAATTTTCTATACAAGTAATCGTTATTTTTCTGCCATTGTACTTTTTGCCACGTATCTTTTTTAAGGGGAATCCTATGCTGATATTAGTTATATATCAATGTCTTTATTTGAGGAAACCATACCATTATTAGGAAATGTATACAGGGTGAAGACTTTAACCGGATATATTCTCTATTCCAAACTCGAATATTATTATAATAGTAGTGTTGTAACCATTCCAAATTCCTGAAAATAAACCGAGTTTAGTTTATTTGACAAATTACACTTATACGGCCATAAAGTTTTAAAACTAAAGAAATTCCTTCCTTACAAGATTATCATTCTTCAGCAACTCGAAGATGATTATAACAGGATTCAGTTTTATGAAATAATGATTGTGAGAATTCAAAATGACCAGAATTTGATAAAGAAAACATAAATATAACTGTAGCTACTGAGGAGGCAATAAAAATCCACATGTTTCGAGAGGATCGTACTCGGTTTCCTCAAAAAATGTCTGAGTTGAAATTCTGAGATATGAAATAATAGACCTATTTTTATTGGAGATTATTTAACAGGTGAATTATACCGTAAAGTTATTGGAAAGTGTAATCGAACCTCTCAGAACACAGTCTTTAAAAAACCAAGTCGATGAAGAAGAAAACTCACTGTTGGATAAACAAAATTTATACTTTCAACAGGATAGCGCACCACCACACTACGTCATACATGTTCGACAATGGCTGAATCAGCAGATTTTTCAGAAATAGGGTAGACGCACTCTGGCTTAGCCAGTGAGATCTCCAAATATAACTTCACTGGATATCTTCCTCCGGGGTTATTTGAGCACAATTGTGTACAAAACTCCACTCCAGAATATTCAAGACCTATGAAATAGAATTACCCACCTATGCAGGGTGATTATCAATCAAGTAATCAAGTAAAGTTTCAAATTATGTTGTGGTTTTTTTTTATTTAAATTAATTTATTTTTTGCTTCTATTAGAGAAAACAGCTCAACCCATTTCAGTTTTCTAAGATCAGAGTTAAATCAGTTCTTTGATGACCTTCAAAAGGAGATATTACAAGATAAAGAGTGCCATTTAATATTTGTAAGTCGGGTACCAGGTAATAAGGGGTGAAACGTAAACTGCAACTGACCCTGATTTTAAACTTACCCTTTCACCAATATTAATATTGACGTGTTTTTCGTCTAGAGGTAATTTCCTTGTGAAGTGAAATAATAGGGGTGGGTAGTTTTGAAATGAAAACATTGTATAGGTATTTATGAAATATTTGAGTTTGAAACGGGAAAAACGTTTCTGCAGGCTAATAATCAGTTTTCTCAACGCATGTATATTATTCGTTGTATACACACTCAAATATGTTAATCGTAAAATTGTAGGCATCATGTTTAATTTTTATGCATAATACGTTATACAAACTATACTAAAATATTCCTTGAATTGATTGTAAAATAAAGTATCTATTCTAATCACCAATTGTATTCGTTTGAGTTTTAGTCATGATTATTTCTACAGCCTATATTAATATGAAAATTAGAAACGTGCAATTATTTTTAGTAGTATGGATACCACTCGTATCTCCTATACGTTTCCGTTTTGTAATATCTAAATATATTTATACATATTTTATGCGGTAGAGATATTAAGTTATGCCTATCAAATCAGGACAAGTATGTATTAACGATAAGATCCAGCGGATATAAAGGAATATAATAAATGTCTTAAAGGTCGATTACGCATATCTGAAAGAGTAGCAAGAGAACACAGGAGTATAGAATTATTCAATGAAATAGATTTTTAGACGATTAAAAAATATGGGTATAAGAAAACATACAATTGCCTAAATCCGTCTCCAAGAGGATCCCTATGTCTGACAAGAAATAACGACACAATTGTAGGTCAAAATAATACTTTCATAAGTACATTTTTTGCCGCAGAGATTACTTAGTCTGCGTTATAAGACCGTTATATAGATCTGATAAGTTTTGTTTTGCATTCACATTTTTGTTGTTATTTTTTTACTAGTCATCTGTGGACCAATTAGATTCGGTTATATCAATGTAAAAGAGTAAAAAAGGAGACTCTAAAGAGCTTATCCAGATAGTCAGCAATAAGCTCATTGCTACACTGGTACATTAAACGGGCGTTTTTAGAGGATAGGATCTCTGAAATTTAGGGCCAAAATAAATTTTCTTACCTCCTTAATACTATATATGTATACAATCCAAGTTATCCAATGACTGCGACCAACTATGGTACGTTCAAAGCAGTGTTACAAAAAACTCGTTTTCGATATTTTACTTGTAGAATACATTTTTTATTGCCAATACGTATTTGTCGACTTTGTAATATTGATTTTGGACTTCGTTTGCTAGACATCATCGAATAGACATGTAACCAGCTGTTGCCAATGATAACGTTGTTCTGTTTTTAGATATGAGAAATGAGCTTGTCAAGGGTAGTACGTGGCCTCGCGTCAGACCATAGGGAAGGAGTGTCCTCCAATAAAGCATTTATGTTAATTCACTAGGTACTACAGAACTATTAATTATATATCACTGTTTTACATGTTATCTGGTACCGTTTTTTAACAATAGGTTAGAACCATACATAGCCACCAAACACATATTAAAATAGTTATGCTCGCCTTTGTTAAAGGTTCCCAATAAACTTTTTGCTCCGTGCGTTAGTGGGTAACTTAGAAGATAATGATGATACAAGTTTTATCTTGTATTATACTAAATATTGGTCGCTTTGTTATGAAACATAAAAGTCAATAAACAAGTACTATTGGATAACAATATTTTTTGTTGTTGAATAAATCGGTTCTGTCATGACAAACTTCTGTACTTTTTTGTTCAAAGGGGACACGTGTGTGTTACAAGTATGACAATTCAGGTGCACAACTTCATTTGATACTTCCCTGGGTCAAGTATATGGATCGAATGATACCGCATATTGAAGAAATTTTAATTTTCTTTAGAAATACCCAACACTTGGGGTGTACATTGGTTTTTTTTAAAGGACCGAATATTTAGGAAAATAAAGCTATAATAAAATTCCTTAAAACACGTAAACTTTCACCATTATTCAACTCATCGGCCCCATCGATCATATTTTGAAAATCTGAAATAAGATGACGCACCTTGTGACGCCTTAAAATGATAATTTTAACTATCATTTGGCAGTTTTTTTACAGTATTATCTTTTTTGCGAAGATGAAGGGAAATTACATTCCGCTTTAGAAGCCTTAAGTCTGGCCACGTTATGGTGTAAGAAGAACTAAAGAACAGTAATGAAAATGATACAAACAAATCAAGTGTACGATTTTCAAATGAAATCTCGTCAGAAATTGTTAGGGGAGCGTCCCAAAGGAGACAATTTGCAATATATCCAAAAAGTGTGAACAGAAACACATTTAAAATGAAAGAAAACGGAATTGCTAAAAATACTCAGTGACCACGAAATGGTGGCTGGGTCTTTTTCAAAAAACATGAAAAACTCGATACTCAATTGTTTATAATTCCAAAATATGATAAACTAAACCTCAAGTGCCACACTTGAGGATTACAAATCTTTACAAACAAAATTAAAATATCTGTAACTATTCACACCATAATATCACTCGATCCTTGTTCCCTATAATAATTTATGGTAGAATAGCCACCTGGACTGGGGGATGAACTTTGCGTCCTTATGCGCATCTAAATTTTCCTTACTTAGAAAATTCAGGAATTTGTCTTATTCCTGAATTTTTGAAAGGAACCCAATTAGGTGGGTTTCTGAAAATTTATTTTCTTTCCCAAGCTAAAAGAAAATAAATCTTCATTTACTCAATGCTTGCATATTTTGTACCATTATCTTAAGGGGACGAGGTTTAGCTTAATGTTATTATTTTCTTTCACCTAATCCTTGAGATTAACACGAATACGCACAAATACACCCATCCAACTGATATGGGAATCAAACCCACGCCCAGATTACTCCGAGCCGGCAATCTAGGCCAATTCCAAGCCATTTAGCATCATTACCGTAGATAAATTCAAGGACATTGGAGACTTTCTGCGAGGTAATTATTGTCACCACTTGACCGACATTTTCTTATTTTATGACAATGACAACTTAACCATAAGTTAACAACATTGAGGTTCTGCAACAAACAATAAGTCATGCGAGGGTGAGACATAAGACATGACATGAGGTGGGTTTTATCAACGACTAGCTTTTTGTTAAGAAAGAAAAAGATTTTGAACATATAGTACCATAAAATGATCATTACCATAAAAATTTTTTACAGGTAAGAATTTTGTTTCTTTTTACAGGCAATAGTTATTCAGTTTTAAAAACAAAGAGTGTCCTGTATTTCTCTCGACCTTTCATATTATGTATCACTGGACATACCTTTATGTTAAAAAAAAATGGCTGGGACGGTTATGTCTCAAGGTGCAACTATCTACTTTGACGTAGTCCCTAAGACAGCTAAAGGCTATTCCACCTTGTGGGTAGCTAAAATAAAAGATCGACCTGTTTCAAGAATTTTTACTGAAATCCTCCATATGAGTTGCAGAATGAATTCCAGTTATGGTTTCCCCCATTTAGATATCCAATACTTAATGTTTTTGTTTGTTAATTTATTATATTTGTAAAATGTAAATGTAATTATTTCTCAATCGAATAAGCCTTAATAAATTTTTATTGTCTTTTAGTATACCCCAGTTATCCTGCCGAAAGCCCCTTAAAATTGTTAGATGGGACCCTATAATCTAGCCCTAGCCTAATCGTAAAAATATACTTTTTAGGTAATCACCACAATAAATAATATAAATAATTTTTCTACATAGTGTGTAGTCGTTAGTTCCTTACGTGATCCCAGTTATCATCCAATTACTTACTCGATTTACGTGTACAAAAAAATACCATCGTGTCTAGTTGCGTATAATTAATTTCATTATTTATTCCAATAGACTACGGATGTGCCAACTAGGAATTTGTGAGTAATATAATTTTAATTAGCAATAAAACAATAACACGCGAGAAGTCTACACGTAGATATAATTCATAATTGTGACTCAACATAATTAACATCTCTCATTAAAATAATATTTAATGTAAGATTTCACTAATCACATTTTTTTAGTACAAATATTAAATATTTCTCCTGAGAATGACTTATAATTTCGGGTACACAAATAAAAATAGGATATTAATAGGGAATATATAATCCCGGAAAGGGACTAGAACCTTCGATGCAGCAACAAAAACAGGAAACCAATTTTCCACGAATACCGAAAGATTACACGTTTCTTGACACGCGTTTGGTCAACCAAGTCGACATAATCGGGAAGTGATGTTCGTGGAATATGTTTTTAGGGAATATATAATTACAATTTGGGAAATCTTATAATTAACCAGTATAGTTTAACAATAACTGGACCTCTTGTATGAACTGAGGTATCTCGGCCCAAGCAACTTAAACCTCATGCCGAGGAGACTCAAGAACTTGTGGAAAGTATGGTAGATTCAGTAGCCAGTTCCTCATAATATGTCGTACATGTTCAATTAGAGAGAGATCCAGGTATCGTAATGGCCATGAAAGAAGATTGACTTACGGAATTTCCAAGAAGCCTAACGTTAGCTTTCCCGCATGTGATTGTGCATTATCTTGCTGAATCACAGGGTTGGATAACATTCTGAGAAATAGAGAAAGATATGGTTATAGATTGTCGTGTACATATATCTAGTTTTCATTTCTTCGAAAACTAACCAAACTCGAGGTAAACCATTAGCAATAGTTCGCTATACTGTAGCATCCACAGTTTATGTTCTTCTCACTCTCATACTGCTGGTGTGTGCATTTCCAAACAGAAACTAAATCTATTACAAAATACAATACCATTTCATTCCATATTCTATTGGACCCTTTCTCTTTCTACAGCAATCATCGACTTCGATAGTCCACAGTAAGTGGTGCCAGGGTCCAATATAAAAAAAGATCCAGAATATCTTACTTATTGATACACTGTTCGTGTTGTTGTTGGTCTACTTTCTTCACTGATTGATTCACGATAGCTTGAGTGGATGTAAATTGCTCTCTTACAGTCAATAATTCGAGACGACGATATTGACTCTCTGTAGTAAGCATTTGGCATCCGGTACCTCTAGATCTTCGTGTTATGCCTTCTTCAAGCCACGCCTGACAACTTCTCATCACAGTTTATTCGATTCATATGTAACAACAACGTACTAGCTTCACGCATCCCAATTACCCGATCTAGACTCTTCAAATTGACCAAGCTGTTTGTGAACACATTTTGATAGCAATATTTGTATACTTACATGATAACAACACATACTTACTTCTGAGAATAGAACCTTCGAGACAGCAACAAAGGCAGGAGACCAGTTTTCCAAGAAGACCAAAATATTACACGATTTCTTATTTTGGTGGTGCCAAGTACACAAGATTATTTTTAACAGTTTTCAGAAATTCTATTTCACATAGTGGCGTCCAACGTTTTGTAAATAAATAAGGCATATATTTAGAAAATGACTTTAGAGTTACTTCGGTGTGCAGTGATTAGTCAAGATCACTTAGAACAAACAAAGAATTCTTTATGGCTCATGCAAACGTAATTTTCACTCATGTGTACAATATACTCGTATAACTAAAAAATATATAAAGAAAGGGGTAACCCGCTACCGCTAGATAACTTTGACGTAAATAAACAATGGAATATTTCAGTAACATATAACTTACAGAACAGTAAAAAGTTCTTGTTTGCCTAAAGATAATAACTCATTATGAGTACAATTATTCAAAACACAAGTGATGATGTTGTATTAAAATTTTGTGACATTACCAAGCACTGGCAGTTTTGACAGCACGTTAGTTCTTGTAGTCTGGCTATAAAATATACTTTCTTCTTGACAGCCTAGTCTAGGTGTGCGTATACTAAACATGCTCAATTGACCATTTAAGCAGGTTATATTTGAAAATAATTTTAAGCCATCGGCAAAAAGATATGATATAATCATTAGCGACAAATCGTTAATAAATAAGATAACGAATAATGGTCCTAAATTTGAGCCTTGAGGTACTCCAGACGACGCTAAGGTATAAGACCATTATATGAAACAAATAATGGACAGCTTGTCATTAATGGGAACAAGTCGCAAAACTATTCGGTCGCATCGAGACCATTACAGAGTAAATATGGAATATGTATAAATTTACACAGAGCTCGATCTGGCCGTGCGTATAGGGCACGGCATAGTGCCCTAGGGCATCTTTTTTCCTCCAAATGCTTCCTCACTCTTTCTTCCACGCATATAGAGAATCTTGTCAAGAATAGGAAAAAATGTGATTTCCTATTCTTGACAAGCTGTACGTCTGGTTAAATTCGATTTTACTAAGTGAAAAAGATTACTACTGAATCCATATAATTCTACATTTGAAATTAATATATTATGATTCACCTTGTCAAAGATCCTCAAAAAATCAGTGTACGCCATCCACTTGATTTTTATTATCTATGCGATTTTTTCCTATACAATTTTTTCCTATCTACATTTAACTTCAGTAGACAAGCGTTCAGCGACACACATAATACTACTTACTTTGCTCGTGTAACAAAGATATTCTTGGAATTTCCATACACTTTTACTATAACTACACTAATACGAATAATTTTAGTCTCTTTAGCCATTGAACATGTCAATTCTTGTCGACTAGCGATATTACTTCGAAATATTCGTAGTTTTATAGTTTTTTCTGATGTTTCTCTGCAAATATTTTGATCTCATCTTCAACCAGAGACATCTTCAGGTCACGATTTATGTCTTCATTATAGATATACCATGGTGCATTGACGATACTTTGTAGTGAAAGTAGACGTAGTAGAAAAGAAGTACTTTGGTCTGAAAGGTCTGAATGAGTTTAATGTTAGATTCCTTGATATTTTCAGAGTTGGATGGAGTCATAAATCCATACGGGTTTCATGATTTGTTTATAGAGAAACAGTTTGTTGTGTATTGACAACTCAGAACGTCCCAGGAGCAAATACATCTGTCTTACTAATTGAGGTTCAGTTACTCACGTTTCCTTTTCACATATGTATTTCATTGTGGCTTTGCATCTAGAATCATGCCTATATTCTTTACTTCGTTGGTATAATGGACTGTTTACTGGTTGATTATCACTGGTACGTAGTCTTATTTCTTGTTGGTGAAACTGATGTGAAGCGATTTCACCTCATTTAGTTTGATACGCTATTTCTTTGTCCAATTGGTGACAGTGTTGACTGCTGTTTGAAGTTTATTTGTATCTGACTGGATCTCTTGTTCATTGGTGAGCTGATCGGTATCATTGACAAATGTTACTGTGACTACTTCGTCGCTTTCTGAGATGTTCTTGATGTACAGTAGCTAGAGAACAGGTGCAAGGACGCTGCCTTAGGTACTCCAGTACCAATCTTCTTGAAATCAGAGAATTTTGCGCCATGTTTGACTTTGAGATAATAGGTACGAGCAAAGAATTTGGCTCACTTTCTGTGGCAAATATTTTTCTAACTTGTACTTCAAGCCTTGGTGCCACATTTGGTCGAATGGTTGGAAGACATCTAGGAATATTGTTGCTAAGACCTTTTCGTCTTCTACTGCGATTTAAATTACATCGGTGATGCGGTGCAATTGATCAATGGCTAAGTTCTTGTTACAAAATCCAAACTGATGAAATGGAATAAACTGCTTTTCCTACATAATTAGTTTGAGCCTTTGTAAAAGGAGCTTTCCGAACAGCTTGGATATAATTATTGACAACAACAATACTGACCGGTATAGTGTTCTATATTCAGGTGGTTTGTGAGGTTTAGGAATCATTATTACTTCAGATTATAATGTTAAAAATATCCTAGGGTCATTACTTCAGCCACTTACATTACTGTTTAATAAATGTGTAAATGTGGACAATTGAGCAGACTTACTGAAATTTTCAGAAATATTGCCTACGTATATGAAAGAAGGCATGAACTCTCCAAATAACTATTGATATTATCCCAGTTATAGGGAAAATACTTGTATTTATAATCAAACATAGCTTAGTTATTTATTGTGAACGGAATAATTGTTTTTCCGAAACCCAATTTGGATTCAGGTAAAATAAATCTACTTGCAACTTAGATGCTACTGTATATGTTAGAAGAACGTTTTTTGGAGAAAATACTTGGAAGTTGATTTAAATATTTTAAAATGATTATTTTTTATTAATTTATGTTTTTACCTTATTTGTCAAGATGCCAATACGAATATTGGCATCTTTGGTGTTTTTTCTGGTCTCTGTCCTATACAAATTACAGTACCACCACCAATCTATTTATGTACATATGTTAAATGAGAAAACAACCTATTGTTTTATTGAATGTTAAAGAATAAATTTAAAATGATAAAACAAAGAATGAGATATAATCAGAGATAGTGTTTGTGAATTACAATAATTGTGAAAAATTGTATTCGCCTAAAATTGCAAAGGATACAACCTTCCCTGCCTCACACAACGAGTCGCCACTGCATCCAATGTGTATATCTAATATTCATAGAAAGCTCTTCTCTCTCCTATATTACTCATAAATTTTTAAAATTGACTCCAGCAACCTTTATAGGCCACATTACAGCTCTAATCCCTGTGCGATACGAGATGAGAAATCGCTTGGCGTGATGACGTTTTGTGAAGTCGTCATAATCCTGCGTTACGTATCCTCGTTGCACGTGATACTGCGATCAAGGCGACTTAGCAGTCCTGTGTCCTAATGGAGCGCGCAACATCATTAAGCGAAGCATCAATCACCGCCTCCTATGTCGCTGCTATGCCGCTGAATTCATCTCACGGTTCCAGGAAGACCATTTACCACCAAACCAGTCGGCATTCCATGGTTTCCCCATCCCCCGGTCTATTCATCTTTTAACTTAATTTATTATTATAGCCTGGGTGCCACATTGATTGGGACAAATTACTTTCTTGTACGAAAAATGTTCCAGGAAAGGTCTCTAAATTCTAATTGAATTAATGCCCCACTTGAGTGTTAGCTTTCAAATTAATTGATGAATTAATAAGTTGATGCCGCAGCGCTAACATTTTTATTGAATTTGTTCAGCAGGAGTTTCCTAACTCTTTAACCTTTTTATTTAAGACGACGTCGATGAAATTGGCCTGTTAATACATTTTTGGCAATTGTGTTGGGTGTAAGAAGAATTATGCAGTGTCATTAATAACAGGATATGACACAAATGGATATTACTTGGGTCATCGCAGGACGATTGAGGTAAAATATACACGGAGAAAAGGGTTTCTTATGAGGCAAAAAACATTTATTTGTTTAAATACCGACCAAGTTACGTTGTATTCAAGCACTTTCTTCATCATTGAACATTTTTGGCAATTGTGTTGGGTGTAAAAAGAATTACGCAGTGTCATTAATAATAGGATATGACACAAATGGATATTACT
This sequence comes from Rosalia funebris, assembly GCA_037954035.1. Lineage (NCBI taxonomy): Eukaryota > Metazoa > Arthropoda > Insecta > Coleoptera > Cerambycidae > Rosalia > Rosalia funebris. Next base: position 6,564,349 of record JAZFAV010000010.1, on the reverse strand, counting down.
TGGGTCATCGCAGGACGATTGAGGTAAAATATACACGGAGAAAAGGGTTTCTTATGAGGCAAAAAACATTTATTTGTTTAAATACCGACCAAGTTACGTTGTACTCAAGCACTTTTTTTCATCATTGATGAATATTGAAGCTGGAATTATATTTTTGTCACGTCAAAATTGGGTTCCTTTATTTTTCAATGAGAGAAAAGTCGTTATATTTCATTGACTTACACCAAGAGAACAGTTTACTTATTTCTTATAAGAAAATACAGAGGATGGTTTCTTGTATGGTAGTTCTTACTGGAGTAGGAAGTGAACCTTTGGTGTGAGGATAACACTAACGTAGTTTTCCACAAAACACTATATAATAAGTAACCAAAATCAAAAATCAACCTGTTTCAGAATTTTTTTTAAAACCTCCATACTCGAATTACAGAATTTATTCTAGTTAAGGTTTACACCCTGCATACAATATTAAGCGCAGAACAATTGAGAGGAATAACAAAATAATTGAGAGGACTCAAACTTTGATACTTAACTAACCATGCAGTCAGTTGAATATTTTCGATCTATTCACTCATTGAAAATCAATAATCAGTAATATTATTCCTTGATGACATAATAAATTCGATTAACGAATCAAAAATTTTACGATTTATAACTATTTCTTAACTCTTTTGACCTTAGGTGGAAGGTCAGTTAGATGGATACCAGTTTTTAGTTTTTTGGGAAGAGTTGCGTGATACATTATATTGTCTAAAGATTTTTGGCCATGGACTAATATGAGGACTGTCTTGAAAAGCAAAAGTCTGGTTTCACCTCATTTTAATATTTAAGTATTTCGACAAATGTGAGATGTATTATACTGAGTAACATACGCAGTATTATTGATATTTTACCATTAAATATTTCTCATACTAGTAATATTAAATATACACTTATTTATGAATTCTCTGAGGGAGAGGGAAGGACAAAGAGGGACAGTTGCCCACCCCCTTCCCCCGGGAATTGTGACCTATTAAATTGTGATAAAGTCCATTTCTATAAAAACAGAATACATTTTTGGAGTTAATTATATTTTTAGTCTCAAAATGAACACGCTCTCTATTGACCAAAAGCATAATCAACTCAGACATTAACTCAGTATTTCCTATATTTCAGGGATATCTACCTATTAAAAGTGTCTCATTACTTTCTTATCATATGGTACATAGATTTAATATTGATATTTTTATTTGTTGGACATGTTTTATTTTCTTGTATTTTATAATATTTTTTTAACATTACACCTTTTTTTAAATGTTGGTATTAATATTTCAATTTTATTTTACAGTTTTGTTGTATTGTTTTGTTAATGTATTTTAAAATACACATTTTGAAAAAAAATGTCCTTCATTGTATAGTAAATTTCATGCGAAATTGGAATATGTTGAAATATGTATACAGGGTGTTCTATTTAAAAATTCAAAATTTACACCACTCCGTGTGAAATCGGCGGTATTGATAATATATGATTTTTATGCCAAAATAAACCTGAAGAAATACTTCTCATTCCTAATGTTTAAATTGAAATATTTTATTGCACTTAAAAGTAATGGCGAACTAATCTCGTTGACTGATATTATGGGCGTAGGTTTAATAGAATACGTCTTATATTTCGCTAACATAAGCCAGCTGGATATTAGGATAGATAGACATGATATGCAGGTGCTATGTAAGTCAAGTAATTTCAGGGTAAGATTGTAGACTTTAGACCATACATAGATTTATTCCTTTAGTATATGATGCAAATACTATTTTTATGATGCTAACACAAAATATATTTATTTTTAATATCGCTTTAAAAAATTATATTACACGGCCCGTGGTACATGTACATACAGGATCCTTGAGAGTTTGTTCCATAGTCTCAGTTTTCATATTACATCATCGACATATGGTATTATCAGCCCCAGCCCGCCGTTTGGATGTATTCTTAGCCAGGAAAGTCCTATAAGGACCTTTATCACGAACTACTAATTAATAGATGACAATTTAAAACAGTTATTTAGCTATTTGCTACAAGGTATATTAATAAACACACGATCTTTGCATGTGTAGTCTCTTGATTTTAGAATTTTTCTTCTTTGCTGACTTTGTTCACGATGGGTTCCTGCTACCGCTGTATTGGTTCTGGCCGTAGCAAATATCCTTTCGAACCTTGTTACATCCTCCAAGGATCCTCATTAGGTACCATGATTTTCTGCATGTCCCTCTATCCATCATAAAGTAATACATTTTATCAGTCCTATGACTGTATCCTGGCATTATAGTTTTCAAGTTATTAATGACTTTTTTACGTAATTATTAATGTAACTCATCCGTCTGTGAGTGAATCCACGAATACTTATATTATCAGTCCTCTGAGTAGATTTTTCTTGTCTCCTGGTATACACCCATTTTTATTTATTTTAAGTCTGCTAAAAATTGAACGCACACACACGTAAATAGAGAAAAGGAGGAAAGTTATACATGGAAATGTTCTGTTTCAAAGGATAATTCCGTTGAAGCACTGAACATTTGTTTGAACAAACATTTTTCTTGGTGTATGATTTGTGTTTCACACAACGCTTAAAGTTGTCACAGTATTTATTTAGTGTGTGTATTCTTTTAATAGACGTATCCATCATAAAGTAATACATTTTATCAGTCCTATGACTGTATCCTGGCATTATATTTATTTTAAGTCTGCTAAAAATTGAACGGACACACACGTAAATAGAGAAAAGGAGGAAAGTTATACATAGAGGCAAGGAGAAACACACTCATGCTCAGAGATAAATGCCAAACTACCCTCGTTAGGACTCGAACCCAAGCATACCATGAAATCCCCAATTTTAGTCCCAGTTCGCCATGTGACCACGGTACAAATGATGATAGGTCATCCATGCTGGGAACGTGGAGCAAAATGCTGCACTTTTATTAGTTCCGCGTCGGGCGACTGACCTGAATGTCTACCATTTTCGGTCAGCTGTGCGGACACTTAGTAATACATCCACATAAAAGTTTAGGTGTTTGGAATATATGCCATATCCAGACCTGCCCGTCATTATTGGGAAACAGTGGCGGCGCTAGCATCATTTTCCGGTTGGGCGAAAATCGGCAGGAAATATCTAGGGTGGGCGAAGACGTTAAATATATTATTTTATGTGCAAATGTGATATAGTGGTGTTATAAGAGGTTCGGCGATTGGTTGGGCGAAAATGATTTTGCCTGGGTGCTTGCCCACCCGTGTCCACCCCTGGTCCGCCATTGTCGGGAAGTAATCGGCAATGTTACCCCTGACCTCTTTTATGGAATATATAATTGGGATAAATACATATTGTTATATGTAGTCTGCATTTTATATTCGATTGGCAAACAGAGATATGGGAAAATGTCTAGACGATAAGTTAATATTCATTGATTCAGTTTCCTGTACTTGGCACATGGAGATTGCGAGTACATTTTAATTTATCCTCGTCAAATTTTACCTTAGAATATTGCATTACTCCTTATATAGATTTATAGTATACCCTGTACCTTTTATCTTGTGAAAGTATTGAGAATTTCCCTTGCCTTTTTCTGTACATATATGTATGAATTGATTATCTTTGAGTAGAGAATCTTTGGATATAATCTGGATGGAATAATGTGAATTATATCGATAAGCAGTATTGATTATATGTCTATTGGATACCAAAGAGTTGCCAAATGCCATTAAAAGATTTATAACTCCCATTCAGAATTCTTCACTTTCTTTTATGGGCCTATTATCAGTCATTGGTTATAGCAGCAAAGTAAAGGCCTTTGCCAAATGCATTTTCTATTACTTCCATTATGATTAAGCGAAACATAATGAATGTACTGTTTTGAAAAATCCTTTTTTCAGAAAATTTCCTTATTTCATTCTATGGAATTGACATGGAACAGTTGGCAAACTAGTTAGACTAATTACAGATTCCCAACGTCGCGTCGCTAACAATTGCCAAAGGCTATGTTAATCACATACATCTAAACATTACCGAATTTACATAAAATAGATTGGCAGATTCAAACCGTTACTCTGTGTTATAAAAAAGCTTAACTTCTAAATTAACTTGTAAAATAACGTGAAATAAAAACTGTGTTATAATCTTGAGCTTATATGAAATTCAAAGTTTCTAAAACTCTTGACGTTAACCGCTATCTAATATATTCATGTAAAGTGTATCAAGTAAAGGTTCAGTTTAGTTCTCATAGCCTAAAGTGAACTATATAAAACTATTGTGGCATGGATCGTCTTTGAATTACCCTCAAATGGTAGACATTTTTAGCGATGATAAATGATTGATGATTTCAATAAAATAATAGATAGATGATGCTGACTTCGATAAAGTAATGGATACTTTACCATTTGTGTAACTATGAAAAAAATCCTCACAGTGGAGGTTTGAGAGATTCTTTGATATTTTCCTTCACATCCAAAAATTCACTTGTTTATGCTTGTTTATACAAAGTTGTGAATTTATTGAAATAATCTACTTTACAACAATGTTCTGGAATGTGAGTGTGACATGATCTGTATTAAAACATACTTAAGAAGACTAACTCCTCTAACCACAACCAAATGTTCACAATTGAACTATGTATGAGTTCAATTACAGCTTACATATTTCTTGTGTTTTAAATGATCACCATATCGTGCTTTACAAACTTTTCGAACACAATTATTTAATTTTTCTACAGTAAGTAGACCAAACTGGATAAAGAATCTTTGAATCCACTAGCCTTTCAGGTCTCTAAACCCGACACCATTCCTCACCTGACCTGACACACCTGTTTCACACGATGTCGAGGGGAGTACCGAATAATGAAATATACAGGACAGGACTATTACCGGATAAGAGACATTACTTTTATTTGTTGCTTGTTGCTATGTTAAAATTAATCGCAAAGAGTTTATGGCAACTTACTGAATATGGAGAATATTTTAATAGTTTTGTATAGCCACGATTTTGTTGCAAATTTACAAAGATTATTCAAAATCAAATGGTACAGAGTCTCTTTCTAGACGTTTCTAAATTCAGACGATATATTTATCAGTGTCCAAAAGTTTATTAGTATCCATGTTTCCAAAAATTTTAACCAATTAGTATACATCGTATTAATAATTAAATAATATAATGGCCTTGAAACTATTTTACGCATTGTTTAATCATCTATTAATACTGTTTTTGATTTATTTGAGGTTAATATCCCAGATATTCGAAAACTACCTCTCAAGAGTGACTAAAATGTTTCACTACTTAGGTAGATGTTTTTCTTTAATTTGATTAAACTTATTAATTATTTATTTGTTTAATGTCGTTATTTATTCAGCAACGAGTTTCAAATTTTACGTAAAGGAAGGTTGATAAGGAGAAAGCGTTTTCTTAAATAGTAAAAGTCATAATTTAGCGCTTCATAGTTGTCAATTTACTATGGCAACTATGTAGGTACTACATACAATTATATAGGTACTACAATTAGTGGTCTGGTTAATAGTAATATATTTTCGTCAATGTATTTTAAGTCTGTTTTCTACTTTAATAAGTATGTTTATATGTTACCAATTTATTTATTAATGTGTATTCAAACAATTTTTTCTCAGTGTAGAATCATATTCTGTATGTATAACTTAATACATTCTATATGTTTCACCTTTGTGAGAAAATTACATATACACTTTTACTGAATCAGTTTAACATCAGTTAATGATTTAATCAAAGTATGCTATGTTAATTTCCTATAAGTATAACAATTGCCAAAGAAACATGGGTACCTAGGTAATTATATCACATGCTTGATGTGGAGGTATTAAGTATAGTGACTTAAATCAGCACTTACGCACATATTTTACATGATTTGTAGGTTATTTTACTATCAGAGCACAGTGTTTTAAAGTACCTATTATTGAACTTTTCACCCATTAATTTTACGTAGTAGGTACTACATTTTTTAAATTTATTTACAAAGTATCGTATATATACTATGTGACATAGAAAATACAACATGTGAATTTTTTGACGTGCTGACAGAAAATATATGACAACAATCTGGATTAAGGAAAACTTTAGAATTACCAAGTGAAATTCAGTAATGAATTGGACCTACTCTGTAGACTATACACTTATTAAACCATTGAGACATGTGTCGAATCGATGTTTTCTTGAAGTATTTCGTCTCAAGCAATCTGATAAACCTCTTTATTACTACTAACTATATTTAATACGTCATCTGTCAATTATATCCCATACAGTTTAATTTGAGAGGAGGTGGATTCTGGTAGCCATGAAGATTAGCATAGGTGCTTCCATAAAACAAACTTTTATCCTTGTCACGTGTGATAATTATTTTGAATCACAAGTTGAGTAATATTTTGAACAATGGAGGTAGGGCTGTACATTCTGTAGCGTCCCTGTAATAAGAACCTAGAGGAATACTATATACATAGTACTAGACGTTCAGGTTTCTTTAATTAATACCAGAAGCAACCTACTACCATATGAAATAACTTTTGGTGCTTATTCCGCTCTACAAAATACTATACCTCGTTGTTCTCCATATATTCTCCTCACTCTCATGTGTTCCCAAGCAGAAACCAGATTAATCACTAAATATGGCATCATTTCAATGGACTCGAATCTACTGCCATCGTAGCATGTCGATGTCAAGTCGATAGTTGGCAGTAAGTGGTCATATGTCACACATAGTATGGACGAATTGAAAAGAGTTCAAAATACCGTATTCCTTGCTAGATTTTCTTTGAACTACATACCAGCTTCACATAACCTAATTGTGTGACCTCTTTCAAAAGCTGGAAAAATTGTTACGTCTTCGTATTCTACGCATTGTTTTTAATAAAAAAAGAATAAATAAACCAAAACTAAGCACAGTAACACTATAACAATTTTAAATGTTTTGTATGAAATCCAAATCATACACACAGAGATATGATTCTTTGTTCAAATAAATGTTCTGTTTCAAAGGATAATTCCGTTGAAGCACTGAACATTTGTTTGAACAAACATTTTTCTTGGTGTATGATTTGTGTTTCACACAACGCTTAAAGTTGTCACAGTGTTTATTTAGTGTGTATTCTTTTAATAGACGTATTTTTTCTTTTAATAAAAACAATAAAATTACTTTTCTGAAATATTCAAAAATAATTATTTGTATTAATAACATTATTTATTTATTCAATCATTTAAACCCCATGTTTAATAATATATCAGATTTCATTTATTTAAGTCAATAATGTATTAACTTAAATATGTATATATTTTTGAAACGAAAGAAATATAACTGATACATTTAATAAAAACGATATAATAGTGGTACAATGAAATTATTTTTATTAAAACAGAGAATACTTCTTTTTAACAGAATGAAGTAGGTACTTAAATTCCATAAAAACTGAGATTATTGAACCAAAGAAACCCTTTTCTCTGTGTAGTAAACAAGTACCAACCGTTTTTACAGCTATCTTTAAATAAAAAAACATTTAGTAGATTAATTATAGAAAAGTGAATACAGAGTTTCGTCAAGACACATCAATTACTTTTAGATATTATATTTTCTACGCCACTGTAGTTAAATACCAACAGATGCAATAAAATGATCTCTCCTTAAGTTATGCTATACCTATATTGCACCACTGGCTATATTTACGGATGGGTTCTGCATTGGATTTTGCTTATTGTGTATTTTTATTATACCTAAATGATATTACATTATTCAATGAACGAATAATTTCACGTAATGCAAAAACTGCAATTAAAACTGTAAATTCTTAAATGTATAATATTAATTATATATAGATAATGTACTAACTAGGTACTATTTTGCTGAAAATAAATGTTTTTTAGTATCAAGTTACGATGAATTCGTTTTTACATAAACACTTGTTATATTTCAAAAAGCATTTTTTTAGGGTAGAAATTGTTCAGACTTCATTATCTATTTATTAGTGATTATCGCAGTTCTGCTAAAATCAGTACAGGGTATATTTTATTACTACTTCTTCCTATATGAAAATATATTGATTCCTTTTTTTTTAAACTATGTAGTTTCAAACCGTTGCTATTCAAACACTTCAAATTAGCATTTTCGTATTCATCGATATAAAACTTTTGCCAATATATTTTGCACTTTTACTTTTACTTTCTACACCATTTAATATTTATCTTTTTCTGTCCCTTTGTTTCAGGCTCGTTCATCTATTGACGTTGTTCCATCACTTCAAGTGGGTAAGTAGAAGTGGAAAGTAATTGCTATTAAAATACTAATTAATTTATGGCCAACCCGATATAGATACATGGTATGTTTAGTTAATGTTTGGTATGTATAAGCTGGTTTCGTGCCAGTGTTGTTTTCCTTATGTCTCGGAGAATAAGAAAAAAATCGTATTTATCACGCACCATATACTAAAAGTAATAAAACGAATGTAGTAAAAACCACATCGAAAATGAAAAAAATTATCAGTAATTATTGAAAGATAGTTTTCCTATAAAGCTAGAAAAAAGATTAACTCTAATCTGGAGTGTTTTATAATTAATGTTTTCCTTGAAATCGTCTCCCAATTAATCTATCTCGCCTATCTCGTTATAATTTATAATATGGTCGCCATTTATAATGAGTAACTTATTGTTAGAGGACCCAAAGCCTGGGTGCGTGACGAGATATGTATATCCAGGCTCGTTTGCCATTCGCCATGATTAAGGCATGTTTCAGTTAAAATCCTTGAAAATAGCATGGTCGACCGTCAAGTCTCCAGTTTAAAGTTTTTCATTTACAGCCAGCGCCCCCCTTGTCCTTCCCCGCTCGTTTGGCGTCATTTTCAAATGGCAGCCAATAGGACGTTGGGAAGGGGCACCCTGATCCTTATTGGCTGGGCGAAGGACAACCAGTCTCGAAAGGTTCATCGGTGCAGTTGCGCGAATAGTGTGCTGTGGTAATGTAGAATAGGAACTTTTTGAGTACGAAAAACATCGAATTTGAGTGTGTGGTGTGGGTGCAAAATAATATTTTTGTGGCTGAGTATTTGATTTTCTTTTAATTTCATGACGTTAATTTTCATTTGTTTCTGTTGGATTTTGTGATATGGAACGGAGAGGTTTTGGTTTTTTTACTAAAAGGTCAGTTTTTATTATTTAAACCTTTTATTATTTTATATTATTATTTTAAAGTCGTGCTTTTGTAGAAGAGGATACTACTGAGCTGTGGCACTTAGTAAATAACGGTACGTTTTTTACTCTTCATATTGGTTTTTATTTTCAAAATGGCGATTATGTTGGCTTCGTTTTATTGCTCCATCTTTGTCTGACGCGTTCACTTCAAGTCTGTTAAAACTCGTTTTTTACAACACCAGGTGCACTCGCCGTACAGCCTCATAAATACTTTTTTAATGAATAATTAAAACTGAATTACCAAGATAGTGATAACACAACTTGGAATTTATTTTAATTGTCTTTCCATTCTCGATAACATAAAATATTCGCAGAAGAAGTACCTACCTCAATATAGATATTTTAGTTAATAAAAAAAATGAATTTTAACTGTTTAACTGAAACTAGCACCGTAGAAATTAAAACAGCTTTTTCACTGATAAACGCCTTGTAACTTTGTTATTGCTTTAATCTTATGATAAGTCCTACATCGTAGATAATTTATAACTATCAATTAAAGTACGTGATATACCTAATTACTTTGAACAACATATTTATTATTCTTAAAACGTTATATCTTTCCTTAGATAAATGATTTCGAAATCCATTCGACAATGCAGCTCGGCTGTCGGCATTACAAAACGCATTAAAACTATATTTTTAGATGCCCACTCATTTATTCTATCATAAACTTTCGAGGTCGTTGACTCTAATACTTTTACCTGAACTTCAACAGTTGTCATTAGAATGCATAACAACAGAAATGCCTCTTATACTTCCAAGAAAGGCCTGGCATTTTACAATTTGCAAATATTCGCTCTATTATGGCCTTGGCCCTAGCGTGTCTAAATCTAAATCCAAAATGGAAGTTCCTGGTAGACGACCCCATTATTGTTAATGGCCCTCTTACACCCTTACCCTCACCCATATGAGGTTTTCATAAAGGAGGGTAGAGGGTTGCAATATGCAGTACTTACACAATATATTATTCAGAAACGAAGGACCTATGGGGTACAGCACCCCTATGCCCTTAGAAATCATTTATGTTTGATAGCTGTTGTGAGAAAATCTTGTTTTTTTTTTATTGGGATAAAAATCATTATCGCACCCCAATAATCCAAGTTTTGCTAGTGCGTTTATTATTTTTGTAATATTGGAAATCATGCGTCCCAAAAATTACCGGGGATAACTATATTATATTTCTTTAATTTCGCTTGGCGTATCTGTAATGATATGGCATGATATTCAAAAATAAAGTAAATATTTTGTTATGGTCTAGACCAGAAATTGCATACTTTGTTGTATCCCAATTACTGCAAGTAATATAAAAAGATTATATAATAAAAAAGGGACAAAGTAGGTGCTCAACCATTTAATTTTGGAAATTTTATACTTGCAATAAATATTTGGGTGGGAAAAATATTAGGTACCTAATAGGTAGAGGGTAAAATAACCAGAAAAGTCTTACAGGTAAATAAATATTGACAGTTTCAAGTTGTTTATATAATTTTAAAACCGTTGCCAAATAACAGTAACGGCTGTAATGAGAAAGATCTCTTATTCTAGTTAAGTTATCTATTTGTAATAAATAGAAATGTGACCTAGTAAACGTCAATGTTATTTAAAAGTAATTAGTTAATCACCTTTATCATCAAGATGTATAGCGGTGAGCTTATCTTTAATTGAAAAACGTCGAACAACTATCAATATCTCACTGTTATCATGCCATCCTTCTTGCACGTTAACTAACAGAGCATACTGCTTTTAGCTATTAAGGGCGTTTTAGCACTGCAAACCATCAATTTAAAGATAACGCACTGGGGGATCATCCCCCAAGCCGTTGCGAGCAATCGCCCAATAAAGATGATATTAAGAAAACGAAAAACATTTCATAGACGATCCCCGTAACAATCGTGTAATCTTGAAAATTACCTAACAGTTAATCAAACCGATATCTCGGACCGTTCTGAGAGCGACAGAGACACTTCACGATTGGGAGTAGCGCCGCTTTAAAGGGGAACAGCTGGTGCAGGAACAGCCGAGCTTAAAGCCGATGTTCGGCTACGAGCGACAGAGGATTCTAGCCGAGCCACGTTGCCAAATTTCCTCTAATCGAGCGTATTCAGGGTACTCGGGACAGAATATCAGGTATTTTCCATGTTCCATGGAAAGTATGTACCATCAATAAACAATGTAATGAGACATTTTCCATGCATTTCTCTGAAATATAGGCAGGAGGACGTGACCATTTCGAGACAAACAGAATCCCTAAATATTAAATAATTATTTCCCCTATTTCAGTAAACTATATCCCCTATAAGTAAAGTATATTCAATATTGTAGAAAATATAGAGTGTATTTATTTATCTGTATATGTATATGTATTTATCTAAGTACTTACATAGATAAACTTTGAGAGGTAATTCCTTGTACGATTTTGGGGACGAAACAGTTATATAAACATGTGTTCTAAATATATAGAGCACATGACAGAACAAAGAATATATTTCTTTGCTTGTACACATGGTTATATGAACTTTTGTCTTAAAATCGTCCAAGAAATCACCTCTTACAGTTCGTGTACGTACTTAATTACAACCTGTATTTTTGATAGGTTTAACCAATCATCAGAGAAATTTAAGTTATAGTTTAATTAAAAAAAATAAATTGCAAGTTATCATAAGTTTTTGTTTACATGTAGATGTTTTTAAAAGGTAAATAAGTTATTTATCTAAACATAGATGTGTATAATCCCTGTATCAAACTCTTGAATTAAAAAACATGGCTTAAAATTGAATCAACCAAATATATGTCACAAATTATTCACGTAGTTCGTTGAGGCTAAAACCTTTAAAGACTTTAGGCGCAAGAGTACCTTCCAGTGAATTTTCATTATTAAAGCAAAAGTCTTATAAGTATTATCATGGTAAATATATAATAACTAAAGGCACATCAAATGAAAAATCTTTGCTAAGTGGTATCGCTTGTATAATTGTAAAATTTTAATTCAAAAACCGCCCTTTCGTTGTCACCCTCAATTTAATTTACTTAATCGTTAATTATTCTTCAGAACAATTTTCACTAGAAAGTGCATTGAACGTCACACTGAGAAAACAGTATATTAAAAGTGTACAAACGTTTAACACAGAACAGCACAGAGTACCAAATAACACATGCTAAAAATGTTTGTTTGTTTTTATATGTGATTGTTAAATAAGCGTAATTGATTAATAATAGAAATCTTTTAACGGATTATTTATACGCTGCATCTTATTGTTAGTTTTGCTGATTTTCTGTGAGAAAACCCATTTCTAAGTTCATTATTTCTATTCTAATAAAAGCGACATACATAGGTACATATGTATATGTTAGAACATTGTCTTCCATGTACAAGCCCCCTAGATTCCAATGAAACTGTCACTGACTGTATACTCTTAAATTCATTGACCAAGAATACCTACATAAATTAAGTATACACTGAGAAACGTATTGATTCATTATAAGTTATAATGAATCAATTTATTATTAGATATTTATAACTATTAGTTGCCATGATCAAATGGTAAATTTAAATGACGGTACAATTATTCTTTTGCAACAATAATGTGGTATAGTTATAGATTTTAATTATCGTAATTATATGATTTAATAATACCTAATATTTAATATTCACCCATTTATTTTGGTGAAGATACATACAACAACCAATAAGAACGTGAGTAAATACATGGTCATAAATTAATTGTCAAATAATCAATTTGTTTTCACTATATGGAAATGCATAATCATATCTCGATTTTCTATTACGAATAAATTAGTTTTTCCACAATATTGTAATCATAAATTCATGCTTATTAGACATGCCTTTGTGCGTACTTATTAACTATGATATTATCTATGTCATAGTTTATAATATTATACATCATTTCTTTTAAATCTTTCTGCACTTCGATAGGTTATTCAAATGGTTATTAACTGTAAATAAAATTATTTATAATTAGGTACTGTGTATATTAATACACAGTATATTATAAATAATTTTATTTATTGTTAATATGTCCTCTGAGTATATATAAAAAATAACCTGAAGTGCAGAACGATTTAAAAGAAATGATGTATAATCTAAAATCCAAGATAGATAATACAGATTAGAGATGAATTTTTATTTATTTTCTTTTATTTATAGTAGGCTACCTAATTAGCATTGTTAATAACAATATAGAAAATGATGAGCTACACGGTATATAACGCTAAGTTAAAATTGATTGCAAGCTCATTGTTGACTTTTTCATTTAAGTAGTCCCAACAGAAGAAAACCTAAAGAAGTTCGTGAAGTTCTGCCAACTTGTTACCTTGCTTATCTGTCCATCTGACATAATTTACGTTCAGGAAGTTGTTTACTGGTTACACTGTCACTGACGTTGGTGGTAATAATCGACTTTTTGAAATATATTTAATTGTACCGTATTTTTACCGCGTCAAAATATTAAATTTTTTCCCTCATCGAATCTGCTTAAAATATAAAAAAATAAATTAATACCCGCAGTCTTACATATTCAACGAACTTGTGATTTTACTTTCTCTATTATAAAGGGAAAGTGTAATCACCTAGATCTAAAAGATATGGTTGATTAAACAAGAATTTGATTCAGGACGTTCGCTCATTATATCTTATTGTTAGTAGATAAAGTACCTATATGGGTATAGCCAGTATATATTTTTCTTCGGGTGAGAACATTTTAAAACCATCATTTGCAAAGGACCGAATAGAAGTCATCTTATGACAAAGAACAGGAGTCAAGAATTTAGATAGTCGAAAAAATATTTCTATAAAAAATAATTGCAAAATAATTATTAGTATTAAGTAAGAAGAGAAGAAAATAATTTAAAACATTCTTAATATGAAGTAACTGCAGGTGGCTTTACATAAACTTAATATATTTTTAATTTTGAAAAACAAATGAGTAAATTTGAAATTTTCTATACAAAAGAATGTTGAAGGTTTTGGGCTTTTAAAGCCAGGCTTCACCTCCATTTCAACCCCTCTGCGTTAGCTACATTAGTCCATTTAAATTACTCTATCACAGAGCAAAATATTTATTTATTAAACCTATATATAAGTTTAAATTAAATTTAAACTTGCATATACTATATAATTATGACGATTTAATTTAAATCAATTGTATGATTTAACCCTGGGAGAAATTTGGAAGCCTCCATCCAGCAATAGAAAATAGACCAGCTTTTATTGATGCATAGAGGGGCGTTTCGCCAAGCAAATTATCATCATCAGGACATGATCAAAATGATAGTTTTAATCATCGCTAATGCCAACTTGGTTGATGAAGTACGCGTCAAATGACGAACAATTTTTCTTTGTGGAAAACTGCTCTCCTGTTCTTATGGTAGTAATAAACACTAAATCATTATCGATGAAAACTTATATTTAACACTATACAAGTTCATCTACTGTTATTTGAAAAAAAATACAAGCTATTTGAGGAATTAATAAGATGCATTATAAAAAAGAAGTAATACTACATACTATATTTATTTACATAGTGAAAAGTTCAAGTTATATAAAAACTTTCTGTCGCCATAAATGTAAACAATAATAGTTTATGTAACAGAACTGTCTTCTGACTCATTTTTCTTTAAATCATTCTCTGTTCATGAAAACGTTCAAAACGTTGAAGAAACAACAATATCTTAAAAAACATTTCATTATTAATAGGTATACAACATTCATTAACAGAATGAACAAATGTTTGGCAATACAATGACTAATTTATAGTTGCCATATACAAATATATTATTACAGTTTTATCCTAAATAAGTAAATAAATGTTTCCCAAATGTTTTCATTAGGTCATCTTGTTATGTGTTTCTAAACAAACCATGCAAGGTATACTTCTTTCATAGTGTACAAAGCATACACTATAAGAGAGGATTATTTATCGATAGTTAATAATCCGTTCTCTCAGTGTAGTCAGTTACCTTTAATAGTGCACCTCGGAAATCGAACCCGGTATAGTCTGCATAGTTTCGGGTCGATATGTTGACAAAATTAAGAAATAACTGTATCGTATATATCATGATACATGAACAACCCATGAAAAATTCAAAAGTAATGTGGTTTTGGATACATAAGAGATAAATATAGAAAATAAACACATGAAATATAATGTTTAGCATATTTACAAAAATATATTTCAATACATGTACTTATTTACCAAATATTATACGTTCTTTTAAATAATTTGTTTATATTAGATTCTAGACACTTTTTGGGGCAATGAATTGATTTCGATATGTAAATAATTGCAAGAAGTCCCGTGGATATGTACATCCTGTACCAGAACGAATGATGACGGGTGAAACACCGAATAATAATAAATTCCCTGTATGTCAAAACGGAACAAACAGTCAAATGGATCACCTCAAGTCTTAAGGTCGGGTATTACGGTGGCGAACAAGCGACAACGTCGCACTTCGCTTTGGTAGTTTGCCGAGAGCTCACGGAGTAGTAAAAACGATGACTGCTGTACGGGGGGGGGGGACAAAAATATTAATATGCAGTTATACCATTGCCACATGGAGTGAACCGAGTGAGAGGTAGAAGGAGAACGGCTGTTTTTTATAGGTCGAATAACAGGCTGAGATCGGGACTAGGTCAGGTTCTGAAATGCAATTTTAAAGGCGGTTTTTGTAAGATTTCAATTTGTACCTACTAGACATTGCAAAACGATATTTTTTGCTTTATTATAATCTACGATCGACATCAATTTCATAAACGGTGTACCCATATTGGTATTCCTTGTACTTTCTGTATTAATAATTAAATTAACTTAGGAGGTTTACTTGGCAGATGGGAGGATGCCCATTAGGCATCAGTTCCTATTTTCATGCAAAAAACCGTAATAACCCATTACAGTAGACAGCAGACTGAAGCAATTTTTTTTATTTACCTCAATCGATATACCATAAAATCTCTGATGGCTGGTATACTGTTATTTCTTACACCAAGCAATTTTTTCACTGTAATTCACTAAATACAAGGTGCGCGTGATGTACAGCTTGTCAAGAATAGGAACAAGCCTCAAATCTGCGATATAGGACCGCCCACGAGGTGCGCATGAAATAGTCTGGTCTTTACTCAGTCGCATTGAGACCTTTGCAGAGTGTATATCGAGTGTATCGAATGTACACAGAGTTCGATTTGGCCGCGCGTAGAGTGCATCATTTTCCCTGCCGCATCTCCCTTTCTTCTACGCATACATAGAGTACACTTTTTCTTATGCTTGACAAGTTGTATAGTTTTTGTAACTGTATAAATGTTATTTTTTGAAATTATTCTTAGGAAAATCTGTGATCGGCTTGATTGAAAATTGAGTCTTTCAAAAAACTTTTATCTTTTAGCGACGAATTAATTTATTAGGTACGATTATATTCAATATACGGGATTGGGTCTAAATTCCGAAAAGAACTGAATTATTTTTATTATACTTTTAATATTATTTCAAGGATTCTCCAAAATTTAGCATACGTATACATATGCAGCATGAATAAAGAATGTAAGCAGACAATTTTCATGCATTTCCCTGCAATATAGGTAATACTGAATGAATTTTTGAGTTGGTTGTGCATTTGCTCAATAGAGGGCGTCACCTTTTTAAAACCAAGAATATAATAAATCCCAAGAATATATAATATAAGTCCATCATTATATATTTTTTGATGGTACATATACTTATTATAACTCAAAAAATTGGCTGCATATGGTAAAAATTTCGGGGATCTTTATTTTTGTTAAAAAAAAATTTGTATAGTTTACGCATTTTTTCTTATTTATTTAGCCTTTTGCTATACATTGTATTGTTCTTAATTAGGCCTTTATTTGAAATACGATGTTAATAAAAAAATATATAGTATTATTGAGACAGTTACATACAGTAAGGTAACCGCCTGAAAAGTATTTTTATTTAATTTTGTACCTCAACGATAACTTACCTCACGGCATTTTTTCGTTTTTTGTTTACACCATATATACAAAATAAAATATTTATTGATATTCTCATTTTCTTGCACTTCTGGTTTAAATAAAAATCATTAAACCTTTTTTAAATTATACTTAATATATTTTTACATTATCGACTTTTAAATAGAAAAATCTAATCAACAACATTAAATGATTGTGTCTGTATATTTTGCGCCAATTCTTTTTACAGTAAACCTCCATTCTTTTGTGTTACGCAGAGATCAATATCCGATCAATTCTAATATTTAATTTAAACAATTTATTTAATTAATTTATACAATTTAAAAATCCGCATACATGTATGCGGATTTTTAAATCCACCTCACTGTACCTATAGGTAGACGTAGGTACAGTGAGTACCTATTCTGTATATATTATATACAGAAAAAAAAGTTTTTTACTTGTGCAGTCTTAGTGCCTTTGAATTTTACTTAATCCGACTAAAATAATATTCTTTATTTGAATGAAAATGTATATCTTGTATGAATAAAACATTTTCATCGAGTGGAAGAATTACCCTAGCAGCATCTAATTTGCTTCAACTAAGATTAGAACTACTAGTGGGTAGTTACTATGTGATTTGTGCTAAATACATTATAGTAAAGCTTTACTATAATGTATTTATTATTTTACTATAATACGACATTATAGTAAAAATCACTTTAAATTAGAACATTATAATCGCATATTTTATTTAACATAATAACGCCCAGTATATTGTAAATAAATATGGCGTATATGTAGAAAGATACCTTTGAATAGTCAAGCAAAGTCCAACGTAATTGCTACTTTTACTTCAACGAAATTACTTCAAAATTCTAAGAACTTTAAAGTGACGAATAAGTAACGCCACACGCTTGTTAGTACTACTGTATATTACTTTATTATTCTAATAACTTTAAAGTAATTTGACTTCGTGACGATATACCATTTAGTATATTTCAAAGGTTACATAGATGTAGTAAAACTACAGAGTTCCAATAGACGCTGGTAAAGAACTATATAAGGACTATAATGTTCTGATTTGAAGTGATTTTAACTGCAATGTCGTATATTTAGTACAGATCACGTAATAACTAAGTACCCACTGGTAGTTCCAATCTCAGTTGGAGCAATTTTAACGCTGTTGGGGATACGGTAGAAATGTTTCATTGAGTACAGGATTCTATTAATTATTTTCAAATAACGTTTTTTTAATATGTCGAGCAAACCGACTTATTGTTTGAATATTAAATATTTGAGTATTAAACATATATACATTATTGACTTTATGGAAAGAAGCAGTTCCTTAAAGCAAATAACATTTAAATCATAGTACTTTTTCTGTCAATCTCCAATTCATTTTCATCTAATTATAAGTAACTATCATCAAGTTACTGGTAATTGAAACATCTTTACTTTACCTATTAGACATTTTTAAAATGTACGTCCTAGACTTAGTGATTAATCTGTCTAAACTGTACTGCTCGTCAATAATAGGAAACATTGTGAGATTTCTCTATGTATGCGTAGAAGAAAGAGGGATTCGGCTATTTACGTAGACCAGGCTATTTACTGAGCACCTCGTGGGAGGTCCCATAAAGACTTGTTGTTATCCTTGACGAGCAGTAACTACGGTTTTCCTCACAAAATGCACAAAATTTTCATGACTAATACTAAATTTGGATATCGAATTGAATTGTATATAAAATTAGACGCCTTGATTTTACAAGAAAGTAGTTAAGTGGAGTTAGGTACCAGGGTATATAATAAATAATAAATATATGTATAGAACAGCCAAGACCAGCGGAAAACAGGTATTTATCAATCAACAGTCTTGTCAAGATTTAATTTTGCTGATTTATGTTCTTTATATCAACGCCAATGACATATAGGTAATGTTTGAATAATCCGAAATCATATTTGAGATACCTCAGCCATAAAGAGAGCAGAAGCTTACGGAGGTGAAAATTTGTAAATCCGTCGTTATTTCATTTCGCCTATTAATACCACGAAAAATAACTAACCAATAATAATATAAAAATAAATGTTTAGTTTAAATAAAATTTTATTTAAACTAAACATTTACAACAATTAAATGTACATAATCTCAATGTAATATACACGACAATGTGTACTTAATTGAAAATGACAATTTGTGCCAAAAATATGCGTCTTAGATTTTAATTTACTAAAACACATCTAACTCGACTAATAAGTTAATTCTAGTATACATGTATGTAAACTACCTTGTTTGATTAACACAATTCGAAATACTTGTACAAAAGAACATGACTAACAGAACGTAGGCGTATGGTTAGATTAAAAGAAATGGTTCTGTATGCCATATCTGTCCAATCTTAATAGTGTAAATATTAGATTGAATACCTACATAACGATATGCATTATTAGTTAATGCATATCCTATGTATTCAACTGTAATACTACTCTGGATTTATGTATATTTTTGTATTGATTGTCGATTATTTATATACATAGAAAAATTCGGTCCTGGGATGAAGAATTTGTTGGGTTTTTTCTCGGTTTTATACCGATTTTTTTTTTTTTTTTTTTTTTTTTTTTTGAGGAGGCCAGATTATGTAATTTGTTTTCATCCGGTTCAAAATTAATATCTGTTTTTCTTGAATAAACTATATTTCACACTTGGTATATGTATAATTCATTCGGTACATTATTTATTAGCCAATGACCTTCGCTTTTACTATTTTGACACTAGAAATATGTAAGTTTCTTGAATCAATAATGTCAATCGTTCATTCAATTCCATTGAGTTAAAGAAATATTTGGTATTTGTATGGAAATGGCGTATGAAATAAATTGTTTAATTGTAGGTATTTCTTTGCTTCAAGAAATATTTTTGTAATTCCAATAATTCCATAATATTTTACAGTTAAAAAAAATAAATTATATATTTCACAATAAGACACAATTACATATTTGATTAAAGCATTTTATGGAAAATTGGGGATGAATTTTATTAACTCAAATAATATATTAATATTAACTTAAATAATGTCTTGCTATTTAATATGTCTCGCAGAATAAAAAAAATTGGAGAAATGGCATGAAGGAATGATGTTTTCAAAATACAGATTTCTTTGTGCGTCAATCACATCTATCGTTGAAAAACGACAATTTGCAACTTGTGAAATCAATTATTTCATGTTTCATATCTCGCCATTGTTGTATAAACTGTATAGAATCGGAAAATTATTTTTCATGTAATCAGTAATTTTCATACAAGTTATGATTGTGCTAGATAATTCATAACCACAATTACTTGTAAGTACATCCTATTATTAATGCAATAATGAGTGCTGCAGGTAAGAGGTACACAGACCAAGAGAAATAATGGTTCTTCAAAGTTTAAAAATATTTCATGAGCGTTGTTGTAAATGTAAAAGTTTTCGAGGTAGTTACAGGATTCTGTACTAGGCTGAAAATGTATCAATACCACCTCATAGGTATAATATTGAGGTATTTGATCACCCTCCTCCTAATAGAGATATCAAGAGAAACAATAATGAAATGCATTCAATGCAGAACCTGTTGCCTACAAAAATCAGATGACCCTTTATGTTGATTTACTCTTTAAGTACTTATTCCAATATTATAATGATTTCCGACATTCAAATTTTGTTTTTCCACGTATTTCATATTGTGCTGTTTCTCATAGTTCTTTTCTGATATGTAAATCATAATGTAAAACTTTTTTTCATCACCCGTTTTCTCATCCCTTGGTGGGTAGAGAACTAAATAAAGTACCTATATAAGGTATATTAATCAGTTCTAATATCTTTATACTCAAACCATGTAAACTAATAAACAATGAATTTAATTTAAATACATAGATCTTTGCGTCTTTTCTATTTTATGCATGGTTTAGTATCTTATGAGTATATATTCTTTTCTATGTAGGTATATCTTATAAGTAATTTCAAATATAAAATGTTCAATATAAAACCTAAGATTTCTGACTTAAATCGAAGTTCAATTTGCAGGAAAATTATATTTTATATGTTCATGGAATACCTACATAGAAAAATAAATGTGCACTTATTTTCCTAATGCCATTTTTGTCCAGGGAGACAAATCCATTAACAAAATAAATAACTGACTGTCTCAATTTGTAGTGAACAGTGTTGATTTGTTAATATGGCATAATTGTTGCCATAACTGCAAATATTTTCCGACAAACATAAATATGAACACAAAAATTTATTTATAATGAAAAAATACATCTGAAACATTCATACTAAATTGATATCTTTAACGTTACAGGACTACATTTTACCGTCGGATAGTTCACAGAAATGTACAGACAATTTACGAGTGTTAACCCATTTAACAATAAGAATGACCAAGTAACATAGAAAAACGACATTAATTTACCATATTTATTTATCACAGTGGCAATTCTTGTTTACTAAAAACTAATCAATGCAATATCAATGAAAGAAACAATCCAAATTACGAGATATCATAGTAGGCCTATTTAAGTTAAATATCTATATCTTTGTATCTTTCTATGATTTTGTTAAATTGTCACATACAGACATGGTATAAAATTACAGCTGTCATCTTCGCGTAATTATAAATAATATATCATATTACAAAAAAGTAGGTGAGGTATTTTATGTAACTCGTTTTATTTTCATTCAGATGTAAAATATTCGGTTACGGTTTCAGTTTCAGCTGAAAATCGTGTTCCAGTCGAACACTACTAATTTTTCTATTTAATATATTTCTTAATCCAAAGGTGTCAAAATTGTTTTTTTAATATAATTAATTTTTATGGCATCAGTCTTATAATATCTATTATACATATAAGTAATAGGTACTCGTTTAATGCCTAAAAAACATAATGAAGAATTCCGCCTATTAAGGTAGGTAGGTACACAAACTGCTATAGTGGCTAGTTGGTAAAATGCTACAATTTGTGAAAATTACTTTTTTTATTGTCTGCAATTTGTAGGTACATATTCATTAAACTACCTATAATTTCGTTTAATGGAATTAAATAAATTAAATATATTTTCTTTTTCTTGAAAATAAACAATTGTTCTTTCATTCATATGTATACCTATGCATATGTATATAGATAATACACGATCATATGCTACAGTTATTATTGAAATTGGGTTTTAATTAGAAGCACTAAATAAAGAATTCCTGTAATATTATGAATAAAGTAGATATAACAATTAAGCAAATTACCGAGCAAAAGTAGTATAGTACAAAGCTTGCAAATATAATTATATAAAACGGTTTTGCTTTGTAGCCATATCCAAATGAAATTTAAAGGTAAATGATTTCGTGTCTATTCTACCCATTCCCTCGCAGTACGCTCGGCAATTGTATCGTTGAATTGATTTTCATAAAATATAACACGCAGTTTTTTTTTCTAAGTTAACCGTGGATGTTAAATATGGAAATTTTAAATTAGCGGTTAACTTTATTGATTGGTTGTCAAATAATATCTATACAGAATGTTAAGAAACTTATTAACCAGTGTTAATTTTTATTGAAGATATACCTCTGAAAAATGGCATTTGGAATGTAAGAAATGGTATTCTTTGATAAAACGTCTCACTATTTTGTAAACTGTGAAAAACTGGAGCCATTATTACTAGTAGTTCGGAATTAGAAAGAAAAAGTTAGCATTAGAAACATGTACACGCCTAAAACAATTTACGTTTTTTCAAGGAAATATGTTGAGGGTAGGACAATATCCGTACCTCTAGGCGTTAAATAATTTATCTACACCGAGAGAATGATTTTTTATTGCTAGTGCATTGCATTTATGATAAGTATGTCGGCAACAATGTCGGCTCCAGACATTTTCTTGCAAAAATATGTTTCCAATTCCTGTTACTTACGTATTACTTGTCTATTTTGTCGTTCTCATTTACCGTTAGGTTTAGAATAACTTCGAAACCTAAAATAATACTAAAAAAATAAATAAAGTAAAAAAATTCTGCACTATTTCTATTGACATTTTATTTTGAGATAAAAATCAAGTATTACTGATATAGCGTAGTACTCATCTAGAACTACAATTTATATTATAGATTGTTTTAAAATACATGTAATCATAACATTGGGTTATAAAACAATATTGTACTTATTCTTCTGTATTTAATAAGTCAAGTTCTATTTGTGCCGTCTTCTGCGGCTATTGATTTTGATTATTTTTTATTTTTAAATAAAAGTGAATACCCCACCCCGTGCGATAACACGAGCTGGACGTACCCTAGAGGTGCTACTGAATATATGATGATGATGATGACGACACTGATGGTGAATATGGTGAAACAAATATTAATATTAGTTTGTCTTAAACAAATAATAACTTGAAATGTATTAGCAAACCCTGATCGTTACTAGTATATTAGATAAGATTCATTCTCATTTATTGGCTAAGAAGTTCATTTCTTATGTGAAATAACTGTTCCATTTGAAATAAGATTTTTCTTTGTTAACATTTAACATATTAGGAGAGTTATGCCTAAATAACTTTGTTTAATGAAATAGATGCTATATTTGGGATAAAATAATTAAGATGATGTTAAATATCTCAAAATTTACTTTGTACCAAAGCAATACAATACCGTTATTTCAGATCGATTATTCAGTCATGTCGTTCAAACGAATGAAATAAAAATAAAAATCTTTATTACTTTATAATAAATTTATATATTTAAATCTTTTATATTTAAATCTTTATTAATATTTTACATTTGCTTTTCCAAAATTATATTGCTTATTCCACTAACGACGGTACGTAGTGTATTATTTTTTTTTCATAATCATATTAAAAATATAAGACATAACGTAATGACATTCTTGATACTTTCCCCTGAAATATAGGCAATAATAAATACATTTTTGAGTAATTCCGCTGTTCTTCTCCAAATAGTCACTTCTTGCTTTGACCTCAAACTATAACTAACTGCAATTAATTTAGTATTAAGAGGAGCTACTTTTTTGTAAATCGTCCTAGAAAGATTAGAATATGGTCCTATTGAAATTCGTATGACAAACAACAGGGAATTTTAAGCAGCCATTTTAAGCAAGCCGCATTTGCATTGGCTTACGCAGATACCTTGTCTACTCAAAATAGAAATGTGGTAATTTGCAAAGTCCTTTAAAAAATAAATAAATTCCACTGGTTCATCAAAATTTGTATCAGAACTTAAAGACTGAAATTGATTAAGACTGACAACGATAAGTCATCTTATTTTACGTTCATTAAGAATTTGTTTTACTTTAAGTTAATATGTTACCAAGTATACTGTTACTTTATAGTTACCAGTTAGCAGTTAGGTTACTTAGTTACTTTTTTAGTTTTATTAACTTGATACCTTTATAAAATTTTAGAAGACATAACTATCGATACTTTCTCCTGAAATTTAGGCAATAGTTAATTATTTTTTGAGTTAATTATGCGGTTGCTCTCCAAATAGCCACCCCTTGTATTGACCAAATATACAATTAACTCGAGACATAACATAATAACTGAAATATAGGCAATAATTACTGTAGGCTATATTCAGACAAAGGTATCATTGGTGGGATGTATGTATCTCTTTACATTCTTTCTTGATGGTACATGTTATGTACCATTATGATATACATATCGGTTAAAATCTAAAACTTGAAAACATCACAACAAAGTTTTTTCTCCGTAGAAGCGAGAGGCTATTTGCATAGGTATACGGAATTAGCGGATTTAAAACTCCACCAGCCCTTTCGCGAACAAGTTGTAAAACCGCATTCCTTTGATCTTTCAGAGGCGCATATGCAAATGACACGTGCGAAAACACCCTCGTTTCATAAACGCCATTAGCCACCTTCCGCCCGGTTGCAAATGTCGGCCCCGCTCATAAAAAATGCAAAGTCTAAAAACTGGTAATACGACAGAAAAAAAGTGGAGAAGGTGAGTCTTCGCCCGTCACGAATGGTACGTACGCTTCGACAGATGATTTCGGGGGTGGGTTATGGGATCCCTGCGCGCACCCCTCCCAACCACCAGGCCACCCTCCGGGAGGTTGCGTGCACCGGGTGCGACCGACAGGAAAATAACGAGGGTCGGAGCCGGTGGGGGAGAAGGCGAAGCTTCATAACGGCGCGACGTGGTGGAGTTAGTATTACACTTTATATTGCAGAAAATTTGGGAGTGGAATGTCTTATTACGTGCAGTCTAAACAAATTATGGATGCGGTTCATAATGTAACGATCATATGAGATTCGGCCAAAGCGAAATAAGGAAAATATTACAGTGACGTTGGCTCTTTATAACGAGACAGAATATGTCTGGTAAAAATAGAATAATAAATAAGTAATCTCTCAGATAATTAAATATATTGTAAATGAAAGAAAAGTAAATGAATGAAAACACTTGGTAGGTTTCACAAAAATTGCAAACTATATTTCTAACAATTGTTTCGGCTTTAATGCCATTCTCAGAGAGTAACAAACTTTTACTGAGAATTTTACTGAAAACAATTGTTAGAAATATAGTTTGTAATTTTTGTGAAACCCACCAAGCGTTTTCTTACATTTACTAGTCAAAGGTGTTTCATCCAGCGACCTCTCCATTTCTACAATTAAATATATAATTTAGCGTAAAACTTACTGTAACATTATTATTTATTATTAGCACATAACTTCCGTTTCAATTAGAGGGTATTTTAATTATTCTTAATAAAGTTTTATGTAAAATATTTTGGAATACTGTTAATTAAATTAAAATAGATGCAGGTACCATTTTTTTTTTATTTTTCGAAGTTACTCCCTTTAGATTTAACACTAAAATTAAATTCACTGTAATTCTAAGGTTAATTAGGAATGTTATCTAATCTTGTATACGATTATTGAATTCATATACATAACTTTCTCGCACTGGATTATGTGGGCACAACCTTTTTAAAAACAACTGATCGAACACGTTTATATAGATATTGTAGGGTGTAATTTGTTTCCCATAAAGGTAGATATTGCTATATAACTTTAATATAGGGTCTTTGAATAAGAACGCTCGATTTTTAAACGTAAATAAAACAAGTTGTCTGTGAGATATCCACTCATTTTTTGTTTATTTGACAGAATATTTTATGACATTAAGTCCAAATGTCCGCCGCAGCTTTTCATGGTGGCACGTATTAAGGAGGTACAATTTTCGATGACTTTGTCGCATAAATCTGACTGAATCTAATCAGAATTTGCTGGATGGCGTTATTCTTTCGTTATGTTGACTTTGAAGGCATCAATTATTTGCGGTATATTCGCATAGACCTGCAATTTAAGATGATGCTTCCCAAAGAAGAAGTCTAAAGGCGTTATATCGCACGATATCGGTGGCTAGTTTACGTCGCCGCTGCGCGAGATAACCATGCCCTCAAACCGCTCGTGCAAAATCTCTATCGTGGTATGCGATGTGTGGCACGTAGCATCATCTTGTTGGAATTACATGTCGTAATTCCAGTGGCAGTTTCGTTTTGGAAGAAGTACGGACCGATGAATGCGCCAGACCAAGATCCGCACTAAACATCGACATTCTCGGGATGCATTTGGTGCTGGTAAATCACGAGCGGCTAAAATATGACCTCCGCTCTTCTGCACATGCACCAACAATGCGCAAATTGTCACCATTAATAAATTTTTTTTTCCTAACCTAAGTGCAATAATACAAGTGCAATATTTATTGTAGTGCAAAAATCCACTTGAATTATGAGATACGATTGTTGAAAGATTAATCAAAGCGACAAAGGGGAAAAACACAACTCAAATTGCAGAAATTTCCTCTCGTGATCGTGTTGCCACTAGTAATACATTTACAATTGAACCAGTAAATAATACTAGTTGGAAAATTAGTTCAAATGACAAAGAATATATTGTTTCCAAAAGTTTTGGTGAACATGAATATTGTCACATAAAATGTAAAATATGCAATATTTGCGTTAACTGTTATACATGTACATGTCCAGATTATTTTATTAAAGCAACAATATGTAAGCATATACATTTTACAATGATATACTGGAAACACTCGACAAGTAGCCTGTAAAGAGAGTGTCGTCAATAATAACTTGCCTGCTGAAGTATCAAATCATTTAGCAACCCTGTCTTCAAGTAGAAGCATGAATTTTACAACCAGAAATGATTGTTTAAAGCAAAAAATTGTCACTGAAGCGATAGCATTAGAAAAGAACCTAAATAACGTTTCAGATCCACAAATTTTGTCACAAATTTACAGATATTTAAAAAATTACAACAATTTAATTAAATCAAAAGTAAAGCAAGTAATGTATGTGCAGACTTTAATAGCGAACACAAAAACGTGCTTGAAAATAAAAAAATCTGTAAGCAATTCAGATTTGCAAAATCATCGCCATTGTGAGTCAATTGAATTTAACCATTAAGGTCTCTGCCCACTACACCGTACCATACTAGGACCGTAACCGTATCGATACATGCAAACAAATATAATTTGCATCAATTTGTATCAGACAACGTATACTAGATAGTTCCATCACCAGCCAACACCGTAGCGTGTCATGACCGGACCATTGATGGAAATTATATTTTGTTTGCATGTGTCGATATTGTTTCGGTCCTGGTTTCGTTTTAATACTAGAATTTCATGAGGTATATCAGGAAATTGTAGTGTTTAAAACAAGTATATATCCTTTTTTAGACCCACTTAAGGAATATGTAGGCTACGTTCCGATCTCGAGAATGTATCGCAATATAGTCGAAGTTATAATATGCGTTTACTTCTAAATTAGCTCTATAACCAAGTCAGAATTCATCTCAGAGCAGTTGGATAGTTATTTGGAAATGTTAGACTCTTTGTGTGCAATTAAGGTTTGTGTGACAGTGGTGAAGTTATTTGAAATTAATATACTGTCAGCATTTTGAAATATTGTTAAAAATAAATTAAACTTAAATTAAACTTACGTATATAAAGAAATAAATAAGAAAGTGGGTACAACATGATAGTGTGTGTTTTAACTGCTCAAATAGCGTTCGAGTGCAAAATAATAGTGTTAATTAATTTTGAGACTGCATGTTTTGTTTGTGGCAATTTAAATATTTATAGATGTTCATCTATGTATATTATAGTGTCTAACGCTACGTGTATACCGAGAACGGAAAGTAATAGCTTGAATTATATACAATGTCATTAATTCAGAAGCCGGACAAACGTTACGTTGGGCTCTAATAAATGTGCAATTTTTTAAACGTTTGATCGTTTGTAATATGAAAAATACCCATTTATTACAGTATCGTACCTAAAATTTCCATAAAGGATAAAATACATGAAATTATGTGGAAACAACCTTCTGCCGTCAAATACAGAAAACTTTCTAGCTAGAGGCGACATAATAATATGTTCGTGTGGATTAAAAATCCATTTTTTGTAACTTTTCTGGTAATTTCTAAGAAATCATTATATACAACTATTCGGCATATTTCTGCATCGATATTTATTTCTTACATAACAACTAATAAACATTTAATAAACGTAAAATCCGTTCAATTACAAGTTATATTTAATAACCACGCTAAAAACAATATTTTTTTCCTAATAATCTTGTCTGGTATGATTTCATGGTCATTAGTTAATAAAGTGCATATAACAAGTGATAGATATAGTACCAAGTCGGTAATACACGAGGTGGCTATGCAATCGCGCTGATCTGGATATTTCCTTGATATTAGTTATACATTTCTCTTTGAGTAAATAAGTTATGGCAAAATTATTATTGCAAAGTTATTTAAACATTTTTTATTTCACCGCAAATTACATCTACATCGAATTTTTGTGAAATATAATTTCGAATCGAGTAGCCTAGCCTCATTTGGAATCTCCTGTGTATTTTCTACAATTATTATAGATTCCACTAGTAATCTATAATACAATATAGATTACTAGTGGATATAATGACAGACCACCATTGTCCATTCAATAATGAAATAAGGAATAAATAATAATCAATTTTTATTTCTTTCATTCATGAATGAATATTGGCCTTGGAATTTTTTCGTCTTTATCTTTACATGGGCGAAGTTTAGCTAAAGCTATTCTTCTTACCTAACTCCTGGATAGTCACACAACCACATACATACCACCCAGCCGACCGATGTAGGAATCGAACTCACGCTTGGATTACCAAACCAGTAATCTAGGCCAGCTCCAATCGATTGGCGTTACTCCGAATAAATCTAGGGAACTCGGAGATCTTCTGCGATGCAATTATAGGATAATATATCCTCAGAAGATCTGGCCATACCTATAAACATCCATGCCATACCGGATTCGAACCGGAAGTTAGTAATTTTGTGAAAAGAACCCCGACTAACTCTTACAATTCTTACCGGCTTTGAATCCAGAACTCTGGCATGAAAAGCCATAGAGTAGTTTATATATCACTTGACTGACAAAATACAAAATAAACTGATGTTTAATAGTTCTGAAATTCTGTATGAATGTGTTCTAGTTGTGAAATAGTTTTGAAATTCTGAATGAAATTCTATAACAGGAATAAAACATAACCTATCTACCTAGGAGGATAATTGTATTTATACTTTAGTTATCCAAGGAAAGCAAACTTGATCAAAGGTTATTGTGCAGAATGATTATAAGAACCTAAAATAGTAGAAATAAATAAAACTTCATTTGAAAATGCATAGATGGCATTACTTTCAATAAATTCAAAAAACCAAAATTTTTTAAATTATCGAGTAGTTTTTACCATATACATATTTAATATATGTATATGGTAAATAGTGGTCTTAAAATATTTTAAACCAACGACCTTTATAAGTACATATATACTTAAAACGTTTATATTTATTTAATGAAATCGACAACAGTCTATTATATATTTAGTACTGTATTAAATATACGTACTTAAACATACCTTTAACTTTAGGAATAAATCCTGTAACTCGAATATGGAGGATTTCAATAAAAATTCCTAACTAGGTTGATTGTTTATTTTGATGACCCACACTTAATTTTGATCTCTAGTTATCCTGTGCGATGTAACTGCACCTAACTTTTTTTTAATTGCAAAGATATGTCGAATCATACATCATCTGATAGATCACATAGCACTTGTCGATTATAAAATCCATTTTTTACAAGCATTTCCTGAGTGATATGTTTTATTGCATGTATTAGTCTTTGATGCAGAACCTCAATGTCAGGTTTCAAAAACCTTGTTTTTCAAGTACTCCCATAAGAAGAAGTTAAATGGGGCAAGGTCCGGAGATCTTGGCAGCCATTCGATTGGACCTCGCCGTTCAATCCAATCTATCTGAAAATATCTCATCCCAATATTGACGGACAGTTATGGCATTGTTGGATAGAGCTCCATTTTACTACAACTATATACTGACGTTAGGTAAATCTCGATCTAATTCATTAGGAGAGCCATCAAAGATGGAACAAAATCTTTCTGAAGGAAATTTGTTATCAGAACCATCAAGGTTATTATTAAAAAATAACAGTCGAAGAACACTGTCACCTATTATTTTGCGATCCGGGCTGTCTTCAGTAAATTCCTAAACAATTTGTATTGGATTAAAGGTGCACTTCGACTTATTTCTACAATAATTTCAGAACTATGATATGCACTAACATTAAAATCACGAGCCATTTGTCCAGCTAGAGTCACGGGGCTTTCTTTACAGCTAACAACATATTTAATTTGATTTAGTCATCAATAATGCTTTGCCTCTTGTTAGGTACAACGTTCACACGACCAAAACTCGGTAATGAGACTCAATTTTACTGATTCTATCTTGGTTAATGGGTGGTAGATCCACATGTTGGTCCTTAAATAATTGAGCAGTCTCGTTCAAGTTTGGCACCTTTCGCCATATCCGATCAATATTCCTTGTAACAGGATCATTAAAAAGAAAGAAACGGTACGTGTTTTGTACACTTTCAAGTTAAATGGTCATTATCATACATTTTTGTAAGGTAATCATTTGAAAAAATTTTAAAATACTGTATTCCTTTCGATGTGAAATGAGAACTGTTGCATCCCCCAAAGTGAAGATAAGTCCTTACTTATCTTCACTCTGGTCATTACCCCCTCAGTAATAGCAACCAAAATTAAAAATCAATCTTTCATTTTTATTGAAAAACTTCATATCTAAGTTACAGAATTTATTCTACTTACGGTTTCAACCCAGTATAAACCACATGTAGAATATATTTTAGTATATATTTTTGTATAGATACTATGTAGTAATAATGAAGAAATTTATGATTCCCCTTTATACAAATTTTATGTCTGAGTCTCGTATATATTTCACGAAATTTCGGTTTCCATAACGAAATGTACACCATCTGTGCACGTATGCGTCTGTGTTATCATCAGCCTTAGTTTTTATCTGTTCTAGTAATATGTCTAAAAAATAGATATGGTGAAAATAAACATTTTCACCATATCTATTTTGTTATCCTCTTTGGTCAGAATTTACCTACATGTTAAAATGGCAATTAGTTTTATGTTGCTCTTTTCAAATAAAACTATAGACGGTTCTTGCAAAAACGCTATAGATCGCATTTAGATCAGCAGTTAACATTTTCACAACAGAGAACCATGTCTTTGGATTGGTGTCATACTTCTACAATGCTTACTTTATGGTATGATATTCGAGAGAATAAATACCTATTTATATAATTTATACTTCTCATACATTGATAAAAATGTATTTTTTATCTTTGTTAAAATGATACATAACGAATACATTTATTTATAATTTACAAAATAATAATACCCATCCGATTTGTAAATTTGTTATAATATATTAAATTCAAATAGAAAATATGTTGTTTATTTATAGTGGCACAACTGTCATGGCCATATGGTGATAAATGTCCTATTTAAAAGGATATACTCTTTATTAAAAAAAAAAAACACATTTCAAATCTTTAGAACCTTTATATTCAGCTGTCGTTACCGTTACCACTATACTACCTCGTCTGGTAACACCCTTAGGTTTACACAAAATGTTGTTTCACCACGTCTCTATGTGACATGTTAGATCGAATAAGTGCCATTGATCCTACTTTTTAAAAACAGTTCTCAATATATTGATATGTTTTTTGTTGAAAAATTAATCTTTAACTTCCTTCTTCCAAAATTCAAGGCTTGCACATTACGACTTATGTAGCAATATGAGTCATTGATTAAAAATAGGTCAAGTTCTTCAACACCCAGTACATAATTAACAATACTATACAACAAGGTTCGCCAGATTATTTATTTAATCATATTTGCATTAAAATACGAATTATTTCGTACATATCACTGTTTCTCTTTACCAATCAAGATCTAGGTCTATACATCTAAAACCTAATTTAACTTTCTTAATTAAAGTGAAAGTCGAATTTACTATTTGCTTACTTGATAATCCCCAAGACGCAAGAATTAAGCAGCCTAGTATTGTAAAATGGAGAAATCTAAATTACGATTAGGATATGGAAATTCATTTAAATAAATATTTTTAATCAAAACTAGATCATCCTGAGCAGACAGTATAATTTTTACTTTTAAGTGTTAAACTAGTTGATTGATAATATTCTATATACGAGTATGTAATTTCAAAGATTCATCCTCGGTAAGTTGTGAACAAGAATAACTTTTCTGAACAAGTCTCAGACCCGTCATATTTTATTTTTAGTTACGCATTTTTTACAATATAATTAATACCTACGTACAGGATGATTCGTGTGAGAGGTATGATGTCATCGATATTTTTTTAATGGCAACCCCGTTTTTTATTATGAAAGAGCACATTTTTTTACATACGGTACGGTAATAATTACATTACGTGAGTATAGGTTAGAGAAAGAAAATTAAAAAAAATTCAGAATACTCAATTTTATATATGTTTATAAAATAAACTAAATTAAATGTTCAAATCACGTTAATAACATATAAGTCGGGAATCGAGAAAGGAACTACCAAACCGCCAAACGGTTATCAAGTAGTTCCCGAACAGCAAGGTTATTACATAATCCTGGATCGGCGTACCGTGTACGGCACTGATGAGAACTAATAAGTTCAAAACAGCTGTCTGTCGTTCGGTTCCCATCCGGGACAGATGTCAAATCCTATCCGTGGCGGGTTTTATTTTTTGAAACCTTGTCTGATCGTGCAGAAACACGAGAAAAGGGTCGGGGATCGCTTTTAGGTATAATTGAATGCCTGACGGGGCTTCAGCCCGAGGAGTAGTTGTTTCCTATAACGATTATGTAATAGTCTTGCTATTCGGGAACTACTTGATAACCGCTTGGCAGTTTGGTAGTTCCTTTCTAGATTCCCGACTTATATGTTACTAACATAGATCGTATCGATGTAGATGTAACCCCACGGATTTAATTCGGCGTTTGTCCTGGATCGACGTACAGTGTACGGCACTGATGAGATCTAATAAGTTCTAAACAGCTGTCTGTCGTTCGGTTCCCATCCGGGACATATTATCGAATCCTACCCGTGGCAGGTTTTATTTTTTGAAATCAAGCTAATGTAATTATTACCATAGCGTATGTATGAAAATGTACTATTTCGCATTCCGTAATAATAAAGGGGGTTGCCATAAAAAATATGTCGATGATGTCAGATCTACACGAATCACTCATGTATTGATTACTTTTTTTTAAATGCGCAATTAAAAATAAAACTTAACGGATCCGATAGTTTTTCCCAAAAGTTTTTCCTTGAGTTTTTAATAAATTTATTCATTATTTTACTTACTTTTTTCTTATTTCATTACTTACATTACTTTTCATATGAAAGCACTGTATACTATAATATTTATATGCGTCCAATTAACTTTGTAGCTAAGACATTTTGGATACAATTTAGTAAATTTCTAACATTTAGTTCAAAACGGTGAGACAAAAGATTGGAGACTGTATGAACGAAGTTAATTAATTTTATTAAAAATATTTTATTAAATATTATTTGTTTTTATCCATTAAAAATTTGTACATACATAAAAATCTTTAGGCATATATATACAGTGGGCATGTAAAATTTGGATAAAATTTGATAAAATCGTTACCATACAAGCAGGAAAAAAATGCTACACCAGGTTGACTGTATTTTTTAGATGGACCTTTTCTTGTTAACGTATTTTTTATGGTATCACTCCTTAAGTTATGACGACATCTTACATTTAAATCCGGTTACCTCGTGTGTGGTGGGGATGTGAAATAGTTACCTTAAATCCAAGGTATCTACAGCTAGCAAGGTACAACAGACTATTATCATTAAAAGATAGAATAAATGTTGAAATGCTAAACAACGTTGTATATTAATTTCAGTTTTACATATTGTCAAGAGGTGAATGGCAGATAATTTGAATGGTTGATTTAATTTTTTTTATATCATGATAATCATTGCATTATTGTAACATTGTTCTGTTAATCCGATACATTTTTTTTTGTTTCGCAAAATAATTGTTATGTACCTGCTGCAATAGTTGACGCATCATACATAACAAAATACGTCCTTAAATATTAATTTCTGATAAAGGTGTAAAGGATGTCATTTAAAATACTCTCGATAACGTCTTAACTCCAACAAAAAAAAAATCGAGCTCTCCGAGAATTTTTGCCCTATTTGTCCGATAACGATTTTATCGATTTTTTCCAACTTTTTCCTGCCACTGTATATTATTTCCTAATAACAGTTTCCCAAATTTCTCATTCTTGATGCTATTAATAAGAAACTAAAGCGGTCCCTAGACGATCAATATTAATGTCAATATATTGCACAATAGTATTCCTCGGCCAACCCACACGAGGCAATATTATTGCACAATACATTAGTTAACGGCTGACACTTCTGCAGTCAACATGTGGAATAATAAGAAGACAGCAAGTTGTGTGGTCATTGCATTACTTATAGGTTCAAAAAGGAAGGAGAAAAAGAAACACAGGTGGATGAAGGAATGGTTAAAAAAAAAAGAAATAAATACACTCATGAAAATCCTAAGCCATATTTTATAGATAAGCCATCTTTTATAGATAAGTCGATGTTTACTCCAACACTGTCAAAGACAGAACTGAACCAGTATTGCGCAATATTGCCCACAGACGAAGCAATATTTACTAGACTGCACAATAAAAATCAAACTCTTCTTGATTGACTCAATTTATTGCGCAATCTTTCAATGTGATCTACAGACGGTCAATACTATTGTACAATATCAATTATTGTGCAATATATTGACGTTAATATTGATCGTCTAGGGGCCGCTTAAGTATAGTTTATTTCATCTCTATTTGCTAAATAAAAAATCCCAAATGGCTCTTATCTCATACCGTGGCTTGTTATTATGACTAGGCTCAGGTAGATTGCTCCGTTTATCGGTAAGATAAGAGAGTTTTTTATTTGGCAAATAGCGATGAAATATGAAATGAATAATATGTCATATAAGATACCTTAAATATTGACTCGATTGTATTGTGGGATAAACGCGCGAAAGTAATAAGTTCCGTCTATGTGAACATTAAACACTGACTGAAATCCAATATTGTGTATTAGATTATACTTACCAACTTATACAATTGGACGGTATTATCATTACCCCAGCTATCTTGTGCGGATTGAGATACTAATTAAGAAACACCACTGGGCCACAATTCATAACATATATTTTAAAAAGTAACTAAAATCCTCACACAATTCTGCAGATTATGTGATTCTGCTGATAGTAATGGATCCCATAAACTTACTTTCGCCCATGAACTACTCGAATACGACATAATGTTATCTACCCCCCTCCTGTATTATTTTCGTTTTCGTATGAAAGTAATCTCGAATGGCCATCGAGCTGTCAAAACCATAACGAGAAGAAATGCGTCCCTTTCGACAAAGGAACGTAACAAAAATTTGCTGTGTGTATCGTATACCTACCATAACCACGTTGATATGATGCGAATCCACTTTATATCAGATATATCGTATAAATAATTTATACGGTTTTAGAGAGGAACGGAGGAAACAGCGGATAAATCAATATAAAATTCAGGATGTCCCCTCGAAATGCAGAGGCTTCTCAGAAAT
Organism: Rosalia funebris; assembly: GCA_037954035.1. Lineage (NCBI taxonomy): Eukaryota > Metazoa > Arthropoda > Insecta > Coleoptera > Cerambycidae > Rosalia > Rosalia funebris. Next base: position 6,528,011 of record JAZFAV010000010.1, on the reverse strand, counting down.
CAGCCATATCGCGTGTACACAGACTTTGATTGTAACAATTGAATTGTAAATTGATTTCTCAGAAATCAGTGAAGAAGTTCGCCGAAAAAATCGTCTAATTCAACGTGAAACTTTTAATGATTTACTTACCCAATTATCGCCGAGTCGGCGTATTTTATGAATGAAAATTGGGAAAAGCAAACAACGAAGATTCGGCTAACGAATTTGACGTTTATCATATAAACACATCGAGAAATCTTTCGGGGTGGCGGCAGATATTTCATTATTGAATAACTGGAAACAATTTACTGTTACAAACTATGAAAAGTATATAGTAATATATGCTACAGAAAGTAGTAATATTCCAAAATACATTTTGTTCAAGCCCCGGTCGCACATTTTTTTATCAAATCGTTAGTTAAAATATACAGTGAGCACGGAAAGGTTGGAACTAATTCGATAAAATCATTACCAGACAAGCAGGAAAAATACTCAGACTGGTCGCTGTTATTTTTTAAATGCGTATTTTGCTATTTACGCATTTTTTTAACGTTATCACTAGAGCTGCTCGATTTTATTCTTTTGAGCATTTCCAGAAAATAAGGTCTGTAGTGTTACAATTTTATCCTAAAAAGGAACGCCTTTCAAATAAAGTCAAGCAATATTTCAAGATCCTCGCAGATTTACAAATTATTCATAATAATTACAAGGAACTAGTGGAAGCAATAGGAAAATTACAAAATCCTTCTTTGTCATCAGTGGAGCCACTGCAGATAGTGGATACTGTACACACACAGATACGTGTAAGGAATGCAAAAAATAATAGTTTTATAGCAAGCTTGACACTGTTAAAAACAGATTTTGCTAGAATAAAACAAATGTACAGCTCATCAAGAATAGGAAAAGTGTGAGAATCTCCATGTATGCGTAGAAGAAACAGTAAGGCAGCATTTGGAAGGAAAGGGATGCAGTGTACGCGCGGCCAGATCGAAGTCTGTGTACATTCGCTCCATACTCACTCTGCAAAAGTCTCAATGCGACTGAGTAAAGACCTAGCCTATTTACTGCGAACCTCGTGGGCGGTTCATTATCGCAGTTTTGAGACTCATTCCTATTCTTGGCGAGCTGTATAGTGTTTCTGCGTTTACAGATCTATTATATAATTGCAACGATTATTTTAATCGTGCCAATATTACATCACTAGATGTCGAACAGTCATTCTCTTCATATAAGGACATTTCCTCATCACGATGAACATCGCTCCCGATAATGCTATTTAGGAAGGTGTTCTACAGTGTTGTATAAATTATAAGACGTAATCAGATATTTATTATTATTTTATCACTTAGCATTACTTATTTTATTTTATTTGAATTATTACAAAGCCGGTAATGCCTCTATTACTCCGACGAAACGAGCGGCTCTAGTCATCACTGACAACATCTCTATGTGATGATGTCATTTAAGAGAGCACATTTTTACGCGTTGTGGATCAAATATTATGGTTACATAATAACTCTTTCCAGAAATTTATTCATTCAATGCTTAACGTATTTCTATTCTTTCGTTTCGACCCTAGTTGTAGCTTCTTTTTTGTGCATCTTCAACTACTTGATGTAACTTTTTAAGAGGAATAAGGTCATCTCGAAGAAAATATAAATATCTTAAATATCTATAAACAAATAGGGATCCAGAATACTTCCATTGACTATACTACACCACACACTTCTAGGAATTTTGAGTGTGGCACTCCATCATCCATCAGGGATTCTCGGTACGATTCCAAGTTTTTATCTGACAGAAATAAAAATATTATCAGTCTCTAAGGTTACTGTCAGAGAACTAACGATGTACAATTTAAATATTTAATTTAGTTGAATTGTTAAATGGACATTGTCATTTAATTTAGAATTTTGAAATTGTTAAATCGTTTTTCTTAATTTTTTATCTAACCTATATTTATGCTAATGTAATTATTACCATCACGTATGTGAAAATCGCGCCCTTTCACATTCCGTAATAAAAAAGATTGTTGTATTAAAAAAATCGATAACATCATACCTCCTATACGAATCACCCTGTATGTATCAATTGTATTTCAAAAAACGCGCAACTAAAAATAAAGTTTGACGAGTCCCAGAGTTTTTTCCAAAAGTTAATTTTTAACTAATTTATTCATTATTTTACGAAAACGCTATTATAGAGATCTACACAAGTTCTTGGCTATAAATTATGCTAAACTTACCTATTTGTAATACCTTAGAGTATTACAAATATTATTCTACAAGATAACCTCTAATCTATTCCCAATAGAGAAGAATCGTCAGTGCAGCGTACTCGATACCTGATGTTTTAAGAAAATTAGATGATGGGTGTACCCCTTCATTGTTTATTTTTCTTAGTTAGCATTGTTAGTGGTTTCGCTTTTATTGCGAAGTCCTTAATGTATTTTCTAAAATACGAGGCTAAGCCAAGAAATCTTCTAACTTCATGGACGTTGCTGGGTTTTGAAAATTCTAACACAGCTTTGACTTTCTTTACCGATGGTCTTATTTCTCCATTTCTGATGATGGATCCCAAATATTCTACTTCGTTTTGCAGAAAGGAACACTTCTTTTTGTTAAAGCACTCGTACATACAGCTCGTCTCAAAACTATGATATCGGACCGTTCACTAGGTGCGCAGTAAATAACCTGGTCTTTACATAGTCACACTGAGACCTTTGCAGAGTGAATATCGAGCGTATCGAATGCACACAGAGTTCGATCTGCCCGCACGTAAAGTGCATCCTTGTCCTTCCGAATGCTACCTCACTCTTTCTTCTATTTTCCTTTGCCTTCTCCTATTCTTGACAATCTGTACATGACAGCATTATCGCCCATCTACCTGCTATATAGCACTGTAAGGCACCACTCACCGCATATCTCTTCCGAGCCACTTGCGTCCCATTTAATTTATTCTCAAAAGTAATGTAAATAGTTTTTTCCAGTAATACAGCAACGTTTAATTAAGACTCGACATATAAAGAGGGTTTCATTACATTTTTTCTTGATAGTACACACACACAATAGCACCATGGCCATCAGCTGCTAAATAGCAAAGTAACTCTCTTTGTGCCGAATGTCTCATTTTGTGTGTAAATACATTTCTATCAAAAAAATCTACCCAAATAAACGATAATGTTGACTAAGATTTCTTTTATAGCAAAATACATTAGCTACAATTTAGCATATTTATGTTGAACAAATTAAGGTCAGTTGAAGGCGTTTTCGTATCTGAAAATCATAGGAAAAGCTCTTTCGGTGTAGTCGATTATATAGGGCGTCTCAATTGGAACTATAGGATTTTGAATTGCGCGCCATTTGTGTTATGTCAAAGATAGGGTATCAATATTTAACCAGCTATACGCCGCCCGTCAACATGGCGGTGATAGATAGCATTACCAGCTCAATTTTCAAAAAAGAGGTAATCCACCACTCCAAAATGTGCACCAAACCGTGAATATCTGCGGATGTATTTGGGGATTTCAATAGCATGTGGATTTTCAGCACCCGAAATTCGGCAATTTTGTTTTTTGACGTATCCGTCAAGATGAAAATGTACTTCATCGCTGAACAAAATTTTGTAGCAAAAATCACTTTTTTCTTTTCCAACATCCAATTAACAAATGTACTACGTTTTAAATGGTCTGTAACTATTAATTGTTGTGTCAACTGAATTCTGTATGCCGACGGATGCAGATCTTTCTTTAAAATCCGATGTGTGGTGGCTCTTAACAGATTAAATTGTTTTGCACGACATTTGAATATTTTCATCTGACAGACCACGACGAGGACGTATTGGTGTTGCCTTATCAATAACAGAAATTCTTTCCCCGTCTCTTCAAATTTATTGATTTAGTTCCGAACTGTTAACTTTGTAGGCGCTTCATTTTGTCCTAATTTTAAGTGAATGTTTTTTTAATGCAACGGTAAATGATCCCTCACTTTCATAAAATAGTTGTATACAACCTATTCGTTGTTGAACTGTTAATCGCTGCGTGTTGACGTCGTATGGTTTGTAAGCGACAGTCATTAAATTGACGCCCTATCTTTGACAGAACACAAATGGCGCCCAAAAAAATCCTATAGTTCCAACTGAGACACCCTATATTTGTAGGAACAATATTCGCGTTTTGTTTGAAACCATGCATAATTTAGGTCATTTTAATATTGAAGATTATCACCATACAGTATGTCTATTACATTTGTACAATTCACGTTACAACCATGCGTATTCAAGATTCAGTACATTGTAATAAAAATTATAGGGATTCACCAGTCAACTCATTTCGTTTACTTCGCATTTCTCATTTTCATTGTACCCGCTGCTTTTGCCGGACGCAGACAGCGTCATCGTCTTAGACTTGGATGCTTCTAGGGTCAGGAGACCGACCACTGACAAACTTGTCCGATTTCCATACAATCCCAGGCCTGCAAGGGCCGTTCTTTCATTTTGCATATTTTAGTGTCTCGTGACGGCGCTCCGCCCCCTGGGGCAAACTTTGAGGTGCCCTGCCAGCAATTCTGCTGACCTGCAGTATACGAGTGTCTTGATATTTGCCAATCTGAACATGCATCTCGATAATGTGGACGTTCAGTTTTCTACACAGAAGGCGAATATGCATTTTAGTTGTATTTGCATTGCAATTAAATATGAAATCTTCATGCCATTAGAAATTATAATAAAAAATTATAAAAAATGCAATATATAGTACTTTTTTTAACAAAAGTGATACAAATAAATAGGTACACTTGGTAAATAAAGTTTTTTAAATATAGCTTACGTATTTATAATGACTGAGTGGAATATATACTTTATCGACATTTAATGTTCTGTACACTGAGAAAAATGTTTAACTCTTAGAAACAATATTTATGACTAGCTCTATCCTCGCTTTATGCTTTATCAATAGCAGTGTCTTATACAATAAACTACATGTAAGTTACAATTATATATAATAATAATATAATCCATACCTCTCCTACCGTTAGGTGTAGAGGCTACAATTACATATATAATATGTAATATCTACCTAATTAACATTGAATTTCGAATTTTTACACATTAGCACATACGAACTGCTGTTCGTCATCTAAAGCTGTAATACATATTTGCATAGCTAAAACGGTCTCTGAAATTATTTAATAATTGTTTTCTCTATTACGAATACACTTCTCGTCATTTAAGTCTAATAGCACTTATGGCATCATTCCCTCATCTATATTACTATTTGTAATGATTCACCTAAGGATAACAAAGTATCTTGTAATTTGTTCCTATCGCATAAGAATCGACTGTGGTGATTCTAAAATATCAGGTCACTGTTTATGAAATTCGCGAGTGCATTTAGAAGATTTGAGAGAAACTGCTTTGGCGTCGGCAATTGATGCATCTATGTATATTTAGATAACACTTTCGAATAATTTCTGGTGTAAGATATTACACGTGAGGTAAAAATAAAAATATCCAAAAAATGTGTTCTAATTTAATACATGTTACGTGTAACGTGTATTAAATTAGGACACGTATTTTTGACGAAATAACCCGTAGCAAGCACAACTGTAGCATCATGATTAAGAAATAGTAACACTCGGTCCGTTGAAAATTTACATTTTTTTAAAGTAATTAATATTAAATGCTGTCTTCATTAGTTCTTTGATCTAATCTTGTACTGCTAGTAAATACGCAAATGGTAGTAGATTAAGTGTACGTACTATAACATTGCCACACAATGTTTTTGTTAGAATCTGTTGCCTCGTTGAGGGCTAACCACAGTATTTTATTGTGTATTTGGGATTCAATAGGTATTATTTTCAAGAATTTCGCGCATATGGGAAAGTCTTTGCAACTTCAGCTGGGCAATTTCTATGTAGAATTATCTTTGTTCCAAAACTGGCGAAATGGTTCTTTATTCCATATAAGTAATGGCTTTATGTACGCGTGTCACTATTTACATTATTCATACATAAAATTCTTAAGGTCAACAAGCTTCGATTACAAGCGAAACATATTATTTTACATCCGTCATATTTTAAATCAGGAAATTCCGATATAAACCGTCTCACATTTTGCACAAACAGTCACGTGTTACTGCAAACTTTCAGCACTTTTACGCTATACGAACAAAACAATAGGTGATCAAGCACGACGGCAAAGATAAACTCAGTTGCTATCACCTACATCGATTCAAATATATCAAATCTAAAGACGGCATATCGACAGCGGCAGACTTATTTGAGCATAACACTACTGACGCAGCCCTCATAGCAGGCAGCCCCACTGCCTGCTATGAACTCTGAAGCTCGTACTAGAGTTTTTTTATTTTGTTTTGCCTTTAATAATAATGCTCACTTTCACTGAAGATAAACGGAACTAGGAGACTATTGCTCTGGTAGTAAGTACAACAGATACTGCCTCCTTGCAATGCCGAGTCATTTGGCGAAATGCACATCGAGTGCAATATAATGCAAGTCTGCTGTTTATTTTAGAATCGATGTTGCGAACCCATTTCGGGGACAATCTTATTTTATTATTAACTTCATTATAGAAACACACACGATGTATCTAATAATCGATTAAATTAATTAACATGGAATGAACACGTGAAAAACGCCAGGCATACTATCAATTCTTGAGGCAGTGTCCATTCCTTTAGTCGAGGATCAAACGGGAATTCCAGACATCAATCGATGAATGTACCTCGTTATTTTATTCATTGAGCAGGTTAGGTTCTGCCCCTACAAAGAGAAATAATATCTAAAGATCCCGAGGTTAGGGCCCTAAGCAGGGAACGGATGGTTATTAATGTATTATTATAATTTATTAGCGAAATTCTAGAAAATATGAAATTCTAGGGCTGCTGAAATCTATTCCAAATCTACGTGACCTCAAAATATGCACGTGTAATATGGTCGTTTATGGTCGTTTATTATGTATGTATAACAAATTAATAAAGAAAACAGAAACTTGCAATTACGATTAGACTGCTGTCATCGATGTAGCAAAAATGATAAAACAGTGTCTTAAGCTACTGGATTCCACTTACAGAAAATATGTTTCTTTACATAATTATTAAATTCATTTTAGTATAGAAAAAAATCAAAATACCTTCAATCCCTGTTAATTACTATATTTATCAAAAAATAATCCAACCCGTATTACTTTGTAGAAAATAAAACTTTAAAACGCTTATTCGTTATATTCATTGTCCGCTATGCTTTAGAAAAGTACCTCCGTTAACTGTTGTTGAAGCTTACATTACTTTCTAATTTCTTAGAAAAGCTCACAATACCAGCTTTCTAATGTAGACTTTCCTCGAATTGGCAACATGGGCATGGATTTTGTTTAACTACAGTCATCAAACCTGTTTGGTTTTACAAACTGGAAAATAAAAACAGAAAATCAACTGGTACGTACAAATACAGATTATATACATATACAAATTGTATTTAAATACGAAATTTCTATTGGACTTTTATTAATGAAGGTAATTAACAAAATATAAACATAGCTTTTGAATCATTAACAACTACTTTTTCATATATATCTTTGTTTTTGTAATAATTGAAACATTTAATACCCTGTTATATGTTGTATACACTGAGAAAAGTGTTAAACTGTCCGAAACAAAAAAATAAAGGTATGGCTTTTACTTAAAGGCAGTCATCGAGCCGTTTTGATTTTGTAATAACTTAAGTTAAATAAGAAAATAAAAAAGAAAATTACCTGATAGAACAGATTATTTTTGGTACCATTCCATTTATCTAACACAAAGAAACATATGAATAATATGATTGTAGTTTATATTCTCCACTTAAAGAATGGTACGATTTTTTTTGTAATTTTAAAATAATTTTATGTGTAAAAACAGTTTAAATAAATGATTTAAATTCAAAACGTATAAATATATAACAATTAATATAATTTATTTTTATAGTTGACTAATAATGTAGTTGATACTATGTAATTTTCTTTCTTCATTCAACAGAAGCCCTCAAATACGTTAATTATGTGACATTCAGTTAACATTTGTTTGGAATTTAGTGAAAATAAATATTCATATATCCACACAAAAAGTAATTATTTTGTGAAAATAGTGTTTATTGAACAGCATAAATTATTTTCCATGTGTGTCTTCCGTTTCGTTTCATTGTTTAGTCACTTTAGTCGTTTGCATAACTCGAAGGAATATATAGACAGCCAGCTGGATATGCCCATTCTAACCAGCATAATTAGTTTTAAAGCGATATATTTGTTATCTGTATGGTGGCTTTTATGCGATTTGGCCAATTGAACGCAGCTAACAATCTACCAGAAACTTTACAGTAATTATCTCTTCTCGCATACACCTATGTACCTATGTATCAGTGGCGGCGCTAGCATTATTTTACGGTTGGGCGAAAATAGGCAGGAAATATCTAGGGTGGGCGAGCGCGTTAAATATATTATTTTATGTGCGAATGTGATATAGTGGTGTTATAAGAGGTTGGGAGACTGGTTGAGCGAAAAGGATTTCGCCTGGACGCTCGCCTACTCGTGCCCACCCCTGGCGCCGCCACTGCTATGTATCTGAAATATTTAGTTTTAATGCGTCTACTTATATGGTAAAGTAAAAGTTATTAAAGCCGCATTTCAATAATTTATGGCGAATATATTGTTAATTTACGGTTTATTAGGATATCACATGATTAAAATAGTTATTGCCTTTAACGAAAACTGTTATAAGTAATATTTATATGCCCAATACACGCAAGAAAAGTCATAAGAATTAAATTTTATTCAAAATTGTAATTTATATGGGCATAATGTATGACCCACCAGTTTATGTTACCTACGAGTAAATTTGTAGTCAAAAAATACTTTTATAAGTAGATTAAATTTTCATTGGCGTAAGAAATTGTTAACAATATTGTAGATTATTAATGTGTATTTTGTGACAACTGGTTATTTATCCTGCTCAAACTAAGGTCCGTCATAACCATAAATAATATAATATAAACTTAACAAGGACAACCAAAATTTAAATTGTATCGAAAATCTTCTTAGCTTCTTACTTCAATCAACATACATGCTTGTTGTTTACTCTATGTAGTTTTATAAGCAGATTGTATAATAAAAAAATATTCTCATACATTAGGCAAGAAACACATTTTCTGTGTAAAATAAATATTCCTTTTGCAATAAAACTATTGGTTGATAATTATTAACCCATAGATCACATACACTAGTTCAATTTATGCCTTCCACTGAAAGACACAAAATAACCTTTTTTAATGCTTCCTTTTTCTAAATTATATCCCAACAGTTATGTACTGCATTATTTCAAATTAATTTTTTCATAATCATTAAATACAAATAGGAAATTCCTGTGGTAATCGGTAATATTTACCTGCTACAAAGGATGTTTTTTGCACATTACTTATTTAAATTGAATTATATAGCTCCCGCACTGTCGTGACTCGAAATACGCCTGTCTCTGCAAACGCGATATTAAAATGTCGCCAGTCAAAATGTATTTCGTTAATCTAATATATATTTCAGCGTCATCGAGGTACTTATGTTAAGATAAATTATTTTAGTATACAGAGATGGAGACAAATGAATAGTAAAATCAGATTGGTATCAAATTGATTAGTTACATATAAAATTAAATTCTGTGCTTCCAAAGAAATGTACATATGTTCATAGGAATAAATAGTAAAACTACACAAAATAATGGTTTTCTAATTATGGTAAGCCATAATTTTATAATAAACTGATAATAAATTTCTGATTAAAAGCAGTTGGACCAAATAAAGGATATAATATCGTCTGAGCTTGCGATAATATTACATACAGTAAAATGCATTATATTAGTTACAATCTAGCATATTTACGTTAAAAAAATGAAGGTTAAATTAAGGCTTTCTTGATTAGAAATAAATTATTCTCTCCGTGTATATTTGATGGTTTTATTATGATGCTACCAGTAACCAATAATATATAGTCCTAAATACCAAATTGTTTAGGCCGCTGGTTTAATTTTACTCATACAATAAATGCAATACCTACTATTAATCGACTGTACATAAAAGGAAAAACAAATGATTAACTCACCCTTGTTACTTTGGAGGTCTCCGGTAGTGTCCAGAGGGGAAAATGGATAGAGGAAAAAAGGAAACCCTCTGGACTTACCTTCCGGGTGTTCTAATAAATCTAAGGACTTCTACGGGCAGATATCGCTACTAGGCACTTGCTAAATTTGAATTGAATCTATCGTTCTAATTTAATAGGTACTTTCTAATTTAATTGGTACTTTCTAGTAGGGATCATTCTAACGATTTTAATTCTAAAAGTGTTCTAAGTCTAATTCTAATCTATTCTGGATTGTGTCGGTTTCATATGCGGGTAAAACCTTTTGCCAGCCTTACCCAACGCAAAAACGCCATCTTTGGCGTTTTAGTATAAGAAGTATAGTATAGTATAGTATATTCTTTGAGTATAAGAAGAGGTAGAGAGGGCAAAACGTAAATAAAATTTTATTTATGGAAATACATTCCCTTGGCTATATTTCGACTTTATTGTACCCCTACTTTATACAGTATCTACATAAAATAAGATTACTTAAAATTCCTTAATCTTGGCTTTCGCTCAAAAGTATGCCTTGTATTTCTTAGTTAGTTATAATTACTTATTCACTGCCAACCCATAATAATAATAATAATAATAATAATACATTAAAGAACAAAAAAATGCAAGTAAAAATTTCTTCCAAACAGAAAGCGTGTCAATTGAGTGAACCCCCTAAGCGTATACAATATATAATTAATCTCTTTAATTGATTGTAAATAAACATATGTACATGACAATTTAAAATAAACAAACTGAAAAATGTATCTTAAATCTTTACTGTGACTGTTAATTCGCCACATTGACTTATCACATAAATAATCAAAACTTACATATATTTAAGACAAATCCGACAATACGTGTAAATTTCCCCTCAGATATGTTCAATAAATTACTAGCTACTACTAATTTTATTGTATTATTATTATTATAGTATGAAGTCTTAAGAATATATTCTGAAAGTTTCAAATCCATATCTTTAAAACTTACAGAGATACAAAACTTTTAGTCACGCGGTTGAGGGTGGCTAATGCTGCTACCTACGCCCCTCAATGAACACCCTCGTCGGGTGGGGAACAATGATCGATTTAACTAATCAGAGACAAACTTGAGGAATCATTTTTTCATGAATTTTTTCCTACTAAATTGTAATAATGTATACGCACAATATTTCTCGCGCTAAGAAAGATGAAACAAGCATGAGAATTCATCATCCTAAAAAAATTCATCGTCCTTTGAATCCGAAACGCTCGTCATATCTCGAGAACCGATGGACAGGTTCTTTTGAAACTTGGCACAGTCACACTTTAGGCCATTGTTAATAGAACAACGCATTTTTCAAAAATAGCCAAAATTGTTTAAACAAATTACGATAACTGTGTTTTTTACCGAATTTTCGTACTTCGTAGGTCCATGTGTCGTTTTTTTTTTAAGAACAATTTTTGGAAACGGCGATCGTCAATATGTTTCGTATGCACTTAACTTCGTGATAGCGTACTATCTTTGATTTCAGATTATCAGTTTTAGCAAGAGATGGGTCACCGCAAACCGAGTCGCAAAATAGACGCTCCACTTCCGGCGGCTTCAATTAAAAAAAAAATAGTTCCCAAGAAAATTCATCCCGAAGATCGACTATTTTTCATGTTTCTAGGTGGCTGTAGCCCCTTAAAAGAATGGAACTGCTTTAAGCAGAGAAAAATCCTATGTATATTATTGATATGACTGAGAAATTTCAATGTACTGCTCATCAAGAATAGGAAAGATAGTGGGATTATCTAGGTATGCGTAAAAAAAGGGTGAGGCAGCATTCGGTGGAAAAATGATGCACTTTACGCGCGGCCAAATCGAACTCTCGTACATTCACTTTCAATATATATTCATCGATATTCACTTTGGGAAGATCTCAATTCGATTCGACTGAGTACCAGGCTATTTACTGCGTATTTCGTGGGCGGTCCGATATCGGAGTTTTGAGATTTTTTCCTATTCCTAATAAGCTGTAGAATCAAACGAAACCCCGAGGATTTTTACAACACTAGTTGAAGCGATAACTTTATCATTCAATATTTACTTCATCCGTGTTGTGAAGTTGATTGGTGTACCAAAAACGGTATTTTGACTTGATTTACAATCAACATATTTTTTAATATCCATTCAAAAATATTTTTTAAATCGTTATTTATAATTTGAGAAGCCGCGTATGAATCAGAGGGTAAAAAACTAGCAGTATATCATTAGCGTACATAGGTAGTTCGCATTTTAAGGGAATTATAATATCTGCAGAAGAATTATTAAATAGAATGGCATCCAGTACAATACCTTATGGGAATATAGTACCTACTCGAATTATCTGTATTAAATTATTTACTTGGAACTATGTATATTATAATCCTTCAATTTTATCTGGCACTATGACGACAGTACTTTGGATTAAAAGGAATCCAATTATTAGTAAATGACCATTAACAAAATTACCATTATACAAATTCTGTATTTGTTATTTCGTATTTACATGCATGTTAAACTACGGCAGGAATGGCACAAATATACCATTCATGTATAACATTAATTAACATTCAGCATATTCACCAAAACCTCATCCAGTTCTATGTTGTAAAAGTTACGGAGATAGTATCCATTTTCACAAAAACCCATTAGGCCATAAAACACATTTTACCCTGTTGAGGACCGGCAAAGAAGATTACCATTCTGTATTCAGTTATGACCCTGTAGGCCTGCTGCTCGGTTGTACCGTGCCATAAAATCTTCTAGTTATGTGTAGCTTTAAATGTTCGTAGTTCGTATTGAAATAACACAAGATACTAAAAATGTATAGTGAAATTGTGCGCGTTTTTTACGACAATGGTAATAAAAAAGAAACTCGTACACAATTACTAACATAAACAAATGTACATCACAATTTTTCGATGACAATGCAATCAACTAAAATCAAGGGACTATTTAAAGTGAAGTACAAAATGCCGATCAAGGTTAAAACTTTAAAGGAATACAACCGTGTCAAGGAGAAATGTCTGGACCAAAGAAAGAAAATCATTCTGAAGGATTCAACCGACGAGATTTTGTTCATTAACAACGAGGCAGTGACGACAACGTAAGAAATTGTGTGTGAAAGTGTTTGCATGAAAAATAATCAGACGTGTTTTTATATTTTTATATATTATTCTCTGAGATTTAATGAATGAGTGCAGTGAACAGTGTATATGTAAGTAGTATCCTAAAAATATTTGGATAACTGCGGATTCATTTCCTATGGGGTTTCTACTACGATTATAGAATAAAGGTCCTAGATGAGAACTTGAAATAAAATTAAAGTTCACATCATTTTTCAACTTTTATATATAGGAGGCATTAAGTTTAATAAAAAAAAAAAAGGATTAAAGTGTTAGACATAAGTGAAGAAAACAATTTTATTATTTTTTTAAACGTTCATTATTTAACTACCAATTTTTACACACATTAAATGTGCTAAACATCGTATTAACACTTACAGATATAACGAAAATTTGACTGTTAATAAAGTTGTACCTTACACAGTAATCTCTGTGTACATAGATTTAGAATTATTCCTTTTGCGTAAATTACATTTATAATAAACAAATGCCGATTTTTAATATAACCAAACAAATATAAAGTTCTCGTAAATAAAGAACAACTTTGCTACACTCACTACTTTTGTAACTGTTTTCTCTACACCGAGAGAAGAGTGTATTTATTTATTGTTAATGACGTTTATGACAAGCAAATGCTGATTTGGGATATGGCGAAACAAATATATATAAAACTATCTTGAAAGAAACAATATGTTTGTAATTTGTTTGATAATACAGTATAATAATTGCAGACATATTCGATATAATTTATTTCACATTTGCTGTATGGAAGAAATATTACATTTGAAATAAGACTTGGTTAATGTTTAATATATTAAGCAGAATGTCTAAATAAATATGTTTATGTGAAGCAAATACACCTTTAGTTAACGTTAAGCAATTAACACTTAACCAAAAGTTACTATGTATCAAATCAATATGATACTATGGAAATGGATTGTTAGAAATATAGTTTGGCAATTTTTGTGAAACCTACCAAGTGTTTTCTTTCATTTACTAGTCAATGATACACTTATTTCAATTCAGCTTTGCTTCTCATTGGAAGACACGATATATAAAGAAACAAAACTTTTAATGGAATATATTTTTACTATATTTATTTTTTAAATTAAATTCCACTAACTTCAAAAGTACACACTTCAAAGGTAAGTAAACTACAACATCCCAAATATTCACCTGAATAAATTTCAAAGCAACATGCAAGTAAGATATTCTATATGACATACATCTATATGTTTCAGACGTCTGATTTAATTGAATTGTATAACTGTCGTGTCTATACCGATATCCCTGCCTCATGTCAATGCAATATAAAACGTCCGTCATAATAACATCTACAATGCGTGTCTAAAGTCCTTTCCCCGCCATTTAATTTTGGAATTGAAATACCTAAAAGAACGAAAATTGGCATACATACATTAAAGTGAAAACTAACGTTTTAATTAATAAATAGCGGTGTAATCGTCAAGGACGGCCTTTTGGCTCCAGTTTTATAGATTATTTAAAATAATACATAAACAGTGTGCGAGGAGGTTAGTTAACACGACAAAATTAACGAGGGGGAAGGGGTGGAAAGGACTTTAGACCTGCACTGTATATTCAACGTAATGGGTTCTTAGGTACATCTTATCTATTACAATGATTGCACATTTTAATGTGTAAGAGAGGGAGACAAATGAATAGTAAAATAAAATCAGTATCAGACAGGATTTGTTAAATGTAAAACATACATATATTTTGTGCTTATAAATAAATATATATATATTCATAAGAATAAATGATAGGAGTATAAAAAGACGATAATAATTTTATAATAATGGTATGGTAAGCTGTGACTTTACAATGAATAAGTTTGAGTTTATAAGTTTGCAATTATTTTATGGTGGAATGCATTACTCGGTCATAATATAGCATATTTACGTTGAACAAAGAATGTCAAGTAATAGCATTCTCGTATTAGAAGTAAACTGTTCTCTTGATGTAGGATTAACAACTTTCCACCAAATCTGGAGCTGGAAAATGTTGAATATGGCTGGCTCTAGTTATTATTACATATTAATAATTAATATTGATCCTAATTAATAAAATATATTAAGAACACTCAACAAATCACAAGAATGGACAACTGCATTGCACTAATCAAGCAATTCCTGAAGACGTAAATATATTCGGGATGACTGAGCCATCTCTGGACGTCTTTCCACTTCTATGGAAACAGAATAACAAACAGTTGAAGCATGTGCGGAATAATATATAGGTAGATATAATGAGGGAATTTTAAGTCCGGTACATATATGACAATTAATTATTCGTGTATTTGGTATTATGTAAACACTGTATAATTATTTTTCTTTCAATAATAGGGCTGGCAACATAATATTATAGGCAACATAAAGTTTTATAGTGCTTTCTAACAAGGGCATATTGAAGCCGAGGCGATCTCCAAATAACAGATACGTTCGACACGAAACAAAGGAGCATCAACATTTCTACACCCAGAGAACAGTTTATTCCTAATAACAGAACGTATTTATTTGACTTTCATCTGTTCAATGTAGCTAACATTTTATCCTAAAATATTTGATAATTTAGTCAGGGCATTTTAATTCTTTATTTGGACAAATTTTCTCTATCAGAAATATATGTTCTTTGTAAAATTATTATTATTCTTGTATAGCCTTGTATTCCTGTGAATATACATTTATTTGAAAGCACAAAATATAATTATACATTTAACAAATCTTATTTGATACTAATTTGTATTTACTATTGATCTCTTTTCGTTTCTTATATATTGAAATGATCATACATTTTAATATATGTATCAGGTATCTGAGTACCCATTGCGCTGAATACCTATCAGATAATTGAAAAACGTCATGGACGGTGTTCTTATATTGCGCTAAGATGAGGCCTCTGGATATCGGTGTAGATACGACAGTGCGGGAGCTACGATTCAAATAAATTAAACATCTGTAGTTGTGTATCATATAAATTACATAACCTGAAGGTTGCTTTTAAATTTATTCAGGTGGATATTTAAGGTACTTTATTGTGCGTATTTAATTTACTTTTGTAATAGAATTGTGTTAATGTAAAATATAGTATAAGTAACACATAACTATAACACTAACAATAATAAAATGTTTACAAGTAGTAACCAGAATAGTATAGTATACATAAATCGGGGCTTCCTTTTCCAAATTAAATTATCTCACATCAATAATCACTTTAATACTAAAAATTCAAGTGATAAATGATTTCGAAGGACATAAAAAATATATACATTTACATTCACATCCGGTCAAATAAGGACAGGAAACCTCAACGTATCTATGGTTATTTCTAGTTAACGAGTGACTATTATCTGTAATACTCATAAGTAAATCCAGTCGAACGGGTTTTGAACACTTTATTTATTTATTAAATACATCTACATATAAAAAATCACTTCCACGCAGGATATAAATATAATTGGCAGCAGTTAATATTACTCTGCGTATACATAACTACTACGACTAGATAATAAGCCTGGCTAGAAAATTACTCATTCACTTCATTATTATTTTTGTATTTACATATCAAGGCTTTTCTGAACATGCCTGCAGGTTTTATAAAGAGAAAAGCGATTCTGTATTTTAGAAAAGCCCCGTCTTTCTATAGACTCAATAAAATATGTCTCAATAAAACAACAAATGAAGTTTTTTGAGTTATCAAAAGAAACAGTTATTTGAATTCACAAAATTATTTATAGAATCAAACATTTTCACCCTATATTAAATACTATATGATTTTCTTTTGTCAATATAATGTACTATTAACTTAATAAATAAATCTTAAAGTTAGGGAAGCATAGTTCATATAATTATTTATGGAATTAATGCGTATTTATTGCTTTCGATAAATTTTTAACAAACATAACAAGTTCGTAATGATGTTTCATTAGATACTTCAAATATTATATGTATACTTATGAAAGATTAGTTAATATAGAAAAAAAGTCAATAGTTAAGAACAAAATATACTAAGTGACATAGAAAGTGCAACACATAAATAATTGATATTCGTTGATGAAACTCTGTACATGTTCTTTATCTTATAAACAAGTACTGATTTAGTGTGCTTAGCTTTTGTTTATTACCACCAACAAATACTCGAGATATTATCAATAAATTGTTTAATAGCGAAGGTAGACTAATGAGAATAAAAATATTATACCGACTGACTCTAAGACCTCTAAGGTCTTTTGGACGCATTTTATTTCGTTCAAATTATACATTTCCACTTACCGCCGACCATAAATATCAAGTATTGTATTGGAGTAGTCTGGATATTATCGCTTGGGCGGCTATTGTCCCTGGTAGCAATCGTCATTCTAGGAAACATGAACGCCTACTGCTATGTATATACAAGATATTTCATAACCACCCCTCATCCCTTCTTCTAATTATCAAAATGTTAAGTCTATGTTAAACCTGTTTCACCAAGATAATGCGTGACCGCATACAACTTGACTAGACTACATGTAAGAGTTTCTTATGTCAATGGTCTTCCAAGGCAACCCTTACCCCCACCTCTGTCTAATTGAACATGTATGGGAAGCTATGGAGAGACAATTGTTAATCTTATATTATCTATCCCAACCTCTACAAATTAGAGGCTCTTTGACATGTAGCATCGTAACAAATCCATCAATCGTCTCATTCAGTGCACACTCCAATGAGCTAACGATTGTACGGTCTATAGAGGAAGTCCAACATATTACCTACTGAATTTTGCTCGTTTTTTTATCCAGATTTTAATCATGCATTTCCTGTAGTACATCAATATATTTATAAACTATGGGAAGTTATAGGGAAATAGGTGCATCTTCTGTTATCTACCCCAACCTCTACAAAGTAGAAACTCTTTGGCATGATGTGCAAGTTCAGACGAAATATCTTAATAAACCGTCAATCATCTCATTAAGTCCATACTTTGATAAGTTAACGATTGTATGGTCCATAGAAGAAGTCCAACATATTATTGAATTTCACTTGTTAATTCTAAAATTGTTTTAATCCAAATTGTAATAATATATTTTCTGTTGTACAACAATGTATTTATAAAATATAGATCGAGTTAACTCCGTGTTTTTTAACTCGATCAATACCTGTATTGCATTTTCTATGTCATTTAGTATATATTTTTCAAGAAGTCCAACTGATTCGATTTTAGTAAAACAGTTCTTAAATGGGTGAATATAGGATAAATTAAGACCAAATAGAGGCTAAAACTGAAGCCGCAGTAAGTTTTACCAAAATTAGATCAATTCGGTTAATCGTATTCCTCGATAATTTCCAACGTAAATACGTCGGTACAATGAAACTAATTAATCTAATTAGAGATAACACAAGTATTAATAACAATAATAAATAAATAGTTGCAGTATAAATAGCTATCAATGCTCGCATTTATTAGCCTGATTAATAGGTTTCGATAACTTATGTTACCAAGATATAATTCGAGAATACTTATAGGATTAGACGTTTTCAGAATAAGATAAATATATTGTATCTGCTTCACTATGTTCCAGGAATTTTAATTCATCCCCAAAGGCATTTCTACCTGGGTGCCATAAAATATTGTTTTACATTTTTTTGTGCTTCCACTTCTAACAATTTTAAAATATGTTTCATTGAACCGGGTTGAGGGTTGCCCCGACAGGAAAAAAATATGATGAATCGTTAGTCTTTAATAAACTTGGACGTTTCAATTTGACCTCATTGGGTGTTTCTGGGGACTACCTTTTGAAAATATAAATTCTTAGTGGGTATAGTATAACGTACACGTAGAAATCAATACAAACAAAACATGTTTAATTCTAAAGTTATTAATTTGGCAACTGATATCCGAATACGTTGTTATGTTGTAAAAGAAAATATTATTTTGCGTATATGTGACATTTTACATTTCTAGTAGTGATAGCTCCCAGTAATTAACTTACATAGTGGCAAAATTCATCTATTTAAACATTTCAAAAATAGGTACAACAGTTTGCAAAATTAGTAAATTATCATATTTTATGTTTTATAATCAGTATGAAAAATTTTATTTTATAGATTTTCACTGTTAATAATAATATGTCTAAAACTAAAAACACATAGTTTAAAAAAATATATTATCAGTAGAATTTTATGAACGTGGGGTACCTCAAGTTTTAAGAAAGATCGAATTTCTTCGAATTTCACTTTTAGATTAGTTAGAAAATTGCTTATTTAAATATAAATGGATATGGTAAGGAAAAATCGTTACCTCTATTTTTATAAATAGAATTTCCTTGATTTTAAGAATTTTCTTTTAAGTTAATTAAACCTAGCAGTTAAATAAATTAAATAATATAGTTTGATTCAATAAAGATTTGATTAATTAAAATATGTATTTGTTTAAATAATTATATTTCAAAGAAACTTACTGATCCTATTGGACAAAGGCATCTTTTTGAGCAATTATTTGTTCATTTATCAAAAAAAAAATCTGTGTATATGATATGCTACCCTTGTTGCCATTTAAATTCTAAGAATTCCTCTACCGAGTAGAGGTTCAAAAAACGAAATCGTTAATATTAAAAAAGTTTCCCTGGAAAACAAAATGAATGCATTTAAATTTGTCTCCAAATAAATAGATTTTTATCTCGAAAATATTTATTTAATATCTGGTAAACTATCGTGAATAAGTAAATATGAGTATTTAAAAAATAGATTATATTTTGGAATATAGTTATTCGACAAATTTACACGTACGTTATTATTTGCGTCAATAAGTATTTTTTTTGTAAACGTATAATATGAAAAGACGGTTCCAAGTAAAATTTTATTTCCTAATTTATATATAATATTAATTAAAAAAAATGTTTTGGTTCTTATGTAATGGCCAAATATAAAATTAACGATCTCTTAAATTTTCATTGTTAGAACATTTTTTCTGATTACAAATTTTTTAATTGAAAATATGAATGAGCCTGATTTATTCAGAGATTTCCTTCTGTTTGTCTTGTCACCTTTTCTCTAAAGTGAATATATTATTTTATTTATTTATACGCCTTTATCGTTACGGGGGCGATGTTTAGCTTAGAGCTACTCTTCTATTTAATCATTCCTCCGGACATTCACACAAATACACCCAGACGACTGATGTGGGAATCGAACCCACGCCCCAGGCCAGCTCCAAGCGATTAGTATCGTTACTCCGGATTAATCCAAGGAACTTGGATGGATGTCGGCGAAAAAGGATGGAGCATTGTCTCATACACCACTTGACTGATCGATATTGGTTTTTTAAGAAAACTAAGTTCATTTTAAAATGTAAGAAAGCAGGCGACTGATAGTCTCAAACTATTATTGTTATTGTTTACAATCGTGTGCTATTGAACTTTAAAAATTTAGGTTTTAAAAACTACTTCAATGTTTTTTGCTTTTTTATTATTTCAATAACTTTACAAAGAATCTCACCCGACTCAATCCAACCAAATTCACATCCAAAAGAACACTGTATAAGTGATAGGAAATAGTGTTTAAGCGACTCGCGCAGATCACAGAAATTCCCTAAGTTTATCTTTAATTTCGATCAATTGTCACAGTACGAAGTGGAATTTAAACAGAATTTACGTGATAAATCCAGTAAAGAAAAGTGTTTCGTTATTAAGTCATCGCTATACAGCCTCGCAACTTCTTCATTCCTGTTGTTTCATTATTATCACGTGGAACTGAAAAATTACTGATATTACCAAAAATTAGAGAAGTTTTCTAATAAAAGTGGGTAAGAGCGACATCAATAATTTAGTGTCTCTACTCTGCTCGTATATTTTTGAGCCAATTTCGCACATCTGCTGTTTCCTAACTTGAAAGCAGAACAAAAAGGAATTCGGAATTATACAGCAACTTTCAGAGATTTTATTTCTGCTTTTATTCGGATAATAATTAACTAGAGAGCTACGCTAAGCCTTCGTGCAGTGGCGTAGGAATTCGTTATTACAAGTTTGTTGAAAGTTTTAAAAAACAAAAGAATATATAACAAATTAAATGTAAATGAATACATGATATTGTATGTTTGTTGAATAAAATTAGTTTATTCTAATCATTAATAACTTTTCATGCAGAGAATTGACCATAATAAGCTATAAATGATAATGTTGTAAATACTTGTCGAAAAATAGTTCCTTTCTATAAATGTTATTAAGACAATGTTATTTACGTTACAAAATACAAGTGTGTGTTAGGTAATGAATAAGATTCAGATTACAGATTCTATTTCGGAATAAAATACAGAAGATATAACAAAGTAAACTTTTTAAAATTGTCACAAATTGTGTTAAGAAGAAGTGCATTACGCAAATTGGGTAGGTAACCACAAAAACGACGTTTCGTTATATTTCGATTTGCATGAAATAATAACAAGCTTTGAACAGTAAAGAAATATATGCAAAATATAGCAGTGGTTCTTATATAGCCACATGCTCTTTGGCATAGGTTATACACAGTATAATATTGCGAATAAACGACTTATTCCCTGGAAGACATCTGCCAGTTTAGTATGATGAAATTTGAACCCGAACAATCAGATACTTTCACTCAGGGAATCAGTTCAGTACATTATGTTTTCAGTACATACATATAAAGTATTTGTATTAAAGAAAAATATATTACGAATAAAACTGCACTAAGATTGCTGTATTAATAGTATTACACTCAGGAAACTCCACCACACCTGCGATGCCACCACGTAGACTTGAGCTATTTGAATCGAAATAGCTACAGGTAATTCAGTGCAACTCAGCTTAGCTTTGCCATTGTGTTTGTTTATCGATATATTATATAAATGCGCGTTATAAATGATTATATATATATATATATATATATATATATATATATATATATATATATATATATATATATATATATATATATATATATATATATATATATATATATAAGAAGGTATTGAAAAAACATATTCAATGATACTAATATTGTTTGTATTTATGGTAGTTTTGATGGTTTAAATCAGTAATCAGTAAACTTGGATAATAATTTTAATTACAGATTCAAGAATCAGTACCTACTTATAGTAATTGTTCGAAGTGAGCTTCATCTACTTCCTGACAGTAAAACATCCTATTGCGAAACTCTTCTCGTACTTTTTCAAATGTGTCTGCGGAAATAGCCCTACATTCTGTAACAATACGTTGTTTTAAAACATCAATATTGTCAGGCTGAGTGGCGTAAACCTTCGATTTAAGATACCCCCACAGAAAAAAATCTAAATGTGTGAGGTCCGGTGATCGAGGCTGCCATTCCATTCAACCTCGTCGTCCAATCCATCTACCAGGATATTCTTCATCCAAATACCGTCTTACTGCACCGTAATAGTGTGGAGGAGCACCATCCTGTTGGAATGTTATTTCCAAAATGTCGAATTCATCTTGATTATCTTCCAAAATTTTAAGGATTAACGGTTCTATTGCATTTTGCAACATCTGCAGATACACTTCACCGGTTAAGTTGGTATTTAAAAAAACAGGCCCAACGATGTGATTTCCCAATATACCTGCCCAAACATTGACCTTCTCGGGATACTGAGTATGTGTTTCACGAAACATGTGAGGATTTGCGTCACTCCAATATCTCACGTTTTGTGTATTTACATTTCCATTTAGATAGAAAGTACTTTCGTAACTAAAACAAATTGTTTTGACATAGTCTGGCCATTGGTTAATTTTAGTCTCCATATTTTCACAAAATTGCAGTCTTCAGTCTGGATCGTCGTCTGAGAGTCGATGAACCATTTTTAATTTGTATGGGTGAAATTTTTTTTTTCAACACCCTGTGCACTGTACTTTGACTGACTTCACAGGTTGATGCAACTTGAGTTGTTGAAGAAGTAGGATTTACTATTACTTCTGTCAGTATATCAATTTTTTTCTCATCAGAAATTTATGGTCTGCCAGATCGTTTTGCATCATTAATACTACCCGTTGTTTTAAACTTACGAAGAAGCTCTCTCAAATAAGTCCTCGAAACTGGGCGATCGGGAAACCTTTCATTAAAAATGCGTTCTGCTGCATGAATATTTTCTCCAGTTTCACCAAGTATTAGGATCGCTTCTACTTTATCACCTAAAACACGTACCATTTCTCTTCTTGAAGCACTTAAACGTTCAGCTCACAACAGTTTAACAAATTATTGAATGTACAAATATTTTAAAATTACCACAAGGTACTAAAACAGTTAAACGTTCGATCAACAATACACAAATTATTAAATGTATAAAAACTTTGACAGCTAAAAAAACATCAAATTGGGGAGACTTGCAAAGACGTCAGATTATTTACTATCCAACTATCCAGTGGCGGAGCTTGAATTTTAAATTTTATTATTAACTGATTTAATTCATCACAGCTTTGCGGTTTTTGAAAGCCAGTTGTCAAAACTGCCGTAAACAGACACAATATTAGTATCATTGAATAGGTTTTTTCGATACCTTCTAAAAGAGGTGTCGCTTGCCATAGGGTTCCATTTAAAATTATTGGTCACAATGACCTTGTGACGTCATCTTTGACGCATACGTCATCTATCATCACTAGTAGGTAAGTTTATAACCCTTAATATTCAGTTACCAAATTTCACTAGTTTATGTATAATCGTTCCAAAGATAAGAGGGGGGGAGGGGACTTTTGAATAGCACTGTATATATATATATATATATATATATATATATATATATATATATATATATATATATATATATATATATATATATATATATATGGTTACTTATATATGGCGTCGCCCCTGATGAGGTATTCAAGTGAGCATCTTTAATTGGAAGGTACAACTACAACTGGTGCATTTCTTTACAAATATTACCAGGTACGTAAATATGAAACCTGAATTTGCCGTAGATGGCCTAGCTGCTAATGTAGTTACCGTCATACCGCGTCGTTGGCGCCATTTTCTTATTTTGACATCTAATACAGGTTTTTATCTCACAACAATACAAGTTTCATACAACAACATTGTTTTTAATAGCCTTGAACATGTCGAATTCTGTGCCTGGAAACTACCATTTGCGGACAGCATTAATTTTCTGTTACCATTTGAAGAAAACTGCTGCAGAATCGCATCGAATGCTCGTCGAAGCCTACGGTGAGCATGCTCTTGGTAAATTACAGTACTTTGAGTGGTTTAAAAAATTCAAAAGTGGCAATTTTGACGTGAGAAAGGAAGCACATGGAAGACTGCCGAAAAAGTTTCAAGATAGCGAGTTGTAAGCGTTATTGGATGAGATTGACGCTCAAACGCAACAAAAACTTGCAGATCGATTAACTATGACACGAGAAGCCGTCTCTAAACATTTGAAAGCCATGGGAAAGATCCAGAAGATGGGAAAACGGGTTCCACATGAATTCAATGAAAGACAGCAGGAAAACCGAAAGACCATTTGCAAAATGCTGCTCGCCAGGTATAGAAGAAAGTCATTTCTCCATCGAATTGCGACTGGCGATGAAAAGTGGATATATTTCGAGAATCCTAAGCGTAAAAGATCATGGGTAACTCCAGGCGAACTATCGACATCGACTGCAAGGCCAAATCGCTATGAACGGAAGACAATGCTCTGTGTTTGGTGGGATCAGCACGGTTATCTATTATGAACTGCTAAAACCTGACCAAACCGTTAATACTGAACGCTACCAACAATAAATGATCGATTTGAATCAAGCTTTGCGCGAAGAACGACCAGAATATCAAAAAAGACAACGCAAAGTGATTTTGCTTCATGATAATGCACCATCACACACAACAAAACCGGTTATGGAAACGATTGAGGCGTTAGTTGGGAAATACTTTCACATGCAACTTGCTCACCAGACTTGACTTGAAAATGTACGAAAATGGCTCGATGACTGGTTTACCTCAAAATAACAGGAATATTTTTGGCATGGAATCCACAAATTGTCAGAGAGATGGGAAAAATGTATAGCTAGCAATGGGCAATACTTTGAATAAAATATTTTTTTTATCATTTTCGTACAATAAACGTATAATTTCTATATAAAAAATTCCTGTTTCAAATTTACATACCTGGTATACAACTATTATTACAACAACTATTTTCTGATCGCTGGACAAAAAAAGTAATTTTAAATGAACTTAAAAATTCATGTGTTCATAATTGAGCATTTCCGTTCCTTTGGCCGATAGCCTTGCCATTCCATGAGGATTTGGAATGATACGCGCCCATGACCTATCCAACAAAAAGGCACATTTCCACTAACTTGTTGTAGATTTAGGATTTTATAATAAAGAGATGGCAAATATGGCCTTCCGCTCTAACGATATTACAGACATTATCATCATCTCAACCGAGCCGACTGATTATATATCCGTATCCGTAAGTTTCCAGGAACTTGTTATCATATCATTGATAGTTTTTATTAGACTGGTGCAGTTTTTCAGTTATCTATAACGAGGAACTGCTTACCACTTTACTAGACTACATGCAACTTCCTTAAAGCGACATCTGACTTAATTGTAAAATGTCTAATTGGCCGCTACCGCAGTTATAAAGGGCCCCGCATGGTGATGTAATTAAAGAGAATACAAATTATATGCTTGGCATTGCGGTGAAATTATTCATTCTTAATAATACGCCGGTAATTCTGCATTTTGTTGCATACATTTATCGAACTTGTATTCAATTCAGAATTAATAAATAACAATGGTATAAACAAGTAGAGTATGTAATGAGTTAGTATGTAATGTGAAGGTTTTATTTGTATTAACAGTAATTACTGTAAATTCTTAGTTAATAATGTTCAATAACGTCAGGTGCATTACATGGTTACCAACTAACAAAAAAAATTAAGATGAGATATGAGCTGATGAACTTAATCAAGTTGTATATAGCTTGACTAAGTTTAACTTTTCATGACATTCATAATTTTCTTATTGGTTGATGTACAAATTCTGAGTTATTTATTTATTTATTTGCGTCTGGTCAAAATCCCAATTACAGGAGATAACCAAAGTTAAAAATGAAATGATAAATGTTTAACCTATTGTACAAATTTATATATGCAATGTGTAATGAAAATTGTTCTTATTGAAAATGATTTTAATGTAATTAAATAAAATATGCATTCTCATAATATAAATGTTAATATTTTAGACATGCGTTTAGTGTTATGCGGTACATACTCATATATTTAGAGTAATATGTTTCCACCTAAAAATTATAGTTATTATGAATATAGGGGCATAATTTAACTAATGTTTAATCAGATCAATACAACTGACGATGTGCAAGTATATCACAGTCATTAAATCACAGATACTGGTGTAGGTTGGAACCTTTGGTGTGAAGATAACACTAACTTAGTTTTCCACAAAACACCAAAACACTATAAACTACACTGAACGGGCGTTTCGCCAACAAAATTGGCATCACCTGGAGATGATTAAAAGTAATGTTTAAGTTTTAATCATCTCCAGATGATGCCAACTTTATTGGTGAAACGCGCGTCGTGTGTAGTGTATAGTGTTTTGGTGTTTTGTGGAAAGCTAAGTTAGTGCTATTAAATCACAGACCTTCTACTATGGGAATAAAATAATGAAAAACGAGAAGGATTTAACCTACTTAGCAAGAACGGCGAATCAATGTTATTCTGCATTTCTAAAAAAATATAGATACTTCAAAACGCCAAATTACCATCGACTAAATTCCATATCGATTTAAAATTAAATTATTGTCAATGCCTCTCTCTCTCTCTCTCTCTCTGTATAGATGTACACTGTCCTCTTAAACAATTCCTAAAATTTTCTGTATACTTTAATTTATGTGAATCATGTATAGTGTGATAATATATTAAGCATCTATAAAATTTTAAATTTAATTATATCATTAAAATTTGTATCACTCTTAATGATCAGACCTAATATTTTAAAAGCATTAGACACTACGTAATCTATATGTGCTATAAAACTTAGTCCTTAATTTCTGAATACCTTTTGAGCGGATTAATCTATTTGAAACTGAAACTCTGTGACTGTAAAATAATTCAAATCATGTGTAATAATGAGAAATGGTATGGCACCCAAGTTCGAGCCTTGAGGCACCCCAGATATTCTTTGGTATAGTTCTTGATATTTTATATACTGTTGCCTATTCAAAAGTTACGATTTAAACAGTTGAATAACTGTACTCCAAAAACCTGCTACTTAGATTAGCTACATAAGTACATACATAGTTTTATTAATAATACAAATAAATCTATTTAATCAAATGATTTACTCTCCATGTATATTGTGTCAACTTGGCCTTGTGCATCTAGAATTCCTGATAGATACTGAATCAAGTAATATATATATATATATATATATATATATATATATATATATATATATATATATATATATATATATATATATAATGTCATATAAAATCATGTCAATAATCTTGGTAAAATAGCAACGTATTGAAATAGTCCTGTTGTTCTTTAAAAGGGCTGGGTCAAGACTGAGCTTCTCGTGATAATAAAATATAATTACGTTTAAAATAATGGTAACTATTACAATCATAGATATATCAAATATCCATAAATTGAAAAAAAAAAAAAAGGTAACTACATTGTGGCAAAATTTTGCCGGAACCTAACGAATTAAGTTTCAGTTTTCTAAACCAACCAAATTTTCAGATAAAATTGTGCACAAATTATCTTTCATATCACTGTTCAAAAATAGATCCAAGGGTAAAAAGCAAAGGTTGTGAAGCGAGGAGGCCATTCAGTAACACCTTTTTTTCAATCCACTGTCTCGACAAAAAGCTTCATTGCAGTATTTTTATATTCGTATAATGAGCAGATGCTCGTTCAGATGAGCTAAGTATATTCAGCTGTCTGCGTTCGTATAACGAAGCCCGAACTAGATTGTTTCGCAAGAGATATTCAATAATGTGGTTTCATAATACAGTTCAATATATTTTGAGTCAGACTAAATTTGATAATTGATATCTTCAATGAATTTCTCAAAAATTTCTCAAAAATCTTCAGTCTAGGCACGTGTTCAAGTAGCACGTAACGAAGTCGTAATGAAGTGATTAATGTAATTAAGTTAATGTTTTAAGTCTATTAAGTATTACAATTATAACTTTTAGAGAACTTTTAGAAAAAGGGACACCTTGATAATAGAAGTTCGTAAAAAAATGTACTTTGTAAAAGATCTACACAAAAATTTCAAATTAATATTAAAATAAAAATAAGAAAGGATTCTTATTTTTATTTTAATATTATATACATTATAATAACATGGGGTTAAGTATAAGAGCAGCCATAAAGCCAAACTTCGTCCTTGGCAAATCTATTATCTACTTTAGAAGAACTGCATATAATATTGTTTCAACACTGTAATTGTAAAATACTTAAAAATGTATTCGCTCGTCGTTAATAATAAAATAATTAAA
Organism: Rosalia funebris; assembly: GCA_037954035.1. Lineage (NCBI taxonomy): Eukaryota > Metazoa > Arthropoda > Insecta > Coleoptera > Cerambycidae > Rosalia > Rosalia funebris. The sequence goes on along the minus strand of JAZFAV010000010.1, from coordinate 6,499,257 downwards.
AGTAATAGAAAAAGTGTTTCAAAGAATTTAAGTTTTAATTTAAAAATATTTTATACTAAAGAGAAAACCAATTTTTATCTAAAAAAGTTATTACTTATCTAGAATGAAGTAATTTAAAAATGTTCATAAAATTAAATTAATTACATTGTTATTCAAATGTAACATTAATAAATATTTTAATCTTTCATAGAAATCTTAATATGTTTTATCTAACAATAAATAAGCTGAATAAAAAAAACAGAATCTGAGTAGCTCAGATATTATTTTTATTGTTTAAATTAATCATTCTACATTTCTTCTTAAAGTTTTTTTGTACAGCATAAATAATTGAACATGATTTAATCAAAATTAAAAATAAGTTTATTAGGATCCTGTATAGTCTGTTGAAAATAATCCGTTTTACATAATGACATCGAATTTGATTAAATAACTAATTCAATAAATCATATTCAACGTTTACTTTTATAAAAATAACCGTAGTTACGCAGGCTTTAATTCTCTACACTGAAAAAAACAGTTTATTAAATGGCAAAGAGTATTAACTTAAATATAGACTATCAAATTACTACTTCATTTAAAACAATAATCAGTAGCAGTAAATAATAGCTTTTATTTTTAAATAAGACAGTAAAATTATTAATAATAAATATTAATGGAATGTTTAATAATACAATAAATTAATTACTACAAATAAATATTTTTATTAAAATATTAAGTTATGATATATTAGCCCATATTTAAATAACATAAATGAATGTCAGCTTGAAAGAACCTAGATTTCATTGTAGTTACATAAAACCTGGACATTCTTTTTTTGTATTATCTATATCTCAAGTTCAACAAATTCATTAATATTGAGCTGAATTGATTTTTAAAAATAAAATCGTAAGATGCATAGGTAAAAATAAATAAATTAAGAAAAATATCTATTACCTTCAAAATTTACTTTTAGAATATGTTATATTTTGTCAGAGTTTAAATTTTGATTAAGTAAAATTAAAGTTAAATAACGATAAATAACGATGCATAAACCAGCCACTATAGATCAGATAATATTTCAGTGTAATATAAGATTTTCCTGCCTACTTGAATTTAATCGCCACACATATTGGTGCATTCTGACTACATGTACCCACAGATGATAAATTGTTCCCTGAAACGGATGTTTTATGTTAGGTTTCCTATTATTCAGTGTTATAACTGTATATGTACATGAAAAGCTCATGTTTAAATAGTTTCATTTATCCTATTTTAAATAATGAGTATATTTCACTGGCCTTTTGTATAACGTTTTTCTTTTTGAACTAAATATACACTGACAAAAATGTTTTATTAAACAATCATTTAAAAGCTATTTTCTCCATAGGCATTTGTTTGAATATTAACTAACACTTAATACAGATTAATAACAGTAAATATATTATACACCTATGTTTGTTAGTAACATATGTATATTGTAGTTATAGTCATTAATTACTAAACAATAATATAAACTAATAAATAATATAAAAGCAGGAAAGATATATAGTATAAAGTGCTTTCATTTCATAATTATCTACCCCCATTATTTTTTTTAAAAAGGAAAATGACACTTAAACAAAAAATACGTAAATTTAGATATCGAAGAGAAGATTTAAAACCAATGTCACCCTTACCCACAACTACTCCCGCCTAAACATTTGAAACAGCACTCCCTACCTTGTAATATACCTATCTTACTAAAGGTCTTAAGAACTCAATTCAACTTTGTTTGGAAAATTAAAATCGAGTCTGATAATAAAAGCAAAAATAAAATAAATGAAATAAAACAAAATAAATTAATGGAATAAATTTACTTTTCACAATACGATTTGAAATCTCATTTGATTAAATAGTCAAAATGCTCACCATTGTTGGCTGAACAATAGTACAATCTATTCTCGAATTTTTATCGGACAATTTGAAACGTGTCTTTAGTATCATAATTAGCCTGCATGTGTGGGTAATCAAAAGTCTATTGAACATTATACATGGTGTTTTTTATTTATAGAGGTAAAATTGTATTTTTCTGTTACATATGTCTTTTATAGCATCCTACATAGAAAAGAGAATTCTCTGATTAAAAGCCATTTACTCCAAAGAAATCGATTTTTTCATCGTAGTTAATAAAATGTTTGCATTGACACAATAAGCATATTTCTTTGGAAATACCTAGGAAATAATTGGGTTAATACTCTTCTTCCTTTAATTAAACATTTATATTCTATTTCTATTCTTATCATACATGGCATATATACATAAATAAAAAATTATAGACAACACACATATTTGATAAATAAACATTTGGGAAAAACTCTCAGACCCTTTAAATTTTATTTTTGTGCATTTTTTAAAATACAATTAATATATACAGGGCAATTCGTATAGGAGGTATGTCATTATCGATTTTGTTTTAATGAATGGTAACCTCCCTTTTTGTTGTGGAATATGAAAGAGCACATTTTTCTACATACGCTAAAAAAATTAAAAAAAGCCTTTTAAAAATTTCAAAATACAAAATTTAATGACAATGATTATCTAAAAAATTAACTAAACCTCCAAATTATGCACCGTTGACTGCCTGATAGTAACCAAAACGATTAATAAATTCTTTTTGAGCATCGTCAGTAACTTCAGGAGGTATACGCTGAAGATCGTGACGAATTTTTACTTTTAAATCTTCTAAATTCTCCGGCTTGATAACGTATACTTTGCTTTTTAAGTATCTCCGCAAAAATAATCTAATGATGTCAAATATGGCGATCGGGCTGGCCACAAGAATTTAAATTCTTTCTCGTTCAGTTAATTTAACTATTTTTTTTTACAAAGTGACAAAGTTGCTACTCAATAAACACTTCAAAACACAATGCTTTTTCCAAACAAATGATGAGAAATGTATTGTTTAAAGAAATAACTATTGCTATAAAAGTCGCTATTAAAATAATATATCGCTGACGTCATACCTCCTACACGAATCACCCTGTATGTATTAATTATAATTTAAAGAGTGCGGAACTAAAAATAAAAAATAACTAGTTTGAGAGTTTTTTCCAAAAGTTATTCCTTGAATTTTTAATGAATTTATTCATTACTTTATGAAAGCACTAAATCAAAAATAAGAGACACTATAATATATATATATATATATATATATATATATATATATATATATATATATATATATATATATAATTATTATAGTGTAGGAAAATTAGCTTTTTTTAGAAGAAAAAATTTATAAAGCATTTAAATTTTGGTTATGAACTCTCAGTAGGAACCCAAATACAGAACCGAGTTCCCACTTCTCCGGTGGGAGCTTCATCCCCTTTTGCCCAAAAAACCACCCCCAATCGTGACCTCGCGATGTTTTTCGGCGTTTTGCTCGTAAACCGCAACTTCAACGAAAAAATGTTATAGGACTTTTTATATTCTCCATTAAATTGTCTATTAAAATGTCTCTTACTGTTTTTTTCGTATCTCCTACCCAACGCTCGTAAATGACCTAGGAAAATAAGCATAGTTTCACCGCGAAGAGAAAAATGAGCCCAGCGCCGTTTTTTGCGGCGATTATCTCTAAAAGTGTTAGTAGTAGGTATAATAGTTAACTTACTAATACAATTTAATAAAGTACATCAAGGTGCATAATAATTATTGTATTATCCAATACTTTAGTCTCATATTACCAGCATGCACATACTGGCAATATAGCAATAATTGTGTATATTAATAATACACTATCAAAATATGTAAATCAACATATAAAATTTTACTTTTCTCACAATATTTATCTTCTTCCATCCATGCTATATTCACATACACATCTTATACCATCGGCTCAGATGGCTCCATGCAATTACATTTTGCCTTGGGGACCGACCCGGCTTGGCTTTTTCCATTTTTACTGTACCCCTGTTTTGGTTGCAGACACCAGATAGGGTCCAGAGTTAGTTAAATCTTTATTAGATTTGTGACTCTGCTGCATCTATATAGCCTATTTATTTTAAACCATTCGGATAGCTCCAGATTGGTTATTATAGTACCTAGGCACTAAATTTATTTAGCAATTAAATGAAATGCTGCTCGCCGTATTTTAAAGACGAGTAACTAAATGTATCTATATAATTTTTAATTACAATGCAAGCATCATTTTTATTTAATAATCTATCGTAGCTGGTTTTAAAGAGAGTATAAAACACATTCGCCACAAACATTTTAATAAATTTATAATATTATGTAGATAATTTCAAGATTTCTCATAATTATTTATGTCATGTTATTGCATTGTTAATTGTCTTTTGTTATTGTTGATCAATTGTCACTTGATAAATATCTTTATGCATGGAAATATTTCATACAATATACTACACCGAGAGATCGATTTATTTATTGTTGATGAATTATATTTACGACAAATAAATACTGATTTTGGATATTGAATATATTTCTCTTAAATAAATAACTTAAAATGTATTAGCAAACCTTAATCGATTGATTATATTAGATATAAATTAATATTTTCGTTTATTATGTAGGAAATAGATTTCTTATGTTAAATAAATAATATATTTCAAATAAATAATTGTTGGTTATTATTTAACTCATTAATGATTAGTGATGCCTAAATAAATGTATGTGAAATAAATGTTTTGGGGTAAAATATTGATTTATTGATTTTAAATAAGTAAAAAGTTAACCATGTACCAAAATTAATACCACAGACCTTCAATGCAATTTCAATAGAATTTCAATACAATAATTATGTGTCTCTCTTCTCTCGATGAAAGATATAAAATAAAAAAAAACTTTTAATGAATTATATTTTACCATGTTTTTTTTTCTCCTAAATTATATTCCACGGATGCAGTATTTTAAATTAGTTTTCCCCATAATTGTATTAAAAATATTTGAAAAATACCTGATAACCGATATTAATTAGTACAAATTACTCCACATATACACTTCAACGAATTTAAATGCATCATCCAAGTGAGGTAGATATGACATAGAATTTCAGATGCTTTATGTAATTAAATAATAATAATAAACACATCATAAAAATAAGCTGCCCTTTGAACCCAAACATCAGAAAAATAGAAGCGGAAAAGATTAGGAAATACGAAAACCTCTCCATTGAAATTAAGGACATCTGACGCCTGGACAGAGTAGATTAGATTACTCCTATAATCATCGCGGCAATAGGCGTAATAACCAATAACCTATGAACTAACACTGAAAAGCTAGAGCTTCTCAACTACATCTTTAGACCAATGCAGAAGAGCGTCATATTGCAGATTTGTCACATAACAAGAAGTCCTAAACTAACACTAGGCCAAATTTCTGTGACATATGTCTAATATACGGTCTAGATTATTAAAGTTTATATCACATTGACTCAATATATAATTAAGAATTCTATACATACTAAACACACGAGGTTTATATATTGATTCATTTGTAAGTATAGTAAAATATATGTGATTGTGGTGAGCTGTGTCTTGGAACTAAATCGTTAATTTTGCTTAATTATACTGGACAAATTTTATTATGTACTAAATTATACAGAAACTAAATGCCTACATTTTATTGTCAGACAATGACCTCGTATTAAAATAATCTAGCAATGTTTTGTTGTTAATACCTCGCTGAGGACAGGAATCACAGCACGAAATTTATTTATTTATTAAAATAAATAAATTTCATAAAGTTCCTTTGATTCAACTACAAGACTCGAAATTGAGTCAATTGAAGACCAAATAAAAGCTGTAATTCTAATTCACTAAAAAATAAATACTATAAAAAGTTATAGAAGTAGAAGGGGAAAGAAGGGAAGTAGGTATTAGGAAATGAGTAAGACAAGGATGTACGCCACTAATAACCACTAATTTTTAATCTGTACATCGAAGAGGCGATTAATGTGGTAAAATAGAGTGGATCTCGGGATTAAAGTACAGGGACAGAAACTAAGAATGCTGAGATTCGCGGATGATATAGCAGTATTAGCATCTAGTAAAGAGGAATTAGAATCAGCGTTGAACGAAATGGAGACAGTGTTGACAGAGGAATACGGAATGAGGGTGAATAAGAACAAAACTAAAGTGTTAGTGTGCAGAGGGCGCGAGAGCAGAGCAAAAACGAAAGTACAAATTAATAATGAAAGATTGGAGGAAGTTAAAGACTTCACTTATTTAGGAAGTAAAATAAATTGGGATGGAAGAAGCGATAAAGATATAAAACAAAGAATAGCGCAGGGTCGAGTAGCTTTTAACAAAAAGAAAGCACTTTTATGCTCGGGGGTAATAAACTTAGAAACAAGGAAGAGATTTTTGAAAAGGTATATATGGAGCACGGCACTATACGGTTGCGAAACCTGGACGGTAGGGGAAGCAAGTAGGAAGAAATTAGAAGCTTTTGAGATGTGGTGTTACCGAAGAATGATGAAAATACCGTGGACTGATAGGGTTAGAAACGAAGAAGTATTAGAAAAAGTCGGCGAGAAAAGAAGTATGTGTAAAACATAAAGAAGAGAAGAGGTAGAATGGTAGGCCACTTGCTGAGATATGGGGGAATAGTCCGCGATATTTTGGAGACAGAAATAGGAGTGAAGAAGGGCAGACGTAGGCCTTGATTAGACTACTGCTCGCAAATAGTAAGGGATGTAGGTTGTAACACAATTAGCGAAATGCGTAGGTTAGCATAAGATAGGAGAAGCTGGAGGTTAGGGTCCAACCAGTCTTAGGACTGATGACCTCATGATGATGATGATAAAATCTTAACATTTTAAACTTGCCAATTTAAAAAAGGAACTCCAGTTTCTGGAAAAGTGTCCCACTAGCTTGGATTCTAATCGTGCCACATAACTTAAATGGTAAAAACTTAGTTGTGGATCAAATATTACCCCAAGATTCTGATATTTCCTGATATCATAATTGTTGCAATGAACGATTAATTTACACATAAAAGTCATAGATTTACATTTAAACTCATTAATTTGTAAGCAATTATTAGTCTACCATGTAACTATCGAGTTTACTTTGAAACTTTGAAGAATTGTACGATCATTAAGACTATTCTCGTATAAATTTAAGGCTTAAACAGAAAATCGCATTTAATGATGATGATCAAGTGATAAATCATTAATAAATATTATAAATAGTAGTACCTAGATGTGGCAATACAGTTCAATGATTCATCACTAGTATAATAGACGTATTGATTACATAACATGAGGTATCGCGTATACCACATAATTAAGTTGGCAGAAAATCAACGTACTATATTGTATGGCTTCCGCACTATCGTGTCTATACCGATATATAACTACCTCATGTCAGTGCAATATAAATTAATCAATGCAATATAAATGATAGTTATCTAACATATACTCAGCACAATGGATGTTCAGGTACCGGTTACTTCATGTATACTATGATGTTGAATGATTGTTTTATTAGATAGGAGAGGGAGACGGATGAATAGTAAAAATAGAATCGACAAATATTTAGGTACTATAGGTATATAAAATTATATTTTATTTCCAAACAAAGATCTGTGCACAAAAATAAATAGTAAGACTATACAAAAAAAATCTAATTATGGTAAGCCTTAATTATTCTACAGTGGTCAAATATTTCCGATAACAAAAGTTTCCCAAATGCAAAATATATTACTGACTAAGCTTTTGATCATTTTAAAGTGAAACGCATTTTCTAACAGAAATAAACCTTTCTCTCGGTGTAGATCATTTATCTATGTTTACCTTTTTTCATACTCTTAAAAAATATATACTTACATCAAGAAACGTAGAAAGTCTCATTTCAAAATAAAATTATTCCCTGTCAAGAAAATACGCTTTAATAAAAATTATTGCTTGATAAATAACCATTTAATCGTCTATTCCAATGGTGGAGACGGTTTTTTGCCTAAAATTCTGTTATCCCGTTGGTATTAAAGGAACACTTTCATATGAATGACATTATGTCAAATTAAACATCTTTCACAAAGTAGCTAAAAGTACTGGTTAAGGAATATCGAACAAATGTTTAACATATACATACATTTTTCCAATAAGAACACAGATAATGTTTGCAGATAATGGGGTATAATTACTAACTCTTCATTCCTGTTACACTACTAAGTACTAACAATGTTTAATCGTTAGTGGCCTCCATACACTCAACGTATGGGAATTCATTATTGCTTCTCTTATAACAAAAAGCAAAACAAATCACAAAAACAATTTATTTCCGAACGAAAAATGAACTAGTGGTTTCCCGCTTTCGAAATTGCGTCATCAAGCGTTTCAGGGTTTCGACAGAAGCGGGTCGATATATACCATAGAATCCTGTATTAATATTATTTAATGGCATTATATGTTGTGATAAAAAATACCAAGACGAAATGATTATACGAACTATTGAGCTACATACTTCTTATAGTATGTTTATAAAAAATATGACACAATTTGGATAACCGAAGGTAATTATGTTCATATGATTTTCGTGTTTGTTAAAACATAAAAAGAGTGAAAGCGATTGTTTTATTTTACAGTGGGTATTTATCTCTGTATAAGCAAAATTTTACGGTTTTATTTCAATATACCATGTATCAATAATAATAATATTTTGATAGTAATACTAGAAACAAAAGATATATGACGTAATCCTTTAATGATTGAGTGCAAAGAAAGGAGTAGTTCTTGATAATGAGGCATATTCAAACTCAGATCGGCCACAATTCGATAGAAAAATTAATTTAATACACAATATTCACAGTTTTGTTATTAAATTATTTTTGTAAAGACTCAACTTTATTTTTTTTTCAAGATATGAGCAATTTTAATTTTTTTCAAGTTTTATATTTAACTTGTTACGTTATTATAGAATTTTCTAAATTGCGCCCTCCCCTTAAAGGGATAGAAAAATAAAAATATTTTGCAACTATATAGGTCGCTAATTTCACTAAACATTAGTTATATTCAAAATTGAAAACATAAATAAAATGAGTTAGGGACTGTAAAGGACAAAGGTAGATAAATACAGTATAATAAATATAATAAAACATTATATAAATATATATATAAAATAAGTATAATAAAACATTCTTTACTCATAGACAAAAAATAACAAAAATATTCCAAACCAAAATTATTGAGGAAATATCAGATCATTAAACTGATTATTTACTATATTACTATTACAGTCAAATTGAATTTGTCAAACAGAGATTTTAAAGATTTTATTTAATAAGCAATAAATTGTAAATGAGAATGGCTCATTATACTCAAGGGGTTATAGGAAAATATTACGGTCTCACGAGGAGACTTGTCAGTTGTTTAATCAAGATCGTGATTACTGACAGATGGGCAATGTGACAAGGGCCAATTCAATGGTCACCACACTCACCTCATTTAACCTTCTTGGATTTATTGTGGAGTTACGTAAAATCCCGCTATTTTAATAGACCAAGTAATTTAGAGGATCCGAAGCAATGGATTCGAATCAAAATGAAAAATATCAGCTCGGAGATTATTCAGTGTTCAATATAAAATGTTTACACATGTGGCAGCCAATATCATATTTTTAATGGGAGACATTTTAACAATGTCAAAAATTAAGTCTTATTATTTGTATTTTTCTCTCTCAAATAGTTTATAAACAGAAAATACCTAATATAAGGTACGATTATGTACGGATACCCTTACGGAATATAGTTTTATTAAAAAAAAAGGGAGTTGCAAAAATGAGATTGAGGTGTCGGTATCAGTTTATCTAAAAATCGCTTAATAAAATAGTGTATTGTGTAAAACTTTATCACCACTCTGTACATTATTAAGTAAAACGATGTGAAACGAGTTGAAACGATGACTTCAATAAAAAATGTTACTAAATCAAATAATTATTTCTTTGCTTGAATAAACTTGAAGATTGTTAACTTTCGATAAAAAAGGGATCCCTTGGAAGCAAAGGAATTTTTTTCCATGTGTACTTGTAAATTATTTATTTTACAATATGGGGGCACTACCCGTTTTATAGTTATTTTTATTTTCGAATAATTTACAGTCAAATATGCCAAGATTATATTCAAATTTGAATATAAAATTGTTCCTCGTTTTTGTCATATCGATTGTATGGCACAGTCTACATTTTTTTGACATTTATGTGTGCATAATCGAATCAAACTACTGACATCTTTATAGTAATTCCTTGTCAATAGAAAAACTGACGTCCATATTTTAGAACATTAAACTAAAATATGGAGAACTAAAATAAAATAATAAGTGAAAATGTTTCCCAATAAACGTTTTCCAATAATCAATAAATGAATATCCATGATTGTTTCTATTTTACACTAAGAACCAAACGGGACGCATTAACTTTTTAAGAATACGAAATACACATATTTCAGATAGCATAACGCCAATATTCTACCAGGTCTGCGGCTTTTGGATGAGAGAGTGTAGGCCAAGCATGACTACTGCTCTTTACCCGCCAATATCACTTTAAAATGAGTACTTACATAAGATACATTGTTGTCTCCAGCATAATGGCTGTCAGTACTTACGCTTATGGAAATTTACGGAATTTACGCTTATGCCTGGGTATCCTCTGTATATTTTGCCTGGAACTAACTACTTCATCGCCTTTGGTTCAGTGTTTCGTGTTCTCGAAAATTCAAAGCGATCCGTGTAAGGTATTCCAACTTAGATTATTCATTGTTTTGTTCTTGCGTTTCAGATCCCAACACTACGACAATCTTCAGCAGGCGGACAGTCAACAGCAGCAACAACAACAAAAACAGCCTTTAAAAGACACTACTAACACTAGCGCATCCGCCAAACAACAAAAAATAAACAACGAAGACAATAACAATCAAGAGCCTGAGTCGACACAACAGGACAGCAACGAGCCCACCAACAACAACAACAACAACCAACAACAGGGTAGTCGGTCGTTGCAGTGTTTAGAGACATTAGCCCAAAAGGCGGGCATAACTGATATTACGGCGGACGATTGTAAATACGATGTCGCTAATACGCTCTTGAATTTAGATCGCAGTCACGATTTCATTAAGCAAAGTGTCGATAGTTTGTCTAATATGAGTGATATAAATAAGCAACAACAGATGGATGCTAACGCACAAGCTCAGGCACAGGCACAAGCTCAGGCGCAGGCTGTACAACAACAACAAATGCAACAAGTGGCCCTTCAACAACAAGAACAACAGGCGCTCGTACCCGCCCAAAGTCCGCATCTTCAACAGGTGGCCGTTGGAGCATCAGGTAAAGAATATATAAATAAATATAAACAGGTAGAATAATAATTTAGGTTAACAAGGTGGGGTAATTAATAATTAACATTTACATGTTAATTCTGAATAAAATAGATACCCTGAAGTCATTATATATTCAAATATGAAAACACGATAATGCATATATTTTGCATTCATCGCTGAATTCATTGCAGTTTTCTAAAAATCAACGTGCTCACGTAGTTTATTTTTATTGGTACAGGGTCCGGCAGAGATGTATGACGTTTTTTAAATAAGTATAGCAGTTCAGAGGGGGGGGGGGGGCTAATGTTTTCGGAATGGTTGGTACGTGAAGGTCAGAAGATGCCGTTTCAGTCGCCATCAAGTCGTGAACCGTTGAGTTGAGGTCGTTCTGTTGTCGCTACGTAAGACAGGTCCCGGAATTATTTCAATTTTGGAAATAGTATCCCTACTCGGAACACGATTTTGAAGTGGGATATTACAACATTATATAATTTTTCTACTCGTTTACGGGAAAGCTTAAAAAGAATGTCGCCACTTACAATTAGATGACATTGTTTTTCGCTCCTAATTCTTGTTTTTTTTTTAATATTTTTCGTGTGATAACACAATGGCATCTTGTAATGAATGTTTCAAGAAATAAAAGATTACTTTCGTTAAAAAATAACAGAATTATTGATTTTTGAAAATCGTCATACATCTCTGCCCGACCCTGTACAATGAATCTAACGCTATTATGAGCAATGTGCGCTATAAAACCTCGTAGTGTATTAAAAACACTCGTATTTTTTGACATGCAATAGATTTTTTTTTGGTTTTTAACTTTCTTTAGTATCAATCTTTCTCTTCGTTTGAGTCATATGCATGATCTTTATTGACGGGACTTGTAATTATACATTCCACTTTATACTTCCGTAATTCTCTTCTTCATTATCTCTTAGAGAAAACCACTTTCTCTAATTACATTTCCTTAAAGTAATATTTTTTCGAGTCGTAACAATAACTTTCGTACTTAGGATCACAGACTTACCAGTCAATAAAAGAGCACCTAAAACATAGGGATATGTAAGGTTACCTTAGAGCACATAAGTAAGGTTAGTTTATAGAATGGTTTTTTGTTTTCATTTCACAAATACGTTACTTTAAGATATATCGTTAAATTCAAAATATTAAATTAAATATTTCGGTCTACACCGATGGGTTAAGGATTCTAGGAAGATCTCGATATAAAATTCCCTGAACATCCTTCAGAGCCTCCGAATCAGTAAGCCATTGGGCACCCATACCACAGTATTCCAAGCTAAGGTTATGGAGGTACTAGGGACGACCATCGAAATTACTAATCCCAGTAATTACAGAATTCATAGTAGAATCTATTAATATTTAATAGTAAAATCATCGGTATATTCACAGACGGTAAAGCCACGTCGATGGTCCTAAACAATTGAAGGACTAACTCCAGGTTGATTCTGTAATCTAAAGAATCATTGAATGTGGTAGGCCAACCAAACGATGCAATCAGGAGAATGAGACTATATCAGATGTCACTACCGGGCCACCCTCGGATTTGTCCGCGGACATTTGATGCGGATGGCATGTAGTCATTGTTGATCTGAAGAACTCTTGGCGCAGGTATAAAACAGGTCTGTACAGGTATAAAACAGGTATGGTAACCTGTTTAATGACGTCATGTTTTATTCCGAATACCACCATACCTGTTTTAAACCGGTACACACCTGTTTTATACCTGTACAGACCTGTTTTATACCTGCGCCAAGAGTTCTTCAGATCAACAATGACCATATGCCATCCGCATCAAATGTTCGCGGACAAATCCGAGGGTGGCCTGGTAGTGACATAGCCTTACTACTCATATCGACTACATAAATAAACTTCAGAACATATTTAAAGAACTGCCTCGCACTCTCAACAAAAAGAGGAGCTATTTTGGGAAACTATTCCGGAAACAGTCGATTCCGTCGAATACCAGCAAGTGCACTTCTTTAATACATTCACATAGTGGACTCACTGAGCGAGTAAGGTATGCATTTGGCGACCAATTGGTAGTTCTGGTGGAGGCAGCATAATGGGCCCGATATGATAACCTGAGTGCACGTGGACTCTGTCTATCCTCTCCTCTTGTAGAATCCTAATAAATTTAAGAAAGTATGAGCCACTGCCCCATAATTTTATCCCAATTAAATTAGAGTTATTTATCAGCTTAAGTTCATACTTTGTTGAAATAAGCATACAATGACGATAATAAATAACCTGCTGACATACTAATACGTTTCGTTTTAGGCTGACATTTCCATACACTTGAACGTATTTAAATCTATACTGAATGTTTTTGAACAGCGATCAAATTGATGTCAACAATGAACAACTTGATAGGGTTTTTGTTTCCTATCAATTTATTTCTAGGAAACTTATTTCTATTATCAGTCTATTGACCTAAGAAATATATATCTGATATGATAAATTGTACAAGATTCATGTTTTAGATATATTCATATTTAGATCATATTATAGTCTTTATTAGATATTTGAGCATCAAAACGCTTGACAAAAAAAAGTTGAATAACCTTTCAGTATATATAATCAATCAAATATTGATAAGATCAATACGTTTTTCGCACCTTGATAAGATATGTTTATTCCATAGAGATTTGACTCGGCAACTAGTATATCTTCCTCAATCAAGAAAAACCGCTCATATGTGTATTTTTTTAAATGTATATATATTGACCTAATGGGGCCATGGTAGAATGTATCCTATCTAAACAGGGCTGAATCCCAGCAGACGATATTTTAACTCAACATTGTTTAGATTTTTTCATCTATTCATACGTCGATTCAGAAACACGCCGTCTAAAAATTTCGGTCTTATTGAACTGCATGAAATAAAAAAGAAAAACTGAAGTACTTTACTGTATTTTCTTCATCTAAATTACATATATTCATATTCCACTAGCGACTAGCATAATGCGATGTGGATAAAACACTATCCTCTATAAGGTATTATATCAGTTCAATACACAGGGATAATTGCTGTTATTAATAATATATTGTTTTACAATTTTTTATGTTTTAAAATTATGGTGCTATTAACTAATATTTAATACGTTTACTTGTAATCATTTTATTATCATCTTCAGTTTTGATGTACCATCAACAATCTAATGGGATACTAGGTAATATTGAACTATTTTTTTTAGTTAATTATGCTTTAGATCAATAGGTACCATTTAGATCAATATTTTTGCAACCAAAGGCATGATTAATTACACGAATTAAATCATTACTCTATTTCCAGGGGATTACATTGTTTCTTGATGGTACATGACATTTGTTTCATTTTTATTCAATTTCCAGTTTCACTTCTATGATATATTTGTACCCAAATAAATGGACCTTAAATCTTGAATTAATAACTTTTGATCTTTTGCATAATACACACGACTTCCAGTAAGAGTGATTGTAGGTCCTATTTAAATGATGGTAATGAAAAAATGTAATAAAGGTAGTGGTGAAGAATAACTTGAATGAAATCGATGCCCCATTTTGCGCATACACAATTTCATGGTATGTTAAAAGGATTAATTCGCAGACTGTGCATGAGGGTGTATCTGTATAGAACGTCATTGTCGTTTATTTGTCAGCCCTTAGCCCTGGCACTATTTGAATAGTCGCTCTGTGACGAAACATACCGGACCAATTTACATACAGCTTATGATATCATATACCATATCTTGGATAAAATATGAATACGAATAAATGTAGAAAAACAAAGTGAATCAGTAACATACATGAGATACAGTCACTCTTAGATTGTATAAATTACATAGCACCCGCATAGTAATGTATATACAAACTCCGGGTGGCTTATATTAGCGGAATATAAGACGCCACCCTTTACAACGTATTATATTCGTATCATACACATTTCATAATGTATTAAAATTCATAACCATATCTAATGGCATGACATGACATGATTTTCTATTCTTTTGAAAACTTCTTAAGGCATAAGTGATTTCATGATGATTACTTTCCGAACATTACTAAAATCTGATAAGATTCACGTTAATCAAATTAATATATTATGCACTATTAACTAGTGATAGCTATTAAGACATGAGTATGAGAATTACGATACAAGCTATAGGCCAGTATCCTAATAAATATAAATGTCTTAATAACCGTTACATGCGAGTTCTATATACTATTTCTTTCACGACTATGATTAGTCTTTAAAAATCTGTCTTAATGAATTTCATTAAAGTACGGGTAATATATATCTAATAAATCAACTAAAGTATGGGTCTAGAGCAAAATATTTATCGGTTCTTTGTTACTTTTCTAAATGACAAGTAACATATTTCAAACGATCTGAAGTTAAGACGTTACTAATCTGTTTTCACTTGGCTAATGGTTTTAGTTTGTAGCGAAAACAGTAGGATTATGATACTGTATTTTATTTTGATACTAGTAAGACTAAGAAAAATATTTGTGTTCTTGAGAGTCCAAGATTCACCAACATTTATCGTCTAACTTGTCAGTTCATCCATAAAACTTTAACAGTAGAATATCCACAATATTTCGGTAATGGAAACCTATAAACATCGTTATCTACATACATATTGACGCCGATAAGAGAATAGATATAAAGGATATTTGCTTGTATAATACGATTCCCACGGCTAATTTTTTCAAATATTCGGTTTGTTGCGCATGCTTTTCCACAAAATAATAACACGTAAATAATTTCAATACGCCATTGCTAATTTAATTTTTAATGACACTCGAACTGCAAAAAGTAAGGTTTCATATTTTTGAAAAGGAAGCAAAAGTTTCGGTGAGTTTTAAGATCGTTAAAGTTATGTTAACTACTTGCACATAGGATATTAATTTATCGGTTATAAATTGAAAGGTTAAATATAGGGATTTCAGTTCACATTTTACATTGTAAAATTTATTTAAAATGTAAAATGTTAAGTATTATAGAGCCATACAGTTATAACATTTCTTAGAAAATTGGAGTACTGCGACATCTCGCATACCTAAATAAATGAAAAAAAATTTTTTTATATGATTACATTACTTTTCCGCTAGTATAGTTGACTGCAGAAAAGTAAAAGTAATAATATTAATAGAAGGAAAGATCCTAAATATACATACCTATATATTGAATTAGAAATAAAAATTGTGTATAAAATTAACAAGAGTATAATCCTAGATGTTACAAAATAAAAACTATTTTTCTGGATCAATTTTGATCTTGCACCACTAACGATGGTGAAAGGACGAATGTTGTTACCATATTTTTTTATTTTGAACTCTCCCACGTCACAGTTATGTCGACTTCTTGTTATGAATTCACGATAAATGGTGCTAAATATCATAAACCATAACGTGGTGACAAAGTAAGATTCAAGATGTCAAAACACAGTTGAACTATATTATTTGGTGATAGCTGATCAGTATTACATAATGACGAAAGCAAAGAGAACGTAGTACCTTTTAGTGTAGCTGGTATAAAAGTACATATGGGTCATCCCTTCAGTAAAAACAGTA
The DNA here is from genome assembly GCA_037954035.1 of Rosalia funebris. NCBI lineage: Eukaryota > Metazoa > Arthropoda > Insecta > Coleoptera > Cerambycidae > Rosalia > Rosalia funebris. The sequence continues at coordinate 6,482,394 of JAZFAV010000010.1, read as the reverse complement.
AGAGGTCACCATAAATCAGCCTACACTAAACCTATTTTGCATTACTGGGTTTTTATTATTTTGGTTATTGAAACAGAATGGTAACACGTCTTCCTTTCACGACATTACCAACCATCACAAGGCCATATTATGTTATTATTGTAGGTGCTCAATGTGTCGCAACGTCCATGGGACCCCCTCAACACACCGTATCCATGCACCAGCAAGTTGCCCAACAAGGCCAAGTCATTCAGGCCCAAGGTGGTCAAGTCCTTACAGCGGCCCAAACAGGAAGCACCACAATAACCACTATGTCTCCTTTACAACAAAGCCAAGCGGCTCACCAGCAACAAATTAGTACAGACTGGAGTCACGGAAGAGCTGTACAGGTCATACAGCAGCCGATACAAAATCCAGCATACTTATCTCAGCTCTACAATACTCAAGGACAACTCCTAATGCCAGGAAACATTAGTAACATTGCCTTACATCCTAGCATTAATCCATCACAAATTCAGGTAAAAAATACAAAAGCAAATCAAAAATTAACATCGATTTTATAAGTAAATTTAATCCACGCATTGAAAACAAAGTTACGTGTTTAGTTTAATATGTTTTATTTGTTTTCAGGTGATTGCTAAACCATTCCAAGGTAACCAATTGGCTCCCCATATGTTAACAACTGCGCAAGGCAAACAAGTCTTGCAGGGAAGCCAAGCTGCTACATTTCCTGGTTACACTACGATTCCAACGATACCCACAACACAAAATCAACAAACCTTAGTATTTAGTCAACTGGGAGTTATCAGTTCACAACCCAATATCTTGCCAAATCACTCGCAGGGCAATGGACAAGTGGCTCAACAGAAACCTCAGGAAATACATAAGGTAAGAAGTGTCGAAATTGTGACTAGGATTTATTAAAATTCATTGTAGTTGGGATTCTATTTAAATGTGGAATTAGAAGGGTACTTTTAAAATTACCAAGTCCTCTCTTCCGGATTTTATTGTGTTGTTAGATATTTTGACAGTTTCTTCAAACAAACAAAAAAAAAACATCCGATAATACTTCAATGTAATCTAAAAACAGTCGTTTTTTCATTATTTCGAAAAGAGTAAAACATGACAGGGTGGTCAAGAAATCAATTAATCAATATAATTAACGTCTCATCACTGTAGATGAGAGAACCTAAAGGAAACTATTTTATACCCATCCTCAATTTAAATAGTTAGGAATAATGTACACACTTTCGGAAATTAGAAAATAGAGATATGCACCGGAGCAAATGCATGAAAACAGTTGAATTATATTTTCAATGTGCATCTTCTACCATATATATTTATTTAATATTATTTATATGGTTTTTGAGATAATAATTCTCAATATTTTTACAAACAACTAAATAAGATAATTTGAAAGCCATATATATTGAATGAAAAGCTAGTTGACAAGATAAAAATGTCTTCATGCTTTTAATAAATAGTTCCTAGAACAAAAAAAAAAAAAATAAGGAAAGATAGGATTGAGTATTCACGATACGTTTATTTTTATGGATCCATCAAGAAGACGTTATTCACAGAAACCTGATAATATTATTGAAATAAAAAATACAATTGCAAGAGAATGTCCACAATTATGTCAAACACATTGTTATAGAGTTTTGCATCAATTTATTAACCATCTAATCTTGTCATCAGATATATATGTGTATAGTTTATTACCTGATATTTCCAATTTCATTATTGGGTATTTACTTATTTTCTGTATGTATTAAATAAAAATCAATATACAAGAGGATTTTTTTCAAATACTTTTTGTATTCTGGTACAACTCATTAATCCAATGATTCATGGACACTTATTTAATAATAATAAGCGATATTAATAACATCGAAAATAAAAAATGTAAATGGAGTTATGTAAAAAAATACCGATGGTGGAATGAATGAAAATAAACTAAATAAATATCCTTTAAAAAATTGAGATCAGTATATCTGATAATTTATAGGATACAATATCTTTATATTAATTAATTTACATTGATGTGTAATGGGCAGTTAAATTTTGAAAATGTATTACGAATCAATAACGAATCTATAACTACAACCAAAGGATGAAAATATGAACTATACAAGATATATTAAAGAGATATAAAACTATTTACATTTTTGAATTCTCAAATTTTACATTATTTGCATCATATTTACTTTATTTTGGGTTATTCACAATTGCATGATCAAATATGAATATTAAAAACGAATTCAGAAATGGAATTAATAAAGTAAATATGGATCATTTACATCATTTAAAAAATCATGACAGACATTTTTATGAAAATAATAATTTAACTAAAACGTATTCCGCGTGACAGAATATACCTTCACTGCTGTTTTTTTATATATAAAATTGTGTACCCTATAAATGGTTATAAAATGATTAAATTACGTATTGGTATTTCATCTTGTTATACAGTGTTGTGAGCTATAATGTACTAAACTTGCTACTATTATTAACACAATTCTCTACTTCTAGTTTTTTTATCTACACTTACACAGGATACAGAAGCATAAGTGCGTTGTACTATTTTTTCCTATGTATAATATAATATACATATACTATTAGTTCTGTAATTACATAGCATAATTACATAGTTTGCTAAACTTTGTCCCTACTTAGGTTATGGGTGGCCAAAAAGTTCAAATGCAAAAAGTTGCAAGTAGTACAGGCACTGTTGCTCAAACACAACAACAAGGACAATGTGTACAGGTTTCTCAAGCTATGATCGGCACACAGCCGACTGCCCAAATTATCAGTCCGATACAAGTAAGAAAAAAAGTCTTTTGTAGAATTTGAAGTAGTTAGAACATCACCATAAAACTTGGCATGACTTTAAATAATACTTCAGTAGTTTTGAAAATAGATTAACAGGTTCAATAAAGAGTAGTTAATGAAACTGACGCTCTTTCCAAAAAGAAAAAGACTGTATAATTCCAATTTAACAAAATAATTTTTGGGCTTGATTTCCCATGGAAATGTGGTGACTTCTTTTCTGCTATTACAGACTGAAGTAAACCAAGTACTGACGTTACTTAATATTTCCTATATAATTCTGGGAGATCTCTGAGAGAGATCGTGAAGTGTAAAGATTTACTCTTCGTTCCCCTCCCTACATGCTTTTACAAAATCTTTTTTTTTTAACTACTTCGTACACGCACTGGAACACCATACTCTACAGCAATTACACCACACTATTTGCTTTAATATTCGCATCTGATGATAATAATTTGTGATGTTGATAACAAACAACAAAGATGACTAAATCATGATTTCTTTTTAGCCTGGAGGTCAACCTATGCAATTTGCAGCCCCTTGGCAATTTGCTGCCAATGGTCTACAGCAAGTGTGGACTACTAATGGGCTACAGTCTCAAGCTCTTCAACTGGCACCTAATCCAATTTTCATTAGAGGTACTCAGGCTGATGGTACACCTGGACCAGGCATGTTTATTCAACAGAATCCTCAGACGGCCACCATTCAGACACAACAAAATCGTAAGTAAAAGTTTACTGACTTACCACTCATTCACTAAAATTAACAAAGAATCTATAGAAGTTTCTTACTTTCGTAACTGTAAGTATAATATATTTTTACTAGTCAATTCTCTTTAGTTTGATGTGGGCTTGCTTATGTTCCTATAATCCCTACTGATGATGGGGACAATGCGTGTAAAGTAATATGAGTAGGGAGTGAGGTAGATAAGGTTGTAAATATTTTATTTGCATACAGTATATAGATGTAAATTTAACTTATGAACCTACTACTCTTAATTTAACGTATTGAAATATGTTTCCCTTAAATTCTCTATATCAGTGTGGCTATTAGTTGCATTTAATTAAAAGATAACAACCTAATTAACAAACGCATTCATATATATGATTTAAGCAAAACATACTTGAATCTTTTACATTAATTATAGTGGATTGCTACTCACATTATTTCACACGAACTATTCTTATCATCAATAACATAAACAAACGCATACTAAACCAAACACAATTGTATGCTAAAGCATTCATTTAAAACACTCAAAAATAATTGAATTCTGTGTAGCAAATATATGAATACTGATTCATATTGACTAATAAAATTATTGTTAAAATTGTTTTATAGATTATTGATTATTGTAGTTCTCTGACATAATTTAATAAAATTATTTTATTTTAATAGAAACGATAGCAGCCCAAGGAACAGTGCAACAAATATCAAAGCCTAGACCTGCAAATGAAAACATTCAACCCAAACAACCAACTAATCGCCCACTAAACATACTGCCCTCCAGTGCTGCAAATATACGTCCTGCTAGCTCTGTCTCCACGCAAACGATTGGGGCCCAAACACCTGTAAGTATTTTTTTGTTTTTTTTTTAGAACAAAATCCATTTTATTTACTTTGTTTTATGTATAATGATATAATATTTTGTTTAATGTATAATAATCATTACCGTTTGGTGATAGACGTATTATTTGCAGGCCTCAATGGGTGGAAAACCGGGCACCAAAATAAGAACAAAAGCACCCCAAATAAGAACACCGCCTGCTCCAAAAGCTGATGCTGCTAATCAGACGCAAATTAAACCATATTCAAATCTACAGCATCACATAGTTGGAAACAAGTAAGTAAATATTATGAAATAACTGAAATTATACTTGCTTCACTTTTAAATTGAAAAAATGATTTTAATGAATGTACAAAAAGAATGTAACGTAATAGTATATGAAAAAAATCTAGATGTGAAAACAATGTGCCATTATTATCATTTCGTTTACAGAATGTTAGTGATGAACTCAAATGGCATGGCAACCATGACTCCAGGATCTCCAATGACTGCTGAGAAAGCCCAACAACTAGCCAATCAAAACAAAACTCAACAAGCCCAACAACAACAACAACAGCAGCAGCAAGCTGTGGTGATGCAACAGCAGTTGCAGCAACAACAACAGCAGCAGCAGCAACAACAGCAGCAGCAGCAGCAACAGCACCAAGCAATTCAACAATATCAATTGCAGCAAGGGCAACAGCAACATATACAGCCCAAGCCGATGATGAGTATGTATTTTTTTATTTCTATTATTTTATTCAATCAATAGTGCAATTTTCAGTTCAGACAATTCCTGCTCTTCCCTCTCAACAGCTCCAAATGGCTGGCGATCGACCTATAATGCCTGTTGTTTCTATGTCAGCTCAGGCCAATGCTCAACAGGTGCAACAAATTCAGCAACAAAACTTGGGAACAATTCAACAAGGTTTACCCCTGCAATCTAACCTGGCTGTAACCCAACAACCAATGCAGATGAACATGCAACAGCTACAACAGGTAAAATTATATTAATGAATTTACACTTTTATTTATATACGACTATATTTATTTTTACTTATATTAGATTTATTTTGAATGTCGGAATTATCTGTTATATTAGTTTTTTTCCCGATTCAGTTTATTCAATTCAATGACATAGCTTTGCATTATTATTGTACTTTCAAATATAAATAATATTTCAATGCATGTAGTTATACTAAACAAAGCTTTATCTGTAATAAAATATTTCTGAGAATAATTAATCTGTATAATAGCTAACGCTGCAAAATCGCCATGTGACTACCATATATTGCTTATCAATTTTCAAACTGTAGATTACATGTAACACTACAGGATACTGGGGAATAGAAGCAATGACTAATATTTGTGTTTCTTTCCTCAGCTACAACAAATGACTGCCCCTGGCACTATAATTAGTCAAATTCAGACGACACAAACGCAGCCTTCTACAATACCACAAGTTGCAGCTAGTCCTACGCAACTACAACAAATGCAACAAGGCAGTCAACCTACTATGACTATTTCTCAGCCACAACAAGTACCTTTACCTCCTACAATATCCCCACCTAAAGAAAACACCACTGAGGCGAGTTCAGCAGATAGTGCTATGCAAAGTCTCAATACAACGGTGGAAGCAATCAAAGAAAATATAACAGATGGTAAGTGAATTTTTTTTAGAACAAATGCAAGGAAAGCATACAATTACTGTTAAAAAAATTAAGATAGTATACAATTTTAAATAACATTACAAACAGTTATAGTCCCATAGAGTTTATGTATTAGATAGTTTTTTAACAGTTTTGGCTGAAGAGCGAAAAATAAGGCAAGTAAAATTGTCTGAAGAATTGCGTTTGTCAACTAGATATTTATTTTTAATAAACTATATATCTTGATGAAAGGAAACTGTTTTATAATGGATAAAATTTACATAAAACGTGTTATAAAAAAATTTCATTACTGAATTATTTTGAAAATGCAATATCCAGACACAACAATTTGTACTACATTGTACTTAACAATGTGCTAGCTTTATATGTACACACTATTTAAATTAAAACTGATGTCGACTGGAATAGGTTTGTTAAATTTGCCGATGCCACATAATTTTATAATGAAATAAATTAATAACAAAGTAATTATATTGTTATAACTTGCCTATTTACTACTTTAGGTATGTAGATAGGTAAGAGCCGCAATGCATATACTATTAAAAGCAGGAATAATACCTACAATTACTTTATATTGATTAAAATAAAATGAGCATGCTAATGAAAATATCACCAGTTAAGATACCACAAAAAACATAACCTAAATAATAGAAGGAACAATCCATTTTTCATAATCGAGCGATATATTATTACTTTTTAATAAAATCACTAGAGATACATTATTACTTATATATACATTATAATTAAAATTATCGAGTCCATATAAGCACATGATGATACAGTAAACATTTTCATTTAGTAAAAAAAATAATGAGATGTATATTATAGCAGTTGAATATAGCACATAAAAATGATATAAATAATAATCATGAATATAAATTGAGTATTTTGAGATGCTAATAAGAGTAAAGAAAATGAATGGTACCGAAAAGGGTTAATTTTTGAATTAGATTATTATTTTATAATCAAAAAGGATATACATAAATATATTCTGTATCAGTTTATTAAAGTTTAACAACCTGTATTTTCATGTATCAAGCTAAGAAGACTAGTCTAGTCTTCTTGTATCAAACCTATCAAGTTATCAAGAGGGATTAACAGAATTTACGGGGAATACCACAGATCCCACTAGACTGGTAGTAACTCTAATTCCATGCTATCTTAACATATATTCGTAATTGTGGTTGTAATACACTTGCAAAATAAATATTTCCTATCAAGAATTTGTATTATAGAATTCTTGGGTACTAATTCGCATGTGTTTGTGTATTATTTAGGTGAAAAAGAACAACCATTATTTTGTAAAGAAAACGGGTCGATTTGTGTTTGGTGAACAAACCTATTGTGGTGAACCCACAGAAGAAAACTAATAAACAGTATTTTCATTGTTTCTATGATTCTATTTTTAAATTTGTGTATGCAATGTGCAATATTATTAGCGGGAGAATTTAAAATTCTGTTATGGTTAATAATGTTGGTACTACCTAATTTTATGCGTCATTCGTAATTTGGATTTTTTGTAACTTTATTCTTCTTTTAGAAGTTTAGAAGTGCTGGTAAAATTATTTGTGTTCCAAATGTTCGCGTGATTTAATTATTTACAATATAAACTACAGGTGCAGCTTAAACAAAATAATGTAACTTTTTAAACAAAATAATATAATTTTTATAAGTATAAACATTTTCAAACTTATTCTTATTTTGAATATGTAAAACCTATTCCTTTTTTAAATCAGTTAGCACATGAGTATTTAAAAACAGATGAATATATATGATAAACACCAAAGACCGTTTGACATAATACGTAGTATGGAAATGAAACTTAGATTTCGTAGTAATTCTTCGAAAAAAAACAAATGTTCCAATTGTGATGGTTATTATGTTTAGTTTTTTCTTACTTTTTAATTAATGCTCAATTTTTTCAGCTACATCCTCTCAACCAGAAACTAAAGATTCCATCTTAAATATCGAAAACAAACCTCTTCATAACGGTATTGAAGCAATGGGTGTTCAACCAGCTCCTATTCCTGGTACTGTTCCATCTCAGCCTTCTAACACGAATTCTGAGAATGGTCTTCCCATAGCCGCAACTGCAGAGGAAGTAAAGGAACGGTGTCCACCGAAAGCAATGGTTAAACCCCAGGTTCTTACACATGTTATCGAAGATTTTGTTATACAGGAGAGTTCAGAGCCCTTTCCTGTTACAAGAAGTAGTTTACTTGGAGATATAAAGCCTACACAGTCTTCCAATGATAAGGATTCAGATGAACCTCCACGTAAGTTTAAATATAGTTAAACATTATTTTATTTTAAAATAATATAATTAAAAAAAAATTAAATAGCAATAAAACATTATTGAATGCAATATAAGTTACCTAAAGGCAAATGCTGTATATGATCTATTATTTAATTTAAATTTAAAATATAATTATTCTTCACTCACATTAGAAAATATCATAAAAATGTGAATATTTAGAGAAATTTAGTTGCAATACTTAGTTTATTCTAATGCTGCATGATTGCTTCTACTCTCAAATTACTGCCTAAAAGTGATTCATATCATAAGCGCTATATTATTATAATGAAGTGACACTTAGTGTCACTTCATTTATTATCATAATAGAAATGCCATTGGTTTTTATTTAATTATGCTTTGAATATATTGTACATATTGTACATATATATATATATATATATATATATATATATATATATATATATATATATATATATATATATATATATATATATATATATATTTATTACACCCAGTCAAATAAAATTTATCTAAAAAATATAATACAGTGCAGCTGCAGTAGCATTGTATAAATTAGCTAAAATTACTACAAATTATGTTTTAGTTCCTAAATCAGGGGTTCCCAAAGTGTGCGCCGCGACGCCCTGGTGCGCTGAAGAGAGTATAGAGGGGCGCTGTGAGACGTTCTTGTTTACCATTGCCTGGAAACGAAATTTAGGTTTTCGCGGCTACAAAATAAACAATTCAAATCGCGCGCGCTACATGCGTCGCTCACTCGCCGATAGGTACTTACGCTCGGTAATCGTCGATACCCTCTCCTCCCGCGCTTTGACCCGTTCGCCATCGAACTAGCTAAAGAAGTTGCCAAGAAGACTGGAGAACTCTCTAGTCTAGTCTTCTTGGAAGTTGTATTACGTCGATTGCTTTGTTTTGGTCATGTCGCTTTGTTTGTGTTTTCGTCAAAATGGACAGATTTGTATTAAATAAGCAAGCCCGTAGTTCAAGTGATAGTGATGAAGCTTCTACCAGTGGCGGAGAAGCAAAAAAGCGGAAATATCGTAAATATGATGATAGCTATTTGGACTTTGGCTCTACTTCAATAGAAGTAAACAATGAAGAAAGACCATAGTGTGTGATCTGTTTGAAGATTCTGTCGTCAGAAAGTATGCTCCCAAGTAAGCTGAAGCGACATCTTGAGACCATTCACCCTGCTATGATCATATCACATGATTTTTTTAATAGGTTTAATTTAAGTTGCAAAATTTACAGAAACAAAAAAACGTGTTCACTCAACCAGCCTCAGTACCTAGCAACGCACTATTAGCGTCATTCAATATGGCATACAGGGTGATGAAATGCAAAAAACCTCACACTATCGCAGAAGAGCTTATTCTACTGGCTGCTCCCCACATGGTGAATATTATCGTGGGAGAATCGACGGGAAAACTAATTTCTAAGGTACTTTTATCTAACAACACTATTAGTCGAAGGATCCACGACATAGCTGACGATCTCAATCAACAATTAATAGAAAATATGAAAGGCATGGAATTCGGCCTGCAACTTAATGAGGCTACTGACAGTAACAAAGACGCACATCTTATTTGTTACGTACGCTTTGTGGATGACAATATTATCGATGAAGACCTTTTTTTCTGTAAAAGCATTACGGAAAGCGCAAAGGCTTTGAATTTGTTTGAAATTCTTGATAAGTTCATTACAGAAAATGATTTAGATTGGGAAAAGTGTATCGGTGTATGTACTGATGGTGCTCGGTCAATGTCTGGCAGGTATGGAAGAATACAAGCGCTTATTCCTAAAAAATCACCGCACGCTATGTGCACCCATTGCATCATACATAGGGAAGCGCTTACGTCGAAGTCAATGAGCTCTAAATTGAACTAAATATTAGAGCGTGTCATTGACGCTGTAAACTACATAAAGACTAGACCGCTAAAAGCCAGATTTTTCAAAAAACTATGCCTAGATATGGGAGCTGAACACACGGCCCTGCTACATTACTGTAGTTCACAATGGCTTTCACAAGGAAATGTCTTATTACGTGCATTCGAATTACGTGAAGAAATTCACACTTTTTTTACAAGAAGAAGGTGCAAACTCCAAATACTTTACCGATTCAAACTTTTTGCTAAAACTAGCGTGCTAAAATTTGTGCGATATATTTGACAAACTGAATAATTCGAATCTGTTTCTGCAAGGCAATAACACGCACATTTTTAAGTTATTAGAGAAGATTGCGGCGTTTAGAAACAAACTACAGTTGTGGATAAAAAAATTAATGAAGATGGCGGACAAGATTGTTTTCCGCAATTGCATAAATACACAGCTTCTAATGAGCTTGTTGGCTCACAGAGTTTAATGTTTCTGTGCACGGAACACCTTTCGAAGCTTACAGAATGGTTTTCGAAATACTTTGCCAAAGACGATAAAAATGTGTGTGAATCCAAGATCCTTTCCATGCACAAGCTCTACCAGAATTCCCTTCGCAAGAAGAAGAGAGTCTTATTGAACTCTCTTGTAACAGCAGCCTAAAAACAAGATTCACATGTTCCGATTTGGTGGAGTTTTGGATATCGGTCCGAAATGAATATCCAACTTTAAGTTCAAAAGCATTAAGAATTCTCATTCCCTTTGCAACATTTTATTTATGTGAGGCCGGATTTTTAGCTGTAGCTATAATAAAAAGCAAATATCGGTCAAAGATAAATATGGATCAAGAAATGAGAGTAGCGGTATCAAACCTTATTCCACGCTTTGAAAAAATGTGTGGAGATCACCAAGTTCACTCGTCACATTGATTAAGTTGTCATTGTATTTTATATCCTATTTTTTTTTTAAATTATAAATGTTTCTTACATGTCAATGAAAATATAAAAACTCAGCTTCATATTGCGGATGTTTTAATTTTTGTGCCTATCTGCCTAGTATCCTTGTACCTTCTTTTGATTACTAAGGACTACGGGGCGCCGAGACAAAATATTAAACCTGTAAGTGCGCCGCGAACTGAAAAAGTTTGGGAACCCCTGTCCTAAATAAACATTATGATGATTAACTACATTATTTAATATTTGATCAACTTATTTAATATCGATCCCTGATAGCCATTTGTTTTTAACAATAATACATTCATATTTTTTATATGTAACCACCTATGTTGTTTCCTCATCTTATTGTTAGTATATTTGGTTAATTAGAACTAAATAAAAATGTTATGTTGCATAAAGATTTTTTTAAATATTTAAGGAAAATTAAACAAAGAATATAATGGGTAGGCATTTGACAAAAAATTGTCATAATTTCTAACCCAAATCGTAACATAATCGTAATTTTATAAAATTTGTGTAGAACTTTTAATGCTCACTACATGTTGACGTATTACGAAAATGTTGAGCAGTATATAAGCATATGAAAGTAAAACAATTGTATTTTACAATTGTAAAAAATTAATCAAGTATTGATTGACCTCCACTATTGATTTTCATGTATATTTAAGAGATTGTTTGTGCTATGTTTAGGTAAGAAAATAGCGCTTTCACCAACTACATATGGCATTGGATTGAATGGAAAAAGTGAAATGGCTAAATGTGAAGCTTGTGGTACTGTCGACCTCAGAGCTAAGTTTAAGAAAAACAAGAGATTTTGCTCAGTGGCTTGTTCAAAGAGGTAACTAGTTTTTGATGATTAAGGGTGTTATGTTTATTTTAAAACTATTTGTTTACAGTGGGAAGTATAAATCTGATGATAAGAAGAAGTGGGATAAAACAGAAGGTATGGAAGTGGATGTGGAATCAGGTGCGTCTGGGGCAGAAAGTAGCCTCAGTCCAAATGCCATTGAAGATGATACCCCCAAAGTTGATCCCATCAAATGGAGTGTAAGTATTTGAAATTATATTATCATAAACTTGTTTTATGATAATATAATTATATTTATAACACACTCAAATCTAAATTTTAAGAAAATTGCAATGCACTTAACTTTAGATTTTGTACATTATTTATTTGAACAATAATATGTTGAACAATAATGAAGAACAAGTTCTTGATGTAAGTGGTTTTGTTTGTCTTTATAGGTTCAAGAAGTGTTTGATTTTATTAAAAACCTTCCCGGGTGTTCCGACTATGCCGAAGATTTCCTCATTCAAGAAATTGATGGTCAAGCTCTTATGCTATTAAAAGAAGATCATTTGATGACGGCAATGGCAATGAAATTGGGGCCAGCTTTAAAAATTGTTGCAAAAATCGACGATATGAGAATCGACAAAGAACCGCCCAAACAAAACTAATAATTATGGTGTAAAGTGAAACTTACTGTACATAAAATATTTATCTCATTTGTTAAGACTGTTAAGAATCTGATTTGATTTTAAACTGGTGGTATAACACTTATATCTTTCTTTTTTAAGTAAAAACAAATTAAGTTATTGAAAAGCTGTTTATTTTATATTCTGTAAATATTTGTATATTACAACCTTTTATATTAAAATAGCCTAGTGTCGATGTACAGAGAAAATATTAAGTTTATATAATAGCAAATATCTTTGATTTAATCGAAGTAATCTTTAAAGTAAATATGATTATGCTGTGAGTGTATCACACATTTTATAAAGTTACTATGACATTACTAATTTATATCGGACTAATTAAAATTCTTGTGCAATGTTTATTTTACAAATTCTCTCTTAGGTTATAATATAGATATTATTCGATGATATTTGTTACTATTATACTGCCACTAATGATAATAAAAATTTGTAATTTGTACCATATTTTTGTATTAAAAGATTTACTTATACCTCTAAACCACGAGGATACCTAAAAAGGAAATAGTCTCGATAGTTTTTTTTTCAAGTTCCTAACTCTAGTGGGTATTATATAGTGTTGTCATTAATGCTCACAAACCGTATGACCTGGTTCCTTTTAGATAGTTCTTTTGTTGTTTTTGGATTGGTTGCATTTTGTCTAGTAACTTTTTAATCTAAGGTAACTATCACAAAATCCTCGCCATATAATAATGCGGTTAACTACCACGCTTTGAGTGTTTATAAAAATCACGACAAGAATGCAGTTAATAGATGCTATGTTGATGCAAGAAAGAAACAATATTGAGAATGCCAACATTTTACTTATTTGACATTGATGTGGTTCATAGACATCTCTTGTTTTGATTTCCTACCTTTTTCCATTGGTTATTCACTTTCCTATTTTTATACTTATTTTCATGATTTATTAGGTCTTTTCAGGGCTAAATAATGTGCATGTTACTTTATTTTTCTGGTAAGTTGAAGTAGATGGAATGGTTTTACATAGATTAAATAATGAAATTAATTACCTATTAGTTAAATAATCAATAGGTAATCAAATTGGTTTCTATGCCCAACCAAGGAGCTTTTTTTTCAATGACTTAAATGGTATACAATATGCAGATGGATCATGGACATATTCTCTATCGTCATGTAATGTACAATTCATAGTTTCAAAACGTTTTAATATTTGCATTTATTACCCTCAATAGGCGCTGCTGAAGTTTCTCTGGGTTACAATCCAATGAACAAATAATTTGATTTAACGGGAAGATTTTTCTGTTAATAGTATGCAGAAACTAAAATTCACATTCCCTAGAGTTAACCTCACAATTTTTTTGAGCTCATGGCACTCTTATTTTTAGTCACAAGTCCATTACACTTGATTTAATTAATATATCCTACATATTTTCTTTAAACTCATTTGAGCTATTAGATAAATATATACTGTTTTATTTATTATACTATTTAAATTTTTACATGACAGCTATTTTGACTTCTAATATTGCTTGGACGGTTTGGACTACTGAATCTAGGGAATTTTCCAATTAATAATACCGATAGCATAACATTGGTTCCCTCAATTTTAAGGTCACATGGTTTATGAACAAGAATGAAAGTACAATACGATGTTTTTGATAAACCTAATCAAAACTGCCACATGAAGAAGGAAAAATATTCTTATATAGGCTTTAACATAAACGGCTTTAAAAGAAAATTAGATATTTAATATCTAATAAGTAAGTCTATGTAAATAATATATCATAGGTTACCTTAGATAAGCAACTGCATGAACTAATTTGTAAAATAATATATAGGATATCATAAAACACTTACTTGGTAAGTATAATGTATGAATAACTTTGCTAAAAATCTGCAGAATTACATGGTTTCCCAATCGTTTCTTTGGTGGAAATGTCTTCTGTAGTGGAAAACTGATCTATATAAAAATACAATCAATCGGCATCTAAAGATTTAACATTTGCACATTAGAATGATCTTTGAAATTAACAAATCTGTGTAGCAGCACCATTACCATAAATCTTATTTGATCTAGTAAAATTTGTAATTTTCATTATTCCAACACATACTTCTGCCTTATTTAAAATCTTTAACATTTGAAATCTTCAATTTGGGTATCAATTTGAGTTGGTATTTAATGACGATGAATTGTTTTTAATACATTTGTATGTGCCAAATTGTTTGCGAAGTGTATAATTACTTTTTACTGGCTATTAAGACAGGGACTTATATATAGATATGTCTAATTGTATACGATACATCTTGACAAAAGAATATTTTTGAAGATTAACTACAGTTTCTTATTGTGCATTTGGTATATAAAATTGCTTTCAATTCTTTTACGTACAGAGGCAATATATTTTTAGCATAATTTAGCTCAGCAAGTCCCAAGTAGGATTATATTTTTCCAACACTGATGAAATGATTATATTAACTGAACAAGTTTTCTTTACACGCTAGATACTATTTGTGAACCGTCATATTATAAATCCACAAACTCCCATAACTCCTTTCTCAGATGATGAGTAATCAGTCATTTGTTAGTGTATATATTTCAAATGTGTATACTAAGGCGATTACAATGAACAATAGAGAACATCACACGTGATTGTTAGTGTCAATCAAAGTCAGTCGAGTTCTTCACATGTCAGTGCTTAATGTCCGCTCACAATAAATCTACAGCTTTATCACTTACAATATTAAATCGTAGTTACCCAATATTTTTAGTTAGTATATTTATTTATTGATATATACTTTATATACTATATTATATATATATATATATATATATATATATATATATATATATATATATATATATATATATATATATATATATATATATAAATATATGCAATTGTCATATGCAATTAAAACTAAACTAAAACATTGCCATCTATAGCATAGCAAATTTCTTTATATTACTACAGAATAAAAGAATGCATAATGTATCTTAATAAGTTTCTATCTGAAAAATAATACTGTTATTCTAATCTAATGAAAATATTGTCCTAGAAATTTTGATGTGCATTGTCAAATGTACCTTGAAATTATTGTTGATTGGTAGTTTAAAAGAAATGCATCTGAAAAATACATGGTGATTGTTGTTCTCTCTTTTCTTTGTCAATAAAATTAAGTATTTTTAGAATCAAGTACATAATATATTCTGGAACCAGGGAATCCTAAACTGTTTTTGCCATGTTTACCAATTACCTATCAATCCTCTAGTAACCTAAACTAACTGTATAAATTAACTATGTTGTTATCTAGTTTAGTTTTCTTAGGCTAGTGACAGGCATGTTCATTTACTTTAATTTAATGTCATTTGGTTAAATATACAGTGTAAACATTACATTACTTTTGTGGTATTTAAAAAGAATTCCGCCTTTCGTTTGTTTTGGAAATATCAGACATCTTCCTAAATCTAATTGAAGACTTAAATTAGGCAATGAAAGAAAATTAAATCTATTGGTTGATATCGGAGGATCCATATAAACCAACAATATCCCAAAGTGGGCATTTGGGATGAAATTATAAAAGATCAAAATTGTGGAATCACATTCTTTCTACAGAACACCTACATAGATGAATGATTAATTGAGATCATTAAGCTGGGTTTATAGAAAGTCCTAAACTTAAGAAGAAGAAGTAGAGAAACTGAAAGAGAATGATGAAATATATGCACGCAAGGTGTAATAATAAAGCAACGCGTTAAATGATGCCTTATCGCGAGAAGAAAAGAGGAAGGATTATTTCCTGCTCGTTCAGAATAGGAAAAAGTATGAGTTTCTCTAGGTATACATAGAAGAAAGAGTGTAATTCATTCAGCAGCATTCAGAGGGAAAAGGGTGATCGGACTCTGTGTACATTCACACTCAGTATATATTCATCGATATTCACTCTACAAAGGTCTTAATGCGACTGACTAAAGATCAAACTGCGCATCTTGTGGGTGGTCCGATATCGCAGTTTTGAGACTTGTTCCTATTCTTGATGACCTGTATTTACTTCATGTGTTTTGATTTTTACAGGGCGATGTTTAGCTAGAATTATTTTTTCTCTTAGCCTGAGGGCAATCATCTAAATACACTAGACAAGAAACTAGTTGCATAAGATGCAACTTTTATTTACAACTGTATATAAAAATAGGAAATAAATAGTTTTTAATGAAGGGGAAAATCCCAGATTACTCTATTGACTACCATGAGGCACGATGTCTTTCCAAGATTTTCCCTTCAAAGTGATTAAGTATGAGAATGGGTTAATGAAACTGTTCTTAATGAGTAAAAGTATTAGATACTAATTTTTCCCATAAAATTACAATTTGTGTTAATTTTAATATTTTGGAAACATTTTTTTATTTAAATACATGTAAGTAATATATGAATTACTTATTATTGATATTTTAACAAAATATAGAAGTTATTCTATTTTAAACCTGAGCATACAAATTTTAGTATATAAATTTTATTATGCAACCAAGATCACAGATTATACGTTTTGTTACAATACTCTTCCTTCAGCGATCCCTTAAAAATTCCGCTTATGTACTCTGTTCAGTTCGTCGACAATTAATACAGGCGAATGGAGGTAAGTACTACATTTAATAATTTACGTTTTGTAAATTTAAAGTTTCTAAGTATATTGTTAAGTACAGACGTTTCAATCATATAATGCGCTATTATTTTCATATTTAACTTTTTGATATGTATTTACATATAAGTTCTATATCAGTACCTTTAATAACCACAATTGCATTTTTCGACAGAGGCTCAGTTTGGAAAGCTATTAAAGTTCAAGAATAATTTACCGATGACTCATGATTTACAGCAATTTTTTACATGATGTTACGCTTCATTTATTTTCTGGGTTATCCGATGTCCTTTTTAAAATCTCCCGCGTTTTGTCATGTTTTAGCATTGTAATACTTATTTTTAAATACAGAGGGTGTAATGACTAATGTTGGGTTCTGGTTGCCATTGAAGTTTTTTTTTTCAAAATTCATTTGTATCTCCCTTTGTGGTTTGCCGGTTTACGTCGTAAAAAAGTAATTTGGTAAATGTAAAATATAACGATGGAGGTTTCTCAAACAATAAATTTGTATATAACGTATGTTGAAAAAGAGGGGCCATTTCTTAAAGTTTGGGGGCAGACAGACAAAAATAATTCAGTTTATGTGGAACAGTTTTTACTTGGGGCTAGTCCTCAATTTGACTTGGGTGTTGGGAAAGTTTTGATAGAAAACATACAGGTGGGAACGTTGGTGTGTACTAAATATAAAGACAACAAATATTATAGAGCTAGAATTACTAACGTCTCATATTTACAAGAGGGTTTTGTTGAGGTTAGTTTTTTGGATTATGGCAATAAAGATGTAGTGCCGTGTGGTAATATTAGGAGTTTACAAAATTTTCCATCATCTTTCATTTCTGTACCACCATTAGCTACAGGATTTATATTCGCAGAGGCTCATTGTCCAGGTGGCGGAGAATGGAATGATACGATTTTCGATAATATATCAAAAGAAATTAAATATCGAGAAGTTCAATGTACACTGCTGATACAAGCTACCCAATACTTTCTTATAAAGATATTTATAGCAAGTAATGACCTATGTGGCATACTGATTACCCGGGGTCTTATGCAACCAATATCATTACAAGCACAACAGGCTGTTTTATTGAGCATGAGTATGCAACAACGACAAAGTATGCCTTCATCTCATGCTGCCCCACCATCTGCAGGAATTAATACCTACAAAGCCTGTACACTGGAATCAGGTTGTCAATATCCTGTTTACGTTTCATATGTAAATGACGGACCATGTCATTTCTCTGTTCAGTTAAAACAAAGTGAAGACATATTAGCAATGCTTATGAATGATATTAATACCATAACATTAAGACTTTTAGAAGACATTCCCATTCCCGGCACCATTTGCCTTGCACGTTGCCAAGAAGATGGTAATATTTGTAGAGCAGTTGTTACTAACGAAGTAGACAACCAGTTTAAGGTAAGAGTCTATTATATTTAACTTAAATTTATTATTTGGTAATGTTTATTTTATGGTAGCACACAATTGTTCAAGTTATTAGAAAAAGTTTTGAAATATGTTATCAGACCTATTTACAAAAAAAATATAACAAAAAAATACCTTTAGATTTTGTGGTTCAACTTTAACTGTTAATACCCATAAAGCAGGATATTTTGAACTACACCACACCTTAGCATTATTTGATTAAAAATATTTTGTAATGTTTATTTTCATGCCAGCTATTTTCTAACTACAAAACAAGAATAATGGAGACTATTAGATATCAAAACCTAACAGATAAAAATAATATAATGTATGTATAATTAAAATTGAATTTAGGCCATAGTAGTTTGAAAATATAATTCCAAAAACATTTTTCAGTAACCAATTTCATTCTCCTAAAGTTTGAAAATCGAATAGCCAGAGAGGAAAAACTTTCTAATGTACATTTAACTTAAGTTGATATATATATTAAATACAAATGAAAATATATCTTAAATACCAAAATGCTTGATTTTGTGCTATCCAAATATGTAACTACTATTATATTCATACTACTCGTAGTGAAATGTCCCGTACCGGGGCTAATAGATTACGCGGTATTTTTTCAATTTTTCACAACATTATTAAACTAATTTGGCATATAAAAATTTTACCTAAATTATTTTCATTTCATAATCAGTTAATGTAATAAAGCGCGTTTTAAATTAATATTCAGAGAGGCTTAAAATATCCAAACAAAATATCAAGAATATCAAGATAATCATATTGCAAGCTGGCGTGAGAAACGACGAAACTTTAATAGCGACAAGTATGTGTCATAAACAAAGCAAGCCTAGCGTTGGTAGCGTTTCTATTCGATAGCGATCCCTTTTTATGTTAAGGTCTTAAGTCGGGTCCACACTTATAAAAATTTACGCCGAATACGACACGGCGTAAATTTTTGTGTATATGCGAGAATATCTGTGAGTGTGGACGTGACAACACACGCAAGAATTTATCCCACATTCAACACACACGCTCCGGGACCTACTCAGTTTTTTGACGAACATCAAAGCAAGGATTTGCAACGCATATAGACTCTCGATGTGGACGCTTCTGGCGCACGAATGATTGTCTGCCAGTTTCACATTTATGCCACTTATGTTTAGGATCCCACAACGATTTATGGTTCTCCTGAAACAAAAGTATCAAAGTTTTGTATCAGGGGAATTACAGATTCCTTGTATAATTCTATCACTATTCACAGACATAAACACGAACCAACCTGTTGAGGAGCAAAGATAGCAAAACGGATTACCTTCCAACTAAAAACAACGCACAACTGGAGCGGACACATACACCGCACGCCGTAAATATTTGTGTGAAAATATTTCTGAATTTGCGCCGAAAATATTTGCGGCGGACGCATTTAGCGTAAATTATTATAAATGTGGACGCGGCTTTATATGAAAATAAAATCCAGGAAACTAAATCAAATGTTTATAAAAATTTGAAATACCGTCGAATTTTCGAGATCGGGTACGCTATTTCACCACGTGCTAGTTATTTCTGTCATACCGGGGGTTTCGGGAATCTGTTAACCCGCTCGCAAGGAACCACGATTTTGTTTAAATACCAATTCCGTGATGTAAGAGGACAGTTTTAAAATTAACCACGAAGAAGCAGTTCGAGCTTAGTCCGGGAAGAGGAAGCCAGGAAGACTTGAAGACCAGAAGAACCGAAGATCAGAAAACAAGAAGATCGAGAAACAGAAGTCTAAAAGAATAAGGATTAATTCAATTCATGCCACATCGGGAGGGTTGCACCGCTCGCATCACGCTGTACATCAGGAAGTTGCGAGATCAGGTTGTCGTAGGCTCCGGGCGACAATCCAGTCATCCGTCGTGTAGTCCGAGTTCCTCCATCATGGACGTTACCGAGGGTAGGGATTGCGAACTTGGGGGAGAGCTCTAAGACGCCGCACCTACCGGTGCCCCTACTACGTGAGTGTTAATTATCACTCGTATTTCCGTTTATCTTGAACACCCATTATTGATAAAAGCGGGATTTATTTAATTAACGACTCTATATCTGCGCCGTTATTTCACTGTGGTACATAAATATAATTAAATACTTTTTAGGTGATTTCTTTGATAATAATAATTCACTGTTTTAATTTCAGTGCAGGATAGCCACTGCATCTTGTTTTTCATTGATTTTAATATTTTTTTTCATAGTCAATTGTTTATTATTATTTAGATAAATTGTGTCCACCACTTCGTATTCAATTATTATTTAGAATTATTCAGGTAAATTATGTCCAAATTATTTCTTTTACTGAGAACTTAATTCCCAGATTTCAGCTATTTCACGTAAATGTAAATTAATCTGTACTTGGTATTCAATAATTATTTATTATTGTTTAGGTAAATGGTGTCCACCACTTGGTATCCAATTATTATTTAGTATTATTTACATAAATTATGTTCACCTGCTATCGCCAGGGCTTGTTATCCATTTACCGTTATATTTTTCACTTATAACTTCACTTTTCGCTTGTTACCCATTTACTGTTATATTTTCACTTATATTTATTTTACTGTTATATTTTATATATTTCATATGTACATTTTTCATCTGTATTAACCTAATTTATGCCAATATAAATAATGCCGCACGGAAAGTTCTTGACGGGTTCAAAATTCAACCCTCTGTTCAAAATTTATTGCATTTTGTAGAACGTCTTTTAGCGTCTCCATACGGGAGCACTGACTTATCTAGGGTCGGCTGCAGCTCTTAAGATTATATTAGCAGTTACTACAGGTGAACTTCGTTCGGTGGTTTCATATCATCGGTAATGTTTACACCTGTGGTTTAAAATGACAATGATAACTAGTGCTTAGCGCTCTAGGGTGAGTACTTTGTCACCACAGAAGGTTAAAACTTCGCATCGGGCTAGTTGTCTCTACCTGGGTACCTCAATGCGAGTGGATACGTGACATGAAGCCGTTACAGAAACAGTGTGTCTAAATTATACCTTCGAGGTGATTTTGTACACAACCTACGGCAACAAGCCGTTTACTAACTGCGAGTTCGTGGTTGGGCATAGGTTTTTTAATGTCTTCCCAGTAGGGAAGCTCACAGAGTGTTTGACGAGAGGAGCCCCTCTCGGTATATTGCAGAGTTATGCGAATGCCCGTCATTCTTTAAATTATACGGTTAAAAGTTTTCGTTACAAATAACAGAGTTCTGTTGTTTGTCAAGAACATTATTTCAATATATCTAAGTTTAGATAATAAATGTAAATTAATGTGGATGCTGAGTTTCCTTTTTATTACCTCCTTCTAATATTTTTTTTTAACGATGACGCTTGGCTTACTGACTTGGGAATGGTAGCTCTAGATGCTCCTGGCGGCAGAACGCGATACTGCAAATACTCCGCCCACCACAACATCAGTTCGGTTTTTTGGGTACTCCCTCGTATCTATACGATCATAAAATTTGTTATACATAGATCAAACATATAATACAGAGGATTTTTTTACGTTTATCCTAGGTATAGATAGTTGAAACAAAAATGAGTTTGTCGCGATGCTATTCTGCAGACAGAACGGTGGCATACTAAATACATCACAGTAATCAATATTATTGTCATCTTGCAACAATACTATTGAGAATCTTTATAAAAGATTATGGGAACATCAATAGGAAGATATGGCCCATTTAATGTAAAGGCGCCATATTTAATAAATCATTCTGAATTTTCTCTAAATTGTCTATGTGCACCTGTTATTGAGGAGACTATATTATACATACATATTCTAAATTTGATCGCACTGGCGAATCATAGAGTACCTTAATTCTAGAAGCATGCGAAAAATACAGGGTATTTCTAATAAGGTACCGATGAGATTTATGTAATTTTTTTATATAATTAATGTGCAATATGAATCTTTATTAATAATACAGTTTTTTCAAATATTACACATGTAAATCAGAGAATGTTTTGAGTCAAAGTATTTTGTTATCTATAGTAATAAACTGCCATGGACAAGACATTACATTAAGTGATATTGAGAGACAATTTATTATTTATGCATGAAGAAGGAACTCTATGAATTTTGTTACATTATAATATAACATGAAATATTATTAATAAACCTGACAAATATTTATTTAAGCACCATAAATTAACAACTAGATCATCCTTGATTGTAATTGTTCTAAAATTTCAGAGTACTTATACAGTCTATTATTAATGTTGTCTTCTTTTTTAAAAACTGGTACTGGTACTTTTGACTTCTTCCAGTAATCGGAAAATATTGATAGACAAATTAAAAAGAATTGTTAAGGGTAATCGGAAAAACACATTTATATACTACAAATGATGGAATCATGCCAGGATTACGTGTTAATTTTGGTTTTAATTTTTTACTTTTCCGCCCTCAACTATACGCGGAACTATGCAATACACTTAAAGAGAATAGCAGTGTTAGATATTTCACAATATCGTAACAAACAAAGACAAAGAATGAAAAAATTGTTTTAGGTTTATTAAAACCTAGTTATGCTGATAAGCTGATATATGTCAGATATATAGTCTTATTTTGGTCCAAAATAGTTATAAATTGCGTTATTAAAAACACTTTTGTGATTAAACAAAATTGTTCTTTAATCACAGAGTTGTATATTATAAACTTTAATGAAGATATAAAAACAACTCAAAATAATTAGGACAATTTAGATTTAGTGAAAATAAAAGAATTATTATACAAGCATATTGCTGCTTGTTAATTTTAGGCCTACAAAATTCAAAGATTTATTTTATAAGAAATAAATATTTCTTATAAAATAAAAATAAAAAATGTAAGTGTATAAATTTTTTTTATGTAAAATGTGTTTTTAGTGCATCTTATTTTGAAATTATATTTCAATATAATTGTAATATTTTAATTCTAAATAAATGTTCCTTGATTCCATATATCAAATAATAATTTTCAATCATTGTTTTTTCACAGGTATTTTATGTAGACTTTGGAAATTATGAAGTAGTACCATTAGATGCCCTTTATCATATTCCGTTTAAATATGTGCTACCTAAAGTAATGGCGATAAGGTTTTCATTGACAGGCGTGGAAAAATCGACAGTAACTTTAGAAATGCAATGTGCTTTTAAACAGTTTGTCGATAATCGTTTATTACATATGAAGGTCTTACCAACACCTACTAGAACTGCAATACCAAAATGCGAACTTTGGGATCCAGAAACGAAAACAAATGCTTTAGATGTTGTTAATCGTGCAGCAAGGCATGCATATCCAGAACCTATAACGCTTAACAGAGGATTCAGCCAGCCTGTTAAAGTTAGTTACGTGTATAGCTGTAACAGATTCTATGTACAACTGGCAAGTAAAGAAAACGAACTTTTAAAACTCATGTTAGATTTACAAGCTGCTTGTAAAACAAATGATACAATAGATCCAAGTAGTGTTAAAGTAGGTTTACCTTGTTGTGCCTTATTTGAATCTGATCATCGATGGTATAGGAGTCAGGTAGTTGAACCTCTAGGAAATAATGTTAAAGTTCGATACATAGACTATGGAAATGAGGAAGTGGTTGCCATCTCACAGCTCAGAATAATAGATGGAGAACAGTTGACTGTCCTTAGGCCTCAAGCCATAGAATGCTGTTTAAATGGTTATCAAAATATGACCAAGGACATTCAACGAGATGAGATACTGGAAGAACTGCTTTTGGAGCAATTGTTTACAATGAAACTAATAGAAATGACAAATAAAAAAGCACTTGTAGAGCTATTCGATAGTTCCAATTACAATGTATCTTCCCTGTTACTGGATAAGTTAGCAGCGGCAAAGTCTCAGGTCAGCCCAATGCTTGTGCAAGCGGGAAATAAAATTGAACATAGAAAGTCATTTTCCCACCAAAATGGCCCAAAGGATCAAAATTTTCGACAAGACCGCAAACCTGGACGGTAATATAACGGAAACATGTGTTTCAAGAATATATATATTTTTTTTATTGTAGAGAATATAAAAATTACGACAGAACGAACGATAGAAGCGAAAAAACTTGGAGACAAGATAATAAGGATTATCGGTACGTACTTTAACCTGTCATTAATAATAGATACGGAAATACGTAGGAATTAATACATACAGCTTTATTTTGATCATCAGAAGATGTATATTAAAATGTACCTATATATTAGATAACGTGGTATGAAAATTATTGCGCAATCATAATATAAAATTGTATATTCTAAATAATAGAAGCACAGTCTGGTTTCCTCGATTTGTGCCTCAAAAAGTTTTTTTTATGTGTACTTTCTAAAAACTAAGAAATAATAACTAATAGTAATAATAAACTTTTTGGTTTTCTTAATAATTGGTAATAATCGGGTTTTGACCTGTTGAAAATAAATACATATGTATATTATTATCATTAATATTATCATTATAACATTTCTTAATACATCATTAAATCTTACACAAGTTTTCAGAGGATATTTAAAAGGTAATTTAAACACTATTTTTGTACATGTTTATGATTTTTACAGCATTTTTGAAGAATCCAAAAGATAAAAGCATGGATTGTGTTTCTTTACTAACTTTATTTTTGTATACTTTTTAAAATTTTTTTAAATATAGGAGATCCTCATTCATCAATAAATATTTCTTTGTAGAAATTACGAAAAACAATCAAACGAACATGTTAACGAAAAGGGTTCTTGGCGTGATAATAACAAAGGTTTTAGGTAATATATTAACAATTATTCATTTACAGTGGCTTTAGCAAACTTTTTGTAGCCCAAATAGTGAAAGATATGGTAATAGAGACAGGAGTAGAAACAGGAATGAACGTTATACTAAGTCAACCTTTGAAAATATTGAAAGGGGGGAGACTTCTGATGCTAATGAGAAGAGACCAGCAAGTAGTGATGACTGGGATACATCACCCAAAAACTTCCCTAGTAATTCTAGAGTAAATAATTTTCATGATAAAGGAACGTTAACTAACAGATTTGACAATGATAAAGAAAACTGGAATTCTGGAAAACAAAGAGGAGGATTTAAGAAGAGGAATGATTTCCGAAAGTGAGTTGTGTTTATTTAACAGTGAAAAACAGCAGTAGTAAAGCCGAGTACTCATATGCCCTCCATATCTGTATCATGTAACGTAACAGTTATTGTATCTATTCCAAGTTTGCGAACCTGGAACGCAAGACATACTCACTACACAAATATGTTACAGTATCCGTTACAATACACGATACAGATACAGATACGGAGCGCATTTGAGTACTCGGCTTAACAATTCCTCTATTTGTATAATGCTGAACGTTTCAGTAAATATTAATGCACATTTATAGGGATGGAAGTGAGGTCAGTTCTAGCGGATCCGAGAAAAGCTTTCATAAGGGTCCTAGAACTAGTTCACGTAATGATCGATCCGATCGTCCTAAGTTTCAAAAAAAATTCGATAAGCCTAGGAACGCACCCTTTAACAACAGCATCACGAAAGATTCATGGAATGTAAGTGCAGTATCTCCTTCGATTGATGCTGCTCCTGTAACAGCAAGTTTTGCACCATATGATGTAGTGGGAACAGAAGCGAAAGTAGTCATCAGTTGGTTTCATAACCCAGGTCATTTCTATTGTCAGCTAGTAGATTTCCAGGTAAATGGCAAAGTAATGAGATGATGAGGTGGTAATTGATAAACACTATTGCACTTTATGCCATGCACTGTATATAAATTTGAATTTTTACGATGATTATGCTAAAGAGTGATTTTTTTAGTAGCTTATAATTTGTTACTCTATACATTGTTTATTCTGAAATATATATTTCTTGTCTCATGTTGATGATTATGACATTAATAATTTATCAACCACAGTAGTAATTGGTTTAAATTTTGTAATAATAGGTTTAGTTGCAATAGATTTTGCAGAAAAGAAATATCGGCTTTAAGTAAATAAGGAAGATAGATACATATGCATATAATGTTAACGAAATTTAGAATAGAACAAACATTTGTTTTATGTGCAGAACCAGTTTGCGGGTTTGATGGAAGAAATTCAACAGTTCTACAAAACTCGAAAACCAGAAATATCTGTTGTTGGGGCTCCAATTGTTGGCTTATTCCCCGAGGATAATGTACTCTATAGAGCTCAAGTTTTAGAGGTTATTGGCTCACAGTATAAAGTATATTATGTAGATTTTGGGAATGTGTCAATAATTAACAAAGTATGGCCCATCGAGAAGAAGTTCATGAATCTTCCAGCACAAGCTATTATTTGCTGCTTAAGCGGAATTGGGCCCCCAGCTGATGGATGGCCGGATGCAGATAATTACAGTAAACATTTCGATAAGGATGCATTTATTTGCAGATTTGTTAACAAAGACGAAGAAAAGTAAGTGTTTTTTTATCTGTATGTAATTAGTTTATAGAAGTAATATACTCTAAGTATTATTACAAATTTTTTTTATTGTGATTTAATTAATACTATAACAAATATAATTAAAACATAAAAGCATATATAACAAAATTAAAAAATAAATGGCATCAAGTGACAAATGGAGTGTCATTGTAATCAGAATGTCATTTTAGACTGAAGTAAATAAAATCTACACGGTGTCTTATTTAAAATTCGAAAATAAAGGTAATTTCTGGTGAAACAGGAACTGGGTAAACATAGTTATTTACAACATAAAATGCATATTTATGTTTTATACACAATCCATAGATTTAAATAATTTATCTCTATAGGCAGAAAAAGTTACAAGGTGAATCACATTTAAAAATCACCCAGTATGTAATTTATTGAAGAAGTTGCACACAAATATATTAAGTAATAGATGGATATGAGTATTATTTCCTGGTAGTAGTCATTAGAATTTCACATTTATGCACACGTTTTTTGATATTTGTTTGAAAAATTATATCTAATATGTTCATACAATGATTATCATCTGACCTTTTAGAGAAAGAGAGAGTTAGTCTTAAAATTGATTGAAATAAAGAACACACCTAAATTCTTACATTTTAACAAAATGTTTTAAAATGTTCCAAAAGAAAAAAAATTAAGTAGTATTTGACCCGTGAAGGGGCTGGAATCTTTAAGCAACAATAAAAAAACAGGAGACCAGTTTTCCACAAACACCGAAATATTACACGTTATTTAACGCGCGTTTCGCCTACCAGATTGACATCATCATTTAATAATTACAACATAAACTAGTTTTAACTATCAAAAATTTTAATGGAGATATTACAAAAGCAAAGGGCCTGTAGAAAAATCTAATTTGAGGTTCCTCTGATATATAGTAATGTAAATAAATATAAAAATTTGCATATCGCACCCCGGCAAGAACAGTGATATAACTCAAAAAGAGCCCATTTTGAGATGTCGGTAATAAATACGTATGGCGCGCCCCTGCCTGCATGAAAAACGTCATGTCTTTAACTTGCAATGTGTCCGCTGTAGGGCAGTTGTGTCAGTTTTCGCATTAATGTAGTTCATATTCGCCACGGCAAGAACAGTGTCGCTTTAGTGTTGTTAGAAGAAGGTGCGCATGTGGTCGGTCAAAGAAAAAGACACCTTTCGAGTGATATGCAAATTAAACGAAGGATTTCTTCAAGATGATCTGAGAGAAAAACACTAAAGTAGATCCCGCAATAAAAGATGGCGTCGTTGCTTATATTAATACAATCCCAAGAATTGACAGTCATTATTTACGCGCGCAAACTACTAGGGAGTTTATTGGAAGGTGGAAGGAGCCTGGCAGATTTACATCACAAGTACAAAACCAAGTGCATTGAAAAAAATGTTCCTTTTGCAAATATCACGATGTATTCCAGAATTTTCAACAATAATTTCAATATCTCGTTTTTCACTCCGAAAAGGGATCATTGTGACTTATGCAATTCATATAACAATGCAATGGAAGAAGAAAAAGAAGCAATATAAGGAAAATACAATGAAAATTTAAATCAGAAAGTTTTGTCAAGAGCAAAGAAAGAAGAGGATAAAAAGAAAGCAAAGATAGCGAGGACAAAATTATAGTGGCTACATACGATTTGGAAGCGGTGCTACCAGCACCAAGAGGGAATATGTCTACCTTTTATTATAAAAGCAAAATCAATAGCTACAACTGACCTATGAATGAACTTCAGATAGATTACATCAGTGTTTTTTTTTTGGCATGAAGGTCAAGGAAATCGAGGTGCCATAGAAATTGGGTTTTGCGTTCTAAAATATTTAGAAGAAAAAGCAAACAGCGAAAATGACGATAACCTTAAAATTATAGGTACTCTACTCGAATAATTGTTGCGGTTAGCAAAAAAACAAGTTTATAGTGGGAATGTACCTCTACGCTGTCCAAAAATTCAAAATAAAATCGATCACTTATAAATCCTTTATCAGGGGACATACACAAAATAAAGGAGAATATGTGTCCTTCGTAAAGAGATATTAAACGTGCTCTTAAATCGTGTGTCATCTATATTCCTACAGATTATGTCAGATTAAGTTGGTCTGCGAGAAAAATAGGAAAACTGTATAAAGTAACAGAAATAAGTGATGAGGATTTTGTGGATTTGTAAAACCTTTCTCAACAGATAGGATCAAATGATAACACAACATCAAACAACAAACAGGTAAAACAACCGATATAAAAGCAATTAAGGTACAGAAGACTGACACCGGCATCCTTTTTGTGAAAACTACATACGAACAAAAAGTATATACGCAGATCAATGTTAATAATTCAAGAAGGAAAAAGAGTATCTCTACAATAGTGTGTTCCGGCATACAAGAAAAAAATAGACATCTCTGCTACATAAGCCCATATTGAATCTTTTATCTTGGCGACATATGTATAAGCCCATTTTTGATTCGATGTTTATGTAAATTTATTCCTAATGACTTAATTTTCAATTACACTTTGTACTTTAAATATATATATATATATATATATATATATATATATATATATATATATATATATATATATATATATATATATATATATATATATATATTTTTTTTTTTTCTATGATAAATATTCTATGAAGTAAATAGTAATGTTGGAAAAAATCCCAAGGTTGTTCAGTTTTCCCATAATTTTTTTCCATATATTGAATTTCTAAAATATTTTTACTATGAACAAAAATATTTCACAATGTAAATCTAATCTAAAACAATTTAATTTTTATATTATAGGACATTTGTTGATCTTTTTTATGATGACAAGGATATTGCAGAACTTTTAATTCAGGATGGCCTAGCTATCTCCACCCAAAATACCATTCCAGATATTGAAATTCCACTCCTGTTAGGTCAGCAATTTAGGGCGACTGTTAAAAGCATCAATAATCTTAGTGATATTATAATTGCACTAGAATGTGGGTTAGCCCTCAGTTGTAAGATGAACAACCTTGAAACAGCAACTGAGACTTTTGAGGATACATTGAGAGGGCTTTTGGAACAGACTGTGATTGTTTATGTTGATAATGTGATAAATGATACGTAAGTAAATAATTTTGAATAGCTTTGAATTATGTAATGCATTTTACAGTATTTACATAAAAAAATGTGATTATTCAATCTAAAATAGTCATATGTTTCTTAGGTTAAAAGTTACGTTATATGATACAGAAGGTTTAAAACTAACTATTGTGAGTCCTGATGAAAACGCTTATGACAGTGTTGAGGTTTTATGCCCACCGCTTATTTTACGATCCACATTGACCGGCTACGTTTCACATACCGATGAATGGTCAGTTTATATTCAACCAACAGAGTATGCTGATCAAATAGCTAATCTGTTGGATGGAATGTTTGAAAGTTATGACGGTCATAAACAAGATTTACCCATTATCCCTGAGGAGGGACTAATATATGCAGTTCATAGTGAAGATGGCAATTGGTACAGGGGAAAAGTTATATCTTTTGATGATGAAAAAGCTGCAGTTGCTTATGTTGACTATGGTAATTCTGAGAATGTCAATTTTTCTGAACTGCGAGAGTTAAATGATACTTTTATGGAAGTTTGTATACTTTGTGTTCAGGTATATTAAAAATATCATCATTTTCTCTATATTAAAGTAATAATAAATTAAGGAAAGTCTTAATCGATTACTCTTGAAGAAAATTATTAGTATATCGAAATATTGCGGAATGAGATATTTCCATTTACTTGAATTACTTTCATTTATGTGAATTCTACTTAAAATTAATATTAAAATTAATTTTTATTAAAAGAAATAGTATTAAAATATTTTAATATACTTAACAAACATAATAAGTGCAATAAAAAACTGTTTATACTCGATTTGACGCTACAAACTGATACGAAATTTATATCTGATAAAATTATCTATTTTTTATAAAGCTAAAAGGATCACGTATTTAAATTTGGTATTCATTTATTTTAATAACATTTAAATATCAATATAATAATAATTCTTTATTGTCCAACAGATAAATCCATTTATAGAATAAAAAATACAAATAAATACATGTGTATAGTATATAACTAAAAAATGAAAAGTAAATAAAACAGTATCAAGGTAACTGGGGTAGTCTTTAAATATCAGCATCTAAGTTACTTCAACTGAGACCGGAATTACCAGTGGATAGTTTTACATGATTTGTATTAAATATACTACAGTTAAAATCACTTCCGAGCATTGTAGATATTATATTATTATATATGCCTGTCCCTGTGATTCCCAGTGCCTCTTTGAATCATCATTTTATTACCTAGTTACTGTTAGAATATATTTAATGAGATATCAATACCAAGTCAAGCTACATTAAAATTATTAGAACATTGAAGTAGTATATAGTAGTACCAACAACTGCGTGGTGTGACTTATTTGTCACTTAGAAGTTGTTAGAATTTTAAAGTAGTTCTAAAGGAGCAGTTCCATTGTAGGAACTTTGTAGTTACCTGAAAATTACTTGGCATGGCTTGATGAAA
Organism: Rosalia funebris; assembly: GCA_037954035.1. NCBI lineage: Eukaryota > Metazoa > Arthropoda > Insecta > Coleoptera > Cerambycidae > Rosalia > Rosalia funebris. The sequence goes on along the minus strand of JAZFAV010000010.1, from coordinate 6,450,749 downwards.
AATATATAATTCTTCAAAGTGACTTAAAATGACTGTATCACAAGAACTATAAAGTAATTTTTTTAATAGACCATTATGTTAAATGAAATTTGTGATAAGTTAAAAATAATATTGTGTACTCAGCACCACTAAAATATGAGGTTGATGCCTAATTATACTTATTTAATTAGTAACAATATTTAAAACACATCTTTCACAGTTTTAATGTAATTCAGGTTTTTTTTTGTTGTAAATGTTAAGAAAAAGATTGTAAAAAGCTTCCTTATTTTTTCCATCTACTATAAAATTTTTGCAGAATTTAAATTTTTGTACATGGACAATGCTGAAATAGCCAGTATTGCATTTATCTGTAACAATAAAAATTATATGATAGTGAAATATTGTTAACATGATGGTAGCATTCATATACATAGAAAATTATGGTAAATTATTTTTAAATTTACAAAACAAGCAAAGGGCCTTTGTACTCATACAATGATTAAGATGTAAGGACCTTTGTGACAGGGTAGTTGATATAACGTAAGCTAAGTACTTGATAGCAATTCCTATCATGTTTAACAGTAAACACTTGCACTCAAGTATGGCAAAATCATAAAATTTTACAGTGATCATCGTTTTTCACTTTTTTTTTTTGGCAGAAAGGTTAGTACATTTCATATACAAACAACAAAGATTAGTACATTTAATATAAAAAAAAAAAAAAAAAATAAAAAACCGGTTCACAGAGAAATTCTACTGAATCTTACCTACATAATTCATGTCGGATATCTGATATGGAAAAATCTGCATTAAATTTTAGTGGTTACAATTTTGCTGACTTCTAACAATAAGTTAATTTTCTTAATGATAAAGGTTCAAACGAAAAATTGCCGAAACATGTCAAAAGTTTTAAATGATTTTTAATATATTATTTCTGTTAATTTTCCTAATAATTATGCAATGTGGCTTGTAATTTACAACAGGTATTCTGGGAAAATATTAAATTGAGTGACATGTTTGTAATCCGGTTTTTACTATTATTGATCTTTTAGGTCTTTTCCCTAATTTCTTATCATTATATTGTTATTAATTTAAATTCAAGACTACTTATTAATATTTATTTGCAGGTTAACGTAAACGGTTCCACTGACAATCTAACGGACAAGGCTGTAATAGCAAATATAACATATGGAGAAAATGGCTGGGAGGGCACTGTACAGTTAGTAACGCCCAGTGAGACATCTGCTACAGAATCCGCTGAAATAGAGAGAGGAGAAGCTGCTGGTATGGCTGTCTCTGAACCAGTGGAAGAGTTTACTGAACAGGAAATTATCAAAAAGACTGGTGAGGAACAAGAAACTGCAGTTAATACGAATCACACATCTGAAGAAGTAGTGCATGATCCACAAGAGAGTGTTGCTGTTAAAGGTATACAGGTAAGAAGAAATAAATGAGTATTGAGACACAGTTAATTAAATCAAGGGGTTGCGAAATTTGTAAAAAATGAGTAATCGAAATACTTGCTACCAATTAAATTCAGAATGTACCACGATACTACACGAATTCACACAACAAGCAATGTACACCACTAAATTTTTCACGAACATGCAATGATCTACTCACTCTATGTGATGTTGAGTATGTTACCATTAGTATAGAAGAGAGGCAAAATGAGAGTCAATTGTTTTTACCTGGACCTCTAGTTTTTTTTTTTGTATTAGTATCTGAGGTATCTGATGTATAAAGTTATGCCAGAAACTATTCTGAAACCTTATATACAAGAAATACATGAAGAAATGGAATAATCAAGAAATACAATGGCAACATGAATACATTTGTTGGATTATTCATTCTTGGAACATTGCTTTTTCCATCTTTAGCTCTAGTTGCATTTGAACTAAACTTCAACCTCTTGTGTGGTTGCGTAATGATGGCCATTATATTGTAGTGTCGTAATTTTTGAGGGTGGTGTTGCATTTTTTGTTGATCTTTATTGTTAAATTTATGTATTTATAGTTATACTGTATTATATATTTTTAGTGTAGTATTGTGTATACTGTATGTATTTATAGTTATACTCTTCCGATTAGCTGTGATGTGATCATTTCCCATTATTTTGCTGTCATGTTGAAAATCTTTTCAGGTAACAGCTAGTCATGCAGATAGCCCAAATGAATTCTACCTGCAACATTCTGAATTAAAGAATGCGATAGAACAACTGCAGTTAAATTTACAAGAACAAGTATTGGAAATGCCAATATTAGAAACTCCTGCAGCTGGAGTGCTATGTGCAGCTCCATACTCTGGAGATCAGCAGTGGTATAGAGCCGAGGTGCTTGATGCGGACGATGATATAACTACAGTGAGATTTATAGATTATGGTAATACAGATGTTATCGACAATAAGACTACACAAATTAAGACGTTGCCACCGAATTTGTTGTCCTTGGCTGTTTACGCTTCTCGTTGTAGCTTGAAAGTGAAGCCCACTGATGATGAATGGAATTCTAATGCCTTGGAGATGTTTGAGAGCTTGGCCAGAGCTGAAACTTTAACAGTTGAATATGTCGATCAGGACGAGAAAACTAATTATGTCGAATTGTATTCTGATGGTGAGAATATTAAAGATCTTTTAATAAAGGAAAATCTTGCTCTCCCAATGGAACTTTCTATAGAAAGTAAACCAACATGTTTCGTTAGCCATTTAAATTCTCCTTCAGAGTTTTGGATCCAGTTAGAGAATTGCGTAGATGAGCTAGAATGGATAGCAGAACAGTTGTCTGGATCAGAGAATTTCCCTGAATTGGAAGATTTGACTCCTGGGACACTATGCGCCGCGCTCTTCCCTGACGATGAAATGTGGTATAGGGCACGAATCTTGTCTAACACCGTTGCAGGCATAGAATTGGTATTCATCGACTATGGCAGCTGTTGTATGAGTAACAGTTTAAGGCAACTACCGGAAGACTTGGTGGCAACGCCACCCTTAGCGCAGAAGTGTAGCTTGCAAAAGCCTGAGGGCATTCCTTATTGGACTCCACAGGCAATAACGAAATTTAGTGAGATATCTGCTGAGGGTCAAACTATCTTCACTGTTCATAAAATTAGCACTGGGGAGACTTCGATGGTGCAGCTATTGATTGATGGGGAAGATGTAACATCTATGTTGCTGCCTACAGCTGAAGATGGTTATGTGAAAAACATAGAAAGTCTAGAGAGCTTTAACATTGAAAAGAATGGAGAAACTTTGCCGGAAAATCACACGTTGGAGCCTATGCCGGGTATGACTTGGACGGAAGAATCTCAGAAGAAATTCAAGGAGCTGGCCAAGCAAGGTATTTAAAAACAGTTATTTCTTTTACGTAGGTTATTAATTTTGTTGTTTGCTGTTATATTTAATTTGTTAAATACATTGTTTTTGTTTTTATTTGCCATATATACAAGTATTTTGTTGGAAAACTGTGTTCCTTATATTTCCTTATATACATTTTTTTATTTATGTAATTGTGTAAGGATAATAAACTTTAAACTTTGCATGCATTATAAAGTTTTTATTTTGTGAGTTGTATTGTCCTGATGTTTTGGTCTTTGCTTCATGTACACAGTATCAGTTCGGCTACATTGATATTTAAATCCTGAAACGCTTTTTGAGATGTCTTAATTATCTTGTTTATGAGAAACAGTAGACTATGTAAACCTCTCAGGGTGCATTGATGGGGTTTTAGGGAAAATTGATATATTATCATTTAATAACATCCGAATATTTCCAAACATTGATTTCTACATGTATAAACAAACGTACACATGCATGCAAAAAATACCTACAAAGGTATTATTGAAAATGATAATTTGGTGTTTTATGACACCGCATTTAGGCCCAATTATTTTCAATTAATGCTGAATGTAATTATTTTAAATATAAAAGAAAGTAAACATGGAGCTTTTGATAACATGCAAAAGTTTATATTACGAGGACTACTGGACGCACTGACCACTTAAATGTTTAGGCAGATAGGCCTAATATCTCAGTCTGTGAAACTGTCACTTTATCATTGGTGATAAAGAATCATCCAAGATAAATATTAGGGTACCCCAGGCTGAGGCAATGGGGCTACTCAACTCACCTGAAGCATACGACTGCAGATACAGTTCCTGGGCCACCGACATTTACCCCTTCACAATAATTTTTCAGTTTTATCCATAACTATAAAAGAATGACCACATACACCAATTATTGCTCCTTATTGAAGAGACTTTTCCAGTCTCGCTGATTATCGTGCTCTTTCAGATGCATCGCTCCCTACTTTTTCTAATCACATAAATATATACCCAGTTGCACAATAAATACCTGAACTATGGTGCCAATACTTGAAGTCTTTGTATATAGACTCATCTGTCTGTATGCACAGACTTCAAGTATTGGTCATAATATAATATAACAGAAAATAAATGAACACGTAATTAATATTTCTATGTAAATAAGCTGGAAGGTGTCTGGCTGCAACTTTCGATGCACCAACAAAAATAGAAGACCAGTTTTTCATCTAAAGATTACATGTTATTGATCTGATTCACCAAACAAGTTGATATTATCAGGCGACGATTGAAACTTGAATTTTAATGGAGATTGTTAAAAGGAGATGATTAAGACTTAGTTTTAAGGATCTGATGATGCCAACTTGGGTGGCAAAATGCGTGTGAAGAAAGATGTAATCTTTCAGTGTTCATGGAAAACTGGTTACCTGTTTTTTTCATTTTTGTTAATAATACTAATTAATAAACTAAATAAAAGAGGGATAGGATGATGCACATTACAATTAGAAATTTTTTTTCTGTTAATGTGATTTTATTATCCTAGTTTATTAACCAATGGGTTTTAATTTTAGCATTTCCTAATTTGCATTTTTTTAAAATGATCTGCCAAGGTTAAGAAAGGCCCTTAATCCCCAATAATCTAATGCAGAGGTAAACATTTTCTACTTTAAGCATTTCGATCAGGATGAAGCACCTTTATGAAGTACCACAAAAAAATTAAAAAATTTGAAACTTTCAGGATTTAAATCAGATGAATTTCTAAAAGGCATGTTCGAGTGAAAAAAATAACATTAATAATTTTTTTAGATTCATAATTTTTTAGATTCCATTAAATCATACAAAATTTGCATGATAGTTTACTACAAAATGTATTTATATACTTTAAACTTTTAATTAGTTTTCAGTCAAATAAAAACACTAACTGTGAAAACATTTGTTGAAAAATAGAAAAAAAAATTAGAAATTGCGTGGGTTGTTGAAAAATAATTGCCGGTTTTTTTGAGCTTCAATTTTTATGTTGTAGTATTACAATTTTTATCTATTATGTGTGAACTTTTCACACATGACAACATGCGCTGGTTTTACATACCACAAAGGAAAAAGGACAAAAAATATTTTAACATAGGATCAAAATAGACTAGCAGTTCTTGTCAAGTCAGCTGTTGATTTGATGTATCATATCATATGTCTAATCAAAGTAATCAAGATATATAATTATTAGCGTGGCTTCGGTTGCCATGGTGGTCGTTTCTCACATGAATTGCCCACAAAACAAGAGATATGCCTGTCGAGTCTACACATTTGTCTGTCTTTTTTAATGTGAAAATTCAACCGAACCGTTGACCTTCGTCTGTTTTCGCCCATAATCATGAATCACATTATTAATTTTATAACCTATCTGACAAAAAAAGAGTGGTAATAATGAACAATTTTAATCTACAAATTCAAAAAAGCACCATTAAACAATACTCTTACATGAAGAGAGTACAGTATTAAAACAAATGAAAGAAAGCCATTATTTTATGGATATACTATAATGTCAATAAAGCAATACAAAACTAATGAGTTATGTAGTCAACACATTTTTCATATAAATGTTCAAAACACAGATATAAAATATATCTCAGATTTGCTACATACATTTGATTTTGTTTTTTTTTTTATAGTCAAAAACCATCGTCTTTTTTGACAATTGGCCATTGGCTACCTCCATTATTTGTGGCATGTCTCATATTTCTCAAAGTTGTACTTATTTCTGAGTCTGAATGAAGTCATGAATAATTGTAAAAAATCTTGCATTGTTGTTACATTAAATAGTGTAAATTCTAGCTGTTGCTTTGTCAATATGTGGTACACAATCGCAGAGCAAAGTAAATTATTTTGTTGCAAGACTGCCGCTTTTGCATTGACCACAGGAAATCATGCCTGAAAGGTATTGTAAATGTCAGTAATGCCAACTACCGACAGAAAGAAATTCAGAGGTTACATAAATAACTTGTTCTCCTTTTAAATGTATGCTCTTAACCATATTAATCTCAGCTTGACAAAATTGTTAAGCGAAGTAAGAATTATTAAACTCAATGCCACTAATTTGCTGAGGCAAATCGTATTTATTTCTGTTGCATAAGATTCTAGACTTTTGGAGATAATAAACTTTGAAAAACATTTTTGATCGAATCTTGGTCATTAATGGCTATATTCTGCAAAAAGTAATTGATATGTTTGAGGTTTGATACTGTGAAAACTTAAAAAGGCCTCCCTGTATATTAACAGATATTTTAACCCCTTATTATAAAAATCCAAAATTACGTAAACGATATGTTTGTCATCTAATCGACATTTTTGTTCAATGGGGAATCTTGACTACATAAGGATCCATTATACGACCACGCACGATGATTATTTACAGGTTTTAAATTAAAATGTACCCTAATATAAAACGCCCATTAAAAATAGTCATTTAATGGCCATAAGCATGAACTAACTTTAGTATATAGCAACAAACACCTACTAGAACCTCGATAGCTCATCGCTAAAGTGTTTAGCTGGGAAGCCGGAGGTCGCGGGTTCAACTCCTCCATGAGTCCGACTTTTTTTAAATAGTATTGAAATAAAATTGAAGCCTACCCATTGACAGTCTTCGACCGCCGAGAAAACAATTCCACCGTGAGAAATATCACACCTATTTAGCGGTTCCTTTGATATATACCGCCAAAGACCCCCGCCGACTGTTAATTGATTGTAACTGATGTCATTTGTCACCTTTGACGCTAACACCTCTCTGGCGGCATCCTTTGATCTCAGTATGACGCGTGCCGTCAAATTTTCCCACGGTCATCAGAATTTTCCCACACTCAAGTGACCCTATATCTACTAATAATTCAATTAAGGAATAAATCGTTTACGTTTCACAAAACAAATACATATCTACTAGATTTCAAATGTAGGCATTTTGGTTTTTGTTAAATGTATGCAGCTTCTACTAATACCCTTAATTGAGTAATATCGATGATTTTGAACGAGTTTTCTGTTCATAACCCTCTTCATCAATTCTCATTATGACACAATTTCGCTTTGTGGCTTATTTTAAATTCAAGAAAATATCACATTGGATTGTTTTCCATATTGTTCTTAACAGGAGGAAATATCGCCAAAAGTTAAGTGAAAACAAAATTATTAATTTAAATAAGTAAAGCAAAAAACACACTTCAGGATAATATACAACACAATTATTCGTTAGAATTTTATTTAAAAATTCAAACGATAGAAACTACCATTATTTTTGAACAATAATTCATGGCAATATTAAATTTATGTATGTTGCATCTATAGAATGTGTTGATAAGCAAATTTAACAAATCCTAAATGTTTTCCAGAAACAATTTTTGAATTCTGTTTTACCTATAATTATTTATATACCTGAATATTATATGCGATCCAGTCTCTTTTCTTTATTTCTCATATTTAAGAAAAAGCTAGTTAATATAACTTGACATTAAAAATAAAATATTTAATAGGCTTATCGACATTTGAATGAATTTTAATAGCCCAGGAATAATTTTCTGTAGCAGCTGGAGATAACGTTTGGAAATAAAATTTTCCCTGCATTAAAAGATTAATAATTTGTTTACAATTATTCCATATCTTATATTAATTTTTTCTGGATAGCAAATATGGATGGTTCAGATAGCTTGCATCAGCATAATCTATATGGGTACTAACTGTCCTAATATAAGAACCTCCTTTATCTTTAGAATTACAAAGTAAAAAAGTTATGTACCCTAATAATAAAAGAAGTTATGTACCCTAACGTAATTAAATATCTGTGATTTTCAAATGAGTACGATTTTAAAAACTTATGTGTTTTTGGTTTTCTTTCAATCTAAAACCAATTTCAATTAACATCTGCTCTAAATAAGGTAAAACAGTGGCGGAGAATTTTATTACAGTCTATTCAATTTTTTTTTTTTTTAATGAAGCATTGTTACTTGATGTTATAATAAACATATATAGCATGCAATTAACTCATTTTCAAATATGAATACAAAATAATTGTTTTTTTATAAAATTTTTAGGTTTACCCAATAGCTAGACATTCCTATTTCTACACATTCTAGGAGTGCATGATAACCATAATTTGTTCTCATTATGTTGCTGTTTTCTATACCTTGCACATGAAAAGTAACTTTGCTTTCTCTATTAGTTTCCCGAATAACTAACATGAGTATTAAGAAATATTTTGTATATTTTGTCAATTTAATTAATATAAAAATAATGGCGCTTGCAATTGAATACTCACATTATAATATAAGGAATTGAACATTCATGTAAAAGTATTAGCCAATCAAACGTAAATATTTTTCAAAAAAAGTTTATCTGATGGGACAATCCTCTTAATACCTGCATGTTACACAATAACATCAACCTCTCATCTCAGGCCATATTGAGGGAATAACATAACCTGTCATAAAAATATGATAATTAAACTATATTTCTTATGGTATACTTCGGTGTCGAAATAATATGAAATAATTCAACAGTACAGCTATTATAAGTTTGAGAACACCTCATTAATATATCAAATAATCAGTGACATCTCTAAAGTATTTTGTAATAATGCCTAATTAATGTTGAAAAGGTACATGATATTATAGCTGTGTTATGCCTTCATATAGGCTATATAGCAGCTATTCTTATGTATAGCAGTAAGTAGAAAAGGAAAGATATAATAGTGTATGTTGGGTGTTTAAAAATAATAAATACACATTTGACCAGCACCGTTTCTGTCATTAGATATATTTGACGTTATAGTTGGTTCTATTGAATTTAAATCAAATGCAAATTCCTCAGTAACTTTTAAAATTAGATTTATCATGCAGCAATCAGATGTTTTTGAAAACATCAACAGAGTAAATATCAAAATTTAAATAGTGAGATTTCTTGGACTTTAATAATCGATTAAAAAATATTAACAGCAAACAGAAGACATCTGCAGATACTTGCCAAATAATTTTTTCTGCTGGGTGTATATAGTTTTTTGGATGTTACGTCCAAAAACTATATAGACTAAATTAACTATATAGAGTAACAGTTGTAATGAAATTAGTTTTCTATTAAATAGATTTGCAAATAAAGAAGCACCATGAAAATGAAAGCTAGGCTGCTTATTTGTACATACAAATGAAAAAAATAACGGTTTTTAAGAATTGTAAAAACAAAATTTTCACGATTTGTTGGGCATATTGAAGTAATTGAAAATAACACTACTATTTTGAAAGCTACAATTGTAATAATTTATAAGATACTATGAAGCTTAACCATTATTATGTGACATATGAACAATGAAATAAAATATTAATAGGTCCACACTAAATGGAATAAGTCTGCTTGCATAAATACTTGATAGTTTATTTAGCAATATTAAATTAAACAAAATCTTAAAGTTGTATAAAATAAAGTTATTAAATTGTGCTTATTATTTATTGGTTACACGAAAATCGTTTAAGAATATTTTATAGAAACATGATTTTCTTCTACATGGATTTTTATTAATGCATGTAAATCTGGTAGATACTTTAGAAAATGGTTGTCATATTGGTACCATGCATATTGACTGTTTCAAAGTAAAAAATTTACTTGATAAACAGTTTACTTTATGTAATGAACTATTAACTTAATTTTAAATAATTAAACTAAATTATCATTTAATTCAACATAAACTATTAAATAATGATTTAATTTTAATGAATAAGAAATTAATATAAATCCATATTTCATTAGGGATATCCCAGATGAGAGTTGCCTAATGCTTCTCTTCCTTACTGACTACAATTTGTAGAAAAATGCATTTTAGTATGACAAATTTTTTATTAGGAACATATTAAACATAAATTTAATATGTATTAAAGAGTGTATTAACGATCACTGTATTAACGATTAAAATTACAATAAATTTGTTCGCCTTGTACAAATTTCTGCAATTTATATTGCAAATTTTGTGTCATTTCAGTGACATTTCTTTCAAGTAAAGCGCTTAACGGAAGATATTGAGTAAAGGAGACATTCAAGTATGTGTTAGAGTTAACGGGCTGTTTACCAGGTTGTTACTGTACATACTTAGTGCTTAAATCACACTTGGTGATTTAAGCACTAAGTATGAGGGTTGCCTTTTAAGTTTTTACAATTGACCAATAGATGGCGTTACTGAGATGTGGCATCATTGTATTCGTGAACTTTGACGTTTGTTATTGCGAAGCCAGTGGCAACTTAGAAACTGACCGAGTAGTGTGTCGATAGTGAATGTTTAAAAGAAGCAAGTTTGTGCAAAAATGGAAATCACCTGTGAAGGTTTGCGTTGGATAATTTTTCATGATTTTAAGAAAGGCTTTACTCAACAACAATGCATAGAATCGCTTCATGCAACTTTTGGTAATCAAGCACCATCAGAGAAAACTCTTTACAATTGGTTTGCAGAATTTCGTCGTGGTCGTGCGTCCGTCAGTGATGAATGTCGTAAGGGTCGACTAAAATCGGTTGTCGTTCCAAAGTTATATCGTGCCAACAGTTATTATTTGCAGATGATTATAAACTTTTTTCTGAAATATCTTCACCTTCGGATTGCTTTCATCTCCAACAATGTATAAATATGGCGTCATGGTGTGAGCTACATCGTTTATCCCTAAATTTATCAAAATGCAAGGTAATGATTTTTACCAGGAAAGTCAACTTTATTTCTCATGATTATGCGATTAACGACCACATTATTGGTCGAGTTGAGTTGTTTAAGGACCCAGGCATAATATTTGACGCCAAATTTACTTTTGTGGAACATATGAATGATATTGTTTCTGCTGCATTTAGAACTTATGGTTTCATTTACCGTAATTGTAGGGAGTTTTCTGAGGTACGTGCCCTTAAAGCGTTATTTTTTTCTCTAGTGAGATTTCGCTTAGAGTATGGTTCTATTATATGGTTTCCTTTATACAATGTCCATTGCCAAAGGCTGGAGGCAATTCAAAAGAGGTTTCTTAAATTTTTGTCTTTTTTCTTGATGACGTATATCCGCCTCGAAGCTGTTGCCACTTACAACTATTGGACAGATTTAATATTCAATCATTATCTGTTCGACGCAATATCTCGCTAATTAAATATTTGTTTAACCTTCTAAATGATAAGGTTGACTGTTCTGAATTACTTAGTAAGATTAACTTTAGGGTCCCACGTGGTAATGTCAGACAACAGGCGCTTTTATATTGTATTACTCCTAGAACGAATATATTAGCGAAAGCTCCTGTATTTCTTATGTGCTCACTGTACAACAAAATTGCAGCGAATTGCGAAATATTTAACGATAGTTGAAAGTGTGTTTACAATTACGTAGCTAATATAGGTTAAGATGTTCTATGTGGTATATTGCATATGTACGTAAATTGGCGCTGTAACTACCTTTTACCGTATTGCTTAGGTTTATTAATTGCACTATTTGACATTCTTTCTCTTATTTGTTATTTTACTTATTTACTGTATATCTAGTTTATTCCTGTAATTGGAATATTTTCCTGTTGGAAGAAGAATAATAATAAAAAACTCATTTTACAAAGTACCCAAGTATCCTGTGCCTGTTAGTGACTGAAATTCTGTCATTTTAAAAGTGATTTCTACAGTTAAAATTGTTGATGACTATACCAATAAATAACAAACTTATAAATATAAAATAAATAAAAACTAATGACCAATTTCTGTGAATGAGATTCAAAATGTTTACAAAACACAAATTTTTCACAATCTAAATAGTACTATTTGAATAACAGATAATAAATTTCTGTACATTTTATATACTCTGTCAAAAAAATGTATGAATTTTAAATGTTTTGTAAAACTTAAAAAAGAGTTTTCATTTAAAGTTTCACTAACACTATTAAATAAGTTATCTAGATAATTCATTGGCACGATTTTTCATAATTTATATAGAAAATGAAAATAGAAGTTGCTAAACTTAATTTGCATGTATGCAAGTATTAGTGCAAAAAACTAATAACATTTTTGATTACCTCGGGAAAAATGAACATATTTGTTGAATAGAAATCCTAAAAAGTGTATTTATATTTCTTTATTCTTGAATGTACTCGAAAGTACTTTTTATTTTAAATTTATTATTACGATAATTTTACCTTATTTATGAAAGTGAATTTATTCTATATTTCTAATATCTGAAAAGGTTTGTTATTAAATATTTTTAGGTTAATTTATGATAATTTAACAAATCCAGTTTTGATAAACTGTAATTCAATTCGAACCAATTTTTTTTTGTCCATTTAACTAGTAGGTCATAACTGGGTAAGAATGCCCCTGACTGGTCATTAAAAAGTAATGTTTTTCGTGGTATATAGTTATGAAAGAAAAATGTGTTATAATAAATTATATTTTTCTAAATGTCATGTAACTTTTTACACATCCACTGTACTTATAGTCATTTGTCAGTCAATAATTGGAGATGTAGTGTTTGTGTTTCATAAAATATTTTAATCATGAAGTATATTTTATAACAAAAGATCTTACAGTTCAATTTAATTGTTACAACGAATACATACAACGTTTAAAAGGCAATAATCAGAAGATTTTATTACAAATCATAAAAGTAAACAAAAAATAGTAGTAAATTTTCTGTTGTAATCACAAAGTATGGAGTGGTAACGGTTGATATTAACAAAGGCTAGTTTTGTGATGTTTATTTTTGCCTAGCAGGTAAATAAATATGAAGTAACTTGAGCATGGATATTTGAATTTGGAACAATTCTCGTATATAATATAATGGGATGCGCTTAATATTACTAATATTATTTTTGAAATTTGAATTTACTGTCTTCTATTTATTATAGAATTGGATATTTTATTTGCACTCTAAAATTACCATGACATGTCTGATATTTTAAATATATTATTTGCACACAAAATTTATGAAATAGAAGATATTACTTAACTTAATCTAACTAATGTGACTAATATAAATACAATTATGAATACTAAACTTGAGTATGTAATAATTAACAAATATTTTACTTTTAATTTTAGGTACCACACTCTTCCAAATTGAATTTATTTCTCAAAATATGGTACGACTGTATCTGGACGGAAATGATATTAGACCCAATTTACAAGCTGTTAAGAGAGTGTCATTAAATCTGTCCAAAATTGATGCCGACAAAGAGAATCCTGATTCTGAAATAGACAAGACAGTGGTCTTAGATACCACAGCATCAGATGTTTTGGAGAATAGTGAAGTTTTAATTGGAAAAGATGTAGATAAAGAAACCGTAGAGTTTACAGTAGATGACAATGCTTCTTTTAAAAATACATCTTGTGATACCTCACCAGAACTTACATCTGATTCGCAAATCCATGATATTAAAAGTAATGATGGTGACAAAACCAAGAGTGACCTGTCTCCAGTCATTGAGAATATAAATGGAAAACTCAATGAAGCTTTCCTACCGAATGATGATATCATAGCACCAGATATTTTGGAGAATAGTGAAATTTTAATTGAAAAAGATGCAGATAATGAAACCGTGGAGTTTACAGTGGATGACGATGCTTCTTTTAAAAATACACCTAGTGATAACTCGCCAGAACTTACATCTGACTCGCAAATCCATGATATTAAAAGTGATGATGTTGACAAAACCAACAGTGACCTGTCTTCAGTTATTGAGAATATAAATGAAAAACTTAATGACGTTTTCCTACCGAATGATGATATTGATAAAGTACTAGATAAATTAGATGTTCACATTGATAGTGGCTCTACCAGAAGTAATGCGCCTAAGGAACAGAACTTAGGAAACTGTAACCCCTCTGATGCTTTGCTATCTACTCCAAAAAAAGATTTATCCTTGGCCCATAAACAAATTGAGGAAGATCATATTTCTGGGCATTCATCTGGCACAAATTCTGACATAGCCTCATTACTTTATGATGAAATTGAAAAAGCATTAGATAAGAATAACAGCGAAACCAGTAGACCATCAAGTAGCTGTTCAGGAAAAATAAAACACGATGATCGTATATTACCAGCAGTAGCATCTAGGCCACATACTCCAACAAAGAATGAATCCAGGGGTTGTGAGCTTGAACACATTGAAGTAAGAGAAAATACTGTAATAAATAGCAGACCTGAGAGTGCTTGTTCGGGTAAAATTAGTTTTGATGAACGTATTGTGCCGGCAGCTTTGTCTAGATCAGAGTCACCATTATCAGTATCTAATGAAAATGAATCTCAAAAAGATAAAGATACCAATAATTTGACAATGTTTTATGTCCTTTTTATGAATCTCTGTTATACCCTTTTTTAAGTTTGTCAAATTCTGTTAATTTTAACTTGTTTTCTGTTAGGATTTCATCCAGTTGCAAGTAGAAGCTTGGTGTTAGTTTTTAAATGTACCAATCACATTGAAATGTGTACATTTTTATTTTTTACTACCATTTGTTATAAGAACATGAATTTAGACGATAACAGAATAATGTTTGTTTATGAATATAATTTGTCTTTAATACAGATCATTATTAACCTGACCCAAATTATCAAATACACATTTCCTTTTTTTATTTCCTAATATTGGTTTAGGGATTGTGAATGTTATTTATAGGTTTACACCCATTTTCATAAAAACTTGGTATGGTTATGGTACAGATGAAAAATACTGAGGAACAATTTATTTGATTATTTTTCTATTTAATACGGTACGTATATTATGCTTGATTTTAAAATATTATATAGTGTATAGCCTGTGTATGGATATCATGCATCGAAGAGAAGCCATATACATCTCGAATTTTAGAGAATGTACTATCAACAAATAGTATGATGACATTTTTTATATTAGTCTGAATGTGATCATGACCTCTGTCGACCAGCCACAATTAACTCAAAAAATAATCAGTATTACCTATACGAGTATATCAAGAAAATGTATCAAGTGTCTCATGATATTCTTTCTTGATGACGTTTCTAGTAAAAGGTTGTAACTAGTTTTTTAAATCACACAATACTTTTTTAATAATATTTATTACCAAAACCAATTATTGGAAGAAAGAAGGTCTTATCCTTTTCAAAATCAGTTGAGATATTTTTTATAATCAAAACCTGTCTATCAGATGCAGTCAAAAATGCCATCGATCAAAGACGCAGGATGGATACGTAGAGAGAGATGTTGGAATGCAGGTAAAGTATTATTCATTTCATCGCTATTTGCGAAATAAAAAACTCTTATCTTGCTGATAAATGGATCAGTCTATGCGAGCCTAGTCATAAAAACAAGTCACGGTATGTTTTGAGATTTTTTATTTGACAAATAGCGATGACATAAACTATACATGTAATTATTGACGAAAATTTATATATTTTCTGTTAAGTCCATATCCATCATATAAAATTCTGTAAAACGGTGTTGGAATACACACATATGGATGAATATCTTATTGAAAAGATTGTGGTCACCGAAGAGTGCACCTTTTCCTTAGATGGTAAATATGATCTCTCCATAATTCAATATATCTATTAAAAATTGGTATTAACAATTAAAATTGGGGACATAACGTATTGAAAGATTGCGTATTTAGGTAAATATTTGTGGTAATATCATTGGACTATTATTTATTAATGGAAAGAATTGAATGATTTTTTAGGTGTCCAAAACCAAATTGTCTGTTGCCTCTTGGATCGTCAGCTATCAATCGTTTCATTTAAATCACATTGCTCCTGCTTCAGTTTAGTTATTATCAAAAATGTGTTTTTGTTGTATGTAATGTATCTGAAAAACTCAAAAAAAAAAAACCAATTGTGTCCATTTAATATAGAAAATTGATTCAAAAGTATACTAATTACTACTAATGACAATGACAATACTCAGATTATTTAAAAATTATAAAGATGAGTTGACTATACTTTAATGTAATATGTATTTATTTCCTAGATAGGTATATTTGAAATTACCATAGATGTATTTTATGTAAATGTGCACGTCTAAATCACCTTAGATTGTTTGCTCATAATAATAAATTGCCAAATAAGCTAACATTACGATATTTTTACTTCAATGTATCCCATCAGTTACCAATTTTTTCGCTGATATGATTAATATATTTGTTAACAAATATTTTAATGTAAAATGCATGCATCATATTCTTTTGCGTAGTATTATGGGATTGTTAATATTGAATTTTAAATATTCTATATCGATAATTTATAGATTTGAAAAATTCTCTTAAGGTAGTGAATAACCCAATATCTGGTATATACAGGGTGGGTATATATCACTATACATATCTTTTTTGTATCTTGTTGAAACTGAGACATGTTGAATTTATTTTCAAAGGACCATGTACACAAATTACAAAAAGCATTTCCTACACAAGAAAAGCGACTTGTTAAAAAAAATTAAATGGAAAGTCAAGAATAGGTAGGACAATGTGGTCAAGTAAACCTCGTATCAAAGGACAGTAGTTTTCAAATTAAACTTTTTTTAAAAATTAAAATTACTTAATTGCATACCTGATATGAATCCTCTCGTAGAAACTACAAAGTGTGGCGACTTCCATCTTGCTAAAAAGAAAACAGGGTTGCTTGCCAAATGCGTCTTTTGTGCAAGTTCTGATAAATTAAAATGTCCACTAAAAATCATTATACTTATAAAAAGAATTAATTGATTGAACCGATTGGTTGATGTCACTTGACAAAAACCAATCACCATTGATTGGTTGATGTCACCATTTTTGCTTGAGTCATTGACAGACTTTTTAATATTAATTTTTTCCAGTTAAGGAAGGACAGACTGAAAGAGGAATAAACTTCATGTATAAAAATAAATCGAACTATTTTTTCGAACTTAAGCCAATGAAAGACGCTGTTGACGAATTTAGTACAAATGAGTTAATTTAATTCATATATTTCACAAAAAGGATAAGAAAAATATATTTTCAGAAAAATAGAATCTATTCGAGTAATTTAAAAATGGTAATTATTCAATAACATTTTCCCAAACTATTACCATTTAAAAAGATTTAAATATAACTTATTTACGAAAAAGTTTGAAACAAATATGACAAAAGAAAATTAATAACAGAATAAAAAGTGAAATACCTTATTTTACATTATTGAAGAGCAACTATAAAAAGGAGCATGAATTTAATTTTTGTTATAGAATGTAGGCAAATTTTAAAATAAAAATAGATAGAAAAAGTTTTATTTATTTAGAGATAGAAACAATTTAAGAAAATAAAATATAGTTCTACACAGCTATATAATATTGAATAAAATGATCGTATAATGGAATGCTTACATAACTGCAGATGAAGCTTGGAACTAATGTCTTCTAATTACTACAATTCGAGCAAAAATGTCAGTTATAATGAATGTACATGATTATAAGTTCGGCATATAAACAGGAAGGTAAAATTAGGTTGCTTATTTATGTCATTTTTAGGTTTCAAGTAATAAACTTTGATATATTGCTTTAATTTTTTAAAGCAGTAAACGTGAAAGGGTCTATAAAAATAATCAGGAAACACTGATGTTTTACATACTGTACACATTAACATTAACTTTTTAAATCCATATAGAATATAAAAAAAACACAATTTTCTATTTACATAAATTACGAAATTTATATGGTGTATATACAAATTAGTTAATGTTAAAATTTTTGGTATATTATAGCTCCCAAAATTTAAACTATTAAAATGTTTTTTTGTAAAAATATATTCTTCAATACTCATAAATTTGTCAAATCTTTAAGGGTACTTTGTAATAGCCTAAATAATTCTAATTGCTAGATATTGATCAAATTGTTTGTCAAAATAAATACATGTTTAACATTTTATTCAAATTAGAATTTCTAGTGTTGATGTGGAAACTATTTCTCGATAGTCAAGATACACCAATCAACATAAGAACACTGAAAAAATTAATGAATTATTTTTCTCAATACAATTACAACCATCAGGCTTAATACTTGCACATTAAAAGTAATAAATAGAATAAAAAAAGAAGAAAAATTAGTAAAATACTTTTGTATAAAAATATAATTTTATGGAAATATAATTCCTGGTGCAAACTATAATATAAATAATAGTGACAATCACAAATATATATGTTTACTAAATATAAGACCCATTCTGTACTATATGAGCATAAAATCTTTACTTATTCACAGCCTATAGTTGTTAGATAATCATAAAAGTATAGTATAAAATTATTAAAGCATAGGAAAATTAGCTGGTTATACAGTTTAACTAGATTCATATTGTTAGGTTCCTGATATATAAATTCCTGATAATAAAAAATATAAACGTATTAGCTTTAGCTTAGTTCGTAATAATTTACTATTAATTAAAATAATAGGACAATCACTTTTGATTGTGGTGTGTAGCCATTTTTTAGGACCCTTAAATTTACTGCTTAATATCTAAATGAACGTTAAAAATCACATATTCACTTATTCTTAAAACTAGATTTTTATGAGTTGATTACTCTATTGGTCATAATAATATTGGAATAATCTCTAATCACAGACAATGATATATGTATATAATCCTTATTTTTAGATAAATGATACAGTTCTCTAAAATCACAGTGGAAGTGAATGTAAAAATTCAATTTTCTTGATATAAAAATCCAAAAAATATTCCTAGTATTTAATAAACGCTATAGAAAATGTTATAAATATTATGGAATGCTTATAAAATTAAAAGCATCATGTTATTTCAATGTTGTGGGAATAGTAAAAGATAAATCTTTTAAGTTTGAATTTCAATTCGATTTCAATAATTGTGGATATTTTCTGCAACCTTCATGTATGCTACAACAAATGTTAACGATGGATGATACACTGTTTTTGTTATAATTTCATACTATAAGATAGGCAACTTATTCATGTATGAATGTGGTTGTAATTTCATAGAAAATTAAAGATCAATATGATTTGGGTCGTGATCTAGATGGAGATGGTGGACAAGAACTGAAAATAAAAAATGTTAAAACTTTTATGCAATGAAAAATTTTATACATTTTGTTACTGTTCAGTAATTAAGATCGATACAAGAAAACTTACTGTTGTTCGGGCATTTTTTGTCCATACTCCTCCAAAAATTTATTAAAATCTATATGAGGTAGAATCTGCAACAAATATTTAAAAAATGACAATTACATTTTGCAAATGTTATATGTCATAAATATGTAAAAAATAAGAGAAAACATGTAAAGGAGATAACTTTTAATCAAAAAGAAACATAAGATGCTTTAGAATTAAGTTGTATATAAGAAACGGAGAATATAGGAGATACATATACTGTGTCGGTTGCTTCAAATTATTGGTCGATTAGATTTTTATGTTGATTAATAGAAAACAGAAATAGCAAACTAATAACACCTGGGAAATCAACAACTAGTGAAATATGAGTCAATATTAACAGTAAGCTTGATTAAGAAAATCAAGCTTATTCTATATTTAATGTATATCGAGTTCAGAGACAAATTTTATTAAAAATAGTACTATTGTATGTGGATGGAAATGGTACACAGATTTAGATATGTTTTAAAAATAACTATTAAAGATCATTTCATGAAGTTATTGTCTTTTGGTATTGTTTATCAAACACATATCTTTGCAATATGTGCTTGGTTTCACAGATATTTCTGATGCAAATGTTGATGGAATACATTAATTAAACAAATTGGATTGAATGTTTGCCATTAATAGATCCTTAATGGAAAAATGTGTATATGGTGTTAATAATGATGTAGGTTTAATTTTTACATAATAATGCATTTTTTCTTTGTATTTCAAAAGTCAAGGTTAAAATAATTTAATAATATAACAATAGTAAGGTGCTCTATATCTTTTCACATTAGAATCTATAAGCACAAAGCTATAACTGACATACCATATGCCATGATATAACAATGACAATAAATTAAAAAATATATAATTTAGTTCATATGATTAATAATATGAGGCTTTCCCTCGTGTTGCTTCATGAAACTAAATTGATAGTAAATACAGAAGTATGAAAGTTGATACGAGGTATTCTTATGTAAAATATTTTCAGATCATAGTTACAAATGTGTTGTACAATTAGGATAATCTAGTACATATATAAGTAGTATAAAAGTTAAAAATTATTACATTCTAAAGCTTACCTTAGATGGTTGTAAAAATCTAGCGGGTACACGAGATGTACTGTTAGAGTTAACACGTGGTCCAAAACCTAACCCAAGCAATACTGCCTCTGGGTCAGGTTTTCTCAATTCTAAAACCGACTCCACACTGGAGCAGTGGCTAGATCCGTCGTCAGATTGTAACGATAAATCCCTAGACAAAAATGGATGAGGTTGTCTCCGTTGAGGACTATATGTATTTGTCGTGGAAGCTTGCGTCGTATAAGCGGGAGGTAAAGTGTCTACCCACTGCTGAACAGTCACTGGACTTTTTCGCATTATCTGTAAAACTGCAACAGACAAAAATAAGAAACTGAAAGTACTTTAATTAAATTAAACCACGATATTTTTATTTAGGCTGTCGGCCAATACTGGGAAAGTATTTTCCTTTACATATTCACAAAATTTTCGTGTCGTGACGCACAACTGTTACCTTATGAATGACGTCTTTTTCAGTGCTCCAGTTACTAAATTATTGACATTTCGTTTAGTTTACTGATAATACAAATAAAGTACTACAAATATTCAGTGACTTACGTAAAACAAATATTTAACATTCAACAATAAAATTCAGAAATAAAAAATAATTTTTTGTTGATATGACATGACATTGGACAATTCAAAAGGAATGTAAAGTAGTTTTTCGCGATGAAACAAGGTTGTTGTAACCACAATAAAGGGCAATTGTGGTTACTATAACTGGTTTGACTGCCTCGTTACACCCTAGGCGTATATCTATACGTATTAGAAAAGTAAAATAAAGAGTATATTAAAAATTTCAGAAGAAGTGATTTATTTAGCTTAAGTGGCGGTTTGTTTTAGCCAAAGATAAAGAATTGCCTCGCATTGGGGGCAACATAGAACATTTTCCAATAGCTATGTAAATTTGAAAATAACTCCATTGAACACTTTTCTCATTTTGGAGTTACTTCGGCAAATTAAGGATTCTTGGCAACTATGTTAGCTAAATCCTGCATAATTTAAAATACTAGACATCATAATATACCCTCATTTGACGATTAAAAAACAACGAACATGAACTAATTGATTTCCTGTCGGCCAATAAATTGTCATGTTGTAATATTATGACTGTAATTAGATATCTCATTATGAACAATAAGATTCTAATAAATGCAACATTTTCAATTATGAGATTTTTTTATTGATATAGTGATTATATATAACTTTCAGATTGGCATTTAGTTTTCATTTATTTTATATTTTGATACAAAGATTGGTTATACTTTTCGCAAGAAATGGACTTCTGTGACATCTGACGTTTGTTGAAATTTTCTACCGAAATGTTGGCAGCATCTGCAAAACATTTAAAAAAATGACGTCACATTGGTGAAAGCTGTCGTGCCGGAGAAATACATGCTACTCATTTCTTATTAGAATTTTTAAATATAGTGTGGTAATATCTAACAACGTAGTATTAAATGTGAATATTTGTTTGTCTTAAACACAGTTAGTATATTTCTTTCGTTATAATTCGTTTGGTGATTTGTGTTGGTGCTATTTGTCAAATTTGACAGATGTTTACAGTTTTTCTTCTGTAAAACATTACGATCGTTCTTAGTAGCTGTCAGATAATGTGTGCATTAGTGTAAATTCAAGAAAGTGATTGTGTTTATAAGAATTATAAATGTATTGTTCACATGAAATTTCACAAATCATTGAAATCCAAGGAATTGAAGAGGCAAGATAGTTTTCTACCAAAATGTCGAGAAAAAAATGAATGATGACGATAGCTTGGTCAGTATATTTGAAATATTATTTTAAACATTTCCTAAAACTTGGAAACAACTAGTTTGTCTTATTTGTTATATACTTTCTAATTAACACTTAATTGTAATCAAAACTATACTCAAAATGACAAATGTGAATGGGAAAGATCGTGTCGAGGATCTTCAGTATAATAATTACTTCCGCTTTACGATGATAATTAAATACATTACGTGCATTTAATATTAACTGACATGTACCTAACCTACTTTTGTATGAATATATCTTAGTACAATTAAATTATTTTATTTTTAAAATTAAAGGAAGAAAGTGTGTTTGGTTTATTGTTTTTAATTTTTTCCATTTACAATTTTCATGTAAAGTTATCCAGTTTTAAATTAAAATTGTAATATACACTTATGTTTATAGATATAAGGACAATTTCTTTTTCAAATCTAATTAATAATTTTTAATAAAAAAAATTTAAATATTACTTTTGTCTTTCCAAGATATTAAAATATTAATTTGAAAAAGATTTTGCGCCAACATGAAATTGTTTTTCGTAATAAATGTTATAGGTACTACATAATGGCAGCTAGGCAGTCAATGAGTACTTTCTCAGTTCTTACTCCAATTTTCATAAACAACAGTTTAAGACAATATCTGAAATGTTTAAAAATTAAAATTGTTTATGTTTGGTAATGCTTTGGATTGAATTGTTGAAAGATAGATTGAATTGTGAAAGAGTGATAGTAAAAAGTAGATTTATAGTCTTATGTATGTGCATTTATTACATGATCTTTTTGATTTAAATTTGTTTTAAACCCTTATATGATACATAAGAATGAGTAACTGATGACTAACTGAAGGAGTAATCAAGATTAGCCCTTCAGATTATTAGACTATTTTAACTGCTTTTTTTACTTTGTAGCAATTCACCATCGAATTTTCTACATAAAAAGTTTTCATAATTGGTACCTATTATTATCAGCAATGCCTCACAAGAAGCCTACCTTTTACAATATAACTTTATATATATATATATATATATATATATATATATATATATATATATATATATATATATATATATATATATAATAACAGCAATTAAATATGAACCCTGTGAAAGTGATCGATCATTATGACTAAAAATGAAGGTTGTGTTGTGGTTGGTAGTTATACCATAATTGAATAATTGAAGATTAATCATAATTCTTCGGCTTTTTTATACATATTGAAATACTACAAAAAATTAAAACGCAAATAAAGCCAGCTTGTGATTTAAATAGGTCAATTAATGTCTCATGAAACTGATTTTTGCTGATAAATAAAATCTATTCTTAATCAAAAGTGTTGAACAACATCATATCATAAAACTGATCAATTATTCTATTATCGTTACTTTAACTTGGCTTTCTCAGGTATAATTTTTCGTCGTGGATCGAATCTTATTTAATAAGCAATAAAATTTGAATAAAAATGATCCGTTTAACCGAACGAAGGGGAATTGTGGTATTAATGATGATGGGATATGGTGGCAGATTAAGATCTTATGAGAAGGCTTGTTTAATCGAGAATATTTTGATAGGGCAGCCACTGCAAGATCAACAATAAGTAGATAGACTAGTTCTAACATTTTCAGAAACTGGTAGAGACCTCAAGTCAGTGAAAATGTCAAATTACTGGGTTTAAATAGTCATGGCGGTCATTCCACGTTTGGAAAATCGTGGAATGGAAAACGAAAAAAATGAAAATTTGTACGCCTTATAAAATATATTTAGTTCGTTGCATTTAATTATGAAAAAATTGTTTAGTTGTGAATAAAATTCAAATTACTAAAATTTTGTTTTTTTCTGAAGTAGTTGATGTTGAGCTGTTCTACTTGAATTGAGCAGTACTTTATAAGACCTTAAGAGAATCCTCATTGGATTTAAAAATCTCATAGCCAGCCAGTGCTATGAAGAGTACCAAGAAACCCACTCACCGTTCTCCAGCTGTCCGACTGGACGTAAAATCTGACGGAATAAAGTTCACATATTATTCAGATGGCCTGTCAGTCGGTTTTAATCTAATTAGGTGGGAACTGATTTCTGGTTAGCTAATATGTGGTAATGAATGGACAACGGCGAGGTATAGTCCGTTCACGGTGTGAAAAGGTCAGGGGTATGGTCAAAGTATAACGTACCGCGCGTCAAATACGTTTATCCATATACATACAAAGTAGCCACAAAGTCAGGAATACCGAAAAAGGGATAATGCGTAGTTATATGTATGCCACAGTGGCGTAGCTAGCCTTTTTACATGGTGAACGGGTTGTAGATGTTGGACAAATAAGGACTAATCTGTGAACTGTGACTGGGTGGGTAGTTGGCATACATAATTTCTATCAAAATTACACGAATTTAGAAAAATTATCACGATTAGGCGCACATGCGAAGCAGATAATTACACTTTTTGGTAGTACCTATGTTTGTGAACAAGTATTTTCCGCAATGAAAATAATTAAAAGCGATCACCGATCGAGATTAAATGATGTACTATTAGAAAGCTGTGTGTGAGTTGCTGCGACGTCTATGTCTGCAAATATAAACCAATTGATGCAAAGAAGCAATGCCAAATTTTTCATTAAATAATCTTTTTCCACATATCTTTCGCCGTCTTTTTGATAGTATTTCTATTAATGAGTGCTTTATTTCTATGTTTTATACTAGGTTTATTTTGTTAATAAATAGGGAATTTGAGTTCATCATTTAGTGTTTGTATTATCATAAGTTTCTTACATGCGGCCCGCATAACATTTTAAAATTTGTAGCTGGCCCGTTGTAAAAAAAGGTTGCTCATCCCTGATTTAGAGGATCTGAAGCCACAAATTGAAATGGAAAATATCAACCTGAATTCCATTTAACCTTCAATATAAAGTGTTTATACATGTATGTACCTGCCGATAACAGATTGTTAATGGAAGACATCTTTACCTTTAAAGTTTCTGTCAAAAAGTCGTACAATGATTTATTTCTATTTTTTCAAAAAATGTTCTATTTTATAAATGGTAAATGTGAAAGCTCCTAATCTAATATAGGGTGTCGTTGTATTCGGGAAACTTTAAGGAATTCATTAGTGCTTTAAAAAAGAAGGGGTTGCAATTTAAGAAAGACTAAAATGACACATGTAATGTAATAATGTCACATGTAATATAAAAATATTA
The DNA here is from genome assembly GCA_037954035.1 of Rosalia funebris. Lineage (NCBI taxonomy): Eukaryota > Metazoa > Arthropoda > Insecta > Coleoptera > Cerambycidae > Rosalia > Rosalia funebris. The sequence continues at coordinate 6,425,310 of JAZFAV010000010.1, read as the reverse complement.
CAGTTTTGGGCGTTGAATGGCTGTTATTTATACAAGAATTTATTACACTATTACGCACAACATTCAAAGAAATAACTACAGAAACATTTCTTCTTCCTTCTTATATGTAAGCAATTTGCTTGTTGTTCATCGTTTCTTTGCCTGGTAGAGGCATAGTTCCGGTTCCTATGAGCAGTGCGCTTTTTTACCCTAGGTAGGGTACTGACCTGACCTAGGAACCCTCCTCCTTTATCCGGGCTTGGGACCGGCAGTGGCAGTTACCAGGCTACTCAATCCACCCGGTAACCAACGCCAGGCGGAGTTGGAAACATCTGATGGTTCTAATGTTAGCCGAGTCCTCCTGGCCTTTAAAATACACACTGTGGAAAAGAAGTCTTAACACCTGAAGAATCTCGCAAAATATTTTTTTCTTACAAAAGCGCTCGAGACGGAAAGTACTGAAAACGTACTTTAAATTTGCCATATTTTGAAATATTTTAATTTTATTACGTTTGCAGTGGCAAAGGGGGCGTGGCTTTTTAAATTACAACCCGTATTTTTTGTTCGATACAGTGGAAGAGAACATATTTTTGAGTATTGTTATAAAAAATTTATTACGTTGCATAAAGTTACGAGAAAATGCAAATAAACTTTTAATTCTGAAATAATAATCAAAATAAAATGAAAACATTAACTAATAATGTGTTCAAACTGTTGCCCATTAACTATTTGCCAATGCCCTAGTCTCAAAATATATTCATTGGGCATTCTGTCAATTGTTTCTGGCCTGATATCGCGTATTTCCTATTTGTTCTTTTAAATTATCTATCTTTTCGACTTTATTGGCATAGACTTTGATTTTTAAATAACCCCATAAGAAAAAATCAAAGGGTGTAAGATCTGGGGAACGAGATAACCACTTCATAGCTCTCTGTCGCCCTATCCTTTGTTGTGGAAAGATGTTACCCAAGTAAATACGAACAGGAACAGCGTAACGAGCAGGTGCACCGTCCTGTTGATACCAAAGTATATTATCAGGTACGTTTTGTTCATTTTCATTTGGGTATTAAGCTGTCAGTTCCATTAAGGAAAAATGTGGCTTCATCCGAAAAAATAATATTTTTTGCAAGCATATTGTCATTAATACTATCACTTTCAGACTATCAAATTTTCTTCTGATAATTCTTGAGTCAGTGTAACTTTATAAGGGTATAAAGCTACACTATAGCATGACTCAACTTCATATCCCAGTCAATCTGACGGGAACTCGAATGAAGATGTTCACCAACATTTACTAAAATGTCAAGTTGTATGGTATATCAACATTGATTGACAGCTCTGGGTAAATCGTGCTATAGGCTGATCTTAGTGAGCCTCATTAAACAGAGCGCAGACTTCCACTGTATTTCTTCTACCTCTATGCATCATAAGAATTTCAATACGACCTTTTTCCGAAAGAGACATTGTTACTAAGTTTTTTTTTTTGACTTTAGATAACAGAAAATTACAATCAACTTTTCCGAGAGTTAACTCGACATAACTGACATGACCAACGTCTTCTAAGCAACATATTAAATAAATCAGTTTTCACAATTAAATTGTTTTGCATTTTTCTGGAAACTTTATGAAACTTTAGGAATTATGGAATTTTTTTATAACAATTCTCAAAAAAATGTGCTCTATCACTGCATCGAACACAAAATAGGGGTTTCCATTAAAACCCCCCTTTAACCCTGCAAACGCATGCTACTCTATAAAAGTATTTCAAAAGACGACAAATTTAAAATATATTTTGACTCCTTCAAGCGTTTTTGCAAGAAAACAATATTTTGTGAGATTTTTCAGGTGTTCTAGACTTCTTGTCCACTGTGTGTATCCAAACAAGCCTCTTATAGTACGTTCCATGGTGGCTAACCACAAGTAGCTTTAAATCATTGGTATGATAATGTTGTCACCTAGTGATTAGAAACTAATATTGAAAGAAACTCTCCCTTTAAGATTATGAGAAGGAAGAGGAATAATTCAGAATTTTGACGCACCAGTTCCCTAGTTCGTTAAATAACCGGGAATCAAACTATGGAGACAGGACCTACACATTACGTATACAATAAAAGGAGATTGAACTTTACCACATTATCTTGCTGCATCATAATATACACATATTTATTTGATAGTCAACTAAAGACAAGTGAACTATTATATTTATTTGTTTTCTTAGGGACTTGGACAATGATATATTTAAGTCTGAATTGGGAATTCTGGACTAGCGCCATCTAGGAGTCTTGGGTAATCTACATTTTATCTATAGTCCAAAAGGTTAATCAACTGTTTCTAATTAAATAACGATAGTAGGTTTGAATCTATAGTAAATTAATGTTTAATGTAAAAAGAAAAAAAAAACTTTATACTGGACTTTCGCAATATCTTATAATATTTTATCATTTTTATATTAGAATATTTTTTAAAACTTTGTAATCTTGAACAATATGCAGTGTTAGTAAAGGGTCTTTCAATAAGGATGCTCGATTTTTAAATGTAAATAAAACAAGTGTGTGAGATATTCACTAATTTTTTTTTATTTGAAAGAATATTTTATAGTATTAAGTATGGAATATAATGTCGTTCAAGTGTCCACCGCGGCTTTGCTTGGTGGCACGTATTCGGGAGGTCCAATGTTCAATGACCTCATCGCATAAATCTGGTCGAATTTGCTGGATGGCGTTCGTTATGTTGACTTTGGGGGCATCAATTGTTTGCGGTTTATTCGCATAGACATGCAATTTAAGATTGTCCCAAAGGAGGAAGTCTAAAGGCAGTGGCGGCTCGTGATGAAATGAAACGGGTGTTCTGCACAGGGCCGATCCTAGGGTATTGGCCTCCCGCGTGCAAATTTCAAACGTATCCAAACTACTGGCGCCGTAGGGGCCGCAAAAAAATTGCGCCGCGGACGAAAATTTTGAAAATTTTCAAGGTCACGCGTTTTCCTGGTTGTTCAGAATTTTTATGTAAAATCCGTTTATACAAAAATATAGACTTTCACAAGAAACATTTTTGGAATTTAATACCTTTTTGAAGAACATTCATGTTTGCCGTCATATTCTTTGGTTAAGAGAAAAGGCTTGTAAGGTGAATTTTCTACTAGAGGATCTATAACACTTAAAATATTTTCCGAAAGAGTTTCAGCGTCACATTTTGTAGGTTTCAGGTATGTCCAAAAACGTTCAATCGGTTCACCATCGAGAATATATCTTAAAACTACCACTAACTGAGTTTTTGCAGATATATTAGTTGTTTCGTCTGCCATAACTGCCAAAAATGAAGATTTGTTAATTTCTTTAATTATTTCTTCATGACATACTTTTAATATACAGTCTAAAAGATCATTTTGTATTTCTTTAGAGGTTCCTTTAAATACTGAAGCATTTTGTAGATGCTCGCTTAAAGTTACATCAAGCTCAGCAGAAAAATTTATCAAACCACGTAATATCCCCGGGTTTTGAGAGGTTTCAGTTTCGTCATGTCCTCGCAGCGCCAGTTCAAAGGCCCCACAAAACTTTATGCAGTTTATAATTTTTGACAAAACGTATCTCTTTTTTGTCACATTATCATTATGCTTTTGCACATTTATCCAATAAGCTGAATCCAGCTGCGCTTTAATATTAGTTGTCCCTAATAAAGCTAATTCCATTGTATTATCTAGATGGCTTTTGGAGTTGTCGTGCTTTTTTATTTTTTCAGTTAAGAGCACTAAATCTGTCACCCCTACCTCCGTCCATGCTTTATCACCGCCAAAAAGTAAACAAGGAAAACAAAATAAATTTTTTTTTGTTGCACCCACAAATCTAATTGTTCTTCGAATGAATGTCTCTCTTAAATTGACGTTTATATGCTTTTCCGCGGCCAACATCTGCAGTCTTAATAACAATATCGGGCAATGGCCTACCATTGTTTTTTAAATCAATTATAAATAACTTATGAAGAAAATTCATAAGAGTATTTAAAAAATCGCTTCACATGAACTAAGTTATAAACTAAATCCATTGTCACTATCACAGTATATAAATATTAATAATTAGTACAATAAATCACTACACAAATTCACAAAACAGTATTTAAAATCTCAAATTAACACGAAATACGAAATAGGTACGATTTACGCCCACCAACTCTACGAGGAGTAAACATTCACTGATGCTGCCTTTGCTGGAAAAAATGCAGCTCACTGACCGTGTAAATTCGCGCATTTGCGAGCGTCAAGTGTGGATTGTCGCGGGAGTTGAAGGGGAGGACGGGTGTGCCGAGCCGTGCACAGAACTACCTCGTGTGGCCCAGTTCAATGTACCGCGACGCGCTCGCGTAGAGACCTATATAATTCATCTGGTCTACTACTCAATAGAGGACGGCGGGCAGAATGCGATTTTAACTCAAGCACGTGGGGTTTAGCTGCACCAACTAACCAAATTATTTTATTAATAAATTTTAGTAATTAATACGTCGCGAAAATATACAAATATCTAATTTTTGTGGCAGTTCTGCAGCTCTGCGGCACCTATACACCAGCCGCCCCTAGAGCATCCCCATTGAAAGACCCTATGCATTTTATCTATATTCCATAAGGTTAACCAACAGGTTATATTTAAACAACGATAGTAGGTTTGATTTTATAGAAAATTAATGTTTAATGTGGAGAAAAAGCTTTGTACTAAACTTTCGCAATATCTTACCATTTAATGTAATTACCATTTTTATATTAAAATATTTTTTTAAATTCTGTAATCTTGAACGACATGTAGTGTTAGTATGTATATTTTGTAGAATATAGTTATTTTGTTCTTTTAAAACACAAATCTAAGCGAATAGTTATTTCTTAAAATGTTGTAACTTTAAACGATGGGAGTCTTCTTATCGCATAAAACACAACCAGGTTTTCTCGGAAAATGGTTTTCCAACGACGTTAATGACGCTTATAAAATATGCCCACCAAATGTGTAATTTAATGTTTGGTTCATTCCACATGTGTTTATTTTCTGAATGCCTGTATAGTTTACATTTCGTCGAAAAATGAGTGTCAGACAAGACACACTTATTATTACAATACACAGTGTGGTAGTTCATTCCGCGGGTGATGTGACTTTAACAATATAATGGTTATAAGTGCTATAACATGTAGGAAAAAAGCGATTTAAATCTGATAAGCTGCCCACTGATTAAGACAAAAAATATAATGATGATCATTAAGGTAAATGTTTGTTTAAAAATTGTACATTAATAACGTAAAACAGATTGGCCCAGAGGATTCAGACGCAGTTGTGTAGCGTTTACTAAAGGGTGGACCACTTAAAATGTAAACCTATTTTTAATTACTAATGTATACACGATATTTAATACGATATTTAATTTCACTTAATTTTTAATTAAGTTTTTATTTTTATTTATTCAGTAGTTTGTTTTCTTAATTTTCATTAGGTTATGTGTGCCTACATACTTACTATTTATTAGTTATATTAATTTTTAAACAAAATCATTTATTTTTTACATCAATTTTTAAACAAAAACCAAATATACTTTCAAGATTTACTAATTAAATAAAAAAAAATGTGTGGGCATTTTAGGGAAACCGAATAATACCTAGTTATGCATTTTTTCTCTTTGTTATATAATAAAGTAAAAAATAAATATATGAAATGCACGAAATATAGGATTTATTACCATTATCTAATTTAATAATTTGAAATTATTTAATTACTTATGAGGTACACAATTTTTTATTTTTCATTTTTAATCGCCGCCGTCGTTTAACTTTTAATCGCCGGTATATGAAGTAAAATACCATTTCTATTAAAATAATTAGTCAGTAAGAAAAGTTAATACATTATTATTATTAGCTAACAAAATATATATCTTTGAAAAATGTTATTCATTGATTTAATAAGTTTAATTTTTTTATATAAATTTATTTTTATTCGATTAAAATAATTTTTGTAACCGAAGAAATTAAAAAACAAAGAATCAAAAACTGCTTCTGTTTCATAAACAATGCACAAATACGACATATGACAATCAAAAACGTGTTTAATTCGTAAGAAGTACATAAAAAAAGTACTTGGAAATACTTTTCAAATACGTCACAAAACGTAAAACTTTCACATTTTCTCATAAAGGAAAAGTTGTAGGTAATTTACAGAAACTAGTATAGAAGAAAAGAGAATACCCTCAGAGTTAAATTAAAAACTTATTTTGTTTTGGAAAATAGAAGTAAAATATTAATACTACAATATACAAAAACTACTCCCACTAATCTACTACTACTTTATCGTTTTTTGCACAACTATCAAAATGAATCTATTTGTTATCAAAATAAATATCTATTTGTTATAAAAATATTATTCATTAAGTGCATATTTATTATTTTAATAATGCGTAATTATGTATTTATTAAAATTTAAAGATTACTGCAGCTCTATTTCTTTTTTTTTTTTTAATACTAGGTTTACGAATATCACTTCTATGAATAGTACTTCAAATGGACACTCGATCCGAATTGATCGAATTTACAATAGATTCCCATATTTAAATTACAATTACTTCAATACGTTGTAGGTGAAGTATACATACAAAATATATATTATTTTTTTAATTATATTCGAGTTGAAATAAAGTACAAGACACTTTATTTGTATTTTAAGTAATTTTGTTCAAACACTTTCTGTAGGTCTGAAACAGATAATAGGGGAAATATAAAGAATCTTTTAAAATAAGTAACTATTATACTATAATCCAGAATCCATCAAGAATCCAATCGAAATTTTGTCAAAATCTTAATTTGTTAGGTTGTCATATACTAGAAGGTAGTATTCTATATCACTTAAATGTTTGAAATCATAATTCTTATAATAATTAAATAATGTTTAACCTAATAACTAATAATTGCATAAATATTGTATAACTCTATGATATGATAGGGTAATTTCCCGGAATCCCCGAAAAATAAAGTATATTTCATTAGTAATAATAATAATAAATAATTGAACAAATATATTTAAAAGTACTTAAAATTTATTTAATGATGTAATAACTAAAGGTAAATATTTTTAATATAATTAAATGTATCTAAATCCATTTAATTATATTAATAATATTTACGTTTAATTATTACACGATAATACTATCTCCAATTGTATAGACATAATGATAGGGAAATTCATAGAGACTTTAAAATTTTACATAAAAAAATACAGTCACTATTAAAAAACAAATTTAAAAACCGGGCAAATCATTGGATTATAAAAATCTGTAAATGAAAAAGCCGCTCTTTATAGAAAATGATCTGAGTACAAGAATAGATTGACTATACTAATACGAAAGACAAAAAATATTATTTTAGGACTTTTATTTTAGGTCAAAATAAAGATCCTTTGAAAAACTCTCTGGCATTGTTTGACATTTGCTACAAGAATACGCCTAAAACAGAAATAAATTAAGTTAATTATGTAATGCTCAAATAATCACATAAATATATTTGTAATAAATTTTATAAACACTATAGCGAATTACAAGAGAAATTATGTCCCCAGATAATTATTATAAAAATATTGAACATCTTGATAATTCTTGTGTACTTCTATCCAACTGATGAACAAGAAGTGTAAAAATAATTAATTAAAATTAAAAAAGCTCTCCGGGTATGATGATATCCGTTCAGAAACTTTAAAAGAAATGTCAACTAAAATTTCTTCCCTAATAATATGCATAATTGATTCATGTTTTACTACAGGGTGTTTTACAAATTCATTAAAAATTCCTCTATATAAAACCGGAGTTAAATTAGAAGTAATAAATTACCGACGAATCAATTAATTTCAACCTATCTAAGCTTATAGAAAAGTACAAAAAAAGGATTAACAGTTTTGTGAATAGATACTACCTACTATAAGAGAATCAATTCGGATTTAGAGTGTCAATGCAGGACCCCATATGTCATTTAATATGCCGAAATTCGAACGAAAAGCATTTAGTACATCGACCTAAAAATTTCGTGACACACACGAAAACAGCCGTTTAATAAATAGAGATTTGTATACTGCCTTAGACAATAGAATACCAAAATTTTTATTGATCTCCCTAAAACCTGATATAGTCGGTCACAGAATACTTAAAAAAAATTAGAATATACGGTTTCCGTCGTAAAATTTTAAACGTTTTGCAAAGTTACTTAGAAAACAGAAAGCAAAATATAGAAATTGATAGTGTCATTAGCGGAATGAGAAACGTAAATTACGGTGTACCTCAAGGTACTGTTCTAGGACCCAGATTATTTACAGTTTACATAAACTACTTCCTTTTGTTAAACAGAGATCATAGAATAAGTAGTTTTGCGGATGACACAGTTATAGTATATCAAGCGAGGACATGGAATGAAGTAAAACGAAAGCTGAAACGGAGTTTAAGAATATACAAATGTAGTTTGAATACAATAATCTTACTCTAAATTATGGAAAAAGAAGATATCTGCCTTTTACCTCATATGTAAGTAACTTACTTGACATGAGACCTTTACAAATAGATCAAACTTCAGAAATCGCGGGAGCAGAGTCAGTAAAATATTTATTAATAATAATGGATATGTATGTGTAATGGGACCTTTACATAAAAAAATGATTAAAAAGCGGGGGTTTGCTGCCGAAGTTCAAGTACCTGAAAGAATATCTACATTTTACCATAAAATCAATACATTATTACCTTGTACAGTCTCAACTTAAATATGGGATCTAGAGATGGGAGGCAGTCCACAATGCTCACCTAAAAAAATAAGTACGTTACAGAAGTGGATTTTGAAAATAATTTACAACAGGGATATTAGCTATCCAAGTGATTTATCATTTGAGAAAAGTAAAATTTTTCATGTTGAATTAATTATATTGCTAAAAAATACTTTTTAACATCAGAAATGGTAATATACAACTCTGTCCAATAAAATTCAAGTATGACACTAGAAGTAAAATACAAAATGTTAAAAATGTAACAAATCTATGGTCAATATCTCAGAAATATCTCGCTCCTAAATTATATAAAAAGTTGCTTAATTGTTTAAAATATTTTTACAATTAGGATCGATATAAATTAGAAATGAAAAAATGGACTCGGATATTTTCGCAAATATAAACTTCTCATTTTAATACTTTATTCAAACTAATTGTGTACATACTTACCTGCACCAAAGAATACTATTATTATTATTATATACTATCATATTATATCAAATTGACTCGCGCAAGTGCATATTGTTTAGTTTATTTTATATACCATATAATTATTTTACTATTTTATTCCACCTCTTTTGATAAAATATATGTTTTAATTTTCATAAGTTTGATTCACTCTTATGTATACTAGTTACATGCAAATTATTATAAGTACTCGATATACAGTGCTTTCGTAAGTAATGAATGAATTTCAAAAGAAAATCAAGGACTATCTTTTGGAGAAAACTCTTATTATTTTTAGTTGCTCAAATATTATTTTTAGTTGCATTTTTTAAAATATAATTAATACATACAGGGTGATTCGTGTAGGAGGTAGGAAGTCATCGATATTTTTTTAATGGCAACTCGGTTTTCTATTACGGAATGAGGAAAGACACATATTTTTTACATACGCTACAGTAATAATTAAATTGGAGTTTGTATAGATTAGAAAAAGTGAAGAAAAATGATTCTGCAATTTCAAAATGCTAAATTTAATGGCAATGATGGTGATGAATGATGAAGTATCACACTCAAAATCCCCAGAAAGTGAATGTGTGGTAGACATAGTCGACGAAAGAATTCTGGGCTCCTATTTCTTTGACATGAATCGTAACAGGTGCAAGATATTTGGATTTTCCTTAAGACTTTATTCCTGCACTAATAACTATATCCTGATGTAGAAGAATCCAATCTTGGGAAATGACTTTCTTGTGAAAATGTAAAATGTGCTCTTTTACACTCCGTAATAAAAAATGGGGTTGCCATTGAAGAAATAAATATCAATGACATCATACCTTCTACACAAATCACCCTGTATATATTTATTATATTTTACAATATGCGCAACTAATAATAAAATTCGGTGGGTTCGAGAGTTTTCCCCAAAAGTTAATCCTTGAATTTTTAACGAAATTATTCGTTACGAAAACACTGTATAGTTAGTTATACATACTCATTCATAAATAATTATCAAATTATCATCATTATATCATTAATAACATATACATATCACACACAACACACAAGTAGTATATTACTACTTCTGTGATTTGTTTGATGTTTATTTATTTATTGTGTCTGTGTGATTTGTAGATTTGTAAATCTTTATGATTATTAAAGTAAATAAACATTATTATTATTGTTATTATTATTATTTACGGTATCTCATGGTATATATCCATTTACTTCTAGAGCGTTTACTACGTTATTTAAAGTTTGGCCCTTGGATCTTACAGATCGAATATCCCGATGTATCTAGCCTTTCACTGAAACATTTGATTTATTTATGTGACCCAGAGTGGTACTTTAAAACACAGGGCGTGTTTTTATTGAGCGTTTTCTGTTTTTTTATAGACATGGTACATATTATATAACATAAGAACGTCAAGAAGTCCTACGGACTACGTCTTATCTGAGTAATATATGTACCATATGTACGTGTGTGTACATAATGTAGAATATTTATTCCGCTTTGATCCTATAGTGTGTCCCGAACTAAGCTACAGAATGCATATTTTTTGCCTGTTTGATGTTCGTAATATGCAAGAAACAATTAGAATTATAATTTTTCTTTACATAAGTTACTGGACTGATAGTATTACATTTTAAATATAGTTTCAACATGTTTACCCAATTTACCCAACATTTAATCGGAACATCTAACGCCACGTCTGCGTAACTAATATGTGGCCGATTTTGAAAAGTTATTAATCTGTTAAAGGGGTTATATTACCTTGGCGCTCGGAAAAATGGATTTAATGTAATATTTTTTTTTGACGCAACTGTTAAATATATAAAATAATTTCTATTTTACATAAAAATACATTATAGATTTATGTACAATTAAAAAGTAAGACGAATAATTAAAATTAAAAAATGATGGAGATATAAGCCGTCAAGTATCTCTTTTGAAAATCCTTGCTAATGGTGGAATTTTTTTCTGTCAGACATCGTCTGAAAAATAAAAAAAATTCTAATTCAGAAAGGTAATATCTAGCCAAAATGTAGCATAGGAAATTTTTTAAAGATTTTTTTGTAGAAATGACAGCTGTAAAAATAAAATTTTTACCAATGTTGAGTATTAAAAAATTATAAAAAATTAACACGGCATCTAATCAAAAGGATTCTGTGCTATATTTTAGATAATATTATAAAGAATATGATATAAATTTAATCAAAATCGGTTGAGCAAATCTTGAGATATCTTGTCCACTAGTTTGAAAAAAGTAGTTTCGAGAAAAACTCAAAATAAAAAAAAGTATCGCGTCAGCATAGTACCGCGCAACCAAATTCCTTTAGTATCAAAAGAAAATACCTTTAATCTGCGATTCCTGGACCATACACGAGGTCTTTCATTGATGTCGCGATGTTCTCCAACTCCTTTTGAGCAGCTCTTTTCAACTTCCTGGCCTCTTTAGTCTTTTGTTGGGCTCTCATATTGGCTATATGTATGTACATCCTATATGTTCTCGGATAATTGGATCTCGGATTTGAATTTTCATTTGTTAAATGCTTAAAATATTCTTAAAAGTGTAAAAAATAAATCTAGCAAAAAAAATCGATTTTCTGAAAATGTCAAGGTGGTGTAATCCCCAAGTGTCAAAAATTAATTTTCGTTCATAGTGGTGGTTCCGTCATTGATAAGTTCCATCATAACATGACGTTATGATGATTTGTATGTTATATGGAACACGTGTGACCATGGAGCGGCCCGTACGAATGGAAGCGCCTGTATCAGTAGAGATAAAATTATGCAATATTAGCAATAACAGTATTGTGATAATTTGCGCTGTACATATGGCGAATCGTATGTGGCAGACAGGAGACACATAAATTTCGTATACACACACGCACCGATTCCCATATTCGCAGTGCCTAGACGAGTTGTATGTTAAACCGGTGGGAATACTCAGAAAAGTGCATTAAAGTGTCATGTTAAAAGCTTCTTAATGACAGTTATACGATATCTATAACAGTACACAGTGGCTCATACGGAGATTCGTACAAAGCTGGTAGGATTCACTTACTATATAAATTGCAAGAAAAACTTGCATCGAGGACCGCAATGTTTCAATATGGCCTTGTATGTAACGAACTAAATAACATTACTTATTACAAAAAATAAGTCATATTTTAACATCTAAATAATAAGACACTTTATCATAACTAAGATATTATATGGATGTTCGTACAAAAACATAATAATCAACAACAATAAATATAAAACAAATTCATCTTTTGCAGGATATCGTTTTATCATCGCAAGCGTCTCTGTATTGTCATAAACACACGGTAGGAGGTATGTTATTCCATTTTTCAAGAGTCGTCTCTTCTAATATGCGAATGTTAGTAATTTCACGTTAGGGTTGATGTCTGGGGATTGCGTGGGTGTATTTGTTATTGTCTGACACTTATATAGGGTGTCCCAGTTGGAACTTTAGAATTTGAATTGCGCGCCATTTGTGTTATCTTAAAGATAGGGCGTCAATATTTAACCACTGTCATCTACAAACCATACGACGTCAACATGCCGCGTCAACAGTTTAACAATGAATAGCTTGTGTACAGCTGTTTTATGAAAGTGAGATCATATACTGTTGCATTAACAAAAATTCGCACAAAATTAGGACAAAGTGAAGCGCGTACAAGGTTAACAGTTCGTAACTTAATTAACTTAATCAAGAAAGAAACGGGTTGTCATTGATAAGGCAACACCAATACGTCCTCGTCATAGTCAGTTAGATGAAAATAGTGCTGTACCCAGATAAAGTGTACGGGAGTATCGAAATACATCAATTCGACGTCGTGCACAACAATTGAATCTGTCAAAAGCTAGCACCCATTAGATTTTAAAGATCTGCATCTGCCAGTATACAAAATTCAATTGACAACAATTAAAAGTTACAGACCATTGACAACGTAGTACATTTGTTAATCGGGTGTTTGAAAAAACGGTGATGCTGATTTTTGCAACTAAATTTTGTTCAGCGATAAAGCACATTTTCATCTTGACGGATACGTCAGCAAACAAAATTGTCGAATCTGGATTGCTGAAAATCTAATCTAATCATGCTGTTCATGAAAGAGAAATGCATCCACGGAGATACACGGTTTGATGCGCATTTTGGAATGGTGGAGTGATTGGACCATACTTCTTTGAAAACTAAACTGGTAATGCTATCACAGTAAATGGGGAACGCTATCGTGACATATTGAACGATCTTTTTCCACCAAATTGATGATTTGGATTTGAACATGTGGTGTCAGCAAGACGGTGCAACGTGACATATAGCATGTGTAACCATAACTCCGTTGCATAGCAAATTTCCTGATCATGTTGTCTCGCGGAATGCTGACATCAATTGGCCTGCAGGATCGTGCGATTTAACACCCTGGACTTTATTCCGTGGTGCCACGTCAAGGAAAAAGTGTACGTCACCCAGCCAGCAACATTCAATGATCCCAATGTAAACATTCAACGTGTTTTTTGGGAAATAGAGCCAGTTTTATGTGCCCGTGTTGTGTAAAATTTTGCTAAACGAATGCCAGATGAATCGATGCGGCCATATGAACGGTATTCTTTTCGGTATCTGTAGCCGTATCGTCTCCATTTTATGTTGAAGAATAGAAAACCTGTTTGGCAAATATTATTAGTTTTATTCACAAATCACATCCTATGGTTGCACATGAGACACCCTATAACACTGACTTAGTTTTCCACAAGAACACACCAACCAAAACACTACATTACACTCGACGCGCGTTTCGCCAACAAAGTTGGCATCATGTGGAGATGATTAAAACTGATTTTTAATCATCTCATGGAGTATTAATCATCTTCAGATGATTCCAACTTTGTTGGCGAAACGCGCGTCGAGTGTAGTGTAGAAAACTAAGTTTTCTACACTAAAAGGTTCTGACTCCCAACCTTTGGTGTGAAGATAACACTGACTTACACTCCGAACTTCGGAGTGTAAATCGATAGAATGTGTAGAACGTTTACGATTTTCAAAATAATGACATGCAAGTGGGAAATTCGTCGAATTCTTAAAATTGTTAGAAAATGTGTGCAAATTTACTAAAATGTAATTCAGTATTAATGGAATTTATATCTGCAAAAATTATATTGTGAATAAATAAATTAATTATTATAATTAATTAATTTATTCACAATATAATTTTTGGAATCAATAATTTTCTCGAAGGCACTTTAATTTTACCTGATTTCCTTAAAAAATACCCTTGAATAGTAATGATTATTTATCAGATATTATCTGTAACGACATATACTCTATATATCTTGCGATATTTTAGAACATACATGAAAGCTTTTCATATTATAACACTGAAATGAGAAATGAGGAACAGAAGATGGAAATTTAATATGACGAACGCAAGAGAACTTGATATTCGAGATAAATATATCTGATATACCCATTTTACAAAAATAGAACAGAATGATGTGTATATAATAATGCTATGAAATTCAGACATATTCATGAAATGGTTCGTTGTAACTAGAGTTCTCTGCTTGGATGTTTCACCAGTGGCGTCATATACACTTTAGAAAAGAAGTCTGCAACACCTGAAAGATGTCGCAAAATATTTTCTTATTGCAAAAACCCTCGGAGTGGTCAAAATGTATTTTAAATTTGCCGTCTCTCGAAATACTTTAGTTTTATGTACAGTAGCGTACGTTTCCAGGGTTAAAGGGGACGCATTTGTTTACATTTTTGAGTATTTTTTTATAAAAATTATTAAATTATAAAGAAAGTTTCGAAAAAATGCAACTACTGTTTTAATTGTGAATGTTGATTTATTTAATACGTTGCTTTTATCTAAAACCAGTTACGATAAGTTAGTTTTCGGCAAAATTGATATGCTTGTGATTTTCTATTATCTGAAATAAAAAAATCTTAATAACACTGTCTATTTCGGAAAGAGATCGCATTGAAATTCTTATGACCATGTACGGAGATAGGAGAAGAACTACAGTGGAAGTTTGAGCTCTGTCTGGTGAAAATCCACGTTCCAGTTCTCGTCAGATTGACTTGGATATGAAGTTGAGTCATGCTGCAGTACTTTTACATAAACATAAATTTCACCCTTAGAAAGTTACATCGAGTCAAGAATTATCAAAAGACAATGGTGATCGTCCAGTGCAATTCTGTGAGGAAATTCAATTACGTTGAAGTAGTGATATATAAAAGCGCCTGATGTCTGACATTACCACGTGGGACCCTAAAGTTAATCTTACTAAGCAATTCAGAACAGTCAACCTTATCATTTAGAAGGTTAAACAAATATTTAATTAGTGAAATATTGCGTCGAACAGATAATGATTGAATATTAAATCTGTCCAATAGTTGTAAGTGGCAACAGCCTCGAGGCGGATATACGTCATCCAGTAAAAAAGACAAAAATTTAAGAAACCTCTTTTGAATTGCCTCCAGCCTTTGACAATGGACATTGTATAAAGGAAACCATATAATAGAACCATACTCTAAGCGAGATCTCACTAGAGCAAAAAATAACGCTTTAAGGGCACGTACCTCGGAAAACTCCCTACAATTACGGTAAATGAAGCCATAAGTTCTAAATGCAGCAGAAACAATATCATTGATATGTTCCACAAAAGTAAATTTGGCGTCAAATATTATGCCTAGGTCCTTAAACAACTCAACTCGACCAATAATGTGGTCGTTAATCGCATAATCATGAGAAATAAAGTTGATTTTCCTGGTAAAAGTCATTAACTTGCATTTTGATAAATTTAGTGATAAACGATGTAGCTCACACCATGACGCCATATTATTTATACATTGTTGGAGATGAAAGCAATCCGAAGGTGAAGATATTTCAGTAAAAAGTTTATAATCATCTGCAAATAATAACTGTTGGCACGATATAACTTCAGGAAGATTATTGATAAAGAACAGGAACAGAAGAGGCCCCAAATTCAACCCTTGAGGTACACCCGATGAAGGAGAGAAATAATTAGAAGTAAAGTTTTGGTATCTGACCGTGAAACTTCTATTGGACAAATAGGACCTAAACAAGTCCAACAATGAATCTGAGAAACCAAAACTTCTGAGTTTAAGGAGCAAGATATTGTGATCAATCTGGTCGAAAGCCTTTTGAAAATCTGTATAAATGGTGTCGACTTGTCCTCCCCTGTCCAAGATTTCGGAAACGTATTGCGAGAACAGAGCCAAATTTGATATAGTCGACCTCCTTTGCATGAATCCATGTTGGTGTGATGATAGAAGCTGCTTAGTAGAAGCATATAGCACATTGTACAGCGCCGTCTCGAAGACCTTTGAAAAATTGCACAGCAATGAGATCCCTCTGTAGTTTGACACATCATTAATATTGCCTTTCTTAAATATGGGACAAATGCACGCCTCCTTCCACCGCGATGGAAAGATTGAATGTTTCAGAACGTTGTTGAATAGGATAGACAAAGGCTCCGTAAGTGCATATGCACAGTCTCTGAGAATAAAACTGGGTATTCCATCAACCCCCATAGTGAAGGTGTCTTTACAACGTTTGAGACTTAGTAGAACATCCTCGTGTTCCATTCTCTGGACAGTAATTGATAATCCTGGATTAAAAATAGGGTAAATTTAAAATACCTTTTTACCCCTTCAAGTGTTTTTGCAAGAAAAAATATTTTGTGACATTTTTCAGGTGTTCCAGATTTCTTTTCCAGAGTGTATACACAATCATGTATAGCTTATAACAATTTATATAATATGTAACCCTTATTCAATCCGGATTGGCTCGCCTAAATGTCGGCAGTATTGCATATGCGTCTAATGTTAAATTCCTGTGAGAGAAGTCCGGTGCGGGATGTAATATTTGTATAGTTACAATGGCATTTGAAATAATTTAATGAATTTGTGTCAGCACTGTTACTATAAGTATGTCTTAATCTGGATTTTTACGTTTTACACTATCAAACTTTTACAGAATTTTATTTTTCGCCATCTAAAATCGCCTACGATTCAATGATTCACCTAAGGATAGTTAAATACTTTGTAATTTATTTATGGCATCCGCTGGCTTTACGTAATTACTGCGAATAGCTTTTATCTGATTCGGCTTTTGACTTTCTTTAATGGCAGCTGATTATTTAGCATCGAATTATAAAACTAAGAATATTAGTTTTTTTTTTCAGTGTGCAAATAATAAAATATTGCCTCTAATCATGTTCCCCATCGCGTAAGAGTCGACTATGGAGGTTCCGGAATTTCATAAACAATGTCCATTGTATATGAAATTTTTGAGTGCGTGGGAAATTTGGGAAAATCCGCTTTGATGTGGGCTATGTCCGGATAATATTGAATTTACATTTCTGCTGTAAGATGTACCTAACTATAATCGTAATTAGTTTTAAATTAGGACACATATTTATGAGGGAACGCCCCTTTGAAAGCATAACTGCGGCGCCATCGTTCAGAAATAGTAGTACAAGATCTGGCAGCTGATTTCTGCAGGTATCTGTTTTTCTTTTTAATGAAACTTAATTCAAATCAATGAATAATGACAATGTAATAGATTGCTGCCGGGTAACTTATCAAAAATTAGCCGCGATTACCTTTAATTAATTATACTGTAATTAATTTATTTTAATGAATTCCAACTATATTTTTTTAAGTGAATTAAACATTAATTGAAAGAAAATGATGCGAGGAATTAAAAAAAATGGTTGCCAGCTCTGTCAGCAGCCATCGGCTGGGATACGATAAGTTTTGATAACATTTTATATAGAAATAAGGGGTTATCCAATTCGGGTTTCGGAAAGTAAGGCCCTGCTGTTCAACAGCTGTCAATTGTATTTGTTTGTCAAACTGGTTTTTGGTTGGTTAAAGGTTTGCCATTTTACAATATGGAACATTATACGACAGAACAACGCGTTAAAATTGTTAAATTGTTTTACAAAAATGGTGATTCTGCCGTTTCCACTTTTCAACCGTTACGAGCAGATTATGGTCGTCATAATCGCCTAAATGAGCGAACAATTGCATACACAGTGAAAAAATTTGAAGAAACTGGATCGGTCACGGATACTGTAAGGCCTGTGCATCATCGTAATGTAATGCAATCACGAAAATATCGCAGTTGTTGCTGAAAGTGTGGCTGAAGACCCAAATTTCTCAATTCCACGTCGTGCTCGGCAATTGGGCTTGACTTATGGCTCTTTATGGCGAATTTTGCATTTGGATTTGCACCTTCATCCTTACAAAATCCAACTGACACAGGAATTGAAGCCTGCGGACCATGCACAGCGCAGAATATACGCCAATTGGGTACTGGAACAACAAGAACAAAATGCCAATTTTTCCAACAAAATTTTCTTCAGCGATGAAGCCCATTTCTGCCTCGGTGGATACGTGAATAAGCAAAATTGCCGTATATGGGGCTCTGAAAACCCTCAAGTGGTCGAAGAGCAGCCAATGCATCCAGAAAAAGTCACTGTCTGGTGTGTGTTGTGGTCTGGTGGTGTTATCGGTCCATTTTTCTTTGAGAATGACCAAGGAGCTACCGTTACAGTCAATTCTCAACGCTATTGCCACATGTTAACGGAATTTTTTTGGCACGAAATTGAAAATATCGATACGGACGATATGTGGTTTCAACAAGATGGGGCCACAAGTCATACAGCACGACGAAGTAGGGCTCTATTGCAAGAGAAATTTCCAGGACGAGTAATTTCGAGATTAGCGGACGTAAATTGGTCTCTGAGATCCTGTGACTTAATACCTTTAGACTTTTTTTTGTGGGGCTACGCAAAATATCGTGTTTATGCGAACAATCCTCTAAATTTGGAGCAATTGAAAACCAATATTCGTGAAGTCATGGCCGAGATATTGCCCGAAATGTGCGGAAAAGTCATCGAAAATTACCTCAAAAGGATTGAGTCCTGCAAAAGGTCCCGTGGAGGACATTTGAATGATGTTGTATTCCACACATAATGGCAAAGACCAAACTTTATAATGAAATAAAAATTTCAACAAAATCTGAATTATTTGTGTGTTTTTTTTAAATTTACTTTCCGAAACCAGAATTGGATAACCCTTTATTACTTTAACTACACCACATTATATCCTTGTTTACACTCGTTTGCTCACACTCATCTAGAGCGAGAGTAATTAACTCACATCATGACAAGCACTACTTGCGGCCATTTGTTTACAGGAAACCATGTATTATCGTGTACAGGAAAAATTAAATTTCAATTTAGTATAATATTTTATTGAAAAACACGATGAATATAAATAACTAGAGGTTGCGGTTGACTGAGAGTTGGCAACCATTTTTTTTAATTCTTCATATTATTTTCTTTCAAATAACGTTTAATTCACTTAGAAAAATGTAGTTGGAATTCATTAAAATAAATTAATTACCATATAATTAATTGAAGGTAATTGCGGCTAATTTTTGATGGGCAACCCGGCAGCAATGTATCACATTATCATTAATTATTCATTTGAATTAAGTTTCATTAAAGAAACATACTGCAGAAATCAGCTGCCAGATCTTAGACTATAACACTTGATGTGTTAAAAGTTGAAATTTTTGTAATGTACAATAGTACATTTTGTTTTACTGGGGAGTAGTTACACAGATGATAGTTAAAGACGATCAAGGGTATGTACTATAATGTTGACCACATGTTTTATAGAATTTGTTATCTGATTTACGTCAAACCAGAGTTTTTTTTTTTATTGTGGATTTGATATTTAATATTATTTTCACGCCTCTCGCGCAAAGATTGTAAATGTCGCAATGTACTTCGGCTCGGCAATTCCCGCGTAGAATTATATTTGTCCAAAACTGACCAAATGGTTCTTTATTCAACATAAAAAACGACACATTTCACAAACATAAATTAACCGAAAATATAATATTTTTATAAGGGATTTTTTATAAGGCAACATTTAATTTATTAATGTGACACTGTTTACGTGCTTTATATATAAAGATATCTTAAAGATCAATTTTAGTTCCTGACTTCAATTACAAACCAAATAAAATGTTTGAGTCCCATGTTCTTAAATCAGTAAATTCCTATATAAACCGTTTCGCATTGTGTGCAAACAGTCGCCTGGTATTGCAAACCTTCAGTACATTTGCGTTATACAAAATCACAGGTGGTCAAACGTAACAACAAAGCTAAATGGAATTGCCGATACCTATATCGATTCAAATGTCTGAATAAGTTCATCGTAATTAAAACTAATCATATATGTTGTTTGGCGTTAAATTTATTTTTTATAAGAGGGAGGAGAAATAATTCTACAGTACTTTTATGTAAAAATTACTCACCCTCATTACTTTATTTACCAAGGAAAATTACCTATATAAAAAAATACGTAAATGTAGATATTATAGGGGAAGTTTAAAAACAGTGTCTGTTGCAGTTTATATTTCACCCCCTTACCCCCAGCTATTTTATCTGATTTATTTTATTTGTGCTTCAGCTACGAGAACAGACCAACCTATTATAGTTTTCTACACGGAGTTAATCAGATTTCTTAAAAGCTTTAGGAGGTTGTATTACAAGATGGGGGTAAAATTATTAAGGGGGGGGGGTAGCTGGGGGCAATAGGATGAAACCTAAACTGCATTGAACACTGGTTTTAAACTTCCCATTCGATATCTAAATTTAAGTTTTATTTTACGAAGTAATTTTCCTTACTAAAAGACGTAACGGGGGTGGGTAGTTTTGAAATAAGGGCACTGTACAGGAACATATAACACATCCATTAATCATACCAATATAGTTATATAGTTATCAGTGTTAATAATATTAAATGTTTAATAATATTTAATAATATTATTAAACATTTTTAATAATATTAAATTAAGTCCATCTTCTGTTTCCATAATGCGTTTTAAGTATTTTAATTGATTTATTAATCTTAATTATTAAAATTAGTACTATTTTATGGGATTGTAGAACTGTGATGTAGTTTTTTTGTAGTAAATTGTTGTAAACAATATATCGCATCTTTTCTCTAATTCGACCCATGCTGTAAATTGGGTAGCTAACACACTATGCTCTTAAAGATAAATGTAAATACTCTGGGTCCGATAAGAACACTGACCTATATTTATAAAACGATTCTAAAATATAATTTAATAGAATATTCTAAAATACAACTGTTAGAATCTGTTCAATGTTCACATCTGTTAGAATTGCCTGTTTAAGTACTTTAAGCACTTTGATTAGAATGTTGAGAATGTTTGAACAGGGCCGTTTCTTATTTAGACATAATTTAATTCAGTCTCGCAGTTAAATCTCACACGTTACTCTTTACTTTGTGCTATAAAAATTTCATTTACAAGCAATACAAATACTGTTTTGATCCATCTATTTTTTATCACGGTTCATTTAAAAGTGTTGTCCCGTGGAGGGAAATTGTACGGTGTATTGCAATAGGTAGATTTTTAAATATACTTTGTAAACACAAAATTCAAACATTTGGTTTGTTTGATTTTGCAAGAATGTCACTTTTGAATTATAAGGTTTGATGAACAGGATTTACAATTATATCCTGCTTGATGCCCAGTTTGATGAACTAGGGGATCAAATTTAAATTATCTGAGTTAAAGGGAGGTATTATTATTCTGAGCATCAACCAGCATAATATTCTGACGGAAATTTTTACTCACTGTACTTGCCACCTTGATCTAAATTTATAATGGAAGATTTTCAAATTGTTTATTTATTTTACTTATTGTCAACTGACCGACTAAAATAGAACATTAATTACCTTAGTAACCTCCGGATATTCACACGGACGTATCCAGCCGACTGATATAGGGATCAAACCCACACCCGGATTACTCGAAGCCAGCAAATACCTCGGCCAATTCTTGCCGCTACTCGGCGTTGAAGCTGGGATGCCAGATATTTGAATATTTTAAAAGTTATTAGGAGATTTTGGGGAGAATCTTCTTATTACTTTTAAAATATTCAAATGTTTCTTTAATCAATGAATTTTTCTTTGTAGAGAAGTATGTAATTGAGTTCGGCTTCAAGTTAAAGTCGGTTTCATTTAAAATTTCATTTCTAAATGAAAACTAATAAAGAATTATTAATTTCATCGGTTTTATCTTAAACCTTCTTTAACATTTACCACACAACTCTTTATTTTTCGATAACTAACTGGTCAGTTTAGAGGAAAGAGAAGTAATGCAAAACAAATTTTTGTGCCCACTCAAATTTATAAGCTATCTAATTCAAATGTGCGCATATATGTATAAAGGTGACCTAGCTATTAAGTATACTTTATTATCGTCACTGGTGTAGTGCGATTTTCCGCGGGATCAGGCCCGACTTTATCTGATTATTGGAAAACTACCGCAACACATCAATAGAGAGTAGAGCATAAGCGCATTTGAATCATCATACATAAGTTGATAATCTCGAAAAAATTGTAAAAATATTAGGGAGTACTTCGATTTATATGAAATAGGATTTTCATGAAAAAACGTTTTTCAAAAATCAATGGGACGATTTCAAAATAGCCCACGAATTTGTGAAAAAACTAATATTGTTTTTGCGAAATTCAACTTTGCGGTTTTTTGTTTCGTTAGGAAAATTCAAAATTGGGGTTTCAATAGAGTGTAATGCTAATGTAAAGAGAGGAAATAGATAACATTAAATACGAATAATTTGTGAATATTATAATATTGATTGTTAGGGTATATTGCAAAGAAATAATGTTATAATGTATTTGCCATTTTTGTGAAAGTATACATACATGAAAGTATACAAAAATTAAAGCGTAATATGTGCAGTTTGAACTGTATTTACACATCGTTGGGTAAATAAAATCATAGATGCCGAATAGATAGCTATCTACAACCAATATCCTGATATGTATGTGTATTTAAAAAATGTTTAATAAACAATATAAAGTTCATTAGATCGCAGGTCCTCGCACGACGTTTCACTTAGATCGTCAGTTTTTCACGATTTTCTGAAACATGTTTAATAAAATTACAGAATTTAATGTTGATTTGTTGTTAGAATTTATATCAATACAAAATTCTCAAATAACATTAAAACTGCGCTGGCTTTCAAGATGAAAATTCATTTTGAAAAATTGAAATATGTCAACTGTGAAAATTGTTACGCACATTTGATATAAAGGTTTTTCATCCAGATTTGCGTCCGGAGTTTTGAATGCGAGCTTAGAAATTAATTTTAAAGCCAAAAATGCATACCTGCTGTTTATTAATGGTCGTGTCAGATACTAGGTGTACCACCACTATTCGAATGATAGAAAGTGCCTAAATAGAAATTTAATGTTCGGGATTTTTAACAAGTGCTTATAGTGTTACGTTTTGATATTTATACAAGAAAGGTGAAAGTGTTATAGCGTAGCGACAAATTAACTTTTCCACTAATATGGTGCACGACTTCAGGACTAAAAACAACAATGTTCTCTTTTTCCTGACAATATCATTGTCATTGCCTCCATTGCCAGTCTACATCGTGTCATAATAGTCTTTACTATATAATCGTATTTTAACTGGAAACTAATTGTCTTGCTACTGGATGCTATTATCCAGATAATAGCATCCCCCCCGCATCCACTATGATTGTTTTCATTTTTTAAAACGTCCATTACATATTACTAATTCACGTCAATTAATATAATTAATAAGAATAACCAAGAGAAGGGGCCCTAGTATTGAACTTTGTGGATCACTGGATGTAGCGATAAATTATTCAAACTGAAGCCATCGTTTTCAGTATATTGATTCCTATGATGTAGGTAGATGAATTAATTTATTTGAAAAACCTGCTTGGTTAAGTTTATGTAGAAGAATACCATGGTCGCTTATGTCATGTCAAAGACTTACAAAGAACTACTACTAAAATCAGTATAAATCACGTCTACTTGTACTATCTGCATCTGCAGCTTCCGAGATAAATTGTGTTAAGCAAAAAGGATTTATACATTTATTGAACAGTTCTTTTATAAATCCATGTTAAAGTTTATTTTTTACTATAGTATAATTCCAAAAGCATATAATTGTTATTGGTCTATAATTTTATTAACCATTTTTTATTACCTACCTATTTTAAAAATGGGGCATATTCTTGAAGTCTTCCAGATATAAAAAAATTCCAATTATAAAATCTGACATTTTCAACACTGTAATTAAAATCTGGAAAAAACCTTTGCCAATGAATTTGTTTCATTTTTCAAATATTACCGTTTTTATGTGAATTCTTGTAACCGTTATTTTTAAAGGGCTTCTGCAAATACACCTATAATGGTATTCGAATATACGAATTGAATATAGCCGAATTGTGTGCGTCGTGTGAGCAAGAATACTTGCAGAAGTTTTTGGGATTCCATTACTGATTATTAATGGCCTAACGATTCAGAATTTAAAGGACATCAATTGCGAAAACGACAAATGAATTATCTTTTAGTGTAACTGGTTAAAATTCCAACCCTTGAAATTGATAGCCCGTTGAGATCAAAACGTCGTGTTACGCCGGGGCATAGCACGAAACCGACAAAACGAAAACAAAAGAGGAATGCAATGTTTCTCAACAATTTAGGAATAAAAGGAAAACTTTCGCCGACTTCTATGATTTGTTTTAGATGGGTTTCTGTTTAGGAAAACTTCTCGTTTTCGTCCCGAGTCGGTGAATATCAAACTGTTTCTATTGTATTTCCATTCCAGCCAACGCTGTCGTTTTTGTGTGTATTTCGCGAAATAAATACAATATAATAATAGTAATTTCTGAAGCTTGGAGGAGTACAACTTGACTTATTCCGCCCGTTTCGAAGCGACAACTGTACCAGAGAACTGCCCCCATGAGTCACCTGCAATGGGTGTTGAAACGTTAACATCAAGTTCCAGTTTGACGCGGAGTCTATCCGGAAACTACACTGAGAGAATGATTTATTTATTGTTAACGAATATTGTTTACGGAACAACGTAATTTACAACTATATTTAGCGATAATCTTTTGTCTATTCTAGGGCAAGTATAAGGTCTAAGTACAAATCCAAATTTAAATTTCGCCATACCTAAGGTAAAAGTGGTTTAAAGGTCATAATCCCTATGATATTAACAGAAGGTCAATGTTTTTCAACAATAATAGAATGGGGTAAAATAATAATGGTAGGAAGGTTGGAATTTTGTGAAATTACCTAGACCTTTACTTGGATAAGAATTGGGACACTCATATAATGGAACTTCCAAAAGGGAATTAATCGGTTGGTCAACACGCATCCTTAATTAAATACAGTATCTTCTTAGGGTAACCGCATTAGACAATAATGTGTATGTAAACGTACTAAAAACATTGGGGTTTTGAGGGGCCGTAGAAAACAAAAAGATCGGGAGATCGTATAAGACAAATACATGTATAACATCAACTATGGCCCAAAATTGATTTGAATACACAATTATTTTTTGCCAAAATCTTAATGGTAGTTATTGCAGTAGACCATTTTTGGAATTGTTGGGAACCCAATTGTTCTGAAGTTCTTAAATTTTATTTCTCATTAGAGAAAACTGTCATGGTGAACCCTACATGGTTTCAAAAACAAACATACCATAGTGGTCATGTTTTAATAAAGGAAAAACACACGAAAAAAATATATAGCGTCGAATATACCATTGAGAAAGAATGTAATGAAATATTTTCTATACATTCCTCTGTAATATAGTCAATAATGAATTAATCTTAGAATTAATTGTGCTCAAACTGGTCGCGTCCTCTGTTGACCAAGAGCATAATAAATTCTAAAATCAAACCATTATTGCCTATATTTCTGGGCAGCATATCTCATTGGTTTCTTTCTTACGTATCTCAAAAATACACTTGTAGAACGTTTAAATCATTTTAAAATATCTAGTGTGAAAAGAGAGATATACTTTAAAATTATGTTGATTTTGTCACATTTAACATTACATTAAGAACATTAAGAATCATTTTGTAAATTAATAACAACGAGCGAAAGAGGAATGTAGTTTCTTGGAACGTGGAATCATTCTTATTTTTAGAAAAAGAAGGCTTTTGAATCCATGTTACTCTTCAAAATTATGTAAAACAATTACTAATAATTACATAATAAACAATAATTTCTTAATTACATTAAACTGAACAACAAATAAGTAGTAAATTGTTGTAGAAAACATTTATTTCTTGTTTTTTAGTTAGGTTACTTTTTTTAAAGTCGGTTTTTTTACTTATTATTTTAGAATTTTAAGTGATGGGTAGACCTACTAAGGATGTTTTACGATTGAGAAAACGATGGCTACTTGAATAAGGAGTTCCGTTGTGTATCTTCGAAGTCTAAGGTCCAACACCAATGAAATTAAAATGGTACCACCTTGAAGCTATATTGAATCCAACGCAAAAATAATTATTCAAATCGGTTCATAAACACAAACGTTATACCCGAACATACACAGAAAGAAAAATATATACAGACGAATTGAGAACCTCCGCTTTTTTTGAAGTGGGTTAAAAATGACTATAACACATAATTTAGAGTGCCACGATGTAAAAACAATTTTTTATTTAATAAATATCTTAATGACATTTTCAAAAAAGAATAATGAGTAGAACTTTCAATTTAATTCCAACTTTTAGTGGACGATTTCGATCAACTAGACTGTATATCGTTATCGATGCCACGTCACTGGATTTAAATATATGTACGTTATTGATGCGAGAAAGTTACCCCACGCATATAGGGTAGATATTTCTTCTTTTATTTTTAAACGAATCGCGATTATAAATCTAAAGTGACCGCAACCGATTCCGGCGTTGCTCTTCTTTCCATTTCTGTTTTGACATGGACAATTTATCATTTCATTTCATGGTAAGTCTGGATGAAATGGAGTATTGTTGGCGCACGTATTTTTAATGCATTACTTGACAGGAAAGCACAATACGTTCCACCAACGCCAATCGGATATTGGTTTTCCTCTCCAGGTTTATCGGTAACCGATGAAAAAAAAAAAGTAACGTCGAGGCATTCAACTGACGCCGGGAAATGATAGCGCAGTATTTCGCATTAAAAAAAAACTATTAGGTTGGTGTCAGGTTTAACTCAGTACCATACGTTCCCTATCACTAGACGACATACGATACTATTAACGGCGCATCCTCTTATCGCTGCTCAAAATAATTACGTAAATACAATTTCACAGATATTTAGTGATTTTACAGTTCAGAGAAATTTATCGAAACTGCGAAAGTGTATTACGTCGCAATAATATAGAAAAGTATTTTCTTCAGGGAAATATTTTTATGATATACTTCAGGGGATTTAAAACATTCATTGTGTTATTTGATTTTATTGAAAAGTATCAGAATAAAAGATTCTAAGTAGTAACATAAAATTATTAATTCCGAAAAAATATGTAAAGGTCATCTTATCAATGCGGCTCTGTCTTTTTTTTTTATCAATATTTATTTGTTCAAAGAATGCGACCATTATCTTTTTTACATTTACATCAAAAAATAATAAGCGGTGTATTATTTTGTGATTAATTCCATAATTTCATTAGGGAACACAGTAAGTTGTTATATATTTTTTATTATGTAAAAAATGCATATCATTATTAAAAAAAAACAGTTTTAAAACCTTAAAACGGAGTTTTCCGCACGTAGAACATCTCTATCTCGAAATTGAGTGGCTGAGGAAAAATAAACCAACACATAAATGCAGAATATGTGTTTCATACAACAGTTTTACTTTTTCCAAATAGTCCACTATCGTACTTTCTCATGACCCATGAACAGGGTGAGGTGTGTCCTATCCACCTCAAAATTAATAGATGTCGTCTGGTAGACGTCCCTAATCAGAATCAGTCGAAACCCGATCGATCTGACACGATTTAATTGAGTGATCGTGCTAACAAAAAAATGTTTCAAATAGTCCATCATTGTGCTTTCTCATGACCCATGAATATGGTAGAGTGTGTTCTATCCACCTCAAAGTCAATAGGTATCATCTGGGAGATGTCCCCGATCAGAATTAGTCAAGACCCGATCGATCCGACACGATGTAGTTGAGTTTTCATGCTAACAAGAAATTTTAATGCCGACGACAACGACGACGACACACACAGACAAAAATTTTTTAAAACCATTTTTATTTTAGTTTTTAGTCCGAAAAACGAAAATTTTTTTTTACATTTTTCTCTACACGATTACATTACTTTTCCACTAGTATAGTTGAGTGCGGAAAAGTAATAAATAATTTTATTAAAGTGTGTGTCAGGTAATAATTCATATTTTCCGTAAAAATATGAGACGAGTTAGAACAGATCAAATAATAAGATTTTAAAGATATTATAGTGATATATGTATATGTACACAGTATATACATATATAGTTAAAATTATAATAAATAAATAGTGAATCATTGATTTTTTGAATTTTGTAAAGTATCGCATTGATACGTTGAACATTGTTGGTCAAACTTAACGCCAAACTGAGCGTGAGTATCTGTCAGAACATTTGAAATTTATATATTTATGGTAACCCCAAAAATTTTGCAAATTGAAAAAACAAATTCAAGATTTTTTTAAAATAACTTGTGGCAACATCTTGTGTGTATCTGACAATCAAATAAATATGTAAGGAATATACTGAGCGATTTTCAATTTAGGAGGAGGATGCAAATACGCATCCTCCTCCTAAATTGAATTACATCGTGAATAGCAAAAATTAATTATTGTATTTTATTAGTTTTTGACTATGTACATCTACGAGTAGCAAAACAAAATTTGCTTCTCGCTTTTAAAAATATTTTGTTAAAATTTTTCTGAAAGTAGTGGCATATTTATATTTTTTATAGAATTAAAAAAGAAACTAGTTTTTTTACTGACTAGTTCTTGTTTTCCTCCGAAATTAAAAGTCATTTAGTATATTTAACACATGTGCATTTTATCGTTAAACATACACAAATTATTATGCAAAAAAGGTAAATGAAAAAATAAAGAAAATCATTTTATAAAAAACTTTTGGCGTCTGATATGTATTTTTTTTTATTACGGAGATGTAAAAAATATCATTTTTTTGCATTATCAAAGACATTGGATTTTGAAATGTTTCTCTGAATATATTTTTAAAACAATACTGTTCTGTCATCTTTTTACCATACAATTGGTCATTTAATACCATATTTTTATTTTTCCTTTAAGATAGAGTGAGGTAAAAGGTAAATATTTACTAACAGTATTTAGTAATAATATTTAAAATCGACAAACATGTTTCTGTAACAAATACATGTATTGAAATCTCCGCAATATTTTTCTTTCAAATTCGTTGTTGATAACTATTATTTGTTCTTTTAAAAACATATTACGGACAGTGTACATTTTTCAAACTAGGCCAATTCTACAGGTCCGAAATAGACTCATTAAATTTAAAAACATTAACAAAAGATTTAAAACATGAAAGAAACCGGGGTCAATATATATATATATATATATATATATATATATATATATATATATATATATATATATATGTTCTGATATTAGTACATCTAAACAATAATACCGAAAAATTGTCATATTAATTTATATTCATCTTTATTTCGTTTTTATTTTTATGTGGGCGGGGTTTAGCTAGAGCTATTCTTCCAACTTACCCCCCCCCCCCCATGGTCACACACATACACATCCAGCCGGCTGATGTGGGAATCGAACTTACGCTAGGATTATTTTGATCTGGTAATCTAGACCAACTCCAAGCGATTGACATCGTAACCGCGAAATAAATATAGGGAACTTGGAGATTTTCTGTCAGGCTATTATGGTATAATTTATCCTCAGAAGATGAGGCCATACTTTTATCATATCTATATCATATCTTATATTTAATTCTTCATCTAATAAAAAACTATGGAATTTATTTTAATGGCCCCTAAAGGATACTGGTTTTTATAAAAATTAATTTGAATGCATGTACTATGCCTACCGTTTTGTTTTCATAATAAAGTTGCGAAATTTCCGATGAGTTGTGATTCATATGTAAACTAAACATGTGAAACGTATAAAAGTACATGATTTAACAAAACTATTACTTTTCATTTGAAATTTTTGAGAGTGGTCGAAAATCTATAATTGAAAATTAAAATTGAATGTATGGGGATTTGAGGATTTAATCAAGATTTTATTAAATTTAGAGGAATTAAACTAAAATTATTTTACAAATTTATCAATAATAAATATTTGATACCGACAAAATGGACCTATTGTTTTGTTTTTAGTTCAACGTGGTTGCATTGACTGGATTATTTACGAGTATGCTATATTATTCAGCACTGTAATTTTAAAAAATAAATAAAAAAAAACTAGGTATCAAAAGTTGTCAGTTCATTGAATATCGAGAATACTCAATATGTATTTTTCATTTATCTTAACCAAATTGAAATTTATGAGGATTATAGACGAGTTTCTCGAACGATTTTAAATGTTATTGACTTTATTTTATGTATATCGAATACAAATAGGGTATTCACACATTTTTGTGTACAATATTATCGATACAACAAATTTATTTTAAAATGGATATTCAAGATAATGGCGAATGCGCTAATGGTACTCGCATACCACCGCCCATGAATAAATTCCATATGTACGTTAGTAGCTACTTCACATCATTTAGGGTTGATGTGAAAGCTCAAGGTTTCTTGTATAAAGTTGTAACAACTGCTCAAAAATTCCCATACTTACAATACATTATAACATTAATACAATAATTGATAATATTGATTTTCGAGACACCATATTGTCGCGGGACTCAAAAAATAAAATTATTTCTGCATTACTGGACGTAAGTTGTGAACTCAGTAAGCAATGTTTTACAAGTGCTAAGAAAGTAGGTTGTATTATGTTTTGTTAATATATGGTCTCTTTTTTGCGCATAATAAATAAAAAGCCAAAATAAAACTGGAGACCAGTTTTCCAAAAACAACGAAATATTACAGGTGATTCGATGCGGTTCTGCCAATTAAATTGGCATTATCAGAAAATAGTTAAACTAGCTTTTAAACTACCTCTATTTATACATAAGTTTTGTTAGGTTCAGTACACCAGTACAATTTGTTTTTCTATTTCATACACCTTTCACACCGAAGAAAATACATTACTCAAAAAAATGAAGGAAACAAAAAAGTTCTGAAAGTTTTTCAGTGATTTTTGAAAATCTCTAACTTTATGGAAAATTAAATCATTTTGAAGCTTGAAGTTTCTAGTCTTGAATTTGTTTAGCAAAAAAAAAATTGAGCTATGGTTACAGCGCAATCCAAAGAAAGACCGCCAGACAAAGATTTTCCAAAATTTTTTTCGAGTGTCCCCGAGATCAGGAAAATGTTTTCAGCCTAAATCAATGCAAAGGCCGATTAACCTGTTAATGAAGCTTTAATTTGATTTTTTAACGGACTCTATACGGTCATTTGTAGCGGATATATAGGTGGTTTAATGAAGAATAGCGCTTATGTCGTTGATCATCGATATCTCAGGAACTAGTAATCGTATAGCGAGTCGAAGGATGGGTTTGAAAACTTGAAACCTCTATAAATGATGAATGTCATTTTGGAACACAACATTTTTTTTACCCTCTCTATTAATTTGAAAAAAGTACAAAAAATTACTTGTTCTGACTTTTTAAAAAATCCACCGTCACTTTGCAAATATTGAGGAAAAGACTAATGTTGCCAGGTTTTTTTTTAGCTTATTATAGTTTCCAATAGCTTTGTAAATTTTGAGTTCGATCCATCGAACCGTTTTCAAGGAACAAGATTATTGCTTTGAAAAATCATTTAATGATTAGCAAGATGGGGAAAAATTTTTTTTACTTTGCTTACAATTTCGATTTCGGTAGTCATTTAATTAGAAAAAAAAAATGAAATCACCTTTGCCAATCGCTCCACTTGAAGCTTTAAAATTTCAAGCTTAAAACTTTTTTTCATCTCGATACGACCATTTTTTATAAAGCTACAGCCTTTCAAAAATTACTGAAAATTTCTCAGAAGTTTTTTGTTCCCTTAATTTTTTGTAGTAGTGTAGTTACATACCTTTTAACATATGTGTAGTTATAAAGCTTACAACTACTTAGAACTATTTTTCTTCGCGATTACCGAACAAAATGAGCTATATAAGCTACATATGTATATGATACACAAATTCATTTAATTTGATTGAATTGAGTAGCTCCCACAATGAATTGAAAAGTAAAAACTTCGCAATATGAAAAATCCACTTATAACGTATTTCAGTTATCTGGTAGTTACTCGGCGTAATGGATACTTAGGTATACGTAGGTATCTCGTATATGTCAAAATCAATCATTTTAATATCTAGGAGAGGGAGACATGTTCTTATTTGTGAAGGGTAGAGACATTATTTGTTAAAGTAAAATTATATATTATCTATATCAGAAATAATTTGTTCTCTCAGTGTATATTAAATTATATTTAAAAATTTAGAAACTTTATTTGATCACACCAAGTTTTCATGTACTATATTTATTTCGTTGTCATTTATTCGTCTTCAAACACTAAGTGTACAATTTTGATTCTTTTATACTAACAAAAATAGGAATGTTTACCTTATTTCCTCTGAAATCTAGAAAATACCATTTCCTTATCCTCGTACTTATCTAAAATGTGTAAGGGTTTCAATGAGAGGGTTTATGAATCGTCGATAACGCTACATTTATGTTGAAACAGGAAAAGATTTTAGCGTTCCCCTTACTTTTTCGAATCAATAATTCACATCGTCTAGTTGTGGAGAGTCTGGCTTTTCCCTCTTCAGCAATAAAACTTTGTTACATTTGCAGGTTTCATTTTTAACATACGACTCTTGCGGCTAATGAAAAAATACGGCCATATTAGATATATAAATTACAATGATTTACGTAGGTGATATTAATTGACTTATTATATGAAGGTAGATATTTTCCAACATGCTTTAAAAGGTTAGGGTTTAGGTTGTACTCGTGTATACACATTTGGATTTTATGGATGAATTCTTCAGATACTTTAAATGTCAATGACCGGGTAAAGTTCAGATTGTTTATTTTTCGGTAGAAAAATCTCTTTGTAAATATTTCCGTGGCCTTACAAGAAGCAGTGACGGCAATTAAACTTCAAGGGAGTCTGAGTTTTATGTTGATAAGCCGTTTAAGTATAAAAATCAATACACGAATCTAAGTGTCATAGAAGATAATTAATATACTTTAAATTCTGAATTGATTGGGCCGTTACTTGATGAAAATCCATATTTATACAACATTAAAATATTCGCTGGTTAGATTTTCACTTTTTATTTGTTAAACATTACAATTGTTTCGCCAACACAGTAACTTCGTCAGATGTTGAGTACATAGACTGATCATGACCATCAGTCTATGTACTCAAGAGACAATAAAATTAGTATACGGTATCCCTGAATCGAAATATCGCTGTAGATTTTTTGAAGCGGCGTCAACTATCATGATCGTCAGCCATGGTATTATCTATTCTCATATATTGACGCTATAGACGATAGTAATTGACCGTACCTGTTATCCATACTCACTTCTATAATTGAGTGATTATATTTTGCGCAGAAACCTTGTAGCTTTTAAGAATAGGATTATGTGGACTTCTGCGTCATACTAAGATATTCATTAAATAACTCCGGGATGTTTTATCACTGACACTTGTTGGTATATTCATTGCACTTTCTTAGTATATGTTTTATCGTCTCCCCATGTTAAAGATCTTGTCTCTCTTTCTGCTAGTAATAATTAACTGGAGGTGAGCGGTGCGTGCCATATCCTGAAGCGTGTTAGTGTAATAACACCCTGTCTTCTTCGAAGTAGCTGTGATGGAAGTTTCCATGGTTTCATCGCAGATTTCGCTTTTGAATTTCCCTCCATCAATCTGCTTTACCATAGATATATTTTGCCATTTCCTATTTAATATATGCCTTTATATAATCTCTTCTAATATTGGAATTACCTAGCTGAATTTGGTCAGCCCTTTTGTTAGCAGTTATGTCTACATGGCTAGG
The DNA here is from genome assembly GCA_037954035.1 of Rosalia funebris. Classification (NCBI taxonomy): domain Eukaryota; kingdom Metazoa; phylum Arthropoda; class Insecta; order Coleoptera; family Cerambycidae; genus Rosalia; species Rosalia funebris. The sequence continues at coordinate 6,391,015 of JAZFAV010000010.1, read as the reverse complement.
GGTATAACAAATATATACAACTTTCGTCTTTCAGCCTCAAATAGGTCATGAATTTGTAGCACTAATGGTTCAAGTGATAACGGATCTTTGAAGGCTCGTATGTCACTAAGAGAACCTGAGCAATTGATAACAGTAGGAAAATGACCTTCCCGTGCCTCTCTGCGTCTTTGAATCGTCAGTCTATATGATTACTCCCTAGGATATTGATGAACTGTTAGACGGATGTTTGCAATACATAGTACTGGATTAATATATTTCTTTATGAGTATACCATGAACAATTAAGTGACAGAATTAGGAGGATTTAGGGTCGAAAGTGGTATGTCATTAAAGTCTAACTGATAAATCGAAACAAAATCTTATAATTGTAGGCCCATCATTAAAGAATCAATGGAGCTCTTTGTCGAACACCAGAACATGCTATATCTCTGCAATTAAAACTCCCTATATTATAAAATGTAAATAGAAAACAGCTCATATGGTGCACTGTTGTACTCGCAAAACTTTAAGCAATTCATTTCTTGGAATTAAGGCCAATTATTGATATAAAAAAAACTACTGAAGTAAGGAGACTACTCCACATCATCTGCAAATACCTTATACAATAAGGATTAAACAAATTAGGCTAAACCAGCTATTCTCCTGGCTACATGCCGATGACGAGTGCTGGATTATATGGCGAAATTTGCCGTATTTGCTGCACTAACTGTAGACGGGTTTAGACATTATCTTGGGTCTCGTCAGTGCAGTGTAAGTGAGTATACCTTTGACAAACCAGGGTCGCATTTTGTAGACGCCATTAAGTTCTACAACTGTAGAGCCTAATGCTTGTCAAATATATACTCACTTACACTGCACTGACGAGACCCAAGATAAGGTCGAAACCGGTCTACAGTTAGTGATATACTGAGATAGAGGACACTTTGCATCTTCCTTGTTGTTCTCGAGCAATCTGAATCACTGTATTTTAGTGCTAACTCTGTTAGACAAAACGTGGCAAATTTTGCTATATAATTCAGTGCTCGTCGTATGCATGTAGCCAGGAAAATAGCTGTTTTGGCCTAGTTTGTTCAGTTCTTATTGTATAAGGCATTTGAAGATGGTGTGGAGTAATCTCCTCACTTCAGTAGTTTGTAAAAATTACTATCTGCCAAGTAAAATGTTGCATTGTATTGATCTTAACAAAAATTATTTATTCTAACTTTCGGTTTTAATCACCATCATCAGAGATAAAATCGTTTATGTGCTACATGGAATTTAATTATTTTCTCAGTCTCCCTATAAACTACAAAACTAAGTAAATTAAGTTCCATGTAGCATTAAGCGAATTTCTTCCTGATGATGATTAAAACCGAAACGTTAGAATTACAATACTTCTTTATCTCAATTTAATTGACCGAAGTACTAGGAAATAGGTACAAGACAAACTTAACCCTTTTGAGGAACATTTAAAAATAACTTAATGTGACGTAATAAATGAAATACAAGAGAGAAATCATGAAAATCACGTTGCTGATTTTGTGTGTACATAATTACATATATATTTTTTTTTGTAAAAGTAATTGATAACGGCAATACTACGGCACATTCCGTCAGTATAGAAAGTAAATCGATATACAATGAGCGATCAATTTTACAAATTTGATTCCCTGCCTTGTAAATGGTTGGCAGATTTTAGAGTCCTTCCTAAAAATAAAAACTACATTTTACTTACCAACTTCGCTATATTTCATGTTTTTCGATGCACGCAACTAAGAATATTTTGACAAATCGGCAGATTGCGTGTGAAGTTCCTTTAACAATTCTTATATAGCCCCATTTCGTGAAAATTACACACGGTGTTTGGTATGCTCTGAGAATAGCTGTAATTAACAGAATAATACCTGCCACTCAATTAATTTTAGAAAGATTTATTATCGTATTCAGCCGATCTGTATAATGTGGATATTTATCTAAACCGACAGGCTGTTTTTATCTTTGTTTTCTGGTCGTTAGTAATTATTAATGAATTTTATATTCCTAGCAATACGACGCCTAAAATACGATGTAAAAGTTCATACCAACCGAGTTAAAATTTTATATAATTTCATACAATTTTATTACCGTTGAAATACATGAAACAAAATTGAATAGTTTTATCTATTTATATTTATTTTTTTATGTCTGCACTAAATACACACACAGGACTAAGCGTCAAAGAGCCAAAGTAGACAGTAGACAGAGTTGAATCTACCATCGACTCGTTGACGTATTATACTGCCTATTGACCATGATTTCGATTGGACACATGATTCCCCCACAGAATGAGAGTTATGTTCGTCGACTCGCCACTCTAGTCTGTTTTTTAATTTGACAATTCGCAGGGAAGTTATTGGTTGTTACCAGTAAGTTATATCAGGTATCAGTTTAGAACATGAAAATTTACAAACTCTTTATTTTGCATTATTCCGGTGAAAAGGCAATAGTTTTAAATGACGTCCATATCACAAATTTCCTATATAAAAAGTGTTTCAATAAGAGCGCAAGATATGAATTTTAAGTAAATCATGGTTTTCTGTAGCAAAATATTGAATTCTGTATTGATTTATAATGTAGATATTCGGGAATTATGTATGGATAATACATCCGGTAAATGGCCGTGACGGCTTTGGTGGCACACGAGTACTCTTCTGGCGAAATGTTCAATAACAGTTTTGCATATGTCGGTATTTCGTTGATATATCGGTCAATTTCAACCTTCAATGCTCGACTTTTTTTGTGGGGGACGTAGCCGGGTGCTTGCGCTAGACTACAAGTGGCCCCCCAGATCAGTGTCCCACCTAGCTCGGCACCGCTCTCGCTTATCATCGAGGTAGGGGCCAATCTTCTTATTGGATGTTAGAAATTTCCTCTTCACCCTACGTCCCCCTTCCGCGATTAGGGGTTCGGGCCAATCTCACGTTCCTCTTCTATCTTTTTCTTCATAATCCCACTAATCATTTTCTCCCCATACACCCACTTTCTCTCACATTCAATCATCCCACACACCAGGTCTCTTACACTCTCCGGCCAACCCAAAATAGCCATATATTCTTCCTTTTCGCCCGACCACCTCGGGCACCTGAGCAACGTGTGTTCGGGGTGATCCCTTTCTCCACAAAACATACATTTCTCTGACTTAACCTTATCAATCCCACGCAGGTACTCCCCGAAGCATCCGTGACCTAAGAATACCTGCGTGAAATAATACCCAATCTCACCATGTTTCCTTTCTGCCCAAAGTCTAACATACGGTATGATAGATCTTGTCCATCTCGCTCCCGTCTCAGCCTCCCATCTCACATGCATGAAATCTTTCCCACATCCTCTCTCTCCACACCCCGGTACACCTCCTCTCTCTCCCTCGCCACGAGATCGATTGGAGGCATTCCGGCTAAGACTAGTGCAGCCGACCCCGAGATATACGCTGATAACACGAAGTGCCGCTCTCCTCTGCACCTTCAACACTTCACGTCTCCATTTGTCTCTCTCTAAGATCTTGACCCATTTTCCAGTGTCCTCGTGACGTATTCCCTGAACTGTAGGCCCGAGTCCAGACACACATCTAGGTACTTCATCACCCTTCCCGGCTTTACTCCGATGCCTCCAACGCGGAACTCCAGCTCGGGTGGCTTCCTCTTCCTGGTCAGGAGGATGACCTCCGTTTTTCTCATTGGTAATTCTAGATATTTCTTTCTCACCCATCTCCCAATCCTTTCTATGGTCCTGTTGCCATCCTCCCTCACATCCACTCCTTTCTTCGCCACGACCAATACCGCGAGGTCATCGGCGTCTCCGATTATTTTGATCCCTGGTGGGACTCTTAGCCGGAATACACCTTCGAACATGATGTTCCACAAGACTGGTCCAAGGACCGAGCCCTGCGGAACACCAGACACGATGTTTCTTCTATCCTCCCTCCCAATTGTATCTTTCATTACTACGTATCTGCCCTCTAAGTAGCTGCCTATAATGTTGGTGATGCATGGGGTCACTCTCTTCTCTATCAATCCCTCCCTGATACTCTCCCAGGCTGCCGAGTTAAACGCATTCTTAATATCTAGCGTTATCAAAGCACACATCTTCCTGGTAGCCCAGGACTCTACTGCTATATCCCCGATACGTGTGACAGCATCGACGGTCGACCTCCCGGCCCTGAATCCATACTGGTTGCCCGAGAGGCCCCCACTCATTTCTATGTCCCCGAGAAGCCTAGCCAATATCAAATGCTCCAACAGCTTCCCGAGTACATCCGTCACACATATCGGTCTGTACCCCTCCGGATCTTCTTCCGGCCTCCCCTGCTTTCTAAGAACCACCAGCCTCCCTCCCTTCCAACATTGTGGGAACACCCCGCTACGGACGACCCCATTCATCACTCTCAGGACAACAAGCGAGTGCTGTTTGCAAATAGCCCTCACCACCTCCGCTGGAATACCGTCTAGCCCAGGTGCCCTTCCAACTTTTAACTTACTGTGCGCCATCTCGAGCTCATCCTCAGAGAAGGGGGCTATACCCTCTCTCGGTTCTAACCGTTTCCAGGGTACAACTCTCTTAATGGGGAAAAGCGCATCTGCCGCCTCCCTCATTTTATTCAAGGATATGGTCTGCTGATATCCTCCCGTCCTTTTCACTGCGAGCTTATACGCCTCTCCACAAACGTCCATATCGAGATCTTGGCATAGCTCCTGCCATTTTTTCCTCTTCTCGGCCTTAACCTTATCTCGGAGTTTTCTCCTCTCCTCCTTATGCCTCGATGCTTGGCTGGTCGTGGGCTTGTTGGCGTAAACCTGAGACTTCAGAAAACCCTATTGAAAAAAGTCCATAGGTGTTAAATCGCAAGATCATGACGACCAGTTTTGGTCACCAAAACGGGAGATGGCAACCAGGAAAAGACTCGTGCAAGGCCGTCAGTGTTTCACAGGTGGTATGGCAAGTGGCACCGTACTGTTGAAACTACATGTCCTCAAGAGCAATATCTTGCAATTGAGAACTGGGTTATCATGTCGCGATAATGTGCATTATCTGCCTTATTATCAAAGAAAAATGGTCCAAGCATTCCTTCAGACCATAATGCACAGCAAACATTGACACGTAGGGGATGCTTTGTTTTTCATGACTCATTCGTGGATTTTCTGAGCTCTAAATACGGCAATTTTGCCAATTAATGAATCCACGAATGTGAAAATGGGTCTCGTCGCTGAAGATAATTTTGTCCACAAAATCGGCATTCACTTCTCGTTGTTCAATGATCCAATAGGTGAACTCTCTTCGCTGTTGATGGTGTATTAGTAGATGTTGTTGAGTCAATTGGACTTTGTTAACATGAATGCAAATCTTTAGCGAGAATGCGGTGAAGATTTGCTGTTGAAATGTCCAATTCTTATTTCAAATCAATATTTCATATCAAATGTCCAATTATGATTAATTATTTTATTTGTTTTAAATTCCAGTAACTTAAATTTTTATTTACTTTGTCGAATTATTACTATAGAAAAAATGTGTTATGTAATCATTGCCTTATTTTACTTTATTGCACATAAAAAAGGGCCATTCAAATGGCGCAATAAAAAATTGCTGTCCGTTAACAAAAGAATCGATGACTGAAAAATACGACTCGAGAAAATTATAGGGTAGCTCTAAAGCTACCCTTTACCTTTAATAAAAGTAGTAGATGGCTACTACTAAAGGGAAAGTGCCTTTTCAAATATATCTTTTGATATATCAGAGTTTTCAAAGAAAAAAAACTTTAGTATCAATTTTATCGAATTTATATAATATTTTTCGGACTCCCTGTATATACATAACAGGATTTGTATAATATTGAGCTCATACTGAAATTTTTCAACATAAAAATCTTGGATGTTTTTCGACATTTCTTTCTGACATGTTCAATCTGAATCTAAATGCCTTTATAGAACAATTTTTATCATCTTCGCAAAATAATATTTATAATAATTTAATCATTTCTTATGAGCGTTTATAACTTCTTATTCTTATATGTATATAGTGTTAAATTTATATCGTGTACAAAAATCCAATAGTCTAGTGATATTCTAAATGAATAATCGATATATTATGGAAAATTGAAAACAGATGACGATTAGGAAATTAGGAAAAAAATATCTATTTTTTTTTATGCGATACCTTAGGCAACACATATACCTTTTGTCAATTTATTTGTCTATTGATTGTTGATACATATCATAATTGTTGGATATTTTTTTCCTACTTAACTCAAACAACAATTAAGTAATTGCAAGCAAAAATTAGTCAAGTTAGTTAATAGGTTGTTAAATTTAAATAAAATATTCTCTAAGTTAGTCTCTTGTTAATAATACGAGTGTATGATTCATGCTCCTAGTAGTAAAAAATATAGCAATATATAATATATGCATTTTCTTTATGTAATGAGTTACGACATAATAGTAGCTTTTCCAATTTACTTTTTTGTATGTTCTTAAATTATAGATCATTTAAGGCGATGCCTTGGAGTAAACAAAATGGTTCACATAACTTTTGCATCGCATGAGTTGCGTGACATCATTCTAACGTGAACATCAGAGGTTAATGTTGAGGGAGAGATTTTAACTTCTTCACCCTTACCTCGTGAGTCATCGTCATCGTCAATCACATCTGATTCACTATCAAATTAGTAGAGTTATCTTTCTGTTCCTTCAAAGGGGCTGGCAGTGTTGCCATATTAAAGTAAATTGGTTCTTATTATTATTTCCAAAATCGATGAATCCAAAACATACAAAATTAAACCACAATTAAAAATTATACCATTTACAACGTCGTACATTTGTTAGAGAATTGGGTGTTAGAAAAGAAAGAGGGTGATGCTGATTTTAGCAACAAAATGTTATTAATGGATGAAACACATTTTCATCTTGACGAATGCAGTAAACAAAATTGTCGAATTTAGGGTGCTAATGGGTCCACATGCTGTTCACAATAAACAAATGCATCCACAGATATGCGCGGTTTGGCGCGCATTTTGAAGTGGTGAAGTAATTGGACCATATTTCATGACATCCTATAGTTTCAAAATAGACACCCAGACTTGTTCACGTCGTATGGTTTGTAGATGACAGTCGTTAAATATTGACGCCCTGTCTTTGACAGAACACAAATGGCGCGCAATTCAAATCCTATAGTTCCAACTGAGACACCCTATACATCATGTCAATTTTTGCTTTGGTTTATAATATCTATTGGGTTTTTATCTCAATCATGTCAAATCTATTATAATTGATTTTAATAAATAAATGATTATAATACCAATTACCTTAATGGCGTTTTTTTTTAAACAAAATTGCAGTTTTTATGTGTCCATCGCTGGAATAAATAGTTCCTGAACTAATTTTTTCGACATAATTATTTTTGTTTCAAGTCATTCTCATTACAAAGAGCTCACCTTGTATCATTAAAAATGTATAATAAAAGGATAATAGAGGATAACTACACGCGCGCGCGCCTGCGTAGTAACCGTCAATTAGGTTTATACGGCGGCGTACGTTTTAATGCCTACTCTAGTTTGGAGTTGTGGACAAATGTTTCAGTAGATCGAAGAGAGTAAGCGTGGTTGGTGCTGTGCTGCTAGCGCACACTTCGTTGGCACATCGGAATTTCGTTATTGATCCTTCTTGTCAAATTGGTTTTTCGCATGTCCACGCTTTTCTAATTCGTCGCTCGTTTCGATTTCTTCTTTTTAAAAAGGAACGTATCGATACCATTATCCAAATTATGAATGTGTACATACGAGGCATGTTATAATTTTTCATAATTCTTGTTTTTTAATAAAAACTTTTAATTTCTGAATTAAACTGTGCGTCAGTTTGATTATATCGATGTTATTACCTACAAATTCTTCACCGGCACCGGTCGGGTTTCAGCAAGAAATCTATCACAGTGTAACGGAAAAAACAAAACTTTTTGCATCGAAATGTGTGAACAGAAGTTCGAGTCCTGTTAGGGACAGGTATAACAGTGACACGTTAAAGAGGGGCAGGTTTAGGTTTTGTGTTTGTACGGGTCCTAGGAAAAGTAACAAAAAGACCACCAAGTGGTACGTTAAGGTAAGATTTTTTTTTTAATATTTGAAAAACAAAGATAAGTTTACAGACAAACCTCGGCAGAGCATTAAGAAAACGTTTAAAATACATACATTCATATTAAAATTTTGAGTATGCATATAATATTTTTATATAATAAATTTGGTATTGGTGGTATTGACAGAACGCGTTTTTTTACATCCGTAGTACCTACATACATTTTCTAAAACATCTAACCAGTTCAATAGGAATAGGTCAGTTTTTCATACTTTGATATTTGTATGTATGTAAATACACTGAGTTGTGAAAAAAATACAAGATAATTATCACATTTGAACATCGTCTTAATGTATGCACTTTCTTATGCAATTTTGCGTGTTAATGGTATTTACAGATAATATTGATATTTTGCAAATTAGTATTACTCGGACAAAAGAAATGAGTTCTTAAATAAATATATATGTATTTTATCATCTAGAAAACAGTCTACGTTTGTTTTGAAAAATATTACTAAAAATGTTATTAATTCGAATAATTGTTTTATTGATGTTTGAAATACTAAAGAAAAAGCTATTCCAATGAACAGGTTTCTTCTGAAGAAACATAAACCTTCTTCTGAAGAAATGAAGAGGCGATACATATCAAACCAATGTTTGATATGTATCGACTCTCGAAAGGATTTCTTTGAATTAAAGAATTCTTTTTCTACGTGTAGGGTATTTTTTTGTTATATCTGTTGTATTGGCGTATAGAAATGTTGAAGCTTTAGTTATATTTGTTCAGAAATGTATTTAGTTATATTTGTTCAGAAATTGTTCAGAATGTACTGGTTTCAGAACCAAAAAGTTGAAATTTTATGATTTTATATACGATGAAAATGAAATAATATGAATATATTTTATTCTAAAAATGAAAATTCTATTTTTGATCCCCCTACATCAACCATCGATGGTTGATACAGTTCAATGATATCATGTATACGCATTACGTTTTCATCCACATCCTTAAGACTATATATTATATGAAACAGTTTCTATAAATGTAGCACGATTTTTCATGGAAATATCCTTATTCATATTTCCTATATTTTATATCCAATTGTGTTGAATTTTCGGTAATAAATAAAATACCGGTAAGGTGATTATCTTGATATAACACATGTTGACTTAACTCATAGGCGTAGAGTTTTGGAATTGAAAGGCATTATTTCAGGCATTATACGCAGAATGCAATAATCTATTCCTTAAAATAAACAGACAAGTCAATAGTTCTTTAAGTTTCGTGATGCTTTATTAATACGATGAGGTTGTTTACGTAGTTTAACAATAATTTTGTATAATCTATAAAATAAAAATAATACTTATTACGCAGGGTAGGGTGTCTTTTCTGTGCGGGGGTGTGAAATTTGTTTCATTTTCTATTCACAACGTACAGTTTTCATTTCCCTTTCTGGATTTTGCATGAAAATAGATTGTATTTTATCAAATCATTATATAAGAACTTCTCATTGATTTTTGAGATTTTTAGCTTGATATTTTTCTTCTAGTTTTATTTTAGATATTCATGGTTTATATCAAATTTCATAATTTTTTTCCAAATAGAAATACGCGCAGCGATTATTATTTTAAACGATATGTGAAAAGTTGTGCTGTATAATACCGGATGCCAAATATTATAACATACAATGTGAAAAATAGTAAGAGTATAAATAAAATTTTATTTCTTAGGATTTTGGTGAAGTAATCAATTAGTTAATTAATTACGTTTCTGTGTTAAGTACCATATTCAGAGAAATTACACTAATCAATAAAATGTATATTATAGTTTATTAATTTATGTAGTTGCACCGAAGATGGTTATTAAACCCCAAATGTAAGGATAAAATCTTCTTTATTCTAGAGTCCTAAGAAATCAAAACTAGTTAAATATATTTAATTAATATCATACTTTTAATTAATGTCTCATCTACGATCAGGAACGCAAAAGAAGTTTTTGTTTAAATGGCATTTTAAATTAAATGCAATTCGTGTGGTTTCTTAAAAAAAAAACAAATGCAGTGAGCGCGTATCTCGTTGTTATATTTATAAATAAGATTATTGCAAATAAAACATTGAATAATTTAAAAAAAAATATTTATATTTTCAATTTATCTCTGAAGCGGAATTATAAAATAGTTATTTACGCTTGTGGAACACATTTTTTTACATAAACACAAACCTTGATGTATTTATTTTAATTGTTAGATTATGAGACTTATGTCAATTGCCATAGTGACAGCATATTCTCCATCTGAAATAGGTAATCGAATGCCAAAATTATTTTGTCTTAGGTGATTGACCAACTGACTAACTGTAGGTAAGTTTGTGTGACGGGACACCTTTAAGGTAATATTTAAAATTCTAATGCAATGCATAAAAACACTGTATTTTATAAATGAATGAGTGATGAGAAGTAATAAGTATGAAAGTACTAAGATGATCAGAATTGTTTTCAGGAGTTTTTTTTTTATTCAAATTTGTTTTTAAAGTGAACATCGTCTTACCTTTTTCTTATTATACCCTTGTATCTCATTTGCTATGCAGATCTACTAATCCAAGGATATATATTGCTCATCTCATTTTTGTCAGTTGATATTTAGCTGGGATATAAAAAATGAAGCTTTTCGCGAGCAAGGTCAACCTTTTTCTGGTTCTGAGGAACGCAGATGTGTTTGAAGATAACCAGACTCTTTTTTTAAATTGCTTTATGACGGGCAACTTTTATCTTTTAACGGTTTGGGTCAATATCACTTTTACCAGTCGCACGAATTTATATTTGTTGTTAGTGGGATTCTGACCACGGGTGGTTGGTAATATCAAATAAGTTTAAAAAGAAAAATGCCGCCATTTTCATCGCGAGTTTGTTGTAATATAGAATTTTACGAATCGTATAAATTCTAAAATATGGTTCATAAATACAGGGTGCCTCAAAATGTTATTTAGAAGCAATATTCGTTATTTGAAAATGTTGAGGATCAAATAAAAAACATTAAATGGCATCAAAAACGCTGTCTGTCTGCACATTTTACACGTCGTTGGTGGTTATAATACTCAATAAATACCCTATTTTATTCAAATTGCACGTTCTATTTATTTTTCCACTATATTAGATGGAATTGAATACAATTGAACTTTTCATTATAAATACTGTGATATATCACAATCACACATAATATTTTAAATAGATAACGATGGCAGGTTATGTTTTATACGTTATATGGGGTGCATGCATACAGTGTGTATATGAGTTAAGTGAAGTAATAAAATAAGTCAATTGAGAAAAATACTACAATTATACACTGGGTGTAAACGATATTAGGATCACCCCCATATCACTGTTAGTAATAACGGACTTAGGCCTGTTAAACGGAACATACTGTATATTTTTACATATTTGAATTCACTGAGTTATGAAATCACGTGCGATACATTATACATGCGATGGTACCGCTTTGGGTAAATTTTTCCCCAAAAAAAAATATTTAGTGTAATCATCTACATTAAATGACGGTTAGATTTTTTTTTAATAACTATTTAAATATCTCGGAAACATTTTCTTCGATGTAATTGTTTTCCTATCGGAATAATTCTAGATCATTATGCTAGTTAAATAGAGATTTTGTTTACTACATTTAGATACCAAATACTTTACCATTAGACTATAAATAATTTATAAGAAAAGTGTGTTGAATTATTGATTTAAGAAAGAAAACAAACGGTTTCTGCAAATATTTAATAACAATTGAAAAATGTTACAAAAAAGTTGTTAGCTACGAGTAATGCATCAAAAAGCTGTAGCAAGCTCAAAATGTCTACAATTAGTTAATCTGCTGATACGTTTGATCCCGAGTTATGGTATTCTTTACCACATTATTTAGTTGCACTAGGTGAATTTATGTCAAAACTTGAGTAGTGATCAGGGGCGTTTTAAAATTTAGTTTTTCACATGACTGGCATTTTTATGGGGTTTGGTATATAGTTACATACTGTATAATTGAAGGTATGTTAATAACTGTGGGTGTAAACATTGATTTTATAGCGAAAAAAACTCTATATTTCTCATGTGTATCCATTTTTGGTATCTATTCCTCATGTGTTTAGTAGCTATTTTATAAATATGAAACTATCTCAGTATCTATTTTATTATCTATATCTATTCTAGTATCTATATAGTGTGTAGGGTCTATATAGGGACATCTATTAATCATGTGTTTATATTAGCATTAAATTTATAATTTTACTAATTGTAAGATATGGCTACTAATTTGAAAAGTAACAAAAAAAAATTACACATTATTAATACACAATTTTATATAATATATATTTTACTCAAAAGTGTAATTATTTCTAGCAAATTATACCTTATAAACTTATTGCTGAATGTACGAGGTGATAAAAAATAAATATTAAGTACAGATAAGGTTACATTTAAAAAAGTTTTGCTCAAAAAAAAAGGAACTAGGATACGTTTCCCGTCTTCTAAGGGTCGATTGAAAATGTGAGAAAACTGACAAGAACAATATCAACTAAGAACATTGGTTATTAAAATTGAAAATACCTATTAATATATTTTATTGGGCCATTATTTTTTACCTCATTGGATAAATGTTTTTATATATTGTCAAAATATTTGATTTATTTGATTTTATACACTTATTATTATATATTTTTATTAGTTATTCTTTAAGTAAGTTCTACTCATAGGAATTATCCTATGCTACACCTGTTAATTTATTATTAAAACGATATTAGTTCACTATCATGGTTTAGTAAACTATATACTATAATAAACTATAGTTTATTATCAACTTTTTTAGGAAATAAGCTGAAATGATATTTTTAATAAATACTACAATTTTATAGGAATATGTAGACATAATGTAAATTTATTTTTATAAGTAAACATATTTATTTTTTAGCATGACAATGCTGTTTTTTAGAATAAATAGAAAGTAATGTAAGTAGATAAAATAAATGAAATACAGTTTAAGTTACTAGCCGTACTAATACGATACCTATATGACATAAACTGAGATTTTTCCAAACTAATTTCTACAATGTATTTAAATATATCGTGCAAACCATTTGTGTTGCCATTGGTGACCCAATTTTAAATAACAATATGGCATCAATATGACTGCAACAGTAACCTATCTATCCCTTTACTCTTATACTGTAATAGTTTTTCATTATCATGTTTGTCAGCATCTGCTGTCCCTTCAAATATTTCTTTTATATTTTCGAGACAGTACGTCAAGGAACTATACATCTCGATGACTTGTTTGTCAATATCGAAATCCCAGCAAACAGTTACCATGGAATACTATAACATGCCTTAAATGTATATTATAGTTACCAGCTTCTCTTATTATTAGAATAATTTATCTCTATTAGTTTCGGTTATCAATAACCTTTCGGCCATTTTATAGCATTATCCTGCTTTCGAAAAAGTTTTTGTAACAAAATGTAAGAAATTGATCTCCACTTAGTTCTTACAAAGTTTACAGAATAAATAACTTACAGAATAAATAAATTTACAGAATAAGTAGTAGTCATTGCGATGATTTGGCGTGAGAAAATCAGATGACCGTGGGAACTTTTTGATCCTTTGATGTTTGCCGCCGGAATGCGTCATACTGAGATCAAAGAATGCCGCCAGACAGGTATTAACTTCAAAGGTGACAAATGACATATCAATTAACGGCATATCAATTAGCGACAATTAGAAGCTTCAATTTTATTTCAATAGGTACTATTTAAAAAAATTCATTGTAATAACGAATTAAAATATCTATTAATATACAGGGAGGTCTTTTTACATTTTCACAGTGCTAGGGGGTGTCATATTTACAGGGTGATCTTTTTAAACTTTAAATTGTATTTTAATTATATTTAAATAATTAAATACTTACTTTTTCTGGTAATGGATATCTTGTGTTAGAATGAGGTATCTTGTTGATGGTATTCAAGATGCTATTGAATATGGTATTTTAAAGCGTTTATCGTATTAGATTCGCGGTGGAACTAGTTTCTCGGCGGTCGAGAACTGTCAATGAGAGAAGGAAGGTTTTGTAAGGGAACAATACACAAATATTTATTTTTATCAGTTTATTTTCAGGTTTATTAGAGCTATGAGAATAAGAAATATTTCAATTATTAACAGGTTGACATGTTATTTATTCTGTAAACTTTGGTTCTTACTTCAGTTCTGGTGGAATTCTTAAACATAAACATCAGAACATAGTGTTTTTGTAGTTTAATTCTAATGGAATAAGAAATAATTTAAATCTAATGTACCTAATAATGTGTTTAGTAAGAACAAAATTAGTGAAAACTGTAACTAATAGAGGAGAATATTTTGAGTAAAATATTATAAGATAGGAGTACATTTTATAACAGAATCAAAGCATTGTATAGGGTGTCTCAGTTGGAGCTAGATGATTTAAATTGTGCGTCATTTGTGTTCTGTCAAAGATAGAGTGACAATATTTAACGTCATCTATAAACCATATGACGTCAACATGCTTGTGATGGCATTACCAGTTTAATTTCCAGCATTTCAAGAAGTATGGGCAATTATTTCACCACTCCAAAATGAGTACCAAACCGTGCATCTCTGTGGATACATTTCTTTTTTGTGAACAACGTATAGATTTTCAGTACCTCAAATTCGACACGTTCGTTGGCTGACGTATCCGTCAAGATGAAGGTGTGCTTTATCGCTGTACAACATTTTGTTGCAAAAATCAGCATCACCTTCTTTCTTTTCTAGCACTCAATTAACAAATGTACGATGGTGTAAATGGTTTGTAACTTTTAATTGATGTGTCAACTGAATCTTGTAAGCTGACAGATGCAGATCTTTCTTTAAAATCCGATGTGTGGTGGCTCTTGACAGATTCAGTTGTTGTGCATGACGTCGAATTGATGTGTTCGAATGCTCCCGTCCATTTTCACTTCAGCAATATTTTCATGTAAGTGTCTGAGATACCCTAGATAAACAGATACGGTTGTAGTTATAGGAATAGGGTAGGCATTCAGTCCGGTTTCCTATACAGAATTAATAAAGGTCAATCTCGCATTATAGCGTCTGCAACATCGATGAGTGGCCTGTCGTATCTCCTATAGAGGTGGCAAAAATATAATTCGTACTATTGTCCGGGGTGATTAATTTGGCCCAATATTGAGGGTCATCGTTTGCTTGGGTTTGAATCCTAACCGGAGTGTAGGACCCTCCGTAGGAACTTGACCCTCCGTAACCTGAGGATTTAGGAAACGGAGGTCGTTGTGTTAAAACTTTAAACGGTACTCATAATTATAATATATATGATTTATACGTGTTGCATTTAAATTGGTAAATCAATTTTGAAAAGTGTTTTATTATTAACATCGTGTTGTGCTAATATACACGACTTCTAAAGAGTTTGCTATTATATAGCGACTGCCAAAGAGTTTGCGCCAAATTCTAATTTAGATTTTTTCGAATAAACTTAAAAATGCAAAAATGAGTGACGCAAGACATTCAAAAAATCTGAAATCAAAATATTTTTCATTTCTATTAGTATTAGTTTCTGTATTTTATTTGGATTGGTTTACTGGAAAGAAATAACGAGAGAATAAGGTAGTATCGCAACCCTCTTTTATTCAATTATCAACTGATTTTAAGTAGGTATTCGCTCCAGAGCGGCTACATAATCTAATAAATAAATGGATAAGCCCAAATTGGGTTGATGCATTATTCATTAGTCTCACAATTCATTGCGAACCTGAAAAACATTAATAAATTTGCTTGAGATTGACGTTATACAATTCCATAATTGCTATGGTGTTTGCACAATGGCAGACGTGTTTGTAATTTTTGCTAACAAATAGCACATTATTAAACTGTTCCTGAATGTGCGAGGAGGCTAAA
This sequence comes from Rosalia funebris, assembly GCA_037954035.1. Taxonomy (NCBI): domain Eukaryota; kingdom Metazoa; phylum Arthropoda; class Insecta; order Coleoptera; family Cerambycidae; genus Rosalia; species Rosalia funebris. The sequence goes on along the minus strand of JAZFAV010000010.1, from coordinate 6,374,991 downwards.
AACAAAGATTACATTGAAATAAGGCTGCAGTTAAAAAATACACATTTTCAGTTTTCTCCAATGTTGGTTAAATTTTGAATTTTACATCTATGTTTGATATGTTCCGATACCATAGACATATATACGGTGTCTTAGTTGGAACTATGGGATTTGAGTTGCGCACCATTTGTATTCTGTCAAAGATAGAGCGTCAATATTTAACGACTGCCATTTACAAATATGACGTCAACATGCCGCGATTAACAGTTCAACAGTGAATAGTTTGTGTACAACTGTTTTATGAATGTGAGCGATAATTTACAGTTGCACTAAGAAAAATTCGCACAAAATTAGGACAAAATGAAGCGCCTATAGAGTTAACAGTTCGTAACTTAATCAAGAAAATTGAAAAGACAGGTTTGGTTATGGATAAGGCAACACCAATACTTAGTCTCAAATCGTCCTTTATCGACTAAAAGCATGAACTGAATCGACTGAACAATTGATTCAGTATTATCTACATGTCTGGAAAATGTATCGAAAGTGGCTCATTACATTATTTCTTGACAGTACATGGGTTTCTATTTTATGAACATTTACAAACTTGTACAAATCTCTAGCATGGCTTGATTATTTATTTTTTTACACTGAATATAGATTTTGTAAATATTCTATAAAACACATGTTTATGCTATTAATTTAAGTGCGTTATAGATAGAATATTAAAAGTAAACAGAAGTTGGTGAACACATTGGTTTGATTTATGTACTTATTTGTCCCGCTGACTACGAGTTTGGTGATCAAACTAATATTAGTATTCAATTATATTAGCTAAATGACCATATGGGGGCAATATTACGACCGTAGTTTCTGTTTTATTGTAATACTTTATAAAATGTGTATTGTTTCAATTTTTTTTTATTAATTTACATATGGCAAACATATGTTATTAGATATTTTGTGTTAATTGTGGAATTTATTTCTATCAATTTGCTACAAAATACGTTTGTATAAGTGAGGATAGCATCGCTTTGGTAGCGTATCGGGTAAAAGCAATTAAATAGTTGTCATTTAAAAGCAATTAAATAATAAATATTGATACATGTTAGTGACGAAATATTATACACTAGATACAAAAATTAAGGGTTGTAAAAGAAATCCTAAATTTTTGGTGATTTTCAAAGAGCTGTAACTAACAAAGAGAAGAAAAATTGTCGTAGAACAATTTAAAAAAGAAAATCAAATTGAAGCTCCAAGTTTATAGTTTTCATATCTTGAGTTCAATTACCATCATTTTTTACCATCAGTTTTTGAGTAATCATAAGAAAACGATCGGAAAAAATTCTCTAAATTTTTGCTTGCCTTTCAAAAAGTCCAGGAATTTTAATACATTTTTTTCAGTGATTTCATCATAACGCTTTTTTAGATAATTTGTATCCTCTTTAATTTGAGCGGTCTAAAGGCCTTCTACGATGATTTTTCGCTGAGTTATCGTCGTTAAAAGCAAATAAGTCAGTTTTGACTTTGGCCATTAACTCGGGAAATTGTGATTGTACAGAAAATTCAAGTAGGGTTTTAAAAATTGCGTCAAGTATTCTTTACAAGTCGTAGTTATTGGGTTTTAATAAAAAATTCGGTACGAGAATGTTAATTGAAAAAGAGGTAAAAAATTGCGTATTTAGGGATATTCGCTTAAGTTGGCATAATTTTGCAAATAATGGGTACACTAAGGATGTTGACTGTTTCCTTTCAACTTCAAAGTATCCCAAGGAAACCCTGAAAATTTCAAAGCGCTACAATTTCTTGTTCATTCTGTTCGGAATGATTGAATTTGTCGTTTTTGCTAAAAATCAATTTAAAGATGAATTTCTCATATTTTATTAATTTTTTGAGTTTCAAAATATTGTTTTAGGCAATAATCCATATTTTTTTATCAAAAAATGTTAATTATTGAAAAAATAAAAAAAAATCAGAACTGACTTTTTTGCAAAAGCAAGAAAGAAGCAAAAATTTTGATTTTTTTTCCATTACTTTTTTTTTATGATTTGTTAATTCAAGATCTGAAAACTAGAAACTTGGAGCTTCGATTTGTTTTTTTTTAATTGCTCTGCGACTATTCTCCAAGTTACAGCCCTTTGAAGATCACCCAGAAATATATGATATTTTTATATCCCTTAATTTTTGTGCTTAATGTATACGTATGTAGTTAGAACTCGTTCCCGAAGATAGATTGATTGGCTAGATAGACAAGTCTTATGTGATGTGATATGAGACTTACATAAAAATACTTTATAGTCATCGTAGTGTTATTTTGGACAGGGATAGGAAACGTAATTTGGTGGGATTGTGAACTTTACTACCGATAAATCAGTGTTCGATGTTAAACGAGGAAGTAGAGGAGCCTGTAAACGGTCTGTGTCTGATTTAACGTTAAATACTTTTTGAGATACTATACGCTCCACTCCCTAGTCATGCAAATAAAAATTAATATTAATAAAAGCGTGGACTAATTTCAATACAAATATTTGTGACTGAGAAATACATACATATTTGAATGATGTATTGAAATATATTCGACGAACATCTCAGTTTACTTGCTCTAAAGATTTGATATAAATAAACTATTATAGGTTCCTTCGTCAATTTACATTTATTTATTTTATCAGACAAATGCTATCCCAAACATGAGATAATGGCGTTTCATGTACGATAAAGAAGTGCCAGCTTTATTTGATCCGGCGTTTATCTCTCTGTGAGAAGTATATTTGCCCTCATTTATAGGTTTATTTAAGTTTTATTTGCTTCCTCGAGACATGTGTTCTTGGGTATTTACAGATCAATAAAATAAGTGGTATCGTCGTAAAATTCGTCTTAATGCTTACAAATTCATCGAACCCAAATAAAGCAGAACCGATAACACTTGGTTCAATAACAATGGTTCTAAGAAAGTTACAACAAAGTAAGGATTTGAACATAAGATCGAAATACTAAGAAAGTAGTTTAAATTACATAGAATCTTAAACACATATAATGCTCCTAGTTTTAGACATAACTAAACTATATAATGCATATAACTAAGTAATCTAGAAGTGTCCTCTGCAGTTTTTCGTCCACGCTATATTTAGTGAAATATACCAGGAGTCTGAGTAAATTATAAAATATTTTATTAAAATATTTTATAATTTAACATTTTATTATGCTTCTGGATGAACAGATTATGAATTGCCTTTTTAAATATTCACATTAACGACTTATTTTAAATTATGTTCAATCTTTTCCATGTACAAATTATGTTATCGATTGAAAATATTTTTTTTTGTGTATGCGACTTCATGAAGTATAAAATAGAGTAAAAAAATGTCATCAGATACTACTCAGCATCGGCAAAGTTACCACTGAGGATGCTGTCAGTGGCCGACTGCGAAACGTCTATACAATAGCCCAGAATTTATTTTTTTACCCATTTTTGCCTACAAATGAGCAATAACGCCCATGAATGCATAAAAACTACTAAAATAGGAATTTGTTGTTCGCAACATTTGGATAAATGTCGTTAAAGTTTTCTAAATTATGTTACATCTGAAGAATAATCCGGAAAGATAACCTCCATCGATTTTAACGGAAAAACTAGTTAAAACGTTGACTTTTCAGTACATAATTAGTATTCTATGATTATACTATAATTATCACATATAATACGTAACTATTTACATTTACCAGTACGTCCTCATTTAACAATAATTAGTAACGTAATGGTAATCATATAACCCACAAAATACATAATTTTTACGGTAAGAAATTTTAAGAATTCAACACACATACTTTAATTGATAAAAATAGAAAATAAGACAATTTAATTTGACACGATTATGTTCATTCTAGTTATTTAGATATATCAACTGGTGTGGCTAGTTTCTAAATTTGAATATTAGAAATTGTTGGGTAAAACAAGGCAATCATTTTTTTAACTAGATTGTGTCGTGAATGTAGTAGAATGTGGTAAAATGGTACTAAATTTTATATTTAATATATAACTAAGTGTATATATAGTGGGAGATAATAGAGAAGTATACAAGTATATAGCGTTCTAGTTGACAGAGAAGTAACTATTGGCCTTAGTTTAAACACAAAAGATTCTCACTCAATCGTTAACGATTTTACCTGGTTTATGGTTACAAATATGCTTAGTTGTTTTCACAATTGAATCTATATTTTAAATAATGTGTTCTGTAATATATAAATATGTACAAACGAAAGCTCGAAACGCTTGAATTTTCTTCAAATGAATTAATAGTTCCAAGCATTTTATAATCGGGACTTGTTTCATACTCCATAATCGTGAGTGTAGAATAAAGAAAGAAGAGATATAGGTGTCAAAAAAAAAAACAAAGTTTGTATAGACATTTGAAGCAGCTTCGAAATGAGGTAATACTGCTGCCATTTAAAATTAATTTGCAAAATTTACATATTTGATAATTATATCACTACTTATTAACTAAAATATTATATTTACACTTTAATGTGTGTATGCCGATTTTCGTCCTTTTAGGTCATACAGTTAAAGGGAAAGGGGAGAGGGAACTTTAGACACGCATTCTAAAATGAACTAATATAAAAAATATAAAAAACTGAATTAGCAAAAATTTAAACCTACTTTTATTTGAGTATAACTCACGAACTACCTATAACGACACTTTTATTTTACACTGAAATAATTTCATTAAAGCATTGTGTATACAGTGAGTTGGAAAAGTAATGTAAGTTGTAATTCGATAAACCTGGTATTAATGTTTTTTTTACCAATTCCTTATTTTACTGTATTAAAACTACTGTATTAAAAAATAGTTTTTTTTTTCAAATAGCATAATAAAAAATGACATTTACCATTAAAAATGAATATCGATGACGTCATAACTTTTAAAAATACCGCTCGAAAAAAAATTAAGATATCTCATATAAGTAACATTTCAAATTCATCTTTTGATATATGCGTGTGATTGAAAAAAACTTGCCAATTTTACCGAATATATACATTATTTATCGAACTCACTGTATATTTGACTGTATATTGAACTAAGTATTAATTAACATTTGAGTTTATATTGTGTAATTTCAAAATACCTATATGTAATATAAACCTTATATACTCTAATAATTTGCAGCTCATTGTCATTACTTTTGTTTCGTAGGTACGCCAGTGGCGGAACAATCGGTACGAAAACCATTGACAAATATTATGTAATTATTTTTAATTAATTTTACACTTTGATGATGGAACAAAAAATACACTTCGTTTTATACACAGTAAACAATGATTCTTGATAGAAATTGGTCAAGGTTGTTATTGCGTCTTATAATTATATTAAAAACTATTTTTATCGCAAGGTTTCACGGCATTAATGTGAACTTGTAGAAACAAACATTTTAATTGGCGTGCAATAAATACATTTTTATAGTCAGTAAGACATATGCAGGTATAATCTTCTGAAACCTGGTTCTTGTTTTGAATTCTAGTTTATTATAAACTGTTGAGTCATTCAGTTCTATTCTAATTGTTTACAGTTTTTCACAGTTTTATGGTAAGAATCTAGCACATAACAACATAAATGAAAAAAAAAAAACAAATGAATATTCTAAACGTACAATATTATTTAAAAATAAATCCATTTTTTAAGACTAAATCTAAAAAATTAATAGTATGATTTTTTCGAACTAGAAAGCCAGTAGCATAATTTTAACAGTATTTATTATTTTAAATTGAAAAATGAATATGTTTGTTTATTGGTGTTTGGTGAGTGGAACAAGTTTTACAGAGACACAATGCATTTCAAATTTCTCGGATGAGATCTCATGCCATGATTAAATGTTGACACCCACTTCCTCAGCAACTTCACACATACTTAATCGCAATTTTCAAGAATCACTGCACGAATTTTGTTCAGGTGATCATCGTTTGTTGATGTCGAAGGTCGTCCAGATCTAGAATCTTCATGGGTCAATGTTCTGCCTTCTTTAAATCATTTAAACTATTCATAATACTGTGTGCGAATCATAGAGCTTCTCTCAGTGCTTGCTTAATCATATATAACATGATTTTTTTCACAAAAATTTACGCAAATACGTTGTTCTTTAATAGTTTTCGTTTTTAATCCGACAGACCATACGCGAATGTCTCATATATGTGTAAAGTAGAGAAATAAATTTGTAGGCATGTGATTGGGCATATATAACAAACATAATGTAAAAACTGCATTGTTTATAGTATTTACTAAGATTTCCTTTGGTTTGCCACATCTATGTATGCGAACTTAGTATTTATTATTTATTATTAAATCGATGTACTTTGATTATTTTAACTTATTTTTTAACAATAAGTATTTCGGAAACTCGAAGAACTCAAATTTAGAAAATTCTGTCATTTTAGTATTTAAAATTAATATCTTTCACAACGTTTACTTAAAGGTCATAAGTTACATAGAAAATTAATTTATCCGTTACTTATGAGTTACAGTGGATACAGTTACAAGTTCATACATGCTTACTAAAGCTGCCCATCGTGAGGAGCGCATCAGCGATGTTACGCTTGGGTAACTCCGGCAGCCGAGATGCCTTCGTGTAGACTTGGATATATTTAATGGATATAGGTACAAGCAATTCAGTTTAGCTTTGCCGTCATGTTGAATTATCTACATATTACATAAATGTAGTCGTACATACATAAATTATTATATATAGTTGTTTATTTACGACGCAGCCACTGATAAGCATCCAATTGGGCAGACCTAGTATTATCTCGTTTTAATGTGATTTGGTCTAGTCTAACTGTCGCGGTGGCAAAATAACACGTTTTCTTGTTCAATGTAGGCGTTTTCTCCGATACGTATCTCTGCTTATTTATTTATTTAATTTGCTACTATAGGCGTTTTCAATTTATAAAAGACCTTTTATAGTCTTTAGTATTTGCATTTAATTAATATTTGGAAATTATTATAAGTAATTTATATGGGTTTAATTGAGAAACAAGTAAACCCATATAAAGTTAGACGTTTTCAGCAATTAAGAAATAATTACATTTAAAGGGTGAAAATATGTCTTATATTTGGAATTTGACGACGCCCCCTATTTTCCAATATATTACTGGAAGTTATATTTTGATTGTATCAGTTAAATGTGTCAGTACATAAATTTGAGTTGTTGATTAATATCCTAATAAATTGGAAAACATTGCGCAATAAATCAAACTAGATCTTAATTAACTTTATTTTCTTCTAGCTTTCTGTCGATATTAAAGAATAAATTCTTCATAATAATAATATAACAGAAAACATTATTAAACTAGTATTATAACTCTACAATTGTGTTTCATGAAAATATGAGCTTGAATGAACTACATCTTTAAACCAAATTTAAAATTTCTATGTTAAAGGACTATTAAATGGCGTTTTATAAATCGAACTCGTCGTCACCCGGTATATGCTCATATATGTATGTATGTATAAAGAGAGACAAGTTTGTAGGCATGTTTGTGTATATATAAAGTAGAAGCTATCTATATGGGCATGTACTATATACTGTAATCCATAATTTCCTGTAAGATCATTTGGATTTTCATATAATAGTCATTTTTCATAGATAGATGATGAAGTCCTGAAATAAATATAATGAGGGCCTGGGTATCTCGAAATCTTCGAAAATGATTTTTAATTCTTTATTCAGTAATCTGATTGAATCTTTGTTTTGAATATTTTTTATCAGGAAAATTAAGGTTGAGCATTTAAAAATATATTTGTATATAATCATGTACAGTAATGTAATGTATTGAACGTCATATTTACGTAAATAAACAGGTACAATATAAAAATTGTATAATTGTTTGTGGTATTTAATAAGATATGTATTTGTTTGCCACATCTGTGTATGCGAACTTACTATGTATTTATCATTTATTGTTAAGTCGATATACTTTGATTATTATTACTTATTTTTTACCAATAAGTAATGACAGAAATTTGTAAAATTTTAATTCTTCGAGTTTTTCAGTCATTTTAGTAATTAAAATTTATATAATTCAGAATGTTTAGTTAACTTTAGAAAGCTTCATTAAACTAGTGCCAGACGTCACTAAACTCATCTATCAGTCTTGTTGGAGAATGAATTGATTGTCAATACTTTTGTCGAAAATTTCTTATTACTTGAAGTATTATTTAGTGAGGCTAACTAAAATGATATATATTTCGTTTTTATCTACAATGTTTTATTCTGGCTTAGAAAATAAAGTTTTATTCTGGCTTGTCCTTCCTGTAGAAAGGAAACACTGTTGAATGAAAAGGGAGGAGAAAGAGGGACAATTACAGTTGAAGATTTTATGCAAAATTATATATGTTCTATGCGGCATTATATCCTGAAAGTAAAATTTTCCTATATATCATTTCTTTCTAATCAATTTTCTAACAGTTAATTAAACTGTATCAGTTTATGCAAGTATTGTATATATTCACAATAGTATCCCAACTGCAAAGCGCATGATTATTTTAAAATACACCTTCTGGTTCGATACGCCGAAAACCATTTTATCATTACAATTTATACGATTATTCGAATATGTCGAGAGTCGAGTTCCTTCAACTCTTACACCCTACGAACCTGGGTGGTATTATTCATCCATTACCATAGGCTTTTAACATGAAAGAGAATAATGTATGCACAAGCGCATATTACATCTTAGCCTATTAATTTATCGGACAGCAAACAAACCCTGTTATATCTCGTATCTGTTGGGTAAAATATTAATAATGCGAGGGTGGCTCGACCATTATTTACTCTGAGGGAGAACCTAAGTTTGGATGGTGATTTGTCGCAGTCCCACCGACGTCTGGCTTATGTATGAACTAGAATATGATAATTAAAATTTATTAGCTAAATCAAATACTGTATCTGTATTAATTTAATAAAAGAACCGAGGAAAATTAGTTATGCGTTTCAAGGCACAAGTTGGAATATAAATTATTGGGTAATTGATCTACCAAAAACATTAAATAAGTATATTAAAATGTAGCTCCTAAAGACGTCGACTGATCTCAAAGATAATAGCAATGTGAATGTCTACTACATATTAAAAGAAAAACATAAGCAAATACAATTGACGCTAAATGGCGGTATTCACATAAATGTGCTCTTCCATATAACCAACAAATTAAGGAATAATATAATCTAAGAAGTAAATGAAAAAAAAAAAGGAAACTGTATGCCTATGCATTACAGCTAAAAGTCACAGACGGACATATAAGTATTTTCCTATTAACATATTTATGATATGAAACAAAATCACAGTAAGATTATAACGAAAATTTAGACTGTCTCTGGATAGATTATATAATTTCTCTGTTAGAAATTATGTAACAAGTTCCTTAATATTTTGTGTTTTAATATTTTCGGCAGATTACAACTTTTTACACCATTCTAGCTAAATTAAGTTGAAATTATTCGCACTCGTATTTTGGTACATAAAGCAAATCACGGTTATATGTAATCCGATTACGAATTTCACTCCTTCCAATTAATTAATTTCCAAGGTTTAATCACTTAGGTTGACCAAATTATAGCAGTTTATAAACCAGACTTTAGAGAAGTTTATAAAGTATATTTGTTTAAACTAAATACTCTGATTTTTGATCCAATTTATGTAAATTACTACTAAACCTGCATTTCGAACATCATACAGTTTTCATCATTAGTGAATCAGACTTGTGTTAATACATATCCCTAATTTTTCGTATAGTTGGCTCAGTAATAACAGTCGTCCATTTAATGCAATAGAGAACTTCGTGTCCCTTGTTGCGCTAGCCCTTTTATCACCAAAAACAAGTAATTGAGTTTTAGAATCATTGGAAATGGGATTATGCGCTGAAAATACGTTCGAAATTCTCTCAAGATTTTTGTCGATTCTTAATGCAGCAGTAGATAAGTCGTGAAAATTAAAAGCGTAATAAAATTTAGTGCCATGAGCGTATTGATGTGAGAGATAATTAGAAATGGCAGTGTAAATGGAAAATAATGGTGTTTCTAAACTACTACCCTTGTGGCACATCTTTATTAACAATAATATAATTATACTCGTCGTCATCATTCTAAAAAGCCTTATGTAAGGTGATTGTAAGATCTATGCAATTTTATGTGATAGTAAGATTTAAAGTGTCAAAGGCTTTGTTGAAATGAAATAGAATGAGGTAGATATTCCTTTTATCTTAGAATTCATGATATATATCATGAATTGGCGGCTGGTAGTAAAGGGCACATGGACAGGTGCCCATTTTACTAACAAAGTTGGTAGAAAAACATTTTCTGTTAATATCGTAATTTAGTAATTATAAACTTTCTAAATAATACTTCATAAAATATAATAATATGTTACGTATAAATATTATACTTTTATACTATAAAGGACTTATAATATCAATTCTACACGCTAGACTTCATCGGGCCACCGTAGTCTGAAATTCTGCAGACTCTTCTATAGACTTGCTTATTGGGACACTGCAGCTATAGGCACACATTTAGATTGTCCTCGGATAGCTGCTAGTCGTGACCAGTCGTACATTTTCTTTGAGCAGGTAAAGGATTCTTTGTTGGTAGGTAGTTGGACAGCAAAGGCGTTTAATTAAGCGTTGATATTACGAAATGGTCACATTTTTGGAGGTGACCGCGCCTCGTTGTTCTGTTCGCCGCGTAACCTGTTATGTTCGTCAGTCGTAACTTAAAATGTTTAAAAATGAATTCAGTTGGTCTTTCATTGACTAATAAAGCAATAACCGAAAAATGGAAAGAAATTAAATAGTTAGGTAAGCCGACACCCCATTTAAATATTTAAAAAATTGATGTTGGAAAATCTAAGAAACTGGTTAAACAAAGTCGGGACTTCAATGAAAATATCAACATTTTTGTAAATGTGAACGATGGACAAGCTGATTTCTCCTACAATTAATGACAAGATAAATGTTTTTTATCATTCTGTCACCCCCCACATGTCACGTCACTATTGAGGCTACCCTTGTAACATATTCATTGGTTTTTTTTTGCTCGAGGGGAAACTCTTCAAAAGACACCTGGCCTCTGATGTTCTGTTATTATTTGGCCAGGTAGTGTCGGATTTGTGTACGCCTACCGACTAAAAACCCCCCGCTATCCTATCAGTGTAATGCCGAAGAGGAACCGCTCTCGCGTTACTTCTCTTCGGCATATCAATCAGGATACTTATGATACATTCATTACATTCACTAGCTGCTACTGATATATGTGACCCTTCTTTTAGAAGGCCTGTGCAGGTCCTGTGCTGACTACGAAATCCAGATTATGTAGTTTTGCTGAGTTATCTAAATTTTGTGTACTTTGTTGTGCCCAGTAATAAATATTGTTCAAAAATATACACTCAGATATTTCCAAATTGTCGACATTTGTTTAAAACGTTTCTATAATGACATTTTTTCCTTTTGTCTGAATGCATACATTATTGGGTACATTGTAAATACGGTTCTGAAACTTCTAATACAGAGAAATGCCTCGCTCTATTTCCAAAATATTTGAGTGAAATATGCATGACGGTATCAAAAATATTCCATAAATAACAACTAAGTTTTATTGGCTTATAAATAGAAATAAGAAAAGTGAATAATAAAAAAAATCTGATTTGAAATATAAACGTTTTCGTACTGTGTACGGACTGTTTGTGTAACAATTGTAGTATGTATTGTAGCTAAATAAACAAATAAGTTACTACCATTTATTTACTATCCAATAAGTCAAGCTTTCGTCATTAAATATACATATGTTTGTGTGGGCGAATCTATTCATACAAACAATTAAATGTATGCAGAATTGACGCCTCACTTGTGCGAGATCTTTTTTTAGTATACATTGTTTAGCGCCAAAAAATCACGTGGAGGCATAAACAAAACGTGTTTTGACCGTAATTTGTTGTCCCACTTCCATCTGTTCTATTGAATCAGCCTGATTAAATTACGCATTAGCCGTATTTTTTGTTTGCCGTCAATAACAATTGACTATGATGCAAATGGCATTTAAATTGCTTCCACATTTACGTCCCTCCGAATGTCGCACATGCACGAATGTTGATTTATTTTGATGTACTTTAATGTCGTTAATTGTAATAACTAGAATTTTTTGTAACTTTAGTGTGGGTGATGCATGATGTTGATGTTTTATCTTAAATTTGTATAATGTTAGGTGGATGTGAAATTTAATAATGGAAATGTATAGCGTATCCTATCACATTATTACGTATTAGTAGTAGTAGAACAAATCTCAGGAATGAGACATGATATATAATAGTGGTTTTTAGGAAACCGGAAACAACTTTCTGACATATAGGGTGTTTAGGAACTTTGAGATTTATTTACAGTGGAAGATACAGTTAGATATAAGAGACGTTAAAAAATTAAACCATCTACAAATGTCACACTTTTCCAAATGATGTGTAAAAATTCACTCCAGAACTATATCTACCCCTCATATAGATTATATACTGATTTAGTATGAAAGGAACATCGCAAGACTGTGATAGGATTTTACCACCCTCTTGTTTGACCTTTTATATCAAGAGTGTCAAATAAGTGTTGCAATGAGTATATATACTGTTTATCTTAAAAGAAAAAATAAAACATCTCTGAAATGGAATATACTGTATCATATTTCATTTTCGTAACCTCATGATGTACAGTGATATAGGTGTAGGAAATACCTATACCGGATCGGTATCAATGGATGGACTGGCGCAAACTTGATAGATCATCGAAAGAAAAACAATATGAGTTCTTTCCGTAAAAATAAGATACCCAAAAGAAATTAGTTGCGTCAAATCTGGAGATCTAGGCGGCAATTTGACTGTGTTGACCTATACATGAATCAATTTACAAAATCTGCATTTAGCTATTATAATGTCTGCATTATTTACACAATAATCGAATAATTTCTATCGGCAATATACAGACATTGTAAGGATATCTTATAACTTCGATATTATGTATGGGAGGCTCTTCTAACTGGAATTTGTGGTAGTACGGTCTAAAACTCATTTCTTAGAGATACCACAAATACATCAAAGATGTCTTCAATGATAAAAGAAACGATAATCGTCTGGAGTGTTCACTTTCAAGTCGATCACACCATATGCATATAGTATTCGTTAAAATGTTTACAGAATAGAAACATTTTTGTTGATATGATGGTTTTTAAAAGAACGTTTTTAACTATTACTTCAGGATTTAAAGCATTTATTTCAAATGTTATTTTGTCTCGCCAATGTTTCGTAATAGAACATTAAAACATCAATTAACGATAAGGAGTATATTAGATATAACTAAGGAAAACTTGATGAATAACTTCAAAATGACAGATGATATGAAAATGCAACAACCAAAATATACGCATGGAATTGGAAAATACTTTATATTAAGAAACGTTAACTTGAAAAGTGGTCACGGGTGAATGTGTGAACAATTTTTTTAAATTACGAGTAAAGTTAAATGACCTACGACTCTTGTCAATCATCCTCTTTTGTTGAAATCTAGAGAACCCAGGTGGTTACTTCCTGTTCTTGTTAGTTATTTCGTAGAACCGAAATCAGTTGGAAGGTAAACAAACAAATTATATGGAGTTATATTAACAAATTTTACATTAAACTATAATCTAGGAGTGTCAATGGATTGAAAAAAATTCAAAAGGAAAACATTTTTCAATACTTAATTTTTCACAAAACGAGTAAAAAACTATTTTTACCCGTTTCCATTATTTATAGCATCACTAGATGATATAAATAATGGAAACGTAAAACGCATCACATAAATTAGACATCCCCACAATTTAAAACCAAACATCGTTTCTATTTTTAATTATTTTTAGATAGAAATAAAAATAAATCTAATAAAAAGATTGTGATAATGTATATAAATATAGTTTTACGGTACAAATTGAGCTCATATCAGTATGTAAACTCTTTTCCAGACCATGTCCACTAACATGCAAACACACCGTATATGCGGATTATATAATATTTAGTTATAATTACAGAATAGCTCTCATGCCTAATTTTTTATATCCTCTTATGCGTACTTAAGGTAGCTTAGATACTGTGGATTAAATATGGTGCCGCCACTGATGAGATATCCAAATGGAATAGTATTCATCACTCGTATACGCGTATGATATTTCTTTTAATAGAGGATTACTTGAATTTCGATCACATGATTATATTACTTTTACGCCTTAAACTTTTCGGTGTCTGTATGTTAAAATATTTAGATTTATAGTAGGTATTATGCAGGATTTATATAGACTAAGACAAAAATGTTTGTTTTCTACACAATCGAAAAATAAAATGTGAATTATGATATCTAAGACGGCAAAGTTTTTAGACTCATACTCTCATTCAGATTACCGTACATACACTCCTTACAATCTTCAGGTATGCGTAGATGCAAACATTTGAATAGTTAGTGTTAACTCTGGAATTTTACGTAATCGGCTATTTATAATCTAGATATACATCTGTTACTTTTATTCATTAGCACGAGTGTCCACCTTGTAAAATAGACGAAGATTAATTAAGTATACCTGTGGAAACAAAGAAAAACATTACAAACTCAGTGTTAGGCGAAATTTATTCTGTTTTACATTGCTGTAGAGTGTGTAACTTTATTTTAAATTAACATAAATAAATCGTTTAGTTTGCTAGTGTTTAGGTTTCATACCACCACCAGGCGTATGTATATATTTAATATTAAATATTGGATTACTAATAAGTTTCTTCAGTTATTTTGTTTCTTTTACTTTTGCGTCCTCCACTATACGCGGAAAAGTAATGTAATCGTGTAAAAAAAATTGAAAGAACAAAATTTTTTTTGGGTTTATTTTTCGTTTTTCGGCCTCATCATCATTAGGTCATCAGTCCTAAGACTGGTTGGACGCTAACCTCCAGCTTCTCCTATCTTGTGCCAACTTTTTCAGCCTAAAACAAAAGAAAAATGGTTTTTAAAAACTTTTTGCTGTGTGTATGTCGTTGTCGTTGTCGTCGGCATTTATTCTTGTTAGCACGATAACTCAACTAAATCGTGTCGGATCGATCGGGTTTTGACTGATTCCGATTGAGGACGTGTCCCAGACGACACGTATTGATTTTGGGGTGGATAGAACACACTTTACCATGTACATGGGTCATGAGAAAGTACAATGATGGACTATTTGAGACATTTTTTTTGTTAGCACGGTCGCTCAATTGAATCGTGTCGGATCCATCGGGTTTCGACTGATTCTGATTAGGGACGTCTGCCAGACGACATCTATTGATTTTGAGGTGGATAGGATACACCCCACCCTGTCCATGGGTCATGAGAATGCACGATGGTGGACTATTTGAAAAAAGTAAAACTGTCGCATAAAACACATATTCTGCATTTATGTGTAGGTTTATTTTTTCTCGGCCACTCAATTTAGAGATAGAGATGTTTTACGTGCAGAAAAGGTTTAAAGGTTTTAAAACTGTTTATTTTGTTCGAATTAATTCTACAAAACCGTGTTTACGACAAACCGTGAATATGTTTTGGTCTTTAAAATATTCATGCCGCAGTTAATATTAACATATAATAAAAAAAAAACAACTGGCTAGTAAAAATACAGAGCTTTTGAAAAAATACAATTTGAGAGGGTAATTTGACTCTGTAATAAACCAATAATAAAAATTTACTAAAATAAGTACTTGTAAATCAAGCAGTAATATTGGCGTTGCTTGTTAATAGGGGTATATCCTGTTCAAACAACTGACCATTTATTCCATACCTCTCCAAATAAATATGCGAAAGATATTTGATGGCGTTTATTATCTTTCCAGTTATTATGCCTACAGTATCCTCATGCAATAGACTTCTTCTTTCTTCTTGTGCGCTTCATGTATTAGGCACTGTTGCCTGTTACGGTACCTTCCATCGCTTCCTCGGGCGGCCTACGCTTCTTCTTCCTGTGCACCTGTAGTGTAGGGCCTTATTTGGTAGTCTTTCTGTGTGCATTCTAGTCAAATGTCCGTGCCATTTCGTGCGGTTTTTTTTTATTCTATCGTTTAAGTTAAATATCTGCAATGCTTCTCTAATATCTACATTTCTTATTCTGTCATTTCTTGTACTACCCTTCGCTCTTCTCAGAAACTTCATTTCTTGTGCTTGTATTCTGTTTTCGTCTTTCTTTGTCGTTGTCCACGATTCACTTCCGTAAGTGAGTGTTAGCACTGTTAGTGTCTTATAAAACTTCATTTACTGCAATAGACTTATTGCAGTAAATTGTTAGTTGAAATACTTTCTGTCTCTTTGTAGATTTTCGTCTGGGTAATTCTTCTTTCGTCTAAGATTTCGATGTCTAGGTAAATTGTTGGCGACTTGAAATTAATGAGTAAAGTAATGAATAAAGTATGTGAATATGATTAAGTTTTAAGAAAGTGAAAATGATGAAAATATCTTTAAGGCGAGAGAAAAACAAAATAAAGCATATTTGATGAGTTGAATTTGATTATTAATATATTATTTGCTAAATTTAAAGTAACAGAAAAAATAATAATCTTCCAGAACTGTTGTTTCTATTATGTCTATAGATCATCGTAGTGTGAAAGACAAAATTCACTTTACAAGAAAATTTGCAAATCTGTCGTAGAATAAATTCAAAACACTATGCAGAAACTAAGAAGTTATTGAAATCCATATGGACCTTTTAAACCAAGTTTAATGATTATGGAAAGGAGATTTATATCTTCGATGCAGCAACAAAAATAGAAGACCAGTTTTCACGAACACCGAAAGATCACGTTCTTCGTTTAGAACTGATTGAGAAATTATAACTGACAGAGTTTTAATCATCTCCTAATGATATTTACTTCGTATGACTGATAAAAAAAACAAGCTACCACCGCTATCAGGGTCGAGATACCTTTCAAATGATGTGTCACCTTGACCTGTGACCTGCGCCCCCTTTGAATTCTCATAGTTATTGAGAACAAAAATTAATGTCACAGCATTTTCTTAAAAAAGGAACTATTTCAATTAGGTATTCCAACACTGTATATCATCATCATGAGCTCATCTGTCCTAAGACTGGTTGGACGCTAACCTCTAGCGTCTCCTATCTTGTGCTAACCTACGCATTTCGCTAATTGTGCTACGACCTACATCCCTTACTATTTGCGAGCAGTAGTCTAATCTAGGCCTACCTCTGCCTTTACTCCTATTTCTGCCTCCAAAATATCGCGGACTATTCCCCCATGTCTCAGCAAGTGGCCTACCATTCTCTTCTCTTCTTTATGTTTTTCCACATACTTCTTTTCTCGCCGACTTTCTCCAATACTTCTTCGTTTCTAACCCTATCAGTCCATGGTATTTTCATCATTCCTCGGTAACACCACACTCAAAAGCTTCTAATTTCTTCCTACTTGCTTCCCCTACCGTCCAGGTTTCGCAGCCGTATAGTGTCGTGCTCCATACATATGTTTTCAAAAATCTCTTCCTTGTTTCTAAGTTTATTACCCCCGAGCATAAAAGTGCTTTCTTTTTGTTAAAAGCTACTCGACCCTGCGCTATTCTTTGTTTTATGTCTTTATCGCTTCTTCCATCCCAGTTTATTTTACTTCCTAAATAAGTGAAGTCTTTAACTTCCTCCAATCTTTCATTATTAATTTGTACTTTCGTTTTTGCTCTGCTCTCGCGCCCTCTGCACACTAACACTTTAGTTTTGTTTTTATTCACCCTCATTCCGTATTCCTCTGTCAACACTGCCTCCATTTCGTTCAACGCTGATTCTAATTCCTCCTTACTAGATGCTAATACTGCTATATCATCCGCGAATCTCAGCATTTTTAGTTTCTGTCCCTGTACTTTAATCCCGAAATCTTTTAGCACATTGATCGCCTCTTCTATGTACAGATTAAAAATTAGTGGTGATAGCGTACATCCTTGTCTTACTCCTTTCCTAATACCTACTTCCCTTTTTTCCCCTTCTACTTCTATAACAGCAGTTTGCCCTTTGTATAGATTGTGTACTACTCTCCTATCTCTATACTTCATTCCCGCGCTTTTTAGTATCTCGAACATTTTTTCCCATCTTACGTTATCAAAAGCTTTTTCTAAATCTACAAATCCTATATAAGCGTTCTTTCCTTTTTCTATTGTTTTCTCTAACATTACTCTTAGCGCTAGAATAGCTTCGCGAGTTCCCCTATTTCGCCTAAACCCGAATTGGTCTTCTCCTAGTATTTCCTCCGCTCTATTTTCCATCCTCTTCTGCACTATTCTGGTTAATATTTTTGACGCATGGGAGGTTAGGCTAATCGTTCTAAAGTTCTCGCATTTGTCGGCACCTCTTTTTTGGTATAGTAACAATAATGTTCCTCTTATAATCCGCCGGCATCTCGCCCGTTTCGTATATGTATTTTACCAGTTCAAACATCCTATTTACTAATTTCTGTCCCGCACATTTCAAAATTTCCGCCTGTATATTATCTACACCCGGCGCTCTATTATTCTTTAGCCCCCTTAGTGCTATTTCAGATTCCTCTCTCAATATAGGTTTTCCTACATCTTCCCTATCGATGCTAGATTCTTCTTCTAATATCTCTTCTAATTCCTGACCCTCGTATAAATTTCCTAAGTACTGCTTCCATCTATCCGCTTTCTCCTGTCTTCCGATCAGTATGTCCCCCGATTGACTCCTAACGTTTCTATTTATTGTTTCTATATCCCTGAAGTTTCTCTTAATTATTTTGTAAGCCTCATCGGTCTTACCTACTTGCAGCTTATCTTCTACTTCTTTGCATTTATCCTCTATCCATTGTTCTTTCGCTTTTCTACATTTTCTAATGATTTCCCACTTTATTGCCTTATAAGTTCAGTCCTTCCTCCTCTCGTCTGTTTTTGTAGCCTCGTCTCTTTTGCATTAAGTTTAAGATTTCGTCCGTTATCCAGGGCTTCCTAGCTTCCCTTTTCTCGTGTCCTAAAACGTCCGTAGCCGCGGAATCTAGACTATTTTTGATACCCTCCCACTCAGTTTCTGCGTTCTTGATTTCGTCATTACTCGCTTTATTTATTAATTGATCTGTTTTCTCCTGGAACTTACCTTTCATATTCTGATCCCTCAATATGTCTACATTTATACGTTTCTTATCCTTCCGGGTTTTCAGATTTTTGAACTTTAATCTAGTTCTCATGACTACTAAGTTGTGGCCGCTGTCTACATCTGCTCCTGGATAACTCTAAATCTCTTCCTAACCAGAATGTAGTCTATCTGATACCTGTCTATCCCTCCTGGCATTTTCCAGGTGTACCGCCTCCTAACGCGATTCTTGAACAATGTGTTTGCGACTACCATCTTGTGCTTTTCACATAATTCTATCAGTCTGCTACCTCTCTCGTTTCTGTTTGCTAATCCATAAGGACCTACAAATTCTTTCCCCTCACCTACGACTGCGTTAAAATCCCCCACTATTATTAAATTTTCATGACCCTTCACAAATCCTATTACCTGCTCTATGTCCGAATAAACGGCTTCTAACTCTTCCTCACTGTGGCTAGAACTAGGCATGTATACTTGCACTATTACTGTTTTCACTGGCTTCGAATCTAACCTGACCATCATTACTCTCTCGCTGTATTGTAGGTAGCTATCTACACACTGTCCTGCGTTCCTCGTTTCCATTTACCGATCCTGTGTGTATTACTCTATAGTCCCCGCTCCAAAAATCTCCTACTTCCGGCCAGCGCATCTCACTTATACCTATTATATCTAATTATATAATATAACCTATCCATTTCTATCTTAAAATTCTCTAGCTTCTCTGCCTGTCTCATGCTTCTGACATTCCGCGCTTCGACTCGTGAAATGCTACACTTCTTACTATCCCTACTATTGCACTCGATCACATCTTCCGGAACAGTCCTCACCCGGAGATCCGGACGGAGGACTATTTTACCTTCGGTGTTTTTTGCCCCAGGAGACGCCATCATTATTTGGGATAAGCTTTCTGTTAGCTGTTCTGAGGATTATAATGTGGTGGTTTCCTCTTGCCTTCCACATCGCAGTCGTGTGTGTCATAGCACCATACCAACCCCCACGGTTTCTGCCACTATGACTACTGAAAGAGCTGCTGCCCTCCAGGGACTTGTCTTAGTCTGGTTTTTCAATAAGGACCCCCCCCACTATGGTTAAACCTATGGTACGGCTCCTTAAATCATAAAAATGCGCAAGCCGACCCACCCGTTCTAGTTTGCACTAGAACTTCGTCAAGGTGCAAGTCCTATCGGATCGGACACTGTATATAGATAGTCTTATATAGAAAAAATATATGAACAAATGCAGATTGAGAAGAGTATTTAAATAAAATAGTTGACACATTATTTTTGGAGTTAATAGAACAACGTACGTGAATTTTACGATCGATAAAGGTATATCGATCGCTGCTATGAAAACATCAGTATTTTCCAAATTCCTTTGACTAATACTACTGACTTCCGACAACAAAATTCCTGCTGAAATAAAGTGAACTGCTATCCCACGTTGCTAATTCTATATTACGTAAACAATTCCACTTTTGTTCCATAACATAACAAACTTACACTTAAGGGTCAATGCCTATGTTCATGGTCAGATGACTTTGCAATTACTTTGAACTACTAATTGCTAGCTATACGTTTACATAGTCACAGTGCGAACTACAAGTGCACAATAGAAACAATGCTTACATTTTACTTTCCTTAACGTTTCTCTGCGTAATTATAGGTAATATTGTATATAAAATATTTAGACATGCGCATGTAATTTGAATAAACAGAATTATAATTACTGGAATTTGTATATTTGCAGTGTCTTGTAATAACTTTAGCTGACGCCATCTTTTATTATGACACCTGGAAATTTACCGATGATGATTTACTATGTTATGTCTCGTTATTAAGTATTTTTTTAAACATACGTCAAGCACTGATACCGGTAAATTGTTTGTAATTTGAACTAGAAAGAAAACTTCATGTATACAGTACGCCTCCTTATCTATTTATATTTTTGTATTTCTTAATTTCTTATCTATGCAAGTATTTTAGTAGTTTTTGCTACAGAATGAATTTCTACGAGAATATATAAACTGCTTTCAGTTTACTACATGGAGCTGAATCAGAATTTTTAAGGTCTCTAAGAGGATATATTACAAGATAAGGGGTGAAACCTAAATTGCAATGGACACTGGTTTTTTTACTTCCCTTTCGATGTATAAATTTCAGTCTTTTAAAGGTCATTTGTTAAAAAAGTATTGAGGGTGGGTAGTTTTGAAATAAAAACATTGTACATTAAACCATCGAAATTACTACTTCCAATCAATTTAAAACTAAAACCAAATTAAACTAAAAACTATACTATAATAGATTTCAAAGACTGACGAGAATTGAAAAGAATTATTTAAACATATTGGAATTAATATAATTTTAAATTATCGATGCGTAAATTTGTAATAGAATAATTTCTTAGTGAAAGTAAAATCATGGTAATAATTCTTAAGATACCAATATTATATAGTAAGAGTAATATAGTAGACGATTGATGCTCAGACTATATACAAATATAAATATTTTTTTATTTATCAACAAGAAAATTGCAACGAATTTGTGTTGTGTTGATACACAACATATAAAAACATCTTTTAATACTAGAATATGACACTATTTTAATAAAGTAATATTATTACTTTCACAATAGTAGTATTTAATATCTTTAATATACGAGTATAAGTAATTTTATATATTATGAAATATGAAATAGAAATATTTGATTTGATTCCATTTGAAAGTATTTTAATAATACAGGCATTTATTTTTTTTATATTCGTGGTCATTTTTTTTTTTTTTTGAAAAATTGTAAACTCTTCTTTTGGTAATCCTTTATTCATACTTTTCTCACTTGTATTCTTTTAAAATTCAATTAAACAAAAGGAAATAGACTAATACTTTAAATATATATTATAATAATACTTAAAACTAAAAGACGAAAAATATATGTATACCAGCAATTTGAAGAAAATATTTTTTTATAAATTTCTGTTTCAATATATATTAATGGAATAGCTTGTGGATATCATACGTAACATTTTTCACACACTGTATGTGTCCCACAAACAAATAAATAAACAGTTTTAAAACCTTAAACGGACTTTTTTGCACGTAAATCTCTATCTCGAAATTGAGTGGCCGAGAAAAAATAAACCAACACATAAATGCAGAATATGTGTTTCATGCGACAGTTTTACTTTTTTTAATTTTTCTCAAATGCTTTCTCAAGTGCTTTCTCATGACCCATGGATAGGGTGTCCTATCCACCTCAAAATCAATAGATGTCGTCTGGTAGACGTCCCTAATCAGAATTAGTCGATATCCTATCGATCCGACACGATTTAATTGAGTGATCGTGCTAACAAAAAAAAATTCTGAAATAGTTCACCATTGGGCTTTCTCCTGACCATGAACGTGGTAGAGTGTGTCCTATCCACCTCAAAATCAATAGGTGTCGTCTGGGAGACGTCCCCGATCAGAATCAGTCAAAACCCGAACGATTTAGTTGAGTTATCGTGCTAACAAGATTTTTAAATGCCGACGACAACGACACACACAGCAAAATTTTGGAAAAACCATTGTTTTTTGGTTTTTAGGCCGAAAAACGAAAAATAAACCCAAAAAAAATTTTATTTTCAATTTTTCTTTACACGATTACATTACTTTTCCGGAGTGCGGAAAAGAAATAGACTATTTAATTCGTTAATTTTTTAATAAGTTCAAACATAATTTACCCGCGGATATCGTTCGATAGAATACAGTATGAATTAGATAAATTTTCTGCTTTAAGATTATAAATTAGGAAATGGGAGCTTCAAATGACTGAAAAACTTTCCGCTCTTTGTTGGAGTCGGTTATTACAACTTTCGTAATTTATCTTTGTACTTGAAGAAAACTGAACTGTGCTGTAATATGAACTTTTAAGCTCGCTAATATTCAGTTTTCTTATAACGCCTCCATCAATCTTATCAAATTCACGTTGCTGCAACTAGTGAAACTCCCATTAAACGAATTAAGAAACTTTGCTTGCGGGCGCCTTAATTTTAAGCTGTAAATTTCGGAAACACCGCTTACAAACAAAGTTGTATTAGTCGATAGTAAAATTAAGTTCTAGGATAATGGTAGATTTATATCCGGGAGATGAGCAACAAAGATCTGGCGCTGGTTTATTTACATCTGATTACCGGTTTTATATGGACGAATTTATGTAGGCGGAACAGTATTGAAAGTTTGTAGAAATTGATCTACCTAGGTAAAGGTTGTTTTGACAAATCCTTAATAAAAGTGGTACTATAAAATATTTTAAGTGCTACAGAAAGTAGCGCTTTAAAGTTGTAAAAAAATATCATGTGCAGCACAGTACAGGTGATAGAAGTGAATATTTCTTTAGAATAGAGAATGAGAGAGATTAAGAGTGAGAGATTGAAAGAGAGAGAGAGAGAGAGAGAGAGAGGGAGAGAGAGAGAGAGAGAGAGAGAAAGGGAGGGGGATAATTTCAAAAGAAATAGAACAATATAAAATTTGTGTAAAAAATATTCATTTATTCATTATCTACACTATCATCGGCTGGTGGTTCAATTGGTAATACTGATATGATTGGTTTGTGATAACTAAAATATGAAATATATGTTCGTGATTCGATATTTTCTAGATAGCGTGTAAAAATTGCATCTATTGTTGTTCCGGATTTTGTTGTTGATACTTTGGGATTGTTATTTATAAGCAGACCAAATGTTTCTCGAAGAAAGTTAATCAACGTCAAAGAATCATTGGATCCGAAATTTACATTCGAAATTCGAAATCTCCCCCGAGAATCAAAGGGATTTTGTCTTCGCCTCTTCCAAGTGCACTTGCACCTGTGTGGCTGTAAACCAGTAGGGAGCGGTGAATGAAATATATTATATCTTCTAGATTTTAACAAGTTAAGTTAAACGGTTCAAGGATATTATCAAATAATCACAGAACACGGATGTAAATAACGTAAATAATTACAAAACACAGTGATAAATATTCGGTACACACGCGTGCTGCTTCAGCTGTTAATATATAGCGTCTGGACGCGTACATCTATAACGCGCGCATGCGCGCAATATATATATATATATATATATATATATATATATATATATATATATATATATATATATATATATATATATATATATATATATATATATATATATATATATATATATGTATGATGTATAGCTCTCTTTCTCCTTCTCTCTACGTTATGGACATATAAGTTTAAACGTAAATAAATCAAGTTGTGTGGAAATATCCAATCAATTTTAAGTATGGAATATAACGTCGTGCAAATGTCCGCCGCAGCTTTACTTGATGCCAGGTATTCGGGATTTCCACTTTTCCATGACTTTGTCGCATAAATCTGGCTGAATTTGCTGGGTGGCGTTCCTTATGTTGACTTTGAAGGCGTCAATTGTTTGCGGTATATTTGTATAGATTTGCGATTTAAAATAGCCGCAAAGGAAGAAATGCAAAGGCGTTAAATCGCACGATCTCGGTGGTCAGTTAATGTCGCCGCTGGACGAAATAACTATGCTCTCAAATCGCTCGTGTACTATTAATTTCATCGCTATTTGCCAAATAAAAAACTCTTATCTTGCCGATAAGCAGAACAGTCTACCTGAGCCTAGCCATAAGATAAGCCACGGTATGAAATAAGAGACGTTTGGGATTTTCTATTTGGCTAATAGCGATGAAATAAACTATAGAATGTCCATCGTGGCATGTCGTTGCTATCCATATCATTCAGTTTAAGACACAAGAAGTTGCTTATCTTATTGATCTGTAGCGCCCGCCGTTGACGGTTCTGGCAATGCCAGTTTCGTTCCGGAAGAGGTACGGATCAATGATTCCGCCAGACCAAAACTCGCACCAAACAGTGAGTTTCTCGGGATACATTTGGTGCTGGTGTATCTCGTGTGGATCGGTATCGTACCAAATCCGACAATTTTGCTCGTTCACATATCCATTCATCGAAAAATGGGCCTCGTAGTTAAGATTTTTTGTTTTTTTTTGTGAAGTTTGGGTCAATTTACAACTGCTCCAGAGGCCAATCAGCGAACACACGGCGTTGTCTATGGTCGTTTACCTTAAGTTTCTGGGTGAGTTGTATTTTATACGGGTGCATACCCAAGTCCCGACGCAAAATTCGCCAAGTTGAGGTCGCAGAAAGACCAAGTTCTTTTGAACGACGAGAAAGTGACTGTTTCGGATTTACCCGTAAACTCTCACACAGAGCAGTGGTGTTTTCAATACACCTTGTATTTCGGTGACGTACGGGTGTTGGCTGATTATTTATCAAAACGGTTGACTCGAATTTGGCCACCAAACGTCGAATAGCCGACTCAGCGGGACCTTTGTGGCGAGGATAAAAATCACGTAATGTGCGGAACGTTCCTCGAATGGAGCATTGATTTTGAAAATAACATTTGATGATTTGCATACGTTGTTGAACGCTATAACCTTTCATGGCGATTTGCCATACACTACTGAACAACTCACAATAAATTAGACAGACGTTGTTTTAACAACATGGCCGCTATAACCTAACAAATTTCGAGCGTCCCTATTGAAAGACCCTATACCAACCGTTTGTTGCAACGCTGATCTACACATAGGTTTAATTAAATCAGTATAAAAGACAAAAATAACAAGGCTAAGGAACTGTACAGGCAAATTAATAAAACAAAAATGGATATTTTGTTTGTCGTGAAGAATCGTAGTACATGTTCACCAAAATACGTTCGACAAATTTTTTATTAAGTATTATATGGCTCGGCTCTACGAGAGCTTTAACTTTAACTGTAAAACTATGTAAAAGACTTAAAAGACGTATATTACAGTGTAAAAATAATGTTTTAGTTAATAAATTGTGATTTCATTAAAGATAATGCCGAGGCGACATTTTGAAAATTATTTTTAAATGGCAACAGGGTACGAGTAACACATAACTTGGAAGCCATTTCAAATACATATTCAAACGTTTATTTTGTCATGTTTTAATTTTTGAAAAATTCGATTAAATTTTATATTGCCATAGCATCAAAGTTTGATGTTTTTGCGGGTCGGAATTTTATTTGTTTAAATTAAAAATAAATTGTAGGTTAATGGAAAACAGTAAATTTAATTCACAAACGATACATTGATAAAAGTAAACGGTAGTACTGTATATATTTAAAGAGTTTTAAAATAAATGCTCAAAATATACACCTTTTGCTGACAGTACAACGTCCTGTTATAAAACTCTTCTCTGGCTCTGTTCAGCTGTTTCTGCGAAAATTAACCTAGGTTAAGTAACTATCTACTTCAATATCTCGGGTGGTGGGTTATGTAGTGTACACCTTAGATTTTAAGTAACCCCATGTAAGACAGCTGGGCATTACGCCTGGAGACCGAGCCTGGAGACCTCGGCCTCTCTAATCCACGTATTGGGATATTGTTAATTGACATAAACTCTTATTTACGCCATAATAGTATGTAAGATCACCATTGAAAAACTATTTTCAGATCTAGAAATTATTCAAGAATCAATTAAAAGTACGCCAAAGAAAATTTCTGAATGTATAAACAAAAAATAAAATTTGGGTATGTACAAACGTCGAAGTGACTTGACGAGCTATCTGTCAGAGAAAACCTGATACTTCTCCCTTTACAGGGAGGCAGAAATGAATTGTTTCTCGTACACGGTTACTATTTAAAAATATCTTTCAAAATGGGGCCGCAACGCCATATATGATGAGTATATCACTATTTATTAATTAAGACATTATTTTTACATTATTTTTAATGTGTATATACTAATTTTCGTTCTTTTAGATATCTCAGTTCCAAAGTTTCAGACGCGCACTGTATACAAGACAGCTTATTCTTTATATACTTTCAACATTTTATGCCATTCTGGGTTTTATACCAGTGACATACAACATTTTTGCAGACCGGACAGTCCCATATCATACCCTCATATATATTGTAAGCTATTGTGTTGAATACCATGGAAATGTGTTTTGATGAAGTTATTTTTTTCCTTTTATAAAATGATAAATTATTTTTATCAGCAAATGGTGGTGTGTGCCCTATTTTATTATCGATATAGTCACAGCAACACGAGTAATATAGTCGCAAAAACACCAAACCCACCAAAACCGATTAGTTAGAGAACAATATTGTAAACATTCTAGTAATCGTATTGCTTTGGTTATTAGTTACTGTGGTGTATTTGAATACCAAATTGTGGAATTTGTAGGTGGCGAATTTTATGTTGCAATTTCGTGAGATGTCCGCATAGAGTATGAATTTATGAATCATAGTATTTCGGTTTTTCACACCAGTTGTCAACACGTGGTCGACTTTCATTATTTTTTTCTTTACAAAGGTATTTGCAGACATTGTTTTTCCACTAGCAATTACGTCTCATTAAAAATAAAAGTCCAAGTTTATAAACACTTTGTATATCTAAGATCTGTATAATTTTTATTTAGTATTCCATTAATTTTTGTGTATGATTTATTTATTTTGTTTTTGTCTACATACATTGACTTGTTTTGCATACTTTTCCTGTTCGGTTAGAAAACCAGATTTTATTTAAAGGCGAATGAACTAGTTGGAATGAATATAAAACAATGTAATGTAAATAATTCAGCTTTCGGGGTCAACACAAATTTTAGTGACGGATGTATAGAAATTGACAGATATAGTAATGCTGTTAAAACATGTACACTATTTTATATAAGAATATGGCGTACATACATGTATAGTTCGGTATAATGGAATATTTTTCTTTTTTGAATATTTGATGTATTTGTTTTATAAGCTATTCAGCTATTTTAATGATATGAGTTTGGTGTTCGAATGGAAAGAATAATGTTTTGTAATGTTCTGAATAATATTTTGCCAAGCATCGGCTTACCTTCACTACTACTAACATTTCTAATAAGTATATCCTTTTTAAATGTCAAATAATTATGATACAATAATGTTAGGGGTAGATAGATATAATTATACCTTTTACTTCATAATAGGCTTTTAGTTCTTTAGTAGGGCTAAGTTGAATTTTTTAGATATAATAAAAATAAAGTAAGTAAAACATATCTTTATACATATTTTTTTACTTATGAGTGTTTTTTTAATATCTCAATTAATTAAAAAAAATACCAAACTGATTAGGGAATTACGTCAATGTCACCTGAAGTATTTATAAAGGCTTATTCATATATTAACTAATAATATATTAACTTTTTAATGTACTATTTTTTAAATATTAAATACGGGGTGTAAGAAATATAACTGCCATTATTTTAACAGCTGATGGTTTGGATCTAAGCAAACAAAAAAGTGTTAACAATGTGGGTGCTTAACCTTAGCATTAATGAAAAAAAGTGTAAATCTCTTAATTATGGGTATAAATATATTACTTATAATATATTGTATTACTTTTTTATAGATTGGTTCTAGTTTC
This sequence comes from Rosalia funebris, assembly GCA_037954035.1. Lineage (NCBI taxonomy): Eukaryota > Metazoa > Arthropoda > Insecta > Coleoptera > Cerambycidae > Rosalia > Rosalia funebris. Next base: position 6,346,395 of record JAZFAV010000010.1, on the reverse strand, counting down.
TAAAATAAACATACACGATAAATATTAGTGCAAAGTAAGAAAAATAAAATAAGCAATTTATCTTGTTTTGAATTTTCTTATAATTATATGAAATCTAACAAGAAAATAAAAAATAATTGATGCAGAAAATTAGAAGGAATTAGAAGTTAGAAGGAAATTTGTCCAAGTGACAATTAAAAAAATGTAATTTAATGTTCATTTTAGCTTTAAATTTTTCAAAATATTTTAGCATCATATCTACTAGTTCTTGGTAGCCTTGTGATTGCCCAAAAATTTTTAAATTACAGCTACATAACTAAACCATGCATCAGATTTCACACCGGTCATATACATATCTATTAAAAATTTGGATCTTTTACTAGTTTTTAAATTTGTGGGCAGTCAAAAATTCTTGCTTTAAGATTTTTGCATACTCAGTGTTGGAAATGCTTAGCAAATATATTTAAGATAATCACCTGACTTGTCCAGGGCTTTTACAAATTGTATCATTGAACCCAGTTTGATGTGAAGAGGTGGCAGAATTATTTTTTCTCTGTTTGTTAGTGGCTCGCGAATAATGTTGGGTTTTCCAATGGTCATAGCCTCTTTCAAAGGCCAAACAGTTTGCTTTTGCAAACTGTAAAACAATTTGCTTCTTTTTTACACGATTATCCCATAAGAGAGGTGAGAGGTGACAAGAATATTTGGTACATATATCCACTTTACTATCCAAGAAATATGGTGACCATTTTTATATCCACGCAAACAAACCACAGATGCTGAAAATACGCAATTTCAGAAGTCTCCATTATTCTAATGAACGTACTCAATTTAGCTAAAATGAATATATAATGTGGAGTTATGGCCTACGAGTACTCAAAAATCGATCTTAAATTTGTGGCATCATGCAATTTCTTTTGTTCTCCAGTGTTGTCAAATTTGTGGGGTTTTCAACTTTCGGTTTATCCCTTCTAATTGAAAACAGAGAGAACCAGTTGATATATAAATATATAACAACGATGTAATACCAATTCCACATTATAAAATACCAGAGAAAATATTCTCTCTTGTGTAAGTAATTTCGTTCTGAATTTTACATTGAATTTCAATGTACTCAGAGCGCTTTTAAATCCTTTAGATTGTTTACTCTTCGCGGGGGGGTATTTTGATGAGTTAATAGGCCATGAAAACGTCTCTACGACGTTGAAACACTTTAAACACTTGAAACATATTAATAAAGAAGGTACAGAAGAATGTCAGACATCTCATGTTATTATTTATTACTCAGGAATGAATCCGATGCCCAGTATATCACATCAATTCCCGACAAACTGCTGTGTTGTTTAAAGAAAAGCTGCAGAAATATACGTCCACGTAAATTACTTTCTTCAAGAGCTACTTACTGTGCAATTACGTGTATGTATGTTTTTGCACGATTATTCATTCTCTTGATACGATTCACATGGTTACACATAAAATGCGCAGATGTCTACCCCGCACTGCAAAAGAATGTTACGAGTTCTCCTTATGCAATTGCATGAACAAATTTTCTGCGAACGTTACACATCAAGGTTTTTCTAGTTAATGATAAGAATTAATACTGATTGGAAGTTGAATCTCATATCAAAGTAAATATAAATAATTAAAATTTAATTTGGGCTTTCAGTGAGGAATGTAGACCGAATAGGACAACTCTTTACCCTCTTGTCGCTGTAGACCGGAATTGCTTCATTTAGGGATGAACTCCCTTCACTTTACCTAATCGCGAAAACGAATTTGTGAGGCATTTTAGATTAAGGTGTACATATTTTATTTTGTAAAAATTGTATTGAAAGCACAAAAATGAATATTAACAGTTAATGATAAGTATTGATACTTATTGGAAGTTGAATCTTATGCGAATCAAAGTAAAAATAAATAATGAAAATTTAATTTGGGCTGTCAATGAGGAATGTAGACCTTGTAGGAAAACTTTTTACCCTCTTGTCGCTGTAGATTGGAATTAGCCTCATTTAGGATGAGCCTCCCTCACTTCCCCTAATCGCGATAAACGAATTTATGGGGAATTTTAGATTAAGGTGTCTTTTATTTCGTAAAATTCTATTTAATGCATAAAAGTGAAAATTAACGACTTAACTTCTACAATTAGTTACATCCATTAATTAATAAAAGGAACAACTACTCCTCTGGTTATATCAGGGTTGGGCAAATATGTGGGAACATCTGATTTTTTGCTAAACTGTGAATTGTATTACAAACAATCTTAGCAAATGTTTGTGGTAGTTGCTTTAATCTATTCGGCGAAGGTTAATTTCCAACAGCTACAGCTCATCAAGAATAGGAAAAAGTGTGAGACTCTCTATGTATGCGTAGAAGAAAGAGTGAGGCAGCATTCGAAGGGAAATAGATGCACTTTACGCGCGGCCAGATCGAACTCTGTGTACATCCACATTCAATATATGTATATTAATCGATATTCACTCTGCAAAGATCTCAATGCGGCTGGAGTAAAGACCACGCCATTTACTGTGCACCTCGTGGGGGGTCCGATATCGAGGTTTTGAGACATGTTTCTATTCTTGATGAGCTGTACCAAATTTTTGGAGATATGATACCATCGGCAGTTTTTTAAATGAATCACCTTGTATATTTTTACAATTTCTAACAGCCACTCTTGTCATCAATTACAATAATGTAAAGTTTGGTGGGAATGCTTGTGACTTACGATTTTCCAAATATTAAATAAAATACTAAAATAAAGTGTATTAACTAACTATTAATTTAATACATAATGAAATCCCTAATATTAATATATGTTATTGTGTTAAGACGCTTAGATCAAATACTAGATCTGTAAGACGTTTACAACGTACCGACTCAACAATATAGTATTTTTAGATGAATCAATATTTTGCCTGAACAGTTTTGAACGACATCTTGTTGATAATGGACAGATCAAAGTCATTAAAAAGACACCATGTATAGGCGAAAATTAGAGGATAAATTATCGGACCATTCTTTCTTAGAGACATTTAACTCAAATCGTTATTTATAACGATTTGAGTTAAAATCTTGGTCATTAAACCGGTATTAAACCGATTATTTCCAAGTAAGACAAATCCTGAACGACTATCAGATGAAATCTTCTATCAGCAAGATCAAGCTCTGCTTCATTATGAAGTTAACGAGCGACAATACCTAAATAAAATATTTCCACAGATATATGTTATATGTTTCCACAGAGATAAGTTAAAAAGCCATATTGAATGTCTCCCGTGGTTCCCAAATTTAAGTTCCTTAGACTAGTCCTTAGTCCTTTAGTAGTCTAAACGATTTAAATTTGGAGTTATTTAAAATCGGTTGTCTGTAAGAATAAACCTCTGTCGTTATAAGAGTTGGACTTTTCTGTTTTCATCAAAATTAGGATGCTCAATCTTTTGTATTAATAAATATGATTTTTTTAAATTTTGTATCCGTTTTTGTTTTTATAAGGGCGAAGTTTGGCTTAGTGTTATTATTACACTTAATCCCCGGAAATTCACATGGACATACAAACACACCTAGACGATTGATGTGGGAATCGAACCCACGCCGGTATTAGTCCGAGCCAGCGATCTAGGCCAGCTCCAAACGATTTTCATCGTTATCCCGGAGCAATACAAGGAACTTGGAGGCCTTCTGTGAGGTAATTATGAAATAATTTACCCTCAGAAGATATGGCCATACCTATAAACATCCATGCCAATTCGGATTCGAACCGAAGTCAAGTGGTAATGTGAAAAATACTTACTTGGAGTTGGACTTGGGATATCGGCTTTAATTCCAATTAAACATATTTATTGCTTAATTACTACTATTTTCTAGTAAACAAACAATACAGTTTGTAAAGTTAAGTAAAATTTGTAAGGTTAAAAAAGGTTTGTAAGGTTTTTTAATTATGTGTAGGTGGCCCTATAGTCCTTTAAACAGAAAAAGGGGGCGGCAGGGCAGCCTGGTCGTTGTTTATGACCTCCCTAGTATTAAACATTTTATGATATTACTTCTGTGATGACTTCATTTCAGACATGCTGATCATTTTTCTAATTATAGTATTTAAATACTTTATTTGAATATTTTGTATCATTTTTGCTTGTTGTTTTAAATTTATTTATTTTGTATAGTACAGCAAAAAACCATTAAGAACTTGTTTTAAATAATGAGCGAAGGACCAGAACATTGTCCACTACATCACTTAACCGACTTTCAGTAATGAATAATTATGTAATAAAATTTGTTTAATTATTTTATTCAATGTTTAGAAAGTTGCAAGTCGCAAACTTATAAAGTTCTGTATCATTGTAATTGTTGTCTGAAAATGTAAAAATATATGGGGTCATCCATTTCAAAAACTACCAAAGACGTCATATCACGAAAAATAGTATATGTGTGTTTTGTTTTATGCACATAAGATTCTTATGCAATTATTCTCCAAAGAAAGTCCAATCTTCTTATTAGTTGGCTAAAGTAACTAACATTTTAAATATTTAAATGTCTCATATTGAACAAAGGTTACGAATAACTCGCTTCGTGTGACTTGTAAACAGGACATTATAATTATTCTCCATTATGACGATTGGTTGACGTAACCTTACCCAACACGTTTAGTAATTAGTTAAGTACATTCTTTGATAAGTATATCTAACTATAAATTACGCCATACATTTGCATTTTAATTATTGTTATTGTAATTCATTTGGATTTACTTCAGTAAGTAGAGTGGAGAAGTTACGAATAATATTTTTAAGAAATTCATGGGACTTGTGGTTAAACTTAGAATCGGATTTCATTATAGGAAATACAAGGCAGTTTTTAATACAAATGTTTTAGGATTTCATATAAGTCGACGGAAATAAATAACAAGGAATAATAAAATTAGACGATTGGGAAAATAACAAATAAGTATGTGCGTAATTCCTGTTAATGAAGTCTCTTCTGTATTTTCTTTACTCAGATTTTTTTTCTGATTGTCAGTATATATTTTGTCTAAATTATGATTAATGGATTATGCAGCATTTAGGGTTAAATAACAAAAATATACTGTGTCCAATTTAGAATTTTGATTTATTGATGATAATTACTTGTTAATAATTATTTAAATATGAATATATTGTGGGGCAGGAGTTTGGCACCCCTCCCTGAGCATGGACGTGTTTGTCCTCGCCTCTACGTCTAACCTTACCTTACCAGACTTAGGTTTAGGTGAAAAAGGTTAATTTTTGTGTAAACTTTTTTTTCATCTTTTCAAAATTATATTTTGTTTAAGTCTTAGTACATACATGCTCCTGTATCAGATCATGTACAAGTCTAAGATCTGTAGAATATACATACATGATCCCGTGATAACGGTAAAATATTGTTTATTCAAGATATCCTTTATATTTTTCTAATAATTTACGTAACGTATTTAATATGTGTATTGTATTCAAAAAGAGATAATTTTTCTTGTAGCTGTCAGAAGTATACACATTTTTCGAAAAGAACTGCTTTTGCCAGTATTTACTGGTTTATATTTTAGAAGTATATTAGGGTCTTTCTTTGTTATAATTGTTATTAAACTATTTAAAAATCTAATCGAATTGATTGATTGAATAATGAATTTAAATCTGATGGAATGTAGTGGCTGGTGATATTTAAGGTGATTCTATCTTGATAACGTTAAGAGCATGGGAAATATACCATATTTTATGTTTAAATATTTATTGACTTATTCCGAACTTAAATTTAGAAATCAGTGACAAGAAAACTAAAAACGACCACTGCGCAGAATATTTTCTGAAAAAGGATTACCCTCCCAGGGGCATCTTAGACCGTTTTACAGTTTTTTAAACATTTAAAAAATGTATCTGTTACTGACATCTACATATTTTAATTTTATTTTGGTATAGATTCTCTATTTCTCATTTTCTTTTTTCTTTCTCTAAACCTTTAAAACCTTCAAGGAAATTTAGAGGATAATGAAAAATAAATATCTTTATTTCTCATTGTGAAAGAAATCCTTAATTATAAAAAATCGTTCGCAAACAAATTTCAGAAACTCCTTAGAAATTTTCGTTTTTCACAATATACTGGATCTTTTTCGAAAACTTGATTCAAAGTTTATTTCAACGTCTTTCGTCTATAGAATTATCTTATAATATAGAATCTAATTAATATAATTTAATGTAATAGAATTAGTTTGATAGTTAACTAATTTTTGTTAAGATTGTGAAGACCTACAATTTTCTCTAATTAGTTAATGTAATATTAGCCAATTCAAGTTCTTATTACTAGTTACTGAATTTCAGTATATGTTGAAAAAATAAGGTACCTATATAAATATATTCAAGAATTTAATAATATTAATCCTTTTATTTTACATAAATCGATTATGATAATGCTTTTAATAGGATGATTAGAATAGCTGATATTGGTGACAATGTAATTACAACAAATCAATATGCGTAAAAGTTAAATGAATATGATTAATGGCACACTAAACTGCATTAAATATCACTTATTCTGCTTATTTACTTATTGATTATTTATATACACCACCCTACCGGTATTCCAATTAGGGAATAGAAATAATTGCACATAAACATAAATTATTGCATATACAAAATTAAACACTATATAAAGAAAAATATAATTAACGCTACACATACACGCTGACAAGTAACTTATTGCTAGTGGCAAATAACTGATGTATGAATAAAAAATGGTAATGCAAACAAACAAGACATACATACATAGGTGTAGATATAAAGTTAAGGTAAATCTAAGTCTACTATTATAAGAACCAAGTAAATAAATTTACCAAAATTTTAAACGAATTAATATGCAACAAAAAATTACTACATTTATCAGAATGTTAATTGTAATTATTATAATTTTTTGACAAAAAGGATTGTAAGAAATAAGTGGCAAAGGAATTCTTCATTGGATCTCAGTCCTCCAAGGTTTCATTATAGTAGTAAATAACAAATGGGATAGAATATGTGCCATTTTCAGAGAATATATAACCTCAAAGTTGGTTTGAATTGTTAAGCATCTGTTGCTCGGCTACATTAACATAGTTCCCCTCTATTTAATTGTTGCTGATTGTTGTTGTTGTTGTTTCTGCTCTAAGGATTCTGGAATTTTCTGACTCGATTGACATCTAGTTTTCCTTTACTCACAATGAGCTATGCCCTTCTCTTTTATGTTAAATATTATTTGAACAGTAACCTAAGGAGGATACACATTAGATTGTGATATTCTCTTAGGAATGTGTTTTCCGAATGTTGAGATTATCTTGTTTTGGAAAGTTTCTGCAGTTACATTAGGATTCTTTATATCGCTGAGAAAATCCCAATTTATATGTATTAAGTAAGTTCATTATAAAGTCCAGCAAAGTTAGTCTTTTTAAAATGAATCTTTTCATTACGCCTATTGTTTACGTATATTTTCTTGTTTATCTTTATGACGGGTTTTCTACGACAAAAACGTTTAATGTAAAACGTTTTTATTTATGTACGTAGGTCGATATGTACAAGGACAAAACATACGTCTAGTAGTTAATAATTAATACTTCGTTTATACCGAAGTTTTTTTCTTGTGTGAATAATAAAAGAAGCAATTCCTTTCTTTCCATTGGAAATGGAGAATGGACCTTTCCATTCTCCACGCAGTATTTTCTCATTTAGATAAATACTAACCCTGTAAAAAAATTAAAAAAGCTTTGATGAAGTCTTTGATGAATCGGGATGATTAAATATTTTACGGGTAGAATACTGTTTTAACAAGTTCTTCAGAAGTACAAAAACAATTTTAGATATTATTTTGGTATATTTGTAAGTAGGCATATCAGATAAATTTGATTATTATATTCATACCTCGAAACTTCAGACTTTACAGAAACTGTACAGAAATATTGAAATGGAAATTCACTAATTGAAGTAGTGTAGTCTGGAACGTATTTCATTCGTTATTGCATTTACGGCGTTCTATTTTTATGCAAATTTAAAGTTCATAGTGCCTCTCGAGCATCATAAAACTATACAGCCGTTTCAGTGAAATTACGTAAAATACGAATATTGAGTTCTAGCAGTATATCAGCGTGCAGTAAATAGGTCATAGCGTTTAATTAATTTATCGGTATATTGATTGTGCATTGTATCTGTGAATTGGGTATAAGCTCTTTAGACCTCGATGAAGAGTGCTTCATGTCAGTGAGTCAATAATTCAATATATCAACATATACAGGGAGCAGGTAAAGGCTGGAATAAAAAAAGTAAAATTGTCACCGGGCAAGTAAAAAAATACTACACTGTCGGAAATTTTCAGAATATGGTGCGTTTACGTGATACATGACAAATTGAAATTTTGGTGATAGTTGGGCATGGAGACACGAACCATACATAAGTTGATATTTCTGAGTTATTTAATAGTAAGTATCCTGAGGGATATGTTACACGCTGAACTGTATATAAAATAAAAGTACAATTTAGAAAATTGTGCTTCTACACAATTTGGAAGCATAATTTAGAAAATTTAGTACTGCAACAGACAATTACACTAAAGGTCGTCCTGCCGTCCAGCAGGATACACAGTTGCATGTGTTATTAGTTGTGTATGCTGATCCTTATCGACGAACTCGCGAAATAGCATAGCAGCTATTTCATCTGGTAAATGTGCCAGCCATGTAATGTCTTCATGTCTTGAAATGATAAAAATAATAATAAGTGGCACCCACACAAAGTGCAATTAGTGCACGAACTTCGGAAAGAAGATTTAGACAGCAGAATACAGTTTATGTTTAAATGGTTCAGCACGGTTCATTAAAATCCTCATTGGATGGATGATAAAAGGATACACGCAGTTTCCAGTGAAAGGCAACGTGTGAACAGCAATTGCTGGTATCACCATTGTAGGATAATATTTTATTGACGGTGCTGAAAATTAAAACTACTGAAAAGTATTAGAGTTATACAACAGTGCATAGTGTCTTCGCGGTTGATATTGCAACCAAATAATGAAAATCTCCAAATACCAGAATAATCAGTATGATACCAACATGTTCGCATGCCACCATACTCGTATAGTTGTAACTCCGTTGGACTATATTGTGTGGGGTTACTTTAAATTCACAATATATCTCAATAGACTAACTATATAAGGTTGTCGTCACACACGAAATGTTCATATCTTTGAAAAACGAAGTAAATTAAGAAATTGACCAACAAATCAAATATATTTTATTTCAAATATTTACCATCTTTTCAACACCATTTTGCAATCGAATAACCAAGTTTCTATACCAGATTTGAAGAAGTTTGAGTTACGAGATGAAATCGTCAGAAAACGCTTTTTTAACGTCTGATCCATTTGCAAATGTTTTTCCTCGCATAAAGTTGTCAAGTTCGGAAGAAAAGTAGTAGCCTGTAGAGTACAGATCAGGAGAATATGGGGTATGTAGTAGGATTTCAAATTGAAGGAATAAATAACCGTAAACAAATTAAAGGAATATGGCTATTCCTTTAATTTTCTTATGGTCTGGAATGAAACATGAGCGGCGTTATCGTGCAACAGGATGATACCGCACCTGTTCACTACGTATCGAGATTTTTAACCTTCCCGGTCAATTTTAAATGTCTAAAAGCGGTCGTTCTACATGTGTCGAAATGTGCCGCAAGTTCTCTGACTGTTTAACGAGGATATTCTTCCACAGCTTCCTTAAGAAATTCGTTCACGGAGTTGATTTTCGAAGGTTATATCATCTCACGAAGAAAATTTTTTCAACCAAGGACGTATAATTCTCGTTAGAATTCCATTCGCTAAAAATCCTGATTAATATTTCTTGCATATTGGACAGCGGAATGATCAAGTATGAACCTCAAAAAAATTACTCGCGAATGGTATGTTTCCATTATCAAATTTAAAATAAAAATAAAATCTGAATGTCTACTTGGAAAGCAAACAAATACCATTAGTATATAGAGAATTGGCAATTGTTTGTTACAGATTGTAACTATTTTATTAGGATCAACCTTTTAGGTAACTCTTTAATCCTTTTTAAAGATTATCATTTAAAGAATCGGAGATTTCATGTGTGCGTTTGTTATTATATTATACGATTATTATTGTATATCTCAATAACATCATGACCTGATGTTATCAAGATATTTATTAAACGACAGAATTCGAAATGAAGGAATTAACACTGAAGCGTTAATTTGTTGTTTATATTATTTTTTATAACATTGTTCTGAAAAATATCCTAAAATAGAAATTTTTAGAAACAATTGTTTTTAAAAATAAAGCACATTTTTTATGTATCTTTAGTCAATTTTGTGGTAGATTACCTACCACAAAATTGACTAAAGATACATAAGAAATGTGCTTTTTTAAATGACAACATCAGATAAGTGTTTTGCCATTTAAAAAATCTGTTGATGAGGTCATAATCGCGACCGTGTTGACGTCAAAAATATACTTATTTCAAAATATGCACATTTAGAACACAAACTGAACCTGTCCGAGCATTCTTTTTTACTTGCCTGGTAAAAATGTTATCGAATTTGTTCCAACTTTTACGTGCTCATTGTACGTACGTATTTATAAAGTAATTCAGAATCGATAGTTATTATTAGTATAAAGAACAATAGAACCCCGAAAACAATAGCATGTTAATATTTCGATAAGTTGATTTCAATGGCATTTTTTTAAATAATACAAGCACATTGTTAATTGGAACTGCGTGAACCATTCGGAATTTTAAAATTTGTATCTATTGTATGCAAGAGATTGCACTCACACAAAAAAAAAAGAAAATGGGGGATACTAAGACGCTACAGTACGCTAGAGACACTAGGATATTTGACTATGAGACACTAACATTACACTACAGATTACAGAGATACGAAGTTGTAAATTTATTTTTAATTGAAGATACATATAGATATACTATTAATTTACCTAATTAATAATATATATATATATATATATATATATATATATATATATATATATATATATATATATATATATATATATATATATATAGAAATGCAAAAAATAAAAATAAATAAAAAAAAATAATGTTTCTTTTAATTTTTTTTATAGAAACATATGGCTTAATAACTATAATTAAACCGTATGTAATCGAAAAAACGGTCGCATCGAGGGGAACACAACGCACACTTTATTTTAAAAAAATTTCTAAAAGAAAAAAATATTTTTTATATTAATTACCATATCATCGTAAAATATGTTCAAAATGGGTACCGTTTTTCTTTTTACAAAAAGCTAGTCGACAATAAAACCGATCTCTTGCATTCTGTTCCGTGTATTCTGTGTATTCCGTGTATTTCCGCAGTGTTCTGTCTGATATGTCAAGTATCCCCACAAGAAGAAATCAAGTGGGGTAAGGCCAGAAATCGGGTAGATCTGGATCTAATAATTGAAAAAAAAAAAAGATGGAACTGAATTTTCTTGAAGGCAATTAGACATATGTTGGACCATTAAGGTCTACATATCTGTCACATCACCTTCGATTCTAGCCTACGCATTTATTTGCTGTATGCGTTCAGAATCACTTTCCTGCATCCAATGAGTGTTGCTGTCATCCCAATATCGACAATTGTAACGACAAGTAAATCATAAAGAAAACTATCCACTCTAAAGATATATGATTATGGACTACAGACTTCGTTATTAACTCACAACATTTAATTTTGCGATCTGGGTCATCTTCAGTAAGTTCCTGAACTATTTTGTATTTTCTAAGGGTATATTTGTACATCCTTCAATAATTTCGTAAATAAACGTTACCCGATCAAAAGTATTCTGATTCAATTAAAACTAAAAATTTTCCGAGTACTTGTATATACTTGTATATGTATAAATAAATTTAGCTTACTTCGTAAAATTGTATGTATCATTTTCTAATTCTCTAAACTTAATATTTGAATATCCATATATTGTAATAAAACGTAATATAATGTATAATTTTTAGAGAACTAATATTCTATATAAACAAAACTGTTAAGAATAATAAATTTACCAATAATGTTAGTCTATTTTCTAATACTTATAAATTCGTTATGTTTGACCCCGTTAGAGAAATATGCTGTCATTTAAAACTTACATTTAGTATATTAAGATGCCAGAATATTGGAACTTAAAAGAAATAATAGAATTAACTCTTTTGAAAGACATCTTTTGATGTTGTATATACATAAATAAATACTCCCCTTTATCTAAACATGAACCAACATTTCTATGGCGCCAGCACTTTGGCGACTTATTATAATTCCTTGGCGATTTGTCAGGTAAGGAAACTGACTGTCTACCATATCTTTTGTTTCAATATTCAGCTTAAGAAATAACAATACATAATAAGATGTGAGATATAAAACATGTGTTTGTTTAGACTGTAAAATTAAAAGTCAAGTTCTTGTAGCACTATGGTAGATGATCTCCTTTTTGATACTTTAAATGTTTCATTCATTTTTAAATTATTACAGAAAGACTTTTTGTAATAAAGTCTCTTTTCTTATATGGATATTGTGAATTAAATTATCTGCAGGTTTCTTGGTAATCTTTATTACACTCGCGAAATAAAACTATTATTTCGAACATGTCTTTACCACTATAATTTTCCTAAATTATAGCCAGTTTTAAACGGTGTATAAACTAAATAGGTAGGTATTTATTGCAATATAAATCGCTGTGCCAAAATTGCTGTTTCTGCAGCATCTTTCTTTTGTTAAATTATAAGATGGATCAAGCACATTAAAAAGGTTTTTACCCATAGTCGAGTTGTTTTTGATTTTAGAAATATGGTTCCCATTGAAAAATTGTTCATAATTGACCACGGTAATAAAACTGTATAACAAAAGAGGATATTCAATTTAAAATTCAAAAGTTAATGCCATTTCCAGTGAAATAAAACTGATGTCAAGTATTTCTGTTCATTTTTCAGTAGGTTATATGCGGATGTAAAAAAAAGTTCCTATCGTAAAAAGAACCTGTATCATAAATCCTCTATTAACGAAGATACAGAGACGTTTTCTGTTAAAAACATCACCCGGTATGTAATAACCACTATAAAGACGTTTTGTCAAGGCGCGTTTCATTTTAGTTTTATTATTACTTTACGCTAGTAAAATTACATTTTTTTTATTGAATTGCCTTACAGGAATAGAGAATACAACCACTAACCAGAAACTTGGCAAGTAAGAGTTTAATCTGTAGATCTCTATTATTCATTAAAACCGATTCACATTTCCTAGGCTTGAATAAATAAAGGTCAGTGGGAACTTTATGAGGTGTGCTTTATACCTTTTAACCTGACAGTCTGTACCAGCATCAGTCAATTTGTCTTTACGGGAATGGACTGTTTAGATAAAAGACATATTTTTCATTCACTAAATACATGTGGTGTTGTCTAAAATGTAAACTAATAATATATGAATCAATCCACAGTAGCTAATTGAACCTTTCATTGTAAAAAAAAAACTCATAGTATATGCAAAACTAAATTTCATTACCACCTGCTGATTGTGCTCGGAAGAGCAATCAGCAAATTAAAATGCATTTGAAAAATACGTATATTTAATTCTTTCATTAAAAAAATCAACACCTACTCTAGTTCATTAGTAAATCAAGTAACCATCATATGAAAAAAAAAATGAATTATTTTTTCCAAAATCTTTTGAACATTAATTTTAAGTTTTCAAAAAAAAAATTAACATGGCTTATTTTGTCTTGGCGTGAGAAGCGAAACGCTGGCTTTCACTCATACTAAGCATACAAAGGTAAATAATACTTACATCAAATAAACTTTCCAACCTTTAATTTATTTTGACTTGTTAAGTCTAGCCTCGTAATTTAAAGAAAAAACTAGTTTTGCCACAGTTCTTTTGAACACTGCTTTAAGTCACCTAGTATAAATGGTTATAACACAATTTATTTCGTCAGTAATACAAAACCATTGAAAATTAAATACTGTAGAATACTTCAGCTGATGTTATGTATATGAAATAAAAAATCAAGTAACCAAGGCAACCTCGTAATTTAATAATTAACGATTTCAATATTACTTTGAAATTACATTATTACAAAAAATATATAATTTTTTTTCTTTGGTAAATCAAGTAACCCTCGTAATTGGAAGTAAAACGCCGACTTCTGTCGATATTGTGCCTATAAAGGCAGAATAAATTAAAAATTATATTTACATCTCCAAATAAATTGTCTCCAACCTCGGATTTATTTGGTTAGTTAAATCAAGTCTCATATTCAAAGCAAATCTATCGTTTTCAAAGCTCTTTGAATATTAGTTTTATGTCACCTAGTAGAATAAATTATAAATTGTTTCATAAGTAATAATTGTATGAAAAGAAAGATCGTAACAGGCATTTGAAAATTATATTTAAGCTTTTAAACAAATATTCAATACAACCAAGTCACAAGTCAACTACAGACAACCAAGGCATCCTTGTAGTCTAAAACGAGTCTTCTTTCCAAAGTCACATGTAAATATCATATTGAAGTCGCGGAAGTTATATAATATATAGATAGAATATAGATAAAATACAGATAGTTTTTAACACATAGTTTTATACATCAACAAATTAAATGACCTTCATATTGAATATCAATCATCTTTTCCAAAGTCCAATTTCGCAGCCACGTTTGGAGAAATTAGCTATACAATTTTAAGAGGCTTGTGTACAAATAAACAAAAAAATGATTGAATGATCACATTTTTTTCCAGATAGTTACTTTTGATATGTACCAAGTTTTGTTAAAATGAATACATTATCAATTACATAATTTAGACAAACGAAAAACATATTTTGAACCATTGTTAAACGAAATACACGTGATTTATCCCTCAACACGCTTATAATAATTCAATTCAGTTGCGGATAGAACCCTTAAATCGCCTCAATTAAAACGTCAACGCCATGAAAAATGTTCCTGGGCGGCTCTTACAGCAATGATACTCAAGCAGCTTTTCTAATTAACCGAAATGATTCCAGCTAATTGCTAATAATTGTGATTAACGACCCACGCGGCTGATACCGGCAGGTCACGTAGAACGCCACGATTAATCTATAGCAAACCGCGGCTACTGAATGTTAATATTGTCTTCGTGTATTGCGGTAATAATTTTGATGTGCTTATTTTTGGATGTTATAAATTATGGACGGTTGCTTTTAGCGTACTTAAATAAACATAAAAATAAATGTTGTATGTCGAATATGGTCGATACACATGGACACGGCTAAGGATGAATGAACTGTTTCAACCTGTTTTATGATTTTCAAGAGCTGATGTCATAGGGAATTTTTTGATGAGTTGGATTCATTTTTTGAAAGTTTACTGATAACGTCGAGCGTTTAAATTTTGATATTTCTGTAAGGAAAGGATAGAAAATAGGAAAAATTTATCTATTATCGATCTCTTTTTGTTTTAGAGCCATTTTTTATTAATTATTAACGTCATTAATCAACCACTTTTACTATAAATGCTGTAATAACTTACGTGAGGTGGAGGAGTCAATTATTAAAACAGCCTTTGGCTTTAGCATGAAGAAAATACAGATAGCAACGGATCCGCATTCACAAAATAATAAACATTGAGTTACATTGACACCCATTTTTTGCCCTTTGCACCTTCTGATATAATAAGGTTTATAATCAATTATTATAAATATCAAACATCAAGTTTAGATTCATTTCATAACATTCTTCTATACCAAAATGTGAATTTTGTGCGACGCCTAGATTTTTGCAATTGATGTCTTCAATAAATTACTGAAGATCCATTATTTTTAAGAATCATTATTTTGGACGGAAGAAGCAAATATTAATAATGTTGGAAGTTTCAATAGGCATAATAAGCACTTTTGGTCTGACGTTAATCTCCATCGTTTAGTTGATGTGTAAAATCGAAGATGCTTTAATTTTTTTTTTGTACTCTATTGAGTAATCGCATCTTTACTTATCAAATTTAAGACTAAAAGCTAGATAATCAACGATTTGTCTCTTTTATTTAAGTCACAGCCCACCATGACGTATATTTACAAAAATACAAGTTTACCTACAACCGAAACAAAAAAAAAAAGATTAAAAACCTTTCGAAGGCATCTCGTTCTACATACAAAAATGCATTAAGAATGTGCAAATAATTTTTCATTAAGTTCACAAACAACTGAGTTATTGACATGTATCGATAAGTAAAAAACGAAACTAATTGTGGTCTATAATTTGAAAACTATTTGTTGATTGAAAGATTGGGAATGGAGGTATGTTTTTTCATACCTCCTAATAGTTAACAAGATGTTCCCAAAAAATAAAAAAATAAAAAGATAACTGATTTCGAGGAACTGATGGAAGTCTCATGATTAAAAATGTCCACCGTGAGTGCTAATAATAGCCGTAATAGTAGGATTATATTTAAGTAACTCTACCGTAGCCTAGATACCGTCCTGTAGTCTTGAGAGATATGACTCAATGTAGGTAAAGCAATTAAGCAGAATTAATAGTTAAGTTTTCCAAGCACTCACTAACAAGTATAATTACTAATGCAAAATATTTATGTTAAGGCAAATCACACAGTGTAATCCGATTTGCGAAGTCACTGTGTTGTGTTTTAATTAACGTATTTTGAAGAGGAATTCCATTGGAAAATGTATTCATCACTAAATTCAAACTATCGGGAATAGGATGAAAAAGAAAAATTAATGTCAGCATAAATGTCACACAGAAGTGCAGAGATCTGATAGATTTTCTTCTAATCTTCGACATTTGGTGGTCTAAAATTGGGCAGATCGAATAGTGGGGAAAATTGTATTTACACCCAGTTGGCTTTTATTTTTATTGAAGCTTATTACAGTTGTAAGTTCTAGAACAGGAGTGTCCAACTGGTAGCTCGAGAGTTACAGTTTGTATAATGGATCTTTGCGCGTGTATCAATTTAGTGACGACTCACGGATTACATGCTACACCACTCACAATTGTTACTAATATGCCACAATTACCAGCACGTATGTCTAGCGACATATGTTTCAATCAACTACATACGTACGGCATAGACCAAAACCAAACAAAATGCAATTATGAAGTCACGTCTTAGCTTTATTGTAAAGTTTGATTCATTGGCGTCTCAATATTTCTGTAAAATTTACTTAATTTTTGTTTCATTTATTTTGATTTTTGTTGAATTTATTTCATTTATTTTGAAGGAAATATCACTTCCATTGAATATTTTTGTGGAGAACCTTTTCATTACTCTGTCATAGGTTGAGGGATTTGTATTGTACTAACTGCTACCCTAAAATGTGTTTTCGACACGACACTGTTCAAAAATATCAGTTGATTGATTCATACGATTGTTACCTGTGACGCACATCAAAGAATCATTATACAAACCATACATGTTGCTTGCCATATCATGTCAAGTTTTACGTTAAAATTTCTTTTTTCCGTATTTAATTTGGATTTGAATTATTGATAAATAGGATTATATGACAGAATTACATATTTTCTTTAAGACGCGACAATGTTTTATTGTTTGTGCATTATACAGTGTCCATCATTAAGTTGGAAACTTCTGGGGAAAATATTATTCAGATTTCTAAACAACATAATTGGAGGTTCGTTTCTGCATATCTCACAACCAAAAAATTAATTGTGACACATGTCATATGATCACCGGTTTAGTGGGAAGGTAAAAATGGAATGTATCGAGAAATTGTATTGAGAAAAAGTGCTTAGAGCCCATCACGGACTTCATACTCAATTTTGAATCAAATCCGAAAAAGAAAAAGAAAATTACGAACTTTTACCCGCACCTACTATTACTATGAAAACTGATGAATTTCTTTTTTTTTACTTGGAAATTGGTTTACTCAACTAAATAACATAAGTTTCTAACGTACAAAAAATACGTCCCGATTGTGTCTATATGTATTCTAACCCTGTATATTGATGCACATGAATTTATTCAATATTTTCAGACCGCCAATAAAATATAGACGAACTAATAATTATTCAAATTTAATAATACAGTATTTTTCAAAATTAAGTTTAGGATTTGTTAGTAAATTTAAATTTCAGCTATTTTTTTAAATTCAATAAGGGGGCTTTTAATTTCGAATTATACCAAAAAGTTTAAGAATCCAATAGATTCCTGTAGATTTTATTACAGCCTTATTTTCCACATTTTGAATCGTAGTTCCAGGCATTTATATATCATTTATTTGTATATTTATTACTTTATTACTTGTGCTTTGTATATTAAATATTTATATTATAAATATGTCATGTTATATTTATACTTTTACTTTTATATTTTAACGATTGCTTTTCCAAGTACCGGGAAGGTTTATTGGATTATTGTAAATGTATACGGCAAACCTTTCCGAGAAGCAATTAATTTGAATTGTACTACCCATCACTACTTTAGTAACGTGCTACTAAAAGCTTATTTTCGTACAAGCGGATGGCTGCCTTTTGATGTGGTTGAAAGGGTTATTCTAAGTAACGTATTTACCACTCACAAAGGCCTATAAAACCTTTGTCCTTCTCTTCTGAAGCGTAGAAAGACGCATAGCAAGAGTCGGCCCCTGCTGTTGTTTCTATTACACGTAATTATTATAAGATTATTTTTAAGTTTACTTCAGGTTAGTACGAACACCTGTCATTTTCCAGTGGGGGGAATTCGTGTACGCTCCAGCGGATTCAGAAGGGCTTATAATGTACTGCCTTCGAGACATTTTTGATCTGGTCATTGGGCAATGAAAGTATTCTTTCAAAATAAGGTAGAACATTTTCCATTGCCGACAGGCTTTTTTGGGAAATTAAGCGCACAAATACATCTTTTTCATGTGTATATGCAATTTCGTCGAACAGCATCGTCTGAGTCGTCACTGCCTGGCGTCAAACGAAATGAGTGGAAAGGGGTCTATAAGTAAAATTGTTTTTGTTATCTATTTCGCAAAACGCCATAAAATAAACTTGTGGCCTATGAATGAAACCATTATTATGCCTTCGTAAAATGTAAACTGTACCAAAACTACCAAATAATACATTCGGAGAAGAATGATAAGTTTTTATGTATGGGAGAAATATGTAAATAACGTATACCTATATGTAATTTTCTACTTGGTACGTAGTTTTTGAAAATTACATCGAGAGAAATTATTCTAATTGGAAACATTTGCTTTCATACACATTATGACGAAAGTACAAAATTGGGTATAAAAAACATTCTCATAAGAAATACGGCAAGTTTATAAACTAAATTGATCAAGCAATTTTACTGGTTTTATTACTGTAATGGAATTAAGTAGCATTGCCTACATGTTTTTGTTTATTTTAATATAAATTATTTTACACGGACTGAAATAGAAACGATTTTTTAATATATCATGAAATAATTAATTTCATTAGACTCCTTTCTGACGTACGTAACCGTTTATGATCTTTTATATTTGTTAAAAGTTAAAAATTCTGAAATCCTGCTACAACAAATAACTTATTACAACTGTTAATTTTAATTTGTCTTGCTAATTTGCTTACAGCTACTTCCAGCAATTCACTAAATTGTGTTTGTATAAAGCAATTATGTCCTCCAATTCTATTCATCGAGTTTGGCAGAAATTCTGTGTATTTGTACATTAACCAAATTAGTTACACCTTAATTAAGATATAGTTAATTAAAGTAGATGTATATAAAATGTGTAATGTTCTGTAGTTCATTGTGAAAGCAACTTAATTTAACAAATAATTACCCAATATTAGCTATTTTATATTCTTCCGTCAAAATCTATAAACGATTATTTATAAATTGATGCAATATTACAGTTTCGTATGTGATGTGTTTACCAGTAGGCAATTTATTTTCGATATTTTTAAATGTATTTCAATAAATATATTTATTTAATGCAAAAATAAAATTATTTAAAGCAAAAATAAATTATGCAGGGTAAGCATAGAAACTAACCTTTCAGAACAAGCTACACCAATATACTATATTGAAATATGAGTATGTTGTGGAGAATTGGGGATCAAGGTAAAGTTGATCCCCATGGTCTCCAGTTGATAAAGTACGGTGGGCATTCAGTTTAATACATTTTTCTATAGATATATCTGCAACAATGCCATTCGTACTCTAATCAAGATAAACCGTACTGAGCCCAGTATTGGAGATATCATTATAATTATAATTAGATTCAAGAGCCAGCAGAAGAAGTTTGGCATCTCTTCCTTGGCATAGGTGTATTTGCCCTCGTCTGTATGTCTAATTTTTCGCTACCCAGACTGTGTTGATGTCTAAACTTTTAATTATATTTCCAAGCCATCAGGAACCCTTGGATGTTGCAAGCAACAACATTTAAAATTTGTAGATATTATAATTAAGACTTGATATATGTTAATACCAACAGAAATAGATAGATAAAAAAATAGCTCGATTTGATTGTAGCTTGATTGAAAAAAAATCCGTCAAGCATGGATTAATTAATATTGCTAAAAGCTGTAATTACTTAATAAAGTTGTTGGTTATTGTATCAAAACTTTCAAGTACATTTGATCTACTGCTTTATGCAATAGCTAATTATATATTTATTTGTTTATTTAATTGTTTTAAATAATTCACTTTATTTCAGAATGTTTATGCATGTTTTTAAGAAGCATACTTTTTCAACTTTTTATTTAGATCAACTCGCCTTTACAATTTTAAAATTTAAAGAGAATACAAGATTTAGTAAGTTTTAAAATGTATATAATCAAGCATGTTTTGGAACCAAGGTAGTTCAAGCTCAAATGTCATATTTAGTTAGACATTCAAAGTAGATATTATTTGAGATAAGTATTCCTTTTAGCTATATCTAAATGATTTTCATAAAAAGAAACAACAGAAGGTCAGTTTTCCACGAACACCAAAAGATTATACGTTACTCGACACGCGTTTCACTAACCAAGTTGGCATCATCAGGAGACGATTAAAACTGTTTGAATCATATTTAATTTTAAGCATGTTTAAAACAGTCTAAATCATTTCCTAATGATGTCAACTTGGTTAAAGAAACGCTAGTAGAATAACGTTCAAGGAGCGTTGAGATTTTCTTATTCTAATTTAATTGGCCGAAATTACATTAAATACGAGACAGATCAAAAATTTATTAAGGTATTTTTTGCAATTGATTTCAAAGTTGACATCAAGATTTATCATACACTAAAAATAATTGTAGAGTGGCTAAGTGATCTAAGTGCCAAAAACATTTTTCCTGTTTTTTATACCAAAATGTTCTACAAACCAAGATCAATGCAGCGCTAAATGATCTATCTCCTGATTCGTTGTGGAAGTAGTTCCAACGAAGGCAGACAGATTTCGTTTCTGTAACTCTATTAGTCTATTCCGAGCTAGTTGTTTTTGTTCATTCATTTCCCGAAAATTTAGTTTTTGTCACTTCGATTACTTAGCTCTGTCACTCTACAATTAAGTTTGAAAAATCAGTTCAGATGACCTTCACCGACAAAGATACATGTCACCTGCTCAATTAAATGACCAACAAGTAACTCAAGTAGAAGACTCAAAATATTTGAGTACCCACCGAGATCGAAGATGTAAGTCGCGTAAACATTTATTTTTAAAAAGAAAACGACTTCGTCTTAAATTATAGAAACTCGGCAGAGAATTATCGGAACAAAATCAAAACGAACTCTTGGAAGCAGAATATTAGCGTACAAGACAATCCCAAAACCCGTTTAAATTTATTCAGTTATCAGTGTCAAATTCGATATCCTCATCAACACGTTCCACCTAAGGTACATTACATTAAAAACTTTTTATTGATTCTTTGAGTACAAATTTGTTTATGTCACATTATGAGTAAGTAGGGTGAGTGATTTCGTTCCTTTGGTAGTATTTTCCCTGAAACATATTAGGGGTGGTAACAAACAATGCCACCCTGTTGGTGTTTTGATCAATTTCTCTACCTGCAACTGTTTTATTATATTCCCGATACATACAAGTTTTTACTTTGTTTCGTTAGCTGATAACTATTATTTATCTTCATTTGCATCTCTTCACGAGTTATTGCGTTTATTTTTCTTTTATGCATGTAGGAAAAATAATACTACCCTAATAATAACCATGTACCCATGGTTTGATCCAATAATAATAACCATGATGATATAACCTTGATGATATAATAATAACCATGTACCCAAATGAATGATCGAACGTGATTTACGAGTTGTCTCAGTTAAACAATAAATGAGGAATTACCGTGTTACCTACAAACTAAGATTGACAATCATTTCAATAAACTTGTAAAAACTTAGATTAAAGGAAATGGTTGTAATCGTAGACTAAATCAGGATAATCTCCTATGAATAATAGATTTTAATTATTTAGTATTAGGTAGTTTTTCCCACTGAACAATAACAAGTTAGTTATGGTATTGAATTTAATAGAAGATTCCACATTGGACATGTCACTATCATTATCATGATTTGTTAAATGTGCTCGGACAGATTATAAAAATACTGGGGCTTAGAACAATGTTTGTAAACACCTTGTATATGAATATTACATAATATATAGGAAAGTTCCATAACATCGCTTATATACAAAATTGGAATTATTCAGGATGGGGAAGATAGAATAATTATAGTGAATACGAAGGTTGGTATATTGTGTTCTGTTCTTAATTGTCTTAATTCGATTTATCTGGTCGAATATTGCACAAGGAAAAAACAATATTAATATAAATTGATTATATAATTGCATGAACTCTGTAACAGTTTCGTATCGACAATAATAAGTGTGGTGCCCTTGTCAAATGCTATTTACAATGAACGATTACGGTTTGCCTTGAACGGTTTCGGTGTTAAATTGAAATCATTAACACCGTCCGTAATTAAGTAATAATAACTCCAATTATAGTTTTTTTTTTGCCGTTGAACATTAGATGCGTGGAAACGTGCCGAGAGATGCCAAGCGAAAAATTTATCAATCCTGTACGACCCCGAACGGGGGTTGGAAGTAAAAGGAAATACATTTTTATTAGCCTCAACTCCCAAAGGGGGGGCATGCTGAATTGTTAAAGTGGTGTGTGGAAAGCATGATTCATCGCCAATGGAAACATTGGAATCGGGTTTTATTTCTCCTATCTGATGCATTCTGCAGACACCAGAGCAATATAATTTACGTTTTAATTTATATTAATGCAGATATACTGGTAACAGTTCGTACAATGAAATTGATGTAGCGGAAAATTACGTTTTACGTAACCGCTTGTGCTATGTAATATATGTGTCATGGGTCAATGAAAAATTTCCGCTTCACTTACACAACAAAGAAATGCAGTTTCTTTCAGATAGAAACACTTAAACATTGTTTCTGATGTATCCTCATTTTCTTTACAATTGCGCTATTTCGATTTGGTCGGAAATATTTTCCTGAAATCTCGATGGACATAAGAGAAAGACGCTAATGGTGGAGTTAAGTGCACTATTAATTCAATTTCAATCACACTAAAGAAAATTTTATTGTAGAGAAGGTTTTATCGACAGTGATTAAATATGCTATTTATTGTTTAGTTTTCTAGTTTCTCTGATGTTCAAGTTCCAAAAGCTCTCATGTAAAAATACGTGATACTGATTATAACTGAACATAACGAAATACAGGGTTAGTCAGAAGTAGCCTTTTACGTATGACTTTTAGAACACTATATGACAAAATATGATGCTTTTATGACTTTGGAATATTTTAAACAAAGAAAATTTAGGGAAGTAAGAGATGCAACATTGTTCCTATATACAATGTATTTAGAATAAGCGTGCAATATTGAACCTACATGTTTAAATGTAATGTCTTGTATGTTTTTACACATTTGCATTGGTATTGCAGTTTGGAATAACACCATATTATGAAACACCATATTTGAAATTCCATTACGCTTGTTCAAGTAATTTAACTTTTTCTCGAATAGCAGCTTTTAAATATTAAGCAGAATTTAATGCTGCTTAATATTTAATGTTTAGTCAACTTACTATATTCGTTATATAATTAACTAGCTGTTCTGAAACTGTTTAAGTATACAAGTCTAAATTGAAATAATTAATACCTTGGATAATGTAAATTAAGTGTTCAAAATGGGATTTTTCTCCAGCTACGTTTTTTTAGTACTGTAATAACAGTTCCCGATTTAATCTGCATTCAATATAACATTTAATATAACATTTCAATATACCATTTTGGAATCACCTGTATGATACACCTAGTACTATGTCTCATTCTAGCTTCTAGAATTTGCAAATTTGGTAGATTGGCTTTTTAAAGTACTAGTTTTCAATTGACAATATTGAGAATTGCAAATAGTTACCCAATGAAATTAGGCTAAAAAAATAGAATTTATGAATATGTTGCCCTAATTTTATCTTGGAAGTTAAAAGTGTTTTTATTTACTTCTAAAATTGAGATGTTTTTCCTCATTTTATATTTCAATAAGGATTAGTTAATTGTAGAATTAGTAAATTAGCATTCGATAGCTATTTTATTTTTATTTGTAAATAAATAATTTAAATGTTGAAAGAAACTTTTTTCAAAACTTTTTTAAATCAAATTTTAAACAGAAATTGGCAATTGGCTACTTCTGACTTACCCTGTATAATGAATAATTATAAATTATATACGCATATTATTGGTAATTAATTATGGCAAATTTTGGGTGGAAAAACACCATTCAAAACATCGTTATAAATGAAATTTTAATAGAAATATGAGTCATTATATAATTGATTTGAAAAAATGTCCTGTGAAGCAGTTTTGCAACAATTTTGCAATTTTACACCCTTGTTATTACACAGCACTTGCAGCAAATTATATTGCTATTCTTTCTTATTTTCCTTAATATGCTTTAGCATTATCGGATAATACAAAATAAATTCTTATATAAAAGGCAGGGCATTACCTGCCCTTATTCAAAGGGCATTGATCTTGAATCGCTTCACCCAAACAAACATAACATAATCGTGTGATAAATAAGTACATATTTTGACAGTTGTCACACGTTTCGCTTCCTTCATGGTATTCAGTCCTATTATAAATAAATATTAATTTGTAGATGGACAAAAGTGTCGGAGACGATTCTATTCAATATTATTATTTTTTGGAGATGTCGCCGAGTTGTTTTTAGCTAGATTAAGGGCTAACGACCGGATAATTCACCTTATTAAACCACACACTAGCTGAACTGTGAACTAATTTTCTGTGTTTTCCTGATGCCAGTGCTCTGAAGCTTGCTTAATTTTGTATTCATACAAGGGGAATACCCAGCGGTAAAAAAAAAATAAATAATAGATCTTTACCACAGGATGATGCAGTAGCTGACCCGTACTTCCACTTACATAAGATTTGACATCTTATGTAAAAAATCCTCGTAGTTCATAGAAAACCACGTCACGGATAATTATACTTTACATCCATATATCCTCCAATGTGATTTATCTTACATATATTTAAACATGATTTACTAAATAAACTTGATGGAATGCATTTGTTAGATCGCCCACTAGAAATACATTCCAACATTATCCACGTTCCCAATTTGAATATTTTATGATTTATAAATATTCTTCAATTAAGATAAATAGCAATTTAGTTATTATAAATACCAGCCCTACAAATATAGCAAACTATGAGTAATTAGCGAAAATATATGTGTTACCAAAAATGTAATATGTATAAACGTGAAATATGTATTTCTGTAAACTTTAAAGGCTTTAGTATTGGGAGTGTGGTTTGCTTGGATTCGTTTGCTTTAGTATTGGCAACGTGGAGAATTTGGCATCACTCCATGAGGATGGGTCTGCTTGCAATCCTCTCATAATCTTGTAGCCTTGAGTCTTTACAGGAATTGATTTCAGTAAGTTTAAATTTAAATTCTTTTAAAATCCTCTGGAAAAGGCAACAACAAAACTAATGAAGAAATGAGTGGAGAATTTTAGGAAATTATTATTATTCTTCCACCATACATCCCCAAGATCATAAGAGATACACACGGGAATGTTCATTGTTTTCAAGCAAGGAAAAAATGTATATATAATGTTGACATGATAAAGAATTTTCCTCTCAAGACAGGCTATTCTATTTCATGTTTTTCAGACCTTTCTTGATAACGCGAGTAGGCGTGTAACAAAAGGTTATTTCGTTTTATATCAATTTTTATTGAATTTTTGATCATTGCGGAATCCTTAGAGACTGTAAATCACAGAACTGGAAAACGATATAAACATACCTAATAACAGTTGTCCTTTGGAAATTCGTTCATATCTTGTAGGCACATAGGAGTTTTTATTTACTAATGAAAAACAAGTAACTGTAATACTCACTTGCACAAACAATACACTTGTATGCATTTTATATCATTTATGTCTTATATTTCAATATGGTAGTTACACAGAGCAAAGAGGTTCATCGTTTCTGTAATTTCAGTTGCTTTACTGAAAGTTTCGGTTAAAAAATATTCTTTATTTGAATAAAGATTGATTTTTCTATGAATAATTCGTTTTTATTAAATGTATGTATGAATTATATTCCACTGATTTTAAGGAAATGGTTCTTATATTAATAATGCTTATTGACTTAAGAAATAAAATTTTATGTATTGTTAAATATAGGGTAGATATATTTGAGTTAATAAATAATTCGTTAATTAATTATTTTAATACACATATTTATTGAATATTTTGGAAGGTTTTGATTTCGTTTGCTTGAAATACGAATTCTTTTCTTCTGTGTATTGTTACTATTTGTACTAAATATATTACAACTGTCAGTTAATAATAATAAAAATATAAAATAGACAACATAGCCTTTTTTGTTGTCGTTCTTCAGTTCTTGTGATTTTCTTATGGTTTCTATATTTTATGGTTACTTCGTAATTTATTTCGTCATTTATATTTTCTTAATTACCTATATTTATATTCATAATACCGGAAATAATTATTACGCAAGACCAATTTATTGAAAGGAATAAAACATATTTATACCTCATAAATATTTATATATGTAACTTGTCTGATTGTAAATTACTACTAGGAATGTACAGGATGTGCGATTTTTTTCATTAGGTATAAAATAAGATTTAAAAGTATTAGTTTATTTTTAGATTCATTAACAATTTACTACATTGTATTTAGAAATTGAACCAGTTATAACTCTCTTATCTTGCCGATAAATGGAACAGTCTACCTGAGCCTAGCCATAAAACAAGCCACGGTATGTTTTGAGGTTTTTTATTTGGCAAATAGCGATGAAATAAACTATACAAGTGATTACGCCACAAGCATCTTTCAGACTTAATTCTTTATTATTCAAATAATAAAAATTGTAATAGATGTCAGTGGATTTTGATAGCTGTTAACCACCGTTCGAAGAAAACTGAAAAATATTTCGGTATGAGGAATGGTCATAAAAAGCTGTTCGCAGAGTGATGCGCTACAACTACTGGTATAGAACTTCGTTCTTAATAACCTTTTATGCCGCCTCACTTTCTACACTATCGTATACGCAGAGATGCGTATTGTATACGTAAAGCAAAACTATTATAATAGTATACGTAGAGCGATACTACTTAGCGGAAAATTTCAAAGGATATTCTGTGAGAGAATGCGCAATTTTCTGCGTTTACACAGAACAGTTGGGGGACCTAGCGAATCTTCACAATTCACACAGAATAGTGGTTCTTTCCATTTTCTTCCCCCTTCGTTTAAAAAGGAGATCTATGTGTCATATGTGGCAGGTGCCACATACATATCTGCTCACCGTTAATCGTGAAGATGTATGGCCAATCCTCTGACATCTAAAACATTTCATAGGTGATGGTGCATACATTTTTACTCGCAACGAATAAAGGACAGCTTTAATTCGTTTCGAAAAGACGGGGTTATTAAAGGTAAGCACGTGGTTGCGTGATTCTACCAGATTCATTTCTTTTTCAACTTTAAGACGTCTCACTGCTATAATACTGCTATAATATAATAATTAATTCTTCCATTTTCTCAATATCTTCCAGTTAATACTTTCCAACATCTATTTAACTATAAAGATCCGGATAGAAAATTAGACCTCTTGATGAATTTAGATCTTGGTGTGAAGTTACTTCCATAGGGGAATCCCCGAACATTGTCAATTCATGTAGACGTCTAGATTGGGTAGCAATTTAGATGTCTAGATTTATTTTCATGAAATCGTTTTTATTTACGACCAGGAACCAAGGATAAACCATCGTCTCCTGGTTTGTGTTGCTCGTTTTGGGGGTTTTTAGCGTCCCATCGTGACCCATCTTATCCCTATTTAAAGAGGAGGACACCTCAGATAGTTTTGGATTTTTACAACATGCGTATAAATTTCGCGGGTAGTCCGGAACAAAAGTTACTGGCAGCAGAGTTCGAGTGCTTCAGGAAGGCTACTTAAAACCGGATTCCGCCTGGTGTTCAGAGTTCACCATTAGCGACCATTTTTCGTCATAGTCACACATCTCCTCAGCACGGTTGATCACACCTTGGGATTACCTTAGGTTCCTCTTTAACGTATGGGATACACGAGCTCGGGCATCTCGGATTCGCTATACCCGTACTTACTAATAAATTAGCAAGCCCCTGAGGTAAAATGAAAATATTATATCCTATATGTTTGAATTGATCAAGGTTTGCCAGTAAGGCCGAAGTTTGTTTCGAATTGTTTGTTTAAGAGACAAATATATTTGGTTCGGCATATCAAGTCAGCATTATTTGTTATAAATGTGATACATTAAGGGGCTACATCCACCTAGAGACATGAAAAAATAGTCGATTTTCGGGATGGATTTTCTTGGGATCTATTAATGATAAATATTTTTTTAAATTGAAGATAAATTTATTTTAAACACGGTGAAGTGAACACAATTTAAGAATCCTTAAATCTGGAAGAGATATGCCCGCCAGAAGTGAAGCGCCTTATTTCGCAACCCGGTTTGCGGTGCCCCTACTCTTGCTAAAACTGATCATCTGAAATCAAAGATAGTAAGCTATCATGAAGTTAAGTGCATACGAAACAGATTGACGATCGCCGTTTCCGAAAATTGTTCATAAAAGAAACGGCACATGGAAGTACGAAAATTCTGTAAAAAACTCAGTTATTATCGTAATTTGTTTAAACAATTTTGATTATTTTTGAAAAATGCGTCATTCTGTTAACAACGGCTTAAAGCGCTAGTGTGCCAAATTTCAAATGAATCTGTCGTTCGGCTCTGGAGATATGACGGTCACCATTTCGGTTTCAAAGGACGCTGCCTTTTTTCAGGATGATGAATTCTCGTGCTTGTTTCATCTTTCTTAGCGCGAGAAATTTTGTGCGTGTACATTATTACAATATAGTAGGAAAAAAATGCATGAAACAATGATTCCTTAAGCCTGTCGCTGATTAAGTTGATCATTGTTCCACACCCCACAAGGGCACTTCCTGAGGGGCGCACGTTGCAGCATTAGCCGCCCTCTACCCCGTGACTGAAAACTTTATATCGTTGTGAATTTTAAAGATATCGACTTGAAACTTTCGGAATATATTTTTAAGCCTTCATACTATAATAATATAAAAAAATTATCGAATATTTTGAAGATTTTAGGTGGATGTAGCCCCTTAACAATAAATAAATCATTCTCTGTGTGAACTACGAAAGTAAGTAACTACGTATTATTCCAGTATTTGAGTGGATATAAAGTGTAACATACTAATACGATATATAATTTTAAATGCTTAACTTAATGTGCACATCCCTCATAAAAATTTTTCATCCCTTTTATACTCGGTTTTGACGTTTGGACAGTTTCATAATTCGTTTTTATACATCTTATTTTATGATTACCAAATACAACTAGCCTATAGCCGGCATACGTCCCTTATATAACCCTTTGCTTCTTTTTTCGTTGTGTAAACTCAAGTCTGTGTATGACACTACTTGAGAGGGTGTCATGAGCAGAATGTGATAGGGATCAGGAACATCCAACAACCCTCTACAATTCTTTAATTCAGCGGACCGATACGTTTATAACTTTCTACTTATCAGAGTTCTAATACATTTATTGTTGTTACTCACCTAATATATCAGATATCAGTCCGTTATTTAAATAAATATGACATTTATTGATTTATATACATAGATACGCATTTAAATTATTAAATAAATTTCCACTGTTTTAAGATTCGTGACTTTTTAAATATTTACAGGTTTATTTAATCTTGCATTTTGTTATGTACTATTTTATGTGTACATAAACAAAGAATACATTAACAATAGGAATTCATTTAAATAGCGTGTAACAATGAATATAGTTTCACAATAAAATACAGGTCTAGTGATACATTAAAAAACATGTATTTTTACTTAAAATCTTTCTTGCTTACGGATTACATGTTATCAAATAAATCAATTAATAAAACAATCTATAAATGGTACTAGTTTGGGTAGAATGTACCACTCTACACGTATTCCTTAAAATTTGCAAGTGGATTATTCTAATAGGTTATATCATGCTAACATGCATGCCGCGAAAACAACAAATGTGTTCTATTATCTGCTGCGTAACAGCAATGGAATTTAACATAAGTATTGCTCTTGACGCTGAAAAATAGTTCAGCGGCTAGAGCAAATCTTCAATTTGAACATCCGTGGTACAGAAATCTGGCCAATTCGAGACTCGATTGCCACGTAACAAACATTTTAATATTAATTCGAAATACCTAAAAACTCAGCACAATACGGGTTTTGTAGAACCTGGCATTGTCATGGAGAAACATTGGTGGTGTTTTGCATCACGTAAGCCAGAAACTGACGATACAGCTGCGCTTTAACACATTACTTCACATCATACACGTGCCAATAAATATCAAAGCCATCAAGACTCATCGTGATGATTAGTACATGCGTGTCTCTACTCATTGAGGGGTTTGCCAGCTGATTGATAGCTAGCCAAAATTGGACTTGATCCAACACCCACTGAATAACCTTTGTAGAGGTGTTGTTGCTTGATCTCACCGAAGAAGTCGTTACAGAATACTCAATTTCTATTCATCGCGATGTTTGCCATAAACATCGAGGATGCTTTCTTAAGGAACGCAGATTCTGGAAAGCCGCACCACGTCATTGCTGGATTATGTTTTCCTCGAGAAAGCAGGATACCCACTTATTTAGGAAGGTGGGCACCTTCCACATGTTGAGGTGTTCCATTAAAATGCGCGGTACGATTCTGGTGGGAATTTCTAGAAGAAAAGTTTCAGCAGCGGTTTCTTTAGAAGATATTTTACCACAACAATACGTCCATAATGTTCTGCAATATCGTGTGGACCACTACCCTCTCCAGTGTCCATTCTGCTCTACGGTTTTTTTTTTGATTTTGTACTGTTCTTAAGGAATACGCAGAC
The DNA here is from genome assembly GCA_037954035.1 of Rosalia funebris. NCBI lineage: Eukaryota > Metazoa > Arthropoda > Insecta > Coleoptera > Cerambycidae > Rosalia > Rosalia funebris. The sequence continues at coordinate 6,314,931 of JAZFAV010000010.1, read as the reverse complement.
CTCTCTAGTGCTTTCATTAACTGTTTGTGAATATCATTGTGTTATTCACTGTTAGTAACTGAATTTTGCAACTGCCGATTTATGTATTACCAAGTCGAAATATCATACAGTCTACTAAGAAATATTCGCCATATTACCCACAGAAATCTATATTTACTAAACGGCTGGTTTTTGTGTGTGTGTCACGAAATTTTTAGGTCGATATACGAAATGTTTTTCCTTCGAATTTTGGCATTTTGACAAAACCAATATAGTAAATCGACCCTTGCGAACAACGTGGTAACTTTTGTTTCTTGATCCGAAGCCTCTAGAGGCACGCTCCGGAGGTGCCTTCGATATGAGCGAGGGGGCGGCGCAATATTATTGCGATTTGCTTACTCGTCTTGATATTAAACTGATACTTAAAAAGTAGGTCACTTTTATACATCCGTGAATTAAAACCTAAACGTTACGCGTATAATTCTAAATAATTATAATCAAATGAAAATTAAGTTTTAATCAACAGTACACATTCTAAACAGTATTTACTGCTTTCAGTTAAAACAGTGGACAGTAATAGAACTAACAGTTAAGCCGCTATAAACGGCCAACTTATCGAAACATTAATACTTATTCAATATGCATGCTTTAAATTGGTGAAATCTTTTAACAAAATTACATAAATACTGTTGGCATGAATACATGTTATTTCTATTTGTAGAAAGTCGATTCTTATGCAAATTGAAATTTCATCGATTGAGATAATTAATTTTCAAGTTAATGTATCTAGACATGTTACTCACGTGTTAATGCCACGAGATACTATTGCTTATTTTGTTTACTACATTCTTTATAACGAAATGAAATTAATTAACAGAGCTGTTTAACTAAAGTTTGTTTTGAAACTTCTGATAAATTTCATAAGTTTGTGTTCAGTTTTTAGCTTTTGTTAGTGAAGTACAATATAAAGTATGCTACACCGAGACAACGATTTATTGCAAATGAATTACATTTGTGACAAATAAATGGTGATTTTGGATATGGAGAAACAAATATAAGTTTCTCTTAAAGAAATTATAATTTCGAATACATTAGTCAACTCTGATCAATGGAACTACATTATGAAGGATTTAATATTTCATTTACTTTTATTAGGTAACAATGTTAACTTTGAAATAAGACTATTGCTTATTATTTCGTATTAGATAGTGATGCCTAAATAAATTCGTTTTATGTAATATAAATAAATTTATCTGTAGGATAAAATATTTACGTGTAGATTGATGTTAAATACAGTGGCTTTGTAAAGTAATGAATAAATCCAAATTAAAAATTCAAGGAATAACTTTTTGGAAAAACTGTCGGACCTATCAAATTTTATTTTTAGTTGCGCCTTTTTTTAAATATAGTTAATACATACAGAGCGATTCGTGTAGGAGGTATGATGATATTGATATATTTTTTAATGGTAACTCCCTTTTTTATTACGGAATGTGAAAGAGTACATTTTCTTGCATCTACCACAGTAATAATTATTATGCAATTTCAAAATATAAATTTAATTACAATACTTATTTAAAAAATGAACCAAATTAAATATTCAAATTGTGCACCCTTGACTGCCTGGCAGTAGCCAAAACGATTACTAAATTCTTGTTGAATATTGTCAATAACTTCAGGGTGTCAAATCTGGCGATATGGCTGGCCATGCAATCGGTCTCCTTCTCTTTATCCAACGATTAGGTAACATCTCGTCTAAATGAGCGCGGACAGGTACTACATAATGAGGATGTGCACTATCTTGTTGAAAGGAAAAGTATTTTCTCGGAAGATCAATCTCTCTACATCTGGATATAACGTTATTAGTGCAGGAATAAGGTCGTTTCGAAGAAAATCCAAATATCTTGGACTAATTAGGTTTACGTTAAAGAAATAAGGACCCAGAATTATTCCGTCAACTATGTCGCACCACATATTCCCGTTCGGAGGATTTTGAGTGCGATACTCAAAATCCTCCGAATAGAAAATAGAGTGCGATACTCTATCATCGATTGAAGCGTCTTGGTACAATTTCAAGTTTTTATCTAACAGCAATAAAAGAATATTATTGGTCGCTAAAATTAGTGTCAGGCATCTAACGGTGCACAATTTGAACATTTAATTTGGTAGATTTTTTTTAATAATCATTGTCATTTAATTTAGTATTTTAAAATTGCAAAATCGCTTTTCCTCATTTTGTTTTTCTCTAACCTGTACTTATGCTAATGCAATTATTATTACCATACCGTATGTAGTTTTTCAGGTTTCATAATAAAAAAGGGCGGGTTGTCATTAAAAAATATTGATGACGTCATACCTCTTAGACGACTCACCTTGTATGTATAAATTATATTTAAAAAAATGCGTAAATAAAAATAACATTTGACGTGTCCTAGAGAGAAGTTATTCCTTGAATTTTTAACGAATTTCTTTACGAAATCACCGTACTGTATCAAAAGTTATCATATGTCACATCAGTATAATATATTTATTTCAGTTCATAAGAATTTAACTGTGTTTTGCCTCGTTTAAAAGCACAAAATAAAGAAAAAATACCTTTAACGGAAAACATACTTTACTATCATTTCTTTTCCTGAAGAGTATTCCACTATAGGTACTGTAAAAATCGATAAGAATTACTTGGAGTAATCAGTAATATTTAACTGCTACATAAGCAACATGTAAGTTATGGGATCCATTATATAAGATTTCAGACGCCTGTTTCAATTAAATTGTGTATACCGATATACTCCTCTTCTCAAACCAGCGTAATATAAATGGTGCCCGTCATATCTGACAGAAACTCATGACGCTCATGGGTACTTAGGTACAGGTACATACCTCTTATAAATAAATAATCATTTTAAATTATAAGAGAGTGGCAACAAATGAATAGTAAAACAAAATTAGTCTCAAATAAGATTTATAGTTATTTTCGGTGATTCGGAAGAATAAATGGTAGGAATATACAAAAGGAATAATAATTCTCTAATTATGACGAGCCAAATCTTACAACGAATAATAATATTTCTGATATTAAATAAAAAATAATTTGCCTAAATAAAGACTATATTTCTCATTAAGCTTGCGATCATTTTACGCTAAAATGATCGCAAATTAACCACATTTATATTGAACTAATGATCTAATAAAGGTCAAATACAAGTGTATTCTTAAGAGGAGTAATAACCTGTTCTGTCAGTGTAATATTTCGCATTATATTTGTATTGCGATATGACAGCCATGTACATACACAATTTGCAACTTTATAGTCTTTTCTTCATAACTTAAAGAAGCTATTGTGTTCAGAGCTTTGAGACTGTACCCACTTTGTCCTATTAATATTAAACGTCGAAATTGTGCGTCGTTCAACTCAACTTTTATGTTCCAGCCATTTATTAATGAATAGTGAATAATATACTTCTTCCAGTTCTATTCACATCGCCGGAATAAAAGGAAAGGATGTATAAATACGGCGTTCTATCCACTCACTACAGATTCATTCATACATAATTCGCTGGGTTTTATTCACGGCCAGTAATATCATATAAGATTTACTTCGATGCACACGAACATATGACTTGTAATTTATTTGTACAAGACTTCCATTCTAAATAAACGCTTCCCTCTTACTAATACCGTACGTGAATAGTGGCTAATGTTGTTAATAAGCAAATGGAAATTAGTGTCTGGTGTATATGCAACCGTGATAGTAATTTTATATTAATCTACAGAGTCAGTCAAAAGTAAAAATGATGGTAGTATTTTTTGAGCAGTAGTTTCAATATCATAATTATGCACTATAACTTACAAAACTGTGGTGGCTCTTAAATGAGGGGGTGTATGCTGTTCAGGACTACTGCTCTTTACCCGTAATTGGGATAATTTTTTATTAATTTCGTTCCTAGACTCGAACGGAGTAGATAATCTATCACAATAATTCCACTTGCAATTTGTGTTGTTAATTTATCAATATAATGTATTGATTAACTTATATTATAAGATCAATTCATATAATATATGGTCAATTAATATACCGGGTGATCCAGGAGACACGTAACGCCCTGTAACATGGTTATTTAATATATTACTTTGAAATTTGGTAGACTTGTATAATACGCGATTGTCCTTTTTTAATCTAAATGAATGTTTTTTTCCACTTCCTTTTTTTTTCGGAACTGACCTTTACATTGTTATTTTCAAGGACACTATATATTTTACCTGATTTCTTTTAAATTTATATTCTTCACAAATTTATATTTTTAACTATGTTATAGCAATTCTGGAATTTGTTTTTAAAATGACTGCTGAAAACTATTTTATTGATTTAGGTCTAGATGGCTTGATATAAAATGTGGCGGTAATTATGTAATGCTTATTATGCGATATCAAGAGAACTCCTAGTACATAATTTTGTATTTTATAATTAATTTGTTCTAATTAGTAGCTGCGGAATTTGTCGATACACAGTTGAAAAGACATTTAAGAGGAAGCTAGGATAAATAAATATACAGGAAGTCTTTTAAATTGACAAAGTAAAGATCACTTCGGGTGAAAATGGAAGTGAAAGAAAATATTCGTTTGTAATAAAAAAGGACAATCACACAAGATACAAGACTGCGAAGTTTCAAAATAATATCTTTTAATTAACAATTCTATGGGGTGTTATATATATATATATATATATATATATATATATATATATATATATATATATATATATATATATATATATATATATATATATATCTTGTGTCATTCGGTATGTCAAGTGTTCGATTTTAGTTACCCACCATTGGTATCTTATTTATTTTACATGATACTAAGTAACTTAAATCTTGCGCATTTTGAATTCTGCTTTAATCAACAAGAGTATTCTTGAGACTCATTTCTATTAATCCACAATACCGTACTTTTGAAGTTTAGGTTTTGACGTTATCGAGCATTTTTTTAATTTATATTTTAATACGACTCGACACATTTCATAATATTTCGCAAAAAACGATGCATATTTGTGAATTTCGAAATATCATAGAATATTTATTATATAACTGTATGTTTTGAATATCAAATTAATTTTAGAAATGTGTGAAAAAAATATTGATAATTGCAATTGATTTGTACACCCATAAGTATTCATACCCTATGGATCAATCGTATTAAGATGCCAAAAGTTGACAGTAGATGAAAGGTTATGAAGTTCGACTTTGTTTATTTAATAGTGTGTATATGTACATAATATATTACTACAGTTTAAACAAAAATGATTTTTTTTAAAAAGATATAAAATAATAAATAACAAATCACAAAAAATGTGTTCCACAAAAGTTCCATAAAACTCACACCTTACAGAAAATCATTATATTACATGGTTTTAGTATTTGCTTGGTCCGCCACGGGATTTTATTATCGCTTTTAGACGATTTTGCATGCCATGGACCAGAGTCTGTGTCGTGGCAATGTCAGCGTTGTCCCAAATCTCTTGTAGTTTGACCTTAAGCTCATCCTTAGTGCTTATATCACATGTTCTTAATTTTCTATCCATTTTTGTCCAGAGATTTTCAACAGCATTAACATCCGTACTTTGCGGAGGTGTTTCTAAAAGGTGGGGCGTAGAAAACACTAAATATTGTTTGACAATGTGCGCGGTGTGTTTAGGGTCATTGTCTTGTTGAAAAAAAAAATAGTTTCCCCCTAGACCCAATTTGCTGCACTTGATTGTAAGTTTTCTTGTAAAATTTGTAAACATTTAAATTTGTCCATAATCCCATCTATAAATACCAATTTACCAACTCCAGAGGCAGCCATACAACCCCAAATCATCACGGAGGATCCGCTGGGTTTTACGGTTGGCTTTAAATTCTGTAGATAGAGTTCTGCATTAGGTTTCCGCCACACACTATGTGCCATCTGATCGAAAAATGTTAAATTTGCTCTCGTCCGAGAATACGACTTTTTCTCAAAACGTATTATCCTTTGTTACAATTTTTTTTTTTTTTAGCCATAGTGAGGAAGAGTTAGAAGCCGTTTATTCGGACATAGAGCAGGTAATAGGATTTGTGAAGAGTCATGATTTAATAATAAATGATAATTTATTTAATAAATTTAATAATAGTGGGAGATTTTAACGCAGTCGTAGGTGAGGGGAAAGAAGGAGAATTTGTAGGTCCTTATGGATTAGGAAACAGAAACGAGAGAGGTAGCAGACTGATAGAATTCTGTGAGAAGCACAAGATGGTAGTCGCCAATACATTGTTCAAGAATCACGTTAGGAGGCGGTACACCTGGAAAATGCCAGGAGGGATAGACAGGTATCAGATAGACTACATTCTGGTTAGGAAGAGATTTAGAAATCAAGTAAACGACTGTAAGAGTTATCCAGGAGCAGATGTAGACAGCGAAGTCATGAAAGCTAGATTAAAGTTCAAAAATCTGAAAACCCGGAAGGATAAGAAACGTATAAATGTAGACATATTGAAGGATCAGAATATGAAAGATAAGTTCCAGGAGAAAACAGATCAATTAATATATAAAGCGAGTAATGACGAAATCAAGAACGCAGAAACTGAGTGGGAGGATATCAAGAATAGTCTAGATTCCGCGGTCACGGACATTTTAGGACACGAGAGAAGGGAAGCTAGGAAGCCCTGGATAACGGACGAAATCTTAAACTTAATACAAAAGAGACGAGACTACAAAAACAGACGAGACGAGGAAGGACTGAAAACTTATAAGTCAATAAAGTGGGAAATCATTAGAAAGTGTAGAAGAGCGAAAGAACAATGGATAGAAGATAAATGCAAAGAAGTAGAAGATAAGCTCCAAGTAGGTAAGACCGATGAGGCTTACAAAATAATTAAGAGGAACTTCAGGGATATAGGACCATTAAGTAGAAACGTTAGGAGTCAATCGGGGGACATACTGGTCGGAAGAGAGGAGAAGACGGATAGATGGAAGCAATACTTAGGAAGTTTATACGAGGGTCAGGAATTAGGAGAGATATTAGAGGAAGAATCTAGTATCGATAGAGGAGATGTAGGAAAACCTATATTGAGGGAGGAATTTGAAATAGCACTAAGGGGGCTAAAGAACAATAAAGCGCCGGAAAAGATAAAATACAGGCGGAAATTTTGAAATGTGCGGGACAGAAAGTGGTAAATAGAATGTTTGAACTGGTAAAATACATATACGAAACGGGTGAGATGCCGGAGGATTATAAGAGGAACATTATCGTTACTATACCGCAAAAGAGAGGAGCCGACAAATGCGAGAACTTTAGAACGATTAGCCTAACTTCCCACGCGTCAAAAATATTAACCAGAATAGTGCAGAAGAGGATGGAAAATAGAGCGGAGGAAATATATTCTGGCGCTAAGAGTAATGTTAGAGAAAACAATAGAAAAAGGAAAGAACGCTTATATAGGATTTGTAGATTTAGAAAAAGCTTTTGATAATGTAAGATGGGAAAAAATGTTCGAGATACTAAAGAGCGCGGGAATGAAGTATAGAGATAGGAGAGTAGTACATAATCTATACAAAGAGCAAACTGCTGTTATAGAAGTAGAAGGGGAAAGAAGGGAAGTAGGTATCAGGAAAGGAGTAAGACAAGGATGTACTATCACCACTAATTTTTAATCTGTACATCGAAGAGGCGATTAATGTGGTAAAAGATAGAGTGGATTTCGGGATTAAAGTACAGGGACAGAAACTAAAAATGCTGAGATTCACGGATGATATAGCAGTATTAGCATCTAGTAAAGAGGAATTAGAATCAGCGTTGAACGAAATGGAGGCAGTGTTGACAGAGGAATACGGAATGAGGGTGAATAAAAACAAAACTAAAGTGTTAGTATGCAGAGGGCGCGAGAGCAGAGCAAAAACGAAAGTACAAATTAATAATGAAAGATTGTAGGAAGTTACAGACTTCACTTATTTAGGAAGTAAAATAAATTGGGATGGAAGAAGGGATAAAGATATAAAACAAAGAATAGCGCAGGGTCGAGTAGCTTTTAACAAAAAGAAAGCACTTTTATGCTCAGGGGTAATAAACTTAGAAACAAGAAGGAGATTTTTGAAAACGTATGTATGGAGCACGGCGCTATACGGTTGCGAAACCTGGATGGTAGGGGAAGCAAGTAGGAAGAAATTAGAAGCTTTTGAGATGTGGTGTTACCGAAGAATGATGAAAATACCGTGGACTGATAGGGTTAGAAACGAAGAAGTATTAGAAAAAGTCGGCGAGAAAAGAAGTATGTGGAAAAACATAAAGAAGAGAAGAGATAGAATGGTAGGCCACTTGCTGATACATGGGGGAATAGTCCGCGATATTTTGGAGGCAGAAATAGGAGTGAAGAAAGGCAGAGGTAGGCCTAGATTAGACTACTGCTCACAAATAGTAAGGGATGTAGGTTGTAGCAGAATTAGCGAAATTCGTAGGTTAGCACAAGATAGAAGAAGCTGGAGGTTAGCGTCCAACCAGTCTTAGGACTGATGACCTCATGATGACATTTTTTTTTGCAAAATTTAAGCGTTTTAATGTATTCGTTTTATTTATAAATGGTTTGTTACGTGCTATGCGCCCATGAAAATCATGTCGCCTCGAAATTCTTCTGCAAGTTTCGGGATTTACTTATATGCTTATGCAACCATAGGTACTAATTTTACGGCACTTGTAAATGGTTTTTGTTGTATTTGACACACTAATGTTCTCTCTTCTCGCAGAGTTAGCTTCCGCGAACGCCCTGAACGTGCATTATTGTTCCGTCTATACTTTTTTGTTATTGATTGGACTGTAGCCCTACTTCTATCAATTAACGATGCTATTTGTTTACGTGATTTTCCCTCATGATGCCATTTCACTACTAATTCGCGTTCTTGAGTAGTGGTTTCCATCCTTTTCGGCCCATGTTGTTTTAATTTCAAATCACAATTATAGAGCGCACTCTGTATAACGTTTTCTACACTGTACAGCGACAACTAGACACGGGTGATTCCCCGGTCGAAGGTAAGAGGTCAAAATCAGCCGGTATGAATACTTTTGTGGCGCGGAATTTAAAAGGCTTTCACTTAATTATTTCTTATATCTGCAATAAAATACACAATTCTGCTGAAATTATACCTATGCACTCTTGGAACATGTGCAATTAAATGCTTAAAATAAAAACGCGTAATTTTAAATGTACACATAAATTTGCAGGCATCAAACGAAATACATGGGGTATGAATACTTATAGGAGTCACTGTACATGCATATGTGGGTTCCAATCTTTTTGTGGTTCCACTAACTGCGATGTGTCCCTAAGCAAATTAATAATAATAATAATAGGAAAAACGTATTCCTGGTTGCGGAACGTTTCTGTTTGTTTTAGTTATATATTATGATAAATCGCCCTGAATCAGAACTGCTGTTTTAATATAATTTTATTTATTATTTTATTTTCTGTTATCTTCTACTGATTAAAGTTTTTGTCATCATGACATGACTCACGTATACACATGCAGAATTTACTTTAATATCATATATACTGACTGCTGTATACAAACGTAGGTAAGGCTTATCGTACATGTTTTGTTTACGTGAATCATATGTGGCATACGCCTTATTTTGTCAATCAGTAGTTTCAAATCGGTTTTCCGCTGATAATGATGTATATCATTGCAGCCATTAGTATTTAGGTTTTGGTCGAACCGGGTAGTGAAAATTATTTATATTGTTCATATATTATTGTTTGTTTTTTGTGACACCGCGTAGTAGGTAGAACGCCCCTGATTATGTGCATTAGCCCCAAGGCTACATTTGTATGCTATTGTGATGAAACTGTAAGTACCTAGTAAGATATGTATAACTTTTAACCAGATACAAGTACAACTTTTGAACTCTGTATCTGAATTAAACGCGAAAGCAATAATAAATGGACCATATTGTTGGTGTTAATGTTTAATGTAATGTTATTCACGAGTGTTGTTTTTATAATTTACGCAATATACAGTGCCTTCGTAAGGTAATGAATAAATTCATTAAAAATTCAATGAAATAAATTTTGAAACAAACTCTCGGACCCGTCAAATTTTATTCTTAGTTAGGCATTTTTTAAAATACAGTGTGAAAAAAAGTATGGACTGCCCCTAATAATTTGGTAGTCTTTAGGTTTTATGGAAAACGCTTGAACACGTCGATTTAGTTTTCCAATTTCCCGCATTCTGTTAGAATTCAATTTGTTTTTTTTTTTATTAACACCTGTCACAAATATGACGTCATCGACGTTTTCTTAAATGACAATACATTTCAGTTGGAAGTGGTAAATTGCGTAATAATATAATTTTATTAAAATAAATATTTTTTTAATGACGTTTTACGACATATTTCTGTGTGATAAAATTAGAACTACAATAATGCAAGGTCAAATATGAAATTATAATATCACCCAGTAGATCAAAATTGAACAAACATGTTGATCAAAGAATCTACGATGTAATTCAATAATCTCTTAAAGGGGATTATTGTGTACTCGTAAGATGTATACTTTATTTTATACTTTAAAAATACTTTAAGATTATTTCCGTATCAACAAAGTCCTAATAAAAAAAGTACTTTAAAAAAGTTCTGCATACATGTTTATTCATTCAAATCAATTTGTGTAATATCTATGTTTTCAACTTAAGTTTACAAACATGTTAGCCGCCCGCCCTAATTCTACATATTTTGTACGAAAATAGAACGAATTTTTTTAGAATTTTCATGGTGGTGGTAAAATTCAATCTTTCAGTATCATCATCATTTCACAAATTTAATAATTTCAGTTTTTCTTTGAACATTTTTCTTCCGTTTCAAATTTGCTAACATGAATTAACGGCAGCAGTTATACATATACATATTATAAAATTAACTAGTGTTGAATATTTTATAAAAACAAACAAAATTATTTAGACATTTTCTCCAAGTTCTGAGTATATATTTTTTGTATTCTGATATAGAATTAATGTATTGTATCTCAAATCGTTTTTATTTTTTCTGCTTTATCGATAGTTAGATATAGAAATGATAGTTAATAAGGTAATTAAATATATTCATAACTTTGATACATATCTGAAATTTGTAACGATAAGAACAATTGAATGCATTTACAAGGCAATGGTAAGGACAATTGACAATACAAACAGCAAGATTAATTATAAAACTATTATCAAATGAAATCCCAAATAAACCTGATGCCAAAATCATTCATGGGAAATACCCATTTCTTATGTCAACAAGAATATATATTAATATACAGGGTGAGTCGGGAGGAACGGACCAAACTCCAGGAGTGTATTGTACGCGTGAAAATAGTGTAAAAAAAACCTTATTAGTCCTTAATAATTTTTTTTATTGAAAAGTAAATTTGTTATTTTAATATAGAATTGATTATGGATCATTGTGATTGCATTCTTATTCTTTGATTTTCATGTATAAATGTACCATTAACATTACCAATTCGCCAAAAGCTACAAATTGGTGAACAAGAAATATTTTGGTAGGGGGTAGGTGATATTGCACCGATATTGTCAGTGAGAGTGGGGTCTGGTTTATTTAACTTTTATTATTTTCAATTTTCTACCGTTTGTGTGTAAACATATTGCATATAATCTTAATTTTTCGTAGTTTAATAATATTATTGGATAATTTCATATGCTTTTTCAGTGGCGGCAGTATATAAGCATCTAGTTATAGTTATAATAATTTACATATTATATAATATTTAAAACGACCAAAACAATTTGCAAAAACAACGGTAAAGCGATACTGAATGCCTTGTACCTTCATCAACTTAAGTATCTCAAGTTTACCCAAGTGTAATACCCTTGATCATCCATCCATGTAGATGTGGAATAAAGTGATGTATTTGTGCTAGCTCTGCCTAGGGCAATTGCGTTGATTACCCACCCTAGTCTCTCCATTGAGAGAATAAATTTAAAGACGAAATTCTACATACCAAACTCATTTTCATTAAATTTTAATAATATGGACGTATATTATTATCATCGCTGATATCCTTTGCGTTTTCAACCCCTATTTTCGATATATTTTCAGTGTTTTCTGATACGTACATATATTTTCAGACATCCAGAAAAAGATGCAATTTTTATGCATGTATGCTAGTTTTATTCCACCTTCGTATCACCGTCACAGTGTTCAAAAATGTCGTTAAAATGTATGAGTTCGTATGGGGTATTCCGTCCGATATTGTATTTAATAATAGCTTAATCGATGACGAGTATCGGTGGAATTACTATCGAAGGTCATAGTCACGCTATAAAAATATCAGTTTGATAATTCTAATACCCGGTATATTTATGTTTATGCCCCTGAAAAGGACAATAATATATTTATATGATTAATTCTCTATTCATTAGATTTACTCTATTAGTATCGTAGTAAATTCGTTTTAGAACCCATTGATTTTTTATTTTAGATGCGAGTTTTTGAAACTAGATTTCATAGAACATTACAGGCTAACTTAAAAGAAGATCTCACATTACACTTTATTATTTTGATAGTTCATGTTATTCATGTATCATCATAGTTATTAACTTTATCTAAATTCCTCTGTTTACAGTAAGCCAGTTGAAAATTATTAATCTTACATAAACCACTTATTTACTTAGCCATTTATTAAGTCATACTGATAGTGATGTTATTTCCCGTTAGCATTTAATTTGTCTCTAATAGCTTGGCCGGCCAGATCTCCTGATTTGAACCCGTCAAATTATTTCCTATGGGGATGGATACTTTAAATGATGGATACCTTGATTTAATAGTAATGATACAAATCAACCAAATTAAATGTTTAAATTGTTTGGCTGTCCGATTGCTGCCCGACATTAGCCAAGACGACTAATAAATTATTTTTGAACATAACTTCAGGAGGTATACGTTGTATTTTGTGACGTATTCTTGCTTTTAAATCTTTTAAATTCTCCAGCTTAGTAACGTATACTTTGATTTTTAAGTATCCCCACATAAAGTAATCTAAGAGTGTCAAATCTGTAAATCTGGCTGACCCCTCAATCGGTCCCCCTTTCCATATTCAATGATTCGGGAACATTTCATCTACATAAGAGCGGACAGGTGCTACATAATGGCACCATCTTGTTGACAGAAAAAGTAATTTCTCGGAAGATGAGGTTTATCGACATCTGGATATAAAGTTATTATATTAGGTTAGTGCAGGAACAAGGAAGGGAATAATACTTTATGAAAGCACTACGAGTATATAACCATGATACTTCTTCACCATTAATAAATGTCTACAATAATTTATAAATCAACCAATCTATGTCTTGTGTAATGTTTATGTTCGAGTTTAGTGAACCTTTAGTGTTTGATGAACCACGTATGTAATCGTAATAAATAACATTAATACGTTAAGCTCGATATTATTATAAGATAGATAGGAGTAATACATTTCTGTAAACCATGGAAACTTATTATGTTCGTAAAATAAAAAGGGATGAAACCATACAGTAATATAAGTATTTAGAGGGAACTACATTTGATATATCGTGACAAAGTTTCAAAAAATAAAACCCTCCATAGAGGATTCGACATCTGTCCCGGAGCGGAACCGAACGACATACAGCTGTTTCGAACTTATTAGTTCTCATCAGTGCCGTATACGGTGCGCCGATCCAGGACAAATGCCGAATGAACTTTATGGGGTATACATCTTTATCGATACGATCTCTGTCAGTAACATATAAGTCTTACCTTAAGTCATACCTTATCTGATCGTGCAGAAACACGAGAAAGGGGTCGAGGATCGCTTCAAGGTATAATTCAATGCCTGGCGGGGCTTTAGCCCGAGGAGTAGTTGTTTTCTAGAGCGATTATGTAATAGCTTTGCTATTCGGGAACTGCTTTGATAACCGCTTGGCGGTTTGGTGGTTCCTTTCTCGATTTCCGACTTTTTTGTTACTGATATTGTGACAAAGACATATAACATTCTAAATATGTTCCTCGGCTAGTAGTTTTGTTACACACAATAAATATCTAGCTATGATTTATCTTTTCTTTCAGCAGCCCACATGGCGGCTCTGGGGCGAGGAGAAGGCAGATGGCGCCCTCTATACCGTCTACCTCAAGAAAGTACGTTACCATCGTCCAACCAGGAGTCTGTCCTCTTCACACTCGGTAAGTTTTTTTAGTGTTCTTTTTTGTAGGCGTCATTTTTCGGCCATAAAATTAAATTAATGCTTAAATTATTTTGAATATTTTAATTAAATATTTATTACACATAAACTTTGTTATTAAATTGAAAATAGTTTTGTCTTATGTATGCCTACCAACTATATTTATATTGCATTTATCTAGATTTGATTATTTGTGAGTATATTTGGGAATATAATCTGTACTTTAATGTAATAAAAAGTAATTAAAAATACTCTGTAACTTTAATAATCTTTTTAATGAAATTTGAGTTACATATCTTTTTATGATACAATAGTATTCATTATGTTTTTTTTGACATACTTATTAATTTGTGAGACAACAGTAAAATCACTTACAATATATATGAGACAATATATCTTGGTATAATTATTTTCATATAGTTTGGTGGATAGGGTTAATTTAATGTATAGTGGGATTTTAATATAATAAATCTATATATTTATTATATTAAAATTCCACTGTGTTGAAAATCTTGAAGTATGTAGCTTAATAAAACAATCTTTATTGCTACCGTATACATATGGTGTGATGTTTTTTAACATTTAATTTCTTGTAAATATGATCTACTAGCTGGGGAGAAATAACAATAACAACCAGACCACGCTGACCGCAAAGAATAATATTTAGATTAGTATTATCAAATATAATAACCACGTTTTTGGTGTTTAAAAAACCAATAACCACACTGTTTTGTTTAACGTTTCTTTCTATATAATCTGCATGAATAAAAATTATACAGAGCTTTTATTTCAAAACTGCCCATTTCTTTTAACAAGGAAAATTACCTCTAGGCAAAAAACACGTAAATTTAGATAACAAAGAAGAAATTTAAAACTAGTGCCCTTTGAGGTTTCACTCCTTACTCTCACTTAAATATTTTAAATATTGTCCTCTGTCCTGTAATACATCTTACTTGTTTTACACTATTTAAAGGTCTTAAATAATTTTATTTAACTTCGGTTAGAAATCTGAAATCGGTTGAGCCGTTCTCGTAATAGATGCAAAATTAAATAATTTGAATAAGATACAAGATAAATTAATGGAATAAATTTACTTTTTACAACACGATTTGATACTTACTTGAATAAATACTTGAATAAATGCCCACCATTGATGTCTAAACAAAAGTACAATGAATTCTCGAATTTTTATCGGGTCTTTAGTAATTAACATATGTACCCAATCCTATTTCTTAGCTCTTCGAGACAGAATTTTGTATACAATTATCTCTAAATAAGCTCAAAAAAAAAAAAAAAAATAAAATCCAGTGGAGTTATATTTGGAGATCTCACAGGTCATTTCAGAGCACCTCTTTTGCGTGTCCATTTGTCAGGAAATCTCTGATCCAGCCATTGTCGAACATGTAGTTCGTAGTGTGGAGATTCATAATCATGTTGAAAGTGTACATTTTGTTCATCCAATAGGGGGTTCCCGTTTTTATCGACTTGGTTTTCTAATGACTGTGTTATATGAGGGTTGATTTCATTTTCCGATGAATTTAAGTACAATTCAAAAATAAAACTTATCGGTGTTGATTATGCGGCACCGATTCCTCAAAAACAGTGCATTCTATTTTGAACTTATAACGTAGTTCTTAGAACATTCCATTAAACTATTTTATTTTATTTAAATTATTTTATTTTTCCTTTTATTACGAGAACGGATTAACCAATCAGAATTTTTAAGACTTCTAAAATAATTTATTACAGTTATTAGTTGGAGGTAATGGAGTGAACCCTAAATTTCAAAGGACATTGGTTTTAACTTCCCCTTGTATATCCAAATTTACGTATTTTTTTGTCTAAATGTAATCTTCCTTGCTAAGAGAAATAATGGGTGTGGGTAGTTTTGAAATTAAAGCACCGTATATGTTATGTATTTGGAGATTGAGCATTAGTAAATGATATAATTAATTGGCGTGAATAACACCACCTTGTACCATATTTACAATTTTAATTCACTTTGAGGAAAATATATCATGTATAGTTATTTATTTTTTTGCAAAATAATGGGCAACGATAAACTAATATTATTTCTATACAAATAAGGTCACTTGTTAGAATTACCTAGTGTCATATATATTTCTGTATTTACGAGGCTTCCCAGAATATTTTTATCGTGTTCATTTACTGGAAATTAATGTCATCAGAAGAAGCCCTATTCAGTTGCCCCTCAGTGCAAAGTTAATGATCCGAATGACCTCTGTCAAAATTTAGAACAACTGACACCAGTACATTTTGGAGAGCTCATAGTATCACTCTAATGTGTCATTATGCTGTTAATTATTTTGTTTGTTCCCATAAAAACTATGAACATTTAGTACTTTGTATTTGATTATGCGGATATGCGGATTTTGAAACACAAGTTTTCATCGCAAAAAAGAAGAGGGAAACACACTGGCTATACTATCTTTAAATTTTTCTATTACATCTCAGCCACGCTCTATTCTAGAAAACCATAATTTAAAAGATATTTTTATGTAAGTAACATAAAACTATTTTTCCCACATTAAATATTCCCTATTATAATGACTATTTACTTACGTAATTAAAAAAACAATCACTAAAAATTATACGATAACATTCTAAAATATCAAAATGTCTAAGTTATCAAAATATCAAAACGTATAAAAAAGAAAGTAAATCTTCTCTATAATGTCAATAACCATAATAAAACACCAACACGAAACAATCTATAAAGGAAACCATTAAACATTATTTGAAAAGTAAGCAAGAAAAAATACTGCCGTTTTTCACAATTTACAAAGTGATACTAATGCCTCCATCGGTCGATTAACTTTCCAATAAAGCATTGAAATAGATACACGTGTGCGTTGTGTTCGTAAATATGTATTATAAGAAAAATGCAGAATTAACTAATATGCAGCAAGATGTGCTATATTATTTAATTCTGCATTTTTCTTTATAATACATATTTACGAACATAACACATACACCATGTTATTTTGCAAGTAATATTACGCATAATCGTCGTTGTATACAGAACGCGTCTAAAGACTTTTCTCTGGCCTGTTTAAGTGTTTCTGCGAAAATTATTCTTCAAGTAATTATCTGCTTCAAAACTATGTTAATTCGTGTTAGTGGATTACGTAGCGTATGTCTAAGATTTTAAGTAGGCCCATAAAAATAAATCTGAGGGTGGTAGATCTGGAGATCGAGCAGACTACTATATTGTACCCTGGCGTCCAATTGGAATTGAGATACTGTTTATTGCGATAAACTCTTACTCTATATTTCTCTTTTAAAGTACGTACCATTTTATTAGAATCACAATCAAAGGCACGGTAAAGCTTATTTCTAAATATAAATAGAAAATAAAATTCGGATATGTGAATACATCTAAGTGATTTTTTTGCGTGATTTCTGTTAGAGAAAACCTGACACTTGGCTTTTACAGAGAGGCACTGCCTAAACAGTTCTATGCTATGCTTGGAGTAGATATATATTTGAAGAAGATTCCAAATGAGACGTTATTGGCATACTGTTGCCCTTGAGAAATAATCACTTCTTTTGCCCCTATTACCTTTTTGTTAGTCTGACTAGACAATCTTAGAATATTAATTATAGATTCAGCTAATTGATGAGAAAGCTGTTTAAAGTAACTAAATGACTTTATAAATATACCATTTCCTAAGACTGCTCAAGGTCTTGGACAGAAAGTTAGTAGGGATAACAGAGTGGTATGAATTCGGCTTTGGGAAGATGAAGATTGACTAAGATCATGGTGATATGGTGATGGTGAGATCATGGTGATGGGGATGGTGATGATGCCACAAGTTAATAAAAACGTTTTAACTTGATTCACTAACGCAATACTCTATTATGATAACAGATGCCGATGTTGTTGTTATCTTAAAATTATTTGACTTTATCTAGTAATGGAATGGGTTAATTATATATAATGTACATTGGGATTATAAAAACTGCACAAAAAAACAAACTAATCTAAAGTAGTGAAAACACAAAACAACATTGTCTCGGAGAAACTTTTTACTAATTGATCTATATCAATGATCAAATTGAAATGCGTGTTTTAGTTAATCAAATTTTAAATATAATTTCATGGTTCATTTAGACCAGTGTTTATCAACCTTTTTCATGACACGACCCCCATAGTATCAAAAAATATTTCGCGACCCCCCTTCGCGAACCCTTAGCTTTTTTTCATGTATGTTAGAAATATTTAATCCATACAAAAATTTTATGTGTTTGCGTTACTAGGATTCGGATATAAATATATACAGTAATTAAGTACGTAAAACACATCATTTTAAATCGAATACGTGGCCAATTGATATCTAACAAACAAACATAAACATATTATTACGGCCGAGACTACCAGCGCCATCTGTTGGTAACACTCGGAACTACTACAGCCCCACGCGGTCCTAGGCCCGCGCGAAAGGTCCACAAGGTTCGAGACGTTTCGTTACGCTTCGAGATGAATCATCGCTAGAGTGCGCTGGCCGGCTGGCGTATAAATAGGGCGGTCGACCGCGGCCACGGCCCAGTCTTGTTTGCCAAAGGCCCAGTTTTGCTTGAACATTCGAAAGGTGAGGATCTCCCAAAGAGAAACTCATCCTAGATTCTAGAGCAATAAAATAAGATAAAACTTTTACCTGCCTGGCACTTTCGGGTCTGGAGCGATAAAAGAGAAAGCTATAACGTAAGCAATTACGGGCTTTCCCTAACAAAATCGTAACAGGTAGAGGGTACCTGAGCAGGCGTGACGCGCCGAAAGGCGTACAGTTGTGAAAGTGGTTCGATAAAAGCGAACAAAAAAGTGGTGCGCGATCGCTCGCGTAAGTGATCAGTGAAAAAAAAAAAAAAAAAACGGACGAAATAAATGGGGGAGATGTCCGACTCGGACGTCTCTATCTCCGGGGACGAAAGCCCTCGGAGTATGGGGACCCGGGGAGGAAGCCGCTCTCCCGGTGCGGGTAACAGTGAGCTGAGGGCCGAGAACGAGGCCTTGAGGGCTCAGTTGGCGCAATTGAGTGCGGTGTGCGACGCACAGAAAAAGGAAATAGAGGACCTCAAAAACCAAATGAGAAGACAACATGAAGAGGCGATGAGGCAGCTGGCACTAATCAGCCAACAGATTGCCTCAAGGGATGGCAAGGAAGCCGTCGCCCCCCAGCCAACACGCCGCCCAACGAAGGAGGGCAGTAAAAAACGGGCCATGTTAGAATCAGACGAGGAATCAAAGCCTGCGAGGAAGCAGGCAATCAGGTCTCCAGCCAGGAGACCTGAATCAGGTAAGAACGTTCTCGACAGGAATGCCGAGGAGACGGGCAGCTCCCCCGTGGAGATTCCCGATTCCCCGGCGTCGCCTCCGCCAGAGGCCCAGGGCGAAGAACAAAACAAGAAAAGGAAAGTGCCCCCGGTGGTCCTTCGAAAGAAGGGCGACTGGGTGGCAGTAGGACGGATCCTCGGGGACGCGAGGATAAACTATACCAAAGCAAAACTGGTAGGGGACGGGGTGGAAATCCACCCAACCACCCCAGAAGACCACAGGAAACTAACCAAGATGCTGGCCGACAGAAAATACGAGTATCACACATACTCGTTGCCTGAGGCCAAAACCCTGAGAATAGTGATTAGAGGGATCCCAGATGGCATAACAGAAGAAGACGTTATGGAAGACCTCAGGGGACAGGGGCATCAGCCAATAGCCGCACACAGGATGCGGTGTAGGAGGAGGAAGACCACCATGCCACTGATGCTAGTCCAGTTGCCCGAAAGCGGAGCAACGGCAGCCGCGGGCATTAATCGCTGCTGCGGACTTGTGGTAAGGGTTGAGAGGCAGCGCCAATCAACCCAGAAGTCGCAGTGCCATAGGTGTCAGCGGTTCGGGCATGGTCAGAGTAGGTGCACGGCGCAGCCCAAATGCGTGAAGTGCGGCGAGGGACACCACTCCACGGAGTGTCGCAAGGATAAGGCAGCGCCGGCAAAGTGCGCCAACTGCGGGGGACCGCACCCGGCCAGCTATAGGGGATGCGAGAAATTCCCGAAAGTCAAGGCCACCAAGAGGACCACCACCCCTGCAGTGATCGTCGCCAAGCAACCAGCGAGGGCGGCAGTATCCCTGACGCAGGACCCCAGGGCTACGCCGAAGGAGACGCCTAAGGCGGCGCCGAGGGCGGCGCCGAAGGCAGCGCCTAGGGCATCCCCCGGAGCGACACAGACGAGATCCTACGCGGCAGCGGTAGGAGGCCAGAAAAAGAAGACGCCAGCCACCTCGGCCCCGGAGGCGGCCACGAATATCAAGGAGTTGGCCGCGATGATGGCCAACATGCAGCAGATGTACTCGGCGCTGAGTGCATTCTTTGCGAAAATGCCATCCATGGGTACAAAATAAATGGCAGAACAGCGTGATGCAGGTAAGTCCCTTAGGATAGCGTCATGGAACGTCGGAACCCTCAGAGGAAGGAAGACTGAGGTAGAAGAAATACTCGAAACCCATCGAGTGGACGTCATGGCACTCCAGGAGACAAGACTGCATCCGGACGACCCGCTGCACATACGAGGGTACCATGTCCACAGGCGGGACAGAAACAGGCGCAGAGGAGGGGTGGCGCTGTTGGTGAGGTCCAACATCGCCCATCATGTCCAACCCCATCCAGAGACGGAGAACGCCGAGGCGGTAATCATCACCATCCGGACCGGACAGCAGGACGAGCTCAGGATAGCTTCCTGTTATCAGCACCCCGGAGAGAGAGTGATGGAACGGGACCTGGACGAGATCTTTCCGCGGGGAGGCAGGACCCTCGCCGTGGGGGACTTTAACGCCAAGTCTCCGTTATGGAACAGCAGGACGACCAACACCCTAGGCAGGGCGCTACTGGCGTACACGGACAACCACCCGGAAGTCCGAACTGTTGGGCCGCTGGAACCGACACATCACTCGGTAGGAAGACCGGACGTGCTGGACATCGCGATGGCCCAGAACATAGACGTGGAAAGCATCGAGAATCTCAGAGAAGGATCCTCGGATCACGACCCCATCCTGGTACGGCTAGAGAATGAGGCACAGGATACGAGAGATGACTTCGTCACCAGGCGCACGGACTGGAGCAAGTTCAGGACGTGTCTGGATCGTCGCATCGAGGTCATCCCCCCGCTAGAGACGGCGCGGGACGTCGAGGCAGCGGCGGATAGGCTTACCGAGGACATCCAAGCAGCCATGAGAGATAGCACCACGGAGAGGACGGTAAGGAGGAATAACCGTCATTTTGGCTTCGTTTCAGACCCCACCAGGAACCTGATCAGGGAAAGGAGGGCCGCGAAACGTAGAGCCATGCGTACAGGACTGCCGGAGGACAGAAGAACGGTCAACCAGCTGAGCCGCAGGGTGAAAGCGGCCTTGGACGAGGACAGGCAGGACGCGTGGAACCGCTTCCTGTTGACCCTCGAGCCGGAAGACAACAGCCTGTGGAGTACGCAGAGGGCCATACGCAGACCGAGACCGTCGATCCCGCCGCTACACGGGGAGAGAGGACTCGTGTTCACCAACGAAGGTAAGGCAGGGGCATTTGCAGACAGCCTGGAGCTGCAGTGCAGGGAAAATCAGCCGGACGACGAGGACGAAGACTGGACGGACGACGTCAGGAGGAGGGCGCGCCGCATCCGAGAGGCTGACGACGAAGGGTACCAGTTCCGACCGGCCACAATGGAGGAAGTCAAGGCCATCCTGAATACCCTCAAAGTCAGGAAGGCCCCCGGACACGATGGCATCGGCAACAGAGCGCTGAGGAGGCTGCCGAGGAAAGGAGTCGCCGCGCTGCTGAACATCGCGAACGGAGTTCTGAGGACCCGCCACTTCCCGGAGGGATGGAAAATGGCGGACGTTATATTCATACCCAAACAAGGTAAGAGTTTAACCCATCCGACTCATTTCAGACCCATCAGCCTGCTGCCAACCTTGAGCAAGGTGATAGAGAGGGTAATCCTGGCCCGCCTGAGGGAGAAGACCGAAGAGCTGGAAGTCATTCCGGACGAGCAGTTCGCATACAGATCGAGACACTCGACGGAGCTGCAGGTGCTACGACTGGTGGAGTACGTCGCGGAGGGCTTCAACAGGAAGAACGTCACCGCGGCGATGTTCCTGGACATCTCCAAGGCATTCGACAGGGTCTGGCACGACGGACTACTGGTCAAGATGCTGGACCTGGGATACCCGACGGCCATGGTGAAACTGATCAAGTCCTACCTGGGAAGGAGACGGTTCCGAGCCAGAGTGAGGACCTCTGTATCCGATTACAGGACCATCGAGGCAGGAGTGCCCCAGGGAGCGGTGCTGTCGCCCCACCTTTTCAACATCTTCACGTCGGATCTGCCGAGGACCGAGCGTACGGCGGTGGCGCTGTACGCCGACGACACGGCGATCGTCGCGAAATCGAGGAGGGCGCGCACGGCAACGACGTACCTGCAGCGAGCGGCGGACGAGCTAGCGGAATGGTGCAGCAAATGGAAGGTGGCCATCAACGCGGAGAAGAGCGCGGCGGTGCTGTTCAGAAAGACGAGGGAGTCCCCGGAAGGACACGTCAATTTCAGCGGTGAGGATATCCAATGGAAAGACTGTTACAGGTACCTTGGAGTAACCATGGACAAATCTCTGACGTGGAGAGAGCACATCCATCGGACGACGGGACGTGCCAAAGCCACCGCCGCCAGACTCTGGACGATGACGGGGAACGACAGCCAGCTGAACCTGAGGAACAAGCTGCTGCTCATCAAGCAGGTCCTTCAGCCCCAACTGATGTACGCGTCAACAGCCTGGGGCTATGCCGCTCAGACGCACTTGAAGAGGATCCAGGCCGTCGAGAACGTCGCCCTCCGCCGCGCCGTGGACGCGCCGTGGTATGTGAGGAATGCGGACATCAGGCGAGACTTGGAGTACACGACCGTGACGGAGAGGATCCGAGCCAGGGCTCGGAATCTCTACGATCAGGTAGGTGTACATGACAACCCCCTCGTACGAGCGGCATCGGACTATGACCCGGGAGGACCGAGCAGGCATAAGAGGCCCAGGATGCAGGCGTTATAACCCCGATAACGCCACCGTAGGACAAAGGTAACTCGTATCGGTAGAGCCCGCGCGCCCTACCGACATTCCCGCCACGGGGCCTATGCCCCATAATCCATTTTTGTTTCAGGAAAGACACACGACAATATCCCCCCACCCACACGCGCCCGACTCCTAAAAAAAAAAAAAACGGGATCGTTTTCAATTGAAAGGGAGCCCGTTTCCCGAGTAGCGATACTCACCCTCCCGAGGGCGATGCAAGCGGCGCGGTTCGTCCGCATTGCCGTGGAAGATCGCCCGAAAAGACCCACACCCCGGGCGACGCGCCTGTCGCGAAGCCCACGACGAAAAGACACCCCCTCCGGGGGGACAGACGCTGGCAAAAGTAGCTGAGGAAAAACAAGGCGATCCAATGAGGAGAAGAGCCGTGAAGAAAGTCCCAGCCAGCGGGACCGAAGGCGCCAAGATTGGAGGAGGCCGAAGGGAGCCCACCGACGAACGGGTCCCGTTTGCGGGCGGCGCATTGCCTCCCGCGTTGAGACTCGCGAAGGCGGAGGCGAAGCTCGGCCTGTTCAGGAAGACGGGAAGGCCAAGGAGACCGCTCCAGGTCAAACAAACCAGCCGAATCGCAGTGCCACCGTCGATTCGGATCTCGTTTGCGGGCGACGTCTTGTCTCCCGCGTTGAAATCCGGAAAAGGCGGAGGCGCGGCTCGGCTGACCGCGTCCGCGTAGGGCCCCCGAGGCCCAAAGTAACCTTTCTATTTTCAGAAGACAAAGACAACCACCCAAACACCCAACCTCCGACCCTGGGATCGTTTCCGATTTGGAGACGAGCCCCCCTTCCCGAGTTACATAACTCATACCCCCGACGGCGATCCAAAGCGGCGCGGGCCGCGGAGGATCGCCGACATGACCAAAATCCGGGCGTCGCGCCTTTTGCGACCCCCACGACGAAGACACCCCCCGGGGGGCGGACGCTGGCGAAAAGTAGCAGAAAACCAAGGCGACAAAAGAAAGTGAAAAAGCCGAGAAGAGTCCCCGCCAGCGGGACTAACGGCGTCAGGACCAGAGGAGGTCGAGTGGAGCGAACCGCTGCCAGTAGCGCGCGGTCTCGTTTGCGGGCGACGTCTTGTCGCCCGCGTTAAGGCCGCGCGAAAGCGGAAGCAAAGCTCGGCCCACCTTAACGACGGTCTAGGTCTACATGATGGGCGAGTAGGGAGCGGTGATCTCGCTCGGCTCGCCATACGAACCCATCGAGGCCATTACGCCAGCCAAGGGATATTGGCGGCCACGGCAGTTGAGTTTGGAATAAACTCAGAAGCGACACCGTGATAGGTGGAAACGATTCGGTATTGTAAGTGGGACGTTTAAACTTTGTGTGTAAGGTGCCTTGGTGTAATTGTAGTTTGACTTTATGTTTAAGGTGCCTTGGAGCTTGGAGTAATTGTAGAGTTATTTGTGAGTGTGAGACACGCGCGGTCGTGTCGTCTGCTGTTTAGTAAAGTTGTTTGAAGAGCGCAAGTCACTTGTTTTACGTATTTATTTGCGTTGTTTGTTATAATTAAGAATGGATAAATTCCTGAAAAGATCATCAGAATCATCAACTTCTAGCGGGAGTAGTAGAATAAAGAAAAAACGTCTTTATGACGACAATTGTTTGAAATTTGGGTTTACTGTGATTGAGAATAAACCGCAGTGCTTAATTTGCTTTGAAACTTTGTCAAGAGAAAGCATGAAGCCATCTAAGTTGGTACGCCACCTAAACACAAAACATCCTAATGAAAAAAATAAACTCGTGGAATTTTTTGAGCGAAAATTGAAAGCTCTTGAACATCAAAAAAGTGCTATAGTACAAATGTCCAACCTAAATGAGAAAGCGTTGCTCGCTAGTTATCGAGTAGCTTTTCGTCTGGCTAAAGCAGGAAAACCTCACACTATTGCCGAAAATTTGATTTTACCAGCAACTTTAGATATAGCAGAGATTATGTTTGGCAAACAAGAGGTAGAAAAGCTCAAAAGTATACCTCTCTCTGACAATACCATTCAACGCAGGATAAGTGATATGGCGACTGACGTTCGTGATCAAGTCATAGAAAAAATAAAGAAAAGTTCTTTTGTGTCCTTGCAATTGGATGAATCAACGAATATTGCGGATTGTGCGCATTTTGTAGCTTTTGTGCGTTTTGAATCCGATGAAAAATTAATGGAAGAAATACTATTTTGCAAGGCACTTCCCACAAATACTACAGGTCAGTGCTTGCATGACATGTTCCTTGAAGTTACGCAAGATATGAATATCGATTGGGCACAAAAATGCATTGCTATTTGTAGTGACGGAGCAAAATCCACGACTGGTGCGAAGAGTGGATTTATTGATAGACTGAAAGAACATATGCCAAACGCTTATTGGATGCATTGCTTTCTCTATCGCCAAGCTCTTGCAGCCAAAACCTTGCCACAAGAATACAGTCAAGTTCTAAATATTATTATTAAAATTGTAAATTCGATTAAAGGAAAAGCGTTGCAGACTCGATTGTTTCGAATCATTTGTGAAGATATGGGGGCACTCCATCGAAATTTGCTTTACCATACAGAGGTAAGGTGGTTATCAAAAGGCAAAGTACTGACCAGAGTTATGGAACTTCGCGCTGAACTTTTAGTATATTTACAGCAAGCCAAGTCAGATTACTCGGAATTCACTTCTGACCCGGAATTGCTTTTGAAATTAGCTTTCCTTTCTGACTTATTTGAGCATTTAAATAACTTCAATAAAAGTCTTCAAGGACGGAATGAAAATGTCATCACAGCAAAAGACAAACTCCATGGCTTTACAAAAAAAATTGAATTGTGGTCATCGTCTATAAATCAAAACAACTTTGATTCATTTTCGTCGACACAGTCTTTCATTGAAGAAGTCGGAAGTGAGATAAACATCAATTCATATATATCTGGTATGACAATGGTGTTAGATAATTTGAAGAAAGAATTGTGACATTACTTCTCAGTGCAAGAGATATCATCGGATAACACTGGGCAAAGATGGATCTTAAATCCGTTTTTAAATGCAGCTATAAATGAGGCAAATTTAGCAACTAAGCTCAAAGAGAATCTGCTGGAATTATCTGCCGATGGGATGTTGCACTTGGAATTCAAGTCTGAAAATTTTGATACTTTTTGGTTAAAAAGAAAAACAGAATACCCGGAATTAACAACTGAGGATTTGAAGTGTTTGATTCCATTTACTACCTCATACTTGTGCGAGTTGACATTTTCATCAATGGCCCAAATAAAAAGTACACAAAGAATCGCTTAAATTTGGAAAACGATTTAATACTTAATGTTGCAAAAACGGATCCACGATGGGAGAAATTGATTGAACAAAAACAAGCGCACCTTCACATTAAAATGAACGAGTAGTCGAAGATTTTATTTTTTGTTAATTTGTTTGTATGAATAACATTACGAGTATCTTTTTGTTAACTATTTCTTAATATATCTATCTTTTTAAAATTTATTGATTTTTTTACTGAAGTACCTAGTTCTCTCGACCTCTCGCGACCCCCCTACAAAGGCTTCGTGACCCCCCAGGGGGTCGCGACCCACAGGTTGAAAAACACTGATTTAGACCAATAGAAAATGTTTAAAAATATGAAGAGAAATTTACCAATGATGTTAAATTATAAAACCATTTGAAAATTAATATTTAAGCTAATCGTTTCAATAGAAAGGACAGTTCATATCTTAAGTTTAGAGATAGTTGATCATTACGATAAATTATTATTTCCTTGAATCTTAATTTTTTTTGTACGAATCGTTATAAGTATGAATACCTTAGGTCGTCTGTGTTAAGAGATATAAGTTAATGCTATTTGTGTGTCAATTGACAATGAATAGTACTTTAAAGTAGTTAAACTAAACTAGCGTTGAGAGTCAACAATACATTGATAGGGGTATAAAAACGTAATCAAGGGAGATAAATCAAATAAAGGCTTTATATGTCTGATGCTAAAAATATTTCTGTTAGTATTTCACATAAGATTGATGTCTTATCAATCTCTCAACGTACATTGAGAAATTTTAAACATAATTAATAAATATTTGTTTAATAAACTGCTTACTTATTTTTAAGACTTAATGTTTAATGTATAAGCTCTAAATAAAACACGGAAAATATTTTGGTATTCTTGGTCGCGTATGTATATGCGAACTTTATAAACTTCCGCAATAACGTGTTGCGGATTTTATTTTTGTTTCATTACCTATGCAAAAATGTCGAATATTTTAACAATTAATTATGTTTTGAGCTGCTTCCGTATAATATGCATACCAACGTTTAGTTTCTGGTGAACGTCGCATATGTGTCAATATACACATATTTATACAGTGAGCACCAAAAGTAATGTATAAATTCGATAAAATTGGTAGTGTTTTTTTAGTCGCTTATGCCAACATATGTATTTGAAATGCCACTCTGAGAGCTAACCTTTAATTTTTTCAAGACATATTTCTAAAAGTTATGACGTCATTGATAATTTTTTTTAATAAAAACCCCGTTTTAGATTACGCCATTTAAAATAACTCATTTTTGTTCGTACAATAAAATAAAATAAGGGATTGATTACGTAATATTTTTGATTAACAATTCCGAATTATTTCAGAACAAAAAAAAATGAAATAGCAAAAATTAATTCAAAATATTATATATAACAAACAACTGAACGACATAGTTTGTATGTTAATACTGCAGACTAACAGTAAATGTACATCAAGGAATTTGTTTTATTTCAATGACTTTGTTATAAGGCTTTTTATTTTCTGTTGATTCTAAACATTAATTTACTCATAAAAATTCTGGAAGTAACCAATCCTTCATTTTACTTTAATATACGTAAAAATGTACATTCTTTCAAATGGCGTACTAAAAAATTAGGCTTTTCATTAAATAAAATATCGATGTCATAAGTTTCAGAAATATGGCTTGAAAAAATTTAAGGGTAAAGTGAAATAAGAATAAAGACAAAGTTAGTACTAATTTTATGGAATTTATATATTACTTTTCGACCTTATTATATATCCGTTAGTTTCATATCATAACTACTGAATTTCATATTTGCATCGCATATACACGAAATTAACAACAAAATTGTATTCCATTGTATATGGAGAACTTTGTTAAATTATATTTGTGTGATTTAAGAAACAAGTTAATCATTCTTAGTATAAGATGTAATAAACTCAAACGATGTCAGTACCAGCATTTAAAAAGGCTTATTAAAATGTTGGAGCGGGCAATTTTATACATTTTAATGAATTATAAATAATAATGAATTATAAAATAATATGACAATTAGCCCTTTAGTTTAGTTTCATCTCTAAAATAAGCTTTAAAAATTCGAATTTTTCAGTTTTATCATATTTCAAATTTTCGAACCTGTTCTAGCAACTAAATAACTTCTCGTAAACAACTGACGTTATAGACGTGTTTAATAATACAAGCATGTTACAACTACAAGCAGTAACAATGATATACATGCATTTTTTTCATTATCGCTGTTGGCACATTTTTTACGATGCTTTAAATTCTGCGCTAGGTTACGTGTAGCAGTTGTGTTGGCAAACAAAGCATAGTTTCACATCAGAAATATTTATCAGAACAATTTCATGAAAAATAATAATTAATATAAATAAAAATAATTAAGCGCTCGAACTGTCTTGACAATATGCAAATTGGAACTTAAATTCTTGTAAACCGTTATTTAGAGTTTATTTGGCCTGTTAACATATGCCTTGAATTTAGAGTAATCCTACAAAAACTAGTTCAGCAGAGCTAGATCCAGAGATCTAGCTGGCCACTGAATAACTTCTTCTACCAATCCACTTATTGAGAAAGGCGGTATTTAGACAATGACATGCAACTCCTGAATATTGTGGTAGTCCGCCATCATGTTAGTACCATATTCATTGTTTGGTATTTGGTGATTTTTATTATAATTTCATTTCAACCTCGGGTATAATTGTTTCTCACTATCATAATTTATTAAGTTTTACTGCTATTCTATTGTAATTGAGCGTGTAATAGGTCGTTTAGGATACGTATTATTACACGACTCGCAAATTTCCAGTCTATTTCCAGTCATTAACAAAATTTCATTTCGTTGTGTTTCACGTAAAAGCATCGTATTTTGAAAATTAGTGACAGTAGATAAGTAAAATTATTGTGCAGTCTAACAAGTGCAAGTCACTAAGTAACGTAAACATAATATTTACCAAATTTAGAAACAGCAAAAAGTAGTTACAACCATTGTCGAAACAAAAGAATGGAAATACCTACATGCTATTACATATTAAATTAATAAATTTCGTGAAACAGTTGTTAACTGACCACAAATTTTGATACACCATACATAGGAAATTAACTCTCCTAAAAGGCATCATCACATGGGTATAATCGTGTAAAAAATACTGCTGATGACATCATAACCCCAACAGTGATGACATAAAAATATACGTATACCAAAAATGCTCATACAAAAAACAATAGACCTGTAGATCTGCAAAATAGACCTGTCCAAACATGTTTTTTGAATTCCTTCCATCCTTTACGTGCTTACTGTATATAGTTGTTTTACCGAGTCGTTTTTTGGTAGAAAAACGTTATTTAGGGTAGTTAACTACAATGCGAGTAAATGGTTGTCGAAGAAAGCAGCTGTATTACTAACTTCTAAATTACTAACTAAATAAAATTCAATATGAAATATTTAACGTTCTTATCTCCTGGTAGATAAGACAGTTAACTACCCTACCTTTTCGATAGGGTAGTTAATTACATTGCAAGTAATACAGTGTTTGTAGAAGAAAGCAGCCGTATTACTAACTAATACGATACAACATGAAGTGTTTAACGTTTTTATCTCCTGGATACTGTTCTGAATTCAGACTTATTTCGCCAGCTTTTCCCTTTAACATCACTCAATATTACGCAGTAACATAGATACATATAAAATCATAAGCCGATGTCAAGGTGGCATTACAATATGAATTAACGGAACATACCATTACATTGTGAGGTAGATCAACTTCTAGATGCACCTGCCTCAGATACTGCAGACCGATTCATTGTTCTGCCAACTAACAACATGCCACCTTTCCAGCTAACTTCCACTATTTTATTTCGATAAATATTCTGTTATATTTCAATGATAATATTCACGATTTTTGTCTTTATATAGTACACTCAAATATTCTTATTTAAATATTCATTAGGGTTATATGATATCATAATTTGTCTTCTGAATCCACCCTATTCTGTGTGTAATACTATCGTGTGGGTAACATTTAATACTTCAAGTAAATTTCACTGCGGAACTGTTCTCTCATCAGCGATGTTCCCACCTCATTTAGTGTAATTTAATGCCGACGTTTGGTGTGTGAAACTATTAGGACTGAGAAATACGATTCAATTTCTTTAGACACACCTTGGCCTTCTGTTTTAATAAAACGGCTAATTAACCCCTGTTGGATAACGATGCAATTCTAGCGAACCATTGAAACTCACAATTAGGTCCGTCTACGTAAGATTTCGTTTGTGAAATACTGACATGGTGCCATAAATATAACATTATTTTAAATATTTAGTCGTATCATGTCTCAAAGTATAAATAAATTTCGATCACAACCATAACCTAGAGTTATTATCAGTATAGTTAATTCATATTCACATTTCATTATATTTCACAATATAAAATAAATGTATTTAACTATAGATATGTATGTGAAATAAACTTTTCAATGTAACCTGCGTAAGTTCTTGACATTTATTTGGAAATATAGCATATTGTTCTTGTCATTTAAAATATATTAAGAGATTATGAAGATAAATAAAGCAATAGGATAAATCATATAGGAGACATAATGTACGATATAAGAGAAGGTAAAATAAGGAGTATAATATGTATAGGAGTATATAAGGAGAAAAATAAATAAAGGCTAAAAGGTAAAAAGGACCTCTCATCAAGTTATCACTTAATACTTTTAAATAAACTGTTGCTGCAGAGAAAATCAGTGGGAGCTAATTTGCGGTATTAATTATTAGGTCCATTTAGAAAGGTTAATTTGATATCGTTATCAGGTTTCTGTAAAAGTTGCCAGAAAAGCTGGATCAAAACTGGCTTTAAATAATTTAAATAATTCGTCTCTAAATTTTCATAACTTGGAGACAATGCTTTACTCTAATGCTTTAATCCCTTAAGTAACCTTTTTTCTTCAGCGTTTCTTTGCAAGTTTTCATTTTTTATTTGTGTCAGTGATCCCATCTATATGTGCTTAATATTATATTCTAAAATACGATGAAAATCCTCTCTCTAATCATAGAGATACTTCCGAGGACAATTACTTTATATTTTGTAGGCTACCTTTTTATTTTAGGTTTCTGGTTTATCAATACTTGAAAAAATACTTAAGAACTAGTGAAAATGGACATCTCAAGTCACCTTTGTAAGGCGGCTAGAGTTTAAGTATTCTATTATATATTACTTTTAAATGAAAAAAGACATGGAAACTGTCCACTGAAACTATTTGTACAAAATCTCGCCGAACTTCTAATTAACAATTAAAATTTATTAAGTGTGTATTTAATTAAATCTTAGGAGTGTAAGGTATAACATCAAAAAAATGTTTGTGTATAAATTGTAATTATTATAGACAAACAAAAAGTTTTAATAAGATGTTTTTTGCATCAACCCCACATAAAGTGTTATGCTCTGATTTGAATTAAACGTTTGCACATTCCGTTAATAGTCACTCAAATCACTCGAATGCGCCAAAATATCAGAAATTGATATACCAATTTTAACTACGACAAAACGTCACTTTATTGTATTAAATGTACAAATGTAACACATTGTACGTTTTTCAACCTTTCAATTTATACTTTCAATCTATTAAACAAATACCTGTTCAAAATTAGGATTATTTACGCAAAATGAGGATAACTTGGTTTTTACACGCAAGTACGGAGGTGAGCCCAAATCTCCAAAATAAACTGGAATTTTTATCTTCTTGATATATATTAGGTGGGGATGTGAAGAGGAGGGGACTCCATCGGCGCGGCTCGCCAAGGCCAATAACTGTCAGCTGTCAATAGCAGTAATACCTACCCTGAAAAAGTCAAAACTCGTCTTTCTGCAGGCAAAGTTCTTGCCACTGTTTTTTGGGATTGCAGAGGGGTACTGCTCATTGATTTCCTTCATGAGCGGCGTATAGTTAACGCTGACTGCTACTGCCAGCTCCTTGATGGCTCCTTCATCCGAAGACTGGGTTTTCGGCGGAAAAGACGAGATATGCCTATCCGAAGTGTAATTCTCCTTTACGACAACGCTCGGTCACATATAGCTGCTTTGACTCGAGAGAAACTGGAAAGAATCAATTGGGAAACACTTATAGATCCGCCCTATAGCCTGGATTTGTCACCATGTGACAATTACATGTTTGGGTCACGCAAAGAAGAACTTGGAAGACGTGAGAGCGTTTGTGCACAATTGATTAAAGGCACGACCAACTTCATTTTTCGATAACGGCATTAAAAAACTTCTACTCGTTGGGAAAAATGTATTCATAAAAGAGGACACTATGTAGAAAAATAAGATGTATTCAAAAATTTCTTATGACAATAAATTTATTTAAAATTTAAAATTCCGGTTTATATTCGACTTGCCCTCGTACATGCATGTTATTGGCCACTGTTTCGCTGATTATTTACGAATTTAGTACGCCATCTACCGGTTTGTGATGTTTCCCAATTCTTCCTGGATAGCACTTTTTTTCTGTTTTTCTCACAGAGAAGACGGCGACCTCTCTTCGCCCAGAGGCCTGCTACAATTATCAAAGTGGTTAATTACGTTGTCCTCTGAATCTTATATGCTAAATGATCTTGACAAATGGAAGTATAGCCGAGGAATTTTTGCGGTTCAAATATATAATAAACAAGCATTATAGATTTCGAGGAAGATATAATTAAATATTCATATATTCTAATGAAATCAGATAAATATACATATCCGAAGATGATACTTCGATTAAATGGATTTGTTGTGTATTTGCATAAATATGTCAGGAATTCTGCTAAATATTTATATTTCAATAATTATGTTTTTAACATATTCGATAAACAATTTGGACTACACTATGCATCTTACTGTGGATACAATTGACTAATTTAGACTTTACGTAATACCGAAAGAATAATCGACGATAACCCTTATTTTCAGTGCATTCGTCAGTCTAAATTTAGATATATGAGGGAATAATCTCCAGGAGCAATTTTAGACGTTTCTAGGTACTAGCTACTGCCATTGAAACTTGAAATTATATGTCATTAGTTAGGGACACAAAAATGTCACAGCTTTATTACGGACATTAGATTAAAATGCAGAATAATATTTATTTAAGTGTTAGAAAATGACCATAGCACAGTGGTTAGTGAAGAATTGTTTGTGGTTTATTTATGTAAACATAATTTTCATTCTAAATTACTATTGCATAGTTTATAACTTTAAAGGATTAGATAAGGTTCCTGCAACTAAGATGCTACTTTAGAACTACTTTAAAAAGTGAGAAATAAGTAACATCATCCGGTTGCTGGTACTGTATACTGCTTCATTATTTCAAATAATTTGACTTGGTGACGATATGGCACTCAATACATTGCAAAAGTTACTTAGAAATAATGAAACTATATGGCCCAATAGGCAGTGAGAAGAACTATATGACGACTATAATGTTTTGGTTTAAAATGATCTTAACTATATCATATATTTAATACAAATGACGTAACAACTACCCTTCGGTAGTTCCGGTTTCAGTTGGAGCAACTTAGAGGCTGCTGGGGATAAAAAACCGGAACCAATGGTAATTAATAATTATATAATTCATTTTTTCCACAACCCCATTTGTCTATATTCTTGAAGGTTACTAGTTGACAACTATCAAGACCATTTACTAAATCAATTTCTGGAAGGTCCAGAAATGGACCTTCCATTATATGGTTGAGATTTTTGCAAAAGCACCTTGTTCTTTTTCAATTCATCATCATGAGGTCATCAGTCCTAAGACTGGTTGGACGCTAACCTCCAGCTTCTCCTATCTTGTGCTAACCTACGCATTTCACTAATTGTGCTACAACCTACACCCCTTACTATTTGCGAGCAGTAGTCTAATTTAGGCCTACCTCTGCATTTCTTCACTCTTATTTCTACCTCCAAAATATCGTGGACTATTCCCCCGTGTCTCAGCAAGTGGCCTACCATTCTATCTCTTCCCTTCTTTATGTTTTTCCACATACTTCTTTTTTCGCCGACTTTCTCTAATACTTCTTCGTTTCTAACCCTATCAGTCCACGGTATTTTCATCATTCTTCGGTAACACCACATCTCAAAAGCTTCTAATTTCTTCCTACTTGCTTCCCCTACCGTCCAGGTTTCGCAACCGTATAGTGCCGTGCTCCATACATACGTTTTCAAAAATCTCCCCTATTATAGTTTATTACCCCCTAGCATAAAAGTGCTTTCTTTTTGTTAAAAGCTACTCGACCCTGCGCTATTCTTTGTTTTATATCTTTATCGCTTCTTCTATCCCAATTTATTTTACTTCCTAAATAAGTGAAGTCTTTAATTTCCTCCAATCTTTCATTATTAATTTGTACTTTCGTTTTTGCTCTGCTCTCGCGCCCTCTGCACACTAACACTTTAGTTTTGTTTTTATTCACCCTCATTCCGTATTCCTCTGCCAACACTGCCTCCATTTCGTTCAACGAAGTTTGCTCTTTGTATAGATTGTGTCTTATCTCTATACTTCATTCCCACGCTCTTTAGTATCTTGAACATTTTTTCCCATCTTACATTATCAAAAGCTTTTTCTAAATCCACAAATCCTATATAAGCATTCTTTCCTTTTTCTATTGTTTTCTCTAACATTACTCTTAGCGCCAGAATAGCTTCGCGAGTTCCCCTATTTCGCCTAAACCCGAATTGGTCTTCTAGTATTTCCTCCGCTCTATTTTCCATCCTCTTCTGCACTATGCTGGTTAAGATTTTTGACGCGTGAGAAGTTAGGCTAATCGTTATAAAGTTCTCGCATTTGTCGGCTCCTCTCTTTTTCGGTATAGTAACGATAATGTTCCTCTTATAATCCTCCGGCATCTCGCCCGTTTCATATATGTATTTTACCAGTTCAAACATCCTATTTACTACTTTCTGTCCCGCACATTTCAAAATTTCCGCCTGTATTTTATCTACACTCGGCGCTTTATTGTTCTTTAACCCCCTTAGTGCTATTTCAAATTCCTCTCTCAATATAGGTTTTCCTACATCTTCCCTATTGATGCTAGATTCTTCCTCTAATATCTCTCCTAATTCCTGACCCTCGTATAAATTTCCTATAAGTACTGCCTCCATCTATCCGCTTTCTCCTCTCTTCCGATCAGTATGTCCCCCGTTTCTACTTACAGGTCTTATATCCCTGAAGTTCCTCTTCATTATTTTGTAAGTCTCATCGGTCTTACCTACTTGGAGCTTATATTCTACTTCTTTGCATTTATCCTGTATCCATTGTTCTTTCGCTTTTCTACATTTTCTAATGATTTCCCACTTTATTGCCTTATAAGTTTTCAGTCCTTCCTCGTCTCGTCTGTTTTTGTAGCCTCGTCTCTTTTGCATTAAGTTTAAGATTTCGTCCGTTATCCAGGGCTTCCTAGCTTCCCTTTTCTCGTGGCCTAAAACGTTCGTAGCCGCGGAATCTAGACTATTCTTGATACCCTCCCACTCAGTTTCTGCGTTCTTGATTCCGTCATTACTCGCTTTATTTATTAATTGATCAGTTTTCTCCTGGAACTTATCTTTCAAATTCTGATCCCTCAATATGTCTACATTTATACGTTTCTTATCCTTCCGAGTTTTCAGATTTTTGAACTTTAATCTAGCTTTCATGACTACCAAGTTGTGGTCGCTGTCTACATCTGCTCCTGGATAATTCTTACAGTCTTTTACTTGATTTCTAAATCTCTTCCTAACCTTTTTCAATTATATATATATATATATATATATATATATATATATATATATATATATATATATATATATATATATATATATATATATAATACTATATATATATATATATATATATATATATATATATATATATATATATATATATATATATATATATATATATATATATATATATATATATATATAAGTAATATAACGAACAATTATTATCATTGTTTTTATTTTTGTTATCTGTCCGTCTGCGGTTCGTAACTAAACATGTTATGCATCCGAACCACAGATAAACTTATTATTTGTAACCCACGCCTGATGATAACGAACCCTTTAAATTCAGAATCATCCGGCATGGTAATCAGAATGTAATTAGACGTCAAATAAAACGTTTCAACTAAGTGTTGTCTTCTCTATAAAGTTAACGTAATTCCCCGTTAACATATTTGGCGCAGCCGGTAGGATATTCTTCGTCATAGTCGCTAACTCTGTGCGATCCTGTGGTGGGCTCCAGTCCTTTGCGAAGAAACAAACCAACAAAACGAGATAGAAGACTCCAGTGTTTCAAACGTAAGTCCATTTGCATTCTCCTTCTTCCCTTGTATATTTTTTTGTATACGTGTGTTGAAGTAAAAACCAATTCAGTGTTTTGCCTTACTTTGTGGCAGAAATAACTGAGTTTACCTATTTTCTTGTGGTATTTTTCTATTGCAGAAGAATCCATATAAGAATTATTTTTTATTTACGCTCTTGTGGTATTTTTCTATTGCAGAAGAATCCATATAAGAATTATTTTAGTTCACGCTCTTGTGGTATTTTTCTATTTACAGAAAAATCCATATAAGATTTATTTTCTTGTGACATTTTTCTCTATTTTTAAATACCTTTAGTAATATTAAAATTTTTTTTCTCTCTCTTTCTTTCTTTATACACTTACCTATACAAACGGTAATATTTTTGATAGTATATTAGATCTAGAATATTAATACCTTTAATAATACTTTTATTTTTTTTTCTCTCATTTTTTTTATATATATTTACCTATAGTAAAACATATAAAATCATTTTAGTAGTACATTAGATCTAGAATATTATTATTTCGCAATAATACATGCCAAAACCGTACCCAAGTGTAAGACCAAGAAATATTTCATTAGATAACTTAGAAGACCTTAACATGGACACTCTCGATTTACAAAAACTACGTAACCTCGCAGAATTCATTCCACATTTTAATGGGAACGAATTGACTCTTTCTAATTTCTTTGACGCTGTTGATAACTTAATTGAAGCTAATCCAACAAACAGTCTACTACAACATAAAATAGTTTTAAGCTGCATCAAACAAAAAATTACAGGAAAAGCGCAACTATTATTAGCTAGCCGTCCTGATATAATTACCTGGCCTCAAATTAAAGCCCTATTTACACAAAATTTTAGCGACAATCGTAATATATTAACTTTAGAACAAGAACTGCAATTTACTAGATTAAACCCAAAAGAAACCTTGCTAGAATTCGGAAACCGACTAATTGAATTAAAATCAAAATTAATAACGAAAATTCAAATGTCAAATATTACACAAGAAGAGAAAAACGGCCAAACCTCATTTTACCAACGACAGATTTTTAATAAATATAAAATGAACTTACCCACTAATTATGAAAACATGTTACGAAATAACCCCATTATTGATAACTTAGAACAAGCAATGACATTTATCGACGAACAGGTAAAATATGACGAATTTAAACAATTATCATTAAGTCAAGTTAAACAGAAAATAAGCCCAACAAACATAACGCGACCAACATATTCAAATCACAAGCCACCATTTAACAACTCAAATAATTACTTTCAAAATTCATTTCCACAACAAGGATTCAATGTACAACCAAGGGAAATAAAAAGACATTTCCCTACCAATACTCAAGTCTTCGGGAAAGCAAACGTATTCAAACCAAACTTCAAAACTCCGCATCACAACTTATACAAACCAACCCCTATGTCAGGTATAAGTTATGCAAGCTCGAAACCGACAGCTATTCAACACAAACATCCCATGAACCAAAGGCCTACATTTTCCTCCGAAGAACTGTTTCACCAAGAACTAGATATGACACCACCAACTCCATTATTCGACCCTTATACAGGACAACCCCTATATTCGGAATTAGAAATACCAACAGAAGAAGTTCCCTCAACAACGTTTGAAAACTCTTACGAAGAAGAAAACTATGGCCAGCCTTCACAAGAAGAATGGAAAGAACAAAATTTCAGTAGCCGCCCCTTTATCTTACATAATTATTCAACAACCCCCGTATCCACCTTTACGATTACTCATAGACTCCGGTGCTACTAACAGTATAATTCGACCAGACATAATTCAAAAAATTTGTCCAGAAGAGATCTTCCAATACACATCTAAATTAAAAACGTTAATCGGAATTGCTGACTGTAAATTTAAAGCACACATTCCTGCCTTTTCTGAATTCAATTTTCAAAACCAACCATTAGAATTTTTGCTTTACGATTTCCACAGTTTCTTTGATGGATTAATAGGATTAGATTTGTTAACTAAATTTAGTATTCAGTTAGACTTTTCGAACAATGTCTTAATTGGTAACAATTTCCAATTACCGATATATTTTCGAAAACCACACGAATTAACCAGGCGAGTAACTATCAATGCCTTCGAGATACTAAGAACGGAAATACCAGTATCAATAGACGACGGAGAGATACTAATCCCCGGACTAACGAACAAAAATTTAAAAATACCTCAATCAATATCTAAAGCCAATAATGGACTAGCCCTTGTAGAAATATACAACTAGTCAGATCAAACGGAAACTGCATATTTTACAAAACCCATACAGGTACAACCTTTCGATGATTTCGGACCTTATAGCCCTGGCATCACTACACAAGATTCCCAACTAACAAGAGACCAAAAAATCAAACAAATTCCATCTTTAATCAGGATTGAACATCTAAATAAAGAAGAAAGAAACCTCCTGGTAAAACTATGTAAGGAACATCCAGATGTATTCCATTTTCCGAACGACCCACTAACCTTTACGAATCAAACTAAACATCACATAAAAACTACAGACGAAATACCTGTACATACAAAAACATATCGCTACCCCCACGTTCACAGAGAGGAAGTTCAAAATCAAATACAGAAAATGCTAGACGATAATATTATACGCCCTAGTTCTAGTCCATGGAGCAGCCCCATTTGGATAGTTCCAAAGAAATTGGACGCCTCTGGACAACGTAAATGGCGAATCGTCGTAGATTACAGGAAGATTAATGATAAAACAATAACGGACCGGTATCCAATTCCTAATATAACTGATATTTTAGACAAATTAGGTAGATGTAAATACTTCACTACGCTGGACCTTGCCTCCGGGTTTCACCAGATCGAGATATCTCCAGAAAGTATACAGAAAACAGCATTTAATACGGAAAACGGGCATTATGAGTTCTTACGAATGCCATTCGGCTTGAAGAACGCACCTGCAACCTTTCAAAGGGTCATGGACAACGTCTTACGCGATTTACAACACAAAATATGCCTCGTATACATGGATGATATAAAAATTTTTTCAACGTTCCTTCAGGAACATATGCAAAATTTAAAACTAGTATTTAAAACACTAGAAAAAGCAAACCTAAAGATCCAACTAGACAAATCGGAATTTTTAAAAAAGGAAACATCCTTCTTAGGACACATAATCACACCTTCAGGCATTAAACCTAACCCAGATAAAATAAAGTCAATAAAAAACTTCCCTATACCAAGAACGGCTAAAGAAATTAAGTCTTTCCTCGGATTACTTGGTTTCTATCGAAAATTTATAAACAATTTCGCCAAAATAACTAAACCTCTAACCAGATGTTTAAAAAAGGGAGAAAAAATAACGCATACTCCTGAATTTCTTGATACGTTCAATCTCTGCAAAAATCTGTTATGCAACGAACCTGTATTAGCTTATCCAGATTTTTCCAAACAATTCACATTGACTACAGACGCATCCAATTTTGCCATCGGTGCCATATTATCACAAAATGGACACCCTATCAGCTATGCATCAAGAACTCTTAACCCAGCTGAGATAAACTACAGCACAATAGAAAAAGAACTTCTGGCAATTGTTTGGGCCACCAAGTATTTTCGACCATACTTATTTGGGAGAAAATTCCAAATTCAAACAGATCATAAACCACTACAATGGTTATTTAATCTAAAAGAACCTCAATCTCGACTAGTACGTTGGCGCCTAAAACTAGAAGAATTCGAGTACGATATCATATATAAGAAAGGCAAAGAAAATTTAGCAGCTGATGCTCTATCGCGAATCAAACCCGACAATGAAATTAATACTTTCGATAATGATAATGACAATATATCCACAGCACCCCAAGTAGATGATTCAGACTTTCAGAGAATACTCGACGAAATCATAGAAGAATCTGAACGTATAGCCCCTGAGAAAGCAGAGCAGATTTCACCACACAACAATCATGACAATGAAACAGTACACACTTCCCTCGAAAACCCAATTTGCACTATTCCTATATCGGATCAACCTATTAATAATTTTAAAAACCAAATTATTATCACCCGTGGACATCTCCTACAAGACTACGGATATAGTAAAGAACACCTTTTCAATAAAACAAAAATTCGCCATAATCTACTCCTCAGTGAAAACTTACTCACAACGAAAGAAATGGAAATATTAGCTTGCATCTCAAAACCCAACGAGTTAAACTGTCTCTATTTTAACGACATAAAAGTACAAAGGTCCTTTGAAATTAATATCCCTAAGTATTTTAATAATAAAACCAAATTCCAAATTAACAACAAACTATTGCTAGACATTGATGAAACTGAAGAACAAGAAAAGCTCATTAGAGTTCAACACGAAAATAATACCGTACATCGTGGCATAGAATCAATAAGATTAGCCGTATCAGAAAAATACTACTGGCCGAACATGAATAACCAAATAACAAGATTTATTAATAACTGCTCAATTTGCAACCAAGCCAAATACGACAGACAGCCCCAAAAACCGCCATTGCAAAAAACTATAACACCAGACAAACCTTTAGAGATACTTCATTTAGATACGTTTTCTTTTGATACAAATCTATATCTCACTATCTTCGATCCCTTTTCAAAATTAGGACAAGCCTATCATATAAAAAGTAGAACAGGGTTAATTATAATAGATACTTTTCTGAAATTTATATCCCACTATGGAAAACCCAACCAAATTATATGTGATCAAGGCACCGAATTCAATAATTCTTTACTAAAAGAATTTTGTAAACTACACAATATAACAATACACTATACTAGCGTTAGTTCTTCCACATCAAATGCTCCAGTAGAACGATTTCATTCGACCCTCATCGACTCTATTCGAACTTTAAAATTACAAGATCCAAAAATGAACCACGAACACCTGATATCCCTCGCCCTATTAGGATACCATAATTCAATACACACCGTCACAAAGAGGAGCCCTTTCGATATCTTACTAAATAAAACCTCTACCGAGTTAACACAAGCCGAAATCGTCACAGATTACGTTAATCGTCATAAAATATTACAACAAAAACTAAATGAAGAAATAAAAAATAAAATAGAACACAACAAAGAAAGCATAATAAATCGAATTAATGAAAAGACTAAAGATCCCGAACCACTGATACCTAATCAAGAAATCTTTATTAAAAATCAACGCGCACAATATTCCAAGACAAAACCAAAATTTGTCAAAGTACAAGTTCTTTCAGATCATATAATAACTCCTAGTACGTCAAAAGGCAAACAACATAAAAGAAATATAAAGAAAACAAAGAAACTGACACAGGATTCTGTTGTTGCAGGACCCTCAACGAACATCACAAATGAAGACTCTGATTCTGATGATATTCCTCTTGCTCAACTATTCAAATCAAAACCCAGTAACGATAAAACACCCAATACTCCTCATCAAGCTAGGACCTGCTAAAATAACAAATCACTTTCATGAATTCATTCAACTATTAGACCTAAAACCGATAAAGAAACAACTCGATTCACTCTCTGACCGACTGATATCTATGAAAGACAACGACAAATTTCTAGACCAAACAATAATCCAACAATTTAACATAACTCTTCTAAATGCAATAAATAAATTCAATTCACTAACTTTTCAACCTCGACAAAAACGCGGACTCTTGAACTTCGTAGGAACAATAGAATCAAAACTCTTTGGTACTATGTCAGACGACGATAGACAATCCATCGAAAAACGACTTAAAACATTAGAAATAAATCAATATTCCACAAAATCCCAACAGAAAGAGCAATTATCAATTCTCAAACATTTAACATTAAAATCTGAAACAGGTTTTAAAAATTATTAACGAAAACGACGAACACTTAAATCTCTTGATCGAAAATCTAGAAAAATTATCTCAGACACTAAAGAAACATGAAATTTATCTTGTCTTACAAACTATTATAAATAATTGTCTCATACTCAATAATTACTTAAGTGAATTGGGCGAAATAGTAATGTTCTCCCATATAGGGATTATATCAAATGACCTCATTTCATATAACCAATTAAGAGAAATCTTTAGCATCCTATACAAAATATATACACCACAAGAAATAGTAAAAACTCAGTTGCATAATTATTATCATCTGATATCTCTAAAAACACACTTAAATGACGAAAAATTATACGTCCAATTTTCCATACCGATCTTCCTTCCCCAAGAATTCAATCTTCAAAAAATCATACCTGTACCTTTTAAAAGAAAAATCCTTATTACCTCATTCCCTTATATTTTGGAACACGAGAAGGAAATCATCACTTCAAATAAAGAATGCACTCACACCGACGCAGCTTATTTATGTTCACAAACAACCACTCAAGACAACTGTATTCGAGAACTTATCCAAAACAACAACGCCAGTTCATGCACTTTTGTTTTACCTCCTAATAAAACAATAATTGAAGAAATTCAACCTAACCAACTACTAATACACGCCACTCAACCGACAATAGGTAAACTGTCATGTCAAAACGAAGAATCCATCCAAGTGCCTGCCTACGAACCAATGATACTGACTCTTCACAAAGGATGCCAATTTCAAATAAATAATGAAGAATTTATATACCAAAGTACGAAACGCTTAAAAGCCACCAGATTTCTTCCCCCGATAAATATGACATATCAAGAACCGAGATTCGTAAATATAACCATGGAAAACGTTCCCTTGGAGAAAATACACGAACTCTCCCGAGAAATAGACAACTTAAGAATCCAACCAATTATAACTATGGAAGAGAACCGGCATATCAAGTGGATAGTCTATGCTTTACTAATCCTGCTCCTCTTCGGAATTGGTTATTTCATTTGGACCAATAACACGAAGTTGCCCAAGTTGCTCCTACAAGTTTCCAGTTCATTCCAAAGGAAGAGGAAAACCCACAAGGACCCAATGGAGTCCCATAGTCCTCCATCTTCGGCGGGAGGAGTAATATAACGAACAATTATTATCATTGTTTTTATTTTTGTTATCTGTCCGTCTGCGGTTCGTAACTAAACATGTTATGCATCCGAACCACAGATAAACTTATTATTTGTAACCCACGCCTGATGATAACGAACCCTTTAAATTCAGAATCATCCGGCATGGTAATCAGAATGTAATTAGACGTCAAATAAAACGTTTCAACTAAGTGTTGTCTTCTCTATAAAGTTAACGTAATTCCCCGTTAACATATTTATATATATATATATATATATATATATATATATATATATATATATATATATATATATATATATATATATATTATAGTAATATACAAATTATAATTTAATTACTATTAATAATAAGATTGAAATATTTTTTCATAAGATAGACAGTACACATTAACGGCCATGCTGTGGAGAATTTTAAAGTTTTATTTAAAAATAAATGAAAGATCCTACAATGCATTGACAAACAAAGCATAAATGCAGTATTCTGCGACAATGAACCACCATTATCTTTGAAACCTATAGTAAACCATATACGTTAGTTTATTTCATCGCTATTTGCCAAATAAAAATCCTAAACGGCTCTTATCTAATACCGTGGCTTGTTTTTATGACTAACCTCAGGTAGACTGTTCCGTTTATCGGAAAGATAAGAGAGTTCTTTATTTGGCAAATAGCGATGAAATGAATAGTAGTTATATCAATCTATTTATTTGACTATACAATTGACAAACTTCTGCATACTTATAAAAATATGAAGAAACCGGAATCTATCTAAGGTAATGCCGAAATTAGCAATTGTAGATATTACTTCGTCTATGAAATGTAAATACTTCTTTTTTCGCCTTTGGAGGTATATTACTTAAGTTTTCAGTTAATTTAGTTTCAAGAATACACTTGATTTCTGTAAATCGAGT
Source organism: Rosalia funebris (assembly GCA_037954035.1). Lineage (NCBI taxonomy): Eukaryota > Metazoa > Arthropoda > Insecta > Coleoptera > Cerambycidae > Rosalia > Rosalia funebris. Next base: position 6,270,114 of record JAZFAV010000010.1, on the reverse strand, counting down.
ATGATTGTGAAAAACATAAATTTACCTAAGCCCTATCAGTATCTCAGAATTTCTTCAATTTCATGGAAATATTTTGGTATAAATAAGGTGGTACTTTATTAATTCGGAAAATATATACATCAGAAAATGTTAATTGAACTGTAACTGAAAATTGTATTTAGAGAAAGTATTTTCAATACTTTCTCCAAATAACTTATTCCATGTTTTAGAAACAGCTAGTTAATAATACACAACAATGGCACATTCATTTGATATTAACTGATCATAATTTAGTAAAGCAAGACTAGCCACCTGAGTTTGTTTCTGGATGATGAACGGGCTAAGTTTGGGTGGTTTGAGAATATAGAATAGGGAGAGGATTATTTACGTCCATACTGTATATTTATATTACAATGAGGAAATTTTTACAATTTATTAATGATCAAATAAGAAATACTCATATCAAAAAGAATTTATTTGACCTCATTTCATATATCATCTACTTCAAAACATCTTAACACTTCCAGAGCCCTTTTATGCATGCTTTTGTAACTATAAAATCTGACCTACTTCCAAGTCGCTTTCATGTTATTATTACATCTCATTATTCACCATTTCAGTGCATTCTTCATTCGTATGTTTATCGTTTGTTTTAATGATTGGCGTTTTCCAATACTCGCTTCAACTGGTTTGTGAAAATAATATTTACCCTACGCTGGCCTAAAATACCAATAACATTCATATTATAGATAAATTATGTACAAGAAATGTTATTTCTGGTTATGATTGACGCATAGCGCTTCCGTTGCAACGAAACCAATTAAAACGTATCCTGTGTATAATTTTGATGGTAATCTAGAAAATAAGCTGGAATCGTTTGGGTGTTTAAACGAATTGTGTCAATATGGTGATGTCAGCAAATTGACCATGCGACGGTTTCCTTTTTTGAAGTTGATGAAACAGCGATCGCATTCAATTAATCCGAGAGACGTTTTAAATCGTGTTTATCCGTTTCGGCGTTGTGCTACAAAGGAGATGAAAAATGGTTTTCATTGATATGAAATCATTCTTTTTCCGTTCAGGCATACTTAGGAGTTGCGAGAATTTTTATAATTTAATTCCGGATATTCTTTGCGGGGGAGTTGATTGAAGTTGTATACTTGAATTTTTGATAAATGTATACTTTTGAGCAAGGGCGTTAAAACTGAATGTAGATATTAACAATTTTAGTAATAACCAGACAAGTAATGGCTCGCCTTTTATTGTATAGGGTGTCTGAAAGAGAGGCTAAAGAGGCAGAATAACTAAGGAACTGATTATTGGAGACTTATATAATAAGTAGGGCCTAAACTTAAAACTTTAAAGTAATTTAATAGCGTTATACAGCTAAAGTTTCGAACAATATTCATAATTTTGTTTGACTACAATGATTTTCTGCAATACTCTGAAATACAGCAAATTTGTACTGAAAAAGATTGTCCGACTAAAAAAATATATTTTTACGTCAACACATTTTTAAATTGAAATTCGATCTAGGGTTTTTTAGGGCAATCAGATCTAGTTTTTTTTTTTTTTTTGAGAAAATATAAATAAAGAAAATACGACATTATTTTTTAAGTAAATTTTAAAGTTGTTCAAAGTGTCTGCCATCAACAATCTGATATTAGTCGGCTCAGGTGGCAACCTCTTTATTATTTTTTATTATTATATTTGTGAGCCATATTTCGTTAAGAGCCAAGGAATTAAATAATAATGTAAAAAAAAAATAACTAAATAAATAAACCAATTATAATGTCAGGTTTGAGAATAAGCAGAGCGTAATAATATTGAAAAAAATTACTTAATTAATGTTCTAAAGATGAAGGTACTCCTGAGCAAGGTGACAAGACAAGTGAGATACCTGAAACAAAACAATAGTCTGAGCAACCAATTCGCCATATGGTTTTCTTTATCAAAAATTGCCTTTAATATGATTACATAGATCTTCATTAAAATTATATTATTTCTAAAGCTTAATTTATCGTTATAAAGCGCTTCGTGTCTGTCACCCACTAGTGCAAAACTAAGGATACGCTAAGTTGTGCAAAGACTTATAGAATAGAAAACGAGGTAACAGATAAAAGTATAGGATCACACTGTGGCTCAAACACTCCACAGCAACCCGAACGACTCAAGCACTCCGTCAGGTAAAAATAGGAAAGGGTTATGCCAGCGGCTCAAGCACTCCGCAAAGCAAATCCCAGGGTCACGCTAAAGCACTCCGTAATAGCGATAAATAGGAATAAAGGATTGCGTAGCTCAGCTATCCTAAAGTTATACTATTTCGACCTGTATATTTTAATGAAATACTTAAGTGATTAAACGTAAAATCAGTCAAGATATAGTAATTTTGATATTTAGGAGAAAATGGAATGCTCAGTGAATAAACTCATCAATTGATGATTATCCAGGAATTATTATAAAGAACACAATTTTTAACACAATTCGGTTTTGTTTTTAGCTGCACGCACAAAGACACTCCATATACATAATGAATCGACCGATGTAGGGACTATTGACTTCAGGCGTTTGTTTATAAAATATGTGCCTGCTGGCATCATTTCTTTGCCTGGCCTGTGTATTTCATATTCAACCGGTCTTATCTTAATAGGAGTAGTGTCACCGGCGCCGCTGTGACAGCGGACCCATAAATTACACTAAAGAAATAAACTTACGTCTTACATCTTATATAGGTTTGGGCCTCATCAGCCACTGATCGCATGGGTAGTCCCTTGGCGATCCAAAAATGCTATCCCATAAAAGGAGCAATTTAGGCACGTCCCCGCCTTAAACCTCGCCTCCTCTAGGATAACAGGGGTCCCTAATATAAGATATCTTTTCTCCTCCAGTGCGGGGCAGGTGTAAAGAAGATGAATCGAGGTTTCCTCGTCTTCTTTACAGTATCTGCAGGCCGGGCTATCAGTCAGCCTCAGCTTATGCTTATATGCATTCAGGCTACTATGGTGGCCCGTTATGATTCCCACCAGGGTTCTGGCTTTGTGCCTGTTCAATTTAATGAGTTCTTGGGCCCATTTCTCAATCTCTGAGTATTCGATGAAGAGTTTGGTTATTCGACAACCCGTTACTTCTCTCCATCTTTTATTATGCTGGTCTCTTGCCCAGCCATTGATGCGGTCTCTGATCAGATTCCGACTTATTCCCACTGCAGGTTCTGGTCCATAGAGGTTTTCCATGGTCCCTAGTCTGGCAAGGTCATCTGCAATTAGATTTCCCTTAATGCCATTATGCCCAGGTATCCATAAGAGTTCCACCGATCCCTTCCCTGCCAACCTCTTTATTAAATATTCAACAATTTATTGGCAGATATGTTCCATTTCGAGTCGAATTTGTTGCTTCAGATCCTCTAAACTATTTGGCCCATTAACACGGACTTGCGATTTTAAGTAACCACACAAGACGAAATCCAAGTGAGTCAAATCAGGGAAATGTGGTGGCCATTCAGTTAGTCTTTGTAGGCCTAATCAACACCAAAATGAAGAGCTCCGTCTTGGTGAAACCAAATTCTTTGGTGGGGAACAGCATGATCATTGTTTGGATAAAGAACTGTTACAGCTGGAACTGAGCCAAATTCTAAATATCCAAGTAGCACACAAATTTTGTTGTCTTCAAAAGACAACTTCCCATCATTCCAAATGTACTTTACCGTGATGCTGATTGTGTAATTCTTGAATCCAACGAGGATTCTCGTTAGACCAATATCTACAGTCATGATGATGTACTGTACTGAAAAAAAGTCTTTCGCAAAAACAAAAACTGAGACTGTAAAAAGTTATATATAAAATTATCATCTTCTCAAAATTGTATGCGATAGTCTATGTAGAATAAATATGTAATATATACAACTTTTTCCCAAATGCATAGAGGTGTCTGATGCATACAGGTGACAAGTACTTCTTATCTATGTGAAACGCTATGACACAATATGTTTATTATTATGTTCCCCTTGACCACAATCGACAGTGGGATATACATACTGTTTATTCTATAAACTTAACATATCCATGCCATTACAATGCTATTGTGGTATCATGACAACTTCAGATGAGAATATAACAAATGTGTTGTGTTCGTGAAAACTACGGGAACATCGTTAAAGACTGAATGCGATGTCGACAACTGGCACAACCCGGAATAATTTACTTCATTGGAAAAGAGCTGCGAAAGCCTGCATTCTTCCAAAATAATGTTTTATTTAAACCACTGATAGAGCACTTGGGAACTTATTGCTTAGAAAATGGAATAATTATTTTTGAACCTATATTATTATCATTCAACCTAGTAAATACTAGGTTGAAAATACTATTAAAAATGAAAATACGCCATAAAATTAGTTTCAATTCCCATTTATCATAAAATATGTTTTACTTATCAGGCCCTTATGAATTACAAACATGCTAAATGTATTTTATGGATTCCTTTCTTGATTATTTTCATTCTTTCCAGGATTCGGAAGACGAAATTTCTCATCTAGAATGGGAAACAGTCCGAGTGCGGTTTGTCAAAGCAGGTACCCTCAAAAAACTAGTCGAAGCTCTCTCCACAGATGATGGTGAACTTGAAACCACTTACATCAACGTCTTCTTGGCCACATATAGGAGTTTTTCAACGCCAAAAGAGGTTCTGAAACTACTTCTTCAGAGATATGAGGAGTTGTCAGACGGACCGCAGAATGGGAAGCCGGACCAACATGAACAACACAGAAAGTAAGTAGAAAATCGTTCATACAGGACATAGGATATCATTCGCTCGTATAGGATAGGATATCTAAATGATTACTATGTTTATTTCCGGATCTAAACATTTAGATAGGAAGCTAACAAAATCATGCATATCGGTTTTATATGATTGTATGGTTGCCTAGGGTGAAACAATAAATATTATCTCACCTGGGGTTAGTCAGTGTTGCTGAGGTAGCTAATCCAAGTATCTTCTTAAAGTACGGTATACAAATGACATATTTCCGCCAACAATACTATTAGGAACGAGATTTGGTTGATAATTTTGTAATGAGATATAGGTCAAACGCAATAATTATATTCATATGTTCATAAGGAACATCACATATTAGGGGGTGTTATGAAAATTATTCTATAACGTTAGTAATAGAAATTGAATAAATGAAATCATTTCAGATCGTTTAAAAATTATCATCTATAATGAAATTAATCATTTAATCAATAATTAAAAAATATATATCCAAAATAAGTTAAGGAAAACTCAGTGCGTAAATAATTACAATAAAATAAACAATGCCCTGAATCTCATTTGATTGTATTACTAATTAGACTATCATTACCTAGAGGGTTACATACATATAACTTGTTTTAAAGAGTTTTCTTGCTGACGCATATATTTCCCTCTTGTGTAGGTTGTAAAGATAGATCCTCGTGTATACATCTTTAATTGTAAACAAAATATGGATAGAAATCTCTAATAGAAACTATTTAAATAGAAAGATAAAGCACTACTTTATATGCTATTTAGATCCATATCAAAATATGGATCAATATTATGAAATATAAAAATCATTTTCAATCATTAAATATTAAGTAAATACACTACAAAAGTATGATCAATCAATTTATAGTTATAGGGCGCGCAGTTTACTGTAGTACGTTTACTGTGTACACAATGAGCATGTAAATGTCTCAGCTTCGAGATTTTTTTTTTTTTTGGAAAAATGCTTGAAACAGTATTTTTTTATATGTCACTCGTTTTTAAAATTATATTTGTGCGTGTGTATCTATAGGTTAAGATAAAAAGAATACACCACCCATGTCAAATGTCGGCACACACTACGCCCATATGGGAGATAATACATAATTAGAGCTGTAGAATAAAAAATGAATATTAAAAATAGGGATAACCATAAAAAAAAATAATGAAATTTGATGTGGCATCTTGCTCTTAAGTTAATTTATATAAATGAGTAGTTTTAAGAGCCTTCTCTTCCATCAGTATATATAAGAAGTAGTTTTAATTTAAAAAATGAACAACTAAAATAGACAATTGACGGGCTCGCAATAATATTAGAAAGCTTACTGTACATATGGATATGTTTCTCTCTATTTCTGAATTTGTGTTCATAAAAAGTTAAAAAAGTACGCTCGAGGATAGCTTCATATTATAACAAAATATACCAATTTTAATTTATGAAGCGTGTATTAAAATCATCTTTACATTTATTTTTATTTTATACCCCTGAACAAATTTACTTGGATGTTTAAATAAAATGTTTAAAAACAGGTACAAAGAGAAATTATTGTATAAATCACTTTATTATGAGAAAAACATTTCCAAATATTGTACAAATCATTCTGAAGGTCCCACAGTGGGCAATGCCTATTTTGCAATTTAGTTTTTTAAATGTTATTTTAATTGTTTTTATAACTGATCCTTTCTATATGCACCCAATAATTAATTTCTAAACTTAGGTATTTGCATGCATCACTATTAAAATATAATTCTATTTACACATATTTTACATATATTCTAGAATTGAAGATGTAAACATATTGGTAGTCATATTTAGAGGGTCCATCGCGTTTTGAAGTATTGAGCCAAGTTTTGGTACCAAAAAAGTTTGAAATTTATAATTCATTTACAAATGTGAAAATTATTCTTTTAGAATAAATTTCATGAAAAATTAAGATTTTTTAGGGCAATAATATTTAACCTGTGTGTAGGTGGTATTTTGTACTCGGCCGTCATATAATTTATTTTGACAATTGTAAGACCCGCCAAGAATTTTGTAAGACCCGCCTTGTCTTACACCGATGTAACAGGCGATACGCGACATGCAATATACGATATGCAATCTTAATTGCATGGAGGACGTACTTTTAGTCCAGTGCAACGCGATTTCGATGTCGCATGAAACATGATTTGTCGTATTGCAAGCGATATTTTGGTTGCGACATTCTTTTAAAATGGAAACAAAAAGCCTTGGAATCCGTTATTGAAAAATAAAAAAATTTAAAAAACAGTTCTTTGTGAATATTTACTTTGACCCACGTGATCAACCCAATGCTTTCTTTTTTTTCTCCCCAGAGCCCTTCTCCGGTATCACCAGAACTAAAAAATATCATCATCCTCGAACGAACTCATCTTGACCACTAAAAATTGCAATTTAAGTTAAGTTGCGTTGATATATGAAACACCTTTTAAAATGTCGCCTATTTCATGTCGCATGTCGTGTATTACGTATTGCATCGGTGTAAGACCCGCCTAAGACTACAGGATTAAACATTTTAATCCTGTTAATGACATATCGCAAATATCCCTCTATATATACAATTTTATTTCAGCTTATTCACGACTGAATTGAAATAAGAATTAGAATATATTACAGCTTTCAGTATTTTTTTCTGCAAACATTGATGTCTTAATTTTTAACATTAATATTGGTTTTTAAAGAAATCACTTAATTTCTCAGGAGTAAATCCCAACCTTAAGCAGTACAGGATATATGAACTTTGAAATTAATTTTTTCAATTTATTCCAGGACTCTTATATCGGCTCTTCATGTGTGGCTGGACAGTTACCCTGAAGACTTCAAAGACCCGCCGAATCATTCGGCCCTCCGTCAGCTTCTCCATTTTTGTGAGGAATATCTTTCTTCTTCAGAGCTTGATGCCAAAGTTCGCCACAGGCTGGAGAGGTACACCAGAGAAGCACACACGGACCCTCTTCTGGCACCGCCTCCCGCATTTGCCATGCGATCTGTCGCAGCCGGATGGAGAGTGTATAAATTACCAGATGTACCTGTACGACATTTTGCGGAGCAACTCACCCGTATGGATGTGGTAAGTCACATGTCCATTGTTAAAATACAAATTGCCGTTGTATGTGGACACAGGGTGTTCACAAACTTGTAGTTACTTCTTGTGGGAGTTAGTATTACAAGCAAAGAGTCTTTCTCCGATTTTGAAAAAGCCGCACAGACCAAGTATATCGAAAATATATTTAATTTTATGTGTTCTTGATTGTTCTTTGACTTAGGGGGTTGAAACTGTGTCAGAAATCAAAATATGTAAAATATTGTCTCCTTTACCCATCTCCACGCAAGAGAATATTGCATTTGTACCTACCATCTAACTATAAACCTTCTTGGAGTAAACTTTTGTAATATATAATTCATGTTGATATATCAAGCGGTTTCCTCACATTCACCACAGGCACCGTTTTCACCTCCTTAAACCAAATATCAGCACATAATATGTGTAGCTTATTTTTCCATGGTCTTCCTCTGTGCAAAATTTTATCAAGATTTGAGAGGGATAGCTCTCACATTATTTATTAATATAATAATGAATCACTGTATAAAACTGAACTTTAAAAGGTAAACCTTTCCTACTATTGTGAAGAATTTGAAGATTGGTGGTTATGCGTTGAGTAAGCAATACTTATTTCACATAAATACTGGTGAAAGTAGTGTACACAGATATTACAATATGATTGGCAGTATGATGAGTTTCAACATTAAGCAAATGGACGTTTTGGCTGTTAAATATTGTAATTAACTAGGAAAAGAATTATCAACTGTTGAATTAAAGCATGTGTGTAATTAGTTTTATTGCAGCAATTAATTTTTCAATAAGAAAATATTAGTCTTTAATATAATTTTAAATTAGCATTATAATTATTTTAACAAAGTTAAAGTTTTGGTCACGTTTAGTTTACTATAGCATAGTTTTTAACTACTGTCATTGTCCATATTGTGGGTGACATACAGTTTAGATTGAGGTTGTTAAATGTATTTTACTTTCAAAAACGCGTTTAGGGTACAGTAACCCATGAGTTTGAGAAATCCCTTTAAAATCAGTTACTTAAATAGATTTGTTATTAATTTTAATAACTGGACCAGATATGTAATTATTAACTGGGTGAAACTGTATAGAAAAGATTTTGTCAGAATTCATAACCATATTATTATTAAAGTATTTCATAATAGATGATGTATCAAAAAGTTACTTATGGCATCCTCCAAATACTTTTGGCTTGATAAATCTATATCAGTAAAAGCACAATAAAAAGTTACCTATCCCTTTTTTATTTCATTAAGACATAGAAATGGCAAAGGGCTGAAGACACTTTCTTGTGAAATACCTATCTATTTAAAATTTTTTAATTTTTCATCATAAAAATCTACATATTGTTTTCAATTAAGAAGATACGCCCAAAGTAGTCTATTGAATCTTCCACGTAAGCCATAGTTTACATTGCTTTACTAATGCCTGTGAATTGTATATTGCTATTATTTTTATTTTTGATGCCTGTGATCAAATTCTAATGATATTTAGTCAAATTTTCTGTGTATTATTTTGTTTAGTCAATGTAAATGAGATTCTTGTAAGTTTCTGAAAAACACTGCCATTTGAAAATATTAAAAAACACTTCAAATACTACTAGAAACCACCATTCTGATACATCATCCAGCCTCCAGCCCCTAAACAATGTTCTGTTATCATTTAAAATACATATATCTTCTGTCATAAAAAACCTTATTTTTTAGTAATTGACTTTGATTAAAAAATAAAGTTGACTGTCATGAAATTTGTCATCAGTCCTTCAACAATTTCTTTTAATAAAAGCCTGAGTAAAGAATGCTATAAACAACCTACCTGAATGGAGGTGCAAAAGCTAATTGATTAAGTTTCTAAACAAGAATACTTATCACAGAAAATAGTACAAATGCAAAACAGAAAAATACTTGTATTTATTTCCTCATTCTATGAAAATAATAGAAAGTGATTGGGTAAGTGTGATTATGTCTTCATAATTGTACAGAGTTAAAAAGATACCTTTATAACATTTTGATAATTTCAGGGTACCTAAATTATCCTAATTTTTAATCATTTTTCAGATCTTATATTAAAAATTAAAACTTGAGTAAATAAAAATTATCCAATAATTGACAAGAATATGTAAAAAGAATAGTCAGTACTTGATATCAATTTAATTATTAGTATTGATGGTCACAAGTAGTATTTATTAAAGAGAAAAATTTGACAATTAAAAGTAAAAAGTATATTGAATTTGTTTTTATTAACGTTTGCTATATATATTTGAATCCTCATATCTTGGAAAATTAATCTTAATTAAATTTTTTATATTACTTCAAATTTAAATACCTCTTTATTTAGTGCAATGTAATGTGTTATCTTGGAAGTTATGCTGGAAGATATTTTACTTAATGCATTTTATTCAACTGTAAAATTTATTATTTGTTCCTGAAAGTATTATAAAGAACAGTGAAATGGTTAAATAAAAATATAATACTTGTGTATGATGTATGAGTAAAATCTATTGTTATCAAAGCCTGATAAAAGTACTAGTCTGAATGTATTTTTTTTTTAATTTTTAGGATCTATTTAAAAAATTGGTGCCTCATCAGTGCCTGGGTGCTGTGTGGTCTAGGAGAGACAAGAGCAGATCGCATGAAGCTGCAACTGTTCTGGCTACAGTAAACCAGTTTAATGCAGTGTCTTTCCGAGTTATATCTTCTATTCTAGTCGAACCTGGTCTCAGGGCAAGTGACAGGGCTGCCATTATATCTACTTGGATCGACATTGCTCAAGAACTGAGGCTTATCAAGAACTTCTCCAGCCTTAAAGCCATCATTAGTGGTCTTCAGAGCAACCCTATATACAGGTTGCAGAAGACGTGGCAAGCTATTCCAAAGGAGAAGATAGAGCTCTTTGATGAATTGGCAAGAATCTTCAGTGAAGACAACAATCAGATGACCCAGAGAGAGCTTTTGATGAGAGAAGGTACCGCCAAATTTGCCGATACATTCGGGGAGAACGATAAACATTTGCAAAAGGTATTCCAGAAGCAAAATCACCATATAGCAAATATATCGTTCGGCACCATTCCTTATTTAGGCACATTTTTGACGGACCTGACTATGATAGATACAGCTATTCCAGATACAATAGGAGATGGTTTGATCAATTTTGATAAGAGAAGGAAGGAGTTTGAAGTGTTAGCGCAGATTAAACTTCTTCAAGGTGCTGCCAACGCTTACCACTTCAGTGAAGATCCTGCATTTGATCGCTGGTTTGATACAATACTCGTGTTAGATGACAGAGAAGCCTACCAACTGAGCTGTCAAATTGAGCCATCTAACACAGCTAATAACACCAAAATTAAAAAACGAGGAACTGGCCATCAGAAGAACGATTCCATAGCTAGCACCTCAAGCAGTAACAGTTCCCAGTTTTATTGTGATATAGATAGTACTCCCAGTTCACCACATAATAGTATTGACAGGAAGTTAAGCCCCTCACAGATGTCTAATTCCAGCAGTAATTCGTCGCTGCCTTCCCTAGATATTTCCCTGAACAGTTCTCACTCGGGCAACGCAAATAATAAGCTTCAAGTACCTTACAATAACTCCGGAACGTTAAGTAATCACTCCCAGAAAAGTAGTCCCGATTTTTATATAATAAAGGTTACTTACGAGACGGACAGTGTAGAGACTGACGGTATAGTGTTGTATAAAAGTATTATGTTGAGTAATAATGAAAGAACTCCACAAGTTATTAGGAACGCCATGTATAAATTGGGACTCGAAGGCAATCCTGACCAGTATACTCTTGCTCAAGTGTTACCTGATAAAGGTGAGCGTTTACCATTATTATACTTATCACTATTCTTGATTTTTGTTGAAAATGACTGCCTCAATTTCTCATGTGTCAAATTTTGTTTGATAAAATCAGCAATCTAATCAAATAATTTCACGTTCATTGCTATGATACCTAGGGATTTTTTGAAATTATTTTTACAATTGGGTTAGTGTTAAATCGTTTATTTAATGTACAAAAAAGAAGTAACATAAAAAGATACCAAATCAAGAGAAAATCAGCTCTTGGGACATTTTTTGGAAATATCATTAAATGAAAACATTTTCCAGAATTTTTGACAATACTTTCAGTATCATATGTGATTTATTAGAACATTGAAGTATAAGAAAAGTATTTAACAGATTATGTCCAGAATTAGTTTAATCTTGAGACTACAAAAATGTGTTATTTGATTAAGTTTTTTGTAACATAAAATCACTTCACTGTCAGAAATGTGATCAAGTTATCAGTTTCTCTCATCTCAAGTTTAAATTAACTTTTATTTATCCAATTTTGCACTAAAACTATATTACATGTCTATAACTAACTGTACATGCTTCAACCAGTTTGTCAGGTTTTTAAATCTGAAACATGTATTCGTAAATATTTAAAATTCAATAACTCTGTTAATAGTAATAATGGAAAAATATAGTTTTCACAATGATCAATTATATAGGCATCTGGAATTAGGAAAAAGGAATTAGGACTAGATATTAAGAAAATTATTTATTCTAACTAGAAACTGCAATTTCTCAGACCACTGCAGTCACTTTAATATACCACTAAACACCAGTACTATAATTCCTTCATGAATATCAGAGATAAAACTTGTAATATAACTTAAAATATATTATGACTGATATATAGTGATTCACCATGAATGATAAACTAGATTACATTTTGTATTAGAGACTTTTTTGCTTTACTATTAGGAAGTCATATATCATCATATGAGTAATAAAGGACATACATCTTATTATTATCTATATTCTAAATACACAGGGTTGGGAAATTGTATAATGTATGAGATCTTCTGATTTCTAGCCAAACTACAAGTTTGATTAAAAAAAACCTTTAACAAAACTTATTGTAGTTATTTTAATCTATTCAGTGACATAAATGTTGATTTTCAACAGATGCGATATTTGTCGAGACATGACATCTTCGGCACTTTTGTAAAATGGATAACCCTGTATATTTTCACATTTTGAGACAGCCCTTTTCAAAAACTATGATGATAATATGGTTTTATGGGTTTGTGATTTTCAATTTTCTGAATATTAAAGAATAAAATAGATAGTATCAAATAATTATTAATACCTAAATGGAAGATTTCTGCAGATGATACATTAAATAGGATATATTGAATGATCACTATGATCACTTGTCTATAGTACCTTAATATGTCATTAGAAAAGATCAGCACATTATTCAAAACTCCTGGAGCCATCGCTGATCTATTAGAATATTGTGAAGTTGCTGAAAGTCGGCAGTTTGAACATGTATGATACTTTTACGCCTACCACACAACATATCCAGCAAACCCTATATCACTGTAATTATTCAAGAAATGCCTGCATGAAAATGTAAAAATATCCAGTATCATCCATCTAAAAAGAAATCCGCTACCATATTTCAAAAAAGGGTGGCTTTTGGAAATTAACTTTTATTAAGGATATTTTTTAAAATAACTTATAGTTTAGCTTGAAATCAGGTATTCCGACATATTTGTCTAACCCTGTATCATTATTAGAATTTTAAAAAATTATTAAAATATTAAATAGGGATAATCCTTTATTATTATGTATTAACATGACTTTCACTACTATAAATAAATAAACAGTATGGCATCATTCAGTTAGAGGAAAATTCAGATTTCCCGGACAATACAAACCTTTATCTTGTTATAATACCTGATAATTGATTAATTATCTTGTTGGCTGATAATTAACTAGCAATTAAAAGCCTTTGCGTCACTGACTTTTACGTCCCATAAATTTGTATTTAACGTAATTAACCTTTTGCTATAATTTGTTTGCTTTACTACCATCAGTCTGTCACCTTTATTAGTTGTCTAAAGAAGTTTTATAAGGAAACGTAAATTCTCATTTCATCAATTTTATACAATTTTCATCCTTTATTAATTTCCTAGATTTTCTATTCGTTTTTATTTCATTCTGTAAAAAAAAACGAACAGAATATAAAAAAAACACTGAACATGGCACCATACTGCTAGAGCTTTGTTAGAAACTATTCTGAAACCCTGTATAAATCAACATTCCCTCAGTTAATAAAACCTCAGGTGACAGTCATTTTATTAACTGAGGGAATGTGATTTACACAGGGTTTCCCTGTAGCACCCCACTACTAAAGACCTAAGATTGAACTTGTAAGGCAATTTAACAAAAAATAAAAAACCTCATATCCCCTACTATGGAGCACCACTGGGTCGGGTTAATACATTGTTAGGTTCAGAGTGAATCGTTGGGAGCTAGTGCAGTTGACGTTGAAATTCCATGTTCTTTTTATTGTTGTTAACATTGACACTAATACCTCTCTCACTAATTGTGATAGTTTTTTTGGCATGTGGATAGTGGAGTTTTATTAAGCTAGTGTCCTATTTTAATAGTACCTAGCCAGTTAGAGCAGCTACATTAGAACCAAGTATTTAGAGTACAGGCTTGAGAGTGTCACATTCAAAATGCTGGAATATTTAAAATTGGTTAAGGGTTTTGCTGAACTGTTTTGATCCGCTGAACTGTTATAATCTGACAGACACCGATTAAATCAACCCATGATTAAAACTAGCCCTGGAAATCCTATTGCTTATTTCTGCTATGCAGCTATCCTGTTTTCATTATGTAGACAGTAACCTAACAGCATATTTGCATATATCTGATGAGTAATGGTTACCATTTTTATTATTGCTAAATTTGAGTCATTGTGACAACACGTACGTCTGTAGAAATATAATTTGCCAGACGAACTAAACTCGGTTAAACAATGTATTCACCACGTGGATGAGGGGTGAACTGAATTTCCCATTATAAACGTGCAATGCAATCCTACTATAACCTATTCACTATATGTGAGGTATGTCACTATGAGTTTTAATATTAACGTAGAGAAGAAATCAAAGGATTTTAATTACAACTTTTTTTAATATTTACACTTTATTTATTGTTTTTGTTTCTATTATTTAGTATCTAAGGTATATATAAAGGTATGCATACCAGATATTATCCGGAAACCTTGTATAAAGTGTATTAAAAGATTAGAAAGATTAAATATTTAGAAATTATATTTAGATTAGAAAGACACACATATTTGATGTTTTTGAACAACAATAAACAAATATATATTTGGCGTCACTTGTTAATTTAATTTTTCCTGTAAACTTGTTATAAAAATGTCACATCTTAGTTTTGTGAGAATTGCATAAACACTAATAATGCAAAACAATTCTCATACCAAATGTTCTTTTGTCTATAATAAATAATGCTATGAATTATATTAACCAAAACTATAAATCAGTGTGATTCCTCATCCCTATATATTTCTTTTTTTTTTGGTCTTTCAAAATTTAATAGGGTTAAAATTATTTTACTAATTTCAAGATAAAGGTTGTCTATATCAAATGATTTTACATTTTACCAAATATTGACTAACTTTTTAACAAAGTATAATATAAAACATGAGATGAGGGATAATTCATCAGAGGCAAGTTCAAAGATTCATCAAAGGCAGATTGTTCTGTAAGTTTCAGTTAATCCCAACTTATTTATAGAAATGCATATTAATTAAATCTAATAACAGTAATCTATAGGCGCATCTCTTCTTAAGTAAGGGAAGCCAAATATTAAAATAAACAAGTCATTATCAAATCAAATTAATAATTCCTCTTTTAATTTCTAATGTGCATATTAATTTTTTCAGAAATGGTTCTTCCTCCAAACTCAAATGTATATTATGCAGTAAACACCCAGTATAATCTCAACTTTATATTACGCCCTAAGAAATCTGAAGAGAGTGATACCCCTGGGAAGAATTCAAAAGGAAAATTTAAGTCATAATAAAGGGCATTACTCTCTCTTACAAAATTGTGCATTTATCTTGGAGAATCTCAGTATCCCCAATGTATTTTTGTTTTCAATAACTATATGTATATTTTTTTATAATTGAGCTGTTTATGACAAATAATTTTTGAAACAAATAACATCTGTGATAGAAAGCACAAAATACTCTTCATCATCACATTTTTGTGTTTTGTATATTTTTATTTATTTAGATGTTCCTTTAAAATATTTTTTTAACTAACTTTAAATTTAAGTTACTTCTAATTACTGTAGTTTGTATTGTATATATTGTTACTGTCATAAGCTTATTTTCAAGCAAACCTCCACTAATTTATGTAATTGTAGGTTCATGAAGCTTTATGTAATTAATAAATGTGTAGATAATATATAGTTAAGTGTGAACAAATGTAATTATTTATTTGTTTATTGTATGTATAACAATAGTAGGACCAATTTTTCTGTTTTGTCAATGACAAATATATTTTTTAGTGTTATTTGTTTCTCATAACACTATATGTCATGTGAAGTTAGCCAATTTTATAAAACTGTGGATGTGTAACCCCTATTGGTACTTAATTGTAGATAATATGCCTTTTTTAATGTTTTAAGAAGATTCTTTTTATTGTATTTTTCTATTAAAAAACATTAATCCTGTTTCGTGTTACTTCTTTATCACCCTGTAGTGTTCCCATGTAGTCCACAAAATAATAAAGGCAGTGCAGATTACTGAAGTCAAACAAGTTATATGCTGATGTGTTGAGTAGAAGTAAAAGTTCAATCAACATAAGAATATTTCAGCATTTCAGCAGTTTTTGTAAAGTAATGAATAAATTCTTTAAAATTTCAAAAAATAACTTTTGGGAATAATTCTTGGACCCATCAAATTTTATTTTTAGTTATGTATTTTTTAAAATGTTCAAATTGTGCATCATTGGTTGCCTGACAGTAGCTAAGACAATTAATAAATTCTTTTCAGATATTGTCAATAACTTCAGGAGGTATATTGTGACGAATTCTTACTTTTAAATCTACTAAACTCTCTGGCAAAGTAACGTATACTTTGTTTAGTAAGTATCCCCACAAAAATAATCTAAGGATGTCTTATCTGGCTGGCCATTTAATTGTCTCCTCTTTCACATTCCGTAATAAAAAGAAGTTGCCATTAAAAAATATACCGTCATTAATACATATACGGGGTGAGGCCCTGTATGTATTAATTATATTTTAAAAAATGCGCAACAAAAAATAAAATTTAATAGACCCGTGAGTTATTCCCAAGATTTATTCCTTGAATTATTAACGAATTTATTCATTATTTTATGAAAGCACTGTATATACAGCTTGCCAAGAATAGCAACAAGTCTCAAAACTGCTATATTGCACCGCCCACGAGGTGCGCAGTAAATAGCCTGGACTTTATTCAGTGGGAATGAGACCATTACAGAGTGAATATTGAGTATGTTTGAATGTACACAGTTTGATCTGGCCGCGTGTAAAGTGTATTCTTTTCTCTCCCAATGCTGCCTCACTCTGCTGCTTCTTCTATGCAAGACAGATAATCTCGTACTTTCCTATTCTTGACGAGCTGTACATAGTTATGCATTGGTGTAGATATTTCTGAAATCTATCTTATTAATATTACATAATGCATATTTCTAATCTGTACTGTTACTAAAGTAAGCATATACATATAATGTGAAAGTAAAGCAAAAGTCATATAGAGAAATATATAAAAATGTCTCATTACATTATTTCTCAATGATACATTTATTTGAACATGAATAGCTTTGATAAACAATGGAAAATTAATATTTTAATAGACATGGGTTATGATAAATACTTGTTCAAAAATATATGAATCCTTTTTGTTTCATTCTTTTTAAACAAATGGTTTGAGTATGGTCAATGGATCCATATTAGGGTGACCTGACTACATATGCAACCAACAATATATCGAGTTACGGAATTTATTTTCTTGGTTTTGCAATTTTTAATTTGCTATGTTATAATGAACTTCATATAACCTACATTTACAGATCATAATATTTTAGCTAAAAAGGGGTGTTAATAATTCACTGACTACTCTGTATCTCACAATATTTAAGATAATTCATCACATGAATCGAATATACAAATACATCTATGCTCCTTAGAATACATTCCTTTACAGAAATGTGTTTAGATTTTTTCAAGAACATTCTAGAAAAAAATTTAAGATTTGTAAAGCAATATGTCCGATCCGATAGGACTTGAACCTTGACGAAGTTCTAGTGCAAACTGGAACGGGTGGGTCGGCTTGCGCGTTTTAATGATTTAAGGAGCCGTACCATAGGTTTAACCATAGTGGGGGGGTCCTTATTGAAAAACCAGACTAAGACAAGTCCCTGAAGGAGGGCAGCAGCTCTTTCAGTAGTCATAGTGGCAGAAACCGTGAGGGTTGGTATGGTGCTATGACACACACGACTGCGATGTGGAAGGCAAGAGGAAACCACCACATTATAATCCTCAGAACAGCTAGCAGAAAGCTTATCCTAAATTAATGATGGCGTCTCCTGGGACAAAAAACTCCGGAGGTAAAATAGTCCTCCGTTCGGATCTCCGGGTGAGGACTGTTCCGGGAGACGTGATCGAGTGCAATAATAATAAGAAGTGTAGCATTTCACGAGTCGGAGCGTGGAATGTCAGAAGCATGAGACAGGCAGGGAAGCTAGAAAATCTGAAGATAGAAATGGATAGGTTAGGATTAGATATAGTAGGTATAAGTGAGATGCGCTGGCCGGAAGTAGGAGATTTTTGGAGCGGTGACTATAGGGTAATACACACAGGATCGGTAAATGGAAACGCGGGAGTAGGGATCGTTATGCGGAAGAACGCAGGACAGTGTGTAGATAGCTACCTACAATACAGCGAGAGAGTAATGATGGTTAGGTTAGATTCGAAGCCAGTGGAAACAGTAATAGTGCAAGTATACATGCCTACTTCTAACCACAGCGAGGAAGAGTTAGAAGCCGTTTATTCGGACATAGAGCAGGTAATAGGATTTGTGAAGGGTCATGAAAATTTAATAATAGTAGGAGATTTTAACGCAGTCGTAGGTGAGGGGAAAGAAGGAGAATTTGTAGGGCCTTATGGATTAGGAAACAGAAACGAGAGAGGTAGCAGACTGATAGAATTCTGTGAGAAGCACAAGATGGTAGTCGCGAACACATTGTTCAAGAATCACGTTAGGAGGCGGTACACATGGAAAATGCCAGGAGGGATAGACAGGTATCAGATAGACTACATTCTGGTTAGGAAGAGATTTAGAAATCAAGTAAAAGACTGTAAGAGTTATCCAGGAGCAGATGTAGACAGCGATCACAACTTGGTAGTCATGAAAGCTAGATTAAAGTTCAAAAATCTGAAAACCCGGAAGGATAAGAAACGTATAAATGTAGACATATTGAGGGATCAGAATATGAAAGATAAGTTCCAGGAGAAAACAGATCAATTAATAAATAAAACGAGTAAGGACGAAATCAAGAACGCAGAAACTGAGTGGGAGGGTATCAAGAATAGTCTAGCTTCCGCGGCTACGGACGTTTTAGGACACGATAAAAGGGAAGCTAGGAAGCCCTGGATAACGGACGAAATCTTAAACTTAATGCAAAAGAGACGAGGCTACAAAAACAGACGAGACGAAGAAGGACTGAAAACGTATAAGGCAATAAAGTGGGAAATCATTAGAAAATGTAGAAAAGCGAAAGAACAATGGATAGAGGAGAAATGCAAAGAAGTAGAAGATAAGTTGCAAGTAGGTAAGACCGATGAGGCTTACAAAATAATTAAGAGGAACTTCAGGGATGTAGGAACAATAAGTAGAAATGTTAGGAGTCAATCGGGGGACATACTGATAGGAAGAGAGGAGAAAGCGGATAGATGGAAGCAGTACTTAGGAAATTTATACGAGGGTCAGGAATTAGGAGAGATATTAGAGGAAGAATCTAGCATCGATAGGGAAGATGTAGGAAAACCTATATTGAGAGAGGAATTTGAAATAGCACTAAGGGGGCTAAAGAATAATAGAGCGCCGGGTGTAGATAAAATACAGGCGGAAATTTTGAAATGTGCGGGACAGAAAGTAGTAAATAGGATGTTTGAACTGGTAAAATATATATACGAAACGGGCGAGATGCCGGAGGATTATAAGAGGAACATTATCGTTACTATACCGAAAAAGAGAGGAGCCGACAAATGTGAGATCTTTAGAACGATTAGCCTAACTTCCCATGCGTCAAAAATCTTAACTAGAATAGTGCAGAAGAGGATGGAAAATAGAGCGGAGGAAATACTAGGAGAAGACCAATTCGGGTTTAGGCGAAATAGGGGAACTCGCGAAGCTATTCTGGCGCTAAGAGTAATGTTAGAGAAAACAATAGAAAAAGGAAAGAACGCTTATATAGGATTTGTAGATTTAGAAAAAGCTTTTGATAACGTAAGATGGAAAAAAATGTTCGAGATACTAAAGAGCGCGGGAATGAAGTATAGAGATAGGAGAGTAGTACACAATCTATACATAGAGCAAACTGCTGTTATAGAAGTAGAAGGGGAAGAAAGAGAAGTAGGTATTAGGAAAGGAGTAAGACAAGGATGTACGCTATCACCACTAATTTTTAATCTGTACATCGAAGAGGCGATTAATGTGGTAAAAGATAGAGTGGATTTCGGGATTAAAGTACAGGGACAGAAACTAAAAATGCTGAGATTCGCGGATGATATAGCAGTATTAGCATCTAGTAAGGAGGAACTAGAATCAGCATTGAACTAAATGGAGGCAGTGTTGACAGAGGAATACGGAATGAGGGTGAATAAAAACAAAACTAAAGTGTTAGTGTGCAGAGGGCGCGAGAGCAGAGCAAAAACGAAAGTACAAATTAATAATGAAAGATTGGAGGAAGTTAAAGACTTCACTTATTTAGGAAGTAAAAGAAATTGGGATGGAAGAAGCGATAAAGACATAAAACAAAGAATAGCGCAGGGTCGAGTAGCTTTTAACAAAAAGAAAGCACTTTTATGCTCGGGGGTAATAAACTTAGAAACAAGGAAGAGATTTTTGAAAACATATGTATGGAGCACGGCACTTTACGGCTGCGAAACCTGGACGGTAGGGGAAGCAAGTAGGAAGAAATTAGAAGCTTTTGAGATGTGGTGTTACCGAAGAATGATGAAAATACCATGGACTGATAGGGTTAGAAACGAAGAAGTATTGGAGAAAGTCGGCGAGAAAAGGAGTATGTGGAAAAACTTAAAGAAGAGAAGAGATAGAATGGTAGGCCACTTGCTGAGACATGGGGGAATAGTCCGCGATATTTTGGAGGCAGAAATAGGAGTGAAGAAAGGCAGAGGTAGGCCTAGATTAGACTACTGCTCGCAAATAGTAAGGGATGTAGGTTGTAGCACAATTAGCGAAATGCGTAGGTTAGCACAAGATAGGAGAAGCTGGAGGTTAGCGTCCAACCAGTCTTAGGACTGATGACCTAATGATGATGAAAGCAATATGTAGTATAATATTGAATCCGTTATTAAGTTCATTGAATTTATGATATTTTTCATTTAGTTTACAAATCTGTTCAAAAACTATTTTTATGACAGTTATTTTGTTCATTTGTGATTTGTAGTTATGTCTCATTAATAATATAATATTCATTATTCTTCATTATTTCTGCTTCATTCTTTTTGCTTTGATTGCTAGTTTATACATTGTATAGTGCTTCCCTGTGAATGCCAATATACACATCTTAAAAAATCATCACATATCACATACACTTCCAATACTGAATCATTTTTAAATACGTACTTGAGTAATACTGACCTAGTTTTCCACAAACACCAAACCACTATACACTACACTTGACGCGAGTTTCGCTAACAAAGTTGGCATCACCTGGAGATGATTAAACTCACCAGTTTTAATCATCTCCAGATGATGCCAATTTCGTTGGCGAAACACGCGCCGAGTGTAGTGTTTTGTGGAAAACTAAGTCAGTGTTATCTTTATACCAAAGGTTTTTACTCCAGTACTTACTTGAGTAAAGGATGAGCAATTCCTTTAAATTACTTATTGTTAGATTAATCTATTTGCTATCATTTCTAATTTAACATAAATTAACACTATTAAAAATATTTAAATAATTGTTATTGCTGGTAATGGGCTGGAACCTTGGTGTAACAACAAAAACAGAAAACCAGTTTTCCACAAACGTCAAAAGATTACACGTTTCTCGACGCACGTTTTGTCAACCAAGTTGGCATTATGAGATGATTACAACTAATAGTTTTAAACATCTTCCGATGATGCCAACTTTTTTATGCCAACTTAGTTTTGCGAAACACGCATCGAGAAACGTGTAATCTTTTGCTGTTTCTGGAAAACTGGTCCCCTATTTTAACTGTTTTTTTATTATGATTATCTAAAGTTCAAATGAAGGAGCAGTTTCCTAAACACTAATCTTTAAACATTTTCATATTAAGCTGACATTATTTTCTTAGGTTCTTAGTTACGTATTTGACAGCAATTATAATGTAAAACTGAAAAATTCCGGCAAATTGAGAAACAATCTTAGTTAAAGTGTAAATAAAGTAATACACTCGTAAGTAATATAACAATAAGCTGGTTTTTAAAGTTATGTGGAAAAATTGTAATTTTTGATCTTCCTTGTACATAAATTACTAAAGGAAGTTTCTTAATTGTGTGTGGAATTCCAGTAAAAAAAAAAAACAGAAAAGGCGATGTTGTTTTTATTTTGGTATTATTATTTTCTTTCATGTGCCACAGACGCCACAGTTTACGTAAGTTGTATAGAACTGTATATAAATTTAAAGGTAAATTTCAGGATGAATCTATTGGGTTCCAGGGTAATATTGGTTGCATAGACTGTGACGTCTCACTGATGACTACCCAAATAAACAGTTATTTGGGTAGTCATTTGTTTGGTCAATAATATTATTTTAAATTTGAATACTCATAGGACAGGTAAATAATTGCAACAAAGTTAATTACGGAATAAAATTATAATAAGAGATTAATCAATATAAACTTATGTCTAAGAATCCTTGTAATAAATTGAACTATGTATGTCCCTATACAGTATGCCCTTAGTTTTGAAAAATTCATAAACTTAAAACGAACGTTTTTTGGATAAACGTTTTGGAGAAACAAAAGAATGAGTTTCTCCAAAAAGGAAAAAAAAAACGAATGAATGATCCCATAACGACGAATTTTATTCCAAACTTTAGTATCACACTGTATGTATACTGTTATAGTTCATGAAAAAATACTTATATGTTTTAAATGAGGGCACATTAAATTTCAATTAATTAATTCAATCCAATCATTAATTTTAATGTGCAAGATTTATAATAATTTTCCCTTTATTTCACGTTACACAGAACGAAAAATAATATGATGTAAATATAATAACAAGGCACTAAAACGCGTTGTTTGATGTAGAGTATATTGTATTATATTAATGGCTGAAAGTGATTGATTTAATTATGTACTTTTAAAAACAAATTCCTCTTTATCACACTGTCCATTAATTAATAATATCGTTCGTTAGTAGTGTGTTCTGTTAGGTCATTATACGTTAGATGACTACAATAAAAGACTTTTACGTAAAACAAAAACTTTTAAGCAAATAGAAGTCTGCTGTAAACATAATAAATCTACTATTATACGTCGAATTCCATATCTAAGTAATTTCAATCGCGTTGATTTCGATATACTTATGTTAGTTGAGTTAAACTACTGTGGATTAAAAGGAAATAATTAAAATATTTTAAATAAAGGTAATATTATTAAAAAGTGGTAAGTGAGATATAGATTACATTAAGCTGAGGATGTCACAAGGATCATTATCTTATTACACCTTGCGTGTTATTAAAAGATGACTTTGAAAACAGTATTGGTATGTCTGGGAACCGAGAAGCAAGCTTTTTAATCTTGCATGCACATAATTTGTTTTTGTCAAAAAATAAGGACATTTATAGTTGATTGTTTTGTATTTAAAACTGAGGTATGAAGAATTCTTCTATTTTGCATGTTTAACCAACCTAACTTACGAATATTGGTAGATATTCTTCATTGTTTCTTTCTGGCACAAGGGTTCTCTGTCAATTAAATTCGATGTGAGTAGTATATTAAACGTGGTACATAAATTATGTTCCAGTAATTGAAATGTGAATGTATAAAAGAATGTCATAGTTCACTCTTTTATATTTTATTAAATACAATTTTTAAAATTACGACTAACTATTGAACTATGATTATATAGTATGCGTCTAAAGAATCTTCCCCCCTCCTCCCACACTTTAACTTTAAAAATGGGGGACTTAAATGAACAACAATTGACATACATATATTATAGCTTAAATATATAGTTTTAGTTAATAAATGATGATGTAATCATCGAGATGACATTGCGGCGGCATTTTAAAGAATATTTTTAATGGCGTCAGTATATATACGAAAAACATCTCATTTGAAAGCGGCTTAAAAAACTTTGTTCTTATTTTGATGTTGATTTTAAAAAAAATCGATTAAATATAATATTGGCATATCATAAAACTATAAGTAATACATTCCTGTAAAAGTCAAGAAGGTGCAACCAAGGTTCAACTATATAATTACACTGACTACCCAAGATCTCTGCCCACACTCTGACGTTTTGTGGACATTCTGACTCTCACGAAGGATATGAGGGTACTCAACACCTATGCATCAAAATTCGCATGAAGTAACTTTCCCCTTTAATGTTGGAACTGAGAGACCTAAAAGAACGAAAATTGTATAAAGTATAAAAGTAATGTTTTAGTTAATAGTGTTATAATCATCAAATATGGTCAAGAGCAATAGTGTGCCAGTAACACATTATTTGGAAGCCGATTCACCTTCATATTTATTCAAATCTTGTTTTATTATGACACCCTTTTGAAGAATGTTTGAATAAATCGATTAAGTGCAATATTGCCATACTTAATTTCTTTTAGACAATGTCTCCCTGTAAAAGTTAAGTTTCAGGTTTATTTTGACAAAAATGACATAAAAAGTTACTTGGACGTTCTTACAAATACGAATTTTATTTTGTGTTTACATCTAGAAATTTACTTCAGTGTATTTTTTGATGATTTTAATAACTTAGGACTTAGGACGTATTTTAGAAGAAAAAGCTAATGCGATTCTAATTATTGACGAGACTGGAACAATTAATATTAATATCTTAAAATTTAATTTAGGATACTAGTATTTATTCTTCCAATTTCGTCAGTAATGTATATGCTATGCAATTCGCTAATATCCAGGTTTTGAAGCAGATAATTACATAATAATGTATAACAAGATGTTGTACTGTCAGCAAGAGGGAGATATACTTTTGAGCATTTATGTTAAATTCTTTAAATATATCTGGTACTACAGGGTTTACTATTATTATTTTATTTGTGAATGAAACTTTTCCTTAACGTAGAATTAATTTTTAATGTAAAGACAAAACAAAATTTGAAGATGTAGAAACGTCTAATTGTAAGTGACTTATTGCGTGATTTCTGTAAGAGAAAAATGCAAAACAGCTTTTACAGGAAGTTGCTGTCTAAACAGTTTAATGGTATACCAATAATAAGTTTAATCGATTTTTCTAAAAACCAAGAGACAGAGGTCAAAATAAAAAGAATGGTTGAATAAATATTTGAAGCAGCCTCCAAATGTAGTGTTTTCAGGCTGTTTCTATTTTAAATGCTGGAAGATGCCGCAACGCGGTATTTAATGATTAATCACTATTTATTGAGGAAAACATATTTACACTTGCATGTATATATGCGAATTTTCGTTCTTTTAGGTTTCTTCATTCCAAAGGTAAAGAAGGGGATGGAGATTTTAAAAGCGCTAAACACTGTATAATAGGCCTCAGTTACATATTATAATATATAACTGACAAAATTAATTTGACAGTAATAGTAACGGAATAATTAATCAGTTTTTTGATCTGTTATTTCTTCAACGGTTTTAATTTAAAATATTTTTGTTACTTTTTTGTCTATGAGCAAAAAATGTGAATGTTAGATTCCTCAGTTACAAACTGATTTATCTTAATTTATCTCCTTCAGTCACAAACTGATTTTATTTACGTTTGCAATTTTGAAAATAAAATTAGTGTAAGATATGCAACTAGTGTTTAATCAAAATGGTCCGTGATGAAAATAACTAGATCCCTAATGCGAAGTACTTTTGCAGTTGGAAAACATTTTTTCAATGTAATTGTATTTTCCTATTCTATATTTAATACCCTCTATGTTATAAATAGTAAATAGGAAACTCCTACTTTACTATTACACGTGGAAAACTTTAAGCAGTGTATTTAAAAAAGAGAGGGTAGAAGTTCGCAAAATGCTAGCTATATTGATATCACAGCTTAAACACAAAATATGAAAAAAATGATGCCAATCAATGTATTTTTAGAACATAAGTTTGACGTATTTGAAAATTGTAAATATTGTACGAAGCTTTGCTGTATTTTTTGTATTATGTAAAACATTAATATTTTAAAGTGGTTGTGTTGGTGAAACCTGAACTAACAATAACAAAGAATTCTGTCGTTTTCCATGTTTTCTAAGTTGTGTTGTCGTTTTACATAATACCATCAAATATTTTCTGCAGGTACGTTTTGTAGGTTTTCTTAACTGTTTTCTTTCTATCAATATTCACATACAAAATATTAATAATGTTTTCACAGCTACAAAAAATAGTATATAACACCCATTTTCGACAAGCATCAATAATGGTCATTTAAAAAATTAATGAGATGGAATATTATTATTGTATTATGTTGATTGATTGATTAGACTAATTGGATGCCATGTATACTAAGTGGCGATGGACATTGAAAAAAGCAATAATAGCTTACATCTCTAGTTTCTAATAAAAACTGACAGATAAATCGATAGCGACCATATCGTGTTTCATACTTCCTTCTCTATTACCTGGTAATAACGCTCCTTAATTGGAGCTTTAATTTATTAATCCTATAATGCAATATTCATTACCTACTTTAATCAATATTACTTACATAACTTTATCTCTTATTCACCGCAACACTGCATGTAACATATCGCTCTTTTACAGCTATATATAGCCTATAAATAATTTTTCGTATAGTCCATAAATAATTTTTATTAAACTTGGGAAACATGCTACAGTTATAACGAGAACAGATACATTTGAATGAAAAAAAAACTTTTGAGTTTATCTTTCAATTAGCATTATTAGACATCATCATATTTACGCATTACCAAAATATCAATTCACGTTGATTCTATAACTTCTGTTGTTAGCATATTTATTTTTCAAAATGAACAATAACAAAAAATTGATAAGCTTATGTTATTGTCGTTATTATCAAATACATTTTTGATTTAATAGTTTCCTTTTATTAAAAGCTTTAAATTTTTTTATGTTCTAGTAAAATTTTATATTTGGAATTTAGAATATAGGTTTTATGTCTCTGAAAATATAAAAATATATATGTAGTGTTATTCACTAAGCAATTAAGGCTAAATAGTTTCCTATTGAAACGGATGTACTATCGAGAAATGATGTAATGAGACCCTTTAGATAATTTACTCTGAAATATAGGCAATAATAAATTAATATTTTGAGTTAATTATAAAATAATTTTAGTCTTAAATAGCTCATACCATCCATTGACCAAGAGTATAGTTATCTTAAAAATTAGTTCAGTACTGCCGATATTCCAGGGAAATGTATCGAGAGTGTTCCATTACATTCTTGTTGGTACAAAAAATAAAAAATAGAAACCTCATTAACAATATCCCATATTGTTTATATAATTGTTAAATATTCCTGTACGCTGAGTAAATGTGTTAAAGTAATAAAGTTCGACTGTTTCAGGATTTTGTTTCAACTCGTATAGGTTTATTTTTTATTAACAATTGTGTAAATATTACTTTCCGGGTTTTAGTTGCATAATTTATATATTATTTTTGTAATATATCATTGTCATTTAATCTGAAACAGTCAAATAATAACATTATGGAAAGAAGATTATAGAACTCGATACAGATATTCCATTTATAATGTACTACACAATTCCGTACAATAATTATCTTTAAACAGTAATACTTAATAAGACTTAAATTTCAGTAAATTGTAAATTCATTTACTTAAAGTACAACAGATTTGGACCGTGCAATAACGTCTTGTAGAATAATGTACGAAAAAGCAATAATGGAGGTTTAATTAGAGGCCGAGAGTTTTCCGGGAGTATTTAAATAAAGATTTTAAACTGAATATTTATAAAGAAAACAGGAGATTAGTTTTCTACGAACACCGAAAGATTAGATTATTCTCGACGTGCGTTTCGCTAATCAAGTTGTCATCATTGGGAGATGACTAAAATTAGCTTTAAACTACTTGTAATTTCTATTTGTACCAAAATTGTCTTCCTGTTCAGTAAACCGTTAAGTATATTGTAATATTTTCAGGTTTTAAGCAATATTCAGTTCACTAATAAACTGACTTAACTTTGACTATTTTTCTTCATGATCAGTGAATAGTAAAGGGACTCATTCGTTAAGGGTTACTGCACTATTCCTTCTAATACCTAGTATATTATACCTGTTTCCATTCATGGATAGTAAACCACATTGAGGTAAATATTCCGTTCATTGATCTA
The DNA here is from genome assembly GCA_037954035.1 of Rosalia funebris. Classification (NCBI taxonomy): domain Eukaryota; kingdom Metazoa; phylum Arthropoda; class Insecta; order Coleoptera; family Cerambycidae; genus Rosalia; species Rosalia funebris. The sequence goes on along the minus strand of JAZFAV010000010.1, from coordinate 6,241,647 downwards.
TTAATGTCGTTATAAACTGTATCTCTCTCAATACTTTCCACGACATTCAACAGTATATTGTTAGTTATACTTTGTATTAACTTGAAGTTACTAGAGTATATTCTTTGACTCTTTCAAAATCACTTTGGGCTCTTTTTGAGAAATATTTTTCTAATATTCCATATTTTAAATGGACCATGTGTTTCTTAAAGCTTGTTACAATTGCTCTTTTTGTTTGCCCAATGTACTCTTGATTACAACCTTGGCAACTAATTTCATAAATCCTGCACTTTTCGTTATTTTCAATTTTATCTTTGGGATTCCCCAAAATTTGTTGCAATTTGTTTCCAAATTGCAATGCACTAATTTAATTCTCAAATCATTGCAAACTGACATAAATTGTGATTCATATGGAACTGACACAATTTTACGATTTTTGGAATCTTCAGGAAAGGTCGTAGAGTTAAGAAGAGGTGTCCTAAATCTACGTTTTCTAATTAATTTGTCTACTATGTGAGAATGATACATTCTTAACCTTCCGACGAGCGCGTGGGCAGCATTTACGCCGCCATTTTAGAAAAATTTGAATTCACACGTTATTCGTTATCGGGGTCTATCGGCACCCTTCAGTATTCTCAAACTACTATTATAGACGTAAGATGGTGCGGTTTATATAGCTCAAAATAAAAAACATTGACCGCATTGGCTACCAGGATGGAGAAAAAACTGATATAAAACTAAATTTATTTTTGTAAAATGTTTTTTTAAAAAACTTTATCTTCAAAGTTATTGTTTATTTCATGAAAATGAAAATGAACATTAAATACAAAATAGCAGACCGACTTTTTATAGGTATCTGTCTCTACATACATATTGAAGGTTCAAAATGTGTTCAATATTTCCTTTCCTGTAATTGGATACTGCATTGATGCTACCTAATGAGAGAACTCTAATTTTAACGTACATTTATATGTTTTAAATGTGTAAAAAATAATGGCGGTATAAATTCCGTCATGCGCCCACTCACACTGACCCATTTGATGTGCCTGTCGGAAGGTTAACATTTCTCTTTTTTTTTTTTCGGACCTATAATTATTACTAAGCGGAAAACTTAGCAAACGGTGGACCAGAAAATATAAACTTGCCATTTTATATCGATAACAATGGTGGGAGTCACTAAGAGTACTACCTAGCACTCTTAGTACTAACGTATCTAAGAGTGCTAGTTTGCTGCCTGTATACATAAAATTCTAATAATTAATAATTATCAATTAATATCAAGTATGTGGAAAATTTAAATGCTTTTCTTAGTTATTTAGTAACAGGACGAAGAAGAACAATTTATTATATTGCCGGCTAGATTATTTAATCATCCTTAATTCTTCACATCTTTATTTTGTAACTCACAAATGCATTTAAAAATAAATAATTTGGACGATAATTGGTAACATTCCTTCAAATACTTTATTTATATGCAAATATATTTATTTGTGATCGTATTTGTTTTGATTCACAATCTGTTTTTGTTATTTCATTAATTAGCCTCTAAATAAGTGAATTATGATGAACACTGCTCCAAAATTATTTAGTTTTAATTTCTAAATGCCAGTTTTAATTTTTTAATTCCTTTTTGATAATTTAATTAAAAATAATATGCGTATGTATTATGTCACTGAATCTAGAAAAAAGTTCTCTTTCAAATAAGGGGATAAATTTAACCCCTAGTGTTTATTATGGATACCTGGGCATAATGGCATTAAGGGAAAACTAATTGCAGATGACCTTGCCAGACCAGGAACCAGGGAAAACCTCTATGTACCAGAACCTGCAGTGGGAAGAGACCAGCACAATAAAAGACGGAGATTAGTAACGGGTTGTCAGATAACCAAACTCTTCATCGAATACTCAGAGATTGAGAAATGGGCCCAAGAATTCATTAAATTGAACAGGTACAAAGCCAGAGCCCTGGTGGGAATCATAACGAGCCACCATAGTAGCCTCAATGCATATAAGCATAAGCTGAAGCTGACTGACAGCCTGACCTGCAGATACTGTAAACAAGACGAGGTAACCTCGATTCATCTTCTTTACACCTGCTCCGCACTCGAGGAGACGAGGTATCTTATATTAGGGGCCCCTGTTACCCTAGAGGAGGCGAGGCTTAAGGCGGGGGACGTGCCTAAATTTCTCCTTTTATGGAATAGCATTTTTGGATAAGGTCCCGGATAAGAGGGGATCGCCAAGGGACTACCCATGCGATTAGTGGCTGATGAGGCGCGAACCTATATAACATAATAATAATAGTAACCCCTAGTGTTATTAAAAAAGCACTTCAAAATTAAGTTACAAAGTCAATATAGAAAAATATATCAGATAATAAATAACATTTAATATAGTTTTAGATATTTTTGGTAGATTTTAATGAATCTTTTCCGAAATACTGCATGGCTTTTCTTCAATTTTGTGTCTATTTAAACAGTGTCATTCACGAAAGAGATTTGTTTACAATTTTACATGTTACACTACATAACATGTAGAATCTCTGAGATTAATGAAATATATTAATATCTGCTTAAATAATTATTTGCGAGGTCATTGTACTTTGTAATGTATTTACCGATTATACGTTATGTTTAATGTTTTTATTTTAAATGGAGCATCCTGTAAATTATTATATTTTCACGTACCCACCCAATCAGTAACAGTGCCCACCCAAGTGCCCACCTAAAAAATTTAATATCTGCAAAATTATAATATGAAACAAAATATAAATATAAAGTTTTGACTACTACTATTTCAAAATTTGAAAACGAACAAAGTGTTAAAATCAATGTTAAAATCAATAATATTTTACAGTTATCCGACTGCTGAATAACACACACACACACACACACACACACACACACACACACACACACACATACACACACACACACACACACATTCATCCCAAATATGTGCCCAACAAAATGAAATTTTGTACCAGTTTGTGTACACTTATTTTAGAAATCCTGGCGCCGTTACTGGACAGGCCGCAATTAAATCCGAGGGCGACCTAATCGTGTACCGGTACCCGCGTGTCCCGATACTGAAATATTCCTTCAATTCCTGTCAATTCCAGACTACGGTGGCCCGATAAAGAGTCTAACATGTAGAATTGATATTATAAAAAATGTTTATAGTATAAAGGTATAAAGTTTATATATAAAATCATATTATCATATTCTTTAGAATATTTGTAATACCTTAAAATTATAATTTTAAGGTATTACAAAATTAATAGAAAACAAATATTTCTTTTTTTTTTAATTGAAGTGGGTATCTTATTATCAGCCGTCACTGACCTAATATGGCACTTAACTGTTCCCTTGAAATATAAGCAATAATCAATTAATCTTGGAGATAATTATGTTCGTTGTTAGTACAGGGCGTAACCATTTTGCGTGACTAATACTAAAATGTATTAATTATGGTCGTAAGGTATTAATTTCAGGAAAACGTATCGTAGTTGCCGTGTTTTATTCGTTAGTTTTTTCATAGTATGCCAGTGTGAGTTTCTTAGTCTGCGAAACATATATTAAAGTTATTTTTTAATCTAACCTTTAATTCAGATAAAAATTGGGGATCCGATATTCCCTTATTAGGGTTTCGACTTTCCTGACCTGTAACTCTATAGAAATATTTCCATTAAATTTCAATCAATTTTTTTTTAAATAAATGTATTTATGTTGGTGAATCACACTGTATAAAATTTTTCTTGCAATGGCTATTATTTACCAAGCTAGAATGAAGGCCTGATAAGGTTTATAATTTATTTAAAACAGTATCGAGTTAATGGTTATCGATTTAATGATTTAATATTTTAAGACGGAGTTGTTTTTTAACAAGTTGTTGTTTTCCACAGATGTATGGATATTTATACGTAAAGCGATGTACAGGCGAATTAATGACCAAGCCATTAATTGTATGTGAGAAATTGTGTTAATAATATACTACCTTTATTTATGTTTAATTAAACATTATTGAATACAAATATATTATGTACAAATAGTGTATGTATAAATACCCATCAAAATATGTGAATTTTTTTATTTGCAATATAAGTCTTTATTTATGGTATTTGTTCAGTGTATGTTATTTAATTATTTGTTTTAAGTAACTGATTTCATCAAAATGTTATTGTGTTATAGAGACTAACTGTCGTGATTGATTTATGTACTAATGTAATTTTTATTGATGTTATTAAAATTGCTATGTTAAAATATCTCGATGTACATATTCTGATGTGATATAATCTAATTTGACCGATTTGTTTCAGAAGTATTAGTAAAAGAAATAGATTGTTATTGAAATATCCTAAGCAAAATTCAATAAACTGAAATTCATTGTAGATTTTACATCCTGAAGAGTATTTAGGGATAAAATATGTTGTTTAACTTAAAACATAACTTTAGAAGTTACATATTTCTGCGAACTGTCAGAAAAACATATACATTTCCTTTAACTACTACAAAAACATAAAACTTTTCATTCCTAATTATTAATTGTTAACGGTAAGTATTAGTAGTCATATTAGTTAGTTAAAACTCAAAGTCATGACACCAAAATCATTTATAAGTAATATTTTTACCACTTTATAAGTCAATTACTTCAGAGGTGTTCCATTCACCTTGAATGATTCAACAACTCATTTTATTTAATTCTTGATGGACCTGATATACAAAACGTTGTATAAAGACAGTGGTGACTGGTAATGAGGGGTATAGGGAAACGTGGTCGTTTCAATTTTCTAAAGAGAAACATTTGCCTTGTGTTGTAATCGTCAGTCATAACTTTAAACATTTAAAATGAATTCAGTTGATTTTCTATTGACTAATGAAGTAATAGCTTACGAATACAGGATAGGCATTAAACAGTAAACTAGGCCGACGCCCGATTTAAATATTTTAAAAGTCGATGTTGGAAAATTAGCAGGAAAATGGTCAGAAATATAACACAATTTATTTATAATACGATTATAAACATTATTGTAAATGCCAATGATAGATGAGCCGAATTTCTCTACAAGTAACAGTAAGATATTCTTTATCAGCTTATCACTCCCACATGTCACGTTACTGGTGAGTGTGTTCACTCATGTAATACATCCAGGAGCCAGTATAAAGATATTACATTATACCAAAATTTGATTTGTATTGTTGTTTAATATATTTATGTATTTCCTTTTATATGTATGCAAATAAATTATTATTATTATTACATTATTATTGAAAAATAAACGAGAATGCCATTTTTTTGCCGTCTCACTTTGATCAACTAAAACATATATGTGTCTTGTATATGTTGACAAAAAGCGAACCTATAGGTACTTGTTCTGATTAATTTCTAAAATATGTTTTGTTTCTCAAAATAGTTGTCCATACTGTCACTCTATTACACATTTTGACGCGCCACATAGGTAAAAAAATGTGTTTCTAATATGTTATCATCAAATACGGGTTTTGCCATAAAGTATGTCTCTGATAATCTCAGCAGTGATGATGTCAAAAAAATGTACGTCTACTAAAACATGAGCATCGAAAGACAAAGCAATAAAGTTATTCTGTCCAAGCATTTTTGTCTTACTTATTCAGTAACGATTTTATAGTATTTGTTTCAACTTTTACATGTTTAATATATACCTTGTATATGTTGATAAAAAATGGCTTATATATAAGTACCTGTAAATTATTTCGAAAAATCTGAACGTATATTTTCGAATATGCTTTTATTATGCGATATTGTAAATTGTTATTGAGATCAATTATTGAGAATATTCAACGTAGCCAAATAGTAGAAACTAGATTTTAAGCCCGGAGAACGTACTTATTCCTGCCCACCAATCTGATGTTGTGTGATTTGAAAGAAAATTCGACTATGGCGAAGCGAGGCTCATTCCTTCTGAATTTTGATTTTTCTTTTGGTTATTTTCAAGCTATAGTCAAATATTGAATGTATTATTTTTTTAAACATTCAGTATCAATACATCTCAAATTCAGTCTATGAGGCTTATGTTTCTGAGACGGTTTGGTAATAATTTATGAAGTCCTGTATGTCAAAGATTAAATTCTATATCTAAGTAAAATAAAAAAAAAGGGGGAAAGAGCTAAAACATTGGAACCAATAAGTAACACAAATGCATGCTGATGTTCAATTAATTTATTCATCTACAATTTCATTGTATAATAGAGCAAATTATTTAAAGTGTTTTCTCTTGTTTTTCTATTTTCTCGTTTTGTTTTATTTTTTTTATTTATTCAACAAAGTTGAAATTTTTTTCTTCATAATAAACTTTACAGATAAAGAAATAATACTTATATATGAAGATATAAAAAAATAAATGCATATATTGAATTGAAATAATTTAAAAACAGAAAGTTCTAAAACGTTTACACGCAGCTTTTGGATAATACCATATATTTTGCGGCTTTTAAGATATAAATCTTGACATTATTAAGGATAATTTTAGGTTTATCACTGATAGCAGATTGATCAAATTGGAAAATAGTTTTACAATGAAAATAATATAAGCGGGATATTTAAAACAGAATATATATCGAGGGTATCATAATAGAAGGGCGTACGAACAAAAATAATACTTTTCATGAAGGAGAGAAGTGTTTTTCGTAGTCAAATTTGAATGATGCTACTTTGTAGCAGCAGTTCATTTTGCACTAATATTATTGTATAGTAATTTTAAGAAGGGCTTATATACAAAATATCACAAAATTTTCAGGTTTTGGAGACATGCGCCCAAAGACCACTTCTCTAAGGATGCTCTCGATATGCATCTAAAACTTTCAGTTCTTTGTTCGTTGATATAAATCTTATAGTATTGAGCAACTGAGGAGATATCATATTAATTACATTTCTTACTATTTTCCTTAAAAAGAAGAGGAAATTCATATGAAGGATTTTTCTATCTCTAGAAATGACAACCATTTTTATTGTCAACGAGTGTTGTTAAATTTTATATTACTAAATTATATGCCTATAAAATGTGTTTGATAACTATTTTAATGACATGTAGATAATATTTAGCTACATGCAATAATATATAATATGATATTTTAACGCTTGTCATTGAACGCGTCTTGGCCACTTGCTAAAATTAACAACAACTAGAGCTATAATACAGGGGATGTTCTAATATAATGAAGATATTATATAGTATTTACAGTATGATGATAAGATAGATTTTCGCACAATATTGAATACATTATTATATGATCTTTTTGAAAAATAAGACTACCTTATTTTTCAAAAATACATTGACTGATTACAAATTTAATATTTTTTTTCAGATTTTGTATTTAAGTTGTGATTATCATAGTCTTTTTTAAATTGTAACTCTCTTTTCTTAACAATAATTAATTCTAAAGAATTCGAGTATAACAACGTCCATTTTAGTGGTTTATATTAATCGAATATTAGTCGTAGCACGTAAGTGTTTACGTACATGCCACGTAAACACTTTCGTATTGAACGTTCAATAATTTGAAGACTGATACTTTCCACTTTCATTCGAATTCGTGATTTCAGATCATCTTAATTATTTGGTCTGTTAAAATAGACCTACTATTAGCTCCACAACTGAACTGAAGTAGCTCCACAAGAAGAGTCCACGTTCACCTGATTTGAGGTCAAATCAAGTGAACGTAATGACCATTGTATTATTCATCGTCGTCTTATCCATGTGTCAGGGAAAGTTTCATTAAAAAATGATATCAACATCGAAATAAAGAGGAGCCTTGTCTTAGAACTTGGAAATAAGATGAATCGTAGAACATTTTCTTTAAAGAAGTAAGATTCTAAAAGACGATTTCCTATCATTTCACCCATTCATTACCATAATCATGACCATGGAATTCTTGAATACAATGCGTAGTCTCTTGAGATCAATATCTGCAGTTATGATGTATGTGTATTGTTCCATTCAACGAAAAATCACTTCACCAGAAAATAACTAAAGATATTTTACAATTTTAAGTTTATCTTTAAATTAAAGTAAGTTAAAGCACCATTTATCTAATATATGGTTAATAGGAAATACCCTTAGATGGAGTAACACTGTACGTGGAAAAGTTTAGGTAAGTTTAGGGTAGGTTTCATTTTTGTTGAAAAGAGGGGGTTCCATACAAATAATAATATGATGACGTGACACCTCAAAGACAGAATCTTAAAAAATAGAATTGATACTTCAGTCAATATGTTCCAAAAAATAAGGTTAATTCAGACTTAAAGAGCATCATTTAATAAAAAGCAGACTATGAAACGTTATCACCATGGTGCATTTTACATTCCATATGTTTTTTTTAGTAGTTAATGAAGCAAGATGATTCTCAAAATGGAGTGAATGAAACTGATACATGGCGCATATTGTTTATTATATACAAAATAATTTCAGTGCATAGTACTTCAAGTGACTGTCCATTTACATAATTTGTTCATAGCGAAGTTAAGGAAAAAAATAATCAATGTTCTTTTAGAATCGTTTGTGTCACCTTTTAGGTTCAACCTCTATATTGATTGTGACGTAACAATGTGAAGACGCAGGTCCAACATGGCGCTGGTGAAAATTAACATTAGGGTTTCAGTCAGTATCCTGTATGACCCTCTGATAAAACCATGCGCGACCGTAAATCACTTCCTCCGACGATATTCAAACGTAATTCGATTCGTGACATATAGGCGTTTAGGTTTTAAATTTATATCTCGTAAACATAATAATAAAATATTTTTCAAGCTTTATTCTGCAATATATAGTTAGTCTATTAAATAAATGAAGTTCGCAAAAAATATTTTTTCGATTGACTGAATGTGGGTTTGGCTTCAGGAATGAGTTATGTATGTTCCATTGTAGTCAAACAATGACATGCCTTTTGTGTAATATATCCTTATTCAGTGGCTTTTATATGTGATATTTTTTCCGTATTTAAAATAACCGAATATATCTGTAACACATACGAGGAATTAAAGTAGCTGTTGAATAGCTCGCTTGTTGTTGAATTTCTTTATATAGATACTTTTAATTAATATGTGAATTTTTGTGACCGTGAAACATTGTGAACTTAAAATGGTTGGCTTTTATAATGGCAAATTAAGGTTAAGATAACATGAGGATTTGCACACAAAGTGTAAGTAGAAATAATTTAATTATAAAAAAAATTTTTTTTGGAGTATCTTTGTAGCTCATTTCAGTTTGAAATTTTGGGAAAATATAGGTACAATATTTTACTGTGTATTTGAGGTTTAGATTTAAATATACTGATATGAATGATAGAGTTACTGCAAACCTAATACTTTAGAATTTTTTAAAACAGCAATTATGTAGTAGATATATATTTAGTCTAATTCACTCTATCGTATTAGAACTAAATTTTCATCACAGCTAAAACATATTCGGTTGTATTTATAGTAAAAAAACAACCTTTACAATAAAACAACTTTCAGCAGCGAAAAGAAAAAATTAAAGGAAAATATATTAAGCACACTATCAAGAAACTTTATCAACAAAAATTTTTATCATTACAGAATACTTACATCGATAGCTTATATTGATTTAATTCAATCCAAACACATACTGACACTTTACTTGAAAATTAAAAAAGAAACGTAATTGTTTATGTTCTGATAATCTTGCTATGACAATTTTGTATGAAACTAATATCAAAAATTTAAGAACCATACGATTGCATGGTGCCATTCATAAAAATAAAACTGTATTTCATTTGGAATTTAATTGTTGTTATTAGAAATATCTTTTCGCAAAATAGAGAAATAAATATAACGCAAATAAGATTAAATGTAATTTTTTATCAAACTCAGTGAATTCTAATGCATGCATTGATTCACCTTTGTTGATCCTAACGTTTCGAAGTGATAAAGTGTAGAGTCAGCGCAAGCTAACTTCATCCGATTTTCCATTTCTTGTCCATTTCCTGGGTCTGTTTTATAGACCCAGGAAATTCATTTTTTCTAGATCCCCATAAAAAGTGGTTCAAAGGTGTAAAGTCAGATGACTTCCGGGATTTAATTAATTAGTAGTATATTTCTTCCGGCCCAACTCCGGGGAAAGTATCATTTGGCCAATTTTGCACTATGATTGCAATTGTTGTTTGGGCATTATAAAATGTTATGCAATGCATAGATTTATCTTTTCAGAATGTTAATATTGATACTTTATATATCAATGAAGGTTTCTGACAAACGATTTTTGAATTATATTATAAGAAAACTGTCTACATTTAAGTAAACTGTGTAGTTTATTCCGATTTTTCCTGGCATGAAATAATATTCCATCTACTTTTATAAAATTTCACAAGACTAAGAAAATATGTTTTACGTTCTTTTATTAACAAAACTCTTAATGGTGCTTTTGCTTTTATTACAATTTTATCAGTACGTCGATCAATGAGTAATTTGGTTCATCTTAAAACTAAGGACTTACTCACTAAAATCTCTAAGGTGTTAATAATCTCATTTATAAATTTATAAATGTGTATCTTTTCCCCTCACAATACTGTGTTTTGCAATATCATAATCACCTAGGTAACTCAAAGGGATTCACTCTATCAAGTCTTCGTATCTTATTGGTATTGTGAAAGAGACAGATTTTGCTTTTTACACGGAAAAACTGGCACAGAAACTTTTGAAATGTTGAAAACAGCCTACAAAGATGATGGAAGGTTTTAGGAAAACCCAAGTGTTTGAGTAGTTTTCCCGTTTCAAAAGAGGTGAAATGTCTCGAACCGATGAAAATGTTGAAATAATACGCAATATCATACTGGAAGGTCGATGACGGACAACTGACGAAGTTGTTGAGCTGTCTAGAGGTCAATGAATTTTAAGAAGGTTTGCGGATGAAAAGCATGGCTGCCAAATTCGTGCCTCGACTGTTGATTGCTGAACAACATTTGTAACCAAAAATGGAATGAAAAGAGATACGAACGGAAAGCGTATTGCCGACGTTGCTGAGGTGAAGAAAAAAACGAGGGAGGTGCTGTCGGGTATCACAGAAGACGAATTTCAAAAAGCTTTTGAACAATGGAATAAAAGATTAGACAAGCCGACTAGTGCCAGTGGAGAGTATTTCCAAGGGTATTGAAAGTTTTTTATTTAAGAATTAAATAAATAAATTAAACAAATAATAATTTCGGTTCCTTTTGGGTACTCCCACGTATACACATTTTTGATTTTTTTGTATTTCTATATTTTTTCGTGTTCAGTCTAGTTTTATCTCGTAGAGTCCTGGACTAATACCATTATGTCTATGTTCCTTTAGGGTACTTATATACATTTGTTCCCTCAATAATACGTGGGGTGTTATTTCACGCTGCTTGGACTAGCAAACGGACTAAGTTTGCTAATCTAGAAGCATTTTCCTTTTAGATAATGGTGTCATTAAGTACGAGTATAAAAAGAATAGGAGAGTGATTTGAGTTCATGCCCCATGCTCCCACAACTTGGATATAATTTGCCGAAATATTCTGTACTACAAACAAGTATATTACGTTGGGTATTTTATTTATGTATATGAGGCTTCAAGTGATTAGTGAAAGTTATTTGATTATAATCACTTTCAAATTTTATTTTTGAATATTTACCTAGAGATAATTTGATTTTACTCCCCAAAATTGAACAGTTTCTTTTTTCTACTTAGTACTTACTTAATCATCTACAATGATTTTAATAATGTGTATACTCCTAATTCAATAACTTTTTAAAAAATATTATTGGCCGTTTATTTATATTTGATACGACATTAGCCAATAACGTCGTCGTTTCTACCTCCTTCGGAATTTTGTATTATAAAAAAATATATTTATATAAAATACGGAAAAGGCATAAAGAAGCTTAAAATGTAAATGGTCATTATTTGATTGAAGAACATAAAAATTTATTAAAGTATATTTTTAGATATTCATATTTTTAAATATTGGAAATAATTCCAAAAATACTGTTTAAGTCACAAACTTAGATACATTTTCTTTTTATTGAATTAATTCAGTATATAAAATATTCAGTTATACTGTAAACTATACAAATGAAGCTAGATAACGTTATAAATAAGGAGAATATCTTATGCATGACATAGTTACTAGTGTACCGTTTTCAGAAATGCAAAAATAGAGAATATTAAAGACATTCAAAATTATAATCTATATTTAGCCCATAATTGGATTTTTAAATTAGCGTTTTAGATATTTATTTTTAACGTAAGTTGTTTGGGATTCTAAGGGTTTATTTAAATTTAGATATATCCTTCAGAAAAAATAAAAATATAGATATGGTTTGTCTACAAATTTTAAATTATATAAGGTCAATTAAATTCAACAAAATTAATGACCCAAGTCCAACCGAATGAATCCGTTGGGATCAACATTTTCTATTTAAAATTTTAATTTATTATTGATCTGTTTAAAATTAGTAGTAAGCTATTTTTCTTACAAAAATCGAATAATGTTGTACATGCAGTTAGTCTAACCATATTTTCATCAATAGAGTTAAATTTTCTGCCATGCTGGGTAGAAACTTACGATACTCACTATAATAGAGTGACATATCTAATGGATATATAAATATTGATGAAAAATACTTATTAAATAAGGTCAAAGAATATATGAAATTTTTCTATACATTTTGGGAATTACAAATATAGGAAAATATAGAAACGAGAGTAGGTACTACTGTAAAAATATGATATTGTACACAAATTGCAACCGAAGAAGTATATAGACTAAATTGTGAATGTGACCAAAACTATATAGAACTAACTGGAAGAAATATATACTATCGAATTGAAAATTAATGATTTTCAATTTATGAAGAATAACAAAATCTACCCAAGAAAAATTAACAATAACTACAGTACAAGTAGACAAAAATTGGGGATGAATATGTATAATTAGCAGTTTTCAGAACCTTTCTGAAAAAGCCTACATCTGAGCTCAGAAACACAAAAGATAATTGATCGACTATAGGAGAAACTGGAAGACGTTCTGCAATAATTTAATCTTTTAAAAACAAGATTAAAATATAGATTTCTATTCAACCAATCTTGGAGGATAAGTCTGCTAATATCAAAAGATCCATAAAAGCAGTCGATGATAATTGAAAGACATTATTCAAAACTCAATTACATAATAGGTTTAATAAATAGGTTTAACAAAAAGAGGGGACAAAACACGGTTAATTAATGTAGCAATTACAATGAGTCTAATCCATTTATATGTACTGTTAAAACACTTTTAAAAATTAACAACTTTTATTAAAAAAGTTATTACTATTACAAAACTTCAGTGGACGTATTTAATATGAAAGCTAAGAAAGGAATGAATATACTGTTCTACTAATATGTGCCTGCAAGCATTTCGCCGAATCATTATTTTAGAGATTTATAGCTGTTATGACAAATATTGTAAACTCGTAGCGTCGAGCAAATCAAGGTCTCTAACAGATACAAGGTCTCTACATATTTTATCCTGACACCAAAATTACATTTTTCTGGAATATACATATAAACTTGGTTAATTTAGTTAGACCAATATTATTTGTAACTAATTTTGAATTGAAAATTTATTTACATGATTTGATACGTTTCCTCTGTGGGTAACATATATGTGTTTATTATTAAAAATATATAACTTAGGTATAATGACTTAAGTAATTATTTTATTATAGAATACCGCATTGTGTCGAGATCCTTAATCTGAATATAAGTGAATCACTGAATATTAATAAATATTAAATGCTTAATAAAGGTACAGTCAATTTCTATTTACGCTATTGACTCACAAATCATTATTAAATCAGTTGTATCATGAAAACACACATTATTAAGTTAACACAAGTTAAGATCTACAGTGAAAAGGACATATTGACATATAAATGATATTTTGATGATAGTGTAACTCAGTAGACGGCCTATTGTATTGGAAAATGTTTACCTGATGTTTATTTAATGATTTACTTTATTCATACATTCGATATATAAACCAAACCGTAACTTAGTTCAAGGGAAAACTCCTGATTAAGAAATGAGGATCTTGAAAAAATAAATGAATAAAAAAATCGTTTGGATTATTATTGCGATACATCTTATTTCATTGGAATTGATATGTTGAGTAAATGGCGAACAACTAATTTCTGGCTAAATTATTAGGTTGGACTAAAGAATAATGTAGCTTTTTAAGTTTTTCAGCTGAAATGCATCATCCTTCCGATTACGATTGTTATGACTACGAACACCAACAAAATTCGTGTTTTATTCTATGTAGATGAAGAATTTCTGGTCGTTGCTTTCAGATTGCTAGCCATAAATGGGAGATCGATATAGAAACACTCAGTTTTTATTAACCACCACCTTTTGTCGTAAACATTGTGAGTACTTCATGTAGACTTCAATGAATTCAAAGATATATTTTGATGATTTTGATCACTATTGGCAAAATAAAATTCTCTAATTTTATTGTTACATATTCCTGCCCAAATATTTATTTTTTGTGAATATTGATGATTTGATACAATCACATGATTTTTATTGGACTAGTATTTGTAATTACTCTGCAACTTATATAAAAACTTATTTAACGTAACTAAATTTGACATAATATTGCATATTATGACCTCGAGCGTATTCTTTTAATTCCTTAATTAAATTTATTCCAAGAAGAGTGCTATCTCTTCCCTCTGGAATAGATATGAACAGACATTTGGCTTTAGTTCTTCTATTAAGGCAACTATGTCAACTATGGTAAAGTAGAATGTTTATTCTTGCGCCTTTCAGAATAGTAGGGTAAACACTTCCTCCCTTGCCTCTTTTTTGACCAATATTTTCACATTCAGTAACTTATAAGTCGGAAATCGAGAAAGGAATCACCAAGCCGCCAAGCGGTTATCAAAGTAGTTCCCGAATAGCAAAGCTATTACATAATCGCTCTAGGAAACAACTACTCCTCGAGCTAAAGCCCCGCCAGGCATTGAATTATACCCAGAAGCGATCCTCGACCCCTTTCTCGTGTTTCGGCACGATCAGATAAGGTTTCAAAAAATAAAACCCGTCGTAATTGTATTACGTCGTAATACTCTTACATTTGAAAAAAAAAAAAGAAATAGGAACTTCTATTGAATTCCTCCATATTAAAATTACGTCATTTATTCCAGTGATTTCCACCCGGTATGTAAATCTTTTCTAAGTTATTTAAATAATCTGACAATTTATTATTTATTTCTTATTTAACATTTTTTCGGATTTTTCCAAAGCACAAAAAAAATATAGGTAGCTATACAATGTATTGCAAAATTTTAAAATCTAGATAATGTACCTTTTAACATTAAACAGACTATTCAATAATTTATAATAACTTGAATTAATATTTCAAGAACTTTAGATGTAAAACATGTAAAATATAGTATTTTATGCTTATCATAATTTTATATTGGGCTGATGTATTAGGTATGATTAAAAACATACTTAGTTTAGTGATTAAAATTATTTTGGAAATGATCATCAAAATTCATAATTATGGCGAATGCGCCGATATTATAATATAATTTGTCATGATATTTAGTTACATTATTTGACGCTGTGTCGTAACTTACCATACACTGAAGCCAAGTATGCAAATTAAATTCTTAACACTTTAATTGCACTTTAGCTCTTAATATGAATTATTATATATTGGAGAACCAAATAGATACTTCAAAATCTCTTGGTAGAAAAAAATATTTTAATATTCTATTTCCAAAGAAAGAACTCTGTTTAATCAGAACTGTGCCTACTTAACCACATAAATATTTTTTCATTACATTATTCACTACATTAATGGTTGTCACAAATTAGCATTCCCTCCATTAACTTGTTTTCCTTCCGTGCCTGATTATCCCGTGTTCATTAAATTAGATTGAAGACACAAAGACTCCACTTTGCTAATGACCTAGTCACTTACAAGTGGGAGAGTTTATTCTTAATAAATGCCACATCCAAAATGGTTTCTCATATTGTTATTTGATTCTATATCAATGACGATATTGAATACATGAACTCGTATGTATACATTGCTTTAAGTTCTACCCCCATTATTTATTTTAACAAGAAAAATAACCTTTAGGCAAAAAGACACATAAATTTAGATATCGAAGGGAAAATTTAATCCCCTTACCCTCAGTCACCCCTGCTTAAAAATTTTAAATGACACTCCCTATCTTGTAATATATCCTCTTCAAGGTCTAAAAACTCTGATTGAGCTTCGTTTAGAAAACTCAACTCGGCTACTCCATTCTCGTAATAGAAGCAAACATTAAATAATTTAAATAAATTAATGAAATCTTCATTAATTTGTTACTGTGATGTGAGTTCAATGAAAATAGGAGGCACTAATTTTATGGGATCGCTGCCACAGTCTCAGTATTGGCAAGTTTTATATTTCTTTAATTTCTTTTCACACATCACTTTTTCTTTGGTGGTGTTTGAGGTTAGATAAGAGTGATTATTTAAACTCGTCTTTCATTTTATTTTAGTGCTTTTAATAATCAGTACAATTTCTTCCTTCTCTCAGGTAAATGTATAGTTTACTTCATCTCTATTTGCCAAATAAAAAATTCCAAACGGCTCTTATCTCATACCGTGGCTTGTTTTTATGGCTAGACTCAGGTAGACTGTTCCGTTTATCGGCAAGATAAGAGTTTTTTATTACAGGAAAATAGCGATAAAGTAAATAGTACAAATATAATTCCACTGGATGTTTTTCTTTGGGGTTATTTTGAGATACATTTAAATAAAACTTCGTCCCCGAATATTCAAAACCTAAGAATAGGCTTACCCACACATGGGTACGCAGGCTAGTTACTAAAAACATATTTGAAAGCGGCCAGCATAAGTCGTAAGATCGCCAGTATTCATAATGTCAGAAAATTGTAATGTAACTACTAGCACTTGTAACTTGAACAAATGTACTTATAACGAGATACTATATTTAGGGAAACTTTTTACTGTCCTGTAAGTGATATGTTAATGTAGTATTCCATTGTTTATTTAGAGTAAATTGTTTTTAGTTATACATGTATTCCATATTTTGTCTTATAAATGGATTTTTCACCTGTTGGACAACAAATTCATTATTATTATTATTATATATTATTATTAAAATATTTAATAAACTTGGCTAACACAATTAATTTGCTATTCGAGATACACAATAAAATATGGGCAAAAGTTGGTTAGTCAGAAATCACGAATAGCATTAACGTGAATACTGCATGGATGTGTGCTCTAGAATAGTTACCCCGTAGGGATTATAATCTACCCCATGCTGAGTAAATCCACGTTATAGTCGTATATTGTGGTGTATTTATATTATTTTTATACCTAAAATATAAAAAAATTACTATTATAATAGTATAAAGTTTTATCATACATTTACATAAGTTTTACATCCAAAATAGTGAAATTTTACACAATTTTCACGCCATTAAAAGGGGTAAAGTTTTACTACGACAGAATTTCAACAGTGTAATATTTGGTCTTCTATCAAACCACACTAGGCCTTCTATCTAAATCGCCAATTTAGTACGGCTGTTATGTGTGATGATTATATCGACTAAATTTTCCGACACTATTTATATTCGAGATATGACAGTTGAGGTTTCAACTGTCATAGATTTTAGGTACATCTGAATTAGACGGGTGGATAGTATAATACATAATTATATACATAGGTAGTATAATCGATAGTCTGTAGTATAACATACATAGTTACATATACATATAGGGTATCTTCAGTGTTGTCCTTGCAGAATAAAATCGTATTGAACCTTTGTACGTAACATATACCTTTGTTATATGTGAGGTGATATATAGGAAATTAATACAGTGTATCATAAATCATCTTTGTAATACGCCACGGAAAACGGGGTTTATTACCTGTTATTTACCACTTACATTACTTGACACACCAGCATTTAAGGACTTTTGGAAGAAATACAATCCTAAGTATCCATTACCGATTAGGGCTACAGTGCGCAGCTATGCATCATCTACTCGTGAAAAAGTGGAAGGTCAGATTAAATCTGAATTAAAAAATTAACGGCTTTGGCTGTTTATTGACGAGACAACAGACTGCAAAAAAATTCTATTTTACATGTTATGATACGTGTACATCATCCTCATTAATCGCCATGGCCACTGTTACTAGCTAGCAAAAGACTAAAAGACTCTACTAGCGCAACAGTTACGGATGTTATTCTAAATACGTTACAATACTTTGAACTCCCAGTAAGTCAACTATTAATATTTATGAGCGATGGTTCTTCGACAATGCTTGCGGCAGGTCATTCTCTTACAGAATATGGTGGCAATTTTTTACATATCACATGTAAAGTGCATGCTCTTCATCTCGTGGCGGAAACTATTCGAAACTGTTTTCTAGAAGTAGATGCTTTAATAGCGAACATAAAAAAAGTTTTTCTCAAATTCTCAAATGAATTAACGAATTTCGAAGTCAATGCCCTGATATTCTTACACCACCAGAGCTGATTATTACACGATGAGGAACATGGTCAAAGGCAGTGTCATATTATTCTAAATATTACCAACAATTAAAAACAGTCATTCTTCAATGTAATCCTAGGACGCCATAGCTATTAAGGAAAGTCAGTCAAAATTTCAAGATATATCAGTTGAAAACCGATGTACATGTTATGTACATGTTACAAATATGAAGGACTACGTGACGCAGTACAAAGACTATAAAATAGTGCGTTGCCGATAATGGAGTGACTACAAATAGTGAACGATGTGAATAATCTGCTGCAGGCTGCAAATGATGACGCAAAAACCTCTCGCGTTTTAAAAAAAATTAATAGTGCGTTAACGAAAAATTCTGATTTTGCCACAATAAGACAAATTTGTAATGGTGTATCAACACATCCTTTAGCTCTATTCAGAAAGCATTTTAATTGTACTTGTACAACGTCAGTAGATGTTGAATGATCTTTTTCAAAATATAAGGACATTTTTTCACCAAAGCGAACCTCTTTCCACGAGAACACTGTGGAAACATATTTGATGTTGTCAGTGTTACACAGAAGTCATTCTGCGCCTGAGAGTCATAATAGTGATAACAGTGGTGGTTCTACTTCGTATACTTCATAATTCCAATGTGGCGACCACTCCCTCAAGTTAATGATATTTAGGAGGATAAATATTTTAAATTTTCGTTTAAGTATCAAATTTATAACGAATAAAAGTTATCGTAAAGGACGCATACGCCATTAGCGCGTGGCCACATTATTCTGCTCTACTTATAATATTTTATACATTCATATCATTTTATAAACTCTTGAAAGTCGAAGAAAAATGTTACAACTTTTAATGGTGTGAAATCAGTGTAAAGCTTCACTATTTCTGGTATAAAACTTAACTCCAGTGTAATTGGTAAAATTTTACACCATTATAATTGTAAATTTTTATGCATATTCGGTATAAAACTAACATACATGCATCACCCTATAATACATCTTGCGTTGTAACTATTCTAGAGTACGAGTCCATGGAGTCTGTTACGTTGGTTGACACAGTTAAAATATGAGGTAATATGGATGTTCGTGACTTCTGATTAACCAAATTATGCCTAAATCTTTTTATCATGTAACTGAAGTAACAAAAATTAATAGTATTGTTCAAGTGTATTAAAATTTTGTGGCAAGATGACCGAATATGTTGAATTTTATGAGTCGCTGGATGATTTCACTGTAGAGATATTATGTATGTATATAATCTATTTGTATTTTATATAAGTTTTACTAAGAATAATATATTTAGTATATATTATAATTATATTTTTATCTAGAATTAAGTCCCAATGAAAATTATTAACAGCTATTAAAGTCTGAGGCAATGCACATATTTATGAATAATGAACATATGCCTAAATAATTTCTATTCTAAATCTATTGTAAAAAGCAAACATTGTTATTGTCATAACCAAATGTATTAATACTGATAATAATATATTTTGTCAGATAGGTATTTTATATTTGTCATTCCTGTTGTCCATTTACTAATACATGTGCTTAATGATTAAATACTGAATTTAATAATTGAATACAGTCTTGACGTGGGTGGATATACCGTTATTACTACATTAATATCGTTTAAAATATAATTTTCATTTTCAATAGAGCCTATTATAATTATGAGATAAATATGGCCAAAGCAAAATTCCGAAGATATGAGTATACTCTAAAATAAAATTCTAATAAACAAAAAAATTAAACTATTTCCTGAATAGGTACTTTCTACCACAGATGATTAAGCTTTCATTTATTTCACATTTATGGAAAATAATTATTTTTAGAATAACAATTATATTGCGTATCTAAGTGAGGTTATCAGAATTAGGTTTAAGTAAACAGTTCTTGATATTTAGATTTACTGTTTGCTATTTTCACTTAATCGACTGATGGGGATATAAACAACAATTTTTATAAAAATAGCGAAGGCGCCAATGTGATATTAAAGTATTTAGTTATATTGTTTTATATACGTTATATAAGTACTTATCTAACCCGTTATCTAAATTTATATTCTTGCTGAAATATTTTTACTTTCTAATCTTTAGCCATTGCGAAGATAAACTATGTGTAACCATTGTGTGTGGTAATGACGAGTTGCGAAGAATGAATTGCAAAAAAATATTCAAATAAATTCGAATGGAACAAAACTAAAATCATAGTGGCATCTTCCCCATTTATTTAAACACAAAATTGGATAGGGAATAATATCTCGTAGCAAAAATAAATGCCAAATATATAAAAGCGTACATCTGCATTGAACTGTGTGTATGTATATTTGATTCGCCATTATACGATTATATGCGCTGCCGCACATTTTGAAATCAACTATTACTATTATTATGATCAATATATTAAATATTTGCATCATATCCGTGATATCATGATTAATTCTCCAACAATAAAAATGTTATTTATTTTTAATTTGTTCATTATTGATCTTGTACAACAAACATTTCGAACTAATCTGGTAGTATGGTGCACAATGAGTACAAGGCATTATGTTATTATACTTGTTTCCACAATGGTACTTAATTTCCTATTCATAGACAACTCTCGTCTATGTTGGGCACTATATGCATTAACTTTTATTACATTTCTCCGTTCTTTATTATTCTCATTAAATAAATTATATAAAATAGCATCTCGTCACTTACATTTATGACAATAAAGATAATTAGTCCAATAATACTAGCAAGGAGTTGTGGTGGGGAATATACATATACGTATACTAAAAAAATGTTCTTATTAGATAACTCTTTATTTAACTATTTTAGAATAGCTATTTCCTAACACGGTTGATTAAACTGGCATTTATTTCGCGTTTGTGTAAAGCAATTATTTTTATAATTATTATTTTTCGTATTTGAATTTTAAGTCTGCAGGTATTATTTTTAAATAAACAATTTTTAATATTCTGATTTACTATTTGTTATTTTTACTTAATTTCTACTAAAGTAAATTTCTTGTAATTGGTTTTTATGGAAAGTTTCGAAAATGGCGGAAGCGCCAGTGTAGTATTAAAGTATTTAGTTAGCTAATTTGATATGTTTTATCTCAGTATTTATGTAAAGTACTTTATCTGTATTTATTGCTATGGTATTCTTCCTTTTTAATCTTTAGTCATCGCTGGGAGGAACTATGTATAACAGTTATATTAGTTGTCGTCCATTAGAAGCTAAACTATTACTATTATTGTGATTAAATCTATTAAAAATTTTTACTTATAACAGTGAAATTTTGATCAATTTTCAAAATAAAAAACAATAATGTTTACATCTAGTGTGTATTATAGAATATTTTAATGAATATTTTATAATATTATACATATGTTTTTGTAAAAACAGACGATGTACGTTTGGTTTTCTTGGAAGTGATTTCATCTTACTTAATTTATTATAATTATGAGATAGATATATCAAAGGCGAGATCTTGAAGAAGATATACTAAATCAAAATTCTAATAAACAAAATCTGACTAAAGCTAAACTGTTACTACTATTGTGATTAATTTATTAAAAATTTTTACTCATAACAGTGAAATTTTGATTAATTATCAATAGGAAGAACCAACAATATTTCCTTCTAGTCTGTATGATATTGCCTTTGTACAACAATCATATGGAATTAATCTGGTGACCTAACGCACGATTAGTACAAAGCGTTTCATTATCATATGTATTTTCACAATGGTTTTTAATTTATTTTCCAGTCTATTCTCGCCTCAACGTTGATTGTAATTCGTGCAGTTTTTTATTATCTTTGTTCTTTCTTTCATATATTCATTAAATAAATTACGTAAAATAATATCTCGTCACTTATGATTATCACAATCTAGACAAAAGGTGAAATTGGTCAAACAATAAGTGAAAGCTTAATACACACTGAGAAACATAATACTGGAGACTTGGATATTATTGTTATCGATTATCTAAGATCAAAGGAAGACTTAGCAGTTGACAATGGCAAGGAATTGTGTTTATCACTACCGGACGATTGACACTACTCTTATAAAGTATTACTTTATTAACTATATTAACTATAATAGATAATTAAACCTATTACCATGTAAAATATATTACTCGTATTTATTTTATCAATTAATAATACAATAATTTGTGCAGATAACATTATGAATTGAGTTCATAAAACAGAATCTAATGATGGAGAGAAAGTTGATAATAAAAGATTTTTAGTGGATGTGAATGACTACTCTATGATATTATATTTCTGTTTTTGCAGAAATAGTCAGAAAATGTACTTTTGCTTTCGTTGGAAGTGATTTCATCATATATTAAATTTATTATAATTATGAGATAGATATATCAAAAGCTAGATCTTGAAGAAGATACAAATATATACTAAAAGAAAATTCTAATAAACAAACTTTATTTAGCTACTTTCCAAGTAGCTACTTTCTAATATAGAAGATTAAAATAAAAAAATAATTCTTATGTTTAGAATAGTCATTATTTTCTGCATTTAAATTTTCATGTTTGCAGGGATTAGGTTTAAGTAATCAATTTTCTATTTCTTTGTCTGTTAGTTTTACTTAATTTCTATTTAATTTTTACTAAATTAAATTCCGTGGGAAAACAATTTTCGAGAGAATGGCGGAGGCGCCAATGTAATTTTTAGGTATTTAGATGTATTGGTTAATATACTTTATCTGAATATTTATATCACTCTATTTATGTCTGTTCCTACAGTATCACTACTTTTTAACCGTTATTCACTGCGGAGAAGAACTATGTGTAATTGTTGTATGTACGTCATATAATACAATATACGAGCGGTAAGGAGTTATGGTGTTTGGGTAAAAAATGGCAAAGTTTGTTGAGATAGTTAGGGTAATTTCATGGAGATGTGAGTACAAGGCCTACTAGAGAAGCCTATTAACGGATCCAAGGCCTATCTAAATTTTTAATCTGCTCTTTTATAGTGTGGTATTATTACTTAATTTCTACTAAAGTAATTTTTTATAATTAACTGATGGAAACGTAATTGACAATTTTTGTAGAAATGGCGATTGTGCCAATATAATATTAAAGTATTTAGTTATATTGAATAATTTATTTATTATGTTCTGTGGGTTTGGGCCTCATCAGCCACTGATCGCATGGGTAGTCCCTTGGCGATCCCCTCCTGTCCGGGTCATTTTCCAAAAATGCTATCCCATAAAAGGAGCAATTTGGGCACGTCCCTCGCCTTAAGCCTCGCTTCTTCTAGGATAACAGGGGTCCCTAATATAAGGCACCTCCTCTCCTCCAGCGCAGGGCAGGTGTAAAGAAGATGAATCGAGGTTTCCTCGTCTTCTCTGCAGTATCTGCATGCCGGGCTGTCAGTCAGTCCCAGCTTATGCTTATATGCATTCAGGCTACTATGGTGGCCCGTTATGATTCCTACCAGGATTCTGGCTTTTTGCCTGTTCAATTTAATGAATTCTTGGGCCCATTTCTCAATCTCTGAGTATTCGATGAAGAGTTTGGTTATTCGACAACCCGTTACTCTTTCCCATCTTTCTCTATGCTGGTCTCTTGCCCAGTCATTGATGCGGTCTTTGATCAGATTCCGACTTATTCCCACTGCAGGTTCTGATCCATAGAGGTTTTCCCTGGTCCCTAGTTTGGCAAGGTCATCTGCAATTAGATTTCCCTTAATGCCATTATGCCCAGGTATCCACAAGAGTTCCACCGGTCCCTTCCCTGCCAAGTGGTTCATATTATACGTTATCTAAGTATTTATATAATACGTTATCAAGTTTTTATTGCTACAGTATTCTTCCTATTTAATTTTTGGTTAGCGTGGAGAGGAACTATATGTAACCATTGTATGTGGTGCTGATAAGTTAGAAAAGAAAGAATTGCAAATATATGCTCAAACAAACTCGAGCAAAACAAAACTAAAGTCATAGTGACATCTTTCCCACTTAATTGGATATCAAAATGGATAGGGAATATATCTCCTATTAAAAATAAATGATAATGTATAAAACAATATATTTCAATTTTGTATATATATATATATATATATATATATATATATATATATATATATATATATATATATATATATATATATATATATATATATATATATATCTTCGTCATCATAATATGATTTTATTAGCTGCCGCATATTTGAAGCTGAATTATTACTATTGTTATGATTAATCTATTAAATCTTTTTACTTGTAACCATAAAATCATGATTAAGTTTCCAACAAAACAAAAAAATAGTTAACTATTTTAGTTTGTACGTTATTGATCTTGGACAACAGTTATATTGAATTCATCCGGCGATCTTGCGCACGATGAGTGAAAATAATTACATTATAATATTTGTCTTCACTATGGTAGTTAATTTCTTTTTCACAGTCAATTATCTCGACGTTGACTGCAACAGATCCATTTATTTTTATTGTCTTTATTATTGTCATTAAGTAAATCATTACATAAAATAATATCTCGTCATTGATTATGACAATCACGACAAATAGAAAAAATTAGTCAAGTAATAAGTGAAAATTCAATACACACTGGGAAACGGACTGCTGGAGGCTTAGAGTTCATTATTATCTATTATCTAAGATTAAAAAAGAATCAGTAGTTGTAGTGTTATTTTCTTGGCTTCATGGTTATGAGTGAGATTATCATGACTTTATAGTTATGAGTAAAAATATTGAAAACAGATTAATCATAACAACAGTAATACTTGTTCCTTTCTGGCATCTAACAAGATGCATATATAACAGTTACACACAATTCCTCTATATGGCGACTAAAGATTAGGTATGAAAAAAAAAAAAGTGAAAATTACATTAGCACATCCGCCATTTTCTTAAACATTGTTCACTGTCTATGAAATCCGATTACAAAAAAATACTTTAGAAGCAGCTAAGTAAAAATAGCAAACAGTAAATCAGGATATTAAAAATTGTTTACATAAACCTAATACTGAAGACTTAAAAATTCAAATACGAAAAATAATTATTTTTCACAAATGTGAAATAAATGACAGTTTTATAATCTGTTAAAAATCAGATATCCATAAAATAATTAAATTTCTTTGTTTATCCAAATTTTGTTTTAGGACACATTCATATATTTTAAAGAATGCTTTTGCAGCATGTTTTTGCAAAAATAGAGGTACAATATTATAGAATTTGCTTCTCTCATTCAGGTGGATTTACATCTACATCCCTTCCAAATTTTTTACGATCAATTTTTGTGGTCAATTTTAGGAACCAATTTATAATGCTATCCATGTAATTTTGTCGTATTATTAAGCGGAAAAAAATGTTTTGCATTTTATGACGATAGGTTTAAGTATCTATTATACTTATATCTTATTAATGTAGTTTATTATATATTTTCTTTTATGAAATGAAGTATGAATAAACTAATAGGTTAGGAGAGTCAATTCTGTAGTTTCGATTCTCTGTCAAACATAATCCCTGCAGACTTAAAAATTCAAATACGAGAACATTATTTTAATTGTGGAAAATAATATCAAATACGATATTATTTTCTGCAAATTTTGAATAAATGACAGTCTCTTCATCTGTATGAGAAAGTAACCAATCAGAATGTAGTTAAAAATACAGATGATCAAACTGTCATTTACTCCACATTTGTGAAAAATTATAATAATTTTTCATATTTAAATTCTTAAGTGTGCAGGGATGATGTTTAATTGTAAGTAAACAACTTTTATTGTTCTGATTTACTATTTGTTATTATTATTTCTACTATTTTTTACTATAGCAAATTTCTTCAAATTGGCACTCATGGAAACAGTTAACAACTCTTTAAAGAAATTTTGGAGGTGCCAATATAATTTTAAAGTAAGTATTTAGATATACTATTTAATAGACTTCATTTAAGTATTTATATGACTTTAGTTAGGTCCTTGTTGCTATTGTGTTCTTACTTTTTAATCTTTCTTACACATAATTATGCGTGAATTGTATATATTATATGTGCTTAGGTGCTGCAGATTTGTATTCCAATTATTACTATCATTATGATAAATCTGTTTTAAATATTTTTACTCATAACAACGAAATCATGATTAATTTTCCAAAAAAATAATGCTATTTACTTTTAGTTTATATGTTGCTGATTATCTGCAATAATAAAATTATATCACATTAATCTGATGTTACACTATTATGTCTTCATAATGCTCCTTAATTAATTTCTCAGTCAATTATCGTCTCGATATTGACTGCAATATATCTATTAATTCTTAATGTCTCTATATTCTTTCTAAATTATTGGCTTATTCTAATAATAATTATTATTTTAAAAATAATTATTTTTAGAATAATAATTACTTTTCGTAGTTGAATTTTTAAGCTTTCAGAATTAGGTTTACGTAAACAATTCTTAATATTCTGATTTACTGTTTCCTATTTTTATTTAATTGCTAATTAGTCAAATAGCAAGTGAAAGTTTAATACACACTGATAAATATAATATTGGAGACTTAAATATTACTATTATCGATTATCTAGGATCAAAGGAAGATTTTGCAGTTGACAATGGCAAACTGCTGTGGTGTTTGGTAAACAATGGCAAAGTTTGGCGAGATAGTGTAGCATCATTGTCACTTAGGTGCAATACCACTACCAGAGGATTTATGCTACTATCATAAAGGATTACTTTATTAACTCTATCTATTTATTAACTATAATAGATAATTAAATATTAGCATGACGTGCAAAAATTTTTATTTATCTTAGCAATTAATAATATAAGATTGTGAGGATAAAATTATCAATTGAGTTCATAAAACAGTATCATACGATCCATGTTTGGTAAAAAGAGGCAAAGTTTGGTGAGATAGTGTAGCATTATCGACATGTGGTAAATTTTTAATATTCAAATTTGCTGTAAATTTTTACTATAGTAAGTTTTTTCTAATTGACAATCATGGAAACAATAAATAATTTTATAAGAAAATGGCGGAGGTGCCAATGTAATTTTAAAGTATTTATATACCTATCCTGTTTCATATACTTTATCTAAGTATTTATATAGGCCTTTATTTCAGTAGTTATTGCTAATATTTTTTTACTTTTTAAAATTTATACACCGCGGAGAGGAACTATGTGTAAATGCTATGTGTAATATATAATACCATGAAATCATATGTTATAATAAAATAATGTGATATATTTTAGTTTACATGATATTAAGCTTGTACAATAATTATATCACATTAATCTCATGTTACTCAATTTTTATTGTATTTTTTCTTTAATTATTGGCATTAAATAAGTCATTGCATAAAATAATGTCTCGTTACTTATGATTATCATAATCAAGAATAATAGAAGAAATGAGTAAAACAATCAATAATCGGATTGAAAGTTTTATGCACAAAAGAAAGCATACCTTTGGAGAAATCTTCAGTATATGCGATATTATTGTCGATTATCTGAGATCAAGGAAAGCTTTAGCAGCTGTTTAATTCATAGCGGCAAGTTGTGCAGTTTGGTAAAAAATGGAAAAGTTTGGTAAGATAGTGTAGCATCATTGACACGTGAGTGCAAGACCTACCAGAGAATTGACACTGCTCTCACAACGTATTATTTTATAAACACTTCATAAAATCAAATAGATGATAAGCTACATTAATAAGATGTAGTATATAATTAAACCTGTCACCATAAAATGCAAAATTTATTTTTGGAGAGGAAGTTGATTATAAAAGAGTTTTTGTGGGTGTAATGAATGCGGATGAAAACAAACTTGGACAACAGAAGCAAATTCTGTAACATTGTATCTCAATTTTTCTGAAAGGTTCTGAATAAGATATGAAAATGAAAAAAAATGCAGATAAATAAAGAGATTTAAGTTTTTTATGGATATCTGCTTCCTACAAAGATGATCAAATTGTCATTTATTTCACATTTGTGGGAAATAATAATTTTAAAACAATTATTTTCCGTGTTTGAATTGTAAAGTCTTGAGTATTTATTTTTAAACAATCTCTATAAATAAAAATGTAAATGTTCGTTTATTCAAAATCTTAAATCTCACCAATTGCTTTGAAATTTTGTAACAGGTAAAAAGCCACAGCAACGCATGGCGGGGTACAGCTAGTTTTTAATATTCTGATTTACTGTTTGTTATTTTTACTTAATTTCTACTAAACTAAATTTCTTATAACCGACTTGTATTGATAGCCAACAATTTGAATGAAAATGGTGGAGTCGCCAATGTTCTTTAAACTATTTAAGTATATTGACTGCAATACGTCCATTAATTTTTATTGTTTTTATTCTTTCTTAATTATTGGTATTAAATAAATCATTACATAAAATAATGTCTCGTCATTTACGATTATCATAATGAGGATAAATAGAAGAACTTAGTTAAACTTTCAATTACTCAAAGTGTAATCCATAAGGAAAAACATTATAATTGAAGCCATCTTCAGTATTAGCGTTACTAATATCGAATATCTAGAATCAAAGAAAGCTTTGGCAATTGTTTAAATTGACAGCGGCAAGGAATTGTAGTGTTTAGTAAAAAGGGGCAAAGTTTTTCTTGGTAGTATCACTGATATGGGGGTGCAATGCCTACCAGAAAATTGACAGCACCCTCATAACGTATAACGTTATCAACTCATTACTGCATAAAATAAAGTAGATAATAACTACCTATCTTGTTAACCACATTAATATTTTTTTAATTAATGCTTATTAATGTATAATAATAATAATTATAATAATAATTACTTTCTATTTTGCAAAAACATTCAACAAAAAATCGTACAAAGAAGATATGACTTTGATTTGAAATAATATTCTGGATTTGAAATAAAACAAAGAGATTTAAATATTTTATAGTTAGCTGCTAACAGAGATGATCAAGCTTTTGTGAAAAATAATTATTTTTTATATTTGTATTTTTAGGTCTTCAGTATTAGGTATAAGTAAACCATTTTTAATATTTTGATTTAATATTTGTAATTTTTACTTAATTCCTACTAAAGTAAATTTATCATTATTCTTGCTATTATGAAGTCAATAATTTTTTTAGAAAATGACGGATGCGCCAATGTTATGTGAAAGTATTTACAATTATTAGATATAATGTTTAATATACCTTATATTTAAGTATTTACATATATAAGACTTTATCCAGGTGTTTGTTGCTGCGGTATTTTTACTTTCTAATCTTTAGTCATCGCGGAGAGAAACTGTGTAACTGTTATATGTGCATCATATAATACGATGTAATCTGCCATAGATTTGGACTCCAAGTGTTACTTCTTCTTCTACTTCTTTTAGCTCATAACCCTTGGTTGGTTTTGGCTTGCTCTACTATGTTCCTCCATCTGGTTCTATCTACCGCTATTCTCCTCCAGTTTCCTAATCTTAGAGTTTTTAGGTCTTCCTCCACATCGTCTATCCACCTTTTCTTGGGTCAACCTTTTGGTATTGTGTTTTGAGGTTTCCATTCAAGGATTCTCTTCATAATTCTCTGGCCCTCCATCCTGTATACATGTCCTAACCACCTTATCCTTTGACTTTTTATGCATCTTACTATATCCTCTCCTTTTATAAGTGCATCGATTTCGTGATTTATTCTTATTCTCCACGTATAATTTTCTTGCACTGGGCCGTATATTCTTCTAATGATCTTTCTCTCAAATATTCTTATTGATTGATTTTCATCATTGTTTGTTAGTGTCCATGTTTCACATCCATAGGTTACTACGGGTCTTATAAGTGTCTTATACATTGTGATCTTAGATCTTCTATTTAGTATGCTTCTCCTTATTAATTCTAAATAAGCATAGTAGCATTTATTTCTTTTTAGGATTCTTGCGCTTATTTCACCTTGGACGTTACCATTATTGTCAATTTTGGTACCAAGGAAATTGAACGTCTTGACGCCTTTAATCTTACCGCCGTTTATATTAATAGTTGTATTGAGGGATTCCTGCAGCAATACATATATTTCGTTTTGTCATTGTTCACTTGTAGGCCTCCTTTATTTACCTGTGGCTCAAGATCTATGTCAGTTTGATTCAGGGAGGCAAGATCACGTGCAATTATCGTAATAGCATCCGCATACCCAAGTATATCTGTGGATTTATTTATGATGCTTCCAGCTTTATTCACTTTTATGATAGCTGCTTCTAGTACTAAGTTAAAAAGTACTGCCGAGAGAGCGTCTCCTTGTCTTACCCCGGCTTTCATCTTAAATTCTTCGCTGAGCTGCTGTTGTACTCTTATAGTTGCTGTCGAGTCTGCCATGGTGACTTCTACTATTTGTACTAATTTTTGGGGTATTCCTAGGAGGGTTAAACTTTGTAGCATTTTCTTCCTATGTACTTTGTCGAATGCCTGTTTGAAGTCTATAAACAGATAATGCATATCTATGTGATATTCATAGCATTTCTCCTGTATTTGTCTTAACGTACACAGGTGGTCTGTGGTTGATCTGTTCTTCCTGAATCCACATTGGTATTCGCCTATTATTTCTTCTAAGTAGGGTGTCATTCGATTATGGATCACCCCTGATAATATTTCATAAGGGACACTAAGTAGTGTTATTCCTCTATAATTACTACAATTGGTCTTATCACCCTTTTTGTGTATCGGGAATATAATTCCTAGTTTCCAGTCCTTTGACATCTCTTATTGCTCCCAGATATGTAGTATTAGTTTGTGCATTTGTCTCCATAGTCTCTCTCCTCCGTTCTTTATTAGGTCCGCTACTATTCCATCAACACCTGGTGCTTTCCTGTTTTTCAGATCTTTTATTACTTTCGTTACCTCTTCAAACGATGGTGGTTCTACTTCCGGTTCTGCACTATAGTATGTTATTTCGTTCTCCTCTTCCTGTTGCTGCTGTTTTCCTTCTAGTACCTCTTCAAAATATTATTTCCATCTTCTAATTATATCCGGCTTTTCTGTTAAGTTCTTTCCGTTTTTGTCTTTACAGATGTTTAGTCGTGGTGCGAATTTTTTTGTATACTCTTTAACGTTGTTGTAAAACTTTCTGCTTTCAGATCCCTTATTATTTTCTATTATTTCTTCTACTTTTTTATTAATTTCTTCTCGCTTTTTTCTTCACCAGACTCGGTTTGCTAATCTTCTTTTATTGCTATATTCTACCTGATTTGCTCTTGTGTTTCTTTGTAATGCTTTTTTTTATGCGTCATTTTTCACTTTCACAGCCTCTCTACATTCCTCATCATACCAATTGCTTTTCTTTTTACTTTCTTCTAACACTACTTCACCGGCGGTTTCTGTTATAGTTTCTTTGATTATGTTCCTTTCCTCGTCTACACTTAGTTCTTGCTGGTGTTCGTTTTCTAGGAGTTTCCTTCCAATTTCTCCTTGATAAATCTGCTTTACGCGGCCCATTTAGTTTATCTAATCCAATTTTTTGGTTCTTTTCGTACGTTCCGCGTTTACAGTTGATATTCGGTGTTTATATCTGGCTACTAGTAAATAGTGGTCTGATTCGCTGTTTGCTCCACGATATACTCGAGCGTCCTCTATTGAGGAGGCCCATCTTTTTGATATTAATATATGGTCTATTTGGTTCACATTATTAGTGCCTGGTATTCTCCATGTTCCTAAGTGTATTTCTTTGTGTGGGAAGCATGTACTAATTACTTTAAAATTGTTGGCAGTGGCAAATTGTGTCACTCTCATTCCGTTTCCGTTTGTAACTTCGTGTATCGTGTTTATACCAACAACCTCTTGGTATATTTACTCCTTTCCAAGTTGGGCATTCAGATCGCCTAGTACGATTAATGCATCGTGTGCACTTGTTTCTTCGCACGTTTATTGTAATTGCTCATAGATTCCAAGTATTACTATTATTATGATTAATTTGATTTAAATATTTTTACTCATAACCATGAAATTACGATGCAAAAAAATAACGTTATATATTTTTTGTTTATATGATTCTACGATAATTATAAGTTGTTTCTTACTTATTGGCATTAAATAAATCATTACACAAAATAATGTCTCGTCGCTTATGATTATCATAATCAAGACAAACAGAAGAAATTTATCAAACAATCAATCAAAGTGAAAGTTTAATCCACAAGGGAAAACATATTACTGGAGATAACTTCAATATTCACGTTATGATTATCGATTATCTAAGATCAAAGAAAGCCTTACTAATTATTTAAATTGACAGCAGCGAGCAGTTGTGGTGTTTCGTAAGAAGAGGCAAAGTTTGGGGAAATAGTACAGTATCATTGACATGGAGGCGCAATGCCTGCCAATTACACCACTCTCATAATATATTACTTTATTTCATTCACCGCTGCATCAAATAAAACAGGTGATAAACTATGTTAATAAATTTTCATAGATTATTAAATCTATTACTATGACAAGCAAGGGGAATTATTTATTTTATCAATGAATATGCATATATTTATACAAAATTGCATAGTTCACATCATGAACTGTGTCCATAAGACTCAAAGAATACAATCAAGGAGAGAAAATTTATTATAACAGATTCTTTGTGGACGTGAATTTGGATGTGAATGAAAACAAACCTGGACGAGAGAAGCTAATTCCATAATACTGTACCTCTATTTTTACAAAAATACTCAGATGATGCACTTTGATTTCCTTGGAAGTGATTTCATCATATAGGTATCTAACTTATTATAATTATGAGATAAATATAGCAAAAGTAAGATCTTAGCAGAAGATATGTATATGTTCTGTAGTAAAATAAAGTGATTTAACTACTTTATAAATATCTGATTTCTAACGCTAGTGTCATTTATTTCACATTTGTTCAAAATAACAACTATTTTTAAGATAATTATTGCTTTTCATGTTTGAAATTTTAAATATTCAGGACTAGGGTTAAGTAAACAATTTTTAAGATACTGACTTATTATTTGCTATTTCTATTTAATTCATCAACAATTTTCAAGAAAATGGCGAAGGTGCCAATGTCACTTAAAAGTATATTATTATAGTTATTTTAATTACAAGTTATTACAAATTACTATTTTATTTTATTTACAATTGTGTGTTGCTGCAGTATTCTTACTTTTTATTATTCAGTCACCGCGCAGAGAGACCGTGTCTAACTGCTATATGTTCATCATAAAATATGAATTAGCTGCTATAGATTTGGAGTCCAATATTATTATTATTATGATTCATCTATTTTAAATATTTTTACTCATAATAATGAAGTCATGATCCAAAAAATAATGTTATATATTTTTAATTAATATGATATTGAGCTTGTGCAATAATTATATCACATTAATCTAATGTTACATTATTATGTCTGGCTTCATAATATTACTTAATTTATTTTTCAATCAATTGTCATCTCGATATTAACTGCAATACGTCCAATTTTTATTGTATCTTAATTATTATTAAATTATTACATAAAACAATGTCTTGTCATTTATTATTTATCATAATGAATACAAATATGGGAATTTAGTCTAACAACCAATTAATCAAAGTGACAGTTTAATTCACAAGGGAAAACATACTATTGGAGCCATCTTCAGTATTAGCGTTATTATTATCGATTGTCTAAGACCAAGGAATGATTTAGTAGTTGTTTAAGTCGACAGCGGCAAGGAGTTACAGTGATTGGTAAAAAGTGGCAAAGCCTGGCAGGATATTTTAACAACTGTAATATTACATGCATGATACTATAACTTAGTCAACCCTTTGCCGCATTAAATACAATAAATAATAAACTACGCTACTAAAATAGAATAAATAATTGAAAAATGATGACCTGTCACTATGAAAATGTCAAAAGAAGCTGAAGAAGTTAAATTAATTGAGCTCTATAGCTCCCACTATATCGTATCTATACAGGTATCTTGTCTCCTTGTGCCAGCCTAATATAAAATGGTACTTTTCAGAACCTACTTCAATTATTTGATAGATACTTAGAGCAGTGGAAATGATGATATGATGTCAATTAGTAAAATGGGTTAAAATGTTGGCAAAACTAAGTTGTTAAATGTAAAATTATATTTTGTGCTTCTAAAAGAGATGTGTTTATAAGAATTTTATGAATAAACAAATATTATTTATTGGCTAAAGACAATTTTCACATATAAATAATACACTGTTGACCAAGTTAGCCATCATTTTATGGCTAAACGTTGCATTACCTATAATTTTGAATATTTGCGTTAAAATAAAGTAGGATTAAATAAATGCCTTTTATTATTGGGGAGACACTACTTTATCCATGTAGAAAGTAAACATCAACATGTTATTATTCCTATGATTATCTGTTTGTTAATATTTATCGACTAATATACTGAAATAATTTGTACGTTAATTTTAATTTCGCTAACAATAAAGTAAGGATTTTTCATATTGCAGTAGGTGTATTATATGAGCATATATACAACGTATTGGTACAGAGTTTTTTTTGTTACGCTCAACAATTATTATTTTTGAACAATAATAAAATAATTTTCCACTATATATAATTATACTTCAATCATGAATTTGTAAATATTTTTAAAAAAAGTTAAAATGTGTAAACGTTATTATATTTTATCACTTGGATCCGCATTTAATGTAAAGTTAATACGGTTGTAATTTCCGATAAAAAAATTGTAAATGTGAAGATGGGCACTCGTTCTAAATTAATAACCGTTATTAAGTTGATGTGAATTGATTTAGAAAATATCACGACATTGTTTCTAAAAATGAAAAATAAATATACATGATAAAATGACATTGACGTAAAGAATTTTTATTCTTTTTTAAATTATGTGAAAATTATTGCACTAGGTAAATTTTACAGCTCATAAAATCTCTAGCTTCTACTCTCAGTTTACATATACGCAAATTGTAAAATCCTTACACAAGCATAATATTTTATGACCATACATCCTGTTGCACACATTCCAACATTACGATTTATATTTCTCGTTTTTGTTCAACAGCAATCAACTAAAGTCAAGAGGTAAATTAGCAATTAGGCACGTATTATGTTTCGCCTATTACTGCCTCCGGTCTAAATATAAAACCGGATCGATTTATGTAAACCACAAATCATATGTTTCCGCGAACAAGTAGTTAATCGCCTTTCTCGGTGAACGAAAGCCAGAAGCGTTAAAAATATAAAGTCATTACCTTTAATCACAGCTCATAATAACCGAGTGCTGTAAGTTAAAGTGGGCTCTCAAACTTAGAGCTTTTAATTTACACTTGGCTGTCATATTTCAATTAAATGTATGTGTAGTATAAAGGGACGAAGAATGCCAACAAGAGTACAATTAAATTGAATGTGATTTCATTGTCAAAGAGCAGAACATGAAATATTTATAAAATACGAATTGAAATTTAAAATTTCATATTTAGATTTATTGTTCTTACTATGTAATAATATATTTGGGTCCATATAGTAAAATACAGAACGACATTTCATCCAAGCGATATATTATTTCACAAAGCCTTGATGGAGCAAACATTAAGTTTGGTAAATACACATAACTAAAAATAAACCCATTTTCCTATAGTAAAATTTTTCTTCCGACTCTAATTTTGATCATGTACTGTCAAGTTGAACACTTTAAAATAGAACGTCAGGTATATTAGTAAATTGTAAAATCTTACTGTATGAAGAAATTAATTACACCAACTTTATTGTGGTTTTGTAATAAAATAATAGACATATTGGCAAATACATTAAAATTATTATCAAATGTAATATCAACAAACAATTCCCAAGAAACAAAATAAAAAAAATGTTTGCATGAGTAACTGGATTACTTGAATAGGAAGGAGTCAACTTAATATAAAACATATTAAAATCGATTTCTACCCTCATTAATTATTGGTAATTGTTCAAATATAACAATTAATTGGTTTACAAAGGAAGACAATTACAAATACATCCATTTACTTTCCATTATCACTTTTCGAATAATGTATGGTATTTTGTATTATATGAACAAATGATTACAAACTTGATCTAAGATACAATTGTCTTTCGACAACAACTTTTCTTTTATTTATTTTTACGGCGGTACCCGTCGCCGGTTTTATGTGAATTGAGCCCCTCCCAAAAGAAACCTTTTACAATCCTTAAGGTTATAACCCTTATTGTTTTGCTTCTCACGTTCTCTGTTACACACCGGGTTGCCTCCCGAGATATTTTTATGGTCACATTTTAATGTTTTAAGGGTCGCTGTCATTAAGCAAATATTAGAAAGCGTTGTGGTAAATTAAAAGAAGCGTGGTAAATTAAAGGTAAATTAAAGATAAATTTTACGTCAGTAGTTAACAGTTAATCTGATTTTTTATATAAAATTGAATATTTATTCACAATATGTTTTAAAATGTTGTAATGTTGGTACTGTTTCTAATTCTATTCTCTATTGTGAATTAATTATTACAAGTGCTCTAGTATATATTTTCGACGTGAATTATTATGCAACCGTGTTTTATTGCTCATATAATCAATTTGTATTTTAAACAATTAGTTATCTGACAACATTAATCAATCATTTTACTAATTTTATATAATAAGGCACATATAATTTATTTGCTTACGTTTACATAATAAAGTAATAATATTTTTTGGTACTATTAAATATATCTATTTAAAAATAGAAGTTTCAACAACTTTGAGATTTGAATAAAAGACATTTTATACCGGGGTAGTGTCAAACATTATCTTATGGGATAATGATGGTCCTAATATACTCGTACTGTCAAATTGTAAATTTTACATATTACTTTAATTTTCAATGTAAGAATATTTCAAATATAAATTAATATGAACTTAGCAGAATAACTTGGAAGAATGGAAAAATGCACAGGCTTATTATTTGCCGTTAATTAATCGTGAAAGTGATAATTTAACCATTTTTGATTTCTAAAAAATGTTGAATGTTCTGCAAACTTGTTAAAAGACTTGTTCTTTGTTAAAAGTAAGTATATATGAATTTTCTATGGTTTAACTGTACAGAAACGCTATAAGCGGTATAAAATTTAAAAAAAAAAATTAAAACAAAAAAAAATATTTTTAAATATCAGTAAAATAACTAAAAACTGGAAATAGCGAAAGAAAATACATAACTACAAAATAAAATTGATAATTTACATCTGCACAATATACCAGAGGACGAATTAATTAAGATTAATAGCTGTTTTGCTAAGATACGAGAAACAAAATCCAAAAATCTGAAAAAGTAGCAAAATGTGA
The DNA here is from genome assembly GCA_037954035.1 of Rosalia funebris. Lineage (NCBI taxonomy): Eukaryota > Metazoa > Arthropoda > Insecta > Coleoptera > Cerambycidae > Rosalia > Rosalia funebris. Next base: position 6,203,831 of record JAZFAV010000010.1, on the reverse strand, counting down.
CACGGCGAATTCGGAAATGTCACGATTAATTACGAGATCGGGAACAGCATATCCTTGAATAAAAACTGATCCTCAAAAGACATTTTCACAAGAGATTAATGGCTGTTCTGCTGAGTTCTCGGGAAAAATCCAGAAATCGTAATAAGTAATTTCAATATCATCATGACGAAGACGGAAACATCACGATTAATTAAAGGAACGGGAACGAATGTTTTTAAGTGAAAATAATGGCTGTGCTGCTAAGTTCGCAGAAAAAAATTGCAATAGAAAATAACAAAATCATCACGGCGAATTTGGAAACGTCACGATTACTTGAGAGAATACGAACGATAAACTCCTGAATGGAAACTAACCCCCATAAGTCCTTTTCACGATATTGATGGCTGCTTTTCTAAGTTTACAGCAAAAAAAAAGATCAAAAAATTGTAATAAGAAGTAGCAAAATGATCATGGAAAATTCGGAAACACAGAAATTTTAATTAATCGTGACGTCTTCGAATTCACCGTGATAATTTTACAATTTTCCATTACGATTTGTGAATTTTTTTCCCGGGAATTTAGCAGAACAGCCATAAATATCGCTTGAAAATGGCTTTTACAGCTCATTTTTCCTACAGCTTACCGTTTTCGTTGTCATAATTAGTGATGATGTCTTCGAATTTTCCGTGATAATTTTGCAATTTTTATTCCGATTTTTGGATTGTTTCCCTAGGGACTTAGCAGAACAACCATTAATTTCGTTTTAAAATGGCTTATAGGTGTCAGTTTCCGTTCAGGAATTTACCGCTTACCTTCTTTTGATTAACTGTGACATCTACGAATTCGCCATGTCACATTTTGCAATTTATATCAGAGTTTTTGATTTTGTTCCCCGTAACTTATCAGAACAACTATTAATATTTAGTAATTCGTCCTCTGGTCTTTTGTTGAATTTAGCTTATACCATTTGTTTACGGTTAAAAAGCGACAAATTCCTATATATTTACTTTTAACAAAAACAATTTTCGGTAGATGTTCTAACTTCATGTGAAGTTAGCAGAACACTCAAAATGTTTTAAAAATCAAAAACGGTTACATTATCACTTTCACGATTAGTTAACGGCTAATTAACGGCAAAGAATAAGCCTATACATTTTTCCGTTCGTCAAAGTTGTTTTGCTAAGTTCATACTGATCAAATATAACCACATACATACAAGAATGTTGTACGGATATTCATTTTCTCCACTAATATTTCGGAACGGCAGGACAGCGCGACGTGTGGTATAAGTATCCCCCATAGTATCAATATTTCTAAATTTTGTTTCTGCGTATAGTTCAACATGTAATATTTCATTTAGGGTACTTGTTATTAAATCACGCCAATCATCATCAAAATTCAGTTCCATTCAATTCGTCATGTTTCACTTAAACACTATATTTTTAAAACTTATAAAAGTAGATAGTTAAATTGTTTTATAGTAATGTAGATGACGTAAAAACAATACAAAATATTAGAAAGAGGAGAACAATTCTAAAAAAAAGTTAATTCAGCAGCAAAAATTATAATTATCAATAATATAACTACAAACAATATCGAAACGGAATAATACTAATAATGCACTACTTATACTATACGAATAATGTTCTTGATACAGTTAGGAAACAGTTGGCATGTAAACTACCACAACATTTGATGTATTATATGTAAGAGAATGTATTTTGTTAGCTGGCATCATCAGCTGCTATTTAACGAAACTGTCGGTGATGTCAACTCTTTCAGTAATGGCTTAAAATGTACTTAAATGCCGACCCATCTAAGCACCTTCTGTCTACTTGGCTGATAAATATTATATTGAATGTGATTCCATTTTATATGTTAGCTGTAGATTCTAGAGTGTGGTTCTTTATTAATATAAGCTACTCGATATTAGGGTACACCTGACTGTGGATACTACATAATTAAAAAATTGGTAATAATTGTGTAGAAAAGTACACTGCTTTAAGACTATACGTTTAATTATGTTAATGGGCAATTAGATTAATGAGAAGAATTAGGTGAGTGTAAAGTTGATTGTACAAATTATCTTGATTTTCATTCTACGCCTTTGAATAAGTTGGAAGGTTCAGTAACGATGAATTGATAAACATTTTATGATGTCTTTTGTTTGATGACTTCCGATGTCCATTATACAGGGTGTTTCCTAAGTAAGTATAAAAATCTAAGAGCATATTATTGAGTCAATTTTATGAAAAAAAGTTCATATGAACATATGTCCTCATATGCTTCGTTACCAAGATACAGGACGGTAAATTTTTAAAAAAAAATCTTATTTTTTATAAAATCTATGATATCACTGTCAATATTTTTGTGAAATTTGGTACACATATTCTATGCATCTGGAGGTAAACAGATTTTGCTTAATTAATTAATAATGAATTGACTGATGTTTCAAAAATTGCCAGTATCCAACCAGCTTCATGTTAGTCATAAATTAGTATGGTTACTGATTGTCAAAATCATTTATGACAATCATAAATAATACATATTAAATGTCCTGTTCTCTATTTTCATAATTACTATTACATTATATATTAAAAATAACATCCTGACAATGGTTAACTACACAAACTCCGAAATGGCAGACATCCACTTTGTTTATGGACTGGCTGATGGAAATTCTTTAGCAGCACAACGAATTTATCAAGAAATATTTCCCAACCGTAAAATCCCAAATGTTCGAACATTTGCAAGACTTCATCAACGCTTAGGGTTTATTTGCAAGGGCTAGAGAAATTTCAGAAAGATCTACCACAAAAAGAACTCCTACTTTGGAAGAAGAAATTTTGAATGAAATTGAACGTCATCCAGAAACAAGCACCAATTGCCAACCAGCTTGATGTGAGTCATAAATTAGTATGGACCATTCTTAGGGAAAGCCAGTTGTATCCATATCATGTTCAGCGCGTGCATGTATTATTACCTAGAGATTATCTCCCACATATAGAATTCTGCCGATGGATTCAACAAAAAATTGTATTGTTAGATAAAAACTGAATAACACTAACTTCCCAATTTTCACAATATTTAATATATCTAAATAACAAGATAACGAATAAATGAATTATTGAAATGGCAATAATTTGAATAATCATATTTAAAAAATGTCGATCGCTAGGCTCTGCTGTTAGATAAAAAACTGAATAATACTGATTTCACAATTTTCACAATATTTATTATAAACAAGATAATGATTAAATGAATCGTTGAAACTTCAATAATTTGAATAATCAGATCACACTTAAAAAAAATGTCGATCGCTAGGCTCGAGTGTCGAGGGAACAGTAAACGTCCACATACTGAGACAAGTGTTAGACCAGGCCCCGGCAACCCAGTTTGTTTAGTCTATCGGCCCTTCAAGATTTCAATATAACAGTACAACATCCTGAATTCCTTGATCAAGTGCTATTTACGGATGAGGCTAACTTCTCTAGAAACGCGATTATGAATTTTTATATTAACCACATTTGGAGCGACGAAAATCCTCATTCGATAGTTGAAAATCATTTTCAATATCAATTTTCATTAAACGTATGGGTGGGAATAATCTCTGATTCTCTAATTGGTCCCTTTTTCTCCCAATGAGACTTGATGGTGCTACATACAAACGATTTCTTGAAGAAGATTTATCCACTTTATTAAATAACGTCCCACTTACGCTAAGGAATAGAATTTGGTTTATGCATGATGGTTCTCCCACACATTTTAGTTTGTGTGTCCGAGAATTTTTAAACTAACAATTTGCCAACCATTGGATTAGTCGAGGTGCAAACTTACCATGTCAACAGTGGCCTGCAAGATTCCCTGACTTAAATCCATTATATTTTTTCTGTGATGTCACTTGAAAACTTCATACATTAATTTATACAAATCCTGTTTCTTTCCTGAAATACTTTAAGTATTTTTGCACATGTGCGAGAAAATATGAAGAAGAGGGCTGCAGCTTGTATCATGGCTGAAGGTACATATTTCCAGTAATTATTATAATTTCATATGAAATGTGTTTAATAAAACAATAATAACTGTAATAAATTGGGATTTCATTTTTGAAACATCAATTAATTATTAATTAGTTAAGCAAATACTGTGTGGTTCCAGATGCATAGAATATGTTTACCAAATTTCACAAAAATGTTTTCAGTGATATCATAGATATTATAAAAAAAATATTTTTTTCTTAAAACTTTACCACCATGCATCTTGGAGACGAAGCGTTTGAGGACATATGTTCATATGAACTTTTTTTCATAAAATTGACTCAAGAATATGCTCTTAAATTGTTTTTACTTACTTAGGAAACACCCTGTACATATATCGGAACGGTAACCATAAATGGTCACCGTCCATTTGCTGTGTAGATACTATTTGTATTAACAATACATAGAAATAGTCACAAAGCAGTACGATTCTAAGCAGTGAAATGAAAAAATATAGTTTTCGGTATATTTGTTGTGGGAAGATTTAAGGAAATGCAATTCCGAGATAATAACATAATGCGTTTGGATAAACAAGTTCAGCGCTAATACTACTAAAAACGTTTGACGATTATTAATAAAACGTTTATGGTCATATCTAATAGAAAATTTGGTTTACGAAGTAATAAAATCATCTCACGACTGCAAACATAAACTTAATCAAATAATGAGAATGCTTCGCTTGTTAATAGATCCTGCAAATCATGTAAGTAGAAATAATATTGAACTAAAGTTTTATGGAAAGAATTAAAAATTTTACTACGAAATCTGTTTTACTACATTTCTCTAACATAGTTCTGCAAAAATAGCGATAATGTCGCTGTTTAATTCCATTTGTATTCTATTTTATTCAGATCTATTGCAGTCTCATTCAACTATCGTATCAGAAAAAACATTTTACTAATGAATATTAGTTAAATTGATATTTCGTAGTAAAGACATTTCGTAGTAAAGTCATTTCAATTTTATCAAATAGCAGTATTTGTGACAATTTAACAAATCGAAGATTTCCTTAGTCATATTAGATATATAGTTCGTGCGTTATTTCTTTATAAAAAATAATATTTTAAAATTTGCAATATTTTTTTGGTTATGTTGAGTGTAGTTGACGAAATGTTGCTTTAGCATGATTCTTGCATGCGTGCTTCAATATTTCCTTATTCTCTCCCTCTTCATTACCAACATCTTCCTATAATTTATCAACTTGCTCCCATTATACTTGCTTTGTACATGTAGTAGAATGTTAATTGTAATACGGATTAGAATTTAAAGTTAGAATTTAGGGGGTTTCGTACATCATAGTAAGAATTAACCTTTAGTTATTAATGATATACCACACATTTATAAAAAATATGTTAATATTATACTATAAACAGAATACTAAGAGAAATATTTAATTATTCAATAGCTATATGGCCAGAATAATTCGAGTAAGGTAGGTTAAATATGATTCCGGGGAATTGTCACTAATAGTGGAATTTTGTCTTGAGAGTAAAAAGGAAGGAATTTGTCGACATGAATAATATAGGTCCGTCCTATTTATTATTCAATAAAATCTATGTTCAAATATACTCTTGTATCTAAATATATAAGATATTATTTCTGTAAACTAAAGCGTTATCATGGTTATTCACAATTCTTTTAATTATGTGGAGGTTATTTCGATCCACATTCTTCGGTGTCAAATAAGAGGTCAACGTGAAAACGTATATGGAAGAAATTTGGTACATTCTCTATATGTCCCTTCACCCAACTGTAAAAAGACCTATCATATTTGATGTGTATTAGCTCTATCAGAGTTGATAACTCTTTACAGGATCGTACGACAATTAGTGCTACAATTATTAGATCTGTCAAAGTGGTAGTACTGTCTGTCTACGTGCCAAATATATGATTATTCTACCATACGAACCTTTCCAACATTTAATCATCAGGGCAGATAGATCTTAAGCGAGTTTTTAGTCGCTTTCTTGCATATAAACATAAAATCAATATTTATAAAATAGCAATAGTAATGAACGGTAAAATAACGAAAGCTTAACAGGAATAATAAACAAACCATGGTATGATAGGAACAATGATTAAAAAATAGATAACAAAGACATGTCAATTTAGGCTGGCCATAAGATCAACCGGACAGCCCTGTTACCTCCCTTGTTTGTTCCAAGGAGAAAAGGCGGTAAGAGACGACGAAGTGATACCGACGTATATATGTATTTATATATATGTATGTTTGTAGACATAGAATTTAGGTTAAACCCTATACGTATACAAATAAAAAAGGGTTTTAAAATAAAATGGGTAGATGTACATGAAATAAGTTCTAGAATGAAGATATCTTGTTTTGAAAAACAGAAATATTTTTTCCATTAATACAAATAATTGAGCAAAGCACATAAAGTCGATTAATAAAATACGACAGTGCCGAAGCAAAATGCACTGCATAATGACATAATCATGTAGGAATGCATGCATAACCATTACCAACGCATTTATAGTTTGTAATTATCAATAAACAGAGTATGAAGGCTGATCGACATTATTATCTACCCCCATCGATATAACTAGTTAGAATCGCTATAATATCCAATGCATTCAGCAGTAAAGCACTGTCGTTATTTCTAAAAGTCGTTGTTTCTAAAACAAGTATGACAATAGAATTGGTGGTTAATGTTTATGCAAGAATGAAATGGTTTATTTATATTCATATTTTATAACACTGCCATCTACAATCACCTTATTATTGCATTCATATTAATAATAATAATAAAAATGCCATTTATGTATAATATAAATAAAATCCATTTATAGGATAAAATATGGAATACAGATATAACTTAAAAATAACTAAAAAAGTAACCTCTAAATGATTTTAGCATAAATAAATAATGGAAGACTACATTAACATATAACTTACAGAACAGTAAAAAGTTGTTGTTTCCCTAAAGATAGTAAGAAGTGCGGGTGCATCTATTATGAAATAGTTTAAATAAAAATGAGAGGCTAGTAAGCACCCTTTTAGCTTTAAATGACTAGATGTCAAATCTTTGTAGAAACAGAGTATGATCATAACCCCTTACTAGATCATAATTATCTATGCAGAATAACAAATACTTTAAGAAATGTCGCTGAATATTTTCAATTGGTTTCATATGACTTATATACTGGGGATACCAAATAAGGCTATAATATTCTAATTTCGAGCGAACTAATGAAAAACATAAACATTTTAAAGTAGGAATATTATTAAATGATCACGAAAAATCACGAAACTTAGGGTTTTGTATGCATTAAAAGCCACGTAGTTGATTTACCCAGAGGACGATAGTTTATCATCAAAGTACACGCCAAGATCCTTAACATTTTCAGAACGTATTAAAACGGTACTACCAAGCGAATAATCATAAATTAGTGGTATTTTCATTATGGTATACGAGCAAAATTTATATTTATCTATGTTTATTGATAATTTATTATCCGAACATCACGATACAACAAGGTCGATGAGTTTTTACAATCTCAAATGATCATCAAAGTAGGTTATGTTTAAAACATATTTTAAGTTAACTGGAAAGAGGAGATAATGCGACATAAGCGTTAAACACAAAACATTAATAAAGTGCTATAGAGAATATTAAAGCATATTAAAGTACAGTATTGGACAAAATGGTTGGAACTCTTGCAATTTTAAAATAGTTAATATGCATTACTTATATTTATTAATAGTTAGCAAAGGCGTTTTGGGTAAAAATTAGTACACTTATAATTTGGTTCAAAGTGTATTACATTTTTGAGACAAGAAAATAAAAAAGAAGTTGGACATAATGGATGGAAAAAAAAAGATTTTTCTAAAAACTGATTACGTAATTAACTTTTTTAATATTTGGGGTGATATCCTTTTGCCTTAGTCACATCTGCATACTTTTTCGGCATAGATTCGATTAAATGTTCAATAACATTTCTGTCAATGCTACTCCAGACTTCTGTCAGTTTTTCAAAAAGTTGCATTTTAAGTTGCATTTTTTACATTTTCCCGCTGGATTCGTGTATTAACCAACTCCCATAACTTTTCTAGGGCGTTTAAATCGGGATTTTGTGACAGTCACTTCAGAGCATTTAGTTTTTCGCATGATAACCACACTTTTACAAGCTTTGACCCGTGTTTTGGTCGTTACCATGCTGGAAAATTACATTTATCGGCATGGTTGCAAATGTGTAGGGTTCCAGTACATGACTAAGAATATCTCTGTACATAGAACGATCCATCTTTCCATGTATACGATGTGATGGACTCATACCATACCACTAAAACACCTCCACACCATAATAGATCGCCCACCATGTTTTACGGTTGGGCAAAGACACTTTTTATTTAATCGCTGACCCTTAGGACGCCGTACATGTAAATTTAGACTTATTACTAAATAGGACCTTTTTCCAATCCCTAGTAGTCCAACTCATGTGATCCATTGAAAATGCAAGTCGTACTTTAACGTTCTTTTACTTAGTAATAGTTTTTTTTTAAAGATCTATCCTTCAAGAAATGTCAAAAGATCTTGTTGAGCTAACCTACCCCTTATTGTTCTGTCGCATATGCCGGATGGTGTAATTTTGTCAAATGTCTGCAGAATTTTCACTGGAGACAGAAATGGATCATTTTGGGATAAACGAATAATTCTTTTATCCAGACATGCAGTTGTCCTTCTAGGCCTCCCTGGACAATTACTTGGAAGCACATTACCACACACCTTAAATTTTCTTATAATTTGGGATACACTGTTTTTTCGTACATTAAGTCTTCTTGATATTTCACTTTACTGAATCCCTTCTTTATAATAATTAATAAGTCTATTGCGAAGGTATACAAAAAGTGCTTTTCCTTTCGCGCCATTATAGAAAATATCAGTGCTGACCTTTTCAACTTCTAAACACTCTTTGACTCTCTGTAAGTAAATACCACGAAATATTTTGATACCATATAAAAAGCTCCAACCTTTCTGTCCAAAAACAAAATAAAAACATGTTTTTGTCATCTTTTGTTTTCTTCAAATACCAGCAAAAATTTTGTAAACCGTAGGAAATATTCTAATAATCCGTGACCAACCCGAATATTTACTCAATACATTTCCTTTGGTGCAAATTTATTTTGTTCCAACTATTATGTCCAATACTGTTAGTATACTATATTACATTCATAATTTGTAGTAGAGCAGAACAGTATTATTTTTGCAATGCACTATATCTAATAAGTTAAAAAGAAATTTACTTCGAGTTAAAGCCGAGCGTATTAATACAATATTCGTGACTAGCTATTTCCTCCAGATATTTGTAAATCACGAAAAATATGTGAGGTTCCTTTGACCTACAATAATCTTCTCGGACGACACACAATGGATTGATCTAAATAATCAATGTTTGGAGGGGTTCTCGATAACATATATTTTGCCAACTATTTAGGTCAATTAGGTCTTTACCAGGGGTTGGAACTTGACGTGATCTAAACATTTTCTCTATTTTTAATTGAAGCAGAAATACGCGTTTGGTCGAATTATGGTTTTAGTTTTTAATTAAAATAGTCTATAATATATAGTGTATGATTGCATAAAATAATTTCTATGAACAAAATATTTATATTGCTTCCTATAAGGAACACGTTATTGAAATTAATGAATTCTTTATGACTAAGAGTTTTCTTAATTATTTTCAGAAGAGAATCATTATTTATTTATAATTTTAGCCTTAAAAGCTTTGAATAACTTAAAAGCCTTTAAAAGTTTGGACGTACAAAAACTGAGGGTTTTATTTTTTATTTTTAATTTTAGCTTTAAAAGCTTTGAACTATTTTAGAGTCTCCGGTACTCTTAATTATTATTCTTCTCTTAATTATTCTAGCTTGGCAAATTATTACACTCGTTAGACTACACTATTTTTCACCACCACTTCAAACCTTCATATAGTATTTCATATTTGTTATAGAATATCTATCTTTTTATTTATTTTTAACGTCTGAAATAGTTTTGGAGACATTTTTTAAGTTAGGGCGAACTTATGGTCCCGATACTTTTATTAACATCTCCCTTTCATAAAGCTTTTACAATAATGACTAGGAGAAGCTATTTATGTATCTAATATATTTTCCAAATATAAATTAACGCATGCTCATATACTCGATATAGGGGAAATAATATAAATCACAACCATCATTCGATTTGTAAATTGTTTCTATACTCAAAATTTCAACAAAATCTAAAAATTATGTAAATAATAATTAGAGTTAGATCTTTGTTAGAAGCAACTTTCATTTACATTCAAGTTAAAAGCTGACCATATCTTAATAACAGTGTAAAATTAAAGTTGGTTCATGGGAAAAATTTACATAAAGAACTTTGTTAATGAATATTTAAAGTTAATGAAAATGAAAATGTGTGGTGTATAAATTTACCCTTACTAGTTCACAAAACCCAGTAGTGCATAATAAGTATACCAGTATGTAAATGTTTCTAGACCCAACAGAAAAATAACTCAAAAACATAATAATAGTTATTTGTGAAATACTTCATAATATAGCTACATTATTCTTTAGAAGCCTTCTATATTGACACAATAGTCGCTGCTTAAACTCTTTATTTAGTATTCATAGAACATCCATGTAGTATTAATTTCATCGCTTTTTGCCAAATAAAAAAGTCTCTTATTTTGCCAATAAACGGAACAGCCTACCTAAGCCTAGCCATAAAAACAAGCCACGGTATGAGATAAGAGCCATTTGGGATTTTTTATTTGGCAAATAGAGATGAAATAAACTATATGTAAAACTTGTAAATTAAAATGTTAGCATTTTGTTACTTAGTTAAACAAACTAACGAGGTACCATAAGCTAAATTCTAGGCGAGGCAGTCTAGAGACCATCTAAACTGTATTCGCAACTGCTGTTGTTTGACTTTACATGTATTCATTAATTTCAAAAGAATAGTATACTAACAAGGGGAGGGAACGATCTGGGAAATTCTGTTCGGGATGATACTCGGCACATGATTAGTATACCTTTCGAGTGTTCGACTGTTAATATATGAACGTACACTAGCCACCTAATTCTGAGAAACATTGTTAAAAATTCGAAGTAAGATTGAACCACTAATGGTGAGTTTTACGTTGTTTTGGTAAGGTCGTAAATGGTAGTTTTAATGGTTAATGCAACAAGAATTGTAAACATAAAATTAGGTAAACAGAATTGTCTCAATTTGAATGAAATTGATGAAAGATTTGTAGCATGAGGACTTAACACGTGGTGTGCAATTTGCAATAATAATGTGATAGTAAATATCTTCATACAGTAAAACTGAAATGGAAAAAGTTATTTACTGTCATGGATGGAAACAAATTTGAACCGTTTATTGACGAAATTCCGTTGAGAGAAAAAAAAGCGTCCTTGGAAGTAGGACAAAACACTGCAACCGCCTCATTTTAGGAATATGTGTAGGAATATTTCAATGGTAGAAGTGTCCTAACCCATTTCTTGGCTACTGCCTGAGATATAGATTGGAAGAAGATATAGGTTGAACTAAGTGTTGTCCTAGGTCTCCTGAGCTCACGCCATCAGATTTTTGTTGCAGCATTGTTGACTTTCATTAACTCTGTTAATAAATTGGAATATATCATACGTGGACAAATCAATAACACTATACCTGACATGTTGGGAAATGTTAACAATAATATTATATGAGTTCCTGTTATAGATTACAAAGATTGTATCAGTTTAAATATTTACGGAAACATGTTATGAAGTTTATATCTTATATAAGATATTCTATTTAAACAGTTATTTATCATTTCTTTAATAAAGAAAAGTTTAGACGTTTAGTTGGAAAAAATATTTTATGATAAACTGCAGATTATCCAATTGTTTCGAAGGACTACTTTAAAACATCTATATAAGAGAAAAAACATGTTGCTTAACATTTTGCATTCAGAATTTTAGTATCTATCAAGTATCCATTTAGTATCTATAATGAGATAAAATAAACAGTTTTAAAACTTAAAACGGACTTTTCGCACGTAGGACATATCTGTCTTGAAATTGAGTGGCCGAGAAAAAATAAACCAACACATAAATGCAGAATATGTGTTTCATGCGACAGTTCTACTTTTTTCATTGGCGACTGCTTCAGTGCCGTATCAACACGTTTGTGATCGAGCGAAATTATTTTTTTTTTCTCATTCATTCGTATATAATACAGGCCGAATATGTTTTTTTCGTTCAATGCAAAATCGGCAAATTTTTCTCAAATAGTCCACTATCGTGCTTTCTCATGACCCATGGACAGGATGGGGTGTGTCCTACCCACCTCAAAATCAATGTTATCTGGTATACGTTCCTAATCAGAATCAGTAGAAACCCGATCGATCCGACACCATTTAATTGAGTGATGGTGCTAATAAACAAAAATTCTCAAATAGTCCACCGTTGTGCTTTCACATGACCCATGGACAGGGTCGGGTGTGCCTTCTCCATCTCAAAATCAATAGGTGTTATCTGGGAGATTTTCCCGATCAGAATCAGTCAAAACCCGATCGATCCGACACGAGTTAGTTGAGTTATCGTATTAAGACAAAAATTTCTCAAATAGTCCACCATCGTGCTTTCTCATGACTCATGGACAAGGTGGGGTGTATCCTATCCACCTCAAAATTAATAGGTGTCATCTAGGAGATGCTCCCGATCTGAATCAGTCAAAATCCAATCGATCCGACATGATTTAGTTGATTTATCGTGTTAACAAAAAAATTTCTCAAATAGTCCAGCGTCGTGCTTTCTCATGGCCCATGGACAGGGTGAAGTATATCCTCTCCATCTTAAAATCCATAGGTGTCATCTGGGAGATGTTCTACTGAACTTACCAGTAGTACTGAGAAGTACTACTGGTAAGTTTTCACTCTTATTTCAAGTAGCTTGGCAGCCGAAGTAAGAGAGTACCTATTTACTGACCGCCCGGATTCGGATGTGGACGGTCAGATTTGGAAACATTTTTAATATAATATAAAATAATATTTATTAAAAATAATATTTATAGACTTCAAAAATAAAACCCGCCACAGGTAGGATTTAACATCTGCCCCGGATCGGAACCGAACGACATACAGCTGTTTCGAACTTATTCTCATCAGTGCCGTACAAGGTATGCAGATCCAGGACAAATGCCGAATGAACTCTATGGGGTATACATCTTTATCGATACGATCTCTGTCAGTAACATATAAGTCGGAAATCGAGAAAGAAACCACCAAACCGTCAAGCGGTTATCAAAGTAGTTCCCAAATGGCAAAGCTATTACATAATTGCTATAGGAAACAACTACTCCTCGGGCTAAAGCCCTGCATTTGTCCTGGATCGGCGTACCGTGTACGGCACTGATGAGAACTAATAAGTTCTAAACAGCTGTATGTCGTTCGGTTCCTATCCGGGGCAGATGTCGAATCCTACCTGTGGCAGGTTTTATTTTTGAAACCTTATCTGATCGTGCAGAAACACGAGAAAGGGGTCGAGGATCGCTTCTAGATATAATTCAATGCCTGGCGGGGCTTTAGCCCGAGGAGTAGTTGTTTCCTAGAGCGATTATGTAATAGCTTTGCTATTCGGGAACTACATTGATAACCGCTTGGCGGTTTGGTGGTTCCTTTCTCGATTTCCGACTTATATGTTACTGACAGAGATTTATAAACTGTATGTCTATAAATTATTTATTTATTATTTTTTATATTCTAATTACAGTAAAAATTAAATATTTTAACTACTGTATCATTTTGGGTATAATAATAATAGTTATAAACAATACATATAATCATTAGTCTTAAATTCCTTTATTGTTAAATTTTACAACTAATCTTACATTTTTAATTAGAAACAAGAACCTGAATGATAATTGTCATAAAAACATTGGAAACAAAAATATTGTTGCTTCAGATTTTCTATTTGATTTTCTACTTATAACTACCACTATTATACCCATAATTATATTTGTAGACCTGAACAAGTTTCGAAACCTGGCCGTCCGGGCCGTAAGCAAATACTCTTTTATTTCGGCCCTCACACTACTTGCCAAGAGTGAAAACTTACCAGTATATTAGTGGCACTTCGAATTTTAAAAATTATTCTCTCAGAATTAGCTGGCTAGTGCGCGTTTATATATTGACAGTCCAATACCCTAAAGGTATAATAATTATGCGAGTCTCATCCTGAAATAAAGTCGTGCCCTCCACTTATATGTGAAGTAAAAATGTAACACCTTACTGATATAATGATAGTAATTGATATCTATTGATGAAAATCTGTTTACATCTTCACTACGTTATAAACAAGCACAGAAAAAATTGCGCTGGCAGCTATAGACGAAATTAATATACTCTATTATGGTTTACAGAGCTTAGAGTTGTCACATCTTTAGTGGCGCTCTCTGCGTAGTTTTGGTTTAATTGCATTTCTTTTATTAAAAATAATACCTAACTTATACAACGAGGCATAATAATTTAATTCCCCTTAGTTTGTTCATAACTGGTATATTGCCTAGGAAAATGACTCGTCACGTGAACAGAAATGAACTAATGAATGATTATATGTTATCAAATATAGTCTGAGGAAAGCAGAATATAAATATTTAAATGCACATCGACTCAGATTATTGGCTCTAAGCGACCATTTTAAATGTTCTCGAGCTATTGTAAAATCAATAGTTGAACGACGAAAGTAAACTAATACCAATACGCGCACTATACCGACAAATAAGGTTTTCTTCACTCTTCTTGATTGTTTTTGTTTCGTCGACAGTATGCACTTACTACCAACTATCGACGTTAACGATAACAGTGATATAGGGAAAGAGTCCAGGGCAAATATGGATTGGAATGATATTGTATTCCCAAGGAAATTTTGTTTCTGTTTGGAAACTTATACCGATCGTATGAGGGTGAGACGACATGGAGACATGTTCAATATTCTGTAGAGTAGACGATACATTGTATTGTGGGAGTTATGCTATAGGAAACTATTGCTGAGAGATCAAGGTTGATTTTCATGTTTTTTTCGAACAAAAAAACGCCCAGCGCTATATATACAACAGGATGTTATTATATGAACTATTAAAGAAACCTATTTATACTAAAGTATCAATAGGTTCCTTTAGTAGGATTAGTCGTGGTTTCCTTTTTTAAAATATTGTCCAACTAACTACGTTTCGATCAAGTAATGCACTACCACATGTAGTAAGGACAACGTCAGTATTCTTGAAAGCTTTTTAAATTAATCTTCTACCAGAGTAATCACGATTTCTTGATTTATGTTTAATTAAACATGTATAGAATATTACGGGAAATAGACTATTAAAAATACTCTACCTCCCACAATTTCTAGAGTTTCTTTAACATGAAGTCCATGTTGTTTGAGATGAGATCCTTAAAAAATCTTCGAATGACGAGAGAATAGTTCACAGAAGAGGCATGGAACTTTATTTTTTATGGACTAGTTATTTAAATTCAGATTGCAATCATATATTTTCTATTAGTATATCAATATATTCATAGAATGCCGATTAAATTGAACTAATTGGGTGCTATATTATCAATATTAATGTCACTTAGCATATTGATATTGAACTTATACCTTGCACATGTTGAAGAAGAAAAAGTACGGGATGGATAATAATTAGTAATAAGTGTAAGTAATATTTAGTAATATTTATTAAGGTATGTGAAATATAATGTAAAACGTAATGCAGAATATTATATGTAAATAAGTTAGTTTGGTACAGTTATTTGTTAAGTTAATCTTCAATGTTCAATTTATGAAGTGTTAATTGGCATATTTTGAATTTTATGACTTGAAAAAAATATCGCCCAGTTAGAACTTTAGAAATTCAGTTCAGTGACAGTCATAAAATCAGAATTTAATAAATATTCTTGACATGGTCTTTCTTGGTGACAATTCTTTTAATATAGAAGACATTGTCATATAATGGCGTGTATATAAACACCATGAGTACATACTAAAACAAAAATACAAAATTGCACAAGGCGATTTTTTTCCAGTCTTTAATATCGAAATCTAGAAAGTGATGCAGGAATATATATTACGTTCTGAAAGAACATGATTTTCTAAAAAGTTCAAAAAATGGGTTTTCATAAATATGGGTTGTTTTTAGTTTATCCAACGTTTATGTTGAGCTTTGGTTGTAACACTCAATCGATTTGAAACAAGCATACGAAGAAATATATAAATAAAATGAAACGTACTTAAACATACAAAATCGCAGAAGTTGTCGAATCCTTTCAGTCCTTAATATCAAAAGTTTAGGAAATGATTTAGGGTATTACGCTCTGAAGGAATATGTTTCTGGTAGTCTTTGTCAAGAGTATCGAATATCAACTAATTAATTCAAAAAGTCCAAGAAATTATCGGTTAACATGAATACCGTTTCATTTTTACTTTCTTTAATATTTGTGTTGATTACACAATTTTTTGTGTATTGTGTATTGACATTGGTTGTAGAAATCAAGTGATTTGAGTTATACAAGTGGAAAAATGTTTTCAAAATAAAGTACACGAAATAGTAAACTGAATTTTTGATGGCGTGTCATATTCAGAGAGTAAACTACCTTGTTAATTTCTCCTTTCTCACCTTTACAACAAAATAGTTAATATTATCAAGCAAGACTTCGACAATATTGTAAAAAAATTAAAAGTAGGAATAAGATACTTTTTTCGGATGTTTAGTTTGGTAACAACCCCTTCAGTTAGCGGTGTGGATATTCACTTTAAAACCCCGAAGAGCACTCAAACGTATGTTTTAAGCATAAGATACATTTGCACATCCTTAAAAGTTGTGTTAACATAATTTTCTCCTTATATAATTCTTGTAGGGTACCTAAATTAACTAACCAGTCCTAAAATAATCAGCAGTAAAACTATCTAGAAGATCATCATCATGAGGTCATCAGTCCTAAGACTGGTTCGACGCTAACCAGCTTCCAGCTTCTCCTATCTTGTGTACGCATTTCGCTAACTGTGCTACAACCTACATCCCTTACTATTTGCGAGCAGTAGTCTAATCTAGGCCTACCTCTGCTTTTCTTCATTCCTATTTCTGCCTCTAAAATATCGCGGAATATTTCCCCATGTCTCAGCAAGTGGCCTACCATTCTATCTCTTCTCTTTATGTTTTTCCACATACTTCTTTTCTCGCCGACATTCTCCAATACTTCATCGTTTCTAACCCTATCAGTCCATGGTATTTTCATCATTCTTCGGTAAAACCACATCTCAAAAGCTTCTAATTTCTTCCTACTTGCTTCCCCTATCGTTCAAGTTTCGCAACCGTATAGTGCCGTGCTCCATACATATGTTTTCAAAAATCTCTTACTTGTTTCTAACTTTATTACCCCCGAGCATAAAAGTGCTTTCTCTTTGTTAAAAGCTACTCGACCCTGCGCTATTGTCTGTTTTATGTCTTTATCGCTTCTTCCATCCCAATTTACTTTACTTCCTAAATAAGTGAAGTGAACTTCCTCCAATCATAATTAATTTGTACTTTCGTTTTTGCTCTACTCTCGCGCCCTCTGCACACTAACACTTTAGTTTTGTTTTTATTCACCCTCATTCCGTATTTCTTTGTCAACACTGCCTCCATTTCGTTCAATGCTGATTCTAATTCCTCTTTACTAGATGCTAGTACTGCTATATCATCCGCGAATCTCAGCATTTTTAGTTTCTGTCCCTGTACTTTAATCCCGAAATCCACTCTATCTTTTACCACTTTAATCGCCTCTTCGATGTATAGATTAAAAATTAACGTACATCCTTGTCTTACTCCTTTCCTAATACCTACTTCCCTTTTTTTCCCTTCTACTTCTATAACAGCAGTTTTCTCTTTGTATAGATTGTGTACTACTCTCCTATCCTCTATACTTTATTCCCTCTCTCCTTAGTATCTCAAACATTTCTTCTCATCTTACGTTATCAAAAGCTTTTTCTAAATCTACAAATCCTATATAAGCGTTCTTTCCTTTTTCTATTGTTTTCTCTAACATTACTCTTAGCGCCAGAATAGCTTCGCGAGTTCCCCTATTTCGCCTAAACCCGAATTGGTCTTCTCCTAGTATTTCCTCTGCTCTATTTTCCATCCTCTTCTGCACTATTCTGGTTAAGATTTTTGACGCATGGGAAGTTAGGCTAATCATTCTAAAGTTCTCGCATTTGTCGGCTCCTCTCATTTTTGGTATAGTAACGATAATGTTCCTCTTATAATCCTCCGGCATCTCGCCCGTTTCGTATATGTATTTTACCAGTTCATACATCCTATTTACTACTTTCTGTCCCGCATATTTCAAAATTTCCGCCTGTATTTTATCTACACCCGGCGCTCTATTATTCTTTAGCCCCCTTAATGCTATTTCAAATTCCTCTCTCAATATAGGTTTTCCTACATCTTCCCTATCGATGCTAGATTCTTCCTCTAATATCTCTCCTAATTCTTGACCCTCGTATAAATTTCCTAAGTACTGCTTCCATCTATCCGCTTTCTCCTCTCTTCCTATCAGTATGTCCCCCGATTGACTCCTAACGTTTCTACTTATTGTTCCTATATCCCTGGAGTTCCTCTTAATTATTTTGTATGCCTCATCGGTCTTACCTACTTTCCACTTATCTTCTACTTCTTTGCATTTGTCCTCTATCCATTGTTATTTCGCTTTTCTACATTTTCTAATGATTTCCCCTCTTTATTGACTTATAAGTTTTCTGTCCTTCCTCGTCTCGTCTGTTTTTGTAGCCTCGTATCTTTTGCATTAAGTTTAATATTTCGTCCGTTATCCAGGGCTTCCTAGCTTCCCTTTTCTCGTGTCCTAAAACGTCCGTAGCCGCGGAATCTAGACTATTCTTGATACCCTCCCACACAGTTTCTGCGTTCTTGATTTTGTCCTTACTCGCTTCATTTATTAATTGATCTGTTTTCTTCTGGAACTTATTTTTCATATTCTGATCCCACATATGTCTACATATGTCTACATTTATACGTTTCTTATCCTTCCGGGTTTTCAGATTTTTGAACTTTAATCTAGCTTTCATGACTACCAAGTTGTGGTCGCTGTCTACATCTGCTCCTGGATAACTCTTACAGTCTTAACTAGAAGAAGCAAAGTAAAAAAAAAGAAACTGAATATTTTTAGAACTGTAAGTTTAATGCAACCTAATAAAAGTTATAATTTAAAAAGAAAAGCAAGGACGGGAGACACAAATATTATCCATATTAGTCGAGCAATAGTTGTTACTACTTAAAGGGCTGATGACTACCGGTTTACCTATAACTTCTAGTGGCGTCTGCGCCACTGGATTCGCAGGAGCTGTACAAATTTAGGAGAAGTTTGCGCAGAGAACCTATACCATGCCTGGGATAGAATGTAAAATAGTAGTTTTCTTGTTTATTATATGCTAAGAGGAAGCCTGCCCCACTGTAAGAGTGATAAGGCAAATTTTCAGGTTATGTGTGGGTCGCCTCCCGGCGTCACTTGCTGGCGTTATAACGGAAAAAGGTCGATGTTGAATAACGGTATAAAAGAAAAGAAAATCAGGCTAATGTAACGGCTTATATAATTTCCTAACCTGTAGACACGCAATCCATTGTCATCTATCGCCGCTAGACTGTCAGTAAAATTATCTTGACGACAGAAACAAGTTTGAATACTATATAAAATTATGTATAGTGATTAATTCTCAGATCCCCAAATTTATTTTTGTAACCTCTAACCCAATTTTATCTAGAGATGTTTGGTGATTTTTCAACAAAATAAGCGAATCAGGGTTTAAATTATATCGAAAATTATGGTTTCATTCTTTTTCATAACCGTTACTACATTCCATAGGGTGTGTTAACCTACATGAATAATATAAGTTGAAAGTGATATTGATGTAATTCCCTCAAAATTGCAATTTGGATGGAGGGAAAGGGATGCAGATTACTTGCTATGTATATTCTCATGAGATTATGCTTATAATCAAGAAAATACATTTTTATTCTGCATTGCTCGTAGCTTGAGTTTTACTGGAGGGAAGGTTTACCTCCAAAGCATTGGCAAGCGTATTCGCGGATGTGTTCTATATTTAAAACATTCATTTCAGTACTTCGCATTCATCTAATAGAATTGGACGGAACTGAGTCTTAAAGTGAATATCCGTGACACTGATTAAGGGGGCACGTCAGTTTTGTAGGCTCTTGTTTTGTAGGCTTTTGTTTTTTCTCTTCACATATTTTCAAAAGTTAATGACCTGAAAATATAGTTCCAAAGTCGCTTAACGAAATTCGCAAAAATGGCTTAATTATAGCAGTGTTTAGGAAGTAATTTTAGGTAGATAAAAATTTGTCTTTAAAGATCTATATGTATATTTTTATGCACAATAAACCGTATGTTCTTACCTTTATTAGTTTCTGAGATAAAAATTCTTAAAATTCATTGAAAAAACGACGCTGAAAACTGACGTGCCCCCTTAAGGTTTTTTTACTCCCTTAAGCAAATTATTTTCGAAGAAAAAAAAACACATGTCATATCCACGTTTCACTTTTTTTTCTTACTTTTATTTGAGTATATTAATTATTTTTATGTAAAGGTAAGAACAGACAGGCCAATGCGGTAGTATTCTCCCTTAAATATGATTTGCCTCAAAATTTCGGACTATTATACTGGGTTTTTTAAATATTTTACTATTTCCTTCATTCAACTCGGTTGAGTTACTGGTGAAGGAATACTGCTCCTCGATATACCCAAATTTTGTGGGTAATTCCACAACTCACTTCAGATAATAAAATAAGTATCACTTTCTATTTTTCTACAAGAAAAATTAACAAAATCATAGAGAGGCACGAAAGTAATGTTCCATGTAAATGTACTGGAATACTAAAATTCAATACATAGTAACGACATCAGGAAAGCAGGTCTCTTACAAAATATGTCTTTGTAAGTCAGATTTTGTAAGTAATATTCTTCTCTCGTAAATATTTCCGAATATTAACAAATCATTTATAATCATTTATATAATAAAGTAAATTGCAATTAGTTCACAGCATGCAAGATGGTTGTAACTTTCAATTCAGTGATGTTGTTATTCGTAGTAGAGCCATTAAATTTTCGAGAGATTTTCGGTTAATCGCGAACCATTCTATCAATTTTGTAATTATAAAATGAACATTTTACGTTTGACAGGCCTATTATAATTATTTGTAGATATTTATAACGTGGGATATTGATATTTTATTGATGCTACGAGTTGTTAAGTTTTAGCAAACTTTTTAATGAATTGGCGGAGGCGCGGCTACTATTTTAGTATCTGCGGATATTTGATTGTATTAAAATTTATATAAGTGTTTCTTAAATTATGATCGTCACAAACAGTTACATGTGATTATCTATCAAAGTGTTAACCTCACCCTGACAAAAAACAAATATTCAACACATAATAACTACATCAAGAAAGCAAATTTCTCTTACAAAATCTGTCTTTGTAAGATATTGTAAGTAATATTCTTCTCTCGTAAACATTTCCGAGTGTAACAAGTCATTTATAATCATTTATATAATAAAGAAAATTGCATTTAGTTCACAGCATGTAAGATGGTTGTAACTTTCATTTCAGTGATGTTAATAAAGCACGTATCTTCAAAACCGCCTGTCTATGGAAATATTTCCAAACTAAAGGGTATTATTAGTCAATTACAATCCTTCTTATACCTTATTATTGTTGTAATGTTATGATAAGAAGTTGTCATAGAGAGTTAATGACGTAGTTATAACTCTCTCTCTTTGTGAAGTTGGTAATACTAACGGTGGGTATATACATTTTGATATCCAAAATTTGGAGCTAAATAGTTCGTGAGTTACTCATGCAAGGGCGGGCATATGAAAGGAATAAGTTATACGTACTTTCTATCACATATTCATATCATGTGGAAATAATAGGGTTCATATAAAATGGTTGAGAGAACATCGCTTGTCGGAGCAATTTATGCATAAGAATTTGTTCTCCTAATTAGATTCTCTTGAAAGTGATTATTATATTACGCAGATATAAAATATCTGTAGGTTTTTGCTTATGTGATTCGTTGTATAATAAGTTAATTACAGAATACCGGAATGAGGAATTTACAAAGAAAGATACGTATAATGAAATAAATTAAATTATTACAATTTAAATTAAATAATTGAAAATTAAACTCAGTACTACCATATGTATATATCTATTTTAAATAAAACAATTGTTATAAAGTCTTTCTAGTAAGGTACAATATATGCAGTATGATGATAACTTTTTGCATAATGTTTTTTTTTAATCTGAAACATGTCAAAATACGATTGCATTGAAACATAAAAAATGTTTTACAATTATCTGTAAAATATACGATACTAGGGATATCTTATACCAGGGATTTGGTAGACATTTTGGCTAAATATAAATTAAAATGTAAATAAAATCAGTTTGTGACCGAAAAAGGTAATTTAATAATTGAAACATTTTCTTGCTCATAGACATAAAAATAATAAAAAACTATTTTAAATAAAAATTGTTACAGTAAAATTATTACCTTGATTACTTAGTTATTTTGCTATTGTTTATATCATGTTGACTTTGTCAGGAAATATTTTTTAAAACTGTATTTAATCAAAAATAATATGTAATTAAGAATGGTTCATTTAATTGAACAGGTGAGAATTGAAATGTTAATAATGGTTGAACTTTAAGACAGATTAAGATCTCATAGAAGTTTGTCAATTGTTTAATCCAAGAATATCCTATTTGATCCACGTATTTGAAGACCAACAGTAAGTTAAACAAGACTAGTTTCGTTTCGACTTGGTAGAAAAGATTCGAAAACTGGTAATGTTAAATGTTTACTTCGATAAAGCAGCTAATAAGTTAGTAAAACACTACACTAAATGTACTGTTTGAAGTTCAAAAATATCCTTACACTTTTATCAGGTAATTGAGTTTAAGCAAGCATATGAATATTTTAAATATATATCGTCTCATTTAATTTCGTGAAGATATCATGTTGCTCTGTGACCAAAATTCCATTATCTTATTCAATTCCTTCCTTGGAATAACTTCTGCTTCAAGATAAAGCAAATACATGAATTGGAATGATAAGTCGTGTTTTAAAGCCTTATTTATTTGAAGAAAATATAAGTGCTGCTAAATATTAATATTCATGTTATTATTTAGTTCCCACTTTAACAGTTCTTTATTCAAATAATGAAAATAAATTTTGTTTTATTAAGATAGAGCTTCACCTTTTATTTTTGTCCAGTTTAGTTCAAATATTCGATCAAATCTTTAAGATACCCATCTTATCAGAACCCATCATCTTTCAAATTTTTTGTATCTTACAAGTAGTAAATACAAGTGTCTGGTATTTTTGTACCTTGTACATAATTTTACTATACTATAATTACGTCATATTTTAAATAAAAATTCCAAAATAAAAACTGTTAGGAATAAAATGGTTGTGAGTCAATGTATTCGCATGACTAGGAAATAAAGCCGTTGTGTTTCAGATTTTTTCTAATCATTTTCAAACAGAATTATGAATATGGTGCAAAATTTTATTTCCACGCTGTATGTATATTAGAAAACCCAGAGACTGTGCAAGTTTACTTTCGAGCGTAGAAAATATATTAAAAATATTACAATCTAAGTGACGCAGCTACTTTAAATAGCGCAGTTAAGTGAATTTATCGCTTTAAAGATAAGGACACGTATCTACAATTTTAAGTTTTAATAACCTTTTTAATTAAAATCAAATAAAAATATTGTCTTTGATATTCTGACGTACGATATTCTGTTCTGCACTGCTATGTGTAGCCTAAAGTTATGGATCTATAATAAAAATATGGACAGCAGAAGTATATAGATCAGAATTGTACGTCAATTATCATTGTGGCTTATTTAAAGAGTCATACCATTTATATAATGCATCTTTACGCGTGTATCAATTTACTGACGACGCACGGATCACATGCTACACCACTCGCAATTATTAGATACTAATATGCCACAATTACCAGCACGTATGTCTAGCGACATATGGTTCAATCAACTACGTACAGCATAGACAGTTAATAATTTGCCGAACAAAATGCAAATATGAGGTCACGTCTTATCTTTATTGTATAATTTGATTCATTGGCATCTCATTATTTTTGTAAAATTTATTTAATCTTGGTTTTATTTAAACCTAATGTAGCCTAATATAATCCACCCTAAATCAGTAGCATATATACACTCCTATATATTTTGATGGAAATATCATTTCGATTGAATGTTTTTGTGGAGCACATTTTCATTATACCTCTGTCATCATTTGACGGATTTGTATTGTACTAACTGTTACCCTAAAATGTGTTCTCGGCACGACACTGTTAAAAAATGTCAATTGATTGATTCATACAATTGTTACCTGTGACGCACACGTAAAGAACCAGTACACAAACTAGTATATACAAAATAGTAGAGCCATTAAATTTTCGACAGTTGTTTCGGTTAATCGCGAGCCCTTCGATCGATTTTGTAATTATAAAATGAACATTCTACGTCAACAGATTTTACAGATCTATTACAATTACTTATATAAATTTATAACGTGGGATATTGATATTACTAATGCTAGTTATATCCCAGCAAACTATTTTTAAGTAATTGGCGGAGGCGCCGCTACTATTTTAACATCTGTGGATATTTCATTGTATTCAAATTTATATAAGTCTTATTTTAAATTATCTTCTCTAACGCCTATTTTCTAGTCATCATGGAAAACAGTTATATGTGATTATCTGTCAGTGGTGGAAAGGGTAACACGTAAGGATATTGCAATTTTAATACAATACATTAAAAATAAAATAACACTGATACCTCCTCCATTTTTTAAATATTGTTTTCTGGGTTCATGATGGATTTGTAACATGACCGAATATCACCCTTTTTTTTAAATCAAATCATAGCTAATGCGTTTTCTATTTCAATAATAAAGCGTTTCAATATAATGTGTTTTCGTCACGAATTATAACTTTTAGAGTCATAATGATGGCGATTTATTTTATAAAGTAGCATTTGCATAGCACATTACCCTAAATTCCAAAAATGTATATCCTTTTACCTACAGCAAGAATAAAGAGAGAGGTAGTTTGCGTTATTTAAAAAATTCCATATTCAACGGTTTGAAGGATATATAATCGGTTATAAAATTTGGTAGTCATAACTTTTATTCAATTTACTATTTTTGTTATATTAAAAATTTACTTAATTAATATTATAGGTGATGTCAGAATCACTAAAAAAGATACACTGTTTATCTTATGAACATAATGAATTCAGAATTTGTATTGTAAGTAGACGCATGTGTGTGTTGGATACTACTTAGTTAGATCCTTTTTTAAATTGCAACTTCTTCGATGATATATGAGTGAGTGTAACTAATTAGAAAAAATTGCTGAGTATATTGTGTATTAACCCTTTGAAATTCGTTTTTTTTTAAATGATACTTTTTAATATTGTAGATGCTATTTCAAAATTCTGGCTAAATATTTAAATATATATTGACATGATTAATTTCAACAATTTTTTAACAATGCCAATTAGACTATACGCTTCACAACCATCAGTTTAAGGCGACACATCTCCACCTTGCGAGCGCGGTTCGTAACTCCTATATGTCTCAACGTGAGACATTTGAAATGAATTCAAATGTCTCACGTTGGAATACATATATTCGTGTAAGTCAGAATGCACTAAAATTTATTGTGTAGCATAAAACATTATAATAATATGAGCATTATTATAAAATACTCTTTTGGGGTTGTAGACACTTCTGTTTTTCTACGAAATAATATTTTAAAAGGGAGAAAGCTTGTTGAAGGCTGTTATGTCATGGAATTTTTTCAGTGGACAATTACTAAAGTAGAATTATTTTATAATAAATATTTCATGAAACTTTTCCCTAGAGACTGTAAGTTAGGCAACATTATGTATACTGGATTAAAAATTCCTTGTTTCAAAGACTGATACCTTAATTATATAAAAATTGTTTATTATTTTTTTAAAATCTGCAGAGTACAACTTTACAGATGAATTAACATAATATTTATTGCAGGCCTTGGAAGCGTTACTATACTCGTTACTCAATCGTTGATTTCTGTATTCAATACAACTAATTCAAATTACTGATAATTCTAGCGAAATATGTTTTAACGGAATATGCACTATTTTTTACTATATGGAGAGGTGGTATTTGTGCAGTTTAATCGTATGCATGTTGAATTGGAAAATAAAAAGTTTAGATTAACGAGTTTAAACTATAGAATAAATATCTTCACTTATTACTTTTGATTTTGTATTTTCCAATTCATCCAATATGTAACTGGAATGCATAAATCTTACTCCTGAATCTAGTAAAAATATTCCAAATTTCGTTAAAAATATTTCTCCATAATTGTCTGCAATTTGATTAAGTTACATTAAATATAAAAGGTAACGATGAAGTAACGAGTAAAGTAACGTTTCCAGAGCCTGATTTATTGAAATATAATATGAAATATAACAGTGAAACATAATACTTATTCATGTACTTTCAAGTCGTTTCAGTATTTTTACATATTAAAGGTTCTTTATTGTTAACAAGAATACAATCGACATGCATTATTTTGTTAATATGAGGTAATAAATCTGTGGGTATATTTTAAAATTTTTAAAATTCAGATTCTTTGAATCGCTCGTTCTATGTGTATTATCGCAGAAGCGATTGAATATGCCTCTAATACTTCTTGTCGGGTCAACTGGGGGTTACAATCAAAAGGTGGCATAATTAAAGTGAATTTATGTTTGAGTAACTCAAATTTTATTTGAGGGAAACCTTCCATATTTTATGGGAAAAACTTTTTCCACGTTAAAAAATCACTTTTCACGTTAAAAACACATACGATTCAATATTGTGTGTTTACTTTTCATAAAGACTAAGAGTTGCACATTCTTTTCGCCGCAATGGCGCCGCCAACGATACTTGCGAAGCGTATATTCATACTGATTTAGACTGCAAATTATAACTAAAATTTATTTTATATTAATCTTATTTTACATACATTTATTGTATGATACCTAGGATGTAATAACATTAAAATTGAAAAAAATGTGTTTCACGAAATACATTTTCAGGGCCATTTGCGCAGAAATTACAAATCAAAAATGTATACATAGAAACATTGAAAATAATGCCGACGATATAAAATTATTTTTAGGGATAAATATTTCTAAATATATAGACACTATAGAAGAGGCCCACATATGATTTGAAGATAATTTTCAGAATTGATGTGCTGTTTATGAACACATCAGTTATATTAACATCTATTTTAAAGAAAATTTGAATATTCAGTTGAAATAAAAGACTATTAAAAGGGTGAGGATACAGTTCAGTTCATTTTGTTAAAGTACCATATTTGCTAAAGTATTCACGATTATCGTATATTATTCAAGAATATAGAATTTTATTTTTACAATGATGTGGACCTTTTTACGTTAAATGTCAGAGGCACAAGCCGAAGAGACAACTTAATAGATGTGTAAGATTGAGTAAAAGTATTTTACGATGAACGTCAAGATTTACTTTTTGATGAAAATAAATAGTTAGATTTTCAAGGTTTGGTATTTACTCTGATCATGTAAATTATTATAATTAAGTGACATTTAATAGTCTCACGACATTTATATTTAATAATTAATTGTATGGGATTGCATTACTTTAAAGAATTTGAAATAAGAATTTAGAAGAAGAAATAAACGTTTTATTAATCGTCTTTCTTTCTAATCGTTCTTTAAACGATTTTGATAACAAGTTTTCAACTTGTTATTAAAATCGTTTAAAGTCATGTAATATTTGATGTTCATGAGAGCCTCCACAAGCATTTAAAATGTGAAAAAATACTATTTTCGCATTAGATAACAGGAAAAGAGATCTTTAGATACGTTCAGTGTAGTTAAATTATAGTATTTTTACGTTGATAGCACCTCTTTAACATTAAATCAGTGCGTGAAAGAACACTGCATTCACAAAGCGTTTATTTTTGGGAAATTCATAAAAACTGTTTTATTAATAAACTATTAAGTAATTGGATATTTAGATATATTGTAAAGTTGTAGTATTTAAGTAAATCAATAATATTTTAAGAGAAAATGTACAAAAATGTATTTTAGAAATAAAAATATTTACAAAATAGACCTGTTGTACTTATACTGTTTATTCACTTAACTAAAATAATTCTACAGTAAATGATTTTCTTATGGCTTTACTGACAACTGGTTTATATATTTGTAATATATTATTATTCTTATTCAGTATCATCACTTGAGATATGGTATAAAATAATAGGTTAATGACATTCTAAGGTCTATGACACTAATTGAACATTCTTCACTGCTAGTGCCGCGAGAAAAGAGTTTCACTGCTATATATAAGCTGTCTGTAATTAAAAACAGTTACATTAATTTTTCGTAGATGGATTGATGCTGTGATAAAATTTGTGCAATCGATTATTAAAGTCTATAATGTCCTTGTGATTAATAATAGTAATAGTTAAATAATGAATTTTTCCGTACGGTACAAATTTGCGTTACAGCTTTCCGTACATCTTATTTTTCACATGGAAGCTGGGCATATTTTCAAAAACAATGATTTTTCTTCATTCTAAGAGTTGCTTTTTCTATTTTTTTTTTAATTTTTCATAGAACTATCACCGCTACTACTGGTATAAAAGAGATAATACTTTTAAGTTATCAACACTCGATCGCCATATGAATCTTGTGTTGTCAATATGTGATAACACACGCTATGCGCGTTTACTTATACTTCGCCACACATACCGTTCTTCTACTTAGTTATGAATTACATACCCTCATTATAAAGGTATATGGCTGGTTTATGTACTGTTATTTTTCTCATTGGTAGGATTACGTGACTAAATTACTCTGACTATCTCTACTAAAAATGCTATCTTGGGCACTTATATTATTCTTTCACTCACCAGTTCAATAAAACAGATGATTTACACTATATAATATTATGCGATGGTACAAGTTTTATAATGGAGCTTTGCGAGTGTATCAATTTAGTGACGACGTACGGATCACATCATACACCACTCGCAATTGTTAGTAATATGCCACAATTACCAGCACGTATGTCTAGCAACATATGTTTCAATCAACTACGTACGCCATAGATAGTTAATAATTTGTCGAACAAAATGTAATTATGAAGTCATGTCTTAGCTTTATTGTATAATTTGATTCTCTGGCGTCTCAATAATTCTGTAAAATTTATTTCATTCTTGTTTCATCTATTTTGATTTTTGTTGAATTAATTTCATCTATTTTGATGGAAATATCACTTTCATTGAATGTTTCTGTGGAGAACTTTTTCATTACTCTGTCATAGGTTGACGGATTTGTATTGTACTAACTGTTATCCTAAAATGTGTTTTCGGCACGACACTGTTCAAAAATGGCAGTTGATTGATTCATACGATTGTTACCTGTGACGCACACGCAAGTAATCATTATACAAACCATATTTTAATTCTATGTAAAACTATTATAAGCTTATTTACAGCCCTATTATAAGTTAGAAGAACACCTGAGTGATATTGAATTTGATACAATCAGATAATAAAGCCCTTTAATTCTTGTGTTTTAACTTGTGCTTTATTAACCCTTCCTTGATAAATCCTTTTTTATAGCAATTAATAGCGGAATTAATAATGTAGACCTTCGACTCACAGTATTGACAGTTGAAAGTAAACATACTATAAAATAACGTTACTATGAGGACTAATATTGAAATTCCATCAATATTTTATTTAATATTTAATAATACGTATTATTACTATGCAGAGATTAATTAATATATGAAATGACGAAAATTGCTGTAAAAGCGGCCATGTACCTCGAAGTAACGAGTTAATTAAATTTTATAAACTGTTGCGCTGTATTATTGACACGGTATTGAATTTAATTAAAGTTACGTTATGATATCAAGTTAATCCGTGAACTCGCTATTATTCGGTTAAAATTGTTGTTTACTTGAACTGTATTTGTCTACCAAAAGCTCTTAAAATAAGCGTTTTACAAATATTGATGACGAGATCAATAAAAATTTAATAATTTAGGTGATTAAATTGAAACTCATCTATATCAGTACATATAATAAATATCATTTACCATTCTCGTTACACATCATATACTTACTGACAATCAGAGTCGTTAACCAAGAATAATTACTAAAATAATTTTTGACGTATAGGTAAATATAAAGAAAGAATGTAGTAATTTTGCTGGAAGCTAATTTGACGTAACTGACATTAAAAAAATAATTTCAACGCCTTCTAGGCAATATATTAAATAAATCAAATTTCACAATAAAATTTATTTGTAATTCTATCGAAACTTTTTGATGCAACTTAAAACTTTTATGAGAATACTCCAAAAAAAAAATGTGTTCATTCACTGTATCGAATAGAAATGGATTACCATGTAAAAAAAATGCGGCCCTCTGACCTTGCGAATGTACGTCACTGTACATGGAACTAAAGTATATATTTAAAAAGACGGTAAATTTAAAATACCGACATAATGTATAGAGTATTAATTGTTGTGAATTAAAATGTTGCTTCCCTAAAGATAACAATTCATTTAAGTTACAGTTATGAACATAATACTCGTAACTACCGGATATTTGGTTAAAATTATCCCACACTAGGTATATGTATGCAATGGAGACCTTAATAGTATATTCGTTCTTGCATTCCGATAATAAAACACGGTG
This sequence comes from Rosalia funebris, assembly GCA_037954035.1. Lineage (NCBI taxonomy): Eukaryota > Metazoa > Arthropoda > Insecta > Coleoptera > Cerambycidae > Rosalia > Rosalia funebris. The sequence continues at coordinate 6,172,918 of JAZFAV010000010.1, read as the reverse complement.
TCCACACGAGAAAATCTCTTAGGAATACATGTAATAAATGTACTTAGTAATGCAGATGAATTTATATTGTTATGAAATGACTTAAATAAAAAGGATAAGCTAGTAAGTACTCTTCTGGTATTCAATGATTGTATGTCAATTTTACGTAGAAGATGGGCAGAGCACTTTGCTGGATAAATGTTATGTATACGGAATACTAAAAATTTAAAGAAACCATGCTAAATATTTTCAAATTGATTAATATGTATGATACTATGTATATCAGACAGTGTTACAGTATTCTATCTTCCAGCGTACTAGTGAAAAATATAGGTTTTTTTTAAAGTGGTAACTCTGTAAAAGGATGCTGTATTCCTAATTATTATAAAACCTAAAACTTAATACACATTCATAATTAATTATCTTATTTGTGAGAATGAAAGTTGGTCGGCAAAACGGATACCTAGACCTAAACAGCATGTTTAAAGTATTATTAAGATATAATAATCGGATAATAGTAGTCATTTTATAGTAAATGAACCAAATTTACACTGTTATGTTCATTGAAATCTTTTTATGTATACAAGGCGTCACAATTTTGATAAGTTTTTTTTTAATTAAATAGTCATCAGTACACGATATTGAAGAATAATTTTACGTCATCGGTTAAACGATGATTCAACTGTAGGATTAAATAAAATCATTAATGAATATATAAAATAATTGAAGCCTTAAGGTACACCATATCCTGCGATGAGGGTTTCTGATTTTGGTTTCATGGAAAAAATGTTGTGATTCACCTTGCTGAATGGTTTCGAGAAATTCGTCGATTTCTGTTGTATATGTATATGATTTGTAATTTTATAACCCCACATTTCAAACAGTATATATGAGACATGTTCATATATATATATATATATATATATATATATATATATATATATATATATATATATATATATATATATATGACACGTAATGACATAATGCTCTGTTAGTTCACTCTCTCTAACCTTGTCCTACATCGATTTCCATTCATGTTCGTGTCTTTAAATAGTTTTGTTAAAATCATTTAATTGAAATAATATTTTGCCGAAGTTGGAATATTAATGGCTAAAATGTCTAGCATATTTAAATATCGAGTCAATAGACAAACATCGCATTATTGTGACTTCTTGGTGTAAGGTTTCTGTAGACGTCTATTAACAGACGTATCGCCGTCGCAGTTATTCTTTCTGTTTTATAATAGGTCTTATTGATCTAACGGCGATGTGTGTGTTACAATAGACGGAAAGAGAAATACAATATCATTACAGTAAACCATGAATTGTAATATTACCGCACATTTCACAATATAAAACTGTAAATAATGAGCGTACAAATAGTATAAAACATTGAAATAGGTTATGGGTACTTTCATAATAAAGTGGATGAAACAAATCCTTATATAAGTGGATGATATTTATTATTTAAAAGTTCTAGTTTGCCAAGAGATATTTTCAGATTATGGATGACGTAAGTAGTATAGCAAAACCAGTACCAGGCCACCCTCGGATTTGTCCGCGGACATTTGATGCGGATGGTATGTGGTCATTGTTGATCTGAAGAACTCTTGGTGCAGGTATAGAACAGGTCTGTACAGGTGTAAAGCAGGTCTGTACCCATTTAAAACAGGTATGGTGGTATTAGGAAAAAAACAAGATGTCATTAAACAGGTTACCATACCTGTTTTGAAGCGGTACAGACCTGTTTTACACCTGTACAGACCTACTCTATACCTGTATCAAGAGTTCTTCAGATCAACAATGACCACATGCCATCCGCATCAAATGTCCGCGGACAAATCCGAGGGTGGCCTGGTACTGGTTTTGCTATATTACTGACGTACGCATAAATCTTCTTTCAATACAATTTGCGGAGTATATCACGTAATTGTGAGTATAATGTCCGTACTATAGATACGTTTTCTGTACTTTATAGAAAGATTTTAATGATCGTTGGAAACATTCCTATTCCATTCGAACAGAATCGTAAGCCCCATGCGGTAACCTATTTTATCCAGACTCTTAATTTTAACCCCAATAACGTACCCAATAAAAATCTAGGTTATACCCACTGCAACAACTGACTGAAGTTTTGGATTCCTATACTACTATAGAATTATTCATAAGCATAATAACGCTGTAAATTCAACATTTCAGGGCCCGCTCTTTCGTCTTTTCAAATTTAACACCTAACTATATTATTAATTATTTCCCATAGATGCTATTACGTGTTATTATATCCGATATGTCATGGAAAATAACAAAACAATAGGAGGTAACATCAAAAGCATATACAAGTTTGTGTAAAATATGTCGTGAAAAGAAATAAAATTCCAGATATGCATAAATATATCGTGATAATAATAATATTGTTTTAGGAATAGTTATAATTATATAATATTTATAATAGTTATGTATTAGACACGAAAATTAAGGGATGTAAAAAAATCAAAGTTTTTAGGTGATTTTCAAAGGGCTGTAACTTGTAGAAAAATAGTCGCAGAATAATTTTAAAAAAATTAAGAAGAGCTCCAAGATCCTAGTTTTTAGGTTCTTTTAACTGTTTTTACTGTCAGAAATCTTTGAGTAATCATAAGAAAACCATTGGAAAAAAGTCCGAATTATTGCTTGTTTATATAATTTTTGTTTTGCTTTTTTATATAATTTTATCTTCTTTAATTTTAGTGGTATAAAAACCTTGTATGATGATTTTTTCACTGAGTTATCGCCGTTCAAACCAAGATACTTAGTTTTGACTGGTAATTAATTACTCAGGAAATAATGGTCGTACAGAAAATTTAAGTAGGATCTTAAAAACCAAAGTAAGTAGAGCAAAGCATTTTTTACAACTCGTAGTTATTGGTTTTTGATAAAAAAAAATTCGGTGCGAGAATATTGATTGAAGAAAAGGTAACAAACTGCATATTTAGGGATATATAATCGCTTAACTTAGAATAATTTTGCAAATAATGGATAGACTAGGAATGTTGACTATTTATCTTCAACCCGAAAGTATCCTAAAGAAACCCTCAAAATTTCAAAGTGCTGCGATTTTCTTTCATTGTATTAGGGATGATTCAACTTGTGAATTTTCATATTATTCATATTTTATTCACATTTTTTTATCAAAAATAACTCGATAAGTAAAATAAGGTCGATAACTCAGCGAAAAATCATCATGTAAGGGCTTCAGACTGCACAGTAAAGTTCTAAAATTAATGAAAATAAAAATATCTAAAAAGCTTGAATGATGAAATTACTGAACAAAATTTATTGAAGTCCATGGACCTTTTGAAAGGCATGCATAAATTTGGATTTTTTTTCCGATGATTTTCTTTTTCTTACTTAAAAACTGCTGATGATAAAAATTTTTGAACTCAAGATCTGAAAGCTAGAAACTTGGACCTTCCATTTGCTTTTTTAAAATTGCTCTGCAGCTATTTTTCTCCAAGTTACAGACCCTTTGAAAGTCACCTAAAAATTTAAGATTTTATTAAATCCCGTAATTTCTGTGCCTAGTGTATTAATAAACGGTAGCAATGAATATGTAATATTAGTTGCTGTATATATTCTTCAGTTCCATTTAAAGAAGATAACGAAACATTTTATTATTATATTCTTTTTATATAATTTTTTCTATAAGACTGCAGTAACCTGTTACAAATTTTGGATGGAATTTAAAATTTACTATAAACTTAAAATTAAAAAAATTAATTATAACATTCAAGTAAAACCATGATCAAGTTGCCTGATAATTATTTGCGCATGACGATACCAGATGTGATATAATTTCTAAACTATTAATTTTCAAAAATTAATTATTTTCAACATTTATGTAAGAATCCATCTAATTCTGTTGACTATTGATTTTTGTTGCATATATTTAGTTAAATATGATTGTAAATATGAAGTAAGTCAATCAATAATAAATTTTGTCACGCTAATTTAGTTAGAGTGAGTCATGTGGAAAATATGATTATCCACTGTCTAGCATGACCTGGGTTCGAATCTCAGCAGTAACATTAGAAAGTATTGAATAACTATACGCATCTAGAGCTTATGATGTATTCCTATACAAAGTAATTGCAAATTTCTAAAAATCACTTCATCACAATTAATCAAGTTTATCGTTCTCAAAACGTATTCTGGCTATATGTAATCGATACACCCCATTTCCTATCATAATCGGTATTTTCATACAGATATCGACGTGAAGTTTAATCATTACTGCAATGTAATAGTAACATATTTGATTCTGTACATGTGAAATGTAAGCGTCCAGATACAAAACTAATTGTATGCATCTTTACTTAGTATTTTTGTTTTCTTGAATTATCAATAAATTTACTATAATTTAATCCCTTGTATTATCAGTTATCACTTTCAATAAAAGACATAGAATTAGTATGTTTGTTATCATACTATTACCGCTTCAATGGAAACGAATGTATATGTGATCATTCATGTGATATATGTACATGTGATATATGTATCATCATCTATTTTTCGATTTGATACGTCATATTTACTGTTCCTTAATTTTTATTTTTTTGTACATATTCTTAACATTATTATTAGTGTTATTTCTTTTAATACAATATATAATAAGGTTTTAGTTTGCACAGTTTTGAGAAATCCTCAAATAAGGGACAAAAAAATCAACAATTTAATGATAAAAAATGCATACTAATTTCATGTTTCTTGTAATTAGTAGTAAACTTGTTGGTAATTGACAACAATTTCAAGAATTATCAAATTGGTATCAAAATGTGCTCATGCAAGTCCTTTAATTTTTTTGTTAATATTACATTACTTTCGTAAATTGCTATTACTTAAGCTTTCAAGAATAATTAATCCTCATTTTGTGAAAATGATACATTATTTTTACAATTATTATTAGATATTTTTGTATATTCTGTAAATGAGACATTATACAAAGTATAATGCTTTTGTAAAACATAATTATATTGTACATACTTCAACTTCTTAAAATTATTTTCTCGGCAAATTTAGATGTCAATTATATTAAATAAAAAATAAATTCCCTAAACGGCGAATCCATTCTAAATATATTTAGTAAGAAATGTTGCACTTGGTGTCTATGAAATTTTGATTATAATGATTTAACTACCTAATATCTCAGTATAAATGAAATAAGTATATAAATAAAACATAAAGTTTCGTTATCTCATACTTTTCCGTTATTTATTAGAATCACAAAAATATATTGTCCACGCAATCATACAACAAATAGCCATAATTATATAATTGATATACATATATTCATAAAGCAGTAAGTGTGGTTGATGCTTTCAATTCCAACTGTAAATTTTAACTATACTTTATGAGGTTTTGATTAATTTTTTTAACTGAAAAGGTTAGATATTTATTATTTCCTCAGATATGTACTATTTAAGAGAGTCAGTAATATTTTGTGAATTTTTAAATGTTCGATTTTGAAAATTTAAATTTAGGCCAACAGCAGACTTCTGCACAATGACAATGTGCACAATAAAAAAAATGCCGACAATACTGAAAAAATAAAGTAAAATAGGAACTTAGTGGCTGTGAATATGTCAAAAATTTTCATATATTTATAGAGAGGTGTAATGTTATCGATACTCAATTCGATGTCGAAAAAAAAAGCACTATTTATAAAAATGTTCGCGAACGAGAGAAAATATAATTAACTCTAGATAAATATTCCGAAATAGGAAATATGAGAAAAAAATAAATTTTTATGTGTTCATATTTCTAGCGCTTGTGTACTTCCAACATTTCCAACCCAAACTGTAGAATAATAATTGTCTATTTTTTCTTTATTACTATCTAAACTTTTACTTTCAAAGAGTTGAAGTGAGAAAATTATCGGTAAAATAATTTTCATTATTGGTATTTTTTATTATAATAAATTTATTAGCAATATATACACATACAATATTAACATAACTTTTAAATTACTTTTCTATGTAGCCTACAATCTGCTATAATTTTATTTTACAAATCTTACTTCCAAGGGTCCGATTTCCTTTTTAATACATGTTTGTTACATAATTATATACTGTGCAAGTTATATAGCCTAACCAAAATAGTCTTAGGATATTTGACTTTTGGATATCCTAAAAAAATTATGAAAACGAATTTTATTACGCTGACTGTTTTAAAAAGAACATATCTGAGGAAATGTTATTAAAATCAAGCCTTCTTAATAAAAAAAAATAATCAAAGCCTCATAAAGTGTAGTAAGATATTTCAATCAGGATTAAACACATTAACCACACTTACATCCTCAGAGAAATATATCACTTATATAATTGAAGGATTAGGGTGTAAACAACGGTAACTGACAATTTTGGGAATTTTGAGTTTTTTGGTGTAAACAATGATATGTGCCCTCCCGTGCTCTTTTATAGTGGTTAATTTAATTTTACGCTAATAGAGGCGCTGTTGCACTCATTAAACATTATGGTAACTGTCAGTGTGAAGTATAGTTTATTTCGTCGCTATTTGCCAAATAAAAATCTCAAAAAATACCGTGGCTTGTTTTTATGGCTAGGCTCAGGTAGACTGTTCCGTTTACCGGCAAGATAAGAGAGTTTTGTATTTGGGAAATAGCGATGAAATGAATAGTAAATAATGGTATATGCAGTCAACATGCGGCATGGCATAGACTCGACTTCAGTTTTCCTGAAAGTTCCTCGGTTTTATCGTCGGAAACTGAACCAGATGATGAAGGTAATGATCCTACGCTTGATCCCTTCATATCCAGAAAAGAAGCTGCTTTCTCAACGACTGACATTATTAGGAAATACGGCAAGGAAAATATTTTAACCTTTAAATACCACCTGCATGTAAATAATGGTACCTGCAGCACATACCATTTTATACTTGCGAATATTCGTAGATACCATTATTTACATAAGAAAATGCAGATTTACTGGTAAACTGGATGCAGTAAATTCGTGTCTGTCTTGGATATCAGAAGCATATCACCGATACTACAATAATTTAGTTGAAGGATGAGTACTTATATGTAAAATTCTTGCCAATAAAAGTGTGTCTAATTATGTGATGTTTACTACAACTTATTACGATGGCATCTGCATGGTATCTTCCCTTGAGAAAGCATAAAGTAAGGTAAGCAATGGTATTTACGTGACTTTCGAATAAAAAAAATTATACAAAAGTGAAAACAAAAAACATTGTGTAGTTTTATGAAACCACGATGTAAGTGAAACTTTTCTTCGGATTGTAGGCATTTAACTGAACATTTTCGGAAAATTATTCGATTTAGAGTATTAAAATCAGGGTTTTTAATCTTAACTTAATAACTGAAAAATAGGAATGATAATGGGAAATCAATAGTAGACAAGATATCCAACTATAAATTTTAATTTCAATTTGCGTATTAGAATACGGAATACATAATAAATACAATTATTCAGATGATAGACGCATGTTAAAAACTGAGACCAATATTTATTTAAATCATTGAATCAACTTCAATTATTCTATCAATAACTTCATCTTCGCCTTGAGTCTCACAGTCTATAAATGTAACTAATATTTTATGGTAACTAAAATAAGTAAACCTCATTGATGATAAATTTTTGCATTAATCGTTTTTTTATGTGTACATTTATACAATAATCGTCGTCTACATTTCGAGGCAGAGTTTGGACCATGTTATATTAACATCAACGGGCACATTGATAACTTGTCCAGTGATTCCATATTGTCCCTCGACATATCGCAACCGTCGAATTTGCATAAAGGGTAATCTCGGTGATATTAATCGCTCTGAAACTAAATCCAATTCAGGGAGGTTCGGCTTAGGCGGATACTTAAACCCATCGTACACTGTCAAATTCGGTATTTTTCCAGCAACTAACGACACTCACGAGAATATTTTGCAACGAGACAGTTGGGCATATTTGTCGCAAAATTACACTGCACGATGAAGGCGGACTTTTCAAATCATTTTCGAACCACAGTCTATCACAAACAGTGCACGCAAAACCAAATGGATTATTCTCAAATACGTTTTTGAATAGATTATGAGCTCCATTATGTCTGATATACAACGTATAGATCGATGGCGGATCTTCTTCTGCTCGTGTTCTTGATGCATTGAGTCTTTCTCGGTACCGACGACAGTATACGCCCGCAGGAGTGCTCGAATTTGCGTCGTTTGCATCGTCAGTTGTATTTTCAGGAGCCTGCGACGAGGACTCATCGTTGGAAAAATCTTGAGTGTGATTTGACGAGTTTTGGAATTCCTCTGCATCAACAACTAATCCTTGACTTGTGCTTGTATCTCGACTCGTACTCGTATCACTATCGCTCGTGCCTTGATCAAAACTGGCGCTCGATTTTAGCCGCTTGCATTTTTGACGATACCTGCGGCATCGTTCCGCATTTAGTTGCTTTTGATGCAGAATTTTTTTTGCAACAATATTTTCGGATACAGGCTCGCCACTTTGAACGATAGACGTATTATATCCAGGACTCGACGCTGGACCTCTACTAGTACTCGGCATGGCATCTGTCATCAGTCTACTAATTCTTTTCCGGCGGCCCAGAGTTTAATTCGGCTTGTGAAAATAACTGGAGGCCTAAATAAAATTAAATATATTGAATGGACCTTATATAAATTAAAATACTTCATCAAATATTCATATGAAATGAGTAAAAATAAATTCAAGCACTGAAAATTAAAATTAATACATACAAAACGATATGCACCAGAAGAAAGTTCTAATAATTCTTATAAATTCACTATAAAAATTAAATTAACTCACCAAGAGCCCTTTTCCTTTCCCTACAAGCACAAACTCTCTCGGAATTCTGTCTCTTACGGCGTGAAATTAATTCATCGTCGGATATTTTCGCACTATTCTTGGTTCCTCCCTCGTTGACCGGTATATTTGACTCACTAGCTGTATCGTTGTCCATTACGATCAAGTGAAGAACAATATTTACATCAATACACTGATCAAAACACACAAATACCGCGGAACACTTGCATGAATGAGTGAGAATATAAATGCTATACGGTCAGCTGATGCGAGCCATGGGCACCGCCATATTGGCCTTGGCTTCTCTGCCGAGCGCCTTTCACTTTACCCCTACTCCGCGGCCGACTGTAATGCGACATGCGATAGATGAACGAAAAAATTTGAGGCGATGGAAAAAAAGTTTCACTTTAAAATACTTCCGCAACATATTTGCCTATATTTCATTCTAAAGACTGCATCATAGATTCCTGTAAACTTTACAGATTAAAAATTCATGTAAGCAGAAATCTGAATTCAGTTCAACATTTAGGTACAATTATTTCCATAAAAATACTTATAAAGTGTCAGTTACCATTGTTTACACCCGAACCCTTCAGTTATGGCTATTTGTTGTATGATTATGTGGACAATGGACAGTACGTATTGATTAACAGATATATATATATATATATATATATATATATATATATATATATATATATATATATATATATATATATATATATATATATATATTACTTGATTTACGCAACATAGACACTTCTACAAGTTTACCAACTCATGCGTCCATTTTGCGTACTGGTCACCCCGTTATTAATTAGTTTCCTTATACCTGGAGTATAAGGAAAATAATAAATACACATATTACTATGGTAACGGGCAAGCTTGATTCAGGTCGCACGCAATGCGTATATATGGATTTCAATTTACTCTTTGTGAGTGAGTGCTTATTTATTCTCTTTCTAATTAAACGCGAAATTATTAATCGGCCATAAGTTCTCGTTAAGTTGTATGGAAATATTAATTATAACTTGCTGGATTCGCTATATTTTAATAAATGCTTTCGTTATCTTAAAACTTTGGTAATTATTTACGGAGTCGGGCAGGGCACATTTCTAATAAGGCGCGGCGTTAATAAGATAATTTAAATCACAGTCGGTAGCAAAGTTGCACTTAAGCCCTGTTAAACAATTTTATCATTTAATAGAAATAGATATATGAAATTTTATAAGTAAGTTCATTACATTTCATACAATTTTAATTACATATCGATATACTGGGTTTAAAATTAATTCTCGCAACTAGTATTATGTATTTGTGTTAATAATTTGTCCAGCAGTTTTGCTGAAGTTTATTACATTGCAATTTATCAGTATGAACTTAGTAGAACAACTTTAAAGAATGGAAAAATGCATAAGCTTATTATTTGTCATTAATTAGCCGTTAATTACTCGTTTTGATTAAAAAACATTGAATGTTCTGCTAACTTCATATGAAGTTAGCGGCATATCTATAAAAAAAAATTATTAAAAGTAAGGATATAGGAATTTGCCGCTTTTTAACCATAAACAAATGGTATAAATGAAATTGGAAAAAAATATATTAAGGCAAAGGACATTATTTTTCAATAACAGTAAAATACTTCAAAACTGGAAGTAACGAAAGAGAATACATAAACACGAAAGAATGTTGACAACATACATCTCCACAAAATACCAGAGAATGAATTAATTAAGATAAATAGCTGTTCTGCTATTTACGGGGAACAAAATGCAATAATCTGAAAAAAAATGCAAAATGTGACACGGCGAATTCGAAGATGTCACGAAATTGTAATAGAAAATTGCAAAATCATCACAGTGAATTGGGAAACGTCACAATTAATTAAGGAAAGGGGCACGGTAAACTCCTGAACGAAAACTAACTTCCAAAAGACATTTTCAAACGAGATTAATGGCTGCTCTGCTAAGTTCACAAAAAATCATATATTCTCAATAAAACATAGCAAAACCATCACGGCGAATTTGGAAACGTCACGATTAATTAAGAGAATGCGAACAGTACATTCTTAAACGAAAATTGACTTTCAAAAGACATTTTCAAACGATATTCAGGGCTGTTCTGCTAAGGACAGCCATGAATATCGTTTGAAAGAGACTTATGGGGGTAAGTTTCCGTTCAGAAATTTACCGTTTACGTTCTTTTAATTAATCGTGACGTTTTCGAATTCGCCGTGATAATTTTGCTATTTTGATTGCGTGATTTGGATGTTTTAGGAGAACAGCTATGAATCTTGCTTGAAAGAGACTTATAGGGGTTAGTTTTTATTCAGGAATTTACCATTTTAATAATTAACTTTTTTAATTAATCATGATGTCATCGAATTCGCCGTGATAATTTTGCAACTTTTCATTATTATTTGTGATTTTTTTGCCGGGAGTCTAGAAGAACAGCCATGAATCTCGTTTAAAAATGGCTTCTATAGCTCAGTTTTTCTACAGAAATTTTCCATTCCCGTTCTCGTTCCCGTTCTCGTGATTAATCGTGACATCTGCGAATTTGCGGTGATAATTTTGCAATTTTTTATTCCTATTTTTGGATTTTTTCCCTGAGAACTTGGCAGAACAACCATTAATCTCATTTTAAAATGTCTTATGAGGGTTAGTTTCCATTCAGGAATTGACCGTTTGCCTCCTTTTAATTAGTCGTGACATCTTCGAATTCGCCGTGTCACACTCTGCAATTTTCCTCAGGTTCTGCAATTTGAGTTTTTGATTTTCTTCCCCGTAACTTAGCGGAACAGCTATTAATCTTAATTAATTCATCATTTGGTCTTTTGTGGAGATTTTATGTATTTTATTTTGTTACTACCAGTTTTGATATATTTTACGGATATTGAAAAATAATATTTTTTGGCTTAATTTTTTTTTTAATTTCGTTTATATTATTTGTTTACGGTTAAATAACGGTAAATTTCTATATACTTACTATTAACAATTGTTTTTAATAGATGTTCTGCTAACTTCATGTGAAGTTAGTAGAACACTCAAAATTTTTTAAGAATCAAAAACGGTTAAATCAACACTATTACTATTAATTAACGGCAAATAATAAGCCTATACATTTTTTCATTCTTCAAAGTTGTTCTGCTAAGTTCATACCGATTTGCAATTTTAAGCAGTTTTTGAAAATAAAGCAGAAAATCTATTAAGCTGGTATGTTAGCTAATGAGTTAAATTTGGAGGTACAATCAGCGTATACGTTTCAAGAGCAAATCTTAGAGTTGACAGTAATATCAAAAGATATTTATTCATGCCCTAAGAATTGTGTTCGTGTGTTTCATGAAACCGGCTCCGTGACTCACAAAAAAGGTGACGATAGACCAACCCTTCGTACAGAAGAAATATTAATGACCTTGGATCACGTATCGAACAAGAGATTATAAAACCTTTGAAACGTCTGTATCAAGAAATTGATTTTCTTTTTGTGGGCATTCACTGCTTACGCAATTAGCTCTTTTTCCAATCTAAGTATATATATTGTATGTTTCTTATACTTATTCAATTTTCTTAAATATATTTACTCTTACAAATTTTAGCATATTTCTTAAGTTCTTATACTCACAATTTAAGTACAATTTAAATGAATATAATAGATTTGCTGCCTGTCTACAGTATTTCTAGAGTAGAACTTTAATAAGCTGTATTTTACTGTTAAGGTAACAGGTCCCCTGTTAACATATAGCTAAATGTTAAGTTCGTATGACTTATCTTCAATCTTAATACGAGCATTGCAGATGGTTATCTTCTATTTATTTACGCCAATAGTATTATATAATAGTATTATACTTCCATTTATTAACCTGAGTTTTTAACTGTTTTAGTTTGGTATTTATTCTCTCATTCTTCTTACATTGATCCCCAAAATGTCGATCATAAATTATTTTGTGTTCACTAGTTATTCTAGTCTTTCTATCATGCTATTCATCCTATTTAAAGTTAAAAAATAGGATTTTCATAAGTACTGTAGCTAATTTATAAGAACGAAGATAAATAATTGTTGAATAATGGATACACTACTTTGATTCTTATAAAAGTAATTTACATCGAACACATTTCCCATCTAATCAATATTTTAAGTAGCTTTCATGCCATATGACTGATAAATACTGTGTTGAAAGCTACTTACCTACTCGTAGTGGCAGAAGTGACATAAATAATAAAATAAAATGCAATGAGCATGACGGCTATGTATTTGGCTTTGCAAGCACGAACTGGTAATTATCGTAATGTACAAGAAAGAATTATAGCCTTCCACCCCAAAAGTGTACAATAATACCTAGTTATGTAGTAATAGCTAATAATAGTTAAATAATAGTCATGAACTTTATGTAACACTTGTTAATTCCCATTAATACCCATATAATTGTCATAAAACCCGTGTATGTATATCCACTAATTCCTAATAGTTGTACATTAAAATTGTCCAACAGTTTACTCCCCGTTAAATTATCTCAAAACTATCGTCTCAGAATCACTTATATACCATGCTATTCAGTATGTAACTCTAGTCAACGAAATTCTATTTTTGTGAACTTATTTCTGTTATATATATATATATATATATATATATATATATATATATATATATATATATATATATATATATATATATATATATATATATGTATTTGTAATGATTTTCAAAAATTCAGTTTTAACTAGAATAATCAGTTAAAGAACAGTAACAAGAGTAACAAGAAATAATGAAACATGACAATTTTTTATTTTTGAATTATCTTTGTTGTGCCTATTTCGGAATTAAATAATAGCTTATAGGCCGATCATTTGGAATGTCATCCATTTGATTGTTTTTATTAGATATTTCTTTAGCTGGCTCAGAAATGCAATTCTGTTGTTTTCATCTTTCAAAATTCGAAAAATTTAAAAATTTTAATATTAATTAAATATTACGAAGTATTATTATAAACGGTACAGTTAAAGTTAGTATTAATAAAAAAGTATAGGATTTTGTATAATTTGAGTATCACGTTTTACGTATATATCTTTTAATATCTTTATCATTTATGCTGAATTTTCAATTTGCTATTTTCAGTTTTCATTAGAAAAAACACAATCTTTATTAGATAAGCATAAGTAGAGAATATAATGGAAAAACTAAGCATGCGACTGATTCAATTCTAGATAAATATCAACGGGAGGTCTGGTATTGGACAATTCAATTTACTCTTATAAAATAAGTTACTCCTCAAAACATCAGGAACTTTAATTATAATTCATAAATAAAACGAAATAGAAAAATGTTTGCCACAACGTTTTTCACAAAAAAGTGACCATTGTTCATAAAAATCGGGGCGGGCCATTCATCCCTTCTTTTGTTACGCCTTGGGATATTTCACATCTGTAGAAATTCCACAAAAAATAATTATTTAAACCAAACAGCAGTTAGCAGTCGAATTACCCATATATATTCCAGTTAAAAATAGAATAAAATGCATAATTATAAACCTGGTTAGACATAAGTTTAAATTAATTACATGAATATATATATATATATATATATATATATATATATATATATATATATATATATATATATATATATATATATATATATATATCGCTTTATTTACGCAACATAGACGCTTCCACAAACTTACTAAATCATGTGTTGTATATTTTGCGGCACTAGTTAGTTACGCCGTTATTAATTGCTCGAGGTATAAAGAAAATAATATATAAACTATAGTAACGGGCAAAAATGCTATGTTGAAAGCTGTTTACCTACGCGTAGTGGCAGAAGTGATGTAATACTATAGAATACAATGGGCATGAAAGCTATAAATTCGGCTGTGCAAGTACGAACTGGTAAGTCTTGTAATACACAATAAAGAATTAATACCTTCCACCCCAAAAATACACATTAATATCCAGTAATATTTAGTAATGGCTAATAATACTTAAATGATGGTCATAAACTCTAGGTAACAGTTGTTAATTCCCATAAATACCCATATAATTGTCATAATACCCTTATATATCCACTTATAGTTGTTATATTCCTTATAGTTCTACATTAAAATTTCAGTTTACTCTTCGTTAAATTATATCACAACTATCGTTTCAATATCATCTATATACGTATGTATGTACCTCTAATTGACGGACTTCTATTTTTGTAAACGTATTTCTCTTTGAAGTTTCGTATTTCTACTTCTTTCTATGGTTTTCAAAAATTCACTTTTAACTAGAATAATCAGTTTAACAAAAAATAATGAAATATATCAGTTTTAGATATTCGAATTATTTTTATTGAGCCTATTTCGAAATTAAGAAAAAACAGCTGATAGGGCGGTCTACTTGTAATGTCACCATTTTATTGTTCTTACTAAATATTTTTTTAGATAGATTACAAACGTTATTCCATTGTGGAGTCATCTAACATTTTATTAATTAGAATGTACTATTGTCGTGTGAAAATGTGGATTTTAACAAAATATTAAATTTGTGAACAACTGTTTTATGAATGTGAGCGATCATTTATGGTTGCATTAAGAGAAGTACGGACAAAATGAGAACAAAATGAAGCACCTACAGAGTTAACAGTTCGTGTTAACAATGGTAAACAATTTTTTTACACCAAATTGATAACTTGGAGTTGAACAACATGTGGCTTCATCCAGACGGTGCAACGTGTCATATAGCACCTGCAACTGTAACTCTGTTGCATACCAAATTTTTGTCAATGCAACTGTAAATGACCACTCACGTTCATAAAACAGTTGTACACAAACTGTTCGTTGTTAACTGTTAATCACGACATGGTGACGTCGTATGATTTTTAGATGATAGTCATCAAATCAGATATAGATAGATAAATTGATAGAACACAAATGGTGTGCGATTCAAATCCTGTAGTTACAATTGACATACGCAATACACGGAAAAATTTTGATTTCTCTAAATTAAATTAATGGTAACAGTGCTGATACGGAACCATTAACTAATTTCAGAGACGATTTTAACTACTCGACTCAAATGCTATAGTTCCAACTGAGACACCCTATATATTTTAAACAGCACTTATACAAAGATTTAGAGGGGTACATCGAGAGAATATTTTATTGCAGATAAGAAAACGCGCTTATTTCACCTTCATTTACTAAAGTAAATATTCTGGAAAAGGGCTGGAAATTTAATGGGATAACAAAAACAGGAGACCAATTTTCCACGAACACCAACAAATAAATTACACGTTACGCGACGTCATTTTCACCAAGTTGGGGTCCTTAAGAGACAATTAAGACTAATTATCTAATATGAATCTAATTGTTTAATACAAGTTTAATTAAGTTTAACTAAGAGTAACGTGTAATCTTTCGATGTTCATCGAAAACTGGTCACTTGTCTTTTTTGTTTTTTCAATTTAAATATGCTAAATTGTAGCAGTATAGTATATATTTGGGAATATTATATTATATAGAAAATAAAACATAATTACATTATAATTTAAATTAAATAGGTATATGGTACTGATTTGGTACATGGTAACTTTTTATTTATTTTATTATCAGTATAAATATTTTATTCTAAAAATTTGTTTGACATAAATAAAGTCCATAGGACGATAAGCATAATGAATCGGCCCCAGAAGGATATCTGAATCATCTATAGAGAGTATATTGGCACCAATAGAATACGTTAATACTGTAAGTTTCAAACATCTATCTATTTTGGTTTTTGAATAAATCAAATTTTGAAAAAATTAAAAAATTCATAAATTACTAAAATATTCAAAAATTAATTATAAACTATATTGAGATGTTAATTATTTTACTTAAAGTATCATTTTGCGTTTTAAAACAGCAATATAAATATTAGTTATCAATATATTGATTCAATCAGAATTAATTTTCATTTATTATATATTAAAACTATACATTATTTACTAGTTGGTAGCAAGCTGCTAGATAACTAACCTAATATTTATTAATTGTTGACATTAGAAACATGTTTTGTTTGTATTTCTTTCTGAATTTAATAATTATTTTTATTTAAAGATTTTTCAAGTGAATACAAATATGTCTACGTTTATGGGGTGCTCCAAAAAATAAGAATTAGAGGAAGATGCTGAAGAATTTTTGACTGTATTTGAACGTGTAATTGTAGATAGTGATATATGTCTAAATTGCCGTGTATTGAAATATAAGAAAATAAAAATGATGATGAAAAAGCAGGAAAAGTTTTTGGGAGATGAATTATCTCCAGGTATATGTGAGTTATTAAAAAAAACTGAATCAAGCTTATCATTGATAACTTCATCTCAATCAAGTGCTGATGATCTATCGTTTAATCTGAATGTTGTATGCAATGATACTGAGGAGTGTATTGATGTTCATATCAAAAGAACTGTTATAATGCATAGATATTGTTGTGTGTATTTTGTCCCAAATAGAAATATAGTATGTAGTTGTACCACAGAATGCTCGTATGCAATCCATAAGTAAGCGACGGACTTCATTCTGGATGGAAATCGATGCTGCGAAGATCGTCTGATAAAAAAGCGCTTTTATGAAATCTGATATGATATCTGCTTATTAAAAGTTTATTTATTGTAACTGGAGTATTTTGAGATCATAAGATTTAACTAAAATTATGGAAAGCTTTGCTGCTAAATGAAACGCTGCGCTGCTCGATGATATGTATGATTTTCATATTCCTGTTGAATAACTTTATATATTTACTGGCTTAAGACGAGAGAGCATAACTGAATTTCGACATATATTAATTACAATGAGAAATACTGATCCTCGTATTCTAACTCAAGCTCTTACTGCATTTTTGTTTAAACTCTGTACCGATAATTCAAACAAGTTGACACTAGCAACTCTACAATTAGAAGATGAACAGTTGATTTCAAAGTATTGTAAACAAGTGATACAATCATTAGAAAAAGATGTAGTACCTCGTTACTTCGGTTTTCTATTAATGTCCATAAATGATCTCATTCAGGATACTTTATCACCATTAGCAAAATGTTTGTGTGATTATCTTAATGATAATCTTGTTTTGATATGTGATTGAATATATGCTCGCCTTCAGAAGAGCTCTAATAACGAATATCCAAGAAAGTATTTTTTTTTTGGACAAAAGAAAGTACCATTATGTAAACCATTTACTATTTGTACAATAAACGGATACATAGTTGATATGTTAGGGCCATATAACTCCAACTTAAATGACACTACTATAATGAAAGGAGTTATCTATACTTCTGACGGTATTTGCAAATTATTGGAACGAGATGGCGCACGTTCAAATGCAGTTGAAAACTCTTCAGTATCTTCCTTTGATTCCATATTTTTTGGAGTACCCGATATTTTTTTTATTAATTTTGAACAAACGCAACACCTCGGATTATTACTTTTAAAGGTAGACATATTTTTATTCACTTGAAAAAATCGATGAATAAAAATAATTACTAAATCCAGAAGAAATACAAGCAAAAATTGTTTCTAATATCAACAATTAATAATTATTAGGTTACTTATCTAGCAGCATTCTACCAACTAGTAAGCAATATATATTACCAACCAATATATATTATTATATTGGTGTCACCAACATTAAATAACAATGCGCAATATCATGGATATTGCGCATATATGAAATAAATTTATTTAGCCATCACTATGTTACTTGGTTAATACCAAGCAATATATTTTTTCAAAGGTTATATTTATTTCACATAGAAAATATGTTTCTTGCTTAATGAATGAGAATATTAAATTTTGTCTAATGTATTTACTATGATGAGGGGTTCATAATAGATTAGAAGTTGTTATTTATTTAAGAGAAATTTTTAGCACTATCCAAATGTATTTCGTCCTATCCAAAATCAACATGTACTTCGCATAAACGTAATTCATGAATAATAAATAAATGATTCTTTCGACGTGGTATTATACTATTAGGATTTTATTATTTGTATAAATAAATACGACATATACAAATAATATATGTTTGTTTACCTAAAAAATAGTAATAGCAGTGAATAGTATTGTGTTTTTCGTAATAATGTAATCAAGTGAGTGAAATTAAAATAAAATATATTTTCTATTTTATTTTTTTCATTTTACATATGATATAATTAATAGTTTATCAACTTTTGGCCACAAACTTAAATTGAAACTTAGTATAAAATTGTATATTTAGTATTTTATTTATTTTATGTCAGAGGTAAAGAATATTAGTATAAATTAATATTACATTGTATTATTACCACAAAGCACATTAATGCATACTCTGAAAATTATATTTCAGTTTCTTGTGTATTATTTTTGATAGATTTATGACTGTTGAATGGTATTCATCATTTTATGACAGTTATAAATTTATCAACAATAGCACACAAACAACTAAAATATAATTTTTAGAATCCGTATTTATTTGTTTTGTGGTAATAATATATTTTTCAAAATTAAGCCTTATTCCTTCAAATTAAATTTAATGAATAATTTAAATGGTGGATCATATGAAAAATACGTTTTTTAAATTAATTAAATAAATGTATTTATTATGTACATCTATAAGCGTATATATGTATGTTATATAAAATTCTACCCTACTGGTGCATTAGGCTTAGTATAACATCATACTGTATAATATTATAATTCAGGCCATTCACATATGGAATGTTGTGTCTATGAAAGAGTATAAAGTTATTGCGGTTATCATGTAAATATATACTTTCGTGCTTTATCATAAAATTACATTGTATTATTTATCACATTTATTGCGAGTTGCAAAGATTTAGAGAAAATCACTTCTTGGAACCTTCCTGCCGCGTCAGCAACAGAAAAGTTTTAAATACAGAAATATTCAGATAAGCATTCAGTAATCCTCGAATCAGTATTAAGTACCCTAATCTCTGAAAGACCGTTAAGTACTCTCAAGTAATTCTCCGGTAATCATCAAATAGGTCTTCAAGTATAAAATAATAAAAAAAGGTTACTCCGTCTTTAACATAAATAAATGTAGAAATCGTAAAGTGAAATAAAATTAGCTTTTGAAAAGTTAATTAAATGAAAAGCGATATAAAATATACATTATAAAAATTTAACGCCTATGATTCTCAAACTACAGAACCCCAAACCTGTTAGCAGAAACAAAGTGCCTATATTATTTTTGACAGTAATAACTATTTTAAATAGGTATCACATTTTTGTAAATTTACATCTCTGCCTGAGTTGCTAAAAATAGCAATCATCGTCAGACACCAGACACGATAATCATCTAAAGCAAGGAACTGTTAAAATCCATTAGTAATCCGGACAGATTTAGGTTAAGGCTTAATCTTGTTAGGTTGAAACTAAGAATCGAGTCCAAGATTTGACGGAACAAATAATGAAATTTCGACTAATGGTATTTCGTGAATAGAAGGTTCTTTTATTTTCCGCTTTTACTAATTGCAAGTACGCTCCCTTATTTTAAATTTAATTTTAATATGAGTTTAGCGAAGCTTTTTGATCGAAAATATTAATATCATGTAATGTGATTTTATTATAATCGCTAAAAGTAAGATAAGCTATGCAACAGTGGAAAATTGGGTACGTTATTGTTTTCAATTCATAATTTGTATTTAATTTCTAGCTATACTTGGATTTCGACTCCTGAACGGGTAACTAATTTTAGATTCGATATAGTTTTTATAAAATAGCATAGGAGAGCTCCAGTTAAGGAAATTTAGTATTTCTTATGAACATAATGTTCATATAAAGAAGAACATTTATGAATACTTTCATATATCGTGACTGTAAGAAATATACTTTATGGATTTACGTTATACTTTGTACTATACAGTGCGCTTCTAAAATCTCCTTCTCTTCAACTTTGGAATTGAGAGACATAATGTAACGAAAGTTAACAAACATATATTAAAATGTAAAAATATTTTAACGAATAAATAGTTAAAATAATCATCAAGGATGGCGTTGAGGCATAATTTTGAAGCTGAATAACTTTTAAAACAGCAACAGTATGCAGGTAGTGCCTTAAATGTCTATATAAGCACTATTACAAACATATATCTAAGCCTTATTTTTATTTTATAATGACATTTGTCTTAATTTTTGAAAAAAATCCATCAAATTTTCTTTATCGTACCTTTACGTAGAATATGTACGGAAGAAAAAGTTAATGCGGTTCTAATTGTTGACTAGACTAGAAGCAATCTACAAGCAGCTGAAATAATTTTCACTGAAAGATATATGCATAGCCCTATCTCTGGAGCATGATTACGACATATACTGCAGAAGTGTCAGGGAATAGGTAATATGGATGGTAAAAAAGAACTAGACGTAGCACTGTAAAAAAAAAACAAACAGTTGTGAATTCCTCACAATCTACAGCTCAAATTACAGCAGTTTAAGGCGTATCTACAAGAACTATGCGAAGGATGTAAACAAAAAAAGAGAAGGGTGTATATTTTGAGCATTTAATTTGAAATTTTTTCAAGATATCTGGTACTACTTTCTACCTCTATCATTTTGTTTTTTATGAATTAAATTTATTGTTCTCCATTAAGCTAGAATTTATTCTTAACGTAAATACAAAATAAAGTTTGGATATGTAAAAATATCTAAGTGATATTTTGCGTGATTTCTGTCAAACAAAAACTGACAAACTGAAAAACTTTGCTTTTACAACGAGGCACTACCTAACAAGTTTGATGGTATGCCAATTGACTTATGCTTATTAACTTATGCATATGTCAAAATACAAATTAAAGTTTGAATAGACTACTATTTGCATACTGCTGCCATTTACAAATAATTTTCAAGAGTTATGTCACTATTAACTAAAATCTTATTTTTACAATCTAGTATATGTATGTATGCTAATATTCGATTCTTTAAACCTTTCACTTATATAGTTAAATAGGGGAAGAAGTTTTCATAAAAGAAATTAAAAACTGAAAAGCAGTCAATTTAGTTTTATTAGGACTATGGGTGTATGCAATAAAAAGTTGCCGACTAAGTTATCAATAAGTTTTATGATATGAAAGTACGTTATATTTGCTACAATTTAAAATTTGTTTTCTCTTCAAAAGTAAACTATCTTCGCAATATAGTACAGTATAGTAGTGTATTTGTGTATTAAATCATAGAAGTTAAATAACCTTGAACTGTTTAGTGTATCATCTTTGACATTCAATTAACCAACGTTTTCCTAAGTTGTAGAAAAATAAACTGAAACAAAAGTGACAGACGAAAAAATTAGTTTCCAATAGAACCAAAATTTACTCGTGGTTTATACATTTTCTTATTCCAGTTGCCAACACCATTCAGAATGCAGCCATGCGAATTTAATGTATTCATGATACGTTCATGCTTCATTTGATACTTCCTAGTAATCAGTATTTATGAATTTTCTTGTTCCTGTAGATTACTACCTGTAGTCCTCTTTATAATTGGGGTAGTCTACCTATGCTACCAGGAATTTAAATGGAATAAATATGTATTGTTATCTTCGTCCTTTCAATTCCAATAAAGAATTTAGATGTTATCTTTTTGAAATCTATATTATACATCTAAATAGTATCATTTTAGTGGGTTGTACAAGTAGAAAACAAGTATGCAAGTGTTGTTTGACATTTTTAAGTAGTATTCTCTACACGATATTGATTAACAATAAAATGAAATATACTTTATTATATTTATTAACAATTACGATATTCGTATACATTAAAATTCGTGTATATATACACTTCCGGAAAAAATTAAGGGAACAGAAAAATTTACTAAATTTTTTAGTGATTTATCGCTGCTGTATTTTAGTGAAAAATTGTCATATCGAGATTAGAAAAGGAATACTGAAGCTTTGAGTTTTTAGTTTTGAGATATTTTGGCAAACAATTTTTATAAGCTACAGTTATCGCACAATCATAAGAAATATAATGAGATAAAAATTTTCCGAATTTTCTTTTAATTTTTGGTCCACTGACTTTAATCTTAGTTAAACCAATGTATTGATTTAACTAACTTGTGTATTCAGCTTTAATTTCATTTTTTATTATTCTTTCTATGTCGATTTTTCGCTAAGACATCTGACTATAAATGAGAAAGGATCCTCTTGTCTTTGATCATTGATATCTCAGCAACTAATAATAGTACAGAAAATCAAAGGATGGTTTTAAAAACTTAAATAATAGCCTACAAGGACTTACTATAATATTTAGAGAAAACAATTTCATCCTTTTCATTAATTTGAAAAGATTGAGAGAAATGACGTTTTACAGTTTTTTAGAAAATATATGGCTTATTTACAAATTTTGATAAAAGGACTAATTTTGAGCGTAAATTTTTATAACTCAATGTACCGATAGTAACTCTGGAAATTTGCAAATTGATCCATCATATCGTTTTCTTATTTGAAGTGATCAAAGTTTTGTAATGAATTAAATGAACACGATTATTGCTTCTAAGCACTCTGTAATTATTATCAACTTGAAAAATTTTTTTTACTCTTCTCACAATTTTACATAAGATATCATTTAAATTTAAAGAAAGAATTTTTTTTCATTTTGATAATTAATGATTACGGAGTATTTAGAAGCAACAAATGTTTTCCTTTAATTCTTTTCAAAATATTGATCATTTGGAACAGCAAAATGGTTCTATGGATCAACTTGTAAATTTACAGAGTTATTGTGACTACATTAAGCCGTAAAAATTACGCTCAACATTTATCGTTTTATCAAAATTTGTAAATAAGCCGTAAATTTTCTAAAAAACCATAAAACGTTTTTCAGTTTTTTCAAATTAATGTGAAGGATGAAAAATAAATTTTTTTCTCCAAAAACCATGGTAGGTCCTTGTAGAGTGTTATTTAAGTTTTTGAAACCATCCTTTGACTTACTGTACGATTATTAGTTGCTGAGATATCTATGATCAAAGATAACAGAATCATTTTTCATTTATGATCAAATATCTCAGCGAAAAGTCCACGTTGAGAGAATAACAAAAAATAATAAAATAATAATAATTGACTTAAAGTTTAAATTCATTATTTTGAGGCAAACTATATATCCAAGATTGCTAACTTATGCAACATATTAATATGTATATTTTATGTCAAAAGTGTGAGGCTTATATTTTATACCACCAATACTTCATAGATTTCAAAGAAATACCAATGTGCAATTGTGCACTTAATTTCGTCAGAGATGAAAATTTATCATAGTTATTGGCAAAATATTGGTTCATTACTTCTATTTTAGAGCCAAAGCGTGAAAATATTCTGCAGTAACCAATAACTTATCCATATGGTTCTCGATTGTTGTTTAAAACATTGTTTATTGTGTCACATGGTTGTTAAATGTCTGTGTTTAGCTCATAGAATATATCGTTATTTTCTACCATAACATATTAATTTTAATTTCAATTATCTATTTGAACTAAAATGGAATTACTGCCTATTGGATTTAATAACCATATAATCGATAAATTCGGCAACTATATGATTTGTTTCAATTCAGCGATAAAAATTACACGTTGTAGTGGAAAATATTAATGATATGCTTAAGTGTGTTACTAAAATGGAAACATTTTTTTTATTTTGTGTTTTGTTTTGTTTTGTATTGTATCGTCTTTATTCTTTCATGGATAAATTTTAATAATATTTGTAATACTGAGGATCCTGTACTCTATTTGATCTTTGCATTTTTTATTATGCCGCGTTTTACCCTACTACGACTCGTGTTTATACTAATTGTAAGATACAGTTAATAGTGTTAACGAAAGCTTTAGAGGATTGATAGTCCTTTATTGTATCGTTTATCGCTACAGCGTTTTGGTAGTTTCATAATCAACGTTGTTACACCCTGGTGGGTAAAGAAATCGTAAAACTACATGATTACAACTGTCCAATCGACCGCCGACCGAATGAGACTGCTTAATATGTTTAGGCCCTGGGAGGAACATAAATAACTAGAAAAGCAAAAATAAATTGGTATCAAGCAATTCTTGTTATGTAAAATTTTATTATTTGTTTGTTTATGTTGTCAATTATATTTGTCTATATAATATATGTTATATAGAATCCTCTCTTATTATTAGATTAAGACTTATAATAAGTATTGTACTTTATAATATTATATCAGGGTGTTCACATACAGTATGTTATGTCTAGAAAAGAGTATACCAAAATCGGTTCGTTTATCAAGTAATTAAATCTTTTCGTACTTTATCTCAAACCTATATTGTATTTTGTCGCATTTATTGCAACTTGCAAGAAGCCTTCGAGTAAAACACTTCTTAGAACATTCCTGCAGCATCAGCAACAGAAATGTTTTAAATAGAGAAAAACCACTAGTAGCTTCAATAATCGGTAGATTTAGTAATCGGTAAATAAGTATAGTAACCAGTCCGCAAATAATCGGCAAATACAGTAGTCGGTAAATTCAGTAATCGGAAAATACAGTAATCTTCAATTAGTCGTCGAGTAAACGTCGAATAAGTTTCAAGTTAAAAGTATAAAGACCGGTTACTCCTTTTTTGACATAATAAGTATTTAAAATCCTAAATTAAAATAAATTGTTTTTAAAAATTATATAAATAAAGAGTAATATAAAATATATAATATAATTTATTTACAACCAATGTAATGAAAATTTTTCTACTACAAAGTTATCATATGCTTGTCAGGTTAAAAGGATATATTATCTGGTATTATGGATATGATATATTTGATTATCAAGAAATACACGAGGGTAGAAATTAACATAATACAGTATACAGAAGAACGTTTTGTCTGTAATGTTTTGACAAAAAATATAAAGCATAACAGTTCTTGCACAACTTACTTGATACAATAAATAAATCACACGTGAAAAATCGAAAAATAAGTCAACTGCGTAATGTACATTGTGTACTGGTTTAATAGTGTTGTATTGAAATTCACACATGTTGTTTCTCTGTACCTTTGTTTGGGGTGCATCCATGTTGAGAAGATTGACGTATATTGCTTTTATAAATAAAGTTAACTGATTTTGAGAAACTACAAAGAAAACTTACTACCCTATAGCTTTAATAGTCATTTGATTCACCATTTTTTGTAGATGTAACTATGTAGATATAACTATGGCTAACTTTTTAAGTTCGTAGGAATACTACGGTTTGGTGTAACTATAGAAATATTTCTTCTTAAAAACACAATTTACTTAATGTACTTAACACAATAAAATCCAAAGGCTCACAAACGTATCTTTTACAGTTTTTAATCAAGTTGCCTGATTATCATGGCCAGTAATACTAGATGATTAATTTATCAATTAAAATGTCTATATTAAATGCAATAACAGATATTTTACTGTTATTCCTATATTTTACAATATGCTTTGGGATAGTACATCTTCTGTGATATACTTTTGTTAAATTTCCCTCTACACTTATTACTATACTTAGAAATTATTTTATCATTATAAAGTAATCTTTAATCTATTGATCACTTTCGATAATATTTATGCAAATTTTTGTTTATTTTCTTATAGCCAGGATTAAGGTTTGTCATATTCTGGTAAGTTATTACTCATTATATCAATAGAATGAGATAATATGTTATACAATTTCTCTAATCAGTCATCACTTTATAACGCGGAAGACTTTTACTACTACCCTTACCAACGTCGATATTATCCTGTTGTGTACTTAAAATGCAGGTCACCTTTGCAAATGCATAGAACAGGCCTTCTTATGAAGTATTAAGTATGATTTGTAATGTATTTTATTTTCGTTCTGAGGATTATTAAATTCATAGGATTATTAAGTTACTAACTAATAGCCCGCTGCTATTAGAAAACGTCAAAGGTAATGACAATGTATATACGATTATGTAAGATAAATACTGCAATTGTAATAAAAATACAATAAACGGTTATGAGATTTCTAATTATCAGTGGAAACACTGATAGACTGAATTTGATGGAAAATATACGCGAATACATACAATAAGCTCGTGCAGATTCATAGTGATTATTTAATATATTTCTATCAAGATTTAGCTCATTTATCCTTGAACGGGAACATTGTTGAATATGAAAGAGAAAGTTATAGATGCCATAGAGTACATTAACGAAAGTTACGGTAAATGATAGGAACGCCTATAGCTGCTCATTTTGCAAACCGCATTGTAATCAGTGGGTAGATATCAATTCTAATGGTCTACTGAGGAGTATGTGGTACCTCCCCGGAGTAATATTTTATAGCTGATGTTAGTCGAACAATTTGAATTATCTTTTATCACGCCATACAGAACAGACTACTGCATGAGGTACAAAGATTGCATTAAGATGTATGTTGAATATTATAACTTTTATATTCACAAAGTGAATCATATTCCACATTTAGTTGTGGTCCGATTTTATCACTAACATATTTTATTTCTTTATTATTATTATGACGCATTCAAGGTGTAATAATAGTAAATGTGACAATTCAGAATATTTTTAATTCGATGAATAACAAAATAGTTCTTTGGATTATCCATGGGCGTAGTGTACATGTATGAAAGTGATGCGTCGCACCCCTTAAAGAATTGGCAAATTAGTGTTATTTAAAAGTTCAATCGATTTATTCAATTATTACAATTTCTTAATTACTTTAAACCGACCGAAAACATACATTATTTACTTTAAACGCTACCATCAACTTTTTTATTTCAAATCGGCCGTGAAGGCGCTCGAAATTATTGGACTCCCGCGTTACTTGCTACAGTGCTGAAATGCAATGGTCCACGTTACATCCAAGCTACTCGTTAGATGGGCGAAAAGGTCAGTGATCTTGCACAGTCAACAGTGGAACCTCGAGTGGGTGTTGTCGTTATTTCCGGACTCAGTTATGCGATTATGTGAACGCATCTTGGCGACTGTCGCCATAATGTAAGGAAGATTTGGAAGCGCTGTTTCAGGTAATTGTGGAAAATGAAAATGAGGAATGGGATCGAGAAACCGTTATTTGTGCTAGAGGCCTTTTAACTGTATTGTGCGACTTTGATTTTAATTTTTTCTTAGCAGTGTTTTCTGCAATATTTCCACATTCCGAGAGTCTGTTTAAAATTCTACAGACAGAAATATCAGATATTAATTACTGCAATAAAAAGATCGCCGATTTCAAATCACATATTCAAAAATTGTGAAACGAGTTTAGTGGCATTTGAGACCGTATGGACAGATTTGTATTAGAAAATCAACCACCAAGTAAAATAATGCGTTTGGATTTAATTCTTTAAGAAAATAAGAAAAGCACCTACGCACGATTGTTTTATGAAATTTTGGACGTTATCACTTTGAACATTAGTGAAAGGCTTAGTGACATTTCTAAACTGAAATTCTTAAATCTAGAATCCACACAATTTACTTTATTCATGAAACGTTTTCCTGACGAACTTTTTTCTTCTTTAGTAGACACATATGGAACATTCTTTGACACAAATCATTTAAAATGTGAACTTTCAGTGATTTATAGTTATCCCGATATGAAAAAGAGCGCTGTGTTTGAGCTTCACCAATATATTATGTCCCTTCACTTATCTTCTGTTTTCCCGGAGTGATTTAAATTGTGTCGTATAATTTTGACTATTCCTGCCACAGGCAGTTCCGCAGAAAGATCATTTTCATGATTAAAGAGAATAAAGACTTATCTGCGAAATTCTCAAAAGCAAGAAAGACTGCTAATGCTAGTTTTAGCATTAATAAATATTGAAAGTACCTTGTTGTGAGATCGTCTCCAACATTTGAAGAAACAGTGACAGACGTTTTCGCTGGACAAACAAAAACCGAAGAATTGATCTTCATTTTAAAAATTAGGATATATACCTCGGCATAATCATTTTAGATTAGTGCCTTTTTTATTTTTACCATTTTCATATGGCCTACCATACATCTGACCTCTTCCCCTTATAAAATTTTTATCACACCCCTAGATTATTTTCTCACGCTACGCCCCTGGTTACATCATACAGGTAATACAGGTTAATACAGTCATACAGCTTAAATCATAAGGTAGTAACGTTTTTAGTAATGTTACGCATTGTAAGTATTTGAGAATGCTGATTTTTAATCATAATACATTATTCAGTTGCAGACGTATTATTCATTTATTTTTACTTAGTGTTGGGATGCAGAATTAATGTAGAAACTTGTCACACAATAATTATAATGTAATATGTACGTACCACTCCTGCAAAAGATTTTAAGGATTGTTTATAAAAAACCTGCTTGAAAACCTTAAAAATATGGCAAATCTTTAGTTGAAAGAAGTTTTCTTTCGTGAAAGTAAATATAAAGCATTTAAAGTATCGTTAAAGAATATACTTTACGATTTGTATAATGATTCTTTGCATATACGTCACAGGTAACAATCGTATGAATCAATCAACTGACATTTTTGAACAGTGTCGTGCCGAAAACACATTTTAGGATAACAGTTAGTACAATACAAATTCATCAAACTATGACAGAATAATGGAAAGGTTCTCCACAAAAACATTCAGTGGAAATCATATTTCCATCAAAATATATGAAATAAATTCAACAAAAATCAAAATAAATAAAACAAAAATGAAATAAATTTTACAGAAATATTAAGACGAAATTGAATCAAATCATACACTAAAGCTAGGATGTGACTTCATAATTGCATTTTTTCGGCAAATTATTAATTGTCTATGCCGTATGTAGTTCATTGAGACATATGTCTCTAGACATACGTGCTGGTAATTGTGGCATATTAGTAACAATTGTGAGTGGTGTAGCATGTGAATCCGTGCGTCGCCACTAAATTGATACACGCGCAAAGATCCATTATACAAATTGTATACAACTACATTGACAATTTGTATTTGTAAGTTTACTTTCAGTTATTTCAAGAAAATCATAAGTTTTAGGCTTTCATGTGCATTATGTAAGTACGGAAAATTGCAGCATACCAGATCGTGTCTGCTAAAAATTTATCAAATAAATTAAGTTTATTCATATGAGAACGAGCGAATAAGAAGGAACACCGATCATTTCATATAGCGCAGTGCACGTTCCAATATTGTTTTTAGATCTATTCAATTACTACCCCAACTCAATACTAAACAGGGCAGAAACCACTTATGAAATAAGCTTATTTTTGCTTTATTTTAGAGATTTATGAGAAACCCTCGAATAGGTCCATTTATAATCTAAAGGAGACGTCTCTTAAATAAAACTTTAAATATAAAGGCTGATTCATGTGTGGAACAAAAGATAAACTTCTTTAGTGGAATGCCCTATATCTTTTTATACAGTGATTTCTTGAAAGGAATGAATAGATTCGTTAAACATTTAATGAATAACTTTTAGGAAAAACTCTCGAATCCGTCAAATTTTATTAGTGTACGGTGGTGTATTTTATAGTGCACAATTTGTTAATTGACTTTTTACATAATCGTTGTAATTAAATTTAGTATTTTGATATTGAAAAATCGTTTTTCATAATTGTTTTTCAATAATATTACTCAGTAATATCAATTCATAGTCTTACTCAGGCTAACGGAATTATTACTATAGCATATGTAAAAAATGTTTTCATTCACATTCCATAATAAAAACGAGGCTGGCACTAAAAAGAAATATAGATGACGTCATACCTCCTACAGGAATGCCCTGTACATATAATAATTGTATTTTAAAAATTTTCAACTAAAAATGTGATAGGTCTGAGAGTTTCTCCCAAAAGTACCCATTCCTTAAACTTTTAACGAATTTTTTCATTACGATTCATTACTCTATATTGAATTTATTTGATGAGCTGACTTAACTGACCTATAATACATGATAATAATGAATAAATAAGAATTTATACTTATGTAAAAATGTTGCATTAGATCAAGTGAAAACTATTGAAATTGAAATTATTTTTCTATAATTCTCGTTGTGCTATTTAAGTAAATATCAGAAATATATTGATTTTAAGACGTTTATAACCAACTACTCTATAGAAGCCTTTAGGCATGAAGTGACGACAACTACAAATAATAATAGAGTCAGTAAATAATTATTTAAATTTATTTTAGTAAATTGTTTTTAAAAAGTTATTTCTAGTTTAATGAAGTTGCCGTCTAATCACCAGCCTTGTATAATTGTTATGTGTAATGATCATGGATTAGAATTAAAGAAAAACATTAAAAAAATAGGGTCGAATCTAGTGTATTTCAACTAGTAGTAGTTCAGTATTAGAACAACTTAATCTCTAATGAAATTCGATTTTCTACTGTTCAATTTCTCTCAATAAAAATTGCACAAATAATGTCAGTCATTTTGGAGGTTAAATTCCTTCTTATCTAGTGAAATTGTATTTAAAAGGGCTGCTTAGAGCAATACTTTAAGCATTTGAAAAGTTAGGTTTTAGTTTTATTAGACACGAAGTTGCTTTTCTACATGTAATGACAATTTATTAAATTTATTCGGTTACTTAAACCCGAGAAATAGATCGGCTTAGATTTTATAGAATATCCTTTCATAGAACAATGCTAATTCGTTATTATATTATTACGTAGACTAAAATAAATGATTAAATGTTAACAGATTTGAGATTTTAAATATAATTGAAATTGGCCGAAAGTTGTTAACAATAGTAACAACTTTCGACGAATTTGCAAATACTTATCTATAATAGTTTAACAAAAATATACTGATAATCAATTAGGATTAATATTTATCTTCAAGTTAACTTATTTTAAGATAAATTAAAATAATTCTTTATTTGTAACAATATTCCTGGCAGGAATTTCAAAATAATCCTTAAACAACCTTATGCAATTAATTTTTTATTTTTTCAAAAACCAACTACTAATAGCAATATAGCGGATTTTGAATTTATTATGTCTTCTAAAATTTAAAGATACAATTAGCAAGTTGTCTCCATGTTATTAAATAAGCAATATCAATTAAATCATACTATTTATAAATACCACAACTGCCTTCCATTAAAAAACTTCTAAGCGAAAGTAACCCAAATATTTCTTGTAAAGTGATGAATTTTTGTTTTTTAAATATTTACCAAATTAATGCTAAATTAGTGCCAAATTAGTGCACGAAAAGAAACAAACATTTTCAGTGCCTCCACTGCTTAGGAAACTTGGCTTGACCACATACATTATGAAGTTATTTTATTTATCCATCTACTTATTTGTTTATCGAATACCCACCCGCATACCGTCTCTTGAAAGAGTTATCAATGTTCAATAAAGATAAAACATCTGGTATTTTTTCTATGGCGTTATATAACAAGAGAATAAGAAACTAAGGCAGAAAAATACTTTACTTATAATATTTCTATGAAAATATCCATAATTCAGAATATTTGGTTTGATATGATTATTGTTCTTGTATTATATCTGATGAAAGAGTTATCAATGCTCAATAAAGATAAAACATAATTCTTGAATTAAAACAGTATTGAAAATCAAGATAAAAAAAATCACAAATTAAATATCGTAATTAAAAGCAATATTTTCGTAGGATTGTTATAGATAAATCACCACTGTTTATTATATAGAAACCAAGAACTTATATATATTTCTTGTTATATAAATTATATTTTAGATTTCGATAAGAGAATAAGATCATAATTATTCTATGGAATTACTTTGGCTGTATTTGGTAAAATGTCTCTAGTTAACATTTTTGTATACTGTATATTCTTAGCTGTTAGATCCGATAAAGTCATCTTAATTACAGACAAGTTATTTAAATCGACTTATCAAATTTTTCGTGGTCATATGAAATTAATGGTACCAGATCATTTTTTCGATTTACCTTTATTATTTTTACGTACAACTGAACACCTCTTTATTATTTCGTAGTGTATTTTTAGTTTACTTTAATTCAAGAATATTCATTTTAGAGTATTTCTCTAATAATCCGGATTCTTCTAGATAATTTACTATTTGTGTTATTATTATAGAGTTAAAGTGCACTATCTCAGCAAAATTGCTGGAAAACATTCACCTATTCCCGAGACAATTCCAGGAATTAGGCTCGGACGATATGGGAAATAATTAAATCCATCCCGATTCGCTTCATTTTGTTTATTAATACTAGTCAGGAACTTCCTCGTTATACAATAGGTCAGCTCAAATAATTTTCAATGAAAGATATGTGGATCGCACTGTTCCTGGAACATGCCTACGATAGGTACTTTTTCAGAGAATATAGACAGAAGTTTCAGAGAATAGATAGTATTCAGGATGGAGAATGAACTATACGCCTAGGCATTGAGGAAAATCAACAACTAAATATTAACGTTGAAACAGTATTGGATCTCGCACAATATACATCTCAAATTATTGTTGTTTGTGGAGTATCTACAGAAACTGTGCAGGATTTTAAATAAACAAAAATTTCTCCCATATGAATTGCAAATGGTTCGCTAACTGACAGAAGATTATTCTGATTGTACATTTCAATTTTGCCAAATAATATCAGGAGAAGTAACTGGCAAACTTGAATATTCAAAAGTAATTTGTTTTACCAATAAATTAACGTTCTTCCTAAATGCTAACGTGAACACCTATAATGTAATGTACTGGAGTTGTACGACGTTTGATATTTTTCTTGAGAACCAATACATCATTTTAAATTTTGAGTAATCACGTACTTAGTTGGACCCATATTTATAAATCTATATTTATTTGGACATATTACAGAATTATTATGGCGTAACAGTATTGGTGGATGGATGGATGTGGTGGATGGAATATAATACCGAGGTTCTGAATTAGCGAATTGTTGAAGAAGGTAGGTTAATTTTCTCACAATTAGAAATACTTGAACAATTGAGATATCACTTTTATAATAGAATGTTGTACCAGTATCAAGAGATATATATGTTGCGCATTTCATTTTATTTTCTTTAAGATATCTGGTTCTAATTTTTACTTTTATCATTAGTTATTTATGAATGAAATTTATTGTTTTCTATTAACCTAGAATTCATTATTAACTTTAACACAAAATAAAATTCGGTTATGCAAAAACGTCTAAGTGACTTTTTTGTATGATTTCTGTGAGAATCAAATTTTTATCAACTTTTATTGGAAGACATTGCCTAATCATTTTGATAATATGCCAATATTGAATTTGTTAATTTTTCTAAAATCAATAGACAAATGTCAAATATTACATCTTCATTATTATTGCATAAGGGCCCAGTCTTATTTTGAACTTGTTAAATTAATTATCGAGTATTATGCATTATATTCATTGTTCATACCATTAACAGTATCCGTGTACATTATCGTGTACTTCATTATCTCTAACATTATCGTATTATCTTGAGTATGATAATTTCAGGAGGCAATGTTAGTATATAATATTGAATAGGGAGTGAGTAATGCTAGTGTATCAGAAATATTAAATAAATAAATGAAAACTGTAAAACGTAATTGCAACTATATAACTTATATACTAGGTGTCAGGGAGTTCATATATCAGCGCGCCATTTGTTTTAATTAGAATAAACTTTTCAAATTACATATAGCTTTATTTTGATATACATATATTATCAAAATCTACATATGATATACAAATATTAACAATAATTTTACGTGGTATATTCAGTATATCTTAATATATTCTGCATTAAATTTATCATATATTGAACTTTATATTTATATTTACATATATTGAACTTTAAAGATTTACCTCAAATATTGCAGATTTATTTCAAAAACACATTTTATAAAAATCTAATAATATTTATTTAATGAAAATATTTGACGTAAATATTGAAAATAATATTATGATTTATTTTGTATGCTTAGGTGCAATATTGGAACATTTATTATGATAAAATTATTAGAAAAATAAGAAAATATTTTTGAGAGACAACTACATTATTTTTCAAATAGTAATCGTATTTTTTCTTTCCGCATACGACTCCTACTCTAAGTATAAGTGTATTTGAAAAAATTGCAATACAATATTTTTTTTTGATAATCTACTGTGAATGCTAAGACTTTTGCTTTCTTAGATTAATATCGACGTATATTAATCCAAGCTATTAAAATCGTTTACAATAAACTGAATTGCTTTTTTTATATAGAATATCTTATATAAAACATTGTTTATAATTTCTTCAAGTAATTCATTTATAATAAATATTCGTCTCAATATTACAACCAACTATTAAAATTACCATATTATCATTTTCAATGTCCACTTGACCAATGGAAAATTTTCGTCATCCGATTTTCAATTATTCATTCTTATGTTCATAAAAAATGTGAAATGAGTCCACTATATTTGACAGAAATTTCAAATATTGAAATTCATTGAATGGCAAATTGTTTGCAGAATTGAAACATGTTAAAATATGCAAGGTGTTTCATTTAAAAATTGAAAATTGATGAATGGTAAAAATGGAAGTCATATTACTAATATATGTATTTTCAAGTAAGCCCATAGATTTGTCATGCATACATTTGTAAAAATGTTATTCCAATTTAGAAAAAAATGGCTGAATGTTTTATTTTATTGTCACATGTTAATTTTAATACGATGTAAATTTCTTAAATTAAGTATGACTTTTCGAGACGAGTAAACAAAGAAATAATACCGATCCAACTAACAGAGGTTATCAAAGATTGATTACTTCTATTCCAAGCTAACTGAAATTTAACAAGAATATCCTTCCTTTCTAAGGAAAAAAAAACGTTTCCAAAAAATTTTACCCATTTCAGACACGTTATATACAATAATTATTTTTAATCAGAACTTAAATATCGCATCTTCCTTTTTTTATTTTACTCATATTTTATTCTTACTGCCATGCTAAATAATATGAACAACCGGTTTAATACGAAGCCGGATTATGTTCTTCATACTTCTCGCTGAGCTGCTGAATGAGTGACTGCTCTGAATGGCCTCTATAGCCTTTAGCCTTTGTATTCGCCTTCATTTCGGATACTATTTCAGTCTCCAAACAAGGAACAAAATTTCTAGGTTAAATCCGTTTGTCTGTTAAATCGCCAAATACCTCGCCCTATTTATTATCAGGCTTTGTTACTGTTGGAACCCAGATTGTTCATTTAATCTTATTGTTTGTCTGGATCAAAATGTTTGTTGCAAATAATATTAAACTGAAACGTTTTTGTCGCTTTAAACTATTATCAATTGATGCGGCTTAACAATTTGACAAGGACTGAGATTGATCCATTTTTGAAATTTCAATAAAATTACCTGTTTAGGTTTTTTGTTGTGTTAATGATAATATATCATCAAATATT
This sequence comes from Rosalia funebris, assembly GCA_037954035.1. NCBI lineage: Eukaryota > Metazoa > Arthropoda > Insecta > Coleoptera > Cerambycidae > Rosalia > Rosalia funebris. The sequence continues at coordinate 6,136,765 of JAZFAV010000010.1, read as the reverse complement.
TTTGTACTATTATGAAGTCGGAGTTTATTGTTCGATATAATACGTGGGTGGTTTGAACTAAATTTTGCTTCAAAAATCTTTCACTATGAAACTGCCTATGGGAAATGTAAAACTGATGGGTCCTGACAGGGATGCTACAAACTGGGAAAACAAAACACGTGCCGTTTTTTTTTTCTTGTTCATTTTTTGAAAATAACAAACAGGGAAATAGGAAAAAAATTAAAATATTTTGCGGCATTTTCCTTACATTACCATAGAATATAACATACTTTTAAGAGCTGTAGTGGATATGGATATTAACGGGCATACAAATATGCACATACATATATATATATATATATATATATATATATATATATATATATATATATATATATATATATATATATATATATATATTACCTAGTGAAGAGAAAGTACCGACAACAGTATGTATTCTTTTGATACATGATTGTACATTGCAATGATGCTTTTATTTGAATGTAACATCACATACAATTATACACATGCTGTAATGGACCATTTGTTAAAAGATTCTAACGAAGCATCTAATTGGGTCAAAACTGCAATACTGGAATAGGTTGGAACCTTTGGCATGAAGATCTGGAGATGATTAAAACTGAATTTTAATCATCTCCAGATGATGCTAACTTTGTTGGTGGAACGCGCGTCGAGTGTATCCCATAATGATCCTGAATATGCCGAGAAATTACTGAAGGCTATGTGCGAATATAATAGAAACATGTGTAATATGGTAAAGATGAATTTTTGATTTGCAGTACATTTGATGTTATTATACCTTTTCTTGCTAAGTTATATAGTATCAGTTACTATTATAGTAAGCAATGATTCTTCAGACAAAATACAAACTTTTAGTTATCGTGTATAAATGATGTTATATTCATACAGAGGCATGATTGCAAAATGCAATCATGTATCAAAAGAATACATACTGTTATCAATTTTTTTTTTCACTAGGTAATAGTATATATGTAAATATGTTCATATCTGTGTGTCTGTTAATATCCAGACTATACTATAGCCTCTGAGTATACGTTATATCCTATGGTAATGTAATAAATACGCCACAAAATATTTTTAATTTTTTCCCATTTTCCTATTTGTTATTTATAAAAAATAAATGAGAAAAAAAAATTCCACGTATTCTAATTTCCCGGTTTGAAGCACATTTTCAGCACTCTTTAATCTAACGTTTTTCAGAAGCAATTCTGAAGTGACAGACTTTTGAGGTAAAATTTAGTTCAGGCCACCCGTGAATAACGAAATGACATCTACATATATAAAGTGTAAAATGTAAGTAAATAATTATGTGCATTTTTCGCCTTTATTTGATATCAGGTTTTAATTTATTATTAAAAAATAAAAAAAATTTGAAGGTAAAGCTATTTTAAGTATGCCATCTCAATAGGAAATATGAAACTCCTTATAATTTTGCAACTTTCGATTAAATCTTATTTTACTAAAGTTTTATTAAGCTTTAAAAACCCGCCCTAGTTGCTATTTTACTATTATCATTTATAAATTTGAAAAGTACTAAATTATTCTGTATGTATGTTAATGTGTTTAGATATATTGTTCATAAATGTGTACAATGAATCAAAAAAGTAATGCATAAATTCGATATTAATCGAAAATTGGTAGTATTAATTTTTTTTAAATTACTGAAACATGTCAAAAGATGTATCTGAAATGCTACTGAGAGCTGTCCTTTACTTTCTCTAGCCGTATTCCTGTTCCAAAAAGTGATATGTTTTTCGATATAATTAAATTTGTATGTGCTATTTCTGATTACGCCGTTTGAGAGAAGTCTTCTTTTACGTACAGGAAAATAAAATAACCGATTGGTTATATAAGAATTTTTGTGAGTAATAATATGAGAAAGCCAATGGAAATGTAATGATTATTGAAATTTAAAACAAGAAAATTAATATACCCTTTAGGATTCTTCCATCTTTGGTGAATAAATTGTGTTGTCTTGCATATTTCCAAGCTGCGAATGGGGCACGATTTAAGCATATAGTGTAAATTAATTTACTAATTTTAAATTTAAATAGTCCATTATATTTTCACTTTCTTCGTCGAATTATTACCCAAAAAAATTCTTATGCTATCAATTTTTTATTTTGTTTTACTGCAAGTAAGAAATATATCTTTTAAATATCGCTATCAAAATTGGAGGTTTTGATTGAGAAAAATATCGATGATTTCACAAATTTTAAAAATCCACCTAAAACAATTAAGGAACAGCTCTCAATGTATCATTTCAAATCCATTTTTTGACATGTTAGAGTGATTACAAAAAAAAAAACAGTAATACCAATTTTATCGCTTTACAATTTTATCCCTTGATAGTGTCCCTAGGTAGTGCCCCTTTAGTGTAGCCATCACGGGCAAGAAATATAATAGCTTCATATATTGTTTATGTAACAATGGAACTGTCAGTATTATAGTGATACTGCTATTAAGAATTTTAAACTTAAGTAGATAGTAGATAATCGACTATCAATTTCGAGTTCCCATTTAAATAAGAAACAATATATCCTGCTGACGACGATAACATTATGATCAAAATATTCACAAATAGGTACATTAAAATATCAGTTGTGATTAATAGAAATACGATAAATGTTGGAGTAGTTAAACGTATTGTATAAATGCATTAAAAATAATGATCTATACAGTGTAACTGAGTGAAAGTGTTAAGTTTTAAAAAAAATATTGTGGAGATTTTCACTCATTTTACGGTAATAGAATAAGCAATGTAGGTCAATGCTTATTTTGTAACTGTCATTCGCCGTTTGTTGTCTAGTTATTAATAAATAGCAAATAAGATGTTAAAATTATCGAGAGTATACTCAATTGTTGAAAAGGAGCGATTAATTATGTGCGTATTATCGTTACAACCACATTAAAATAGTTTAAATGGAAATTTTTAATTTTAATAAATCCTATTTTTATCAGAATTATTAGCGCAATTGTTAACAATTGTTGAAACTAAAAAGAGGCATGTACATAAAAAAAGAGTGTGTTTAAAGTGTTTATTAAGTAGTAACTTTGCTATTAAGATTAGACACCCCTAGATTACTTGTTACGCATTTTTCATAAAATGCAAAATTATGATTTTTTTGTCATATATTAAAATGCAAATGATTTGTAAGGGTTTATTTAGTTTAATCGTACTTTTTGTATTTACTTTGCCAATGGTTTAGAGAATACATTTGAGATACACTGAAATATCAAAAATTATCTTATTGTAAAGTCGATTGAGTATTTAAAAATAACTATCATGCATTATCAACCATTTTCTGATTGTCAAAATTCATTTTGCAATTCCTATGAACTTTTCTTGTAATCTGAACTAGTTTTTGAATTATGGTTTTCACTACAGAACACAAAATTTACATGATTGAAATCTACTTTGGAACTGGTATGCCAGTTGATGGAATTTGAAAATATAGTTGTCATTTATATTTAGTCAATTCTAGTAGCACTGCAAAGACTAGAAAGTTGTCTCTTTCTCCGATAGTTTTATAAAAGTGTTATTACGAGTACTCTAAAAATGATGAAATTATCTTTATAACTCATAGAAAATGTGATAGTAAACCAATAATTTGTATCAAAGCAGTTACTAATGACGTTTGACAGCATATAAAATAAGAACCTACAAACCTTTGTTTTCAATAAATTGGGATTTTTTTCTGAAATATGCTGAACAATTATAAAGAGGAACTTGGACATACGTTCATATAATCAATACTATTAAACCCTTGTGATAGAAAACCACCTCAGATATACTGAGAACTGCTAGTGATTTTGTAAATAATTTTATGAATTATGATCTGCTAAACTCAACATTATGATCTGATTTTATTATTAAGTCCTTTAACTCCTACATGGAACATAGGGCTTCGGTAAAAGCGCACCATCTAGTTCTGTCTTGCGCCATGACTTTGGCCTCATTCCATGTCTTTCCTGCCCTTTTTAACTCGTCCATCACTGTTCTTCTCCATGTCTGTACCGGTTTTTCTACTTTTCTAGATCCCTGTGGATTCCATTCTAGAGCCTGTTTCACAACACTATTGTTGGGTCTGTGGAGTGTGTGCCCCACCCAACCCCATTTTCTACTTTTAATTTCCGATGCAATTTCCTTCTGCCCTGTTTGATGCAGAAGGTCGTCATTTGCTATGCGGTCTGGCCAGAATATACTAAGTATTCTTCGTAAGCACTTGTTGACAAAGACTTGCAGTTTATGCGATAGTACTTTTGTGACTTTCCAGGTTTCACAACCATATAACAGGACTGACCTAACTTAAACCCTCGTGATAGAAAACCACCTCAGATGTACTGAGAATTGCTAGTGATTCTGTAAATAATTTAATGAATTTTGATCTGCTAAACTCAAAATTATGATCTGATTACTGTCATTCAATTTTTGACGGTACATGAATTTTGAAAATATGGAATATATAGCAAATATATTGTGAATAATAGTGAATAACCTGTATATTTTTCTTGAATCTTCACTACATCCTATATCTATGTGCAACAGAATATATGATACGAGACTACATTGTTTGTCTCGGCGACATTTTTGATGATCGGATGATATCTTGCATATACAATTTGACCATTACCACCATTACACATTATTGACTATTAACTTCCCTTATGCATTGAAAAAATTGCGCGAAATTTCCAACAGTCACTTTAATTTGACATTTTGTATTAATACAAATATTAATCAATAAACATGTAGTTCATTATTATTTTATCTTTAGAATTGATAACGTATTTCCATGTTATTGAATATTTCAGCATGATACGTATCTTGACTAACTTTGACTGAATTACTTCAAAAGGTACAAAAATATGAAGATGGTATAAGTTAAGACGTTTTTCAATTCGTAACCACCATTGACCAAGATAATTTTTGATACCTCAATATTTAATAATATCATTTGATAGCTCTAAATATACTGTGTGTTGTCACACTACTCAAATAACTTCACCCTTAACTCAAATGCCAATAATACCGAGAAACTTGGCAACCTAGATTGTTTTATAGGCTTGTAATTACGCCACTAGTTCGGAGAAATTCTCTCTGATTAAACATTAACCGTCACTCCACGGAGCTTTTGCGCCATTAAATCTCGTCCTTGTGTTTGCTAGATCTTCTATTTAATCCTTGCATAATGACGGCTTACGAACGATAGAAAGTGCTGAGGTAGCTTCTCCAGCTTCGACTCGAAATACTCATAATACGAGCGCGTCACATATTTTTACATTTTATTTTTGTAAGTTAGAATTTATTTATTTTGTTTTTGGGCTTCTCTAATTAATACTATTATTATTTATATTGTTTTTGTGCTTCCATAATTAATATACTTCATAATTTTTAGCGAGACAAATGAACAGAGTAGGTACATAAAAGAGTTTTAAAGAATTATTTTCAATAATATGCAATATTAAAATATTTGGAGAAAATGTTCAGGCATGTCGATTTTCGTCTCATTTAAGGAGAGATTATTTACAACACCATTTAGATTTCTTAAAATTATGTCTAACACTAGAAGTATGATAATTTGCATAATATTCATAATTTATTGACGATAGTTTTGTTATTAAATGATATATTTTTTTTAATTACGAAACACGCCAATCTTACTTTTTAACATTGATCCATTCGATCAACATTCTTTAATGCAACGCCTCTGTTTTTAACAAAAATGAATTCTAAAGGTGTTGAATTGCTTCCTAGTTAAAAACATTATAAAATTGAGGATATTAAACTTAAAATTGTAAAATATGGTTAATATAGATACATTTAAATCTTTTGTAACTACAGGCGTATTTAGAATCAGGGACGTGGTAAATATTTTGATGAAACATTAATTTCGTACATACTAATTTTATTTTTAAAATTTAACCTCAAGATAATCTGAGCTGGATTCAAGAGGCGCACGCCCAGTAAATGTATAAGCTAGAATTATGGGATATTGTGAGATGCTCCCCTTCAAACAACTTAATTTCAACAAGATAGAGTTCTTTTTGAAACTAGAAGTTGATATTTAGTCATTTATTGACAAAAATTTTTAAAAATTTTAAAGAATTCACTTCTATTAAAAAATAGGGCTTATAACTTAAAAAAGACAATGATGTGAGCTGTGACATCATCATTGTCTTTTTTAAATTACAGACCCTATTATTTTAATAAAAGTGAATTCCTCAAAGTTCTTCAAAATTATTGTCAATGACAAATTATTTTCAAATTAAAGAAAAATAGTACATGTAGGTTAGACAAAATATGGTTAAAAAAATAAGGTTGAATAACAGAATTATGATTATTGTGTGTAATTTCATTATCACGCTACTAGTACTACTATACGTATGTATATGTATATTCTAGATCTGAAACTTGAAGATTTTCCATCGTTTAAGAATTCTCTGTTTAACGAAAATAACTACAAAACATTTATTCCTCTATGTATCATCTGGGAAGAATATAATGAGATACTTTCTATATATATGTATGAAATAACAACAGTGAGATAATATTTGAATTAACTATATTTTAGTTCAAGTGAAGGTATGACCGTTTTGAAACATTTATGGACCATGACCATTTATTATTTAGACTCCTTAACTTACACTTAAATTAGAATTCGCCTATGAATGTATCGTATGTGCCAGAAAACTTGGAAATAACAAAACAATTCAGAGTTTCAAATACAGTGGTCTTGCATTATTTTTTCAAGAAAACGAATAGTATTAGAGTTATTCTAATTTTAGAGATTGTTTTAGGCAATTTGAATCTAATATTCACGATAATAATCGTAGTAGTTGGAACATTCCTAATTTTACAATACAAATAAATCAGAAGAAGAAAATTTAGGAAGCATAAAAAATGTTTGAAACAATAAGGAGCGGATAATGCATATTAAAACAATCCAAATACTAAAGTCAATAGAAATAAACATCAAGGTTAATAAAAATGAACTCTTATGAATCCAAATTGCCGAGAAAATAAAATAGTTCACTCAAATTTAAATCTAATTTAAAATGTCCTAATTTATGAAGGCCGTAGTTAACTTATCTTAACGATCGTTCATTTGTTCAAGATATGGTAGTTTATACTAGAAGGGAGCAATAAGGAGCTGTAATTAGTTTTTGTTTTCATCTTTTTACGTTTGCTATATAGGGCGTCAAAATAAAACATTGAAAAAATTTCAAAGTGGGACTACTTTCATTTTGTTCCTTCTAAATACTTCATCAAAAAATTATTCAGGTATAATCTACTTTTGTGATAATAAATAATGCTAGCAGCTTACAATTTGTAATACAATTTTATATTAAAATTCAAAGATAACCTTGTTTTCTTTGTCGTGAATTGATTTCGACTCCCTAATATTTAAGTCGCTAATTTCAACTTAACACTAAATGTCATAAGATTAAAATTAGTTAGCAATATAACAAGTCATGAATAAGGTATGAAAACTTGTTCTTTTCATTTTGTAATTTTGTAATTTAATGAAATACAAAAAAAAATAATATCAAATCAGAAAAAGGTACGAAAACTTTCACTATTTACATAAGAGTATATTAACACTCTGTATAACAAAAATACTACAGATTCTTATATTTCGCACTATAAATTTCTCTGTAAAAGAGTGACCTCTGATACCCATCAACTTCTTTAAAATTCTGTTCTGCACAGTTCACTTTTTCTACTCTTTCTGTTTTTGTAACGTTAAATTTCAAATAATTTAATGCAAATGATGTGTATCAAGAAAAAAAGATTTGGAGATTAATATAAATACCAAGTTTACCAATGCCTTAAGTTTATTCGTATAATGCCTAAGTATACAAGGTATATTTAGTTCGACAGTAAAATGCCATCCGAAGGAAAATGTCTATTTTAACTTTTTGACAATAATTTGTTTTTAAATTCTAGATGTTTAGTATTATCTATATAAATAGGGAATAAGTTTTTATTTTTTGTTTAGAATTTCATTATTTTATTTATTATTACGTCATATTTTCAGAAAAGAAAACTCGCCACGGATGGGATTCAAAATGTGTCCCGGATAGGAACCAAACGACAGACAGCTCTTTCGAACTTATTAATTCTCATCAGTAGCGTGCACGGTACGCCGGTTTAGGACAAATGCTGAATTAAATCCGTGGGGTATTCATCTAAAACTATATGATCTATGTCAGTAACTTTTAAGTAGGGAATCGAATAAGCCGGGAATTTCTTTCTCGATTTACGACTTTCAATTACTGACATTACGTCATGTATTATGTATAATATCATGACCAAATAACGACATTATCATTAAATTAGTTTATAATTAATTGTTCTCAGTGATTCAGTTAGTTAGTTATTTTTCGTTCAGTTTTTTATTTTTAGTTTTTTAGTTATTTTAGTTAGTTATTTATTTATTTTTTATTTATTTATGTTTCTTAGTGAATAGTAAAACACAGATCGGACATATTTTGGACCATTCTACATTTTTATAAGCTGAAATAACATGACCTATGTATACGAAGATAGAAATGATCTAATTTTATTATAAATCTATTTTCTGAATCACCTGATTAATACTATATATTGATATGCTACATATTAAATAATATAAAGCACATTTCATATGATGGTAATTGCAATAACAATAGAGCCTCTATGAATATTGAATATAAATAACAATCTATGACATCTTGATTGTAGTATGAAATTTCACAAAACTAAAAGTATTATATAAAAACTCAGAATAATTCCATATGTACAAATTGAAGATCGGTCAGCAAATAAAAGAAATTGGATATTAGTATATGTATTTTTTTATAGTAATATACCTGTTAGTCTAATTCCAACATAACATAAAATAACAACAAATTTTCGGTGGAACAAGGTATATAAGGTCATCTTTATTCGATATTATACCTTTTAATTTCGACAGTTTCTACGGAATTTGTTTTAGTGTTTTTCTGTTATAGAATTTTTAATTGTTATAAAAATTATGAATCTCATGTGGCATGTAATTGTCATATCGAAAATTGCTAAGGTGAAACTTTCAGGTATCTTCTCTTAATCTAAATCTAAATTAACAGTCACTATTATTACTGCTACTAATAATATCAATATAAATGGTTGATGATTGTAATTTATGTTATAGATGGCTATAACATATGTTATATATGGCTTTGGTTAAGTCAAATTACAGAATACATTATTTCTGACTGAACTATCGACTAGATTAATTGATTAAATAATAATCTTCAAGAAATATTTTCATATTTCCTTAGTATACTAAGTGATGTACTTTGATTTTTAGGTATTATATTTTCCTGAATGTGAAGTCACTGAAATTTCAACTTGACATTTTAAAAAAACGGATTTACAGAGTTTTCATACAGCTAATTTTTAAGAATGATATTCGCATTGCAGTAAATATATACGAGAGAACAATAAAATAGAAAATATTACTTTATAGTGCTAAATATTATTTTATTTTATTGGAATTTAAATTTTACTTTATAGTCTTCATTTGAATGTATAGCTTCTAAGGTTTTAACATTTCCTAGTCGAATATTTCCTACGAGTTATGAAGAAGTATCGAGACAGCAAAGGTACTAAAATTGTATGAAATGTGTTTAGAGTCAATTGGCAACAACTGAGGAAATACGCACGACTTTAAAGAAAATCTTTAGTAACAAAGCTGATAGTATCATAATTTTAACGAACAATCTATACGACGAACAAAAATAGAGTAACTACGTAAATAACATTATAATACAGTATATACAGTACGTCTATAACAAAGCTGATAGTATCATAATTTTAACGAACAATCTATACGACGAACAAAAATAGAGTAACTACGTAAATAACATTATAATACAGTATATACAGTACGTCTACAAAATTGGTATTATTGTTTATAATTCAATTTACTTATTATATAAATACCAGTTATGATAGCAAACTTTTACTTTATTGTACTAGGCGTACAAGAAGTACGAAAATAGGTATTTGCAAAATTAAACAAATTTTATACTTTTGTCAAGCCTTAAAATGGTACAGCTCAGAACGAGAAATCGAGAAATTAAATAAAGTTTTTTCAGTCAAGAGTTATGATTATTAAGATATTTTATGATAAGAAGACGTGGAATAGATGTTTTAAAAATTAAGTATGACACGAAATCACTATTTATTTAACTTAATACTGTGAATTAAATGACAAACAGTTCCAATGTCTACAGATTTCGACATCCTTCTCCAAAATTTGTAATAAATATTATTTTTCATGTCAGCATCATAACATTTTTACTTATTATGCCCCTGTAGAAAATAATCGATTGTGGTTGAGTCCGAAGACCGCGCTGGCTAATGTACTGGTTCATAACACCCATTTAAGGGAAATGTATTAAGCTAACTTATGAAAGTATACTATACGCTGGGCAACCATATTATTGGAATATCATATTTCTTATAAACTCCTAATTTTCTTGATCTAATTGAGGCAAACATTATTCAGCCCACAAGCGACAGCTTTGTCTAGCATTTATTTCATTTATTGTGCACATAATGATGAACGTGATATGATGAACAAATAATGGTTTGAAAATATGCATTGATCCATTAATAAACAGAATTATTAATAAAATATTAATAAACAGAATTATTAAGAATTATAGTCGATATATACCATCGCCTTCTTCAACTTTATGAAAAAAGTTTTATTAGAACACATAAAACTTATTTGGAGAAAGAATACTATGTATCTAACTTTTAACGTATTATATATTGTAATGTAAAAAATAACGGGGAACTCTTATTTAAGCAGTATTTGACAATAACAATTTTGACTTATATTCACAGAATGAGACTTCTCAAAATAATACGAAGTTAATTCAATCAAGTTGAAACCTAAATCGAACAACTTTGAAACATTCTTTATATTTAAAACTTGCTAATAATAGTTACGTATAACGTTGCATTGCAAGCATTGAAACAATATTAATCGATATTAAGATATGTATATCAAGGTGTAAACACAAAATATAGTATCACATTTCTTAACCATAACTCCTAATACAATAATGAAAACACTTTATTTGAACGTTAAATTTCACGTTATTATCAAGCTCTTTAGTTTTAATGCTTAAAAAAATTTATATAAAAAATATTAATTTGCAAATATACATTTTTATATTTTCTTACTTATCCTGTATAATAAAATCATTTATATTCAAGCGAATTAAATTGAAATTTAAATTTAAGTTATTGGAAAGTAAGTTTCTCGATATAAATCGTATTTATATAAATACGATTTTGATTGTTATATAAGTTTGTTGTTATACAATTTTGATTGTTGTATAACAATCAAAATAAATCGTGAGCAACAATTGATTTTGGAAAAATAGAAAATAATAGTATTTACAGGTATAGTTAAGTCCATCAGTGAACGCACTGTATACTAAATAAAGATTAATTAATAGAGAAAAATATGCAGATACTCATGACATTGAAGTTAATGTTAACTTCATTAAATACAACCTGTTTTTTTTTTCACCGTATGTGCTACAATATCTAAATGAAAATTGTAGTAAATATTATAAATAAACGCATTTAATTTCAATATAATGACTAAACAAAGAAAAAAACTTTAACATTTAAAAAAAAATTATACTTCAACTCAATAACTTTAAAAAAACTAATTACAAAATCGGGCGATCTAACGCTGTATATTGTCACATTATAAACTGCTTATAATAAATATTTTTGAGACATAGAAAGTAAAAGAAGGTGAATATTTACTAAATATGATAATAATATTATGTTTTATCTGCATATCTAATAAATGTATAAATTTTATTTCACGTTACTCTATAGAATGGCGAAGGCGCCGGTAAAGATCCAGTTGATTTTTTGCCACATATGTATATATCTTTGATTAGTTTATGTTTTTCATTATAATCTAAATAATTCAGAGGGCCAATGAAGTTTGTTTGTAATTTTCACTACCCTATATAACGCTTTATTTAGAAATACGTGGGTAGTGGCAAATGTATCCATCGGTAATTAAAATTAAAAATTTAATTTTTATTTAAATGTAGCTTATTTAGATGATCTTACAAATAAATTAAAAAAAATTGTGTTTAATTTAAGGATTCTAATTATATACCTACGCGAAATAATAAACAGATAACTGCACCTCAAGGAAATGACAAATGCGGCGGTGTAAAACAGTAAGACAGAAAATATTACGTTAGAGTGCTAAATATAATTTTATATCAACGAAATATTAATTTTGTTGTTAACTAACTATTAGGTTTTAAACAGTTTATGTCTTTATAAAATGCAGTTTATAATATAAATATATGTGCATATAATCATGTTAATGCAATAATTTATAGTCGAATATTATTTATTTCAGAACGAACAAACTTGTGAGATTTCACATGTTATGAAGAAGTGTGGCAAAAGGGAAGGTACTAAAATGTTGCTAAATGTGTTTAAAGTAAATTGAATACTATTGCAAAAAATGCACTTAACAATTTTCTTCATCTGTAGGAAGAACGAAAAACTTTAGTAATAAAGCTGGTCCTATTCCGTAATATTAACGAAAAATTGATAAGGAGGATTGTTCTCAAAAAAGCAACTACACAAATATTTTGTGTGTACAGTGCATCCGCGGGTGATATTAATTATATTAAAAAAAAAGAATTATTTACAGTTCTTTGAAGAAAAGTAATTGTTCATAGTATATCTTGATTCCTATATAAATATGATTCATATCGAGAGGCTTCGATTTTATTATACAGGATGCGCAAGAAATATAATATTGTAGATTTACAAAATGTTTGAATCAAACTTTTTTGTGGCATTAAATGAGAGAGCTTAGAAGAAGAAAATCCAAAAGTCAAATAAAATTTCACTTCATAAACAAAATGATTTAAATTAGAGTACGTTTTTGGGGAGTAACTTTCTCATCATAAATTGAATTTATATAACAAGCAAAATAAATTTAGGTACAAGTGATTTTGGAAAAATAGAAAATAATTGTTTCTACAAGTATAGTTAAGCCCATCTGTGGATACACTGTATATTAATTAAAGATTAACTAAGTGATAAAAATACGGTTTAGTCAGGCGCTCATGATATCGATTTTATTAAAAATCGGGTGTTCAATTCTGTATAATAGGCATGTTAAACTTATATGGTATTACGAGCCACATGATCTATTTTATATTAAGTTGGGGGCCGCATGTTTTTAATGTAAAAAAAACTAATAAAAAACGATTTTTAGAATGATTATATTATGTATTATGTATTTATTAGACTCGATGTCAAGCTCAATGTACTGCAGATTATACATAGTCATTTTATATTTCATGTCATTCTTTAAACAGAAAATATTTTACATTTTATTGTATATTATACAATATACATATATAGATATTTTATATTACATGTTATTTTTTAAACTTAAATTATAAATATTTTATATTTTTTATAAAAAACAATAATAAATGTTATAGTAAGAAATAAATAGAATCGCAGTTTAGTATTACTTTTCATAAGATATTTGATATCGTTTCTCACAAAGCAAGTCACCAAAATTTGATTGAATATATTGAGCTGATTGGTTGATTTCTATTAAAAATAATTCCAAATATTTATTAGTAATTTACGTTTTCTGGTTAATGTGTCACAAATACTGACATTAGCCTGAAAACGTAAATTACTGACAAATATCCAAAATTATTCCTAACAGAAATTGGAAACATTAACACATAGATTTTCAACTTTACTTTTCTTAAGCACGTTTTCATTTCTGTAATTCAATTTTCTTAGATAAAATATTTAGTATAACAAACAATCATAATAAAATATAAAAAATCACATAAAATTCTACACAAGAAATTTACTCGTATTATACAAAATAGAGACATATAATAACTTGGCAAATAAATTAATTTACATTTTCAGAATTTTTTAACTTATTTCGAGAATCCATTTCACAATTTTTTTATATAAATCATAAAAGGCTATTTAGATAATAACCCTTATTTATTCAATTAATATAAATCTTTTACACTTAAAGTTGAAAAATTTTAACTTCTGTCTGGTTGACGCTGGTGTCACGTGTGGACACGCAATCCCTTGAAACGCCAGTGTCAAGCATCAAATGAAAAGGTACCTTCGCACTTTCCGCCACACCATCGTCTCCACAAAGTGTTTGCCCAATCGTAAATGCACATAAATGAGATTTTATGTTGATTTTATATTTTCCCTTTTTCAATCACTAAATTAAATATTATTGAAATGCAAAATTTAAACTGCATACTATAGCTGCATTAAACTAAACTGCATACAAATAAAAATAAAATTAACTTTAAAATAATTAATTAATATTTTTTTCAAAAAAACTTTTAAAAAGTCTCGGCGGGCCGCAACCTATGTATTGGCGGACCGCGTAATTGATATGCCTGCTGTATAGCGTCATATTATAAAATGCATAGAAATAAAATACTTTCAAACATACGAACAAATAAACATTGAATGTTTATTAAAGGTGAAAATATCAAATATTTTTAATGCCATATTTTACCGGTGTATCTAATAAGATGAAAAATTTTATTTCAAATTACTCCATGAAATGGCGAAGGCGCAGGCCAAAAGCAGGTTAGGTTTTTTTTGCAACATGTGTAGATTTGATATGGGTTTATATATTTCATTATAGATTAAAGAATTCAGAAGGTTCGTTGTTCGTAATTTTTACTAATGTATTTACTAATGTATATAATGTATAAAGAGTATTTCCTATTTTAGAACCAACAAAGGTGTGAGATTTCACGTGTTTTGAAGAAACGTGGTAATAGGAAAGATGCTAAAATGTTGCTAAGTGTGTATAAAGTAAATTGGATACTGTCGCAAAAAATGCACTTGACAATTTTCGTCATAAATTATATTTAGTATGTATAATGCATCCACGGACGATCTTAATTATATTTAAAAAAATATTTAGAGTTCTTTGAAAACAAAGTAATTCTTCATAATATATCTTGCTTCCTATATAAACATGATTCATATCGAGAAGTTTCGGTTTTATTATACAGAATGCGCAAGAAATATAATATTGTAATTTGTAAAATAAAAAATGTTTGCATCAAACTCTTTTGTGGCATCAAATGAGAACTTAGAAGAAGAAAATCGAGAAGCTTGATACTAACAATATTGATTAATATTTACAGAATAAGATAGTTAGTTGTCCACCCAAAATAATACGAAGTTAATTCAATGCAATTAGGTTCTAAGTTGAAAAACGTTGAAACACCGTTTATGTCTAACACTTACTAATAATAGCATAACGTTTCATTACAAGTAATAGCATTGAGAAAATAATTAACGATATTAAAGTATGAATGAACACAAACTATAATATCAAATATCTTAACCATAATCTCTACGAGAAAACTTAATTTCAATTTCCAAATTATATTTCAAAGTTCTTTAATTTTTATGCTTCAAAAAAAATTTAATTGAAAAATTATTAATTTTGCAAATCTACGTTTTTGAATTTCTTTGCGTACTGTACAGCAAAATAATTTAAATCGGAGAGTAACTTTCTCAATATAATAGTTATTTACGTTATTAGTGGGACAGGGGCATCATTACATGATGTAATGTGCTCTAGCCCACGTGTGATGTACAACATTTTATCTATAAAAAAAAATTCAGGTTTGACATTTAAATAATTATGACATCCGTTAAAACCCAACAACATTTTTATACCAAATAAAAGTAACATGATGCATGAAATTTGTTGAAACCATAGTAACAATCCAGTTGTTTTAAATAACAGTCATGTAATGAGTTCATTACATAACGGTGATGCAGTAGAGCTCATTACATACCTCAAAATAGTTCAATGAACCTCATATTACAGTGCGATCGTAGATAAATCGTATTTATATAACAAGCAAAATAAATTTAAGTACAACTGATATTGGAAAAATGGAAAATAATTGTTTCTACAAGTATAGTTAAGTTCATCTGTGGATACACTGTATACTAATTAAAGATTAACTAAGTGAGAGAAATACGATTTGTCAGGCACTCATGATATCGAATTAGTTAATGTAACTCTATTTAAAACACATTTTTCACTGAAAGTGCTACAATACTTAAATAAGAAATATAGTAAATGTTACAAATAAAGGTATTAAATATAAATATAATCAATAAATAAACAAAAAGAACCTTCATAATTTGTTAATAAAACTATACTTCAATAACTTATTAAAAATCGGGTGTTCAACTATGCATAAAAATAAAAAATTTCGAGACATACGAAGCAAATAAAAATTAAATGTTTGTTAAAGGTGAAGATATTAAATATTTTAATGTCATATTTCATCTGTGTATTTAATAAAATGACAAATTTAGTTTCAAATTACTATATGAAATGGTGAAGGCGCTGGTCAAAAGTAGGTTGTATTTTTTTTTACGCGTGTATTTGATATGGGTTTATATTTTTCGTTATAATTTAAAGAATTCAGAAGGTCCGTTAAGTTTTTTCGTAATTTTCCTAATGTAAATGTATAATGCCTTGTATGGAAATACGTGGGTACTGACAAATATATACCATTGGTAATTAAAGTTTTGTATTTATTTTTTTAGAAAATGTTACTTATTTAGTTAATTTTATGAATTAATCAAAAGATAAATTGCATTGAATTTAACGATTATAATTAATTATTTATGTGAAATAATAAACAAAAAACTGTATCTTAAGGAAATGACAAATGCGGCGGTATAAAATTTATAATA
The DNA here is from genome assembly GCA_037954035.1 of Rosalia funebris. NCBI lineage: Eukaryota > Metazoa > Arthropoda > Insecta > Coleoptera > Cerambycidae > Rosalia > Rosalia funebris. The sequence continues at coordinate 6,119,904 of JAZFAV010000010.1, read as the reverse complement.
TTTTCATTGAAATTATCACATTACGTGATTGATTAGTAATAATATAATCATTCTACAAAGATAACTGCTCCTTTGATAAAAGTAAAATTTTTCTTAAGAAGACCATCTCAATGAAAAAGGTAATCGAAAAGTATTCGAGGAAGGAAATACAAATATATATATATATATATATATATATATATATATATATATATATATATATATATATATATATATATATATATATATATATATATATATATATATATATATATATATATATATATATATATATATATATATACATGAAATATATTAATGAGGAAAATGAGTTTCATTCAAATATGAATGAAATATCACAAAGCTGAAAAGTCGTTTATACAAACTAAGGACAATTTTATATGTACAAATTAAAAATCGATAGATAAATGAAATAAATTGGGTATTAGAATATGTATATTAGTAATATACTTATTAATATAATTCTAATATAGCAAATTATTAATGAGTAAACAGATGTTTGGTATATTAAAGCATATGAGGCATTTAATTGATATAAGACCTTTTAGTTTTGATAATTTGTAAGGAAAAAATTTTAAGGTGTCTGCATTATAAAATTTTCCTCGTATGATAAAAATATCCTTGTCATTGAAAAATAAATCAGTTTATAGAAGCTGATAAACAAAAATACAAAAACTGAGACATACGAAACAAGTAAACATTGAATGTTTATTGAAGATGAAAATATAAAATGTTTTATACCATATTTTACCTGTGTATCTAATAAAATAATAAATGTTATTTCAAGTTACTCTATAAAATGGCGAAGGCGCAGGTCAAATGCAGGTTGTAGGTATTTTGCAATATGTGTAGATATGTTTGATATGGTTTTATATTTCTCATTATAACTTAGATAATTCAGAAGATTCGTTAAGTTTGTTCGCAAGTTTTACCAATTTATAAACGCAAAAATATATAAATGAAATAATAAACAGGGAACTGTTCTTCAGGAAATGACAAATGCAGCGGTATAAAATTTGTATTCATGTTTTCATTGAAATTATGACATTCAGTGATTAATTAGTGATAATATAATCACTTTCAACAGAATTACCATTTTTCTAAAAGACAAATTTTTCTTAAAAGTATTGCAATGAAAAGGGTGATCGAAACGTCCAAATTTAACTACTAGATTAATAATTTGTAATGGAATTATTAGTTGATATGAAATAATTGAATGAAGTAATGACAATATTCTTCTATTGTATTTCCTTATAGATATGGGAGTACACAAATCCAATGATATAATTGTGTTATATCATTATTTGTGGTAACAAAATAAGGATTTTAATAAAGAACGGGTAACTTAATACTATTCATCCCTTCATTCTATCTTTTTTTATATAATGTAATGCAAACTATTGCAGATACCTTCTTAACATTTATATTGAAAGTCACTAAGAAATCTATGTATTGAATTTATTACTAACTTTTGTAGAAATTAAGGCTAACATTAAGGGTTAAAGGTTAAACTAATTTTAATTAATAATTAATTTTAAATTGAGGTTAAAATTTTCACTGCAATAAATGAAGCTGCTGAAGTACAGTTAATAGAATATATGTTCTTAAGTTACAGTGGTATGTCAAAAATTATATCGTATCGGAAATTAATTGTTCAAGAATTAAATAAAGATAATCATAGTTTACAGGTTTATTAATTGATAAGTTAAATATGTTAAATAGTTATCATAAATTATTGGCGGAAAAACTGTTCTTAAGTGATTTCTATCCGATGTTTTGAAATAAAATTTTATTATACACTATCAAGAATAGTAAAAATGTTGTTAGCAATACATATCGTACAGCAGATATCGCAATACGTGGTATAATTTATTTGTTAGTGTACTATTAATAGCAATGAGTATAAAAAATGTTATTGAATGGATGGCTGTTATGGAAATTGATATACGAGATACTTGAATATTATGCTTCCAATTATTCAAAATAACCGGGGGTTTATTTATTATATGCTAGACATTGGGGTAGAATATTAAATTATTTTAATTGTTCGCTCATTGACAAACGTCAACTAATTTGTAGCAAAGTTACTTATAGGCGAAGTAACTTATAGGTAATGTAGGTTACTTATAGATAAATTGTGAGCAATATAATATGTCTCGACTAATGCGCCTTTCAAAGCTTAAAAATGTAAATATTTGAATTTCTATTTAGATTTTTTGTATAAAATTTCACAAAACTACAAGGTCGTCTATACGCTAGGAACAATTCTATATATGCAAATTGACTCTCTGTAGATAAGTAAAATAAATCGGGTATTAATATAGCTGTATTAATTATATAGCTATTAATCTAATTTAATCTAATCCCAATATAGCAAAATAATGAATAAACAGATTCTTGAATAACAACATATGTGGTCATTTTTATTTGAAATTACACCTTTTAGTTTTAATAATTTGTGAGGAATCTGTTTGAAGGTGTCTTCGCATTATATAATTTTTCACATATGACAAAGTATGAAATCGGTGTAAAAAAGAACTACAGAAAAAACTAATACTAAAATTATATTAAGGATAGGTATACAAAATCGTCAAGTCCTCATCATTGAAAAATAAATCGGATAATCTGTGAAACTTTCACGTATCTTTTAAATAATTCTACTATTATTAATTCTACTGAGAATACTAATATAAATAATTGGTTGATATTATTAAAACCTATGTTATAAATGACTAAGTGAAAGTTATAAAATGCTTAATTTCTGACTAATCTATCGGCTAGATTAAATGATTAAATAATAATTTTCAGGGACGATAGACTTTTTTTTAGTACATTTACTGACGTTCCGTTTTCAGGTATAATATTCTTCAGGTTTCGAAGTCATTCAAATATTTCATTAAGGAACGGCTTCAAACACAGAGTATGCATAGAGTTACTTTTTCAATAGTAACGATGAAATTCGGTTTGTAGTAGAAATATGTGATCAAATAGTAACACAGAAAATATTATGTTAGAGTGCTAGATATAGTGTTATTGTATTGAAATTTTGGATGTGTTGTTAATTAACTATTAGGTCTTAATTAATCATGTCTTCCTTTGAAAGTTATAAGATGCATATATAATCATGTTAATGCACCATTTCATAATCGAATATTATCTATTTCAAAATCAACACAACAGAGTTCATTTGTGTAAAATTTTAAGAGCTGTGAAGAAATATCGAAAAAAATATGCTAACATTTTGCTAAATATGTTTAAAGTGATTTGGAGGCTATTGAAATAAAATGCATTTGACGATATTCGTTACCTGCAGGAAGAACCAAGAGCACTAGTAACGAAGCTGGTCCTATATCGTATTATTAACAAATTTCTTGAAGAATTTTTTTCGAAGATATAACTATATAAATTATATTTAATGTATAGAGGAATCCACGGATAAAACTAATTATATTTAAAAAAAAAATAAAATGTGACCTCTATAAATGTTATTCACGTTGAAAAGCTATATTAATGTAGATTTGTATTAATATATTTAAAGATATTTTAATCAAACTTTTTTGTACAACTAAATGAGAGGGTTTAGAAGAAGAAAATCGAAAAACCAAGTACATTCTTTACATAGGAATTATAGTTGCTAAGATATATTATATTATTATATTAAAAGAATTTAAAGCGGAATTTTAAAATATTAAACATTGTAAGGAAAATATCTATTTATTTAATTTAATACAGTTAGTTAAATGATAAACATTTAAAATTTTTCAGGTGGGAATAGATACCACAGATTGACTTTCTTAGATTTTTGCTTATTTCCACAAAGCTCAAAGGGAGGGTTTTGGTTTGCCCGACGGCGATTGAATACAAATTATATCATTTTTTTATGAACGCAAACTCTTCACTGAATATGGTATGTTGTTGAGAATAATGATTTCTAAGCATATATTCGTTCATTAGTAAAGAGAATTTTAGTCGATATAAATTATCGCCTTCTTATAGTTTATGAATTTATGCTGGTTGGTTTAAGCGCGCAAAATTTATTTGTGAGTAGAATATTGACTACGTGAATATTAACGTAGGATTTATCGTGGTGTAAGATATAATGTAGAAATATCACCTAATATGTGTTTGACAATAACAATATTAATTTATATTCAGAACTGTTTGACAATATTGATTTACATTCACATAATGAGAAAATTGTCCACTTCGCAAAATAATACTGGATTAATTTAATCAAGTTAGGACTTAAATCGAAAAACTTTGAAACACCTTTGAAGCGTATACCTAAAAGTTGCTAATAATAGTTACATATAAAGTTCAATTATAAGTTATAGCATTGAGAAAATAATTAATGATATTGAAGTATGGACAAACAAAAAATATAGTATCGCACATCTTTATGAGAAAAATTGATTTGAATTTCCAAATTCTCTTTCTAAGCTCTTTCTATGCAACAAAGTTTGAAATATTTAATATTTATATTAATTTTGCAGCTATACATTTTTATATTTTTACATATACTGTACAACAAAACTATTTAAAGTAGAGTAAGTTTTTAGGGAGTAAGTTTCTTAATATAAATCGTATTTATATAGCAAGCAAAATAAATTTATGAACAACTGCTTGTAGAAATATGGAAAATAAATCTTTCTACAAGCATGGTTAAGTTCATTCGTGGATACACTGTGTACTAATTGGAGATTAACTAAGTGAGAAAAAAACTGTTTTGTCAGTCACTCATGATGTTGAATTAGTTAATGTATTATTTGAAACACATTTTTTCATTGTGTGCTACAATACCTAAATGAAAAATGTCATAGATGTTATAAATAAAGGTATTAAATATGAGTATAATCAATAAATAAACAAATACACCTTAATATTCTGTTAATAAAATTACACTTCAACTCTACTTCGGGTATTTAAATCTGTAATAACGTAATATTATAAAATGCATAAAAATGAAAACCTTCCGAGACATACTAAGCAAAACATTGAATGTTCATTAAAGATGAAATTGTTAAGTGTGTTCGATGTCATATGTTATATGAGTATCTAATAAAATGATAAATTATATTTCAAGTTATCCTATAAAATGGCGAAGGAGCTGGTGAAACGTAAATTGTAGGTTTTTTGCTACATGTGTGTGTTTTATTAGGATTTACATTTTTCATTATAACTTAATAAATTCAGAAAGTTGGTTAAGTTTGTTCGTAGTTTTCACTAATTTATATAACGTCTTGTATGGAAATACGTGGGTAGTGGCAAACGTATACCATCGGTAATTAGAATTCTGTATTTATTTTTTTAGAAAATGTTACTTATTTAGTTAATCTTATAAATAAATAAAAAAATAAATTGTGTTGAATTTAACAATTCTGATTATACACCTATATGAAATAATAAACAGAGAAATATATCTTGAAGGAAACGAGAAATGCGGCTGTATAAAATTTATATTGATATTTTCATTGTAGTTATCACATTCAATGATTGATTAGTAATAATATAATCACTCTATAAATGTAATTACTGTTTTACTAAATGTGAAGTTTTTCTTAGAACTGTCTCATTGAAAAGGGTAATCGAAATGTCCTTGAGGAGTATATATATAAAAAAAAATAAATCTTAAGAAGGAGACATAAGCGGTATATAGATGTATGACCGATGGTACGAGTATATCGCTCCAAATTGGTTCTTCATAAAGCATAGATTTTGAAGGAACTGATATGAAGAGGATCACTTCTTCATACATATGAATATTAAAGTATTATATTGATATTACTTTACATATGCTGTAGTGGTACTATTATTATTTTTAAGAGTAATTTATAACGGATTTACTAGTTGTCAAAAAATAATTGAATAAAGTTATGCCAATACCTGTCTTATTAAATTATATTGATTTATAGAGTTCACGTGAAAATTGAATTTCGCAATTAATATTATAACAAGTGTATTATTAGTATTATATATGCAATCATTAATAGTTTAATTAGTGACTTACATATCAACGACTTGGAAACGATAGAAGGGTGCAACGAATATAAGTATTTGGCAACTATGTTTGATTCAGCGAGAACAGATGATAAGGAGATACGAGACAGAATAATTCAAGCAAAAAGAACAATTGGGTGTTTAAATGGCATTCTATGGAACAAAAACATAAACAAAAGACGAAAATTTAATATTTACAACACCTTAATAAAAAGCACCTTAATCTATGGGGCTGAAACATGGAGGCTTACGGACAGAAATAAGAGGAATATTGAAGCTACGGAAATGGATGCTCTGAGAAGATCGGCTGGTATATCAAGAATTCAAAGAATAAGAAACGATGAGGTACCTCGACAAATGGTACTTACAGACACTATAACTTGTGATATTGAAAGAAAACAGCTTATATGGTACGCTCACGTACACCGTATGGCAGATGCTAGATTACCCAAACAAGCCATGACGTGGATACCAGCACATCAGAGAAAAAGAGGTAGATCAAAAAGAAGCTGGACAGAGGGAATAAGAAAAGCCATGAGTACCCGCAACGTACAAGACGGCCAATGGGAAGATAGAAAGAAGTGGAGTATAGAAATCGGACAACGTCGCCAAATGTTCTAAATCGAACATTATATATATATATATATATATATATATATATATATATATATATATATATATATATATATATATAGTATAATAACATAATGATTTTAATAAGGAACGTGTAACTTAATACTTTCCATCTCTTCCTCCTATCTTTTTCATTTTCTAATTTTCTAAGGAATACGGCAAATACGTTGATTTTGTTAAAAACTTAAACAATCCTAAATGAGTCAATTATTCCATTTCTTATAAAAGAAATTTATTTAAAGATTAAATTATACTTCATTTTAAAAGCGTTTCTATTATCCTATTTTAAACGTTTCTCGCTTAAAAGGTCTTTAAGTTAATGCTATTATATTAAATTTGTATTTTATAAAGATACTCTAGACGATTACGTTTATAATACAAACTATTGCAGACACCACTTATTTATATTTATATTAAAAATCACTAACTTATATCTATGTATTTAATTTGTGACAAACATTTATGGAAATTAAGTTAAATTGATTTTAAATTGACGTTAAAATTTTCATTGTAATAAATAAAGCTACTGAGGTAGACACAGTAGAATATATATTCTGAAATAGTGGCATTACGTAAAGAATTCTATTGTATCGGGCATTAGTTGTTCGAGAACTAAATAAAGATACCTAATCATAGTTTACAGTTTTATTAAATGATGAGCGTTAAATAAATAATCCGTTATATAATAAATTATTGACGGAGGGACTATTCTGAAGTGATGTTGAACTGAAATAAATTTTTATTACGCACCAATAAAGATAATTTGTCAGCAGCAGGTACATTTCGCACAGCAGATATCGCAAAACGTGGACAATTTATTTGTCAGTACAGGATTACTAACAGTGAATGTAAAAATGTTATCGAGTGTACGACTGTTGTAGAAATTAACATCCGAGATACTCGCACGCTATGCCTCCAATTATTCGAAATGGACGGTGGTTCATTTATCATATATTCCCCAGAGTTTGGGGTAGAATATTAATATTTTTTAATTGTTAAATTCTTGATAAATATCGACAAATCTATAGGAAATATTACTTATGTGTGGTGAATAATTATTAGTAATACGATTTGTCTATTGGGTCTTTCAAAATTTAAAAATGTAAATATTTTCTGATCCATGAATTATTAAAATTACATAACACTGTTGAAATTAGTTTTGCGGTATTAGATTAGATTGCGATATCTTATTTTATCAAATTCAAATACGTATATTTCTCTTTTACGTATTAGAGCCTAAAGTTAAATTAATCTAACATTCTAAAATAAATTATATACTCAGTTATCACATATTTACGGCAGTAATAAAATATTACCCAATATTGAAATAAATGTTACAATTATGTTTTGTATATGGCCGCAGAGTGAAAAAGATAAAATGACTCACCCTATAAGGTCCTCCTGCTCGTTCGGAACCTACCTATAACAAAGAAAAAACCGATGAGTCTCGTTAATATTATTATATTGTAGATATTGATTTTTTTTAGTTACTAACAGGTAATTAGCTGCTATAAATAATAGCTTACAAGAGGAGGGCACGACCTGGAAAATTCAGTTCGGGGTGAGACTCGCCACATCATTAGTATACCTTTAGGGTGTTCGACTATCAATACATGAACGCGCACTAGCCAGCCAATTCTGAGAAAAAAAGTTTTAAAAAATCGAAGCGCCACTAATATACTGGTAAGTTTTCAATCTTGGCAAGCAGCGTGATAGCCCAAATAAGAGAGTACATACTTGCCGCCCAGACGGTCTCGTTTGGAAACTGGATCTGGTACCTTTTTTTATTAATTTTTAAAATTAATCATTTTTAAATAAATCTACAGTCTATATTAGGAAAGTTTAATACGTCTGTCTTCCGTGGCTAGAAGCCTTTTAATACACTAGTAGATTAAAATTCATAATACCATGCTTCGATTTTATAGCATTTAAAATTTCAAAATCAATATTCTTTATCAATATATATCTGACGTTTTTCAAAAACAGAATTTCTCACCTTCTAATTGACCGGTATTGCCCGTGGTCGTGGATAAGAAGTTGAATTACATTCGCGAATTAATAGCCTTTAATCATCTAGTAAAAAAGTGCGCTCTTGGCTGAGCCTCGAGTGCCCATTTCTCCCCGTGGATTAAAAGTTTGTTAATTCCCTTATACAATTAATAACTATTATTTACTATTTGTTATATTTTAATTATAATAAAAATTAATCCTGTAACTACTGTATAATTATGGATATAATAATAAGAGTTATAAATAATAGTCATTACAGTTTTAATTTTTGGTATTGTTAAATTTTACAATTAACCTTTATACATTAATTACAATTTTGGGGCACTCTCTTATTCAAATACAAAACAGCTTGTCCATAGTGTTATCACAAATTTTGCCAGGTCAAAACCGATGTCGAACAGTAAAACCGAAGATTTTGTAATTATTTTTATAAATTATTTATTGTTAACTGTAAGAACTTTTACTTACATTTCAATAATAAAAGTCATTGGAATAGTCAGTTATAACTATTATTATTATACCCATAATTATATAGTAGTTAAAAGATTAATTTTTACTGTAGTTAAAATATAAACAATGATAAATAAATAACATTTGTAGGCTATAAATTTATTTTAGAATGATTAATTTTTAAAATAAAAAAAATGGTACCTGATCCGGTTTCGAAACCCGACAGTCTGGGGGCAAGCAAGTACTTTCTTACTTGGGTAGCCACACTGCTTGCATAGATAGAAAACTTACCAGTATATTAGTGGTGCTTCTATCATTTAAACATTTTTTTCTCAGAATTGGCTGGCTAGTGCACTTTCATGTATTGACAGTCGAGCACTCTAAAAGTATACTAATACTGTACCGAATCTCATCCCGAAATTTCCGAGGTCGTGCCCTCCTCTTGTTAGAACAGATTTGATTTCAAATAATTTACTTTTAAATACACTTTAGTACCTTTGTCTCCTATCCCTTTCGCTTGTCGTCATTGAAATTTCTCACATAAGTCTATACTTCGTCAACTATATGAACACAATCACTTGAACACTTACTTATATGAACACATTTTACACTAAACTAATATAAACAGCATGAAGCTGTTCCAGATAGTCATTAGTTTTTAAGAACACACACGCGCACAGATTAAAGAGTCTGGAAAAGAAAGAACATCATTTAAATAAATGTTTAAATAGGTATGTTTCAAGTACATATTTTTTCAATCTTCCAATAACAAATGAACGGTTATATTTAAAGTAACTAATTTTGTGAAACAAAATTTAATATTTTTTCTTTAAAGCCGATTTAAATTGAAGATACTTTCATATATTCAAAGTAATATATAAAGTGATCAAGCATGAAAATAATTAGTTTACCAAATTACTAACTTAATACTGTTCATGATTTTTCTATTTTATTCATTTTTAAGGAATGTGATGTAACATATTGATTTTATTTAGCACTGGAGAGAATTTAACCGTAATAACAGTCAGTTCTATCACTCATTATACAAGAAATAAGTAATGTGAGTAGGGGTTAAATAATATGTCATTAAAATATATCAACTATCCAAGTTGCAACATTTTTATATAAAAAGTTTTTTAGGTAACGTTTTTATATACAATTTACATTTTACTAACATAGCACAGGCAACGATGTTTGTAATAGTATTCTAGATATATGTATGAACTGAAATTGATACTATTTCTTTTGAAAATCAACTCATATCTATGTACCACATTTATTATTAACATTTCTGTAAATCGACTTAAGTTTAAAAAACCCTTAATAAAATATACACTGTTAATAAATGAAACTGTTGAAGTAGATATAATAAAATATATGTTTTGAAATCTTAGCAGTATTCAAGAATTTTATTGTATTGTACATTAATTGTGTGAGAGTTAAATAAAGATGAGAGTAGATTATAGTTATATTAATTAATAAATGTTATAAATAATTATTTTGTATATCATAAATTATGAGTAGAAAGACTTTCGTTGTTGTTGAAAATTTTTATTTGTTATTTTGAAATAAATTAATTATACATTTTTAGTACATTTCAATAAAACTAGTAAAGTGCTATTAGAGGTAAATCTATGCCGCAAAACGTGGACAATTTATATGCCAATGCAGGATTAATAACAATTTATGTAAAAATGTTACCAAATGGTGAATAATCCTAAATAAAATTTAATTTGAGTCCGGTGGCTTTCCTGACGTGAAAATGTAAATTTTTGAATTTTCGTTTAAGTTTATCTACCTGATTTTATTATCTACCTTTTTATTATCTACCTGAGAACTAAGACAATTAAACACAATCGAAATCAGATAACTTTATATCTTACGATATATTATTTTTTCTTGAATATGTTTAGAGTAAAGGTCTAAGTTCACTACACCGTACCATAGGATCGTAACCGTATCGACACATATAAACAAATATAACTCGCATCAATGGTCCGATCATGGCACGCTACAGTGTTGGCCGGTGATGGAACTGTTTAACGGACGTCATCTGATACAAATTGATGCAAACTATATTTGTTTGCATGTGTCGATATGGTTACGGCCCTAGTGTTCTAGGATACAGTGGGTAAAAACCTTAAACATATTCTTAAATAGTCGAGTAAATAATCATCAACGGTTGCTAATCTTAATCAGACTTTAGGTTCTCAATATTGACACGTTAATATCATCTAATTCAATAAAGTCTGTTGCTATATATAATAATATATTAACACCTTATGGAAGTTGAAACTAAAGTTAAGTTAATCGAAAATACCAAAATCAGCTATATATTGAATTGTGCTTCATGAAAAAACTTCGGTAAACTCAAAATATCAAACAATATTCGTGACAAGCAATTATCAGAAACTTATCAGAGACTGATAAATGGGAAAATAGGAGATCCTTACCTGACTTATTCAAGAGAAAATTGGAATTTGTTTCCTGGAAAGTATAATCCTAGTTCATGAAATATGTTACATCAATCTGCAAAAAAAAACAAATAATATAATATAAATCTAAAAAATAATTCATTAATACCATCGGATGGTGGTAACAATAGGAATAATATATTGTTCTAGGACGGTAATTAAAATTAAATCTTTTAAAGTAAAATAGAATCAGTTTCCAGAAAGTCTATTTACTACAATCCTGGCATTTATGTCTGTGCTTACAAATATATATATATATATATATATATATATATATATATATATATATATATATATATATATATATATATATATATATACATATATATATATATATATATATATATATATATATATATATATATATATATATATATATATATATATATATAAATAATACATAAAATATTATGTGGATAATTATCGTGATATACAATGTATCCCAAAAGAGAAAATATTTTTAATCTCCTCAATACAAAATTTTTTATTTGATGTAAATTATTCTTGTAGTGTTATTTTAAAATAATGTTTATTAAACGATTCGACTTTTTTAAAGTACGGAAAGCCATTATCAAGGAATAAATTCAAAACTAAGCTTATTATTATTCAAAATGGAATGAGTTTATTTTATAATGCCAAAGCATTAACTTTAGACTGCCAAAATATTAACTCGCTGCCAAAATATTAAACTTTCATTATTTTGAACAATTTTGGATAAGTAATTAATTAAAATCTGTGAAATATCCTGGTACACTCCGAATGCATTATTTTACATCTACTTGTATAAAAAATATGTAACTATTTATATAACAGGTGCTATAAATATTATAGATAAATTATAATGTTACAGAGCTCTCAAACAGCATATAGAAAATGAAATCTATAGTACACAGATGCCAAGTTGTGTACTAATTTACACACCAATATTCATTGGCGGGCATAATGGCCTTAATGAAGGTAGTTGCGAACTGAGCGAGATTATCGCGCTTTACCTGCTGATCACGTAGACCAGGACTAACTTACATATTTTTGGGACACATTGTATATGAATGTTACCTACCAATTACTGTTATAATTAATATTACATATTTTGAGAATTTTTTAAAAGGTTTAATGGGTTAAATTGAATACTTACCTACTACTCGTACTTAATATCGTGTACCTAGATTTGAAATAGGACCCAGCGTTGTTAATGCAGACACACCTGAAACACAAATAGTGAGAATATGGTAACTGTTTGGTAGATACAAATACGTTTCACTTACCATAACATATATTGAAGGCATGGAATGACACTTAATACTTGCACTGAACCGTTTTTTAAGCATTTACAGGTATATTATATTACCTATATACATTTACTGTATAGTTTTACAGCAATTTAATATTATTTGCAATTTGTAAACTTATGTTTCAAGTTTGTGATTTAGAAAAAATCACAAATTTAAAATGCAACCAGAAACAACAAGGTAGGAAATAAAATGACTTACCCCACAGAGCCCTCCTTCTCGTTCGGAACCTACCTGTAACAAAAGAAAAAACGATAAGTTTCGTTCATATTTTGTTTTACTAAACAGAGCTTATGTTAAAACCGTTATCAATACGTAATTAATTTCCACAAATGATAGTTTAGAATAAATTTGGTTAGAAACAGTTTATTTTGAAATACACATTAGTACCTTTATCTCCTATCCCTATCGCATGTCGTCATTGGGGTTTCCTCAGATACATCTATGATTTGTTGATTGCATTGCACACACTTTCCACTAAATGTTCTAACACATCACTTACACAATTTAAATAACCTGGAAAAGAAGAAATATAATATAAATAACTTTCTAAAATGTTAATTTTTTTTCAATTTCTTATTATTATATCACTATTTAGTAACTAATACGCACTCTGCATTTTAATCTATGTAGGTACGTTAGTTTTCGTTTTTTAGGTATCTCAGATTTAAAGCTGAGGGATCAGAAGAAGGGACTTTAGATGTTTACTTTAATCCAAAAATAATCAAGCAAGAAAAATAAGAACACTATATGAGTAAAGCAATGCTAAATTGCTTTGTTTAAAGAAATACTGAAGAAGATGAAAACAGTTGATTTTACTTAAAGAAGATAAAAAAAGTTTCCTAACTAAACTTATACACAATAAGTACATGTATAGGTAAAGGGACAAGTAAATTAATTTTTAATAGAAAAGAAGGAAAAAGGATACAAAAACGAAGAAAATATGGAACTCAACTAATAGTTATTTAGGTACTATCTAGATATATTTACTGCAAATAATATGATTAATTATGATATAATATAAACGTATGTTATAACATAAATAGTCCTGGAGATGTAAAATAGACAAGCAAATGAAGCTTATCCTCAATAAATAATTAACAAACACCGAAATAGGGACTTAATTTATTCAGAATCAAAGTCCTCTTTGGTAACCTGATCGGGTATAATTATATTAATTTTTAGGACGATATTTTGAAATTTTAATTTAAACAAATTTGGAAATCCTAAATAATCAGAGAAATATTTATAAAAGAAATATTGAAGTTGCGACACTATACTCATCTATGATGCAATAAATCATCTCAGAAGAAAGAATATGCTCTCACTCACGTAGCAACTTAATTTATATAACCATTTTTGTCTTTGGTGTGACATTTGTTAAATTACAAAAAAAAAATTATGTAACCAGAACTACTGTTAGTTCTTCAACTTACATTTTAAATTTATTACTATTTTCCTTAATACTAATTTGTTTAATACTAATATTGTTAATATCTAAACAATTAAAAGAATCCTGCATTTTGTAAATAGAAACTCAATAATAGTAGAACGATATTTGAGTTTAGAAAGCTAGGAAGTGTACTTTAAATAAATATAATTATAATTACTGATTAAAGAGTGATAATACTGATTAAGGTGTGAATATTCATAATTATATTATTAAATAGTTGTTTGAAAACCAATGAAATACGTCAATCTTATTTTATTTCATACTTTGACATATAAATTAATTTTTTTTAGATTTTGTTTTTAACGTATGAGGGTCATTTTTAAATATCAACTTTCTGTGTTTTAATAAAAATTATTCCTATAACGTTATCTATTATAAAGTATAACGTTATCTCATATTAAGGGTGCCTTATTATCCATTTATAAGATAGAGAGTGCTAAACTGAGGATTTTAAAATATTATTACGTTGAAAAATTAAAATATTTTGCAACTACCCTGAAGTATCCTGAAGAATTATTTTTAAGTATTATTTTCCTCGTAATGTAAATCATAAAATAATACGCAAATTATTTCACAGATAAGTCATAAGCTTCAAGAGGTTTACTCTTCTTTTCTTAAAACAGATATATTTTCCATATTTCTTAATAACGCCAACTTAAAAGGAGAAATATAACATCATTTCAGGAAACCTAAAGAATAACAAATATTCATACACGAGGCAAGTTTAATACTTTGTATTATATGCAAAGAGAAAAATCTATAATGTATACATGTCTGAAATGATTAATAAATCAAGACTGAAAACTGCAAAGCTCTATCCATTAATATACATTGAATATATTTATGGAATTAACTACATAATTTTATCTATTCTTCCATTATGCAAATTATGTTATAGAATGACAATGATATTCTAGTTACAGACGGCCGGTGAGGTCAGATTTCCATGTTGAAGAATAAAAACAAAAAAAACCAGACTAGCTGCTACGAAATCAACACAAAATATAGCTTGTGCAGCTTTACGGAAGACGTTATACATATTATCTACGTCTGATATATGGCATAAAATATTGATTAATGACTATTTTGAAAAAGTAATTTTAAAAGTTAACTATTGTGTACTGTCCGCTTATTGAAATATTACGGATTACAGGAAAAGCATATTAGCTATATTGCACTCTATTTCTTAAGGATACGATATAAAAGTTAACCGCAACCTTTTTAAAACAATATAGTATATGTAAATAATAATAAATATAATTATATAAATAATTGTGTCACTAAAAATGTAATATAGGAAGTTGTCAGTTATGTTTTGAACCTAATATCCTAATAATATATTTTATGTATTTATTTATACAAACTTTCTGCATAATTTATACATATTTCTTGAAGAGGAGGTCTGTACAATTTTCTATGCGTTATTATGTAACAATAAGATATAGTTGTAATATATTGTTTTGATAATTTTAAATTGAGATTTATAAAATGTATAGAAGTAACAATTTCGGATATCCGTGGTTAAAGACATTCGAATAATATATCGCATAGAGCCTAAATGGAAATATAAAAGCCGAAAGTAAAGCCTACGCATAAAAAATAATATACTAACCCATAAATTTGATTTTGGAAATAAAGTGTCAATATAATGTATTATCATGTAATATCATGGTAATATATTAGACATTTTCTTCTTTAGTTTGAGATTAATTCAAGGTTATTTGACCAATGAATCAATTATTTTTATTTATGGTGGGTTTTAAGACAACAGTAAAATAATACTTATTTTTGAAAGAGAAGTGCACACATCATATTATTACATGTTATTCTTGAATGGAAATATGATTTTAATTAGCATAGAATATATCTTTATAACTTTAGTATGTAGTTACTTGCCCAGACTCATAATGATTTGTCCAGGCATAATGGCCGAACTATTCTGATCCGCGAATCTTAATGTTTTTAATTAACAAACTTATTATTATGAATACAATATTATGTCTGGCCGAACTATTATGAGCCTGAGCTCATACAGCAAGGTGAAATAGGTTACTTCCTTTTATATTGGCTGCAAAGTCTCAGAACAATGGAAAAAATTGCTCTTCAGCAAGTATTAATCCAAATAAGAAAATTTTATACAATAAATATAACAATTTCTTGTTTAAATTGAACCATAATGAATTGACGTAATCCTTGTATTTCTTTCTCTACCAGGATTTTTTCTATTCTCTAAACCCTCAACCCTGAAATTTGATACGCAAACCTGCATAATAAAATTATTTTTCAATTACAGGTAACTCATAATCAATGCATATGATTTATATATGTATAACGGTATGTTATGCACTATAAACTTCAGTGAAATATTCACATTTTCTCCAATGTACTATTTGTAACCATATTCAAGTATTGTATTTAAATTATTTTAGGAAAGTATGATTCCTTTTTATATAACTTAACAACGATATCATAATTCTTAAAGTTCAAAATTGATGGGTAGTTTTAGTCCGCATTTACTAAAACTTCACTCTTTTATATTAAATGAATAACAATTTGAATGTTCTTTTCTCGTTACATTTCTTTTACATATATTCAACAAGTATATATTTATATGTACATATATACAAATTTTGCTCTATTAATATTGTATTTGTAACTTAAGAATATTATGTTGTACATATGGACCTAACTCCTTCAAGTAAGCTGATTGGTAGAGTTACTTGAAAACATTACATTACATCCCATTACATTTTATTTAGTATTTTATTTTGTGTGTAAAATATCGTTTACAAGTAATATCAATTTGGAAATTTAGAGTAACTGATGAATAAAAACACATAAAGATATTAATAGAAAATAATACTATAAAAAATATTGCCATCATTAAACAATGATGTCCTTAATATATGCAGACTTTAATTTAATCGTTCATTAATGTAGTTATATATAAAAAATATTCAATACCGAAAGCTGAAATACTATGATTAGTGTATTTTTGAGTTTATAATTTTTTCCATAGTTACTCTTAAAAGTAAATGAAATAATAGTTGTCCAATAGTGAAATAATGCAAAATATAACGAAATATCCTTTTTGTATTAGAAACGTTTTAAACAATGCCAGGGAAGTTATTTGAATTAAATATCAGCAATAGGCTAAATAGATATAAAAATATATACAAAAATAATAATGTACAGTATTCACATCATAGAGATAAATATCTAAGGATAATAATGAAAATAAGAGAGAAGTTATGTTAGAAAATATAAATTGTTAAACTACTAGAAGCGTAGTTATATAATTTTAGATTATAACTATATTTTCAATAATTCCTAGAAATTGACTATTGTAGATAGAAAGAAAATTAATTTAATCTCAAATTCTCACAAAAATCTGTATGTACATATATGTGCTTGTAAACTGAAAAACATTAAGGAAAGGCTATAATGACAATAGCCAAATAAAAAAATACTTAAATATGTAATAAACATATCCAACATATAATTACGCAACAATATAATCTAATGCACATATAGTATTATTTTTGTATTCCAAACGTTAATATTTAATACTACCGATTCAACTAGACTTATATGTATCTATATTATTATGAGCATATGGCCATATTAATTTACATTAAATATAAAGATACTAAAATGGATTAACAGAATGGGTTGCCTACCAAAATATTTTGCCCTCGTCTATCATTACAATTATATATTTCAATACCAATAGTAATGTATCAAGTTAGTACATACAACATAATATGACCCAAAAGCATTTAACTTACAGCAATAAATCGAAGCGTATTTTAATTTTTTGTCTCATTTACCTTTTATTCATCTTTTGTTTTGTGTTTTTTGAATAACGGCAGGTATATAAAATGTGCGCAAATAACAAGGTTAACCAATGTCGATACCGATAGCTTTTTCTACAAATCTACACTTTTTGTTACTAGTGTCTAGATCTTTAAATAATATATCGTACTAAATTTGTGAAAAATTATCTTGTTGCAGTAATTCAATTATAAGGAAATCAAATATGTACTTGTGTGGTACATAATATCATCATTCGGTCATTACTAATAATTGAGCAAATCTCATTACTTAACTAAATAATGACTTATTATAGGCATCAAAAATATGAAACTATTTTTTCATACAATATGTACGAAGGTATTTTAGTGTTCCGAATATTTTTTTATTTATTTGTACAATTTACCTTTTTGAAAAAATAAAAATCAACTTTTTTCTCGCAAAACTCGACTATTTGCAAAATAGACCATTTGGATGTACAAACTAATAAATCATTAATACACATGAATAGAAAATACATATATTATTATTTGAGAATAATAAATTTTGTAGGGTATTTCTGTTAATTATATTGAATAAAAAATAAATATATTATATGTATTATAAATGCATTATTTATATTTACAAGAAATTTTTAAAATTGAATTTGAGAATTCCTCGATTAAACTACCATTGCTGTTGCATATATATGTTTTTAAACTTGTAGGAAATATATGGGAAATTCAAAAATGTACTATTTCTTGCCGGTGACTTAACTCAATTAACGTGTTTAATAGTAATAGATATGAATTTCGAAATATAAATATTACTTGATATATTATAAGCTATTTGTAAATTATGTCTCACTACTTATATAAAACTTTCACATTCTTTTTGAGTAATTTTTTATTTGTATTTATGTGTGATACTTTAACGTAAGGGCTTAAATTCAAGAGGACAAAAATTCAAGAGGCATTATAAATTAAGTTATTTATCTGAGTTTTGTTATTTTCTAAAACACTATTACTATTTATTACTATTAAAATACTTAATATTTTATAAAATTGTTTTTATAAAATATTAAGTATTTTAATAGTAATAAAGTAAATGAATTAGTTGATTTCAAAGAATGACCACTTAAGTACAATGCTATTTATTGATGTTATCATAAGAAACTGGTTACTTCAACTTTTTGGGTACTTTTTATATACCAATAAATCTATGTTCTCAATAGTCTTTGTTTAAATATTTCAACAACGATAAGAAATATATACCGTTCGATCCAGAATAAGGGAAAATTCCAATATCGATTAAATTATTATTGCAGAATTTGATATTACTATACAATTAGGTTAATAAAGAGCAAATTTCTTGATTGATTATATTACTTTCTTAATAAAATGAAATTTATATAAATAAACAGGCACTAAATTTATATTCCTTAAACAGCAGGGCTATTATATAATGGAAATACACACGAATAAGTAAGTAGATATACTACGAGTATATCTACTTACTTTAGTGTATTAAAAATACTAAATGTTCAATTTTGCTCTAGTTTTAGGGCGTTCTGTATTTCGATAGAATTTATTTTTTAAAATCATAATCTATGAATAAGTGAACGAAAATTTTTGGAAGAAAATTTAAACACAGAAGGAGTGCATATACAATAATTAAGTAATATAATTACTTTTGGTTGAAAACAAAGAAAAATCTGAACAATGAATATACAAAATATACCGTATTGAATATTTTCCTAATAAATTATTTTGATCATGTGGAATGTTACAAATGTGCATGTCGAATGTTACGAATGTATAAAGAAATAGATGCATATACACAGTAGGTTAATAGGTATACTATTATGATATTACTTACTTTAAACGAAATTCTATCACTTAAACATCGCTACTGCCACATACGGTTTTTAATCACGATAGCGAAATCTTAACGTACCGACCAGATAGAAAGCTTAGGTGCTACTGACCCTTCTGTACCTATCTTCGGTTTTTTATCAGCCGGCTCTTTTTTGCTACTTGAGTAATAAGGTACCAAAAAAATGTGCACTGTTTTCAGTATTCAAGGTTGTTACCAACTGTTTTATTATATTATATACAGGTTAGGAATAGAATATTTTGCTTTATGCAAAATTTAATTAAAAATAAAGAGATAAAGTACATTTGTATATTTTTCTAATTTATGGTCAAGACTGATTAATATTGAACTTATAGGATATTGTAAATAATCGGGTTTTTCAGATTTTTTCAAAATATCAGCTATATATTGAAAAATTAGGCAACAATATTCCCCAAAATACATCTATTTCCTTCTGAATTCATTGGGCCATTACTTGGTGAAAATCCATATTTGTACACAGTTAAAACATTCGCTGGTTAGATTTTCATTTTTTATTTGTTAAACATAATAACTATTTCGCCAACACAGTGGCTTCTTCAGATGTTGAGTACATAGGCTAAATTTTACGTTGTGAAACTGTATTTATATAACTAGGGTAATTTTAGATTTATTACTATTTATTACTAAGAAAGTTTATTACTAAGAAACGAAGCAATAAAATAGCATACAGAACTAATATTATTCTTGGAAAACACATAACAAATGCTATAGATAAAACAAATACCAAAAATAATTCAAGAGTCTATAAGCTCGCTTACGGTATTTGCCTTAAGGTATATATAGGACAAATAGAAAGAAACTTCAACACGCGAATAGCAGAACACAAACGGAATTTTAATAATAAAAGAAAGAAATTCAACATATGAATGACATCTAATTAAAGCAGACCATACATTTAACGAAGAATTTAATATTGTACATATAGAGAAGAAAAGCTTAAAATCAAATTTATTAGAATCTTTAGAAGTTAATAAAGCAAATAAATTTGATATCGTATTAAATGATCAAATAGAAACAAACTCATCTCCGTTATTAAATTTATTTTAGTTCTACATGCCATCCAAAAGTTTTGTTTAAAATTTACAGATACCATCGGTTGAAATCTTATAACTTAACAACAATAGTTTAATAGTATTAGTGTCAGTAATAAACCTAAAGTTACCCTAAACAGATAAAGCATGAAAATCTAACCAGCGAATGTTTTAGTTGTGTATACATCTATTTCCATTACTATCGCCTTATTGTTGCAACCCCGTCATCTCCGTCCATCCTTTATCCCCCTCTAAATCTTAAACAGAAATACTCACTCAGAGATATCTCTGTTGAATGGTAATTTTAACAATTCAACATTGTGTTTTTTTTTCAATGTTATGAATTTAGCAATAATAGAAGTAGAAGCCCAAAGCAGGAATTTAATGATAATATTTTTCTAACAATTCGGAATTTCACTTGAAAATGGATATTTCTGGTTCAGTTTTTATTTTATTTTGTTAACTTCCCTAAAGTTAAAATTACCATTGATCTGATATCAATGGTAATTTCAGGATCAGTATATCTCAAATTGTCAAAGGGTGGTCGATGAAAGTGAGGGGCAAGTTGCAAAATACATTAAAATGAGTCGAAATTAACGAATTCTGTGGACTTCTATTTTTTTTTTCGAGATATATAGGACCCTCGAGTATTGGGTATCTTTACAAAAAGAATTAAAATCTCTTCAATATAGGGTATCATATTGTTCCTCATAATAAATTTTAATAGGGTTTTATATTAAAACCCAAGGGAAATCTTGGATTTAATCTATTTAAACATCCTAATGTTTAACCCAGATGTTTCAGCTTTATAAGCCCCAAAAGCCTAAATTTAAATTTTTTTTATTTAATTTAATTTCTTAAAAGTATTGTTCTTGTAAACAACCTTATGTTATTACCTGTGCTAGATGCCAAAATATTTTCCAATGTTCTTATGACAATTATCATCCAAGTTCTTGTTTCTAATTAAAAATGTAAGATTAAAATGTAACAATAAAAAAATTAAAACTTTGTAATGACTATAAGCATTATTAAAACTATTACTATTGTACCCATAATTATATAGTAGTTAAAAGATTTAATTTTTAGTGTAATTAAAAAATAATAAGTAATTTCTTATAAACAAAAACAATTATTTTTAATTAAATAGATATTTGTAGATTGTAGATATATTTAGAAATGATTAATTTATAATAAGACCCATAAGACTAAATTTACAAGAATTTTAAACTCGGTAAAGATTTGGATGGACCGTATCTCTTTCGATAGTCAAAATAATTTGTTTTTAAAGTATATTTGTTTAGTTACGTATTGTCTATATATATATATATATATATATATATATATATATATATATATATATATATATATATATATATATATATATATATATATATATATTTTATATCGTGGTCGATAAAAATCAATTTTTAAAAACAATTTATTTTTGAAATACACAATTGAACGTTTTGTTATAAAGGATTTAAAATTACAATAATATTAAGTGAGTACCGGAGGTTTGAAATGAGTTATGCTAGTTTGCCGGATACTATGCCGGTCTGCCGGATACTATGCCGCTCTGCCGGATACTATGCCGCTCTGCCGGATACTATCTTCTGGTCGCACGCTTTCGCCTATATAAACTGTCATTTGCTGACTCTGCATGGGAATGGCTTTAGCCATGAGTATTCTTAGAAGTTAGGCGTGAGTTGCTGACCATAAGCAAGTCTTTGTTTTTGAGAATAAGATAAGTCACGAATAGTATCAAGTAACTATGAGAAACAACTGATAAGAAAAAGCAAAGATTGTGTTACTTGAGATATGATACAATGTAAATTGTACCTAACTGAAATTATTCTAAGTATTCTAAGTCTAAAATGTATACAATTAAATATTTTATATAACAACTCCCCCCTTATAGAAAAGTTGGTGGTATACAGCAACTTTTGGATAAGCAGAAAGTTCCAAAAATATGAATGTTGCTATTAAGTGCAACATAAATGCAATAAGCAATATAATAATATAAGGTAAAATTGTAGTAAAATCAAGTGAACAAAATAAAATAATAATAATCACATAAGTCCAGTTCACTTGAACACTAGTCACAGAATATAAAATGTTAAAGTTCCAAAATCACTATAAAGTCTCAATTTAGTTCAGTATCTTCTGGGGAACTGTCTGTTGGTCTGATAGCGGGCCTTCTTCTTGAAATAGAGTTGGTGAGTCGTCCAACGGGTTTTGATTGTCCAGGAGGCGGTGGAGGTAAATTTGACGTTAGGGAAATAGCAAGTCTTCTTCTTCTTCTGCATTTGCATGTGAAGTATAGGATGACGAGAAGAATTATGACAGTAATTATGAAATAGGTAAACCAAGAAATATGTTTCGTGACAAAAGGTTCGTTGATTAAATCATCAAGGGTTTTGGAATATTCATCTAATTTGTGCTTTGCAACTTCAAGGTCTTCAACGTTGAGATTGTTTAATTTTAAAGGCTTTAATTTTGGAATTTGCAGATCGTTAGGAATGTTGTCACAACAGTTGTAAGGGATTAGAATAGGGTGAGAATCATCATGAGTTACAGTAGTGTCTCTAGAGTTTGCTTGGACTTTGGTAACACCAACAAAAGCACTACAATAAGGTTGTAACTTGAGAATAGAATTTTTGAAAATGACTTCAGTTTTGGAATTTCGGTTTTGACATGAGATGGTTATTTGAAGGGGTTCAGAATTGATTATAAGCCAAGTGTTGTCTTCTAGATTGTGAACTTTGTATCCTTCTGCAAATATTAAAGATGTCTGGCAATTTTCCGGAAGGGTCCTGGTGTTCTTCAGAATTTTGGCTTCGCAGATGGCGTTGTCATCAATGGGGTAGGCGAACAAATTTGAACACAGTTTTTGTCCAAAGACGAGTGGTTTGCATCCGTCGAGATTTGACATAGGAATGTACATTATAGAATCGTCGTCTGGCGCAACATATTTTTGATTGGTTGACAAAACATGATATAAACCAGTCCTATTATTGAGGATAGGCATTGGGAATAATTGGAATAAGGAAAATCTTTGTTGATCAATAAGAGGAATTTTTAGAACAAATATTAAATCTGAATCGGTTTGAAATGCTGATAGTTCTATGATATCTAGATATCTACCAACATCAGATAATTTTATTGGAAGTGGTAAATTATTTTGATGCAAGTTTTGAGATATCTCCTGTAATGCGGATATCAGATCTCTAGGATTTATAATAGAAGTATGAATGATTTTTAGACGCGCGAATGTAATTGAATTTAATATGTCATTTAATTGATCCTCAATGTACAAGTAGCTTTCCATTAATATTTCGCATTTTTCTAGGAATCTTAATTTTACTTCGTCTAGTTGTAATTTTTGAATAGTTGTGTTGAAATTCTTTATTACCGATGTTGTTACGGATATTTGATTTTTTAATAAATTTTCAATTTGATGTTCGTCTGTAATTAATTTGTTAATACTGTTTAATATTCGCCATCTTCTGCGTCTAGATTTCCTGTGATTGCTTTAAATACAGAACCAATAGCATTTAAAATACCACGTTTATAGCGTTTTGTATCATAATTGATTTCATTTAATTTTTCTTTAATATTACCAGAAATTTGTGTTAATAAACTGATGTGGATCTTTACTTCGCCTCGAAATAAATTCATGTTTTCAAAAATAGGGCTGACGGCACGTATTAAATTTTCAAGAATATGTTCATTATGTTGATAAGCTAATCTTAGAGCTGAAATGTTCTTGTGAACAAGGAGAGTCCAATGCTTGTTTGTCACATAAATATCGCTTTCATGGTGATAATAGACTCCGATTGTATTTTCTATGGGTGTTATTGAGTATTGGGATGCTGCTGTCCCTATCAGCAGGAGAAACCTGTAATTAAATTTAATTTTCAAAATAGGGTTTTATTCGGTCAAAATTTACTTTAGTTGTTTGATTTGTTTCAGAGTTTAATAGGATTGCAGAATTTTTTAGTATTTCTTGAATTTCGAAGGGACCGTTAAATTTATTGCTAAGTTTGTTTTTGATCTGTGACTCTTTCACGTAGACCTTGTCTCCGACTTTAAATTCGTATTGATTTTCGGGGACATTTTTGTCAAACCTAGTTTTTGATTTTTGCTTAGACAGTATAGTTTTTTCACGGGCAATTTTGTAATAGTGAGAAATTCTGTTATTGAGGTCTCTGATGTATTTTGAAATTAACTGGTTTTCATTATATAATTTCTCTGGAGGTCGGCTGGAAGTATGACCGAAAATTAATTCGTATGGGGAGAATCCATGGGTTTTGTTGACGGAATTGTTGTAGCATATTACAGCATATGGGAGTACTGTTAGAGGGTGTTCGTGAGGGTTTTCTGTTTTATTTATTCTAATCATCTCTAATAAGGTTGCGTGGAAACGTTCAACCGATCCGTTGGATTGCGGATGATTAACACTGGAATACGTCAGTTTAATGTCATAGAGGGTACAAAGATCTCTAAGCAGGGTATTGTCGAATTCCTTTCCATAGTCGCAGTGAATGCGAAGGGGTGTGCCAAAGTGTTGGAAGTAAACAAGTAAAGTATTTACTGTCGATCGTGCGGTTTTGTCTTCAAGCGGGTATGCTTGAGTAAATTTAGTTAATTCGTCTCTGATAGTCAAAACATAATTCCGAGTGGGGACTTCTAGAATGTCAATGTTAATTCGTTCAAACGGTGTTTTCGGGGTTTCCGTAATTACTAGAGGACTACTTAAATTTTTTCTCAAAATTTTTGTTCTTTGACATGTTTCGCAATTTTGAATGTATTTTTCGACATCTTTTAGTAAACCGGGCCAATTATATTTTTCTTTGATTCGTCTAATGGTTTCATTGATTCCTCGATGAAGGTTAGATTTTCCTGAATGATGTTGATCAATTATAATTGGTATTTGGTCATCGTCAGGTCGTTTGACTAAATTTTGACAAATAGTAAGTTTTATGTCTTTACCAGAATAAATATAGGAAAACATTTCTAAAGTTGGTAGGTCTAAATTATTTTCAATATAATAATTTTTTGTTTCTTCAAAATTGTCTTGTCCTCTGAATAATGTGATAAAAAGCGTTTCTATTATACTATCAGATTCAAATGGTAAAAGAATTATATAGTATTTACGATTTTTAACGGATTTACTAGAGACTATGTTAATTTTGTTATTCATAAAATCGGGTTGCTCTTCGAGTATATCCTCGATAATTTTATAGTGTAAATCTGCTAATTTATCTTTTTGAAAGAATGTAACAATAGCTTTATGTTTTTTATCTAATAACTGATTATTAGTAAATTGGATTTTGTTGTAATCTATTAGGGATTGAGTTTTATACAAGTTTACGAAATTTTGGAGTTCTTCTACAACTGTCTCAGGGGATTCGTCAGTACTGATAGATTCGTTATCGTCATTGTCAGAATTTGAATTTAAAACTTTTGTTTGTAATTTTGCACAATTTCTGAAATAATTAATTTTTATTCGCGATAGTGCGTCCGCGTTTTTATTTATCTTACCTGGTTTATACTCAATTTCGTAGGAGTATTCCTCTAATTTTAAACGCCAGCGCGCAAGGCGGCTGCCTGGATCTTTGATCGAAAAAAGCCATGTAAGAGGTCTATGGTCTGTGACGAGTTTAAATTTTCTGCCAAAGAGGTACGGTCTAAAGTGTTTTACACTCCAAACAATAGCTAATAATTCACGTTCAATGGTGCTGTATTTAGTTTCTGCTTGACATAATGTCCTTGAAGCATATGCAATGGGGAGGTCTTTACCGATAGGACCTTGAGATAGAACTGCGCCAATTGCGAATGCACTAGCATCCGTTGTCAGTACAAATGGCTCATTGAAATTTGGATAATTTAGTATAGGGGTAGTGGTTAAAGCTTCTTTCAATTGTTCGAATGCAGTAATACAGTCACTGTCAAAAAGGAATGGAACATCTTTTTGAAGTAATTTTGTCATTGGTTTGGATAATTTTGCAAAATTTGGAATAAATCGGCGGTAATAACCTGCGAGTCCGAGAAACGATTTAATATCTTTTTGATTTTTAGGTTGCGGAAAGTTTGCAACACAATTAATTTTGTCGGGGTTTGGTTTTACACCGTCAGGGGTTATTATGTGTCCAAGATATGCGACTTCTTTCCGGAGAAATTCGCATTTGTCAGGTTGAATTTTGAGGTTCGCGTTTCGTAGTCTCTTAAATACGTCTGTAAGTCTTGACATGTGTTCCTGAATAGTGGGTGAATAAATGATAATGTCGTCCATATAGACGAGACATCGCTCATTTTGAATTCCTAATAATATATTGTCCATAACACGTTGAAATGTGCTAGGGGCGTTTCGTAATCCAAAGGGCATTCTAACAAATTCATAGTGACCATTATCGACAGAAAAAGCAGTTTTGGAAATATCTTCGGGATTAATTTCTATCTGGTGAAATCCAGAGGCGAGATCTAAAGTCGTAAAGTATTCGCACTTACCGAGTTGATCTAATATATCCGAAATATTGGGCAAAGGGTATTTATCACCTACTGTGGCTTCATTTAATTTACGGTAATCCACCACAACACGCCATTTTTGTATACTAGAGGCGTCCATTTTTTTTGGGACAACCCAAACAGGGGAGGACCATGGCGAAACTGATGGCCTAATTATACCTTGATTCAACATTTTAGATACTTGATTTTTTACTTCATCCTTGTGGATGTGCGGGTATCTATAAGATTTGGTGAAAATGGGTTTAGAATTTCCGGTATCAATTGAATGTTTAATCTCGTTAGTGAAAGTGAGGTTATCTCCTTCGAGATAAAATATGTCTGAAAAGTTGAGGCAGAGTTCCGTTAATAACTCTTTCTCTTCTTTATTTAGATGTTCAAGTCTTAACTGATTTCTTATTTCAAAATTTCTATCAATAAATTGACCTGAATTTTGAATTTGGTCATTTAAATTGAATGCTGAAAAATTTTGAATAGGTTCTATTTCAAATTTAGAAAAGTCAATAGTTTTTGCTATAGCGTTAGCATTGATAACTGTTGTTAAAAATTCACCTTGGTTATTAATTTTCACAAGGGCATTCGGTATACGAACTTTTTCTATTTCTTGATTACATATTATTGCGTCAGTATTAAAAATATTACATTTAAATTTGAAAATTTGTTCAGTTCGAGGACCTATACAAATTTTATTTTGAATTTTGGAAGGTTTCTGGATTACTTTTGGAGATGCCTGGTTGTAATTTGGAAAACTAAAATTTTTGTTTTCAACTGTAGTCAGTTTTTGATTGAATTTAGAAATTTTTGGAAGAGGATGAGTCACTTCTTTAGTCTGATTTGGAATGGAGGGTGGCAAATCAAAATCTTGAGAAGGGTCTTCGACCTTAAATAGAGGTACTGTTTTAAAGTTCGTTACGAGTTGTCTATTATTAAAATCAATTACACAATTATAATGCTCTAGGAAGTCAGAGCCTAGTAAACCATCGAAAGTAATATCAAGATTGTAGATATATACTTTATGTGGATCGTTGTCAGCGAATGGAATTAATGTTGATTCAGTAATTAGAAGTTTTTGATCGGTTATACCCTGTATAACAACGTTTTCAGGGGACCTTCTTTTATAATTTAGACATGTTTTTGGCTTAAAAATTGAAATACCTGCTCCTGTATCTATTAATATTTTAAAAGTATTAGTTATGTCCTTTATATAATATAGGTTGTGAGGATTTACGGTGAGTAAAGGCCTATTTACATGAATTTCTGTTCTTGGCTGTTTTGATTTTGATTTAAGTTCATCGTTTGAAATTGAGCTTGAATTTGTTCTAAAGCGGTTGATTGATTCGGCGGGTCTTCGTAAGACTGGGGGTCTAATTGAAAATTTTGGGTATTTGAATTTTCAGGATATTGAGTAGTATCGAAATTTTGAGTATTATCGTTAAAAGTAGCGTTGTATGAGTCTTGATTTTGAGCAGTATACTTATATTCGTAATTATCAATTTGATAAGTGGGCTGAAAATATTCAATTGAATTTGAATAATCAGGACTATTCGTCATTCCGTATTGTTCATTTTCGTACATATGAGCAGTATCATTTGTGTAATATGTTTCATAGTACGGATGAGCAGTATCATCCACAGTTTCATTTAAATGATGCGTACGTTGTTGATTAAAATTTGGCTTTGATCTTATCACGGAGGGTCTCTGAAAATTTGGGTTTTGTCTAAAAATTGGTGGTCTATTTTGCATAAATTTGTTTTGTTGAAAATTATTATTTGGCTGATTTGTAGACATCGGCCTAGGTTGATTTTGGGTAAATGTAGGTCTTGGAAAAGTTTGTTGACCTGGTTGATAGAAATTTGGCCTAAAAGTGTTATTAGAAAAATTCGTAGAATTATTATTATTAAATTGGTGGGTAGCTTGTCTAGTGCGACATTCGTTTATAGTGTGTCCGTTTCGTTTGCAGTACGAGCAGACTTTTTGTACACTAATTTGAGGCTTCTTAATTTGAGATGTATTTACTGAACGAGAAAATTTTTGGTTTTCAAAATACGAAAGCTGTAGCTCTCTTTTAATTCTGGATATTGCTTCTAGCATATTACAAGGATTGCCAGCACGAATTATTGAGCCAAGTTTAGGATCTAGCCCTGTTAAAAGAGTATTTAATGTTATCGTCTCTATTAAAGTAGATTGTGCTAATTTTTGCTCTGGTGTCAATGGTTGTTTTTGAACACAAGCGTGCATTTTTGCATTATGTGACTGAAGTCTCGAAATAAAATTTAAAGCGGATTCATTCTGATTTTGTGAAATGCGTTGAAGGTCTTGAATGAGGGATGTGAGATCCCTAGAATCTCCGAAATGAGTTTCTAATAAAATTTTTATCTCGTCCCATGTTGCAGGGTTGCGAGAATTAATTAATTCAGCAGCTTTACCTTTAAGCTTATTTTTGACATGGAGGGTCAATAATGTTTTCTGGTTGCCTACAGCCATTTGAAAGGCACAACGAACAGCGTTTAAAAATGTTTGTAAGAAGATCTGATTTCCATCATATTCGGGTACAATAGAAAATACTTCTGAAAGTTTATAAGCTTCTACCTGTTCTTCAATTTGATTATTTACGTTGGCAGTTGCCATTTTTAATAAATCGGTTAGAAAAATTTAAATAAAATAATAAAAAATAGGTTTATATATTTTTTCACGTTAAATGTAAAATTAGGGAGTAAGGTGAATATAGGAGCAATAGCGACTGGACTATACCACTTTATTTTTAGATGTAGATAAAATGTAAGTGATGCGATTAGCGGTATAATCGCGTAATTAAAATGTGACGATTAACAGTATAATCGTATAATGTAATATACACTTTGAAAAGTTTGAGATAAGGCGTGACAATTCTATATGAATGCACTTACCAAATCAAATTCATCCGGACGCTGGCCTGGATATCGCAGTTAATGAGGCAATTTCCGTGTTTTAACTGGGTCACCTGGGAACAGCTGATTTTTCCGGGCTTCAAGAGGTTCGGACCAGTTAGGCGATTCCGTGTTCTGGAACGAATTCCTTCTTGGGGTTTTCTTGCGTTCTTCGTAAAAATTGTTTTCTTTCTTGAGGTTCTTTGTAGTCACTTGGGAATTGGAATTCCACGACGATAGTGAGGAAAGTCCGTGTTCTAACGACGTGTGAAAATCCGAACGACTGCGCCAGATTTTTATATCGTGGTCGATAAAAATCAATTTTTAAAAACAATTTATTTTTGAAATACACAATTGAACGTTTTGTTATAAAGGATTTAAAATTACAATAATATTAAGTGAGTACCGGAGGTTTGAAATGAGTTATGCTAGTTTGCCGGATACTATGCCGGTCTGCCGGATACTATGCCGCTCTGCCGGATACTATGCCGCTCTGCCGGATACTATCTTCTGGTCGCACGCTTTCGCCTATATAAACTGTCATTTGCTGACTCTGCATGGGAATGGCTTTAGCCATGAGTATTCTTAGAAGTTAGGCGTGAGTTGCTGACCATAAGCAAGTCTTTGTTTTTGAGAATAAGATAAGTCACGAATAGTATCAAGTAACTATGAGAAACAACTGATAAGAAAAAGCAAAGATTGTGTTACTTGAGATATGATACAATGTAAATTGTACCTAACTGAAATTATTCTAAGTATTCTAAGTCTAAAATGTATACAATTAAATATTTTATATAACATATATATATATATATATATATATATAAATATGAAGTTATTTTGTATTCCTTATTTAACATTAGTCATTTTCCCTTTTAATATTACACAGTATGTAGAGAAAGTTTCGCAGATACCAAAAGTAACGTTTTAATATTGATAAAATCCAGCACATTCACTATTTTTTTATTAAATATTTTTTTGAAAAATTCGTAGTATATCAAGCCTACTTTTAAAAAAGATATTGATTGAAGTAAAAATGACTAGTTATTTCATTTTTCGATTGTGTTGAGGTATGACGTCATCAGATTTATGTTTAAATTATAACATTTTCTACACTAAGTACAACAATACCCTAAGTATAGTTTGTATAATGATTCTTTGCGTGTGCGTCACAGGTAACAATCGTATGAATCAATCAACTGACATTTTTGAACAGTGTCGTGCCGAAAACACATTTTAGGATAACAGTTAGTACAATACAAATCCGTCAAACTATGACAGAATAATGGAAAGGTTCTCCACAAAAACAATCAGTGGAAATGATATTTCCATCAAAATGAATGATATAAATTCAACAAAAATCAAAATAAATGAAACATAAATGTAATAAATTTTACAGAAATATTGAGACGCAAATGAATCAAATTATACAATAAAGTTAAGACGTGACTTCATAATTGCATTTTGTTCGGCAAATTATTAACTGTCTATGCCGTACGTAGTTAACTGAAACAAATGTCGCCGGCAGACGTGCTGGTAATTGTGGCATATCAGTAACAATGCGAGTGGTGTAGCATGTTATTCGTGCGTCGTCACTAAATTGATACACGCGCAAAGATCCATTATACAAATTGTACTTTACCTAAGTACAATATTAGGAGCTTCCTTACTGTGTAATAAAATGAAGAAATATTTTAACCATGCAATTTTTTATGATGAAATTATAGGACATGTTGCCTATAAAAAGTTAGATTTGTTAAAATTAATTTACTTAATTAAAAGAAATTGCATTAGGAAACATGTAGTGAGTAAAATAGGCTAAATTTCTCTGTGTAACAATCCATATCAGTTATTTGACATCGAACATTTTATTTTTGACATGTTCTAAGGAATCCGTTATGCTATAATTTATGACTCAACATTATTATTTAAAGCTCAACAAAGCTCACTCGTATCAGGAAAAAATATAATTTGAGTAGAGAGAAATAAAAAAAAATAGAACTAAAATTATGTTACGATAAGATATTAAGTTGTCAACATTAAGTTTTAAGAAAAAAAATTGTATTAGTAAACCAATTTACATAACATTCTTAAATACAGTGATTTCGCAAAGTAATGATGAATTCGTTAAAAGTTCAAACAAAAATTCTTCCCAAAAATTAACAATTTTTGGGAAGAACTCTCGGACGCGCGAAATTTTATTTTTAGTTGGGCATTTTTTAATGTCAAATTTATTCTGGCAATCTGGCTGGCCACATCAGCCCCCACCTTCCTATTTAACGATTTGGGAACCTCTTATCTAAATAAGCGTAGACAGGTGGATATAAAATGGTTCATCACCTTGTTGAAGCAAAAATTAATTTCTCGGAGAATCAAGATCTTCTACATAGGTATCGCTTTTCCTCATTTTTCTTTATCTAACCTATACTCACGCCACACCAATCACACCGTATATATTAATTTATAATTTAAAAAATGTACTGCTATAAATAAAGCTTAACGGGTAGGACAGTTTCTCCTGAAACGTATTCTTTGAACATTTAACGAATTTATTCATTACTTTATAAAAGCACTATATATGCATAATGTATGTAGAGCGACAAATATGTATTTCAGGTATATTATGAATTAAAAGTCAACTTTTACTAATTATACTGGTGACGAGTATATATGATTCATAATATTATATCTTATATATGGCTGGGCAAATGTGACAGAATACCCGATGAATGGAAAACTATCAGCTAAATTAAACTAGATTTTTAAGTTGGTTTCTAAACCCCGTCCTGTACCGTCTTCTTTTTTAAAAAATTTTAAAATTAATCATTTTTAAATAAATATATAATTTCCAAATGAAATTATTCTATATGTTCGATACGCTGTTAGGGTTTTTGAGAATTGAGAGATTTTTTGAATGTTAATAGAGTTTAATTTCAAACAAGTCTTCTTAAAAAATATTGTTCTTGTAAACAATCTTCTTTTATTAACTGTGCTAGATGCCAAAATATGTTTTAATGTTTTCATGACACTTATCATTCATGTTCTTGTTTCTCATTAAAAATGCAAGATTAAAATTTAACAATAAAAATTAATACTTTGTAATGATTATAAGCATAATTTATAACTATTACTATTGTAGCCATAGTTATATAGTAGTTAAAGATGCAATTTGTAGTGTAATTAAAAAAATAATAAGTAATTTTTATAAACAACACCAGTTATTTGTAATTAAATAAATATTATTTGTAAACTATAGATGTATTTAGAAATGATTAATTTAAAAATTTTTGAAGAAAGAAAAGAAGATACCGGACCTGTTTTAAAACCGATTGTCCAGCGGTAAACCAAGTACAATCTTTATTCAGCTACTAGATCACCTGCCAATGGCGAAAATTTATCGGTATATAGGTGATGCTTGAATTTTTAAAGCTTTTTTTCTCAGAATTGACAGGCTAGTCCGCGTTCACATATTAACAGTCGAACACGCTAAACATATACTAATTATATATTGAGTTTCATCCCGAAATGAATTTCCGAGGTTGTGTCCTCAGCTTGTTAATATAAAAATGTTTGCTATTTTTGTATATATAATGATATAGGTACGTCTATTTTTAGTGGCTTTATAGTATACGATACCATTGGAAACTTCTTTAAATAAAATATCACACAGAGTCTTTCCTGTTTTCACATAGTTACTGTTTCAACAATACAATTATATTTAGTTTGAAATATACAGAATTGTTAGATATACTCGTATATATAATAGAATTATAAAAGAAAATATTTCATGAATTAAGAATCTGAAAATAATTTTCTTTTATTGGAATTTTAATTTTTTTGTGAATTAAATACTGGGCCATTAATAATTATTTATTTATTTGTAGTGATGAGTTGTAGATGCAATTATTTTAATGCAACATTTCATAGTTGAACTTTTTCTATTTCATAGGCAGTAGAGTTATATGCTTTCAAGAAGTACAATCGAAAAGGAAATTCTGAAACTTTGCTAAGGTTTGTTTAAAAAAATTTAATAATGTTGGTCTTACGTCATAATATTAACAAAAGAACGACAAGTATTTTTTAACAAGAGTACCTACATAAATTATGTTTAGTATATACACTGAACGTGTAAAAGTTGGAATAGATTTGGCAATATGGTTACCAGGCAAGTAAATGCATAATTTTTTGGTACACTCATATTTCTATATAGCAACACCCTTATCTGAAGATCAATTATAAGTTCTGTGTCGAGTTACATAACAACTGTTTCGAGAAATATATTAATTTAGTTTTTAATAGCATGTATTTATGGAGTGCTATTCATCAGGAAAACGTCTTGCCTAAATATTTTAAATTAAATCCAATGCACTGTAGTTAAATTAGCTACAGGGGGCTCTTTGGAGGCTCTATCTTATATCTCTAGTATACCTCATCCAAAACAATTCTGAATACGAGGATTTCTTCTCTCGAACGAACCAGTAGTTGTCTAAATTGAAAAATAGTTAGATAACTAGTACCTTAGGGTTGTCGTAAATACATCGAGAGCCATCTAAAATATCCGTACAGAAGATGTCAAAGTCATACTCAAAAAGGGCGAAAATAAAAATTGTATGTATTTAAATAGGTTTGCTTAAATATTACAGAAGTTGTTAAACATTAAAATAATATATAGTGATTACTCACATTGGATAAAATATGTGAGTAATCTATGTAAAAAACTATGGCATAGCGTGTGATTTCATGACTGATGAATGAACATGTTATTGGCGTCTACTACAATATGCAAGCATTTTCACAACAGAATTATATGCTATTTGGCAAACCTTATGGCTTATTGGAAAGTACATTGAAACAAAATAACACTAACAAGATTGGGAAGAGGACACGCTCTCATTACATCTAGATATTACTAACAAGAGTTGAAGAAACATTTTGCGAAACTTGCAGTGAATATTTAACTGTAAAACATATAATAGTGGAATCTGGACAATGCTATTAAATTAGAGAAGCCTTAAATATTTCTAAGGATTTAAGAGGGTCATTAAACTACAAAGATGAGCCAATTATAAAGATTAAAAAGTTCATTATTAGACTCACGGGATTATCCAGAAAAATATAAAATAAAGCAGCAGTAGTCGATGCCGCTGAATAATACGCAGACATAGCATATATATTTATATTATTTCGTTGAAACACTATTTGCAGGTACTTTTTGCTGTTTTTAAGTTTCGTTAGTTTTTACGTTACTTGACCTGACATTTTTCTTGAGAGTAGTATTATTTCCAAGATTTTGTAATGTTTTTACCGTTACCACTACTGTAATTAGTTATTTGCGTTTGTTAAGATATACAACAGTTTTAGTAATTTACTACCTCAAGTATTTAAAACATGATATCTTTAGGTTAAACACTACTAACTGAAATTTTGTTAATGATTTGATAAGCTGCTGCATTACAAGATATAATTTGGAAGGAGTTATAACAAAATAACGTTATAAAAGAACTTCATATTTGGCTTGCATATGATGAGAACGTAAATGTCACGAATTTGAACACTAAATTTAATTGATTTTATTCATATTAAACAATAATTTTTGTCTTAAAAACAATTATTATGTAACCTACTAAAATTTGATGTGTAAAGTAAAAAACGAAACCAAGTGCATACCTAAAAAAAACTTTAAAGGTATTATCATAAAGTTGTTGCCATTTAGAAAATTATCAATGATGTAATAAATATATGTACGCCAAAAAATGTACATTTAGAAAAATTAACTTCGGACCTATTTTTTTTTTATTTGTCCGGAAATGATTTTATCCAGTGTATTCCAAACTCCATCCTATGTATTTATAAAATATTTTCAAATAGGTATCATTCAGACTTACAAAACAGAATAACACTGAATATATTCGAAAATGAAAATGTTAAACACTTTTTATGCTATATATTTATTAAAATGAAAATTTTAAATTACTATATGAAAATGGCGAAGGCGCAGGTTCAAAATTAAACCGTATTGTTTTTTTTAATATATGATTGAATAGGCTGTATATTCTTCACTACAATTTTAACAGATCAAGAAAGGTGGATTGGATTTATAATTTCCACTAATTTGTATATTATTTTATTTGTAAATACGTAAGTATGAGTCAGTGTGAGTCCTGTAAGCGTATGTTCGGCAGCATCGTGTTTAATATTTAAAAAAATATATATAATTTATGTTTTGTTAGTCTTATAATTAAGTCAAAAAATATATATTGACATTAATAATTCTAATTGTGTGCTTACATTTAATAAATATTCAACATAGAATTTTAAATGACAAATACATTGGCGCGAAATTTATATAAAATTGAATTTTCAGTGACAGTAGTAGTATACTGTAAATATATTTAAAATTTTTCTAAATTTAATTTTCTTTAAAACTTTCTCAATTAAAAGCGAAAATCTTTGAGAAATACAATTGAAACCTAATATACTGAAATAAATTTCGAGCAATAAAATTGAAACTTTTAGACACTTAAATCCCGAAAACGATACATAAGTGATACATCGATATTTAAGGTTTCAAATTGGTTGTTCGTAAGACGTAGGTTGTGAAATATTAATAACAGAGATAATGTGAAATATTTGTATTAATCCGAATATACCACATTATTTTTATGAGTAATTCATAACAAAATTAATAATTGTTTTGACACAACTGATAATTTAACTCAAATAATGAAATACTATCCTGCTAGTATACTGTTTTGTATATTTCGTGAAAATAGCAAAATCCAACATCACAAATCAATATTATTTTTAAATGTTGTTACATTTTTAAAGTATGAAAAGAGCGCCATCTTCGTACTCCATTAAAAGAATAGTTGAGGAACTACGGAATCCTATTTGAAACGTTTTTAGCTGAAAAGTTTTTTAAAGTTTAATCTCTTGTATTTAATTTCAATTTTTCTAAAATAGTACACAAGAAACTATGTCTATAACACTCTTGCAGATGTAATTGAAATAATTTGTTGAAAATCACTATCTTATGTGCGTGTACAAAATTATATGAAATATTTGTGTACACAAAAATATTTGTGAAAATCGAGCAAATTAAAAACATAGTGGAATTGACATTGTAATACATCAAGTTACTGAAGTAGATATGTCAGAATATATAGTCTGAAATCTTAACAGTATTTTAAAGAATATTATCCTATCGGACACTAATTACGTGAGAACTAATTATGTTCATAGTTTACAGCCTTATTAATTGATGAGTTTTGAATAATTACCCGTGTAATATTAAATCTATACTTTCTGCTACTGCTAATTCACCTCCAATAGTTTCTTGTTGAATATTTTGAATGTATAATTTAGAAAAAGATCCCATGTAGACCGCATTTCAATAATTTTCATTATAACTTAACTAAGCAATGACTTATAACTAATGGTATTAGAAATACAACATTTTTCATGAAACATGTACAAGGGAATTTTAATGTTCTGAACATTTTGTGTTCCAAAATGTTCAGAACAAAATGTTCTACAAAATTGTAGAAACGTATATACGTTTCTACAATTTTGATTAGTAGTTTGCTTTAGTTAAGGTATATAACAGTTTTACCAACCTACTATCTCAATATTCTAAATATGATGCTTTTAAGTTAAACATAACAAATTAAAATTTTGTTAATAATTGGCTAGAGAGCTGCATTAGAAGGCAGAATTTGGAAGGGGGTGAAACTCGTTATACAGCAAATCAGCCTATGATGTGATCGTAAAGAACGTAAACAGATGCACAATCTCTTAAAGGTATTATCATAAAGGTGTTGCTATTTAAAAAACTACCAATGACGTAAAAAGTATACGTATGTTAAAAAATGCACATCTAAAAAAATTAACCTATCGGACCTATTTCTCTTTTCTTTTTCCGGAAACCATTTTATCCAATGTATTTCAACTTACATCCTATATATTAAATAAAGATAAACAACCTGAAAGAATGGTACAGCTATTTTAGGTCAAATTGAAGTCAATGTTAACTTTATTTAGAGCATATTACTTTCCACCGTACGTCAATGTGCCACAATACCTAAGTGAAAAATATTATAGATGTAATCCATAAAGGTATTAAACGGCATTAAACATCAATATAAATTAAGAATACTACACTTGAAAACAACAACTAAGAATTTATACTTACAATTTATCGAATTTAATAACTTAAATATCGAGTTCTGTATATTGACAATTTATAAAATACTTTCAAATAGGTATCATTGAGACTTAAATAAAATAACATTGAATGTATCATAAAAAATAAAACGTTGCATGTTTATTATACTATGTATTTAACAAAATGGCAAAATTCAAGTTACTACATAAAATGGCGAAGGCGCAGGTCCAATACCAACAATAGGTTTTTTTTTGTAATATATGATTGAATAAGCTGTATATTTTTCACCATAATTTCAAAAATTCAAGGGGGATTATGTTTGTAATTTCCATAATTTATATAAACTCTTACAAGCATATCATCGGTAGTTAGAATATGTACCTTATTTATTATTATTTAAATATGTATAATTTCGGTTTGGTTAGCTTTATTATTAGGTAAAAAAAAAGGTATATTGACGTTCAAATTTTAATTACTTGCCAAAATTAAATACATATTCAACACGCAATCTTAAATGACAAATGCAGTGGTGCAAAATTTATATATAATTGTCATTTTCAGTGCCTGCCTAGTAATTCACAATATAAATATTCTGTAAATACATTTAAAATTTTTTTAAATGGATTCAGTTCACTTCCTGATTATTATATATTAGCAATAAAGTATAACATTTATCTTAATTTAAATATACCACATTATTTTCACGAGTAATTTATAGCGAATTTAATAATGGTCATGGCACAATTGATAATTTAACTCAAATAATAAAATATTATCCTGCTATTACATTATTGTATATATTTCGAGAAAATTGGAAAATCCGATTTCACAAGTTATCAATGTTATTTTAAAATGTTATTGCATTTTAAAAGTATGAAAACAGTTTTACATACTCCATAGAAAGCATATAGAATTGAGGAACTATAGAATTCTATTTGAAACATTTATAGCTGAATGGATTTTTAAGTTTAATTTCTTGTATTGAATTTGTATCTTACTGAAATAGTACAAGCAATTAGGTCTGTAATAATACTATTGCTGATATAATTGAAATAACTTACTTTTAATTTGAAAATCATTAACTTATATTCGTGTACAAAATTTGTTAAATATATTTGTGGAAATCGAGTTAGCAGATTAAGAAATTTTATGGAACTTACATTGTAATAAATCAAGTTACTGAAGTAGGTATATCGGAATATATATTCTGAAATCTTATTCACAATTCAGTGAAACAGTATTGCAGAGAATATTTTCCCATTCGAAACTAGTTATGTGAAAATTAAATATGTTCATAGTTTGCATCCTTATTAATTGATGCGTATTAAATAATATTATAATATTAAGTCTATACATTTTCTTGCTAGTGTAAGTCCAGTTGTTTTGTGATGAATAGTTTGAATGTATAATTTAGAAGAATACCATATAGACCGTGAACCGTTTGAACATATTTTTGCCAAGTTTATTATTCCATTTTCAGCTACAAAAATGTTGACGTATTCCAGTACGTTGACTCAGCTAATATTATGTAGCAATAGAGTAAAATGGATTTCAAAATATAAGTAAACAATTATTAAATGATCTATTTAAGTTCTGTCATTTTCTAAAAAAATGCTTCTCTGCAAAATGCTAATTGTCTTAATACTAAACTATATGTAATAGTTTATTCTTAAAGGCTAAACAATTTTAACACAATTATATAATAATTAATTATAAACATGAAGCAAGAAATTAGTTGAAACAGTTTGTAGTATATAGTGTAGTGTAGTAAAGCAGGATTACATCTCTAAAAAAAATATTTTTATAACGGTGACGCAATATTTTTGTGTATCTTTCGCAAAATATATCTCGTAGTTGTTACACATAATTTGAGTATACAATTGCAGAAATATTTAAATAACTAAAGACCAGAGTTCATATAGATATTATCGTACGAATTTAGATAAATCCAAAATATATTTCCAAGTTTTATCAACGCTTTCTTGTGTTAAACTCTGTATTTAAGATATTATAATATAATTACAATGCCATTTATTAATATTGTCATGAATAACTAGCTACCTCTCTTTTCAGTACTTTTTATATACCAATAAATATGTGTTATCGATAGTCTTTGTTCAAATCTTTCAACAACGATAAGGAATACATACCTTTCAATGCAGAATAACGGAAAATTTTAATATAAAATAAATTATTATTGTAAAATGTATATTATTTTATAATTCAGTTAATCAATAGCAAATTTTTGGATTGGCTATGCTACTATTTTAATGAAATTGAATTGTAGTTTACTTGAATTTTATATGAATAAATAGGCACTAAATTTATATTTCTCAAACAGCAGGGTTTCTATATAATGGAAAAACACTCAAAATTGAATAGATATGTACATATTATAAGCAGTAACAGTTTAATTTTGCTGTAGTCAAAAAAGTGTCCTTTACTTGGACAAAATTTATTTTTTTAAATTCATATCGTATAGATAAGCACACGAAAATTGTTTGGAAAAAACCTGAACACAGAAAAAAGAAAATCTGAACAATTAATATTCCAAATATTTCATGTTGAACATCTTCTTAAACAAATAGTTTTATCATATAGAACGTTACAAATGTGCATATCAAATATTACAAATGTACATTAAAATACATATATGTAGATAGTACGAGAAAAGAATATTATAATTTCTGAAATTACTTACTTGAAACGATTTTCTATCAATTCAAGATCACTAGTGCCACTCACGGTTTTTAATCACTAAAGAGAAATCATAACGTACCGACTACCTAGAGAGCCGAGTTGCTACTGACCCTTTTGTACTTATCTTTGTTTTTTTATCAACCTGCACTTTTTTGCTACTTAAATAATTAAGTCTCGAAATTGGCGCACTTTTCAGTATACAAGGTTATTACCAACTGTTTTATTTCCTTATAAACAGGTTAGGAGTCGAATATTTAGCTTATTGTAAATTTGTATTAGATTAAAATAAGGACTATATATGACAGATAATGGAGTTAGGAATAGGTATTTAATAGCTGTCTCTCTCTCATATAATCAAGGACATATGTGTCATTCAGTGATATGGATAAGTAAATAAATATCATTTTCTATTTGAGTCGTCTAGATTCGAAGTGTGGAATCTCCATCAACTAATGTTTTACAAGAAACTGATTCCTTATATTGTTATAAGTATTGAATTATTTTAACTTTGAAATATGAATTATTATGATATTCTATGGAAATAAAAACCAAATCAACCAAAAATGTTTATGATTACAGTTTTTATTAAGAAATTAATTTTGTTAATAGATTAACTAATATGAAATAATTAAATTAATTAAATATATAAATTGTTGGAGATTGCACGTTTTAAATCTAACCCCAAACTTTAACATTAATTTTAGTCGTGGCATTGCATAACTTAAAGCAATACGATTTCACAGGATAAAGAAACGGAAAATTCTGTATGAGAACACGTAGCTAACTTATTTTTGAAACTTTTCTAACTTAGTAGTGAAAACTGGATAAACGTCTAGATTTAAATAGTGTAGTTTAAATCTAGACGACTCATTTAGTATACGTATCACCAGATGATATGTATACTATATGAGTGTAGTGTGAATATAAGTCAGATATCAGACGCGAAATAATAAAAGTGCACCAGGTTGCTCCATGGTACAATACGGATGGATAACCTGACAATATTCTATAGAGGTGTATGCGATAATGTCATTAATGTTGTGGTCTAGGGTGGTGAACTGTGCCTACTACTAGTGGTGTTAGTATATACTAATATAGTAGTTAGTGCATACTTCTTCGTGAGTATGGGAATGTCTATTCTCGTATTGGTATGTAATCTTCCCTTCCGCAGCCTCACATTATAGGGGAAGGAAGCCAATTTCTGTATATCTACCAACTTTTAATGAAGTTAATTAAAAAAAAATGCTAAAATAAATTAGTATATGTCAAGTACTCAAGTATCTGTTGTGTATGGAAATTATTTTTTTTTATTCTCTTTAATAATTAATATATTTTTCCAAAAGCAAATATATATTTTTAAAGGTAAATCAAAACCAAAAGCTGTAAGCGAAACTCATTGATATAGATTAGTGAATAGATTTATTAAATTAACTACAGAATTCAATCTGTTCATTTTTGAGTGGGAAATAAAGAACAATAATAGCATTAATTCTAAATTAATTGATACACAGTACATCTCTTTTTCAATTTTTAATTAAATATGTACTCGTCGCTGTGGGGCTAAAGTTCTAATTCTATATTTTTATAGAATTATAATTTTTATATAATTTATATTCTGCTAAAAAATCAACACAGCATATAATGTATGCCATTTTATAGAAATATGTATTCATGCATTCCTTGAAATAAAATATTGATTGATGTTAATCGTGAAACGCAATTTAAAGGACTAAATATTCTACGAATTTCTGGAATATTCTGTTTTAAAAACATATGTACATATGATAATTGGGTCATTACAAATATAATATAGGAAGTTGCCAGTTGCATTATTATTTACTAATGTGTGTCTTATTTGATTCAATGGTACTGGTTGAGAACAAAAAGGCTACCCATAATTATTTATTAGTAAAGTGTAGAATTTTTATACAGGATATTTGAATAGCTTCTAAATATGGAATATTTAGAAATTCGCGTCTTTAATGGACAAACTGTTGCACCAAATGTAAAAAATATATTTTCTTTTCCTATAATAATTTAGACATACTTGAAAACTATCATATTAAATAAATTGATTGATTTTAATTCAAGAGAACGATATATTTCTTCAAGTGATCAGTACCAATAATTTATTATTTAACAAAAACTTGCTAGGGCATTACTATGTCCGTTTGTTAACATGGGAAAAATAGTACTATAGAATATAACAAATTTCACAGTTCTTAATATACCAATATTCAATAATACCAAACAGAAGTGTAAAAAGTGTATTAATAAAATAAATTTAAAATTATTATTACCTACCTACTCTAAATCTCATGAACTTAAGTATTTTGCAACAAAAATATTCAGGAACAATAAAATTATCGTTGCAAGATTTCTTGGAAATATTAAGAATTGTTTTAATACATAAAATGCATTGTCTTAATTATAATTTATTAATTTACCAACCATAGTGACCGAATGAATTAAAGAGATTGAAAATCAACATATATTTTTTTATTAATTTAGAGAAGAGATGAACAAAATTCAAAATCACAGTATATATTTAATGCATGTTTATATGGTTTCAGATATTTACATGATTCCTAAAATATGTACCAATAGTAGTATTTTACTTATGTAATTGTTATTAACTGATTAAACTTAAAAATTTTACAATAAATTTTTCTAATCAGCAATTTCCTTCTTTAGTCTTTAACTTTTGGGCAACACTTAATTATATTTATTCAAGTTTTTTTTACTATATTTATTTATTACTGTGTCAACATTCTCTACAGCCACCCCTTTGTGCTTGTTAACAAATATTTAGGAAAACATATAGTAGAAAACATATTTAGGAAAAGTAGTACACTAAAAGGCAACTTTTCAGTTATTAATACTTCAGTATTTAATGATGGTATTTTATTTTAATTTGTTTTAATAAATATATTCGAGAAATTGAAATGTTGTAAAACAGGAAAAAGTAATAAATTATGTATGTTTATTAACACAATTTGTTCTTTTATATTCTGCTTAATAATGAACATTTATTTGACAAATTTAGCACATATCCATTTTAAATGTTTCTGCATCCAACAGTGTAGTTATATTTAAAATAAAGAAATCCAAACCATTTTATTCCAATTTATGTATTGAAATAAAGACATAATATGCCTTTCAGTCATAATAGTTTTAAAAATAGTACCAAGGAAGATTTTATCGTGATATTCACCTAAAAAAAGTTGATTCATAAATAAAAATTCGAAGAGTGCCCTGAAGAATGTCTTTACTTTAAGAGAAAAACGACTTATAATTATCACAGATACATAATCAATATATTTTTAAATATGAAGTAAGATCAATTTATAAACATTGCTGTAAAATATTGACTGTAGTCACCGGCAATATAATAAATTTGTTATAGTTAAGTATTTCGATATTCCCTGACAATTCCGATCTTATCCGAAGTTGTGTTAATCTAATTGTTTCAAATAACACCTTAAACTTAACTATAATTTTGTATTGTCAGAGCCATATAATATGAAATAATATTTAGACAAAAATACTAA
Organism: Rosalia funebris; assembly: GCA_037954035.1. NCBI lineage: Eukaryota > Metazoa > Arthropoda > Insecta > Coleoptera > Cerambycidae > Rosalia > Rosalia funebris. Next base: position 6,075,012 of record JAZFAV010000010.1, on the reverse strand, counting down.
TATTTCGGAATAATTAAATTGCTGTATTTATGTAGACACAACCACTGAATATGATAATTTTATGTTATTTCAATAATAAATCAAAAGGCACAATTATAACAATAAATATATCTGATAGGATTTTCGAACTACTTTGACTACTTTAAAATATTACTCTGAAACATTCGTTTTATTTTTTAATTGTATTGTTTAGTGAAATATTGATATTACTAAAAAATAATTTACAATCAGTTGTTGAAAAGGAGTGTAAACATTTTTATTATTTGTTTTTGTAGTCAATAATTAATATTAATTATTAATTGATTCTAATGGATCGCATCTCTTGTTTCCTTAAATGTGTATATAATTAACAAACTAAAATATTTTTCACTGCCATCCCAATATAAACAGCTAAATAAACTAGTCACAAAAATTAATTGATGTAAACTAAATTTTAAATTTTTTGAAGATTTTAAAGGGGCTATAACTTGGAGGAAAATAGTATCAGACAAATTTAAAAAAAGCAAATTGAAGCTGAAGTTTTGAAAGTGACTTCTATCTTTAAAACTGAATCAACAGCCTGGATTTTTTTAATAAATATACAGGAAAATCTAGAAAACTACAAACGGAACTATAAAATGACACACCTTTCGCAGTTATTAATATACCAATACGTAAGAAGTGTAACGATTAAGTAAATTTAAAATTATGGACACTAATCTATTGTAAATCGAATGAAGAATTTTGCAACAAAAGTATTAAAGAACAATGAAAATATTTCTGCAAGTTTTCTTAGAAAAACTAAGAAACTGTTTTAATAAATAAAAAACAATTGCCATAATTTTCAATTTATTAATTAACCAACTGAAAAGTTGCCGAGAGAATTAAATGCATTGATAATTAAAATTTATGTTCTTATTTTTTTCATTACATTGCAGAGATCTACAAAATTCAAAGTTACTTAGTATGATTATTTAATCCATGTTTATCTAGTTTCAGATAGTTTAGGATTACTAATATAGGTATCAATAATAGTATTTCCATTAATTGTTATTAGCTGACTAAACAGTAAATTTTTCTGATCAGCAATTTTTTTTCTCTTTGTTTGAAATTAATTTAGAATTATTTAGGTTAACTTAGCAGTTTTTTAGTAGAGATTAATTTAGAGTGAACCAATTATTTTTATTTGCAGAAGTTTTTAAAACAGAATAGTATAGTTACATTGAAGTTCCATAGAAAAAGTGTGGTGATTTACTTGTTTTAAATAAAAACATGATTTTATTTGGCATCTCTTCTTTGAGTAAAACGCCGTTTATAATAATCAAATTGAGGGTTAACAGTAAATAATATAGTTAGGCTATAGAAAAAATACTATAACGTTAATAAACATATCTTAATACCATATCGAAGAATACGATGCTCTATCTAGCTAGACTTTAATTTCATTGCATCAATACAAGTTCACTAACATCATAATATATAAAAAATAAAATATGGATATAAAAAACGTGAAATACTAGGATGAATGTATTTCTTAGACTTTATTTTCATTTATAATAACTGTTAAAAATTTAGATGAAGTAATTTCAGTCCTCCGATAATGAAATAATGAACATATAGATAACAATTGCCAATTAGAAATTTTTTTTATAATATGTAACGAATTAATGTAATTGATTTAAATAACTGCAATACGCAAAATATAGATGTAAATATATTTACACCAAAATAATAATATACAAAATGCAGATAAATATTCAACCGGGATAATAAGTAATAAAATCCTGAAGTGATTGTCATAAAATAGTATGTATCAAGTTATCCCAAGCTTAATTAAAAATTTTATATTAATTCCAATAGTTCTCCTAGAAACTTAATTTCGTGGATAGAAAATATTTTTACTCTCAAATTCTTATAAAAATCTGTTGTTATATATACTTGTATATAAACTATAAGATTCTAAAGTCTGGTTACAGAACCGATAATCCAAACTAGATAACATAATTGAATTTATAATATTGAAACCATATATAATTATGAAACCATATAATCTAATACACATACGATATTAATTATTTCTTAAAAAAAACGTTTTCATTAAATCACAATTATATATACATATGGTTAATATAAGCCCATACTAATTTAAATCAAATGCAAACGTACGCAAAATTGATTAATAAATTGATTTGCTTACCGAAATATATTAACAAACACTGCCTTTTGTTCACATTAAAATTTCACGAATCGAAATCATACGATTAGTACTGACGAATAAAAAAGTTACCCGCAAATTTATACAGATAAATCCAGGCATGTTTTTAGTTTTTGTCTCCATTTCTTGCCTTTTTGCTAGTTGAATAATGATAAGTACATAAAATTGGTGCACATTTACTAAGTCGATGCCGGCAGCTCCTTTTATAAATGCCAGGTCAGGATTTTATAACAAATTACTTTCGAAAAGTTGATTGAAAGGAATAAGTTTGTATAAAGAAATATGTTGATGCTCAATTAGAATTACTATGAATAATGGGGTTTTGAGCTATAAGAGTCATTACTTGAATATTTTAATATAAATATTGGTTAAACAATATCGAAGGGAAAAGGGAATTTTGTAGATATGAATAAATATTCAAATGCTTGTATATTGTATTGTTTTTCCTAATTATGTATGTGGAAATAATCATGAAACCAATTATTATACTTATTTTAGAAAGTATTACTAAATAAATAGTAATTCTCTACCACAAAAAAATTTTTCTCTGAAAATGTAGTTTTTTTATATATAGAAATTACATTTAAATATATTTACAAATGAGAAATTCTAAATTAATACATATATAAAATGAGCAATATTAAATCCAAACTTATTGCTACTAATGCAAGTCCAATGGTTTTGTTTAATATTTTTAGGGTACAATTTTAGGAGAAATTACCACATAAATAATATTTTCAATCCATAACATATTAATAACAATGAAAATGAAAAACAATAGTTCGTAATATATAACGGCTACGTAAAATATTTATTTAATTATAAGTCTTTATTTTTTAATTGCGGATCGGTAATTTTGTTCCAAATTTGTTAATTACTATTCGGAACTAATAGCGATTACTTTGTTGAAATTATAATTATTGATCTATCGAAAAATCAAATATGTAATTGCATATTGTGCACTACAATATGTAAAGCTATTGCAAAGAATTAAGCAAATCTTCTTACAATATAAATAATGAATATAGTTTAAAAATAATGTTTTTTTTTTGCAAAACTTATACAAACCTGTAGTCCTATATACTTGTATCTATTCAGTTTATTAAATATTTTAGCGATAAACCGGCAATGCAAATTGGATTTTGAAACAAAATCAAGAATTGAAACAAATATTTCTACACAAAACTGAAACATTAACGAAACAATATTGTAGTTGTTAGAGAGTATTTTGTATCAATAAGCGTTTATTATTACATCAATCATATATAAATATATTATACTAATAGGTCTATCTTATAAAATCAAAACAATTACCAAATAGAGCATGCAGAAATTTTTAATTAAAAAATTTAGCCAAAATCCGTAAGTGAATATTATAGGCTTTTCGAGATCGTGTCATATTTATATTATTTTAGCGTAAGTTTAGAAAAAAATCTAGAAAATAAAGAGCAGTGTAAACCAATAACATTGCTAGAATTTTTTAATTTTGTTTTTGATATTTTACTTTCAATGGCATTTTAATTTTTGTTGCAGTAGTTGTCTGAGAAAGAAGTATTTATGAAATCTATCAAGAATTAAATAAAATTAATTGAATATATACTTGCAAGTCTATTATTTCTTTCAAAACTGATTTGAAAATATAAATATTAATTGATATGTTTTGATTAGCAGTGATTTGAAAATTAGAGTATTATAGGAAACGTTGCGCACTTTTAAAATATCTTCACATAATTTGTCAATATTTTTAGTATTAATTATTAGTTATTCAAGATACTCATTTATAAATTGTGTGTTGTGTTTCTAAGAAAAATGTTTTTCTTCCCCTTAAAATATTTCATTCTTTGAAGTCTATTATTAAGTAATCAACTAAATATATTGGTTTCACTTTCAAGTATTCTCAAACTTTATAATGACAATGAACATGTAGTATAGAATTAATTGGAACTATTATTTAATTATAGATCATTTTTTAAACTGTTGATTTCTAAGTAACTAGATGTATTAAATTAGTAAAGTATCTCCACTTATGAGTATAATGACAATCCTGTTAAAGTAATTAATTTATGGGAGAATTAAATATACTTTGTGTATCGTGAACTATAATATAATTTCGAGTCATTAATATAATTTACACATTTAACTTCATTAAAATTTTATTAAAAAATAATTTTCTATTGATATCAAAAGACAAACTTTTTATTATGTATTTTATGATAATTTTTTTTTCACAAAACGTGTATATGGGTATTTTAATACTTCGAACATACTTGTGTACTCAAGTTTGAATGAAGTATATATGTACATTTAACTAGTTAAAATTAAATTTTGCTGTAACTAAAACGGTTTGGTTATATTTGACAAAATATCTTTCATAAAATAGTACACGCAGATTGTGAAAATAAATTGAAGAATAGTACAAGAAAAGTTTTCATTAATAACAAATATTTTTTTAAGATATAGTGCATATATAACAGTTTAACAATATAACCACTTTTCATTAAAATAATGGGCAAATCTGAATAGTAAATATACCAAATAGTTCATAGTGCAAATATTCTTAATCATAGAGTTTTACCATATCTATATTATAAATGTGTAAATGCAATGGTGAAAACATATTATGTATTTAACTTTCTTGTTTGTGTAGGTAGAAATTACTAACTGTTAAAAATTCGTACACCCTGTATAGGCGAGTTTAAAGAGAAGATAAGGATTGCGATTCTAAACAAAATTAATTTCATGATGGTGAACCCTCTTTATATAACATTGTATAACATTTACGTAAAAATATATTATGCAAATTGCAGAAATACTCATAACTAAATAATAAGAAAAACTTTTGTTGTCGTGCCTTATTTTCTGTTATGTATTTAACCCTATTTATTCTTATAATATATTCTCTATTCACAACTATTTCTGTTACATCCTGTATTAATGATATTAAAACTTACTATATATTTCTGTTTCCAGTACTTTTTATTACCAGTAAATCTATTTTATCAATAGTCCTTGTTTAAATATTTCAACAAAAATAAGAAATATATAACATATAATGCAGTGTAATATGATACCCATGCTTATACCATTCCTTTTATTTTCGATAACATATCTCTTGGCAATATTACGCTTAACGTAATATAATTATTTGAATCATTTATCTCAACAGAAGCTGACACAGCCCTTAGATAAGAAACTTTATAAATACTCATTTCTGTCCTTTATCACTAACAGTGAATCTTGTAAGTTTGAAATAAACGTTTTGTTGTGTCAACCCCGTGTCTCACTTGTATTACTGGCGCAGTCGGTAGTGGATAGTCGTTCAACGTTTCTGCTGTGTATCGAGCACTCTTCAATTTCCCGAAGAATCAGAAGTCGCTGATCGTCCGTCTCAACGGTTCAACTATCCAGAATCTTCAAAACGTAATCCCAGAGCACAACGACACCAAACGTAAGTAAACTTGCATTACTCCTGTTCACCCGTCCCTATTTTTGCACTGACAATTTTCAAGCTACTTTTGGAAAGTGTGTAATTTTAGTGACAACCTCTTGGAGTCCCGCATCGTGCGATATTCTAAGGGAAGCTTTTTATTTTTGTATCGTACAAATTAAAAAGATTAGGTTAAGAATTCAAAAAACAAGAAATTAAATTTATTAAAACATTTTAATAATTTTAAAGATAACTTCAGTAGAGATTAAATAGTTACCGTTTATTTTACTGTTTAAAGAATTTTAATTTTTAATTTTTCCTTACTTTTATTTTATTTTATTTTTATTTTTTTATTTACATTGCTAAGAAATTAACAATTGATTTTTTATTTTATTTTTATTTTTGCTAAGAAACTACCAGTTGAATTTTTCTTTTTCTTTTTATTTTTATTTACATTGCTAATAAATTACCAGTTGAATTTTTATTTGTTATTCTATTTTTATTTACATTGCTAAGAAATCACCAGTTGAATTTTATGACAAGTTTATACTCTTCAGAAGACGAAGATTATTCTCACACTTTAAGTAAAGACGAGATTTCGGATATTTCTGATCTTTTGAATAACACTCTTTCATTTAACAAGATGTCTGAATTAGATTTGCATAAACTTAAGAACATTTCTGAATTTGTTCCGATTTTTTCTGGCGAAGAAACGGAAATAAGTAATTTCTTTGATGCTGTTGAAAATCTAATGGAAGTGTGCAATTCAAATGTTCCCCTACATATTAGAATTGTAGTAAGCTGCATAAAAACTAAAATTAAGGGCAAAGCTCTTCAACTTTTGAACAGTAGACCTGATATTCAAACATGGCCTGAAATAAGAAATCTTTTCTCCACTAACTTTTCAGATCATAAAAGTTTAGAAACATTACAGCTAGAGTTACAAAATTGTAGATTAAAACCAAACGAACCTTTGATTAATTTTGGCAATCGTTTAATTGAACTTAAATCTAAAATAATTTCAAAAATTCAGTTATCAAACATACCAATAAATGAAAAGGCTGGGTCTATAGCGTTTTATAAGAACCAAGTTTTTAATATTTACAAAATGAATATGCCCCTTAATTATGAAAACATGCTTAGGTATAATACCGCCATTACTGAATTAGAACACGCCATTACTTTTATCGACGAGCAGGTTAAATACGATGAGTTCAAACGCTTTGCGTTCGGACGACAGAATACAACACCTCGATATCCCATGTTACCAATGCCTAAACCACGCCAACAAACGAATCAACCGGTGCGATTACCAATATTTCAATCTCAACCCAATAATTATGCAAACAATTTTAATAACCCTGGTAATTTTAAAAATCATAATATACAACAACAACGCCCCTTTGGCACCCAAATACAACAAAACCAAAATAATAGATCCAACGTAAATGTGTGGAGACCAAACCCGAACCAAAAATTCGCTAGACCTACCCCAATGTCTGGAATCAGTGGAACGAATGCAACTAGACAACAGCCTAGTACATCAAGAATTCAGAACGCCCTAAATCACAACTGGCAACCAAGATACAACCAGCCGAAGTACATGGTAGAAGAACTTTTTAATCAAGAAACGGATCCTACATCGCAGAATCCCTGCTGGATGGACAATACCCCACTGACACCTTACGACGAACCCTCAACAAGTCAAATGGACCTCCCAGAAGAAAATCCACAAGGAGAAGAATGGGTATACTTAAACGACGGAAATGGAAACGAAGAGAATATACCGAATGATTATGAAGAAAGTCAAGAACAAAATTTTCCTGCAGCCCCGAATATAAACAACCGGACATAGTAGAAATAAACTCTGCTAATACACCGTGTTCGCTTCCATATATTAATATTCGAGAACCCCCTTTAAAATTATTGATCGATACCGGATCATCAAAGACCATAATTCGTCCCGAAATAATTCAAAAATATTACCCCAACCATATTTTCTCTCATGAAACACTTATCAAAACTTCAACCGGCAAATCGACTTGTCAATTCCAAGCAAACATCCCTTTATTTAAAGAATTTAATATAGACTTCGATTTAAACGTACTTCTGTATGATTTCCATGATTTCTATGATGGCATTTTCGGTTTCGAAGACCTACAAACGTTAGGTATCCAAATAGATTTCCAAAATCATCTTATCTATAATGACTACTTCCAGATTCCAATTTCTATTCGACAACCCGAAGAAATTTCACGTACTTATTCTTTAAACCCCGTCGAATGTATTGTTCGAGAAATCCCTGTCTCTATTGACAACGGCGAAATTGTCATCCCATTTCAAAAAACCGACAATTATCTTATTCCTTCTGGTATAAGCAAAGCCAAGAATGGCCTAGCTCAAGTCGAAATATTTAACACCAACACTTACCCTATCACGGCTCAATTCGATACACCAATTGATGTCCAACTCTATTCCGAGTATACTGGTTTTGAACCCCAAATTTCAAAAACCGATAAGCCAACTCATAATTCTCTCAATTTCACCAATCAACACATACAAAATCTTCTACGCACTGACTATCTCAATGAAGAGGAACGTTTTAACCTTTTTGAACTCTGTAAAAATTACTCACACGTATTTCACTTCCCTAGTGACAAATTAACTTTCACAAACGAAGTCAAACACCAGATAAAAACTACCGATGACACCCCCGTTCACGCAAAATCATATAGGTATCCTTATGTCCACCAAAAAGAAGTACAATTGCAAATTGATAAAATGTTACAAGATGGAATCATTCGACCTAGCTCCAGCGCTTATAGCTCCCCCATTTGGATCGTGCCGAAAAAACTCGATGCGAGCGGCAAACAAAAATGGAGGCTTGTGGTCGACTACAGGAAATTAAATGACAAAACCAAGACTGATAGATACCCGTTACCTAACATAGCGGATATACTGGACAAACTGGGCAGATGCCAATATTTCACGACTCTCGACCTCGCTTCAGGGTTCCACCAGATTGAGATGCACCCTGACAGCATAGAAAAAACTGCTTTCAACATAGAGAATGGCCACTTCGAATACGTACGGATGCCATTTGGCCTCAAGAATGCGCCTGCAACGTTCCAGAGGGTGATGGATAATATATTAAAAGATCTGCAGAATAAAATATGCTTCGTATACATGGACGACATCATAATTTTCAGCACGTCGTTACAAGAACACCTACAAAACCTGGAACTGGTATTTAAAACCCTCGAAAAAGCCAACCTGAAGATTCAATTGGACAAATCGGAATTCCTCTGTAAACACGTGGAATTTCTTGGCCACATTATAACCCAAGATGGTATCAAGCCAAACCCGAAGAAGATAAAAGCCATTAAAGAATTTCCAATCCCAAAAACGGCGAAGCAAATCAAGAGTTTCTTAGGATTGCTCGGATTTTACCGCAAATTTGTCCCCAACTTCGCTCGTGTAACTAAACCCCTTACCAATTGCCTCAAAAAAGACCAAAAAATCGAGTTAACCCAAGACTACCGCAATTGCTTTGAAACTTGCAAGGATTTACTCTGCAATGAGCCTATCCTAGCTTACCCCGACTTTAATAAAACATTTACTCTCACTTGCGACGCATCCGCGTATGCAATAGGAAGCGTACTTTCACAAGATGGACACCCCATCAGTTATTATTCCAGGACATTGAACCCTGCTGAATGTAATTATAGCACAATTGAGAAGGAGTTACTAGCCATCGTAAATTCCGTTAAATACTTCCGACCTTACTTGTTTGGCGTTAAATTTATAATTGAAACCGACCATCAGCCTTTGCAGTGGCTGTTCAACCTAAAGGACCCTAACTCGCGACTAGTAAGATGGCGTCTAAAATTGGAAGAATACCAATACGAAATAAAGTACAAAAAAGGAAAAACAAACCAAGCTGACCCGCTCTCGCGTATCAAAATTGATGAACTTAACGCAATAGAAGAAGACAATATGTCAATGATAAATAACGCCCCCGATGTAAGTACTTTACTCGATAATCTACCAGAACCAGACCCAGAAAAGTTCCAAGAAGTTTTAGACGACTTAAATTCAATAGACGACCCGAATCGCGCGCCGCCCTCAAGAACTAACCAGACTATTCACTCTAGTCACGAAAACCCCATTCTAGAAGTCAAATACTCCGAAACACCCTTAAATAGGTATAACAACCGATGGATCCTCCTGGAAAAGGATAGTAATAAAGTTAATTCGCATTATGCAATACAGCCTTTCCCCAAAGTTAAAGAACATCACTTCCACCTAAAATCACGCTCATCCGACGAAGAAATTTTTAAATTTTTATCTCCATTCGTTCAAAGTAACACCACCATACATGCTCTATACTTCGAGCAACCAGAGTTAGAAAATAAGATCATCAGAATCCTTCAAAACCACTTATCTCATTGGCTCAAGTTTTTAATTTGCAAGAAGAAAGTAGAAGACGTAACATCAGAACAAGAACAACAACTGAAGATACGTTATAACCACGAAGGCAAAGTTACACACAAAGGAGTAACGGCTACCCACCAAGCTTTAATTAAGAAATATTTCTGGCCTAACATGTTTGATCACGTACGGGACTTTATCGCCAAATGCGAAACATGCAAAACGTGTAAAACTGACCGGCACCCGGTGAAACCAATATTTCAATATACTGAAACGCCTACGAAACCCTTTGAAACCATAAACATTGATACTCTAGATATCCAAGGACAAAAATTTATAACGATCATTGACACCTTTTCGAAAATAGCTCAAGCCTACCCCGTCGAAACTAAGACAGGCATGTCAATACAACGTGCGCTACTGAAATTTATCGAACATCATGGACTACCCTATGGAATCCTGGTGGATACTGGCCTAGAGTTTAACAACGCGATGATGAAAGATTTCTGCAATCTGCACAAAATTAAACTAACCTTTACTTCAATACAAGGACATAGTAGCAACGGCAACATCGAACGATTCCACTCTACTTTATTAGACAGCGTCCGATGTCTTAAACATGAAAATCCAAATGCACCCTTAGACTATCTAGTACAAATCGCAGTTATAAGTTACAATCATACAATTCATTCAAGCACCAAAATGTGTCCTATCGATATAATTCGTGGAGACGAACGCCCTGACCCTTTCGATATTAATGAAGAACGGATACTCTCAGAGTACATTAACACCCATAAGAATGTTCTAAAAAACCTTTACAATCAAATAAAAACCAAGTTAGACAAATCTAAAATGCGAGTCATAGAAAAAGCCAATGAAACACGCGAACTACCGGAAACTTTTGAACCCAACGAAGACGTATATATTGCAAATCCAGCACGCGGGAAACTAAACGAAAAATTCATTCAAACTAAAGTAGTAGAAGACTTAGGTCCCACTCTAAAACTGTTTCAACGTAAGGCACATGCTGAAGGCAAATATCATAAAGCCTATATCAAACGAAAACCCAGGCTTAAGAAAAAGAAAAGCGAACAAAAGGTTAATACTGAACCTTCTTTACAGGAAAAACCCCCAGAGGAAATTCAACCTATTGAACTAAGCAGCGAGACAGATGAAGGTGTTGACTTTGAGGATAAAATCCCTCCAATTACAATTAAGTACCAACCTGGTCCTTCTCACTCTTATTCACTACGCCTCCGCGATCCGAATAGAGACTATACGAAACTCCATTCACATAAATCGCCTAACATGTGAAACTAAAATAATACAATCGCAACATGACTTTATTCACATTATCGATTTAAAGGACGTAACGAGCAATTTATACAAATTAAAATCCGACCTAAGCTTTTTCCAAAATAAACATAAATATTCTAATAGTACTATTAATCAACAGTTAAAATACCTCGTAAACTTGACCGAATATAAATTAAATAATTTTAGGAATCCTGAAGTCAGACTTAAACGTGGACTTATAAACGTTATAGGTTCCGTTCAAAAAATATTATTTGGTACTGCCGATGACAATGATGTGCAAGAACTCCATTCTAAAATGGATACATTAATGTCCAATCAGGAAACTCTAACGCACGAAATTAATTTAAGAACTTCTCTATTTAAAGCTCTTAGCGACAAAGTTAATCAAAGTCTAACCCAGATAAACGCGAATATAGAACTACTCTTCAAAACGTTCAAAGAAGTTCAACAAGACTGGTCATACTTTGAAACTGGTGTCACTATAAAAAACGAATTTAATATATTTTTAGAATTATTAGACACTTTAGAGAATGCAGTCGCCATGGCTCAGCATAATATCATTCACACCTATTTTTTGCCAGTCCCAAATATACAAATTATTTTAACTAAACTCTCGAGTCTATATAAACAAGATCAACTGATACATCTTAGTAATATGCATAGTTACCTTAATCTTTTTCATATCTCAGCAACGGTTAAAGATCTTAAAATCTACATAAAATTGTCAGTGCCGATAGCCACCCAAGCACCTTACTATACTTACCATTTGATTCCCACGCCTTACCAATCCAAAGTTCTTATACCAACCAAACCCTATCTCATTGCAAGTTTACGAACCAAACTCACCTTTTGGAAAGAGGACTCCTGTCCACGGCTAGAAAATGTATGCCTGTGTAGAAAGGATAGCCCATACAACCACGACGAATGCTACCTTCCTATTCTACAAGGAGAAAATCCACGATGTAATCTAACCAGCGTACGACTCGGAGCTACCATAGTTGAACAAATTGCAGAGACACAACTCATAGTCGTCCCAATACAAAGGACCAGAATCGAAGAAAATTGTAACACCCCCATGGACCACTTTATCGAGCAGCCCTCAATTGTTACTTTAGAGAGCTGCCCCGTAATTATCAACGACGACATCTTCAACGCCAATCACGAGCTTCCCGACGAAACGTCCCTGGCGTTACCTACCTTCAAATTGAACTCAACCCCAACCGCAGAACTCCACCTTCAGGACATCAAACTACAGGACCTAGCAGACCTTTCCACCCAACTTGGCAGCCTACACCTACACCCTGTGCATTAAAGACTTTGAAAAAAACAATTCGCAGAATACTATGTTTTATATTTTATTATCTATACTGTTCATGGGCTTGCTTATTTATATATACCTCAAGTTTTGCCACCAAAAGGTAAAAATATTACTTCTTAAGAAGCCTACAGGTCCTTCAGAACCTGATAGCCTTCCACCTAGGGAAGGAGGTGTAATATGATACCCATGCTTATACCATTCCTTTTATTTTCGATAACATATCTCTTGGCAATATTACGCTTAACGTAATATAATTATTTGAATCATTTATCTCAACAGAAGCTGACACAGCCCTTAGATAAGAAACTTTATAAATACTCATTTCTGTCCTTTATCACTAACAGTGAATCTTGTAAGTTTGAAATAAACGTTTTGTTGTGTCAACCCCGTGTCTCACTTGTATTACTGCAGAGTAATGGAGAATTCTAATATAGATTAAATTACGATTGTAGAATCTTATATTATTTTCGAATAAGGTTAATCAATAAAGTTTTTCATTGACTATACAATTTGTTTGTAAAAAAATATTTTAGTTCTCTTGAATTTTTTGTAATTAGATTTTTAAATAATATAAATAAATTTTTAAACAAAGCAAATACTAAGTTGATATTCCGTAAACAAGCAAAGCTTTTATGTAATTAAAATATATATTGAATTAAATAAATACATACGCATATTATGAGTTCAAGTTCAATTTTGCTCTAACTAAATACCATATCTAATGTTCTGAACGATAAATGGAATGTTAAAAATAATATTATTATATATAATACTTTGTTATTTGTATAGGTCGAAACTTTTGGTTGTTAAAGTAATGGCAGATATACTTTTTAGTCCCTGTATAAACGAGTTTAAAGAGAAAAAAGGGTTGCAACTCTAAATAAAATTTATTTCATGATAGCGAAGCAAACCCTTTGGATGCTTTGTAAAATGTTCCTTAGCTGTTATATAACATTTTGGAAAAGAATATTAGGTAAATTGCAGAAATAATCAATTAAGGAAAACATTAGTAATTCTAACTTATTTTCCGTTATGTACTTCTCCCATAATATATTTATTCCTATAATAGATGCTCTATGGACATCTATTTGTGTTACACCCTGTAGTAATAATATTCAAATTAACCATACATATAATGAGATTGCAACGTTGTTTCTTAATGGTTTCATGAAAAATTGCTTAGCTCTTTTTTCAGTACTTTTTATATACCAATAAATCTATTTTATCAATAGTCTTTGTTTAAATATTTCAACAACGATACGAAATATATAACTTTCAGAACAGAATAAGGGAAAATCCAATGTCCATTAAATTATTATTGTAGAATTTTACAGCCAGGCTTTTGATTGACTACACTATTTTATTTATGAAATAATATTTTAGAATACTTGAATTTTATAGAAATATACTTTTATATAAACAGACACTAAATTGATATTCCTTAAACAAGAAACTATTTTATATAACTAAAATGTACACCGAATCAAATATATGTGTATGTATATATTATATAATTAAATATTATAACTTGAATTTTGAACTAATTAAAAAGATGTGCATATTTCTGAAAAAATATCTTGCTTAAAGATTTTAAAAATTCGAAAATTAATTAAAGTACATGAAAATGAATTAAGTGCATGAAAAATATTCAGTAATAATATTCAATAATTTAAGAATAAGTGATTGTACAATAATTTACCAATGTAATGAGTTTTGGTTGAAAATGAGGGTAAATCAGAATAATGATTATACCAAATAGTTCGTATTAAAAATCTTCCTAATTATTTAGTTTTACCATATCTAATTTTACAAATGTGGAAAAGCAATGTTAAAAAAATACCAATACAAAATTTCTTACCACGGAGTCTCACTACAATTTTCTATCACTCAAACATCACTGGCTTTCATACACGGCTCTTAATCACGATACACAAATGATAACATGACGATCGGTTGCGAAACTTAATTGCTACTGACCCTTCCGACTTATATTGGGTTATTTGTCGGGCTTCTGTTTTTTGCTACTTAAATAACGGTAAATCTCGAGAATTGGTGCACTTTTCAGTATTCAAGGTTTTTGCCGACTGTTTTCTTGTGTTACGGTTAGGAGGAAATATTTCCATTGTATGGAATCCTTTTTTAACAAATTTGGATTAGATTAAAATAGAGTCAAAAAAGCTAAGACTAGGTAATGCATTGTTGTCTATTTTTCATATGATTAAGGACATACCTTATTCAGTAATATGAATAATTTAATAAATATTATTTTGTATTTAGTAGGCAGAGAATACAGCGTATATTTAAATTAGTTACCCAACGCGAAGCTAATAAAAGTGCATCATTTTTCTCTACATCCACAAAACGGATGTGTAACCTATCGTATTTTCCCCAACAAGTGTCTGCGACAATGTTATTCGTACCGTGGTCTGGGGTGGCGGAGTGGATTATATATGTAATATTGTATGCATAGGTTCGAGTTCCAACGAGGAGAATTTGGTACCTCTGCCTAAACATTGGCGTGCTTGCCTAAACTTTCGTTATAAAATTAAATTGAAAAATATTGAATGAACTGGTATATTTTTCTTTCTAATTTCCCTAACATATTGTGATCTGGGACAATTTTTCCCTGAATTGTGTTAGTTACTGGTTAATATTATGCATGCTAGAGTTTAAACAGTCGTTAAGACTACCGATGATGTGACGCAGTATTATGTATATTTAAATTTATTCTCGCTTGTCCCAATATTTAGCTGTCAAATTTGAACAACCAGTGACAGGATAACTTATTACTAAAACTAATGGAATTAGTAAGGTTCGGAAATATTTTGAAATAGTGTAGAATATAATTATTAGAAATATTATCTTTGAATAATAAATACATTACTTCAGTTGTTTGGATAAACCATTACAATATTTAAAAAAAGTGTTTGACCCATTATGTAGTTGTTAGGGCTCGTATTCCGAACTCCTAATTTTTATTAAACAAAATGTAATTAACATGACATATAGTAGTATTTGTCGTTTATAATTTGTATTTTTGAAATTTGTTCTTGGCACTAAGATTTGTTCCTCTAAAGAAAATGCCTGGAAGTAACTTTATCTTTATTGTAAAATTAGTATAAAATTTCAGCTAGCCTACGGAACTATGACTACTATATTTTCTTACACTGATATAATATTAATATGTTATTTTTACTTTTCCGCACTATACTAGCGGAAAAGTAATGTAATCGTGTAAAGAAAAATGGAAAATTTTTTTTGTTCATTTCTCGTTTTTTGGCTTAAAAACAGAAAAAATGGTCTGTAAAAAATTTTGTCTGTGTATGTCGTTGTCGTCGTTGTTGTTATCATTAAAATTTCTTGTTAGCACCACAACTCAACTAAAGCGTGTCGGATCGATCGGGTTTTGACTGATTCTGATCGAGGACGTCTCCCGGATGACACTTGTTGATTTTGAGGTGGATAGGACACACCCCACTCTGTCCATGGGTCTATTTGAGAAATAATTCTTGTTGGCACGATAACTCAACTAAGTCGTATCGGACCGATTAGGTCTTGACTAATTCTGATCCGGGACGTCTCTCAAATGACACCTATTGAGATTGAGGTGGATAGGACACACCCCACCCTGTTCATGGGTCATGAGAAAGCACGATGGTGGACTATTTGAGAATTTTTTTTTTGTTAATACGATAACTCAACTAAATCGTGTCGGATCGGTTGAGTTTTGACTGATTTTGATCGGAAACGTCTCCTAGACGACATATATTGCTTTGAGGTGGATAGGATATACCCCACCCTGTCCATTGGTCATGAGAAGCACAACGGTGGACTTTTTGAGAATTTTTTTTGTTAACACGATAACTCAACCAAATCATGTCGGATCGATCGGGTATTGACTGATTTTGATCGGGGACGTCTCCCAGATGACACTATTGATTTTGAGGTGGATAGAATACACTATACCATGTTCATGGGTCATGAGAAAGCACAATGGTGGATTATTTGAGAAATTTTTTTGTTAGCACGATCACTCAATTAAATCGTATCGGATCGATCGGGTTTTGACTGATTTTGATTAGGGACGTCTACCAGACGACATCTTGATTTTGTGGTGGATAGAACACACCCCATCCTGTTCATGGGTCACGAGAAAGCACGATGGTGGACTATTTGAAAAAAGTAAAGCTGTCGCCTTAAAACACATATTCTGCATTTATGTGTTGGTTTATTTTTTCTCGGCCACTCAATTTCGAAATAAAGATGTTCTATGTATGAAGAAGTCCGTTTTAAGGTTTTAAAATTATTTATTTACTTTGTGTTATTCTTTTTTTAGTTCTTTTATAACTTATTGTTATTTAATTGGATTAGTCTATCTGGACAGATGTATCTTTAAATAAATATACAAATTTAATAGAATCATTACTTAATATTATATATTCACCAATTTTTCAAAGATAACATTTATTTTATATAACAAATGTGTTTCTTACTTAACAAGTAAAAATATTTAATAAAAACGCTGTTAGCAGAGTCTCACCAGCATATTCGACATTATTATTACATATTTCTTATCATTATTTCTTATCCGACATTATCATAAATATAACAGGAACTTATATTTGTTGTTCCATATTCCAAATCAGAATTTATTTGTTATAAACATAATAATAAATAGATCATCTTCTCTATGTCCAATTTTTATCTAACGATTGAATTTTCAACAATTTAGGAGCTATATACGGTGGTTCGGCGATCTTCATCTGATAAGTAGTATGAGTAAGTAAGTAAATGCCATATTTTATGTACAGTGTGCTACGTTAATTAACGTTTACTGGTGTGCACTATGTATGCACTGTAGCATAGCAAATATGTTTAGTATATTTCTAACCCTACTTATGTAAGGGTCCGTAGAATATATTAGAATATAACATATTCTAATGATACGTTTCACATATTAAAATCGAACAGTGCTACTTAAAGACAGCTGTTCTTATAAGAATATTAATTCTGTATTAATCAGAAATATGTATAATGTAATATTTTATCAATTGTGAAAATGTATATTAAAGAATGAAAAGTCTACAAATTCATTAACCTAAAGTTTAACTCCAAAATTAGAATAATATCAAATTGTAACTGTTAGAAACTGATTTAATATTAACAACTCCGCTTTATATCAGTAAATAGAGAAAACGATTTCAATCAATTTATGCTATGATAATGATTATCGTTTATGTAAACCTGTAATTAAAAACAGAGCAAATATATACTTGTATATATCGGCCAACATCATAACTTATTCATACATAAAAATGTTAACTAAAGATTTTCCCCTGGGTTTAGAAATACATATTTACCTTTCAAATACCACTGTGCATTGTAAAAGGCACCAAAGATGATAAATTGTTTTAAGCCAAATCGGTTTTGATAAATTAGTGTGGTTTGAGACAAATGTGATATTATACAGAAGATGACATTGTGGTAGTTGTTTACCAATGTAAACAATAACTTTGTACGACTTATGTCAACTTAGGCAATGTAGGCATACATTGCCTGGTGATGTTAAATTTTATCACTGATTCATCAATAAATGTAGAATAAGTACATATTTCCTTAAAAACATTTTTCGAATATATGTTAGTTCTTATAGTTAAGCATTGCTCAATTATAGTCAATGTCAATTATTCGATCACCTTTAATCTAGTATTCTTTATTGATGTTAATATTACCTCTGTGAAGTTAGCACACCCAAATTGGATTTTTCAACTTTTTTCTCGTTCATCATTTTGACCAAGTTTTGACCAGTAAACACTGTCTTCTGACCACCTTTTATTTTAAAATGCTAATTTATTTATTATTTGAAAAGGACACTAATTATTCGAGCTTTTTTAGCCCAGTTAATACATCATGACTATTGAATGCTTTTAGAAAGTATTTAGTTTCGATATTGGACAATTATTGCCATAACAAATAAATTGAATAAATGTTCTTTTGCCGTGAGAAATTATTTTCATCATAACCACCGATTAAATTGCCAGTGAATTATATTAAATTATTATATTAAATAAAAGTAATATCCAATTTGAATTAGGGTAACATGTTTAGATGGAATATGCTCTTATAATTACTTAAAGTATGTGTGCCCTTTGTTATAAATATCAGTATTAAATCCAAATATTAAGTCCTTTAACTCCTACACGGAACATAGGGCTTCGGTAAAAGAGCGCCATCTGGTTCTGTTTTGCGCCATGACTTTGGCCTCATTCCATGTCTTTCCTGTCCCTTTTAACTCGTCCATCACTGTTTTTCTCCATGTCTGTACCGGTTTTCCTACTTTTCTAGATCCCTGTAGATTCCATTCTAAAGCCTGTTTCGCAACACTATTGTTGGGTCTGCGGAGTGTGTGCCCCACCCAACCCCATTTTCTGCTTTTCATTTCAGATGCAATTTCCTTCTGCTCTGTTTGATACAGAAGGTCGTCATTTACTATGCGGTCTGGCCAGAATATACGAAGTATTCTTCGTAAGCACTTGTTGACAAAGACTTGCAGTTTATGTGACAGTACCTTTGTGACTTTCCAGGTTTCACAACCATATAACAGAACTGACTTGACGTTTGATTGAAAAATTCGTAATTTTGTTTGTGTGGAGTATTGTCTGGAATTCCACACTGGGCCGAGTGAACTAAAGGCTTGCTCTGCTTTTCTTATTCTACTACGAATGTCAGTTTCTGCAACCCCACTTTTTGTAATGATACTTCCCAGGTAGGTGAATTCCTCAACATCTTCTATTTCTATGTGATTTATGTGAAATGGGGCATTGTATCTGGTGTTAACTCTCATACATTTTGTTTTATTGATGTTGATTTTTAGGGCGATATTGCTGGCTTCTATTGAAAGTATCTGCAACCGAGTTGCTGTTTCTTGAAAAGTTTGGCCCAGAAGGCACACATCATCTGCATATTCCAGACCGCCCAGGCTGGAGGTTAAGGTCCAGCGGATACCTTGTGCATTGCTATTGAATCTAGATAGAATGTGATCTAGCACAATATTAAATAGGAAGGGAGAGAGCACGCATCCTTGTCTGACCCCAGAGAGTGTTTCAAATCCTTCACTATTGGTTCCACCATGCGCTGCCCTGCAGTTAGTTTCCGCGTACAGCACTTTTATGAGAGATATCACCTTTAATATTCTCCAAATGGCACAATGTGAAAGGTTATCAGAAGCACGTTCAAAATCGACAAATATTAAGTATAGTGACGTCCGCCACTCTACAGACTGCTCTACTGTCATTCTAATCGTATTTATTATTATTTATGTGGTCTATGCAAGAGAAATTCGATCGAAAGCCTGCTTGATTAGGTCTCTGATTCGATCACATTTGTGAGTCTTCTAAGTACTACTGTGGCTAAAATTTTAACTACTGTATTTAGCAGGGTTAAAATTTTTACTGTATTTATTTTACTGTATTTATACCTCTCCAGTTCTGACATTCAATGAAATCTCCTTTTTTTGGGTAGTTTTATTATTATTCCTTCCTTCCAGTCAGCTGGAATGGTGTTTGGTTCCCACACTTGCCTGATTATGGGCTCTAGTAACGTTGCGCTTAACTGGAGATCTGCCTTCGAAAGTTCTGCCGATATATTATCCGCCCCTGGGGATTTGTTATCTTTTAGTATCTTTATGGCACGCTATATCTCTGCCTGAGTAAGTGGTTCACAATTGATCGGCAATTCCTCTGCATTAAATCCATATAATTACATACATGCATGCATACTGAAATCATAATAATTTAACTACAGAATACGATTATGAAAATATATCGATATTGTCTTCTTATTGCTTATAATTATAAATACGAAACTAATTCTACACAAATTAAAAAAGGATAAATAATTATTAAAGTGCGTTGTCATTCCGGGACATATAAGTAAACATTGACATATTTCCTGTAGAACATTTCAGTATATTTCCTATAAAAAATGTAAAATAATTTTTCCCTATGGAAATAAATCGATTATTACATTCTGATCGGCAATTTTGTGATAAATTTTAATAACTAATTATGATATTTCACTTTTATATGTTTATAATTTGTACTAAATTCTTGAAATGTAGAGTAGGAATAACTGATAAATAATTATAAATATTATACATAGTGATGATCATAAATATTTAAAATTATTACCAGTAGCAAATTATTGGTGAAAATTAGTAACTCTATCTGCTTAAACATATGATACGAGTACTGATGATAATTTCCAATATTTATCATTGAAGAAAAATTACCTTTTAATGTTTTTATATAATCCTTGAGCATATATAATTATTTCCAATTTAATATGTGTTATACAATAATAATTTATTACCTCGTCATTTATATACCAAAACTTTTCTAGTACTAATACAGTTATACTTTCATGGTTATTTATTTGAACCCCTTAGTTCATTTATTATGAACTCTGAAATTAATTTGGGAAAAACATGTATACACAATATATCCTTGTCCATTCCCTTAACTGATTTTCTTGCCCTACTCTTGCCTCGTTCTAATTTATCTTCTTGGCGTAACTAATTCTCTTTTTATTGATATAGCAAACTTTCCCTTTATATTAAAAACCAGTGAAAAACTCCGACTTATGTATTCTCTTAAGTTCATTATCAGTTCTCTGAAGTTATAATATTATACCTATATGTATATGTGACTACTATAAGATTTTTGGTAACAACAAATTTAATAAGAATTTATTATTCCCAACAATGTTATGCATGTTGTTAGTCACGATAAGATATAAGATCTAGAATCTATTTCCCTTTTAGCCAAAGTAGATACATTAAGAGTACTTGGAATTTTGACAAATTTTGATTTGACAAACTAAGGGCAAGACATAGGGTTTTGCCACTAATTTTACGTACGTGACGTATCTCATAACTCTTCACACTTAGTGTGATTTCACTAAGTATCAGTTACCACAAAACTAGCCGAAACCAAGAGAAAAACATACAATTAAACACGAACAAAAACTTATAAATTGTGCTGTAAACAAACCGACGGACCGCCAAAAAAGCAACAGGTTATAAGTCCGAAATATATGGTTTTACGTATTTAAAAATACGCCTAACAATATAAATTGTATACCTAAATATACAACGAAATATTAGGTACAAGTTTCACGCACTTAAAAGCACATAAATAGTTCTGATTTCAGAAAACTGTAAGAAATAACGCTGAATATAGCAACTTTTAGGTTTAGAGGTTAACGTACCAGATGAGCGCTGTTGCCGGCTCCGTAAGGAAAGTATTTTTGTTAGGGAAGTCGAACAAGGTAGTAGTATTTGATAATTAAATAAATAAATTACGAAATACCACATTAAAAAAAGAGGAAAGAACATCTTATGGAAATATGTGTTTTACGATATTGAAGAAGAAAATGGTAATTTAAGAGAAAGAGATACATCCTTTATATACTGGAATCCTAATATTCGCTAGTATCGTAGTAGTCTGGCAACGTTGCAAACATCTGTTGCCTTTCGATCGTGTTTCGCCACCGGTAAGCTGGCTTCCTAAATCTTCGCTCCATATCGGAAAGGCCTACATTCATGACGTCACAAGCTAAAATTTTGTGAGCACTTTGTCCTTATGTAGAGGTGTTGTTGCACGAACACGTATGAACATAGTGAACCGACTAGTGTAGGAATAGAACCCATGCCGGGGTTACTTCGAGCCGGCTATCTAGGCCAGTTCGAAATGCTATTGTCCCGAATAATCCCAGGCAACTTGTTCTTTTGTGAGGTTATTATAGAATATGTACTCTTAGAATAATTATACATTGTTGGAGAGCAACATTCGAGCCATACAAAGTTTCAAGTGCAACTTGTGTTATCTATATGTATGTTTTTATTAATCTAAGTTTAATATTTATTAAGCAATCAAGTTTAATTGAGCAAATTCAGTTGGATTAGTTAGTTTTGGGTCAATATAACATGAATTATTTTTTAAACTTTTCTGACATATATTAATTATACTTATAGATTTTCTGTGGGTAAATAAACTTGTATTACAGACTACAGAAATTGCAATATTTTCTTGCTATTTTACTGAATTTTCGTTGAGCGAATATAGATTATAATGTTACACTAAGAATATGTGATTAAAAGAAGAATCTTTTAATAGCATGTTATTTTATTAATCTCTGTTGTAAAATATAGATGATTCATAAGAAACTTAAAGTTGTTGGTACATATGTTACCTTAATCGGTATATAAGAATTAGTTAGAATTAAATAATTGATAAGGAATGCCTGATTCGCTAATAACCCCTATTGTTGTTAAAATATTTTGACTTATGGTTAATTGTACCTACAATTCTCGACAAAAGCCGATTGTGTTTCTATACAGCGTGGTGATAAATTTTCATAAATACAGTATTCATAATTTTGTTATTAAATGATTTTTTTTGAAACTCTGAAATATGACAATCTTATTTTTGTTAAATATTGATGTACGTTTTATTTTTTTAGATTTTATGTTATGTTATGCTGTCATTATTGATTTTTTTAAATTGAAAATCCTTCTTTCAAATTCAATTTCAAATTTAGTAGAAATAATAGATTTCGGTCCAAAATTATCAATAGTTTGTAATTACAGAGCTGTTTCGTGTACAAAGATGTCAGAGATTTGAAATTTTACGTTTGTTGTCTTTTTCTGAAAATACGGCTTCTTCTTTGAATGGTCAGTTATAGTTATAACTACAGATATTGATTTCAAGAAAATCCCCATTGAGATAAAGAATCGCATATCCGGCGTCAAAGTAGACTAAATGTATAGGCTGGCTAAAACCCATGTCGTCCTTTTGGGCTTTAGTTTTTACTGCTGAGTTTCTAATTTTCGACTTATCTCTAATTTTAGCAGTGTTTTATCCACACAAAGGAAGTCATTCTTTGGCGATAGTTTTACTGGCAGGTAGATAGAGCGACGAGGACCAACTAAATATTAACCACATTTGCGTGATTTGACTCTCTTGGAATTATTCTTGAGAGTTCCTAAACTAGGGTTTATTTTGATAGGCCAAATAATCTTAAGACACTAAAGCAACTAATTCGAATCTGAATCGAAAATATCAACCTGGAAATGATTGAATGATTAACGTAAAGTGTATACTTATATATAATTTATTTCATCGCTATTTGCCAAATAAAAAATCTTAAAATATACCGCGGCTTATTTTAATGGTAGACTCAGGTAGACTGTTCCGTTTATCGGCAAGATAAGAGAGTTTTTATTTGGCAAATAGCGATGAAATGAATAGTACGTGCATATACGTTTACATGCATGTCGGCTAATACTGGATTGTTAATGGAAGACAATTTGAATAACATTAAACCTTTTGTTAAAAACAAAATTGTATTTATTTATTTCCATTTTGCTTAAAAAGAACTATCTCTAGAAATGGTAAATATGAAACCGCTAATATAGGATACTGTTGTACTCGAAAAATTTTAAGGAATTCAGTTTTGTTAAGAAAAAGAGGGAGTTGAAATTTAAAAGAATTATGTTTGATGATGCCATAACTCAAACACAAAGTCCGAAAAAAAATAAAATTTGTACGCCAATCACTCTTTTTAAAAAATAAAGTTGATGTGTTCCAGAGTTAAAATCGTTTAATAACAAACTCATGAATGTTATATAGAATCCTCTCTTATTATAAGATTAAGACTTAAAATAGTATTGTACTTCATAATATTATACCAGGGCATTCACATACAGGATGTTATGTCTAGAAAAGAGTATACCAAAGTCAGTTCGGTTATCAGGTAATTAAATCCTTTCGCGGTTTAGCTCAAAACTACATTGAATTTTATTACATTTATTGCAACTCGCGAAACTTAAAGGAAAACACTTTTTAGAACATTCCTGCCACCTCAGCAACAGAAATGTTTTAAATAGAAGAACGTCCAATTATTCCTCAGTAACTTCAGTACCTCGGTAATCCTCAACTAGTCAGCAAGTAAGCATCAAGTAATCGTCGAAAAGTTTCAAGTTTAAAATTATAAAAAGAGGTTACTCCTTTTTTGACATGAGTATGTGTTTAAAATCGTAAATTGGAATTAAATAGTTTTTAAAAAGTGAAAATAATAAAGAGTGATATAAAATGAATATTGTGCAAAACATTACCATCATGCTGTATAAAAATGGTAATTACTATTCCAACAATTTAGATGTTTGAAAAAGTAACTTTATGTAATATTTTTCTAAACTGATTAATGTATCGGCAGGCATAAGAAATATGTGTAGCTCACTTGGACAAATTACGTATTTAGTTAGTATCTTTTTTTATTATTTGTTAATACTCTTAGGGACGGACATTATTTTTTTTTTTTTTTCTAATAAACTAGGTACACCAGAAAACTAACGTGTACACTAAGGTGCACAATATTCTGCTTTGTCACATGACTGAACTAATTCAAAGGGTTTGATTCTCTTAAGTCTTCTTATTAATCTTGCGTTGTCAAGGAGCTGGATCGCCTCGACGTTGACATGTTGGAGAAGTTGTTATTCATGACTCCTGACAATCTTATATTTGGCTTGCTCAACAGTATCCATACCCAGGTCCCGATAGAGGTTACTGTTTCGGACGTACCAAGGTGCATCGATGTTGTTCCTTAGCACATTATCCTGAAATCTCTGAATAGATTTTACATTGGTCTGACTAACACAGCCCCACAACTAAATTCCATAGATTCCTATCGGTTTAAGTATCTACTTATATAAAATAAGCTTACTATGAATAGTTAGAGTGGTGTTTCTTCCAGTCAACCAGTACATTTTTCCATATTTAGTTGTAAGTTTTTCTTTTTTCTTTTTGATATGGGCTTTCTAGTATAGCCTAGTATCAAGGGTAATACCAAGATATTTAGCTGTATTTGAAAACGGAATTCGTTTATCACTGTTGATTATAGGTATATGTTGATTATCTCTGTTTGTAAAGTTAATTAATACAGACTTTCATTCATTTACTTTTATTCTCTACTTTTTTGTCCAGTTATTAATTTTACTGACTGATATCATCTGCAATTTTTTTGCTACTTCTTCGTGGTCATTACCTACTACTAATATAGCAGTATCATCTGTAAAGGTTGCTATGGTGTCATTTTCTAATCTAGGAATATCACTCGTGTACAAAATTTATACGACAGGTCCTAGTACACTTCCTTGCGGTACCCCTGTATTAATTGTCTTAAGCTCAGAATAAAATCCTCTTTGTTTAATTCTCTTTCTGAGATGTAGGATCCCAGAATATCAGAAGACTATTTAAGTAGATATATCTTCATTTTATATTTTAGACCTTCATGCTAAACTTTATCGAACGCCTGTGCCACATCAAGGAAGATTGTAGAATATACTTTCTTTTCCTCTAGTGATATTCTATTATATTTGTAATTATGTGAATCTGATCAATGGTGAGTATTTTTCTGAACATAATTTAATTAATCGGGATCAGATTGTTTCCTCTATGATTGGTTTTAGTAATTTTAATAAAAGTTTTTCGAATAGTTTCGATAATACAGGCAGGATAGAAATTGGCCTATAGGAGAAAACTTCATGTGGCTGTTTGTCAGATTTAGGGATCATTATGACCTCTGCTACCTTCCACATCAATGGTGCATACTTTAATCTAAAAGCTTCATTTACAAAATGTGTCAGTTTAACGATTGCTTTTCTGGGAAGCTATTGCAGGATTTGTCCACTAATGAGCTCAAATCCAGGTATTTGGGTAGTATGCCTGGCTTGCACAAACATTTTTATATATAAAATGTACACAAAAATTATTACTAGTTAGTATAATTACATAATAGTATCATTACAAAAATTATGTCCATTAGCCCGTCACTTTTTATGCTAGCCATTTAATCTTTCAGAACCGTAGTGTAAAATGTATGTACGTTGTTTACCTGTAGTGTAAAATAATTGTTAAATTATGTTATTACATAACGTTAACTACATAACATTCTATTGATAACTAATTATGAATGAAGTCGTACTAAACTACTTTCAATTTTTTCGGTCTCTAGGTAAGAGGACACTCTCCTCTTACCTAGAGACCCATCAGGATGTTTTATATAATTTATCTACGACCGTGCCGTAACTTGGGGATCATTGAACTATTTTGAGTTATGTAATGAGCTCTATTATATCACCGTTATGTAATGAACTCATTACATCACTGTTATTTAAATCAACTGGATTGTTACTATGGTTTTAACAAATTTCATACATAATGTTACTTTGATTTGGTATGAAAATGTTTAAGTGACTTTTAACGGATGTCATAATTATTTAAATGTCAAATCTGAATTTTTTGTAAAAAATTGGTTTTTAATCGATTTTCCTTATCCAAGCGGTCGTAGATAAAATGTTGTACATCACACGTGGGGGGTAGAGCATATTACATCACTCGTGTGATTACCACTCGTGATGTAATGATGTCCCTATACTACTAATAATGTAAATAACTATTACAGTATTTAGATAGATTAACTACTGAAATAAGGGGATTATACTCTACCGCATCTGCAAATGCCTTATATAATAAGGACTAAACACAAATTAGGTCAAGACAGATATTCTCCTGGCTACATACCAAACGCCGAGCGCTGAATTAAATGACAAAATTTTCCGTATTTTGTTTAACAGAGTTAGCACTAAAATACAGTGATTCAGATTGTTCTAAAACCACCAAGAAAGATGCAAAGTGTCACCTATCTCAGGACATCGCTAACTGCAGACCGGTTTCGATCTTATCTTGGGTCTCGTCAGTGCAGTGTAAGCGAGTACACCTTTGACTGATGAAGCTAACGCCTAGTAGACGTTGCTACGTTCCAGTAGAAAATACCAAACGTCATCTCTTGGTAGTTTCGAGGACAATTTAAATCGGAGTAAAAACTTGAGATCATCAATATAATGCAATGTTTTTACTTCGCAGAGGGTAAGTTTGAAAATTACACTCTGCGAAGTAAAAACTTTGCATTATATTTAGATAGATTATTTAAACAGAACATATAATATTTTTTTTAGGAATAATATTAATATATTGTAAATTATTATATATTTAAGACATCAAATAGTCAATATTAATAGGGAGGGTTACAGTATTTTGTACCAAGACTTCTAATAGTTCTTCTGATAACATTGATAGTTGAAAAATAAATGATTCAAACCAGTTAGTATACCGCACGTATTACATTCATGATACAAAACGTGCCCAAAGCTTTTTCTATAGACTATAATAACGAATCTACTAAAGACATCAATCTACTAAAATATACATAAAATGAAGGGGTTCTTGGAATTTCATCTTATATTAGACCATATTAGCTATTTGGGGTGTCCTCTCTATATGTGAAATATTGCTGGCTGTCCAGTTATCTCGGAAACATTTTTCTTGTGAAGAATTCATAATCAGTCTTGTAGATTTAATAAGTGATTAGTTTGCATAGCATTTTTTTGACAATTGATTAACAGATTCATTGTAATAGATTCCTACATAGGACTTAACTCAGACACAAACATAATTTTTACTTATTTAGATGACAAAAAAGAAGAATTATTTAGTGGACGTACGTAGTCATAACTCAATGTGTTTCACTTCAAATGAAAATAAATTCTTAGTGATATACTATATGGTTACAGTTATTTTCAGTTTCTTATATTATCACTACATATTATTTATATACTCACTAGCACTTATTTTCTTTAAATAATAACACGATAAAATTTTAGTTTAGTACTAGTATCATATCTATCGAATTTACTTTTCTTCATTATATTGTGATAAGTCCATAACTAAAGCACTTCAAATATAAAATACATAAACGTTAAACATAAAATACCTGTTAAGAAAGTATTCTAAATTGGAACACCTGCTGATAAAATTGTAATCGGTTGTTCTCTATAAAAGTGAGCAGACATCACCTTATTTATGTATATAGGAGGCCTGGGACATTTCAATAGGCGATATCTAGGATTTCTAAAGGATCAATAAGCCACTGACGCAGCCTGTGCATATTGAAAATAGTTTGCCGGCGGAGGACAGAATATCAACGTTGCTTCAAACGTCGTTTGATACAAGGAGAATCGTTTTTAGTAGTTTCCGTGAAGTATTATCAAAATATACATGTCAGGAAACTGTAAAAACTGTAATTTGTTAACGAGAAAATGACGACAAATATTGACGAAATGTTTTTTAAATTAAAATTAACTATCATTATCTATAAACATGGGATTTAAATATAACATAATATTGGACAATTAATAAATTTCATAAAAATGTTTTTAAAAATATCTATATTAGTTACATTTTTAGGTAGCAGTATGTCTTAATTTAAGACGTGTAATAATTGCCACTTCCTTTTTTTGGGATGTCTTGCAGAATAAATATCATCGTTCTACTGTTGCTTTAATAGTTTTTAGTTTGGACATTATTCTGTTCTGGTCACATTGCAATGTGTCAATCAGTTTGTTTCTAATATATGCTTTTACGTCACTTTGAAGGATATTTATATGACCATCTGACTTATCGTTTGTTACATTTTTCGTAATTTGGTCTCTATATCGTTGCGAGATATTCCTAATATGACTAGCACAGAATATAATTCTTACCTAATTCTTGTAGTCTGCCGCTTCTATTGAGAATATTTTGAACCAGTGGGATAAATGTAAACCTATTTTTTATGGTCTGCATAGCGTTTAAGGAATCTGAACATATAAAAATTGATGTATTATCAGCAGAAATGTTCAGCAAAGTGCAATATAGTTCATAAGTAATAAAAGATTATTATTCTTAGTGAAAATTGATATCCGGGGGTTTTCGAGGTCGCTGATAATGGTATTTCAAAAAACAAAATTGTGGCTCCAACATGGCGACCTAAATTATTCAAAATCTTATTATTCTTAGTAGAAATTGGTACCTGGGGGTTTTCGAGGACGGCGAGTACCAATTTGACAACTTTTATTCAAAAAACAAAATGACAACTCCAATATGGAGACCACAAAATAAAAAATTGATCGTCACTACTGACAATTTGTTATCGGAGGTATAGTCGGAGAAAAATAAAATAGCATTCATTATTCAATAAAGTCTACATTACTACATACAATTATAAAAATACAGAAAATATACAATATTGAAGGCAGAAACATTTTTTAATCGGCCTGAAACTCATTATTATGACATGTCTATTGTAATTTGCAACTCATCATTCTATAAGAAAATGTGTTTTTTATAAGAAAAACAGTTCCTTTCTCGTTATAAAAATTGCTTCTCCACTGCTTACAACATCTGAAACAGAGGAAATATGTACGAACACATTATTTTTCGAATAATATGAATGTTGATAAAGGCAAAAATGAAAATCATCGCTATTTACTTGAAATAAATATCATAAAAAAATTATTTTATTTCATAAAAAAATTCATTGTTTTATGTAAAAATTATTAATAACAAAATAAAATTGTTTATTTGTATAATGCAATGGAATTTAATAATGAATATGTGTGAAAGTAATGTTATAAATCGAATTTTACGGGTTGCTACATTTGACACCGCGTAACAAGAAGTATCATTACAGGCACAGCCGCAGATGGCCGCAGCCAATTCCTCAATTTTTTGTAAGATAAACATTCAGGGTGCATCACAAAATAAAGATTATTAAACGAGTGTGAACGAGTGATATACTTTTTTCACGATATGCTAAAGAAAACGAAATTTTTTTTTCAAAAAAACCATCTCCATTGCATTGTTAATAATTTTTTGACAATTGACAAATTTGGCTTTCACCTGTTAATTATACATACCTTGCGGAGGAGAATACATTTTAGAAAACTGTTCTAGCGCTTATAGCTCACTTTTTATTGTACTTTTCACAAAGGCTTACGAAACGTGCGATGCGAAATACACGAAGCGCTTGCTTCAACGGTCAAATTCAGAATGCCCTTACAAAGTGTAGGGCCGTCGGCGACCCCTCGGAACCGGTTTTTATTATACCTAGGATACCCTACTAAATATTGCGAGACAAAAAATTCCTAAACTGAAACCTTTATTTTCTGAATTTTGGCCAGCTTTTCGGCGTTTTCGTCCACTGTGCGGAGTCTCTTCAAATTCAAATCTCTTTCAATTTAAGTATGTTAATATTAAATTTGTTATCGTAAGACAATAATTAGTAAATAATAAAACGATATAATTAATTAATATTAAAAATTAATTAGTTTAATATTCAATAAAATTTTAAGTTTTATACTAATAGACTCGGTAATTTGCAGTTCATAGTTACTTTCTTTATTATTAAGGGGGGGTGCTGTTGGATCTTCAGAAGTAGCGTCAGGAATTTCCGAAAGATGGGTTGCGGTCCATCAGACGGAAGTGGAATATAATCACCGATCATTTCCCAACGTCATCATTCGCTACAGTGGATCAGTTAAGACCCTACTGAAGACAACTATTGAAACATATTTTACCCGTACACTAAGATATATAAGGGATATCTAGCTTCAGAGCATATACGTCGCCATCTATTGGCCGCCATATACAGCGTAACTCTTTTTGGTTTGTAAGTTGCCTCAGTGGTCTTCGTACTTTTACTTAGGTAATCAGTATATATGCAACTTACATTACAACTACTAGCAAAACAGATGTATCGCTACTAGCACTATTAGGTTTTAACACACTAATTTAAAAAATTACCATTGTACGTCCGCAAGCGTCAGTTGCTTCATACAAAATGTTCCCTAACGTGGTTGCGAATGCATTGCAATACGTTGTCATAATTCTGGTCAACATATCTGTTTCTTAGTGTAGTCGGATTAAGAATTTTTGGTTACATAATATATAGCGTGGGGTTCTTCAGTTTATGTAACGGAATATCATTTGGAACAGTGGCGGCTCGTGATGAAATGAAACGGGTGTTCTGCACAGGGTCGATCCTAGGGTATTGGCCGCCCGCGTGCAAATTTCAAACGTATCCAAAGTATTGGCGCCGTAGGGGCCGCAAAAAAATTGCGCCGCAGACGAAAACTTTGAAAATTTTCAAGGTCACGCGTTTTCCTGATACTTCAGAATTTTTATGTAAAATCCGTTTATACAAAAATATAAACTTTCACAAGAAACATTTTTGGAATTTAATACCTTTTTAAAGAACATTCATGTTTGCCGTCATATTCTTTGGTTAAGAGAAAAGGCTTGTAAGGTGAATATTCTACTAGAGGGTCTATAACACTTAAAATATTTTCCGAAAGAGTTTCAGCTTCACATTTTGTAGGTTTCAGGTATGTCCAAAAACGTTCAATCTGTTCACCATCGAGAATATATCTTAAAACTGCCACTAATTGAGTTTTTGCAGATACATCAGTTGTTTCGTCTGTCATAACTGCCAAAAATGAAGGTTTGTTAATTTCTTTAATTATTTCTTCATGACATACTTTTAATATACAGTCTAAAAGATCATTTTGTATTTCTTTAGAATCAGAAAGATCATTTTTCTTTTGTATTTCTTCTGAAGCATTTTGTAGATGCTCGCTTAAAGTTACATCAAGCTCAGCAGAAAAATTTATCAAACCATGAAATATCCCCGGGTTTTGAGAGGTTTCAGCTTCGTCATGTCCTCGCAGTGCCAGTTCAAAGGCCCCACAAAACTTTATGCAGTTTATAATTTTTGACAAAACGTATCTCTTTTTTGTCACATTATCATTATGCTTTTGCACATTTATCTAATAAGCTGAATCTAGCTGCGCTTTAATATTAGTTGTTTCCTAATAAAGCTAATTCCATTGTATTATGTAGATGGCTTTTGGAGTTGTCGTGCTTTTTTATTTTTTCAGTTAAGTGCACCAAATCTGTCACCCCTACCTTCGTCCATGCTTTATCACCGCCAAAAAGTAAACAAGAAAAACAAAATAACGCATTTTTTTTGTTGCACCCACAAATCCAATTGTTCTTCAAATAAATGTTTCTATTAAATTGACGTTTATATACTTTTCCGTGGTTAACACCTGCAGTCTCAATAACAATATCGGGCAATGGCCTACTATTGTTTCTTAAATCAATTTTTTCTTCATAAGAGTATTTAAAAAATCGCTTCACATGAACTAAATTATAAACTAAATCCATTGTCACTATCACAGTATATAAATATTAATAATTAGTACAATAAATCACTACACAAATTCACAAAACAGTATTTAAAATCTCAAATTAACAGGAAATACGAAATATGTACGATTTACGCCCGCTCGAGTAGGAAGGAGTAAACATTCACTGATATTGCCTTAGCTAGAAAAAATACAGCTCACTGCCCGTGTAAATTCACGCATTTACGAGCGCCAAGTGTGGATTGTCGCGGGAGTTGAGGGGGAGGACAGGTGTGCCGAGCCGTGCTGTGGAACTACCTCGTGTGGCCCAGTTTAATGTAACGCGACGCGCTCGCGTAGAGACCCAGATAATTCATCTGGTCTACTACTCAATAGAGGACGGCGCCGGCGGACAGAATACGACTTTAACGCAATCATTTGGTTAGCTGCACCAACTAACCAAATTATTTTATTAATAAATTTTAGTAATTATTATGTCGCGAAAATATACAAATATCTAATTTTTTTGGAAGTTCTGCAGCTCTGCAGCACCTATACACCAGCCGCCCCTGATTTGCAAAAAAGGCTACCGTCATGTCATAGAAAGATATAAAAACATAATTATTGTGGCCGCTAGACCACACGCTAGACGCTAAGTATAGTTAGTTTTTCACATATTTCATTTTCACTTGTCACATTGCTTTTTTAGGCGAATTAATAATTCGTTTATACGCATTACAAAATAGATCGTTTCCTCTAATACACATGTCTTGAAAAAATTCCGAATTACTATTAATCCAGTATAGCAGTAATTCTGGTCCGGATGTTCGTCTCGTGACATTTAAGC
The DNA here is from genome assembly GCA_037954035.1 of Rosalia funebris. Taxonomy (NCBI): domain Eukaryota; kingdom Metazoa; phylum Arthropoda; class Insecta; order Coleoptera; family Cerambycidae; genus Rosalia; species Rosalia funebris. Next base: position 6,041,356 of record JAZFAV010000010.1, on the reverse strand, counting down.
ATTACCTACCGCACAAATAAAAGCACAGCAATTCAAAAACATTATGTGTTCCACAAAACAGCGTAAACAGCGTGAAAACAGCTATTAGATGAAAACAAAGCCTCTAATAGCCCTCTGCGTAATATACGGTGGCAATGTCATTGCTATAGAAATGATTGACTTATAGAATTGATACAGAATTATAATCCATTCGATATAGCTATTCTACAGCACGCATACATATGGCCTTTATGTTAAAATTGTTAAAACTCAAAGGAAATATGGTTGTTTGTGATTTACAGCTAATCAAAATTTATGTTGGATTGATATTATCTGTCTTAAAAAACAGTTCATAAAAGTGCTTTATGAACTGAAAAAGGGTAAATTTACGAAACGAAATTGCCCAGTTGGTTAAAAAGTTCGTTGAACTTTAAAAGTCGTCGAAGGATTTCACCGCATAGATATGTACTATTCATTTCATCGCTATTTGTCAAATAAAAAACTGTCTTATCTTGCCGATAAACGGAACAGTCTACCTCAACCTAGCCATAGAAATAAGCCACGGTATGTTTTGAGATTTTTTATTTGGCAAATAGCGATGACAAGTATAGTCTATCTATATTTCTCTTACGCGACAATGCAAAGATGTAAACAAAGCAACATAAACATATTATTTTTCCGCACTCCACTATACGCGGAAAAGTAATGCAATCGTGTAAAGAAAAATTGAACAAACAAAATTTTTTTTGGGTTTAGTTTTTCGTTTTTCAGTCTAAAAACTAAAAAAATGGTTTTTAAAAATGTTTTGCTGTGTACGTTTCCCAGACGACACATATTGATTTTGAGGTGGATAGAACACACTCTACCATGTACATGGGTCATGAGAAATTACCATGGCGGACTATTTGAGAATTTTTGTTTTGTTAGCACGATCACTCAATTAAATCGTGTCGGATCGATCGGGTTTCGACTGATTCTGATTAGGGACGTCTACCACACGACATCTACTGATTTTGAGGTGAATAGAATACACTCCACCCTATCCATTGGTCATGAGAAAACACGATGGTGGACTATTTGAAAAAAGTAAAACTGTCGCATAAAACACATATTCTGCATTTATGTGTTGGTTTACTTTTTCTCTGCTACTCAGTTTCGAGATAGAAAAGATGTTCTACGTACGGAAAAGTCCGTTTTAAGGTTTTAAAGCTGTTAATTTCATTTATTGTCTACTTATTTTTGATAATTATATATACAAATATTATCGAGAATAACCAATTTTTATCTGTAGTGAAAAGTTCTTAGTAATTGTTAAACCCTAAATTAGTGTATCTCATTTTGATCTCTGAATGATACCTGTATGTTTATATCTAAATATATATTTATGTAAATGTGAGACTTTAATCTTGGGATTTACTTTGACCAGCACCCTCGTTGGGATGTTCATACTACTGAAGTATTACAAAAACTGCGTGGAATTCTAGAATTATTTAAAAACCTTGAAGATTTTCTGACTGTAAACATCTGTTAATTATATATCAAGCTTTATTTAAAACACATTTACGATATTGCATGTTATGTTGGGGTGTCTTGTTAGATAATTATCTTCTTAAATTACAAGTCATAAAATGATAGTTTAAAAAAGTATTTTCCGAAAAAGTGATAAGCACTTACTCCTGTAATCTAATGACTTATATAAACTGGCAAATGTTATGATGGACATCTGACAAATGTTTTTTAGTTATAGAGCAATATAATATTAATCAAAATGGCATTCTTATGCAAAATTCTAGACCTAGACGTGTAATAACTTATATATGTAATATAAGTCATTCAGAATGCGAAAAGTTATTGGTAACAGGGCGTGATTATTTCCTGCTCCCAAAATGTACAACTCCCTTCCTCTTGAAATTAAGAAAGTTAAAAATATAAAACAGTTCAAACGACACTGTATTATATATCATCATCATCATTAGGTCATCAGTCCGAAGACTGGTTGGACGCTACCCTCCAGCTTCTCCTATCTTGTGCTAACCTACGCATTTCGCTAATTGTGCTACAACCTACATCCCTTACTATTTGCGAGCAGTAGTCTAATCTAGGCCTACCTCTGCCTTTCTTCACTCCTATTTCTGCCTCCAAAATATCGCGGACTATTCCTCCATGTCTCAGCAAGTGGCCTACCATTCTATCTCTTCTCTTCTTTAAGTTTTTCCACATACTCCTTTTCTCGCCGACTTTCTCCAATACTTCTTCGTTTCTAACCCTATCAGTCCATGGTATTTTCATCATTCTTCGGTAACACCACATCTCAAAAGCTTCTAATTTCTTCCTACTTGCTTCCCCTACCGTCCAGGTTTCGCAGCCGTATAGTGCCGTGCTCCATACATATGTTTTTAAAAATCTCTTCCTTGTTTCTAAGTTTATTACCCCCGAGCATAAAAGTGCTTTCTTTTTGTTAAAAGCTACTCGACCCTGCGCTATTCTTTGTTTTATGTCTTTATCGCTTCTTCCATCCGAATTTATTTTACTTCCTAAATAAGTGAAGTCTTTAACTTCCTCCAATCTTTCATTGTTAATTTGTACTTTCGTTTTTGCTCTGCTCTCGCGCCCTCTGCACACTAACACCTTAGTTTTGTTTTTATTCACCCTCATTCCGTATTCCTCTGTCAACACTGCCTCCATTTCGTTCAATGCTGATTCTAGTTCCTCCTTACTAGATGCTAATACTGCTATATCATCCGCGAATCTCAGCCTTTTTAGTTTCTGTCCCTGTACTTTAATCCCGAAATCCACTCTATCTTTTACCACATTAATCGCCTCTTCGATGTACAGATTAAAAATTAGTGGTGATAGCGTACATCCTTGTCTTACTCCTTTCCTAATACCTACTTCCCTTTCCTCCCCTTCTACTTCTATAACAGCAGTTTGCTCTATGTATAGATTGTGTACTACTCTCCTATCTCTATACTTCATTCCCGCGCTCTTTAGTATCTCGAACATTTTTTCCCATCTTACGTTATTAAACGCTTTTTCTAAATCTACAAATCCTATATAAGCGTTCTTTCCTTTTTCTATTGTTTTCTCTAACATTACTCTTAGCGCCAGAATAGCTTCGCGAGTTCCCCTATTTCGCCTAAACCCGAATTGGTCTTCTCCTAGTATTTCCTCCGCTCTATTTTCTATCCTCTTCTGTACTATTCTAGTTAGGATTTTTGACGCATGGGAAGTTAGGCTAATCGTTCTAAAGTTCTCGCATTTGTCGGCTCCTCTCTTTTTCGGTATAGTAACGATAATGTTCCTCTTATAATCCTCCGGCATCTCGCCCGTTTCGTATATGTATTTTACCAGTTCAAACATCCTATTTACTACTTTCTGTCCCGCACATTTCAAAATTTCCGCCTGTATTTTATCTACACCCGGCGCTCTATTATTCTTTAGCCCCCTTAGTGCTATTTCAAATTCCTCTCTCAATATAGGTTTTCCTACATCTTCCCTATCGATGCTAGATTCTTCCTCTAATATCTCTCCTAATTCCTGACCCTCGTATAAATTTCCTAAGTACTGTTTCCATCTATCCGCTTTTTCCTCTCTTCCTATCAGTATGTCCCCCGATTGACTCCTAACATTTCTACTTATTGTTCCTATATCCCTGAAGTTCCTCTTAATTATTTTGTAAGCCTCATCGGTCTTACCTACTTGCAACTTATCTTCTACTTCTTTGCATTTCTCCTCTATCCATTGTTCTTTCGCTTTTCTACATTTTCTAATAACTTCCCACTTTATAGCCTTATACGTTTTCAGTCCTTCTTCGTCTCGTCTGTTTTTGTAGTCTCGTCTCTTTTGCATTAAGTTTAAGATTTCGTCCGTTATCCAGGGCTTCCTAGCTTCCCTTTTATCGTGTCCTAAAACGTCCGTAGCCGCGGAAGCTAGACTATTCTTGATATCCTCCCACTCAGTTTCTGCGTTCTTGATTTCGTCCTTACTCGTTTTATTTATTAATTGATCTGTTTTCTCCTGGAACTTATCTTTCATATTCTGATCCCTCAATATGTCTACATTTATACGTTTCTTATCCTTCCGGGTTTTCAGATTTTTGAACTTTAATCTAGCTTTCATGACTACCAAGTTGTGATCGCTGTCTACATCTGCTCCTGGATACCTCTTACAGTTTTTTACTTGATTTCTAAATCTCTTCCTAACCAGAATGTAGTCTATCTGATACCTGTCTATCCCTCCTGGCATTTTCCATGTATACCGCCTCCTAACGTGATTCTTGAACAATGTGTTCGCGACTACCATCTTGTGCTTCTCACAGAATTCTATCAGTCTGCTACCTCTCTCGTTTCTGTTTCCTAATCCATAAGGCCCTACAAATTCTCCTTCTTTCCCCTCACCTACGACTGCGTTAAAATCTCCTACTATTATTAAATTTTCATGACCCTTCACAAATCCTATTACCTGCTCCGAATTAACTATATAATTATGTCCGAATAAACGGCTTCTAACTCTTCCTCGCTGTGGCTAGAAGTAGGCATGTATACTTGCACTATTACTGTTTCCACTGGCTTCGAATCTATTATATATATATAATCTGTATTATATATATATATATATATATATATATATATATATATATATATATATATATATATATATATATATATATATATATATATATATATATATATGTTTTTTTTCTTTTTTTTGATATTGCATAGTTTTTTAAGTCGTATAATACATACAATGCCCGTTATAAAAACTGTTCCATATTGTTTGGACAGGTGCTAACTTTGTTTTTTTTTCAAATGATAATCTACATATATTGTTTATTACTTTTTTTCAGTTTCGCCATGAAATATAAGGACTATACAATGTTAATACTTGAATATGGAAATATCGATGGTCTTTCAGATATTGAGCTTTGTAGGTTTTATTCTCGATTATGGTATTATATCAGACTATCATTACCAGTTCAGACCTTCAGACTAGATTGTATCAGCTTTAGTTCAAATTTCTAGATCATGCCAGGCTTTAGTAATATTATTTCTTTGGCCAAATATTCAACAAATACGACTCTTCTGAGAAATATGCTAGGAATTGACCTATGATATAGGTACAGGTTGCAGAACCACCTTACCAAACATTATAAAATACAATGTTAGAAACTTTCCTTATCTTAAATAGAACACCCTGTATATTAGTACATGGTCAGATGCGCCAATAGAAGATCTATAAATTTCATATAACATTTCTTGTATATGGCAACGTTGAATAGTTTTTATTAAAAGTGTTTCGTTATAAATGTAGACAAAATATAATTGTGAAATTACGAAATTGTACATTTTGGTCCATTTAAGTGCTCACATACCCTTGAAATTCTCAAAAAATCGATTTTTTTTACAGATTTTCAATTTTTATAGTTTTGAGGATTTAAAAAAAATATTAAGAAAATTCCACTCCCTTACAAAGTTATAGCAATAAATGTGACCGGATGTCGGGTTGGGACGACTACCTGGTAAATTGCCGCGCCCCTCTCGACAGCTGGGTTTAGTATTTCTTTTATTAGCGAAACCTGGGTTTCTTAGAAAACAAGTAATAAGTTTACTATAATATTATTATATTAGTTGTTAGTTGACTGTCATGTTTCAAAAAGTATAGTTCGTGTGTGTACAGTATGAAACTGGAATGGGAGACTACTGAGACTAGCCGTTCACGTTGTCAGCGCGTTTCACGGGTGAAGAAGCCGGGGGCGGGATCAACTTATGACGGAATATGCGCGAATATCATGGCCGACTCAACACATTTGACAGATTTAGTCTGACCAGTGGCGTAGACTGTACATATGCATACTGGGTAAAAATTGTATAAATTTTAACAAAACAAAATTGGATATTATTTTACATAGTTTCAGAGGTCTCTATTATTAATTTCATGGCGAAATGAAAACATTTGACACCTTTTAAGTTTTCTCTGAAGTTTATTTATGGTATTCCTTGAAATTTCCTCTTTCTTCTATTATTTGAGTATTGCTACCCGACTACACTTAAGCTTTTACAGATATTTTGCGGATTATTTCAAGGGCAGCACCCAAATAATAGAAAAACATTTTATTAATTATTTATCATTATTTAGTTATGCGACCTATGCGAAAAATCGAGGCTTTTTAAATAAATACTTTAAACAATTACTTGAAAGATTTTTAAATAATGAATTATTAAATATTTTATTGACTACTATATGTGCATAACAGTATTTTTATTATAAAAATATGGTATATTTTCAAATTACTCTTTTATAAAATGACTTTAAAAACAAAATATAATGTAGTTGTTATTGTTAGTTAAATCATAATTAACAGTAGTTAAATGATAAATTAACAAATATTTTCATTTTATAATTTCTGTGCAGGTCACTTTTTCAGCCAATACATTTTTTGAATATTTTTAATAATACAAAGAGTATTTTGTTGTAATTTATTTATTAATAAAATATAGTGAGAAATAAACAAGTAGCTTACATAAAATTATGTATTCAGCCAATAAAGTAATAAAAAATTATTATCATTACACATAATTTTAGTGTATACGAAAATGGGCCTATTCAAAATCGGTGTCAAGTGGTTCAACGCCGCTCAAAGTTTCTTCCAAATCTTCTAAGTCCTGATCATTGGAAAAAGCCTATGTTGACAACAAATTGCAACGCATCGTCTGCTTCATCCAGAAGGTGCTCCTTTCTTAGGAACTCATCCTCGGTTTTTAGGACATGGTTACAAATTCGCTTCCACTCTTCAACACTTATAGAAGAAAAATTCTCTCGTGTTAGAACCTCAACGTCTGTAAGTTTAAAGGTGACGTTCCTGTCAGCAACCCAATTCTTAACTGTGGCCCATATTTTTTCATCTTTACCTATTCTCTGGTAAGAAGATCGAGAAATCCCTATAGCTGCCATCACCCTTTGTCTAAAAGAAAACATATATGTACTCGTAATGTTTGAAAAAATATGCAATAATGTGTGCAATAATTTTCTTGAATTAAGTTGCGAGAAGTTGGGTTAGGTTAATTAATTTTCTTTACAGTTATTGCAAATTACTTAAAAAACAATATGCAAACAACTATTTTATTAGGGACATAGAGATAGATAAAATGCAGTCAACATTTTAGACAAACCACATAAGTTGACATAATCTACCTATAACTTGTCAATGGAATTGTAATTCCTTCTTCGGCTTCTCTTTTCATAAACACTGTGACACTATTAATTATTTCACGACCTTGGCTGTGAATAACTAAACCACTTACACCAACTTTTCTTGAAGACATGGCGTTAAAACAAATACTTAACATAATAAAACAACAATCAAACGTTAATACACAATGAAACACCAATACGTTATATCCGATCCGCGTCATTCCTCCCCACACGCCACTGGAGATTTCCGTAGCTCGATCGTCCCCTTCTACTGCCGATATTAAAACTGGTCACTGCACATGTACGTCATAATGACGTAGGTGGATTCTTCTCCCGTGGAATGCGCTCTACCTCCCAGAAACATTAAACGCGTTTTTCTTGAAACTATGTTTTTAGACAGTGTCAGTACGATAACTCACTCAATTTTTAATACTGCTTAACTTTATTTTAATCTTGATGATTGTTTTCTCTATAGTCTGACAAGAAGTTTTTTTTAATTTTTTGGTTGCACAATTTTTTATAAATTATTAAACACTATTTTTTTTAAATTTCATGCTAAAGTTTGAAATACTGTAATTTATTTATTTAAAAAAAAATCCCTCCGGCATTATTATTACTACTACATTATTTTACAAGATTCTTTTTTATTTTTTCAGATTGCATTCATCATTCTATTGAGGTTATGATATCGACAAGGGGGCGCCATGGTTTATCATCAGCAGTCCTTTTATACCCGTAAACAATAATGTTAATATTAAGAAAAAAATTGTTTTTAGTTTTTTCTTATATTTCAAGTATTAATAAAAAATGTGAAATCAACAATTTAATTTTTTTTCTACTATATAATATATAGTGGAAAACCTTCATAACAATTTTTCAAATTTACTCAGTTTTCAGGTAGCGGGGTATGCGAGCCCTTAATACAAAACGAAAAGCTTTAAAATGGTGTAATTACAACAATTAAATATAATTATGGTATGTATTATAAATACTGTAATAAATTTTAAAAATGATTGTACACGTTACAAGTAAATTGTGCTCTATGATATAAGTCCATGGAAATAATTGTTTAATAACATTAAGTATCTACAAGACAAATTATCCAGATTTATAATAATTTTCTCAAACTAATTACTTTAAAAATATGAAGGATAAATTTGATAATTTAATACTCCTACTAATTATGAAGCAGTTATTATACTACTATTGCTAGCATGTAATAACCTGGTAATGAAACAGTGAACTAATTTGAACATATAATTATTAAAACAACTGGCAATCAGGCTGTCGTTTATATAAAATGAAATATACATAAATGTTAGTTGCAGCAAACTTTTATACAGAAAGTTTTCAAAATATTCACCGTTTCTATCTATGCATAATAAAGTTCGATGTTATAAATTCACGAGCCGCAGCTATCTACCCATTTGTTTGCACATGTTTCAGTGAGTGACAGTTATTATTATTTCTCACCATTAATTGAATGCACTCACAAAATTACCGTCAAAGTTATTACGTAGAAGGGCACCATGTTGCTCTTATAGAATAAAAATATTGGAAGGAATGCGTTTTTACAGATTATGTTATCTCACGAAAAACCTTGGGGTTTTGATCGGAATAATGGTAAAAATTGAGTAGATCTGCTCTGCAAGTAAACAAATCTTAAAATCAATAAATCAATTAAAAAAGTGTCTTATTACATTTTTATCAATGACCAATCATAAAACTGTAGACGGATTAAGGAATCTTGGTGTGATAATGAATGGTGAGATACAATATGTACGGATGGAACTTTTTATTTCTCGACAGTTTATTAAAGGTGCTTTTGGAAACATCAATTTCGTCACTGATTTACATTATATTAGTATTTAGGTTTTCTATTACTGATGCTATTATAGTGATGTATATATCCTGGTTAATATTTTCATGTATTCCGGTTTTCTTCACCTCTTTAGACTAATTCATCCTCAAGAATTGCACTTTGTTAAATGATTAATATTGTTCGGAAAAAGTTTTGAGAGGAAACTATTACTGATTGTTAAAATAAAATAATATAATATAAAATTTTGCAATCGTTTATTATGCTTATGTAAGTCCTAATCTCCCACATTGGGAAATAAGACTGACATACGACAAAAATAGCTGCAATATTTCGAAGAGAAGTAAGACATGAAACTGGCTTAATGATACTTAATGAGACTGATTTATTTAACTATTAAAACTGAATGTCCTTCTGTCGAATGCCGAAGAAATTATTTCAATAATATTCATTTTTTGGTATAGAGGCAATTATTTATCAACAAAATAAAAGCCAGTGATATAACTAATATTATTTTAATTACTGAAGTATGTGAATGAAAGGATTCATCTTAATTTTTTTACATCGTTTCAAAACAATAATCTGAGTACTATCATTAGATTTATGAAATAACAGGTGTAAGTTGAAATATAAAAATACCACGTAAAAATGTAATTGGTATAATTTTACATCGTTATAATTGCAAAAGAACTAAAAAATTGGGACAACATAAGTTAATAAAAAAACGAATCCTATACTGACTTAAATTTTTATGGTACTATTGCAATCTATTTATTATTTTAATGGTTAAGGTAATAAATATTTCTGCATTTATCATAATATAAATATACTAAATGTTATTATTATAGTACTTTTCTTTCTCAAACGTCTATATTATACGTTCTTATTTATACATATGAATGTTTATTCATGTTTCTTTATAAACGATAATGATATATTATAGAACTCGCGTTTTTAAATATTTTATAAACATTTTAAAATATAAAAAGTAGTATATGGTAGTAAGTACATAGTATAGTATATGGCAAATTAAAATTTTCCTACTTCATATATATTATAGTACTTTCACTACTTTTAACGTCACATTATTAAAATTAAGTATATAATATTTACTATCTTGCTGACTTCGCTTACATTATAAAAAAAAACCTGCTTCATTACTTAAAGTTTGATTAATCGAATACTTCTAATATTGATGATCGCTTAACCTGAAAATCACATTTTGGCAGCTCTATTTACATGTATCTTGTAATTATGTAAATCTAATTTCAGTCATATATTTACTAACAGTAAATCTATTGAATTTATGTTGGCGTTAAATGTAGTAATTATAATGAAGTAATTGTATGTCTGTTTTAACAATGTTTTCTTTTCTAAATTATTTTTGCTGAAAAGAGAATTAATTGAATTCTGTGATGTAAAATATTAATTCACGTTAATTAAGTCAATTAAATAAGTCAATAGTAATTAAGTAAGTACTCAAAAATATGTACTATTTGACAAATTTACCACTCTGTGAAATAATTCAAATGAGGTTTCATCTTAACATCCAATTCATTACTTTTAAAATGTAACAATAAATAGTATGAATTCTGAATGCCTATATTTGTGTTATAATATCTATATGAAATTACATATCACATATTTAATTCTTTGCTCTATCACTAAATTTTAAGAGAATCATCCTAAAAGGGAATATAATTTTTATTGAAAGAAGAAATAATATGTAATGTATTATTGAGAAACAGTGTATGAGACTTTCCAAATGTTTGCCTGAAAAATAAGCAAATAATGAATAATTAATTTTCCTCAACAATGAAAAATAATTTCTATGAAATATTAGTAAGTAACGAATAAATTTCGGCAATAATGAAACAAATAAGATAAAACAAATTCAGATAAAAATAAACTGTCACGACGCCGACGTCTCTTCAAATCTCTCTCATTTTGATAATTATATTAGTATTAAATTTCTTACAATAAGACGAAAATTAGTAAAAAATAAGACGATATAATTAATAAATGTTAAAAATAAATTTATTTAATATCCAATTAAACTTAATGTTTTATACTAATAAACGCACTAAACGCAGTAATTTACAGCATATAATTTTATTTTTTATTATTATTAAGGGGTGTTGTTGGATCTTCAGATGTAGCGTCAGCAGTTTCCGAAGGGTGGTGCTTTGCGGTCACAATCAGACGGAAGTGGGATATAATCACCGATCATTTCCCAATGTCATCATTCGCTACAGTGGATCACTTAAGACCCTACTGAAGACAACTTTTGAAATAGATTTTACTCGTATACAAAAATGTACAAGGGATATCTATCTACACAGCGTATACGTCGCCATCTATTAGCCGATATATACAGTGTAACTGTTTTTGGTTTGTAAGTTGCCTCAGTAGACTTCGCACTTTTACTTAGGTAATCAGTATATATGCAACTTACGATTACAATTACTAGCAAAGTAGTATATTGTGTAATAGTATATATAGTATATATACTATTATATATACTCTCTTTTATATATATATATATATATATATATATATATATATATATATATATATATATATATATATATAAAAGAGAGGTATGCATTTTACGAGCAAGGAATAAGCAATATAATATATTTTATTTTATTATTATCATACTATTATATATACTATATACTATTATACAATATACTACTTTGCTAGTAATTGTAATGGTAAGTTGCATATATACTGATTACCTAAGTAAAAGTGCGAAGTCTACTGAGGTAACTTACAAACCAAAAACAGTTACACTGTATATAGCGGCCAATAGATGGCGACGTATACGCTGTGTAGCTAGATATCCCTTGTACATTTTTGTATACGAGTAAAATCTATTTCAAAAGTTGTCTTCAGTAGGGTCTTAAGTGATCCACTGTAGCGAATGATGACATTGGGAAATGATCGGTGATTATATCCCACTTCCGTCTGATTGTGACCGCAAAGTGACCACCCTTCGGAAACTGCTGACGCTACATCTGAAGATCCAACAACACCCCTTAATAATAATAAAAAATAAAATAATTATATACACTGTAAATTACTGCGTTTAGTGCGTTTATTAGTATAAAACATTAAGTTTAATTGAATATTAAATACATTTATTTTTAACATTTATTAATTATATCGTCTTATTTTCCACTAATTATCGTCTTATTGTAAGAAATTTAATACTAATGTAATTATCAAAATGAGAGAGATTTGAAGAGACGTCGGCGTCGTGATAGTCTATTTTTATCTGAAGAATTTGTTTCATTGTTGCCGAAATTTATTCATTACTTACTATTATTTCATAGAAATTATTTTTCATTGTTGAGGAAAATTAATTATTCATTATTTGCTTATTTTTCAGGCAAACGTTTGGAAAGTCTCATACACTATTTCTCAATAATACATTACATATTATTTCTTCTTTCAATAAAAATTATATTCCCTTTTAGGATGACTTTTTAAAATTTAGTGATAGAGCAAAGAATTAAATATGTGATATGTAATTTCATATAGATATTATAATACAAATATAGGCATTGACAATTCATACTATTTATTGTTACATTTTAAAAGTAATGAATTGGATGTTAAGATGAAACCTCATTTGAATTATTTCACAGAGTGGTAAATTTGTCAAATACTCCCTTTGTCCCAAGTGAAAGGTAAACCATAAAGTCCAAAGAATGCAATGACCTAAAAAGCTGATAGGCGCTATTGTCATATTTAATTCCTAAATTTCTTATATGTTCTACATTAATTCGGTAATATAAAATTTAATTGCAATTTATAATCAAAATTAAATAAGTGTTAAAATATTGATAAAACAGTCGTAGGTCTTCCTTTCAGTAAGACGTCTCTTTTATCTTCGTCTTTCCAGCGACATGTTGGTGTTTCCAATAAATTACAAATAATATCGTTAGTTGGATTCATTATAAGTAATGTAAATTATTGTTTCATGTAATATTGTCACTATCAAAGTTGAAAAATTACTAATTATACGATCACTGAGTTGGTCAATCAACACATTGAAATCAAAAAAGCAAGTATAAAAATAATGAAAACACAACGCAAATTCAATAACAGACCGCGCTTTAGTACATTAAATAGATGCAAATGCACTGTAAAGATAGCCGATAAAATCAGTCACATCAATAATTATTGTAACAGTACTTGTTATTGACCTCACCAAAAAATAAGAACATCTACGCGTCTGTTCCACATAAAATTCTCTACTTCTCTAGGTCATTGCACTCCTCGGACTTTATGGTTTACCTTTAGTTGTCACATTTGACCATTTCTCTGCTGATTATTGTCAAATATAATTCAATCCAGGAAGTAATATACTAAAAAATTAAATACTCAAAAGAGAAGTTTAAAATCACATCATTCATAAAATGTGTTTGAAGGTTGTAATTACACGCAGGCTGGCGACAGATTGGCAAATAACAAAGTTTTGAAAGTGCACCCGCTATCACTTTAATTCGTTGTGAAAAGTGTCAAAAATGAGTGATTCGTCAAGAAGATTAATTAAAAAAGGGGGAATGGACAACATTACCCGAAATGCAGTTCTTCAGTTTTTGCTGCAACGTTGTGAAAATGAAAAACTCAAACTTGGTGCTATGATTGCTGCTTCAGAGCAATTCATGCTCCATAGACGTATAATTTCTCGGATATGGAAACAGGCAAAAAACTCCAAACATTCTGGAAGTATATACTATAACATGGATTCATTAAAGCTTGGCAAATGTGGAAGAAAAAAGAAAAATTACTCAGAAAGTTTAGCAAAATTGAGAAATGTTCCATTGAATAAAAGAAGTACCCTGAGAAGTTTATCATGCGCAATAGCCATACCAAGAGCTTCATTACCTCGAATGTTAAAATAATGTAAAACATTTAAACGTGTTTCTTCTGCAGTAAAACGTTTCTTAACTGCTGAAAATAAGCTTGAAAGTCTTCGCGTCTTTTAATATTTGGAACCAGACGGCATATTTTCCGAATCATGAACAATCATGTTCATATTGACGAATATGGTTCTATATTACGAAAACATCACGTTCTTATTATATTGCCATCGATGAAGAAGACCCTCACCGAGAGGATAAAAGAGATTCATAACAAAAATAATGTTCATGTCGGCTGTTGCAAGACCTCGGTGGGATCCTCATGACAAAAAATATTTTAATGGAAAATTGGGTGTGTGGCCCTTTATATATGCAGAACCGGTCAAAAGAAATTCAAAGAATCGGCAAAAGGGCATCCTTGTTGCTAAAGTTGTAGAAACTGTCAACAAGGAAGAAATAAAAAAAATGATTATTGAAAAAGTAATGCCTGCCATTCGTGCAAAGTTTCCTCGGTATGCAGAGAATGGTCCGATCTACATCCAACAAGACAATGCGAAGCCCTACTTATCCGTTGAAAATCCTGATGTACAGCAGAGGCAGTTAAAGATGGGTGGTATCTAAAACTGGAATGTCAGCCTCCAAATAGGGGCTATTTGGCTAACCTGAATATGCTTGATTAAGGATTTTCTAACCCAATTCAGTCGTTATATAATCAGTGGTAACCAAAGACATAGATGAACTAATAGGTGCTGTGGACTCTGCTTTCGATAAATTGGAGAGAAAGAAATTACACAAATTTTTTTTAACATTGTAAAAATGCATGGAAAAATAATTATGTGTTCTGGGAACAATGCATACAAGATTGTACATATTGAATAAAGAAAAATTAAGACATGAAAACCGCCTTCCATATAGCATCAAATGTAACCCTTAAGCTTTAACAGCCAAAAATTGTCTTAAAATTATTTAGTTTGTAGCAGGTTAGGAGCTTACCTTCATATAGGAGTAGAAGAATTATTATCCATAATTACGAGTACCAAATCAATATTTTTGTAAAATTAGTTAAAAAATAATAATTCCAGTTTCTATTTACACGCTTTTGTGTGCCTAATTTTTTTTATTTGTAATTTTTTCGAAATGTGACAACTAATTTGGGACAGAGGGCGTTTAGTACTTATTTTTGACTACTTAATTAATTACTATTGACTTACTTAATTGACTTAATTAACGTGAATTAATATTTTACATCACAGAATTCAATTAATTCTCTTTTCAGCAAAAATAATTTAAAAAAGAAAGCATTGTTAAAACAGACATACAATTACTTCATTATAATTACCACATTTAACGCCAACATAAATTCAATAGATTTACTGTTAGTAAATATATGACTGAAATTAGATTTACATAATTACAAGATACATGTAAATAGAGCTGCCAAAATGTGATTTTCAGGTTAAGCGATCATCAGTATTACAAGTATTCGATTAATCAAACTTTAAGTAATGAAGCAGGGTTTTTTATAAAGTAAACGAAGTCAGTAAGATAGTAAATATTATATACTTAATTTTAATAATGTGACGTTAAAAGTAGTGAAAGTACTATAATATATATGAAATAGGAATATTTTAATTTGCCATATACTATACTATGTACTTACTATAAATATACTACTTTTTATATTTTAAATTGTTTATAAAACATTTAAAAACGCGAATTCTATAATATATCATTATCATTTATAAACAAACATGAATAAATATTCATATGTATAAATAAGAACGTATAATATAGATGTTTGATAAAAAAAAAGTACTATAATAATAATATTTAGTATATTTATATTATGATAAATGCAGAAATATTTATTACCTTAACCATTAAAATAATAAATAGATTGCAATAATACCATAAATATTTAAATTAGTATAGGATTCGTTTTTCTATTAACTTATGTTGTCCCAATTTTTAAGTTCTTTTGCAATTATAACGATGTAAAATTATACCAATTACATTTTTACGTGGTATTTTTATATTTCAACTTACACCTGTTATTTCATAAATCTAATGATAGTACTCAGATTATTGTTTTGAAACGACGTACAAAAATTAAGATGAATCCTTTCATTCACATACTTCAGTAATTAAAAAAATATGAGATATATCACTGGCTTTTATTTTGTTGATAAATAATTGCCTCTATACCAAAAAATGAATATTATTGAAATAATTTCTTCGGCATTCGACAGAAGGACATTCAGTTTTAATAGTTAAATAAATCAGTCTCATTAAGTATCATTAAGCCAGTATCATGTTTTACTTCTCTTCGAAATATTGCAGCTATATTTTTGTCGTATGTCAGTCTTATTTCCCAATGCGGGAGAATCGAACTTACATAAGCATAATAAACGATTGCAAAATTTTGTATTATTTTATTTTATTTTAACAATCAGTAATAGTTTCCTCTCAAAACTTTTTGCGAACAAGATTAATCATTTAACAAAGTGCAATTCTTGAGGATGAATTAGTCTAAAGAGAGGAAGAAAACCGGAATACATGAAAATATTAACGAGGATATATACATCACTATAATAGCATCAGTAATAGAAAACCTAAATACTAATATAATGTAAATCAGTGACGAAATTGATGTTTCCAAAAGCACCTTTAATAAATTGTTGAGAAATAAAAAGTTCCTTCCGTACATATTGAATCTCACCATTCATTATCAGACCAAGATTCTTTAATCCGTCTACAGTTTTATGATTGGTCATTGATAAAAATTTAATAAGACACACTTTTTTTAAATATCATTTATTGATTTTAAGATTTGTTTACTTGCAGAGCAGATCTACTCAATTTTTACCATTATTCCGATCAAAGTCCCAAGGTTTTTCGTGAAATGACATAATCTGTAAAAACGCATACTTTCCAATATTTTTATTCTATAAGAGCAACATGGTGCCCTTCGACGTAATAACTTTCACGGTAATATTGTGAGTGCATTCAATTAATGGTGAGAAATAATAATAACTGTCACTCAACGAAACATGTGCAAATAAATGAGTAGATGTAGATAGCTGCGGGTCGTGAATTTATAACATCGAATTTTATTATGCATATACAGAAACGGTGAATATTTTGAAAATTGCTATATAAAAGTTTGTTGTAACTAACATTTATGTATATTTCATTTTATATAGACGGCAGCATGATTGCCAGTTGTTTTAATAATTATATGTTCAACTTATTTCACTGTTTCATTACCAGGTTATTACATGCTAGCAATAGTAGTATAATAACTACTTCATAATTAGTAGGAGTATCAAATTCTCAAATTTATCTTTCATATTTTTAACATAATTAGTTCTAGAAAATTATTATAAATCTAGATAATTTGTCTTGTAGATACTTAATGTTATTAAACAATTATTTTCATGAACTTACATCATAGAGCAGAATTTACTTGTAACGTGTACAAACATTTTTAAAATTTATTACAGTATTTATAATACCATAATTAGATTTAATTGTTGTAATTTCACTATTTTAGTTTCTCGTTTTGTATTAAGGGCTCACATACCTCGCCACCTGAAAACCGAGTAAATTTGAAAAATTATTATGAAGGTTTTCCACTATATATTATTATATAGTGGAAAAAAATTGTTGATTTCACACTTTTTATTAACTTTTGAAATATAAGAAAAAACTATTTTCAAAAAATAAAACCCGCCACAGGTAGGATTCGACATTTGTCCCGGATCGGAACCGAACGACATACAGCTGTTTCGAACTTGTTAGTTCTCATCAGTGCCGCATACGGTACGCCGATTCAGGACAAATGCCGAATAAACTTTATGGCCTATACATCTTTATCGATACGATCTCTGTCAGTAACTTATAAGTCGGAAATCGAGAAAGGAACCACCAAGTCGCCAAGCGGCTATCAAAGTAGTTCCCGAATAGCAAAGCTATTACATAATCGCTCTAGGAAACAACTACTCCTCGGGCTAAAGCCCCGCCAGGCATTGAATTATACCCAGAAACGATTCTCGACCCCTTTCTCGTGTTTCTGCACGATCAGATAAGGTTTCAAAAAATAAAACCCGCCACAGGTAGGGGTCGAGGATCGCTTCTGGGTATAATTCAATGCCTGGCGGGGCTGTAGCCGAGGAGTAGTTGTTTCCTAGAGCGATTATGTAATAGCTTTGCTATTCGTGAACTACTTTGATAGCCGCTTGGCGGCTTGGTGGTTCCTTTCTCGATTTCCGACTTATAAGTTACTGACAGAGATCGTATCGATAAAGATGTATAGGCCATAAAGTTCATTCGGCATTTGTCCTGAATCGGCGTACCGTATGCGGCACTGATGAGAACTAACAAGTTCGAAACAGCTGTATGTCGTTCGGTTCTGATCCGGGACAAATGTCGAATCCTACCTCCGAAAATGAAAAAAATAATAAGTAATATAGATTACCATTTGAAAAAACAGAGTTGGCACCTGCTCAGATAAAATGGAACAGCCTTTATAAAGGACATTATATATATTATACGACTTAAAAAACTATGCAATATCAAAGAAATATATATATATATATATATATATATATATATATATATATATATATATATATATATATATATATATATATATATATATATATATTTATCTCATTTTTTAATGGAGATAGGGGACTTTCGCACACTAAGTGGTCACGATCCCTCCTAATGCACATCCCTCCTCCTCTATCCCTACACCGTTCCATGTGAATTGTCCATTATACAAAGCAGTGCTGTTCAAGTCTTCTTTCGAGACCCAGTTCATGACGCCAGTCAGTTCTTCTATCACAGCTTCAATGGTCTGAAATACTGTTCCTTTTAATGCAGATTTGACCTTGGGGAACAGATAAAAGTCACATGTTGCCAGGTCAGGTGAATAAGGTGGATGATTTACAAATATTTTCAGTACAAATATTTACGAACTTCTTTTTGTTCGATTGTGAGAATTTTTGGTCCCATTATCGCATACACTTTTTGCATGTTAAAATTATTATGTAAAATTTGCCTTACGCATACTCTGTCAATTCCTATAGTTTCAGAAATCGCACGAATAGTTAGTCGACGATTAGATTGGATCAGAATACCGACTTTTTCATTACTTTTATCCGTTTTTTGACGTGGAAGGGTGTCCCGGGCGTGCGTTATCTTCAACTTCTTCTCGGCCATCTTGGAAACGCTTAAGTCACTCAAAAATACCAATGTACGTGATGAAAATTCGTTGTTATATATTTCTTTTAATAAAAGGTATGTTTCAGTAGCGGTTTTTCAAAGTTTTATATGAAATGTCACGACAATTCTTTGCTCTATTAAAATACTTTTCATTTCTCCGGCAAAACAAAAAAAAGCAGATCTTATACAAACGGAGGCCATGGCCAGTATAATATGTCTACACTCACGGGAGGCACAATAATTGAAAGATCAAGCCTCACGCTACACAGCTGTTGGTTGTATGATTTTAGCATATACGTAGTTCTTCTGTAGTAGCATCAGTCCTGTTATTTTATAGCCACACCTCGTATAACACGAGACTTGAAATCTTTGGGGCTTATAGGGGTTTATACATAAGGCACATAAGGCTTTCAACAGGTACCGTACTTGACAAAACTAAAGCTACATGCCATCAACTACCGGAAGCTGGCATCAACTTCTTTTTCTAAAATGGTACATCATATTTTTATACTACACTCAAATTCTGCAACTTTCAATGTAAATTCCGATCAAAAATTAATAGTTAATGATAGATTTTCGTTTTAATTAATTTTATGCGAAAATTAACCTATATATTAATATTAATGACTTGACTGAGATGAACATTGCGGACTACGGAAAATCAGATGAACCTCCATGGCACCGCACCTATTGTTACCTAATTTCATTTTTATTATATATTTTTATTTGGAGATAGTATAACTAACACTTGTATTTAAATCGAACCATTGGATATATTATACAGGGTGGGGCAGAGCTACTTAGAGCTTATTTAGAAATTTAATTTAAAGAAGTAGTGCAGACATATATTTAATTATTTGAACAGAATCAAGTACAATATTTAAATTTTATGTTTATACAGTTTTAAAGATGATATCAGGCAGGTGGCGTCTATTATTCTCAATAAACTGCCACAGCTTACTCAATACTAAGCTGTTATACACTGCGTTAATCGAACTCGGAAGTTTCGTTCAACAAGTGATTTGAGATAGCTCCAGAAAAAATAGTCGCAGGGGGTTAAATCAATATTGCGCAACATTGAAATGGATACTTAATACTCATTGCGTGGTGATGATTGAGCGACCGTTAGAAAAGTATGTCTCGACAGCGAATGCGCGCTCCACCTTCGTCCACTCCATGATGTTAACTAAACACTAAACCAAGTGAAACTACAACTTTACGCATCACCCTCTCCAATGTGCCTACCCCCACCCTCCTAGGAGCAACTATCGCCTCAGGGCGCCAAATAAGCTAGTTGCTCTGTCCCACCTTGTATTTGATCGAAAAAGAAATGAAAAGAGATATATTAACCACATGTGTTATTCGTTGCGAAATATTAGAAATAATATTTATAGTGGATCGTATTAGTGCTTTCTCTCACATCTAAAATTATGTCAAAAATAATGTTATACCATAAGTTGTCTTCAGCTTGTACAATATCCTCTAATTAATAATTATTTTTTCTATTTTCAGCTAACGTATTCGTGACGATTGCGCGTGGGCTAGGAAGTAGCCGAAGGAATGCGCGCCGGGGAGGAGTATTCCGAATTGTCGGAGCTGGGTGGCGGCACTTACGGCCGCACCTGGAGTCGAACTCCTGGCAGAGGACGTGCTCCGATACCGGCCGAGGCGGAGGATGTGCTGGGTCCCAATAGCAGCCCGAGAAGCCACCCAAGGAGCCGCTCGGGACTGTACTATTCCCCACCGGGGACATCCTACACGATAGTTGAGAGACCGTCTTCTGTCATGCACCACCATTCCTCTAGGGATTATAACACTTCGCACTATAATTCGTTAAGCAGTCCCAGAGGTAAGAAACGGATTTCCTGCGTATAACAGACTCTGTTTTCCTTTGCCAATAGGAGATCCTATTGATTTTATTGTACCGGTTATCCACCGAACAAATATGAGAAAAGTCACTTGTTCTGAAAAGTAAATATTTACAATCATTGAATTAAATTCATCACCAATTCAAAGTGATTTTATATTGTCAAAAGGTTTCATAATGAAGTGAATAACTCCAAATTTTCAGTATTCAGTAAACGAAAAGTTATTAAGACAATAAATAATAATGACATTTACAGAAAATAAGTTACAATAATGATGACATTGTTTCACTTTTTAACTAATCCTTTATAACCGTTACTGGATAAATCTATTATTATTGAAATAAAAGAATACTGTGACACCTTATTAGAAAGGCAATATTTTAATACTTTAAATAATTCATGACAGAATATTGTCATGTCAAACATTTGAACATTTCAGTTCAGAAGTTTTTACGTATTTGGTCACTTAAGGTGGCTACACACGTAACTGCAAGCTTGACAAACATGCACTATCAATTTTTTTGTACAAGCATACTAGAGCGTTTGTAGGAAAATGTTTGCGCAACATTTTTCTACAGACGCTTGAGTATGCTTGTACAAAAAGATTGAACATGCATGCTTGTCAAGCTTGCAGTTATGTGTGTGGTCACCTTTAGTAGTTTCTCTTTTAGACCACATTCAAGATTCGAAGTCTAAAAGTTAATGGTTTAGTGAGCTTAGTTTTTTTTTTTGTTTATTCTTTCGCCAGTAACAATTTTATATAGATTATTGAGTTTGAAAGAGCTTGCATAATTCGGTTGGGTGACGCTGGGATATGTCCTTCAGGGGAATTCTTTACCACGTGAATAGAAATCAATCGACTGTGATGATATGTTGTAGAGCGTGGTTTAAAGGCGGCATAATATGAACATCCACGTTAATGATTTTAATGTAGTAGGGAAAGAATTTAGAATGGAATGATATTATATACGGTGATGAATTTCGATTTTCTTTGGAATTGTGTAACGGTCAAATGAGACTGACGAGAGGACATGGATAAATATGGCATGTATATGGTTGATGTCTATGTTAATAGACCAGAATTTCATAAAATATCAACCAATTTAAACCGTGTTTACTGGATCTTACGTAGTAGAATTATAGTGTTTGAATTTTATAAGAGAATGGATAGACAGAGTCCATATGCACTCAGTTAGTCGTATTGGTTTCATTGTGCTGCATCCATCAAAGCTGCCAACTTTTCGCTAAACGACAACCTCAATCTCTCAGCTGTTCCACTGCATAAATATATTGAAGAAATGCACTCAGTGGTAGTCGACGTAAATCGACAGTTGTCAGTTAATAGTTCCCCAAAACAGCTTCTTCTTGTTGAGAGTACAGGGCAGCTCATTAAGATATATTCCACAGTATAATCTTTTAGATTACATTCTCTATATATAGGAGTGGCAATACAGTCCATAGAGATACCTGTTCAACATTGTCGCATCAACAATCCTATTAGTATCGTATATTTGTATGAGACAGTCTGAAGCAATATTTTGTTAGTTTGCTGAAAGGTGTAAATAAAGTTTTTTTGCTTATCTACAACTCCTAGTTTTGGTGCTTCAACGTGTAGTGTTTTATGATAGAATTTCGAGCGGCATTGCTGAGCACTATTGCTGGTTTCGGACCCTACCGAAAGTTCCTGGATATAAATAAATAAATAAAGAGTTGTAATCTTTACAGAAGAGAACATTAGAACAGAACAGTATTTAATTAATTCGTGAAGTAAACTAAATGAAAGTGTGTTAAGAATTTGATCACTTCATTTTATAAAAAATAAGTTGTCTTGATGTTGCAACCAAATATACTTACGTGTTTTTGGATTAAAAATAAGCAGCAAAAAGTTTTTAGAAAACAATTATTAATCTCACATGGAAATTCATAAAGAACATAACAGCAGGTTGTAAGAGATTTTTGGGAAAAGAAGTTGTGAATACTCAACAGAAATTCATACTTCAGTTTGTTGAAATATACCAGATACTGTCTCTGTTCTTCAAATACCTGAATTTAGATGGTGTTTGTAAGAACTACGTGGATTTACTAATAAACAGAATTAAGTATCAATATCATACCAAATTAATTTCTAAATTGGTTGATATCAGAAGCAGATTCTTAAATTAAGAAAATATATACTAAATATAACGTAATGTATTACGTTAAAATATGTAAGGTAGATTTCTTTAATCAATGATTATAAATAAAATAGCTTCTTGATTATATTGTGACAGATCTGAGATAGCTTATGAACGCAAATAAACTTGTAATATATTGAGGCCTTTATGTATATTTTTATTACCTCTTAATTTGTTTACATTATTGATAACATAAAGTATCTGGAGTTTGCACACCCTTTATAACGTGTTACTTTTCCTTGTCGAAATTAAATAGAAGTTAGTCTATATTCAGAGAAGTAATATAGTGCCTCGTGTCTCGAACCATAAGTCATCTTTTCAATAGAAATAAATTTTGGTCATTATGGGGCTTATTGGAGAAACTATTGCCAATAAATCGTAGGTAAATTCTTCCTAGATATTATATAGACTTTAGGTTAAAGATAAATATATTTACTAACTAAATATTTCTAACTAAATAATCGGCACATTGAAACAAAATATTATTTTTTTCCTACTTTTGTAGGTAATTTGCTTTAATGTAACTTACTAATCGCGGTTAATCGAATTTATCGTCTTTGAGTGAGGTTTTCTTGGGTATATAATACGTTTACTCTCCAAAGTTATATACAAACGTATTAGCAACAAAGATATATGTAACAAATCGGGGGTGATGTGAAATTTAATTAAGTAGAAATTAAGTGGTGTTGTATAGAAACTGTCAATATTAGTGAGGTATAGACATATGCTAATTTTCTATCTAATATATTTTATATTTAAAACAAAAATTCAAGGCTGTTTATAGTACTAATCTTGGAATAATGTGCTAGATTTATTATACGTCTTTTACATAAATCGCACCTGAGTTTATGTAGCTTCTATGAGTCTACTGACGTAAAATCAGCTAAATATTACACGGAAAACAGTTCCTCTGTAGCCTCTATTACTTAGATCACCTATCTAAGTAATAGAGGCTACATCGTTACTTGGCTTTTAAGGTATATATCTATGATTTATACCTTTCAATGCAATTTTGTTTATATATATTTCAAGATCAGTTTTTTCGTCATTATCTGCAATCAATATTTATTGTTCCAATATGAAGTTGAACATGATATTCTATTTTCCACCAGCTATTTAAATTTAAGAAAATATTCCAGACCGTTATGCCATTAACTATTTTAGTACACCATAGGCGCAATTGTACTTCATATACATAGCCTTATTATTTTCTTGTTTATGGTTTTTGTCCCACATTAATTTCCCTCACGAGTACATGACTTGTCATAAATGGTTTCACATTTTTAAATTTTTACTGAATATCAGTAGCCTTAACAAATATTTTACATGTTTACTCTTATTCTTGAATTAATAGAGTTTATTTAAATTAGGCCTATGCTAGAATCAAATAAATTTGATTATAGCATTGGCTTTAAATCAGAATTAAATTTATCTGTTCTACCTTTTAGCGACTGATTTAGGTATTACGTGTTACCCCTATCATAAAGTGATGATCCATCTTATTGAAACCATTTTTTATACGACAGTAATTGTAGATTTGACTGATTTGCAAATAAATGGATTAAGACTGGGATTATTTACTCGTACAACGATGATTCAAGCAGGATTATTAAATACTTTCCTCCAATAATTATATTCAGCATCGCCACTTATACTAGTATACTGCGATTGATTATTTATTTAATGAACTGTGTTTCTTGAACCCAATGATTCAACTCAGTCTAATATTGTCAATTTTATTATTTTATGGAACGCTGAAAATAAATCTTTCATTTATCCGAAAACATTTATAATGATAATTTTCATTTATCTGTATATCTAATATATGAGTTCTATGGATACAATCTATTGTTGAACAATATTATTTACAATATTCGTTTACCTACATTTTGAAGTTTCGTAACGAAATACCTATTTTGATATAGGAGAATTTCTGTTAAGGAATGTTGCATTAAAATAATTTCCTGCACCTTGTCGAATTATTAGTTCACCCTCATACCTAAGTAATGATTATTTGCAAAGTAATTGTTCACGTTCAGCCGTATCATAATTATAAAAAACCTTATTTTATGCATGAATATGTGTCGATCGTATTGAGTCTAACATAATAATAGAAGTATTTTAAAATGTGCTAAGGAACTGAATGTATTTTTTTATTTTACCAAAATCCCCTAATCAAGAAACTATTTGTTACTCTAATTTCGAATTGTGATTTAATAAAATGCAATAGGCAAAGTATTTGCCTATAGGAAAAAGTTTTTTTTCCAGCTTCTGCCTATAGTATATTGTATTCTTCATTCATAATATTTATTTTTGGTACTTTTCAAAGACCATAACTTATCTATATTATTTCAGGAACCTATTTGGGCTCAAATCCGAATTTCAGCACTAATAGGACACCTTCGTCGACAAACAACAAGAAGCGGCCAATATCTCCCGAGCAAGTGCTTCGTCTCTTCGGTACCAATAACCCAACAGCTGCCAAAACTAACATTGAAAGGCCTCGTCGCTCTCCAGCTAGCAGTCCTCCTTCCACAACACATCAATTGAACTATCGTCCTCCTTACGTACCCAGCATCCACGAACTGTCGACGAGAACCGTTACAATGGTGCGCGAGCCTCAGGACGGCACCCACGGTTTTGGAATATGCGTTAAAGGAGGAAAGGAAGCAGGTAAGTGGTTCACACTTTATTCAATGATGTAATTTATATGAATGATTGAATTATGTTATATGATGTAATTGTTATCTAATTGGGAAAGGGACAAGTGGAAATATTTACATCCTTATTATTATTTCGTGGACTGTGCATTAATTTAAATCAACTTATGTAGCTATTTGCTATTTTATATATGCATTATACTACAAAAAAATTGGATATGTAGTTGATGTGTAGCAGCAACTCTGAATTCATTAGAGGGTTCTTCGTCATAGAAGAATTCCTTCTATTTGTGCTTTGAACAAGTGGTTTAAAGAATTGTAAGAAACATATTCAGTTAGTCTGCATATATAAAACATACTATTTGGAAATACATTTTTATTTAATTGAAAAGATCTCTGCTTACTGCTTACTGCAGTTCAAAATCTTCAGTTGATTTGTACTGGTATATAAAGAGATTTCAGTTTCCATCATACATAATTCAGATGGTCCATGCACTAAAACGTCTAAAACCTGATGGGGATATCAGTCACGAGGTAGTCACGATGGATATCGTCAATACCGTGTATTTAATGCCTGATGTCCAAAGAACAAAAAAGAAATACATGGCTGAACTACCACAAAGGACGTAACATAAGAATAGAATAACATTATGGCCATCTATTGGCTGAATAATGAAGTAACTCTCATCGTGAAAGTCGTTAAAAACCTCTTTCAAAATTTGTGAGTATTCCTGAGTGGAACACAGAACACGAGAACTGCACATTGCAACTTCATATTTACGTCGGCGTGAATCGTTGGAAATGAGATACTTTTAGAGTTTGGAAAATCCACTAACATTTTACGAAAACCGGTCACATGGCTCCAGGGTGACAATAAGTGTACCTTATCACAATAAGTAAAGCGTCGAAGATCTGCTACTTCGCTAGCAACTGTCGTTTGATGTTCAACGAAGGGATGGGAGTAGCAGAATCGACCGTTAATTTCTTTCGGTTCGTTGATATACATCGGATCATAATGTCACGGCTTCGCGGTATAAATTCTTTACAAGTTGTGGTAATTCTGATGAACTACACAATTTTATTTATATCTCCAGATTAATACTATGGCGGCACCCAAAACTCAGAATAACGCTACTGAGACTGGATAAAACCTGACACTTTAGTTATCAGTACATAATCATGACATTACTTCAAATCTCTTTCAATTTAATAATTATACGAGTAAGTAAATCGCAATAGTATTGCGCCACCCCCTCACTCATATCGAAGGCATCTCCGGAGCCTACCTCTAGAGGCTTTAAATCAAAAAACGAAAGTTACCACGTTGTCCGCATGGGTCGATTTACTGTATTGATTTTGTCAAAATGCCGAAATTCGAACGAAAAGCATTTCGTAAATCGAGTTAAAAATTTCGTGACACACACACGAAAACAGCCGTTTAGTATGTAAATTACGTATATATTAGTATTAAATTTATTACTGTAAGACAATAATATGTCTTATAGTATATGTAATAAATAATGAGACAATATTATTTAATTAATAAATATTAAAATAATATAATTAATAAATAGTAAAGTAAATATTAGGAAACCGCAGTAATTTACAGTATATAATTATTTTTTATTATTAAGAGGGGTGATCTTCAGATGAAGCGTCAGAAATTTCCGAAAGATGGGTTGCGGTCCATCAGACGGAAGTGGAATATAATCACCGATCATTTCCCAACATCATCATTCGCTACAGTGGATCAGTTAAGACCCTACTGAAGACAATTTTTGAAACATATTTTACCGGTATACAAAGGTATACAAGGCACATCTAGATACAGAGTGTATACCTCGCCATCTATTGGCCGGTAGATGCAGTGTAACTCTTATTGGTTGTAAGCTGCTTCAGTAGACATTCTACTTTTACTTAGGTAATCGGTACACATGCAACTTATTTTACAACTAATAATAAAGCAGATTCAATAGGTGAAGCTGTCACCAGCAAGTAATTTTTCATTGAACGTCCGCATGCGTCAGTTGCTTCGTTTATAATGAAATACGCAAAATGTTTCCTAATGTGGTTGCAGATGTATTGCAATACATCCTCGTATATATTGTCAACATATCCATTTCTTAGTGTAGTTGGATTATAAATTCTTGGGTCAATATATTTTTCTAGAAACTGGCGTAGTTTGGCGTTCTTGTTTATATAACGAAACAACACTTGCTAAAAAGCCATCGTTATTGTAACCCCTAGCGAATAGTTTTTTCACATATTTCAATTTCACTTGTTAAATTATTTTTTTTATTTCACTTTTTTCATCATCATCATCATGAGGTCAGTCTTTATCTCCAGATTAATACTATGACGGAACCCAAAAACTCAGAATAACGTTACTGAGACTGGATAAAAACCTGACACTTTAGTTATCAGTACAGCAGAATTGTGTCAATTACTTGACACAATTGACGTAATCATGATATTACTTCAAATCTCTTTCAATTCAATAATTATACGAGTAAGCAAATCGCAATAATATTGCGCCGCGCCCTCACTCATATCGAAGGTATCTCCGGAGCATGCCTTTAGAGGCTTCCGATCAAAAAACAAAAGATACCACATTGTCCGCAAGATTCGATTTACTGTATTGATTTTGTCAAAATGCCGAAATTCGAACGAAAAGCATTTCGTAAATGGAGTTAAAAATTTCGTGACACACACACGAAAACAGCGGTTTAGTATGTAAATTACGAATATATTAGTATTCAATTTATTACTGTAAGACAATAATTTATCTTATAGTATATGTAATAAATAATGAGACTATATGATTTAATTAATAAATATTAAAATAATACAATTAATAAATAGTAAAGTAAATATTAGGAAACCGCAGTAATTTACACTCAGTATAGAATTATTTTTTTGTTATTAAGAGGGGAGATCTTCAGATGAAGCGTCAGAAATTTCCGAAAGATGGGTTGCGGTCCATCAGACGGAAGTAGAATATAATCACCGATCATTTCCCAACATCATCATTCGCTACAGTGGATCAGTTAAGACCCTACTGAAGACAATTTTTGAAACATATTTTACCGGTATACAAAGGTATACAAGGCACATCTAGATACAGAGTGTATACGTCGCCATCTATTGGCCGGTAGATGCAGTTTAACTTTTATTGGTTTGTAAGCTGCTTCAGTAGACATTCTACTTTTACTTAGGTAATCGGTACATATTGCAACTTATATTACAACTACTAATAAAGCAGATTCAATAGGTGAAGCTGTCACCAGCAAGTAATTTTTCATTGAACGTCCGCATGCGTCAGTTGCTTCGTTTATAATGAAATACGCAAAATATTTCCTAATGCGGTTGCAGATGTATTGCAATACATCCTCGTATATATTGTCAACATATCCATTTCTTAGTGTAGTTGGATTATAAATTCTTGGGTCAATATATTTTTCTAGAAAATGGCGTAGTTTGGCGTTCTTGTTTATATAACGAAACAACACTTGCTAAAAAGTCATCGTTATTGTAACCCCTAGCGAATAGTTTTTTCACATATTTCAATTTCACTTGTTAAATTATTTTTTTAATTTCACTTTTTTCATCATCATCATCATGAGGTCAGTCTTTATCTCCAGATTAATACTATGACGGTACCCAAAAACTCAGAATAACGCTACTGAGACTGGATAAAAACCTGACACTTTAGTTATCAGTACAGCAGAATTGTGTCAATTACTTGACACAATTGACGTAATCATGACATTCCTTCAAATCTCTTTCAATTTAATAATTATACGAGTAAGCAAATCGCAATAATATTGCGCCGCGCCCTCACTCATATCGAAGGCATCTCCAGGGCATGCCTCTAGAGGCTTCCGATCAAAAAACAAAAGATACCACATTGTCCGCAAGGTTCGATTTACTGTATTGATTTTGTCAAAATGCCGAAATTCGAACGAAAAGCATTTCGTAAATCGAATTAAAAATTTCGTGACACACACACGAAAACAGCCGTTTAGTATGTAAATTACGAGTATATTAGTATTAAATTTATTACTGTAAGACAATAATTTATCTTATAGTATATGTAATAAATAATGAGACTATATTATTTAATTAATAAATATTAAAATAATATAATTAATAAATAGTAAAGTAAATATTAGGAAACCGCAGTAATTTACAGTATAGAATTATATTTTTATTATTAAGAGGGGTGATCTTCAGATGAAGCGTCAGAAATTTCCGAAAGATGGGTTGCGGTCCATCAGACGGAAGTGGAATATAATCACCGATCATTTCCCAACATCATCATTCGCTACAGTGGATCAGTTAAGACCCTACTGAAGACAATTTTTGAAACATATTTTACCGGTATACAAAGGCATACAAGGCACATCTAGATACAGAGTGTATACGTCGCCATCTATTGGCCGGTAGATGCAGTGTAACTTTTATTGGTTTGTAAGCTGCTTCAGTAGACATTCTACTTTTACTTAGGTAATCGGTACATATTGCAACTTATATTACAACTACTAATAAAGCAGATTCAATAGGTGAAGCTGTCACCAGCAAGTAATTTTTCATTGAACGTCCGCATGCGTCAGTTGCTTCGTTTGTAATGAAATACGCAAAATGTTTCCTAATACGGTTGCAGATGTATTGCAATACATCCTCGTATATATTGTCAACATATCCATTTCTTAGTGTAGTTGGATTATAAATTCTTGGGTCAATATATTTTTCTAGAAACTGGCGTAGTTTGGCGTTCTTGTTTATATAACGAAACAACACTTGCTAAAAAGCCATCGTTATTGTAACCCCTAGCGAATAGTTTTTTCACATATTTCAATTTCACTTGTTAAATTATTTTTTTTATTTCACTTTTTTCATCATCATCATCATGAGGTCAGTCTTTATCTCCAGATTAATACTATGACGGAACCCAAAAACTCAGAATAACGTTACTGAGACTGGATAAAAACCTGACACTTTAGTTATCAGTACAGCAGAATTGTGTCAATTACTTGACACAATTGACGTAATCATGATATTACTTCAAATCTCTTTTAATTTAATAATTATACGAGTAAGCAAATTGCAATAATATTGCGCCGCGCCCTCACTCATATCGAAGGTATCTCCGGAGCATGCCTTTAGAGGCTTCCGATCAAAAAACAAAAGATACCACATTGTCCGCAAGGTTCGATTTACTGTATTGATTTTGTCAAAATGCCGAAATCCGAACGAAAAGCATTTCGTAAATCGAGTTAAAAATTTCGTGACACCCACACGAAAACAGCCGTTTAGTATGTAAATTACGAGTATATTAGTATTAAATTTATTACTGTAAGACAATAATTTGTCTTATAGTATATGTAATAAATAATGAGACTATATTATTTAATTAATAAATATTAAAATAATATAATTAAGAAATAGTAAAGTAAATATTAGGAAACCGCAGTAATTTACAGTATATAATTATTTTTTATTATTAAGAGGGGTGATCTTCAGATGAAGCGTCAGAAATTTCCGAAAGATGGGTTGCGGTCCATCAGACGGAAGTGGAATATAATCACCGATCATTTCCCAACATCATCATTCGCTACAGTGGATCAGTTAAGACCCTACTGAAGACAATTTTTGAAACATATTTTACCGGTATACAAAGGTATACAAGGCACATCTAGATACAGAGTGTATACCTCGCCATCTATTGGCCGGTAGATGCAGTGTAACTCTTATTGGTTGTAAGCTGCTTCAGTAGACATTCTACTTTTACTTAGGTAATCGGTACACATGCAACTTATTTTACAACTAATAATAAAGCAGATTCAATAGGTGAAGCTGTCACCAGCAAGTAATTTTTCATTGAACGTCCGCATGCGTCAGTTGCTTCGTTTATAATGAAATACGCAAAATGTTTCCTAATGTGGTTGCAGATGTATTGCAATACATCCTCGTATATATTGTCAACATATCCATTTCTTAGTGTAGTTGGATTATAAATTCTTGGGTCAATATATTTTTCTAGAAACTGGCGTAGTTTGGCGTTCTTGTTTATATAACGAAACAACACTTGCTAAAAAGCCATCGTTATTGTAACCCCTAGCGAATAGTTTTTTCACATATTTCAATTTCACTTGTTAAATTATTTTTTTTATTTCACTTTTTTCATCATCATCATCATGAGGTCAGTCTTTATCTCCAGATTAATACTATGACGGAACCCAAAAACTCAGAATAACGTTACTGAGACTGGATAAAAACCTGACACTTTAGTTATCAGTACAGCAGAATTGTGTCAATTACTTGACACAATTGACGTAATCATGATATTACTTCAAATCTCTTTCAATTCAATAATTATACGAGTAAGCAAATCGCAATAATATTGCGCCGCGCCCTCACTCATATCGAAGGTATCTCCGGAGCATGCCTTTAGAGGCTTCCGATCAAAAAACAAAAGATACCACATTGTCCGCAAGATTCGATTTACTGTATTGATTTTGTCAAAATGCCGAAATTCGAACGAAAAGCATTTCGTAAATGGAGTTAAAAATTTCGTGACACACACACGAAAACAGCGGTTTAGTATGTAAATTACGAATATATTAGTATTCAATTTATTACTGTAAGACAATAATTTATCTTATAGTATATGTAATAAATAATGAGACTATATGATTTAATTAATAAATATTAAAATAATACAATTAATAAATAGTAAAGTAAATATTAGGAAACCGCAGTAATTTACACTCAGTATAGAATTATTTTTTTGTTATTAAGAGGGGAGATCTTCAGATGAAGCGTCAGAAATTTCCGAAAGATGGGTTGCGGTCCATCAGACGGAAGTAGAATATAATCACCGATCATTTCCCAACATCATCATTCGCTACAGTGGATCAGTTAAGACCCTACTGAAGACAATTTTTGAAACATATTTTACCGGTATACAAAGGTATACAAGGCACATCTAGATACAGAGTGTATACGTCGCCATCTATTGGCCGGTAGATGCAGTTTAACTTTTATTGGTTTGTAAGCTGCTTCAGTAGACATTCTACTTTTACTTAGGTAATCGGTACATATTGCAACTTATATTACAACTACTAATAAAGCAGATTCAATAGGTGAAGCTGTCACCAGCAAGTAATTTTTCATTGAACGTCCGCATGCGTCAGTTGCTTCGTTTATAATGAAATACGCAAAATATTTCCTAATGCGGTTGCAGATGTATTGCAATACATCCTCGTATATATTGTCAACATATCCATTTCTTAGTGTAGTTGGATTATAAATTCTTGGGTCAATATATTTTTCTAGAAAATGGCGTAGTTTGGCGTTCTTGTTTATATAACGAAACAACACTTGCTAAAAAGTCATCGTTATTGTAACCCCTAGCGAATAGTTTTTTCACATATTTCAATTTCACTTGTTAAATTATTTTTTTAATTTCACTTTTTTCATCATCATCATCATGAGGTCAGTCTTTATCTCCAGATTAATACTATGACGGTACCCAAAAACTCAGAATAACGCTACTGAGACTGGATAAAAACCTGACACTTTAGTTATCAGTA
Source organism: Rosalia funebris (assembly GCA_037954035.1). NCBI lineage: Eukaryota > Metazoa > Arthropoda > Insecta > Coleoptera > Cerambycidae > Rosalia > Rosalia funebris. The sequence goes on along the minus strand of JAZFAV010000010.1, from coordinate 6,007,967 downwards.
CAGCAGAATTGTGTCAATTACTTGACACAATTGACGTAATCATGACATTCCTTCAAATCTCTTTCAATTTAATAATTATACGAGTAAGCAAATCGCAATAATATTGCGCCGCGCCCTCACTCATATCGAAGGCATCTCCAGAGCATGCCTCTAGAGGCTTCCGATCAAAAAACAAAAGATACCACATTGTCCGCAAGGTTCGATTTACTGTATTGATTTTGTCAAAATGCCGAAATTCGAACGAAAAGCATTTCGTAAATCGAATTAAAAATTTCGTGACACACACACGAAAACAGCCGTTTAGTATGTAAATTACGAGTATATTAGTATTAAATTTATTACTGTAAGACAATAATTTATCTTATAGTATATGTAATAAATAATGAGATTATATTATTTAATTAATAAATATTAAAATAATATAATTAATAAATAGTAAAGTAAATATTAGGAAACCGCAGTAATTTACAGTATAGAATTATATTTTTATTATTAAGAGGGGTGATCTTCAGATGAAGCGTCAGAAATTTCCGAAAGATGGGTTGCGGTCCATCAGACGGAAGTGGAATATAATCACCGATCATTTCCCAACATCATCATTCGCTACAGTGGATCAGTTAAGACCCTACTGAAGACAATTTTTGAAACATATTTTACCGGTATACAAAGGCATACAAGGCACATCTAGATACAGAGTGTATACGTCGCCATCTATTGGCCGGTAGATGCAGTGTAACTTTTATTGGTTTGTAAGCTGCTTCAGTAGACATTCTACTTTTACTTAGGTAATCGGTACATATTGCAACTTATATTACAACTACTAATAAAGCAGATTCAATAGGTGAAGCTGTCACCAGCAAGTAATTTTTCATTGAACGTCCGCATGCGTCAGTTGCTTCGTTTGTAATGAAATACGCAAAATGTTTCCTAATACGGTTGCAGATGTATTGCAATACATCCTCGTATATATTGTCAACATATCCATTTCTTAGTGTAGTTGGATTATAAATTCTTGGGTCAATATATTTTTCTAGAAACTGGCGTAGTTTGGCGTTCTTGTTTATATAACGAAACAACACTTGCTAAAAAGCCATCGTTATTGTAACCCCTAGCGAATAGTTTTTTCACATATTTCAATTTCACTTGTTAAATTATTTTTTTTATTTCACTTTTTTCATCATCATCATCATGAGGTCAGTCTTTATCTCCAGATTAATACTATGACGGAACCCAAAAACTCAGAATAACGTTACTGAGACTGGATAAAAACCTGACACTTTAGTTATCAGTACAGCAGAATTGTGTCAATTACTTGACACAATTGACGTAATCATGATATTACTTCAAATCTCTTTTAATTTAATAATTATACGAGTAAACAAATTGCAATAATATTGCGCCGCGCCCTCACTCATATCGAAGGTATCTCCGGAGCATGCCTTTAGAGGCTTCCGATCAAAAAACAAAAGATACCACATTGTCCGCAAGGTTCGATTTACTGTATTGATTTTGTCAAAATGCCGAAATCCGAACGAAAAGCATTTCGTAAATCGAGTTAAAAATTTCGTGACACCCACACGAAAACAGCCGTTTAGTATGTAAATTACGAGTATATTAGTATTAAATTTATTACTGTAAGACAATAATTTGTCTTATAGTATATGTAATAAATAATGAGACTATATTATTTAATTAATAAATATTAAAATAATATAATTAAGAAATAGTAAAGTAAATATTAGGAAACCGCAGTAATTTACAGTATATAATTATTTTTTATTATTAAGAGGGGTGATCTTCAGATGAAGCGTCAGAAATTTCCGAAAGATGGGTTGCGGTCCATCAGACGGAAGTGGAATATAATCACCGATCATTTCCCAACATCATCATTCGCTACAGTGGATCAGTTAAGACCCTACTGAAGACAATTTTTGAAACATATTTTACCGGTATACAAAGGTATACAAGGCACATCTAGATACAGAGTGTATACGTCGCCATCTATTGGCCGGTAGATGCAGTGTAACTTTTATTGGTTTGTAAGCTGCTTCAGTAGACATTCTACTTTTACTTAGGTAATCGGTACATATTGCAACTCATATTACAACTACTAATAAAGCAGATTCAATAGGTGAAGCTGTCACCAGCAGTGTTGGGCTTTAAGGCACTAATAATTAAGAAATATGTCACTAGACGTCCTCATGCGTCAGTTGCTTCATTTATGATGAAGTATGTAGAATGTTCCTTAATGTGGTTACAAATGTATTGCAAGACATCCTGGTATATATTGTCAACATATCTGTTTCTTAGTGTAGTTGGATTATAGATTCTTGGGTCGATATATTTTTCTAGAAACTGGCGTAGTTTAGCGTTCTTGTTTATGTAACGGAATATCACTTGTCAAAAAGTCTACCGTGAAGTCATAGAAAAATATAGAGCCATCGTTATCATGATCCGTAGCGAATAGTTTTTTACAAATTTCATTCTAACTTGTTAAATTACTTTTATTTTAGACGAAGTAATAATTTATTTATGCACATTACAAAATAGATTATTTCCTTTAATACACATTCTAAAATGACTTCGAGTCACCGTTGTTAATCCAGGTTTGCATTAATTGTGGTCTAAATTTTTGTCTGGTGGAATGTTAATTTTCGCGTACCGCACAAATAAAAACACAGAAATTCAAACCCACGACGTGATCCGCAAGACCGCGTAAATAGTGAAAACAGCTATAAGCTATAAGATGAAAACAAACCCATAGCCGCGGTGGCGGGTTTTATTTTTTGAAACCTTATCTGATCGTGCAGAAACACGAGAAAGGGGTCGAGGATCGCTTCTGGGTATAATTCAATGCCTGGCGGGGCTTTAGCCCGAGCAGTAGTTGTTTCCTAGAGCGATTATGTAATAGCTTTGGTATTCTGGAACTACTTTGATAACCGCTTGGCGGTTTGGTGGTTCCTTTCTCGATTTCCGACTTATATGTTACAGTACTTGATAAAGGTAATCTCCAAACTTGTTAACACGAAATGATCCCTTCTATTAATGTTGTTATTACTCTTGATTTCTAGCGAATATCTAATAATGTAGATAATACTAATAACTTATATCCAATACTTTGACATTATGAGGATCTATTCTGTAGTTCTGGTTCTTATATACATGTTCCGCGACCATTGACTTATCTGTATGTTCTTGTCTTGGACGTCTATGTTAAACCACCTCTATGTTAAAGGTAATTAAAGGTAGTTATAAACATTAGTATCGCTAGTTGTGGTACTAATACTAAGAACATTTTTGTTGCATCTGATACTTAAAATATTTTGTAAAATAATGTGTAGAATGATGGAATGACTTTTTTGTGTCAATCTCATCAAACTTTTAATTTTTCTCTCAGTTATTCTTAACTTTGGCTTATATAGTTTCTTGAGTTCTTGATTGGTTATGAATATTTTATATTATGTTGTTGTATGTCTTTCTTTTGTCACTGTTTGCCTATTGACTTTATCGTGTTTTTTCCTCAATTTTTGCTTTCTCCTTTGCTTCAATTCCTTGATGCAAATTAACTCGTCTATAATCTTTGTCACTCATAATAGTTTATAGAAAAATGGCATTGGGTTCGCCTTTTCTAGTTTAATGATTTTAGTATCACTGAATGTTATAGAACCATTTTCTTCGTCAATGTGGAAGCTTGATATTGAGTGGGTTAACAGATACTTAAAGTAAAAAACCTCTCGTGTCAGTTCGTGTATTTTATAGAGATAGCCTTTTTTAGCAGTTCATATCAAGGATACTATATTGCTCTAGACCAAATATTGGTCCTGATTTTAATGCTAATTTTATTTGTCTCTCAATAACAAAATGAATATTATCCCCTTAATTTTGGGTATGCCCTATTATAAGATATTTATGAAAGAAGAAGATACATCTATGAAATGAATCTTAGATACTGCATATAAGTAAATAGACATGGAATAACAAATATGCTCTTCTGTTGTCCACAATAGTTATCAGAAAAAAGAATCACATCTAGTGGTTTGTTGTCAGTCCTTAAATTTATGTTGCAGATTTGCGAGGTTCTGTAGCACACATGATGCTATCTCACTTATACCCCCTTTTTCTCCAACCACCCGCCATAGAAAACAGTGTTTCTCTGTGTGTCATAAACTTGACTCAACTACAAATGTGACACTTTTCCTCAGAGAGGCACATTTCATTTCCTTTCGAAGCTTTGGAATCAACTAAATGATTTGAGCAGTGATGTTTTTTTTCATACGTTAACATTGAAAACAGCTGGCAGAAAAAGACACAAAATGCTATCTTGTGATTAGTTTTAGAACTACGCTTGTGGCGATTCTCTACATTAATGATACACCCTGGTGAGTATTTTAATGCAAACAACGAAAACAGAAGAATTTTGAGTTGTGACGTTTTTCTTGTGCATGAGAAATATAAAAAAAAATAGATACAAATAACGTATACACAAAGCTCTTTAATTTTATACAACAAAGTGTTAATTTTTATATAACTCCAAATACTATAACTCTTCTGATTTTAATATAAAACAATATATATTTTGATACAGTCTTAATAAAAATTGATGTCCAGGATCTTATCTTATCTCTTTACCGTACCAAATTTTAAATTCGAATACCGATAAAAATATAATCTAATCAATTTGTATGTATCATGATCGTGCTTAAACGTCCATAATAAGAAAAGTTCCTTATGTTGCGTGCTTTCATGCAGTAATTTGAATTTCAAATATTATATATGTAAATCTGTTCAAATATCGCCTATAGTAAAATGAGTTATGATATCAATTATTCCACTAGGAGAACCACACGGAAACCTTGCTAATATCGAATGGAACTTGTGAAACTTTAACAGTAACTCCTGATATGGAGATTATATACCATAGTATAAGATTTAGTATGAGCAACTAACAGGTACGCAGTTAATGAGAACTGTAATACCATGAAGACGTAAAATAGAAACTAGGATAACATATGAATAAATTGCTGCACTAAAAAACTGTGTAACTAAAAGGTATTTTTTTTACTTCAATATCCTAATAGCCATCATAGGGAAATGACAACTGAATATGAAAAAAAAAAAAATAAGTAAAACAGTATTATGTATGTTACCACTGTATAAAATATTAATAAAGGTAAGAGTAATAATATTATTATTATTATCTTAATATACTTACAGTTTTACATAAAGCATGACCGCAACTTCAACGACAAATAATCAGAGCTGCTAACAGTGTTGGTGTATTTAAGTCTACCACATAGTGAACGGCTCCTATAATCATTTTCCTGAAGCAATATGATTTAGTTGAATCTTCTAAAGTTAATTTTATCATTTTTTCGCAGCCCCAGTTCAATTATTTCCTAAATTTAAATAATAGGTTATCTTGTTGTATGAAAAGCAAGTTGAGCTAAAGAATAGTGTTTTTACTTCGATACAATAATACCCATCGTCGAGAAATGATAACTGAATACAAACAATTTTTTTATTTTTATTATCCCAAGGGGTATTTTGCAATTAAAACTAACATTAATAGGCTAACCATTAATTTATCCATCCACTGTACTCTGCTTTACACAAAACACATTATACAAGATAGATTGGCTCGATTTTCTTCCATATCTATAAATAATGTTGGTTGTCCCACAGCTGGAGAGCTTCTGCATTCACATAAAGATGGAGCCTGGCTCCATGCTTACCGGCGAATCTTTTAATATGTTTGTTCATGGTTGGTATTCGAAGATCTCTATGAACATTAAAGTTACGAACATACCAGAACATACCACGGACACAGCCTCAAAGTCATATATACTATAAAGCGACACTAAATTCAAAATCTGATAATTCATCTGATAATATAAATCAATATCTTCTTGAAAATTGAATCGATCGATTGTATTACCGATTGATCGATTATAACACAATTGTTCCATTAATATCTAGAGAATGAGGTTCTACTACTATTCTGTTAGTGAGGTTTATTTGTATAGATTTAAGATCATTGAACTTAATTTCCATTACCTGGTCCAATTTACTATTGTATTGCGCTATTTGTAATTTTCATATAGAACTTTCTAGATCTTGAAGACATAGTTTTTATCAAATACGCTACCACACTTATGGCTACAAAACATTTTCCTAGATAAATGAGATTTGCTTTAATCATCCAAAACTAGTTTTACTATCATAATATTTTTTACATTCCTATTTCAATTATTTACTAAATTTTTACAATGAGTTGTTTTGATGTTTTTAAAATAGCAAGTCGGTATTTTTATTGTTATATTTTATTGTTATTTCATTGATACTCTAGTATCAATCAGTAAAACCAGCATGATTTAAGTGTCATTTGTTGAAAACAATAACAGTATTTCAACTAAAAAGAAAATAAACTGTTGATGTTTTTTATATTCAACATTTGAGGTTTCAATTATTGGAGGTTATTTATATTTCAATCTATTATCCCACACAATTTGTAGAAGAGATTTTCGTTAGCTATTTTCAGTGTATTTATTTAACAACATGGCAAACTAGATGGGTAATATATTTTTATCTACTTATAAAGGAGTGCTTTTCTGGCGAAATTTTCAATAACGGTTTTGCATAAATCTGACAGTATTTGAATCATCCTTCAATTTCAGCCTTCAATGTTTGGATAGTCATGGGTTCATTAGCATAAACCTGAATCTTCAGAAAATCCCATTGCGAAAAGTTCGTAGGTGTTAAATCGCAAGATCGTGGCGGCCAATTCTGGTCACCCAAGCAGGAGATGACACGATCAGAAAAATATTTGTGCAAAACCGTCAATGTGTCACGAATAGTATGGCAAATAGTACCATCCTTCTAAAATCATATGTCTTCAAGAGCAATATCTTCCAACTGAAGCAAAAATAACTGGGTTATCATGTCCCGATATCCTCGTCACTGAAGATAATTTGGTTCACAAAATCGGCATTCATTTCGTCGGCATGATCCGGTTGGTGGACTCTTTTCTCTGTTAATGGTCTGTTGGCAGAAGATGTTGAGTAAATTGGACTCTATAATAATGGAAATGAGAGAGCTTTAGTTAGATTACGGTGAAGAGTGGCTATATAAATGTCCAATTGTTGTGCACGATAACGAATCTAGGTCTCTGGACTCTCGGCCACACTCTCGCGAACTTACGTGATGCTCTGTTTTGAATGAGCACTACGAGCTCGTGTCGTATGTTTCACATCAATAATTGAACCAGTACTTTCGAATTTTTCGATTATTCTTTTCACAGTTGATAAATTTCGAACATTATTTCTACCCAACATTGGACGCACTTTACGAATCGTAGCAATAAAACTTTCACCATTTTGAGAGTAATGTTTAACAGTAAGAAAGCGTTAATGGAGCGTGTATTTTTTTTTTCTGTACTAACTTCTATCTATCACCTATCGACCTATCGAATTAAGATAGCCAATATCGCTCCCAATTCAAATCTTGCGCTCTTATTGTAACACCCGTTATATTGATACCTATACCATATACCAATAGTAAAAATTTTTCATTTGCAGGTGTTTTTGGGTACAACAGTACCTACTTAACTGTTCATTAGTTTTTCCTAAAGACGATATATGAGACAATAAAAGTTAAAATAAAGATTAACATGTGGTCTTGATGGACCCTGACATGGTCCATCGTTCGTAGTACGGGACTATGCTTCTGTCTTTGTGATACCGTTATCAACTGTTTTTAATTTATCTATTTAGAAATCAAAACTTCCCCGTTGTTGCAAGAAGTCAAAAATGATACCAGTTTATAACTAACTTTAAATAACTAATTATCGGCTTATTATTACACTGAATAATTTTTGTAAAGTTCTAGAAACGTGGCTCCATTAATAAATTTAATCGAACGTAAAAAATTAAATCAATGAATATCAATATGGTTTTTAGTAAAGTCGATCTACAGTTCTTGATGTATCGTGCTTAACTGAATATGTGTCAGATTCTATAGATGATGGTAAAGAAGCTGATGTAATCTACACAGACTTTTCGAAAGAGTTCGATAGATTAGACCACATATACTTTATAAAAATTATATGCTTTCGGATTTTCTATTGACTTATCTTTCTCCTTATCTATTATTTCTTCTCTTTTCTTGAAAATAAAACACCATATGTATTATACGATGGTATCAAGTTTGCGAAGTCTTACCAAGATCAGATGTTCCACAGGGGTCTAACTTACAACTGCTCTAATTTAATATTTTTATTAATGATATCGTAGCTGACACTATTATAAATTATCGTTTATATGCAGAAAATTTAAAATTACTTTACAATATCCCGTATTTTGAAGGCTGTATAATTATGTAACAAAATCTAGATAAGGTTCATTATTGGTGCATAAGTAATAAGTTGTCTCTTAAGATCACCAAATGTAATATTTTTTCCATAACAATCAAACACAACGCCATAGTTTATACTTAAAAACATAAGTTTTTAAGTATATAAGTCTATACTATGCTATTCACTTAAATTTTTCGCATCCTTCTATTTTTAAGGTACTCTATAATTCAGGAGTACAATCAAATTTAGAATATGCCTACAATATAGTATCCTCAATATTAAATTACGGTTACATAGATAATTTAGAAAAAAATTCAGCGAACATTTGAAATATTTATTTATTGAAATTAATGGGACACACCCCCTTACTGGTTTTCCCGTGTCTGATCTTTATCAAGATTTTTGTTAGCTTCATTGCAAGATCGCCGTAAAGCAACCTACTATTTAATCTTCCTTTATCGAGTGATTCATAATAACATGATGGTGTTTAATATGTCCACAGAAATTTAAAGAGACGAGTTCTGTTATTGAAAAGACAGCATCAATACGTCCTTGACGTAGTCGGTCAGATGAAAATATTGCTGCAGTGAGAGAAAGTGTACGGAAGTATATAAACACATTAATTCGACGTCGTGCAACAAATTCGATAATAATTGAATCTGTCAAGAGCCACCACACATCGGATTTTAAAGGAAGATCTGCATCTGACAGGATACAAATTCAGTTGACATAACATCTAAAAGTTACAGACCATTTACAATGTTGTATATTTGTTAATTTTATATTAGAGAAGAAAGAACGTGATGCTGATTTTTGCAACAAAATTTTGTTTAGCAATGAAGCATATTTTCATCTTGATTGCAATACGTCAGTAAATAAAATTGTCGAATTTGGTATACTAAAAATCTACATGCTATTCACGAAATAGAAACGCATCCACAGAAATATAAGGTTTGGTGTGCATTTTGGAGTGGTGGAATAATTGGACCATATATCTTTGAAAATTAAGCTAGTGATGCTATCACAGTAAATGGGGAACGCTGTCGTGATATGCTAATTTCTTTTCCCACCAAATTGATGATTCGGATTTGAATATGTGATTTCACCAAGACTGTGGAACGTGTCATACAGCACGTGCAACCATAATTCTGTTACATACCCAATTTCTTGATCATGTTGCCTTGAGGAATGCTGCCATCAATTGGTCTGCAAGATCATGTGATTTATTACTACTGGACTATTTTGTTTGGGGTTATATCAAGGGAAAAGTGTACGCGACCCAGCCAGCAACAATCAAAGTAAACATTAGATGTGTTATTCGGGAAATAGAGCCAGTTTTATGGATAATTTTGCTAATCGAGTGACATCATGCCAGACTAGTCTAGGCAGTCATATGAACGATATTGTTTTCCATTTGTAGCCGTATCATCTCCATTTGATGTTGAATAATAAGAAACTTCAATTTGTCAAATATTATTAGTTTTGTTCACAAATCGCGTCCTATAGTTCCAAATGGGACATCCTGTATGTATATATGTACATATATAGTTTTTTCTTATTTCTTTTTTTTTATGAATGATGTGTGTTGAGTTTGTGTTTATTTGGTTTTTATTCTGCAATTGTGTCTTACGAATTATCGAATAGCGTAATGAATAAGTAAATAAATATGTTTCTTATTTTCGATTGTGGTTGACAAGACAATGTTGAAAGAGTCGAAAACTATTCGCTAAACGTTATTGATTTCTTTGCTGTTTTAAGAACTGGCAAAGAAAAATACATAATGTATTAAAAATAAAAATTTTATTCCCGACTATCCTTTATTTGCAGTTGAACCGCTTGGCAACAATTCAAAGACCCATTTTCGATGTAAATTGCTGAAATAAACCTCGTGCGGATCGTTATAATCCGCTAAACTTTTATAATCAATTTAATAATTGAGGAATTTCATGGGAATTACAAATGAATTTAAGTGTGCACGGTTTGTTGGAGTTTTACTTAATATACCGCTAATATTGAAATACGAGCATATAATAAATAAATTTGAATAATTCTGATATATTTTGAAAAATGAAAAGTGGATATCAATGGCATGATGTCAATGGTACAAATAATTATAATAAAGTTATATATTATTCATTAGACACCTATAGAAGTCTCCAATACATCATATTTGGAATGCACTTTAAAAATAGTAAATACATTATACTTGATATTTACTAATACAAAAGGCAGTACAAGTGTTATAGGCAAAGAATTAGAAAATAAAAATGGAATGTTAAAATTCCCGACGATTCTCTAGTTCAAATAATCTGGACACTATTAACGAGTTTAACAGGAGCTAATATAATTATTGTTCTCGTACGACTACCAAGTGGCATTGGAATACAATTATTAAAATGTATTAATGCCAATTAAGAAAGGATTACACTACAGATACCCAACACATTGAAAGACATTCTTGCCAATGAATACACGCAGCTAGAGAAGAAATATGAATTTATAACAACTGGCATTATATACTTGGAAGCGAGAAAAAATTCAGATTTACAATTAAATACAAGACAATGACTTATTATCTCCGACATCGTAGCTCTTACAAAAAAAAATCCTGATATTTAAGACATGATAACTTCTAATAAAATGTAAAACTCCTATGGCTTACATCATAGACTAACTTGATTTAAATCTAATGCGAATATTGTATTGTTACAACATACTTGCATTTTTTTGTAAAATATTACTTCAATGTCCGAGATTTATTGTATCAATATTTTTATTTGTAACATCTCGTACACTGGGTTTTTTCGTTTGACTAAAATAGCAACATTTCTATGTATATCGAAATGTCATTCATATACGGTATTGTCATCAGAACCAGCTACCTAAAAATTGTTTGCTGGCATGATGCTACAATAGATTGAGCTTACCTTCATAATCACATTATACACTCCGTGACAAAATTAACGCACCTGAAAATAATTTCCTTATTTCTTATGATTTGTCGAAGTTTTAAACCCTTAAACATTTTATGTAAATTACCTAGGATGTCTTCTGTTACTACTAATAAGAAATTGCAATTATTTGACAGTCGTAAAGTGACATTTTGTAATTATTTATTAACAATACATTTAGCGCTTTTTAACGTGGTTTATGAAAGGCAATAAATTCAGTGACGATAGTGATTTTTTAAACTTAATATCATCAAATCAATGAAACACTTTGTCCAGTACACTTGGAGTAGTAGAAATAAATCATGCACGCAACGAGGAGATGAAGTAGTCAAAGCGGTAACTCTGGTTAGCGAGGGACGTAGCTAAATATATGTGGCTAATTTGTCAGAAGTTAGACAATCAACAATTATTCGAACAACTAAACGTTTCAATGAACTAGGAAGTTACTATAGAATCCCAAAAGAGGGTCGTAAGAAATTTACAGACATAAGAGATGAGCTATAGGTATTTTATGTAAGTCACCTTAAGTAATAGGCATTCTACTGGTTTAGAGCTAAGTAGATCCCTAGCAGCAGCTTGAAATGTAGTAATTTTTATAGGAATCAGGATTGGACAGTAGAAGACTAGCTATTGCACCACCGCTCACTAGAAGACATAGGGTTAATAGACTACATTTTGCAAGAGAACACGTAAATTAGATCATTGTCGACTGTAAATATCTTTCATTCAGACGAAATAAGAGTAAGACTTAATTCACCAGATGAACGTCAACGAGCCTAGCGTAGGCCAGGAGCCTACTGCCTGTAGTATCTCTCCGAGGATCACATTTTTTGGTGGATCAATAATGTTCTAGGGATAAATTTGTTTCGATAGTCTAATGAATTTGGTTCCCATACGGGGAAGATCTATAAATGCACATTTCTACGTAGAAAACATCGTAGAAGAACATGTGATTCAATTTTCCCATTTGTCAACAATTTCATTTCTTTAGCGTTTCAGAACAATTTCATCATTTAAGCTCGACCCTACTTTGTTAGAGAGGTACTGGACTACATTCGATTTGGAATATTCCAACTATGGACTGGCCACCAAAGGGTCCAGATGTGAACTCCATAGAAGATCTATGGGATGCACTAAAATGATTAGTTAAGTGCCACATGCCTGAAATTTTAGGGAACTCGAACAAGACGTTCTTGTTGAATGGAAGAATATTCCTCAGGAAATCATTCACTACATGATCAAAAGCATATCCAAATAAATGGAAGCTGTGATAAGAACCAGAGGAGGATCTACATGCTGAATTTAATTTATTATGATTTAAGTTCACCTCCAATCTTTTTCTAATTTTTTCTTATTGCAATAATTCAGATTATTGTTCCTTTCTGTTATTTATTCTGATGTTTTGTCTCATCCTAATTTGTTAAACATTAATTGAAATAATTTAATTATAATGTAACGTAGGTACTATTATTTAAATATTCGAAACAATAAAAGTAATAATGTGAAGTTTCACGGCTGAGTTAATTTTGTCTATAAGTTTAATATACCCTGTTCATTTGAAATCTAATAATTTTCACTGAAAGAAAGTTGCAACTGAAGCAAATTATGGTTGTGAAATGACAGATTACAGTATTTAGCATAATGAATTTATTAGAGTATGAATTACTAGGTAATGTTAATATAACATACAAGGTACTTGATTATAACCCATATTTTAAAAGACTTCAGTCTTAGCGTTATGCAAATTTTACGATAATATCCCACTGCTCTTACTGATTATCACTTTTCATAACCTTTCCTCTAGTATACTAATTTCTCTTTTATATGTTAATCTTGGTATTCTTTTGTCGATACACCTACGCCCTGTAAGAGACCGAAGCACTAACTTCTTTGGTTCGAATAAACTTTGTATATATTTTGCAGGGGTAGGGGTCTACATTTCCCGAGTGGAAGAGGGCAGCGTAGCAGAACGAGCCGGGTTGAGGCCGGGAGATTCTATTCTTGAGGTAAATGGAACTCCCTTCACTGGAATATCTCACGAAGAGGCTTTAAAGGTGAGTTGGAAAGACTTTGTTAAATTAGAGGATTTGTTGGGTGGCTTTCCACTTGGAGTATTCATTTTAATAGGTACTTTTTAAATTAAGTAACAACAAAGGCAGGGCTTAGTCGAAGAGAACGGCATTTAGAAGTAACTTTCCATTAATATCAGTTTGCTTCGTTCAAGATATTGTTGTCGTTTCAGTATGATGACTAGTAGTGGTGCAATTTAACAAAATTAAGACATACCGAAAACGTGTTTTGCGGTTATCGCAGTCTTGTTTTCTTAATAACTTAATTTTGTATTATCTTATTATGTTCTTTCCTATTAGAAATATAATTTAGTTGGCAAATATAATCGGTTAAATATTCTTTTATGTAACATTTCTGTGTAAAAGATATATGACGTAAAAATTGAATACTAGTTGTTTTACTTATGATACGATTTTGCCTTTCTTGTTCGATATAATTTATAACCATAGCTCTATGAAGTTAATACTTAGACATTTATTTCATTTTGTATAGAAAATATGTATGGGAATAACATTAGAGGATTTTGTAGACAGACATCTGACACTATTTAAAGCTCACTAAAAGGCTTTTGAAGGAACATAATATTTTGTTTTGTATTTTAAAGAGACTCAAAGTTTCTAGCGATGAATAAATGAGCCTATTAACAACTGAACTACGACATAACTGAGAAAGTAGCGTAATCTCTATTTTTATATAGTACTAATCATACAATTTCAAGTATTTTGTCGGTTAAAATTTTACAAGAACTTCGGTATAAACGTAAGATGGAGTTTTGTTTATACTCTAATCCATCTGTAAATTCCTTAAACATTAGGGATAAAACAAATTAAGCCAAAACAACTATTCCCCCGGGCTATATGACGTCGACGAGCGCTGGATTACGTGGCGAAATTTACCGTAATTTTGTTCTAATATAGAACAAAATAAAATTATTTGGATTGCTCGAAAATCATAAGGAATGTGCAAAGCGTCTTCTATCTCCGGATACCGCTAACTACAGATCAGTTTCGACCTCATCTTGGGTCTCGTCAGTATAGTGTAGGCGAGTATGTTTTTAATAAACGAGGCTTCACATCTCATAGACACCGTCACGTTATACAGTTGTAGAACTGTAGAACGTAAACCATGCGCCATCTCTCGGTGGCTTCTGAAACAATCCAAATCGAAATAAAACTCTGTCATCTATAATGACTAGGAATAATTTATAACACAACGCTTCCAGATGATAAGTTTTATAAACTGTCGTGAGATGGAGTTTTGTTTATACTCCAATCCATCTGTAAATTCCTTAAACATTAAGGATAAAACAAATTAAGCCAAAACTGCTATTCCCCCGGCTATTATATTTTAGTTCTATGTTCAAAAATACAGTAAATTTCGCCATGTAATCCAGTGCCCGTCGACGGCATATAGCCGGGGGAATAGCTGTTTTAGCTTAATTTGTTTTATCGTTAATGTTTAAGGAGTTTACAGATGGATTTGAGTATAAACAAAACTCCATCTCACGATAGTTTATAAAACTTACCATCTGGAAACTTTGTGTTATAAATGAAATTTGGTATACTTTTTTTTTACTAAGCACGAAGTAATTATAAATATGTAACTTGCTCTATCCTTCCTAATTACACTAGAGCAAAATAGTTAATTCTTATTGAGGCGAGGCTTAATGTGAATATTAGAGTACAGGAATTATGTATTTATCAAACTTCCAAATGGGGTTACGTCAATACAGATCAGCTATTGATCAGATGGCCTTTTTAGATAATACAGTCTAAAACTCCTTGGAAAATAGAAAACACCTCGTGGCGGTCTCTTTTATTTAGAAATGGTGTCTACAGGGGTCCACCTTAAATGTGAATATTTCTAATTGTGGCGAACAAACTGTCATCTGTAGGGTATTGCTTAACTGTGGTTCTATTCTTAATTGTGGACTCAACTGCGCAAATAAGGTAATAACAATGCACCGCAGGTAATAACAATGCACCGCATAAGTAACGGCATTTCTATTTTGTTAATAAATATCATCAATCATAAAATTTCTGATTGGTATATCGTCCGTTAAAATTTTACAAGAATATCGGTATACTTCCTTTTACCAAAAACGAAGCAATTATGAATCTGCAGCTTGATTTACCCTTCTCAATTACACTAGATGAAAACAACTAATTCTAAGAGAGATAAGATATGGGCTTGATACATTTTTAAAAAGGATTTATAATATTAGATAGTTCTTTACCATTTAGTCATATATGTCACTTGGTTGGGGGATTCATGAGTTACTTTGGTAACCCATAAACTTTACAACAGGTTTTTTTCTGCAACCATAACATCATAATTATTTTGTTGAGCACCCGATGAAAGATATTTTAGTATTATATTTAACTATATAAAAGACCGAACATTTATTATGGGGTATTTTGATACACACCATGACACAATAATGTTTGTATCTATGCATGACAGGCGATGAAGTGGAAAACATCTCATCTTTTGTAAGATATCATCACCCCAAGGTATTATTCTTAACACACGGCGCACTCCAAGATTCCAAACATAGATAAAAATCAAAGTATAACACTTACATACATACATATAGGGATTTCTACGGCTGTCGCCGTCTCTCCGTCCCCAGTTTCCACATTTTTCTTTCATGACACATTTCCTCGGTTAAGTTTCTTGATCTCATTGCGTCATCTACGTCATTTCTCCAGCTCCTTCTAGGTCTTCCCCTCTTTCTTTTTTATGGCGGAGTCCACTCTAGTATTTTTCTTGGCCACCTATGTTGCCCCATTCTTTTTGTATGTCCGAACCATACCAATTGTTTCTTTTCGACCTCATCTATAATATCTTTTTCAATGCCAATATTCTGCCTAATTATTTCATTTCTAATTCTTTCTGTTCTGGATATCCTACACCTTCTTCTTAGATAGTCCATTTCTGTGGCCAAAATTTTTCTTTTGTTTGCTTTATTTAAATCCCACACTTCCGCTCCATACATAATTACGCTTTGTACGATGCTTTTGTAGATGCGTAGTTTGGTGTCTTTCCTTATATTCTTTTCCCACGATATTGAGTTTAATGCTCCAATAGATTTTCTACCTTTATTAATTCTTTCCCTCACTTCATCATTGCTGTTTCCCTGTTTATTAAAGATAACTCCTAAATACTTGCACAATTGCACTCCACTAATTACACCGTTTTCTAGTTCCAGATCATTACATTCGCCACAGCCGGCTGCCAGATATTCACACTTGTTTAAATTTATTGTAAGTCCAGCTCGTTCATACTCTTCTCTTAGCTTTCTCGTCATGTAGCTCAGATCTTGTTCATCTTCCGCTATCACTACCTGGTCATCTGCAAAAAATAGGCTGTAAAGTGTGCCGTCTCCCACTTTAAGACCCATGTTTCTGTATTTTCTTATCCACCCTTGTATGGATCTGTCAAGATATACTTTAAATAGAGTGGGAGACAGACAACATCCTTGTCTTAAGCCTTTCGATGTTCGGAAATATTCTGTATGCCTGTTATTCCCAGTTTTTATTGCGGCACAATTATCTTTATAATAGAGTTGTGTAGCTTTGATTAAAGATTGGTTTATTTCCAGGTTTCGCATTTCTGTCCATAGTTGTGATTTGGGGACACTGTCATAGGCTTTCTCTAAGTCTATTAGGGCTATATGTGTTTCTCTGTTATGTTGGGTACGTTTTTCCATGGCAAGTTTCAGTGTGAAAAGGTTATCAATTGTCGATCTGCCCGCTCTAAATCCTGACTGCTCTTCCGGTTGTTTATCTTTTATGTCTTCGTCTATCAAGTTCTTAAGAACTCGTGAATATATCCTTCCTATTGTTGGTATCACCGCTATACCTCTGTAATTTTTCGGATCATCTTTAGGCCCCTGCTTATATATAGGTGTTATATAGGAAGTTCTCCATTCCTTTGGGGCTTCCTCTCCATTTAAGCACCTTTCATATAGATTTTTCAGCATTTGTGTTAGTTTCAATGATCCGTATCTTATAAATTCAGGATATATTTCGCCAGATCCGGGTGATTTTCTTATTTTTGTGGATTTTATCGCCTCTTGTACTTGCGATATCTCGAGATATATGTGATCAGCATTGAGTGGTTCTTGATCTTCTCTCATATATTGCGGTCTCTGCTCTTCTAACAGGTGTTTAAAATGTTGTGTCCACTTTGAATTTGTTATACCGTTTAGACTAGTTCCTTGTTTGTTATTTGTTCTCATTGATTTTATTGTCTTCCAGGCTTCTGAACTTCGTGTACCTCCTATCTGTTGATCTATGTAGTCGCATCTTTTAATTCAAGATTGGTTCTTCTTCTTTAATACTTCTGCCTTTACTTTTCTATTTGTTTGCTTATATTCTTCTCTTGTTTCTGCATCCTTCTTCTGTAGGACTCTTTCGTATATTTGTTTTTTCTTTTTAATTTGTTTCTCTATATCCTCGTCCCACCAGTATGGTTTGTTTTTGTTATTCTGCATTCCGAGAGATTCCTGGGCTGCCTCAGTTATACAGGATTTAATATGGTGGTATTCTTCTTCCGTTGTTCTTTCAATTTGTGTTAATTTCTCGTCTAATCTTTTGCAGAATAGGTATTTTGTACTATCGTGTTGTAGGCTTTCGAGGTTATATTTCATAATGTTTATATGATTTTCTTTGGATGTTATTTTCTTCAGAGTACTAGTTGCGATGTATGGTACATATATTTTCGCTACCACTAAGCAGTGGTCGGATCCACAGTCTGTTCCCCTGTTTACTTTCACATCCTGTACTTTAATACCTGGTTGCTGTCTAGTAATGAGGTAATCGATAATCGATTTAAGTACCCTTGTGTGCTGGTACCACGTGTACTTATGTATGTCTTTATGTGCGTAAAATGTGTTCGTTATCTTTAGGTCATATTGGTCACATATATTGATTAATCTTTGTCCGTTATCGTTTATAGTTTCTTCGCCATATCTTCCTACCACTTTATTATTATTTTGTTTCCCTACTCTTCCGTTGAGGTCTCCTGCTATTATAATTTCATGATGATTCGGTATTTGGTCGATAAAGTTTCTTAGTTCTTCTTCAAAGGCATCTTTTACTTGGAAAGTAGCATCGTAATTAGGGGCATATACTCCTACGATCGTCATATTTCTTCCTCTTATTTGAATCGTCAATTTCATAATACGTTCGCTCATCGCTTCCCAAGATTTTATGTATTTTTGAAGTCTCTTTTGTATCATTATTGAAATTCCTGCCTTTGCTCTTTCACTTTTGTCAACTCCGCTGTATAAAAGAATAAAGTCTTTTACTATTTCACTTCCTTGTCCTTTCTTTTTAGTTTCTGAGAGGATTGTTATATCTAATTTACGCTAGATACATTCTAGGACAATTTCTTGTTGTTTATTTCTTATTCCTTATACGTTCCATATTCCTAAATTCAATGTCCATTTTCGTTGCTGTTTTCGTCTATTTTTGGTATATAAGTATATAAGTATAACACTTAACATACCGAAATATCTATAAAAAACTTTTCAAAAATGTTGCTCACGTAAAAATTATTTTATTTGCTTTTTCGCATACTCCACAATGTTCAAGTTTGAGGAGAAGACACAAAATTGACATTTTATCAAAGGCGCGAAAGAAGTATAAATATATTACGTAAACTGATTATCCATTATGAAAATATTTTCAAAAAATAAAACCCGCCACAGGTAGGATTCGACATTTGTCCCGGATCGGAACCGAACGACATGATCTTATTTTTTGAAACCTTATCTGATCGTGCAGAAACACGAGAAAGGGGTCGAGGATCGCTTCGGGGTATAATTCAATGCCTGGCGGAGCTTTAGTCCGAGGAGTAGTTGTTTCCTAGAACGATTATGTAATAGCTTTGCTATTCGGGAACTACTTTGATAACCGTTTGGCAGTTTGGTGGTTTCTCGATTTCCGACTTATATGTTACTGATTATGAAAATAGATAATCCATTTATCACAAGCTTGAAGAATATTAGAGACAACTGATTGAACAGATAAGAAGCCATGCGGATGTGCAGGTACAATTTTATAGTTAATAAGAAATGAAAATACATCACTAGAAATATTTTATAAACTTTACCGGTGACATTAGCCCTCTTCTACTGATGATAATTTTTATTCTGTCGACGTGGTCGTATTTTTGATAAAGAGTTGTGCAAGAGTAGACCTACAATCTGAACATTTTAGTAATTAATTTCAAGATAAATAATCAATGGCTTTGAAAAATGTGTCAGGAAACAGTTTAGTAATTTCAGTACAGTTCAGATCAATATGTGTCTAATGATCTATTCATCAGTATTGCGACGAAGAGACACAAATAGACATTTGGGTAAACGTGATCGTATATATTTACTTATAAAATGCTTTAGCGCCTTTTGTTGATAGATTGGTTTCGAAATTATTTCTTGTTTGATCCAGTTGTCCTGGAAGTTTATTCGAAAAACTCGATGTATTTTAGAATTCTTGCCTGACTTAGACATTTTGAATCTTAATATCTTTATTATGCAAAGTTTTACTACACAGAGGGTAATATTCGAACTACAGAAATAAGATTATACTCCAAGTCATCTGCAAATGCCTTATATGCCTCGTATAATAAGGACTAAACAAATTAGGTCAAAACAGCTATTCTCCTGGCTATATGCCAAATGCCGAGCGCTGAATTACATGACAAAATTTTCCGCATTTTGTTCAACAGAGTTAGCACTAAAATACAGTGATTCAGATTGTTCCAAAGCCACAAGGAAGATGCAAAGTATCACCTGTCGTAGGATATAGTTAACTGCAGACCGGTTTAGACCTTATCTTGGGTCTCGTCAGTGCAGTGTAAACGAGTATACCTTTGACAGAGAAACCTCACATCTAGTAGACGATGCTACGTTCCACCGCAGTAGAACGTACCAAACGCCATCTCTTGGTAGCTTCGAGAACGATCCAAATCAGAGTAAAAACTTGAGATCATCAGTATAATCCAAAGTTTTACTACGCAGAAGGTAATATTCAAACTACAGAAAGAGGAAGATTATACTTCAACCCATCTGCAAGTGCCTTATATAATAAGGACTAAACAAATTAGGTGGAAACAGCTATTCTCCTGGTTATATGCCAAACGCCGAGCGCTTAATTACATGACAAAATCTGCCGTATTTTGTCTAACAGAGTTAGCACAAGTTAGTTCCGAGCTCGGCGTTTGGCATATAACCAGGAGAATAGCTGTTTTGACCTAATTTGTTTAGTCCTTATTATATAAAGCATTTGCAGATGGGTTCGAGTATAATCTCTTTATTTCTGTAGTCTTAATATCTTCGACAAAATGTTTTTTCTCACTAAATATATCCTGAAATTACTTAAGCAATATGTACTTGCAAGAAGCATTAGTTTTAAAAAAACGAGGTTAACACTGAAATAGCTGCAGAAGCGGTGTTTAACCAAGTTTGCTATGATATATTTACATCATTTTTATTGGTATGGACGTAGAATCAATCAACTGGAAGTAATTATTTAGAGATCCAAAGTTTATTTTATGATAGTTATACGTCAAAGCACTGAGTTTTTTTGTATGTATTTTGAAAGGAACATTAAACTCAACATACAGATGATCAGAAATGCCTTTGGTTAAAGTGATGCAGTGACAGTTAATTATGCTGTCTGTGTTAGCAATATTAGGTCAGGCATATAAGGGCACTGATGTTTGCGATATCTGGATCAGATATATACTGCGCGAGATTAGTTGGTGAAAACAAGCTGATAAAGTCTCTAGTAATACTGTTATTTGTCGGGGCGTAGTTAAATGTCATTTAATTTTATAGTAATTAGAGTCTTTTACTATTACTAAACTATCTAATGCATAACTGAGAGGTGCAGTAAAAAATGTATGTTTGAATAAAATACGTGAAAGATTATGTAATTCGAATTTCGCCGCTAGGAGACACCAGTATGTCGCATTCGTGTCATACGATCACATTGTATGGATTAATATACAATTATTTTCTATTACTATTTATCTGGTTATAGTTAACATATGCTTTTTAAAAGCGAAAATATACACAGGCATATACTTACTATTCTTATATTATTCTATACACAGCACGCAATTGTATTTGGGTCACATTAAAGTTTATTTAAACATACCAAATGGTTTACTTATCGCTAAAAGAAACCGGACTGTGTTTTTCACTTATTTATAATTATTAAATTATAGTATTCTTTCTTTTAAAAATGCTTCTACACCGACTTTTAATACGTTATATATTAACTCTTATTAAATGGTACTAAACATTTGTTTCACATAAATATTCTTTTGATAAAAAGCGAAGTCGAAAGAAATTAGACAAATTTTCTTATGCAAAATGTATTTAATTTTTCGTTCGTTTAAGAAACATGGCAGTTCAGAATAATAAATATCATATCAGTTACTTATATTTGGTGCTTTTTATATTTAATTTTAATAAAAGCATGTTAATTTCCATGATCAGCCTTCTTTAATAATAATCTTAAATAAACCCCTCCTGGGGTTTATTTAAGATTATTGTCGAAAATGGCACTAGCTTAAAGCACTTATCGTGGCTTATTAAACTTTTATTTAATTTTAAAACTGGCTTAAGTTTTTTCTAATATACATTTATTAAAACTCGTATTGTCGAAATTAAGAAATTATATTACTATTAATAAAATTATTTTAAATTTTTGTGATTGCCGAAGAATGTTACTTTGTTCGCTGTAATAAAGATTTATTTGGAATTAATAGATGACTGTCACTAAGTTAATGAAATAGGCATCTCTTAAACCAATAGAAAACACGGTTCGTGTGCATAGGCACATGATTTTATTTAATTTATTTGCAAATTTAGAATTAATATTAACTTGTATTACACAGATTTTATAAACCAACAATTACACAGATTTGATCGCTACAAAAGTACTAAATGTGTAAATGAATTAGGTTATCTCTATGTGTACAAGTATAGAAGCAACTGTAATTATAATATTTATGCACTTTCGATAAAATATTTAACATAAATATACTTTTGTAAATGATATGACAAAAATAGAAAGACAATTCGGACTTTACCTCTAAGACTTTTGGAGAAATATACCAGAATTAGTCCCATTTTTTATGGTTTAATATAATTTTAATAGACGGGTGTCTCAGTTGGAACTATAGAATTTCAATTGCGCGCCATGTGTGTTTCATTAAAGATAGGACCTCAATATTAACGACTGCTATTTAAAAAATATACGTCGTCAACATGCTGCGATTAACAGTTCATCAACAAATAGTTTGTGTACGACAATTTTATGAAAGTGAACGAAGATGAAGTTTAGTGAGTGAGCATTTATAGTTGCATTAAGAAAAATTTGTACAAAATTAGGACAAAATGAAGCTCCTACAGAGTTAACAGTGCGTAACTTAATCAAGAAAGAAGAAAATAATTAATATCGGCCAAAAAATATTGTTTATTTGTGTTTATATGTAATTCAAAATAAAAGCTGTAAAATATGAAATAGGTTTTAACAAGACATTTTAGGTGGCACAGAAATATACTTTTATAAGGATATATTCCTTATAAAGGTATATTTCTCCATTTCATACACAAACACTTAATTGTATTTTATGTGTTTTTTTATCAAATCCTATGATTTAGTAAAAAACCACATTTTGTGTTGTGTTTTGTGATTCGAATAATAACTTGTGATATCACCCTATGGTAATATCACAAGTTATTATTCAAATTACAATTTATGAATTTCAATATAATAAATTGGCCATCAGGTAATTATCAGCGGCAGTTATTTGGATCATTTGTTTTAATAAATGTACAATTTCTTTATTTATAAATAAAGAAATTGTACATCCGAGAAATGATACAGAAATATAACTATAATCTAAGGTACTATTCATTTCATCTATTGACTATTTGCCAAATAAAAAATTCTCTTATCTAGCCGATAAATGGAACAGTCTGAGGCTAGCCATAAAAACAAGCCACAGTATGAGATAAGAGCCGTTTGGTATTTTTTATTTGACAAATAGAGATGAAATAAACTATACGTAAATAAAGTATACGTCGTTTTCAAGGATGTTCAATTATCATCATTTTATAACATTTACATATCATGGAAGTCTCTTCTCTCCCTGTTCCTCTATTCTTTCTGCCTCTTCCCCTCTGTAATATACAGACTACATAGTAATATAATAGATATATATCGTTTAAATAAATTATGTTTAGGAAATAAGTTGTACAATTGTCATTCTATTAATGTTTTTTTTTATATTTACTATTTATGATATTCTTGAAAATGATAAGATATCTAATAATGCATTTTCTATTTCTCAGAAAAATTAGCTAACATATTATATGGGATATTTAATTTTGATACAAAGTCATCTTTACATGTATTATAGTTCGAAGCTACTAAATCTGTTCAAACAATATTTTATAAATTAAGCAATTTATCACCTTTCTTCATTGTGATTAAAAGTAGTTTGTTTACAAGAGGAAATGTATACCCACAATATATTTATGCTATATCAAACACACACTTAACACCCATGTTTAATGAAAGTGTCACTTTTTTAAGGTTACTTATCAATCACACTTATTTACGTCTTAACATAACCTGCCAAAATGTGAAGTATAGATACACTGCTATCGATCATCGAGCTTAAGATAAATTGATCGGTAAAGCAAGGAATATGGATAATGAATATATAAAATATCATCGTTAAAGGGGCAAAGTTATGAGCTACAAAACTGCCTTGCATAATCCTTCTGATCTGTTGCATACAGGGTAGAAGAGAATATATACGTTGCATACAGGGTAAAGAGAACATAATTCCAGAAGTGTGCACGAGCTCACCAACAATAACAAAGAAGATAACGGATTTCCTATGACACCTACAGGTAATAAAAATACATACAGTAACTATTAGCAAAACATTTGTGTCGCGTAGACTCTTGCCAATTATTTTTATTGACATCCGCATACAATAATTCATCCTTTATGTACGAGGGGCTTTTAAATATAAACTAGAGTTGCAAGCGGATGAAGTGTTGGGTTAAATACTAATGGGGACTGTAGGAGGGGGTGATGGGAGGCGAGAATTGTCGTCGCCGTAACACTTTTTGACGCAGAAGGAGGTCCGTCCAACTGAAATTTTGCAAAGATTTTGATAACAGTCTGCTGAAAACACCCTTTCATAGCTACGAATGTTTGATTGGCACAAAACATTCTCTGAAGGGTAGGAGAGAGTCAAAAATGAAACTCGCGATCACCTACCTAGGATGAGTTTAACCAAAGAACACATTCAAGCGGTTCGTGATCTTATTAAACGTGACCGCTACCTCACGGCTATCAGCGAACAGAAATTACAACTAGAAGGTTCACTCTACGGCGGTGCTTTTTTCTTGTGGTTACAAAGGCATTGCCGCCATGCAGCTGTTGAATATAACGTATATTGAAGAAGGTCGCCGTTGTTCAATATACGTTGGATACTTTGTACGATACTATAAATGCGTCACGTGCTAGTTAGCTAATTCTCGCTGGACGACGAAACTGGGTAAGGAGGGTAACTTAGCGGGCTGAGCTTAGAGTGAACCTTCTAGTTGTAATTTCTGTTCAGTGCCGCAACTGAGGTAAAAATCAGCATTGGAAGTATCTATTCAATCATCAATAATGAGCTCGATTTCAGCTAAATTTCGGCTCGTTGGGTGCCATGCTTTCTTTGAGAAGAACAAAAAACGTTCATTTGGACACTTGTCAGGTGTCAGAGATCCTTTCCTTAGTCGCACCTGTGTGACTGTTGTGACCTGTGACAAGAGCTGGCATAATTACTATACTTCCGAGAGCAAGCAGGCGAGCAAAGGATAGCGAATACAATGAGATTCTATCCCGAAGAAAGCCAAAACGCGTTTGTCTGTAACAAAAGTTCTCGCGACGATTTTGTGGGATTCAAAAGGCGCTCTTTTGTTGGATTGCCTTCAAGATCAAAGAATAATCAATGCCGTTTAGTATTACACTGTCTTGGGGGCCAAGTCAAAGACCGCTATTGGAGTAAAAGACGACGAAAATCCATTAGGAACATCATCATTTTTATTGGCAATGCCAAACCCTATACGGCAAACCAAACACATCAGAAATTAGAGAAAATCTTCTTAGAGACCACTTGAACACCAACCACACAGTTCGGTCCTATTACCGTGTGATTTTAATATATTTGGACTATTAAAAAAGGGTGATAAGGGCAGCGTTTTAACGATGATGTCGAGCTGGAGACGTTCGTCCAATTGTGTCCAGACCACGCTCTTCTTTTTAAAGTAATGGCATAAAAAACTAATGACAAATTCGGTGGAACAATGTGTAAAACAATGAGGAGACTATGTAGAAAAACAAAGCATTATAACACCCCTCGTATTTCTCTTGTTAATAGTCGTCCAACCATTTTCATTTCATTGTACGAAAGTGTATTAGTTAACAAAACATATATACTTCACTTATATCACTATACTCATCCATTTTCGCTTTTAATAGTAAAAGTATAGCATCGCATTTTTTGTATCTAATACATTTACATTAGTGGGCCAGTCGTAATCTGCAAATAATACAAAAAGGTGAATCAGGTATATGTCTGAACATCCATTCATTATTACGTTTAGGTAATCATAGATAGATGTATTATTCCTATTTTTAAATAGTTTGTTTGTATGCATAGATCTGAATACAATTGCAATGATTTAGAAATAAACTGTATCCAATAAGAGTATAACAAAATTGTTTGATCATATTGTCCTTCTGACTACAATCGCTTTGCATTTTTGAAAAATAGGCCAGATTATATTTCTACTAATTTTTATACAAAGACGATATCTTTCATTTCAGATGAAAGTAAGTAAGGTCTAGGTCTTAACGTCTCGAGTAATGTAAGGTCCTCCTTAATATGCGCAGGTTGTTTAATTAAATATCCAGTTTCCATAATATTAATAGAAGGTATCAATTTCATATTATTACAACGTAGGAGTCTATTATTCTGTCATCACAATAGTTCGCACCTGTTACGTCTTGCTGTCAATGTTTGACAATACGTACCAAACGTTCGACATTCACGTACATATAAATGTCGAACGTTTTCGACATTTATACTTGAATGACGACATTTATACGTGATCACGTCATTCTCGTTATATACAATATAACGAGAATTACGTGAAAATGTGTTAGAGATTGATTCGAGAGTTAAAATAGTAATGAACTACAAGTATTATAGTTCAGACAATACAAATTAGGATTATTATTCAATAAAAGCATGAACTCAATAGTATGATATAAAGTATTCTATTTTCTGTACCAGGTACTTTATAGGTAATATTATCATAAATATACCTGTTATATAAAAAACTAATACATTTATAATATATGGAGTTACTGAAGCCTTTCATTGGTAAAATATTAGTAGTTCTATGTATTTCCTAAATACTTCGTCCTAAGTTGCCGTAATCTTTACCGAATTATTTATTATACTGAAAATTGAGATAAACTTTGGTATTTTAAATGAAGTGATGTGTATTTGATTACATTTTTCCTTATACCATAGTTACCAATTTTTTTTATGTCATTTTGCTTTTAACTCTGTACAATAATAATGTAGTTTTATATAATAATCTATCTTTAACAATATTACCTCTAGAAAACATTATTCTAGATGCTGTGTTACATATTGCTTTCATCTTTACCTTCTGTTTATGGAAGATTTGTTGGACTTAAAATTGATTATAAATTGTCAGACGCGGAGATGGTAAACTTGCTTTACGTTCAGACTTGGCGTCTGTTCAAGATATCTTTTACGATCACTAACAAACAAATTTAAGTGAATAGATCTAAACTTTTAACAATTTGATAGCAAAATATACAGAACTGTTTTTGTGTATCTGAAATTAGATGATAAATATACTAGAACAAGAACTAACAATGACATCAATATATTAAGATAGTATATATATACATATATATATATATATATATATATATATATATATAGATATATATACATATATATATATATATATATATATATATATATATATATTCTAAAGTTCTAAAATAAATTACTAGACCATAAACATTTTTATTAATTTTTGTAACATTTTCAGTCTATAATTCAAAATTAATGATGACTAATACCTGTTTATATTAATAAGAGGATCCTATATCGAAACTAGAATGTATGGAAACAAACAATTAACAAATGTTGATATACTCGTATTATGAAATCTTAATATATAAATGCGAAGTTATGAATTTAAATACATTGTTTTCAGAATGTGACAATATGTTTCGGAATTGTAATAAATTGCTTAAAGTATTCTTATCAGTCATGTCCTATTAAATGCGAATGAATCAAACTCATGGAATAAGCACAAAGAATATTATATCGGAGTTGTTTTTTTTTTGTGACAAATTATTTAGAAGTATTTGTAAACAAAGTTGAAAACATTTATTTCTGAGTTTCCTTTATTCATCAATATTCCATCAAAATTGCAGCAGATTTTCAATTTAAGATGAATGATTATATAATAATAAAATTATGGAATATGAAATTAAACCAAAACAAAAGTAAATACAGGGTTAAGTTTACCTATGTAAACATTTATTGTTTCCCTTTGGTCTGTACAAAAAGTTGATTAAACATACCTGTTGATTTTTTATGAAAACATATTGAGCTTAATTCTTTACTTACTATACAATAATAGTTAATAAAGGATATCTTACTTGAAGTTTTTATTTCACATATACATATTTAATTTATATTTAATCGCGTTCAGAATTTAAGAATATATTTTGATTTTTACTTTTTAAGCAATTTAATGGCCTTATTTGTCTCACCGTCTTTTGATTCCCCTACTATAGGTATTTCAAACCTTAATTTTTTTTATTGAAATTCATAATCATATGAGACTTAATTCTGAAACAATCTTAATATATTTAGTTTATTTCTTGATGTATAAAGTCTATTCAACAATTAAGCTTGAAGAATAACTATGGTATGTAGTACTTTCTTTAGTTTTAATATTTCCTAATTCTTTAATTGAAAAATACATTTTTATATTTAGTTTTAAACATTAAGGAATACTTTTATTTCATTGCCTACAAGAAAAAGACTTTATTTTAAAGTCTGCTTAGTAGAATAACAGTATTTGGTTCAATAGTTTGACTCTCAGCAACAGATACGAATGTTTCCTTGAATATATTCAAATTAGAAATTTTTGTGTAATATAGTATTATAGATTAGGTAAGATATCAATTATTGATAAACCGCAACCTAAAAAAATACCACTGGTATTGAAATACATATAAATGGTAAATACAATAATATTTAAATTATATAAGAGAGATGGATAGAAAGTATATTGAAGAAATGCACTTGGTGATAGTTGGCAAGGATCTATTTCGAGGAAAAATGTTTCTTCAAAATAGCTCCTTGTTTTGTTGAGAGCTGAATGTTTGTCAAAATAGCTCCGCAATCTTATAATCCAGACTGCATTCTCTACATATAATAGTGACAGTACAGCCTATAACATGGAGATACTTGCTTAGCCTCCAATATCCAGTCAAAAATTATGGTATTCCTAGATTGGGACGAGGTAGATTGGTGACTTCGCTGAGTGCTATTGCTGATGTTGGTCCCCACAGAAAGTGTGTAGAACCTCACCCGTCAAGGTATTTTTCCATCGATTCCATGATTTCCTACTTGGCATTTTCTATGACTCTTTACATTATAAAATCAGCTCAGAGTTAATCCCGATGACCCTAAACAATTGTATTTAGGGCCATCAACGTGGTTAATGTCTGTCTATAAATATGCCGATAGTTTTACTACTAATCCCCTGATTACTAATTTAACCTTAGTTTGAGATATTGTGGCATGGTCAGTAATTCGCTGATTCGAAAGTGTAGATCTTCAAAGAAACTCATATATCCAGACTTTATGGTTTAATAACTATCCAGACTATGGTTTATTAACCCCTTTCTTAATTAAGGTTTCCTTTATGATTTTAATTTATAAAATATATTTTCTTTCCTTTGTCTTCATAAAATTATGTTCAATCATCACCTGTCGTATTTCATTCCACTATATTATATAATTATCTACTTTAATTGTGGGTTACATAGTTATGTATCGAAGAAAATAGAAAAAGAAGATAGTATCTTAACTTATAATTTACATCTTTATAGCAGAAAGTTAAACGAATAATATTGGAACATGCCAAACTTTTATATGATGCTAAAGATTTTATTTCTACATCAAAAAATCAGGAAGAAAATATTATGTTTGGGGAAGCCGAATTTATATGTTTTTATTTAACTATTATTTTGTGTTCTTTGTTTTGCGTATCTTTTTACACACACAAGTTGCAATACGATGGTATAGAACTGGACTCAACTGTCTGTACCTATATCGATTCAAATATGTAAAGACTACGCTAAGGAGCCTCAGCTACCATGGAGTTACCCGAGTGTAACACCACTGATGCAGAACGCACTGTGTGCTCCTCAATTTACAGCTACAAGTTAATCCTGAAGTAAGTAAATAATTTGAAAGAAACAGGAATGATCGAGCACGTCTGGCTTGAATTTACCAGAAAAGAACCTGCAATGTAATTATACAAATGTTACTCATAATAAAGACTGCACAAGAATCATCTTTAACATTTCGCCTTCTTAAAGAATTGTAAATCTACTATATTAAAAGTATTTGCGGTATCTTAATGTGTGAACAAGCTCGAGATAATACCCGAAATTTTAATATTTAGAATATGAATTTCTCAAACATATTCTGTATCTATTCATCAAAATTTAGGAACTCTAGATTTTACTGTTGAGAAGACAGTCAAACCTTAGTTCGTATAGTCTTATTGTCACTTCGCCGATATTGGAAATAACTGCTTCATGGATTTGTATACAATATTGTTTATAATCACAAGTTGTTATGCATGACATATGTTACAATAAAGTTTCCTTTGTGTGCTTCTATGCTGTCACGTTTCCACACATGTAACACTGCCACAGTTAGTACGGAAATGTTAAGATTCATTGCTTTCATTCTAATCCAATGAACGTCAAAGAGATTTCAACCCCAATAATCTAACGGTGTGTCCAATAATTATAATTATAAGTATGATGTCTTATGAGGAATTCGCTGTTATTCTCGATTTTATATATGGCTGTTTAAGGTTTTAAGTAGGTATACATTCTTATTTCTTATACACTATCTGATACACAATATTTCTATTATCGAAATTTTACTTACTGTGTTTCTATGCGTTTAGACAAAAGAACATTAGAATCATCTATTTATATGCAAGCTATCATATTCTTTCACACATAATAAATTTGCACAAGTCTTCTTTTCTGCTTTTCACGTATTTTACGCATATAAATAGTACCGTTTAATTAAAATATTGTTCGTAATTGTGTTTTTACTAAATTCGAGAATTATTGGTTTTTACAAAACAGAAATGAGGATATTCTAATCAACCCATTGACCACATCGCATTGATTTCAGAAAAAAAAATATTACCAGCAATATTTGGGAAAATGTCTCAACAAAAATTAACAGTTAAAAAACGTGAATTTTTATTAGTTTTCTGTTTTTACAAATAAACAGTTACAATAATATAACATTTTTTGCCATAAATCAGTTCTATATAATTATAACCGCCTAAAATTTGCGTTATTTTTAAAAAAATTACAAATATTAGCAACAGTTGCCTACTAATATTAATTTCTACCTCTTATAGTTAAATTCGTAATTTAGAATATAATAAATTTTGAGTACTGTAATTCATACTTTAAAATACACATTTAACTAGTTAAAATACAAATGACATTGAAATTAATTCCACGTAATTATTAATTTTAGTAAACTGACTCTCATAATACAAAACTGATATCTGTAATCCGAAAGTTGACTGATTATTGTTGAAAGAGTCGACACGGAATTTTATGCGGCCTGGGAGTACTTTAACCGGACCGAAATTGGTACTGTCCATTTATTTCATGTAAACTACAGGCTACTATGAGTTAGGGAATCATATGTAAGATATTGGTACACTACAGAAAATTTCAGAAAGCGAGTTGTAGATGGAAACCTTTTTCTTACATTAGCTATACTTTTGGTAGGTATTTATTTACAAAAGTTTCCTAAAGTTTTTCTCCAGTCAATCTATATAATTCTTATATACAATAAATATAAATAGGTTTTGTTGTTCCTTGTTATACTATAATGAATAAACTTTCACCCAATAAATTATTTCAAAATGTAGTAATGTTAATTTGTCAAGTAATTCGATTTTTACTTCATATAAAAATGCATATTTATACATCTTACAAATATTGTCCTTGCCGTATGTGATAGTGTGTACATAATCAAGTGTCAGAGGCTTACAGATATATATTAAAACAGAGAAATAACGTTTGCTCCTGCTTCTAAGAGAAATGTCAATTAACGTCAAAAGAATTACATTTTATAGTACATAACGTAGTAAAAATTTAACATTGTTTCCTAACAATACAGGATTCGAAATCTCAGCATCTTGAATCATTCTTTTACATTAAGATAAATTAATTATTTATCTAACTCAAGTCCAACATCAATTCCTAAGACACACTACATTAACTTTTCATTAATTCTCAATTCGTGTAGCTAAAATTCGTACATTCTTATCAGAATAATCCGAGCGACTTTTATCGTATAAAATCGCAAGGGTCAGTAAATATTATATTACAAGAAAGTATAAAATTGACACGTAACGGTTGCACGTAGCATGCTATAGGGGGAGGTACATTGGCTAGCCACAAACCGTAATATCGATAATATCGCCAACATGCTAACTACTTACTTCCTATCAGTTTATCAGAATCAACACGCTAATACACTGCGTACTAAAGTTATTGATTATACAATTTGTAAAATAATACTTATTTCTAACTAACAAGCAAACTGCCCCTCCGATTTTGGTAAAATTTTATATATGGGTAGAGCATCGAAAAATAAGAGAACATATTTTGTTTTATAAACTGTGTCAATAAACTGTTTAAGGGGATGAGAATAGCGTCGGAAGCCACCCCTCAAAAATGCATTTTTGTCCATATATTTCAGGAACGATATAAGGTATCAATGGAATAAGAATCATAATATTTCATTAAGAGGGGCTGTCAGTTAATATAGAAAGAGACAGACTCTCATACAGAGGAGAAGGGAAAGGTCTTTTATCATGTTAGTCTTGTATTTTTCCTAGTTCATTATAATAGAGAAAAAATGTTTTTGAAATAGCAGATTTTCTGGTGAAATGTTATGGTTACAAACGCGTTAAAGTTGTTATTTTTTGCTAAGCTGCTGCTTCACTATGTTATTCTTAGTTTGTTACTCATAGTCAAGGATTATCCACGATCTCTATGAATGATGAAATATGAAAGACTCGAAAAGTATTAATATTTCTTACGTCGCACAGTGCTGCGGGTAATAGGCAAAAGTGAACAAAAATCTAAATCTAAAAAAATATCTATTTATGTTAATAAAAACAATATAAAGCTTTAATTAAGGCTTTAATATGGGATAATAGTAATGTATGAAATTAAAATCTGCCTTCATGTTCTAATTAAATATTATTTATAGTAATTTCCTGTGAATAAAAACACACACCCAAACCTGCACACGCACGGTCATATAAATATCATTAATTTTGTATTAAAATGAGGATAAAAATTGATAAATGGTATGTGATCCAATAAAAGACATATTCATAAATATATTTTAAAATGTACACATATAACAGAAATTAAAAGAAAAAGTAAAAATCTATCACATAAAATAGTACAAAATTAGTCTGTTTAAAAAAGTGAAAACTGGAAAATGAATTCTTATAATAAAGTTTAAATGGATTTTAAGTATATAATAATTAAAGTATCAATCGGAATCTGATTCTGAAAATTCGTACAGGTTAATGGTAAATACTCCTCAACCGAAGGCGATATCGCGTCCGGGGATATCAATGTGTAGTGATTTTGTAACATAATCACTAACACTTTTTGGGAATTTGAAATGATTTTGAAGCCAAATAGAGTGTCCCTTTTTAAATAATTCTTTATTTCGGAAGCATTCCTTCCACATTTTTTTACTGTTCAGATGGAAAAAATGACAAACTTCACCTAGGTCTTTAAGCACTTTTTCTGGGAATTCATAAATATTTAAAAATATCAATAAGAAACCCCTGATATATTCTTCTGTCTTCTGACTTCTGTCCTAGAGGGAAGAAGAGCCACTTTTCAAAAATCGTCTGGTTTCTTATAACTAGTATGTCGTCTAAGAAATTATTTTTTCTATGACGTTAGCAAGTATTAGCAGAATATCTTCATGTCTAACAACTATATAGCTGTAAGATTTAATAAAATCAACAATAACTTTTTTAATGTAATATTTAACATGTAATTTAAGCATAGAGGAATAGGCCAGTGTCATAGGGCTGATCAAGACTGAGTGGGTAAATCCGGCGCATCATCACCTTTGTTTACATTAAGAGTATTATTGTATAC
The DNA here is from genome assembly GCA_037954035.1 of Rosalia funebris. Taxonomy (NCBI): domain Eukaryota; kingdom Metazoa; phylum Arthropoda; class Insecta; order Coleoptera; family Cerambycidae; genus Rosalia; species Rosalia funebris. Next base: position 5,973,966 of record JAZFAV010000010.1, on the reverse strand, counting down.
ACATACCAGTGTGACTACAGTGTTTTTAAACATTCATTATATATATATATATATATATATATATATATATATATATATATATATATATATATATATATGTCGTAGTCTCTTGGTGAAATACGTCAATTCATGAAAAGCCTAGGCATTTCATTAAACGCCGTGCTCGTCTCGGCCCATGATGTTTCAAGTCGTACTGCACGATCTGCCGTAAATTAGATATCGACTGTTCGTGAAGTGACCAGCGTTGCCCGGCAGATTGTGTTCTATTACTTGTCCTTATTCGTTTTGTTTTGCTTAATGGAAACTATGGAAAGTAAGAGTGAAAAAGAACTGTTCGGTGAGCATTACAAAGAATACTACATAGCAAAGCCGAACAAACGACCGAGTACCATTAGTCAATTAAAGGAGGTGAGTATTTCTCTACATAGAGTGATAGGTAGAAGCCCGTTTAAAGCAGTTTTTGGGATTGACTCGAAACAAGGTCTGGAATCAACAAAACTCCCTAAAAGTATTATTTCAACTATAACTACCGCAGAGGAGGTAGACAAATTGCAGAATGAAATAGATGTAACTCAACAATATGAAAATGATCAGCACGAAGAGCAGCAAGATGAAATGAATGATAATGAATTAGGTGTTCAATGACACACACTAGTCCACGAAGTGACAGAAGAATCACCAGAAGTCGATACTACTCAACGGTACGAAACAGAACAGGGGGGTTGCCAGAAGAGAATATGGTAATCCAACTGTCAAATGAAAATTACTTGATTGATTATGATAACAATCTTGTCGATACAGATGATGTACAAATTGAAATTGAGGCTATTGAGTTAGGCAATTGTACAGAAAATAATACAGATAACTGTATTGTTTGTGAAAACAATATAACAGATGACGTGATATTTGGTAAAATGTCGGTACATTTAAATTGTACTAACGGGAAAAATATGTGCGATTTTTGTAGCTCTGAAGAAACTATAAAAACTCAGCAGAACGAAAGCTTTGCGGGACAAAAACGCCAAGCAGAACAGATGATTGCGACTACAAAAAAAATGTTACCAAACATAAACATCGGGGACGATGTCTTAGTTAATGTTAATAAAGTTGATCGCTGTCCAGGAGATCCACCAAATCTTATTTCAGTAGTTACGGATATTAAAAAAGGCATATACCAGGTTGTTACTGTTGGCGGAATTATCAAATCGTGGTTCAATAGACCTGACCTTAAAAAAGCAACATCAAACTTTCTTAACCTTAATCAGGTAAATAAATCTAAATTTATGTCAGTTAGAGAAGCCGTTTCCTTCGAATCTTTGTTTACCAGGCAGGGGTATGTAAAATGTTCATGCCGACCCTCTAAGGTGCAATGTAACCAATAGATGCAAATGTCTTAAAAGCAAAACTGCAATGCAATTCCAGATGTCACAAAAGTGGCCCGTGCGCCAATAAGTGAAAAAAAAATTCTGTATATATAGGTAGCTAGTTTATTTTTTATTGTACTGTTTTATTGTTTATTGCAAGTTTGAAGATTATTTTTATCTTTTTAAAGAGAATTTAATTTTTTGATTGTAAAATATATGTATTTTACCTGTATTATTATTTTATTTCATTCATATAGATAGACGATAAATCAGTGAACACAATCTGCCGGCCATCGTGGTCACTTCACGAACAGTCGATATCTAATTTACGGCAGATCGTGTAACATTAAGAATTTACATAATATGCCGGCAGTTCATGTACTGCCTAGACTTTTCATGAATTAACGTATTTCATCATGAGACTACGACATATATATATATATATATATATATATATATATATATATATATATATATATATATATATATATATATATATATATAAAATTACATACCCCATTTTGTATTCCATTGATTAATTTGTAATGTAATCGGTTTTTTTTCTGTAACTATGTAAATAATATATCACCGATCAATTCAACTGACCCCATTTACTAATCCATCACCAGAAAAATTGTATTTAGATATTCACATTCCGAAGAAATATGTTTATTTATGGCTCCACCTTGTTGATACTACAAGATGTAATAAGATATCCGATTCATTTATTATAATAAATCTAGGAATATTTATTATAATAAATGAACCTTGATCATGAATATATATCTTCAACTCTTCCCTCTTTAAGCCCCTATTAGTCCAAATATCATCGTTATTTTTACATTCAAATAAATTTCGTTCAAGACTCTAAAGGAATTTCGTAGGAAATTCCTTTAGTCTTGTATATATCTTCACTTGAAATAATTTTCAGTTTTTTCAGCGGATGGCGAATGTACTTGATCTTTTTTTTGAGAAAATAATTGGTAGTTGCAAACTTTGAAATTGTGAAAGCTTGAATCAAAAGGGATGTAGCCGTTAACACAAAATACTCAGCCCATAAACCTATCTTCCCAAATTGTGTTCTAAAACCTTAGAGATTTCAGTTTATTTTGTTTCTTCGAACGAAATACGAGTAATATTTTAGTAATTTATTTCAGTGCACCAAGATCTGTAGTATTCGAATAGTTTTTCTATACTGTTTCTTCGACTTTTGTGGCATGATTGCACAACTTATTGTATGCCGTACTTTCCCAATATCAGATTGTCCCTCAATTGTTACTTTATTTCATTCTACCTTATAGAGACCATTTTATACATTACTTGAACGTTATATTTTCAAATATAACGTCATGTTATTTTTTCATTTAATTTAATTCATTGTAATGAGAAAATAATATATTGATTGAGCCACAATATCATTAACATTGTGAACTTTAAGGGTATTATTGGTCCCAGGTAAAATTGCAGACTTTGTTTCGTTTAGTTTCTTAACTTCGCCTTCGATCGGTGAATGTTGAAAAATGATAAGCGTTTCTAAGCGTTTTTTCAAGAAAAAGTCTTCCGTCTTCTTTAATAAGTACACTGCACTCTAGTATACTATAGGTAAGGGTTTATAAATTCAATTTATAGGTACAGGTTTGTAAATTCAATTATCTAGAAATAGTTTAATTTTCAAGTAAACTGACATTATTGTTTTTATTATACAATGCTACAACTAATATCACTTCAGTGATCCCCGAGCAACTTGAATAGCTCTTTATCCAACGACATGTATATGTTTTTAAATCTTAAATATTCCTTTAAACTTGCAAGTAGTTACCATTTTCAGCACAATTTTATGCCATTTCATTAACATAAATATTGTCATGCAACGAAATTCTATATTTCAAACTACGACGTTATACTGAAGAAAATATAGAATATGCAATCTCATGGTAGTGTATAATTTTAAAATTATCAAATGGAATACCTTTTACTGATATAAAAGACAAATATTTCACCACGTAAAATATTTTTATAAAACTATATACTTTATTTGTTCCTATATTTGCCCAGAATATGTGAGGGGTGACTTGTGGAGAGGGAGCCAGCGATTAGCACCATTAATCAATATATCTATCAGTAATAATTAATTTCATGACCTATGGTAGCAGGTGCTACTTTGATTTATGACTGTCAGGAGTTCCTTGTACATAGCTTCAATAGAAACGTCAATTATTGTCTACTATGGAATAATGCAAAATATATAGGTCTATTAAATTATCAGATACGTTAAACAAATGGTCGTTTCCACGAATTTCTATTATGCAATAGTTTACTAATTTGTTAGAGTATTTTTTCTTACTCACAAACGTTGATGATTATTATTAAGTCAATATAAGTTTTATTATATGTATATATACCATAAAAAATAATAAAAGTAATAAAGGAAAATAAAAGATTGCATGGAGGCAAATCGATAATCTCAATCTTGAATATATTCTTCTTGCTAGCATGTAAATATTTTGGCAGTAATTTTATTATCTTACTTTAACTTGCTCAGGATGCACTTTTCACTAAAATGGCTTAAATACATGACGTACGTAAAAATATCACTACATTCCACGAAGAATACGGGATACATAATATTAATAGTAAAGTGTTATTTACTTCTAACTGCTTTTGTTATTACGTAGACTAATTAACGAATAGCTATAGTAGATTGAAGTTTTATGAAAAAATAAAAAGGTTTCAAATATCAAACGGTAAGTTATTTTGAATGGATTTCAATTTTACCTTCATATATTACACCGAGAGAACAGTTCATTTCTGATAAGAAATAAGGTTAAACGTGTTTATCTGACCTTAATTTATTCAGGTATTCTAAATTATAGCTGTTCAACAAATGTTTTAAATAAATGGCGGAGGAGCTAATGTAACTTTATTGTGTTTATATATTGAAGTATTTATATATTATTCCCTAACCACTATTCAACAGGACATGTATAGTTCTTATCTGCTTTAATTATAGCTTAGAGCTAAGAAGGATATTTAAAAAAATATTTAACAAACTTGTGTACAACAAAATATCCGTACACATTGAAATGCCCTCCGCTTATTATTTAAAGTTGTTTTCCGGGTAACATAATGCATATTTTAAAATGATCGCTAACTTAGTCAACAACATAGACCTTATTTGGGGAATTCTTTTATCAGAAATACACCTAAGCTCCTGAAGAGAGGTATTCTACTCTAGTTTCACCAAGAAAACAATAAATCTACACCCTGCGAAAAAAACAAATGTGGTAGTCTCTATTCCTCTCAGGTAGTCTAAGCTATAGTCTACTACAGCATAGCATCGCTCACGAGAATTATGCCAAATATAAAAGCACCCGGGAGTAAAAAGCGGGTGGTTTTATATAATGTCACACAGTCAATACTCACGTATGGCGCACCGATATGGCACACAGTCCTAAGAAGAAAGCGGTATATGTAAATGCTAGTAAGAACTCAACGGAAAGCCTTACTATGAGTCATAAGTGGATATAGAACAATATCTGCAAGAGCAACTCAGGTGGTAGCTGGGATTCTTCCTATAGACATCCTAATAGACGAAAGGAGAAGGCTCTATGAGAGAGAAGACGGGTATACGTTGCAAGCCAAAAAAGAAGAAAGGGAAACAAGCCTGGATCTATGGCAGGTGCAGTGGATGGAAACACTGAAAATAGCCCAGTGGACGAAAGCTCTCATACCCGATGTGAAGAAATGGGTAAAATGTCGACACAGACACATGGATTATTTTATCACCCAAATACTAACTGGGCATGGTTCCTTTAAGGTATACACCCACAAAATAGAAAAATCGACTGAAGAAATATGCGCATATTGCGAGGACCGGGACACTATAGCACATACTCTGTTTGAATGCATTATATGGGAAAAAGAACGGCAAAGGGTAAATTTAGAGGTAGGAGTTACTTTAAACAGTAACAATATCACTGATGAGATGTATACATAAGAAAAATAATGAGCACAAAAGAGGAAGAAGAAAGAGACATGCAAAGAAGATAAGGATGAAGACCGAACCTCCGCACCCAGATGTATGCTGACAAGTGATTCGAGGATGCGAGAGGGAAGAGGTGGGGGTTTTTAGTGGGTAAAAATCCCACACTACCACGTAAAAAAACAGCGCGTGGCGTCTTTCTGAAGATTTTCCCCCACCGCAAAAAAAAGTCTCCTGGTGGATTCACCTGCTCAAAGAACTCTTCACCTGCAATTGTCCACCCTCTGGTCATTGTCGACGGCACACCTGAAGACTTCTTCAGCACGAGAACTCTTGTGACCTTCACAGAACCCCCCTACTCATGGACACTTCGAATGGACATGCCATCGAAGTATCGCAGGAGCCGCCCAGCAATACTACTTATAATATTTGGTTGCTGTTAAATTATGGTTTATTATAATTAGAAAATTATTGTTCTTTTTGTATAGTAAATCAGTTTAACACTAATTCTGATTTGTATTCATCTGACATTCTCTCTTATATAGACAAATGGACATTTATTTTAATACACGTGTCTGGTACTTGCATCTGATTACTATTACACTGAGTCTCTACCAGATGATTGAAATATGTTGTAGTAGGCGGAGTTTTAATATTTCACAGGAATTGACAGGCAGATATCAGTAAATTACGGGATATGTATAATTCAATTCAAATAAAAATATAATCTTGTGGATCAATACATTACTTGACTTGTAGATGTGTACTTGGGGTAATTAATATTTTCATTAGTAGTATGCTTGCTTTTGTAGTAGGTAAATATATCATTTATCAAGTATTTCTGTTTCTTATGAATTTCCTTTTTATTTTTTATGTGACTAAATGAACACAGCGTAAGTATTTTATCCTAAGGATAGTAATATTGTTTCACATAAACAAATATATTTAATATAATTACTTAATATATCAACATTAACTATTAGTTTTATATGAAAGGGTACATTATATTACACGAAAGATATGTCCTTAACTAACAAATTAGAATATTAAATACTAATATAGTTGAAATTATTAAGGTTGTTATTTAAGAAAAATATATTTATTTCACCATTTCCAACGTTAGCACTTACTTAATTAGATAGTAATTTCAATCTTTTCGAAGGATCCTGCGATAGAGATCTTTGTTGCTGAGGGAATTTTTTCTAATTTTTGTATGCATAAAACTAAGATAATTATGATTTGGTTGAACAATATTAAGTTAGCTGAAAAGTTTTGGCACGAATGACATATTGGTTATGTATCAAGATACCGACTTCTCGTATGAAGTATAGTTCCGCTTAAATATGATTTTAACATTAGCATGATGTCCATTAATGAAATCAACCAATTCTGAAGAACAGTGATTAATATACCATATAATCCACGGGCTTCTTCTCTCAAATACTTCAATCAAGTCAAATCATTCTGATTTATTTAGAATTTCGTATTTACACATCTATGATTTCATATTTGCTTTCTTAACTTGGTATTTAGTAATATTTATTCCTAATATATACCGCTATAGATAAATCCATACAGATAAATGTTGCAGCTGTAACGTTTTCATCTCTTAAGATGTATACAGTATCGTTATTTCGCAAAATAAATTGGTAAATCCTGCATATAATCACTCTTTCATAATTTCAGACTATAAAGTGTAATCACATTGATTGAATTTTTATAAATTCTAATTCAATTCGTGAATGTTTTCCGTTCACTTGATATTGAGTAGTTTAGTTGCAATGGTCTGATTCTTAACTGTTAACAACTGTTAAATGCACAACTATTACAGAGATAGTAAGGATGTAAAATTTCGATTAATGTACATATATTAAGGCTACCAATTATTTAATTAGTAGCCTTAGTATTAGTGTAGATTAGCAGAGATTAGTGGCGTAAAAGTAATTTAATAAAAATAATGCATTGTAAATTAGCATGTAGTTTAGTGTAGAACTTTAAAATATACTGCGATTTTGCGGAAATTATATTTATCAATTTAATTAAATAGAATAATATATTTCATTTCAAATTGAGTTAACCCACAATTATTCGAATATTACTTTCCAATTCATTTAATTTTAATTTAATTCAAATCGAAAATATGTAAAAAAATATTATAGGATTTAAAATATAATGGAAATATCTCAATCCTGCAAATATATAAAGTATGATGGCGAGAACAGATGAGATCTGTGCAGCCACAACTTGCAGTATTTTTTCAGGTGTTCTTTAAAATAATTCTCAAAGAAATGATTATTTGTAAACTATGTGTCTGATATATGTATAGATTAATGAAAAATGTTATCATAAATTCAATTTGACGGGAAATAATTTTTTGTGGACAATATAGTGTAGATTCTAATTTGTCTTGATTCTGATCCACGTATCTTTAAAATTAACTAAAATACATTTTTCCAGTTTCTACCACTCTTTTTTTACTTTTAGTACTTTTTACATAAATCCCAATCTGATAATTTGTGAAGTGTGACGGCGAGGATAACGAGATATGTACAATTACAACAAGCAGTTTCTCTTTACAAGTGTCCCTTAAAATAATTTTCACGTAAATAAGTACTCATGCTACATAATAAGTAATAATGCTTCTTATGTAGAAGATAATAGATAATTTGATGATGAAACCACTTTTCGTCGCAAATAGTCAGTATTCGAGATATTATTTCTTTTTGCACGCAAAGACTGATAGATTCCCTTTTATTTTGATTTTCATCATCGTATTCAATTCCTTGCACTATTTTACATAAAATATCATATGGATATATCAGAATTCTACAAATGTGTAAAGTAGATATGATGGCGGGGAGAGGCGAGATATGTACAGCTACTACCAGAGAGTGGTCTCTTATTCCAAATGTTTTGTAAATTATAAGTCTTATGTATCAGTTAACGAGACATTTGATAATAAATTCAGTTCTGCGAAAATATGGTTGGATTTGGGATATTAATTATTTTTGCGAGCAATATGTTGTTTGTTCTCATTTGTCTTGATTTTGAAATTAACTAAAATACGTTTTTATAATTTTTACAACTCTATTTCTTGTATCATTTTATATATAATATCGTGAATATATCCGAATCTGCCAAATTTGTAAGGTGTGATGGCTTGAAGGATAGGCAAGATAAGTACAGCAACAATAATAAAGCAGTTTCGTTTGAAAGTGTTCTCCAAAATGATTATCATAAAAATCGGTATTTATAAATTACATATTTATGTAGAAAGTAATAGGTAATTTTAAGATAATACCAGTCTGATGGAGGACAGTTGGATTTGAAGACATTTATTCCCCTTTGTGGGCACGATGTTCTAGATTCTGATCTTATCTTGATTTTCACCAACGGATCTTCGAAATTAACCAAAATATATTTTCATAGTTTTTACTAGTCAATTCCTTGTATTATTTTGCATAAAAAATCATGGATATATGTTGATTCCACAAATATGTAATTTGGTACGGCGGGGAGAGACGCGATATACAGTACAGCCAAAACTGACACTTTCATTTTCCGGGTATACTTAAAATAATTCTCGACCAAGTAGGTATATTTATAGTGTCTCGTAGAAAATGACAAATAATTTGATGGTAAAATCAGCCTTGACAGAAAATAGTTGGTTTTCGAAATATTAATTTTTTTGCGGGCAAGATGTAAATCCTCGTTTGTCTTGATTTTGACTCATGTACTATTCATTTCATAGTTATTTGCCAAATAAAAAACTCTTATCATGCCGACAAACGGAACAGTCGACCTGATCCTAGCCATAAAAACAAGCCACAGTATGTTTGGAGATTTTTTGTTTGGCAAATAGCAATGAAATAAACTATATCTTTGAAATTAATTACATTTTTCTATATCTTACTATTCAATTCTGTGAACTCCTTTACATAAGATGTCATGGATATATCCGAATCCTACAAGTATGTAAAGTATGATGGCGGGGAGAGTCAAGCTATGTACAGCTACATCTAGCAGTTTCTCGTTTCTGGTGTTCTTTAAGATAAATGTCAATGAAACCGGTATTTCTAAATACAATTTACAACTTTGTAGACCCTTCAATATTATAATATATTGGATAGGATTATAATAGGATGGAGCAGGTTTTTCGTGACAAACCTTAACAGTCGATAGGAAATGTTTTTTAGGAAAAAAAATCCACATATACAAATATCCTAAATTGCTTTGTTTTTAATATACATAGTGTTAAAATTTAACTTTTTTAACAGTGTATTAACAATCTTTATTTTCAGAATTAATAAATAAAACTAAACTAAACAATAATTGAAAACATTAACAAAAACAGTTATAAAAGTTGTTTAAAATGGGAGCCATTCTTTTCAATGCACAACTCGCACCGACGTACAATAGATCGATTTAAATTAACTAGATGTAGTACTATTTCATTGCAATCATTTCTTATGCGGTTAATAAGTTCATCTTGTGTGTTCTCGGGAGTCGCATAAACTTTCTCTCTTAGAAAACCCCACACAAAAAAGTCTAACACGGTAATATTCGGAGACCTTGGTCATGAAACTGCCAATCCATCTTTCCATAAAATTATTGTCCAGCCAATTTCTAACATTTCTGCCAAAATGAGCGGACAACCGTCAATCTGAGACCATGCATTCTATTTTAAAATTATTGGTATTTTATCCCACATGTTTTGATATTTCGTTTCTAAAAATTTTAAGAATTCTGCGTTTAAGCGTCGAGGTAAAAAATAGGGGCCAAATAAATTGTTGTTATAAATCCATATCCACACATTTACTTGAAAATTTCGTGGACAAATGACTTGAGGATTTTCATATGTTCACACATGTTGGTTATTGAAATTAATGATACCGTGGCTGGTAAAGTAGGACTCATCAGTCCACAGTACGTTGTTAAAAAAATCCCTATTTTCTTGAATTGAGTCAAGGACCCAGCGACAAAAAGTCATTTTTTCTCTTCGTCTTCTGAATGTAAACCTTGAACAGGCTGTAGATGAAATGGACGCCTGTGATCTCATCTTAGAGTACCAAGTACATTGGATTTAGAGGCGGAGAATACGAGAAGCTATAGGGGAACTCGTTGGATCTCTGTCAAACTCATTTAATATCCGTCGAGAAATTCTTCTTTGTTGTAAGTTTTTGGTTGGCATTATTTCGATACTCATGTAAATTGCCTAAACCTTTCTCTATTAATTGCTGGCGAACTCTTGTGAACACATTACGACTAGGATGTCTTCCCTTCAGATATCTCTTTCTGTATTCTTTAGTAGCCTCCCTTGATTTCCATTAGCAAATCCATACACAAAATGAATATCCGTTATTTCTCAATTTGAAAATATAAGCATTTTAACATTATTAGACAAGTCTTATGTTAAAATTGTCAAAATTTGTCATGAAAACCAACGCCAACCAGGCGTGGTAAATATTGGCTATCTCGAAAAGTGACAGAGGAAAAAATTAGGAATTGAACAAAAATTAAACTTTAAAACGTTGTATATCGAAAAAAAAAGGAATTTAGGAAATTTGGTTATATGGATTTTTTTTTCATAAAAACAGTTTCCTATCGATTGTCAAAGTTTGTCATGAAAAACCTGATCCACCCTGTATAAAATAATTCCTCTATTTACTAAGTGTTTCTCTCTATTGAATCATTGTGACGTAAGATAACGTTTTTCATTGAATTGTCAACGGTGAGAATTGTAGGTAGGTAAAGGGTGATTTTCCCCACACACAATGTGAAATTTCATTAAAAAAAAATGATCACGAAGGAGTGTTTCGTTTGAATAATATTATGCCTGTCAAACTAATATCAATGCCATGTATTGATCGATAAGTCATAAATATCTATAAATAGATGGATGCATGCATTGTAACTTCTTACTTTATTGTCATAAAATGATACAATCAAATATTCAATAATAAATAGGAAACAAAACACGCAAATGAGTTATGTTATTATTTTAGATATGTAATTCAGTTTAGACGATACTCGTAATTAAAATAAATCAGGTTGTTTATGTATAATATTCTATATTTTTTCCATTCACATTTTTATATCAACCTCTGGATTTATACCGAAAATCGTGGATCCCAATAAATCCAACACAATGAAGAGACTTCTATCAGATCATAATAATACTTTAGTTTACAATACTGAATAGCAATATCTTGTATATAATATCTTCGATAGATATAATATATACTACATTTTTATATAGATTTTGTTGAATAACAAATAGGACGAACCGATGTATTATTCATGTCGACAAATTCCTTGCTCTTTGCTTTCAAGACAGAATCCCATACTGTAAGCCTTCCTGTTCTATGTTCCCATCCAAGTAAAAAGTTTATGTTCGTAAGAACCCAGCTTAACCTACTTATATATTTAACCTACCTTGTTCGAGCCATTTTAGCCACAGAGCTATTGAATTAAAAAGATTGCTGTTACCATTCTATTTAAAGTACAATATTAACATATTTTCTATATAACTAATAATGGTAGTCGCAGAAAAGCCTTAAGCCTATATATTTTCTTAAAAGTAGCATAAAATCACCAAAACATATATTCTCAATAACGATAATAGTAAGATCTGTTCCTGTTCTGGTTAATGGTATATCTCAGAGACCATTTATACCAGATTATAATAGGATCAATATAATGGTTCTATTAAAATCTAATAATGGATATCATCAAGGACTAGTTTCACTATTGTATTACAGTATTGTGACGATCTACAGGAATCAATTAACTAATTTTTAACACCACAGCAATTATTCATATCAGAGTAAATAGAACTAATATCTAATACCTCTTAAAAAAAGTTCGTAGTTTCTGTTTGGTAAATATTCTACATTTATTTAGTACGTACCCATCACCTTGCATTTTAAAGAAAGCAAGTAACTTGAAACACAGAAATTATATGTCAACATTTTTCCTGATTTCCAATGTATCCTTAACATAGAGTGCTTGACCACGTTGTTAAGATTTCATTTTCTTTAACTTTTTATAGAAATAGGCCAACAATACACCTCTGGAATGATTGCTTTAACTTTATTGTTAAAACTATATTTAAATTTATTGTTAAGACCGGCACTTAAGAAAATGATCGTAGATTTTTCTGTACACCATATGCTGTGTCACTTCATTAATTCTATTTGGAACACTGCTCGGACTAGGATTTGTTACAAAATCCATTTTTTTGTAACTAGAAACATTCAAAATATAGGTATAATAACTATTAAAAATAATATCAGATAGGTATGTGACAATGTCATTAATCAAATTAATTTTTTATGGATTTAAAAATGCATAAATAAAATATTTTTTCAATGTTTTTACTGACCTCATTCCCATAGATAAGGCATTGTAAGATGCACTTGTATAAATGTATGGTTTATTGCACTCGTTTCGCTCAATCCACAAAAAATGCAAAAAATCCACATCCATGCCAAAATCAACCACCATCCCTTTACGCACTTGTATGAGAAGGAATTATTATGCTATAAATTAATATTATTTGTAAGTTCCAAAGATTGACATAATAATAAAACGTCGTATGAGACATCCTCGTATAACATTATATACGTCATATATGTGTACATGTACACAAAATTTCACGAACACAAATTTAATTTACATTTTTACATTATACAGATAAACCTTTCTTGTAATATATTTATGGCGAAGTCCTAAATCGAAATCATATTATGGAGTTCAGTAAATTCCTCAATGTATATTAAAATTTATATTGTCTTTATGGCATTAGCTTAATACCCTCACAAAGTTCATTGTTGATTTCCGTCCTTTGCGTACGACAAAGTACGTCATTGTTTTGGACTTTAATATAAAGCGGTATAAAGAATTGTAAGACAGCAAATTGAGAGATATAAAGAGATCGGAGGAAACAAAGAAGCGTCTCAGAAAGGTTTCATTTATTTTCTGGTATATAAGAGACGATCTAGAAGGAATGGCTGGCATGTTTTTTGAGTCAATAACTGTCACAGATTTATTTGGATAAGCATTGTTCAAAAATGCGCTTTGGAAGCAATTATGTTTACTATGTTATTCTAAATATCACACAAATCTACACAGAAATGTTAATATAATAAAAAATGTTACAATTTGAATGAAATAAAATATGACGAGGAACAAGATGGGATAAGAAAATGTAAACCAATTTTAAGTTATCAAATCGTATGTATATATATATATATATATATATATATATATATATATATATATATATATATATATATATATATATATATATATATATATATATATATATATTTAAAATATTCCATGTAAATATATACACAATGTGTTTATTTGAAAATATATGTAGAATAACACATCATCTAAATTAGACAATTTTAGCAAAAATACGTTCATTTAGATTTTGATGAACAACTTGATGTTATATAAAGATATGAAGTGATTTTAAATGTAAAAGTTTTAGCGGTTATTCTTGGGTATTTTTTACGATCGATCCAGTAAATGCATATTCAATTACTACTCCACGAGAAAAGCTTAAAGGGGAGAAACTCTCATCATCAGCATCATCATCTTATCATTTTGTAAATTACTATACTGAAATTATTCTTATCTAGTATGCTGTGCCTTTATTAGACTAATAAAGACATTGGGTGGATTTACCGTATTCTCTGTACGTTCTAAATAATATTTCCAAGTGGTAGGAAATAGGCTCGATTACTCATCATATACAATACCTGCAATTAATACCTGCATAAATACTAATAATTAATAAATGCATATATTAATAAAATACTAATAATTGTGTATACTTAATTTGAAATATATTTGTAATTCATTTCGATTTACTATAAAAATTAATCATTAAAGCTAATATATTTGGCTACATTTGAAGGCATATGATAACTAATAATCAAGGACTTGATTAGAGCCTGCAATATGAGTAGGTGCCAAATTCTTTGTCAAATTCTCCTATGAAGATATTGACCAATGCCATTCATATTCTTATTCTACGTGGCAGGCAGGCAGGCACCCCATTTTTTGTAGTGCTATTGTATATGCTTGGAGTATAAAATTAAGCTCCAATTTTCGTCCGAGAGGTATTATATGGACTGTACCATTAATATCAAAATAAAATAATCAAGTATGGGTACGACTAGAGAATTTTACCAAACGTAGTCGACTAACCAGGCTAGCAGGAATAACTTGGGTGAAGACCCTCAATGGTTCTAGATGAATTGCAGTTTTCTGATCTATGCACTTAAAATAGAAAATTATAGCGTCTATAAATTTTAAATTATTAATACAGCGTTGATAGCAAAAATTGGAAGATATGTTTTAAAAATCTATATGTAATAAAAATTATCGTGCAACATTTATATATGTATTAAGTATCTAAATTGGTGTGTCTATAAGATGGTACGTTTATAATGGGTATGAAGAAATCTTTCTGTACCTGTAAAGAAGGGTAAAACAATATAAAAGATCTAGAAAGGAGTCTGTAACTTATACAATTCTAGATTATTTTGTAAAATTATTTCAAATATGTCAATTATCCATGCAAATCAACTTCACCTTTAGACAAGAAAAATGTCCCACTTTAAAATTAAATAATTTGGACTAAAACAATATAGAATAACTAGAAAGGAGTCTGTAATTTATACAATTCCAGATTATGTTGTAAAAAATTATTTCAAATATGTCAATTATTCATTTAAATCAACTTCACCATTAGAAAAGAATAATGTCCCACCTTAAAATTAAATAACATAGAAATTTTCACACTACAAGTATAAAATAGCTACGACTGCACGTGGACAATAAATCGACTGTCATAAAAAAAAGGAAACGGAATAGAATTTATAGATGAAGATGAACGAGCTATTCTAGCTTATTGAAATAAACATAAGTTGTCCTTAGAAGATAAGTTGCTGATATATAAAACTGTAATCAAATCTATATGGACATATGGTATATAGCTCTGAGTTTGTACCAACAAATCCAATATAGCCATCATCCAAAGAAGTCAATCTGAAACACTGCGCAGGATCACCGATGTACTCTGGTATATCTCAAACCAAACACTCCATAAAGACTTGCAGGTGCCTTACGTTAAATATATTATAAAAGAAAAAAGTATAAAACATCATAATGAGCTGAAAAGTCATCCAAGCTCCCTGATCTATTAACAATTGAACCCCGAAAAAGTTAAAACGAAAATGGTCAATTGATTTCAATTCATTGAGGACTCGTTACTGGAGGAGCACTCATTACATCTTAATAGGGTATTACAACCATCATCCGAGCAGATTCGCCTAAGGATATATGCTGGAGTAGGTGGCAGCCTTTGGTGTGAAGATAACACTGAATTAGTTTCCCAAATGACGCGAGAACACTATACACTACACTCGACGCACGTTTCGCCAAGAAAGTTGACATCATCTAGAGATAATTAAAACTTCGAATGAGTTTTAACTAATAGTTAGTTAATAGTTTTCTAACTAATGTTTTAATTTTTAATCATCCGCAAATGATGCCAACTCGCGTCGAGTGAAGTGTATAGTGTTTTGGTGTCTTGTGGAAAACTAAGTCAGTACTAAGGATATATATTGTAATTCTGATTGCTAATAGATTCATTAAATAAAAAAAATCTTCACATGTCCTGTAGAGGTTGTTATCCTTAAAATTATCTGAGACTATTAAGTACCATATTCAATGTATTTTTATTATTGAATATCTTGATGCTGTTGTGCAATTATAATTCTCAAAACTAGTACCTAACTGAAAGGTCCATGCTCTAAATAAAATAATGAGAATCTAACACATATAATCGGTATACCCCACATTAGGTAAAGTCTATTTTTAACCTCATTTGTTTGTTACCACCGATTATGTATATATTTTGTATAAACTTAAACAAAGTTTGCTTCATTTATTTCGTTGACAAGAACTCTATAAAGATACATATCACGTCGTTAGAGTTTGTCAAAATGTTACGCTATTAAGGTGCTATTCAGGAATAAATATATTCCAGAAAATTATCTTATTTGTATTCATAAGGTAGGCTGAAGGGTCGATTTAGTTCTCAAACTGGGTTGAATACTCGTCGCCTGAATATGCCAAATGTGAAAATTTCGTTATATGCAAATATTTGCGAATATACATATATTTTTTCCTTACCTCCTTCCACTCAATAGGATTTTTTTAAGGGCGTGTTTCAGTTTTTCTGTTTTACTTTTAGATAACCATACGTTATAGGCAGAATCTTTCACACAGTGTTCCTAACAAGTCCGTATGTATTAAAAAAATGTATCAATATATTATGAAATTTTACCACGCAATTACTTTTCTTCCACTTACATGTTATATTATTCGGAACATGGAAAATGTTATATCATTCATATTATCTATTGAGTAATCGAATAATCTCAATGTACAAGATATCAAAAATATATTCAGAAATGCATTTTAATGATCTCATAAATTTTCCTATCCAATCACAATTTTATAGTTAATATCATTTTTATTTTTAAAGTATGAATCCTTGTCTATAAATAAACAGATTTAAAACCTTAAAACAGACTTTTGTGTACGTAGAACATCTCTATCTCGAAATTCAGTGATTGAGAAAAAATAAACCAACACATAACACGGAATATGTATTTTATGAGACAGTTTTAGTTTTTTCAAATAGTCCACCATCGCGTTTTCTCATGATTCATACACAGGATGGGGTGTGTTCTGTCCACCTAAAAATCAATAGATGTCGTCTGGTAGACGTCCCCGATCAGAATCAGTCAAAACCCGATCGATCCGACACGATTTAGTTGAGTTATCGTGTTAACAAGAAATTTTACTAATGCCAACGGCAACAACGACGACAACGATAACGACAACGACAGCGACAACGACAACGATACACACACACACAGACAGAAATTTTTTAAAAACCATTTTTTTTATTTTTAAGCCGAAAAACGGAAATTGAACGCTAGAATTTTTTTTTCCATTTTCCTTTACACGATTATATTACTTTTCCGCTCTGGTACAGTTGAGTGTGGAAAAGTAAAAATAAGTTTGCATCATGCAAAACTTAAAATTTATTTTATCACATTAATATTTTTTATCTACGACCGTGCTGTAGTATGGAGTTCATTGAACTATTTTGAATTATGTAATGCGCTCTATTACATCGCCGTTATGTAATTAACTCATTTCATCACTGTTATGCAATGGACCCATTACATAACTCATTTTGATTTTCAAAAATTATAAACGAAGAAGTAAAAATTTATTGAAACTAGAAACAATACAATAATTATTATTTGTTATTATAAATATTAATATTATTTTCACCAGATTTTAGTAAGATTTTTGACGTAGATAACGCACAACGCGACGAGAAAATCACAAAACTAAACGCTATTTAAAACAACTGGATTGTTACTATGGTTTTAACATTTAAAATTTCATGCATCATGTTACGTTGATTTGGTATGAAAATGTTTAAGTGACTTTTAACGTATGTCATATTTATTTAAATGTCAAATCTGAATTTTTTGTAAAAAATTGGATTTTAATCTCTTTTTCTTATTCAAGCGGTCATAGATAAAATGTTGTACAGCACACGTGGGCTAGAGCTATCCCACTAATAATATAAATCACTATTACATAGATCTTCTTTATTAATCTTATAATTATGAAGTTAAATATGCAAAAGAACCAAATAAAACTTCTAGATAACTATATTATCACTATCATCAGATTTGTTGTAAATAAACTATATTAATCTACGTTAAAATTATGCCTTAGAAGTCATAAAATAACTGAGATGTTTTTTCATTTATTATATTTACCATGTTCAACAGGCAATTCCATTTAACACTAAAAAGAAGACACAAGAAAGCATACACATTTCACCTACCAAGTTGGCATCGTTAGGAGACGATTAACGTGTTCTAATCACCTCCCGATAATGTCAACTTGGTTACTGAAAGGTGTCGTGAAACCGTTATTTATTGCTGTATCAAAGATTACACTCTCTTCTCATAACCTCATTTTAGACTAAGAAACTAAGTACATGTAGATGACATACTTATATAAGAAATAATTTATATAATTTAATCTAAAACTTAAAGATACCAAAATAGATATATAATATACTACTTATTGGATTGCATAATGTACAAAGGACTGTCTTTAGTATATTTCAGTATATTAGTTCCCAATGTAAGTATATAATATGTTTGGTTAGTACGTCCAGATACAAACATCAAGTTTGCTCAAGAACGATTCACAGCAATATTTGTTATAGGACTGCAAATCTCGAGTACGAAACGATATATTGTACGAAAAGAGAGAGACAAAAATAGGTTCAAATAGTAGAAAGAAGAGAACAAAAATTATTCGCATGCACGATACTTCAACAATACAAATACTAGTTCCAGTACTAACTAGTTTATATTTAAAGGGAAGATAATGAAAGTTACGTCGACAAGTAAGTTCGACAAAGTAGAGTTTACTCGGAAGTTTATTGTGTGATGTATCTATTGCTAGATACAAGCTATCAGATCTAAACGAGGGAAGAAATCATATCTATACTTTGTTTGTAACTTGTATACATTGTAAGCTTCTTACAAAGTATAGAGATGTTTTATTGTACGTGCGGAATCTATCCGAAAAATAAACAGAAAACCATATTAGTAACATATAAGTCGGAAATCGAGAAAGGAACCACCAAGCCGCCAAGCGGCTATCAAAGTAGTTCCCGAATAGCAAAGCTATTACATAATCGCTCTAGGAAACAACTACTCCTCGGGCTAAAGCCCGCCAGGCATTGAATTATACCCAGAAGCGATCCTCGACCCCTTTCTCATGTTTCTGCACGATCAGATAAGGTTTCAAAAATAAAACCCGCCACAGATAGGATTCGACATTTGTCCCGAATCGGAACCGAACGACATACAGCTGTTTCGAACTTGTTAGTTCTCATTAGTGCCGTACGCGGTACGCCGATTCAGGACAAATGCCGAATGAACTTTATAGCGTATACATCTTTATCGATACGATCTCTGCCAGTAACATATAAGTCGGAAATCGAGAAAGGAACCACCAAGCCGCCAAGTGGCTATCAAAGTAGTTCCCGAATAGCAGAAGCAGTTTCTCGTGCAAAAACACGAGAAAGAGGACGAGGATCGCTTCTGGGTATAATTCAATGCCTGGCGGGGCTTTAGCCCGAGGAGTAGTTGTTTCCTAGAGCGATTATGTAATAGCTTTGCTATTCGGGAACTACTTTGATAACCACTTGGCGGCTTGGTGGTTCCTTTCTCGATTTCCGACTTATATGTTACTGGCAGAGATCGTATCGATAAAGATGTATACGCCATAAAGTTCATTCGGCATTTGTCCTGAATCGGCGTACCGTGTACGGCACTGATGAGAACTAACAAGTTCGAAACAGCTGTATGTCGTTCGGTTCCGATCCGGGACAAATATCGAATCCTACCTGTGGCGGGTTTTATTTTTGAGAAAACCATATTATTCAAGGTAAATATACATAAATGTATTTTATAACGAAATTAATAAATCTCTCAATAAATAACCAATGATATAGAGATAAAAATATTTATTTATTGATTCCTAAAATTTTGTTGACAATTAAAAAAAATTAAAAATAACGAAACCTTTAAAAAATATTTAATAATTCGGGTATATTGCGAAACCTAGTAATGGCTGAACAATATATGTATATGGTAAAATAATAGTAAAAATATGCATTCATTTTATTTTCCATCGTTGAGCGAATTAATTATAACGGCTTAATTAACGATAAGTAAGCAAATTGCAATAATGTTGCGCCGCCCCCTCGCTCACATCGAATTCACCTCCGGAACATGCCTCTAGAGGCTTCGGATCAAAAAATGAAAGTTACCACGTTGTTCGCAAGGGTCGATATTCGAACGAAAACCATTTGGCACATCGACCTAAAAATTTCACACACACGAAAACAGTGACACACACACGAAAACAGCCGTTTAGTAAATAGAGATTACAATTAATATGTGATAAGCACTATAATTAATGATGTATGTTGTAATTAAATTTATTATAACATATATTGTAATAGTAGATAAATAATGTAATAGAATCACAGTAATATAAAATCAATTACTAATAATAGTAGCTAATTTCGAAAATAAATTATCTAAACAGTTTACTTCCATACATGGAAAAACTTTACTAATTACTAATTTAATTCATTATAATTTTGTTTAAAATACCGTAAATAGTCTTACAAGTAACACTATAAATAAATATTATAAATGTCTTAACAATGCAGTGGCGGCTGGTAATAAGAGACACAGAGGCACGTGCCTCTTTATTAAAAAAAAAAACACTTGTCTTATAATTTTATAATAAATTAACTATGAAATTTCTAAAAAATGTAATGATATTTAGTGGAAAAATTTTATACTTTTATATTGTAAAGGACTTTTTAAATATCAATTCTACACGTTAGACTCTTCATCGGGTCATCATAGTCTAAACATTTTAAGAAGACTTATCAGAACACAACGGCTACAGGCATACGTTGAGATTACCCGGGTAGTTATTGTGTCCAGTTATACTTTTTCGTTCAGCGGTTAAAGTACGCGTTGGGCAACAAAGACGTTTAACTAAATTCGATTAGATTACCTTGAAAACGGTCACCTTATAGTAGGTGACCGTCTCTCATAGTTGGTTGTTCTGTTCTCCGGGTAACATGTTGTGAACGTCAGTGGTAACTTTAAATATTTAAAAATGAATTAAGTTGATTTTTACAGAAAATTTACAGACAAATGGAAATAAACGGTTGAGTAGGCCGGCGCCGGCATTCGATTTAAATATTTTTCAACTCGATTTTGGAAAATCTCGTAATTTTGCAAGAAAGTTAGTAATGTATTACCCCATCTGTTACGTCACTACTATGTCCACCCATGCTATATACTCACAATCTACCACTGTAGTAATGTTACAAATGTTAATAATAATTAATATAATTTTGGCCGACAACCGTCTAAAATAAACTATTTATACTACTTCAAGTAAATCGATATAAATGTTGATTATAATCTAGCCATTAGCTCTAGATTACAATAAACAAAAATAGTTGCCAATGTACTAGGCTGTACAGTAAAACTTAAGAATTAGGAACATTGGTCGATAACGTCCTATACTAAAGCCTCTGACATTCTGAGACTATAAAAACCTCTATAATATATTCTTGCCATTTCCAACCATTTTCAGTATACATAAATCCAGTCATAAGTAGATGGAATAGAAATACTATATTGCTTAAATTTATATGGCTTTCCCTTCTTATTGATGGTATTCAAAATCTCAGTTTTTTATTTATCTATGCCAACTGAGACCGAGAATCCTAATATAAAACGTAACACTTCGAAGTATGATAAATTGACATCTATTTCCTTATTACAAACTGGTGATTTTCCCCAGTTTGTAATGCAAAACGATGGGTGCGTCTACTTAAAATTATTGTAAAATAATGTTAATCTCTTTCTTAAATGTTTACTCAAATACTACATTATTTACAATTTAGTATATTCTGTACAAAAATGTGGTCCTTCGATAGGGATATCGGAAATGAGAGTTATATAAACATTTTTGTTTATATAACTGCAAGTAAAATTAAAATATATTAAATCCATGTTAGTTTAATGTTCCTCTAATTACTATTTAGTTTCTATTACTAAATTTAATTTGAGATATTAATAGTGCCACGATTTCTAATTTTATTTTAAATTTATTAAACTATACTTAATGAAATATAAAGTTGGAATAAAGTATGGAGTTTAATTTATTTAATCCCCATATTTTTATTTTTGTCTCTTTAATTACAAATAAGTAATAAAACTAATTAAATGTTCCTTATAATGAAAATGCATGCTTCAAACAAAGTTTATAGAGAAAACTTGTAGAGGCAATACACGCATTAGTTTGATATAAAATGGACACCGCAAGGCCATGGTAGAATCTTATCATCCGCTATTGTGTATTTTTATACCAGTACTGATCTAAAACCAACACTACAGTTAATGTAAACTTCACCATATTTCGGTTTAATTTACACTTTCATCGTATAGCATGAAAATCCATTTGATATACAGTAGATAGATTATTATGATAGTATACATATTACATACTACTATACATATTATTTAAAAGAGAGAAGCAAAATGCATTTGAGATGATATTCATTTGAATGTATTCTCTCCTTTTAATCTCCATTTCACTAATGAAATATATAATCACAATTATAGTAGTATTTCCTAAATGGATATTTAAGTTATACTTAAATATTCATGAAAGGCTCAAACATTATTTTTGATATTATTTACGTGTTCTGTTGGCTTAATGTTAAACGCTCTATCGAGTAATACTAAGCAAATATTTTTAAGAAAATGGCGGAGGTGCCAATGTCATTTTGAATTATTTATATTTTCTCTAATTTAGAAGTATTTCTTTACTACCATTGTATCATGCTCCATAGCCACTTACTATTTCAGTAATATATAACTGATGTATGTAATTAGACATTAGAAAGTAACAACACGATAATTATACAGATTTAACTGACAGTGGCACCAATTATTTAAATATTGATTGATAGTAAATGCATTTCGTTGATATACAGAAGACTTTAGATATCTACTAACATTTTTCCTTAGAAACAGGGAAACAAGGCTTTAAATGGATATAAAGAAAATAACTGTAAACAATTGTAATATGGTGGTAATGGAAATTATTTATGTGATAATTGGTGATTACATTAAAATATAATTTATCACTGAATACAATTCTCATATGACTCAATACTTAATAAATCATACTATACAAGTAGATGTATATTATGAATGTCCATACAAATGGATGTATATTATAAATTTAACGTAATTCTCCTTTTCAATTCAATACATTTTTCAGTCACTTTGATAATTATTTTAATAGACTTGGCTATAACTTTCAACGTATGCTTCCTAAGTAAAACCATTCAGACGTAAGTTGTCGTGTCATTAGTCATGAATGAACATGCACATTATCTCAATTTCTTACAACAGTTCAAATCCATCCACCCGTATTGAAAATCCCAACGTCTTCAGGTACTTTTCCTTATATTCTAATTTCCCGGATATATTTAATTTATTTCTTACTTTAGGCTGTGTATTTTTTATATTCATTTTTTGATATTTATTTCATTCCATTCTGTAAACATATTTTTGTAATTAAGAGTTAGTTGGATGGGTAGTGGCTTAGGCTGACTTAACTAACTGCTTCTAACTGCTTGTATGTCAATGGACTCGCAGAAGTTCGCACACAATGTCAATGGATTCACACACAAATTTACGCGCGGTTTATGTAGAAGGCCATATCGTACCATCCCTCGGGTAGGATGTAAAATCATAGGCCCCTTGTCTATTACATGTTAAACAGGTAAAATATCCCTGCCCCCACTACAAGCATGGGAGTTATCTAAGATAGGTAGAATCTAAATAAAGGTATTAAATTGGTTAATGGCGGCATTCTGTATTTAAAATAAATTTCTGTAAATATCTCTCTAACTCGAGAATTGATTGATTGAAATTAATTAATGTTTGTGATAGTTAATTAATACTTATTATATAACCATCAGCCTTCAAAAACCTAATTTCTGAAGGAAATTATGATGTAATTCAAGTTATTATAAAATACATGTTAATAGCAGGAAATACCGTTTATATTATGCCTCATTATTTCGACTATTTAGACTACTACTTATAGCACATATATTTTTCGATAATACTCAAAAATAGGATTGTCGTGTTAATCTGAACGTTTTTGTAAGCCACAGAATAAAATACAGTTTTGTAAACACTGACGACCAATCAAGAGTTATTAAGAGAAATATGCGCAATGTAATATTAGAGAATGAGCAAGTCAAGCACTTCAAATTAATGAATACTCTACATATTTCATTTATTCAACATATTTCCTTGGAATTGTTACAGATGTTGAAATCATGCCGCAAGCTGAGTATGACAGTACGATCACCAACTTTGCCAACTGGTGGTTTAGTGAGCGGGGGTGCTCCATGGCAAATGCGTCAAACGTGTTCATGGATGGACAGACATGGTAGACCCGTGTCACCACCTTTAGAATATACTAGAAGTGGACCCATACCGCCTCAAAGATACGGTTATGGTAGAGCTTCAAGCAAGGACCGGAGTATACGTAGGGTAAGTAATACTATTTAATTTGCATCAGAAATAATTTATGGTACAAATTAAAAGATATACTTAATGAATGGAGAAATAGAGAAATTTTATTAACATAGTGAAATTTTAGTAAAACAATTTAAAATTTGATAAATCATTTAATACATCATTTTTTGTTTCACTTTTCCATTAAAATCTGTTCATCTGTGGTTAACTTAATTAATATCATATATTTTGCAAACATGTTTTATATACATTGAGCCTCAAAAATATAAATAAAAAAACTCGTATTTCTTTTTCAAAAATAGCAAAAATAAATTGGTAAATAATAAATCAATATTAAATCACTGTTTAATAATAGGTTACCTCATGCAAATATACGCATATATTATGTAAGCATTTTTTAAAGTATTGTCTCAATTTACTATCGATACTGAATTGAGTAGTAGTACATACATCCCGCATTATAGTAGACTATGTATTTGACATATAAAATGGATTTATTGCAC
The DNA here is from genome assembly GCA_037954035.1 of Rosalia funebris. Lineage (NCBI taxonomy): Eukaryota > Metazoa > Arthropoda > Insecta > Coleoptera > Cerambycidae > Rosalia > Rosalia funebris. Next base: position 5,948,825 of record JAZFAV010000010.1, on the reverse strand, counting down.
ACTTCAGTTATTGATAATGATGAACGTAATTTATAACAATTAATTGAAGTTAGTGCAAATATTAGACTTCTGTATCTGTATTAGAGATCTTATTAGGAATCTGTATAATTCTTAACAATAATGCAAAATAGGGTAAAATGTAAAATATGCAAAAATAAAACTATAAGTAACCATAGCACTTGAAGATAAATTTAGAAAGTGCATCATATCATCTATATATTGCCCAAAAACAAAAAGGACGAAAAAATGAAAATCGAGATTTTAATATATTTTGAAACATTGGGAAATTGATTCAAAGCTGGTGGAGCCTATAATGCCAAAAACCATAGTTAGGGTTCTAGGCTGAATACGATAGGAGGAAATAATCTACTAAAGACAATCCAAACCAACAATTTACAAAATATCTCCGCCGATAATCCTACGCGTGATCCGTAGGTCAGAAACAAATTGCCTGATGTAATTGACTTTTTCGTCACAAAAGGTGTAAATATCAAAACAACCAAAACGGAAACACATCTGAATATCGACTCTGACCACTCTGCAATAATATTTACTATTTTCTCAACAGTAATTGAAAAAGAAAGGCGACCGATCTTTCATACCAAACAAACAGATTGGAGCTTGTTCAGAGAAAAATTAAAGCTCGAAATACCAGTGAAGACTAAGCCTAATATTGACCATGCAGTAGACTTGTCGATTAAGAACACCGAAGAAGCTGCATGGGCATCAACGCCAACTTCTAATGTAAACTACGAAAAAGAAGTAATCCCACATACCATCTGGCAGAGTATTTCCGAAAAAACAACAATTAGGAAAAAATGATAACAAGAGATGCCCAAAGAAAAGAAAAAGAGATTAAAAAAGCAGTTAATGAAATTTAAAAAATGCTACAGGATCGTAGAAATCAAGATGTTCAAACCTAGGAAGCCTAACCCCAACTGAACCTGAAAGCTACTCGCTTTGGAAAGCCACTAGAAATATAAAAAGACCTATACAACCAAGTCCACGGATGAAAACAAAACATTGTACATAAGCAAGGAATGGCTACGAAGACGCACCAACATTTTCTGATCATCTTAAAAAGGTCTTTAAACCATTTCTACAAATAACCTCAACAGAAGAAATGGTATACCTAGATGCACCAGATGTCAATTAGATCTGTCTTTTAGAAAAATCACGGTCCAGTAAGTCAAATTATCATCACAATATAAATCAATAAAAAAAAAGCGCCTGGATTCGACTTAATTACTGATAAAATTCTTCAGGAACTACCAAAATAATATTTGAAATTTTCACATTCAGTACAACCCTTCGCATCCATTATTTTCTTAATATATGGAAAGTAGTACAACTAAGCATGATTCCTAAAACTGGCAAAAAACTAAGAGCTCTTCTCATATAAGCGAATAAGTTTTCTTCCAATACTCTCAAAATTATTTGAAAAGATCTATCCGGAAAGGTTAAATCCCATACTTCAAAAATTGAATATCGAATCATCAATTTGGATTAAGGAACAATAACAGCACTCCACAACAAGCCAACAGAATTGTCAACGTAATCAACGATAACCTTAAAAAGAAAAGTTACTCTTCTGCTGTTTTTTGAATGTCGGCCAGGCATTTAATAATGTCTGGCATGAAAGACTATTATAAAATCAAGATATATCCCTCCTATCAAAATTTTATAATAACGAGATCTAATCTTAGCAGTACGGATTTTCTGGTGAAAGAAGGCTGTGCTTATACCAGTCTACATCCTATGCCATATGGTGTTTCCCAATGAAGTATGCTGAGACTAATACTCTATTTAATCTATACTGCTGATGTACCTGCATCTAGATTGACAATAATCGCTACATTTGCAGGTGATACCGCAATATTGGCCCCCACACAAACATCCAAGTATCCATTCCATTCAAACATACAAGTATCTTAAAATGAACTTGAACAAAACGGAAACATGGCTAAAAAAATGGCAAATTAATATCAATGACTACAAATCTGCACATATTACACGTTATAACACCATCAGGTATCTCGATATGCATCTTAACAGGAAACCAGGCTATACTTAAGCTGATTTGGACATACCGCATCCATCTCTGGAACACAACAGCTAAATCCAACATAGAAATATTATTATGGTTCTAGCTTGGTAATAACACGTAATCTCTCTGTATCCTCGATTGAAGATGTTATCAAAACCGACAGTACGAAATATAGTGTCATACTTGCGATTCATCCCAACATACGCGCCAACAAGCTTCAAGTCAACTACGCCGGCTAAAAGATTTATACCTGGACACCTCATTAGAAGGTTTGATTAATATCAGGTATCTTATAAACATTACATGTACAACTTGTAAATGGTTATAATAAATTAAAATATAAAATAAATTCATATTGGAAGGTTAGTTACTTATAGTTAATTAGCTTAAGAATAGAGATCGTATACCGGTATAATGTTCTTTATGTTTCTCCTTTATTTTGTTAAAAAAGATGTTTATTGTCGCCCTGGGACAGATTGCCCAGGAGTTCGTGGAGTTAAAAATATAAAAAATTTTTAATATATTTTTTAACGAGATAATTAGTGAAGTAATTTAGAATACAATACCATGACATATTAAAATTAGTAAAGTGTCTGATCTAAAATAATTATCTTCCAACTAACGTTGTATCATTATTACTTTACTATCTATAATATTAATTATAAAATTCTATGCAGAGAATGGTGAAATATTGTTTTTAATTTTTTTTTTCTATTGTATGAGCATACAGTTTCCTTTTTGCGAAACAAAGAATATATTAAAATAATAGTGGAAAATCGTGAGTTTAAAATTAATGTGATGATTAGTTATATCGTAAGGCACTATGTACATTAAAACCTTAGAAATTTTAAAGTAAAAATATAAAAAAAAATAATTCTTTGTCTCATACACTGACCTAACAAAGCTTTAGTTCATGAATTTTAATACTAATTTTTATAATGGATTTTCTTTTATAATTAAAAGAAGGATTGTCTTATATTCTCTTCCACATACTGAAATTGAAATTACGAATAATGTTTTTTACGACTTTATTAAAGAATGGGTACTAAATTACATCATTTGAAAGGCTTTAAGTTGGCGTCTTTACCATTCTTGTTATTACTCCTATTTCTCTAACAGCGGAGGCGGCACTTTCTTGTGTAATATTAACGCAATCTTTCATAATCTTTTCTGTCATTTTCATAAGTTCCTTCAACATATCGCTTAGTACAGCTCCACCAAGAATACCCAGAGCGTTGGTACAGACGACGTCCATGTTTTTTTTAGATTGCTCCCAAACGGAGTTTAGTGTCCGAATTGTCTCGTTTTCGATCGATTTAATTGTCTCTGCGTTCTCCCGGTATATCCTTTCTATATCACTTCTGACATCGTCCTCAATTTTATTCATTGAACTTTTTATTTCTTCTACTCTAATCCGTATTGCAGATACTATTTGCTCGATTCTCTGTCTGGCTTGGTTTACGGCTTCTTCGAAGAGCCTACTAGCTTCATTCTTGGCATATTCCAAAGCTTTTGCTGTCTCGGCTTTTATATCCGCTGCTAATTTTTCAGCTGTTTCCATTGGAAGGACTAAACTGATTTGTTTATGAAGAAATTCATTGAAAATTTACTGACGTGACAATTTTGATATTAAGAAGTTTGACGTATTCGGAAAAATTGTTCTGTTGAATTTATTTAACAACTGCTTATAAAACTCACATATATATGTATCCAATGCAGAAGTATATCTTAATATTGAAATAAAGAAATCCTATATAGCTCTCACCTTCTTCATAATTTTACATATTTAACCTAAAATTTGAATTTGACATTATCAAAGTTACGTCTGATTATTAGTTACTATAGAAATCATAACAATATAAATTATACAGATTTCATTAGCTTAAGTAATAACAGTATACAATTTTAGAATTCGCTTTTCTTCCACATGCGTCGTACATTACAGCGAGCTTCTTCTATATTTATCTGGGAAACTAATGAACATAAGAAATACATTTTTCTACTTAAATAAATAAATAATATCGATTTCAGTTAATATAGTTCCAAAGTCCTGCTATTTATAAATGGACAGAATGTATATAACACAACTTTTATTTCAAATGAAATATTTTTACACTTATATCATATACTTGTCATTTTATATTTAAAAATTAACATAAATTTATAGTTTCCGAAAAATATCCGTATTTTAGATAATGGAGTTTTAGGTTGAGGTTGATTTAGGGCCATGTACTTTCAAAGCTGATTGAAGGTCATATATTACTATTAAATAGTGTTCCAATCGCACAGTTGATCAAAGTCAAGACGTTTACAGATTATACCTTGTATATAGAGGGTGGCCAAAAAAAGTTGAATCTTGGAAGAAAGAGAATGGCAAAAATTTGATTTTCCAAATGTAGAACAATTTAACTACTATTTTTCTTAAATCATTGACATATGTTTCATAACTTACTCAAATTCCTTTTTAGTATATTATCATTTCTATCATAAAGTATTTGTAACATTATGTTAAAATTACAATTACAATAAACTCATTATGCTTTGAAGATTAAAACATATGAAGACGTGAAAAATCACTCAGAATGGGCGCTTAACGAATAAAATATTAAAAAATCGATTGGAATGCCTTATGACAATTATTCGCGTTCAAGTGATAATAACGGAACACACATGAAGGGGAACGGTGGAAGATACAACAAACCGTAGTCACTATGCAAAAACACTATATATATATATATATATATATATATATATATATATATATATATATATATATATATATATATATATATATATATATATATTATCCACGCTTTTGAAACCTTTGTATGAAATAGGTTGTTTATTAAATAAGGTCTTGTCAACAGAGGGTGCTGCCATTTTAACACCAAGAACACAAGTACCTTCTTCTAAGGGTCTTTCAATAAGGAAAATCTATGTTTAAATGTAAATAAAGTAGAACTTTCTGTTAGTAGAAGTTATGTTCCCTGTAATCTGTAGGATTTATTGTGATCAAGGTACCTAGTTCTAAATTTGGATCTAAGTACAAACCGGACGTAATTTAAAACTAGCTACCTTATATCTAGATGGAATAGATCTTTCAGGGTACAAAAACAGATTCTACTTTTGCTAATCATATCTTAGAAAGTGAACATAATTTCTCAGATATTAATAATATGAACATCCTACACTATGCCAGCAATGGTTTACGACTCAATTGGTTACAAGTAATAGAAATCTATAAATACAACCATAGTGATAATTTTAACTTGTTAAATGATCAAGTAGATATACTATATTCTCCTCTTTTTACTGTTACCCAAATTAATTAAACCCCTGTATAATAGTTCTTAATAATATTCCTGGAAATTCCCACAATTTGATGGACGGGATTGCACCATTTATAAAACACGTTTTCATGTAAACCTTACCTTAATTACCTGTTTATTGTCATGAAGCTTATTCTGTGTAATTGGATAGTATATATTATGGGAACTGAATTTTTGTATTTTATTCTTAGCTGAATCATCGTTTTGAAAATGACATAAAAGTGTCGAAACTGCAGTCATGATTTTTGTGTAAATATAGTGGTATAAAACTTACAAGTTGTTTTACTCAATTGCATCGGCATAATAATTTCATAATAATAAAATGCATACTTTCCAACTTTTTAAGTGCATATGAAAATTACCAACCCATTAAAATAAGATTACTGGTAGCTACTCAGTTGTTCAAGGTTCATTCCGAAACATCTTTTTCGAAATCTAGATCAGATATTAGTGAAAGAACTACGAACATATATATTTACCGATTGTTCCAATATTTACTTGTGGAAATTACCATTTGATCCTTAAAGAAAATATCAAGGTCAAATATATAAGCTGGCAGAGAATGCATTAAATTATAGTGCAATATTATTGGGACTTTGGGCCTATGCAACCTTTATTGCAATTACAATAAAGGCTCCAGATGTTTGTTTGACATCAATAAATATTGTTTTATAATTTTTTTGACTAAATTGCGATAATGAAATTGCAGACGGCAACGCCAATGTCAAACATAAGTCATCTGGAAGTAGAAATTCTAAGTTTATATCCTGAAACTATAGAGAACTCGAAAGTTATGTCTATAGTATAGATTAAAAGACTCTCGGGAATTAAGAAGAACGGAATGGTAGATAGCTTAGCAAACAAGAAAGGCAATAAACGGAGCGCCATGCATCGCATTTAGAATATTAATGAATGACTGTTATCCATTGATTAAATACAATTTCCTGGTAGTTGCAAAATGAAAATTGGTTAAAGGAATTATCTACAAAAAATTACACCCTCTTGTAATAATCAAACCATGATTTGAGAAAATAATGAAAAAATATTATGACAACTATTTACAGACTTCGAAGTAATCATATTATGTACACACAATATAAGGAAATGATTGCGCTGGCGCCTACTGTGAATTGTATTTGGGATGCAATAGTTGATATGCAACCCATAATAGTATGTAACGTATATTATAATTAGCAAATATCGATATTTATAGGATAATCTGATCCAAGAATATAATAACTAAAACCGTTATAAGTTTACCACTACGTCACCACCATACGGTAATATCACAGACAACCCGCTATTCCTATGAACGAATTTGCTATAATAGGTAAACAAGAGACAGGTGATGTTACGAGTGTCTTCCATCATCGGAGATGACCTAAATGTATCACCGACAACTGTTTTCATATTTTTACGCTGATCGGTGAGAAGACAAATAGTAACATACGTGTTAGATTAAAAATATGAAACTCTTCTATTGGCTAACGCAGTAGATAATTTTCGACAGATATTGATAGTTGTTTGACATCTGACTGCTAACCTCGTTTCGTTTTTTGCAAATTTATGAATATATTGTGTTTTTCTATATAATTTTTGCAAGTATTTTTTACGTTTGAGCCCATGGATTATAAGGCTTGTCGCCGTGGTAACTTGTTTGAAAGGCATTTTCTAGTTTTCTTTCGTTCGGTAATACAGTTGACTGTAAACGCGGTAAATTTAAATTACGTAAACAGTCACTCACTTGACATTGAATTTTAAACTATTTACAAATACATTGTGTATCAATTAGACATTAATTATTATAAAAAATCATCTAAACTTTATACTGAATGGTATAAAATGAATATATAAATATAGTATTACTAACAAAATGTCTATAAAGTATATTAGATATAAGAAAAATGGTATACAAATATCGAAACCTATATTCCAAATCAAAGATAAATAATACAAACAGAAATACAAAACAGAAAAATGAAATATATTTTCTATACACATGACGGAAAAATATATTAAAAAATTTTACAAACACACGCTCACGCGCTTCCACGTACACGCACACACACACATACAATTGAAGGTAATTGAAGAACGAAAATAAATTACAAAACTGAATATTTTATGTTAGTCATATAAACTATTACCCAAACAATAGGCCGTATTATGCAAACATGTGTACAGAATTTTTTTTTTTTGATGAAAAATATTCACGCAACTCTGATGAAAATAATAACTAAAGGCCGCAATTAAACCGTACAGTCCAGATTCGGACCTATGTATATGTATTTAAACGTAGATATGAAATTAAATTATGGAATTTCGTACTATCAATAAAAACATGAACTTCATATTTATATTGATTATAATCACAATTATCTTCCAGATGCGATACTAGAAAGGGCAGATAGGGCCTACCCACGATAAGAGAAAAGGGTCTGTATTAGTGGTAGCACACTTTGACTGTGTGATGAAACGAGTGCTCGCTGATGTATATTTTATTGTAAATTGAATTAATATAATTATTAGACTTCAAAATGTCGCAAAAACTTGGTGTGCTAGAGAGGAAAAGTATGTGAGTGATTTTCCCGAACTGCGTTTAGATGGCATTGAACTGTGGTATAATGCATACGATACAGAGTGTTAAAACACGCTGGCCAATCCAATGTATATATAATTGCTACACAATTGTAAATGAAAAATACAATAATGTTAGTGTGCCTGCCGAATCAAGCCTAAGAACTTATTATGTAGTACCAATGTGTAAAGAAATTCAAAGAATCGTAATTTCTGAGCAACGTAATAATAATATATAAGAAACTGTGGATGAAATCACCGATGATGCACACGTTTCTGGGTGGCATGCACGCAAATGTGATCATGGTTTATTACCTTAAAAGTACTAGATACAAGTGCAACAAATTCAGAGGCAGTAGCTGAATTTGTGCATAGTAGACTAAGAAAAATATGAAACAACGATTTGGAAAGCACTAAGGGGCATGTGTTACTCTATACTACCGATACAGCTATCTGTATGAATGTATCTGCACTTAAAAAATATAAAATGTTAGGACATGGACCCCTCAATAGTTGGTTGTTGAGGAACCCGCGTCCCGCCAACATGAGGATGACATTTTTAGTTTTCCGCACTCCACTATACTAGCGGAAAATTAATATAATCGTGTAAAGAAAACGTGAAGAAAACTAATTTTTTTTTTGGGCTTATTTTTCGTCTTTCGGCCTAAAAACAAAAAAAAAATGGTTTTTAAAAAATGTTTGCTGTGTGTGTGTGTCGTCGTTCTTATCGGCATTAAAATTTCTTGCTAGCACGATAACTCAACTAAATAATGTTGAATCGATCGAGTTTTGACTGATACTGATCAGGGACGTCTCCTAGTGACACCTATTGATTTTGAGGTGGATAGCACACACCACCCCCTCCCTTGGGTCTATTTGGGAATTTTTTTTTGTTAGCACGATAACTCAACTAAATCGTGTCGAATCGATCGGGTTTTGACTAACTCTGATCGTGGACGTCTCCCAAACGACATGTATTGATTTTGAGGTGGATAGGAGACACCCCACCCTGTCCATGAGTCATGAGAGCACGATGGTGGACTATTTGAGAAATTTGTTTTGTTAATACGATAACTCAACTAAATCATGTCGGCTCGATCGGGTTTTGACTGATTCTGATTGAGAACGTCTCCCAGACGACAGCTATTGATTTTGAGGTGGATAAGGCACCCCACCCTGTCCATGGGTCATAAGAAAGTACAACGGTGGATTATTTGAGAATATTTTTCGTTCACACGATAATTCAACTACATCATGTCGGATCGATCGGGCTTTGACTGATTCTGATCGGTAGTCTCCCAGATAACATCCATTGAGTTTAAGGTGGATAGAACACACTCTACCATGTTCATGGGTCATCAGAAAGCACAATGGTGGAATATTTGATATTTTTTTTTTATTAGCACGATCAATCAGTTAAATCGTATCGGATCGATCGGCTTCCAACTGATTCTGATTAGTGCCGTCTACCAGATGGCATCTATTGATTTTTAGGCGGATAGGACACACCCCACCCTGTTCAGTGGTCATGACAAAGTACGAGGGTGGACTATTTGAAAAAAGTAAAACTGTCGCATAAAACAGATATTCTGCATTTATGTGTTGGTTTATTTTTTCTCGATCACTCAATTTGGAGATAGAGATGTTCTACGTGCGGAAAAGTCCGTTTTAAGGTTTTAATACTGTTTATTTTAAAAGTATTTGAAGACAAATTGCGTAATGTGCCATTACCACCACAGGCTACTGCTATGCGTTGGAGCACATAGTTAGAAGTGGTAAACTACTATTATGTTCATCTTGATGATGCAAAAACAGTGATCGACAAACTAAATTCAAAGGAAGTACCCTCTATTTCGCACGCTCAGTAGGCGTTCAATGACTCAGCTATTGGCAGTTATTCTTCAAGAACTTATTTGTCAGTAAAGAACATTGAATGTGCACATACTACCTTTGGATGCACAATAAATAATGCAGTAAACATTATATTTGACCTGCGACAGTTCGTTTTTCAATTATCAAGACACCCTGCTGAATGCGGATAAAACTAAATTGGAATCAGATTTACAGCCAATTCTGGATTTCGCACACTCGTAACATTGTAAAGCACCTTTTAGGTAAAGACGTAAAGTTTTTTCAATTCAGCATACATGTGCCCTCTTTGAAAAACTTCATATGTATTAAATATGGGCTTATTGCCTCTGTAGACGACGAAGAAAGATATTTTTCCCCATATAAGTGAATTTTGAATGATAGATGTCAACGTTTCACACCTGAACATTTAGAATAGGTTATAATAATGTACTATAACTCTAAGAGGTATATTAGTTTGCAGTATTGTGCGTTTAATAGCATTTATTTATCTATTGTTTTGGATACTACAAAATCGATAATGAAAAGGTAATACATTTTAGTTTATCATATCTTTATATCTATATTAGCACGTTGGCTGGATCCGCCTCTGACTATTACGTTATAAATGACTCGTAAACATTACTGATAGATACAATTATTTCCCCTGTCGCGTCGGTTCTTGCCATCTATACTCCACAGGCACATTCGCTAAATCATCCTTTGGAAATTTCCATATTAAATTTTAATTCCTAAAATCTAGTTAGTTCGAGAACCCATTTTACTTAAATATTAAAGGTGTGGAAATAGCCATAATAATATATGGAGTGTAAACGCATTGGTCGAATTCAAAGTACGATTCTGTACTGACAATAAATGCGGTATCTTCTGTGGTACACAGAACAGGTACATGTGTCATGAAATCTTGTATCACAGCTGTAATAAACTGAAGAGAGTGATTCACTATAACACTTTAATCGTACAAATCTCGGTATCACAAAATTAATCACAAGATTTCTTTTCACAATTAACATGTGCTAATGTTTTTCTGTTTGTCAAAAGGAACTTGTGACGATTGCTTCTAATAACTAGCCAATATTGGAACTGGTCTCATTTGGGGACTTGCTATAGAAATATCCAACTACTCGTTCATCAGCGCCAATGTTCACAAAAATATTGGGCATATTTTCTTAATAAACACACACTCTGAAAAGTGGCATTCTGTATATGTTCGACTGCATCCCACCTGACGTAGGTATGCTTACATCTTATTGAGTACCTAGAATACTTACCCATTTAACAACTTCTATAGATTAAACTATTTCATTAAACTGCGGTGTACGATTACCAGAAAATTTCCAATTGGGGGGATGTTTCAGTGATAATCTTACAATAATCTTCAGCGATTGTCTCTTCGTAGTTCTAAAAATATTTCATTGTGTGTACATAGCAATACATTAATTATATTTCGACTCAAATTAGACTATATTGTCACTAGTTTTCGTTCTAACAGAATTTTTTTATTCAAACCTAACACTGACTTAGTTTTCCACAAAACACCAAAATACTATACACTAGACTCGACACGAAGTCTATTTCGTCAACGAAGTTGGTATCATCTGGAGAAAGAAAACTGATTTCAGTTTTAATCATCTCCAGATGTAGTGTATAGTATTTTGGTGTTTCATGGAAAACTAACTCAGTGTTATCTTCACACCAAAGGTTCTAACCTACTCTAGGATTCAATCCCACACTTTTCTTAATGTTTCTCAGATCTTATCGTACTTATATACTATTGCCTTTAGTGCACAAATAACCCTCAAAGAGTACATGCAATATATGAGCGCATTTCATGAATTAACTTTAAATTGTTTAATGTTTTTTCTCATTGTAAATATTGGTTGGGCTCTTATGTATTTTTACTCGTGCATATTTAAACAAGATTAACTATTATGCCGCATATTTACTCTCTCTAGTGTATACTCAAATTATACTTCATTACTTCAACTACGCTGTTTAAAGAAATTGCTGCTTACATCATTACATGCATTTATTACTGACTTACTCGTTAAAGAAATATTTGAAAATCGTATTTATTATAACTTTACTGTACTTGCTATTAGAATAATTATACTAAACATAAATTAAAATTCATTTTGTATTATTACTTCCTGATCCTTCCCATCTGCGGTTAAATGAGTCTGTGGCTGCTTTCTTTATATACTGTACTTTTTCCTCGTTATTTTTATTAACCTTGTCTATATCATTCTTTATATCGCTTTGAATTTTATTGATGGCATTGTTAATATCTTCTATTTTTGTCGTGACGCCACCCTTTAACGCTTCTATCTCTCGTTTCGTTGAGTTTTTAATTTCTTCGAATAATGTATCAGTATTTTTCTCAGTATGAGTATAACATTCTGTATTGGTGCAACATTTAGTCACCATTATTTTATTCTTGGCATCCTCAATATCCTCATTCATCAGTTGGTGGAACGAAAAATTTCAATTGTAATTTAGCATTTTTGTTTAAGGTTGATTTAATGAAATGTTATGACATGATGTGCTGACAGTAGTTTTAGTGAGATAAATAGTTCCCTAATAAATTGTCGTTCTGAATATTAGATGACGCTGTCAAATAATTTATAACAGCCAAGAAATTGAGAATTAATTCTTGCTATTTCTTTTATATATTTCTATTTAAAATTGGCATCACTTAACATGGCATATCCTATATTATAGTATCTTATATATGGCATCTCTTATACATTTCTATAAAATTTTAGATACTTATTTATTTTCATAGTAAAACCAATAATATTTTATTATTTTGGTCTTTGAACAGTAGAATAAAAAAAATCTCTACAAATTGACCTATTGATTTTCATTGCAACATAAAAACTAAGACACAGACTGTCTTACTTGCAGACATACTGAGAATAATTACATTTAATATAACATTTTCACAGAAATTTCTATATTGACCTTCAAATAAGGATAGCTGATAGACGATAGCCTCATTAATCCTAGTAAATACTAGTAGTGTGCTTATATTTTAATCGTGCAGGTAAAAAAGACATTTACTATAGTTTGTACATTAAGACTGGGCCGTTTATGAAATTAACAATTTATCATCGATTATCAAAAATAATCGATTATTTCCGATTAATCGACTATTTAGGAAAATGTAATCAAATAATCGATTGTTTTTCGACTAATCAATTATTTCTCCTGGCCCTAGATACGTAGCTGTAGATAATGTAGATATTAACTTTTAAATTTTTACTCTGATAAGTGATAATTCGTATAGTATATACTATATACCTTATGTCACCGGTCACCGGATTGACTTTACAAGAGGGAAAACTTTTTATTTTTGATTTTACGAAAAAACATTATTCTTCATAATAAATTTCACTTATCATAAAAATGACAATACCGTGAAAAAATTTGACATATGAAGTTCAGGGTATTCACAAATTAAAGAAACATGAATATGATTAAAGAGGAAAGGTGCATTATTTCTGATTTTAGAGGAAAATTTTATAATAAAAAGTTGTTTGCTATTGAAGTATTGAAAAATAAATCTAAATATAAAATTTAAGAATTTCGTTTTTTTTGCTTTTTTTATTTTAAGAACATCCGTGGTAATATTGCACTTTTCATTTTATATTTCGATATTTGAAGTCAAGCAAACATTCTTTTGTTCCTTTGGCACTTTTTTCGTAAAATAAAAAATGAAAAAGTTATTCTTCAGAAAATTTTTAATACCTAATCTCAAAAAGAATGTTTTGTTGTTTTTTCTCTGGATCTCAAATAATGTATTTAGACCTATTTTTTTAATAGCAAGCTGCGTTTCTTTAAAATTTTTCTCTAAAATCAGAAATTATGCACTTTTCCTCTTTAATCATATTCATGTTTCCATAATTTGTGAATACTCTGTACATAAAATGGCTAATTTTTTCACGGCAATGTCATTTTTTGAGAAATAAAATTTGTTATAAAGAATACACTTTGTCGTAAAATTAAAAATAAAAAGTTTCACTCTTGTAAGGCCAATCCGGGGAGTCGGAGACATACGGTACAGTGTGCCAGATCCCTCTTTTAGATGAATACCGTCTTTGTTTCTAAAGGGATAATTAATTTGTTTATATTTAATAAGTATAGAACTAAATTCCCGGGTGATGGACCGCGCAGTCTGTTGATCCTGAGAAGAACCATTTGTACGACGTTTCGGCAGAATCGCATCTACCATCATCAGGTTACTTTTGTCCTGTGTATTGGACTGAAAGGGACTTACTGGTGCTGGAGTGAAGCTGGAGACACATTATTCTTAACTTAATCTTAATACATTATTCTAGATAGAAAATACTGTAGGGTGTGGGCTAAAGTGAACTGTCGTGATGTCACTGATAATTTTTTTAATTTTAGATTATTTTTGTGCCGACTGTCGAAGATCCAACTGGCACTGTAGCAAAATTTTACAAAACAGCGGAGTAAAAGCAAATGCTATGATTGATAAATGATAATAAAAAATAAAATATGTAACCGTAAAACTTCTGTAAACTATTTGTAGATCAATTAATAATCGATTAATCGATTATTAATCGATTAATCGAATATTTCTCCCAGCCCTTATATACAATAATTATAGCAAGAACAAAATAGTAATTTTAATATTAATTTTAAAAGTGTCTAGGGATATATAAAATGTTAATATAAAACTCATCTGCTTTATAATTTTTGCTCTAGAAACTATAATAAATATTTACTAAATATTTACTATAGAGTATTTGTTTTCATATTTTATGAATACATATTAAAAATATACCACTCTACAATATAGAATTAGGAGTATTAAATAATTGTATTTTACAAAGTGATTGAGTCACGCTACATATAACATATTTTATGGACCACTATTTGCAATCCACCTGTCGTCAAATGTATTGCAAAGCTGACAAACTACAGCCACGTTATGGAGCTCCATCGTGGAGGAGAAATATTTCTCTCATCCTTGTAAAGGGAAACTTATCCAAAAATCTTTTCCTTTCAACGAAGGGAATTTAAATAATTATCGGTATTTAGATTTTCATAAAAAAAGTGGACCACGAATGCGGGAATTTGGTAGGCCAACGTTTTTCTATGCAAATAATGATTTTTTAGTACACGGTAATGGTGGTTATTTTGGTTAAATATACAACTATTGAAGAAGTTGTCTTCATTCACAACATTTTAAAACTTCAATATTCTTTTGAATTTTACAAGTAACAAGTCACAAACTGCATTCTTCTTTCTGATTCACCAGCTTATAAGAGTTGGTGAACTGCATATTTGTAGACCTGATATTTATGTTTTAGTAAAATTTTGCGTATGCTCGAATAAGAAATCTTATGTAAATTGAATAATTGTATCAGAGTGTTGGGATTTTCTGTAGCGATAGCAATACTTTAAACTCAAAATTCTTATTTACTATATCACCTATTATTTTTATTAATGTAAATTTTCCGCTATTTCTTAAGTGACCACAAAGAGATTTAAGGGATTTATAATAAATCCTTCCTTTATTCGGGTGATTTAAATTAAATTATCTTTTCTATAGTTCCTATTACACTCGAAGAACGTAAGTACTATTTCAAACATTCTTTTCGGCAATATTTCAGTAGCAACAATAATACCTAATTGTTTTCCACAATGTTAATGAACGCGAAACACTATCAATTTATAGTTATTAAAACCAGAAACAGTAATTTGCAGTTCGAAATCTATGATGTTGTGAGATACTATGGGATGAAGCAAAGCGAAGTTTTTCTTGCATACTTCACTTAATTTCGTTTTTGATATATGGTTCTATTTGCAAATTTCTTTAGAACTGATTGATCTACAATACTAAATAAATACCCGAAGTTTTCGAAAGTTAATGTAATTTTTAGTGAAACCGAAAGTAACGTAAATAAAGCTCCATAGAACCTATAGCTTAAATTCAATATTAACAAAGACATCGTAGCGATTTCTTTTAAGAAAATATATACATAACATATATAATAAATTAACATGGTATTGAATAGCATTATTGCAGATACATCTATAAGAGAATGCGCTAGGTCATCCACCCATTTTATGAATACAAGAGCAAGTGCTTGCCTTTTACTCTCTGTGTTGGAGACTGAGCTGCCCATAATTTTACATGGTAGCGTTTCGTAAAATATAAAATAATTTCGTGTTTTATATCTTTACATGCCATTATTTCAGACCCTGACTTCGCTAGACTTTATTGAGAAAAAAATAATAATTTGTATAAAAATCAAATAAGAACTGTATTGACGGAATACTTATTAAAATCATGCATTTAAATAGTCAAATATGTAAAACAAATATATAAGGTAATACCTAAATGGCCGCTACATTATTAATAGAAAAAATGTCTTAACCCAATGGTAGTATAGGTGAAGGCGATGAGCCATGAACAACAGATTTTTGATAGACTACTGACCCACTGTCGTTATTTATTTTCTAAGAACTCATCAGTAATTCTCCTTAAGATCAATAGCTGTTCCCTTACTTTAAATTGTTATTACTATTAATATATAAATCAAACATTTTGTTCCTAATATTTCAACTTTGATATTTTAATTTGTTGATAAAGATTTTAATTTAACTGTTCAATTTTGAATTAAATATCTTATTCAGGAGAATTGATAATGGGTCCTTAATAAAATATTGACTTTAAATCCTACAAAATAATTATTTTCTATCCATGTGACAATATTACACACAATATAAAAACAAAAAAGTTGATAGTACTTTTGAGTGAAACAGAAATTATACTCAAATGTTTGAACAATGCAAATGAGTACGTTATCAGCGCTACAATTTGGCAAAATTTCGTATTAGTGTATTATTTAATATTGTTTAATAGTAACTTCATCAACACCCTGTACATTTATACTTATTCATTATTTTCAGTCACATTAATTATGACTGAGGCTATAGCCAAGCAATCACTTTAATTGGCAATATAGATCCCGTGAACATTCCCAATAATAATTTATGCACCTCATTAACTATAAAAAGTATATACTGGACACAGACGAATTTTTATTCCATTATTAGAAAATATGCCTTTATGATCACTGTAGATTGTATGCGCTTTTCCCAGTTTTCAGTCAATTTGTAAATGCATATGCAGCCGACAACGGGGTTAAATTAGCTGCTTGTTAACTGAACGTAAAGGTCGCTTATCGTACTCAATCTATTCACAGTTAATGCCAAATCAGTCGCGTACCTACGTTGTTCTATCAGTCCAAATAATGATTGAAAATTGCATTCTTAAAAATGCATGGACATAAAGAGATATGATAGATAAAATCGAAACTATGTGGCTTGCATTTTATTCGTTTATTATAAGAGAACTAATCTCAATTTTTACTTTTAAATAGCGGCTTATAAATTTTATAAATTCAGAAGAAAAATTGTTTTTTTTTCTATAACTAAATAATAATACATAATATCAAAGTGAAGTATAGTTATAGTATTGAAATTAACAAAATAATATAAGTGATTAAAATCGAAAAAAATGTTTTCACCTTTTTGAAATATTAACTGAATTCATTATGCGAATGGATACATATTTGAAATCGGGCTCTGAGGAGGTACAATGGCGTAAAGGAAAGCAACCTACTGACGTTATTTATTGAAAAATAGTGAATGTAAATACTCTTTTAACAGACGATCTTTATCCATCCAAAAAAAAAAGAAAACATTCTAGGACACTTATTTGTACGAGGTTTATAATTTTCAATGCAATAACAAAAACAACAAACCTTTCCACAAATTATAAAAACTTAATGTTCATTAATATGAGCGATATATAAGGTGAAAACCTTAACTGGAATAAATTCTGTAACTCGACTATGGAGGACTTCCATAAATATTCTATATAATAAATATAGATATAGATTTATGTATTACCCTTTACAACATAACAAATGAAAACTTAGAAACTAAAGAGGGATCGAAGGGGTAAGGAGTTATTAGCATTAAAGGCATCAGAAATCCATCGACTATAACTTGATAAAATTAAGAATGCCACTTACCAGACAACGGAAAATTAATTTCATTTGACATCTAAAATTTATTTCCAAGTATACCCCCAAAAGATGCAATCAAATTAGTAGAAAATCTTTTAGATAAAAATCACACAAATACAATTATAAAAAATGAAATTCTAATCCTATTAAGCACGTGTCTTGAACAAAACTACTTTCAGTTTAATAATAAAATTTATACCTGTAATGAGGGCTTAATTATGGGTAATCCCCTCAGCCCGATTCCTTCGAAAATATTCATGGATTACTTAGAAAACATGATACATACACTGTATAGGAAAATTTCTGTATTGGTATAGATATGTAGATGACATTTTAGTATGTTTCACTGGCACTATACGACAACTTAATACACTTTTACTTTATAAATTCACTTCACACCAAAATTAAATTCACTATAGAAACAGAAACTGACAACTCTATTAACTTTTTAGATCTAACCATTAATAAATCCAGTAACAAACATGATTTTTCTATTTTTCACAAACCTTCACATATAGACATAACAATACATAGCACTTCTACACATCCATTTCAACATAAAGTAGCAGCATATAATGGACTCATGATGCATAGACTCCTAAATATTCCAATATCTGACGAAAATTATAATAAAGAATTAAATATAATAAAACAAATAGCGTTAAATAACGGTTACTCTACAAAACTATACAGCAAGTATATCCTAAAATTACAGATGAAAATACACATAATTTCAAATTTATAACACATATAGGGAAACCATCTCAAAAAAATCGTTTTTAAAGAAAGGAAGTAATAAAATAGCGTATAAAACTAATAATACTCTTGGAAAACACACAAAAAATGCTAAAGATAAAACCAATACCAAATATAATTCAGGAGTCTATAAGCTCACTTGCGGTACTTGCCCTAAGGTATATATAGGACAAACAGGAAGAAACTTCAACACGCGAATAGCAAAACACAAAAGGAGTTTTAATAATAATAAAAGAAATTCAACATATGCAACTCATCTAATTGAAGCAGACCATACCTTTAACGAAGATTTTAAAATTGTACATGTGGAGAAGAAAGGCTTAAAATAAAATTTATTAGAATCTTTAGAAATTAGTAAAGCAAAGAAATCTGATATCATATTAAATGATCACATAGAAACAAAGTCGTCCCCGTTATTAAATTTATTTTAGTTCTACATGCTATCCAAAAATCGTGTTTAAAATTTACAGATAACATCCGTTGAAATTTTATAACTTAATTCCAATAGTTTAATAGTAAGAAATCCCATAGTAATAAACCTAGAATTACCCTAGTTATATAAACGCAGTTCCACCGTTTAAAATTTAGTCTATGTACTCAACATCTGAAGAAGTTACTGTGTTGGCAAAATAATTGTTATGTTTAACAAATAAAAAGTAAAAATCTAACCAGCAAAGGTTTTAATTTTGTATAAACTAGAAACTATTACATCTTGTCCGTAAAAAATTCTTTCGTTTATATTATATATTTCGTTTATATATTAATATAAAAAATTATGAAGCAAGTTTTTGTAGCCCCATATAAGAGTAATTGGTGAATTCAAGAACTTTGAAATAATTGTGTACAGCTACATACAACAAGTACATACAACTGCATATAGGAGCATACTGCCGTTATGCAGGAAACCATAAACTAAGTGTGTAACATTGCGCAAATAAACAAAAATAACTTTGCCTCAGCTCTAATCACAGAGTTCTATAATGGACTAACTTCGTAGTATTTTATTTTCATGTCATTTATAAGGGATTATCAAACAAGATTAGTAAACTTTGAAGATGAGAGGAATGAAAATATACTATTTACGTCTACACACATTTTATCATTTAAAGCCTTTATACGCAATTCTGACCTCCATTAATAATTTACTACAAGAATTATATAGTAATAAATAGTTCATTATACGTTCGTGGATTTAATTGGCAATTAAGTGAACGGAATGGGAGAAATAAATGTTGATACAAAATTTGATGGATGTTTAATTGTTTCACTTCTAGACTATGTTGTGTAATATTCTCGGTTGTCGATACTGCTACACCCGGAATTATGCTGGTAATCTTTGTGGTGTTAGTATATTATTACTAGATATATAGATTCATATGTCTATGGAACTACAGATATTTGTACACCGGAGGAACTTGTAAATTAATTACATCTATAATAAATAAATGCTGATTTTAATTATATCAGCATTGATATCAGCTGTTTAAGAAACAGGAGACGAGATGAATAAAAGAAAGAGGGAGAGGAAGAGATTATTAAAACTTAATTTTTAATCATCTGATGATCCCAACTTAGTTGACGAAACGCGCATCGAGAAACATGTAATCTTTCCATGATTGTGGAAAACCAGTCTTTACTTTAAGGAAATGTAAAATGATCACATAAAATCTATAGGAAATAATAACTTCAGATATAGCCTTTAATACATATTTCATCCATGCAATTAGATAAATGAGGCAACTAAGGTTAGTTGTCCAATGAAGAGCTACAAAACTGCAGTACTCTGCAGAGCTCTGCGGTCGCTATATGGGCGACCTATAGGTGGCTGCAATAATGTCATTCGTACTACAGTCCGAATGATGGACTGGGTCCATTATTTGGTCATTGTATGACTGAGTTCGAGTCCCAGCGGAGAACATATATAAGTATTTTTTTTATATTAAAATATTGTTACGATCTACTTTAAGACTAATGAATAACTTATTTCTAATCCTATTATACTAAATTTCTTAAATTCTAAGCGTCACCCATTGATGTTCTCTTACCCATTTCTGAGAACTATGGCACTATTTCTTGTACATTACACAACTTATTCTGCTTTTTATTTCACCCAGATCACTACATTAACTCGTGGGGGGGGGGGTTAATCCTCTTGAGTCTTCTTATTTTGCTGGAGTTGTCAAAGAGCTGGATGGCATCGATATTCTCGTGTTATAGAAGTCTTCCTTCGTGGCTTCTTGCAAATTTTTGAATCTCTACCTCAACGTTTTATATTCCAAGATCTCGGTGGAGAACTTCATTTCTTATATACCAAGGTGCACTAACAATGTTCCGTAATATATTGTTTTGAAAGGTTTGTATCATTTTAATACCCGAATTTCTGGTAATGACAAACCCAAAGTTGAATGCCATAGTTGAAGTCCACACAATATTTGCCTATTCAGAAGGAGTTTATTATGTGTCGACAAGGCTGAGTTTCTACCCAACAGCCAGTACATCGTCTTATAATCTTATACCTAATTCTTCTCTTTTCTTTTTTGCGCGGGCTTTCCAGAGAAGCTTCGTATCTAAGGTAAAACCGAGATATTTTGCTGTATTGGCATATGGGACTACTCGTCCATTCATACTTATTGGAATATGTTTGATATGTCTATAAGTGGAATCGATAACTAATTTTTCTTAATTTAATTTGATTTTCCATTTCTTGGTCCACTTTTGGAATTCATTGATAGCGTTTTCAAGTTTATTAGCTGTATCTATATTACTTTTGTCCATTATTGTTATGACAGTATCGTCGACAAAAGCAACTACAGTATTATTTTCTACGTCTGAGAGGTCACATGTTTACAAAAGGTAGAGCAGAGGGCCTGGAAGGTGTTCTAAGTCCTAGTGTTCTAATAAATCAAAGCAAGAATCCCACAGGGTAGTGTTCATATGAGACAAATATTGGCTATAGTATAAAATAAGCAAATATATCTTCTATATCTGTTTTGCTATATTCTCTCATCTGAATTATATTTCCCTTGAGTATTGTAACATTATAATTTTAAAGTGATTTATTTTTTTTATGTATTAAAAATACATAATGTGCATTCGTAATATTTGCATTATATTTTTAGCAATATGAAGATGAATCTGTATAAATGCAAAATGAGGCTCAAACAACCTATATCATATACAAACTCAGACGCTTAAATTGGACGAACTAATTACAAATTACGATACAAATCTATACTAATACCTCCTGGTTTTTGTTAATTGAGTATAAAGTTACCACCCTCTGTAACGTATTTTATTACCTACCCATAATTACTAAATTTGCCAATAGTAATGGTGTAGAATTATAAAGAATTAACTATTTCAATAGTGAGACCATATCTGTTTATGTCTTCATAAATATATGGTGTCACTCTTTTTGGATATCAACGCTGGATATGTGGAAATACAAAGACCGAATTTCTCCAACGCTGATTAATGTAATGACGATAGCAGTTGTTATAAATAAAATTTCGGGGTATTCTTTTATTTTTGCGTTATAACCAATTAAGTTTTAGATGTTTTAGGAAGTTTTTCGTAACTTCTGTTTCGAGAAAGTATTCATTTGTTTTACGAATGTCCCCTATATATTTTTTTTTGAGTAGAATTCAGTGATCCTCTTTCCACTTGTACGTTTCACGGTCATCAATTTACAGATAAAGGTTATATTTCTTGAAATCGTAGTTGACTTTTGGCCGGTCTAACAGAGAGCATTTCCTGTATTTCAAGACTACAACTTATCTCAATCCCGTTCAAACTTATAATTTATATACATATCTCAATAAATAAAAGTTATAGGCATTTCTTGATATTTCCAAATAAGGACCTAATACATCTACAGCACTAGAGCTGGTAATACTATGACTAATAAATATCTACTATGACTAATAAAATCGAATACAACGCGCTCACATATACATAAAGATATGAGAATCACAATATTACCTTTTCCTTAACCATTTCGTAGTATTGAAAACAACAAGAGCAATAAATATTACCGCGTTAATATTAAACAGTGTTGCATTAACATACAACACTGTAGTCTAATCGTTCTTAGAGTTCCAGTATAATTAGCGTAGTCTATTCTGAATTCTGAGGAATAAGAGATTGACGCCCATCACTCAAAATTCACTTATATGTAGAAAAAGGATTACTCAAAGTATACAAAGTTACAGAGGTAACCCAAACCATGTTTAAAATACATGAATCTCTTCAAAGAAGTCATGTGTATGATGGGTTGAGAAAAGTTTACCTCTTTACCTCCGAGGAGATTTACAATACCACACAGGGTACGATATCCGGATTGTATTGTAAAATTGTTTTCAATTTAGTGTTCATGCGTTTAGTAGAGTGAGTATTCTGTTTACAGAAAAAGAAAATAACGTAGGTCAAATTTAAAGTTTACTGGATTAACTATTGTACATTTAAGTGAAGTAGGTATACACTTAATATTTCTTATTAACAAATATATTATTAAAAACTGTTGTGGATGTATGTTAAATACGGCGCTTTTAAAAATAGATTTTTCACATTGGCTATTAATTTTCAATTGTGGGATACTAGTCTCTACAAGACATTGGAATTCGTGTACTAAATATCTTATATGTAATAAACTGACATAGTTATATGTGTTTTTAAGCGCACTGCAGATGTTTTCAAGCAGAATTGGTTATATAAAGTAACACACATCCTTTATTACTCTCCAAATCGTTGCCCCATTCTTTTAGATTATTATCCACAAATTCAGCTACCGTCTCTGAATTTGTCGCATTTAAATCAGCTACCCCTGGTCGCATTGGCGTTAACTCTTGCATTTCCCCAGCTAATAGTGCGTTGTCACGCAACTCAAAACTACGTTTATTTGAATTTATTTGCACGTTAACGCTGCATAATCAGTTCTTAGGATCGACTTTGCAGGAGTAGTAACATTATTGTATTTTCCATCTATAGAATGTTATAGCATTTGTATAAACATTGGATTAGACAGCATGTTCCGCGGTATGTTGCAACTTATCATTATGTTGACTAAGTCTATGTTAAATTGTTTTTAATTTTCCTTGAGACTCTGATTACCACTTAAAACAGTTTTATGTTTCTCGGTGGCAATATATTCTGTAACGCGCTTTGTTATCTTCGATGATACCACTGTGTCGTATAACTTACACCGTACTTCGGTGCCATCAAATTGAAGTTTGAAAAATCAGTTATCCATATTTCCACTGTAGCACTCGAAAGAAGATTACGTGACAGTTTTAAGTTTAATAGTTATTGTAATTCAATCTACAATAAAGTATACATCAGTAAGCACTCGATGTATCCCACAATGGAAGTTTGCAACTACTGATACAGACCCTTTTCTCTTACCGCAAGTAGACGCTACGTTGCGGACCTTTGCGGTTTCCTATATGGAAGACAATTTTGATTATTATCGGTACATAGCATAGATATGTTTTTATTAATAGTATGAAATTTCATAACTTAATGTTGTATCTACATTTACTCACATATCTAAATAGGCCCGAACCTGGAATGTACGACTTACCCGCGGACGTATGCAATAAGACTAATAAATAGGACAGCAATTACTATCCTTGATAAAATAGACAGATGAAATCGAAATACATTGAAAAAACTTGAGACATATGTAAGTAGACGTTATGTTCAAACAGTATATAAAGGATTTAACAAAATTGTGGGCGCGACTTTTATAGAGTATTACATATACTCATTAAAAAACTATTCAAAATAAAGAAAAGGTCCATATAAACGTATATCCGAAAATAAGGTTGTTTTTGTGTTATAGTCGTGTTTGTCTTGCAACTAAAGCAATTCATGTTCACTTTTTTTACTGAACATTATTTTATAATAATTTGACAGAATAGACATGAAACAATACATAATATCAAGATATAACATAGTGACTGTTCAAAGTACCCTTCCTTTCCTTTAAAACCATTTATTCCCTATACATATTGCTGTATTTGAATATATATATATATATATATATATATATATATATATATATATATATATATATATATATATATATATATATATATATATACACAAATATAACACAATGCGGAAATAAGCATCATACATATCTATAATCTGATGTATCACTCTATATACGAGCGTTGCTTTCTCCCTGTAAAAAATGGGATAATGGCCCTGTCGATCTTAGACCTGGCCGCAATTTATTTATCTCTTTTTTTATCGTTAATTTACCCTGTTTCCTTTTTAAAATGCAGGATGTTATTTGTTTGTTCATTAACTTGGTTATGTAGATTATTTAATTTTAGTATTTAATATATTAATGTTCAAAGTACCCTCTTCTCGCCAAAATACAACAGTATGCACGTCTTTATAGCGATATCTCTTAAACAAGTAGTAATAAATTTTGAATAAAATTGTTACAGGATATTTTTACCAACACAATACAGGACCACGTAATGGGATTATCAGCACCAGTTCTCTGTTGTAGGGAATATCTATTTAAATAATCTCTCACAAACATAGAGTCGTATTATGCACACGTCACGCAAATAAATGTATAAGGGAGGTATATTAACCAATTGAATATATTTTGTAAATAAAGATACGAAAACCTCCTGAAAACATCTGAAACATAATTTTTGACTATAACTCTAAAACAGAAGCATATGCTAATATTTTCTTTGCATAATTTTATCTAGTTAGTTATCTAAAATAAGTAACTTTCGCAAAAACTGCAATTTTGCATCTCTAATAATTTCTTAGATACCTACCTGTCAATAATAACGAATATGGAACACACTAACAAATAAACGATTATTTTTCATTATAAATAGGCGAGAAATTCTTTTAAGTATGTACATTATTTATCCCCTAAAATACTATAACTTCCACTTGACCAAAAATATTTGAAGTAATAAAAACGGCAAAGTCGAAAGCCAATGTATGATTAATTATTACAATATTCCCCTAATTAACATTTGTGTACTATAAGTCGTTACATTTTTCATTAATTATTCGTCCTTCAAACGATTATATTAAATTGGGATGACCAAACGGGTAAATACCAATTACAAATTAAATACATCACGATGAATATTTTGATTGGCATGAAAACCAATTATTTATATTTTTTTATTAAACAAAAGTTTAGCAATATAGTATAACAATATGCATCATAGTTCCACATCCTACCGGACCACATAATTTAGCAGATTATAAGACTCTCCTCTCTACATTCCACTACGAGACATTTGGTAAGAACCTTCAGCGTATTATCTATTATGTTGTTATGGCATATCCTTCGTATGGCATCTGACATAGCTGTTTCTGATTTGCTAAGTAGTGCGAAGAAAATTATTCGCGGTGTTCAGCCAAATATTATGCAAATCGCCTTCACCGAGAGAGGTTTATTTACTCCTGCTACATAAACTGTGAAGTTACAGTTTCCTGCATTATATAACCATTAGTTTCTTCACGTAAATCAGGTATAATATCTCCTCAGAAATCATCAAAATTATGTATAAAAGACATGGATAATAAAGTGTATTCTATATTACGTATGATAAATGTATTCCGTATGATGATGTGTATTAGATAACCATTTCTAAATCCTCAGTCGATTTTACGTGATTAATTTGGTTTGTATATTTATTTCTGTAATGTTAAAGGTGTCTCCTCGTCTCTGTTTCCACGTATCTACCGTCTCTTCGAATAATGTATTTAATTTTTTTTTACCAAATTTAATAATTTTACACCAAATTTAATAATTCATGGGATGTAATGTTTTCAAAATAACCTTCATTCACAGATAGGCAATTTATTATGAACATGGTAATTAATGGTTAAATAAAACAACTCTTTGTTTACTGAGTTACACTTCTGTAGTAACATAAAAGTCGCTCTTTTACTTTGATTATTGTCCACAACAATTTAATTTACTACTAGACGTAAGTTAATTTTACATGATAATTATATGGGATTTTGTAAATTTATTGTAAATTATTTAGTGGTGTATGGTAAACCACCGTTGAAGGTTAAAAGGTAATACCGTTCAACAACGCGTGCAAATTATATAATCTTATTTTCAAAGTCACTGCTCCGTTCAAGAAACGTTCCGCATATTACGTGATTCTTATCGTCGTCACAGCCGTCCCGCCGAGTCGACTATTCGACGTTTAGAGGCCAAATTCGAGTTAACCGGTTTGATAAATAATCAGCCAACATACCCCATACACAACATACACCTCAACAGCCATACTTCACCAAAATGCAAAGTCTGCTGAAAATATCGCTGCTATGCGTGCGACTGTATGGGAAAGTTCGAAGGAGTCAATTTCTCGTCTTTCACAAGAACTTGGCCTTTCTGCGACTTCAACTTTGCGTCGAAACTAGGGTCTGCACCCGTATAATATCCAACTGACCCAGGAACTTAAGGCAAACGACCATATACAACGCCGTGTGTTCGCTGATTGGGCTCTGGCGCAACTGGAAGTTGATCCAAATTTCGCCAAAAAAATCATATTTAGGGACGAGGTCCATTTTTGGATGAATGGATATGCAAGCAAAATTGTCAGATTTGGGATGATGCCAATCTACAGGAGATGCGCCAGCATTAAATATATCACTGTTTGGTGCGAATTTTAGTCTGGCAGAATTATAGGTCTGTACTTCTTTCAAAACTAAACTGGCATTACCATAACCGTGAATGGAGTACTACGGATCGATGATAAGCAACTTCTTGTGGTCTAAACTGGATCACATGAATACTGATAACATGTGGTTCCAACAGGACGGTGCTATGTGCCAGACATTGCATGCCACAATGGACATGATGCACGAGCGATTTGAAGGCATGGTTATCTCGCACAGCGACGAAGTGAATTAGTCATCGAGATCGTGTGATTTCACGCCTTTAGACTTCTTCCTTTTGGGGATATCTTAAATCACAGGTCTATACGAATAAACGGCAAACAATCGATGTCCTCAAAATCAACATAACGAACGCCATTCAGCAAATTCAGCCAGATTTATGCGACAGAGTCATCGAGAATTGGACCTCTCGAATGCGTGCCACCAAACAAAGTGGATATCTCACACAAAACTTGTTTTATTCGCGTTTAAAAATCGAGCGTCCTTATTAAAAGGCCCATATTAAATTTTAGTCATAGCAGCCTATTATGAACATTTTTCTTTGTACTAAACCATAACTCGGTCATGATTATCATCATGAATCATTACGAAGAATAAATATGGTACACTATTATTTTGTTATCACGAAATAAAGAGGAGCTTACGATAGACACTTAGTATACTAGGTATCTGTCATAAATCATAAACTCTCTTTATTTCATGATAGCAAAATTATAATCGCGATAGTGTACCAATTGGTATGTATGTAATTGACATTTATGAATATGTATGTATATCTAAAAATCCTATTTCACTGAATAAGGATTATATACTTTAACTGAGTTAAATTCGTCTTAATTTTTCAGGTTGATCTATGTATAGAACCAGGTCAGAGCTTAGGACTAATGATTCGCGGTGGTGTAGAATATAATCTGGGGATTTTCATCACAGGAGTCGATAAGGATTCTGTGGCAGATCGAGCAGGCCTCATGGTAAGTTTTGGTTTGCAATAATCCGTTCTACGTGTCTATGCAATTTGCTACTAGGAGAACGCTTTAAGCACTGTTCGAGAAATTATCTTTAGAACTTTGCGGGATTTTCTTTTATAAAGCGGAACGTAACTCATAGAGAATTTGAAATGAGGTTTATTGTGCTAGAGGTTGGGAAGTATCATCAGAAAACTGATAGTTCAATTTATAGAGAAAACGCAATAAGGCAAAATTTATCTGTTTATATTATCTGGAAATTATATACAGAAGTTTCGCTGGTGTTAAAACAAATGCATGTTTCTCCCGAAGATGAATATTTAAATACTAGATTCCAAACCTAATACAATTTGTGTATAATAAACTATCTTGTTACCAGCTGTACTCCCCTTCTATTAAATTATTCAGACAAAATAAGAGTTTACCGCAAATTATAAACCATTCCCCGAGTAAAATTTGCTTGCTATTTAGAGATAATATACAGTCATAACATTTAATTACCCTTTAAATCCTATGCAAGCACTTCTTTTTCATAGATATTGGGTATGACCTTACACAATCTCACATCCAATAGCGAGATTTAATAGTCCAATGCCGATAGTTTTATTTATTTACTCAACCATTCAACGTAACCGTTGAAATAATTTCAAGAAGCGAAATGGTATTTAATCGTCTGAAAGACATGAGCTCAGTTATTATTAATGATTTATTAAGTTATTTTACTAATTACAGTCAACTAAATATCGTCAAACTATTCTTAAATAATTGACGGAGGTATTTTAATGTGAATGGATTTTTTGTACATGAGTGTATTTAAATGATTTTTTTATACGGACTTTTCCTCTTTAACCCATAACTATTACACATAATAGTTATAAGAGAGCACAATGATTAATGGTTAAGAAGTAAGATGTAATGGCAGTAAAAGATACTTAAAGGTATAGACACGTTTAGACAACATTGGCGCCTCCGCCATTTATTTAAAAATTATTTGTTGGCATGCTGATCCCAGTATAAAATGCTCTGAATATCAAGATCTTCCATATTTATGTGTTATAGAAACTTGTATATTTTTTCGATATCATATTTCCTGGATAGTTTCATAAGCGTTTCATACATAAAACATTCTAGGTTCTTTCTTCAAGAGGTCCGAAGTAACAAAAAAATATATGAAATGAATAAATAACTGATAATAAAGTAATTAATAAAATACAATAATATTTCGCTAAGACGTAATTCAATAATTGAACAATACAAAATATGAATTAATATGCCCTAGAGTATTTATTGTTTTTTAGGCCATTTCACTCTCCATTGCTTATTGTGCTTCACAACAAACTTTTGATTTCATTTTTCGTCTAGTTTTTTCCATTTACATAATATTATCTTTATAATAGAAGTATAATTTATTTATTTTATAATATTTCAAGGTAATTTTGGGTTCAATTAATATGTTTTGATCTCTAAAATTTTCAATAATGGAATTTTTAATTCTCCTTTTACAAAATATTCTGTGTTATGAAGAATTCACTGTAGGTACAAGGAAAATAGAAGATATAATATAGATAAATATTTATCACTGACCAACATATACATGTATATTGTGTGAGTTGGTTGATGACATACATATACTATGTATATGTATGTGACATATATGTAACACTGTACTTGAAAATTAAGATATGATAAAATTAAAAAAAGATATATGTAATATATCGTAGTAAAGACACTGCATTGAAGATATTTTTAATCAGTACACTATTACAGATATAATAAATAAAATAAATCTTAATCTTAAAAATTCTATCTCAAATATCTATTAACATTAAGTCAGTGTATTGCGTAATTTAATGTTACCTACTAAGATTAAATCATTGTAGCATTCTATTTCCTTCAATTTAAAAAGGCGATCCAGTTAAAATCTAACCGATCTGTTCAACCACTGAATCTAGTCTCCTGTTCGATTTTCTCCGCGGGATTCTCCCTTTGGCTATAAATAAGTCAAGCATTAACGTTTCTAGCTAAAATTTACTTTGGATTCCTTAGTAGAATTATCGTCGAATATAAACTAAGATTAAACAATAGTTTATCGATATTTTTTATATTTGTATGTTCGATGTAATGTAATTTTTAAATTTGAGTTTTTCATATACTTCATTAGATAACAACGTCGATCGGATGCGGTCAATCTGATTCTTGTTCTAATTTCTGTTTAAAATTAAATTATGTAATATCGCATAAGAAATAGTAATAAAGAATAAAATCGCAAAGACAAATATATTCAGCTGTATAGATGTATTATAGATATATGCATAACTAATAAGATGTATTATATCGTATAACTAATATAAGCATTTATTTGACTACCCTTGAGATGTTCTTTAATTTTTTTAAATAGAACAATGGGCGAGAATACAAATATTTATTTAATATTTAGGTTTAAGAGTACGTATACCAGATGTGTTCAGAAAGGAACGGTAATTTTGTAATTTCGCGGGTTATGTTAGTCCGACTCCCGGGATTTTCTCATTGTTGTATTGGTAAACATGTCTGAAAAGTACCTCTACATTGTTAGCCATATCAGATATTTAGTCTGTCATCAGCTGTCAAAGATGTTACATGTATTTTGGTGTGATCGGCGATTATTTATTTTTTTAAAATATGGATCAGAGAATTTGCTTTAAATTTTATTATAGGAATGGAGAAAAGTGCATTAATGTGTCATAAATATTAAATATTGGTTTTGATGGATCTGCAATGACTAAAGCTTAAGTATACGAGTGGCATAAGCGTTTCTAAGAAGGCCGTGAAGACGTTGAAGATGATGAGCGCCCTGGACGTCCCAGCACATCAACAACTGAACAAAAAGTGGAAACAGTGAAAGAAATAATTATGAACTATCTCCGAATCACAGTCAGAGATGATGATATTGGCATATCAATTGGCTCATGCCATGAAATTTCTTCAGATATTTTTTGTGTGAAACTTGTGGCAGCAAAATTTGTTCCAAAATTGAATCAAAGCTGCTCAGGAGTTGCTAAATGAAGTCACCAAATATGGAGAACTACTAAAAAATGTCGTAATAGGTGATTAAGTCACTGTAACAGGTTTCTAAAGCTCAATCGTTACAGCGGATGCATTTTGGATCGCTAAGACCGAAAAAACTCAATAAATGTGGTCGAGTGTGAAGGCTATGTTCACTGTGTTCTTCGATTTTAACGGCATAGTGCACCACGAGTTCTTGCCACAAGGTGAAACTATCAATAATGAGTACTACCTACAAGTTTAACGCAGTTTACGCGAAGCAATCCGAAAAAACATCCAGATTTGTGGCGAAACAATTCATGGCTATTGCCATGGTAGTGCACCTGCTAACACTTCGTTGCACGTTCGTGAATCTTTGGCCAAAGGCAATACTGCCCCAATCTCCATATCCGTCAGATATGGCTCCATGTGGCTTTTCTCTGTTCTCACAAATCATTCCGTCTGTCGTCGTCATCGTTTTGCAAGCATAGATGGGATTGAAAGCGCATCGCTGAGAAAGCTAAACGCTATCCCAAGAATTGAGTTCCAGAAAAGTTTCGGGGATTGGAACGAGCGCTGGCATAAGTGTATAACATCTAATGGACTATTTTGAATGGTATATAACATTAATATATACAAATAAATAAACTGATTTCCAAAAGACGAATATTCCCGTTATTTTTTGAACACACCTCGTACATGAGGGTTGGCATAACATTGAAAGCGGTAAAGTTTACTGAATTTATATATGAATATAAGAAAAAGGAAATTATATATCCTTGTGGTACACTAGCTACACTTTAATCAAAAAGTGATACATAAATTCGGTATAACGTTTTTCTCTTCTCTTGGAAAATCACTTGAACATGTTGAAAGATGTATTTGAAATGCCGCATTGAAAGTTATTCTATTCTTAAATTATTATGAGCCATTTTGGCAATTGACTGACTGACAAGTGACTGCAGATTTCAACATACTGAAAGTTACTGTCCATGAAAGTTACTGTCCATGGAACAAAAAATAAAGATAGCATAAAAATTTACATTGCACTTTACATGAATCAGATAATTCATGTAAATTATCTGAAGATAACTTCGATAGACTGATAATGAGCTCTGTGAAACAATATAACAATTATGTAACCTGGATAATAATTATGTGAAGATGGTTATCTTCTACTACGAAGTTACGTTCTGTTTGAATAGTACCGTTAATATACTAAACTATCGATATTGGGCAACAGAGAGCCCACATTGGATGATCGAAGCACCTAATAAACTTAATATGTATTGTGAATTCGCGGAAAGAATACTGGATCCCTATTTCTTTGACGAAATATTTATCTGGGAGGGATATCTTACAATTTTTTAGTTTATTTTGATGTCATCATTATATTATTAATATTATTCCCTAATCCACGGAACAGGACCTCCCAGATTGTCACTTCATTTTAATAAGATGGTGCTCCTCTTCACTGTGCTCATTCTTTTCGTACATATTTAGATGTTGTTCCCAAATTGCTGGGTAGGAAGAATAATCTCGCCTCTGTAAAAATAGGACACATATAAATAAAAATAAGAAAATTTATAGCAAAGTTTAATAACTGCTGATTAAACCTGTCATGAGATGTATTAAAATTACATATGTAAAACTGGATATGACTGTTAAAAAAGTTTCACTTACACATTCCTTTTTGGCTATCAATTCAGCTATTGTCATTAAGACCAAATATTGTTTCTAGAATAGAGAATATTATGTATATTTATTAATCAATATGTACCACGGATATCAATTCCAATATTTATTACTTATGTTATTTTACATACTTTAAAGGACGTAAATTTCATGAATAGAATGCCGTAATTCAAGGGGAAATTCGACCACAGACCAAATATCGATTTTCTGCAGACGAGACTGTAGAGAATGCCAATAATCTGACATTTCAAATTGTTTCAGGTGGGTGATCAAATTCTTGAGGTAAATGGCCAATCCTTTATGGAAGTAACGCACGACGAGGCCGTTGCACAGCTGAAATACCACAAGAGAATGTCGCTCTTGGTGAGGGATGTAGGAAAAGTTCCCCATTCATGTACTGCCTATGACCGAGATTGGGATTTATGTAGTCCAGGGTAATTAATAATTTTATAGTATTTAAAATTTTTATCAATTAAGTATTTATCACAGAGTAGTTATTTTGTTCTGAAGTATTTCTAATTATTTATTTTGCAAAAGGCCAGACATGTATATTGAAATAAGTAATATATTATAAAATTTGGTTTCAGTAATAATAATTAAAAAAAGTAACTATTTTATAACACTGATGTAGTTTTATACAAAACACCAGAACGCTATACACTACACTCGACGCGCGTTTTGCCAGCAAAGTAGGAATCATCTGGAGGTGATTAAAACTAATCATCTTCATCTTAATCTCAGTTATAATCATTTCCAGATGATGTCAACTTTGTTGGCGAAACGCACGTCGAGTGTAGTGTATAGTGTTTTGATGTTTTGTTGAAAACTATGTCAGTATTATCTTCACACCAAAGGTTCCATCTCACTCCAGTAATTGTTTTATAATTATCTTATGTAATTGTAGTATATATAAATGGTAATTTGATAGCATATATTTCGGTATATAAACAAGATAATTAAAGCGTATAATATGAGTTTTCACACCAATAGTGGAATAAAATCAACACGAAGTCTAGTGTAAATATCACTATCCTTTGGTGTAAAATAGAAATTATAGTGAATGTACATACTACTACATATGAATGTGAATGTACATATGTACATACTAATTTTTACTATCCATATTGTGTGAAAGAAAAAAAAAACAGTTTTTGATATTAAAGAAATTGTACCATATTTTATGTGTGTATTAATAAAAATTTAAAAAACATTTACATGTTTGTGAACACCACAGTAAAATTAAATATTATATTTCAAATACTTCAAAAAAGGAACCACCAAACCGCAAATCGGTTATCAAGTGGTTCCCGAATAGCAAGACTGTAAATAGAACCTTGGTGGTTCCTTTCTCGGTTCCCGACTTGTAAGTTAGACATAGATCTTATCGACTCAGATGAAAACCCCACGGATTTGTTTCGACATTTGTCCTGGATCGGCGTACCGTGTACGGAACTGATGAGAACTAATAAGTTCGAAACAGCTGTGTGTCGTTTTATTCCATCCGGGACAAATGTTAAATCCTACCCGTGGCGGGTTTCTTTTCAAAAAGAACTATGTGCCTT
This sequence comes from Rosalia funebris, assembly GCA_037954035.1. Taxonomy (NCBI): domain Eukaryota; kingdom Metazoa; phylum Arthropoda; class Insecta; order Coleoptera; family Cerambycidae; genus Rosalia; species Rosalia funebris. Next base: position 5,914,250 of record JAZFAV010000010.1, on the reverse strand, counting down.
GATAATTTTTATTTCTTCTTCGTCCCTTTGATCTTCTTTTATTTCTTGAATGATCGGTAGTGCCTTACGATGAGGAGAGTTGTTGATAAGGCGTATATTGTTTTATTTCTTTATCGGATGGATTAGGCGCAATTATTGTAGTACTGATTACAATACCTATGTATGCAATAATCCAACTATGCATTATCACGGGAATAACATATTGCTAAACGTCATTCTTGGCTCTTTAAAAGAAATTAACCAGGCCCCAGATCCATGGAAAGAGAATTAGGATTGTAGAGAACGTTTAAACCTACGTTCGCTGTTCTCAAAATTAAATAATCCCAATCGACGGTTATTTTCTTCTTCTTTTTCCATTGTAATTATTTTCTTTTAAGGAGTCACGAGTGGCGTTTACAAAAATTAAATAATAGAAACAACCAAACATCAATTGGCTACTGTCGCACTTTATCGGTGAATACTGAATAAAGGATTCACTCAGTGAGGAATCAGTGAGGTCAGGAGTGAGGATTCTAGTGTCAGCTTCATTATTGAACTATCATCATTGGCTTATCGCCGAGGATTCTTTATCAGAGTCCTGGTTGGAGGGATGTTGTTCTGTGACAGTACTACAACAAAAGTTTTCACATTGACCACAATCACATACGTTCAAAGAATTGGTAAATTTAATATGTGACAAAGTTGTGGCGAAATAACCAATCAATAAATCAGATTTGGCTTTCTATAGATGCTATATACTATACCAAAGATGGTATAGTATATAGCTGATTAAAAAGTCAAAGGGAATGGGAAATATGGATGAAGTATATATAATTTGTATGACCGAAGTCCAGAATTTGTGAAGAATAACACCATTCTTTGACAAATTTTGTTACCCCAAAATGACTTCGTCTTTAGTACACTAATACACATTAGTGAAGAAGACGTCATTATATACGAAGAATGTTTTAAGTACACGAGGTCTATTAAGGTTCAAGAAGAAAATGTAATGCTGGTACAACTTTGTAGTACCGAAATAAATTATTCTATTATTCCAGATTATCCTTGTTTCCAAGCAGGATGAGATACAAAAACAGTTATCTATAATTTAGACACTTTCTATATATGAACTATTACATCTATTTTTAAAGTATCATAAATGTAATATTATCATATACTAAATACACGAGATATTTTTTAATTTACTTGGCCAAACCTATACCTGGATATAGGAATCTTTTTTTTTTATTTAGCTACAATATTTTATTTCATATAAAAGTACAGTAATATGCCGTTTTATTTTAACACAGTCAAAAAAAGGTTAAGTTTATTCATCATCCCTGATGCGTGTATCCTAAAAGTTTGTAAACTAACTACTTTGGAGTTTACATGTATACCTACATAAGAACTTAACAGGTTTTGGGTAAGTTATAACGAGTAAGTGGTGTTGTGGAAAACCTGGAAATTCATTAAACCTTAATTGTAATTAATTTCTCCAGAAAATTGTTACCCTTTATCTATTAATGCGTACATTAAATTATTGTAATCGTATTTATAATTAAATTAATTCTGGTTCTTTTTCTTAAAAACATTTTCATTAAATGCAAGTATTTGTACAAAATTACCACGGATATAAACAAATAATTTCCAAAAAATATTTGAAAATATATCAATGATTTCAGTATCATATCACTGTTTTCCTCATAGTATACATTAATATTGAATTCACAATTCAAATAATGGAGTAATACTGCAAAATTACAAATATGTTTTACTTTAAACAGCCAGCAAAGACAAATTACGGATATATTAAAATCAGAAGTTAATAATTTGATAAATGTTAGAGTCGATAAAAAAATCTTATCAAGCCTTGACGTATGACAAGTGTGGTGCTCCAATAAACTTCGAATCTATTAGGTGAAATGTTAATGGCTATGGAGCATCCAAAATCATATATATATATATATGGCTTTTATAATGATTTTTTGCGTGTGCGTCAGAGGTAACAATCGTATGAATCAGTCAACTAACATTTTTGAACAATGTCGTGCCGAAAACAGAGTATTAAAAAGGTTCTCCACAAAAATATTCAATGGAAGTGATATTTCCATCAAAATAAATGAAATAAATTCAACAAAAATCAAAATAAATGAAATAAAAGTGAAATAAATTTTACAGAAATATTGAGACGCCAATGAATCAAATTATACAATAAAGTTGAGACGTGACTTCATAATTGCATTTTGTTCGGTAAATTATTAACTGTCTATGCCGTACGTAGTTGATTGAAACATATGTCGCTAAACATACGTGATGGTAATTGTGGCATGTTAGTAACAATTGCGAGTGGTGTAGCATGTGATCCGTGCGTCGTCACTAAATTGATACACACGCAAAAATCCACTATATAAATTGTATACTTTCTTACCAAAAGATTACTATCAATAATTGTATATATTATTTTCATAGTAATACGAGTAATAATCAGAGCTGCCATGAATACCTCATCGGTAATGGTATCATGATAAACAACTGCGTATGATAGATTATATATTATGTATTACTATATTTATGTAAGTAGTAAAGTATGGAAATAATTAAACGTAAGTAGTTAAACACTACGGCAATACTAAACTGAATTGCCTTCACCTATATCAATGCAAATATCGTGATGCCAAATATTAAATATCATCGCTGCGATAGAGCTATTCGAGTGTATTACCACTCACGATAGGCAGCTGCAGTAATAAATTTTTCACCGTATGTATGTATATATAAGTTTTAAAAATACCTACAGACAGATCGTTACAGAAAACAAATTATAGAATTATTATAAGAATCACGAATCTAATAGTAGTTTATATGAACTATCTATTCACTGCGAGGCTTTCTCCAAGGAGCGTTATTACAAATTTTAGTTCAGTTCCAAACTATGCTCAGCTGTATTTCTACTGGATACATGACTTAATCTGTGTAAGAAACTTTAAACTTTGTTGGCAATAGTACAATATGGTAGTCCTGTGCCCACGTTTCTCTACAATATTCTTCACAATATATGAGATAATTTCAGTCCGATCATTCCAATTATTCGAAGAGCATGAATGTTGTAATCACCTTTGTAATACTAAAGATTCTGTAGTGGTTGTGTGATAAATCCAATAGTCACTGAATCCATTTTTAAGCCAAACTCCTAACCCAAACTCCCTTCTATTGTCAAAGAATTATTAAGTATTAATCTATTTATCTTTTGTTATTACCTGGATTTCTATTAACCAATGAAAATTTAAAAAAGTAAACAGTTTTAAAACCTTAAAACGGACTCTTTCGTGCATAGAACATCTCTATCTCGAAATTAAGTGGCCGAGAAAAAATAAACCAACACATAAATGCAGATTATGTGTTTTATGCGACAGTTTTACTTTTTTCAAATAGTCCACCTTCATGTTTTCTCATGACCTATGGATAGAGTGGGGTGTATCCTATCCACCTCAAAATCAATAGATGTCGTCTGGTAGACGTCTCTAATATCTGAATCGTCGATACCCGAGCGATCCGACACGATTTAATTGTGTGATTCTGCTAACCAAAAAAAATTCTCAAATAGTCCACCATTGTGCTTTCTCATGACCCATGTAAGTGGTAGAGTATGTTCTATCCACGTCAATATCAATAGGTGTCGCCTGGAAGACGTCCCAGATCAGAATTAGTCAAAACCCGATCGATCCGATACGATTTAGTTGAGTTATCGTGCTAACAAGAATACATGCCGACGACAACGACAACGACAACGACAACGGCAACGACAACGACACACACAGCAACATTTTTTTTAAATCATTTTTTTGTAGTTTTTAGGCCGAAGAGCAAAAGATAAACGCTAGATTTTTTTCCGTTTCTCTTTACATGATTACATTACTTTTCCGCTCTGGTACAGTTGAGTGCGGAAAAGTAATACAATGGACGATGGTCATCCCATGAATATATCCTATCTAATAGTCAACATTCATTCATAATACTTTATATATTATTTTAATATTTGTGATAAAACTTTAGTTTGTCTCTCATTTTATAAGTTTCACTAATATGTGTAATTTATGTATACAATATTTCTGAGAAGTACATGTTTTACTTTACATTCAACGGTAAATAGAAACCAGTAGCACCAATTTCAAATTGCATACACATATTTTAAGGTAAAACTCTGTGTCGAACATACGAACGTTGGCATACGCCTGTTTAAGCTACAAATAAAAGTTTTAAGAAAGTGACGTGTACTAGAAAACGTCGCTCCAAAAATTTTTACCGCATTTTTGTATATATAAAATGTGGCACGTTCTGTTACATAGAACCATAAATATCTTAGCTATTAACATACCTTGTTGAAACTTTACCCAGATACTTAGGTGCTGCTTAATATAAGAATATAAAAAATATATTTTGTAATTTACGCAATCATTATTACAAAGGAAGTTAGAATAAGTATAATATAGGTAAGATAAAAATCAATGATAACATTGACACTTCTCTCTAGTCATACGTTATCTAATCTACTCATTAATTAATTACTATGAGAAGGAATACATTTTAATATACATATTTCATTATACATATTCAGAATAATTATTTTTCACAATAAGTAAAATAATTTCATTCAGATATACCTAGAATGCAATATAACACCACATCGTACGGCTTTACTTCGCCATTGATACCACTTTTCGTTATATCTCAAGTGAGAACGATTTATCACACACTACCAATTTGTATCTAAATTAAGTCATCGCTTTATTATCAAAAGGTGATTATTTGCAGGAGCCGAGCGGCGTACACCACGAGAAAATGGGCCGCTGCCCTACAAATGGTGGAGGAGAAAGCGAGGTGCCTTTTGACTCGTCCAGAATTTACCAACTTCTGCTATTATACGGATGAGTACGCGGCTAGACATATGACCATAGATGCCTTCGTACAAGTTATGACTGAACTTCTTTCCACTCCAGAAAAGGTGAGTAATGGCGAATATATAAATCAGGGAACTATTAAGATTTCGTGATTTTCTGCTCTCTCGCCAATAATTCACAATGAACGATCCCGAAGTATCAAATTTCGATCTTGATGAATGTTTACTAATATATATATATATATATATATATATATATATATATATATATATATATATATATATATATATACATATATGTATGTATATATATATATATATATATATATATATATATATATATATATATATATATATATATATATAAAGGATCAAATTAAATAGAAAATCATATTTTTCGTGCCAACAAATAGATTTAGAATAAAATTAAAGATTGAATTTTTGTCAAAATTAATTTTATTTTATATATCTACACAATTATCTGAAATGGATAGAAAATGTTTCAAGCAAGCTAACTGTACAAACAAAAAATAACTATATTATAGAACGTTTGTTAAAAGATACATTATAGCCCAAGATTATGCGTCCAAGAGAACACAACTATTTTATTTGAGAACAAAATCAAAAGAATGATTCTTTTTAATTTGTCACAAAATTATGAAAGGTTTATAAACGATAGTATCAAAAAAATTAAACAGCATTCAGTATTTTATTAGAATCCATGATAACATTTACACCAGATTCATTGTAAACAGCAGTAACATCTTAATGTCATTACCTCATACAATCTCACCTATAAAGAATAAATAGTACATTATCATTGAATTTCCTAGATTTTAGACGATCAATCGCCCATGAAGCAAGATTATTTACACGATATTTTTACATAGTTATATAACATCGACCTGTTTCCACTGCTGAATCCTGTGACGGAGGTTCGTAGGTGAACCATAATTTGAAGTTTTTTGCCCAAGCTTTTACTTGAGTAACATGTACTAGATAAAGGACCTACGGTTTTACATCCTATCTGAAGGAATATATGCCTTCTAGATAAACCTCGCCTAAGTTTGTGTGTCTTCCACTAATCCACTGACATACAAACAATTGGAAGATATAAGCGAGCTAGTTGGACACCCATCCAAGTCACAACTGTAGCGACCGTTGCTTGACATTTAATATTAATAATTTGTGCCACAACATTCGACAATGCAACCAACCTTAATCGATATTCAAACACATATTTTGGAAGAGAGTAAATTATTAATTAAAGGCTATATTTTATAATACAGTTTCGTACTCATATCATAATTGTATATTACAGTCCATTAACACCATTATATTTTTGTCGACTATGTGTTTTTCTTGGCTGTTGCTTATTCTAAAATCCAGAATCGAAAAGCTACTAGGTCAGTATTTTGTCGGTTTATTTCTAAGAGCCATACTTTGAATAAGTCAAATATTAATTTTCACATGTGACAACTAATAGACATATGTTTGAGAGCTCTACAAAACAATATATTCGAGTTCAAAGTGACTACTTTGTTATTTTGTATGAGCAAAGGTAATATAATAATAGTGAAATATGGAAATATTTGACTCAGAAAGTTATTATTGTATGAACAACCATGTGCTGTTCAATCGATTATACTATTTCAGGATTATTTTTGCACCTTGTGTAGCTAAATTTCTTCCTGATATTGAATTTTATCAGAATTAAAAACATTAGGTGGCTCTTAGCTCTGCATTTGTCGTTTCGTCTCTACTAGAAAAAAAACCAGTAATGAATTTAGTAACTTTGCGAGACAAAATTTGGCGCTATATTTTTTAAACACACATATTTTGATTGGTCCTTGAATCAGTTTTCAGGTTTGTCAAGTTGACATATATCATTGTCAACGTGGACATTGTATCATTGTATTGTGGACGCTACAATTGGAGCTAAAACTTCAGACAATTGATTGAAGCATAGTCTTATATTTGAATAAGTTTTTCCTATTACCTCCGTTCTTGCATTTAGTATTCTTATTTATGCAATTTTTTTCCAGATTTGAATTTTCTCAAGTTTTTGAATCCCATCAAGAAAGACTCGCTCTTCTTACCATTTTTCCAAAATTATACTCTTTTTTCTATATAATTAATATGTTATGCCTCTTTCCCTCACTAGATATATATATATATATATATATATATATATATATATATATATATATATATATATATATATATATATATATATATATATATATATATATATATATATATATACCATTGGTCTTCTAAGATATTTTTTGACATATTTTCTAGTTCGAGTAATTATTTATTTAAGGGCTCATTCCCTACAAACAAATAAATATCACTCACAAATTCATTGAAATATGGGTTGAATGGTTGAAATCTTCTAGAATTGTATCCAGTAGTCGTGTGTTAATTATTACCATCAGAGTATCGCACAGTATTCGCAGAATTAATAAAATTCACCAAGAAATCAATCGTAAACTTTATTTATATGAAATATTATATAAAGTATATATAAATATATAAAAATATATATTATCAATTTAAATAATTTCACGTACTAAAACAATATAGACATTATAACTGTATAGGTATTATGAAAATATATCAAACACATCAATGTTGATAAGGAGCACCAAATCTATCTAAATATCTTTATTTGTTTAACTACTTTTAAAACATATTTTTACTTTGATGTTATTTACAGTTTTTACGAGTTAAAATATTATTACAGGAAATACATAAATGTTTGTGGTAATATTACATAAATAAATTTTTAATAAATAAAATAAGTATATGAGCAGCTTTCGCATATACTACGAACTAATAATAGGATTGAAAAATACTCCGGATTATACAAATGAGATTAAAAATTAAAAAATTTCTTTATCAACTTCATATCATTGTAAATCATCGGAACACGAAATTAAAATCCATATATGTTTTGATTGTATCAAATAAATTGATTACTGTTAATGTGGAGAAAAATAATACCCTAATTTTTATTTATATAAAATACATCTTTATATTTATTTTGAAAATGAAATTAAATAAATCTATATTTGCTTCAAGTATTATTCACTTCGCGTTCACTTCTTTATTTTATAGTGTAAATAATAGAAAATATCATAGTAGATGTTGTCTATACTCTTAAGTTTCTATACATCATGTGTACTGTAGACGGTTCTTGATAAATCTTGCCTTATTTTGTGAGAAAATAGAAGAGATTCATTGTTTTTATTCTGTACTAAAAGAATTGTTTTTCTTTGATGAGCTGATTTCAACGATCTATACTTCTGGCTTAAATAAAATAAATAAACAGTGGTCAGTAAATATATGTCTACAAATATATGTACACATTTTAAGAAATTGTCTCTGAAAGTTAGATTGTGCTTAATAAATAAAGCAGTATTGAACATAAACTTATCGAATAAAATTTTTTATCATCGTTTACGGGGATATATCGTTTATATCAGAAAAATAATATAACTCAAACATTTACATTTATCTAGAGAGATATTTAAAGTTTTGCCAAAATTGTAACTATAGAAATAAGGAGTTTATACTCCAACCCATCTGCAAATGCCTTATAAAATAAGGACTAAAACAAATTAGGTTAAAACAGCTATTCTCCTGGCTATATGCCAAACGCCGAGCACTGAATTACATGACAAAATTTGTCATATTTTTGTCTAACAGAGTTACCACACTAAAATTACAGTGATTATTCTAAACCACCAAGAAAGATGCAAAGTGTCACCTATCTCAGGATATCGTTAACTGTAGACGGGTTTCGACCTTTCCATTTTGGGTCTCATGTCTCATCAGTGCAGTGTAAACGAGTATACCTTCGACAGATAAAGCTCACATCTAGTAGACGTTCCTACATTCCACCACAGTAGAACGTACCAAACGCCATCTCTTGGTAGTTTCGAACAATCTAAATCGAAGTAAAAACTCGAGATCATCAATATAATCCAATGTTTTACTATCAGAGGGTAACATTCAAACTACAAAAATAAGGAGTTTATACTCCAACCCATCTTCAAATGCCTTATATAATAAGGACTAAACAAATTAGGTCAATACAGCTATTCTCCTGGCTATATGCCAAACGCCGAGCTTTGTTCAGTCTTTATTATATAAGGCATTTGCAGATGGGTTGGAGTATAAACTCCTTATTTCTGTAGTTTGAATGTTGGTCGCGGTCACAATGCACTCATTACTTAGACACCCATGGTCTCTGAACTTTTACTATATAATCACACAACCATCTAATAAAGAATAAAATTTTTTCGAAAAAATTTTATTCCTTAATCCAAATTATAGTTTAGATAGTAAGCTATATACATAAATTAAAGATAAAAAAGGTTTATTGTTCCTTTGTTCCTGAATTTGTCACAGCTCTTCCATTGGATTTTTTTCTAGGCAGTTCGCTCGTGTCCAATTAAGTAAACACATAATTTATATAAAACTACTAATTTTGCAAACAGTTTTCCTGTTTAAGGATGTTACACTCATTCCGATATACATTGATTAACTGTATACTTTAGGTTTCCCTTTGTTTTAATAGAATGTTTTAAAATGTTATTTATTCATTTAAGTCAGAATGGAAGTTCCGTATAAAATTAATAAGTCTAATTTGTTTTAGTATACCCTTATGACCGAATTAAGAGAAATCGTAGCTGTCGAGGATCGGGCTAAATTCGATGAATTAGTTTATAGACGAGATATCGACACCTCAAGAATACGGGATACAAGAGAACATGATTATCGACAGCCTGTGGTAAGTAAAGATTACAATACTTGTAACATAGAGATAAAACCGTATTTGCCCTTATACTAGGTCGATTATATGGTTATATTTATTTTACGGCAATATGTTACCATTATATTGTCTACAGTTAATAAATTATATGGATCACGTAATAACCGTCTATGAAATTGCTTTATTTTGTATCACATGGGAAGTTCTTTTATTTAATATTTTATGAAGCTCAATCACAAGCTTGGAAATGTATATTACGCCCGATGTTAGTAACGTTACATTGTGTAAAACAAACATCCCTTAGTTCAGGGTCGAGGGGATCATATGAACGATATTTTTTTTCCATTTGTACCGTATGGTCTCCATTTTATGTTGAAGAATAAAAAAGCCCAGTTTGTCAAATATTAGTTTTATTCACAAATCACATCCTATAGTTCCAAATGAAATACCCAGACATGGTAATGTCGTATGGTCTGTAGATGACAGTCATTATATATTCACTCCCTATCTTTAACAGAACACAAATGGTTTGCAATTCAAAATCCTATAGTTCCAATTGAGACGCCCTATATAATCGACTACACCGAAAGAGCTTTTCCCATAGTTCCAACTGAGATATCCTATAATATAAAGTGACATAAATACGAAATATCACAAGTTACCCGCTATGCGATTTACTAACCAACTTTACATCATCACGAGATGATGAAAACTAAGTTTTAGTATCTCCTAATAATGCTAACTTGATTGTCCAAACGCGAGTAAGCTGACATATACTCTTTTAGTATTCGTGGAAAACTTGTCTCCTGTTTTTGTGGATGCATCGAAGATTCAAAGAATATAATAAATCAATTAACTTAATTTTATACACATACATATGTATATGTAATATATTATATTTACTAATTTATTAATAGACATTCACTTTGTATAAAAAGTTGTGCATTATATAAAGAAAAAGATAGTCTAACCTTACCTCTGCAATAGTGGTGTCAAAACTGAATGTGTGTTTCCGAAAAGTATATTTCTAGCTTCCAACCGATAAAAAAATAATGATAAGGATCATTTGACATAGTCACTTACCTCCTAACTGTTCAAATTACTGCAATATAAGAGATCGAAAATACATTTAGGGAAGCAGAAACAATGATATTACAAAAATTCCCTTCCAATCAAGTTTTCATAAGGCACTTTACCGAGCAATTTAATTTTATTTTACAATCGATATGACCTAGTTCTCGGAAAAGTAATTATCCCAAAATATTTTGTGTTCGACAGACAGTTCGCTACAGTTTTGCCATTTATTTCTATTTACGATTTTAAAACTTGTATTTCTGTGTAAAGTACTACAGAATAAGAAAGATATTCTACATTGTTTTTAAATTAGCTACTAGAATCATGAGTTTAAAATGCATTTCTCTTGAAATGATTTCCAGTTCAAGATATTACAAAAGTCCTTTATATTAAAAATAATTCATGCATCATATTCCTTTGGTATTGTAGATTTCTTAGTGTTTGATTGTTATAATCATTTTCCTTTGTAGTATATCGTCAGATATACGAATATTAACAACTGGATGGTAATCACAACTCTGAATAGGAGACCTCACAAAATAATAATATACTACAACTTCCAGATAATCCTTTTCAGCACAATAAGCCTTTTGAAATAGAACAGTTCAAATCCCCATACTTTTTGTTTTATACACATTTGTTGTTTCATCATAAATAGATTGAAACAAGAGTTTATCTGCAACTGTTCACATTAGAAAATTGTTCAGTACTTTCAGACCATTTTTCCATAGAATCTGTTCATACATTTTCAAATAAATGAAAAGTATCTGGATTAATTTTTGTATATGAAACCCTGGTGATTGGTTTTGTTCATGTCTTCAGTTCTAATTTTTTTATGTGTATAATAAAATATTTCTACTACTGAAATATGATTTACTGCATTCGTTATCAAAATTCGTTATAATAAGAATTATGTAAATGTATTGGAGTACCTGTGTATGGCTATATTACGTGTTATATTAACAAGAATATTTATAAAAGATATGGTTTTCATTTTAATCCCTGAAATAATTTGATTTTTTAGCAATTACCATATTTTTCTTTCTATATTGTTTTTTCTTTAAGTCAAAACACCGTGTATATGCTTAATTTTTAGATAAATGCTTCAGGTAGATCGATTATTATATCGACAAGGTGACAAATTAAAAATGCAAAATTTCTCGAAAAATTGAGAGGAAAAAAGGAGGTGGAATGTTACAAATAACTCGCTGAAAAACAACTATCTATTAAAAATAAATATATTTGCTGACAATTGCCGAATGCGCTAATGATTTTTTTTATCATATAATCATCAACCTATGTAGGTTTTCCATGAAAGCTACTCATAGGATTAATATTTATGTATATGAAGTTCAATCGTTCAATATATATGAAAGAATATTAGTATTAAAAAATATATTTTCTGAATATACAACATCGCAAGAGATTACTAACTGTTATTAGATTACGAAGTTATCTGAAACTGGTGTTTATATTTTGGCTTGTTTGATATTATTGGGCTTAGTTTAAACATACTTTAAATATAAAAATTCTAGAGCCTCTGGAGCTACTGGTTAGAATTAAACAAATACGAAATGCAAAAATGTGTATTAGAGTTCTTTTGATATCACAGCACAATAAGCATTAATTACCGCCTCATTTAATACCAGGCCGTCTGAACTTAATTCAATAAAATTGTTTTCATTTTTCATGGCAGTCATTTTAAAAACAAATTCCATTTTAATATGTATGGTTGAAAACATAAATGTAAAAGGAATCAGTTCGAATATACAGGATTCCCTTTAAAATACCAAGGAAAATACATTCATTTGAATTAAAAGAGGACCATCACTCATGATGCAAGTTTAACAACTTGGGTATATATATATATATATATATATATATATATATATATATATATATATATATATATATATATATATATATATATATATATATATATATATATTAATCTAATATTATATATAATGTTAAGAAAGTAAGCAAATATTGATTACATCGTGAACAAAACTTAACATATTTACATTTATTACACACATACATACATCGTAACATTTTTCATTTTGGTTTAAAATACCTCATTTTTTAATACACAATATTTGTCTCGATTTATTTGAGAGGTCGATAATATCATGATCTTTTAAATTGGATATTTTATTTGGATATTATAAAATTTATAGATTTTCTTTTATTTTGCTAATTTAATTTCTAAAAGTGATATATAGTACATATCTTTACAACATCACAGTACATGAGATATTACAAAATACTTCGTTGGCGTTGCTAAAACCTAAAGAACCTTGTTTTCCTCCGTTTTTAACCAAACAAATCATTAAGTAATAATAATCAAAATAATAAATAATTGTTATTTCTGCTTATGTAGGGTTATCTTATAATTTTGTCGTAAGCTAAATACTTAAACTATTTAACTATCTTAATTATTTATCTTCTTAAATAAGGTGTCATTTGTATAGGGTATTTAAAAAATAAATTTATGGTGGCAGAGATCTGCCAAATGTGGTAAACAATTACTTGAAAATAATATTTCACAACAGAACCCAAAATAATTATAATTTATCATATGACTTGATTTTACAACAAAATCAAGAAGAGTTATTTTTTTAAAACGACACCAAGAAAACCTGAATATGTTGATATTATATGATTACCCTAGCTATGCTATGCCCAACCGCAAAATAATGCTAGCGCCGCCACTGTTTGGATTATAACAAATACACACTATTAATTTACTAATGCAGTTTGATTAAACAATATTTGAAAATTTTACATTTGTATTAATATAAGAAAAATTAGAATTGGTAATGCATTCTGATAATGTTTCAGAAATTAGAATGGAACTAATCCTATTATATCCGATATTAATTAGCTGCACGAATATTCAAAATTATTTTAACATGCATTATTAATTTTGAAATGTATGCTTTACAGAGGAAAGGAATACCAATCCCAGAGGCAAACCACTCAATATATTCTGGATATCACGAGGTAATGTACCCATGCTTTTGTGTGTGAGTTTATACTAGAATATGTGGTGTGTGTATTGATTTCATTTATGTTTATACTGTTAATGTAAATTTGATAGATATATGTGGTGCTTGATGCTGCATTCCACATTACGTGGTAGTTGGCAATTTAATAAATAAAAACTAATTAAATAAAATATTAAAATAAAATGCACAAATATTTATTCGTGTAATATATACGATACACTAACATATGAGGTATATGAAAGATATGAAATTAAGTGTTATATTAAATATATTTTTGATAATACACATGTCTAATAAATCACACATTTAATAATAAAGTTCATAATAAAAAGTTAATATTTTTAGTCTTCTCTTTACTCTCTAATTCTTTAGTTATAAATTATATGTATCTTTTCCTACATATGGAGCAAACACGTGTCATTATTTTTCTAAATTCATTTCATAGTTTTCATCATTAGTTTAATAGTACTTAAACTTATTATTATGTTCGTAGTTATTTTTACCTAATTTTAACTAATAATATCTCTTTCAAATAAAAATAATGGACTCAGGTAGTTCATTAGTACGGAATTATGGATTACTACACTCAGGCAATTCATTACAAAGAATTAAATGTGTTACAACAGAAAATATACAAAATATCTCGGCAAAAACTTTACATATACTAATAGAATCAGTACGTGTAAGTCATTATCAACATTAAAATTTATTCTGATCTCTATTGAAAGGTTCATTTCAAATAAAATAAAATGTAGGTTGTATAGGATCCATATTTGGATCACATAGTATTATGGAACCGCCCGTATTCAGAGATCTTGCGAAGAATAAAAAGTATTGGATTAAAACAATTTTGACATAGCTATCGACAACAAATTGTTAAATTTCCTTTATATATAAAAGGAGGGGATAGACAAGGTCGACATACTGAGTGTATTTTGATCCTACCTATCTTCATTTAAGTAATCATTAGTAATTGATTTCGAAAAAATCACTGAATTTAAATGACTTGCAAGCCTTGATTTTTTTGTAACACTCGCCCCAGCGTGGCCAACAGTCTCTATTTCTTCCGAATTATAAACTTGGACACACATAAATCGACTTTTCCTCCTTCTAAATCCCTAAATCTGCCGAGGGAAAGATTATACTTAAAGACAAGGACAAATTATGTATTACGTATTTATACAATATAAGTATATATTATCCAAGACGCCTTTCACAATGAAAACATTATATTGTTTAATGTATTCTTATAAAAATAATTAGCAACTGATATTTAGAAAATTATGTTATATTGCTGGATTGATTCTTAGTGACCAAAGAACGTATATTGAATTAATCGGGCCATATGCTCTGTAGCATTACTACTATTTTTTATATAATTAAACATATTATTATGACAATAATTATGAAAATTTTGATATATATTAATTTATATATAATTATAAAATATATATTAATATTATATAATTATAGTTATTGTTCAAATTTATTAATGACAACAATTAACATCATTTTTCACCCGTATTTATGCACTGGTTAATTTAGAATTGTAAAATATCGACAATTTAAAATAACTGAGTTCGTTATTGTTACTGACTGTGGCTATTAACTATATTAATATGTTGTGTTCCATAATTGTAGATAGATAATGTCAAATTGAGGGTTTACATTTAGAATATTATCATTTTTTTTACTACTGTTGTTTATCGTCAATACTTTAACAGTTTGAGGATGGTAATGCCCACACCAATATAACTAGTAAAGTAGCCCAATATAGTCCGAAATACTGACATGTGCGAGTATAATCAGCGGCACTAAGTAAATTTTAAAAAGGTACAATTTAAACTACTTAAGTATATATACTGAAATTATATAACAAGGACTAAACAAATTAGGCCAAAACAGCTACTCTCTTGGCTACATGCCAACGACGAGCGCTTGACTGAATTATGCCGCGAAATTTGCCGTATTTTTGTCGAACAAAATTAGCACTAAGCTACAATTAGTACTTGAGCAAAATAAAGTGATTCAGATTGTCTGAAAACCACAAGGAAGATGCAAAGTGTCACCTATCTCAGGATATCGCTAACTGCAGCCCGGTTTCAATCTTATCTTGAGTCTCGTCAGTGCAGTGTAAGCGAGTATCTCCCGGTAGTTTCGAGAACAATCTAAATCGTAACAAAGTAAAGCTTTGCAGTATATTGCGGTACAATTTACTTCATATAATCGCAAAGGTGTTCATACCAACAATTTCTCATTCTTTCAACATTTCTTATTGTTGTATTTTAAAAACTGCACGTCGTTTTGTTGAATTTAATTAACACTAACGCGTCTGCGGTAGAACGAAATATAATTATAGTTCGTTTAGGGTTATTTATGAATATGTATATAAATTTACGAACATAAATTACGGACTGCTTTGGTTAAACAGAAACACAAGACACTCAGCGAGTGGCATAGTTTTAAATATTTGCTGAACGGAAATCGTCAATTTTCTGTTGTCGTTGATACACATTTCTATTGACAGAAAAATCTACTTTCGGTCTCAGATGCCAAAAATAAAAAAAGTTAAAAAACAGTTTTAAGCATATAAATATAATATCATATCAAACGGTAATTTGTAATACGAGTAAACTCATATAGATCATTGAGTTTATTTCCGGATTTATCGAGAAATTCAGAAAAATAGAAATGAGTCTCCAGCGGTTCCAAGTTCAAATTGTTTAAGGTGGTAATTCCAAAATACATCTAGCAACACCAGAATAAAAATAATATAACTGGTTCTGTAGTATAGATCAAAATAATTTATACAAAACAATGTACCTTGAATTAGTAAACCTGAGAGAATATTTTCAGCAGCAATATCTTACAAAGAACTATGAAATTCTCTGGACGAAAAATTGATGAATTGAATATAACTTGGAATATTACCTGAAAGGCGATAATGACTATCCAATCACAAAAGTTTGAATGAAAATTTGCAGAAGTTACAGAAAATATATTGAGCACATTAATCTTAGTGTATTTAAGTTGTTAAATACGCTAAGTTAAGTGTTATATACGCTAGCTATTTTCATAATAATTTTTTGATGATAACTAATTTCTAATTATATGTATTAAATACTGAAATGAAATAAAAATAATGTTATCTCTTGATTGAACATCTATATTTAATAACTAACAGTTTACTAAGAAGAATAATTGGAGGCTTATAAGATTATATCGATATAACGAATATAACCACTTATATTGTTTTAGTATCGAAAGAAATATTCTAATGTCGATAATTTAACCAGAACATCCAAAAATATATTGACCTTTAATAATTTTGCAAAAAGAGTGTCAAAAATATATAACATAAAGTGCTTCTCTTGAACTCAAACACTTTTTCATCTAACAAGCATTTTGCAATTTTGTTTGGAAATTTGTAAATATATATATATATATATATATATATATATATATATATATATATATATATATATATATATATATATATATATATATATATATAAATTTATTTAATAAAAAATCAAACTAAGCTTATGTTGTATATCTCAATATCTTAAGAAAAGGAGTCTCCTCTTTCCAGTAGGTGTCATATGTTTTTCTAAAAAGTAGGTAAGTAACGCTGTATTTTGGTTTAATATAGTCGATATAATTCCAATGAATTTCATTAACTTTCCTTAACCCTAGTGGAGACCATAATACATTATGAGGCTTAAACTCATTCTGTAGGCAAAGTACAAGAAAACTTTTCTTACAAAGTCGTAATTGTAAAATAATATTTATGAAATCTATGACTCTATGAAAGTTATTGCCATATTCCATCGTTGTAATGATCGGGTTAAACGTCATTTTGCGTTAGACAAATATTACGTTCGCAATACATATTAACTAAACCCTATCCATCTTAAAAAAAACTACACGTATATTTAATAAATTCATAACGAAGTTGTTGTACTTGTATTTTCTAAGGTATAGTAATGATTTTGTTCTATTAATATAACTGTATAATGCAAAAATTGCCTTGCTGTTTATTAAAAACTGTCCCGGAAAAAATGATTACTCCTTTTCCATTAATATTTGTTCCTTTTTTTTTTATTTTATCAGGGTACTCAAGGGATATAATTCGCTAAAGATGAACACCACATAATCTAGTTATGTAAATATAATTTTAGTGTTTCTATTACATAAATATTTTTAAACTTTCTCGTTTACATATTTTTTTGAAAATATATTATATTATGTAATAGAAATAAGTTTCATGTTACAAAATTATTTTAATTGATGAAAAAATGTATTGCGTAAAATGTGTTTCTCTTGCAATTATAAAAATATGTTTCTTCGTAATGTTCCTATAAGCATAACATATTCTCGGCAATTGACTTTTTTTAAGAGTTGGGAAATACATTAAGAAAATATATTATGTTTTCATAGCATGTATATAGATAGCAATGCCTGAAAGAAAATTTGATAATATACATTATGCAGAAAATAATAAAAAACATCCGTTTTTGTATCTTGCTTACCTATGTAATATTATCAGGGTTGCTATCACATGTTCAGAAAAGCCTTATCATGTCCAGCTTTATAGACATATGTATAATTGCCACTTCTCTGATATACCTTCCATACTCACTCTTCCACTTTTATACAAACGTCATGGGGTGGTTGAGCAAAAGCAGAGGCTTGTAAGCATACACTCGTTATTACTTGATACTTTACTATTTCTATCTCACTTAAAATTGTATGACCTAACCTTAAGAAAGCGTCTCCTTTCAGATATCGCATACCAATTACCATCTGCCAAGATATGAGTAATAGTAATAGTATCTCGACATAGACTATTTTGTGTGTGTGCAAGGTTATAAACGACAAACTATCCACATAATATTTATTTGTTTTACTTTAAAACTTTTCAAGTAATAAATTACAATAAAATAAATCCTAATATATTTCTTTATACTTTATAGTACTAAAAAAGCAGATAAAATACTTTGAAAATCATAGAGCATCACTACTTCATATATAAAATTATTGTTGTTCACCTCTATTTCTCTTAACCATTGAATTTCGCGAATATAAAATACAAAAGAATATTCCTATATTATACGATATCCTTGACATTATTTATCTCAAATGACATTTGTTTTTTGGACCTATTCCATGCGTGACTATATCAAACTGAAAGGACAATAATACATAGTTTCTATATCCTTCAAGAATATAAATCATATCGATCAATTTGTGGTTTTCGAAGCCCATTTTCCCTTTTAATTTTATGCAGTTAATCAACTGATTTATTACACTAATCAATCACTCAGTCAACTGACAGTAGAAAATGCGTTGTTTCCTCCTTACAGGAGAAACCAATTCTAGAGATACAATGTTTTATCACTAAGATGAGAATAGCTAATAAAGAGTATAGATTCCAGTTAATTATCTTATTTTTGTTATTTAATGATTCTATGATTGAACATCTTACAATTATCCAATGCGAATCATTTATTCAAGATATATTGTGCTTTCAGATACTTTCTAACACTCATTTCTACATTTTTAGGATACACAACATTCTTGTGTGAAAGTATACTGCATCAACTTTTTTAAACAGCCTAAATAGCCTAATAATTTAAAATAGTAGCTATTTTTATATATGTAGTTTGTCCATAAATGGGCTATAGCCTTATTAATCTTACACTGAAATTTTAAAATCAATTCAAAGAAACAGTATAAGTATCAAATAAGCCATACGTAAGATGTTTAATTTTAAAAACAAAATTTATTGATAAGAAATTATCTGAAAAACGTAAACAACCTGTATAATAAATAGATAAGATTTTATTTTGACTCAACAAATAAAAGAGAAAGCAGGTATCGGTATCCCACTCAAGATTTTAGTATGTAGTTGGATAAATATATGTATAGAGTCAAAGTAATTATAAGAATCGATATGTTTAGTCTGTGTAAAATTTGGTTTTATGTTGATCTAACATAATCCATTCAAACTTCCAAAAAATCCAGTCAAAATAAGGCTGAAATTTTCTTTGAATTTTGATTAATTTGACATTTAATTTTGTATCGACATATAATTTACTAATTTGTATTCTATTCAGTGGATTAAAGTAAATTCTATTCAATGAATATAACAAATAATTAAATAAGAATATGAAAAAATATCCTCAATTATCTTCAAAATTATAAACTCAAATTACTTAAATCCCTAATAACATTAATTTTCAAGACGAATGATGTAATATTTGTGTTTTGTGTTTATCAATTACCATTATGACGGCATACAAAAAGATAGTGGAGGAATGAGGTTACTTGTAAGGCTTACCTCTTCCATCCATAATTGAACTAAATCTATCTCTCACTTATTATCACTACAGTTTGCAATAACATCAGCAAATTTTCTATTTAGACATGGGGATTAAACTCTATCGACATTGAAAGTATTCAGCCAGGATTTTTACTCAAACTGATTTCGATTATTATTAGACAATTATCAACATAATAATTATTGCCTGTTTTTTAAAATATATACATTCCTAGTATATCTACAAAATAAAATATTATTATTGAAAATAAAATATTGATTACATATTGTTAATTCTGAATAATTAAATATGAAATAGCTACGTTAGTTTGTCGGGAACATCACGTAATGCAGTTAAATATCTCCCTTTTAATTGGAATTTTAGAGGGTTTACCGGAATAGACGACTGATGTGTGAATTGTACAGTGAACAATATATTAGTGATAATTTGATCTTGGCGGTCTACTAAAATGTTTAACTGATACCCCGGTATAATATCTGATTCTTTGGGGTTTGATAAAAAATTTATTGTGAAATATATTTTCTATAACATTGAAAAAGAAACTGATAAAACAATATCAGGGATAAAAAGTAACATACGTTGTAGGTTTCAACCAATCAAAGTAATGCTAACTTAAAAATTGATGATTCTTTGGTATTAGACTTTGTTTACGTTTATAGATGAAATTATATAATATTGTATGTATATTATACATACATTCCCACTGATACCTCTTTATGATATATTAATTCCTGTTTGTGCATCATATACTTAATTTGCAAAATATATACACTCCAAAATAATAAGACTATTTAAAATATGTGTTTTGACAGTTATGAGTGTGCTATACCTTACAACATAGTTCAACAACCTCACGTTGTAAATGTATACATTTCGTTCGTTATATCTGTGAGCCCTTTACAATTAATCTAGATTCTAGATATCTAGAAAGAGACAAGACTAAATACATAAATTTAAATTGAATTTCATAAATTGACTGAGTGTGATATAGAAATATTGTTCTGAAGGAAACAAATTCACTACGTATTGTCAAAACACGTAAATTATAAATGAAAGTATTATAGTACACACGGGTATTTTCATATATTCTCTGTATTACATAGTGCATAATATGCCTATTACATGCAACATAATAAGCAAACTCGAAAGATATGCAACCCACTGTTCAAGTGCTAATTGTAACAGCATTTCATTATTCAACAGTAAACTGCTTATGTCTTGCCATTTTAAAAATAAAATTTTAGATTAAACTTTCCCAAAAACACTTTCATGGAGCTAAATTTAGAAATCACGAAATGTCACCCACGAATGCTCGATTACAACTGATACGGCTCTATGCAATACTACACTAATTGTTAAAGCTATCCAGTAAGTAAAAGAACTTGTTTTAAGTTTGCAAATGCGTTGGTGATAAAAGAAGTGCATAACTGGAAATATATTATCCCAAGATTTTCCAAGAAATATACAAAATTATATTATTAGTTTACTGTTTACTTCAATTAGTCGTCTTGGCTAATGAAGTTCAATAATGGTTTATTTAATATTTTCTATTTTTTATTTGCGTCATAAAGAAATTGGCTTCTTCCAAACATTTGCACGGTAATATATATATATATATATATATATATATATATATATATATATATATATATATATATATAAACTATATAACAAATTTTAACATATTCTATATAATCCTACTTATTAGGATACGTAGTATTCTTTACCCACTAAGAATACATCTGCTTTGTAAGTAGTTGTAATATAAGTTGCATATGTATTGATTACCAAAGTAAATGTACGATGTTTACTGAAGCAGCAAGAAGAGTAATACTGTATCTACTTGCCAATAGATGGCGACGTATACGCTCTGTAACTACATATCCCTTGGACATCTTTGTGTATCGGTAAAATATATTTCACAAATTGTCTTCAGTAGGGTCTTAACTGATCCACTGTAGCGAATGATGATTCTGGGAAATGATCTGTGATTATATTCCACTTCCGTCTGATGGATCGCAACCCATCTTTCGGAAATTCCTGACGCTACTTCTGAAGATCTATAAACAAACCCCCAATGATTAGAAAAATTGTATTTGGCATATACCGTAAATTTTTCTTGGTACCTATACCTACAAAAACATTAATTCTCGTTAAACGTTGAATAAATACTGTAAATTAAATTTTAATATTTATTTTCTGAGTAAACTAGTTTGCAATAATTTATGAACTGTGTACTACGGAAACACTTAGGAAGTCTCGTACATTATTTCTCAATGATACATTACATTACATTTATATACTACATGTTTTTTAATAAAAATTATATTCCTTTGTAGGTTGACTTACACATAAAATTTAGTTATAAAGCAAAGAATTACATACGCAAAATTTTTCAAATAATACAATATAAAATAAATGAAAGTAATGAATTGAAGTTAATATGGAACCTTATTTTACAGTATGGTAAATTTGCCAAATAGTGCTTATTTGTGACTATATACTTATCAACTTAAATTAAAATTTTACATGGCAGAATTCAATGAATTCTCTATTACCAACAAAAATAATTCAGAAAATAAAATATTATTAGAACAGGCATATAATTATATGAATTATATCAATATTACGTATATCATAATAATTATTTCATGATTAAACTTGAAGTAAAGAAGCGCATTTTTTGTAAAGGAAGGTAAATAAAGTCAGTAAGGCAGTGAGACTTTTCAGCAAATATCAATAATTTGATTTTAATAATATGACGTTAAAAGAAGTGAAAGTACCTACTTATAATAAATAGAAAAGCGTAAGTTTAAATTATATACTTAACTTTTTATATTTTAAAATGTATTTAAAAAAACGTGGAACGTATAATATATCATCAATGTCATGTATCAACAAAGGTAAATAAACATTCATATGTATAAATAAGAACATATAATAAGATATCTGATAAAAAAACACTATAATAATTATTATTATATTTATATTGTCATAAATGCTGAGATATTTATTGATTTAACATTTAAAATAATAAATAGATTACAATAGTACCATAAAGATTTAAATTATTACTATATTCTTTATTTTTATTAACTTAAGTTGCTCCAATTTGAAGGTACTCTTTATCTCTTTATAATCTGTAGCAGTATTTTATATCGTTATCAACTTATCAAACATTTTCCAAGTGTCAAGTATCAGAATTCGGACGTGTTAGAATCATATTTATCACAGGCGGTGATATAAATAATAATTCTCTTCTAAATTATTAAAAATAAATACCAAATTAGAAGAGGAAATTGAATAAAAATATTCAGAACATTTAATATATTTTTTTTATGTTATTAACAAATAATAACTTTTTCCTGGCCCGTCTTTAATTTCTATTTCATTCAATAAATACCGTAACACACGATGTATTATATAAGGCTGAGGTAATTATCTAATTGGTGAGTTCGTTATAAAAATGAACAATTTTTACATACTTACTAATTTTGTGTCGAGTATTACAAAAATAATAAAACAAATTGGCGTTCTTCCATAGGTTTAAAATTATTCAGTCATAAAATTCTCTCGCAAAAACCAGACCACTTTTCTCATCCGATGTTAAAAATGCATTCAATCATTTCACTCTGTATTACTAATACTTAAAAATTTACCGATTAAAAACTATTCTCAAGAAACTATTAATAAAATAGTATTACAGAAGTTCTTAGCAATTTCTGTATCATCATTTGAAAAGTAATACCAAAAATGTCGTTTAAGTGTCTTTACCATAAATGTCGTGTAATTAAACAACGGAAGATTCATCAAAGAGCGCCGGAAGTTTTAGTTATGATATTTTAAATTGAACGGAATAGTTATAACTATATAACGGAATAGTTATATTTTAATTTTTTTGCAATTAATAATTATTACTGGAGTAGGTTTGAATCTTTAGTATGAAGATAATACTGAGTTAGTTTTCCACGAAACACCAAAAACACTATACACTACACTCGACGCGCGTTTCGCCAACAAAGTTGGCATCATCTAGAGATGCTAACAATGTATCCTATTTTAATCATTTCCATATGATGCCAACTTTGTTGGTGAAACTCGCGTCGAATGTAGTGTATACTGCTTTTAATGTTTGTGGAAAACTATGTCAGTGTTAATTAATAATTATGACTAAATACAGTAATTTTCCTTCTTTCTCATAATAACTGTGATATTTTGACAAATGTACCTACCTTATAAGTTCATAATAAAGTAATATCAATGTACAAATACCAAAATGTCCTACGATAGAACATTTCAGATTTGAAATGGTACCGCCATAAATAAAAAATAGCCTTTCATACTACTATGTTAAAACAATGGAAATCATATAAACACGAATTTTATAAATTGAATGTATGTAATTCTTGCTTATATCATTTGAAACGAAATATGTCAAAAACAATTAGATAATTAATTTTTTTTATTATTTTCATAATTTGTAATTAAAAATATGCGAATATACAAAACAGCCAATGAAAAAAATACGTTCTATAAGACATTCATTTATTAATTTTACTAGAGGAAATATGAGGTACCTAAAAGTATTTAAATAAATTCCAAATTCACGTAATGAAATATTCATTATGTTAATTTGTATCGATATTGCTATATTGTCTGATGTTATCTTTTCCTCTGTTTCATTTTCCGCATTATACAAATATTCATTTGAATTACAGACTTTTCTTTTCTCTTGTTATTTAGAGTACGTTTATATTTCATATTGAAAATATTTCTTTGTGTTTTATTCACACAATATAAATTTTAGTTGTATATGAGATCAATGTATTAAATTAACTGTTTGTTAATTTTCAGTTCATTCATTTGTGCTGTATCTATTATTACAGTATTTTAAATTCTAATTTTCAGCAAAGTTAATTTTAAAATACTGAAATTTTATTTAATTCCAGAATTTTACAATTGATAAATTTTCTTTGTTTTAACACATTATTTCATTAGCGTCAATCCAGACATACACAGCAATAACTATAAAATCATAACGATAAACAAATATCGTATGTTGCTTTGTCTGATGTAATGAGAATGCCTTTACATCTCATAAAATTCGTGTAGATATTGCATTTGCCTATCATGTCCCTTGTTCTGACTCATTAACTAAAGTGCAGAAAATCATATTACTTTCATTTCTAATTTATACATGTTTCATGTGTAAAGCTACAGGAGGGTAAAATTGAGAAACACAATTTTTATAGAATATTCTAGTTACTCTACCATCCTAAAAGTGGTGTAGTAAAGAATTTTTTTATTATCTCCCTAAAAATGCTTTTCAATGCAGATTTTGTTGTTTTAGAAAGTTCAACTGTATATTATCCAATCGTTGTGAAGCTCAGATAATAACGAATGTTAAGACGAAACTGTAGAGTGCATGAAACATGCAGTGCAGTAGTAAGAGATTTTTCTAGGATATATGTTTAAGGAAATTTTGTGGTTGAAGTCTTAAATGAAATTCTTCTGACAATTTAGCAACTATTGTGTTATTTAGTAAATCCTATTTAATAACGTAGTGAATAATACAAACTTTTTAATTTTTGTCGGTATTTTGTTTACTTTGTCTCTGATCTGTCTACGCCGATCATGAAGAAATATTAAGTTCTAGTCAATATGATGCTCAATAACATTATCATTATTCAATATAGAATGATATCAAATAGCAAATAGTTTTCTATGGTATTTAATAAAATATGTATATCAATTAATAGTGCTCTTAATAATAAATTAATTGTAACAATATATAACTTATTAATCGCTCTATAGTTATACATACAGTGTGTCAATAAAATATTGGCACACCCCATTTTATTCTTAAATCTCAAAAAATATAAAGGTGGACTGTTTGATACAAAATTTATTTAAAAACTAGCATCCAACTAGTAATCTTTGTTAGCAATAGATTGAGAGAATTAAAAATAAAATAATAATAATAAATAAGAATATGAATTTCAATGGTCATAAAAGTATTGACACAGTAAACATTTTTATTTAAAGAAGTTTTTAAAAAAGTTATTTACACTTTAACATTTTACCATAACATTTGCATCAATTACGTACTGAAGTTTTCATGGCGTCGAGGATACAAGGTTACGGGTTATTTTAGGTCTATTTTGATCCCATTCATGTAATAAAACGGTTCGTATCCTCTGTCTCGAAGAAATTTTATTTTTTCGTACCTTCAGGTCCAGCAAGTACCACAAATTCTCTATGGGATTTATATCCGGGGAGTCGAGTGGACTTTTGATTTCCCTACTAACATTATAAAATACCCATTCCTTTGTTTTATTGGCGGTGTGCTTCGGATCAGTATCCTGCTGGAATATAAGTGTGTCTCTGATGTCCATCCTTTCAGCTGTTCAAGTTATGGCGCAAAATGTCAGCATACTTGTCTGCATTCATAATACCTTCCATGAAACTTCGATGAAGGTTTCCAATACCATTCCACGACATGTAGCCACAGACTAAAACGCTCATGCTGCATTTCAAATGCAGCATTTAGTTTTCACCATACATACATATTTGCGACCGCTAGAGCCGAAAATATTAAAGTTGCGAAATGAAAAAACTGCATTTAAAATAACCAAATGCTGTATTTAAAATGAGTCAAGCCAATAGTGAAACATGATGGCGCGGCGGGAGCGTTTTAGTCTGGGGCTGCATATCATGGAATAGTGTTGGAAACCTAAGTTTCATCGAATATATTATGAATGCAGATAAGTATGTGGATATTCTGCGTCATAACTTGAACAGCATTGTTGAAAAGATGGGCATCAGTGACACTTTTATCTTCCAGCAGGATAATGATCCGAAGCACACTGCCAATAAAACTAAGGAATGGTTACTTTATAATGTTAGTAGACTAATCCACCTCACCCAGATATGAATATCATTGAGCATTTGCGGTACTTGATGGACTTGAAGGTGCGAAAAAATAAAATTTCTTCAGAACAGCAGCTACAAACGGCTTTATTACAGGAATGGGATCAAATTGGACGTGAAATAACCGAGAATTTTGTATCCTTTACAATAAACACTTCAGGTCGTAATTGATGGAAATGATACGGTAAAAAAATAAAAGAGTAAATAATTTTTTTAATAGCTTATTTAAATAAAAATGTTTACTGTGCCAATACTTTTTTGACCCTTGAAATTCATATTCTTATTTATTATTCTTATCTTGTTTTTAATTCCGTCAATCTATATCCACCAAAACTTAATACTAGTTGGATACTAGTTTATAGATAAATTTAACATAAAATAATTCACATTTATGTTTTTGAAATTTAAGAAAAAATGGGGTGTGCCAATACTTCTTTCACCCACTGTATATAATTGCGGGCAATGTATCACTTTTTAGATTCAGATACATAAATAGACTGCTAAAGAGAGTAATGTGATATATTTAAATAAATTAATTTGTAGAATATAATTATAATTCGGTATTCTAGGACTACGGTCCAGGTGAGGTACTCCCACCAGGCGTAAGTGTTTATAATGAGGAAGATTACCGTTCACCAAGCGAGGATTCTGGTTTGGGAATGGGTTTTTCAGATAGAATTCCAAGGTAATTAATAACAAGACTACCACATAAGCTAGTAAACAATACTCAAATTTGTATCCAATATATGAAATTCTCTTAGAAATTGCTTTGTGTAAGGGTAACTTATTTTTTTCATATAACCACTTAAAAAAGCAGTATACATTTGTATCAT
Organism: Rosalia funebris; assembly: GCA_037954035.1. Lineage (NCBI taxonomy): Eukaryota > Metazoa > Arthropoda > Insecta > Coleoptera > Cerambycidae > Rosalia > Rosalia funebris. Next base: position 5,886,399 of record JAZFAV010000010.1, on the reverse strand, counting down.
AAATGTAGTTCATATAAATAAATAGCCTTCCACTCATATTTGATCATCTGATTTTTTGACATTTTTCCATATTTTCAACTTAATATAATAAATTTATATTCATACGATTTATTTTATTATATTCTCCTGGTGTTTATATAAATCATTGACTAATGATTTTACTTCTTAGAATGGTATTTTTGTTATTTCTCACTGAGAAATAAATAAATATCATAAAAATTATTTGGGAATTAATGTTGCCATAAAAAAGAGGAACGGAAGGAAATCATCTACAGATACTATTTATATAAGTGAAATAGATAAAGTAGATGATATGCTGCAGTCAACAGAATATACAATTATATGCAAATATTGCATAAAATCAAATGTGCACTATTCTCGTCAAAATACGTTACAGGTAACTTGAACATGTTAATAGCTAGATCGCAAATATATTGCAAGTAAACTGGCAACTCTACAATATTGAAATGATACTGAAAATGATATGATAACAAAAAAAATTACTGTTGTGTTTATCTATACCTAGTAATCTATCTACACCTAGTAATATACCGAGTAATATAAAATCACTAATGAACTAAATATGTAGCTAGGGATAAATTTGATTTTTTATGGTGTATCGGTTACAAAAATGTATGAATAAGTGTATTCGTACATTTATGTATTCATACATACATAATTGTGGATATGTCAAAAATATATCGAGTTATAACTTAGTTCCTTGATTTATTAATACTTATTTTTAATAGCAAACATGAAAATCGTACATCGATTTTATTTATCGATTATATTATGAACGTATCTTCTGTTATTTGATGCTTTTTAATGGAATCTATTTATAAAAGCCAATTAGGCCACATCTGGGTTAACAGATAAATTTATTTTATCTGTTTTAGAATTGGCATCAAGTATAACTATTTTTTTCTTTTAAAAAACTCCCCGAGAATATTGAACATTATAACTATTATAGATTAAATCTATCTAACAATTTGTTCCTAGTATCTTGACTTTGCTGTTCAGTAGATTAACGTCCAGCAACACACTCTACATAACACTAATCACTTTTTTCGTGTGTCATACACTTAGAATTTCTAAACACTTTGACTGTCACTACACTAACTCAACGGGTCTTAGTCTCTTTACCCATCGAATATGTCCGTTGTAGAGTAGCGTTATTACTTCGAATTTTTCGTGATTTCCTAATATTTGCTGATATTTTTCTACAAGCTTTTTCATCTCATCTTCTTGAAGGCATCTTCAGGTCGCGATGGATATATTCATTTCGGATGTACCATGGTGCACTTACGATGCTGCGAAGCACTTTGTTCTGATGTGCTTGAATATTATTATTATATTATATAGGTTTGGGCTTCATCAGCCACTGATCGCATGGATAATCCCTTGGCGATCTCCTCTTATCCGGGTCATTATCCAAAAATGCTATCCCATAAAAGGAGCAATTTAGGCATGTCCCCCGTCTTAAGCCTCGCCTCCTCTAGGATAACAGGGGTCCCTAATATAAGATACCTCTTCTCCTCCAGTGCGGGGCAGGTGTAAAGAAGATGAATCGATGTTGCCTCTTCTTCTTTACAGTATCTGCAGGCCGGGCTGTCAGTCAGCCTCAGCTTGTGCTTATATGCATTCAGGCTACTATGGTGGCCCGTTATGATTCCCACCAGGGTTCTGGCTTTGTGCCTGTTCAATTTATTGAATTCTTGGGCCCATTTCTCAATCTCTGAGTATTCGATGAAGAGTTTGGTTATTCGACAACCCGTTACTCCTCTCCATCTTTTATTGTGCTGGCCTCTTGCCCAGCCATTGATGCGGTCTCTGATCATATTCCGACTTATTCGCACTGCAGGTTCTGGTCCATAGAGGTTTTCCTTGATCCCTAGTCTGGCAAGGTCATCTGCAATTAGATTTCCCTTAATGCCATTATGCCCAGGTATCCATAAGAGTTCCACCGGTCCCTTCCCTGCCAAGTGGTTCAATGCTTCATAGCAATTATAGACCAGCTTCGACTTTGTCGTTGCTGAATTCAGGGCTGCCAACGCCGCCCTGCTATCCGAGTAGATACATACCTTCTCCTGCATCCGATTTTGGTCGGCCCCTAGAACACCGTATGTAATTCCAACTAGCTCGGCCTGGAGTGCGGTAGTGTATTTGCCCAAGGGGAAAGTTTTACCTATCCCGTCGCGTCGCCTATACACCCCCGCACCCGCTCTGTTCCCACTCTTGGATCCATCTGTGTACCAGATGCCTCCATTGAGGGGCAATCCAGCTCGACCCTCCACCCAGTCGGTCTTACTGGTGAGGGTGATCTTATATTTCTTGTCAAACAGGAAGTGGACACCCGTACTGTCAGAGGGCATTCATAGGAGTCCCTCCTCAGCTAGTTCTCTTGAGAGTCTATTCAGGTCCCTTACCTTCCTATTCATGTTTCCCAACCTGTGCATTGTCTTTGCGGCTTCCGCTTTCAGGATGACATCAAGAGGTGGTATCTCCGTCAGTATCCCCATCGCCTCGATCGGTGTTGATCTTGGGGCTCCAGTTATACTTCTAAGAATCAATCCTCTTAACTTGTTAAGTCAGTTGGCTTCCGACTTTAAACAGGCTCTCTCTCACCAGACCAGTGCTGCATACGTCAGACTGGGTTTCAGAATTGCCTCATACATCCATTTCATGGTTTCTAGTTTCAAGCCCCAGCTATTACCAACGGCTCTTCTCAGTTGCCAAAGTGTTGCTGTGATCTTGGAATATATGTGACTTAGATATTTTCCCCATGACAGTTTCCCGTCCAGGATTACTCATAAGTATTTCACTTCGCTATTATAGCTTAGTTCTTGGCCACCAAGTTTCAGCGGACATGTTTTGTTCCACTTATATTTCTTGGTGAACACCATCACCTCAGTTTTAGAGGGATTGACCGAGAGTCCCCTCTCCCTGCACCAATTCCCAAATGCTTGAATAACTTTAGTGTTAGATTTCTTTGCACATCCCCAGAGTTGGATACCATAAGTCCACACGGGCTTCAGAATTTATTTGTAAGGTAGCAATTTGTTGTGTATTAACAACTCAGATTAACGTCCGAGGAACTAATACATTTGTCTGACTCTGATGTTCAGTTGGTCACATTTCTTCTTCATATGTGTTTTCAGTCGTAGCTTTGCATCCACAGTGATATTTAGATATATCACTTTATTGGAATGCAGAATTGTTTGCTCATTGACTATCGTTGGTATATACTCGTATTTGTTGTTGGTAAAATTGACATGAATCGACCTCGCCTCATTTAATTGATGCGCCATTTCTTTGTCCAGTTCGTGACACTGTGTGACTGATTTTTCTCAAATCATTGATGTTAATCTTTGCAAAAGGAGCTTTTTGAGCAGCTTGAATATAATCGGCTACAAGGATATTGGGCGGTGTGCTGTTCTATCTTCAGGTAGTTTGCAAGGTTTAGGAATCATTATGACTTCAGCGAGCTTCTATTGTATTAGCACGTGCCGGAGTCGTAGTGCTGCATTGAAGAAGTGCGTCAGTTTCATTTCATTTTTGGGTAAACTCCTTGAGTATTCGTACAGTTATTAGATCATAACCCGGTGTTTCCTTTGTGCTGAAATTGTTTCTGATGGTGTTGGTAACCTAAACCGAGGATAATTGATTAAGCTGTTGGCTTAATTATTGTGCCATCTCTATTGATAATTTGCAGAATTTCTTCTATGCCAGTTGGCTCATGGAGCTGGAAAATATTTGATTAGTGGTCACGAAATATATCTGTGAACACTGTGAACAAGAATAAATATTTATTACGCAGAAAAACGTCCAGGGATACCCATTTTTTAATTCGTCAGCAAGTACGGTATTCTATGGCGTACATGAAATGACTCCTTTTTAACATTCCCAAACCAAACGAAATGCTGCATTTCCTCTTGTTATATAAAGTCTTGTTTCAACCTGACGATTTACATATAATCCAATTATATCCACAATAGAGAAATAAAATGCAACAAGACTCTTTGTTTTTGATACGACGAATGCAAATTCAAAGCCTTGTGTTTTCATATCATGTTTTATAACCTCTAGTTTTTATAACTAAGTGTTTTATAGTGTTAGTGTTTTATAACTAATAGAAATGGTGATAAAGCATAAAATTCCACTTGTGTAGATATTATTTATTTATTGATTTAAATTGACTTATAATATTGCTAGACCATTATGATTTTCAAACTGGTCAGTCAACTCAAACACAATTTTTACACATAATGGCTTCACATTTTTATAGCTTGAAATATAGAGTTGCTTAGTAGAATATTAAGTTTCTTTTTGCCTCTAATAGGTTAAAAATTTGACAATTTTATCTTAATTAATATTGCCTAAAACAATAATTAACAGGAAAAACACTTTTATTCTAACAATCTCAGCAATCAATTATATTATCTTCATTCCACATCGCTGAAAGCTTAATAAAACTATTCTTCCTCGCCGTTTTTCACTATTTTCTTTCATTTGCTACTCTATAACCGTTACCTTCATGAAAATGTGAATTAGAATGGACATTAATGGTTGATTGCTGCTTATTGTTACTCTGTTATGTATTTAAAGAAATTATATAAGGTACCTCATCATGCAGGGATGTTCCATTTCCATCATTTTCTACCACTATACACAAATGCTTCACTTTATTGAAGCATGAAGTAAGTCAGTTGAAGTTGATAAATTTTTATGTTTTTAGATTAGAAATAAACTTGAACATCAAATATAAAGTTAACTGAATATTTCAAGGCGTAGATATACAACTTTAACATATTGCAACTTAATTTCAGTTAACAGACCACTTTTACCTTAATTTTCATATTTCCTTGGAATTTAAAATTAGTTTAAACCCCAAACTGGGACAGATATTTGGATTGATGGGGCAACATGTCCATAAAATGTTACCAGATAATGTTTTTATTTCATTCCACCCAATATTCGAACAGTATTTATAGAATTTTGGACGTTTTTATTATTTGGCACTATTTCTGAACACAAAACAGTGCGGTCCGATGGAGCATCAGGAACAGCAAATTTAGATTCCGAACATCAAAATACATTATGATAGGATGGCCTTGTTTCTCCGACATTAAACTCTGTTGTACCTGCGTAATCTGTAAGTTAGAAATTTTACTCTTCTGCATTTAAAACTTAAAAAATTATTGTATATAAATTTGTTACAATTTTATTAACTCATGTGCTCTATATGTAATTAGTTAACTCAAATTTGCTTCAGCTGGGACATCATTTGGTTCAGCTGGTATAATAACGTATACACTATATCAAACCCATTGGTTCAGATGGACAGTTAACTTACTGCTTTAAATTACGTTCCACAGGAAATTTAAAAAATGGTTTCATTACCAAGAACAAGGATAGAAAAATATACAAGAGAATGTGAATAATGTTGAATCGATTTAAGAAGAATTCTGTAAAATACAGATTATTATTATCATTATGTCATATGAGTTTGGGCCTCATCGGCCACTGATCGCATGGGTAGTTGGCGATCCCCTCTTATCCTGGTCATTATCCAAAAATGCTATCCCATAAAAGAAGCAATTTTGGCACGTCCCCCGCCTTAAACCTCGCCTCCTCTAGGATAACAGGGGTCCCTAATATAAGGTACATCTTCTCCTCCAGTGCGGGGCAAGTGTAAAGAAGATGAATCGAGGTTTCCTCGTCTTCTCTACAGTATCTGCAGTCCGGGCTGTCAGTCAGCCTCAGATTGTGCTTATATGTATTCAGGCTACTATGGTGGCCCGTTATGATTCCAACCAGAGTTCTGACTTTATGCCTGTTCAATTTAATGAATTCTTGGGTCTATTTCTCAATCTCTAAGTATTCGATGAAGAGTTTGGTTATTCGGCAACCTGTTACTCCTCTCCATCTTTGATTGTGCTGGTCTCTTGACCAGCCATTGATGCGCTCTCTGATCAGATGCCGACATATTCCCACTACAGGTTCTGGTCCATAGAGGTTTTGGTCCCTGGTCCCCAGTCTGGCAAGGTCATCTGCAATTAAATTTCCCTTAATGTCATTATGCCCAGGTACCCATAAGAGTTCCACCGGTCCCAAAACAGATTAAAATGTTCTATAATACTATCTAAAATATATCTAGCTTATGGTTTGTACAATCATTCTTTGCGAATGCGTCACAGGTAACAATCGTATGAATCAATCAACTGACATTTTTGAACAATGTCGTGCCGAAAACACATTTTAGGATAACAGTTAGTACAATACAAATCCGTCAACCTATGACAGAGTAATGAAAAGGTTCTTCACGAAAACATTCAATGGAAGTGATATTTCCATCAAAATAAATGAAATAAATTCAGCAGAAATCAAAATATATGAAACAAATATGAAATAAATATTACAGAAATATTGAGACGCCAATAAATCAAATTATACAATAAAGCTAAGACGTAATTTTCTGCAAATTATTAATTGTCTATGCCGTACGTAGTTGATTAAAATATATGTCGCTAGATATATGTGCTGGCAATTGTGGCATATTAGTAACAATTGCGAGTTGTGTAGCATGTGATCTGCGCGTCGTCACTAAATTGACATACGCGCAAATATCCATTATACAAATTGTATGTGTATTATCAAAGTACTTTCGCAATGTAAAAATCCAAATTGAATATGCTAATAATTGTACATGATTAATAATTCAGAGCAAATTCAAATTAACTTCCCTAATGTTGGAAGACAAGTAAAAGTTCATTTTAATTAAAATGTTAACGATTAATTTACAGTGATGATATAAGCAGTCTTTGGCAGTTTTGAAATCTTACAATTTTCTTCTACATGCCGTTAATATGAAGTACCATTTTAATATATAGCTTTCATTTATTAACTCAGAGTCTCTGATTTAACTTAAATGAATATCACCGTAAGTGTCTTTACATCTTTATGAGCATACAAGCTATTAATCAAGAACTAATTAAAAGGAAATACATGGAAAACATTAATTTAACATAGAAGGTTATTAATAATTGGTAATTTTCCACTTACAAAAACGTATCGCTTTATATTAAATTATAGACATTTGATGTCGTTCGTTTATATAAAAATTAAATAGTTTTTATTATTATTGTTTATATCACATAGGAGATATTGAATAGTTAACAGTATAAAGTATGTTTCATATAATTTGCCTGCCTATATTTATCTGTAATAAGGTAACTTGCATATCGTATCCCAATTAGAGATTTTGAATTTGTGGGAATTGAATCGGTGGATTAAAATAGTTCTGTTTTCACTGTCAGTGCTGTTAATAGAAGTTGTACCTTTTTCATTTTTTGTATATTAAATTCTGCTTTACACAGGCTTTGTATCAATTAATCAGGCTTTGTATCAATTAATGAACACGTGAATAACAGTTAAATATGATTCTTTAGTTTTATTACAGTTTATTTAATTTCAATATCAAGGAAACTATCGAAAACCGATACTTTTTTAAATATTTTATTTTCGTGTTGAACTTGAAGTATAACTATCAAGTTAACACGAACTTCTCTACAAGGTGTTAACATTTACATATGGCAAGATAATTTCTTCATTACGAATGTTTTCATAAACGTTAGTCGGTCAATAACAAAGTATTAATAGGAAGCGATATATTGACCCGAGTAGGCGATATATTTATCTAAATATATAAAGGCTATAGAGAATTTTACGATATTCTTTAAGAAACAATGAGCATATTTAAATTAACAAAATTAAAATTTTATGAAACAGTAGTTCTTAAAGAATTTAGTATAATACGAGTAAGCATATTAGAGCTTGATCTATTGTTAATTATCTACATAAACAAAGTATCTACATAAATAAACTGATGTTCATAATCATACAAAAATACTATAATTACATTAAACTAAATTAAAATATACTTACTAACTATACTGCTTTTTTAAGAAAGGTTTTTATTACAACGCAGAGTTAATCAATGTAGGTTGATTTTTACAGAACGGGTATAAAAAATGGAAACATGAAACTTTAGGAAACACCATTCTGTTAAAATCAATGATATAAGTTATTTTACTGTATGAACTCAGTGGTTGTATTGACGACAATATTATGTATACAGCTTAATGAAACAAGCAATATTTTTATTATAAATAAAAGACCGTATATTTTAAATTCTTTATTCCCTATTCATATTTCTAGATTAACATTAATGATATGTTGCTTCAATCTAAATTCGCATACAAATAATGCCACAGGCAAAGGTAACCAATTAATTAAAGAAATAAAATATTTTATATTCTTCCCAATTCATGTAATGTTTGTAAACATTACATTCCTCTTATATACTTAACATTACATAAAATTCCTCTTTTTAAACTGTGGAAAGATTCTGACATGTTCAAGTAGATATGATTCTTCAAGTATCCCTGTTAAAAATTATCCAACAAGGTCAAATTTGTACCGCTAGTTAATTATTTTAAGCATTGCCTTTTCCAGTTAAACAGATTAGAAATATGCATACCATGTAAGTAATGATTGAAATATTTGTGAAAACAAACCGATTTATTCCTATTTACAACATGACGATTTTGATAATGTGAAACAACTTTAAATCAACCTAAAAAGGCTTAGTAATATTCCTCAGTTATCTATGTCATCGAAATAATAACATCCACAACCTTATTCTATATATTTCTACTCAAATATATATTTGTTATAAAGCCTATGTGTGTAATGAAATTATTCAATGTAGCTTTTAACTCGACTAACATCTGTTTATAAGGAATTATTAATATCTAATTGATTCTAGATTCTGAGAACGCCACGTCATCACAGAATTGCATGTCCCGATTTCATTCTTATTAGGAATCAGTACAAATATACCAAATTATACCTAGCGTTCTGAGAACATTAGACGGGCCTTATTCCAAGCTGTCATAAGTATACATGTAGATGGCGTTTTACCAATTCTAAATATCTGTTTCATCTGGTTAAAAATAGTAGGACTGTAGTTAAATTGATTTAAACGAACTCCAAGAAATTACATTGTACCAACTGGCTTATCTTTATTCTATGCTCTAAACAAACTTATCTTAAAATTATTTAATTTTTCCTTCTTGAATTACTTGCTATTAATTTCTATTTTAAATAATTTACCGTGATTTTCATCATTAGATAAATAGTATGTTATTTTTAATATGTCCTCTAGAATTGATGGGGAGCAACTATCTATATTCAACATTTTGCATAACCAATATCTTGTTAAATATAAATTCACAAGATCGTCAGATTTAATATTAAATAATGTATATACTTCCTCACATATTGATTAGAAAAATTACATAATAGACATGTATACTACCTTTCAGTATCAATTTTCTGATGTGCTATTTCATGTACGGTTTCTTTATTATTTATTAAATTCTGTTCTGATTTAAGTATACGTACGCTTTAACAAGGTATTCGAATTATCATCTTGATATTTGAATCATTTTGGTATCTTTCTAAGGCACGGATTCACTGTAATATTTTCATTTCTCAGATATTGCTCTAATTGCTACATTTATTACATCTATTACATATATGAAGATATTATAATTAAATATACAGAGAACAAAGGAAATTTGAAAATACACTATTTATTAATAAAATGACCTATTATTAACTTTTGACGGAAATAGAAGTCCTCCCTTGAAGCTTTACACTGAGGATGTATTTATATTTACGAGAGAAACACCCATGTTCAGGAAGAAGTTCTGAACTTCTCCTCATTTGGATTTGAACCCAAACATACAACACTACCCCTAATACTGAATGAGTTTGCTATCCTGGACCACACGAATAAAACTGTTGCAAAAGTGGAACAAACGAAATATTTTAACTCTGTCGATCACTAAACTAAATGCTAAACGTTATCTTGAATTCAAAATGTTAGTCATTACATCTCAAAATCTATAAACTTTCTAAATCTGTACACTACAGAATCTATAAGCAATGATAGCATTATAGTTAATACAACCATTGAATTCATAGGTTGAATAACCACTTTTTTAAATTAGTCAATCGAGTTTGCCGCCAAAAATTGTAGTATCATGTTTCCGTACCTCACCCGCGCGCTATATATATTATTTTAAATTAAGAATTAGTACAATATCTCGCTACGTACAATAAAGGTAGGTCCCAAGCGATTTCTTTTATTTGCATTCAATCATTTTTACTGGTGTCCGTGTTGTCACGTACCATGAAAGTTGTAACAAATCGGGGATTATCTCGACAAACATTCCACGTCAATATTTCTCTTTTAGTGGAGCAATTTCTTTGAGAACAAAAAAATATAGATTTGTCATACCACATCGAAAAGTTATTAACCTTATTTCGCGTTTTTAGAATACGCCCACCAAGTGCCACTGGAAAAACAGTAACAGATTATAATGATGAAGATCACCAATCTCAGGTGACTAGTAACTGTGTTTTTCATCCTGTTCTCTTCTTTCTTTATCTTCGTAGGCTTGTAGAAATGCAAAATAGGTCTCAGCCACCGATTGACTTGTTATTTTTGCCAGAAAATAGATCTGGGACCTATTTTGAATTAGCGCACTGGCACCAACATATTTCTATCATGTTCCCTTTGCACTTCTGTATTACCTGTCTGTACTTGTTTAGAATTTTTATTGATATATTTATGCTTGTTGTTTAGTATAGTTCTAGAACTAGTATATTACAGAGTGTAGTAGTAAATATAAATTATTTACACTATATTTATCACATACATAGATTTTAAAGTAGTATTTTTAAATATTTTATTCATTCATTATATTACATGACTCATTAATTTTAGATGAAACGCTTTAATGAAATAATATTTTTATTTCATATCTTTTTATTTAAAGTCTATCTACGTCTATCGTAGTATAGATTTATTAAATAGCTTAATTAATATAATTATTAACCGTCGATATATTCATAAAATGATAAAAATAAATCCTTTCCTTTCTTAATCTAATGATTAAGAAAAGACGATAAGTTTAAAATAATAACTAAGAAGTTCTAGAAGAAGCAGAATTATAATAATTAATAACGGCAAGTAGCGAGTTAATTGTTACTTTTATAATTGTTTTATATAGGTAAAAAGTTTCTAAACTTACTAGATTTGTCTTCATTTTTGTCAAATTAACCAATTTGAATGTATATTAGGAAATAATATTTATAGAATTTATAATAGCTTATGTAGAATTATATTTATATATAATTTTTCCCAAAATTGTTAAATATAACAAAACTTTCATCGCCTAAAAACACAAAATAACCTTAAATAGTATAAGTACATATATATGTATGAAGAAATGCAGAAATAGAATTCATGTACTAATTCAATAATAACTGAAAAAGTTTTTTCTTTTAATAAAGTAAACATATTAAATTTATTATATTATCAGAAACCCATTTGATATATGTTTAAAAATATATTTACCAATAATTGATTATCTTTATACAAATACAGTTTGGTGAAAATAATTTTACTACTTACTACTTAAAAAATAATATATTAAAAACTTAGAATATATTTTCATCAAAATCATATTTCTGAGTGGAATAAGTAAGTGAGTAGATATTATTCAACATTGAAAATAAAAATTTATTAAAACATACAAAGTAAATATAAACAATTTATAGTAACCTATAAATAAATTAAATAAGCACTTTTAATAATAGATACGTGCCTAATGTAAAATCAGATTTTACTATTCAAATAAAGGCAATGTATCCCCATCTACTTTTAAAATTGATACTCTATTCATATTTTAGAGAAATGGAGGCATCTATTCATTTTTTCTCATAACAGTCCTCTCTTTTAAAGATACAACAAAGTATTTTTGTGAAATATATCAATTTATTTTGTCATATTTTATTTGCATCGAGGAACATACAAAATTAATTTTAGCTATCAATATAATATAAATTATTTTGGCACAAATAGCAATACCGATCTTGGAGGTATTATATTTAGTCTCTTGGAAAATCCGTTGAGCTAAATTGTTATCTAGCCATCCAGAAACATTGAAGTTGTTTTTCAGGGAACTCCTGAACAAATGGTAAAATTACATTAGTTTTTTTTTTCATTTTTATTAATATGTATTATCGGGATGTCAGAGCTACTATAATTCATTTATCTCAAATCCATCAATTGTCAATAAAGCATACAAATAGAACAACATAGATTTTCTATTTCATTATTATGTCCGTAAAATCTCCATCAATGTTTGCTGAAATATCAGATTTCAGACATTCTCTTGATGACGTAACGTAATCGGGGGCGTTGTATGCATGGAAATATACATAGACCATAGTAAGCTATGGAAAAATTATATCTGGAAAAAAATATTGGGGCTCCTACCCAATTAAAGGTTAGTTCTGTAGGAAAAAACTATCACAATTATCATGGAGAAGAAATGTATTCTTCTTGAATATTCCTGATATTCTTCCTGAAATCCTACACCACACGATATTCATCTGCAACTGATTCGAACTGAAATAAACAGTTTTAAAACCTTAGAACGGACTTTTCCGCACGTAGAACAACTCTATCTCGAAATTGAGTGGCCGAGAAAAAATAAACCAACACATAAATGCAGAATATCTGTTTTATGCGACAGTTTTACTTTTTTCAAATAGTCCACCCTCGTGATTTCTCATGGCCCATGAACAAGGTGGGGTGTGTCCTATTCACCTCAAAATCAATATATGTCGTCTAGTAGATGTCCCTAATCAGAATCAGTCGAAACCCGATCGATCCGACACGATTTAATTGAGTGATCGTGCTAACAAAAAAAATCTCAAATAGTCCACCATTGTGCTTTCTCATGACCCATGAACATGGTAGAGGGTATTCTATCCACCTCAAAATCAATAGGTGTTGTCTAGAAGACGTCCCCGATCAGAATCGGTCAAAACCCGATCGATCGGACACGATTTAGTTGAGTAATCGTATTAACAAAACAAATCTTTCAAATAGTCCACCATCGTGCTTTCTCATGACCCATGGACAGGGTGGGGTGTGTCCTATTCACCTCAAAATCAATAGGTGTCGTCTGGGAGACGTCCCCGATAAGAATTAGTAAAAACCCGATCGATCCGATACGATTTAGTTGAGTTATCGTGCTAACAAGAAATTTTAATGCCGACAACGACGACAACGACAACGACAACGACGACACACACATGACAACATTTTTTAAAAACCATTTTTTTGGGTTTTTAGGCCGAGAAACGAAAAAAAAATTGTTTTTCCATTTTTCTTTACACGATTACATTACTTTTCCGCTAGTATAGTTGGATGCGGAAAAGTAAAAATGTTACATGGTAACTCTGTACCACTTTCGTTACATATGTAACATTGTAACCCATGTAACGGTATCTATTCAGGACGATTTGTTACTGCGCAAAATTATACGTAGAATATTGTGACGTATAAGTGTACAACAAGTTATTTGCATGCGAACGTTGTCTCTTTGTTTGACAACAAAGAATGCAATATTATTGTTTAACGATAAACATAAGAATTATGTAATCATCCGAGAAACCAAAATTAATAACTTTGACAGATTTCTAGCCAATATTTTCTCTGAATATGAATAGTTTACCTTATCATGATTATTTAATAGGACTTTTCAATTGACCTGACAATTTTGACAACAACCTTGTGCGCCTGTGAGACTCTTAAATTCATTTATGCAGAATTTTAATAAAATTATATGACTCTTTTAAGATGATATCCACATTATTTCTGGAAATATGTCAATTATGTACCATGACTATAGAATTAAACAATTGTCTCTGCTGCTCTTTGACCTCTGACCTCTATGTCTTTGTATGACTCAAAGCTGGCCTCTTTGTCTCTATATTTTATACTAACAGATTCGGTTTTTGTGTTCAAAATACTTATGTTTTCACACACTTCTCATTCTTCTTAACATAATAGGTTTTTCTTATTGAAAAATTGTTAGGTATGTGTCACCAATGAAAATTATCTCAAATAATGGTTCACGTAAGAATACATTTTATAACATTTTATTATTTCATATTGAGGTACAATAATTAGAGAGCAAATTTTAACATAAATATTTTAACTAAACTGAAAATTACATTAATTATACAAAAATATTTACTTGGAATGTTCAATACAGTACGTACAAACAGAATGTAATAGAGAAATTGATAAGTAAATTGAACTTTAAAAAATACGAATGTACATGCTATGGTTGTATTAATATTGTGTAGATGTAATGATTAAATATTGAGCATTTATAAAACATCAAATAATTGGATTTAAATTCATTAAATATTAATTTCTTTATTGAAATTAGTAAAAAGATAAGTCGAAGAAAAATTTTAAATCAATTTATTACTTTTACATTAGTAACTAATTAATTGTATTAATTATTTCTATTAAAATTATTTTGCAAAATGTTTATGCTCTGACGATAACGATAAATTAAAAATAATATATAAAATAATTTTTCCTACAGAAGAAGTAAGTGTTTCATCTAAAATTAATTACCTTTTAATGTTGGTTACAGCAGACGTGTTTAGTTAATATTGTGATATATTCAATTATTGCAATTCCCTCCATTTGAAAATGTAGGTTTAAGTCTTTATTCAAAGTAAATTGTGTCACAACACAAAGCCCTATTATCAGGCCTCCACAATCCGTTTGTTTTCAGGAATACGCGAGTGGTGATGAAGAGAATCCGGCTGGGACAAGAAGCAGGAGGCATTCCAGTCCTGGAGAATCTAGATCTGGCAGCACAACAGCTTTACACCAACAGGATTATCCAGATTCGGTGAGTGTTCAGATTTTAGTCTTGTATTATAATAATAGTTGGATATAGGACGAGACAAACGAGGTGGACGCGATATTTACCTCAGCGAGATTGAGCGATAAATATGGATTGAATATTTGCCTGTTTATAATAAATGTTTATGGTGCAAGTGCATTGTTAATATTTCTTTTAATGTTTGACTTTAATAAAAATTCGTATATAGTTATAGCTAGATTATTTCTAGATATGTTAATATCAGAAAATTATTTTTAAAATTTGAAAATAAATTATTTACAAGAATTAAGTATGTACTCATCACTATAGTACTTTATAGGTGTCAAATAATACATTATAGAGTGTTTGCCATATATACGTAGAAATAGTATAAGTTTATAAAGTTTCTGATGTGTAATAAAAATATTTTCAGTGAAAGAAACAAGGAACATTTTCGAAAAAAATATAATTTATTTTTGTGAATAATAATATTACTCGGTTTGCATTATACTATAATCCTGGTAGAATTAAAAATCTTTTGACAGGAAGGCAATGGGAATTTTTATAATTTATTAGATCTCGTTGACGATATTATTTGATGAAATTTTAAAACTTTTCAAATTAATGATTTTGAAATACGCTTCTTTCCTCTTATTTTTTATATAATATCAAGGAAGGTACTTTTCCTCTGGATTTTATAATATATATTACACCATTATTATATTCAACCCTTCATAAGTATTAAATATATTCATTTTTAATATTAAGTTTATAACGTATATAGTATCCAACTATATTAGTTGGATTAATATATATTTAGAATATTTATCAAGTTCTTAGTAATAATAGAAATATTTTAGATACCTATCTAAAATAAGAAACAACAAACGTTTTGGTAACAATATAATTTATTGTCTTAAGCAATAATATTATTCAGTCTGCTTTTGAGCTCTGCAGAATCTAAGGTTATTTGTTAGTAAGAAAGAAATGGCTGTTGTTATTATCTATTTCTCTGATGATAATAGTTTTAGATGAAATTTAAAACATTTTCAATCATATTAAAAATTACTTTAATAAATTGTAAATATATTTTTTGCTATTATTCTTGTATGTAAAATCAAGAGAGATACTTCTTCTCTGGATTTTATAATGTGCCATATATTTTACATCCGCTTTATGATTTTTTAATACTTTTCGTGTAAAATAGAAATGTTTCCTATTTATCAATTAAAAAACAATGAAAATTTTCATAAAACATTAATTTATTGTCGTGAATAATAATATTACTCGGTGTTTTTTTGTTTTACTTAGTAACTTCGATAGAGTCTAAGACGTTCGAAAGAAAGGAAATGATTGTCATTATTTCATACATATCTTTTTGACAATGGTATATTTAAAATTACCTAAATTTAACAATACATATGTAACATATGTTTAAATATGTTTAACAATACATATGTTTAAATATGTTTCTTGTTTTTGGTTTATAGCAAATGAAGACACTTGCCCTCTACGTTTTATAATGCGCCATATATTTTACATAATTTTTCAGATCTTTATGAGAAACACTGACATAAAGAGCAAATATCTAGTAAAACTGCTACTTGCTGATATTGATATACTAATGCACTAAGACTGTATGTTTTTTCTTCTCAGCAATCTTCATTTGCCAGCTTATTTTGTACTAAAAGAAGTTATAACTTTATCCTATGACATTATATTAATCATATTGTAGATAATGAAAATATCAGAAAAGGATGTACTTCTGTTTCTTTTTATAACCTTACAACTGCTACAATAAGGGCAAAACAATTTATTAAAATTGTTAATTCAAAATTAAGATTAAGACAAAGAAAATAATAAAATTATGATAATAGGAATGGAATTTCTGTTACTTCTTGTCTTCACTCTATATTTAGTAAAGTTTGTTCTATTATACATAATAATATGTACATATTTATATGCAGTAATCTAAATGATATGAGATACACACAATTAAACATCGAGAATGAAATAAATTCTATTTTAGATAATAAAACTAGAAATAATAACCTCGATAGTCTCGACAAACTTCGCATTGTATCCAGTCTTCGATGAGCATGAATGTATGCTTCTTTGCGCACAGCGAAAAGTATGACTTCTATTGCATAATGCTTGTTTTTAAGTTTTGTTTTGTATGACTGTCATTTTCTTTTTTTTGCTGTTTGATGGGCCAGGAACTTCAAACGGAAATTTCTTTTTAGCTACTATTACAACCTGCTTTTGTCTTGGTGCCCTCTTTATTAAACTAGAAGCAGCGTCCAACGAAATTTTCTTTTTAGTTGCTGAAGCATCTTGTTTTTGTTTTTGTGCCATCTTTATTGATGCACTAGTCAATATTTCAGATTTTTTTGTTTTCGTATTTGTATATTTCTTTTCTTTATTTCGAAAGGTATGGGCCGGATTTCTTGCAAAACATTCATGTCTGATGCATTATCTGGTTGTGTAATTTCTAAATTATCATTCACGTTGGCAATTTTCTCATTCTCATTTATATTGGAATTTTTCTCATTTTCATTCATTCTTGAGTTTTGGTCATTTTCATTTGCAGGGGTATTTTTTCTTATTTTCATTCACAAAAGTATTTTGTTTGTCAGTTTCATTCATGGTAGTATTTTGTTCATTTTCATTTATGTTGGTATCATTTGTATCTTGCTCATTTTCATTCACGGTAGTATTTTATGCATCGTTTATATTGCTGTCAGTGACATTTGTTTCTGATATAATATTTGCAGCATTCATTTGATAAACCTCGAAAGGCGCAAAATGTTCATCACAAATAATGTGCCTGTTGAATGGATGTATGCCACTTGCACGGAACCCACTGATTGCATTAGATGGTACAGCTCCTTCTAAATACGCCCCTGTAAAAAGTCTCTCAATGTCGTACTGATTGATAATTCTGCCCGGGTGTTCCTTTTGGAAAATGTTAACTTCTATTTCAAAGTATTTTTTTATTGGTCCATAGACTGCAACGTCTAATGGTTCTAATTTATGAGATGTGTGAAGTGGAATAAATAAAAATAATACAGTTTTTCGTTACAAACTTAAATGCTTCGTAACTTTTATGCGACTCGTGGTTATCTCCTATCAACAATGCCTTATAGTTTTCAGTGGGATGCACTTTTTCCACGAAAATATTTAGTCAGTCTAAAAACTCTTGGGAGTTTACCCATCCACTATCAGTAGTGGTTGACCAGGAGGAGCACCATCTAAAAGCCGTGGATTAAACCCCTTTCTTTAAAAAATAGAAAACGGCGGGATGAATAATCCTGTGACACTGTAGCAACAAATTAATGTAGTTAAAACTAATTTTTCATTGCTTAAAACAATCACAACCTGTCTTTTTACATAGGTAAACAGGACTTTAGGTGGTTTAGTTGATGAAATCCTCACTTCAGTCTCGTCCGTGTTGAAAATCATATCAAGTGCAATGTTGTATTTTTCTATGACTTCCTCCAACAAAGAATAAAATCTATTTATAGTTTCTCGATAAAATTCTTTCACTCGAGCTACAGAAGTTGGTTCCGGTGATCTCAAAGTCAATGATGGGTGACGAAGCTTAAAATTTTTGAACCACCCGTTTCCAGATATATTTCCAAAAAAAACTTCAGATTTTACTTTCTCTCTAGCAAATTTTCCAGCTATATACAAAAATTCTGTTCGTGTGAGGCCATAAAATAAAGAATCCATGTTTTTAAACATATTTCAAAAGGTCTTCCTCTTCTTCTGCCGTAAAAACAGATTTAGAACGGCCTAATTTCTTTTTTAAGGAACCGACTTCAATATATCTTGTATGTAACGTTGCGTAAGGTATACCATACATTTTACTGGCTTTTAATGTGGACGTCTTTTTAGCTTCTTCCATAGCCTTTGCTAAGCTTCCTTCAGACCAATTGGCTCGGTTGGTCTTTCTCTTATACTCATACACCATCTGCTATAGAGATAATTATTTGTTAATACAAACCTTTATATACACTTGGATCATTAACAGACTATGCATAAGAAGGGCAAAATGGATACTATCCATCTTACCCGGCTTCGTCTTGCCCGTCTCGTACTTTAGTAACATAACCTAATATCCCACAAGAATGGTGAAGCAAAAACTTAAGACGAAAAAATCCAATTTATTTACACTAATTGCGTGGCTAGTAACCTATGCTACCGAATGAGAACTGGCAGCAAGTGCATGTGTGAATCGAGTCGAGCGCCACTGGCTCTATTTCTTTCTATTGATCAAATATCGAACTAGAACAAATATTCTTTTTTCCCGCCCTCTCCGTCTTGCCCGTCCATCCCCTACTATTATATTATTCTTTCATGATTATAGATTCATTCTAGCTTTATCCAATAATACATAATTTAGCAGCACTTTCTTTCTCTTTGTAATGATAAAGTTAATGACGCATGACATGTATATTTTATATGTTCCATGCAATACAAGGATATTTTTCTGGTAATGTGTAGTTCAGTGTCTAGAAAGTCACATACCATATACAGTTAACTAGGACTTTCATTTAGTATACCTACACAAAATGTTTTTTATTTTAATTCCAACCATGAATTCAGTAATGAGAGAACAGTTTATTCATTATTAATAAATTAAATTTATGATATGGACATGCTGATTTTGAATATGGCAAAACAAATAAAAGCTTTTCTTAAACAAGTAATAACTTCGAATGTATTAACAACTCTTACTGATGTAAACATATTAGATATAATTTAGGATTTTCATTTATTAGGTGAGAAACACATTATTATTTGAAATAAGTCTTACCGTCTCTAATATAAAAAATAAAATATTGGACATTTCATAAAAAATGTTAGTGTCAAATTCTACATATATTAGTAACCATATCAGAACTTTAAATGCACATTTCTTTATTGCTTAGACTAATATCATTATAATTAATATTTCAATAAACAAAATAAAATAAATCCATATAATACGGTTGTTTCAGCTATTTTTAATGACACTGTATATAAAATGATAGGCTATGATACCATAACCTTACCATAATTTACATAAAAACCACTTGGATAAATAATAAAAAAATATATTTAAATTTAAATATACTGAGGTATCACAAATTATCTTGGTCAAAATGATCGATGGAATTTAAAATTATGTCAATCATTGATTTTCTAATCTTGTGAACCTATTGTGGTGACATTTTCTTTATAGTTTTAAACAGTTTTTGAATTATGGTCTTCAACACAGAGCACAATATATATAATTAAAAGCTATATTCGAACTGCTATCGTAGTTAATATAATTTGAGAATATAGTCAGCGTTTATGTTTGAACAATTCGCAAGAGTACTTACCCTATTTATTAAACTAAAATTAAATATTGACGTCCTCTCTTTGACAGAGAACAAATGAGGCGCAATTCAAATCCTGTAGTTCCAACTGAGACACCCCATATGATGTATAAATATAATATGTATAATTATAATAAAATACAAAGTTACTAAGTGATATTCTTATATTTATTCTGTATAAATAAATATATATTAACACAAATATTTAGTCCAATTACAAATATTATTCAGACCCGTTTAGATTTTTTGTTTTCAATAAAAACGCAATAAATACCAACGCAGGGATCGTAACTCAACAATAACATCGCTATTATGCATTTAAGCAAATCGGTTTCTCTGGGAGCAACTATTTGCTGCTTGTCTACCATGTTTGGTACATTTGTAATGGGTCTGTAATAATATTCTGTTGTAATATATTACAATATATTAAAATTTGTACGGTTGCTACTTACGTGATATAAAAAAGAGTATTACATCGAATACATCTTAGTTTACTTGTTAGACACTACTCATATTAAATGATTTTAATACTACATTAATTCTACTAAACTATTACAACATAGAAAATGTATATCACAGTATGTACACATGAGTATTTTCTAAAACAAACCTATAGGGTAAAGTATAATATACTTAACACAGGAAAATGCACTTTCTATCTATATTCTAATTTTCTACGTCAACGAAATTTCTTTCTAACCAGATATAATGGTGTAAAGATTTCAAGGTTTGTAATAACTCTCGCATAGATACTGCTGATTAGTCGTAATTTAAAGGTTTTCACAAATAGTGTTGACATGAATAATTTGTGTCTAGAAAAATGTATTTAAAATGAAATGAAAACATTAAGATTGAAAAAATAACTTCTGTTCTATATAATGTTATAACGAGAAAATTCTAAATCATGTTAATCACGTGTATTTGAAAGGAAAATCTTAATGGAAACATTCTACCATATACATACTGGAGAAAATGTACCATTATAAATATAGTATTTTATTTGAATCAACCAGCTGTGTTTTATACATTTTTATGATAACATCTATGATTAATGATATCCAGCAGTTAATATTTTCTTCTTTTATCTTTGTATAATCGCAAGTAAGTTGGAGGACCCCAATAATTATAATTATATATATCTCAATATTTTTTCTGCAATTGTTCTTTGTAATCTTAAAATAAAATATACGCAACTATTATTTTCATTGCCAAGTACACCTGTAACCAATAATATTACTATAAAAACAACTAAGTACACATATTACCCCAATATTCACTTAAATAAATTTAAATGAAATATAAAACTCGGTGTAATGTATTTTTAGAATCTGATAGGTACTCAATGCAATGTAAATTATAATTAATATATAAAAGAAGACAGATATTTAGTAAGGTCAAATTAGTCTCAAAGTGGATTTATTATCTAATTGATTTATCAAATAGATTTATTTAAATTAATGAAACTACTGAGTTACACGGATGAACACATATTCTTCTTTAAGTAAATCTAAATATTATTAAACTCATACAAAATCTTCAATTAAACAGAAAATCGAATATATGTAAATTTTAGCTGGTCCGTTTTGTGAAATAACTCTTGGATTTATATTAATATTCCATCTAAGATAATACATTTGGAGAAGACATTCATAACAAACTTTTATCTAGAAAAGATCGTTACTTCACTTAACTTTCTCCAACGGCACAATTCATCACATTAGTTCTAGTGGTAAGACAACTAAAATTTATGGCGTCATTTAAGTTTGTTTATCTAGCTCCCATTAAATAACTATGAGTTTGGTGGCACTAACACTTAACCTAGATTTTCTTAGACGGTATCATTAAGGTTGGGTGATCATTATTTATTTTAAGAACTGACACTAGAGAGATTTCAAGCTTTCTGTCAGCTATTACAAGAAAAATATAATATTAATGTTACGTGTGTATTACACACGTAACTTTATTAAAGTTACCCAATTCTCTGAATTTTTAATTTGAAACGTTGCAAATACAGATTTAGAACATAATACTTTTATAGTACCCCAAACTGAAGAAATCATGAAAAGGTACTTCTCTATTTTTCATTCTATAACTTCATTTTTTGTGTTAATGCTCTATTTACTGTGGCTATTTCTGATTTGTAAAAAATACAATCTTTGAAAAACCTGCAATAGATCAGAATAAAAAGAAATACAAACTTGAAAACCTTACACCAACTATATCCTTCTTGCCATGGTTTTGTTCAATTGAGAAACCCATACTAATATATTAAGTAAATATCTAACTATTTTAAAGCTGTTTGCAGATTATTAAAAAAAAAATTCCAGACAAAGTAATTTATAAATAATTATAATTAATATCTTATATCAGACAAATTCTCATATGAACTTTATCTCATAAAATATTATGTTGAAATTATAAAATTTTACAAGGCTAAATATTCTTCAGTGTCAAAACATTTTTGTTTTAAACATCAACATTTTCAATATAATGCAATTATAATTGTATGCCCCTTAACGTGGCTCACATTACCTAAAAGTGCATTTTCTTAAAGCGATGGCTAATATTATAGTTTTTGCAAGGCTCTCCGAAGTTCTTCTGTAGCCTTGGCCAAATTCGTAGTCTGCAATGAAGATTTCAATTTGAACTCCTCGGATCGTCCGTCTTCATTTATGTAGTCTTTTGGGGGTTCTGTAGGGTAACCGTAGCCATAACAACGGGAACCACTACCAAATTTTGGGCGAGGAATGTGTACCCTCTTGACATCCACCAACCAGGATTCCATAGTTAACTGTAACAAAGAAATTAATATAAATGCCATGTCATTTGTTATTAAATGTAAACATTAATGCACTTTGATTCAAAATTGTAAATTATTGTGATATTCCAAATGTAATTATTATATACAAATAATACTGGGGAACAAAACAAATTTTTATGTTGTCACTAATTTACGATTGGTTTCTGAGTGCTCTAATTTAAAACTGTATCTTTAACTTTAGCTAAATCGACTACGTTTGTTGAAATAATGGAGACTCCTGAAATTTTCCCCGTAATTGACTGTTTTTCATAGGTAGCCCTAAAAAGAGCTAGAAATGTGTATTATTACACATGGGAAACAAATTTGCGTCGATTTCACATGGTCAATCAACAAGAATTACAGAAACAATATGAAAATATTAAGTGAATTTTAAAAAAAATTGCTTATTCTCAGCATCAGTGGTTTATTTGCATCGATTTGAAAATGGTCATAATACTTCTTGCACAGCAAATCAAAATTTTAACAACAGTTATGTATCTGTAATTCAAAATTTTTTGGACAATCACAAAGCAAATAACTACCAAGAACTAATGCATAAGGTGCCATAATGTGAGAGCCAATGTGAGCATTACATTACATTTTTTTGCAGTCACTTAGACAAATTCCCTTCTAACTTAAGACATTATAATGAGGAACGAAGTGAACGATTTCATCAGGATATCCGAATAATGGAAGATGTAGAGTTTAGTTATTGTAAATAATAAAAATACAATGGGAATATAACTAAAGCTTAATAGTAAGTCAACGACTACTGATTGTAGCTAAATAAGAAAATCTCAGAATTGATCACTACTATTTTCAGTAAAAATAGAGATGGAGCTACTGCGAAAAAATAATCATTTAATAATAAATCCATTTTTATGGAATATATCCTTCAGTTCTTACAGTGTGTTGGGTTCGATGTCCTACAAAAATTAGGAAAGAGTTGTAAAAAATCATTATTTTTTACAATTTTTACTTTTCTGCACTCCACTATAGGTAAGCGGAAAAGTAATGTAATCGTGGAAAGAAAAAGTGGAAAAACAAAATTTTTTTTGGGCTTATTTTTCGTTTTTCGGCCTAAAAACAAAAAAAATGGTTTTTAAAAATTTTTTGTTGTGTGTGTGTATGTCATTGTCATTGTCGTCGTTGTTATCGTCTGCATTTATTCTTGTTAGCATGATAACTCAACTAAATCGTGTCGGATCGATCGAGTTTTGACTGATTATGATCGGGGACGTCTCCCAGATGACACTATTGATTTTGAGATGGATAGGAGACACCCCACCCTGTCCATGGGTCATGAGAAAGCACGATGGTGGACTATTTGAGAAATTTGTTTTGTTAATACGATAACTCAACTAAATCGTATCGGATCGATCGGGTTTTGCTCTGATCTGATCGGGAACGTCTCCCAGACGACACCCATTGATTTTGACGTGGATAGGACACACACCACCTTGTCCATGGGTCATGAGAAAGCACGACGATGGACTATTTGAGAAGTATTTTTTGTTAACACGATAACTCAACTAAATCATGTCGGATCTATCGGGTTTTGACTAATTGGGATCGGGGACGTCTCCCAGACAACACCTATTGACTTTGAGATGGATAGAACACATTCCACCATGTTCATGGGCCATGAGAAAGCACAATGGTGGACTATTTGAGAAATTTGTTTGTTAGCACGGTCACTCAATTAAATCGTGTTGGATCGATCGAGTTTCGACTGATTCTGATTAGGGACGTCTACCAGACGACATCTATTGATTTTGAGGTGGATAGGACACACCCCATCCTATTCATGGGTCATGAGAAAGAACGAGGGTGAACTATTTGAAAAAAATAAAACAGTTGCATAAAACACATATTCTGCAATTATGTGTTAGTTTACTTTTTCTCGGCCACATTTCGAAATAGAGATGTTCTACGTGCGGAAAAGTCCATTTTAAGATTTTGAAACTGTTTATTTTTATCTAAAGCGTATTAATCCCAGAATTAATAGCAATTAACTAAAACTATTTTACTGAGCCAGTACAATTAAAAAATTAAAATTAGGAATTTATTTACGAAACGTTGACATTGGCACTATTTTTTTAATATTCACTGTTAGCAAAATTACACCACAGACACAACCTTATGACATGCAATTTCATGAATACAATTACATACATTTGTGAAAATTTTATTTTTCTAACTCCATCTTAGATTTGGTATTATTATCATAAGCGAGAAAAATTCACATGATTAAATAACTAGTTACATAATCTGAAATATAATATGACACAACTCTTATAACGCGTTAATGTCTATTGATATGGTAACATGTAAGAAACTAAGTAATAATTTATCCTCTAGAAATGCTTTGTCTTTATTACTTTCAGTTCAAAATTAACACTGATTTTGTAATCTACTGATAACGAGGAAGATGATTTCATATCCGTATTTGAGAAACCTGGATATTGCTCAAGTCTAGCATTGTTCACAGTTACGTAAATTCCTTTTTTTAACCCCAAAATACTAATGACTATTTACTTGCATTATGCAAGATTCAGACTATTCAACCGTTCTATTGTACAGATAACGCTTTTGAAAGGATTTCTAAATTATCTTTGTTTAACCCAAAAAGAGATGTCAGTTTATAATGAATAGTTTATTTCAACGAGAGCCAAAATGATTACTTCTCCACTTTCTGTTTTATTTACTACCATCGAATGTATAACGTATCTGAATACCTAATGGTTGTTATGAACACAATAGAATAATGGATAGATTCTAACTCTTACGAAGTTTCTATATATATATATATATATATATATATATATATATATATATATATATATATATATATATATATATATATATATATATATATATATATATATATATATATATAAAGTATAAGTTAAATTATGTTAGTTACATATAAGTCGGAAATCGAGAAAGGAACCACCAAACCTCTGGGTATAATTCAATGCCTGGCGGGGCTTTAGCCCGAGTAGTATTTGTTTCCTAGAGCGATTATGTAATGTATGTTTTGCTATTCGGGAACTACTTTGATAACCGCTTGGCGGTTTTGTGGTTCCTTTCTCGATTTCCGACTTATATGTTACTGACAGAGATCGTATCGATGAAGATGTATACGCCATAAAGTTCATTCGGCATTTGTCCTGAATCGGCGTACCGTGTACGGCACTGATGAGAACTAATAAGTTCGAAACAGCTGTATGTTGTTCGGTTCCGATCCGGGACAAATGTCGAATCCTACCTGTGGCGGGTTTTATTTTTTGAAAGAATTAAATTATGTTAATCAAATATATTAAAAACAACTATTGAAATACATCTTGTGTAAATGTCATCCCCTGTTCTTATATTTATTCTCCCTTATTCCATGCTATCTTGAAAGGATAGAATAGAGAAGAATATATTTATGTTTCTCTTTACACATTTCACTAATGCTATAATAAAATTTATTCCACATAATATGAGCAGCTGTACTCGTATATTAACTATTAGATGGAGGTTTATAATACTTAATTTGTAACTGTGTTTAATTCCAAAGACTGAAATAACTTTATTCGGAGGCAGTAAGTCTTTATTTGGGCATTTGTTATTAACGCATTTTCTACTCAAATTGCATGGTCAAGATACTAAGACACATTCAATTTAAAAGATCAGGGAATACCAATTGTGTATTACATTAGCACTCATTAGTACTTATTAATTAATGTCACTTCGTGATGTACATAAAGGGGCAGTTTCTGACTAAATTCGCCTATTCAGATGAGTATGCAAAATCACGTAAGTATTTTCAAGTTTACATTTACTTACACCAGATTATCTTATATTAGTAAATTGTTATAGAATTTGTATCAACTATATTAACAATTTGAGCCCCCTATTCTGAATATAAGTATCTTGTACTGTACTTCTACGAATAAGGTATTCATGATCAACAATAACTAATCCAAAAAGTTTGAGGATTAAGTGTTATGTACCGTGCATATAACTACAAATAATTTACGAATTAGTAACTCCTTTTTTATGGATTAGGAAACAGAAACGGGAGAGGTAGCAGACTGATAGAATTCTGTGAGAAGCACAAGATGGTAGTCGCGAACACATTGTTTAAGAATCACGTTAGGAGGCGGTACACATGGAAAATGCCAGGAGGGATAGACAGGTATCAGATAGACTACATTCTGGTTAGGAAGAGATTTAGAAATCAAGTAAAAGACTGTAAGAGTTATCCAGGAGCAGATGTAGACAGCGACCACAACTTGGTAGTCATGAAAGCTAGATTAAAGTTCAAAAATCTGAAAACCCGGAAGGATAAGAAACGTATAAATGTAGACATATTGAGGGATCAGAATATGAAAGATAAGTTCCAGGAGAAAACAGATCAATTAATAAATAAAGCGAGTAAGGACAAAATCAAGAACGCAGAAACTGAGTGGGAGGGTATCAAGAATAGTCTAGATTCCGCGGCTATGGACGTTTTAGGACACGATAAAAGGGAAGCTAGGAAGCCCTGGATAACGGACGAAATCTTAAACTTAATGCAAAAAAGACGAGGCTACAAAAACAGACGAGACGAAGAAGGACTGACAACTTATAAGTCAATAAAGTGGGAAATCATTAGAAAATGTAGAAAAGCGAAAGAACAATGGATAGAGGATAAATGCAAAGAAGTAGAAGAGTAAAAGAGTAGAGTCAATCGGGGGACATACTGATCGGAAGAGAGGAGAAAGCGGATAGATGGAAGCAGTACTTAGGAAATTTATACGAGGGTCAGGAATTAGGAAATATATTAGAGGAAGAATCTAGCATCGATAGGGAAGATGTAGGAAAACCTATATTGAGAGAGGAATTTGAAATAGCACTAAGGGGGCTATTCAAATAGGGGAACTCGCGAAGCTATTCTGGCGCTAAGAGTAATGTTAGAGAAAACACTAGAAAAAGGAAAGAACGCTTATATAGAATTTGTAGATTTAGAAAAAGCTTTTGATAACGTAAGATGGGAAAAAATGTTCGAGATACTAAAGAGCGCGGGAATGAAGTATAGAGATAGGAGAGCAGTACACAATCTATACAAAGAGCAAACTGCTGTTATAGAAGTAGAAGGAGAAAAAAGGGAAGTAGATATTAGGAAAGGAGTAAGACAAGGATGTACGCTATCACCACTAATTTTTAATCTGTACATCGAAGAGGCGATTAATGTGGTAAAAGATAGAGTGGATTTCGGGATTAAAGTACAGGGACAGAAACTAAAAATGCTGAGATTCGCGGGTGATATAGCAGTATTAGCATCTAGTAAGGAGGAATTAGAATCGGCATTGAACGAAATGGAGACAGTGTTGACAGAGGAATACGGAATGAGGGTGAATAAAAACAAAACTAAAGTGTTAGTGTGCAGAGGACGCGAGAGCAGAGCAAAAACGAAAGTACAAATTAATAATGAAAGATTGGAGGAAGTTAAAGACTTCACTTATTTAGGAAGTAAAATAAATTGGGATGGAAGAAGCGATAAAGACATAAAACAAAGAATAGCGCAGGGTCGAGTAGCTTTTAACAAAAAGAAAGCACTTTTATGCTCGGGGGTAATAAACTTAGAAACAAGGAAGAGATTTTTGAAAACATATGTATGGAGTACGGCACTATACGGTTGCGAAACCTGGGCGGTAGGGGAAGCAAGTAGGAAGAAATTAGAAGCTTTTGAGATGTGGTGTTACCGAAGAATGATGAAAATACCATGGACTGGTAGGGTTAGAAACGAAGAAGTATTGGAGAAAGTCGGCGAGAAAAGAAGTATGTGGAGAAACATAAGGATGAGAAGAGATAGAATGGTAGGCCACTTGCTGAGACATGGGGGAATAGTCCGCGATATTTTGGAGGCAGAAATAGGAGTCAAGAAAGGCAGAGGTAGGCCTAGATTAGACTACTGCTCGCAAATAGTAAGGGATGTAGATTGTAGCACAATTAGCGAAATGCGTAGATTAGCACAAGGTAGGAGAAGCTGGAGGTTAGCGTCCAACCAGTCTTAGGACTGATAACCTAATGATGATGATGAACTCCTTTTTTGTGACTACGTAGATTTGTAGCTAAATTTGTGTAGCTTTTTTGCCCTTCTACTAACCTACAGATGATATAAAGCAAGTTAAACGGTATAAGAGGATTGGTCTGATCGATCTCTGAATAAGGTCATCGTTCAAATTGTCGTGACAAATATTGTTGCTGGACATTACGTACCTATTGTGTATATGTTGTCGGCATCAACGATTGCCTGCCTATGTGCATATAATAATAGAATATACCATCTGTCTCAGGTTATTTGTTAAATATGATAGTAGAGTATCCAAGATTGGTAAGATTTAAAGTGTATTCATAATATACCATTATCCCTTTATAATTTGTTGCTTTTGCGGGAATTTAGTAATATGTGATGTTCATCACTGAAATTTAGTGCAAATCACTGGAATTTCAATGGAATTTATATTGCAAAAAGGTGGAGTTAATATAAAATAAAAACTCTTACTACTAAAATTGTACAGTAAGACAATGACACTATTTATAATCATTTCCATGAAACTCTGTTCTATGAATTAGAATATTATAAGATTTTGATAGCTTTATATTCTTTAGACTTTATTTATAAACATATTAAATATTCTATGTTTCCAAATAAGCTTCTTTTAAATAGAAATATACTGTTTCCCGATGATAGAAATATACTCCTGATGAAAAAGTATTATCTACAAGATGTATAAAATTTAGAGTAACGCAATTCTTCTTTCGAAACCCCTTACACTTACCTAATTCAATACACAACAGAATATATTAACGTCAGGGTCTAGATTAGATATTATCTGCTAAGTTGAGTGTTCCTATCCAAATTAGATGATTAGTTGATCTTGAGTAAGTATATTAAAGTTTACCAAATAGAACATTTCTTCCATATTTAGCATATCAAAGAAACATTATTGTAATTGTCTAATACATAAACGTGACTTTTATAGACTATGATAGACAAGGTGAAAAATATTTATTACAAGGTGAAAAATATATTATACATATCCCGATAAAGTTTACAGTACGATTTTCTCTGTGCCTAAAAACACTGACATGGTGAAAAGAACTCAGTGCAGCACAATGAAGTTAATTGTGATAAAATTAGTTACAGTATGAAAATATGCATTGTCTTGATATCGTTATATAAATGATAGTGTTTTCTTACTTTTTTTACAATATATTTTAAGGTTTATTTCACTAGTGTGTCAATGTGTCAAATATTCGTTATTATGTGTGCAGAAGTTATATTGCTTAGGACGTATTTCTGTAGGTTACAAATTTTACAGTATAAGGATGAATATGAGGATAACACAGAATTAGCCTAAAAACACCAATAAGTTGGATATTCTAACGATTGCGTTTAAAATTTGTAAGGAATTTATAGTTCTGACATTATACAGTTTTTCTTTACTCGATACAAATAGTATGATTTAATAAACTATAATGGAAATGTAAAAATCACTCAAAAATCAATTTTTTAGAGTTATGATGAATTTGACTTTATATACTGAAAGTGCATCTTAATATAACCTTTTCAAATTGTTAATGAATACTATATTAGTGAAGCTTATTACAGTTGAGGCAGTTTAACTGTAATGTTCTTTATTTTTTCAGTTTACATATTTATCTTTACTTATGTAACTTATCATAACAATAATCTACAAAATTATATTGAAAAAAGCATGTGCACGATGCATTTTTAAACTCAATGTCAAATTCATTAAAACATGTTACTAACATGACAGGTTCTTAATCAAACTGTATAACAATTATTTTTTAATAATATTATCATAATTTAATAACATATTTTGATCATTGCAGTAAAAGCAATATGGTCATATTATAATTGATTGATCATTTTGTTCTATTTATTAGAAAATCACTGACTAAGCAGTAAAATATTAAGATAAATTCAGTTCGCTCTTCATAGATTGAAACGTTCTCCAATATACCTATAAATGGATACTTTATTAGAGAATAAACTGAAAATACATATATTTTCTTATATATGTATAAGAAAATATATGTATTTCACCTTTCTTATATATATATATATATATATATATATATATATATATATATATATATATATATATATATATATATATATATATATATATATATATATATTTATATATATATATATATATAGAGAGAGAGAGAGAGAATATAAACTGATAATACATATATTAATATAAACTATCGGACATAAACTCTGATAATTTTGAACAATGCTTATAGCAGAATTGTGAATTGCTATAGTTTACCACATTATTATAAGAAAATTGGTGTATAGTTTATTTTCTTAATTTTGATTATATTTCCCTATTTCATGTTATGTTTACATAAATAAATTGATATAATCAATGGAAGTAATTGTTTCATGTTCAACAACTATACGTACTAATTAAATTAGATTAATTCAATTATACCAAAGGAGGGTAAATTAAAATTAGAAATGCAATATTTATTGAAAAACACAAACATAATATGAAAGTACAAAAAATCATCGCTGTAGCTTTCCAAATGTTGTTTACAAAGAGTCATAGTGGACTTTTAATATGCTTAATAAATACCTCTTGATATCTGAGATAAATCTCATATTGTTAAAATTAAATCCCACTCATTACATCGCTCTAAATTCTTTTCAAAATAACTAATATAAATAACAAATTACTGACCTTAGAGACTACTGTTCAGGATAATTAAAATGAATGTCAAGTGGGTGGTCAACCAAAATTGACAAAGTTACAAAAAGGAAGAGAAGCCATAGGATAGCTACGTTCTAACTAACCTATTGTCATGGAATACGACCTGGACTTTTACAATTTGCGATACTTACTGTAGTATCCCACTATATTACTCACCCTCAATTCTCTATAACAGTACCCAGCGTATTCATTCAGTTTCGTTAAGAAAAAGTAATTTTTATTTTTAAACTAATTTTTGTGCTGTTTATCTCCTCTTCTATTCTATGAAGAAACATTTCTTATTATGTATATTGCGATTAACAAAATTTTAATTTGTAAACACCCCTACATCTCCCAAATCAAATGAATAATGAATATAAATAATAAGAAACATATTTAACAATGAAACTGTAGATAACATCTCTAACAACTCACATATTTATATCCACATGCAAGCTTATAGTTCAAATTTACTTTCAAAAAGTAAAGGGGTTGAGTAGTGGGGTTTATGGTGGGAGTCATGGTGGAGGTTGGATCAATCAGAAAAGTGGTGGAGGGAGTAGGAAGATGCAGTGGTAACTATTCCCTACTGTTGTGTCTGTACAAATATTAAAGATAAATCATATTAATATACTATTTAATGTACAGTGACTGTGTAAAAGATAGAACAAATTCGATAAAATTAGAAGCGGATAAGTAAGAAAAAAGTGCTCGGTAGGTTCATTTAGTTTTTTATATGCGTATTTTTTTATTTATTACAATATCGTTACTATTGGAGATATTACGTCATTGATAGTTTTTTCTTTTATGACCAACTGTATCTGATGATTCCATTCAAGAGATCACTGTCTTATTTCGTCTCGAAGTCTGCCTATTAATACTTCTGTGGTATTTGGTCTGTTATTATATAATTTGCATTTAAAATAACGCCACAAAAATAGTCCAGCAGAGTTAGATCTAGAGATCTAGATGACCACTCGATAGCTCTTCTTGTATAAATTTATTTACTAGGAAACACAGTGTTTAGATAATCACGCACAAATGTGGTGGCGCGTCCTCATATAGGTACATATTGTGGCCATCATATTGGACTGTTCTGGTATTTGGGGATATTTATTATTTGGTGTAATGTGACAAGTGAGGGAACTATATCAACTGGTATATTAACCCCAATGCTTTTTAGCAGTTAATGCACCATCAATAAAAAATAGTTGACTTTATGAAAACTGCATGTATTCCTCTCTCATCCAATGAGGATTTTGCCCAATTTGTGGGGGGGAGGGGAAGTGGCCTCGCCAGAGAAAATAACTCAATTTGCGAATTAAGGAAATAATATTACATCACTCTATCTATAACTTAGAAAATTGTATACTGCAATCGAAGTCATCTTCCTGAAATAGTTGTTACGTAACATACAACACCATTTTCACATAGTCAGATAAAAGTTTAATTTAAAACATTCGATTACGTCATTGCTCCAACAGTAAATGACGTCAAAGAATATACGTGTACGAAAAAACACCCATCTAATGAACAAAATCGACATGCATTTTTTTCCTACTTGCATGGTAACGATATTATCGAATTTGTTCTAGTCTTTATGTATTCACTCAATTACTTTATACATGTTAATTGATTTTTAATACATAATTATTACTCTAGTCAATAATCCTCTATTTTAGTAAATAATTACAATATTAACGCGCACAGCATGGAACCGAGTTCACTATAAATCGAAAGCGACGTTACAGTCTCCTATATAGATTCATTGCACCAATTGCGGTTATTCAGTGGATACAATTTAGTGATGCTCTATTTTCCGTGCACTGTAAATAAGTAATTGATTTGACAAGTTAAAATTCCAGCAATTTTATACCAATTGTTAATTGGATACGGCCCGCATTTCAGAGATCACGTTGTCCATTTTCGTTAAAAAAAAAACTATTGTGTGCTTTAATGTGGACCGGTTTTCTGTAATATCTTATTGTGTAGCCAAATACTGATTTTCTAGTTAAAACTGTAAAGGCATAACCGTTACTTGCAGATTGAGGTAATTTGCGTTCTATTAAAAAGTATGCATATTAAATTTTATAGATTGTTTCATTAGTTATATGAGATATTGATTGGCATATTCCATTAAATGGGGTAGACGATAATATCCAATTCACTGGTTGGTGTATAGGTCAAGTCTGTTTTATGTTCGATAATGAGTATTTTGAATGACATGGCAGTACAGTGAAGGAACTCTCTGTTGTCTTGCATTACAGGCGTCTTCATTACTAAATTTATTATAAACGTCTACTTGACAAAACCCAAAGAAAAATTCAACTAACTCCACGGGAAAAGTATTTCATTCGATTGACTGTTCATATAAAATTGAAAAACGATGAAAATTTAACACTTATTTTTTAAAGTAATATTAATATTATTTTGAAATGTTGAACTCGCTATTTGGAGAAATGACGAGTTATATATTTGATTTGGATGATCCCAAAAATCATTAAAATTTCGTGTTTAAAATCTGTTTTACCTATCTTAGTCTGATAGTGAGGTTTTAATGAAAAATGAAAAATCTAATATGTATGTTGGTATCTGATATAATACTCAATAAATATGTATACTCGTATAAGTAAATATGCAGAAGTATGTGATAGTTCAATAAAAATAAGTCAAAATTATGTCTAAGTGGTAAAGTTTTAGTTTACAAAGCCATTTATAATCCAATTTGGAATTATGACATTCAGCTTTGGGAGTGCGCAGCGAGATCAGATATTGAAATACTGAAAAGATTCCAGTCAAAAATATTAATCGCGAGCGCCTCTAGGTAGGTTGAATTGCCTTATAGCTCACGATCTCCGAACTGCAACCATCAAGGAAGAAATAACAAAATCCTCCTAAAATTACGAAAATAGACTTAGAGTATATCCCAACATTCTAGCAAAGAATGTAATGAAATGAGTTAACCAACTAGACGGAGACTACAGAGGTACATTCCATATTACCTACCAAGCAAATATTAAATGTAACTATTTACCCTAAATAAACCTCTTCCTTCTTGTGGAAATGTGCCATTATTTATATTAAATAATGAAGCATTTCGTCAGTTTTAGAACAAATATAATCCTACATGGAAATTGTCCAGATGAAGTAGGTTACAAATGAATTTAGAACATGTATATAAGAGACTTTAAAATACTGTCAACTTTAAGAAGCTCAATCGAAAGTAGAGTTGGAAGAGGTAGATAAGAAGGGGGATTTTAAAAATATTCATAGTTATTACGCAGAACTAGTGAATACAATAAACAAATTACCACCATGCTGTATTAATCTTCGTTTGATTATTACAAATAATAAAAGATAAATTTTGTTAGAGAAAAATTTTAGGCTGTCAAAATTTTTCTCTAACATGAATACTTTCTTTGTAATTTAAGGCAAGTTCTCTATCATAAGGTGTCTCAGTTGGAATTACTTCGATTCCAACTCAGTTAGAATTGAATTGCGCGCCATTTGTGTTCTGTCAATATTTAACGACATCATCTACAAACCATACGACGTATGGTTCGCTTCATCACCGAACAAAATTTTATTGCAAGAATCAGTATCACCTTCTTTCTTGACTAACACTCAATTAACAAATGTACTACTTTACAAATAGTCTGTGTAATTTGTAATTGTTGTGTCAACTGAATTTTGTATGCTGAGAAATGCAGATCTTTCTTTAAAATCCGATGCATGGTGGCTCTTGACATATTCAATTGTTGTGCACGACGTCTAATTGATTTATTTAGATACACCCGTACGTTTTTTCTCACTGCAACAATATTTTCTACGATGAAAATATATTGTTAGTTGTCTAATCAATAACAGAACCCGTCCCTAAAAATCGCATCATTAAGTTACGAACTGTTAACACTGTAAGTGCTTCATTTTTTCATAATTTTGTGTGATTTTTTCTTAATACAACTGATCGTTCGTAAATGATCGCTCACTTTAAAATAGTTATACATAAGCTATTCGTTGTTGAACTGTCAATGTTAGCATGTTGACGTCCGTCGTGTGGTTTACAGTAGTTAAATACTGACGTTTTATCTTTGATAGAACACAAGTGGTGTGCAATTCAAATAATATAATTCCAACTGAGATACCCAATACAAGGAAATATTTTGATTTCATTAGATTAAAAGATATTCATGGTACCAGTGCTGATACGGAACCATTAAATAATTTCAAAGGCCATTTTTATTACGCATATATTACATCTTTAGATGTCGAAGGGTCGTTTTCTTTATGTATTTTTTATAAATATTTTTCACCGCACCGAATATCTCAGAGAAATGGCCTTAGAAACATGAAATGATGTAGATACTACACTAATTCGGATTTCTAAAGCTAACTGGATAAAAGTTACATATTATATAAATTTATTATAAATTATACATGGTTGCTTATATACCTAGTGACGCCACTTATTTGGCATCCAGACCACCTCTAGTCATGATATACTCGTATAATACAAAATTCATATAAATCACTTCTTGCTATTATTAAATACAAAAAAAAAACCCTGAGAACATGTAACTGCATCTAATACTGACCGAACTCATGCTTCAATAAATGTTGTGAATAATGTCCCTCAATTCTAAAAAATCCTTTTAGTTGCTACTAGATTTATTATATGATAGCACAATGATGGGTTACGTACATTCAAATGCCATCAGTCATATAATTAATGTCCCAAAGACTGGTCTCTTTTTAGTATTTTGTCACTTTCATAAATTCAAGTACTAAACATAGTATTCTTGTATAGACATTATAGATGCTAATCGATGGCACTAAAAATAATGCTTTTATACACTGTATTGTTTTCTTGCGAGTTTCTTTACTAAATCTTTATTGTAACTATTTAACAAAAAATATTTTATGTACACAAATGCTATACTAGCTTGTATAAAAGGTGAGAATAAGGACTGATACGAAATTACATATTATATATCACTGCAAATTCATAATAAATGTAAGTATTCCAGACATATTCCAGAATTCCAGTTTAGTACGATAGTCAATTGTCAAATTGTACCCAAAATATCGTTAGAGAGTTACCCAATATAAGTGCTTTTATGATATTATATAATAGTAGCAACTTGTAAAATGGGCTACATTTTATCTTCGTATTTTGAACCAAACATTTTCCAGTTATTGTCACATTAAATACGACTTACTCGATATACAGGATCTCCAGTTCCATACATCCGCAATAAATATTCATGGTTGTCAACTTTTACGGTTATTGCCCTCGGCGTATTTCAAAATTGCACCCAAAAAAGCCTAACATTAGAGTTCGCAACAATTAGAAATTATTAATTGACTTAATATTGCTTGAGAAAGAGAACAATGCAATTCTTATGTCGTAATCTTTTTGTCGTTTAATACGCAGGATGGACTGAATGCCGAATTCGCCTCGCAATTGTAGTGCTCCTTCAACCATGGTAAAACTCGTTACACGGTTAAGTAGTTGTAATAAGATAATCTATATAATTTAGCAAAATAGTAATGTGATTTATAATAAATAATTAGATTTACTTAAACTTTCTACAAATTCTAACAGTGGGTTGAGATAAGTCATGAATTACTGATTTCGACTTGCTTTTGGCAGTTTTCTTGTATTTAGTAGCACAGCTAATGATATACAAATAAATAAAAAAAAAAGATAAAGAATAAAAAACAAATTGAAATTATTTTTATTTTTAAAACAAAAGTTGATAGTAGTTAATTTAATTTCCCAAGTAAATTTGGAGTCCTATGCATCCGATTTTCGACGATACGATGATACTACTTCCAATGTTCTTATCAGTCGAAATATTATAACGCCTATTTTCTACAAAATATGTTTACAATATATACAACATATAAATTTAAAGTTAACTATTGTTTACCATCGTATATTTTATAATCTCATTTTTTGAATAATTCTTTGCTTCATTTTTGTTTAGTGAAATCAGCTTCAAAGACAACGAAATTTATTATTTACAAAGTAACTAGTATACAGCTGTTATTGTTTTTGTTGATTCTACGCAAAATATAGACGAATGATTTATATTTATGGGTCATTTAAAATAAAACATCCCTTTTAACAAATTTTATTAAATAATATTAGCCTTAGTATTTATTCTATATTTTCATTATAAATGGTGCAACACGAGGTCAAGCAAGATTATAATCATCTCCACTTTTTACGTAAGTAAGGCACTTACGTCCGTACTTTCAAAAGAAAATAATTTTGGTTAACAAGATTCTTGTCCCAGGTACGGAATTCCTGCTTTTTATTATGTATTTATGTAGTGTAATAATTTATTTTTGGAAGCACAAATCTGTTAACGCGAGCTCCTACTGTCCTGCATAATGCGTCGCTCCTTTGCGAATGAGCCGGGATAGGAAAAAATCATTATAAAGAGAAACAGTGGCTAAAACGAAAATCTCTGACCCCAGGGAATAAGAATGTCATGAGTGTCCCGGGATTGTTAACCACCAGAAAATTGATTGGCTCCATTTGCACATCAAGTTTGGATTGATAAAAAAATCATCAAAAGTACGTATAAAACTGATTGATGGTGGGTTTGAATACGTGAGGAATAAGTTCTCCAAAATCGGTGATGGTAATATAAAGGAAGGTATACTTGTGAGACCCCAAATCAGACAGTTGTTTCGAGATCAAACATTCGATGAGGAATTAAATGGAATTGAATAACAATGCTGCTTTTTCAATTCAATAAATTTCGGTTATCTTTTAAATTAATTTGTAATGGATTTTTTAGTAAATCGAAAAGCAGAAAATTACGTAGAGATTGCAAACAATCTGTTGGTCTGATATAAAGTCATAAGACGCAACATGAAGCTAAAAATATATTTTTTTGCAGATACACTTAGACTTTTTCCCAAAAAAATTGTTGTAGCCATCAATGATCATGAATATGGCGACACATATCAGCACGATATTTCAGACCTAGAGAAGCAATATCAAGGCAAATGGAGCCCCGCTGTTTGCAAAATATTGCACGACGCTGAAAAGAGATATTGCTGATGTAAGTTATCCGAATATGTATTGTCGATTTTTTAAGTAATTTTTGAAAGTACCATTTTTTATGTTATTTGTTGTTGAAAACCTTCACAAAGTTTAATCGCATTGTCACCTGCCTGATTTTGAAAAATTTGGAAGCAGAATTGAAATAATTGTAAAAGATACTACAGAATTGGCCTACTTTAGCTCGTAGGATAAAAAAGTTATTCAGTGAAATCGATTAAAGTATTACAACAATTCAGCATACATTTAATGTACAATCTGGTGGATCAAAAACCGAACAAAGTCCAATATTACTTTTCAAGATTAAATGATAATATTCTTGTTACTTATTAGTACTTCCTTTATTTCCTTCTAGTTTCCTTCGATAAATTTTCCATATGAAAATCTGATCTATGTGAACTATAAAATTTCATACAATGATTGCCACATTCTCTGACATCGGATGTCAGATCAGATATTCCGGTTTCGTATTCCACTGATATTTCAGTTTTATAATAAGAATACACTAACGTGAAAGCAATTCTATTTAACACATTATACTTATAATTTATACATTTAATTTTCTATATACTTAACTAGTACGGTATTTTATAAGATTACAAAGGCAAATATAACATAAAATAGAATATTTATTAGGTTTACTATTTATTTCTTTATGTCGTATTTTTTATGTAAGTTAAAAAGCGAATTTTACTTTTTTTCTACCGTATGCTTTTCTTGTGTTATAGATATTAAAACAATTCTTAATGATATTTAAATGACTTTATATCGGATATTACGTAACAATGTTTTACAAACATAGTCAGTTACAGAAACTTTGGAAAAAAGCCATACGAATGACGTAACAAGTACCAAAATTTCTTTTTAGTCTTCTTTCTACAAATTTCAATAGATACCGAAACGGGAAGATAGAAAGGAATTGAAACTACACTTTCTTAAACAGGGCTTTTAACATGGTTTATAACATTTTGGTTTGATAAATTAGGGTCTAGAGAGTCTAAATTATTCTAGAGGGTCTAGATGGCTGAGGAAAATTAATCTTCACCTTCATCTTCATTAATTCATTAGATATTATTTATCTTCTTTGACGATCACTAATCTCTTGTTATTAACCTCGGGTTTTCTTCGATATTGATAACTTCAACCAGCAAATTCTTAACGCTTCCAAGAATTCAGCCTAGGATGAACAAAGATAATAAAAGAAGATAAACATTTCTTCCGCTTATCACAAGCCACCTTACACTTTTAAAAAAATCCTATTACAGTTTGACAACTACTATTGAAACACTGAGATAGTGAAACCTTTGAACATCGTAATGAAAGCTTGACTATTCTGGATTAATTATTTTTATTCATCAAAATATTACTATTATATGATTGATAATGAATATTATATGATTATTGAAACATCCTGTGTACTACTACTAACAAAATGAAATTACTTCCTCAAACACAAATTCCTTATTCTGTATTTTTACAATGTTTAATGTGTTGAAGGTAAGTAAAGACGCATAAAACTGGATATCCTTCTTATGGCGTGAGTCATGACAAATATTCCAATAACTATAAATTATTTTCTTCAAAATATGATGAATAATCAAGCAAGCATAAGTAAATTGCTTTATATAGACTACTTTTTCAAGTGATTCGTTGGGTACAACTCGAACATTTGTTCATGTTTGTATCAGTTCTTATTTGACTCCTTTTCTACGATTGTATATCATTTATTTAAGTTTTAATCATCTCCTGATTATACCAAATTAGTTAGTAAAATGTCCGGCGATTAGTTGGCGAAATGTATCATTTTTTGGTGTTCATAGAAAACTGGTCTCCTGTTCTTGTTACTTCGTCGAAGGTTCCAATACCTTCCCAGGACATTTATAATGGTTTATGTCACAAGTATTAAAAAAAGCTTCTTAATAGATTGTCCTAAAACATCCCATAAGCAAATAATGTTGTAGTTAACAATGCAGTGAATTTTCTCGAACGCGAACCCTCTCTATACCATGAAAAGTGCCCGAGTTAAAAAATAAAATCGAATTACAGATATAGCTTGTGCATACATGCGTATGTATGGCTAATGCCCGTTACAAATCTTCTGATATAAATAATTTTAAATTATAGAATTTCGAGTTACAGAAGTTTCACTGTAATCTTTATTATTATGGATTAGACGTATATGATTGTTGCAAAAATAAAAATTAATTACATATACTCGTACGTAAAACCAAATTCTTCTGTTCTATTTAATATTGAATTACATCTAAAGAGCTACTCCAGTGAAAAATTTTTCAAATTTAAAAAATGTGCACTCCATGTCAGTACAAAAAAAAAAAAAATATATATATATATATATATATATATATATATATATATATATATATATATATATATATATATATATATATATATATATATATAAGCATCTAATTGTCAAAGACATTTGTACAAATCGTTAATCATAACCTTTGATCAAATATAAATTCTGTCATTCTTGGTTGCAGTTTTATGCTTTAAATGTTCACCTTGGCCTTCCCCTAAAGCCTTAGGCTGCGGAAGGGAAGGTTGCACGGGAAAACGAGGACAAGACTTGTACGACTCGAATATTATATATCGTGTCAATTTCTTCCAACATTCATATCTAGTTACATACATGATCTGTCTTGAATTGTCATTCCTCCTTCCTGCCCAATTACATATAGATATTTAAGCTACTTATTTATTGCATCAAATGCCAGCACGTCAGACCCGTCTGCAAAAATTCACTACCACATAAAATGCTTGATAGTACTTTTAGATAATACTGTCTTTAAATAGATAATTCAATATATTCAAAATAAGTTATTAAACGAAATAACAATTATATTATGAAAGTGTGTATTTAGAGACTAATAAATGAAATATATAATAAAGGAATTAATAATATGTTTTGCAACTATATAAAAAGTTGTGGAAATATTTTACAGAAATGAATTTTCCTACTCAGATTTCCCAAAAATACAATGTTTTGATTAAACATTGAGATACCTCATCGACTATTTAAAAACCAACCACAAATTTTCCAAAATATGCGTGGTTGGTTGCATATTCACCATTTTGGTGGTTATACGAGCTGTAAAAACCTTCCAATCTCTTTATCAAATAATGATTTCATTTAAAACATGATATTTCGTAATTACAAGTCCCTGTGAGCGACCCACTTGCGGCGCCTCTTGCGTCGATTAACCTCACGCTCAGGGCGAATAACTGTACTGGCTGAAATATGGTTCCTCAAACATCAAAGGAAAGGTAGACGCTTTCACAGACAGGCAAAGGAGCTGTATCATTGTAACAAATAAGAGAAGATAAATCAGTCGTTCCACTTCCTTTATGCTGTTTAATATGACGTAAGACAGATCTGTCTATTATAATCCCATATTTAATTTTGTACACTTGTAAGATTCAAAGAAAACATGCGTTACAGTCATGTCATTTACTTTATATTTTACTTCATATTTTATTAGATTTTATCTCATCCGTGGCACTATTGTGTGTCTAAAGTAGTCTTAAGTTATTATATTCTTATACTATATTATTTATGTCCGGGATAGAGGACGTGTATTTATTAGAATAGATAATAGACTCACGTAAATAGTCCAGTATGCGTTTTAGAAAGTTTTAATAGATACAAATTATACAGTTCTGTACAATTCACTCTCAGTTCTAATTTGAACTAAGTATAATATTCTGTGAAACTTTTTTGTTACTTACTTTTGTTTTGTTACTTACTACAATGTCTCTCATCGTTTTCTTTTAATCTTCAATATCTTAATAAAAACTTCGGTTGGTATTTGATAGGAAAATATTGTTTCCGACTTTACCGGAAGTGGCGGATTACTAAACTTAAAATATTTGTTTTCATTTAAATTTACTTAACATCTGCGTCCCATTTGATCGCAATTGCAGGATAAGTTATTTGTGAAAAAATATTGTAATATTATATTTACAATATTTTTATCCAACGTGTACATTTTTAATAAAAATATCTAAACAAAGAAGTATGGAAATAAAGCCATTGTCTTTTTATTTATTATCTCGTAATTTCATACAAATAAAGCTATTGTTTAGCTCTATAATTTAATAGTACATATCTATCAACTAAACGTTCTAGTAATTTATACAGATTCAAAAATTTAAATAAAATATAGTTGTGTAAATAGGGTGGTTCTCTGACACCTTTTTATTATATATCACTTCCACAAGTTGGTACATGGTTTCAGGAATATATTAAATATAAGAGATATAATAAATACATAAACACATTTATTATGTTGTCTTTGTTAACAATCAATATTTTAACACACCGGTATATCCATATCTTGTTAATAATTGTATCTTCTGAATCAAAAATTATTTCTTCTTATTCAAATGCAAACTCGAAATTTTTTGAACGAAATTCGAATGTGCACTTTTATAACAAATATTTCCTGCAGAGGATCTTCAAATGGGTATAGCAAAATATTTGTTTGTGACTAAAGAGAATATAATTAAAATGTTACAATGAGACTTGATATTTGATATAGAAGAGACTTGATATTTGATTTGTTTTTTTATTTATTTATTTTTTTTACAAGATATATGTGCCTATTCATATTTCTCCACCACGCACAGTCTATTAATTGATACTGTTTTATTTAAATTGTCGATATTATAGTGCATGACATTGAGATATAAATTCCTGTATTAGAAATTTAGATTTTGTAAATACCACGTGAAATATAAAGTGTTTTAATTTATTTTATATATGTATTTGTGGCATACAAGATTTACTTCTAGATAAATTGATGTTACTATTAAAATACTCTCAAATCGAAAAACTGCTATCTATTCTGCTTAAATATACTCTATTAATGACTGTTTTTATTATTTTTGAGTATTATATTAACTATTATGTTATTATGTGCAATATTTTATTAGTATTATGTAGTAAGTATATTATTATGTATTTTATATTTATATTTATTATTATAAAAGTTTACAATAGGTAATAAAAAAATTTCAGAACAAATATTAAATATGAGAGGAAAATACAACAATTTTAACAAAGTAAACTTTTGGTAACTTTATATTATAGATCATATAGAGAAGGTTTCTCTACCTATATTGGGTAACTAAAGAAATCTTCAATTCATTCCCAAATGTGTTTAATCCGAACCTTCTTCATCGCCTTCTTATTTAAACCTTCATTTAACTGCATAACATTATACTTGTAAAAATTATTTTAAGGCAGAAAACTATTTTCAAGAATAATTTTGCATTTTCACTTATTCAGAACATGTTCCTTCAGAAATGTATAAATTTGATTGCTGTATTATTTTTTCATTAGGCCCTATAAAAAATGTACAAATTTCCTTATTAATTTAAAGAGTTTCCCAGTTGAAAAAGCTGATCGGCAAAAATTGATGATGGTAATAAAGCGTTTACCACCAGTGAATATGACGA
Organism: Rosalia funebris; assembly: GCA_037954035.1. Classification (NCBI taxonomy): domain Eukaryota; kingdom Metazoa; phylum Arthropoda; class Insecta; order Coleoptera; family Cerambycidae; genus Rosalia; species Rosalia funebris. The sequence continues at coordinate 5,842,081 of JAZFAV010000010.1, read as the reverse complement.
GATAAATTAAAATGAAATAGAATACGTCAATATATCTGCAACTATTTTCCAAGAAATATACATATAATATGTGGAATACACAATCTATTCTATTATATACAAAACATTGATAGTTTCGACCAGAAATGTTTACGTATAAAATGTATAGTGAGTATTAATTAAATGTGAGACAGAAGATAATTAAATAGTAATCCACTTTTCGAGTATAATAACGTATAGTTTTATAATTTATTTGACGAAATTTACCAACAACTCAGTTTCTATAAAGAGCAAATCACCACTGTAAAAAAATACAAAATGTATCTGGGATAATTGGCAGGAAATTCATTTTAATTCCCTTCAAATGGGTTTCCTTCCAAAAACTTTCTTCACTTTTCACAATTCAGAAGATTAAAACTTTTAAATAACTACACGAATCTCAATAATTAAATAATTTTTAATAACTGAACTACTTTTTCAATCCCAGAATCCCAATTTATGAACGTCCCCCGCCTTAAGCCTCGCCTCCTCTAAGATAACAGGTGTCCCTAATATAAGGTACCTCTGCCTACACCTGCCCCGCACCGGAGGGGAACGGTGCGGGGCAGGTGTAAAGAAGATGAATCAAGGTTTCCTCATCTACTTTACAGTATCACAAAGATTACATTTTCATTCAAAAATAATAAGATCCTCCAAAACTGCTAGAATCTGCCTGATTTTCAAAAAAATACGAATTATAGTTCTAACATTACTTTAAACCTCTAATATTTGAGAAGTATCACCCCGACTTGGGGTGAAAATTATACCTCGGGAAATAGAATTTTTACGGAGTATTGACAACTTAATTATCTTCCGTGTGGATTTGCAGTTAACAACTAACAAGTAAAGTGAGCCGTGAACTGGTCCTTCCCAATTACTATAATCCGATTGATTAGTTAAAGTAAAGTAGTTAGGCAAAGTAAAGATTAGATCCGATAGATTAGTATATGAATAAGGCATGAATAGGTCTTAATCATCGGATAGACCTTGACTATGAATAAACTTTCAGTACGCAGTACACTGAAGCAATTTAACCGGACAAATCATTCTCTCTGTTGTAGTTGGGGGAAAATCCAAAAACAGGTAACTTTAGTTTTTTCATATAGTATATGTAAAATAAACAGTTTAAAAACCTTAAAACGGACTTTTCCACATGTAGAATATCTCTATCTCGAAATTGAGTGGCCGAGAAAAAATAAACCAACACATAAATGCAGAATATGTATTTTGTGCGACAGTATTACTTTTTTCAATTTTTCTCAAATAGTCCATCATCGTGCTTTCTCATGACCCATGTACAGGGTGGGGTGTGCCCTATCCACCTCAATATCAATAGATGTCGTCTGGTAGACGTCTCTAATCAGAATCAATCGAAACTCGATCGATCCGACACGATTTAATTGAGTGATCATGCTAACAGAAAAAGAATTCTCAAGTAGTCCACCATTGTCCTTTCTCATGGCCCATGAACATAGTAGAATGTATCCTATCCACCTCATAATCAATAGGTATCGTCTGAAAGACGTCCCCGATCAGAATCAGTCAAAACCTCATCGACCCGACACGATTTAATTGAGTTATCGTGCTAACAAGATTTTTAAATGCCAACGATAACGACAAACACACAGCAACATTTTTTTAAAACCATTTTGTTTGTTTTTGGGCCGAAAAACGAAAAATAAACCCAAAATTGTTTTTCAATTTTTCTTTACACACTTTTCCGAAGTGCGGAAAATTAAAATAACCACACCCATGATGTGAAAATAATTCATTTACAGGTTTTTAAAAATGCATTTTTTTTTAATTTACATGTTATTATTAAAAACATGTAAAAGTTTTTTAAAAATGCATAGAAGGAGGGGGGAGGTTTTGAAATACTTTTTGATCCCCCAGTCGCTGTTTTCACGTCATGGGTGTGGTTATTTTACTTTTCCGCACTTCGAAAAAGTAATTGTGTAAAGAAAAATTGAAAAAAATAAATTTGGGTTTATTTTTCGTTTTTCGGCCTGAAAAAAAAACAAAATGGTTTTAATTTTTTTTAGTCATTTTGTTTGTTTTTAGGCCGAAAAACGAAAAATAAACCCAAAATTTTTATATGAAAATAGCGACTGGGTGATCAAAAAGTATTTCAAAACCTCTCCCCTCCTCCTATGCGAGGGAATCGGTCTCTTTGTATGTTCGTTAAAGTCCCTTTTGAGTGAAATGTTCCATATTATTATCTTATTTAGTTCCGCAGATATGGCCAAATTTGCGCTTTTAAGGATAACTTCAAACTCTATTTTCACTCTCTCAAACCATTTATTGGAAGCTGCAAAAAATGTTTTCATATTTTTCTAACCACTATTTTCTAATCGCTTTGCTTGTTAGAGGTGTTCTTCTAAGTTACTAGCGTAATACAGTCAGTAAATGTATAATTAAAAAGTAAGTGTTAATTATGATTTTTTTAAATATCCACCCTATTAAAGAACTGTAGTCTTGCTCAACCCCTATTCATAATTCAAAAGTTATTTCGCCTACTAGAAGATGGGCGTGTTCCTACTGTTCCAACTAATCTCGAAATATATGTAGCCTGAACGATATTATTTCACTACTGTATATACAGTATATAATTAAAATGCAGTTTAACCAATAATTAAATTTTTCTTCGTTTATAGATGTTTACAAAAACACAATAAACCATTCATACCTCCATATTTACACCGTCATCGAGCGTCAGTGTGATAAATCAAATATGAGGAAAGTATTCGTCTCTATATGAACTAGTTTCTACCACTTCCAATGAAAAAGCTTCTGGCTATATTCATGCGTGAAATGTATTCTGTCGTTTCAGAAAGTTATACAATAGTTTATAAGCATATATTGTTGTACTTCATGTCATCTGACATTTATTATTATCAGGGTTATTTTACATCGAATGATACGTTAACCACAAATGGCAGTGAAATTTTATTCGATCTGTCACTGAAGTTGATGACAAAATGGGCACAAAATAAAACGTCATTTTCAAATTGAATTTTCCAATGTATATATAAAAGGCAAATATCATGAGTTTCTTCTAACTTGCTGTAATATATGGGTTATATTTATTTTATGCAAATGAAATGCTAATAAACAGCACTAAGTTATTGTCATACTATGTTTCTGCAAATTTAAATATACGTGCCATTGAGAAAAGCTATAATGATACACTTTCAATACGTCTGAAATATAAACAGTACTTAATTATTTTAGTAATTAATATTCCGAGCAAATGCCAAGCGCGACTACTTTAAAACGGCGAACTTAATAAACCCTAAATTTAATTGATTATTACTTATATTTCATGCAACTAATTCAGAATAAAGTATCTCATTACACTCTCTCACATGGATTTTCAGTATAATGAGAAAGGTTCGCACAATATTCCAACTAATGTAAACAAAATTCTGCAGATGTAACATCATCATAGACTATTTAAATCACAACATCCACATTTTCACAATTATAAATTGATGTTTTTGTATTACGACGGTATGTAATATAAGTAAATGCGACTTTATTTTGACCAAAATGAAGTTACTCAAAATATCCTCGGTTAATAGTGACATTGGTAGGCAGTTAAACGAGTTATTCACAATTTGTTGCTTGTTATACGATATTTTTTGCAGATTAGTGATATGATAAATACCACTAACTTAGTATCACTAATGTAATACTAATCAGTATTATTTCTTCAATAATGCTAACTTTTCTATATGATTACAAATTTGTTTATTAGACATTAATTTACATTTCTCATTCACAAACTAATTTTATTTACGGTATCAGTTTAGAAAATAATATTCGTGTACGGTAGAGTACTTATTTAGTCAAAAGTACTGAATCCCTGCGAGTTCCAAAGCATTTTTATATTCAATGTAATTTAAGTTCGTATATTAAGTTCCTCATTCTATATTTTATAAACGATAAATAGAAAATCCATAATATTCGTATATTGTCATATTAAGGGAAGAAAGGAAAGAAGGAACCTTCGATGAACAATAAAACCAGGAGACTAGCTTTCCACGAGTACCTAAAAATTCTCAACGCGCGTTTCACCAACCAAGTTGGCATAATCCGGAAATGATTAAAACTAATTTAAAACTACCTCTAGTTTCCATTTATATTAATTTTTTTTCAGATTCAGTAAACCTTTACCAATATTTTCTGGCGTCATGCACTATTCATTAATGAACTCACTCAACTTGACTATCTTCCTCATGGTCAGTGAACAGTGAAGAAATAATTAATTACGGTTTACTGCGTCAGTCCTTCTAGTGCATAATCTCTTATAACTATTTCCAGTCATGGTTGATGAACCGTAATGAGGTAAACATTCAGTTCACTGCTCCATTAATGTCAACCACTGGCTCATTAATGTAATTTTTTTCGTAGTAGATGGTACCATTGTACTCGGAAAATTTTAAGGAATTTATTTTTGTTGTGAAAAGAAAAGGTTATAGCTTTAAACATACTATGATGGCGCCACAAACACCAAATATGAAAAAAAACTTGTACAGCAATCTTTTTTAAAAACAATAAAGTTTATATTTATCATTATCTATGAGAGTTATAAGAAAAATGATTTAATAACAGAATTATGAATATTTTGCGATAATTTATCACCATGCTGTATAATTCTGGTCCCAATCAATACAGCACTCTGTTAGTAGTAGTTTAGATATTAGAACGTCAGTCTGATATATATATATATATATATATATATATATATATATATATATATATATTTGGAATTTGCTAATGTTACTAAAGTTTAAACAAACCAAAACATTACACAATTAGTTATTCCAGTATAAAATGTATTCTACAGTAATATATATCATTAGATTATACCTAATGAGTGAAATTTTATATGCATTTATTACAACTTTGCAAAAATAATGTATAATATGGTAATTCAATAATTCAGATTAAAGTAATAAATTATTTTTATAGTAATTAAGATTAATGTGGCAATACTATATTTATATAATGACAAAATATATGTAACTGTATCATTTTTACATATATGCATAAAAAGAGCATTTTATTTTTATAATTGTAATTAAAAACGTAGAACTGGTGGTACCTCAGCATATATATTAACTACGATTATTAATTAAAAAAGGAGTTTTCCGTATTTAAGAATCCAAGACACCCAACAGAAATCAGTTAAAGCTATACTTTGTTAATATTGAAAAGAATATATTTCTGGCGTTCAGAAACAACTCCTGGTGCGTTCCTTTAAATAAGACTTCAAGACGTTTTCCAAATTTTAAAAATTTTTGGCATGTATATTTTAAAAGATATTGTCTTATTTCGTAGAAATAAGACAAATAAGACAAAAAACCAAAAATGTAAAAGTAAGTTTTTCGCATCATATTTGAGACACACTGTATGTATCTTAATCTGGTAATATATTAATCTTACCTTATTAAGATATTCTCCTTACATTAACCTCTTAATTGTAGGTCATAGGTGAAAATGAATGAGAAAACGGTACTTTAGAATCCTGTAGACTCAGGGCCGGTTTCTAAACGGAAGGCCAAGGACAAAGTACAAGCCACTCATTTAAATAACGCATAGCGGGATTTATAATTAATTGTTGCAACAACAAACTGACGGTAAATATTAATTTTCTTGTACAAACAAAGTCGATCTCAGAAAATCAATCTAAATATGAATAGAGAATGAAACTTACGATTGATTTTGTGATAGGAACAATTCATTAAATAACTTATTGAAAAAGTGTTGACGGATTGATTTTTAACAAAATAGGATAAAAAATATGAAATAAAAATAAAATAAATAAAATAAGAAAAATGGATATATTCATTCTCCGAACTGTAACTGCTTCCTCCGAGCTGCAACGAGCATATAAAACATAAAAGTAAAGAAAAATTAAATCATAAATATGTTAGTTGTATTATAAAACTTGCAACTAATACAGTTCCATCCATCATAGATACAAACAATCATAGAAGATCTCTATTCTAATTCAATAACATAAAGTATTATAATAATAAATAATCACCATTAAATAAAGATAGATAGGTAGATATGTCAATACAACTAAAATAAAAATTGGTATATATATTATCAAATTTGATAGACTAATAAACCTCTTATAAAACATCGAGTTGTCGTCCAAAAGCAATATTTTAAAAATTATGAAAACCTGAAGAACCAAATTAAATCACACCTATAAAACACATAGAAACAAAAACTTTACTGGACATAGTAAATTACAACTGCCTTGGATGTTCTCTGTTACGCAATATTTGATTATTATATCTTAAGAAAGAGATAGCCTACTGACTACTGTATTAGTTATTATGTCACAGATGTATTGTTCATAGTTTACATCTTCACAAATTTGTTTATTTCCATAGTTTTATAAAGTGATTTTCTAACTTCGGTAAAACATATCTCACATATTTTTTAGAATGAATTAAAATAGTCTATATAATATGCATTACATAATTACATTTGCAAGATATAAGCGAGATACTTCAATAGACTTATTTTCAGTGTTTCTTGCAAGACACACGTGATTCTCGATGAAAAGTCAAGCGCAAGTCAAGCGATCGCAACTATATTGGAACACAAATAAACAAAACTGCTATTTTCATGATGTAATTATGAAGAATACAATAATTCACATTATGAATCATTTACTACACACTCTTGCTACATTGTTTATGATATTGTTCAATTGGCCATCTTTGGCGCTTTATATAATTAACCTAGTCTTCTCCAACTATTGCTTATGGATTCCAGAATAACCAGAAATATGATTCAGAAAAAGAATCTATCAACATCGGGGCTCACAGAGAAAAATAAGTAGGTCTCAAATAACTACAAACAATTAACAGGTACAAAAACAGATTCTATAACAAATATGCCAACATCAATATCGTGTTCATTACAATATAAAACCGATAAATTCAACATTTTTACTGCAATCGCTTGATAATAGAGGAAAATAATATTCCTAAAAATAATATATGCTTGTTCTTATTATTGTCAATAATAAGAACAAGTCTCAAAACTGCGATATATGTATGACCTTCCACGAGGTACGCAATAAATAGCCCTTTCCTTTACTCAGTCCCATTGAGACATTTGCATAGTGAATATCGAGTATGTATGAATGTATAGTTTATTTCATCGCTATTTGCCAAATAAAAAATCTCAAAACATACCGTAGCTTGTTTTTATGGCTAGGCTCAGTTCCGTTCCGTTTATCGGCAAGATAAGAGAGTTGTTTATTTGGCAAATATCGATGAAATGAATAGTACACAGAGATCGATCTGGCCACGCGTAAAGTGCATCCTCTTCCCTTCGAATGCTGTCTCACTCTTTCTTCTATACATACATACATAGAGAATTTCACACTTTTTCCTATTCTTGACAAGCTGTACTTAGAAATACTCAAAAGGATATATAGCGTCCTAACAATTTTAAAAATATTATGTTAATTACCATATTTTCAATAAAATTTGCACAGAACCTAAAAAGAACCAAACTCTTACTAGGCCGCCCACTAAAATGAGACCAACTCTGTGAAACGCTCGACGGCATCTTCTGAAATCGTTAACATAATAATGTAACAATTTCCGGCATCGTGACTTCTCTTTCTCGAATATAAAGCGGCCAAAGCGGCCACTCTGATTTATCGGATAACTTTAGAAGCCGTTTTTTTCACTTGAATGGCCTGTTTAATGCGGCTCATAATGACATGAGATTATTACCGGTTTTATGACCATCTGGGACTCTCAAAGGTATCGCGTTCAACGAATATAATACTGGAAGTATTATATGTTCTTTAATAACTTTTTAGAGGTGGCTTGAGGAAAGGGCAACTGAATAAATGGAGATTACAAGACATCTATTATCTAAATGTTATATCATTAGAAAATATTGTATGTTATTTATTAAGTTAATTGAAGGTTTATAGATAAAATTAGATACGTAAACTAATAAGCGTATCTACTTGCTCTAAAAACGTTAAAATTTTGAATAGTTTTAAGCCACTATTCCAGTATACAAGGTGTTTCAAATAAGCGTGACGCACTAAACCTATATCTTTTGTAATGTTACCTCTTGTAATATTTACAATTTATATAATGGATCTTTGCACGTGTATCAATTTAGTGACGACGCACGGATCACATGGTACACCACTCGCAATTGTTACTCATATGCCACAATTACCAGCACGTATGTCTAACGATATATGTTTCAATTAACTACGTACAGCATAGACAGTTAATAATTTGCCGAACAAAACGCAATTATGAAGTCACGTCTTACCTTAATTATATAATTTGATTCATTAGCGTCTCAATATGTCTGCAAAATGTATTTCATATTTATTTCATTTATTTTGATATTCGTTGAATTTATTTCATTTACTTTGATAGAAATATCATTTCATTGAATGTTTTTGTGGAGAACCTTTTCATTATTCTGTCATAGGTTGACGAATTTGTATTGTACTAACTGTTATCCTAAAATGTGTTTTCGGCACGACACTGTTCAAGAATGTCAGTTGATTGATTCATACGATTGTTACCTATGACGGACACGCAAAGAATCATTATACAAACCATATTCACATTCACATCGGTATTTCAATTTAGAATATGGTTTTGATTTTTAAATTCAGTCACGGTGCTATCATTTAATTAAACTTTTTTTTGGCATAAACAATAACATTTAATTTTATTTATTACAAGAAATTTGAACTATAAAATACTGTCAAATGCTAACTTGATATAATCACTAAGTAATTAATTCGTCATTCTAAAAGTGTAGAAAGATAAAAAGTCATTATTTGAATAATTAAATCATGTATATGATATACTAATGTATATGATATACCAATTATCTAAGATATTTTTTTATTCTACCACTGTTTATGTCACCAAATCTCTTTCTGGCCTGTGTACATCCATCATTAACACAAAGCAAAAACGACTCTCATCTGTAAATATCACAAAGTCCCATTCTACTCTCCAATAAGCTCGAATACAAGAGAGTGGCAAAAACGCCATAGAATGTCTGGAACAAAGTCTACTCTCCAGTACACGTTTTATAACCCTTCCTGCAGAAATGTCAGGCGTAACTGTAATGTCAGCTGTAACTGTGTAATTTAGACTTTACAATGCCTGTGCTCCCGATCTCCCATAGCCATCCTGCAAATATGCAGATCTTCTCTCTCTTAAGCAGATCTTAACAATATTCGTACATTCGTGAATTCATTACTTCCAATAATTATATGTAATGGAGACGTATTGGCCCATCCTTGCTATTATTTCGTATACATGTTGATGGCAATATACTCGCATGATGGCTCAGCCTCTAGAAAGCGTACCACTCAATCTCGTTCGAGAAGGGTTAATTGTCGATATGCAGGACGTCGGCGTCGGCGTCGGCGTCCTCGCCTTCAAGGCTTTGCGTATAGGTTTGCCACAGGCCTTTAGTCATAAAAGTGACGGTAACGTGTATGGATGAGTTCCACAATTGACTACGAGTGTCGTAATCTGTATCTAAATGCACATCCTACCAGTTGTTACTTTATAACTGATATCAATGTAATACATTATGTATACAATTTTTCTGTATATGTTTCATTCATACAGTTTCATCAACGCCTTCTTCATTTTGTCATTTTATCTTCCGCCAGTGCATTTTCATTATTCAACCAATATATGACAACAATATGAATGTGTAAAGTATGTTTCATGGGCGATGTAATTGGATTATCCATAATTGGCTATTTGAGGCTCTATTTTGATTTGCCCCGATTTGAAAAATGTAGAACGTTTATATTCTGTACCTTAAAGTTTTTTTTTTTGAATATATTATATTAAATAAGTGACAAACTTCTTCCTATGAACATTGTAAATCTCCGTATCCAACCATCATTACTACTTTAACCCTTTCAGTTTGTTAACTCAGTCCTTTTTAAAATAATACTTTTGAAAAGGCTTATCTTATTATCTATAGCTTAAGGCTTATCTTATTATATATATATATATATATATATATATATATATATATATATATATATATATATATATATATATATATAGGCTTATCTTATAAGACATTATCTTATTATAAAATAGAAAAATTGTCATTATAGTTCTATTATAGTATAGTATAGTCAATATAGTTATATACAGGGTGATTCAGCTAACCCGTTCATTAAAAGTTTATGAACTTCCCATTGGAATTCATTTTTTAAAATTTGGAATCAGGGGTTAGCGAGGACGATCTATTCAACTAAAGTATTTTTGCTTCTCTGACACTTCCGATTATACCGGAAATAGCTATCAACTTCCTTATTTTAAATAGAACACCCCATATATTATTACATTTTTGAATTTCTCTGCTAATTTTAAGTGAACTTTCTTAACAATTCCCTATACCTATCTTCAGCAGTTTTTGAGATATTTTAATTTTTTTGAAAAAATTAGATTTTTGTAGTATCCCATTGGAATGCTCGTCACTTATTCAAAACAAAAGTTATAGTAGCAAATATTGGGCTGCAATTAGGCGGACTATTAAGCTTTCAGATGGTATGTAGTTTGATATTTTATTATTTACAGGGTATCCAAAAAATTTAGTTCATTCTGACAAACTTCAACTGTTCATAAGTCAATTTTCTTAAATGAAATACCCTGTATTTTATTGCTTTCTGTGGTGGATAATTAAGTTATATTTCAATCTGTATTAGGATTCCCTATACCTATCTGCTACCGTTTTCTTGCTATCGAGGTATATTTTATTCGATACCATAGTTTTCTATTTTATTAATTTACTTCTGACCAGCGGGCCATGAAAATAATACGCATTATCTTAATTGTCAATGTAAACATCACAGTAGATGTCAAAGTGAGAAATCTTACATAGTATTATAAATTATAACGTGTATTATGGAAATCCAACAGGAAATATGTTTGAAGATCGCTGGTTTGGGCGTAATGGTCCGGCTCTATGGCCTCCCAGATCACCCGATATAACACTCCTTGATTTTTTTATGGGACCATATCAAGAGTAAAGTCTACTCAATGCCCGTCAATACCAGAGATGACTTATTACATCGAGTTAGAACTGCCTTCACCGAACTAGATGGTATTGAAATCTACCTCCGTCGAGATTAATAGACGAGTTTTATTGTCCTTAGAACATAATGGACGGCACATAGAACAGTTGTTACACCAATAAGACCCAATTGTTAACATTTAGTTATTATTGTTATTATGTTTTATTGTTTAGGCTAATGTAAGTTCCAAATCGTTTAAAATATGCTTTTTATTCATTATGATTTTTTTTGTTCAATAATTTTGCGCCATTGTTTATGATAAAAAATTAATATAAATGTTACGTTGTTTTAATTTTCATGGCCCGCTGGTCAGAAGTAAATTAATAAAATGGAAAACTATGGTATCGAATAAAAAATACCTCGATAGCAAGAAAACGGTAGCAGATAGGTATAGGGAATCCTAATACAGATTGAAATATAACTTAATTCTCCATCACAGAAAGCAATAAAATACAGGGTATTCTATTTAAGAAAATTGACTTTTGAGCAGTTGAAGTTTGTCAGAATGAACTCAATTTTTTGGACACCCTGTAAATAAAAAAAAATCAAACTACATATCACCTGAAAGCTTAATAGTCCGCCTAATTACAGTCCAAAATTAGCTACTATAACTTTAGTTTTGAATAAGTGACGAGCATTCTAATGGGATACTACAAAACCTAATTTTTTCAAAAAAATTAAAATATCGCAAAAACTGCGTAAGAGAGGTATAGGGAATTGTTAAGAAAGTTCACTTAAAATCAGCAGGGTAATTCAAAAATGTAATAATATACTGGGTGTTCTATTTAAAATAAGGAAGTTGATAGCTACTTCCGGTATAATCGAAAGTGTCAGAAAAGCAAAAATACTTTAGCTGAATAGATCGTCCTCGCTAACCCCTGATTCCAAATTTTAAAAAATTAATTCCAATGGGAAGTTCATAAACTTTTAATGAACGTGTTAGCTGAATCACCCTGTATAGTCGTCAATATAAATAAGTCAAAATAAAATCTACTTAGCAATAATAAAATTTACAAATTTGTATCACCATAGTTTTATTTTGCTTTTCCTCTGTGTAAAATTGAGACTTTTTCTACTTTGCGTTGACACTGTATATTCTAAGAAGCTTATTGTAGAAAGAGTGCAGGAAGTTGACATTCGATGTTTATTTGTATTTTCACTTTTCCGCACCCACTATACGCGAAAATGTAATGTAATCGTGTAAAAATTTTTTTCTCTAGGGTTTATTTTTCACTTTTCGGCCTAAAAACAAAAAAAAAGATTTTTAAATCATTTTGTGTATATGTGTGTTGTTGTCGTTGTTATTGTTGTTGTCGTTGTTTTGAAAAATTCAAAATCAGTGGTATTTCAAATTGAAATGCCAATGCAAATATTTAAGAACACACAGAGTGTTCCGTTTAAAAAGACCTAAGTTTAGTGGTTCGCTCTTATTCGAAACAGCTTGTATTATATAACAATATTTTAAAAACTACCTCACCTAGTCCTCTAAATATTTTATTCCACATATTCCTTGCTAAAATATTTTGAGAAACATAGCGATTATGAGCTACCGACTGACTATGCCTGCTATGATAAAATATATTAATTTAGTTTACAAAATATGTATTATTTTAATACACAAATCATAAACTATATTCGATTTTAAAAATGTTTTAATGGCCAGAAGTTGTTAAATTATATAAATTATATTAAATAACATAAATTACTTTATTTAAGTACAGTGTTTATTTTACCCCGATCACTTGAAATGACATTTCACATTCCTGTAGAATAAATCTATTAGATTTAAAAATTGATATTTCTCTATGTGAGAGTGTATATTTAATATGTCATGGGCACTTAAAATGGTGAAAGCGAATTTTAATCTAATCATATAAAAAGTTCCAGTAGCTTTAACTGCTATATCATTATGATAATTATCAAACTTGTTCGTTTAATTCATAGTATTTTAAAGGACATGATTATTATGCGGATATATATTAGTTTCCTATCTTTATTGTTTCCTGTTACTCTAAGGATTTTCCGTTTTTATATTTGCAGTTGATTTATCTAAATATCAATGTTATCAATGAAGCTAAGAACAAGTGTCTTTACTTGACTGTGTTACTTGATGACTGTATCAAAATCATCAATATTTCTAATCATATTCATTAAATGACGATAAACTCAATCAAAATCAAATTTTCTATTCCACATGGTTAAAGGACATTCATAAAATCTTATATTCGATAATTACCATAATAATAGGCTCAGTAAAATATAGGATCGGCTACCGTGGAAAACGTTACATAATCTTATTATGAATATTATAAACATCGTACTTCATTAAAATCAATGTTAGTTTAGCGTTTACTATAATATACACATTTTAATAGACGAGTTGACATTATACATATACTAACACCATGTAGAAAATTTGTATACATATAATAATGCAAATATTGCTTGTCTACACAAATACATATTCATTATGCAAGAAAATTACTAAATGTAAACAATTCATAAGTTATAGGAATCCGCTTAACACGTAATGGCTTCCGCATACAACCGTTTATTAAATTATATCCATAAATTTTTATTTCGTGCATTTCAAATTCTCGTCACCAATTGCCGTTCCTTCATTCGCATCTCTTTTTATAATAGCTGAACAAAAATTTATTTTATAACATTATGTAATAAAAAAGTGATAAGAAATTAGGTATCCTTTTCTCAGATACAAGTTTATTCCATATTTATACACACACCGTCAAAAGTCTTGGACCCCCGATGTTTTGAATTAGTAAATAATTTTTTTTTTAAATATTGTATTTGCTTTTCAAGGTATGTTTTTTCTAAATGTATTTTTTTTTTAATACAGGAATAATTTTTAAAAATTTAGTCAATTAAAAAGCGATGAGAAAAAAATTGTGATTTCTAAGTAAATTTATTATGACAAAATTAACAAAACATATTTTAAAAAAACTACAACTTAATAGTCAGTATGACCTTCTCAGCTTCTCAGTAATATATTGACATGCCTGTGCACTGAAACAATCAAACGGTTGATAATTTATTGAGGAATATTGTTCCATTTCTCTATTACTGATGCAGCTAACTCTTCCGCATTTTGGGGTGGGTTCATGCGTTTGCGAATTGCTCTAGAAACAAAATCCCACATGTTCTTAATGGGATTCATATCCGGGAAATTATCTGTCCAATCTAATCAGGTAATATCTTCCTGTTCAAGTACCTCTTGAACCGTTTTTGCACTATGTGATCTCGCGTTGTCGTCCATGAAGATGAAATTGTCACCTAATTCGTCGTGTAGGTGATAAATAATAGGCCTGATAACACTTTCAATATTGTCTTGTCATATTCTGATTTATGGGAATTACATTACTGCCCCATCATTGTAGGGAGCAATTGTGCAATTCTGGTTCCATCTGTGAATAAGACAGATTGCCAGTGCTGCAAAAGCCAGTCACTGCGTTCCCGTGCCCACTGAAAGCAGGCAGCTCGATGTCGTGGAAATAGAGTGCGTACCCTTAAAGCCCTTCTTGTACATAAATTTGAACGATGGAATCTTCTTCGAACTGTAGAGGTCGATATATCAAGGCGAAGCGTACCCTGAAAGTGATCCCTGAGGGCTGGAGCTGAAGTATTTCAGTCTGTACGGACTGGCATATTGAACCAAATACCCATCCTGCCATTCATTTGGCATTCGAGGCCAACCATTACGTGGTCTTCTTTCCACTGTCCCTAATTCTTGATACCTATTCACTATTCACACAACAGAAGATATAGGAATTACTAACATCTGCGATATCTGACGATTGAAATGTCCAGCATCATGCAAAGCAATAATTCTTGCCCCATTAAATGTAGAAACCTCACATCCGGGCATTATAACGAAAGAAAAGTATCAATGTCGCTTTGCTATATATGCAATAAAACTGACGAATATTAAAAAAATTATAAATAATCAATATATCAATATTTTATCTAGTAATTTATTTAATCTTGCTTGACAGCTATATAACTCACCTTTGTTGCCTACCAACGAAAACAATAGAAATATAGTCAAAATCTGTAATATACGAAGGGTGGTCCAAGACTTTTGACGGTGTGTGTAGATATAATTTCTTATTAATTTCATTACATCCATGCAGTTAATATTAGTTAATAAATAATTGTACTGATGATCAAATTCGGATATTGGGCAAAAAATGGTCGATCGATTCAATAGGAGAGAACCCTAAAGTAGTTTTAGGGATTGCCTTTAATACACTGAATTGGAATTGAAAAATTACCAACATATTTTAACGACATATCTTCGATGTTAAATGTCAAGTAATATCTGTAGCGTCTATTGCTTGGCTAGATGCCAAAGAATCTTGCCTACAACTTCCAAAGACTTGTATATCAATGCGCTCGTAGGAGCTTTACAAACTTACTCGAAGCTTATTCACAAACTTACTCGAAGTCTATTATATGTTAAACAAATAAAAAACCTCTACTCCACTATAAGAGTATGTCCAACAAATTTTCTAAAGTAGGGGTAGCTGGTATGCTATAATTGGTAATAAGTTTCGGTAACAGCAATACACTCAAGTTAAATAACGGTATAAATAAAAATAATTACCTATAATTATACATTAGCAGATAATTATTACCATGATATATTCTCGTGAAAATTGCTTGCATAGCAATACAACTTGCATAAGTAATTGTGTAGTTATAAAATAACCTATGTTATTGAAATTATTAATACTATTTGTCATTGATACCAACCAAGTTTCTTCGTGGGCAGTACATAGAACTAAAGTCATTAAAGGTATTTCCACGAGTCCAGGCTCATAACAGTTCAACCCAGGCATAATATTACAACTAATATATTCAAATAAAAGTAATAACACTCTCAAAACTATTTTATTAAATAAAAATATTCGTAACAGAAACAATGCATAAACTTTTAACTTAAATACTATCAAATATTACTACGTTATGATGTGTCTAATAAGAAACTTATAAATGACAGGTTTGCTAATAAGAAACATTAAGATTCGCGATTCAGAATAGTTCAATCAGTTGCTGAAATGCATAATAGGCCAGACGTTTGTAGCGTTTTAAAACAAAACAGAATCTCGATTGTTGTCAAAGTAAAACGAATATTATGTGTTTTTGAACGCGCCTGCTGAAATTTTCTAAAAAAAAATGGCACGTGGCGTGGCATTAAATGACAATATGTGAAAATCAATTGCTAATGCATATAATCAGGGAATTTTGGCTCGGAAAATATCTGCTACGTATTTGCTGCCTAAATCTACAGTACAACGCATTATCAACTTCTGGAAACTGGATTCACAGGCCAAAAGAAGTAAACTGATGGACCATCCTAAATTTCATGCTTAAATCAATATGCTTCGAAGAGGATTGTAACAACAAACCGACGATCCAGTGCAATAATCCAAATTTGAAATATGTTTGGGTGATACCAGAAACGTGTACTAATAACCTCACAGGAAACTTATCATCCTGACTGTTTGGTTATAAAAATGAAGTTGCCTGAATCTCTTATGATCGAGTTTGTATGAATCGTATGGGCGTAGGAAGATTGCATTTCGTAGATGGTACTGGGATAGCAGAAAAATATAAAAAAAATTTCACAGACGGTTTATTGCCGTCAATACCAATATGTCAAGGCACTGACACGCAGTACATTTTCCAGCAGGATGGTGCTGGGTGTCACACAGCAAAAACTGTCAAAGCTTGGTTTACAAAACATAATGTCCCTATTATGGAATGGCCCTCTAGCAGTCCAGACTTCAATAGAAACCTTGTGGCATAAATTCAAAAAACAGTTGAGCAAACATCCAGCCAGTTCAGTTTACGATCTATGAACCAAATTGCAAGAAATTTGGGCCAGCATGTTTCCTGAAGAATGCGCTAAGCTGGTAGATACAATGCCTGCCAGAATTAAAGCTGTTGTTGGTAATAAAGGTGATGTAACACAGTTTTGATGAATCAAGCCGAATTATTCTGAACCGCTAACATTTTTTATTAACAAACTTGCTACTAACACGTTATAACATATTTCAACGTGTTTAAAAGTTAAGAGTTTGTACTTTGTTTCTGTTACCAATATTTTTCTTTAATGAAATAGTTGAGAGTGGTTACCTTTATTTAAATATATTAGTTGTAAAATTATGCCTGTGCGGACCATTGTGAACCTCTCGTAGAATTGTCGAGATAATATGCTGCTCCATTCCTCAATTCCATTTCATTAGTAGAATATTTTTAAAAAAGTCACTTCTATAAATTCACTATTTATAAAAAAACAAAGAAACCAAAAAGGAATTCAATACCAGAGGCATATTATATGAAAGTTAAAATTGAGTGAACACAAATACATTTTTATGTTATTGTAGATTAACTTCACAGAGAAAAGAATGCATTTAACCTAAATAATAAATACATGTTTCTAATATAATAAAAATGTTTATTCAAAAAACATAATTTCGCTATATAACACTCGCACACAATTTCCAAAGGGATCGAAATATAGTCAACAGATTGTTTAAAACATCCAAGCAGAATCCAATAGTATTCATAAACAACTTTCGCTTCATAAGAACTTTCGTTGTATCGATAACCAGATACGACTGAATAAAAAACAAATTGTCAAGTTGTCAGTACATAGCAAGAAAGTACGTGCAAATTGCATCTGAATTTTAAAATTGAAACCGTAAAGTAAAAGTTAATTTGAATATCAAGAACTGTATCGTTGGCTGAACTTGCTTATTTACTTTCATCGTTTATGGATTCCATATGTTGCACTCATGACGCAATTACATACCATTGTTCATTCACCGTGAAGTCTGTCTACACTTTATCATTCAATTTATATAACTTTTTTAAATTGATGACTGTAGCGAATGTTCACTTTTAAGCTATCTTATGTTTATTCATTGAAAGTTACGAAAAATTGATAGTCCACATTTCTCGAGATATATTTGGGTTTAAAAATTTAGTTTAGAGGATTAGTAACCGTTATCCCGAAACCCAGTAGCCCGAAAAACATTATCCCGAAACCTATTCGCCCGAAATTCATTATCCCGAACCCATAATCCCGAATCCATCAGCCCGAAACCTATTATCCCAAAAATTAAATTATATTTAAAAATAACAATTGTTTTCATGTTATTCACCACCACTCTACTCTCCAGAAGTTTGGTCGGTTCATAAAAATAATTATCAAGGTTTGTGATGAAAATATCATTTTTACTATAAATTATTGATATACATTGATTTATTTCAACCATTCATTTAGGTTATCCCCGAACACAGAATAAAGTATAGGTCAGGTATAGGAGGTGGAATAATCTTGTTACCAATTCACATGTCAGGATATACAAGATTATTGAATGTATAAAGTCGAAGCAAAATAGTACTGAAATTGAAGTTATGATGTTAAATAATCATAGCAATATGTCACAAATTTGAGAAAATGAAGAAATTCTTAAAGAATAAAGATTGAAGGATATAATTAATTCTAAATCTCAACGAACACTGGATAATTATTTGAAAACACTTGCTAATAGATTTGATTTTTAATAAAATTATGTATTTCAAACAAAATTAATTAATTTTCATCCAGTTTTATCATTACCATGACAATTGAAAATTATTGTGTCTACCAAGACGATTTATCTTTCTATAAAATTTAACCAAGCTTTGTAACTATAATTATCTAGTAAATATAGTAATCATTAATCGAGAGAGTTCAAAATATAAAACAATTGTGATTTTTGAATATAATTTAATTTTCGAGCTAATGGGTTTCGGGCTAATGGATTTCGGGATAATGGGTTTTGGGCTAGTGGGTTTCTGGATAATATGTTTCGGGCTAATAGGTTTCGGGATAGTAGGTTTCGTGCTAAGGGATTTCGGGCTTACGTACGACTCCCAAATGGGTTTTGTGGTGAACCAATGCTCATTAGAAAATGCGTTCATCACAACCATAATGTCATGTCTTCGTCACTTTCAGGTTACATCTGAAGTGTCATTTAACTTACTACTAACTAACTAAATTATTTCACATATGGAATACCCTACATAAGAGACCCCACCATAAGAGACAGAAAACTTAAATTATAAGGTAATCCAATAAAGAAATAAAAACCTGGTGTTCCCTACGATAGAACGCCACTGTGTGAAGTTATAAAATTTTTAGGTTTAGAACGAATACAGCTAGTACAGTTGACGTTGATATTCCGCGTCCTGTTAGCCATTTATTTACTCTTTCCCTAATCGCAACAGATTTTTTTGGCGTGTGTAAAGTATAATTTTAAATTAGTGAATTTTATTGATAGTACTTACCCAATTACAGCAACAACATTAGAAGAAGGTACACAGTTTAGTAATTTTTGCAACGTAATATTTTATGAATATAAAAGACCACTTCCTCTAACATTTTAATACTTATATAAGCTTGAAGCTATGAACTTCAAATTGCTTACATGTTTAAAACTGATTAAGGACTGGTATTTTTGACCTCGATGAACTATTTTGATAATTCGTTCGGCCGTACAGATGTAATTTGTCAGATAAACTAAACTCGGTTTATCTTTGGAAATTCAGGATGGACATGATAGATACTACATGATCCAACACATATGTATGCTTGTCTATATAGTTTACATTGTATGTACAACATAAACTATGTATGCTTATCCACCAAGTGAACAGGCGGTGAACTAAATTTCCCATTATGACCTACCATGACCTAATCACTGTATGTGATGTTGAATATATTACTATGAATCCTCTTTTGAATTACTATGAATTCTATTATATTATTATGAATTAGCATAGAGGAAAGGCAGAAGGACATTAATAAAAACCATGTTTTACTTCATAAGGCGTTTTAGTTTTGTTTTTTGTATTTCTCAGTATTTGAGATATGTATATATAAAATTATGTTAGAAATTCTATTAAAATCCTGTACTTTCTCAGAAACTGATGAAATAGTAAATATATATTGAATATATTGATATGTCAATTATTCAAGTCGTATACCTATGTTCCTTGATTTTTTTTTTTATTTTAACCGAGCCTTATGTGCTACTTTTGTACAATGTCTTCAAGAAGTGCATGCGTTGATTTGTGTGAGTAAGTGGGTGACATTATCATATCAAACAAAGCCTGACATGTTATAGGGGATAATTATTTGGACTGATAAAGATAAAATCTCTAGAGAGAATATGACTAAGCATCACAAAGTCATCATATCATTTAAAAAAAATTTAACTGTGTTTGTTTATGTTTGTGTATGTTTATATAACATGATCAAAGTAATAAAAATATAGGGTATTTTAAAGTATGTAGTTAAGCTAAAGACAATTTATAAGGAATAAGTGATATATTAAATAGATAGTTTGGCTACACTGAAGCTTCAAGAAATTGCCTCCTTAAATGATTCCCTTTAAAATTATTTCGAAAATGTTAACTGGTTATTATTAATTCACTGAAGATTATCATTTAAGGGGGCATGAAAATAAATTATATGCCTCTCCAATTACTACAATATAAATCAAATTAAACAATATGCCATTCTGATACTTATTAAACTCTATAATAGTGGGTTGAATTATGACGTTCTATGCTAAACTAAAATTTCGTAGTTAAACAGTTTTAAAACTTTAAAACGAACTTTTCCGCACGCAGAACAACTCTATCTCGAAATTGAGTGACCGAGAAAAAATAAACCAACACATAAATGCAGAATATCTGTTTTATGCGACAGTTTTACATTTTTCAAATAGTCCACCCTCGTGCTTTCTCATGATCACTGAACAGGGCGGGGTGTATCCTATCCAAATCAAAATCAATAGATGTCATCTGGTAGACATCCCTAATCAGAATCAGTTGAAACCCGATCGATTCGACACGATTTAATTGAGTGATCGTGCTAACAAAAAAAATTCTCAAATAGTCCACCATTGTGCTTTCTCGTGACCCATGCACATAGTAGAGTGTATTCTATCCACCTCAAAATCAATAGGTGTCGTTTGGGAGACATCCCCGATCAGATTCAGTCAAAACCCGATCGATAAGACATGATTTAGTTGAGTTATCGTCTTAACAAAAAATTTTCTCAAATAGTCCACCATCGTGCTTTCCCATGACCCATGGACAGGGTGGGGTGTATCTTATCTACCCCAAAATCAATGGGTGTCGTCTGGGAGACGTTCTCGATAAGAATCAGTCAAAATCTAATCGATGCGACACGATTTAGTTGAGTTATCGCATTAACAAGACAAATTTCTCAAATAGTCCAGCATCGTGCTCTCATAACTCATGGGCAGGGTGGGGTGTGTAATATCCACCTCCAAATCAATAGGTGTCATCTGGGAGACGTCCCCGATCAGAATTAGTTAAAACCCGATCGATTCGACACGATTTAGTTGAGTTATCGTGCTAACAAAAAAAATTTCTCAAATAGGCCCAAGGGAGAGGGTGGTGTGTGCTATCCACTTCACAATCAATAGGTGTCATCTGGGAGACGTCCCGGATCAGGATCAGTCAAAACCCGATCGATTCGACACGATTTAATGGAGTTATCGTGCTATAAGAAATTTTAATGCCGACGACACACACACAGCAAAAAAATTTTAAAAACCGTTTTTCTTGTTTTTAGGCCGGAAAACGAAAAATAAACCCAAAAAAAATTTTTGTTCACTTTTTCTTTACACGATTACATATTACTTTTCCGCTAGTATAGTGGAGTGAGGAAAAGTAAAAGTATATACCCGTTAAGAAATATGTTATTAAAGTCTAATAAAATAGTGAGAAGAAATGCTAAAAATTGAACCCAATAACATCAGTTTGTTGTTACTAAGTAAATGTTGTCAATTATAAAGTATTATGTTGTATTATATTCTTATATACTGTGTTCATTGTTATACAGTTTGATTAGAAACCAATTTTATAAGAACGTACGTACATATAAGCCAAAGCTTAGACAGAAAGTAGAGAAGATCGTGTGTATGTAATATTATGTGCATCTGCATTCTTACACAATATTCACATTAAATATGCCAAATATACCACTAAACTATACTTAATAAAATTATCTCTAACACTGTTACTTAAAGTGTACTCGAGAAAGATAAGATTTATGCTCATGAATTTTAATTAACTTTGTCACGTAAGCGAAATACCGTTAGAACTTATTAAATCTGCACATAAAACTTACTGTTTCGCAACATAAACTTAGCAGGCATAATGCACACTTTTGACGTAATTCTATTTTCTCAATCAGTGCATGTAAAACTTGGTGATAGTTGGTTCTGAGTTAATTTATTTTTGGTATGAATTTCTTAATGGATAAAAATACAGAGCAGGAAGTTTCTAAATATATGACTATAAATGAAGAAATATTTATTAATCAACGTAGTTCCGTGTTCCGCTTATTGTTTGTTTGACGCATTTGTAATTATAATTACATTTATCATTAATAGTTATTCATAGGAGTGACAATAATTAATTACTTCATCGCAATTAAAGCTACCCACCGTGCATACCGTATTAGTATGCTATCCCTATCACTTTGGCATAGCGTAAAGATGCCGAAAGGTTGTAATAACACGCGACAATTTGTTCCCAATATGACAAGGTTTATATGAGAATATCCCAATTTAAAACATGACGAGTATAAAATAATATGTTTGGTTTATAATGGAAGTTTGAACAAAAACTGAAGTTGAAGAACAATTTCGTCAATTGGAATTGGCTGGAATAAATATAATCCTATAGGAAACCTCACACAGATGGAATGGTTTTGCCTCATGAAAGCAGGGCTCTCCATTACTTTATAGACCACACGTTGTTAGCATAGAATATCAACAGTCGATTACTATACGATCATCGCTAGAGGCAGCAATTATTATTTGTAGAATTTTTAAAAAATTGAGTCCCTAGTCTTATATTTTCATGCTAAAAAATCAGCTGCCATTGAAGAAATTCAGATAAAATTTCAAAATGGTCAAGTGAAAACAGATTTAAATAATTAGCAGATTTAAATGTAATTACATAGAACTAGCGGATGCCTATAAACAAAATATTTATTATTCTTAGGTGAATAGTTGCAAATGAGTAGATGACGTGCAAAAGTAACGATTATTAAAATAAATAAAAATGTGATGTTAGTGAAAAGCTTGGCAGTTTAATAGAAAGAATTCCCAACTGAAATGAGTAAAACAACTACTACGTTTTTATAACACTATATTTTCACAGAAACGTGACTGCAGTTTCGACAATTATGTCATTTTCAAACGATGCTTCAACTAACAATAAAATACAAATATTCTGTTCCTATAATATATACCATAGAATGTTTGCATCTTAATCTTAGTTGAATCATCGTTTGAAAATGACATAATTGTCGAAACTGCAGTCACGTTTCCGTGAAAATATAGTGGTATAAAAACGTAGTAGTTGTTTTACTCATTTCTGTTGTGAATTATGAACTACCACAGAGTAACGGCATCCTCGATTAATTTCTAGAAAGAATTCCAATTTTACCAGAATAAGATCACAGATTAAATGTTCGTTTTCGTTTAAATCGCACATCATTTACAGAAGTAACTTTAGAGACAAATTTTTATTGTTAACTGGGTTCCGTATTTTATACTTGTAGTTGCTTATATTGCGACGACAGACGTAGTAGCAAAAATTGACGTTTTCAGTTTTTTTCAAAAAGTCTTTTAGTCAAATATCGATACAACAAATTTTTTCCATATTTTCCCATTATAATTTCTGCATGTAAATAACGTTATATTATTTTGTTTTATTTTTTTAGCCTGTTAAAACGTATTTATTTATTTTATCTTCGCCAAAGCAGGGGTTGCCTGCAGCATATTTTACCACCTGATATTACGAAAAATACGCCTCTGAGGAAGCCGAGCGACAGATTAAATAAATTAATGCCAACATAAAGAGCTGATTGTACTAGAATGCAAGACGTAAATTTAATCCGTGAACATTAGTTCTGATAAGTGGTATTACCACTCGGCGAGTGACTTATTGACTCACGGCATGTTGGACACGACTACGGTAGATCTAAGATGCGGTCAAGTCCACGAGGTCACACAGGTGTGCAATCTAATGGCCGTCCGACAATTAACTATTTATCTTACATTGCAGAAAATCAAAAAAAAAAAAAGAATAAGGTGTATAGAAAATGACGCCGAGAAGAGCTAGGAATTGCTTGCCAAATCCATCCAGTCTGAAGCAATTATATGTTGGTGGTCGGTCTCACACGCAGTATGTATGTTAGCTGGTTTGACTTGATGCGATTTCGTAATTATGTTTATTTAAAGATACACTCGACGAATAGGAGTCTTCTCAATTTCAAGGCTGAAAATCCTATATGGTCGGAGATCTTACTCCAATAAACATTATGATGTGGTTCAAGATAACACTATATCAGTTTAATACAAAAGTTATTTGTAAAATGAAAATAAAACTCTACCTACAAGAAATTGAGTATAAGTAAACGAGAATTATTTTATAACTCGAAAGTATCTATAGTACTCACGTATTTATATTGAACATAAATTGATCATGTAATTTCTGAGTATACATATGTACTACTTGTGTAATACATATTTATTATATATACATGCATGTATTACGTACATTTTAATACATATTTATATGTATGTAATATGTATTAAACGTCAGTATTATACAGTGTGTTGTAACCAATGCAGTGACTGTTTATCAACGATATTAAACATTCCACGTAATATTCATAACATTTTTATTAAATAGTTTTCTGAAAAACTCTAAAACACGAAACCTTATTTTTTTAAAGGACATTGATTGAAGCAGAAATTTTATTGTTGTCGGGTTTTGTATATAAGTTGCAAAGTCATCATCGTATTTTGTAAATTGAATCTCGTTAATTTTCTAGTAAACCAAATAATTTTTTAAGTATATTTAAGTACAACAATACCCCAGAACAATATTAGTCTCCTATTTATTTAATAGAATTCCATTAAAAAATTAAAATGTTTTGCACTTACACAGGTATCCCGTATCAAGAATATGGTAGGCATTTTGGCTAATATTAGTTTCGAACATCCAACTAATTTTATTTTCACAATTGAAAATGCGAATAAAATCAGCTTATGACTAAAAAAGTGGGTAAATCTTTAATAAACTACTCTTAAACAGAAAAGTACGAAAACAATTTTAAAGCAAGCCTCTTGAATAAACATCAAATCACTAAACTGATTAATTATTCTATTCCTGTTACTGTCAAGTTGACTTTGTCAGGCAGCGCAAATTGCGACGATCATTCCATATCGAAAAATTATGAAAGAAAAAAAAAGCTCCACCTTTATAAAGTACATTTGGTAGAAGAGTTGAATAAGGATGATCCGAAGCGTCAAATACAATTTTGGCAAAAATCACAACTTTTTAAAGTTTGTTGTTGTTTTTGATGTACTACATGCTTTCACGACAGAAAGTGGTATATATATATATATATATATATATATATATATATATATATATATATATATATATATATATATATATATATATATATTCATATTATTAAATGTTGGAGTAAAAATTTACGCCAGAAAATTATTAAATTTTACCAATGCACAGAGGAGTGTATCATTAAATTGGTATACTCCTAGTGATGTAAATTTAATGAAATTTATTTAGACAGTATATATTATTATCCTACGCAATGAAACCTTACAATGTTTACATTATTTTAGAAAATATTACTCGTAAATTTTTCAACTGCGAAACGATATATATGATTTCTCAGTCGCTTATTTTCTAAAGATGTACATTTAAGACATCCATTTTATAATATCTAATGTTGTTATATTTCTCAATGACCATAACTTATAGATACTCTATAATGTAATATATAGTATGGAAGATATAGATGTTTTGTTTTCTAGACTGTAAGTATGAATTATATGTCATTTGTTTCTTGAGTTGCCAATCAATTAAAATTAGTAGAAAAAACTTACGTCTCGGTTTTAAAAACCGTCAATCAACAACAATAATTAACAAAATATACATTATTTTCAGAACTATTCGTATGGCTACTTACATGCATGTATTGAGTAAATGAATATATGCTTTTTATTATGTACATTTTACTCTGTTATACATAAGGGCTTTAGTGCAACTATGTTAAGATACGCTTCTGTTTCATCTAGTGTGCGTTTGTTTATGTTATTGATAATAAGAATAATTTCTGTGTTTACTAACCATATGGCATTTTCTTTAAGTAATATGGATTTGAAATATATTTTATTGCTCTTTAATATAAATGTTTCAAATCTTGCTTTTTAATTTTAATACCCACGTCTAGCATAAAAAGAAATACCAAAAAAATCACTATGCACAACCTTCTTTTTCATATTTACTGATTATTTATAAGTCATACGTATGATAACTGATACATATTTCCCTATGATTGGCTAATATTGTGAATGTAATAAATTATTTACATAATTTTAAAGCTATTTATAAATTATAACTATAAACTAATTATAAATGGCTAATGACTAAATATATTTATATACACAGCTAATAGAAACAGTCATACAAAAAAAAAACATTTCGTATGAATTCAAAATTATTTTTTAAAATCGAATGATCTAATAATTATTGGCAATATAAGTATTTACTATAGTTATTAATACAATAAGTATGTTGTGTGAAAGGTGTGATTCAGCTAAATGTGTTTATATGCACGGATGCACTAAAAATAATACAAATAAAAATTGTAAAATAATAAAAATAAGAAACATTCTGCCGATATTTTCTAATAAGGAAAATCTGGTTGATCTCAAAATAATAATGAATTACAATAAATAATTGAACTATAAATCACTGAAATCAAAACACCGAAATTATTGTAGGTATTGCTGAAAGTACAATGTGTGCAGACTTCTTGTATCTTAAACATTTAACAATCATCATCAGATCTCTATCCCAGAAATTAAGCTATTTACTTCTAGCAAATTGTGGCATACATTTAGTAAAGTGTAGTAATATTTAGCATATATGGGAATAATACTCTAACTGTATTAGAGTATTGTTCCCAAATATGGAGTTCAAGCAAGTGAAGAACAATTTGACTTATTAATGACTATCATTAAAATAAATTCTCCAATCTCACAAATGTAGAATTTATCACATAGCAAACTTATTGTTGTACTATTAGTTACTGTCCTTTAAAATCTATTTTTGTTAAAGAAAATATATGCAAGGTAAACGACACTTAACTTTATTTCACGGAAGCAATTAATTTAACTTACAAAGAATATTGCAACCAGAGTATTATTTTATAAAGTTATAGATAGTATTCTTGTGTTCTATTTCACTCATATAGTCGATTCTCTTATAATAATTTATAGAATTATAAAGTATACATATAGTACTGTTTCATAATAAAGTTGATAATAAAGCTAACAGTAAAAATGTATTTTATTAACATACTTATACAATGTTGCATTCAATTTTACTCAAGTTTGGGCCCAAAAAAGTTTTATATAATCACTACATCTGTTTTAATAAAAATTCATATATTACTGAGGTTGGTCATTTTCTTTTTTGATATTACTTAAAATCCTTGATACTTGTTTAGTTAATTAAGTATTTTTCCCCAATTCCAGTCATGGAAAAACAATCTTAAAACAATTGAGAACCTAATTATAGATAAGAGAAAAAGTGTAATGGGAATTTATTTCTGATAAATAACTATTTCGTATGAAGCAATTGTACTAAATGCATCGTATTTATTTTAATCATAGATATTGTTTAATTTTAATACTGAAGTAGTAAAGATTATAATAACTGAAGGTTAACATTTTTCTCTAAAAAGCAATTGTCTGAATCAGGAAATATTATTTTTATATTCTCAAAAATACTACGATTACTTTTTGACACAATGAAATAACCTTTCTAATCATGTCCTACAGAATATAACGGAAATCAATTTAGTTCTTCCTTCGACTTTCTATATACTGTGTATAACTATTGTTATGGTAATGATTGTTATTATAATTAAAATGAGTTACAACTTGAACATTAAAGAAATTCATATTATTTACGACAAAGTTTTTATAGTTCAAACATTAACATGATAACTAAATTAATAATGGATATTAATTTTAGTCTCCAGTGGGTCTACGGTAATTATCACTGAATATTAATCAAATGTATACAATAGCAGTTGATAACCATTACTGTCTTCTTTATCGTTTAAGATGATATAAAACCATATTCGATATTTCAATAAATGTTTAAACAACTACCGTTAACTATAAACGTTTAGTATGACTTCCTAACACAATTTACTAACCTAATCTACAAACAATGACATCAGAATAAATATAATAATCATTCTTCAACCTTGTTTATATACCTGCGAATACTGCATTATACACAAATGTGAAAAGAATTGATACAAAAATTAGTACGTACTCACAATCACTGAAAATTATTTGCATATACCGAATCAAATATTACCTATTTTCATATTATAATGCCCACGCTAATGCGTTTGTTTACTGTTAGTGCCCACTTCGTTAACGAAAGTGCCACGAAATATAGATCAGTGTTGCAGTAGGCCTTGCATTTACATTGTTACACGTTAGCCATGGAGCCAACGACATAAATTGGAGATTTGAAAGGTTCGTGTTGTGACTCACCGTTGGGGTCTCCAATGCCATTCGTATTTTAAGGAAAGAGAACTATAATTCTGACGCAGTTTGAAGATATTTTTATAACGGCATAAATTTCTCCTTATAATTTAAATGAACTATACACATATATTGATCTGAACTACAAAAATAAAAAAACCGCAGTCGACCAAAATATTTTTTTAATTGATTTTCATTGATTCTGATATTTATCTACACTGTTAATATTAAACATGATTTTGGTATATTTATTTATTATATATAGTATTATTGTTTTTTGGTCGTCACTCATATGTTTCGGTTAATAAGGTACCTAAATAGATTTATACTCAGATGGTGTAAAAAATTAAGAACTAACTATATATGACCAGCAAAAACTACCAATATATAAGAAAAAAACTTGTACTACTTGTACCCAGATTGTACACCAGATGGCTTAAGAAAGTAATTGTAGTAAAACAAGACCAAGATGAATAGAATGTAAATCCAAACAGGAAAGTAACAACAGACCATTTTTCCAATATAATATGCAGAGTAACTCTAATTTTTTTTAAAGAAAAACTCCCCTGTACTTCTGTTAATAGTACGTTTATTATATAGATTGTTTAGATCTTTTTTTATATTGGCATATACACTATTGAAAGGGGAACAGAAATAGTTTACGTCACTTTCAGTTTGACTGGAAAAGCATTAACGTTCGAATTTGAAATGAAATACTCTTTTTTGTGCAGTTTCATAGAATGATCAGTTATATTTTCCAAGTAGAACAATATTTTTAAAATCAAAAATGACTTGTCTATGAATAACAAACATGTTAATGTACTTAATCGATCTTATAGTTTAATAAAACATAGACGACTTTGAAATACTATGACTGCTTCTATTATCGACAATAATATTGACAAAATAAATACATGCCTATTTAGTATAATGTCGTTTAAAAATGTAAATAATTTATGCAGACTACAGTAATGAGAATGTTAGA
Organism: Rosalia funebris; assembly: GCA_037954035.1. Lineage (NCBI taxonomy): Eukaryota > Metazoa > Arthropoda > Insecta > Coleoptera > Cerambycidae > Rosalia > Rosalia funebris. The sequence goes on along the minus strand of JAZFAV010000010.1, from coordinate 5,812,218 downwards.
AATGAGTTTTATTTAGTGAATGTAATAAAAATGGTAGAAATGTACTGACAGTTTAATATAAAATATCCAGATAAGAAGACACTTTATTACAACATTTGCAGATCTGTACAATAATTTGAAAGTAAATAGACCTTCTAAACCTCGGGAAGAATTTGAAAATATATAATTTTGTAGAGCTATGAAGTAGCAATTTTATGAATAATCGCATGATTAGTAGTCATGATAAAAATACTACTGGGTTATTCAAAATCAATATCAGTATAAGGTGATAAATTCCCAGAGTTCTTGGAAGCTCAAAATGTGGATTAGCTTAAAGAACACTCTCATTCTTGGTCCCTACTTTTTTAATTATGCGAATCTCAATTACGATACTTATTATAATATTCTTCATTAAGTTGAAGACGATTTTTTAGGTAAAATTCATCTCATGTGGAGAAAAAACTTTTTTCAACACGATTCTGCTAATTTTAATAACATTTAACAAACGCTTTTGATGACAGATGGATTGCAAACAACGGTCCATTTCAGTAACCGATACGGTCTCCCGACCCCATCCTCTGGACTATTTTCTGTGAGGCCACATTATGTCAAATTTATAATAATAAATGGCAAGATAAGTGAACAATGGAAGAGTTATTAGAAAATGTTCCAGAAAATATACTGTAACAAGAGCAGAGACTTAAAGGAAAATCTCAATTAATCTGGAGGAAAGTTTCAAAATCATTTTTAATGTATTTTCATAGTTTTTAATATATTTATATTTTATGTATGTCTTTTATGTAATATTTCAGTTATAAGTTGTTATATTCTAAGATCGGCAAAATACATTAAAAAAATTTTAGTCGTACCCGAATTGTTCTTAATTTTGTAGATATAGCTATTTAGAAACTTACTTTCAATCATTCTATAATGCTGTACAAAAATACAGGGTGTTCCATTTAAAATTCGAAGGTTTGTAAATATATCTGTTTACCTTTTAATAGCATATATGCCAAAATAAAGAAAATCTAAGGTACCTACATCATAAACCCACGATCAACTAAGATACAGATGTGTTCTGCTTAAAGAAATCACAATGTATATGTACGTATATTAGTATTTCGATTGAATATTAGAGAGGTTTGTGTTGTGACGCACCGTTGAGGTCTCCAATGCCATTTATATTTTAAGGAAAGAGAACTATAATTCTGATGTAGTTTGAAGATATTTTTATGACACAAATTGCTACTTACACGTCAAATAATCTATAAACATATCTTGATCTGAACACCAATGAAAAGAACGAAATTTGATAAAAGTAAGATGTATATTTTTTAAATTAATTCTCATTGATATTTGTATTTATTTTATTGATTTGATAATTTTGAAACAAAGTTTTTTGATCTCAATTTTTTACTTCGATTTAGATTGTTCGAAACTACCAAGAGATGGCGTTTGGTACGTTCTACTGCGGTGGAACGTAGCAGAGTCTACTAGATGTGAGCTTTATCTGTCGAAGGTATACTCGTTTACACTGCACTGACGAGACCCAAGATAGAAAGGTCGAAACCGGTCTGCAGTTAACGATATCCTGAGATAGGTGACACTTTGCATCTTTCTTGGTGGTTTTAGAACAATCACTGTATTTTTAGTGCTAACTCTGTTAGACAAAAATACGACAAATTTTGTCATGTAATTCAGTGCTCGGCGTTTGGCATATAGACAGGAGAATAGCTGTTTTGACCTAATTTGTTTAGTCCTTATTATATAAGGCATTTGCAGATGGGTTGGAGTATAAACTCCTTATTTCTGTAGTACAAAGTATTTTCTTATTTCTATTACAAAATCGTCATAATCATTTTAATTCCCAAATCGTTAACTTAATTATATTGTTCTTGTGAAATAATTTAATTTTTGCTTGAATCTATTTTATAAACTTACGCTTATTCTTGAATATTTTTGCTTGAATCTATTTTATAACCCTTCCGCATTAAACTAATGCGGAAGGGTAGTTTTTAATTGATTTAATCATTCTCTTTCATTAAGTTTAATTTTAGTTTAAGAAGATTTGACAAACTTCATATAAAATAACAGTGAAGAGTGTGTCAAGTATCGCCATGTGTTTGTTCTCTGAATTATACGTTAAAATTTTTTACATGATTCAAAGTACTTCACTGATTTTTATAAATCGCACACAATATAGAATATTCTGGAATATATTTCATAGTTAATGTTGATATTTGAAAAAAGAAAAAATGAATTAAAAGCTATTTTAAATTCTATAAAGAACCTTACTCATTGGGAAGTTAAAAACTTTCTGCTTTTTTCAACCCTTAAGAAACCATTTTAAACATTTTTCTTAAAACCACCCCTCCTTTTTTTTGTATTTAAAATAAATCTCACTTCATTCGAAATGAAGTGGGAATTCATTTTGAATTAAAAAATTAGGAGTGTGATTTCAAAAAAAGAAAAGTTCAGAGGTGGTTTCACAAGGATTAAGGTCATACAAGAAGGATTTAATATCAAGGCTTATTGACGCAATTTAAAATATTTTTTCATTTATCTTTTCTTTCCAAGTAATGAAGATATTGATTGAGAAAGATATTTCGGGATACTATATATATATATATATATATATATATATATATATATATATATATATATATATATATATATATATATATATATATGTCTACATGATGCGAAGAAAAAGAAAATTGTTGTAAACAAAAGGTTACATATTAGTTGTGAAAATTAAGTTTGTCAATAGTCAAATTGAAGTTTAGCATAATAAACATCATAAATTGAAAGAGAATTAAACACTTCAATTCATAGACTTAATCCTCCCAACAAATATTAGTTACATCAATTAAATTACAAGCAGCAGAGCATCCACTTATTATTAAAAGCTATGATAAATTAAGAGACAAGTCAGTAACGGAAAGCTGCATTTATTACGTCAAAGAATGCCTCGCCTTCTATGATGCAATATACGTGCTTTATATAAAAAGTCAGTGTTATCATAACAACTTTTAAATAAATTATTTTACGTTATTTATACATTTGAAATGCGTATTTACGGTAAAAATTATGTAATATCTTGCAAGTATTATCCTTATAAGTGTATGCTATTGTTATTAATGTATACGCGTATATATTTATATTTATTTTCTATACAGAAAGTAGTTTGTTGAATAACAGAAAAAATGTAGTCGCCAATGAGTAAACAAGTTAAGTTAACTCTTATGTAAATATTAATGAACCTTTTTAATGGTGCATAATTGCACTTGTAATAAATATGTAAAAATTGTTTGTATATACTCGTATTATATAAGTCGTGTTACTTAACTGTATTATAATAAGAAGCGGATTAAGAAACAGAATGACATACGTATTGCAACTGCAACTGCAAGTTACTTAGTAACAGCTATTGATGCTTACATCGATTGGACGGTGTGTCCCAATAATAAACTTATTACATACATTCTGGTAAATATAAACCACTAAGCAATTATTCAAAAATTTTTAAAATTTCCTATTAAAATATTTCGAAGGGAGGTATGTACGCATAAGACGAACAATAATGTACCTATTCCAAAAGCTAATATATATATAGGAAGTGCCATAGAAGTGCTTCTCCTGTTGTAATATATGTATGTGGCGAACAAAAGCTAAACAAAATGAGGTACATATATATGTATTAATATTTCTTCCAAATTAATATGTTTCCCAATAAGAATGACAAACTGAATAAAACGTTTAACTGAGCTGAAACTTAACATAAGTAAAACTAAATTTATGGTGCTATCAATCAGAATTAATCCAGTTAGGTTACTTATTAGGTTTATACTTAAGAAAACGTATTCATTTTACGATAAAAAAATGTGATTCATAATTGTATAAGTAATATTGATGATCTTTCATATTCCTTGCAGAAATACAATATTGAATATTTAGATATTAATACTTTGGAAAAGCAAACCTCCATTCTCAAAATTAAATGGAATAAAAATATATTAAGTGTTTCCACTGTTAGAATACAATACACCTATTATGATATGCGTATTTTAGGAAAATATAATACATAATATACAAAAGTTTTAAAAAAACTTTTTGAAACTTTTAATTTAGTTGATGCTTGGTAGGTTTATATTTAATATTTATTTATTCTTTTTTTCAAAATATATATGCACGATTATTATTATTATTAAATGATTATTAATACTACGATTATTAATTTCGGCAAAGAAAACGTTCAAATATATCTTTACAATGAACAACCTACATTTATCAGTTATATTATATTACTTTTTACTATAATTCACATAATTTCAGTATATTATATACATACAATACCTATATATATATATATATATATATATATATATATATATATATATATATATATATATATATATCTATATATATATATATATATATATATATATATATATATATATATACATATATATATATATATATATATATATATATATATATATATATATATATATATATATATATATATATATATATATATGTAGGTACCTAATAGTACTATACAAAACATAAAAGTACTATAATTATACGATTTTACTTATATGGATAAAACACTTATTATAGAACAGTCTCCATTATTTCTTGTAATACAAATATTGCAACATTCATTGTTAATATTTTTATATTCTCTCGAATTATACTACTTTTGTAGGAGTATTATGCATGAATGAATATCAAGTACAAATATTAATCGTACGGATATGGAGTGTTGTTACCTACCATTCCAAACAGTATTCATCATATTATCTTTATTTACTTATAAATAAAAATAATAATAACATTATGAATACTCTGCGATTTACACTATGCTACTAAAGGGCAAATATAATCAGTTATTATACCTAATTCATTGCATTAATTTATAATCTACGTTCATATTTACATAATAAACAATTTAAAAAATGACAACTATTTTCTAATATTTTAATGAAATTATATTGTGTATCAATTAATGATATATAAATTTCTACATATATAATTTACAGTTATTTGTAACAATAATTTTCGTAGCTTTCAAATATTGCATTACGATTTTTGCATTATTATTAATTTAAAGTTATTTATTTAAATATCTTTATTTCAAAGTAACGTTTCAAATATACTTTAATATAGCTGGCAATTCTGTAGTTAATATATACATAAAACTTCTATGCATATACATATAACTTAAAACACGTTGTATACTTTAAAGGTATATATACTGTAAATATGTACACAACATATTTAATGAATTTAAAATATACTGTAACATTTTCTTGGGTTAGTTTCAGAAATGTAATATTTAATTATATAACTATAAAGTTAGCACAACGCAGTTGTTCTCCTTCAGTATAAAATGTACGCGAATATTTCTTGTGCAATTGTGTGAATCTCGTGTAAACATTTAAATAATTGTCTCTACAATTTTCGCAAAATGTACTTTTCGTTATTAAATACATTAAGTAAGTTTATATTACTTCACTTATAGCAAAATTATAATTTAGTATTAGTGTTTAAAATATGCTATTCAGAAACATTTTGTGTCAAGGCTTACTTTAACATTGATAATGTTTGTTATTAGTATCTTGTATTTGTGTTTGTAAAACCACACATTCGCTATTCAATGTCGATGAATTTCCGTGCTTTCTAGAATAAGAAAGAACTAAATAAAACTGAAATTTTAAAAATATCCACTTTTTTGAGACTACAGTTTTTCATATATTTGACTAACACTTAATCAAATATACAGGGCTTCAAGATAGTGTCCGGTATAACTTTTTGTATACATACATTAGATGCCAACCAATACAAAAAGGTAATTAAACCGCCCCATTAATTAAGGAAAGTTATAACATCCTTCTGCCTCTCCTCTATATTAATGCTAGTATCCATAGAAAGATACCCAACACCATATACAGTGAGTAGGTTATGGTCGGTCATTGCACATCCATTTAATTCACCATCTGTTTACGTGGTGAACAGGAAGTTCACTGTTTATCTCGTGTGGTTTCATGTAATATCGATTTAGTATGTGACGGTTTGTTTGTGAACAGGTTTACTTATGAATTCATGCAATCCCAAATTCCCGAAAATAAACCAAGTTTAGCTCAAACTTAGCAATATTGAAAATGGCAAATTTTACCAAGAATACGCAGAATACAAGATGCTGTTAGTTTACGATATATGTATTGAAAATATCATAGCTTCACAACAGAAATATGCAATAAGATTTTCAGGCATAAGTTTTAATCGTAGGTTGCTTTCACCGGTGTTTGGATTATGTTATTTGTGTATCTCGATTATGTGTTACTATTCGTCAGAATAGTAACAATCTTAACATCGATTAAATTAGTCTCAGATTAAATGAATTCAGTGAAGTCATATATGCAAGCCCTTAACCAATTTTGAATGTGCCAGCAATTTGCATTCAGCTGTCAGTCTCAAGCTTGTGTTTCAAAATGTGAGAGGATGTGATTTCTTTGCACAAAAAATATCTCTCAAAATACCACGCGATAGATACCACGCGGATAAATATCATTAAAATAACACGCGAGCTTAAACCTCTATTTTCCACATGGCACAAAATAGTTATCACAATTAGTGGAGGAGAGGTATTAGTGTAAAACAATAGTCGACAAAACACGGAATATCAACACCAACTGCCTTAGATATATTCGCTCTGACCATAACAATTTATTGACCTGATGCAATGACGTTCTATTGTGGAGGACGTGATATGGATACATTTATTTTTTAGTGGATTGCCTTGCAATTTAATATTTAGGTCTCTAGTACTGAGGTCACTACTGATAAAGTTATTAAATTATCCTGAAACCATATACAATACAGTTGTTTGTAAAAAATACGAGTAATTTCTTATGCCTTTAAAAAAATAATTAATACAATTATTACAGCAACCAACATATAAAGTTTTATGCAAAATATATTTATTCTAATGTATCACTACTATAAAGGTTAGTTTTCTTATTTATTAAGAAAAAAATTGATTTACTATTGTTTACCGCTGTTATTTTGAAACAACACGATCATGAGTATTTATTATCAGTCTTATGAGGAATAAGAAATATCTTTTATAATTTATGTTACATTTTCATTTCACATATTGTGTTTAGGTATATCAATATATTTCATGCTCACTAACGTTATTTCAATCATATACTATTTAATGTTAAATATTATTTAATAAATGGTAAATATTGAATTATTTGCAAATAAATAAACCAAAAACTAGGATGCTAAATGGCAGGAAATTATGGAATAGGATAATGACAAATTATCCTATCTACAAAATACTCAGGTTATTGATTATGAAAATTTATCTGTATATATTTCAATGAGGCTTCGTTGGTGTTGCCTGTATTTATTAAATAATAACTGATGTGGCTATAGATATCTGGTATCAGTAAAATATTCCACCCTCATATAAGGTACTAAAAGTGTGCGGTACGAAAAATGTGAAACGATTATTTAGCGTTATTTATTCCTTCTTGCATATACGAATACTCGTATACGCAAGTGTCTATAGGTTTATATAGACGTGGTGTATATAAATATATATTTCTGAAATACGAATATTAATATGAAACATTGTTAATTTTAGAATACAAATAAAATTAAGGGATTTAAATTGTAGTTGTTCCAGTGAATATTTTATATTTCCTTTTTTATTTTTATATTATTCATGAAGATGAACATTTTTTATTACCAACAAATTAACTATTAAGTTAATTGATTATCGCCTGTAGCTGTAACTACTTTAATTAATGGCGCCTTTACGAAAATATTACCGACATTGAATTTCTGTCCTAAAAAACGGACAGTTTAATATGACTTAATAATGTCCCCGGATATTGTATGGGTATTAATATATAACATGCATTTATAGGATTTAATAAATTTAGAGAACATCTAGATTTTCAAATAACGTCAAGAGGTGTAGAAATTTAGAAACCAAGTAGTATTTAGAATAATACATTTAAGAAAGATCATCTATAGCCTTCGTATTTACAAATAAATACTAGGTGGAATAATTTTATTAAATAGGTTTAGACGTCTAAAAAATTGCAATCATTTCATAAAGATTCAAATACAAATCATGTATTCTTAAAACTTAGAATATCTGTGTTGAATCTCATTAAATAATGTATATGTCATAGAAATTGCCACGGGAATTACTAAGTAGAAGGTCATTAACGTCGAGAATAAATGCTTCACACAACATCTGATGAGATAAAATTATGAAATATGAACTTCACTCAGATTTTAAAGTTGTTCTCTTGTTCTATATAAGTTGATGTTATCAGTTTAAAACAGGCTTGAATATGTGCCTAGAAATACCTGGAAATGCATACCACATGTTACTTATATATTATATACGACCTAATTCGAAAGTTGTATTTCCAAAGTTAAGAATGTAGTAAATAACAAAAAACTTTCTGAAATTACTCAATATTTCTTCAAACTGAATCCTATATTTTAGAGATCTAGATTAGAGTTATCCATTAAATTGACATAAGTAAGTTTTGTGTAAATTAAATTACCTATACTGATTAATTGAAATATTGGTATGTTCGAAGTACAATTACTTATAATCTAAATGATAAGCCTCGGGTGAAGTTGAAGAAAAGATATGTCTCTTTAATAAGGTGAATATACGTATTATAAAAAAATATTAATATTGTTCTCATGAGTTAAAACAAGTTATATTTCCAGATCATATTTTCCTTCTCTTTTTCATATATCAACTTTATTTGAGTTATTCTAAATTATAATTTTGATGAAACACTATTATACTTATTGATAGTTAATTTTGATTTTTTTAACCAACTGATTGATGTCGAAAATAGGTAACATATATAAATTCAAAGTTAAAAAAAATCCATAAATAAATCGATTGCTTATTGCAGGCGTAGTCGTATATTCATATTAATGTATAATATCAATGTAATATTAACAACATAATATCAATGAAAAAATTTATTGATATCAATGTAAAAAATATAATAACAACAGAATATCAATGTAGTATTAACAATATGCTTTTGAAATAATTTATACAATTTGTATATCTCGATAAAATATTGATCTATCGAAATATGTGGATTTCAATTCCTTTTGTAGGCATAAAGCTTGTAGTAAAAATAATCTATCGTGTAGAGAGAATAAATTATTTTACTTGTAGATCCCCACTTAGAGTTTATTGATAAGTACAATTATGGCAATGCGAGAAAAACAATGGAACTTATAACAAACTAATCAGTAAAAACCGTATTTTCTTTAACAACCAGCAGGATTTCCAAAATAAGTAATATAAATACAGATGTAATACATACGTCTGTTAATTGTTCAGATTTAGATCAATTAATTATTTGGTTATAGGTATACGCAATCCCCAATCGAAAAGAAAGAGAGATGGTAACATGTTACCAGAAATATAAATATGTGCCTGAAGTGTGACAGTGATAGAAACTAATATGGTCAAGCCCAAATCTGGCATTTTAATTCTAATGTCCTTTTTCATCATCTACTTTTATCTTCCGCATTATAAAATATTAATTTTTATTCTCAAACATAATAGATTACTTGTAGATTTCATAAGTATTCATAATCCTCTATTACTGCTCATTTATTTAAAATAAGTTGTCTTTTTATTATTACAGAATTGGAGATATGTTAGTTTGTAAAGATATCCTTCCATGGTCCAAAATATATTTCACTTAAATTATAAACTCGATAAATCAGAGGCACAAAATCGTTAACGAATAAATAAATCTAGCCAAATAGTGTCATTATAACCAAAATTACATGTATAATTATAATCTGGCCAAATGAATATACGTACTTCTAAATACTACAATAATCTTTGGAAAACGTGCTTATATCGAAATAGATATTTGATTAATTGTGGAACTAAACGAATTTACGGTTGGTTGATGGAGATTAATAAAATCTAAATTGAACACAGAATAACAACTATGTACTATTGAAATATATGCTAAAGTATTTTTCGAGTGCACTTGGAAATATTGGCGAATTCGCATGGAAAATATATTAATTGGCAATATTTCGTCTATAGTTATTGTGCTAGAATAATGAGATTTCAATTGGATACCAACTTGGAACTGGATTCTTCAAGGGAATAATAAAGACTAATAAAAGCTTTGTCTAATTTTGCACACAAATTATTAAATAGCATTGGCTAAAAATATTCGTCAGATTTTGTGATAGATAGTTTATTTGTAAATCCATATATAAAATGATAGTGATAGAAACAGTCTTTTGGTTTTAAAATAGAATTTTACACAATTCGCGCCCTTCAAGTTCAATGTAAGTAGTTAGATAGTTTCAAATATTCTCGAAGACAGTGGTAATTGAAGTATAAATTCGGTTACGTGGGAAGATAGACATACTTAATATTTATGCACATTCTACTAGATAGACACTCCCTATAGACCATAAAGAGAACGAGTTATAAAGAGAAACTTTCTGCTCAGAGACTGCAGTCCCTTCCTGTGAATTGGGTGAAACTTTAAAAGCGTTTCCTCATTTAAAACGCCGAAAGAGTTATTTCTCTCACACATTGTGTACTCATGCATTCAAGTGTACATCTATAGGATGGCGTACATCTTAAGCAGTCATTCGACTAATAGAACATTATACGCTGCTTTTGTTCCTTCTCGTCTAGAATAACTCAGAATATGGAGTATACGATTTTAAGATAAAATAGGTCGATTGATTTTTAAGAAACTTAAGATTCAATTTCAATTCAAAGGGATTCTCTTTGGAATTCTGCACACACATTCGACTTCCTCCTTCTAAAGCCCCAGGCTGCAGAAATAAAGGTTACAGATATAGACGAGGACAAGACATTGTTATGAGATGTCAAGCGTCCCACGTTCTAACAAGATCTCAAGCATACAATGATAATCCTGAACCACAGTTCACTCACTTCTACCACAATACGAATGGCATTATTGTAACCACCTCTATAGGAGACAGCTACACGATATGCGACCTACCCATATAGTGGCCATGGAGCAAAGTGCTGCTCTTTTATAAGCTCTACGTCTGGCAATGAATCTGAAATCCCATCGTATTATCTATCATTATTATGGGTAGAGGGATTAATTATTGACATGTTTAAGTAGCCTCTTCTGCTCGTGATTAATAATCTTTTTTATATACAGTATGGTCTAGTTCATGTTAATTTAGTAAAATGAAAACACGAGTAAGCTAGCTACAATTTAATATTATCGATAATATTAAACGATACTATGAATTTCGTCGAGACTCATTCCTGGTAAATTAATCATGAACAGCTTCATATAAAAATATAGAGTATCCTCTGTGTTGATATTATCTACGCATGCAAAAATATTTATAATGGTTTTGGCTTGCTTAGAAGTAAGTGTGGAATTTAATAATTTACAGATCTTGCAACGCGGCATACTACAATATGTTATTACACAAGAACTGTGCATTATGATTCCCTCTAAAGATTACGTTTACCTTTGGTTAATTATTATAGGGCTGTGAAGCTCATTTTATGTAATATGTAACATTCAAGACTATTTGAATATAAATTTTACAATTAAATTTTTGTTAAATTCCAATTAATTAAATGCATAAAGAATTTATCAATACAGATAAATTATTTATTGACTTATTTATATCCTGCAATAAAGACTTCGTGCCATTCCAAATGCTTTATGACAATAGGTTAGGCAATTTGATGTCAGGTAATGACGATGTCCATTCGTTCATCGAGATAAAAAAAATGTTCCTGTCCGTAACAAATTGTGTTTCATAAAACCCGATGGCTCTATTATATTGTTTGTTATGAAATTAATACGGAAGATTAAAAAATACCGTTCTCTGCTGTACTAAGGAAAACTAAGACAATTGTATTACGTATAGTTTATATAACATATAACCTACTTCTTTAAGCTGTGGAAAATTTCTTAGATATAAATGCCATGGGTGTAGATAATTAGCATTTGCAGGTACCATGTAATCTTATATATTTTACCTGTACGCAAACACGTAAAAACAATTCGGTTTATTAGTTAAATAATATCCGTCCTTCCTTTTTTAAAACCCATATCTAGATTTTGGAGATCAATCTTCGAATAGGAAACTTTATTTATCAACTATCTATTAAGATGGATAGGTAAAACCTTCCCCTTGGGTAAATACACTACCGCACTCCAGGCCGAGCTAGTTGAAATTACATACGGTGTTCTGGGGGCCGACCAAAATCGGATCCAGGAGAAGGTATGTATCTGCTCGGATAGCAGAGCGGCGTTGGTAGCCCTGAACGAAGCTGGAATATAATTTCTATGAAGCATTGAACCACTTGGCAGGGAAGGGACCGGTGGAACTCTTATGGATACCTGGGCATTATCGCATTAAGAGAAATCTAATTGCAGATGACCTTGCCAGACTAGGGACCAGGGAAAACCTCTATGGACCAGAACCTGCAGTGGGAATAAGTCGGAATCTGATCAGAGACCGCATCAATGGCTGGGCAAGAGACGAGCACAATAAAAGATGGAGAGGAGTAACGGGTTGTCGAATAACCAAACTCTTCATCCAGTACTCAGATATTGAGAAATGGGCCCAAGAATTCATTAAATTGAACAGGCACAAATCCAGAACCCTGGTGGGAATCATAACGGGCCACCATAGTAGCCTCAATGCATATAAGCACAAGCTGAGGCTGACTGACAGCCCGTCCTGCAGATACTGTAAAAAGGACGAGGAAACCTCGATTCATCTTCTTTACACCTGCCTCGCACTGGAGGAGAAGAGGTATCTTATCTTAGAGACCCCTGTTATCCTAGAAGAGGCGAGGCTTAAGGCGGAGAACGCGCCTAAATTTCTCCTTTTATGGGACAGCATTTTTGGACAATGACCCGGATAAGAGGGGATCGCCAAGAGACTACCCATGCGATCAGTGTCTGATGAGGCCCAAACCTATATAATATAATAATAATAATAATAATAATAACCTATTAAAATAATTCTATGAAAGTGTTCCTAAGGCGTATAATGAAACCACCCCTGATATTTACGTCAATTTATATCGAATCCGGACTCATATTATATTACAAGAATTACAAATAATAATGTATATTGTACTAATTAGAATAGTGATAATGTTTACCTTATCTAGTCCAACTATAAATACATTGGTGAACAAATGGTACAGAGAAATGGTTCTGTAGTTTAACAATTTATGACAGTGGCGGATGTACATAAAAGATAATAGCTATTTTCACTTGTACTAGAGACGATGTAGGCAATGTAGACAAAGAAACGTAAACTCCAAGTAAATTCCACATTCAGAAGAATTTAAGTTTATACACTAGCAAAGGAGAGAGTACAAAATACTCTAATTACAATGAATACTTAGCATTACACTAGTGTCCAAATATTATTTTACATATAAGTGTGGAAAGTATTATCATAAAATAAAAATGTCCAATAAATTTTACATGATTCTTTTCAGTATTTTCAATACCAAAAACTAATAAAATAATAATTGGTTAAACACTTGAATAAATATAGAAAGATTGATATTGCAGATATAAGGATAAGCACCATAGAGTAAACAAATACATATTAATAGATCAAGGAGAAAGTGCTAAAGAAAACGGTGAAAGAGCGCCTGCCATAGGGAAGACTTATCAGGCTTTAAGTCACTTTATATTTATTAAGGAATATTATCACATTAATGAAAGAGTTTCCATAAAAAATAAATAAATTTTTTTATATGTTATATCGTCATCTAGACGACTTTTAAAGTTTACTTTTTCTTTACTTTGTCAATTTAAAACTTGTTTCTGCTACTTCTTTTGATGATACATAGATTTCATTTTTTTATTAGCAATTCAAGTAATTTAATGATAAAAATAACACATACATACATAAATATAAGTCTTGGTTCTAAAAATATTTTGAACGATCTGATAAACACAATTTCATATATAATCATGCTTCATTGAAACAAATCAATGATCTGAATCTATAATACATTAAGTAAAAACTTGATAACCTCTATAAGACCATAAAATTAGGTTTATGTATTTTTATTTTTGTTTAATTACATGCTAAATATATTCTGCACAAGTGCAACCTTTACTATGATCATAAATATTTATAGTAATTATAAATAATATAATACAGATATTATTACAAAATTTTACCTAAAATTCAATGTCATCCCCTTAATATCGTATGACGTTTTCTCTGTCTCTTGAAGATTATCGCAATTAAGAGACATAAAGATGGATAAATATACTTATTATATAGTGATATTGATGTATACATATTGGCTTAAGTCTTGTAGGTCAATATCAGTGTATTATATAACTTCTGATTCAAGATATGTTGTTGAATATAGCCATTATAAATTTATTGAATATTATTTGGAAAATCCATAATTTAATATTTGACACACTTTTCTTGTAACTCATAGTCTATAAATTATAAATGATAATCATAAGAATATTATATAATATCATTCCAGGTTTATTCTACATCATTAGAGATTTTTAATATTTCATAGTTATTAACCTAAACTAAGTACTGGAGTAGGTTGGAACCTTTGATGTGAAGATAACAACTTAATTTTCCACAAAACACCAAAACACTATACACTACACCCGACGCGCGTTTCGCCAACAAAGTTGACATAATCTGGAGATGATTAAAACTGATCATCATCAGTTTTAATCATCGAGTGTAGTATATAGTGTTTTGGTGTTTTGTGGAAAACTAAGTTAGTGCTAAACTGAGTATATTATAAATTTCAAATTTATAATTTTAAATAGAAATGTACAATTTCTGTTTTCATTAAGACTAGATTTCATAAAATATGTTTTTCTAATAACTTGTTACGCAATTCTGTTATTTTTGAGGACTATAAATATTAATTTAAGGTTATAGATAAAAATGTTTTTTTAAAATTTAAATAAAATTTTTTAAAATGAAAAAAAATAGGTACACACCTGGAGAAACTTAATGCACTTGTCACTAATCCTAACACTGGCTGCGGTAGTTTTCACTTAATTTTTAATACTACAGAGGTGTGAACGGATTAACAGGTAACAGGTAACTTAATGAGGTCTGTGTTACCTGAGCCGGTACTCGACTGACTGAATATCGCGGCCTGATTGCATTTTGTTTTGTTCCATGCTTACTTGATCACCACAGGACCAGGTAAGTCGGCACTGTTGCCATATGTATTTTTGTACGTAGTAATTACCTCTGTTATCGATTAATGATCGTTCGATTTATTGATAATTAGCAAAAAATATTTCGTATATATCTTCCTTCACTAAGCAATGTTGACACCCTGTAATAGTTGATTTATTTTTTGATATATTATTCCGTGTAACACGAATATGAATCATAACATAAATTATCAGATTTGTTGATTATATGTAATATAGAAAGCAATAATTATTTGGTTTCATAATCTATTATGATTTATTATCTTCAATGATTACTTTGGTGTTATTTTAACATAATAGTCTCTACAGCTACTTTCTTATACACCAAAGTATATAACGAAATATCATAACAGAGTGAAGGTGAGTAAATGTATGTGAAAAATATAATATTTATAACAGTAAAGGTTTATATGCAATGCATTAAATAATGACCTTGTATTAAGTAATAAAAAGGAAGTTGTGATTTAACTGTTTACGGTAGAAAAAATATTACGATGTGGAAATTTTCCAAAAATACGAATTAACACATTTTATTGTAAAGCAAGGCTTACAAAAAGGTTTTCACCTTCCTTTATTTAAAAAGTATGTAACTAATTAATTATAAAGGAAAATAATAATTTCCTCTAAACTAATTACTTTTAGTCACATTGTTTAATATAAAGCTATAGTATTATTTTGATTTACAGTTAATATTTTTTGTAATCATTCCAACAAAAAGTTTTTGCTAAATGTTTAAATATTACAAGTAAACAAATTTTTATCAGAGTTTACAAAACAATTTTAAATTATTGGTTAATACCAACGGCTGATACAGAGTAATAATATATAATTTATAAAATAAATAAGAAAATAATATTGTCTTTATGAAATCAATGCATTTCCAGTTAGACTAAAAGTGACCACCATATTTCTCTTTTTAAAACGCATCACCCTGTAGACTTTAAAATTTAAATCCCCTAATATTTTACACATATTTTGTATAATATTTCTCATTATTCCTATTTATTTTTTAATATATCGGTACATAACTAGAAACAAAAATAGAAACATTTTTTATTCAGTAAGATCACCATTTCAAGATGTTATTAAGAAAAAAACAAATTAAATAAAGTTAAAATAAGGAATAAAAATAACTTTGTAAGATTCAATATTCTTATAGATTCAGATCAAGCCAGTGATTGTTTAAATAATATTTTCTACACAGTTATTTACATGACATTGAATGTAAAAATACATGCCTATCATATTTTAATACGTAAATCACTGAAATCATTGCATAGGTTAACTAATTTAAGTGAACACTTTATTGAAACAACTACTAGTTTTTATATTGATATAAAAATACACATTAAATCTTCAGTAATATGTTTTCCTAATAATCCAGATTTCCCAGTAATCCGGAGGAAAGTAAAATTTCCATTTACAGTACATTATAGTACATTAAATTTACAGTACATTTTTATATTATGATTGATTAATCTAGAGCTAACGCTAATTCCATAATCAGGACTTCAGATAAGTTAGAATATTTTATAAAAGCCATAATCTCACCAGATGGGCGCTTTTAAAGCATAAGAATGACAATACCACTACTCAGGCAATAATCAAACAAGAGAAGCAACTGACTAGCAAAATCGTAAATATATTTTCCACCTAATTACACCCCCTTATAATTCGACTGATGGGCCAGAATGCGATGTGTTTAACTAAATTTCATTAGTCGTTACTTCAAGAGTCTCTTGAACTGTGTCTTGTTTGTTGAAGAAAGTATCAATTCCAGTACTCTGATTAATCTAATTTTAAATCATGCAGTGTTTATGTTACCATTTAAGCCAAGTATCGTTTCAATACCTGGGAAATGCTTAATGGGGAAATAAAAATGAAATTTTGTATATATACATAACTAAAAGTGTCTCTTTCTTTTTATTAGATTTTCAAATTTCTCGGTTTTATTTTATGTTATATGAATTTTTATTTTTCTGTTTTATTACTCGTACTTTGGTTTGTGGACTGCTACTTGTTCTTACCATTGTAATGAGATGGTAAGAATGGTATTGTTTATCATTTTTAAAGGGATTTCAATTATCCGGGCTTTTCTTAATTTGGACTTGTTTAAATTTTAATTGATTCAAATGCTAGAGCTTTATTGTACTTGAATTTTAAATAGAAATTAAATATTCAAAACTGCTGCGAAGAGGCCCAAACCATTGATGCAGCAACAAAAATAGTAGACCAGTTTTCCACAAACGCCAAAAAATTATACGTTTCTCGACGTGGATTTCACCAATCACGTTGGCAGCATCGGGGGATGAGTAAAACAGAATGTTATCATTTTCTAATGATACCGACGTAGTTGGCGAAACGTGTGTTGTAAAATATGTAATACTTCGATGTTCGTGGAAAACTAGTCTACTACTTTTTTCATTATTCAAAAATTGTTTTGTTCTCCCATTAGGATTTGGAATGAAAGTAATACAATAATAGTTAAATTTACTAAAATATATTGATGTATTATTTACAATCTCTTAATAAATATCGAATATATATTAACGAATTACGAAACTTTTCCTTAATCGAAACACTTTAACAGTAAGATATTTTTAAAAAATCTGAGTTTTATTGGGTTTTTACCAAACAAGACTATTAATTACGTTAACATAAATTTCTCAAAATTGAATGATAAATTAAAATGAGTATCTTCCAGGAAAAATAGCTGTTATATGCGGTGGTCACTTTTGATCTATTCAGACGTATTGGCATCCTCTTAGTATACAATATTTATAAATATGTACCCATGTGATTAGCTTATATTTAATATCAACGTTTATTTTAAATATTACATATAATGCTAAACATATTAAATAATACAATGACGTTGATGATATCATACTTCACTTGTTACTGTATTTAACAAATAACTGACATTAATAATAAAATAAAGGCAATGTGGTCATTACAGTATCTGCAATTTATTGATTGATTTGTATTCATTTAGAAAGACAAAATGATACATTATCTCTTAACATTTCGAGGAACACTCTTTTACCATTTATTTATTTTATCATGTTATTGATTTGAATTCATGGTTAATTCAGAAATAAAATAAGCTCATTGCTTATTTTATTTCTTTATCATTGATAAATACTCTGAACATAGAAAAGCCATTCAGAAGCTAAGACAAGAATATTCATTCAGCTGAAGCATATTGGGTAAGATTTAAAGTACCTAAATGTATCATTGAAAGAGTATGGAAAGAAATACTTTTGATACGTTTATCTGAAATACAGCAATAATAAATTAATTTTACTTATGCTCATGATCAATATATGGTGCAATTAGAGGAGCAGAATTAACTCTAACTTTATTTATTTATTGTGTATATTTCAAAGAGAAAAAGTACCTCGTTTCATTATACTCTTTTCCAATTGTACTGAGGGCTTATCAAAGAGATATGTTCTAGCGTCGCTTAGTGTAACTGTGCTACCTTACTGTTTCTTGTGAACAGGAACTAGGAACATTCTCACGTTTGCTTCTATTGTAAGTGAACTGTAATGAACAGAAGTGTGATAAAGTAACTTATGTAACATATATTAGTACATATTTTGGGTCATTGGATTAACTGTGACTGCCTCATTGCAAGAGCTTATGGACGCATCAGTAATGTTAAACTATATATTTGCAAATATTATATATTTTTAGTGTTTTCCTATATACCTTTTCAACGAATGTAAGTTTAGCATATTTGAAATATTTTTAACTTATTACTGTTTAATATAATAACACATTAATAATTTAATTAACAAATGGTGTCCCTCACCTTTTATGAGTTTACAGTGTCCTATACAATCAATAAATACCTATAAAATCTTCTGAATTTGTGCCATTCTTTTCAGTTAATTTAAACACAAAGTCAAAGGAAATAATAATAATACAAATATATATATATATATATATATATATATATATATATATATATATATATATATATATATATATTAAATTAAATTCACATTTTATATTATAGAAGCCAAAATATATGTTGGTGACAAATTATATTTTTTCAAGAAAAAATATTTTTCCATTTCAAAGAAATAATTTATCAAAAATGTATCAGTCTCTTTAAAACATGTACAGAGAATTGACACTTATAATTTAAGAAACTTATGATAATGCCATAGCGCTGACAACGATGTCATTACAAGACATTTACTTATACAGAAAGATGCATATTTATTTTAAAAACTCAAGTATTGGCGGGTTCGCCAATTTTCAAATAAATCACTGATCTTCAAGCTATCAATATAGAACGATCTTTAGACTTGGACAAATGTGTTGGAACGCCCAATTGATGGCTAAACTATAAATTAATTTAAATGTAATCTTTAAAAAGAAGTTCACTTTTTCCAGTTATTCAACGTATATTAATTGTTGTATGGTTATCAATTTTTAAAATGAATGATCCCCATTAATTTTTTATTTCTAAGATTAATAACTTTCATTAAATGCAATGATAAAACTTTTGCGATATTACAACATGCATTTTAGAAATAATGAATTAAATGATATTACAGAAAATAACCAAATTTTGCAACCTGTAAAAACATTCAAAACTATGCTATGAAAAATCTTACTAAACATTCATCTTAATCAGTCTTCGAACTGCTCTGAAAATTGATATTTTGTCGTGTAACTAACTGATTTAATATCACTTCAAATAAAATGCCTGAAAATGTTGTATTCACATTGGCTATTGGATGGATAATAAGGTATCTTTATCTTACTCACATATCACTTACCACCTTATATGGGAACATTTCTGTTAGGTATTTTAACTCATTAACTCCAACATAAAGAGGCGATTTGATTTCATCTCATACTGGCATTGCCGTTATTGAAAATATACTTGCTAATAATGGAACAATTATAAAATTCACACTATGTATAATTTCATCTAGTAGAGATGAAAAAATATCACTAATATCTGATAAATGTTGATAGATGTGTTTAATATAAGACATTAAAGTAACATTGCTTGTTAATAATATCCATATAGTTCTTAATTACATATATTAATAATTTCCTAACAAAACTGTATCTTTATAAAACGAATGTATAGATTTAATTTATATAATAGATATACATTCTGTGGATGAAATTATTTATGTAGACCAGACAAAAAGTGTTTTACCGTAAGTGCCATAAGTGTTCTTGTAAATTAAGAATAACATCGATTGTCAATTAATGCAACATATTACTATCAGAGGGTAACACTCAACCTACAGAAACAAGGAGTTTATACTCCAATCCATCTGCAAATACCTTATATAATAAGGACTAAACAAATTAGGTCAAAACAGCTATTCTCCTGAGTCCTGGCTATATGTCAAACGCCGAGCACTGAATTACATGACAAAATTTGTCGTATTTTTGTCTAACAGAGTTAGCACTAAAAATACAGTGATTGTTCTAAAAACACCAAGAAAGATGCAAAGTGTCACCTATCTCAGGATATCGTTAACTGCAGACCGGTTTCGACCTTTCTATCTTGGGTCTGGTCAGTGCAGTGTAAACGAGTATACCTTCGACAGATAAAGCTCACATCTAGTAGAGGTTGCTACGTTCCACCGAAGTAGAACGTACCAAACGCCATCTCTTGGTAGTTTCGAACAATCTAAATCGAAGTAAAAACTTGAGATCAATGTAAAGTATTACTATTAATATAATGCAAAATATTACAAAGTATACTATATTATTTTTCTGTAGTTTGAATGTTACCCTCTGACAGTAATACTTTGCATTATATTGATGATCTCATAATTACCCTATTTTAGAAGTAAAGAGCGTCTCATGATAAATATAAAATATTTATGCAGAAGAAGTGCTTCTTCTGCATAAATATTTTATATAATTCCTGAGACACTCTTTACTTCTAAAATAGGGTAATTTCTGCCAAGTAATGTTGTTTTACATTCGTGATTGCATTAATCTTGAATACTCCTTACATTACAAGAATATTGACAACAGGCAGACGAATATTTATCTGATCAGCAATCATTGAAAATTAAAATGTTATATTTAATAAAAAGTGATCATATTACCTTTATTTTATTATTACAAAACAATATCAAATGAAGCATAACATCATCAACGCCATTGTATTATTTAATTCGTTTATCATTATAGCTGATA
Organism: Rosalia funebris; assembly: GCA_037954035.1. Taxonomy (NCBI): domain Eukaryota; kingdom Metazoa; phylum Arthropoda; class Insecta; order Coleoptera; family Cerambycidae; genus Rosalia; species Rosalia funebris. The sequence continues at coordinate 5,790,754 of JAZFAV010000010.1, read as the reverse complement.
TTCATGAAAGCTCTTTAAAACATAGTATTTAATACAAAATTCAAAAACTACTAGAACAAAATTATTCTTGGTTGTTATTTATGAATAAGAGAAGTTTTAATTTTTTCTAGAACCAACAGTGCATAATTTTTTAACCTAATACATTTTATTATACCTTATATTATACATTTTAATAATTGGAATATCTATTGGAAATAAAGAATAGGGTAATTCATAAAAAACATTGAACACTTAACATATGGTAGAAAATGAAAAGTAGCTACTCAATAGAAACTCATTGAATAAAACGAAACCACATAAAGTCTATCCTTCACATTATTTTTAATCTAACTTCTACTTTATCCAGAAATTGCATGTTCTAAAACACATGTCCAGTCCTTTATTTAATTACACCAATCTTGTATTGAGTGTTTTATAAATGTTTGAACTTTAGTACTTCTTCTTATAATAGGTCATACATATTTAATGTATTCCACAATTTTTTATGAATACATAAAAAATTTTTTTAAGATCAACTCTGTTAACGCCAAAGTACTATGAAATTCTGAACCCATTTAAACAGATCAATAAATTGAATGGTTGTTATCGTTACTTTAATTAGTACGTAGGTGATAACTTTATTACATAGTGTATTAGTCTACTCCGTAAATAGTGTAATATAATACCGCAAAATGGGGTTACTTAATTAACAAACATAGCAATTAAGTAGAAATTAAGTATTAGTCAGATCTTAATAGAGGAGCAATGCTCGAGCTTCTTGCTAGATGTTTATAGTCAGAGAGTGTTAACATATACTATACGTAGTAATGTAGATATAGAAACAGGAAGTACAAGAAACTATAATGTATATTAAGTAGTGCCCAGTTGGGCAAATAGAAAGATCACCAAATAGCGTTGGTAGGACTATTTTGCAATAGATTAGTAATAGATTTTTTGTATGTAAACCGCTATAGAGCAACTAATCATAAATGACAATCGATATTTCGATTCTCATGATAAATAAATCACCTTCGTTGATGATCAAGCAAAATAGTTTACCAAATATATTGACTTTTTCCATAAGCGTTAATATTTTTAGATAGATGTATTATATATTTATCTAAAACTGCCTGCTAATTCAACAACTAATACATGCGCAGATAAACCAACATTGACGATTGTCCAACATTTTTATATCTTTGTTTTCTCCTACATCGAATGCCACAAGTAAATATTGTCACAAAGTAAATATTAAAGTATGTATATTACATTTTAATCGATGTGTAAAATTGTCATACCTATTGTGATATATCTTGGCTACGAAAATTATTTATATAAGAACTAGTTACTTCACTAGTAGTTTAAAGTATATGTTGGATAAATTATAACAATTTTATACGATATTAAATCGTTTAAATGGTTTTACCGTAAACCATTATTAAACACAACATTTCTCGTCCCTCAAAGATTAATACTGTCTCTTCTTCCTCAATTCATTATTATCCGAACACGATTTTTAAATATGGGGCGTTTTCTGAGGCCTTTGAAATATACAGTATTCTTATAAACTCGGTGATTTAATTCTAATATAACTTGAAAACAAGTGAGTTGCAAAAAACATTTAAAGCATAACAATAACGGTTTTTCCAACTGCATTGGACATTACTTATAGAGGAGTTGTAATATGCTATTATTTATAACCTTATTGTGAGTAATTTTACATGTCGTTGTTGTTTTCTAATTGTACGAAATAGACAAACAGTTCACAAAATCATGCATTATATTATGTTTTCCTTAGCACACTGTATAATAAATGAACCCTCTGTCCAAATAATAATGATTCTACACAACTTCACAACTACAATAGAGGGACAATAAGTTACACAGCGATTACGATTGTAAGGTACGTTATTGAAAAATAAGGATAAAAAAATGATATTTAACATATTTTATCAGACATATAAAATCATAGTTTTTTGTATTATTATACTCGTACTTACTCCAGAAAACTATTGCTTCTACTGCTGTAATACTTATATTGGGAACCAGGGATCACTACCTATCATATATAAAAATATACTGCAAGGGGGATTACTGAATCAAGGGGAATTAGCTGGTGAACTCATCAGATAAATACAAACTGGAATGGGGCATGTAACCGATATTACAGGAAGCGGTATGAAGAATGAAACAAAGCATTATAATTCCATTGCCAAAACAGAAGTACATATATTATAAGTTTGTCAGTATATCTTAAATGTGATACGTCTTAATAATAAAATATTCCCGAGATTTCTAAAAATATGTAAATAATTATTTTGATGACTAATCAGTGGACGCAATTACATTTTTAACGAAATCATTCCAAATCGTATTATTTAAAACTTTGCAAAACGTTATACATTATATGAATAGATGCATATACTACACATCTACTGTATACTATATAACTGTAAATTGCATAAAGAGCAAACAAATTTTACATAATTCTCAAGGAAAATAAATCCACAATATAAAATTACATTACACAAGAGCAACAGTAGTATACAGTGTATAGTCAACAGATGACTTCTCTAGTAATATTAAGAACATATGAAAATAAGATCGTTTCAAATAAAGTCAGTCTTTCTAAATGGATTGTTTAGCAAACTTGTGGCTGTAGCTAACAAAACTACATTGCTATAAGAGTTCCGTGCATAATACTCCAGAAAAATTGACTTTTGATGATCCAGCATAATCAGTAAGTGAATTTGTTCATAATAATCAGGTCGTAGTTATAAATTTCTTAATAGATCCTAAAGTTGATTGTTTTTTAAATTCTAATATATGGGATCAATATGATTCTATATAGCGGGCAAAGGTTGTTAATTTCATATTGTGTTTAGCAGTGTCGAACTAAGCCCGTCGCGTCGGAAGCCCGGAGCAGCAAAACTAAATGGGCCTCCAGTCTGCTTTGAAACTGATGTATTTGTAGTGTAGATTTTGTAAATATGAATAGGTCTGATGATACATAGATAAGAGGTACCCACCTACCTGTATTTTGCCTATGTACAGAGCCTACAACTTCTAACTGCCTCTTAGTTACTGAACATATTTTGGCCCTGTTTGCGATTTGAAAGAACTTCTCGAGAATTGGAGGCCCCTAGGATCAGAGGCCTGGGGTGGGCCGCTCCCTCCGGCCCCCCTTAATCCGCCACTGATGTTTATGTTTTTCTTCATACTTGCCTCGATTTTTATTAACATTAATAAAATGTATGCTATGTAGAACTAATTTAATGAAATGATTATGAATAATCACCCCCTCCATTGATTTTTATTAATTTACAGAAAAATCTACACTCCTTTTGTGTATCGAATTCAATAAAAGTATACTTAAAATTTAAGGACAAATAGAGATAATCATTCATACAAAAATTCATAACAACGGTACACCAATACTTACCATAATACAAAATATAATAGTAAATCCAGTCGGTGCGTTAGCGTGACTAAAATAAGTAGATCTAAATGAATTATTTTTAGGAAACTATTTTTAAGAAGCTATACTGAATAATGTCTAGGGTTCATTAAGGATGATAACCTGAATTAGTTTCCTTTTCACTTTACAATTAGAACTAGTTCAATTTTGCTCTTCGACGAAATGTTTATTTAATTGTATTCTATTCTTTACAAAAACAATTATATATATATATATATATATATATATATATATATATATATATATATATATATATATATATATATATATATATTTCTTGAAAGTCATGATTAAAAGTCCCATTAACAAAGCAACCAAATGCAAAAGTATTTAATATTTTGTATTGTAGTTAATCGTTTATTTAATTGTTTTTTCATTTACAAGCAGATTAGTTATGGAGGAAGCGTATTCTATTTTTATTTAATTAGGATGTTTCGGTGAAAATGAAATCATGTTAATGAACTTAATTAAGGTTTATTTACCGCAGTGAAACTAATTATAGTAAGTCATTTTAATTCCGATTTGTACGGGATACTTGTTAATTCAAATTTGCTGGTTATTGGCGACAATTTTATAATGACTTTGTTTACTATAATACCGTTATTGATATTTTCTGATCTGATTTCTACTCCAATTTGTCTTAAACCCAATTGAAAACCTCACCAGAAAAGCCGTATAACCTACATTGAATCCAAGCTAAAAACGGCTTACGTTAAGTTTAAAATAAACTGAGTAATATTTATAATATCGTACGATGCTTTATGATCTAAGGACTCAATTCAACCTTTTTAATAAATATTTTTAGATGCCCTGAAACCGACCTTCTTTCCCTAAAATCTTAGATTTCAGGGAGGAACCTTATATATTGAGACGAGAACCAATGCCTCTATGCTTATGAAGAGATTTAAACTCCTCCCTAATGTCCTCTTCATTGGGACTCGAAGATAAGCATAAGTGACACCCCCAATATTTGTTCCAGTTCACCCCTTCGAACCACAATACAAATGATATATTGCGCAGGTATCTTTATAGTAAAATAGGAGAGCTCACTCAACTATGTTATAGACGTAGAGCAAGCACTGGACTTGTTAGCTCTACGTTAGGCTCTGAAGTGAATACCCACTCTGACTGTAGTCTAGTAAATAAAGAGTAAATATCTATACTAAATTTGAATAATTGTATAAATTATCTCATTATGAAATTAAAATAAATATATTATAAGTAAACCAGATAACAGAAGCCTTAATTTTTATGAATTAAAAAGAAAATCAATATAAATAAGTAATAAATGTTAAAACAAAACTCTATATATATATATATATATATATATATATATATATATATATATATATATATATATATATATATAGAGTTTTATATAAAATAGAAAGAAATATAAAAATAGAAAGAATTTTATATATTTTATATAGAAATATATAAAATAATATTTTATATTTTATATAAGAAATATTTTATATAGAAATATATAAAATAGAAAGAGTAATAATTTTTTTTAATTTATGCATTTATAATTGTTATATATTTTTAAATAAAGCAAAAGACACACTTTACCTTATTTACCGAAATGAAAATATTGGGAGTCATACCATATAACCTTGATACTTATGGGACTACGTACGTTTTTTTGTAGCATGATTAATCATTTTTATCCGGATTAAGTGTATCCATCACATGTTAAGTGTAACCTATCTCTATCAGTATGATTAATGTCAGTGTAAAAGTCAATACGACAAACAAAATATATTATTACTTTTCCGTACTCCACTATAAGTGGAAAAGTAATGTAATCGTGTAAAGAAAAAGTGAAAAAACAAAATTTTTCTTTGGGTATATTTTTCGTAAAAACTAAAAAAAAGAAAAAAGTTTTTAAAAATGTTTTGCTGTGTGTGTATCGTCGTTGTCGTCAGCATTTCTTGTTAGCACGATAATTCAACTAAATCGTGTCGGATCGATCGGGTTTTGACTGATTTTGATCGGAAACGTCTCCCAGACGACACCTATTGCTTTTGAGGTGGATAGCACACACCACCCCGTCCCTTGGGTGGGGGTTTTCAGAATTTTTTTTGTTAGCACGATAACTCAACTAAATCGTGTCGAATCGATCGGGTTTCGACTAATTCTAATCGGGGACGTCTCCAAGACGACCCCTATTGATTGTAAAGTGGATAAGACACACCCCACCCTGTCCATGGGCCATGAGAAAGCACGATGTCGACTATTTGAGAAATTTGTTTTGATAATACGATAACTCAACTAAATCGTGTCGGATCGATCGGGTTTTGACTGATTCTGATCGGGAACGTCTCCCAGACGACACCTAGGTGGATAGGACACACTCCTATATAGGAGATGGGACACAATTTTGAGGTGGATAGGACACACCCCACCACGTCCATGGGTCATGAGAAAGCACGACGGTGGACTATTTGAGAAATTTTTTTATTAACACGATAACTCAACTAAGTCATGTTGGATCGATCGAATTTTGACTGATTTGGATCAGGGACGTCTCCCACACGACACGTATTGATGTTGAGGTAGATAGATTACACTCTATCCTGTTCATGGGTCATGAGAGAGCACAATGGTGGACTATTTGAGAAATATGTTTGTTAGCACAATCACTCAATTAAATCGTGTCGGATCGATCGGGTTTCTACTGATTCTGATTAGGGACGTCTACTAGACGACATCTATTGATTTTGAGGTGGATGGGACATACCCCACCCTGTCCATGGGTCATGAGAAAGCACGAGGTTGAACTATTTGAAGAAAGTAAAACTGTCGCATAAAACACATTCTGCATTTATGTGTTGGTTTATTTTTTCTCGGCTACTCAATATCGAGATAGAGATGTTCTACGTGCGAAAAAGTCCGTTTTAACGTTTTAAAACTATTTATTTGTATATACAAGAACATACACATTTCATGTCTCATTTATTTCATTCATTATACGTTTTAAAAATACACTTCCTGCATGATCTGCCGAACAGCATTAGCTTTTTATTAACGTGTCATTTTCAAGCATTCTTGTCTTTATATGAATCTTTTTCTAGAGTCATTGAATGCATTACAAAGTTATGTAATGGTATACGATAATTATGTCTAAATCAAAGCTGTGTCACTTGAATTTTATTCAGTGTAATTTGAATTATTTTCTCATGAAGTAATAGAAAAGTAGAAAGTGTAAAATTACTACCGCTTCTCCCGGCACCGGAAACAGTTTTTGTCAGTGCATTAGTCGAGACATCGTTAGGTGATGTAATTTGACACTTATCCGAATAAAATCCCTACTCCATAAGCCGATAAATATAATATAATTATAATACATATTTAATGTAAAACATTATTTGTATAGACAAACAATTAAATATATCCACAGATAGCTAAAACTGGTATTTAAAATAATATAATAAAAAGTAAAATTATTATTGTTTTACTATAATTTGACAATAACATTCATAGATGTACCTCTAAATAAATATACCAGTAGCTCCATTTTATTATATATACTGAATATTGAATTATAGAAAAATATAAACACATGTGTCCTTATACAGAGTATAGCATAATAACCTGACGGTGTCTAGAGTTAACTGACATATCAAGAATATTAGGATTTACTTAAGAATTTATTTCATAATAAGGGTACCGATAAACAGTTTTATTTTATATCGAACAAATATTTATTTTTTGAATAGAACATCGAATTTCTGTTATGCACACACTACTCTAAATAAGTTCAAACATTCACTACTCTCGAAATCATGTATCCGGAAATAACAGTAATTTCGTGTCGTATTCTTTATGTAAAGTCATCAAGGTTACGGAAACTATACTTATTTTTAAAGTAACCCCATAATCAATAATCAAGAGGTTAAATCTGATACATCGCAGGATACTGCGATGTATCTGAAAACAGTTAGCATGTGGTAAACCTAAATAAACCGTTTTACAACCTTAAAACGGACTTTTTCGGACGTAGAATATCTCTATCTCGACATTGAGTGACCGCGAAAAAATGAACCAACACATAAATGCAAAATATGTGTTTTATGCGACAGTTATACTTTTTTCAAATAGTCCACCATCGTGCTTTCTCATGACCCATCGACAGGGTGGGGTGTGTCCTATCCACCTTAAAATCAATATATGTCGTCTGGTAGACGTCCCTAATCAGAATCAGTCGAAACCCGATCGATCCGACGCGATTTAATTGAGTGATCGTGCTAACAAAAAAATTTCTCAAATAGTCCACCGTTGTATTTTCTCACGACCCGTGTACGTGGTAGAGTATGTTCTACCCACCTCAAAATCAATAAGTGTCGTTTGGGAGATGTCCCCAGTCAGAATCAGTCAAAACCTGATCGATCCGGCACGATTTAGTTGAGTTATCGTGCTAACAAGAATAAATTCCGACGACAATGACAACGACACACACACAGCAAAAATTTTGTTTTTTACTTTTTCTTTACACAATTACATTACTTTTCCGCGTATAGTGGAGTACAGAAAAGTAATAAAACATTTAGGTACATTTTCTAGATTTTATTTTATTTTAAAAACCATGATATTATTATGCCACACTCTTTATCGATAAAATATGCTGTTCGTCTAAACACCGCCACCTCTCTTGAGATACATTTAGCCAATATTTATATATTCCTACACAGTGCAGCTGTTTAGAGTATAGATAATGTCTGAAATACATGACGAGCGTAATAAGATGCACAATATTATTAAAATAAATGTTATTTCCATGTATAGCTCAAGCATCATATATAGCATCATCTGTTTGAATATAAATATATTAACTTTATTTAAACTTAAAAATATTTCAAAAATTTCAATAATTCAATATTACTATTAACACTAGTACACACAAAATATATCCCCAAAATAACGTTTCTATAAACTCTGGGACAGTGTACAAGAGGATTTTTGAATCCGTCGTCGATTTTTGTTTATTCATAAATACAAATTGATTAATCTGAAGCGAAACAGTTTATGACTACTGCAATATCATCAAACTGCTCAGTCACCAGAACTTAGTACATTTACTCCCTTAGTCACCAAATGTTCATGCATTGAATTTGTTATAGATACCAAGTTTCATGTTCATTTATTTGTAGTGCCCAGCTTTGAGTAAATTGCAAGCATATCCATGTTGTTTTAATTCATATTTTTTACTACATTACATAGATCAAGTTATTGGGAGTCGATTTTTATGAATGAAAGACAGTGTAGAGTTTCATTGCACTTTTTTCATAACTTCATAACTTTGACATTATATGAATACCAATGTGGACTTATTTACGAGATTATATACTTATTCTCTCATCATCTCATCTTCTTGTCCTATTCAAAAATACACTTTGAAATATACCCTTTAACTACACGCAAAGTTACTGTCGTGCTGGTATGGATGATAATGTAAATCCTCCATGTTTTATTATACTCTACATATTATTTAGGTATTTTGTAATATAAATCAAGATATTGTGAAAATTATATAAAAATTACATAGAAAACGTTAGACAGTTCTGTAGATTCTTTAAGAACAGTCCAGAATTCGTTGAAAAAATCCATTAGGGCGGAATAATTACTAACAAATGTCAAGGTGGTCTATATAATATGGCTGGGGAACATTGCGATTGCATGGGACAATGGAAGATCGTTTAGAATGACGAGAATTAGGTGTAGACTGAAATTTACGTTCACCTGGAAATTCTTATTACTACCGTACACCTCACCTTGTTTTGTCCTTAAGGACCTATTCGAGTAAAGGTATGATATGGTGTCCCAGGATTTATATTAATTAAGGAAGTCTCCATGATATTCACAATAAACAATAACAATGGGAGAAAGTTGAGTGTTTTCTAGCTATTCGTCTAATGAAGCCAAGCCCAATTTTGGATAGTGATGGGAAATAACCGCCACAAACTGCTTATTACAAAAGTGGAATATAAGAGGTCACTAATCGTTGCGATGGATATTGATCGGGTCTTATCGTACAGATATATTGGCGTCTTTACGATAAGTGAGTAGATAACAGATGACAAATAACCCTCAAAAACAGGGGTAATACATGTAGTTTCTGTAAGTGTCATCACTTGACATTCATAGCAATAGCTATTTGTCAATAGCTGAGCAAACAAATAGTTTGTGAACACTTGAATTTTAAAAAAACATACGTTGCTATTTTTCCTTAAATTAACGATATAATGTTCATTTCTCTAAGTTATTTTATACTGTTAAAATAAATAAGATTAAGCCAAATAAAGCTAAATAAAATTTCATGCTACAGTAATAAAAAGTAATGGGTTTTTAAATTTATGAACTAAAATTATTATTTAAAACATAAAATAATTGTACAAGTTACGTTTCAACAAATCAAATAGTCTACCTAGAATCTACATATGTCAACGCTTTTGTAGAAATCCAATACTTTGATATTTCATATTATAATAATTTTTCCCATTCCGTTTGTTTATTGTTTATTTTATGTCATTTTAAAAGCTAAAATAATGATTTTTCACTTTCTCTGCGTCAATAAAAAGGATTTAAAACTGACGACGTTCTTTTCGTAAACAAGTACTGTCTCAAATTTAATATTAGAAACAGACTAAATCCTTATATATGTACTTGTACATGGTGACAAAATACTTTTAGTAGTCATTAATTTTCTATGCAAAACTAGCTGGAAAGTCGTTATCGTAAAGGTGATAATTAATTTATATTAGAATACTCCTTATTAATGTGGGAAAGTGTCATTGGACTCAAAAGGTGTATTCAAATTACCGACGGATATTCTCACATTATTAAGTATAATAAGTTTAAGCTGTTCAGCTACATTTCCTGTTTTATTTTCAAGTTTTAACGGGTCTTCATGTTTAATCTTAATATGCGCGACCATTTTGCTCATATCCGTACATTAAATAATACAGGTATTTATAAGTATGAGAAATATGTTTTACGTTACCACTTGTAGAATTGGAAACTGATTTTAATTAATAATAAATATAGTAACTCAAATGCACAACTTACTTGTACATATAAAGTTAAAATAATATGAGTGTTGTAAGATGAGTACAACGATGAAATATGCAAAAATAATACGTTTTTTAAAACCATAAAAATTTACACATGTAGTGGTTTAATATGTTTCACGTTACTCCAGTCGCTACTTCCATGATGGTGCAATGAACATATCTCAACAGTTTTATTAAGTATTCAGTCCGGTATGTTATTTTCACTTCGCATTTCCATTATTGCGATAAAAGCCACATCTGTAGTCACATAAGATATTCGCTAGAATTATTATCATTGTCTTAACAAAGAATATATATTGCAAAATATACTTCCTAAGCCTATTTATTATAGGTTCCTGTATTTTACATTATCTCTTAGGTTTTTAAGTAGTCAACAACTGACATATTTTCACATTATTTCACTCACATGAAATATGTATTTACTATCATTTAACTTTTATAACTATAATTTTATTCAATATTAGAGATCGAATATTCGTAAATGTGAATTGTAACTGATACAATGATATAAAATTGTAGAAAATTTTAAAGTCAGTTGATATTTTTGAGGCATTGTAGAGATTTGCATAAATTAGTTTTTGTATAAATCAACAGTACTATTATGGATTTTTGGTAGTCGCTCCTTGAAACGTGAGCAATCTCAATTTTTCAGCTTAATCGAGTCATCTAAGTAAAAAAAAACAACAATTTAAAGTAAATCAGTTTTTGAGATAATTACACCTTACATATAAATAAACATTTGAATTAATTATCGAATGTAGACTCTCTCAACTAATCCTCCATTAATTTGAATACATTTCTTAATTCTTTTACGATTATAGTTGGCTACTCTTCTTAGCTCTGGAAAACTGATTTCGCGACAGGCTCGTCTTATTTTAGTACAAAGTTCTTCACAAAGCTTAATTTCTGCGCCTTAATTTGTAAACTTTAGTCTTAACTGTTCTTCAGAAATAAAAATATAGCGGTGTAATTTCGAGGCACCTAGGAGGCCAGAATTCGAAAAGACTATTTCTGCCTATCCAGGGAATTGAAAAATACTCGTTCAACCACTGACGAACAATTCTGAAATTATAAGTTGACGCACCATCTAGCTGGAAAAAACCTTTCCTGTCGCATATTAAGAGCAAGATGCATTCATTTGCATTCGATTGCATTCTATAATTCCGTATCTAACAAGTTAACTAAACGCGCAGCATTTAACGAGTTAATAAGGGAAAATAAGAGTCTCCTAAAATTCTATACGTTAACTGTCTCTCAGCATCGATCTTTACAATTAGTAACTGAATTAGGAAAATACTGACTTAGTTTTCCACAAAATACCCAACCAGTAGCACCAAGTCCGTGTTATCTTCGCACCAAATGTTCCAACCTACTCCAGTAACCCAATTAGGATTTTATGTAGCCCAGTATCTACAGTTTTGAGAATATACCACCCCATTAGTGGTAAATGTGTACGGATGAGGCTCCGTATACAAAATCTGATGTAGAAAATTCCAGTCATCTGCAATATTCTAACTTTTTATTTTCATCACCTTCTTTCAAAGTATGTAGAAGTTTTGGTTTAAAAGGATTGATTTTATGACGACTGGAGTATCTTAAAATCTTAACAGACGTTAAATCTCGTAGACTCACTCTTGGATTTTCTTCATTTACTACTAAGATTACGTTATATTCAGGATGCGGGTGTATTCAACGATGTTGATCTTTCTGAGATCTTTTAGTAACACTGCCAGTTTCATTGAAAGGAAAATTTATGGTGGCTACAGTTCCATTGCTAATAGTGGCTCGTAAAGGATGTGTTCGATTAAATTATGCAGCTACTTCTCTGTTACTACGAGCCCCAACAAAAAATAACCTTATTATTATTTCGATTTGCTGTAATAACTTTTTTCGATATCTTCATCAAATGTAATTTAGAGTTATTGAAATAATAGAACCTATTATTTTAAATGTATGTATTATATTTTATTAGGGTATCTACGATGGAACTATAGGATTTGAATTGGGCGCCATTTGTGTTCTGTTAAGCATAGGTCGTTAATATTTGACGACTGTCATCTACAAACAAACAAACAAACGTTAACACATCATACATCATGATAGCGTTCCCCATTTACTGTGATAACATTACCAGCTTCATTTTCAAAAAAGTATGGTTCAACTACCCCACCACTCCAAAATGCACACCAAATTATGCATCTCTATGGATGCATTTTTTTTTTCGTGTGAACAGCATGTGGATTTTTAGCACCACAAATTCGACAATTTTTTTGCTGACGTATCCGTCAATATGAAAATGTGCTTCATCGCTAAACAAAATGTTGTTGCAAAAATCAGCATCACCTTCTATCTTTACAATTACCCAATTAACAAATGTACGACGTTCTAAATGATTTGTAACTTTTAATTGTTGTGTCAACTGAATTTTGTATACTTTTGTATACAGATGCAAATAATTATTTAAATTCCGATGCATAGTGGCTCTTGACAGATTCAGTTATTTTACACGATAACGAATTAATGTGTTTGGATACTCCCGTACACTTTTTCTTGCTGCAGCAATATTTTCATCTAACCGACCACGACGAAGACGTACTGGTATTGCCTTATGAATAACAAATCTCTTGAAATTTCTTGATTAAGTTACAAACTGTTAACTCCGTAGGAGCTTCATTTTGTTTTAATTTTGTGCGAAGTATTCTTAATGCTCCTGTAAATGATCGCTAACATTTATAAAACGGTTGTACACAAACTATTCGTTCTTGAACTATTAATTGCGGCATGTAGGCCTCGTAGGGTTTGTAGATAACAGCCATTAAATATTGACGCCCTACCTTTGACAAAACACAAATGGAGCAGAATTCAAATCCTATAGTTCCAACTGAGACGCATTATATATAATATAATCAGTCGAAACCGAAACGAAAAACATGTTTATTAATATTAATCTTTCAAATACATTCATGTGACAAAATATACATAATAATTACAATTGTTGTTAATTAAACAGTTCACTGATACTCTATTCTTTTATCCTTTACATTGGCCACATTTGGGAATTTGATTTCATATGGTTTTAAATTGTTCTCGGCAACCCATATAGATCCAGGCTTGGCTTGATCTAAAATTTGGATAAGTCCTTTCGCTACGCTTTCCGGTTTTTGAAAGACACATCCTTCTATTTCCTCGTGGAATTCTCTAGCAAAATTCTCATTGATGCAGTTCATTGATACATCTCTCATTGCGCGGGTGTCTGTTAGACCTGGGCAGTATCCAAACACCTTCACGCCAGTTCTTTCATATAAACTGCTTGATCCAAGAGCATTTGTAAAACCTAAAGTAAAAAATATTATTTTCTCCATGCGTTTAAAAATGTTCTTCTACAGTTTGGTAAGATTTTAGGGTATATTATGTCATATCGGATTAGAAATGATACTGCCACAGGAATATAAATAATCGATTAATGGATAATGTAAGACATGTTAGAGAATTTAATATGCAATGGTATGCTCTATTAATGAAGTTACCGAATTCTTAGTACAGGTCGGCTTAAGTTAAGTTGCCATAAGTTTTCTTATATACTGGTAAGATATGGAAACAAATAAGAAATAACGTAAAATATGACAATCTAATGTAAATAACAGCTTTCTTGACTATATCGTTCAATAGTTTTAACAGCACGACTTAGGTTACCCGATTAAGTTACGTCAAGGGGTCTTTCAATTAACATATAAAAATTAATATTAACCATCTTGCTATACACGGATACGTTATTACTGAAGCCAGTTAAATAGAAAATAAAAAATAAAATAAAATATGAAAATAACGGGTTAGTTCAGGTTGGTTGTATTACGTTATTTTATTATACAGCAGTTATTATACGTACATTTTTTTAAAGTAATAGCGTTATTAATGTTTTTCTTCTTAAAACCTATATTTTTCGTTCTAAAATTCGAAATAGTAGGTGTCCTAGAATGTCTTCCTCTTTGTTGGTAAATAAAATTCTGTTATTATAAAAAAGGTACATAAAGGAATTTTGTATACATAAGAAAAAGTTATGTATGAGAAAATAGCATCGTCAAGTTGCGTATTCTGGCTCGTAACTAAATCAAAGTCCTAGAAGCATCAGCGTACACCGTAGGTTTCAAATAGACCCATAATAAGAAATTCATTGGCGTTAAATTGGGCCTCTGAGCAGCTAATTAGTGTCCTCCCCCCCCCCCCCTCCCCCTAGAGATCACTTTTCCAGGAAACATCCCTCTAACAGCTTCCTTTGATAAATCTGTAGTATGAACTGTAGTCCCGATCAAACGATGGGAAGGCACCTAGGACATCTGAAATAGTAACAATTGGCAACTTCTCTTGAAAATTGTTATAAGCGGACAGCGATATGGATAATGGGTCTCCAAGAAACTTGATAAAGTTGATAACTGATTGATTGCGAGGGTGCCTTGGTATCTGTCGCGGGAGAAAACGTTTGATACTCAAAATATCGAACGAATAAAAATAAGTTCTCTTTTTAGTTACCCAGCGTTATCAAGTTAATATTTTCAAGCACTGACTTTTTCAAAATAATATCTTCGGTCTTTGTCTCATTGCAACTAATTAGCGACAAAAAAACTACATATTTTAAGATATTTCATTTATTTTTTTATAGATTTTTTAACAGTGTTGCCTTATTAAGTTAATATAAACTTAGCAGAGCAACTTGTTATTTTAAAAGAAATCATGGTATCGACGTTATTCGATGGCAACTAATTAGAGACTAAAAAAATAAGTGGTTTTACACAGTTTATCAATATTAAATAATTTTTTATTATAGTTGCCCTGCTAACTTTATATATATATATATATATATATATATATATATATATATATATACTTTCCGAGATATTCAACAAACAAATTAAAAAAACATTTCAGAACACTTTGTATAACTTCTAGTAGCTAATATATTGGTAGGAACCCAGAAACTACACAAACTTGGCCGTTACTTGTTTAGAAGTAATATTTCTACCTCATTACGTGTGGAAGTTTGGCATAATTTCTAGATTGGGAGTCTACTGATAACAGGTAAAATAAACTGGTTTGTTGGCAGATATGTTACATTGGAAAAGAAAATATAAAAATACCACTAATAAAAAATTTATAGTCATACCATTCTAACTTTAATATGGTTGTTTTGTAATATAATCGGTCTAATTGACTTATTACTTATTAGACAAATGAAACTGGGAAAGTTATCCATGTTCATATGACCACGTTGACCATTATTTAATTAATTATGTTTAATATAAAATGCAAAAAACAATACCGAGGTAATTTGAAACTTTAGGAGGTGTAAAAAATATAAGTATAAGGAACTAATAGTTCCTGTTGTGAATTAATTAAATCATTACAAAATAAAATTATATTAATAACTATGTATTAATTGTTAGTTATCAAATTATATTTGAAAAATATTCGCAAAATTTCATTTTGATGAAGCGAAATTCTCGTCCATAATTTAAGTGATAGGAATACTAATATAGATTTTCTACTAGTTCTTAACCAAATTTTGACAATTCTGTTGCCAATTCACTTTAAGACCAATATTACTTCGTGAAGTAATATACGGAAACAATGTATAGGGAATGAAAATAATTACTTGTATATAAAATACAAAATGCAATTTGCTACCATCTCATGAATGAATTTAAAATCGGAATATTTTTATTTTTATTTTTATATAGATTATGTGTTATAATAAATATTGTTTATGCAGAATATAAGTACATCGTTCATGTATAAATTCTTCAATTATCAAAAATAATTGTTATTGTTTTTAAAACTCCACTCTACTATATCCTCGTAAAATATTATATTTATTGCGTTCACTCTTACTCTTGAAACAGTTCTCTAGATCTTTTTTAAACAAAGATTCTATTGCAGCTTAAGAAATAAACCTATATAGATCGGAATAGCTGTGAAATAAACGATGAAAGATATAGCTTACTGTCAACTGACATCAAATAGTGATAAAAATAAATAAACAGTTTTAAAACCTTAAAACGAACTTTTCCGCACGTAGAACATCTCTATCTCGAAATTGAGTGGCCGAGAAATAATAAACCAACACATAAATGCAGAATATGTGTTTTATACTACAGTTTTACTTTTTTCAAATAGTTCACCCTCGTGCTTTCTTATGACCTATGAACAGGGTGGGGTGTGTCCTATCCACCTCAAAACTAATAATGTCGTCTAGTAGACGTCCCTAATTAAAATCAGTCGAAGCCCGATCGATCCGACACGATTTAATTGAGTGATCGTGCTAACAAACAAATTTTTCAAATAGTCCACCATTGTGCTTTCTCATGACCCATGAACATGGTGCAGTGTGTACTATCTACCTCAAAATAAATAGGTGTTGTCTGGGAGACGTCCCCGATCCGAATCAGTCAAAACCCGATCGATCCGACATGACTCAGTTGAGTTATCGTGTTAACAAAAAAAATTTCTCAAATAGTCCACCGTCGTGCTTTGTCGTGACCCATGGACAGGGTGGGGTATGTCCTATCCACCTCAAAATAAATAGGTGTCATCTGGGAGACATTCCCGATCAAAATCAGCCAAAACCCGATCGATCCGACACCATTTAGTTGAGTTATCGTATTAACAAAACAAATTTTTCAAATAGTCCAACATCGTGCTTTTTCACGACCCATGGATAGGGTGGTGTGTGTCCTATCAACCTCAAAATCAATAGGTGTCGTCTGGAAGACGTCCTCGATCAAAATTAGTCAAAACCCGATCGATCCGACACGATTTAGTTGAGTTATAGTGCTAACAAAAAAATTTTTCAAATTGATCCAAGGGAGGGGATGGGATGTATTACCCACCTCCAAGTCAATAGGTGTCGTCTGGGAGACGTCCCCGATCAGGATCAGTTAAAACCCGATCGATCCGACACAATTTAGTTGAGTTATCGTGCTAACAAGAATAAATTCCGACGACAATAGCGACAACGACGACAAATACACAGCAAAATATTTTTAAAAACCATTTTTTTTGTTTTCAAACCGAAAAACGAAAAATAAACCCAAAAAAAAATTTGGTTTTTCACTTTTTGCTTTACACGATTACATTACTTTTCCGCTTATAATGGAGTGTCCCATAAGTGTGAGATCATAACGCAAGCATAGTTTAAAAAATATTTCAAAATATTGAATACTAATCGTAGCCCTGTAAGTTTATGAAAAGAAAATTAAGATATTGGACCATTAAAGATGCTTTATCTTATTAAATTACGCCAATATGTTTCTCTTTGTCGCAGATATAGGAATAACGAATTATTAATTTGTAAATACAGTTACGAATTTGAGCGAGTAAACATATAGTTTATTTCATCGCTATTTGCCAAATAAAAGATCTCAAAACATACCTTGGCTTGTTTTATGGCTAGGCTTGGGTAGACTGTTCCGTTTATCGGAAAGATAAAAGAGTTTTTATTTGGCAAATAGCGATGAAATGAATAGTACATTCTCTTTTATAATTTAAAATTATTTATTCTATTACAGAATAAAAAAAATGCAGTCTCATGTAACGGAGCTCTATGAAAATATTACTTCATCTTCCTTTTATAATAATAGTTACTAAAAATTTAATGATGATATAAACCAAAACGAGTATTTAAAAATATATTTACCTGAAATACCAAACTGAGTCATTGTATAAATCGGAAAACCTGAAGAAGGCATAATACTAATCACTGATCCTATATTTACAATTGTTCCACCTTCTCCAGAACTGGACTTGGCCATATACTGCATTCCCAGTAATGTTCCGATAACGCATCCATGCAAATTAGTTTTTATTTGAGCTTCCCAATGCGTGTCGTCTATTATACCAGCATTATTGACTATAATATCGATGATATCGTAATGAAAGACGGTGTTTTTAAAGGCTAGATCCATTTGCTTGGAATTCCCAACGTCAGCTTCCATAAATAGTATTTTATCTTCCCCAAAGTCGTCCGCTAATTTCTGGACGCTCTTCTGTGCTTTAGCTTTATCTTTATCGATAATCGTAACTGCACACATACCTTGTGATAGAAACTGTTTGGCTATTGCATAGCCGATGCCTGCGCCACCTCCGGTGATAACAGCCACTTTATCTTCAAGTTTTGTTTTCTTAGGTTCTTGACTGTCGGTAATCGCTTTTGCAGAATAATTTGATTTTGATATCGTTGGGATTGTGCATTTGGTGTATTTTAATAGATTCCTAAGTCTGTGTGAAGCCATTTGGAATAATATAATTTATTTAAGTTGAATATATTTACTAAAATTTTAGACAGTAATTGAAAGAATGCTGACATTGTTTTGACATTTTTATGATGACATTCATTTCAAATCTGTAATACTTTACAGTTCCTATCGAAGACTACTACTAGCTAATAATCGTTTTTTTTTTACCAAAACATAATATAAAAACGTAGGTATTGTCGTAAGAATATATCATCGATTTATATTTGGTTATTCTCTTTCTCTTATTCCACATATTTGTCTTCGTGCACACATTCTCTATATCTGTGAGTATAGTTCAGAAGGAAGAATATCACCTAACATAACTATGATATTTTCGCACTACAGATTTCATCTTTATATTGTCATAAACATCTTACGTCCAACTACTATCTTTTTTTTTAATAATAACTTAGTCGGTAGGTGCCGATAGTTTAGATTCAAGTTGTTAAATAAATTAATAATAACAATTACAATAATTGGTAATCAAGGGAAAACTGTGGTCAGATATCTGAGAAGTTCAATTGTAAATTTCCCATCATCGAGGAAAACTCTTATATAAACAATTTTCTCAGCAGCTACACCGGAATAAATAAGATCAGCACCTGGATACACAGTTGTATACTTGAATACACACCTGGTGATATACAGTGTTAATATTTGTTACACAGCCATCCCATTAATCAGCCCATTTTACTCATAACCTAACTTAATGAGCCTTCATATTTACATTTTGTTGAACAATATTTAAGTATTCTTTAGATAATACGAATATGACAAGTATTAGTCTATCTGAAATATCCCTTACTCATCCCATTTTGAATTCAAATTTCCAAGTTGGCATAGATATCTCTTTACAGAGATCAGTTCTCTTTTATAGAGAACTGATTGTTACTCCAGAAACTTTTTAAAACGCGGAAACTATCATGGTCTGGAGGAGCTAATGTTTGGACAGTGTTCTAATATGTGGATAACTATTATTTGGAGAAGCTGTGATTGATTAATAATAGCCAAATTATGACTTTACTAAACACTGAATAACATCTTTGTAGTACTCGTTATTCATATCAATGTATCACTTGAAGTCCCGCAAGTTTAAAAAAACATGCAACTGAAGATGCAGTCTGACTTCGAAAAAAATCGCTGTTTGGGATGACCTGCTACGACATAGATCTGCTAGAGATTCTGTGGTGAATTCGAAGAGCGATCATAGATTGGTAAGTGAAGGTGGATATGAATTTGTTTAATGATTTAATTGATTGAAATCGATGCGAAAGCAAATGGGATAGTTAATATATAAGTCTAATGGGTATCCTTGAGATTATTAAATATTATTGTTTATTATTAAATTGTTGTTTGATACATTTTTTTCGTTAAAATTCATACGTGAATTATAGTGGCCTTATTTGAATATTTGAATAATTTTGAATAACTTTGAATATTTGAATAACTTATTTGAAACTACACACAAATATTAGAAATCATGTATGTATTTTAAAAATTAATAAGGGGTCAATAATAAGAATAGAAATATAATTTTATTTATAATGGAGAAAAAAAAAAGTCAATATACACGAAGATGCAAAGAAAACATTGTTATAAGTAGAAAAGCGTTGCAATGCTAAATAATATTGTTATATGAGAAGTACTTCTTTACGTTAAATTGTACGACTTTCAGATTAAAAAAGAAGCTTCATAGAAATATTAAAAATTATGTATTATGTTTTAGAATAAAAACTTAAGAATCATATACCTGATAAGGAAACGCAGGTGTATATTTAGAATTCTTGTAGATCATGGCTTAAATTTAATACTGAACAAAATTTTAACAATCAAAATTTTAAAATGGCACATTAACTGTACCATTTTTTTTATTAATTTTGTTTTATTATTTTACTCTTAATAATAATCTCTCGCGATAAGTAAAACGAAAGGTTAACTAGAACCAAAAATACAACTTTTGGATAACATTTTATGGAGATCTTAACTCGTAAATTGGAAGAGATATATATCGGGGTATGATATTATATTAATAAAGATCTTGCCGACGGAAAACCTTGTTCCGTGTGATAACATAATATGAAACAAAATCATTATCTCATACGTTAATATTTTCTTTTAGAAAAAAAAAATCCATGACGTAATTTTTTATAAGAATCATCACTCAATAAAGTGACTTTACTCAGTTATGGTACATTGTGGTAAATTTTCTTAAAGTGAGTTTTATATTAAACTCTTTATTCTAAATATATCTGAGATGCAAGAAATTAAATATTGGTTACAAAAAGGCGACTCCTTTGAAATAACTAGTGCATACGATAAGAAAGAATGTTGAAAATATTAAGCGTTTAGTTGTTAGTAATAAACTATGCAACAAAATACTTTTGCAGTACATTTACAGTTGTTTTACGTGAAATATGTCTACATAATCTTATCAAATTTATTGACGTCAGTGATGGAGTTAACAAAATTTCCTTGTACTCTTTCAAAAATATTGAAAATTGACAATAAATAATAATATAAAATACACACTGTCATTTTGATAATATTTGATTAGCAAATTTCACATTGTATTATATTTAGTGATTAGATTATGAACAATCATACTTAATTTGATACAGTCGCTTAAAATAGGTAATATGTTCTCAAGAGTCTCAATAGTCTCAATTAATTGGAATTAAAAGTACCGGGAATTTGTTTACTTGGAATCAAAAATAGTTTTAGCGTTAAAATTTTTTGCATTAATATTTTTTTTCAAACATTAGTAGATATCATTGCTTATTAAGAAAATGGAATTGAGCATGTAACTTTTTGGAGCTAAAAGAGACACACACTCCACACAGCGCACCTTATAAAATGGGCACTGCATATTTCATCAACATCGTACATAAGTACTACGGTCACTACGGCTTATTTATTGTATTTTAATTGACATGTGATTGCTTATTTTCTAACAATTAAAACTACATTCAATGAAAACTGTTAATGATACATCTTTTACGCAATACCTTTTTAACCATTTATTACGAAAAATACATGCAAATTATTTATGCATCAAATAATTTACAACACGACCCACTTCCACTACGTAATCCATAATTACATATTCAAACAAAAGACAGGACTCGCTATTGAATAATTACTATTTAAAAGACATTTCTTTGAATATTGTACAATAATAAACTTGGCAATAATAAATGTTTACTGGCAGAATACCTAATTTCTGTGGTGTCATAATTTTTTACCCGGAAAGTAAAAGCGAAATTTATTATTCATGTTGCTGCTAGTCCTGGTGAGTGCTCATAAAATATTTAACTCGACACATTCAGATATACAAAACACAGAGTACTTAACCTAATTCAGATATATTTATTTTGCAAACTAATACATGCATAAATATATTTTAAAATTTAAAAATTCCTTAAAGTCATACATAAATAGATAATTATTTTTTAGTACTTGTATACCTGAGCAAATTTAATATATAAAATACTCTTTCAATGGTGAGTTTTTAAGCTTTAGATGATTATTTTGCCATTCCTTATATAATTTTATTCTTGAAGATGGTTTAAACATAGAACAACACATCGATAAATTTCTATTGTATATTACCTCCACCAATAGTTGCTATCAGAAAGAAACATCCACATAATAGAAGTACAATCAATACTTCTTCCATTAGTAGAAATCTTCGTCAGCAAGTCCTATACCGATACTTCTCGTATTATTCTTTTAAAATATTCACGGTCAGGGGGTAATAATTAATATCTTGCGAGTAACAGGTATATTCCAGGTTCGAACCTACTTGTATATGTGTATAAATTTAGATATGAAATTTCATATTAGTAATAAAAATATGAAATTCATAGTTGTGTCGATAATAATCAAATCTATTTTCCATATACGACACCGAAAAGGGTAAGTAACCTATCGACTTCCTGCGATATGCGGAAAGGGTCTGAGTCAGTAGTTGCGCACTTTCACTGTCGGATGTAACGAGTACTTGCTGACGTATACTTTATTATAAATTGAGTTAATATTATTGTTAGATTTAAAATTATCACGTAAAATTCCTTCAAGCGCTAGAATGGAAAGGTGGACGAGGGATTTTTCCGAACTGCATTTTAATGCCACTGAACTACAGCATAATCTATACGATACTGTAGTATCATGGAGTGTAAAAATATGCGTTATAGAACATGTGATGACATAGAAATATAAAATTCATTTAAGATAGTTGGAGTTCTAAGGAGAATCAAATTCAAACATGAGTGAACATGATGATAAATTGCAATGTACCATGAAATACGCTGACCATAATGCCATACCTAACCATAAAGGCATAAAGGCATAATAATGTTATTATGCCTTCCCAATCAACCGTACGATCTGATAATGTAGGACCAATGTGTGAAGATATTTAAATAATCGTAGTTTCTCAGCTGCGTGACTATAAGTGTGGATGACTGGAATTTAGGTGACTGTATACAAAAGCCACCGATAATGCAGACCAGAACATCACACACGTATTAGTTGACAGGTTACATGAGGTCACGAAAATGCGTCCACGGTTTATTGCCTTAAAAGTGTTAGACGCGACATATTCAGAGACAGTAGCTGAGTTTGTGGATAGTAGTAAGAAAAATAGGAGCAACCAATTAGGTAACAATAAAGGACTATCTCCTCTATCCAACGGATATAGCTTCCCATATGAAAGCATCTGGAGTGCGCTTAAAATACATACAACTATGTCAATTTATTGGATATAACATTTTTAGTAGATGAACCCCATCGCTTTGCAAAAACTGCTATCCTATAATCCGCAAATTAGTAGCCAACATGAAAAAGACGTTGTTAAGAACTCCATCTCAAAGGAAATTATTTCAAGACGAAATGCCGAATACGCCATTATCACCACAGTATGTAACAACGCGTTGGGGTACATTATTAGAGGTGGCAAGCTATTAGAACATTCATTTTGATGATGAAAAGTAGGTGATCGACAAATTAAATATAAAACCAAACAATCTCTACCTCACGCACATAGCAGGCATTAATTTCCGGCTAAATATTTTATTGCAGTTCAGCGTGGAAAGGTAAATTGTGCGTAGGGAAAGCATTTAGCTACTAGCACAGAATCTCTCTCAATCGATTCAAACGTTAATATAGTAAAAAGTTACTTCGTTTTTGTCTACAGTAACAAAATGTCTAGGATTTTTCGCGTCAATTACAGTTTTTTTTTCTTCAACAGGAAACTGACCCAGTTGTTCAAGAAGATTAAATTTACATCTATAGTCATTTTTTAAGAATTTATTTATCAATGAGGAACCTTGACTGTACACCGACTCCCCCTGGATATACAATAATTAACGCCCATGAATATTATATTTGATCAGCGCCAGTTCCTCTTTCAGTTAACATTTCAGGACACTCTGTTGAAAACTAAGTTGTACAACACAATCTTGGATATCTTACACTATGTGGTATTGTGGTTCTCCTCGTAGGTAAAAATATAGATTTTTCTCAAGCCAACGTACACGTGCCCTTCTTTAATAACTTCATATATTTTATATATACTTATGTTACGTCTATGAACGTTGAAAGGTCTTTTTTCTAATATAAATGGATTTTAAATGATATGCGTTAATGTTTCACTCCTGAAAATTTACAAAAAATTATGCTGTTATTGATTAGTGCACAGTGTTGTGTATTAAGTGACACTCATTATTCCTATTGTTTTAGATACAAGATTAATAATTAAACGGTAATATATTGTTATCATATGCCTGTGCCAACAAAGTGTCCTGGATCCGCCCCTGACTTTTACGTCATGTACGACTTACTCACGGATATTAATAATAATAACTTGATTAATAATAACGTTAGTAGCTTATTAGATGTACTATGGTAAATACAAATACTCGTAGTACGAAATAAAAAAATTGCACATAATAGTCTTCTCGATTGTCCTATTTGGTCCAGATAATGTAATTCATTTATGTCTTATTTCGGTTTTACAGCATATATGTATGAACTACTAATTAACACTAGAGTGTACAAACTTCAACAAGTTCTTCAGCAAAGACTTCAACAAAGGGTTTCGAACTTCAACAAGTTCTATTTCCATTAAAGTGGAACATACTGTATTCTGTATTTGCTTCCTTTTCCCTTCGATTCATATAAATATTTTATATGGCTTAAATGAATTGTTTTGAATGATTATTTAGAAGAGTCATACACTGTATTTACTATTGATGTTAACTTGTCAATTATCTAAATAACTATAAATAACTTAAATACGTAGATCAAAAATTAAGTAGAAAAAGAAGTGAATACGATTATGAAATAATATATTTCATTTGAAGTAGAGGATTTAACTAAAATAGAATTTATCGATCTTCTTTTCTAGATATCCTGGACGTATGAAGGTATTGATAGTTTACATATTAGCTCTATATTATATAAGTATGTGAAAAGAAATTGTTATTGATCTATACCATAGCGGAAGTTAGTATTTAGAAGGTCAGTTTTATGATAATATTTAATTAAAATCGAAGTAATCAAATCATTAGTTTCAAAAATATAGGTGGATAGTAAGAGTGAAAGCCTTTGATGCCGACTTAACGTACATGGAATTATTTTCATCAAATTGGCATCTGTATTATCTGATAATTTTTACTTTCATAGCGCTAGTAGTTTTTAAACAATCTAATAGGTACATCACTACAATATACCTTGTACATGGATACCTACCACTTCCAGACCGATGACAATCTGCATTTAATTACATTGTTTAAGTTAATGTATACTTGGGTGCACTCCAGTGCAACAAAATGGTACAAAACGTACCTATTCTACGGCATACCAGTTACGGAGGAGTATGAATAGCTTTATTGCCTAACAAATTACCTATTTACAGTGCAAAGTAATATAAAATTCATTTAGTTTAGGCTACATGTATACAAATATTAATTAGAACAGGAATAAATACATTTCAATATTAGCATATAGAAAACAAAGAAAGTAAATCGATATCTGATATACTTTATTACTGTGTATTATATATACCGGGTATAACAGGATCATGGTATACCCCCATTGTCTCCTTTACTTTTGATGATAATTTATTAAAACTTGGGACATCCTATACACATAATAAGCGGAACTTTTTGACATACAATTGATTTTTCTTTTACTTCCGGTTTCGTCGGAAGTGACACTAAATTTCGAATATTAAATAGAATACCCTGTACATTATTGCATTTTTGAATTCTGCATAATTTTATGAATCGAACGATACCAAATAAGTGACATTTTAAAAGTCAACATTTTTCATAATCTAATTTTCAGT
Organism: Rosalia funebris; assembly: GCA_037954035.1. NCBI lineage: Eukaryota > Metazoa > Arthropoda > Insecta > Coleoptera > Cerambycidae > Rosalia > Rosalia funebris. The sequence continues at coordinate 5,764,591 of JAZFAV010000010.1, read as the reverse complement.
TTTCCATTTAAGTGTACCATGTCGGTTCCGATTTATTCTAAATGATCCGTGTAATGCTACAAAAATCGAAATCCCGTCATTTATGAACAAATAAAGTTCATCAAAATTGTTTTTGGGGCAAAACTCAATTTTTTCAAATGGAACCATATTGGTACCGTGATACCATTTATTAGTACTGTTAATAAGGAATTTATTCACATGTCGTATTAAAATGTGCAATAAATACAAACAAAATTATTACAGATAAAAGAAAATTTTCTTATTTTCTTTTAGCTGTAATTTTGTTATACCATGATCCTGTTACACCTAGTATATATATATATATATATATATATATATATATATATATATATATATATATATATATATATATATATATATATATATATATATACAATATTGTATTATAATCTTTCATGTTTACTTTTATGAACATACTTAGCAAAAGAAACACTTCACATAACTGACCCATTATTAAAATTTTAATATTTCAATATATAGTTTATAGGAATTATTTATATTTAAAACAATATTAAACTACAATAATGCCTTACTGCTTTAATAGTATTAGAAATGTGTATTTTCTATTATTAAGTTTTAATAACTATGAAGTAATTGTTATATTCAATGCGAGGATTCAATTCTAGAGCACACATAAAAGAAATGCAACACTTTTATTAACACTTGCCTCAACGTTAGGAAATTATTACAGTTTCTAACAATGAGTCCATAATATTTCATTGCTCTGATGTTTTCAGAGATATGCGATCATTAAAAGTCAACTGTATACAGACTATTCCTAAATATAAGTTGAGCAACGAGATAAGTTCCATTACCTATTTTTATAATAAAATTTCCTTTCTCCTGAAAGTATTTGCCTTGAACTTGAATTTATTGTTGACAACATGAATTAAATTTAAATCTGTTTTATAATTCAATATTTAATAATAATTTGTAATATATCTAAAGTATTACTTAGGAATATTTTTGAAACAACCTCAATATAACAGTTAACAACAACAAATAATATAATTCAAATAATTCACCAAAGTGGGTCAAAATTAGATTCTTGGAACATCCAAAGTAATCATAAAACTGAAAACGGAAACGGTTATATGAGACCCACTGTCTGCTTCATAAATACAGACGGTATACATATATGAGGAGTCACCATTTACAGGATAATCTCGTTGTAAATATTCAGGTAAAATTGTATTACAACGAAGTACCTTGCAAAACAGAAATAGGGTGGCCACATCTAGCATGAATAGCGCGATCATTTTATGATTGCCTACTGATAAAGTCATTCAGTAACTAGTATGTCATATTGATGTTAAAATAAATATCAGAATCCTAATTTTGAGACAAAAGCTAGAAGAGGTACCTAAGCTACAGTCTTCGAATTTTATTCCCCTAACTATAGTAAAGTAATAAAAGTTGTTGATAAATCCCGAACCTACCATTTATAACATTTATATTTTTATATCGATATATTTGTTGTGTATTGACCGAATTTCCATATTTGTAAATTCGTCATATTTAAGCCGTTTTAAAGAACATATACAGTGGCGTAATAATGCAATGACAGGTCTGTGATTATAAGCCAATCTAGTCAGTTAATATTATTAGTAACGTAAACGTGGAAGTAACGTGAATAGTAATGTACAGTAAACAAAATTATGTATAAAGTTTGGTTATATTAAAAAAAGAAGAAAGGTCCCTAAAGAAACATCATTAAATTTACAATGACTTAATGAATTAAGCAAAAAAGATAAAACAAGAAAACAAAATAAACCAAAAAAATATACAAAGGGAGTATTAAAAACATGAACATAACTATGAACTATGAAGGGAGTATTAAAAACATGAACATAACATGAACATGAAATTCGTGTTCAAACCATAGCTGGTTCGATTGGAAAATAACACTATTATAATTGATATTCAAAAAAATACTAAATAATAAAAAACTTTTTATTTAAACAGGAACACACAAATAATGATTTTCTTATCTCGATATTGCGAAGAGAAGAGAAGAGAAATTTTATATTTTTGATATTTTCAACAATAATTAAAAAACAGTTAAATCTAAAGATAGATTGAAGTTATATTACATAAAGTACCAATACTTAGAATGTTGCAAGAAGGAGAGTTGCTATTTAAAAGAATAATTTATCTCACATTAATTCAATTTTAATGTACCCAGTAAGAAATATGATCGACGGATTCCTGCAATCATTAAGTTATTTTAAATAACAGAATTTCCGTAGTTCTTTCCGTATTCTAAGAATTCCAAAATCTACCTTTTATTTTAATTGTAATGTACAAAAAAAACATCATATAACTATGAAACTTCAAATTTAATATTTAAAGAGTATGACACAACGTAAGTATAACATCAGTGAAAACGTAACTAGAGCGCCCGAGGGAATAAGAATGTAATTAACATTCTTTTTGTTCTTCTCTACACTAATAGTAACATTTATAGTAACATACCCAATAACATATACAGTGAGTAGTAGGTCATGGTAGGTCATTGTACGTTCATAATGGAAAATATAGTAGTGCTAATTTCACCGCATGTCCATGTGGTGAACAGACGATCGTTGTAATGGTATCGTGTGATGTCTTGTCCACCCCGAATTCCCGCAAGTAATGCAAATTTAGTTAGTATACTTTTTCTGGTAATTTGTATATATAAAATCGCTCGGGTTGTCATAACGACTAAAATTTAGCAATATTAAAAATGGTAAACTTAACCCACCCGGAATACACAGATATGCTGTTAATTTACGGGCTATATAATGAAAATAGTGCAGCAATAAGATATATGTAAAGTAATATCTATATAAGATCTATATAAAGTAATCTGCAATAAGATTTCCAGGACTAATTTTAATTTTGAATACATTTAATTTGGTTTTGGGCTATTGTTACCCAAAATAGTAAGTAACACAGTCTTAACATCGATTAAATTAATATCGGATTAGGACAGTCCAGCGAGGTCAAACATACAATCACTTAGCCACGTTTAGGCATGCTAGTAATGTGACTGTGCTAACCGTATACACTCTGAACCCAACAATGTATTGACCCAATACAGTGGCGCGTGCCTGTCACTACCCTATTAAAGTCCGTCAAATACTAAAACCCTAAATTTACTGTAGTGTTTTAACTTATTAAGTTAACACAGTTAAGTTATTTGTAACTTAATTTTATAATCATTAAGCATTCTGAATAATAAACAGCCGTATACATAAAAAAAGTAAAAAGAAAATCGCCTCTTAACACTGATACATAGTGGTAAAAGCTAGTGTTTGTCCTTTTAAATATATAGTACCACTAAAACAATTGTAATATATCTCAGTTAACAAAGACGTAAAAGCGAATTTTCATTAATAATATATATATATATATATATATATATATATATATATATATATATATATATATATATATATATATATATATATATATGCAAAAGTGATTACTCCTGTTACACAGTGTTACAGTGTACCGTTGAACAGTAAAGAATTGCCCTTGCTTTTCTTTTTGGTCGTTTCACTTCAAAATTGCTTTTCTTTATGGCCGTTCCGGTTCGAAACCTTTTCACACTTTTCGCTTGTAGACACTTGCACGTAGGTAGTTAGACAAAATCAACTAAACAAATAAGGGTAAATTATGTATGTTTTGTATAAGTCACTCACATCAAATATATCAAAATTTAATACGATCTATAGAAGCTCACTCTTCCTGGGTCTCGCGGAACATGTGGAATCACGATATCTACGCCACTGGACGCATATTGTGATATGACAATATTGATTTTTAATTTAATAACCTTAAAACTAAAAATTAGTGTTAAACTATCTGCAAAAAGAATTTCACTCAATCTCAAAAATTATTACACAAGTCAGTATGGTAACATTTAATAAGAAAAAGTCTTCACCATGCAATGTTAGTAGTAATTTTTCAAATTATTTATTAGTTTTTTTAGATAAATATAATGTTATATAAATATATTATTTGGCACTATATTCATAGTTTCGTTATTAAATGATTTTTTTTTCAAAAATACTCTAAATCACTGCATCCCTAAAACATATTGAGTGATATAAAAATTCTTTGTATATTTTTTTTATTTTTTTTATTTTTTAGTTGTGGTGTCATCGAAATAAAATGTTTCACGAAAATTAACTTCTTAAAGTTTTCTGAATAGAAAGGTACCTCGTGTTAGAAGTTTTCCATTTACCATTTATAATATTATATGTTAAACTATAAAATTACGGTTACATTGAAAACTAAAAATGTTTGCAACTGTAAAGAGCTTAAACGTTAATTTAATATCGTGTACTAATTTTATTTTAAAAATTGACAGCGTAAATGAAATCAGTGGTGACTGAAAAAAGTAATGTGTAATAAAAAAAATTTTTTCATAAACTAAGAAATAATAAAAGCTACTCTAAATTAAAACTGTTGGATGTCTGATCGTTAATAATTATTAATGATAATTAACTGATTAATAATTATATTACTGTTACTCTCAATTTGACTTTGTTAGGCATAAGTTTAAAAGATTCTGCCTTCCACTTAGTAAGTAATAAAGAGTAAATGAAAATTGACGTAAATTGAGTAAATGAAGATATGGTGGCAGACTAATACTCCATGAAAAGGTTTATCAGTTGTTAAATCAAGACCATTTATTTGAAGATCAACAGTAAATATACTAGTTAAATAATTCTCAGAAACTGGTAGTGTACAACATTTAGTTCAATCTCATCTCATATCACTTCTACCAGGCAAATGGATTTAAATAATCGTGTCTACCAATTCACAGTTGGACAAGTGTTAAAGAAACAGAGAAAAATACGTTGAATGAAGATGATCCAGATAGTCGCATACAATTTTGATAAGATGTTACGTTGTGATGAAAATCCCACATTTTTAAAGGTTGTAGTTTTTTCTCGCGAGATTTTTTTTTCTTCGAATGAAACGGTCCATCGTCATAACTACACATATTGGTCTCAAGAAAATCTTCAATAGATTCAAGGATCGCATATCCTATATTATAAGTAAATGTGTGGATTGGAATTATAGAAAGTCATCTTGTATGGTCTTATTTATTTGGAGAATTTTATTGCTGCTAAATACTTAAAATTTCTACGTTTCGACTTGATGAGGTTAAGGTCTAGCAGTTTAGCTTTATCCGAAGAATTTTGAGTCTAGAAGAGGGTCCTCCTTATTTTGTTGTTAATGTTCGGTAATTCCTGGACGACCAGGAACAACTGAATGGCCATAATTTTTATCTAATTTGATCACCTTGAATTTCTTCTTAGAGGGTTACTTAAAACTGGAGATCTGTCTTAATAGGCCACATAATTTAGTACAATTTAAAGCAATAAATTGAATCCAAATGAAAAATACAAACCAGGAAATTATTGAACAGTTAATACAAAGTATTTACGCACATGCTGATCAGTGTCAAATTCCATCACCAGATCAGGTTACTGGAAGATATTTTGTGTAATTTTAAAAATTGTGTCAAAAGAGGAAGTCGTATTTGTTCTATTTATTTTTTGCTCAAAACCAGCCTCTATCTTATAAACAATAAACAGAGAACCCTTAGTATGCTGTACTCTTATACTCACAAAAATATGGAAAACATTTTTATTTAAAACAATAAAATAGGAGAGAATAAGGTAGGAATTCTAACCATACAATGAAAATGTATTAACTCAAATATAGTCCGAAATAAATAAACAGTTTCAAACCCTAAAACGGACTTTTCCGCACCGTGGAAAAGTGGAGTGGCCGAGAAAAAATAAACCAACACATAAATGCAGAATATGTATTTTATGCGACAGTTTTACTTTTTTCAAATAGTCCACCAACGTGCTTTCTCGTGACCCATGGACAGGATGGAGTGTGTCCTATTCACCTCAAAATCAATAGATGTTGTGTGGCAGAGGTCTCTAATCAGAGTCAGTCGAAACATGATCGATCCGACACGATTTAGTTGAGTTACCGTGCTATGAAATTTTAAAATGTCGACGACAACGACACACACACAGACAAAAATTTTCAATAACCATCGTTTTTTTGTTTTTATGCCGAAAATCGAAAAATAAACATTAGAAAAAATTGTTTTTCCATTTTTCTTTATACAATTACATTACTTTTCCGCTCTGGTATAGTTGAGTGCGGAAAAGTAAAAATTAAGTATTTACCTCAGTCAAATTCTTTTTAAAATATAATGTTAAAGCGTTTCATAGTTTAAAAAAAATAGTTTAATAACAAGACCGTAAATATTTGCGAAATTTGATTACTAATTAGACAAGTGTTAAGCAAATTTCATTGCCACTAAGTTATACTTTAAGATCTGAAGCAATATTCTGGATTTTAAGGAGGTTCATATTATTAAAAAACAGACATATTTTAGAATACATAAATCGCAAGAATTAAATCACAGAAATCAACAAAATTTTATATTTCATACATTCTGCAAAATATTAAATCAGAAATAATATATCATTCCCAAAAGTTCTGCAACGTTTTATGCAATGTAATATTTCTTCTTGGAATAAACACAAAATCAACTCTAGCAGATTTAGATGTTATCTACATTGTAAGTATCTTATCGACGAATTCATAACCCTCAATCACTGCCCCTATGGTATTTCATAGCGTATACCACAACATAGATACGAATCTCGATGGAGAATTAATTCCTCTATTCTCTGGTGTATCATTAGACGTGGTTTAGTGGGGTAAAGAACTTGTAATAAATAATTTCTGTCTGTTGGGAGTAGGCGGATTTGCCCAACATCCAACGTATCTGGACACCGAAATTTATGCCCAACGCAAATTGCAAAATAGGTTTGTATTCATTTCGCCGAATGCTTTGTCACAATGAAATTTACAAGGAGATTCTTGTGTCCCTTTTAATTCCCCTTTAAAATTGGCAAGAAAGCGCGAGCATGAATTTATTAAAGATTTTATTGGCAATGCGAAGAGTTCTGAATACTTTAGTGCGAGCATTTAAAGAACAAGAATGTCGTAAACGTGTCATTGAAAAAGCCGGAACGTTTTCGCGTAATAAATAAAAAATGTTTTTGTTCAGCGCGTTGAATATACAATGCAAAAATATTTTACATTTTTATTTCCCTTTGAACGGCAAACGTGAAATATCCAAATATTTCAAGAGAAGTTGTACCGACATAGAAATTGTACAAATTCAGATAAGTAACTATCGAAACTAATATTGAGTACAATTAACGGTTTATAATTGTAATGAGAACCAAGTATCTGCTAATACTTTTAAAAAATATAGATCTTAGTCGGTAGTTTTTCAACACAATCTATATACCTAGACTAATTTATATTCGAAATCTCGAATACGTTTAAAAGTAAGTGAGTTGGAAGTGGTGATTTTCTTTTTATACAAGGTCTAAAGTTGTGTTTTTTTTTCCAATATATCCAACACTTCATGCCTTAGGATTCCAATTTCAGCTTCAATCTCGCTCCCTGAAATTACAGAATTTGGAGTGACGATTCCAATTGTGGTTATATCGGCCTTTGTAGCATCTTCAATTTTGTAATTATTAATATTAACTTTTTCAAAAACTACAATTAATAAGATTTGAAGTTAAGTCACAACACACACAAACTATTTCATATTTTTTTACCATAATAAAAATATATACGGAAATAGACACATCCCTGGCACATGTTCACGTGGAAGACTGGAATACCCTTCCATTCATAATTCAAATAAATCTTCTAGAAATGTATCCCCCTAGTGCCTGGACGACCTACTTTGAGTACTGACGAAACCGCTGATTCTCTGATCTACAATATGACAATATTATCTACAATATGATAAATCTCTACATGAATACAACCATGTCGACAATATAATACATGTAAGACATAATTTTCACTTAGGGAAACATGCGTTTCAAAGAATTATTAGTTAGTATTCTAAGGCAATCGAAGATAGGCTATAGAGTAAGAAGCTTCTTTACTTGCCTCCTAATAAGACCTGACCTGACCTAAGATATGGTCTGATCTCCTCATTAGACATAACCTCCTCATGGACATTACCTCCTGAACGACGGAGTTATACGCCCTCCAACAGGCGCGTTGGTTTATAGACAAAAATTAACCAAATAACTTCCTGATTTTTCAGACTGTCTAGATCAGCCATACTCAAAGTGTGCTCCACGGAGCCCTAGGGCTCCGCAAAGCCTCTGTGGAGGCTCCGCGAGAATACTGGTCATAATGAAAAAAATACTAAAGGAATACTATAAGGTTGCGGAGGAAAATAAAATCTATCCAAATATTGCAACATAAAGTTAAAAAATTAACTAAAGGAGTAGTAGTGGAATGCGTAATATGAGAGCGCGACATTTCAGTCAGGAGCTTAGACAACAGTTCAATACTGACTGACTGATTGAAAAAAAAACTGAACGAATTAAATTTGTTATTACAAAGTAAATAGACAATACTGTTCAACGCTAGTAACAAAATAACCGCTCTCAAAAGAAAATCAGATTTTTGGATTATTTGTGTTGGTAAGAGAGAAATAGAAAGCTTCTCATTGCTCAGTTAGTTCGTTAGCGACTCAGAAATGTTTCAAGATGATATGCTCCAAGAATTGGTCCAATATCTCAATGCTATTCGCGCATCTTTTGAGACGTATTTTCCCGAAGAACAGAAATTAAAATAAATTCATGGATTCAAAATCCTTTTGTACCCAACTTGCAAAAGCCCGAGAAAAGTATATCAGATTTATGAATCATTTTTAGAAATGTCATCAGACACCAGAATGGAGTCACTGTTCAAAACAATGCCTCTGAATGGTTTTAGGTGCAGGATCCGTGATGGAGATCCACTTCCTGCCACAAAGGCCCTGAATGTTCTTCTCCCGTTCCCAATAACTTACCTGTGCGAAACAGGATTCTCAACCTATGCAGCTACAAAAACTATATAATAATAAATAAATATATATATATATATATATATATATATATATATATATATATATATATATATATATATATACATATAAACCACTTATTGATTATTTTAGGGCTCCGTCAAATATTTCGCTTTCCAAAAGGGTTCCGTCGCCTTGAGAACCGCTGGTCTAGATTGATCTACAGGAATAAATAATATGGACAGAGATGACCTTTTAATTCAGAGAATTATGGCACTTTTGAAATGATTTTATCGTAAAAGCAAATCGGTAGTATTCATACGGATTCCCCATCACACTGAAGTACTTGGAGATAAGGCTGCTGATAGAATAGCCAAGTTAGCAGCACAGTCAATAACATAGAGGCCACTCGAGTTAGGCCAAATGACATTTAAGTCCGTCTAAAATCAAGAGTCTTGGAAGCAGAGCAACAACAATAGAATACATGCCAAACACATTTAAGATAAGTTAAACAAAATGTATGCTCTTGGCGAAAAATAATAATATCGAAAAAGTGAGAACAGATAGTCATCACATTCTAGAGAAAATCATACAATTCATGCCTACGTCCCACATTGATGTCTTTCTAATATGTTTCGCTTTCAAAGACTTCCAAGTTTTTCTGTTCATGAAAAAAAGACGTCCTGACAGTGCTTTGTGGCATGAAATGAGTGTACTTCTTTTTACTTAATTCTGATTAATGACCTAAGCGAGATGAATGATAGCGGCTAATAACCGACGCAATATATACCGCTATGGGTAAAAACAATTAAAAAAATATTTAAGTCTTTTAAAATTAGTTTTACTAGTCTCGGCTATTGCATTTTACATCATTTTCGTAGGGATTTTCCACTTTTTACATTAAATAATGATATAAATATGACGAAAAAATAATTTCAATAACATACGCTTTAACATTACTCTAAATGCTTTTTCTTCGAAAGCAATTAACGTTTTCAAAATAAACAAGGGTACATTCTTTCTATAAGAATATTCTGTGCACCAATCACTGTGTACAAAATGATTATAACGCCACAGTTTTAAAAGTAGTGTCGATTGACCCAACACCCCCAACGACATTGAATAGTTATCAAAAATTATATCACGCCAACCTGACGACTTTAATGTTGTTGTGTATTACTTCAAATGCCATCAAAATCCAGCATAAAGCAAAAATAAATATTTTTGTTTAATAAAATGTTTAAAATACTATATTTTTTATTTTATGGGCGATTATGTCAATCAAGATGTATCCTAGAAAAAGTAGGAAAAATATTTATATGAACTTATACCCTCAGTTAGGGTATACTCTACAAAAATGTTTATATGGACTACTATAATATGAAAAATAAAATACATCACTGATGAAGTCTTTTTTGAAATTTTAAATTTCGAAAGAAAAAATAAAACTTGCCTTGTATCTAAAAATTAAATAAAGATATGAATAGAAATGCAAATAATACCATACGGCGTTACATAAACAGCATCTAAACAATTCTCAAAATATTCATAATAATTTTAGAAAGTACCATTGTCATAGCTTTGTAGCCACCATATTTAAAGTAAATTGAGATTTCAACTCGTAGTATTTCTACTCGGCTCAAAAAATAAGGTGTTTTTGATGGGCTAGAATTTTATTAACATCTTAAAATATTATGTTTAATAGACACTAACGGTAATATATTAAATTAACGTTTTATAGTAATGAATGAAATATTACGAATCTACTCTCTTATTCTTATAACTATCTACAACTATACAATAATAATTATCTACAACTCATTATCTCATTCAAGTATGTGAGAATGAAAAACACTCTCTGACAATTCATTCCATTTTTTTTATATTTCTAGTACGAAGGTACGAGCATTGCTTTTCTGTACGATAGCGTGTCTACCGATTACAACGGAACCTATTTGACACACCATTCACGTACTTCGCGTACGTCATCAGAGGTAGGCCCGAATATCCAATTGGGTACCAACTTGAGGTAGTAAGTACTCTCGAAAGCGGTTATGACGGTACCATTCTATCAGGAGAATATAAGTTACTGACGGTGTAGTTGCCTACCTGGACAGGTAGACACAAAGCAGGTGCTGCACTATTGTCAAGCATTCAGAAATTCATCAACTTAGGTAAATTTATAGCATAAAAGATATTTTTCATATTTTATTTAACAGAAACTGCAAAATAAATTCATCATATTCGTTCGTTCATTTAAGTATTATTATAAAAATATGATATAATTGTTATGATTCTCTTTACTGTTAATAATATGACTATAAAATGAATTAATTCTTATGTCAGTTTGGCAACATCAGATACATCTGACGATGATTAATTTTGATGGTGGTACCCTAGTGAGTATAACCGTAGCGATACATTTTTTATACACGTTTACTAGATTACCTGAAATGAACACATTAATTGTATATGTAAATCCATTGGATACAGTGTACAGTTATAAAATTAACGTAGAATATTTAAGTAAAAACGTGAAAAATGCATTTCAAGTCCAATCTACCGGTACATTAATAATGATGTATGAGTTAGAAGGCATTTTTTTATTTTTTTATGCTGAATAAGGAAATATTGACCTACATTTGCTATGAGTTAACATCAGTTTTTTTCATCGTGTATGTTTGATTAGTTTTCATTGTGATTATATGTATTTGTGCCTTGTTAATTATTTGCTAATTTATGTGTCAGGCTTTTAAAATTGAAAGATAAATATACCTACATTTATACACCGTTGGTTTTACTAATAAACCACGCCTTGTTTATATTACGGTCGACGCTTTAATGTATTTTTTCTGTTGCCTTAATTCTGTATAGTTATAATAATTTTATAATACTTGTATAGGGATAAATTAAATACATCTTTTAATAACTACAAAAGTCTTTACATATTGATATTAAACGATAATAAAGATAATTTGAACTTTACAAAGACTACAGTAACTATAGACTTGAAAAGTGTGGTCATATACTATATGTGTCATTTGAATATATTAGAACATTAGACTTTTATTAACACATTAAACCAATTAATTTCATTTTTAAATTTGTATAAATATCACATTAGGCTGCTAAAGCTAACTAACAAAGGCAGCAAAAAGTAAAGGGTTCGACAAAACAAATAAAAAAATAGTAAAAGTAATCGTCAAGATATGTTTGAAAGCTTACTTTCAAACACATTTTAATCTATATGACTAATTACATAATGATATAATAATGACAATTTTGTCCATATTATATGATTTTGTAATTAATCATATAGATTAAGATTAATGTGACAGCAATATTTTTTTTGTAAATATTAAATTTGAAAGCTTCTTGATCCCGAAGGAGAAAGTTATTCAAAGAAAACAGGAAATAGATCGGACTGCCTTATGAGAATGTTTATTTCCGTTTTAGCGCTGACATAATTGTGGAATGAATTTTAGTTATAATTTAATGATTATAATATATGGGTAAATGAAAATAGTTTTTAGTTTTATTATATTATCAATTAATTTTTGCAACTCTTTATAAAAATAGAATAATCCTGCATAATAAATTAAATATCTAAAAATGGCAAACAGAAATTAATTTTTTATTACATTTTTTGTAAAATTAGAAAATAAAGATATGTTGTTAAATTTAAATTCACTCCGCATATATGACAACGATAAAACCGAAATAAATATTCTAATATATTTCACGTTAAACTATAAATAATATAATACTACTAAACAAAATATAATAATATTTACAGTATGCTCACAAGCGTACTTGAAAGTTGTCTCAAATTCAAATAAATATTCTCAATTTATTTAAATTATTGCACTGCATTGAATTTAAATGTCCTGTTGTCTTCGTATATACTATCGAACTACAGATGCACAAAGTGTTTTTATCAAGTAACCAAGAGAACCCAGAGCTACTTATTAACACCTCTTTCATGATCGAAATGGACTCGTAAATCTATTATTATAACATGAAGATACAGTGAGTTCAAAAAAGTAATGTATAAATTCGATAAAATTAGTATTAATATATTTCTTTAATCACTCGGACATGTCAATATATTTGAAATATGAGATATATTTGAGAGATATTTGAAACGCCACTGTCCTAAGCCATCCTTAAACTTTCTCGAGCCGTATTTTTAAAAGATGTGACGTCATGGGTATATTTTTATGAAAAGCCCTTTTTACATTTTTTTCTTTGTGTACACTAGAGTAAAATAAGTGACTGGTTATGTAAGAATTTTCGTAAGCAAATGAATTTTTAAATCAACAGGAAATACAAAACATTATAACAAAGTCCTTGATGTACAACAAAATTACTCGTTCACATTTAATATTGGGCAATATTAGCATATGAACTAGTAATTTTCTTAATTTTATTAAGAAATTATTATAATTCATTAATTTCCCAGCTTCATATATTAACAATTACTATATTTTTATTCGCTCTGTCGAATTAATACTCAACAAAAATCTTATGTAACCAAACCCTTACTTTGCCTTACTGTACTCAAAGAAAGGAGCTTTTTCAATCAGTTAAAAACAGAGCTTTATGTGAAGAAAATGCCCATGATATCACAACTTAACTTCAAAAATATGACTGGAAAAAATTAAAGAGTTAAGAGCTACCATTTAATTTCAAATGTATCTTTTGATATGTCCGAGTTATTTAAAGAAAACATTAGCACCAGTTTAATCAAATTTATACATTATTTTTCGGACTCGACAATATAGTAAATATTATTATATTTAATAAAAACATTTGTAACCGTCGAATTATTCATATGAAATACATACAATTACGGATGTTTTTTATGTTGTCGTTTTTCATCAATAGATATAAAATGTAGAACATGATGAAAATAAAACCAAATTTAAAACTATTTCAACAAAAATAAGTTGTAATATATAGTTTATTTCAATAAAAATGTAAACAATTTTTCAAAAATAAATTATTTATGCCAAAATCTTTATTGGCATTTTGTCAAAAATTAACTAGACAATTATTATACGTAATATTTTTAGTAGTACGTCAAAATTGTAAATATTCTAAGAGATATAAACATAATAATGTGTTTTCGATTTTCCCCATATAATTTATTAAAGAGACTTAGATTAAAATTTTGCACACTTTAAAATTTTGCAATAAAGTAATTACGTAATAAAATAAATTAATGAATAATTGGTTATTTAACTCTAGGGAAACAATTAAAATGGGTTTTGTAATTAACCCACTTTATTTGAAGTTAATCAAACCAAAATTATTAAATTGACAATAAAAGTATATCTCGGCTATGATAATTAATCGACTTAGAACATAAACCATACAAAATTATTGTATAATGACAATGCAACAAATAATTACACTCTTAGTTTGAATATTTTTGATTTTCTTTATTAATAATCAAGGTAACCCAAAATAGTCTACAAACCTTGTTGCATAAAAGAAAATATAAATTGTTATGTTTTTATGTGATAACATAGGTTTTAATAAAGAAATAAATGATATATGTTTTGTTTAAAGAAAATAATTTTTAATAATATGTTCAATTTCCTATTTCCTTTTGAAAATGTGTTCTTAACAATCAACTCTTATATTTCGATTTTTAACAACACTTATTATTTACATATATTACATGCCAAATTCTATTTTATAAGCAGTAAAAAGTATAACAAATGCCAGTAATTATTATAGAACTGAAAATCGTATACAGAATATATCACAGTGTTCTATACAAATAATATGAAACTGAAAATTTTACAAGAAAGTTTATAATAGGTGTTTTATCCGATGAAAATAAAATCACGTGTCTAATACTTTTCTTTGTACCAGCATCAACTTCCTTCTGTTACATGGCGCGTTATACATATTTTATGATATATTAGAATTATTTTCACTCTCTTATGGAATATATTATTCTCTATTCTTAAAACTAATAGCTATTGAGATGTTTCAGGTGTACTGAAATTTTAAAATTGAAAATTAACTCATTGATTGCGTGAATATTCACTTTTAGATTAATATTGGCAACTTCTACCAGAATACAGTTCAACAATTATTTTTTGTTTGATATATTCGTGAGATATGGAGTTGATGTATGTATGTATAGACTACGAATGCTTTCAAATGTACAAGGTGTCCCGAAAAAGCTAAAGATTCAAATATAACATACCGTATTTTGTGATTTAATTCACTTCATTTTGTCTTTCTTTCCATCAATATGAGTTGCTTATAGCTAAGCAATATGGTTTTTGCAATATTTAAAGTTATTTATAAAAAGTGATTAAATTAACAACAATATCGAATACAGTATACCATGAGTGAATATATTTTGAGTAGTTAGAAGTTTAGAATTGTCAATTAACTATTCTATTGCGTTAATTTTGACGGATTTGTAGATTTTTATGCTGTTTTCAACAATCATTCACTTAAAACAATATTTTACGCGAAACGATAAAAAATGTTTTTAAACAATCACGTTTTTTCATGTTGATGTACTTTTCCTTCTTTTGCTTGGTTTTGGATGATTTCTCCTTATTCGGAGTTATAGAATCACCTGGCCTTATCTCAGTAGAAGGCGGTTTTGATGTATAATGATTTCATTTGTGTAGCTTAATTTACCAAATAACTTTATAAACTTTGTTGCTCCTCTGTACTCGATATTGATGTCGATTTAACCATTATTTGCGCTATTACTGGAGAACCGAGTAAATTACTTATATGTATGCACAATAATCTAAATATACATTATCACGAGAATTTAATGCATTTGTAGTAATAATATGTAGCAATAACGTAAATACCATACATTGTAGATAATGCCCAGATTTATGGAAAAATATTAAAAAAGGAAACGAATAGAAAAATAAAATATGGCCTATTCCATTTGTACTGTGCGATTTCATCAAATTTGTTAAAATTTCACCTCCTTTTTGATGTCTATGAAGTTAGCAGAACACAATTATGTCATATGGGGAATTAAGTGCTAATTAAATGCTAATTAAGTGCGCAAGAAAAAAATTTTGTGCTCACATATTTTTTTATCGCATGTTCTGCTAACTTGCAAAAAATTTAGCAGAATATTAACGTAAAATAACAAATTCTTTAATGTTCTGCTAACTTTTTTGCAAGTTAGCAGAACATGCGATAAAAAAATATGTGAGCACAAACATTTTTTCTTGCGCTTTTAATTAGCATTTATTAACACTTAATTCCTCATATGACATAATTGTGTTATGCTAACTGCATAGACATTCCTTTTTGGGTACACTGTACATTTTGAAACATTTATAGTTTGTACATACATAAGCTCCATACCTCATAAAAATATGGCAAAAAAAATTTTTTAGATTTGATCATAGGATAAGTTAGTAGTATTTATCTAATAATCAAGTAAACTCTCGTTCAAATCGAAATGACTAAGACGCTTATAGTTTTAGAGATCAATATCTAATTTATTTTTATTTTTTAATGTTGACTATTGAAAACTATCCAATTAAATTACTGAGTTCCATAATGCGTTATGCGTTGCATATTGAATACCATACGATAGCGCATCTCAATATATTATATATGGGAATGGGCAACTTTATGATTGTTCTTGGCATAGGGATCTATATATAACGGCCTCAATAATCCTTAGTGTTTATTTCTGAAGGACAAATATTTCGTGAGTCGCTATGGAGTTTCCCCGCAATGTGAAAACATATAATAAATCACTATGTGCAAGAGCAATATATACCGTGCAATAGAATTCAGTAAAAATATGGTGTGCCGTTTAAGATAAGGAAATTAATACTTACTTCCCGTACAGCCGGAAGTATCAAATGTCATATACGTGGATAGCATTATTTTCATCAATCAGAGCACCCATAAAAACCCCTATCACAAATTTTCAGTTTTATATTATTTGTTGTTTAGCCTGATAGGTCACTCACCGTAATGTGCCTTATATATAATACTAAAAAGAATGGATGATTGGTGGTACCACAGTGTACTTCATTCATGTAAATGGTACCAGCAGTTAATATAATGGTACATTTAGGTACCATCGAGTATCAGGAAATCATAAAAGCTCGAATATGTTTGCAGAGCGGGTACCTCGGTGGCCTCCGGTCGAGCTTGGGCGGGTGGACACAGAAAGTCAAGTCTTGGTACTGGGGCAGACCTCTTGTAAGTTTTAGGCCCTCGCACTTCGCATGCGGCGTTATGGATTGGGCACCATTACATTATATTGTCTTGTTGATGCTCACCGTTCGTATGGTCAGTCTTGGTCAAGCAACTCTCTACCGTTCACCGTCTCAAGTGATATTGTTTTTTACAATTAGTTCAATCAGTTCAATTAAAATTATTATACTATTCAGGGAAATGTCATTAATCGATAATATTCGAATCGTAACTTTTACTGGAAAGTCAACCAATTACCACTTACCATTTGTTTCAATAGTAAATCGTATTTTAAATAAAACTGCAAATGTATATTAGCAATTAAAATAAACTAAATTCATCAATACGCATATAATATCTATAATATTTATGTGTCTCTTAAACAGATCTAGTTGAACAATTTAGTCCTAAATTAGTAAAGATAAAAGAAGCAATTTGCTTGTTATTTAAACTTTCTGAACTTATGGTGTCACTTTGACTCACAATTTTACTTCAAGCGACTGGGATAAATGAAGTTCTAACTAATGATAATATATTTTGAGCTCTATGAATATTAAATTTAACCGCATGGGATTCTTTAAAAAACTAATGAATTTTTCTAAGCTACTCTATTTCAATTAAAAATAATATATTCCCCAGCTCCGTTATTTTACTGCCTTCCCAAAATTCACAAAGTATTCTGATATGACCATTACTTTTTTATGCAAATACACTATTCCATAAATTTTATTAGTATGCCTGATGGAATCCATCGATTCAAGATAAAATACAACAAGAAGTTTATAAAATAATACCATAACTTTTAAATGGTGTAAAACCAAAATTCATCGAGACATTAGGCTAACGCTAAGTATTCTGGATTACCAAATTATTAAGGAGTTTAGTTTGTGCATTAAATTAAAGGGTTTTGGTATCTATTAAAATAAAACTTCGTTTTAGTTAATACATTTAATACATCTACATTTAGATATATACATATACTGGCGCCGCATAATTCAGAATATAGTTTTAGATTAGCCTTGAATCAATTTACAATTCCCCAGTCAAAATAAAAAATTACATTGAAATTTTTAATTAAGCTAAGTATCTTAATCGAAATATAATTGTACTGTATTTGTAAATAGAAAATATTGTAATTGCTGGGAGTATTCTAGAACGAAATGCACTAGGTTGATATATTAATTTTATAAACTTTTCACTTAAGAAAAAAATAGTAGATAGTTCCTTTTATAAAACTTTCGTGCTTTTATCCTACCCATTTCTCTATTACAGATAGTCAAAATAAAAAATTGGCATTTTTATGATTTTCTTTCAAGTTAAATGCACTGAAATATATATATATATATATATATATATATATATATATATATATATATATATATATATATATATATATATATATATATATATATATATATATATATATATATATATGTATTAAATGCATTCCATCTGAAAGTTATTTGCAATACTTGAAGACCGTACTGTTTGTACTTTAAAATACTCATTTTAAAGAATCATTGTTATTAAATTATAAATGCATAGTTATAGTTTGATTAAAAGGATTTATAAATTGGTGCTGGATACTCATTTTACAAGGATTGAATAAAATTGTGTCAGAATTAATAATACTTGCTGCGAAATATTGTGTAGAACATTATATTTTATAAGTATAGGGTGTCAATTGGAACAATAGGATTTAAATTACGCGTCGTTTGTGTTCTGACAAAGATAGGGCATCGACATTTAACGACTGTCATCTACAAGCCATATGACGTCAACAAGCAGCGATTAATAATCAGCAACAAATAGTTTGTGTACAACTATTTTATGAGCGATCATTTACAGATACATTAAGAAAAATTCGCACAAAACTAGGACAAAATGAAGCGCCTTCACAGTTAATAATTCGTAACTTAATCAAGAAATTTTAAGAGACGGGTTTTGTTATTGACAAGGCAACACCAATAGATCCTCGTAGTCCGTCAGATGAAAATATTGATACAGTGAGAGAGTCTACGGTAGTATCCAAACATAGTTGGATCGGTCAAGAGCCACCACACATCGGATTTTAAAGAAAGATCTGCATCTGTCAACGTAAAAAATTCAGTTGACATAACAATTCAAAGTTACCGAGCACTTACAACATCATACATTTGTTAATTGGGTATTATAAAAGAAAGGTGATTTTTGCAACAAAATTTTGTTCAGTACTGAAGCACATTTTCATCTTGATTTATATGACAGCAAACAAAATGGTCGAATTGGGGGTGCTGAAAATCCACGTGCTGCTCACGAATAAGAAATGCATCCAAAGAGATGCACGATTTGGCGCGCATTTTAGAGTGGTGGAGTAATTGAACCATACTTCTTTGAGAATGAAGCTGGAAATGCAATCACAGACATGTTGACGTTGTATGATTTTTAGATGATAGCCGTTAATACTGATATACAAATGGCGCGCAATTCAGATCCTGTAGTTCCAACTATATATAGACACCCTATAGAACGAAATAATTAATTATATTAAGTGAAATTAGGCTCCTCTAATTAAAGTCTTTCTTTTTCTAATCTCAATGAACGATTTATTACTCATAAGTCTTGTAAATTATAAATTAAATTATTACTCAAATACGTGTTACGTCAACTAAGTTGGCACCATCTTGGTTGACGATACGCACATTGAGTAATGTGAAATATTTCTGTTCGTAGAAAACTGGTCTCCCGATTTTGTTGCTACATCGAAAGTTCCAGCTCCTTCCCAAGTTCTGGCATACGTTAATATAAATCCAAACATTTATATATGAACAGCAGTCAAAAAGATTAGAGTGAGTGAATTCACTATACAAAGTATATTAAAAGAACTCGAATATTATCCTTTTAAATTGTATTTAGTGCATGGGTAGCTGCTTGGCTACCCAGTAATTTCAGTCACCTCTACAGTTATAATTTAATTCAAATTATAATGCAGGCATGTCGAAAAGCTTTAGATCAAATTTGTTTAACTTATGGAGCGATGAACGCCATGCATTTCTGGCAAAATGTTGGTGATTCTTCCCATAATACACAAATTGACATTGTGCATTTAAATAACGTATTTTAAGATAGATGAATTGGCAATGGGGGTCCGATTAATGTGCATTAAAGGTTCCCAGAAACCTTATGCTATTACATTTGTTCTTATGGAGTTATCTCAAAAATTTCATGTATCAAACTCAACATTTCAATTTAAACAACTTTCGGCAACGAAACAATGAATGATAAAATGCATGAAGCTTATTGACGTATTGCAAAAACTATAATTCGAGCTGCGTGTACCAGGAAACTATTACAACGTTTTGAAAGTTCTGTAGAATGTGCAGCAAATAATTTCCACCGTATGTTGTAACTCCAGTCAAGTCGTAATTAATAGTAACTAGCTACTATCTTTACTTTCTTATAAAACATGTAAAGTATCTATTAATTTTTATTTTTAAAATAATTACTAGTTACTTTTCTTACCTATAAAATATGGAATAAATAATATTATTTACAAGAAAATTAAGTTTCAGGGAATGAAAAAGATGAGCTGGGGGAGTGACTTCCTTTAAAATATAACGTTTTGAGACAACAACACGAATGTTTATTTAACAATAATACTTTCTTATGTGGAAAAGGTAATCAAAAATATTAAATATGTTACTATAATATATTGAAAGTGAAGTAGCTATTCAGTATCAGTATAAAAGGTGCAATTTGAAAAACAATTAGTTGAGGATGGTTTTACAACGGTTGAAAAAAGGAAGAAGGTTTTAAGTTTATAATCGGCAACATTTTTCCATAGAATTTAAAATAGTTAATTTTTTTATTTTTTCAAATATCAAAGATATTAACTATGAAATACATTCTAGGACACCCTGCATGTCTAAAAATATTCCCATTAAAGAAATGTACTAGTGTTTCATTCACAAGAAACACTGGACACTCTTTGTCATCGTCAAAAATTGGATTAGACAGATGATTCTATTAGTAATTATTATATAGTATTAGATAATATTTTATAGGATAATAATAGTATTTTAAAAGTATAAGGTTTGCATAAAGTATGCACCCTAAATTATAAATAGTTTAGAATGTACAGATTAGGCTAGAATACTAAACAAACTAGCTTAAGTAAGACATAAGAAATACACTTGTTTATTCTGATATATTTTGAAGAACTTTACTTAATCTTTTACTGCGAATATTACTCTTAATTAATAATTAGTGTACATCTTTCAGTTTGCTCCTGTAAACAATATACATTTTCATTAACATTCCAAGTGTGTTCGTAAATACATCAACGGAAACAAAATGAAAACAACATTAATTAATTGGAGGATAACTTTAATTAATTAATGCTTACATTTCATATTTGAAAACGTTTTATCGAATAACCTGTTTTATGATTAATCAAATCTGTTGAGAAAATAAAAAATATTTTTTTGTTTTCTTTATGTTTACTGTTGAAAATAATTTTCATCTCCGATAACTATTATTATAGTAGTTTAGCTATTTTTAATTTTGTACGTAGTGGAGCTGGTTGTTAAAATATATATTCCGTTATTATCTAATTAACATATGAGGACTTAATTAAAATAATAATATTCTGTGATCTTTACCTATTTATTGAGAAAGGCTATACAGTTTTAAAGATATTTATAATATCTCATGCAAGTTACACAGAAATAACACATTAGGGTTAGTTTTTTTTTTTTTTTTGAAGAAATTTATTGTAATAATTATTTATATTAAGAATAATAGAGTTCCATAAATTATAAGCATATGTATACTCGTATGTAAAGTCGTTACTTGATACATTATACATAAGAATCAGATTCTACAGATAGATTTCTATTAATACTCTTGGATATAAAATCAGTATTTTATGTTCCATATGAATTTTTCTTATTTATCCAGATTCTGTTAATACATCTGGATATTTAATATTAAAATATTTAATATTATGATTTATAAGATGTGTCATATTTTTAAATCATTTGGTAGAAAATTAACCATAGACAGATTTAATATACTATGATACCAACAATTTTGTTGGTAGTAATAGATGCATTAAGTAGTGACGCTAAGAAAAAAGACTACACCTACAAAGCTTTCTATATAAGCTTTTTATAATCGTAAATTTTTTAAATATATATAATTCTAAATTAAATTAACCAAATAATAATTAAATGCTGCTTTGACAGAAAGCTTTAAGGTTTATTAGAAGTTAGACAGTTTTTGTAAACTAATAAAATATAATATGTAACATTTGCTATTTAATTTGTTTTTACATAATATTTCCATTTCAATCAGATGAACAATATCTCCTATGCCATTTATTATTTTATGTGGTATATCTTTCTAAAGCAATGAAAATACAAAGTATAAGACCAATAGTAACCTCATAGTATCTGTCTTATATTTTGTCATCATCAAAAATGACAAGGCGACAATTTTAAAAATAGCACAATATTTTTATTGTTTTTTTTTTATTTCATAACTAACTGTAACTGGTTGTAAATTTGTTTTCCTATATTAATAATATTTGTATTTCAAATAAGGTAGCCCTTAGTTAATAATTTAATCAAAAGAGAAATTATATACCAAAGATTTAATAATATACATTAATACTTATATTCAAGTCATGGCATAATAGATAAGTAATTGGGAATACCAAAAATATGTTTATAAGTATAGCCTATTCTCAAATATTACCTATATTGGTTTAATTAAATTAGCAAAGAATATACTCTTTGATAAAGATAAAGAATGAGTATGGTATATTTAATTATTTATTTAACAAATTAAAATCTCTATCATATTAATCTTTATAAACTTCTGAAACTAATAATAAATAGAATTTAGACCTTTCTTAGCAGTGTTAAGCCTCCGTGTTTCTACTTTCTGCTTTCTGCGAAACAATTACTACTTTCTAATACATAATTTGCAAGAGTAAGGTCACTTTTTATAACCTGAAGGATTGATAATGTTCGTATATTATAAGTTGACTTATATGATATTTGCATAAGGATTCAGTTTTTTATTTTTAAGTTTGGGGTAAACAAAATAAAATTTTATTTATAATTTTATAATCAATTTAATAGAAATTGGTATAATTTTAAAGGCTCTTCTCGCATTCCGATTATTTAGAGACCTATTGAAGTTTGAGATAATAACGGTACCTCATTGACACTGTACCTGAAAGTTTTTAAAGAAGATGTGATGTGATAATAAAGTAGAAGTGCTTTAGTTAATTCCATTGCACAATAAACTGCTACGTGATAGAAACTTCTTCTATGGACGTTCCGAGGTAATTCTGTACAAAAATTTTAATAAAAACAATATACACACATTCAGTAGTATGTATTTAATAAAGAAGCTTATATTTTACTGCTG
Source organism: Rosalia funebris (assembly GCA_037954035.1). Taxonomy (NCBI): domain Eukaryota; kingdom Metazoa; phylum Arthropoda; class Insecta; order Coleoptera; family Cerambycidae; genus Rosalia; species Rosalia funebris. The sequence continues at coordinate 5,741,019 of JAZFAV010000010.1, read as the reverse complement.
ATAAACTATTTATACATAGAATGAATCTATTAAATTTTTAGTAGTGACAGTAATGGGGTTAGATATTTAAAGAATAGTACCTATTAGTATTGTACGTGGTTAATTGGTTGACTAAGTAGTTTTACCATAGTATTATATTGTCGCGACGAAGAATATGTAAAATACAGCATAGCATATTCAAAGAGCGAATAACAATGAATGTTAGAGACTGCTTGACAAGAAATTTTACAATTTTATTCAGCTTTTGGATTTAATAGCTTTGTGTACGAGCAATTATAAATTAAAATGAAAGCACTGTCACACACAAACAATTAATCTTATTTAAATTATACTTCACGCTTGAGGTAATTTGTTTGAAAACAGCACAGTACATTATAACTCATATGGCGATGCAATAAATTTCTTAAACCTCTTGTTCGGTTAAGAGAGTGGGAAGAGAGTGTATATTAAGTATGTTTGCCGATGTAGTTTATTACTATTTCTTACTTATTCATAACACTTACACACTTCTACAACGTAGACGTATTGTACTTTTCTTATTTATGAATGAATACATACCGGTATTCCTGATAAAAAGTTGACATTAAAAAAAGAAATATATTCATTATGTGCAATAGTCACATAAATAACTCTGTACCCGTGATACTTGTAATCACTGTACACATATACGTTGTGTGCAGTTGAGTTAGTGAAGTACTTTTTCTATTGATAATTAATACAAAGATAAAAAATTAATAGTCGAGTTTAAGCAAACTGGCAGGCAAAGTGGCTATCAGTAAATATTTTATATATTTACATATGTAATAATACCATTATTGTGGATAACTTGGTTTTATCTTCACTATATTAAATATATTAGTAGGTAACACATTATTCGACGGTATACAGCTAAATGTATGAAGTATTGATATACAGTACGAAAACTAGTTATGGAATAAAATTATATTTAGCATTATTTTACATTGAGTTGAAGTATTAACAAATTGATTTTTAATTTAAAAGGAACGTCTTTTAAATTAAATTTTAAATTCATGGAAATATAATACAAGAGAGATGATTTTCAACGGAAATCACTGTATATTTTTATATTATGTTTTTATACCGGGTGTCCAAAAAATCTGGAAACGGTCAAATATCTCGATAAATACAAATTAGATCCAAAAACTAAACAATACTGTGCTAATAATTTAAAAGCGTTATCCAATGACACCAAGTGCAACCCCCCCAGCCCCACCCTTTGGAATGGGGCGAGGGAAAACATTAAAATCTTAAATAGATACCCCTATTTTTTATCGCAGATTCAGATTCTACGGCAAGAATTACGTCAAGTTTGTCTGAAGCATTTTTTTCAATTCGTGACAGATGGCGCTGTAATCGCAAAAATATTTTCTTTCGTAATTTCTAAAAAATTCTATTGAATAATGAAAAATAATAAAGTACGAGTTCATTTACTTAAAAACAGCCATTCAATGGTGTTAAATTTAATACCCCCCACCACCGTGGAGGAAGGAAAGTGGAAGGCATTTTTCAAATGCTATTATCATTATATTATATAGGTTTGGGCCTCATCAGCCACTGATCGCATGGGTAGTCCCTTGGCGATCTCCTCTTATCCGGGTCATTATCCAAAAATGCTATCCCATAAAAGGAGCAATTTAGGCACGTCCCCCGCCTTAAGCCTCGCTTCCTCTAGGATAAAAGGAGTCCCTAATATAAGATACCTCTTCTCCTCCAGTGCGGAGCAGGTATAAAGAAGATGAATCGAGGTTTCCTCGTCTTCTTTACAGTATCTGCAGGCCGGGCTATGAGTCAGCCTCAGCTTGTGCTTATATGCATTCAGGCTACTATGGTGGCCCATTATGATTCCCACCAGGGTTCTGGCTTTGTGCCTGTTCAATTTAATGAATTCTTGGGCCCATTTCTCAATCCCTGAGTATTCGATGAAGAGTTTGGTTATTCGACAACCCGTTACTCCTCTCCATCTTTTATTATGCTGGTCTCTTGCCCAGCCATTGATGCGGTCTCTGATCAGATTCCGACTTATTCCCACTGCAGGTTCTGGTCCATAGAGGTTTTCCCTGGCCCCTAGTCTGGCAAGGTCATCTGCAATTAGATTTCCCTTAATGCCATTATGCCCAGGTATCCATAAGAGTTCCACCGGCCCCTTCCCTGCCAAGTGGTTCAATGCTTCATAGCAATTATAGACCAGCTTCGACTTTGTCGTTGCTGAATTCAGGGCTGCCAACGCCGCCCTGCTATCCGAGCAGATACATACCTTTTCCTGGGTCCGATTTTGGTCGGCCCCCAGAATACCGTATGTAATTCCAACTAGCTCGGCCTGGAGTGCGGTAGTGTATTTACCCAAGGGGAAGGTTTTACCTATCCCGTCTCGTCGCCTATACACCCCCGCACCCGCTCTGTTCCCACTCTTGGTTCCATCCGTGTACCAGATGTCTCCATTGAGCGGCAATCCAGCTCGATCCTCCATCCAGTCGGTCTTACTGGTGAGGGTGATCTTATATTTCTTGTCAAACAGAAAGTGGACACCCGTACTGTCAGAGGGCATCCATAGGAGTCCCTCCTCAGCTAGCTCTCTTGAGAGTCTATTCAGGTCCCTTACCTTCCTATTCATGTTTCCCACCCTGTGCATTGCCATTGCGGCCTCCGCTTACAGGATGACATCAAGAGGTGGTATCCCCGTCATTATCCCCATCGCCTCGATCGGTGTTGATACTGGGGCTCTAAGAATCAATCCTCTTAACTTGTTAAGTTGGTTGGCTTCTGACTTTAACAGGCTCTCTCCCACCAGACCAGTGCTGCATACGTCAGTCTGGGTTTGAGAATTGCCTCATACATCCATTTCATGGTTTCCGGTTTCAAGCCCCAGTTACTACCAATGGTTCTTCTCAGTTGCCAAAGTGTTACTGTGATCTTGGAACATATGTAACTTAGATGTTTTCCCCATGACAGTTTCCCGTCCAGGATTACTCCTAAGTATTTCTCTTCGCTATTATAGCTTAGTTCTTGGCCACTAAGTTTCAGCAGACATGTTTTGTTCCACTTATATTTCTTGGTGAACACCATCACCTCAGTTTTAGAGGGATTGACCGAGAGTCCCCTCTCCCTGCATCAATTCTCAACCTTGTTTAAAGCTCCCTGCATTATATCGAGAATCGGCTCCAGGAAAGGGCCCTTCATTATTATTACTAAGTCATCGGCATAGCCAATTACTTGGTAATCCTTTAACCTTTCAAGCAGTTGATCTACTACTAGGCACCGCAGAAGGGGGGACAATACCCCTCCCTGTGGACAGCCCGAGTCGACCCGGCCCTCGATGGTAGTCTTGCCTTTATTGGTAGTAAGCTGTCTGTTTCTCAACATATGGTCTATCCATTCAGCGATTACTCTAGGGGTGTAGCATCTGCCTAGTGCTCCGCTAATCACTTCCCTGGATGTAAAGTTGAAGGCTCCTTCAAAAGTACGTCGATTTATTTGAACATCTCATTCAGTAGGGGACTTTGCCGTAATAGCCTTGGCGGTGAAAGGCAAGAACTCGCCTAATATAAGCATCTTGATGGTGAGAAGCAAGGAGACTCACCTAAAATACTCGTAAACACTCCAATGGTGAGAGGCAAATTACGAAAAAAGAAAATATTTTTGCGATTACAGCCCCATCTACCACGAATCGAAAAAAACGTTTCAGACAAACTTGACATACTTTTTGCCGTAAAATCTGATTCTGCAATAAAAACTAGGGGTTCCTATTTAAAATTTTAAAGTTGCCCCCCGCCCCATCCCAAGGGGTGAGGGTGAGGGGTTGCGTTTGGTATCATTGGATAGCGCTATTAAAATTATTAAGGAAGTGTTTTCTACTTTTCGGATCGAATGTGTATTTCTCGAGGTATTTGACCGTTTCCAGACTTTTTGGACACCCGGTATATATAATATTGAAGAGTGATTTGACAATAACCTATAATACTTATGGCTTGAGTGAATAAGCAAGGGTTTAGTTAGTAAATGCAAAGGTACGTAAAGTGAAGATTCTTAAAACAGATAATTTTTCTACAGTACTCGTTATACTATTTAAATATATACTAGCAATAAATTGTATCTAAAACGTATATTACCTATGTTTATTCAAAAATGTTTGCCCTAAAATAAAAGCAACCCAGACAACTAAAGGCATAAATAAAATAAAAATAGCAATGAGTATTTTTTAACAAAGAGAGTAACATTTCAGTAACTGATAAGTCGGGAATCCAAAAAGGAACCATTTACAAAATAATGCCATATTTAACAGAAAACTCATATTATATTCAACAGAAAGGCATTAGTCATCTCCATAATGATACTATGGCAGATGGTGTTAACTTAATTGGACAAATGTCAATCGAGTAACATGCCATCTTTTAGTATTCGTGGAAACTGGTGTCCTGCTTTAAGAATATTTTCAAATTGAAATTTTATAGTGTTCGGTTATGAGCATATGTGTCAAATATGAGTCAAATGAGCATATGTGTCAAATGGAAGTTGCTGACATTTATAATCGGTTGTATCTTGATTTGCCTAATATGACACAAGTAACCGCTAAAATGTATGTACAATTCATGGTTGAACAGGTAAACAGTTAAGAAGAAAACTTTATTTCCTAGGAGACAATGTGAAAGTAGACGTCTTATTAAGATATCTACTTTCTCTGTATTCTATTTAATCCAACAGAAAGTTCATGCCAAACTGTCCTGGAAGATAACATCAACCATGCAACTATTTCAAGTTGTCTCTATAAAACCCTGCATCTCTAAAAAATTATATTTGCAACTGACAAGATACTATTCAAATAGTAGAGTTCCTTTCTGAGAAAAAATAATTCTTAAGCTAGACAGAAGTGAGATAACTCTTGGTCTATTTCTTTCATCAGATGAACCAACTTTCACGTAGTATGGGGAAGTAAATTGATAGAATTGTAAGTATTGACCAGCGATTCAATGAGAATCCTCATTGGACACGTGATCATTTGGGCAGGTATTATTGACAACCATATTACTAATCCAATTTCTATTGAAGGAAATCGGATAATTAATAAATATTTCAATGGATTCAGAGATGAAGGAAGTTCTATTTTGACAAAGTGTATGCACTAGATTCTACCGTACAGAGTCAAACTGTTTGGTTTCAACGAGATGTGGAGACACCCCATCAGACTGTAACTATGAAAAAGTATTTAAACAAAATATTTTTCAGTAAATGGATTGGACAAAGAGGTATTATTGAACAGCCGGATCACTAGATCTTTCCTCTTTAGATTTTTTTTTTCTGTGGAGATCTAAAATAGAGCATATGCGCTTTATTCAAATAATCTGCGATAAAGTCAGATAATCTCAAAAAGGATACAAATAGAAATAAGGAATTATTCATATTAATTGTTTGAGAAAGTTATGCAGAAGATTTCCGACTAGGTTATTGCCAAAGAGTAACTTCAATAATAATAATTTCAACAATATCACAGTTTAATGCCTGTGATTAATAATAATAATCAATGAATTAGTTATATCACAATGTGTTATAGATTAATCAAATCAGGTCATCAAAATAAATTCAATAGAGTTTGTATAAATATATAAGGTATCCATTTGAAATTTATCTCTTATATAGACCTTTATGTTTAAAATTTTGTTATATACATATATAAATGGTTTCCACCCTGTATAAAATTATGAATAATTTTGAAATTAAAGTTTAAGTATTATAATACAATAGGTAAACTACTTTGATATGACTATTTAATATTCAGATTTTACTAATCATAAACGTATTTTGTAATACGCATGATATGTACGAATAATAACAATAATAAAGTAGTTGAAATAGTAGGATAATAAATTATCTAGAGGCAGGTTAAAAATGTTGTTCTTTTAATACTCAGATGTAGGTAGCGCTACAACAGCAACGATAATTAAATAATATAGTAAACTATTACACAATATACTATTTAAGCTTAATAGGAATAAAGAAATGCATAGGTAAAAATGTAATATATATTCAATTCGATATATGCACTAACAATAAGTGCATATACTCCTTAAAAATTCCTCCAAGCAAGACAATAGTGTTTAAACTCCCTGAACATATTTAAACAATTTATTTAGTAATGATTGTAAATACAGCTCCTTCTGTTATATCCTACAGTAATTAAATTTGGTGTTATAGACCTGCAATTTTAAATACTTCAAAATAAGGAGAGTAATAAATGAAACTAGAAAAGTCGTCTCTTTTCTTTTGACTTTACATCGATAAGTTACAACCCACTACCAGGATTTTAAAGGTCGGCACTTTTGTCAAATAATTCATGAAAACGGAAAGGACAACAGTAGCACACCCTATTAGAGTTAATGCACTTTATTGGTTTGAGTTATATTTTTAATTTAACTTTAATTTAAAGGGTAAATTGTTGTTGAATAGAGATATAATATACCTCTATTATGCTATTTGTTTGAAAATTGATAACGCAGGAACACAACACCATCTTTGGTGTATTTCGATTATGTTGTTTTTAAAAATCAAGTAATCATAGGGAGTTACTATAATATTTTACTAAGGGAGATGGTTATACATCTGCAATGTGTAATCTAATATACGATATTAATGATGGCAACATGTTACCGAATTAAGCAAAGAAATATCGATTTTATCCATACATATTTATATCACTTGTACTGATTCAGATGCTAAACAGCTCTATATGTATTAATATTCTAAGATATATCGCAAAATACAGCGCTAAACGCCATATTGACATAAAAATTAGATGATTTAAAATCAACTTTATTTGGTAGTATGGCTGATATAATATATCAGCCATATACATATAACTATACAGTGCTTTTGTGAGGTAATGAATAAATACGTTAAAAGTTCAAGGGGTTAAGAATTCGATAACTTTTGAGAAAAACTCTCATACCGTCAAATTTTATTGTTAGTTGTGCATTTTTTTAAATATAATTAATTTATAGAGGGTGATTAATGTAAGAGGTATATCACCATCGATATTTTTTAATGGTAATCCCCTTTTTTATTATTGAATGTAAAAAAGAACATTTTGTACATACGCTATGATAATGGTTGCATAGCTTTAATTTGTTAGATAATAACAAATTGAAGAAAAGTGATTTTGCAACTTCAAAATACTAAACTTAATGGCAATGATTATTTAAAAAATTAATTATAGTTTGTATAATGGATATTTTTACGTGTATCAATTTAGTGACGACGCACGGATCACATACTACACCACTCGCAATTGTTACTAATATGCCACAATTACCAGCACGTATGTCTAGCAACATATGTTTCAATCAACTACGTACGGCATAGACAGTTAATAATTTGCGGAACAAAATGCAATTATGAAGTCACGTCTTAGCTTTATCGTATAATTTGATTTATTGGCGTCTCAATATTTCTGTAAAATTTATTTCATTTTGGTTTTATTTAAAGCATTTTATTATTGTATTCCTCTATTGTATTTTAATGGAAATATAACTTCCATTGAATGTTTTTATGGAGAACCTTTTCATTACACTGTCATAGGTTGACGGATTTGTATTGTACTAACTGTTACCCTAAAATGTGTTTTCGGCACGACACTGTTCAAAAATGTTAATTGATTGATTCATACGATTGTTACCTGCGATACACACGTATAGAACCATTATACAAACTTTAAACTAAATCTCAAATTGTGCAACGTTGGCTGCCTGTCACTAGCCGTAGCGACCAATTATATTTTTTTTGCTATTAGATAAAAACTTGAAACATTTTCAAGGATGGATGATTGAGTATCACATTCAAAATACCCAAGTAGTGTATGTTTTGTTCGATACAATCGACAGAAGAAATATTCCCTATTTCTTTGGACCTAACTGGCGCAAGATAATTGAATTTTCTTTGGGACAACCTTATTACTAATAATTTTATATCTAGATGTAGAGGAACCTGATCTTCCAAGAAATAACTTTTTATTTCAGTAATGTAGTGCACCTTCATATTATGTAGCACCTGTATGCGCTTATTTCGATGAGATGTTCTTGAATCCTCAGAGAAAGGGAGAAGGGGGCCGATTGGGTGGCCAGCCAGATCGCTAGATTTGACACCCTCAAATTACTTTTGTGGGGATACTTAAAAAGATAAGTATACGTTACTAGACCAGAGAATTTAGAAGACTTAAAATCAAGAATTCGCCACGAAATACAACGTATACCGCCTGAGATAATTTACAATTTTCAAAAATTATTTATTTATCGTCTTGGTTATCGTCAGGCAGCCAAGGGTGCAGAATTAGAACATTTATTTTGGCCTATATTTTAAATTATTTCCATTAAATTCAGTAATTTCAAATTGCAAAATCGTTTTTCTTAATTTTTATCTAACCTATACCCACGCTATTGTAATTATTACTGTGGCGTGTACAACAAAATGTGCTCTTGCATTAACACGCATTCTGTAACAGAAAAGGAGAGTTGCATTCAAGAAATATCGATGACGTCATACCTCTTACACGAATTACTCTATATCAATTATATTTCAAAAAATAAAATTTGACGGATCCGCGAAATTTTCGAAAAAGTTATTCCTTGAATTTTTAACGAAATTATTCATTACTTTAATAAAACACTGTACATGTAAATATAGAGAAAATGATTATATGGATTGATATCTGTGAATATTTTGTAAGAAATCTTTATTAACTTGGAAATGTGCATGGTATTCAGTACTTCCATTTTTATAATAAAGTGATCTTAATTAAGAACAAAGAACTTATCTTCTTTTGCAATATCGTTATCTTTGAAGACAGTAGGACATTTTGTGACGTTCATAATAATATCATATTTACTGCCTGATTCGGTTTTTATTATATATTGTAGCATAGTGATAGATATAGTGCCATATCTAGTGGAATGTTAACTTTAATTCAATCCAGTTGAAATAGTATATCGCTATCGTAAAAGAATTTTTTATATGCAAGTCAATTCTAAAGATATGTACTCGTAATTACAAGTCATCACTTGCTTTTAAATTACTATAATGCAGCCGCTTTTTCAGTATTTACTTTCTGTGATAAATTATAAACTATTTTAATTAAAAACGATGTTGTTAAGATGTCATTATCGACTTATAGTATCAATATACCTGTTGATAGAATATGTCGCTTATGCGTTAAATTCAAATATGCAATACATAAAGGAAATTACATGAAGAATAGTCACCTAGAGTATATAAACAAAGTAATTTCAAGAATTTGGCCAACTCCGAATAAAAATAATAATTATTGTGGAATGTTCAACATAAGAAATAATTTATTTTCCACCAAACATACCAAGAAAGACAGAATACACTAATATTGTGCAGTGCAAGCTTATAAAATGTACAAATAAATACATAAAATAATGTATAATGTTAAAATTTCAATAAAACATGTTTTTTAAGATGCATAATTAAGCATAACGTCTTAAAACATATACCGTCTTAATTATGTTAAGGATAGCCATTTTTTATTTGTACATTAATTTGTTGATATTTGCAAACAATATTCTAGTAAACATTTTTTAAACGAATACATTTTACTAGCAGGATTTTACTTTTGAAGGTGTTGAAAAGCGGGTTCCAGACAAAACAATGTGGCGTAATGAAGGGTGTCTCTAATCTCCGATAATATTATCCGGTGGGAAAATAAAATATATAAACAATATTTCTTGTGAGCTTCTAAGAGCTAAAAATTTTGTTGAGGATAAGTATATTAGTAGAGATGACTTGCCAAAAATTTGTAATATGATTAAAATTAATTCTGAAAGATATAACCGAACATAGATAGTGTACAAAATAAACTGTAATACGGTTTAAACATAACAAAAAATGAAGTGGGCACGAAGTGTACTCTGACAGATATACCAAATGCAATTTCTTCTTAAAGCTCTAGCAGCAAAAGACCCTTTAAAATTGACACACACTCACACCTGATAGAGAAAGTAATAAAAAAAAAAGAGAAAAACAGAACTCAAATTATTTTTTTCTATACTTCAAACAAATTCAAATTTCCTCCAAGGACCTTTAAATTCGACATTAAATTAATATCAACAATATTAAAATTAAAAATGAAGCCAATCAAAATCGATAAGATCTTGCAAAAAGTTGAAGAAGCAAAAGATAAACAGAACTATTACTACATTTTTCTTTTAAAATTACCTTGAAATATAAACAGGATCTATCTGTTGAACATTAGCAGTTTGACTATCACATCTCTTATTTTAAATGTAAATAAAAGTGTCATACAAAAGAAAGAATGAGATTCCATACGAAGTTTTCCTAAGTTTCATCATGTAAAGGTAAAACCTCACTATATTCAGAAATAGCTGCTTGTGGAACATAAAAGAAAATAAAATATATAAACAATATTTCTTGTGAGCTTCTAAGAGTTAAAAATTTTGTTGAGGATAAGTATATTAGTAGAGATAACTTGCCAAAAATTTGTAATATGATTAAAATTCATTCTGAAAGATATAACCGAACATAGATAGTGTATAAAATAAACTGTAATACAGTTTAAACATAACAAAAAAATGAAGTGGGCACGAAGTGTACTCTGACAGATATACCAAATGCAATTTCTTCTTAAAGCTCTAGCAGCAAAAGACCCTTTAACATTCACACACACCCGCACCTGATAGAGAAAGTAATAAATAAAACAGAAAAACCCAACTCAAATTATTTTTTTCTATACTTTAAACAAATTCAAATCTCCTCTAAGGACCTTTAAATTCAACATTAAATTAACATCAACAATATTAAAATTAAGAATGAAGCCAATCAAAATCGATAAGATCTTGCAAAAAGTTGAAGAAGCAAAAGATAAACAGAACTATTATTACATTTTTCTTTTAAAATTACCTTGAAATATAAACAGGATCTATCTGTTGAACGTTAGCAGTTTGACTATCACATTTCTTATTTTAGATATAAATAAATGTCATACAAAAGAAAGAATGATATTCCATACGAAGTTTTCCTAAGTTTCATCATGTAAAGGTAAGACCTCACTATATTCAAAAATAGCTGCTTGTGGAACATAAAATAAAACTATACTGAATATAATCTGAAATGAAATGGCAAAAAATAACAAACAGACTTTCTGTGTTGGACAAATGAAAATTAATGATTTAATGAAAAATCGTCGATTCTTACCATACTCCAAGAATCTTAAGTAGTTTTGTGTGCGCGTAAATATAAGAGTGGCGTAATTTACACCGATAGTCCAAGTCCAAGGTCATATTTATAAACACAAAATCATCAAACTAATAGCAACAATATAGAAGGTTAATAAAGTACATTATCAGATCAACAGTAAGTACAAATTAACTTAAGTACAAACTTTGCAACCAGATATAATGAAATCAAAAAATCAATCCTTAAGTAAAAGTCAATTATCCTATTGGGGGACATCGCGAAATCTGTCTCTTGATGTCAGTTATCATCGCTGTCGACATAAAGTTGAGAGGATAAAGAACAGTAGTCCTGCTCGGCCTATACCCTCTCAAATACCACTATGCCTGCCAGAATATTCGCGACTACATATTCGCTAGAATATTTTTGCGAAAACATTTAGTATATTAGAATATCCAGGTGTTAATATGAATAGAAACGTTCCTGGGAGCAATATCAACAAAATGATATCTCATAAATAAAATAAACACTAATATTACTTATTCGTAAAGTAAAGTTTGTCTAAAATCTATAATACATAGATTTATCTAATTTCGTAAGATCGCAAACCATCCTTTATACATTTGTATATTATATCATCAATATTCGCAATATTCGCTAGCGTTTTGCAAAAAAAAAATGCTAAATGTTGTCACTGGAAATAGTTTTCATTTAAGTGAACATTAATATCTGGAGATTATTTTTGTTTATTAGCGCTAAAATACTATTAAAGTCTAAAAGTATCCTTAAAATATATTAAACTCAATCAATTTCTATTTAGAGTATCACTAAATGATAAAAAAATATTTAAATTCGATTAAGAATTATAAAGTACTTCACTAATTACATCACTAGCGTGTAAGTATGTCTTAAGGTAGACCCTTTCCCCACTTCTTGCTTTTCTGCTTTTCTACATTTTTTGGAAACTACACAAAGCTATTAAATTTAGATTGCCTTGAAAACTTCTAATATATTGCGTTTTTTAGCGTTTTTTCTTCTTTCTGTGTTGTAGTGTTGTGAATTGTCCGATCACTTTTATGAACACAAAATTACACAAAAATTTTAAACAAAGCGAGGCGTTATCAGTATCAAGAATACTTTCCTCGTCCACACAGCATGGGGCATGTTGTTTTTAGATTTTAGTGCACTATTTTAGACGAATCTATATCAGAGGGTAAAGGTAGCGATTTCAGCTATTATCCCGTTATATATTATAGATTTAGAAATGTTTGGCTATTTAGAATACCCTGTATATATATTTTTATAAAGATGATGTATATGAGATATAATTTAATTGTGTACAGCAACAAAATGTTACGAGATTGATAAATATTATTTTTTTAAAGGAATGGCAAAGGTAAGTTATGGCTAAATGGTGATTTTTTAATTATGTAATCTGATTTCATGTTTCAAGAATTAAAAATTTATATACAAATAAATATGAAATTATCCGGTTTATGCCATGATGGGTTGAATTCATCTTGACATTTCACTAATCATTCTATCAGATTATTCAGAAGAAAATCGAGGATATTATATTTCAATAAAGGTCGCTGGACTTGTTCTGAAAAATTTGATAGGATAATCAATGAAACATACAGATAGATTCGATGACCACCACTGTATAACCCGGAAAAATATATTTCATTGGCGGATGACCGTGAACACCCACATTCTACTGTAAGTGACTTGTTAATACTTGTTCTATAACATGAAATATGTATCGTAATTATATTCGCATAATTTCGATATAAATTTCGTAATCGTGTATTTACAATTCACCCTTAACAAACTGTCCTTGAATTTTGCAATCTTTGTAAGAATACGGTCATCACACACAGAATGGTCGAAAAGTAAATTGCTTTGATTGTATATCAAAGGCGCTCTACTTTAATCTACCTGCTTTCAAGATGGCTGATTGTTTTGTTTTTAATTACAACCACAAGGTTTTTTAATGAAGTTAATAAAAATAAGAAAGCGTGGCGATTTAAACTTCTAATTGTAAATAAAATACTTGTAGAATATTATATGTTTAAGTTGATCGATCCAATTTAGGGACTCCCTCTAGGATAAATAAATTTTTCTTACAGGTGCATATACTTTTCAAATACCTCAGATTTAAATGTGAGTTTAAATTAAATTTAATTTAAATGTGAAATAATTTACTTAAAAATAAAAAATATATATAAAAACCCATCAAAAACATAAAAAAAAATCGAAAAACAGCAGAAAAAAAGGAAAATAACAAACGATAAAGTATATTTTTTTCGTTTCGTATATTGAGGGAGCATCTAACATTTGATAAAACTGTGTATTTGTAGTGTAAAGATCGCATAATGAATCCAGGCGCCCCAAATTATCCCATGGCGTCGCTGTACGTTGGGGATCTGCACTCAGATATTACCGAGGCGATGCTTTATGAGAAATCTAAAATTAAATTTAAATCTATAAAAGTCAATAATAAACATTAAAAATAAATAACAGATATTTTACAGTATAAATATGTTTGTTATTTATTTTTAATGTTTATTATTGACTTTTTTAGATTTAAATTTAATTATTATGTCAGATATTTTTCAGTATAAATATATTTGACATAATAATATAATATACTCAATATCAGACTTAGGCAAATTATACTCACAAGTGTGAACACATTTCTTTATCATTTCATATGATAAACATACGATATGAGTTTAAGTAGTATCGCAACCGTGAAATATTAATTGTATGATGTACAGAAATTTTATAAATGAGGCTAATGAATATGAATGAATAATGACTATGTAACATAATATGCGTTGTTAGAATTTATACACTATGGTAGGATGAATAGATGGAAACAGATTTTTTCAAAAAGCTTTTGAAAAAATCTGACCTTTATTAGATGTGTTTAAAATACTTTTATTCATATTCATTACATTTCTACTTATAAATCCAGATTATGTTAATACTCAAATACATTTTTATGCATCCGTTGTGACAGAAATTGTAATGGAGCCGAGCTGATTAGAGCGTATTATATGGCAAATACGACAAGCTGACTAGACTGATTGTCGTGATTTTGGTTTGATTCCACGCACCGGCACTGGCAATGTCGGTGGGAATGGATGTTGTCCACATTTCATCAATGCATATACCCGACCTAGGTTTTAGATTTGGAGGATTGTCTCATTTACGTGGTGTGTTTTATGTTTTATATTATAAGTGCGTTTTATTTGCACTTTTTGAATACATTTGTATTGAATTACTTTTTGTACTCGGTACTTATTTGCTTACTACTCAAATATATTAAATATATGGAATTGCTATCAAAATATGATTAACACATATAATTTATCCAAGCAATATGTCATCAAAAAGCTATCGTCAATATTCAAAAACTCCTTGTAAAAGTATAACGTATATGTATGTGAAAATTAATATTTATTGTGAAAAAAACTATCAAAGGACTGTTTTTACAGTATTACTTATTTCAGTGAAATTGAAATATCCTGATATACAGAAAGTATATCTAATTATCTAAATATTCCTGTTATTGATTATTGCTATCATGCCCACTAAAATATATGTATATGTCTTTCATTGCATTTAAAATATTCTTTTACTTTACGCAAACATACGATTTTTTCGAAGTTTCTACCATACTTCTTTTCTAAAATTGTTAACAGCTAAATTATTTTGTAACATAAAAGATTGTTAGATTTATGAGTCAATAAATAAAACAACGATTTAAAGACCTTATTTTAAATGGGTTATCGGTTATTAGAGTGATCTGATGTAAATCTTTTTATAAATGGAGTTTATACGAAAAGCACTGTTAATAGACAGTGTTTCTCATAACTCCTCAAATTGAAGTTGTTTAGCCGGTAATTGAGTTATATTTCAACACAATAGTGAAGTTAAGTAAGAAACAGAAATTCTCTATCATGTGAAATAATGAACGATGCCTCATATTGAAGAAGGTATATATTTTTTTAACATTCACAATATAGTCCAACCATTTTTCAAAAAATAAATATTTCTAATATACCTCTTCTGTAGAAGGGAATATTTTCATATAGATTTATCCAGAGTGACCATCCCCACGACGAATAATAAATATTGGGGATGATGAGTTATATTTTTTCTTTCAGATTCTTATCTGACCAACAACATTCATTATAGCAATTGTAACAAATTCACAGTAGAATTATTGTAACTAATGGAAATGGAATATAGTTTATTGGAAATCGTGTCAATTAAATTTCGTCCATCATCAATCGCGCCAATTGTCTAATGAGTTTTGGATGAATAAACGCTAAATATGTGAATAGAATTCAATTCATAGCAGGAATATTTAGGAATCAAAGCCTGAAGCTTAAAGCTTATCAAATAAGAAGGACGGAAAGTATACATTCCATAAATCATGTTATAGATACGTTTACTAGTTTGAAAAGTTCTGAGTGTAAAAGTGTACTCTGTAGTTATTAGAATGTGGTCTGTTGTTTAACATAATTCTCAATAAATCTTTTGAATTACTGCCCGTGTCAGAGTTTAAAATGTAAGAAATTTATTTCGAAAAACATTAGGAGACTGTGATTTTGTTTTCAAGTAAAACACTTTTTAGGTATTTATTACTATAGGTGTATAATACACTCTATAGGTCTACAGACTATAAGTGTATAGATAATTTCATCCCCTTAATCCTTAAGTGGTGGTAAATTTACTATCCATCTTAATACCTACATATGTTATGTTGTTGTATCTACTACGGTAGCCATCTTCCTTAGCATTGGCGTTAAACCGACAATCGCTCAGGAAAGTAAGAAAAAACAACAAACTCCATACACAATTCTACCAGTAATCTGCAACACTGTTTCACGAGATATTTAGTAGAGGTTCTAAGCAGATGGTTGTGTAGAATATCGGTACAGCACAAGATCTATTGTGTATATACCGATTTCTTACTCTTCTTCTAAAAATCCTATATTTGTTCCATAGAGAAAATTGTAGTTTATTAAAAAATCATTTGAGCGATTTTGCCTCCCTAACGTCTTCTTCACTAAAAGGCTTATATTTTTTCCTTATAAAAGTTCGTTGCGTATATTAAAAACTTATTTCAACAATTTTGCCTCCAGAGGCCCTCTTATCAGAGAGCTTCTGGAGAGAGTCTTATCAGAGGCTCTAGCGGATATTTGTTCAGAATATCGAAAAAGGGCGAAACCTACTATGGAAGTAACGTTTTTTATTTTTCTTGACTAAGAATCATCATAAGTGATTTTTCTTTAAAAAACTTCGTGGCGTATATTTAAAATATATTTGAGCAGTTTTTCCTCTAAAATGTCTTAGTAGAGACTCTAGAGGATGTTTATGCAGAATACTGGAGTAGCCCAAGATCTCCTGCAGAAGTGGCGATATATTTTACTTTACTTGCCTAAAAGTCTTGTAATTCTTCCTTAAATAAATTCGTAGCGCCTATTACTTGAGCATTTTGCCTCCAGAAGATCTTAGTACAAACTCTAGAGGCAATTTGTGCAGAACACTGGAGTAGCACAAGACCTAGAACTTGTCTATGTAGCGATATTTGATATTTTACTTAACTAAAGATCGTGTACTACTTCTTTAAAGAAAATCGTTGTATCTATCAAAAAGTTACAGCAGTTTTGCCTCCGAAAGGTCCAAGTAGTAGAAGCTCTAGGAAATGTTCTTGTAGAATATTGGAGTAGCACAAGACCGACTGTATGTTTTTATTTTTCTTGACTAAAAATATTTCTTCTTCTTTTTCTTTAAAAAAAAACCTCTGCGTATATTAAACAATATTTGACAGTTTTGCATCCAGGAAATCTTAGTAAAGGCTTTAGGAGCTGCGTGTGCAGAATATGGGAGTAACGCAAGATACTCCGCAAAATAAATGACGATTTTGACTTTCTTCGGTAAAAATCTTGTACTTTTTCCTTAGAAACATTTTTAGCTCTTAGAAGCTCACAAATATTGTTTATATATTTTATTTTCCCACCGGATAATATTATCGGAAATTACAGACACCCTTCATTACGCCACATTGTTTTGCCTGGAACTCGCTTTTTAACCCCTTCAATAGTAAAATCCTGCTAGTAAAATGTACTCGTTTAAGAGATAGATATTCACTGAACGTTGTTGACAAATAGCAACAAATTAGTGCACAAATATCCACTAATATAACCTCGAGCAAAATATTGTATGTTTATGGAGCTCATATCCAAAATTTATTATATAGATTTGTGAATTACTTTAATGTTGATATATTTTTAACATAATTTTTAGAAACCATTAGAGTTCATTTAAAAAGTAAATTTCACTAGTCAAAAACGTCGCCTTTGCGTCATTTTAGATTTATATATTAAAACTAGGCATAAATTAGGGATATTAGGATTATAGGGATTATAGGGATATTAGGATTACCCAAGAAAAATTATAGAGAACACTGTGAGAACAGTGTCCATGTTTTATTCCTACTTAAGAGTACCTCCATATTATTTTATATGACTCACCTTAGATAACATGTTATATTATATTATATTATATTGTTGTTTATATTAATATAAACTCTAAAAGATTCTTAGAAATATCAATGAATAGAATATTTTAAAATCATTGGTGAAGGCAATATGGTTAAGAATGCCTTACCTATAAAAGAATGCTTTATAGATTTGTAATTTACTCCTTAAGAAGATATTTACTTCTGTGCACATACAAAAGAACACTAAGTAATGTTATAGATACATCGACTTATTTGTGTTAGTATACAAGATTTCAAACTTCAAACCACAGACTGATACTTTTATGGACGTTGAAAGTCTATAAACTAGCTTAATGAGATTTAATATGTGCTTTTTATCAGACGTTAAATATTATCGATTACTTATTTACACTTTTATGTGTATGTACCAGAGAAATGGCTTAATATTAATTCTTTTTCTGGACCACGACAAACTAGTTTGCACTTTTATGATGTAATTAGGAGAAACCGAAAATTAAGTATTGTAAGACTACAAACTGGCTAGAAAAACCGAATTTTAATAATAGTACTTATCACCTAATATAGAATATAACTTAATAATAAATATATAGCGTCTTCAATATAGAGGATTTTGTTATATATTTCAGACTGTTTACATTAACGTAATTTTATGTTCAATAGCTATCAGGGGCACAGCTACCAAATACAACGGTATATTTTTGTTTATTTTCATTAAATTACTTTTTATTAAAAGTGTATAACTTGCGTTTTTAAAACTGTTAAATAAAATGGTAAAATATGGAGCAAAATACTTAATACCTAAAGACAGACAACCTTCAACTGTCTAACCTGTAATTAACTGATGTTATTATCCTTTAATTGTTATGTCATCTTATTTTCTGCCCTTCAAGTTTTGACGATACTAACAATGATTGGCATCCCATGTAATCGAAAATACGATCACCTCAATATAATCCGTTCTAAAATTCTACATTTAAAATAGGACATCATTACTACTATTGATGTTAATAAAAATTCGTGTTTATTGTTTTAGAGACAGCAAAGTGCTACAATCCAACCCGATAGACCCCCGGGGGTCTGTTGCTATCACCTTCGCTTTTATTACCTATTTTGAGTGATCAACAATATACAACTTCCCTAACCAAAATACTACGTTTGATTTTATCCTATTATTATATACCTATGGCAATGAAAGTTCGTTATAACCTTAGCTCATATATATGACTTTTATAGCATTTAAGTAATTTATAATAACAACAAAATCGGTTGCAATATATCAGAATTGACTAGAATTAGATAGATTGGTCACATTAACAACTCACATGTATTATATCAATTATATTTTTCTAATGGTCTTCATATTTATCCAAATACACTCGTTGAGTCTGAATGACGTAACGTAAAACGGGAAACTGCGAAAATTATTCTTATAGAGGTCATTACTTACATTTTATATTAGTGGCCGTTAAATATAAGCTGTATTTTTTTTCCATATTCATACCCTATAGATACTAACATAATTAACAAAAAGTGCATCGATTACTACAGCTATAGTAGTTTCTCTGTGTAATTCCTTATTATTTATTTTGTTACGCTACCTAGTACAGCAAAAAGTCTTACCTTGTACGAAAAACGTTGTCCAGCTCGTTCGGAACCTACCTGCAAAGAAACATATATTTTTACTTAATTAGCAATTATACATATGTATGTAATTACTTCATATACAATACAATATCACCAATATAATGTTTTATTTTAATTGTTGATTTTCTTATTCACATGTCAAACTGAATCAAAGTTTTTTTTCTTACAACAAAGTCATTCATAATATTTTATTAACAACATTATTATTATATTTAAATTCTATGAAATTTTATACACAATATATGTATCGATAAATGTATTATCCCAAATTGAAAACGAATAATCCCATTCGAGTGCTAATTTTGTCTTCAAGAACTATTTTATATTTTAATTAAAACTAAAGTACTGAAATTCTTAACTTACCTATTTAACTCCTTCCCTAATGCCAGTCGTCTAAACCTGTTTCCATCACAAACAAATCACAAAACATGTTCTGAAAATTGTTTATACACACGAACTATATATTTACACTGTACATATTTTCTATTTAATTAAAACATAACCTCACAATTGAACATTTGTGATTGAACAAAGAAAAATCACTATTACACTTCTCACCTTCACCAAATCTCTTAACGGCTATTAAATGAAACGCCTGTCAAATCTTAACGTTCAGTTTTTTGCACATATAAAGAAACATGAGGTGATATCTCTTTCATACCTTATATAAAAAAGGGGTACCAGAAGATCTCAATAAACTATTTTAGGTTGATGTGGGACTTACAATTAAGGTAAAATAATTTGTCTTTTAAAGTACGATATATATATATATATATATATATATATATATATATATATATATATATATATATATATATATATATATATATATATATATATATATACGACCGAAAAAAATGCAGAACAACTGATACCCTCGCGGAAAAAATAATTAAAATATATATATATATATATATATATATATATATATATATATATATATATATATATATATATATATTCATCGCGTTTTCTTGCCGTAACTAAACGTTTTTAAAAACCGTTGGGCTTTGGTTTCGAGACTATAAAATGATAAATCAATAATGACAGTTTTTGACTTATTATTGACGATGACATTTAAATATTGCAGAAAAAAATTCTATAATAATTACTCTTTCTATCCATCGTATCACCATTAATTTTTTATTTATGACAATTGTGTGGCAAAACATTTCATAAAATCCTTTGATATGCTAAGGAACTAATTCCACCCTTCACGTTGTTTACATTCTACAAGTTAACGTTATAGACTGATGATTAAAAAAACTGTTTTTCTTATATATGAGATTTTAGAAAAAATAAAGGTAAACGCATTTTCCACAAAGGAACATCATATTGAACTCTAGCCACAAATCTAGATAGTTATTCGAATTTTCCATAGAAAAACAAGAGAGAAAACTAACGTTCGATAAGTATTCGTCATTAATTCTGTTAAATGTTAATAATATTTCGTCAACCAAGTTAGCGTCATTGAGGGAAGAAATACAATTATAGAAAGAAGAGCTACATAGAAGAACTACATAGCTGTAGTAATCGATATACTTTGTGTCAATTATGTTAGTATCTGCAGGATACGAATATGAAAAAATACAGGTTATATTTAATGGCCACCAAGTGGTTATGACTTCTCCAATTTTCGCAGATTTTTGTTTTACCTTAAAACGTCATTGAACGATTCAACGGTGAGTCTATTTAAAAATATATGGATAAATATGGATAAAAAAGTATGGATGAATATGAAAAACACAAGAAAAATTTTATTTGTATAAACACTTACTAGGTATACTATAAATGCTATAAAGGGCCACAGGTATATCAGAATAATATCGAACGTAGTATTTTGGTTAGGGAAGTTATTTATTGTTGATTGCCCGAAATAGTTAATAAAAACGAAGGTGATAGCAATAGACTCCCGGGGGCCTGTCGAGTTGGATAGTAGCACTTTACAGTCTCAATACAATAGTAGTAATGATGTCCTAGTTTAAAGATAGAATTTTTATTAAACATTTATTAAATAATGGAGGGGTCTATGAAATACCATAGAAAATATATTTATTCAATATGGAACCGATTGCCAACTCCTACAATAGTGTTTTGTACAAACTTACATCAGTTTTTGTTTATTAAACTTATTGAAAATTATCTAATTTCACTATATAATTTTAACTTTTGATTATATCTAAAAATGAGTAACCTGTTACTGAGTATTTATTACTGAATAATAATTATTCGATGATTAATGATCGCCTTTCTTTGGTGAATTTCTCCATTTAAAACCTTGTTATCGCTGAGGTGGCAGGAAGGCTCCAAAATGTGTTTTTCTCTATGAAGAAGTTGATCGAGGAAACCGTTACTCTGTGGTAGTTCATGATTCCAACGCAATTGAGTAAAACAACTACTAATTTTTATACCACTATATTTGCACAAAAATACCAGTACATTTGTACAAAAATCGTCACTGCATAAATAATTAATTTAATAATCATCACGTAATAAACGTGATGGTTATTAAACTAATTTGTGTTAAGGTACGAAAGTTTTTAATTACATAACAGTCATAATGAGTTTAGGTATATTCTTTCTTAGACATAGTATCCTATATCTGAATGACCTGAATTGTAAATTTGTCCAAATGATATCATCCTAAATCTAAAATAACAGTAGGGTGGGATTTTATATAATATATATATATATATATATATATATATATATATATATATATATATATATATATATATATATATATATATATATATATATATATATGTTATTTATTTCCATTTTTAAACTAAAATTATGGAAATATTACATCTTCTATCTACTTGGATTTATTATTCAATAGGCAATCTTGAAAACAGAAAATTTTGCAAAAAATATATGTAAATTAATTTAACGACACAAAGTCCATTATAAAGCCACCTATGATGAGTGTTATCGATTTTAGATTAAAATGTACTAATATAATAATAAAATTAGCCGATCAATATACCTATAATGATAATTTGGTCAACCTTTTATTAATCGACCGGTATAATTCTAAGGCAAAATATGTAAACTTAAATGAGTCACAAGAATGAAATGTCGAGATGACACTTCTTGATCTTGCAGTCGATCGCAATAAAGGAACCTCAAAGATATCACAAAAGAAGGAGTAGTAGGACAAGACCGGTATTCTATGCCTACTATTTTGCCCTAGCGCATAGTGAAAATTCATTAGAATTTTTTTATTTAATTAATTTATTATATTAACGGTATTTTAAAAATTATATATATAAAAGTAAGATAATCAATGAACTATAAAGTAAAACAGTTCGGCTGACAAGAGACGATTCCAAAAGATCATTCTCGATTCAACGTAATTTCGAAGTTTACCCCGCACACCGTATATAAGATTGAGTAAAGAATATCGTAGTTACTATCAGAAAGTATATATATTTTTCAACAGAATTTTAGAAACAGAATTTTTCATCTGCAATAGGGTGAGGGTATTTTTACCTATTTTGGAATATATTAAAGATGTTGAAATTAATTAGCTTTTAATTACGTATTTAAATAGTACTTATCAAATAAGAGTTACCTGTTTTTGGAAATTCTGCCTATCCGCCATCGTTGAGAAGTAATTTTGATGTATAAATCATCTTGTTTGAATTAGATTTAGCAAAATAATATAATTCAACTAAAATGAATCAAGAAAATCGTTATAAGCCTATTTTTTCTCATCACATCTAAGTCTCATTTAAGGAATAGAATGAAAAACAGTCCTCGATTTCGTTATATTTTTTATAGTGACAATTGAAACGAAAATAGAACTGTTTTGTTTACGTTTACAATTAAAAACAATTCAACTGCATTTTGCCTTACAAGTTTTATTATAATCAAAATTTAGGTCTACATCTATATATTTTCATTTTGTGTCACTACCTAACTGTTTAAAGTTCATGAATGAATAACTAGTGCTACCTCAAAATCTAAAATCTGATCTTCTTTTTCTCAAAAAAGGTGAAAGACATCTTAGCAATGAAGGCCTACATTATATTTAAGATGTATAGAGATCGACGTCATTTTCCTAAAGTATCAGGCTACAGAGAGGAATATTACACACAAATACAGGGTGCCTAATATGTTTGGAATAATGTTTATAAGTTTTTAAAAACAATTTTTAAATTATTCTGACGAAAGTCTGTTGGTTAAGTTTTTTACTCTTTTTGGTAACTTTGAGTTTGTTTCAAATCCAACAATTTCGTTGTCATGGCAACAAATTGTCTGGGATTACATTACAAAATTTTTAAAAAAACCTAAATCTAGCATTTCAGTAACAATGCAAAAATTCAAATTCAAGGGCATTGCTGAAGAGGGGGGCGATGCCTAATGAAAATTTTGCCCTCTTTGCATATAATGTCAACTTGTTAACATAACCTAACTCATACAAAGCTTTTAAAATGTGTCTTATCAGCAAATTAAAAATCGTCTGTGTTATAGCTAACTTTTCTTTATTGAAAAAAGTACAAAGTAGTACATTAAAATCAGTTAATTTCGGAAACCACGAATCTAAGGCAACACATACTCGAAGTGTTCCCCATTCACAGCAAGACAGTGACGTAAGATGGGAAAAAATGTTCGAGATACTAAAGAGCGCGGGAATGAGTAGTACACAATCTATACAAAGAGCAAACTGCTGTTATAGAAGTAGAAGGGGAAAAAAGGGAAGTAGGTATTAGGAAAGGAGTAAGACAAGGATGTACGCTATCACCACTAATTTTTAATCTGTACATCGAAGAGGTGATTAATGTGGTAAAAGATAGAGTGGATTTCGGGATTAAAGTACAGGGACAGGAACTAAAAATGATGAGATTCGCGGATGATATAGCAGTATTAGCATCTAGTAAGGAGGAATTAGAATCAGCGTTGAACAAAATGGAGGCAGTGTTGACAGATCAATACGGAATGAGGGTGAAAAAAAACAAAACTAAAGTGTTAGTGTGCAGAGAGCGCGAGAGCAGAGTAAAAACGAAAGTACAAATTAATAATGAAAGATTGGAGGAAGTTAAAGACTTCACTTATTTAGGAAGTAAAATAAATTGGGATGGAAGAAGCGATAAAGACATAAAACAAAGAATAGCGCAGGGTCGAGTAGCTTTTAACAAAAAAGAAAGCACTTTTATGCTCGGGGGTAGTAAACTTAGAAACAAAGAAGATATGTTTGAAAACATATGTATGGAGCACGGCACTATACGGTTGCGAAACCTGGACGGTAGAGGAAGCAAGTAGGAAGAAATTAGAAGCTTTGGAGTGTGGTGTTACTGAAGAATGATGAAAATACCATGGACTGAGAGGGTTAGAAACGAAGAAGTATTGGAGAAAGTCGGCGAGAAAAGAAGTATGTGGAAAAACATAAAGAAGAGAAGAGATAGAATGGTAGGCCACTTGCTGAGACATGGGGGAATAGTCCGCGATATTTTGGAGGCAGAAATAGGAGTGAAGAAAGGCAGAGGTAGGCCTAGATTAGACTACTGCTCGCAAATAGTAAGGGATGTAGGTTGTAGCACAATTAGCGAAATGCGTAGGTTAGCACAAGATAGGAGAAGCTGGAGGTTAGTGTCTAACCAGTCTTAGGATTAATGACCTCATGATGATGATAAATACGGTCCATCACGAATTCACAAAATTCATTACGCCGATCATAATCATCATCCTTCAGTTCTTGCACCAAAACAGCTTTGTATGAGCATACATGTTCCCTTTTTAGTATAGCATGTACATAACGTTTATTAATACCGCGATTTAATGACAACTCGCGTATGGAAACAGGGTGCTTTTCAGTCACTTCCAGCAACACATTTAACTTTTTCTCAATATTTGTTGTACCTTTCCGAGGTCCAAGTTTTGAAACGTCTTTTACTACCTACTTCTAACTACCTGTTTCCCTAAGTCTCTTTAGAGTTTCACATGCCACTCACCGGATAATTGGTTCTTGGTAAATATATTTTTTTAATATATTCAGTGTAATACGAAAGTGTGTTTTTCTTTTTCATTCTTCAGAATCATGTATAGAATACTTACATATCATACTTCCATTTTTATAAAAATCTACTAAACAATATTTACAAAATTTTTATGACTTTCTAATAATGTATAAATAATTAATACTTATATTTCAAATCTAGATGTTTTCGAAATCGACGTTGTACTTTTAGTTAGTTGTACGTTGTTCTGCTACTACCGATTTCTCCATAAATCCACCATATTTCGTTATGTAATTAATGTTCTTTAATCCTGAACCAGATGCTCCGCCATGTGGAATTTTTAGACTTAAAGCTGAAAACCTCTCTTAATTTATTAAAAAAACCACTAGAAAGGATGGATACCGTAATGATCACAACTCTACAAAAGAAAATTTGTCTTTGTCCTAAAATTTATTTCACGATTTTTCTATTCATTATACTCCAAAATAAAAGAAAAATACCAATATTTCATATAAAGTTTGCTTTTGTGATAGTTATGATAATAATACATTTTTTGAGTTATCGTAGAAATATTAATAGTTCTGATATATTTAAAAACACCGCCAAAAATAAAGGGGTCGTAACTTTCACACAGTGTCTACAGATGTTACGTAAGTGATAAACAACAATTTACGGTTTATAAAATACTCAAACAGGGTAAAATGTCGTCGAGAAAGTGTAAATATGATGCTGATGCACTTTCTTGATATATGTGATATATTTATTAAAGTACGAGATATAAAATTTGATTTGAACGCATGTAAAAAGCTTTATGAAGCCTATGAAGCCTATTTCAACTGCCCTGTTCGGAATCTAGACAAACCCTGGGCTCCACATGTTGCCTGGGCTTGTCCACATGTGTGAACCTATTGCTAAACCTGAAAATGTATTAATGCCGCCTTTACACATCAAGTTAGGACTTATGAAACAATTCGTAAAAAAGCTAGATCAAAAATCTGAAGCTTTTATATTTTTAAAAAACTTCTTTCCAAAGTTGTCAGAAGCAAAAGTTAAAGCTTTAATTTTTATTGGTCCACAAATAAAAACCAATTGCCAGTGAAGAATTTCCAAAATTACTTACTAGTGCTCAAAAAAATGTTGGAATAGTTTTAAAGCAGTAGTCTCTGGTTTCTTAGGGAATAACAAAGTTGAAAATTACCAAGAGCTAGTTGAAAACATGTTAGAAAACTTTAAAACCATGGGTTGTAGAATGTCTCTAAAAATACATACGCTACATGCTCATTTAAATAGATTCGAAAACAACATGAAGGTGTACTCAAAGGAACAAGGAGAACATTTTCATCAAGATATCATGAACTTCGAACAACGTTATCAGGGCCAATGCAACGAGAATATAACGGGGTATTACATTTTGGGGTTTAGTAAGAGAAAGTACTTATGAACATGAAAGAAAAAGTAAAAGGATTCACTTTTAAACTTTTTTTCACTATTTTGTAATTTGAGATGATAGTAAAAGTTGACAAAAATCATATATAAATATATTTGTTTCGATTTATCGATAAATAGAAATTTAAACTGTGGATTTTCTTAAATACTGTTCAACCGTTCTCCTGAATACAAAAGCAAACTTTTTCAGGCCATATGTATTTTTTTCGTCTAACTGTCGATCAATCTATCGAAATATCATACCTCCTTATCAAAATTCATGTTGACCTATGAATCAACATAAAGTGATTTTGCATCAATACCAGTTCGATGCACAAGCAACGAGGAGTAAATAATACTAACATTTGTTTTTTGAATTGTTTCTGAAAACTAAAATAGGATGATCAAAAAATAAAGATGATTAGGCAAATCAAAATTAATTTCACAAAATTAAAACCTTTGCTGGTTAGATGTTCACTTTTTATTTGTTAAACATAACAATTGTTTCGCCAACACAGTGGCTTCTTCAGATGTTAAGTACATAGACTCAACATGTACTCTAGTCTATGTACTCAATATCTGAAGAAGCCACTGTGTTGGCGAAACAATTGTTATGTTTAACAAATAAAAAGTGAAAATATAACCAGCAAGGGTTTTAATTTTATATAAATATGGATTTTCATCAAGTAACGGCCCAATTAATTCAGAATTCAAAATTAATTTCGAGGACCATGGTAAAATCAGCATTTTGGTCATGAACTCGATTTCAGTGAACGACCGTAAAAGCCTACAGTGTACTATTCTAAATTTATCTCTATATTTCATACCAAAATCAATAATAAGATGAAATATGATTTCCGAAATGTTATTATATAGTTGGGCGATAAGCTTTCAAATAACTGTCTATAGATACATAATTTTTTTGCAAACACAACAACATAAATAGACAGTAATAAATAAACCATAAGTTTAATCATAAATATGTAATTATACCCTATTACTAAATAATAGGTTCGATATGAAGATAATTACTTGCCAATAAAATAGATAATCGTATACCGCCTCTAACATACATATTACTATAAACGTATACATCTGATTAACATTAAAATTAATTATGTTATCCTGTTATATATTTTAGCCTACACGTAGGATACATTGAATATGTAATAAAGGAAAATTATAGTCAGATCACCCAGGTGATTTTGTGAGTGTATACGATATAAAATGATTGGTTAAATAAAGAAATCCTATAGCTCCTCTCTAAAATATATATCAAGACATATAATTATCTCTTTGTTGAAAACCAACATATTATTCACCTGCAGTAATAACACTGTAGGTACGGCACATCTGTATAAATTAAACTCATTTCAAACGCAACGAAGCAAAATTATTTTAAGTATCATGTCGGCACAATAACTTTGGCGTTCTATGTAAGTACTTATAAAAAACTACCTTTAAGGTAATACAGCATTGGAATAATATATGCAAATTAAGAAAAGCATCGAGAATCAGCTTGTAAAATGAAATATAACGATGTTATCACAAAAAATATCAAGCTGTTTATAATTTTACTTTTGTACACGGTGATATCAAGAAGATGGAATATTTTTCTTGTTAACAGTTGGTTATGTTTTCTCAGAAGTCACGTATTAATAGGTTTTCTACAAATATAAGGACGTATTCTTGTCCTATAATTTGCAGTAATAGTTATTTAAATCTCCCCTTAAGTCGACACCTTTTGACGAATTTAATATCATTTTCACAGTATTAAAGCAGATCAGCGTGTATTGAAACAAAATATCGACATTACCGGAAGATTTTTATGAATAAATTGATTCTGATATAATCAGAACCCTGACTTAATTATTAAGAAAAATTTTCCCTTTCACGAATCATACAAATACAGTTATTAAATCTTAAAAGAATATTGACCATTTTACTAATCGTAGTGGAAGATTGTTAATAATTTAAAAATCTTTTACCGCTTTTATTAGTTTATAACTAGAGTAGAGTTCTCCCATTTACAATTATATGCATTACATATACATTGCCAATGTTGACCATAAAAGATAGCACACATATATATACATATATATATATATATATATATATATATATATATATATATATATATATATATATATATATATATATATATATATATAGCCATATAAATAAATAGCCGTAAGTATAAGTAAGATAACTGAAATATAATTTCGACTACAAGTACCTATCATATACAGAAAAAATATAGACTCACCCTTAATTTGGACTACATCACAAATTCAAAACTGAAAATAATTTTGTGTATATTATATGAAATCAGTATCTTATATTACTATTATTAGAGTTTTTAGGATCTCATGTATTGACGAATAACGAGTGTTATGAGAAAACGGGTCTGTAAAAGTCTTCTTTTAGTTTGTGAAAAATTATAAACTCACTAGGGTTTTTATATTTTACTTGGACTAATATTTGGTCCATTTATCTTTATTTTTTATTACATTTAATAAGCGGATGTTCATACTATTTGTTAAATTGTTTAACGTTAAACAATTTAATAAATAGTATGCCCTCTAGAGTTTCGCCCCAGGCAGCTAAGGCAGCTTTCAATTGAAGGCTTTATTGGATTTTATACTCTTGCCATAATACCCCAGAGATTTTGTATCCGGTTAAGATCAGGACTTAACGCTACCCATGGTATAAGGTCGATTCCATACTGTTAAAGCCAGTTTTTGTGGACCTTGCAGAGTGAATACGTGCATTATCCTGTTGAAATATTGCACAATCATCTTCAGTAAAGGTTAAGAATGATTAACATTCTAACAGGCTTTGATAAGCAGTCGTATTCACTCTGCCAGTTACAAATACCAGTTGGCTTTTCATATCCTTTTTAGACATAACAGAACCAACTGTTTGAGGTCTTGTTGACATAATTTTTTGCTTGTTTTGTATGCCAAGCCAATAATAACTAAACCCATCAGGTCCATTCAAATCAATTTTTTTTTCGGCGCTAAAGATTACATGGCCCCAGATTTTTTTTTAAACATTATCTTCTGCAAATTTTAATCTGGACTCTATGTGATGCTGCTTAAGTGCAGGTTCCTTAAATATTCTTCGGATTTAAAATACGACGATCAATTTAAGAAAAGGCATTACTTATCTAATTTTATTTAACTCAAGAGATTGTGAAACATTATTAAGGCACCAACAATTTAACATACACTCAGTAAAACTTTAAGAGTCATCCCAACAGTTTCTGGTTTTGTATTTAGAATAAGAAAAGCCCGACGCGTATTCCATCAACGGTTTTCTTCAATGAGTAATCATTTGATGCTCCAAATAAAGTTGTCAATGAATTCGCTAGACATTATTCCACTGTATTTTCCACTCACGGTATACAGACTATAAACACAAGTTTTGGCAATTACTCAACCTGTATCAATATAGTAAAATTTACAGAAGCGGATATTCGTCAATCGTTATCAGAACATAACAACAAAATGATCTGTGGGAATGATCATATCCCAAGTTTTCTTCTTAAATATTGCTGAGATAGCCACTTCTCATATTATTTAATCTAATCCACTCTCTTTATTCTCACGTTTCCTGAGATTTGAAAAGTAACAAGGACCTACCCTATATTAAAAAGTAACATAAAATAGTATAATGCAAAGTTTTACTACCAGAGGGTAACATTCAAACTACATAAATAAGGAGTTTATACTACAACCCATCTGCAAATGCCTTATATAATAAGGACTAAACAAATTAGGTCAAATCAGCTATTCTCCTGGCTATAGGCCAAACGCCGAGCGCTGAATTACATGACAAAATTTGTCGTATTTTTGTCTAACTAGCACTAAAAATACAATGATTGTTTCAAAACTACCAACAAAGATGCAAACTGTCACCTATCTCAGAATATCGTTAACTGCAGACCGGTTTCGACCTTTCTTTCTTACTGGTTTTAGAACAATCACTATATTTTTAGTGCTAACTCTGTTAGACAAAAATACCACAAATTTTGTCATGTAATTCAGTGCTCCACGTTTGGCATATAGCCAAGAGAATAGCTGTTTTGACTTAATTTGTTTAGTCCTTATTATATAGGGCATTTACAGATGGGTTAGAGTATAATCTCCTTATTTCTGTAGTTTGAATGTTACCCTCTGATAGTAAAACTTTGCATTATATTGATGATCTCAAGTTTTTACTTCGATTTAGATTGTTCGAAACTACCAGGATATGGCGTTTGGTACGTTCTACTGCGGTGGAACGTAGCAACGTCTACTAGATGTGAGCTTTATCTGTCGAAGGTATACTCGTTTACACTGCACTGACGAGACCCAAGATAGAAAGGTCGAAACCGGTCTGCAGTTAACGATATCCTGAGATAGGTGACACTTTGCATCTTTGTTGGTAGTTTTGACACAATCACTGTATTTTTAGTGCTAACTCTGTTAAACAAAAATGCAACAAATTTTGTCATGTAATTCAGCGCTCGGCGTTTGGCATATAGCCAGGAGAATAGCTGTTTTGACCTAATTTGTTTAGTCCTTATTATATAAGGCATTTGTAGATGCGTTGAAGTATAAACTCCTTATTTCTGTAATATAAAATAGTATCACCCAAATAATCTATCTGACATAAAAAATTATCACTGTTATCATTATACACCCATATTTATCTTGGTGTTTAAGCCATTTTATCTCCTTAGCAATACGAATTTTGTACAAAATGCTCCACAGAATGGTATGTATATGTATGGAAAGTTAGTATGGCTAAAAACCAAACTGTCAATCAATCTGTTTGTGAACCAACGCACCCACTGAGATAGCATCCTAGCCATATTCTGATACCAAGAAACTGAAACGTCGGCAATAAGATTAGTAGTGAAAGTTGCTGCAGGAGGTTGACTGAACTTTCCAATAGTGGTTTTCACAACAATAAAATCTGTATTTATGTATTAAAAATTTACGTATCTGATTCATCACTTTCATCGGCTGGTCTACTTATAACGGATATACTGCATTTCTGAGAATACATACGTATATGATTTCAATGAGTTAACATTAAGTAAAAGATACGAATACACGAAGATACGATACGAACGAAGTGTGGGAATAATTTATTTATATTTGTTTGACCTATGCAACTTACATATTTCTATTACGCCCATAATAGAGCGTGCTATTGTTTTAGAAGATAGACACGTTATTCAATTTAACGTACGTGCTGTCAGATAAAGCCACACCAGAGGTAATAGATTTTAGATTTATTTTCAAGATAATACTGTTGAATATATAATTTCATTAAGATGTTTTCTCGTTTCTGTTCGAACACCTTCATAACAAAAACTTCGCGGTTATATAAGTTTTTGTATAATGCAAATATAATTTTAGGATGGTAATGTACGTTGTGCTCAAGATAGGAATTCATTTCATGGTTATATTGGAACTGGTGAAAGATATCACTTTGGTTAAATAGGGAAAAGTTGCGCAATCAAAGAGCTATTTCGACGGCCCTTACATATGCGACGAATTGTTTTTCGTCGTTTTCGTGTTATTTCGAAAAATACAATTTATTCAATTTCATTTTCGTAGCTTTTTTACGTTATTATAAAAGAGATGAAAAATCAACATAACTTCTTTATGGTACTTCTTAATAATCTTGAACGTCCCACAGTCGCATGCGATCCATGAAAAGGGTAAAAGCACCGCTTTTCTTGCTTTAATAAGGCAAAATAATATCTCAAAATTTTAGTTTTCTTTCACCAAGATTAAAATTAATTTAATTTTTATTTTCACAACATCCATTTCTAAAAAATCAGCAACTCGGAGCTTGATCTGTTTTCATAATAGAAGCATAAATAAAATAATTTAAATAAAACAAAATAGATTAATAGAATAAATTTACTTTTCGTAACACGATTTGAAGCCTTACTTGAATAAGCATTAAAAATGACCACCATTATTGGCTAAATAAAAGTTCAATATATTCTCGAATTCTTGTCGGACGTATGAAAATGCGCCTTTATTAATTAACCTACATATGTAGGTAATCTTATTTATTAGGTCTTTAATATTCTGAGGCGAAGTTTTATACACAATTATCTTCAACTAACTCCCGAAGAAGAAATAAATCCATTGGAGTTACATCTGGAGATCTTGCCAGCCATTCCAGAACGCCTTTTCTGACAATCCATTTGTCGAGAAAACTTTGATCCAGCCATTCATTATACAACACATAATGCGTAGTGTGGTGGGTCGCCATTCTGTTTAAAATATAAACATTGTTCAAATAACAGTAGGTATTTTTCATGAATGTAAGTTCACCAGTTAAATCAATAAAAGTAGGTCGTATTATTTAAAATACCAGAATTTCAGCACAGATGAGGGTTTCTTCAGGAAACTAATGATTCTCTAGAAACACATGTGGATTATCATTATCCCAGCCTCTGCATTATCTACAGTCTCTTGCTTATTTTCGTAGAGATTTTATACAATGTTAAGCTTCGTAGGAAGTTTTAATAGTACAAGATCAGGCAGCTGATTCCTACAGCTATCTGTTTCTTTTTAATGAAACTTAATTCAAATAAATAACTAATGACAATGTAATACATTGCTGCAGGGTAGCCTATCAAAAATTATCCGCAATTACCTCTAATTAATTATATTGTAATTCATTTATTTTAATGAATTCCAACTATATTTTTCAAGTGAATTAAACGTTATTTGAAAGAAAATTATATGAAGAATTTAACAAAAATAGTTGCCAGCTCTCAGTCAACCACAGCCTCTAGGTTGTCAGATTTAAACAAGTATATTATTGTTAATTATTTACACTCATCGTGTTTTTCAATAAAATATTATAATAAATTGAAGTTTCATTTTTGCTGTACACGTATTACATGATTGTCTGTAAAAGAAAATAGCCGCAAGTAGTGTTGCCATGATTTTAATTCATTATTCTCGCTCTAGATGAGTGTGAGCAAACGAATGTAAACAAGGATACAATATGATACAGTTAAAGTAATTTTTCTATATAAAATGTTATCAAAACCTATCGTATCTCAGCTGCTACGATCGAAAAATACAATTTATAAATATTGATCGATCAGGGCCAATAAAATATTTATTTCATAATAATGACATTAAAAAATTATTACGATTTTAGTAATTTTTTTGTATTATTAAAATAATATAAATACCAAATTTTGCCAAATAATGAATTTGCTTTAAAATAATATATTTTTCTAACATGAAATTAGTAAACTTAAATTATTTTTATTTATCTTCTTCTCTTGAACTTCTATTAACTTGATATAAATCATCATAGCTTTCATCTAGGTGTATCAGAACTTTCATCCGTGACTTCTTTGTCTTCAGAAGATACCTCTCTTGACACGGATAAAATGTCTTCGACTCTCATCGGCGTCGGACAAAGATTTATAATTAAATTCAATGAATTTTTCGCTAGTGTGGTACAAGAAACACGTCTTTATTTTCATAAATCAATAATAAAAACAGAAAAATATTTAAAAAGTATAAAATTGAGTGTCAACGTCTTCACTCCAGGAACGAAATAGACATACTATACATCATCATATATATATATATATATATATCATGGTAACCATTACTTGCGGCCATTTTTTATAGACAATCATGTATTATCGTGTACAGCAAAAATTAAACTTAAATTTAGTATAATATTTTATTGAAAAATACGATGAGTGTAAATAATTAACAATACCTGTTTACATCTGGCAACCTAAAGGTTGCGGCTGACTGAGAGCTGGCACCCATTTTTGTTTTAAATTCTTCACAGCATTTTCTTTCAAATAACGTTTAATTCACTTAAAACAAATATAGTTGCAATTCATTAAAATAAATTAATTATAATATAATTAATTAAAGGTAATCGTGGCTAATTTTTGATAGGCTACCCAGCAGCAATGTGTTACCTTGTCATTAATCATTCATTTGAATTAAGTTTCATATAGAAATAGATACCTTCAGGAATCTGCTGCCGAATCTTAGACTATAACCCACCTACGAATATTTTACCCCTGAATTATTACGTAGTCCAGATATTCTTAAATATAAATAATACATGAATAAACCTAAATTCATATATTATGACATTTTTATGGCAATCGATTATAGATTTATAAATCAGAACATATAATGTTCTGGTCTTTAATCTAATTTATTATTCATATAATATATTGTAATAGGAATTAACTACTGCGATTTGTAGAGACATAAACCATTAATATAGATAGATTTTTCATTATTTAAAAAAGTATTTGAATACTACCGTAAGAACTAAGTAGCTTAAAGAATTTAAAAAATTATGTTTTTTCCCTGAAATTTCTTGGACACAAATAAAATATATGTATATAGTAAAATTAAGAGTTTAGATTATTTCTGGTGAAGTTCTACTATAGAACTATTTTCACGATATAGACCAATATATTCCTTCACGTATGTGTTAACATCCCAATTTATTCAGATATTTCAATACAAATAAATATAAAAAATTGTTAGTAACACCGTGGATACAAAAATAGTTCATTAAATTAAAAGTTATGTTTCATATCCAACTATTAATTTCTTCTGTGTAAGATTATTTTTGTCAGTGGTAAAATAAATGAAGTAATATTAAAATTTCCAATATTTTCAAGATTCCAAAAACGATCCTCCAACATATTTATTTGTATCTCTCGTTTATAGATTTAGAATTTGCTACCCATTGTATGTTAAAATCAACAAGTAAGTATAAACTGATAAAAATTTCATTTTATTAATATGATACTCTGTATGTCTACCCCAATGCTTATGCACCTGTACATTAAATGCATCTGATATTTCCATTCCTGTAGTGCTTGTATAGTATGGAATGGAACTTATTTTTATTAATAATGTAATATATAACATAAAATTGTTACTTCTTAAAAGTGTTCTTACGTCTAAAAGTGTTAAAAACTTCTTAGGAACTGTCAATCAGAAACGTTTGTAGATTTGTTTCCACAGATTATTTTTTAAGACAGTTAGTAAAAAATTACGTATACAATAATGGCAGTAGATCATAACTACGTAACGAATCTAGATTAATTTGTAATGAGACATCTCATATACATTTAATTTTTAAGGGTTCCAATTACTGTAGACTGTACATATTCAATTATAAAAACTATCCACACTTATGATGTACATATATTTGATGATATCATTTTGGCTCTATATTTATTGGTATAGATAATACACTTAAAATTTTAAAAACGCAAAAACTCATTAAAAAAATCATTCAATATCCAACAACAGATTTTTATATCCTTTTCTTTTCAAGTGCCATCCTATAAAATAAATGGTTATGTTTTACTTTTAACAGCTTTTACAGCATTAAAATAAGTGAAGAAAATAATGTATATTTAAAAACAAAAATGAATATGTTATAGATTTTTTTCATCATTTATGTTATTTATCAGAATATAAAGATCTCCTTATGTTATAGAAATTTCTTGTGATTCAAAATTACAATTATGCACACACTGTATAGTTATTTTCCGCATATATTCAATTGCTACCTAAACCACTGAATTATAGTTTCAAAAAATTTAAAGTAAACTTTACTTTTGTAGGAACTGGCCCACAAGCTCTCCAGAAGCTTTGACATGAAAGATGAGCAAAACCTTCTGGAAGGTGAGGGCGGCATGAGACGACATCAATCCATGCAGAGGTTAGCTCGCGACGGCATGCCTGAACAAAGGGATCCAGCGAGGGTCGTGCAAGACGAAGAAGGAAACCTTAGGATAACAGTGAAAAAGACTAAACCGATTCTAGGCATTGCCATAGAGGGGGGTGCAAATACGAAGCATCCTCTGCCAAGAATCATTAATATAAACGTATGTGTTATTAAATATTAATTTCAGATCTTTCTATTTTTTATTTTAAGTTTGTCACTATTCAGTGTGAATTCTTCAAGTCGTTTACGATAGCAGTTAATATGTGATATTAGCGACGTGATGTAAAATTTGCGGTTTTAGAACTTTTATTATTTGCTACCCTATGATAGATGTTATTCACATGATAATTTATGTCGTAATTATGTTGATAATTATTGTAGCTGAAGGTTGGGAATTTGTAATTTATTTCTTCTTTTATCTTGTGAAAAAACTTGAAAAGCAGAAGGCTTGTATAATACGTAAGGTATCTCCCCGATTTTATTAATTTTGTAGTCAATATTTTAAAATTTTGAAGACGTAGGAGCCATAACGAACTACCTTTTTACTTGCCAACATAAGAACAACATAATACAAGTTTTCCATAAACATCGAAATATTAGACGTCATTCAATGCCCGTTTTGCCAACCATTCCATAAAGCCATAAGATATGCATAAAATCATGGTTTTATGCACCATTCACAATAGCTTCACTCCTTGTAACTATCTTTCGTCGTGCTTATTAAGCAGTGAGGAGATAATACATACCGCTATCAACAGACGTTATTTACATACACATTTGTACAGATTGCCAAGAATAGGAACAAGTCAGAAAATCGCGATATAGGACCACCCACGAGGTATGCAGTATATAGCCTGATCTCTACTGAGTCAAATTGAGACCTTTTCAGAATGAATATCGACGAATATATATTGAATGTCAATGTATACAGAGTTCGATCTGGCCGTAAAGGATGTAAAGTGCATCCTTTTCCCTCCGAATGCTGCCTCACTCTATCTTCTACGCATACATAGAAAATTCCACACTTTTCCCTATGCTTGACAAGCTACACTTCAAAGAAAGGATCCAATAATCAAAAATAAAATGAAGAACTGGATACATCCTCTTAACTGCGAGAAGGCTGGAAGACAGTTTTTACACGCTCTTTGAAAAATTTTTGCAAGGATGAATTTAAATTCTTCAATTACTTTCGTATTAGTACCGACAGATTTGATTGATTGAAACATTTGATTTGATTAATGTTGATTTATCAGCCTGGTATCCGGTTTGTCGAGATCGGCGCTGACTGCATTTACCACCATAGATGACCACACGGTCAAATCTCACGAACCGCCCTGTGTGTAAAAGAATTCATTTGATTATATACCCTAAATAAGTAAAAGGGAGAATTTCCTAAAGAAGTAAACTGTCAATTCACTGATGCATTAATATCGTCACTAATCGTATCAATCAAAGCCATGGATTACTAGGAATAAGGTCTTTTGGTTATGCTATTATCATAATTATATTGCACTGTTCGTCTGTTAATATACTTTTGCCTACAATCTTGGTAAC
Organism: Rosalia funebris; assembly: GCA_037954035.1. Classification (NCBI taxonomy): domain Eukaryota; kingdom Metazoa; phylum Arthropoda; class Insecta; order Coleoptera; family Cerambycidae; genus Rosalia; species Rosalia funebris. The sequence goes on along the minus strand of JAZFAV010000010.1, from coordinate 5,702,919 downwards.
TGTTTTCATTCAACTGTTTGAGATTTCTTATGAATTTTTGCATTCGTTGCTAAATGAGTGTACTAATGTAATTCTTAAATATTTAGAAACTGTTTTTAGGATTCTGGTTAATTGTGGTTCGTACAGAATGAATATATGTTACAATTTTTAGAGTCTTCTTGAAAGGTCGTGGATTTCGAGGAATTACCCTAAAACCACAATTTCTAATTAATTTACCTATTATATGTATATAAGGAACATCCGCTACTTCTAATCCCACCCTTAGTTATCCTCCTTTCATCGTTACTAAGCAAAAAACTTAAAAACGATGGGCTAGAAAATTTAAGCTTACCAATTTATGTTGATAATAAATGCAGTTATTATCTGATTGCATTTATTGAGGCCCCTTAGGTTCGAAACTTGTTATATATGTTATAATTATTATAGTTTACAATCAGTAAATTATTTTTGCAACGTCTGCATAAATAAAATCTATGTTAAATGTAGATCATGTCAATAGTAATACCGTTGCAAGTATTTTCTGCATGTCCTTTTTGAATAGTTATGTTGGTCTACATCTTTAATGCTTCAATAATAACCTAAAGTATTACAGACTTCGCAAATGATTCCAATACCAAAACCTGGAAAGGAACTAATTGATGTAACCTTCTATAGACCAGTAAGTCTGCTGTCTTTCGTCTCTAAATTACTTGAAAAGCTTATTCTGCAACGCATTAATCCTTACGCATTAGGACTCCTTTTCTATTAAATTTTTAGTCATTATAATATAAAGAAAACATACTTACTCGTAGTTATTTGCCTGGTTCGTTTTACTGATTTTCAGCTAAATATATCGATTAAAGGTCAAAAGTTAGTTACAGATCAAGATTAAAGGTAAAATCGACGGTAAGAGGTAAGAGATCAAGGTGAAATAATTTGACAATGAGTGAAGAAATAGGGTTGTAGCGCATTCACTTCCCATAAGCCATTTAATTTTGAGGTTCCTGCAAAAAGATTAAACTAACCTTTCATTATAAGCTGTCTTATTTGTTTCATTTATGTGTTAAAAATAATTTTACCTCATTGAAAACCTTACTATGCGAAATTTTACCAATTGGAGAACAATTTCCAATAAAGAAATAAATTATAATTTGTAATTTTAAACTAGTAAGTTATTTCTGATTACATTTAAAATCCCGTGATCATATCATCAAATATATTATAAATTACATATATTTTTAATGTCTTCAAATTAGTTTTAAATTTAATATCCTTTTGAAACGCTATATTATATCACTACCTCTTCACGTAAAAACCCACATCCATACATAGGATGAATCAGTTTTTGTAAAAGTTTACTATAATTATTTTTCGTATACATTGAAAATTTGTAATGCCTCTATACGCGCTTACCCACCACATCGAAAAATAAACAAGAAACCTAACAATAGCTGGAATTTCAAAGCCTCCAGCATGCGTTTTCAATATAGCAAGACATCGGTGGTCGTAGCCATGACATGCAGACTTTTCCTTTTTATGTGTGCCCAAGAAGCGCATTCTATAGCTCACAGTTCACCTATAGTGAATCAATTAATAGAACAATGGACGACAAGGATAGATAGTTCAGTGGAAAGGCAATGCTCATCCTTTATTTAACTTTTGTTGACGTTACATTGATGCTGTAGGAATTTTGCGTGCCAATAAATTTTATTTTACACAATAATTGATTAGAGTATACAGTGCATTCGAGATAAGCATGCATTGTATGAGCATTTTGGAACAGGTAAGAGACACAACTTCGGTTAAATATAAGGACAAAATTGCGGAATTAAGAGACTATCCAAACGGCCTTCACAGATTTCACGACTTATTTTTCGGTTTTGAATTATTTCGAAAAACAAAGATTTCTTACTTATTTGTTCATGTCATTATAAAAGATATCAATAAATTAACACCCTTTCTATATTACTCTTTCTTATAAGCTAAAAAATCGCAATGATATTTTTTTACCAAGATTTCGTATTCCTAGGGAAATCATCAATTTTTTAAATACAGGCCTGTACAGCCTGTCAAGAATAGGAACAAGTCTCAAAACTGCGATATCGGACAGCCCACGAGGTGTACAGCAAGTAGCCTGGTCTTTACTTAGTCGCACTGGGACCTTTGCAAAGTATGTATGAATTTACATAGAGTTCGATCTGGCCGCATCTAAAGTGCATCATTTCTCTCCGAATGCTGTCTCACTCTTTCTTTTACGCGTACACAGAGAACACACTTTTCCTATTTGTGACAAACTGTACTTGTTTTACAAATTTTGACTCCATGTATTATTCTACATTCAATTAGATATTACATATACCTAAAATATATTTCTTAAAATGTAAAACAGCAGGTAATGCTGATTTATGCAACATACAGCATCACCTTCTTTATTTTCTAATACCAAATTAACAAATATACGACATTGTAAATGATCTGTAAGTTTTAATTGCTGTGTCAACTGAATTTTGAATGCTGACAGATGCAGATCTTTCTTTAAAATCCGATGCGTGGTAGCTCTTGACAGATTCAGTTGTTGTGCACAACGCTGAATTAATATGTTTGAATATCCTCGTACATTTTCTCTCACTGCGGCAATATTTTTATCTGACCGACCACGACGAGGACATATTCGTGTTGCCTTATCAATAACCGAACCCGCTTTTTTTATTTATTGATACAATTACGAACTGTTAACTCTATAAGTGCTTCATTTTGTCCTAATTTTGTGCGAATTATTTTTTAATGCAACAATAAATGATCGCTCAATTTCATAAAGCAGTTGTATACTAAATATTCATTGTTGAACTATTAATCGCGGCATGTTGACGTCGTATGGCAGTGTGTATGACAGTCGTTAAATATTGGCGCCCTATAACAGAACACAAATGGCGATCAATTCAAATCGTATAGTTCCAACTGAGACACCCTATGCAATCCATCTGCATCTTTAGGCAACTGATAAAAAGAAGTCGACTTCATTCCCCTAAAGCCTCAGACTATAAAAGAGAAGGTTGCACATAAAGACAGGAACAAACCTCTCCATACTCAGAGAGATGTCAAACTCTCCCTGAACACAGAGACGGTACAAACATATCAACATATATGTTGATGATGACCCTAAGATTACAAAATGTCGGAAGACAGAAGTCGTTACGACATTAATACTTATTAAAGATTGCTATAACGAGGTGGTAATTTTACCATATATTATAACTTGAAAAAATTGTAAAAGGAATTACAAAAAATTATGTTTTTAGAAATAACTTTAGAGATCTCTAAATGTGGTTTAAATAGTTTTCTTTTTCCGTAACGTTTTCCCCATTTAACCGACGTCGTATCTCTCACCAGTTACAAGATGCCAATGCAATGCAGCCTTATCGGGTACAGTGTATAAAATTAACACTGATAAGAGTGATATGTGGTGGATGTCACTTGTATCATCATTTTATTGTAAAACTCTGTAGAATAATGTGTAAGTATTTTTAGGCCCTTTCACGATCATTATGGGCTAAAATCAAGTTTCGAATAGTAGAATTTAATAAAACAATTTTGAAAGTCCCACTGAAAAATTTATTTGTTTGAATCGCTACCATTTTCATTTAATGTATTAATTATTGCAACCGCAAAGTATGTAAATACGTTATCCGCTGTCCGCTGTGGTAATTTGTGTTCGATAAGGAAAGAAGTGGTTACCATCTCCAAATTTTCCGACACCACTAAAGTGCCTTTGAGACCTTAAGAATGCCTACAAGACAGTTAGTAGAGTGAGGGTTTTAGAATTTGTATATTTGGATGCACAGTGACTATAAACAGTGACGTCCAAAAAGCTCACATCATATGTTTTTATCATTGTATTTATTTGTCATACATTTCATACTTAAACGTCATACTGAAGTCATACTCTTAAGATCGAGAATGCGATATCTATTGTATACCTAAAAATTACTTGTAGTTTGCGGTTAATAAATTATTTTATGCCTGCACAAATAAAAGAAAAAGAACCTACTAAATAAGTTAGTAAATTAGCATCCATCAAACTGCCCTGCTTTTCTACTGCTTTTTATGATGTAGTATCCGAACTAAGGAAAGTTTTAAAAGTCAGAAATTCGTTTAAAACCGAAACTTTAGTATTATCTGTTTGCAACTTTTATTTGCCGTCTTTTTAGAAAAGACTGCATTAAAAATTAATCAGATCGATATCGAAACTACTGCTAATGCTGCCTGTGTGTTCCTTTTACTAGAAAATCTGAGAAAGGTTATGAAGCGACTTACCATTTCTTCTAAAAATGATTCATGTTATAAAAAATAGAGATTCATGTAAAGTCATTTTGCTTGCATATTTTCTGGAGAAATCTAAAAAGTAGTTCTCCTACGAATATATGGTGTGAGTAATCAATGTTGAGGTCAACCATTTCTTTAAATAATAACGTTGATATTGTAAAATATGTTAAATTAAAAGCATTTTTTAACAAAGACATTTTAGCAGAAATTTATGCATGATAACCCCAGATGATATTTTAGATAAAGAAAACAATACATGTTAGATTACCCAATTCAAAAATCATCACAGTCACGAAGTTTCACCATTATTGACAATAAACATGATAATTTATATTGCCTAGAATTGTTCAGAAAGGATATGAGCCTTGGAGTAAAATATTTAGAAAACAAAAGGTTATTTCTGAACGTCAGCAGCTTCTACCTCTCCACGTGTCGCCGTAACTGATCAAAATTTCTGTTCGACTACGTTCTGTTATTATGGCATTTTATAAAAAGAAGAATCTCTCTTGAACTGCATTTATATGAATCGCCTATGTATTTATAAGTTCGTTTGAAAGTCGCACTTTTTAGATTAAAAATCAATATATCCGAGCATATCTCAAAAATAATTTTATTCCTTAAGTAGTTTCCACCTTGTATTATTTTTTCAAAGCGTATGAATTATTTTATATTAATACTGCCAGTAATATTAGAGAATGGATTTTGTATTTCTAAATAAATACATTTCTAATAATGTTCTACCAAATATTGATAATAGCTCAAATTAAAAAATTGTGTATATATTAATACTTATGCCTACAAATTTCGATTTACTTACGAAAGTATTTCGATGCACATTCCTACGAAGTTAATTTGGGTTTGATAAGTGATTATAAGTGAGTTATTTATGCTGATTTCATATCTACCTTCCATTTTTGCCCCCCACGTAAGGTTTTTGATCAACTGAATAATCAGAATAAATTAAAAACTAAAGGAACAATTACATTTTAATAAACATTATATTCAATAAACATTAAAAAACATAGTAAAAAGCAAGAACAGAAATAGTTTTGAGGCTCTAATTTTTTTTTAATCTCTCCCTTTGTAACAAAAAACTTCGTTTTGTAGTTTTTCTTGTGTAATATTTAATATAATTTGTTGGATGTTCTCTTTTCAGCACCCAGCAGTAATTTGCCATCATCGTCACATCCCATCGACCCTGGTACCTCCTTTCCATCTCCTTTATGTATTGATGGAACCTTTCACCTTGCTCCTCACTAACAACACAAAGATTTTCTGGAGAGTAGTCCAGATGATCATGCAGAAAATGAATTTTTATGCTCATATTACAGCCAAGTTACTTAAACTTATCCAGCATTTTGTTGGCAATTTCCTCATACTACGGATGTTTATAATTTCCTAAAAAAATTTCTGTTACATTTTTAAAGCAATTCCAAGACGTTTTTCAATTTCTGTCGTTGTTTCTTCAAACTGTTGGCCCTGCATTAATTTTCTTATTTGTGGTCCTACGAAAATGGCTTCCTTTAATTTTGTTACAGAAAGAGCTGGAAATTTGCCACATGAGTACTTAAAACAATTCCCATTTTTATCTATAGCTTTTACATAATGCTTCATTAATACTAACTTAATATGAAGTGGCGACAAAAAAATGTTTGCGGATCAACCAAATTTGCATAAATAGCGTTCTTTGAACCAGGTGTTAAGTTTATAACAAAATATATTTGGTGTATTTTTACAACTTCTATACACTTTTAAAACAAAATAAAACAGACGACGCGTTGTCACTAGTAAACGTACACACTTTAAAAACGTACTACAGGGGCTCTGTAAATACCCGAATAGTATAAAATTGGAATATCCCCACCGGCCAACTCTGTTTCGATAAACCCCCGCACTTGTGTGTACGTTTCAAACCGATTAAACACAAGGGCGCAGCAAAGATTGAGGCAAAATTTAATTTTATAAAACCTCAGTTTTAAAAACTACATATTATTGTACAATGTACATTTACAAATACAAATGATAGAATGATAGAAACAAAAAAAAAACCGTATTTCTGTAGTTCATGGTATGTAACTAAGCCAAAAGCCAAAAATACTCCGATCACAAAATCCGATCACAAAATAATCCGTTCACTAGAGTTACAATTTCTATCTTTTTCTAGGAAAACGGTGCTGCATACTACGCCGGTGGCTTGGAGGTAGGTCAGCTCATCCTCCAAGTGGACGGTACGAGAGTTGAGGGTCTCCAGCACCAAGACGTCGCCCGCCTTATTGCCGAATCTTTCGCTAGGAGAGATCGAGAAGAGATAGAGTTTCTGGTTGTCGAGGCAAAGAAGAGTAATATGGAGCCAAAACCGACGGCTCTGATATTCTTGGAAGCTTAACATTTGCTTAGCCTCCCCCCTAGCGACCCCCCGGGGCCGAGTCACGTCATCGACTGAACTCTCTACAACTACTACATATCATGTATCATAAAGCATGATTTGGGCGTGCTGTTGGCCGCTTAAAAATTGACTGAATATGGCGCGCATTACGCCCAATGGATGCTGTAGCTGTGGTAGGAACAAAATTGTTTCTTTATACTACTAAATAATGTTAGTGTAAAATTTTATAATTGTTTTTTAACTCCGTTAATCAATGTTTTAGGTATATTTATTTCAAGTAACTATTTTAGACATTTATATAATCTATAGTGAAACACCAAAGTGTTTGTTCTTTTAGTCTACAACAATCAACACTACTTCTTGTCCAGGCTAGTAACCACTTATGGAATAAAATTATATTCGATCTTTTGGACGTTCCTGAACGGTTCAAGTCAGGTCGATTTAATCTAAAACGTCGAGGTTATTTAAAAACTTTATTTGAGCGAATTATTCTTATTTAACTTTATTAAATATAATAAAACGTGATAGCTTTAGGGGGCAATTTCCTGTTGTTTTATCACACTCTCAATACTATTCCTTAGAAATTCGATCTATGGACCTCTGGCATAGAGATCAATGCCTTTATGTAAGTATCAATATGCCTTTACATATTGGCACCCAAATTTTTGATGCTGTGTCAACATCTGCTGTGCTTATTTTGCACAACTCCCTATTGTGTACAATTCACATATTTCACATCGAAAAAAGTTTACACAAATTAACAATAATATAATACTTTATTCCTCTCAAGTTTTTTAAAAGTTAAAAAACAGTACAAAAATATAAAGCAGTACAAATTTTTTTAAAATACAACAAATAAAAATACCACGCATTGCAAAAACAAAACATTGATTTCTAGCAATCGTTATATACCCCAATTTCGATTCTGAACAAGTGAAGAAGAATAATTTAAAGTGCCTGATTGTTAGCTTGAGGTAGCTTTGAGGCAGTTTTGAAATTAGCAGAAATTGGTAACTACTGATTACTACAGGGTAACTTTAGGACAGTTTCCAAAGTTACCCTGTTAGTTAGAGTTAACTTCTACAATTTAAAGGTTATCAAGTAAAATGCACGGATCAGAAAGTTGGCATTCAAGAAAACTAATGTCAAAGCATGTAGTATTGAAAATATATACCTTTTTGTATTGAATTATACAGTTTATTCCAAGTAAATGAACACACAAAAGTGGGTGGCTACATGGTGTGGAAGAGGGAAAAGAAAGATGTTCCACTAAAAAATTATATCCCGAATCTTCAACTGTACGCCAAAAATAATTTTATTCCATAATTGATTTCCATCCTGCACATACAATACGTTATTTATACTTAGATACTTTTAGTAACAATCTATCAATTTTTTTTATTTAGCTTTTAGACTCGACGTGCCGTATATAGAAACAATTTTTTGTAGACTCAATATAATATGCATTAAAACCATTGTAATAAAACATCGTCTCCATTAATAATAATTGTTAATAATTGTTGTGTACAGCTTTAGTGAAATACGCTTTCATCGTGAGCCATAAATGGTTGTGCATATTATAAATGTCGTATTTTAAATAATAAATATTTCGTTTTAATATTTATGCGAACAGCGAGTGAAGCATTGTATCCAGCTTTCTCGTAAATCTTCTTCGTTTATATACCGATACTATTAAAGAAAATAAACTAATATAAACTAATAAAATAATTCCAGTTATATAAACTAATATTTTTTATGACGCTTGTATTCTATTTTCAAATATTTTCAAAAAAAGCTGCGTCTATAATCCAAACTTAATTTTAGCCTTAAAATATTAAGAACAATTTACACTATACTTATGTGATAACATAAGTGAATCTGTGATACTGTCTGTGAGACGTACTGTGTACGTATTGCTTTTGAATAACGTTATTTTCTATATTTTCTTTAAATGAAGAAACATTCTCATTTCATTATTTTTTCTATAGATCCCTGAAGTATTCTTGAATAAATGAGTTCAAGTATACTTCATGCTTGAGCTTTATAACATACGGGTTAAGCTTTACAACTCAAAGAATATAGAAATACAAATACATTATTATTAAAAGAAAGAAATGTGTAAAATTAGAGACACAAGTTAAAAGGTCAGGGATTATGTTTAACTATTTTTTAGTGTAAAACGTTTCCGAGAGATTTACAAAAACTTACATGAAACCCCGTTTTAATTAAAAAATTTGTAACTGCAGTGGTTAGTTCTTAAAATCTAAAGTCGTTACAATGAAAGAACAACAAGATTAATGAAGACTTCTATTTCAAATAATTTGGGTTTGTAGTTTTATCAAATTTAATTATGTGTTAAGGGAATTAAATGATGAAAAAGCTTTACAACAATACCAAATTTTAATGATTAATGTATTTATGATGTTTGTGTTTAACTTTTGATTAGCGATATACATTATAATGGCAATTGTTTACCTGTTTTAAGGTTATTGGTATCTGCACTCTTTTCACAAGTAATACAATGTATAGACAGGTAGCAGAAATCAAAACATAATGTAATTTTATTGATGATAATAGCAGAAATACATAAAAAATCGTTAACAAGCCAAATGGCTTATCAAATCTGAAATTATTATAATGATTGAATGATAAAATTTGATTATAAGAATTTCAATTAGAAAGCTGGATAATTGCTAATAGTTATATGGTTGACATGGCTGCTTTTATTTTTAAAATATGACAATCGGTGACACCCTAGCAATATCTAGAGGGAGAGGCACTTCTTAGAAACAAATAGTAAATATCGCAAATGTATATACACAAATATATTTTAAAAATATCCAGATATTTATTTTGTAAAAATTCAGTATTATAAAAATACATAAAAATGATTTTACGACAAAGCTAAAATAGCTGTGCCAAATAAATAAAACGTAAACCGTTATGCAAAAGAATTTAGCCCTAAAAAGAAAACAAAAGACATAAGTGTATGCTTTTACGTTAAGAATGAATTGTTATTCTATTGTTACAATATTGATGACGTAGTGTAATTTCGTTTATTTTGATACAGTATGTTTTTATTTAAAGAAGAAGACAAACACGATTAGGCAATTATAGACATAAGAAATAATTATTGCTAAAAGCAAGTTTGACCTGTAACTTAAAAAATATCGAAAATATTTAGTTTATGTTGAAATACGTTGCAAACAAATAAACTAATTTTGTATGTAAATTAAACATTTTCGCTTTATTACTTAACTGTTTTCGTGACCATAAGAATGAATAAGCTATTTTTCTTATTTATGTTCTTATCGTATTATTTCAACATGTTGACTCTCGTGTCCGTATACATTATAGTAGTAATAGCTAGTTTATTACCTGTCATCATCTATTAATATTATAAAGGTATACTCGTATTAATTAGTTGTTTCTCACAGCCGAAGAACAAATTCACTTCTTAATTTTGAAACATATCATTCCATGAGATATGTAGTATTTTGCAAAGTTATCAAGATCTTATATAAACTTTTACCCAAAGTATTTATTAAGCAGGCAATATTCATAAATTTGGTATATATATATATATATATATATATATATATATATATATATATATATATATATATATATATATATATATATATATATATATATATATATATATTGCCTGATCATCAATATAATGCAAAGTTTTACTTAACAGAGGGAAATATTAAACTACTAAAGTGAGGAGATTATCCTTCGCCCCATCTGCAAATGCCTTATACAATAAGGACTAAACAAATTAGGTAAAAACCAGTGGCGGCCGGTTTAATTTTTGTCTGGGGGTGCAATCAATAAAATAATTAAAACAAACGAAAAATTAAAGTAAACCTATGTCCAAGCTTGAGGTTCGGAATTCTTAGAATTATCAAAAACGTCAATTACAAGATCATTAAAATCCAGATTTTAATAATCTAGAGTCGCTGCAATTAGCACTTTCTCCATACTTATCATGCAAAGTGAATTTTTGTCTGCCTTACGCCATTGTATTTCTCAAAAAGATTTTAATTCTTTTAAGCGTCGAAAAAGAGCGATCAGTCTCAGAACTTGTCATGGGTATGGTACAAATTAATTTTAATAATAAAACAGTATCACTAAAGCAGTCCGTCAGGTTCAAATCTATAAATAATTGCACAATTGTTAGGCAACTTGCTGCTTCACGAACATCTTTCCTGCTGTATATAACCATTAATTCACTTTTCAATGTAACTTTGTCCAAAAATTCATAAATTGTCGTTACATTGTCAAAATCTTGAATGGGGAATTGTTTCTCATAGTCACCTAATTTATTGGGGAAAAATAGTTTCGACACTAACAGGTGTTCTCTAAACTCAAATCTGTCTTTAGTTTTGGTAATTAATATATCACACACTTCCTTAGTTTGTGCAGAAAATTATATGTCATTATGGGACAGTATTGTTTTTTTTTCAGACGAATTTGAGGAATTAGTTGCCCGGATTTTTATAATTGCGTCTTCAAAACTATTCAAATAACTGCTCATCTTGACAGCATCCAATGATTGAGACTGAAACCCTTTGAAAAGAATTTCACGATGAGGGAATGAGGCATGATGATCTTGGACAAAAACTCGAGTCAGTATTTAAAGTAATCAAATAGTTATTTAAATAAAAAATGACCCAATAACATTTGAGCCTGATTTTTTGTGTTGTAATCATTTCCCGCAGTGTCAAAAATATATTCTAAGCATTCTTTTAAAAGTTCAGCATTTTTGGAAAGGTTCGTACAGTTCGCGTATTAAATTCCGTTATATATTCCACCGAATATGCCTCCATTGCGATCTCTTCCCTCTCGTTGTGGTTATAAAAATGCAAACAACACATGACCACGTAAGTAGCCCAGATTCAACAACCAATACAATGCTATACAACACAATACACGACAATACAATAGACAACCTGATGCAATACACTTGCGTCAAAGCTTACAGAATAAACTTTGCTTTGCGTGGCCGTTCAATGCACGCAAATCTCATATACAAGCGTACAGAAATCTCCTCTTTCACGCGCCCGAGTCCTCTCTTTCTAACAAATGGTTAAACGGTCCTCTGATGTGTGCTAGATGAAAACTGAACGCACTATGTATTTAGAGTTGCAGATTTAATATCCCGTAGATAAATCTCATAAATTTTAGGGCTGGCGATTCTCGCGACATCTAAAAAGCTGTAAGCGACACTGTTAGATATCGGAACATTATATGTACAATGATAATGTAATGTTATAGTAAACACCTAATAGGTATTTTTAGGAATTTTTTAAGGGAGTTCACTGCACAAATGCACCTACAATAAAACCGACACTGGTCAAAACAGCTATTCTCCTGACTACATGGCACTACATGCTGATGACGAGCGCTGGATTATATGGCGAAATTTGCCGTATTTTATATCACAAATTTAGCACTAAAATACAGTGACTCAGAATGTTCAGATTGCTCGAAAACCATAAGGAAGATGTAAAGCGTCTTCTATCTTAGGATATCGCTTACTGCAGACCGGTTGCGACCTTATCTCATGGGTCTCATCAGCGCACTCAGTGCAGTGTTAGCGAGTATACCCTTGACAAATGAGGATCGCTCTTGTAGACGCCGTTACGTTCTACCGCAGTAGAGCAAACCAAGCGCCATCTCTGAGGAGATTATACTCCACCCCATGTGCAAATGCCTTTTATATATATATATATATATATATATATATATATATATATATATATATATATATATATATATATATATATATATATATATGTTTAGTATTATTGGTATTATATAAGGCATTTGAAGATAGAATGGATTATAATCTCCTCACTTCAGTAGTTTATATTGCCTGCTTATTAAAACCACATTAGATTAATCAAAAAAGTTTATAATCTACTGATAAATCGTTGATTGACAATGATTTAACAATTGTTGCATAAAACTTTGATTCATTTAATTTTATTATTAATATTGATTTACCTTGTAAACAAATTAGAAAAAGTAAATACAGAGAATATGGATTTTATGTTTTTAGAGGTACTGTATATGTACATTATATATCTTCGCTTGCAATATAGGTGATGATGATTAATTTGAGCGCTAATTGGGTTATGCTTTTCGTCATAAAATAATTGCAAGCTCTACTGACGAATTACTACTGCCTATATTTAAGGATGTGTATCGAAAGTATCTCATTACATTCCTTTTCGATGGTATTATCTTGTTGCAGCACATAACAACAGATTTATTATTACGTTATTAAAATACAAAGGGTAGCTGAGAAAGCAAAATAGTCTGTTAATAGAAATGGAGAAAATAGTCTTACTTAATTCGACCGAGCTCAAGATAGTTTCTAGCATAAAAAATAATATAGACATCAAACTCTGTTGAAAATACTCAGCAACCCTTCTCAACTAGTAGTCTTAAGATGAGATATTACTTATCTTATGTATATACATTTAATGCATTTATTATATTCACCTTAAGCAGAAACAATAGTTTAATACGCTTGCATATGTATATTTTGATACCAAATACTATCTTCCTTGATAACACATTAAAATTTGCATTCTAAGAAACTATAACATACCTTTCTGAAGAAGATCTAAAGATTCGAATATAATAAAAGAAATTCACACACAGAAATTGACCACCTTTCCCTTAAGCCTTGGACTGCGGACAAGTAGGTTACGGGATAAACACCCCCATGTTCAGGGAGAAGTGTCAAATTTCCACTGTTGGGGCTTGAATCCAAGCATACAATGACATCTCATGTGGAATATCCATATGGGTCCATATAGATATTCATATATCTATAACTCCGTATCGGGAAACTAATCTGAATGCCCATGGTATTCATTCAATCGTATAATAAGAGTTTTCCAGGCTTTTCTGTTACCATAGCGTGGCGCCATTCCCATATCTATTAATAACACATCCATATAAATTTTTCTTTAGTATTATCTAAGAAACAATTTAAAGTTTATCTATTAATATACAAATTTACGTTCCTCTGGTCCTGTGTGACATGTGTGTTATGTCAATTATTAATACCAATCGATGTGTATATTATGGCAATTGCTATTGTCATTAAATTAACATTTTAATTATGTAGTTCTAAATTTGACACACTTGAATATCATGTGATCATATATAAAGTATTAATTCTGCTACTTTCTGTAATAGATATAAAATTAATAACCACTTTTCCATAACTACTTTTGCAATTAAGTTCCGCCTTACTTAACCATAATGAACAACATTTTTTTATATAACATTTTTATTAATAATAATACTCCTACTATATTAAACATGAAAGTACTATGTTGCTGTTTTTCAAATGTCGCTGAAGGCATTATTGATTTAGCAACTGCCGTCGTATTAATGGACACATCAATATATCCTTTGGTCACAGTATAGAGGAACTGTTTATCGTAACACACAAAATAATATACTTATTTATCAAGAAAACGTTATCTATGAGTTTTCTATCAGGATTCGTCTCAATTGACTTGTCTCAGGTCATCTATGTCCTCTATTGTCACATTTAAATATCCTTATCGACCATATTACAGCCGAGATTTCTTAAACGCCAATAATAATTGTAATTATATTATTAAATATTTTTCAGTCAGACATACAAAAAGTTTAAGGTATTCTTATCAAAATAAATATGAGTCATCTCATATTCATAAAACATCTGTCGATCTCCAATTGAACGTCTCGACAAAAAAAAAACCTGTGTAATTTCTTTAAAAAGTTTCAAGTTTAATAGACATTATTCTAAAATCGACTGAATTTTTAATGTGATTAAAGTTTTTACTATAATTCGAAGTTTTCACTATTATCACATCAAAGAAGTTTTGAACTTAGACTAGTAATATATTTGTGAAATGATTTATGCATTTCACTACCACGCTTTGTGCCAGGTATATTATTTACTTTTATTTTTAAATTTTCTGCTGATAAATTCCTAGACGTCAAATAAACTTCCACGACTTTTATTTATTCCTTTTATTTCATATGACAATTTTACATCAACATCACTCTTCTAAATACACAAAAACAAATTCGTATTATTGAAATTGTTTTATGGCGACAAATACAGATGCTTTAGGTTCCTTAAAATACTTAAAATTCCTTTTAACGTCTATAGAATCACTTATAAAACATATAGCATGCATCACACTCGGAATATATCTGGAAAATATACTGATCTCTAATTTTCAAGGCCAGCTGATGCTGTAAAGAATCTCGTTCCACTCTTTTCTACAGAAGTAACTGTCAAGTAGTTGACTGACAAAATGTTACAAGGTGAAGACATAACTTATATCTTCAGGAAACGTATTCATGAAATAGATGCTACATCTAAAACACCTGTTTTCGTAGTTAATTATCACATTTTCAAATGATAATGAAAAATATTAAACGAACATGTTAAAAAACATAACGAGCTATCTATCTATGATAAATGGTATTCATAATTATTCATGGTGTACCGTTAGTTTAACAAAATAAAAAATCCCTATTCCGAAATATACAAGCCACTAATTACAGAAATACTTTTATGTAAGAATTTATTTTCTACATCCATATAATAAATTACACGCAGAAATTATAAATAACATATATTACGCATGTTGCTGATATAATTTACTTCCATTAAACTGACAGATTAAGTAAATCAAAGAGACTTATTCATTAGTCACAATTAAAACTATAATAAATTAGATAAATATATAAATTTTCAATAAGCCTTTTAGATATATGTACCTACACCATTTACATTTTGCAAGAAAATAGCCTACACATTATAGTAGTTTCTATATTTCAAATTTTAAATAAAAACATACTGTACGTTTGATTGTTAAGGAGACCGTATAGCTAAGACTAAATATAAATAATAAATGAGGTTCACGAACAAATGTTTTCAATGTCTGCCTTCACTGCAATTTGCAAAGCACTGTTGATTTTGTGCGCTGATGTAAATAATGTTACTTTAGATTTTAAGTGCGAGATGAACTGTTTGTTAATAGGCGGATCGTAGGATAGGAAATAGAGCTTTATAAACAGAAAGTGCTCTGTTAGATTTTTACAAATTTTTATATGTATTGCATTTAAATATTATTCTCAAAAATCAGTAAAATATTTTTGTATATACACAAACTGGGAGCTTTTTGCACCAAACATAACTTTAAGTTTCTATGATCGTTAATTATTCCACTCAGAGAACACGTTTTCCCCATCCTCTACATATACTTGTAAATGTACTGAACTGCGTAATGATAAAGCTAACGAGGCCCATAAGTTTTTCGTATAACACTCATAAGTATTGAATGCAATACATACAATAATACTGTTTTTGTATAAATAAAACTAAACTTGTTGCATATTTGGGCTAAAAATAAAGTTTATTATATGTAAATAGTAAATAGGTGCTAACAATTACATTAAATTTGTACTCATGTTTCCTGTGCGTGAGGTGGTAGAAAAATGAAACGAATTAGAACGTTTGTACAGTTTTAAATTTATCTTAATTATATAATTTCGCTGATAGAGTAATGAAAGGAGGGCGATAAACAAATGCGTACTTATAATGGATAGATTTTCTCGGACAAATTCGAAAATCTAGACAATACAAATTTGAAAAATATATTTATTGATATATTTATTTACCATTTATTATAGATTTAACAAATATTATTTTATATTAATTTTTTATGTAATATTAAGTTACGTAATATATGTATTATATTTACCCCTTTTAATATTTTGTAATAATAGGGAGAATACAGAATACATACTAAATTGATTTTGAGTCGAATTTTAAAACAAAGTGTACATTACATTCTTTTAACGATATTCAAACCTAATGAACACTGTACGTATTCATCAAATAATACATAAAGTCAATATTTTGCAATAAAATAAATTCTGATTTTAAGTTGCACATATTTTTTTTACTTCTTGCATTTTTGACGTTTTCGTCGCATGGTTCTAATTAGTTTCTTCATTGACACCGTTCTTTCAATGGATGTATAATTCAGAAGATTTATACTGGCAACAAAACTCCTAAAGTTGGAATTCAGAATTTATAACAATTTTTAGTCAATAATTATACCTTCATTTACTTCATCAATAATTATTACTACAGATGTATTAGATCAACAAAGTGTCATTGATATGTAATATAGTAGTGTAACACTATAATAAATTAATAATTAATTTGGGTCGCTCCAAGAAATAATCTAATTTTTTGGGTCATCTGCATACTTGAAAACAGTTAACATATTTTTGGTCGTCAATTATAATACATATTGTGGAACTATGTTATCTTATAGTTATTTTTAATGGTAGCTAAACTCCCTAATGTATATTTGTATTATTTTTCTAAAAGTTAAAGATCTTGATACACCCATTGAATTCATTGATAAAGGGGCTCAATAAGTCTTTTTTCAAAACATTTTTTTTTCTTTATGAAACATATTTGCCCATTTCTATAGGAGTTGCCCAGTATTTACAGTTTCAATAATGTAAATATAGATGAATATTGTAAGTAATCTCCCCAAAATGTAATTATTATTACATTTTAGGGAGATGTAAAATATTACATTTTATATGTACTATCAGCAAGGATGCGCGCGCCGTTACAAAGGTATTACACAAGATATTGTGTATATAATTTAAAAGTAATGTCGCAATACTGACCACTTAACTAAGGCGTCTTTCACACTCAACAACTTTGTCCAGACGATAAAAAATCGGCAGATATTTTATCGTAGTTTCAAGTCTTCACTCTGGGCGACTTTTTTTCGTCGATGTTGGTTCAGTTTCTCTGTATTAGGCATCATGCCTGTATCATTCAGTTTCTCTGTATCATGCAGGAAGAAGACTTCTTCCCACGTAGTTTTTGTGACATTCCTATCATTGTAGACATCTTTGGATTTGTCTCACAAAACGGGTCTGGCTTCTACAAGCGAAATGAGAATTTCTGTGTATCTAAAAGGTGGTCCAACCAATACGCACGATGTTAACTGTAAATAAAACAAAAATTTTCAGAGGATTATCTTAATATTCTTTATTATGATAGAAGGATCTATGACAATTATGTGTGAAACAAAATATCGGCCAAATGCTCGCCACGGCTTCAGTGGCATACCTCTATCCGATGGTCCATATTTTTAATGACTCTGAAACATAATTGAGGTTCAATGTCGTTAATGTGCCGAATTATCTCATCCTTTAGCTCTTGAATTGCTTTTGGATTATTGACGTACACTTTCTCTTTTAAATATCACCAAAGAAAGAAGTCCAACGGTGTCAAATCACATGATCGTGGCGGTCAATTAACATCGTCACGACGTGAGATAACACGGCCATTGAATTTCTCGCGCAAAAGTGCCATTGTTTCGTTGGCTGTGTGGCAAGTGGCACCATCCTGTTGGAAACACATATCGTCCAAGTCCATATCCTCAATTTCTGGCCACAATAAGTCCATTATCATCTCGCGATAGCGAACACCATCCACGGTAACTGCTTGGCCGACCTCATTTTCGAAGAAGTACGGCCCGATGACGCCGCCAGCCCATAAATCGCACCAAACAGTCACTCTTTGTGGATGCATCAGCTTTTCAACAATCACTCGTGGATTCTCATTTGCCCAAATGCGGCAATTCTGCTTGTTAACGAATCCACTGAGGTGAAAGTGTGCCTCGTCGCTGAAGATGATTTTCTTTGTAAAGTCACCGTGCACTTCTGTCTGTTCAACCAACCATTCGGCGTATTGACGACGCTTGAAATGGTCAGTAGGCTTCAGCTCTTGAGTCAATTGAACCTTGTAAGCGTGTAAATTCAAATCTTTATTCAAAATTCGCATCAGTGATGTTCGTGAGATGTTCAATTGTTGGGCACGACGACGAGTCGAGGTTGACGGCTCTTCTGCTACACTATCGCGAATAACAGCAATGTTTTCCGCAGAACGAACTGGGCGAGCATGCACAGGTGTTTTCACATTTCCTACACACCCGGTTTGCTAAAATTTGCGCACAATTCTCCCGATTGTGGACACATTTGGTCGATTATGCTGACCAAAAAAGTCACAAAGTGCACGAAATGCATTTTGATTTGAACGCCCATTTTCGTAAAAGGCTTCAACAATCTTAACGCGCTGCTCAATTGTGTACCTCTCCATGGTTGAATTTGTCAAACACTGAAACAAAGAAGTGTCAAATTAAGTTGGGCAAAAAACTTGATGTTGATGTGTGACTCACAATTAACATCGTGCATTATGGTTGGACCACCCTTTATATCTTCCACGATGCCTTTAAAAGAATAAAATAATTACTTATGAAACTCCAAACATACACAATTGTGAAGTAATCGAGATGAAAAACAAATCTGAGTAAACGAACTGTAATGTTGCTTTGGAAATGAACGTTGCTTATTGGACGGCAGCCGACTAAAAATTGTAGAGTGTGAAAAGGCCCATTAGCACACGTACATTGCCACAAAGTGGAGCCGACACGGTATCGTCCTCTTCCAGTGGTTGAAACGACAGCCACAAGTTGATCGGTCGATAAGAATCCGTTTCCCATCCAGTGTGAGAGAGCCCATTGCAGTCATTGTTTTACTGACAACTTTTCACGATAAAATATCGGCCGACTTTTTATCGTCCGGACAATGTCGTTGAGTATGAAAGAGGCCTAAGTCTAAGACCAGCGCCATACTACACGGAAATTCCGTCGCCGAACTTACGGGGCGGAACTCTTTCTATACAAATTGCTTTACCGATCCTCCGTTTAGTGTGTTCAAGAATTGTAATTCTTATAGAAATAATGATAGATAAATGTATTGGCATTACACCGCGTGTACTGGCATTACACCGCGTTAGTTTGACGATGGAATTTCCTCGCAGTGTGGCGCTGGCCTAATCATAACTAAACTAGTTTATCTAAAGCTAAGATTATTGCTTTTGCTAAATCATCAATAAAACTAGTTTCTTCCAACTTCTTTCAATTTTGCTCTCTATTAATTGACTGATAAATCTGAGTACTTATTATGAAGTAAAACTCGTACTTCTTCCTGTGATTCTCGATCTACCTCCTCATCTTAAAGGGCCCCACACACGTTCATTTTTTAACACAGGCCAGCCTGCGCAAACCAGGTTTGTACAGGTATAACTGAGCGTCTGTGGGTAGTTCAGGCCGGATGCGCAGGCCGCTGGCCTGGCCTGAGCAATTTCAAGTTGTGTTTGATTTTGACCTGCGCAAACCAGTGAGTTTCCACGTGTGTGGGTTAGTTCAGGTCACGTATTCAGTTTAATACAAAGTTAAAAGCAATGGATAGAGAATCCACCGCGGAATTCATCGAATTATACAAATCTTTGCTTTCAATACATATTCATTTTATATATTATAAGATGATACATGTTTTATATTTTTATACCTTGTAATTTCCGCCACCTCACTACAATTTATTTTGTGTTAAAGAATGAGTAATGTTATTGGTAATATTTAATTCAATAATTACAACAAATCAGGGAATAATTATTATATCTAATGTTCAATCTTGCATGTAGAAATCGTTGAATATTTTTTAATTAGGTTTCACTTGCCACTTACAGCAACCAGATTATTTTGACAATATATTTATATCTTATAAAAATAAAAATTCGCTTTATCGTAGTGTGTTCCATTTCACGATAATATTTACTATTCATTTCATCGCTATTTGCCAAATAAAAAACTCTCTTATCTTGTCGATGAACGGAATAGATAGACTATTCCGATGCCGATGAGCCTAGCCATAAAAACAAGCCACGGTATGTTTTGAGATTTTTCATTTGGCAAATAGCGATGAAATAAATTTTACACTGAGTATACTTGTAAATAAAAACTGTAATATCATTTAATGTTGACTAAACATTTTATTTATTTTAAATTAAGGACAAAATATACTTTGCGACATATGAACTTCTGTTAGCAAAATGTGGCCATTAAATGAACCACAAAACAAATATGGTATAGGGTAGAGCTAATGCCATCATGCAACAAAAAGACAAATGACATTAGCGATTGGCAATTAAAAATCGACAAATTTGAAGTGTTTTATCGAAGTGAAATCTTAAATCCCCATACGTAAATAATAACAAATAATTTTAGTACGTTCTTGCACTTTCATCAAATTATAAATAAATTATGTTTGTGCGAAACAATTATAATTTACAGTAACTCAAGTTTATTTAACTTGAATACATATTTTAATGAGATTTACGACCTTCTTTGATGCATATAATAAAGAAATACTATTGGATGGTTATTGTTTGATGGTATTTTTCATACAAGATCTTCGCAAAAACGTTAACCTATTAATCTCTTCATTTTTTTGCAAATCTTAGGTCGTAGGTTCATATCAATTTTATAAAACAGTATCATTACATTCGTTCACTACACGTTTATATCAAATAGCAGCATTTTTGTAATTTATAAATGTTATAACATTTTATTTTCTGAAAATAAAATAAGAAATAATTGTACAAATTTTTAATTTCATTATATCTTTAAAATCGTATATTATTTTTCTTTATATTATAAGAATCTAGCTATATTCTTCTCTAACATTTGTGTTTCAAAATTAAATTCACTGAAGATGAATAATAACATAATTTTCAATGGCTCTAAAAAAACTCAGTTATTTTGGTCACTTGCAAAATCGGTCGGCATAATAAACATCAAAAATGTTTATCAGTAACTTGAATAATATATGTTTATATAACTTTATTTCAATACAAATATTCCAATGAATGAGGCAAAAGTCTTTCATATTAGTCAGCAAATTAGAAATAATAGAAATCAGGTTTGTCGATACTTAATTCTTGCTAATATGACAGTAGTTTATGCTACCCAAGGCTTGCAGGATTATCTGCATTATGTAAAAATATAACTCAAGTTATAGTTACTAATCCACAACTTACCACTTTTTTAATACTTATTAACTATTTCCACTTTCCGCAAAGAAGAATACATTTGGTCAAATTCACTTAAATCTGATATACTGAGTTGTGGATATATTTAAAGTTCAAATGATCCAAAAAAATATTTTACAAATATCAACCATCAGCAACCAAGTTGTTAGTAGGAAAACATACCCTACCCAGTTCATATACAGAATAATACAAAAAAACTGTAATGTGTTGCTGGTATATAGCTCTCCAGATATTAAAATTTAATACAAAACTGCAAGCTATCGAATATATTGGCTAAAGCAATATGTCAAGTTCAGTTTGACCAGTTTCCTGTTTGAAGCAGTTGAGATATGTTTTACTTTATGATGAACCATTCACTAAATGTTTGTAAATGGCATATTTACAAAGTCATTTGTCTTCTTTTTAAGTTATTTACAAATTTATAATACCAGATTACATCACAATTAAACATACTACAGGCTAAAAATTGTTTTTAATTCCCACAAAATATTTCTCCAGTATAATGTCACTGGTGACACTGGCATCACTGGTAAGCTTATAACTTTAAAATATTCTTACTCATTCTATCGAAACAGCTAACAGTAAAATTTGGTATTTAGGAGATGGAGTCTTTTTCATTTACCGACATACTCTGTTTTACAAAATTCTACAAACAACTTATGTTCTAAATTTATTATAGAGTTTATTAAATGTCTTCTCTTTTTAAATATTTATAATTGAGATACCGCATCGGTATTCAACCCCAACCCCAAACGGTATTTCTTTCTAATGAATTATTATAAATATAAATAAATTGTCAATAATCTGAAATATTACTTATTGAAGACCACATCCTATGTATGGTGCCAACTTTAATACAGTACAACGTCTACATATATCGTCACTTTTTGGATTTTAATTTTACAGTTCTTTCGATATCAATATCTTTTATTACAAATATTACCTGATGTCAATATTTTCTCGTCTTAGGCTGTCTTGGGCTGCTAAATATTACATGAGATCGGCAGTATATGAACCTTTGTTAATCAGAAAATATTGGTTAATCGTCACGGTATTGTACAAAAAAGTATTTTTTCTATATTTACAAAATATTTATCTTGAATTGTATACACTTTCAACAAGTACATGCTAGCTAAAACAATATTCTTGATCAATATTGGTAAAGGATGTAAAACTTATCTTCAATGCTAATACACTATAAATACCAGAAATATACATGTATGTATGCATTTCCTTGAACAAAAACAAAAGTTTCTTCATAAAAGTATTCCGACCGAATCCTGAATTTTATTTTTCTAACGAAATTATTTTATTCCATATAATGAAAATTGTACATTTTACTTTAGCATTCATAAAATTACTTCAAACTTTTTTTTTACAAAAATTTATTATAGGAGTTTTCTTGGCTTATTTTTGTCCAAGGAATATGATATATGACTAATATTGACTACATCCTCTTCTGGAACACCCTGTATATCTCACAAGATACCTGAATGAAGGTTTATATAAATATATCTTATTTTCCACGTTTGTGATGCTGTAAAGTGTTACAGTGTTATTAATTTTATTATAAAATTCTATTATTATAGTGATTCCTAATTTAACCAATAAATTTATAAGTGAATGCCACAATCACAAGAATTAATATTGTTTTACACTATTCGTACGCAAACTGAATAAATAATAACATAATGGCTACTGTTTTTTATTTGTTTCTGCGAAATTATCAACATCATACCTTGTCCTAAATCTACAATTTGTTAAATAGTCTCAAATGCTTTTTTAAAACTTATGTTTATACAATGTTGCCATCCTGCTTTATAGCGTTTCAAAAATAACAGGATTTCATAAATCCTATTTCATACAAACAACAACTATACTGCTACATACAGCAGTATAGGAATGCTGCTTTTAGGAATTAATCAACGAGTACCTATAAAAGTCACGTGAATATTTATCAAGAATGCTGAATTGGTATCATTAGTGAAACATCTCCTTCCCCCCCCCCTCGTCGTATTTTATACTTTTTTAAACGAAAATCACAACTACAAAAGTCCTGGTCACTACGGCACCAGTGAAGCGCCCCATACCCCCCAATCTCTTTATTCTATGAAGCCCAAACTAGAGAACTCCTCTCGCGAGAACGTTCCTCCCTCAGGGGTTCTATTAATATCACACCTGCAGAATATGATATCAACGAACCCCCTGCTACCCCTACTTAACTCTCTCCAAGAGAGTGCACGTACAAGTTCGAAGATTTGGCCTGATCGTTTGATTTTGTCTAATGGTAGGAATCTTGCCACGTTGTGTTTTTAATTCTTACTTCCCAGATTCTTTATATAAAGTTTGGTATTACTTGTTTTAATTTTCTTATTTATGATATGCTCTGGTTAATCTAATTTATGATTTTATTTATCTGAATTTAAGTTTGATTTACATTATTTGATTTAATATTAAAAGGGGCAATAAAAAGGAAACTCAGAATCCACTTTAATTTACATTTATTATGCAAACTTGGATATGTGGGAATAATGTTCTTAACAAACAACAAAACTCTGTTATTTGTAACGGAAACTTCCGTTTATTTTAAATAATGACTGGCATACGTAGAACTCTGCAATATACCGAGAGGGATTCCTCTCGCCAACATTTATATGGTGAATTGGCAACACACCGAACTCCGTAATATGCCGAGAGGAACTCCTCCCTTTATTATTCGTTAATATTGGCTAGCATATGCAGACTCTGCAATATACCAAGAGGGACACCTCTCGCCAACGTTTATATGGTGAACTGGCACACACGAGACTCCGTAATATGCCGAGACGAACTCCTCTCGACATTATTTATAGAAACTCCTCCATTTATTATTTGTTAATATTGGCTGGTATACGCAAACTCTGCAATATACCGAGAGGGGCTCCCCTCGCCACACACTCTGTGAGTCTCCCCACTGGGGAGACGCTCCTCTCTGGTCTACAAAATGCAGTAAATTATGAACAGAGGGTTGTTAGCTTGTCAAGAACCTCATTGTACAACTGAATTTAGATTTACGAAAAACAGCTGAATACTGTGAATTAGATTCCCGGTAAGTATATGCAGTAGCTAGTCTGCACTGAGATTAGAGCGTTAAATTATTATTATTACAGAAATTACCTAAAAAGTATTAAATTATAATTGGTTATCACAGTGAAATAACAGTGCAGATATAGAGTCATTAATGTCATTAATTAAATAAATCCCCCTTATTGGTAATGATTATTCACGATAATTTGAATATTAACTGAAATACGAGTGATCAAATAACCCTCACCTAGCAAGGAGCCGATAGGCATGGCGCCGGTGTCTGAGATTTCTCCCCCAGGTTCGCAACCCCAGCTTTCGGTGACGCCCATGACGGAGGACCCGGATGACCCAAACAACTCGTCCGGAAACTATGAAAATCCGGTTTCGTGGTTTTAGAGTAGACAGAGTGGTTCGAGCGACGGAGCCCTCCCGAGGTGGCAACGGAACCCTTCGGAGGTGGAACAAATTAGTTTAATAATATTGTGAAAAATTGAAATATACGCGTGATCTTCGCGGATGTTTCATTAGTATACTAAGGTGTGGGTATCGAGAACAAATCATTTGAAGAAAAGTTGAGATATAATTTGTCGATTTATTTTGTCCAAGGACTGTCAACCTCAATTTTAAAATTCATGATACACCAATAAATTTATTTTCAAAAATATGATTTCATTATATACATACGATAATAAATGAAGAATGAAGATATTTTATTATCTATTTTAGCAATTATTTACTTTAAAATAATCCTCTCAAATTCTCACCAAATTTTGGCTACTCCCCTATTTTCGGATGTGCTGAAAACGAATCTGGCTTCAGTTTGTGGCGGTCGAGCACAGTTTTCTAGAAAATTAATTTTCAACGTTTCGGCATGAGTACACCACTTTCTCCTCAAATAACTTTCACTTTACATTACGTAGAAACCTAATATAATATTAATGTAAGTAGATGCTATAGCACTTCCTTTATATATGATGCTTTAAAATCGTCATAAAGATTATTATTAATTACGATTTTCTAGTTTACATTAAATGGATACATTTAATGTAAAGTGAAAATTATTCCATAAGGAAAAGTGGTACAGTGCGAAAAGTTGAAAATTCGTTTTCTCAAAACTTGTGTCCGACTATCAAAAACTGAAGCGATATTCGTTTTCAGTATCCGCCCCCCCCCCCCAAAAATTGGGGGTGGAGTGCAAAATTTGGTGAATATTTGAGAGTTTTACTTGTAAATAATTACCTCTACTTTGAATTGTTGAAGATGAAAGACATTTACGATGTTCTATATGTAAACGCTGTATTTGATTTTATATAAAGATACATGCTATTTTAGAGCTATCTATAGATAGCTCTAAAATATAGTGTAGCTTTTAGAGTTCAGTAATAATAGGATTATATTATGTTCGAGATCGACTGTTTCGGACCTAAATATCGACTTAAAATGCCTCAAAATAGGGAACTCTTGTCTGCAAACCAAATTCACGTACATATTATTCATTTCATCGTTATTTGCCAAATAAAACACTCTCTTATCTTGCCGATAAACGGAACAGTCTACCTGAGCCCAGCCATAAAAACAAGCCACGGTATGAGATAAGAGCCATTTGGGATTTTGGTAATTGTATACAAGAAGTATATACATTTGAAGTAACTAAACATCGAAAGTTTCTAATAGGTTTTATGACGGTTTAATATATGATATGTGTAAAGGAAGTGTTGTAGCATCTATTGGTATTAATATTAGCTATCTATGTAGTGTGAAGTGAAAGTTATTTGATAGAGAAAATGGCCTCATGCGGAAAAGTGGAAAATTCATTTTCTCGAAAACTGTGTCCGAGCGGATGAAACTGAAGCCAGATTCGTCTCCAGCACCCTCGAAAATAGGGGGGAAGGAAAAATTTCGTAAGCATTTGCCCAGGAACACTTCTTGTATACAATTACCCAATTTTAATATACTATGAGCAATACAAAACAGGTTTAATTAACAGGTATGTAATTAGGTTTTCCAATTACCTGTCGCAGGTAAGTTGTTTCGTTTTCTTTCTCGAGTCCTGTCCTATCAATTTCTGTCCCGAGTCCTGTCCTGTCGATCAGTTACTTAACAAAATGTAAGATCCAGCCATCTACCAGCCCCATGTTAAACTAATTAGAATAAGAAAAACAATGCGTCCCAACCTCAAATTTATTGTGAAGACTGTTTTTGGTATTCTGTTTTTGCTTATGTATTGTGATTATTTGATTTTTTTCGTAGTTCAACGAAACGTAAGTTAACCGGCAGCAATGTTTGCATTTTGTAATCGCTAGGAACTTCAGGATATAGTAGTTATAAAATAAATCACCTGTTACTACTGTTTGTATATTACCGTTGCATGATTGCTTTTATCTTTGATAATATTTATTCTGTCTAATGTTAGTCTAGGCACATGTAGATAACATCAATCACAACAAAACACCTGTTTATAATTAAATATAGGACTACGTCACAATCGCCATCCATATCAAACCATCATTTATTATCAGATGTCTATCACCAGTTATTTAATGTTTTCCTTATTATCTATTAGTGTGACTGGCCTAAATTAAATCCGGAAAATGAGGACAGGACAATTAGACGGAGTAATGAAGAACCAGTTAAAATTATGGTTATCGCTGATACACACCTACTTGGATCAAGAGGTGGTCACTGGTTTGATAAATTACGAAGAGAATGGCAAATGCATAGAGCTTTTCAGACAGCTATGATACTCCATAAACCAGACTTAGTGTTTGTTTTGGGTGACTTAACTGATGAAGGTTTATATTGTAGCGATGCAGAATTTGATAATTATGTTAGGAGATTTTATAGTTTGTTTCGTGTACCGGATACCACAAAAATGTATGTGGCTGTTGGAAATCATGATATAGGATTTCATTATGGGTATGTAAATTATGATTCAACGGGGCAAGGTAAAAGAAAACAAAAAGAAACTATAAATAGATCTTATATTGTAAAATATAAAAACAAAGTAATTAGCCATGTAATTATACTATTTTGAATATAGTACACAATTGAAATGAAATTATTTCATAATAGAATCTTTGAGAACATTAAAACTTTTTTTTTTTTTGTAAATATTCAACTAAATACATTCTGAAGTTATTTCAATCCCTCTACATTGTATTTTTGTTTCATGTCTATATTTTTCATACTGTTTATTTATTTAAAATATTTTACATGGAATTATTAAGCCACCTAATAGTTAATATTAAGGATTTGTTTATTTTTAGGGTCAGCCCATATTTGAATCAAAGGTTTGTAACTGCATTTAATGCACCAGCAGTTCAACTAATTACTGTTAGAGGCAATCATTTTGTCTTAATCAATAGCATGGCATTAGAAGGTGATGGATGTTTTTTGTGTAAACCAGCTGAACAGCAATTATCGAAAATTGAAAGTGAGTACACATATTTATTTTGTAATATATAGTAAATGTATACGCTAATTTATTCATTTTTACTAATTTTGAAAATCACAAAATTAAAAAGTTACATAAATTGTTATATTTATAAAAAGAATATCGACTCATTGAATATCAACAGATTAGTAATTTGATCAGTCCGTTGTATAAAATGGAATTCTTTAATTGAACATATTTCATACTTTCAATATAACCCAGGAAAGAGGTGTACAACAGCATCAGCAAGAAATAACATACAGATCAACCCAAATAAAATATTATATGCAGTGTAAAAATTGTAGTGTCTTTTTCCAAATATAAGTAGATTAATAAATCAATAATTTGTTTTTAAAAATATTAAATAGCCTATTTTAATATCAGTTATTGTTTTTCCATGTGTTGTATGGTCAATGGAACCTATTAAATTGATATTATTGTTCATAGAGACTTACTGATATATAAAATAAATACTGGTTTTACCCACATTTTTATATACATAACTTTTCATTTCCTGAACTTAACAATAACAACAACAATAGTAAATAAACAATGTACTTGGCTTCAGTAAGTAATGAAAATAGCATTCCATTTCATTCCATAGACGTAGTAATTTGTTGTTGGTACAAAAAAAAAATATTTGACATTGCATATAAACTATCAAAATGTCATATTGTACAGTTATTTAAAATTCTAGTATTAACTACCTACCAGAGATTTCCAGTCAGTAGATAATTGCTTTTATGTAATTGTATTAAAGTTATGTTTCTATAAACTTTTTTTAAGCCAAATAATAACATCCTAATATTCAAGAGGTAAAGAAAAATATGTAGCTTCTTTGTGCTTATTACTCAGTAAATTTTTAGTGATTTTGTTACTTTGCAAGGTAACAAAATATGACTTATTTTTAAAGTTTATACTGATGATTTTTTTATTTTGATTAATCAAGTAATATATGTTTTACCTAAGATTTAAAATTTCTGTAAACATATTAAGAAATATTATCATTGTTAATTGTTATAAATAATTCTGCAATAATACTTGACAATTGTGACCTGTCGGTAACCACTAATACTCCAATTTCTCTACTTTATACAGAAAGTGATAATAACTTAACGGTTCATTTTTACAAAAATATGTTCAATATTTCACATTAAAAAACATTTTGGTGATACCTACAATTTAGAAAATGATTGAACTATTTAATATATTCTTTAAAACAATACAATTACATTCCCCAATGAAAGATGTTTAGCTATATTTTCAATCTAACAGCAGCCCATATGTAAGTGTTATATACAGGTTGTAACATAAAGGTTGGGGATTAATTAAATGGTGGATTTTTCAGTAAGAAAAAATAGATTTTTTTCATGTGAAGTTATGCTCTACAGGTTTTCGTTTCGAAGCTACCTGGCGCTAAAAATTATAAAAAAATTTAGTTTTTCTCTAATAACTTTCGATCACTAGAAGATAATGGAACGAAATTTTAGCCATAGCTTAATTTGATAATGCTCTGGTAACAGGAAAACATTCTTGATAATGTTTTTGTTACTTTCATTTTCCTATATTTAGCAGTGGGACAAAAATGGTGTTTACAAAAGTTTTAATTACGGGAAAATGATAAGAGATACAAATAAAAAGTGGATCTTAAATAAATATTAAAAAAATGTTTTTACCAGTGGCGTATCACAATTTTCTTCGGAAAACCCTACGGTACAATGCGTACGCACGCCACTGAGTAACTAACGAAGTCAATCTTTTTCCTGTTATTAGGGCATTATCAAATTAAGCTATGGCTAAAGTTTAATTCCATTATCTTCTAATGTTCGAAAGTTATTAGAGAAAAACTAAATTTTTTCAAATTTTTTATCGCCCTGTAGCTTGGAAACGACAACCCCTAGAACATAACTTCATATGAAAAAAATCTTAAAGTAAAAAAATTTTTTTACTGAAAAATCCACCGTTTATTTATTCCCAACCTTTATGTTACAACCTGTATATGGGTTATATCATCGCAAGTGTTATATTACAGGAATTCTTCAATGTACCAAAGGCACATATGCAGAAAAATGCAACTCGAAATTAAAATTGGAAATATACAGCAAGCCAATTTTAATGCAAGTAAGTAATATACATATTAATTTTGAGTATTGTCATATATTACATTAGGATTGAGGAAATTATTTTAAAACTTTAGAAAAAAGTAAATTGGTAATTAGTATGTTGTTTGTAAATGAAGTAAGCAAAGATTATATTCCCGAATCTACAGCTAAAATGAAAGTGCATTTCTAAAGAGTTATACCAATGTAGAAAAACATTTGCCTCTATATCAGAGTTTGATATTTTAATATTAATACATTTCCATGTTTTTTTAATAGTAAACAAATTAGGTATCAAAATCTTACTACTAAAGGCAATTATTAAATACAAAGTTACAAACATTATCATTAATACACATAAGGTAATTAATATTGATATACACAAGAAATTTGATAGTGGTATTTTCTAATTTTGGGAACTATAAAATATTCATTTTTCTAATTGATTGTCTCTCCATAATGGAAAAAGTAATTATAAATTAAATTTCTATTTACACTTTTGTTGATTCATATAAAATTGTCTTATAACATAAATCGATGATGAAAGATGTCCGTATTAGTTGTAAAATGCTCTTAGATATACAAATATCAGTGAAAATTAAGAAACCATTATTCATATAATTATCAGTGTCTAATATCTTTTCAGCATTATCCATTGTATCGTCAGTCAGATATGGAGTGTGATGATTTTGACGCAGCTCCTTTTCCAATAAAACAGGAAAGATTCAGAGAAAGATGGGAGTGTTTAAGCCAAGAAGCTACAGTGCAACTATTAAATCAAATTAAACCTAGAATAGCCTTATCAGGTCATACTCATCATGGTTGTACTAGACCGTTGCCAATGGGTAATGGTATTGAGGTTACCGTTCCGAGTTTCAGTTGGAGGAATAAAGATAACCCGAATTACTTATTGGTAAGTATTGGACATTACTACATTATTGATTAGTCCGGTATTTTTTTTATTAATATTACCATATCAGTTTGAAAAGTTCGATAGGTGACATTTTAAATATTCCGTTATCAATCAAACACCCTGGTATACATCATAATTTAATGTAAAATGAAATATTTATAACTCTTGCCTAAAAAGATTGTGATCGCCTAAAATTTAATATAAGCGAACATAAATTATTTTTAATACTCCTGAGTGTACTACTCACAACTTTTATTCATTTTTATTTATTTTTTTTTTTTTTTGAGTTGACAATCTTTGTTAGTCAATGATCAATACTAATTACCTTCATTGTTGCCCCTATTTCAAATATGATTTTTTTTTCGTGAACATGCTAATTTTTTATATTTACAATATTTATAATTGTACATAGAATCGATTTTCGGAGGAAAACTTAATGACAATTGACAATTGTGATGGTTTTTCTTTGTTTGTGATGAATTGACAACATTTTCTGAAAAGAAAACAATAAATGAATCATATTTTGTGAATTTATAGAATAAATTGAAATTGTGTTGAGATAACTCAATGTGTATTATATATTATAGTGTTCCTATGATGTGTAAACATTTTATCTCGTGTTGTTCTTGTGTTATTTTTTATATGACAATTTTGTTTCCAAAAATTTTCTGCAGTTTATTTTTTGTGATAATATTTTGACTGACTCTTCAACTTCCTGCCTTCTATATTCCTTTTTCTTTTCTGTTATGACCACTCACGCTCACCCAGGTACAATATAATATATAGTATCAGTACAAGTTTCCAAATGTATGTGTAAAATGCTGTAATTTTTGCAAATTAAAAAAAATATGGTTTTGTATATTTTTCAGGATTTAAAATAATATCGTATATATAATATTGTAGCCTGATGTTTAATACATGCTAATATGACTGAATATTTTTCCTATGTTTAGTTAACGCCATTCTTCACATTTAAAATGACAAAGAAAATAATAGAAATTGTAATATTCTAAATTTGACGTACAAGAAACAACTTGAAATTTGATCCATTTGAAAATTGATTGTACAAATTGAAACTAAAGATTACCTTGTAGAAACTTTATGCATATATATTTACATTATAAAAACAGCAATGAATTAAATGATATTCAGTAAGTTAGTAGTTAGTGTTTGTTTTCAGTGATGTTTTCGTAATTTAATCAGTTTGAAAATGCAAAGTAGAAACTAAAATTTTATCAATTACCTTATAGAAACTTTATAGAGTATACAGATTTATAGTACAAAAATAAAAATAGATCCTACAAGGTTATGATTATAGAAGTGCTACTCAATATATGAAATGTAACTTAAATAAAAATAAATAACCAGAATATTATAAGCCTGCTGAATAATATCAAAACCTCCTTTTTTTCATCCTACTTTGGGATAATGTACAAAAACAGGAGACACCTGATTTTCCAGAAAACAGCGAAACACTATACCCATACTTAATGCGCCTTTTACCAACTTTTTTTTCATAAAATTCAAATCCATTTAAAAGAGCAACAGATTTATTTTCTAGAAACCATCAAAACATTACCATACTCAACACAAATTTTCCCATGAATTTAACATCATCAGAAAGATGATGAAAACTGTTCATCTCCTGATGATCTCGACTTCATGGCTAAACAGACATTGAGTATGATAAACATTTTGTGAAAAACTGATCTATTTCTTTCTATTGCACTGAACTCCAGGATTCTGGTGTGAATTTTGTTATGTTACAGTTTGTAAATAAATTATATAATATTTTATAAATATCTCATCTATGTATTATATATTTTGTATTCCTTGTTTAAAGTAGGATCTAATGCTGCTCGATATTTGAAAGATTAACGAATACTTGATTGGTAAACTAAATGAAAATCATAAAAAGGAAGTTAAAATTTTTGTGTTGGTTCATAATGATGACATTAGTGAATATTTTAGTAATTAAAGTATGAATAAATAATATTTAAAGGGAAAGCTCTCTTGGAGTATTATTAGTAGTAAGTAAATAAATGAGTAAGTAATAAACCATAGCAATTGTTAAGTTACATCAGATCAAATAATGATTGATTGAGCACCTCGTATAATATACAGAGAATGCTACTAAGTACTGCTCTTGAATCAAGCTTTCCCCCATCATCCTATGCCAGGGATTAACCATTCCAGTTTCCCACGTGTTGCGGAGAACCCTCTCAAGAATTAATTATATTTGGTAAACAGCATATCAATATATGTTTCTGTTTTTTTATGTATATACAAAATTCTTGTATAAGAGCAATACTAATTTTCCACTAATTGATACTTTATTTGCAGGCTATCTTTACACCAAGCAATTATGCTTATACCAAATGCGAATTGCCACGTGAATCAACTGTAATAACTTTATACATTATAGGAGGCACATTATTTATCATGTGGATATTGTACTCCTTATTGTGTAGAAGTAGAAGTAAATATAAATATCGATGACATCAGTTTTGCAATTGTTAAGGCAGTCCCATTATATTTTGCAGTTATTTTGTATGTCTCATACTTAAAATAAATACTTCATAAGACCTTCTTTTTTAAAAGAAGTGTCTCAAGTACAATGCCAAAATAATATTAAGTAGTACATTAGCAACATATGTACTAGTTTGACTGTTGAAATGTGCAAAGAATAGTATACCATAAACACATCATATTAGGAGGCACCAAATATGAAAAAATGCAAAATCAAAATTGTTCTAAAACGTCCTTTAATTATTGTATAACAATTATATAATTTACCATAAAATGAGGCTTTTGATTCTTGGCATATGGACTAATTAGACCGGTAAAGTGTGTAAAGAACGATATACCAAAAGCGTATCATGTCGGAGGGCAAATATTCATAATTACAAAATAAGAATTGTCCTAAAACATCTTTTAATTATTGTATTATAACAGTTTTATAGTTTACCGTATGTCAAGATCCTTTTTTACATTTATTCATGCTTTCTCAATAATAATTTTTTGTTTTCTTCTATAAGGAGAACCTTACAAATTAATGTAGACAAATGTTCGACTTTTGCAGTGACAACTTCAATTTTTCTCTGTGTTAGAAGTTCATTTTTAGAATAAATAACATCAATTATCCTATGAATCACTTATTTCACATCGCTGTGACTTCAGTCTATTTTCTGCCAGCGATTTCAGTCTCGGTACCCTCATTTCTCATCCGAATTCCTTAATATACTTATAGTTCTGATGTTTTTAATTTATAACATCTCTAGAAGATGTAACTTCTACAACTCAATCAATTCCGTATAAAAAAAAAGTTTTTATAATACTTATAGTATTGTTTGTGGTAAAAAGTGTTCCCTTAACCCTTCGTCATTGAATGGCATTTGTTCCATGATTTAATATATAGAACGAATCTTACCGAACAAAATTACAACATAAATATTATTGGTCGTTTTGCATATATGAGGTCTCAGTTGAAACTATAGAATTGGAATTGTGCACCATTTGTGTTCTGTCAAAGATAGGGCGTCAATATTTAACACCTATCATCTACAAACCATATGACGTCAATATACCGCAATTAACAGTTCAATAGCGGATAGTTTGTGTACAACTGTTTTATGAAAGTAAGCGATCATTTGCAGTTGCATTAAACAAAATTAGTACAAAATGAAGCACCTTTATAGTTAACAGTTCATAACTTGATCAAGAAATTTTAAGAGACGGGATCTTTTATTGATAGGACAACACCAATACGTCCTTGTCGTGGTCGGTTAGAGGAGAATATTGCTGCAGTGAAAGAAAAGTGTACGGTAGTATCCAAACATCAATTCGAGTTCGTGCACAAGTGAATCTGTCAAGAGCCACCACACATCGGATTTTAAGGAAAGATATGCATCTGTTAGCATACACAATTTAGTTGACACAACAATTGAAAGTTACAGACCATTTACAACGTTGTACATTTGTCAATTGGGTGTTAGAAAAAACAGAAGGTGATGCTGATATTTGCAACAAAATTTTATTCGGCAATGAAACATTTTCATCTTGACGGATACGTCAGCAAACAAAATTGTCAAATTTGGGGTGCTGAAAGTCCATATGCTGCTCACGAAAAAGAAACGCATCCACAGAGATTTGGTATGCATGGTTTGGTACGCTTTGGAGTGGTGGAGAAATTATTTTTGATACCTCTTTGAAAATGAAGTTGGTAATCACATCCTATAGTTCCAAATCAGACACCCAGGCATATTGTCATCGTATGGTTTGTAGATGACAGTCGTTAAATATTAACGCCCCATTTTTGACAGAAACCATACGGCGCGCAAATCAAATAATATAGTTCCAACTGAGACCCTATAACCCCAGGCAAGAATACTAGAGAGTAAGGAGACATAGCTTCTCGAAAAATCGGTAGTGGGGGTGGCACGAAAAACGTCGGCAATATGGCAGACTCACGTAGAAGCGCGCGGGATCTGCGTATGCCGTTTATCCTCGTCTATCGCGGTTTCTCTCTCACACTATTGAAATGTCGGGTTCCATTAAGCCAGATCAGGGCTTTTGCAGGAACAATTCGCAACGCAACAATATCTCGACGCTTTTGACATATTCAACAGAAAAACTGGAAATGCTCAAAACACAGCAAACAAAAATAACCTCGCTCGATTCTACGCAATGACCGCCATGATGAAGCACACCACGTGATCACAGTGCGGACGCTTTTCATGCTACCCCCACCACTCGAGTTATGTCTCCTGTTCTCTAGTCTTCTTGACCCCAGGTTAATGGAAAACAAAAATCATCCACAGATTTCTATTTTACCGACCAAGTTATTGATTACTCTGCCTACTATGCCTATAAAGCGGTACAAAACATTTGTTTATACAGAGTTGCGTGATCAGTT
Source organism: Rosalia funebris (assembly GCA_037954035.1). Lineage (NCBI taxonomy): Eukaryota > Metazoa > Arthropoda > Insecta > Coleoptera > Cerambycidae > Rosalia > Rosalia funebris. The sequence continues at coordinate 5,666,786 of JAZFAV010000010.1, read as the reverse complement.
AATGATAGTTAAAACCCTGACTAGTGTGTATGAATCACTTGATATTATTTCGGCACCAAATTATAATATAAAAGTATAGGATATCAATATGTAATTTAATTGCGTGTCAAATAAAACCATAAAGTATTATCTTATTTATAATAATTGGGAAAGTGGATTAAGATATTTATTTTATTTTTTTGTTGATAATTTCTTTTATTTTTCATTCAATTATTTAACAGTTTTCATTTGCTATACTGGGACCATTATCTAATAGAATATTTTAAATTTCCCTTAAATTTTATCATGCTTCAAAAGACCAACAATATATTTTGATGGTACCTATGTATATTGGGTACCTTAAATGGCAAATGAAATATTCTTCTCAATAAATTTTAGTAAAGCTCCTCACTATGAAAGTAAAAGGTAATACAGATACTGTTATTTTGTTGTAAATGTTGCAAGGTAATGTAGATGAGATAGAGGTACATCTCATATACTTACCGTAGTCTTGGGTAGCGAACTATGTCTAGTTATGGGGATGTTATTGTATACTTTGAGTCCCAACAGGGAGGATTTATCACCTCGCCCTGAGCATAGGTGTGTTTGTCGTCGTCTAAATGTGTATCTTTCCTCTCCAGGGCCTGACGCATTAGGAGAAGGAAGTCGATTTCTGTATGCTCAAGCATTTAACGATAGAAAAAAAAGTCAATATTGTGAGAACACTATAATCTATTTATTTGACGTATTTATATTGAACAATATACCGCTTTTATTAGAAGATGGAAGCCATTTCATTGTTGTTGGAAAAATATGAAAGACGATATTAAAAGAGTTTACAAAATTTATTAGGTAATATTTCTCCTCTTCTCATGGTTAATATTGTTTAACATTCTTTGTAATACAATCCAAAATTTTCGACTAGTTACAGTTTGCTGCATTATATTGAAAAATATTTATATTAGGGCTGTTTTTTTGTGCTTGCAAAATATATTTAATGCAGTTCTTCTAAAAACAATAATAAAGAGCAAATTCTACCTGTGAAACCCTCCTACAGCCAAGAAGCCATATTAATTCAATAAATTTGTTTTGGCATAATTTTATTGTCAAACTTTAAATTCAACTTTACTGTACGGGTTTTTTTTAATGTTAAAATAATATTTATTACAAAATCATGTGATAATTATTGTGATTGTTTATATACACATTTTGCGCAGCATTTACCACAGTATTTATTTCATATTTATTATTTGATGAAATTTTCGGTGAATATATAAAATGGAAAAAAATTCTATAACTACTTTATTTTGTCGCATTAACAATTATTTAACTAACTTAAACCGTTACATTTGATTAGGTATTTTATATACTGTTTTTTTTTTACATGGTATTAGTCTTGTGGGATACTTTTTTCCAACTAGTTACTTCAAACATTTATTACAAAAAAACAGTTATTATAAAAAATTGAATTTCATATACGATGATTCAATTTCATATCACTATAATTATATCCAATATTTATTATTATTGGTCTTTTATAATAAGATAACTTATGAAATAACAATAAAATAATTTTTATTACCTCATACAGATAAGTCCTTACAACAATTTAATATCAAAATTACCTAACTTACAGTTAGATTAATTTTTGCGAAAAATATGTTTTCTGTTTTACAACTTATCTAACCATATAAATATGTACGTGTGATGTGTCTTGCTTGGAAATATAATATATTATCTCTTACCACTTTGAGAATGGTGTTGTTGATGATACAATGCCTTACATTTGACTCATTTTTCAGTCAATCGCCAAATGCCTTTCAATTTTCTTTTTTAAAATGTTGTTAAATATTGATGTTTAGAATTCATGCATTTATACACAATTTTAAAATATCCGCAGTTTTATACATACGCCCGTAACGCAATTCTGTAAATAAATTTTTTTTATTTAATTTTTTAATTACAAAAAGTTTTTCTAAAGTTTGCATCAGCCTATCAAGAACTGGGTCTAATCAACTTTTTACGTCATTGAGTTAAATATAAACACAATTTAGCCTCAATTCGCAAAAAAAATAAAACAAATAACTGAGTTATGTCTATGTCAACAGTGTAATATATTTAAAATATTGATGCCAAATTCATATGATAGAATAATTATTGATTTAATACAAAATATTAATGGCTACAAACGATGAATGCAATGGCTGAAAAACTGAATGGTCAAATTTTACAAAACTACATAATATCATATAAATACTTATGAAATGTTTATTCTAATCTTAGATATTTTATTTTTAATTAACCAGAAAGAATATGTTGTACAGCAAATGTTTTATAACAGTGACTGTCGCATGTGATGTAATAAAATCTTTGATACCATGTCAATACCTAGGGAAATATGAAACTGGAATATTTATATTTGTGAATTAATGTAATTTAACCTACATATTGCATTACATGCATTTTTGCAGAGATAATCGTAATAAGAACCTAAGATCCTAATGAATATCACAGTACCTGCAAGCTGATATATATATGTGCCAAATATCATATATTATATAAAAAGGGATTAAGAAAACATTTCAATTAGATTATATCTGTTTTACACTAATGCTGTATATATAATTTTCTGATGCTCATTAAGTCAAACAGATACATATATCAGAGATTTTTTCTTAATCCCTCTCTTTTATCTACTTACATGTATATATATATATATATATATATATATATATATATATATATATATATATATATATATATATATATATATATACATTCTTGATGTACCTTTTTAATGTGTTTCTATATATGTATATGAAACTACAACCTGCCAATGTATGTACAAAAATATATGTAGCTTTTCACGTAATATGTGTTTTTTTAATTGTTTCCCATATTCGCGTTTGGAATTAATAAATATCGATAAATAAGGGCTAAACATAAGTGAAATTCTAATATATATTTCAAAAACTGCCCATCCCGATTATTTATTTCATCAAAGAAAATTACCTTTGCTAAACAAAAAATGTAAATTTACAAACCAAATGGTAAGTTTAACCAATGTTTGACTCCCATTTAGGTTTATCTCCCTTACCCCCACTTAAACATTTTATATAGGCACTCCCTATTTTATAATATATCCTTGTAAAGGTATTAAAAATTCTGATTCAACTTCGTTTAGAAAACTGGAATCGGTTGATCCGTTCTCGTAGTAGAAACAAAAATAAAATAATTTAAATAAAACAAAATAAATTAAAGAAATATTCTGAGGACTGTATTATGAGTTAAATGAAACTAGGAGACAGTGTTTTTGTGACATCGCTGCCACAAACACGACACCGACAAGTTTTATGTTTTAATTTTTTTATACATTTTATTTTCGTCGGTCATTTGTATTTTTCACGCACAGGTCGTGTCGATGAATAAGATGAACAAAATGTACATTTTCAGCACACTATGTGCATTACATGTTGGACAATGGCTGGATCAAAGGTTTCCCAACAAGTGGATTGGCAGAAGAGATGCTCTGAATTGAATATCTCAAGAAATAACTCCATTCCTTCCTATGGGGTTATTTAAGTACAATTGTATGCAAAATTCCACCCCAAAAAGATGTAAGACAGGATTACCCATACATGCAAGCTAATTACTAAAGACACATTTCAAAATATCAGAAGAATTTGAGAATAAATTATACTTTTGCTTAGTCAACAATGTTAGGCAACAATTTTGGGCACTTCTTCAAGTAAGGTTTCCAATTATGTTGTGAAAAGTAAATTTATTCCATTAATTAGTTTATGTGTAAGACTAGAGGGTGCCATTTAACATTTTTAAGTGGGGGTAAAACCTAAATTGAAGGTCACTGGTTTTAAATATCCTCTTGGATACCTCAATTTACGTGTTTTTGTCTAGAAGTAATTTTCCTTGGAAAGCATAGAATAATAATGGGGGGTGCGTAGTTTTGAATGAAAGCATTTTATATGATCCCGAAATTATATTACCAAGAGACCTATAAGAAGCTATAAGAAATAGAAATGGCTTCAGTAACAAATAGAAACAATTTTATGATAGAATAGAAAGTAAGTAAGTAATTCCCTTTATTGGTGTTGTTATATACAATACCTACAGTTTACAAGAGGGAAATCTAGCGCATACTATCGACAAATCTGACAAAAATTAACAAGCGTAAAAAAACATAGTTACATCTAAGGTCGCTGGGATGCAGCTATATTGGGAAATTGTGGTCAGTCAAGTGGTGTAGTGTGTTGTCCACTATAAAGAACAAAGAATTTTGTCGTTTTAAATTTTAAAGTTTTATAATAAATGCTTTATTGATGTTAACTTTTTTATTTTTTTTTAATTTCCTATTAATGTTCGTTGATATAAAAATAACATTGACATACAAAGAACATGTAAAGTTATCACGCAGTGTTATAACATAATAAAGAAAAATAATAAGATTTAAAATATTGATGGTCACCGAAAACCGTTATTTTTATGTCATCCATATTGCTACATAATTTTGTCAGTTACAAGTATTTATTCAATATCCAAGTAAAAAGGAATACTAAAATAATAAACTTTTAAATAGAAGATTACTAAGTGCTAGCGTATGAAAATTTATGGATATATGTATAGGATTTAGTTCAGATATGAGTTGTATTTTTTTAACGATTTTTTCATTTACTAGCAAATTATTAACAATTAATTTGATATTTATACGACTTTATTTCCAAATCATTACAGGTTTAAACCAGATCTCGTAATATGAAAGGTCAAAATATTAACCACAACATATGAATGTATCAACAAATTATTTGTGTCATCAAAACTGATTAAAATACGCATAAAAGTATTTAAACATTTTTTTAATGAGGATCTACTTTAAAACCTTAATAGGCATTTTTTTAAATATCGCGAATAAACACATTCCCTTTTTATACTTAAATAATCAGTGATCACACCAAATGTTGAAAATTCATATATTTAATGTCAATCGATGTCCATATCTCGACGGCAGAACATTCTAACAAATAACTCCAGAATAATTCGGAAAATTATTTGAAGAAATTTTACAAAATATATTCTATAAAAGCAACATAATTTTCCATTCTACGGGAAAAAAGTCATTTAGTTAATGTATTAAATTATAATTACACAAAAGCAACTGTAGAAAATTACTAATTAGGAATGATTCCTCAGTTCCAAATTACGTATTTGATACTTTTGTGATAATACAGATTGTTTTCTTTCGTGACAGCGTAAATTACGAGTATATTCGAATTAAAATTTTATTTGTTTTCAATTTATCGGCATAATTTTACAAGATGACAATGTGCCATAATTAGTAAGGTCTGATAAACTGTGTTTAAAATAAATAAAATAATATATCCTCCAACGGGAAAAACATATTTTTCCATAAATAAATCTGAGACGTTTCACCTTGTGTATATACCTACTTAATACTTAGTGGAGTTCAAGATCCTGATAAGATAAAGAAAATATAGAATTATGGAATAACTCACGGTTTTCTCTTAAATAATCTCTTTGTATCTCTAAATAATTGCTTACGAAATCCATCCTTTCTTACCACTTTTCCAAAAGTAGGTCTATCAATAATAAAGATTAAAAAGTCCACCTTCACTAGGTTCACTGATTGAGGATCCAATCTCCAGTAAAATTATTCATTTACTACTATTCATTTTCTCTCGATGGTTGACTAATTCTTCACATGTAGCAGATTCCAAATCATCCACAAACTGAAAATATTGTGGTTTATATGCCTGAAAAAGTTCAAGCGTTACATTTAATTCCACGAAATAAGAAGCGTTATTATATAGCGTTTCTAATATCACATATTACTTATCGTATAAAATCATGTGTGAAGGACACATGGTTAAGATATGTTTCTCATTCTGGTTAAGAAAACTTTCTCCAAATTTTTAATATTGAACAGTACTACCAAAATATCCATAATATTCATTAGAATCATAAAAATATAACATGTACCCCTGACATTTATAATGTAAGACATACATAATGTCATTTTATTGTTAATACTATTGAAGCTCTTATATCTTACAGCAATAGTAATAGTAGTAGCCAATAAACACTAAACATCCTTAAAAATATACTTCTATTTTTACATATTTGACAAAATTTAGCCTTTCATATCATATGCTTTCATATATGATATGAATAAATACTCGTATTAGTTTTCATAACGAAATATTTCGTGGTAAGTGGTAACACATACCACGATAATAAATTAAGATAAATTAAGATATCTTAATTTCTAACTAAATATGTTTTTATATGTAAACAAAATATAGTTTATTCTATCTAATATAATGAATATCTTCAAGCAATCTTAACCTTTCTTAACTGTCACCCCCTTTATATTATCTGCATTTATATTTCTAAAATATAATAAAAAAAATAAGATAGTTTCTATGGCATAGAAGTATTATGAATAATACTTGTATAGCATCCATATTTTAATTTTTACTATACTTTATATATTTACCACATATGATATATTAATTCTCTTGGAAATTTTTTTCTAATGCATGTGAAGGTATTTAACTTATTTTCTGTTCAAAATATTATCAGGGGCTATTAGTAACAGTTAAGGGAGTTAATTAACAAGTGAAAATGTAATTCGCTCAGAAACTCATCACATTGTTAGGTAACATCGACCGTCGAATACAATTGGGAAATGTGTTATGATTCTGTGGCACCTAATGGTCGCCTCTAATTTGAGATATTCTTCTTCAAGTGAAGTCATGCTTTGTTTACAACGATATTTAATGTTTTTGGACCAAAATGACCTTGTACTTGCGTTCCAAAAGTTTTTCCAAATAGCAATGATTCTGACCTACCAGATAAAAAAATCTAGTATCAGTGACGGCTATATTTTTAAGCGTCTTATTCGTGATTTTCTGAAATAAATAGCCTAATCTTTACTCGGTTACATTGAGATCGTTGCAGAGTAAATATCGATGAAGATATACTTATTGAATGTGAATATACACAGAGTTTGATCTGGCCGGGCGTAAAGTGCATCCTTTTTCCTCCGAATGCTGCCTTACTCTTTTTTCTACGCATCCCTAAAGAATCTCACACTTTTTCCTATTCTTGTCAAGCTGTATGCCAAAATTGTTAAATTACAAATCGGCCTCTGAAGTCGCCAGATCGTGTACCCATAAAACCTATTAATCCTATAGGAATATAGGATGTCAACAAGCATATAATTAATCAGAACGTACGGAAGGGTCAACTAAAGAAAAGCATTTATTAATTATTTCTTCAATGAATTTGTCAATTTTACTTTTTCTTCATAATAAAATTTTCTTTCTTAATTCGTCCCACTATCCTCATTTTATGTACAACCTACATACGTCACTGCGTTGTTATTAGGGGAAACCTTAAAAGCTCCACATTAACCTATTTGCTAATATGCTATAAGTAACCATATTTATTTTTTAATTTCATTTGATCCCGCTCATTAACAGTTCAGTCATATAATTTTCAATGAATTCAAGAAAAGCTTACCTCAATAGAATAAATGCTAACGTATGTGTTTAGTGCTTACCATCGAGAAATAATGTAATGAGACATTTTCAGTACGTCGCCCTGGAATATGCTCTAAAACTAATTTAGCAAAATTAAATCAGTTTTACTAGTGCCACCCCCCCCCCCTCTTATTTAACTTTGGAACTGAGATGAACGATAATTGGCATTATACAAATCATTAAAGTGTAACGATGATGTTTTGAAAAAATCAACTAAATTTAATATTAGTGTACCATCGCACTATTTAAGCAGAACTTCCCTGTAAACGCTAAATGTCAGGATTCTTTTACATATCTGAATTGTATTTTGCATTTACATCTAGAGATTAGCTTTAATGTATTTTTGTTTTATTCTATAATAACGCGTAGTTTAGAAAAAAAGTTAATGAGATTCTATTTATTGGTCGAACTGGAAGAAATCTACATGCAACTGAAAGAATTTTCAATGAGAGATACCCCGATCGCCCTATCTCTAGAGCATACTTTCGACATATACTGCACGAAGTTTCAAGGAAGAAGTAGTATTGAAGATGATAAGCTAGACGCCCAAGGGCACCCCCAGAAAATTCAAATAAATATTGTCGCTGAAAGAATCGTGAATCCCGCATCATCTACCTACATCTCGGCTGTTGTGGAGTATCTATTCAAAAACTACAGAACAATAATTTCACTACTACAACTTACACATGGTTGACCAGTTCGCAGAAGGTGATCCTGACAATCAATTTTGTGAAGTGATATCTGAGAAAACAGCCCGCGAACTTGAATATTGAAAAAATCAATATGTTTTACCAAAGAATTCACGTTTTGCCTAAATGGTAATGTGAATACTCAGAATATAATGTATTGAAGTGATACGAATCCTCAAATCTTTCTTGAGAGTCATACACAATTTCCAGAAAGAGACAACGTGTGGGGAGGGACGTTGAATAATCACATATAGTTGAGCCTGTGTTTTTAAATCGAAATATAGTGGGAGAGGTATATTTGACATTAAATGCGCGTATACGAAATTCAGGCATTTATCGGTATATTACTTATCATATCACGATCCTGTATAGTGGTGTACATTAATATGAACAAATTGGGGACTGACTTGCAGCATATCAAGGTTATTTGTTACATTTTATGTCATTCATTTCTTTGTGACCTATTAGAATTTGGTGTTATCATAATTAGCTATTGGACACATTATATTAGATACATATGTATCATGCAATGAAGTAATTGGATCCTAAATTATCGTATCTAAAGGTCCATATGTTAGTCCTGAATGACTAAATGTTATGATTTTTCTAGAGTTTTCATGGTGCTATTTATACATGCCAGAAGAAAAACTGAATTACATTTATTACTCATATCATAAACATTAAAAAGTCAATTAGTTATCAACGCATTTCGCAATTTCCTTATTAAAAAATATTCTAACAAAAAAGTATAAAGCCGGATAATGACGATTTATAGCAATTTAAGGAATTGACTGCATAAAAATTTTCAATGAGAAGTACTAAATATTTCTCCTTTATTGAAAAAAATTTCTCATTCCTCAACAGTGGCGGCGACAGGGGTGGGCGAGCGCCCAGGCAAAATCCTTCTCACCCAGCCTATTATAACACCACTATATCACATTCGCACATAAAATAACATATTTAATACCCTCGCTCACCCGATATTTCCTGTATATTTTCGCCCAACCGCAAAATAATGCTTGCGCCGCCACTGTTCCTCAAGCTCTGATCTAGTGACCCAATACTACCGTGCTTTATAATAATATCAAATATTTTTAACAAAATATAAATGGAATCTATTTAAGATTTGTTTAGTAGATACATTATTATTTTCTAACCGTGCCTATACTTTAAAAAGAAATAACGTTAGATAAAAAAAATAACTTTGATCAATGAACTACAATTATCCGAGGACCATTGAGAGATCATGATTCGGATATAAATGTAATTTTTTGTAATATATAGTAAATTATGTAGGTAACGCTATTTTGGGAATCGCAAAATCCGCATCGGTTTAGAGAAACTTCTCCATCTCGATAGAAATTGGGCTTGACTAAAATTGAACATAAAGTATATGGATAGAAATATATAAATATTCAGTTTGTATGGATCGAGACAACTATATTTTGAATTTACGCAAAACGATTTAGTGTCAAATTAACTTATTTAAAAATATAAATCGTTTATAATAACAATATTTGCGTAATAATCAATACAACATTTAATCGAATAGCAATTTTTGTGATGATCATTTACGGGGATATGTGTAAAAATCATGTGTAAGTTGCTAACGTATTTAATCAGAAATCTCCTGACATGCCCGGTATCTCACAAAGAACTGTTTAAAATTCACCACCATTTTGGGAAACTTGGACATCGTGACTCGTTAAAGATGAAGTTTATAATGCTAAAGCTAGTAAAGTTGGGTACCTATAATTATGTACTCCTAAGAGAAAATTGAAACCTACGATGTATCCTCTTCTGGCGATGGAAATTTGGTTAGTGAAACACGTGTTGAGCGATGTATTATCTTTCGGTGTTTGTGAAAAACTTGTCTCCTATTTTTTTGTACATATAACTATTATGATTATCATTATATTTCTCTAACCTCTGAACGAAACAGATTTTATATCGAAATTTCTTGTATAAAACTTTAATGGGTAGTTACTATACATATTTATTGTAATATAACTTCACTATTAATTTCAATATTCAACAAAAACACTTAAAGAGCATAATGCGCTAGTTCGAAAAGAAAACAGAAAGAGGGTACGTGATGATAGCAAGAAAGCACTTCGCTTCGCTCACTATTTAGCCAAAACATTCACTCCATATAATATAACAGAACAGGAACAAAACAAATTGAGATATTTAGAAGCTTCTTTCCAAATGGATTTCGAATAATAATAAAAATGCAAGCTAAGAAGTCAAGCCAGTCATTGCTCTGATTGCTCATGATTTAAATCCAAAGAAGGTACCAGACTTTGACTTTATAACAGGAAAACTCCTAAATGAACTGCCAGAGAAGGCCTACTATTTTATCATGCTTAAGTTCCTGTCATCATCATGAGGTCATCAGTCCTAAGACTGGTTGGACGCTAACCTCCAGCTTCTCCTATCTTGTGCTAACCTACGCATTTTGCTAATTGTGCTACAACCTACATCCCTTACTATTTGTGAGCAGTAGTCTAATCTAGGCCTACCTCTGCCTTTCTTCACTCCTATTTCTGCCTCCAAAATATCGCGGACTATTCCCCCATGTCTCAGCAAGTGGCCTACCATTCTATCTCTTCTCTTCTTTATGTTTTTCCACATACTTCTTTTCTCGCCGACTTTCTCTAATATCTCTTCGTTTCTAACCCTATCAGTCCACGGCATTTTCATCATTCTTCGGTAACACCACATCTCAAAAGCTTCTTAATTTCTTCCTACTTGCTTCCCCTACCGTCCAGGTTTCGCAACCGTATAGTGCCGTGCTCCATACATACGTTTTCAAAAATCTGTTCCTTGTTTCTAAATTTATTACCCCCGAGCATAAAAGTGCTTTCTTTTTGTTAAAAGCTACTCGACCCTGCGCTATTCTTTGTTTTATATCTTTATCGCTTCTTCCATCCCAATTTATTGTACTTCCTAAATAAGTGAAGCCTTTAACTTCCTCCAATATTTCATTGTTAATTTGTACTTTCGTTTTTGCTCTGCTCTCGCGTCCTCTGCAAACTAACACTTTAGTTTTGTTTTTATTCACCCTCATTCCGTATTCCTCTGTCAACACTGTCCCCATTTCGTTCAACGCTGACTTTACCACATTAATCGCCTCTTCGATGTACAGATTACAAATTAGTGGTGATAGCATACATCCTTGTCTTACCTATCTGATACCTACTTCCCTTCTCTCCCCTTCTACATCTATAACAGCAGTTTGCTCTTTGTATATATTGTGTACTACTCTCCTATCTCTATACTTCATTCCCGCGCTCTTTAGTATCTCGAACATTTTTTCCCATCTTAGATTATCAAAAGCTTTTTCTAAATCTACAAACCCTATATAAGCATTCTTTCCTTTTTCTATTGTTTTCTCTAACATTACTCTTAGCGCCAGAATAGCTTCGCGAGTTCCCCTATTTCGCCTAAACCCGAATTGATCTTCTCCTAGTATTTCCTCCGCTCTATTTTCCATCCTCTTCTGCACTATTCTGGTTAAGATTTTTGACGCGTAGGAAGTTAGGCTAATCGTTCTAAAGTTCTCGCATTTGTCGGCTCCTCTCTTTTTCGGTATAGTAACGATAATGTTCCTCTTATAATCCTCCGGCATCTCGCCTGTTTGGTATATGTATTTTACCAGTTCAAACATTCTATTTACTACTTTCTGTCCCGCACATTTCAAAATTTCCGCCTGTATTTTATCTACACCCGGCGCTTTATTGTTCTTTAGCCCCCTTAGTGCTATTTCAAATTCATCCCTCAATATAGGTTTTCCTACATCTTCCCTATCGATGCTAGATTCTTCCTCTAATATCTCTCCTAATTCCTGACCCTCGTATAAATTTCCTAAGTACTGCTTCCATCTATCCGCTTTCTCCTCTCTTCCGATCAGTATGTCCCCCGATTGACTCCTAACGTTTCTACTTCTTGGTCTTATATCCCTAAAGTTCCTCTTAATTATTTTGTAAGCCTCATCGGTCTTATCTACTTGGAGCTTATCTTCTACTTCTTTGCATTTATCCTCTATCCATTGTTCTTTCGCTTTTCTACACTTTCTAATGATTTCCCACTTTATTGACTTATAATTTTTCAGTCCTTCCTCGTCTCATCTGTTTTTGTAGCCTCGTCTCCTTTGTATTAAGTTTAAGATTTCGTCCGTTATCCAGGGCTTCCTAGCTTCCCTTCTCTCGTGTCCTAAAACGTCCGTAGCCGCGGAATTTAGGCTATTCTTGATACCCTCCCACTCAGTTTCTGCGTTCTTGATTTCGTCATTACTCGCTTTATTTATTAATTGATCTGTTTTCTCCTGGAACTTATCTTTCACATTCTGATCCCTCAATATGTCTACATTTATACCTTTCTTATCCTTCCGGGTTTCCAGATTTTTGAACTTTAATCTAGCTTTCATGACTACCAAGTTGTGGTCACTGTATACATCTGCTCCTGGATAACTCTTACAGACTTTTACTTGATTTTTAAATCTCTTCCTAACCAGAATGTAGTCTATCTGATACCTGTCTATCCCTCCTGGCATTTTCCAGGTGTACCGCCTCCTAACGTGATTCTTGAACAATGTATTCGCGACTACCATCTTGTGCTTCTCACAGAATTCTATCAGTCTGCTACCTCTCTCGTTTCTGTTTCCTAATCCATAAGGACCTACAAATTCTCCTTCTTTCCCCTCACCTACGACTGCGTTAAAATCTCCCACTATTACTAAATTTTCATGACTCTTCACAAATCCTATTACCTGCTCTATGTCCGAATAAACGACTTCTAACTCTTCCTCACTATGGCTAGAAGTAGGCATGTATACTTGCACTATTACTGTTTTCACTGGCTTCGAATCTAACCTGACCATCATTACTGTCTCACTGTATTGTAGGTAGCTATCTACACACTGTCCTGCGTTCTTCCGCATAACGATCCCTACTCCCGCGTTTTCATTTACCGATCCTGTGTGTATTACCCTATAGTCACCGCTCCAAAAATCTCCTACTTCCGGCCAGCGCATCTCACGTTTACCTACTATATCTAATCCTAACCTATCCATTTCTATTTTCAGATTCTTTAGCTTTCCTGCCTGTCTCATGCTTCTGACGTTCCACGCTCCGACTCGTGAAATGCTACACATCTTGCTAACTCTACTATTGCACTCGATCACGTCTCCCGGAACAGTCCTCACCCGGAGATCCGAACGGAGGATTATAAGTACTATACTTCCTGTATCAATTAAAAATCGCCCAGGTAATCGGTACCCAAATTGGGAAAACCACCAGAAGAGATGTCGGCGTATAGATCAATCAATTTACTACCTATATCGCCGAGGGTTTTTGAAAAACTTATGCAGATTGAAGAGAATACTAGTAGAGAAAAATCTCATGCCAGTACACCAATTTGGATTCTGATCACAGCACGGAACAGTAGAACAAACACATAAACTTTTGAAACAAATTAATAATGCTCTAGAATCAAGGAAATATTATTCAGCTGTATTCCTCAATGTAACTCAAATCTTCGACAAGGTATGGTATGAAGATCTATTGTACAAAATATCAACCCTGCCATCATTATAAAATTTTTAAATCATATTTGACATCCACTGTATAATCAAACAAAAACATGAGCAAACATTTGAGTGATTCCCTATAAATGTAGAGGTGCCACAAGGCAGTATACTTGGGCCCGTCATGTACTTTTTGTATATAGCTGATCTGTATCCGCAACACTGACAACCACAGCTACTTTTGCTGACGATGCTGTCATATTAGTTACCCACGTAGATCCTATAATCGCATCACGGTATCTATAATACAACCTAAAGGTAAACCATAAAGTCCAAACAGTGCAATGACCTAAGAAGCTGATAGGCGCTATTGTCATATTTAATTAATGTTCTACATTAATTCGGTAATATTAAATTTAATTGCAATTTATAATCAAAATTAAACAAGAAATGTTAAAATTCAATTGTATAATGCCTATCTGCGACATAGCGCATGTAAATTTATGTCATGTTTGTCAAATATAAAAAGATTACTTCTTTCATTCTTATACTTCGTCGAATTTTCTGAAAAAAATGGCAACGTCGATTTTTCAAGTTATGCACGTCTTGTCCAAGGTCCGTAAACTCTTACATAAGTTGCCTAATAAATTCCCAACTAATCATAATGCATTTGGTCGGTGACGTATGCCAGTTTCCTAGCCTAGGCGGGAATTTGAAATTATTGAAATTGCTGCTATAATTTATTTCATACATATATGTATATATATATATATATATATATATATATATATATATATATATATATATATGTATATATATATATATATATATATATATATATATATATATATATATATATATATATATGGTAGAAATATTAAATACCCAATGTACCAACAGAATTATCTTTTATTTATATTATAATACAAGAATTATGACATACAATTTTTACATATTATTTTAAAATTTTCACATATTTTCTATTTAATTTCTTTTTTCTTCCAGTAGCTTCTGCTCTTTTCAAATTTAAATATTTTATTCTGAAAAATATTCGTAATTTAGTAAAGGCAGAAACTAAATCTAAGGGAATTTCAGGAAATTATTTAATAATAAAATTTTTAGTCCATTTATTAACTTGTTTTCCCTTTTTAATGTCCATTTGGCCATGAAACCTTGAAAATTTTCGTTCCATTTGTTTTATTTGTTCCAGCCATTCCTCTGCTGGTTCAGTTAAACCTCCAAATGACAAATGTTGAAGCCAAGATGGTATAGCATAACTATGGTAAGTATATTTACTAATTTATAAGTATAGTCTCCCAAATTGGGATACTTTTCTTTAATTTTTGTTTGCAATATAATCTGCAATATAAATCAACCCATCATTCTCAACTGTTTGTTATGGTGTTGGTGCTATTGATTCCATATCGGAGGATGATGTATCACCATCGTCACTGTCAACATTTGTCTCATTGAGATCATTTGTTTCTGGTAACGGTACATTTATTTTAAATATTCCTGCAACTTCTATTCCTGCAAATTCCTAAAAGCTTTTCCAACAAGAAATTCATCAGCATATCTCTCTTTTCATCAGCATAGTATTTTGACGATTTTGAACGTTACCAGCATTTCTTCCTAAAATGATCATCCTTACTTTATACAGAGCATTAAGAGGTGATGGGTGATCATGCAAACCCCTTCGAGTACGTACCTGAGAAAATAAATTTTCTAGCGAATCCTGATTTAACCGGTGCGTAAGGATGTACGATGTAGTAGTACAATATAGTAACAATAAGTAAAAAACAGATAGTATAACGAGAAAATGCAAAATAACTTGGTTTCCTTGGTGTCCTAATACATAAATCAATTATTGATCCAATTTAGACATATATGGTATAAAGTTATGGGAATCAGCTAGAAAATCGAACTTTAATATTATTCAGTGCTTCCAATCAAAAATACCTCCCAACATATGTAATTCTCCATGGTATGTGTTGAATGAAATGATACATAGAGATCTAAAAATATCATCATTGAAAGAAGAGATACAGATACACAGTAAGAAATATAGTTACCGAATTAAAGTGCATTCCAATTATTTTGCAGTTTCAGTGTTAGTTGATGAATGATATAGTGCAGCTACTCAAAAGGTTTAAGCCATTAGATCTTTGTATTAGAATTGCGTAGGTACGAGGATCTCGTACTTTACGTATTGTACTCGTACGTACTAGTACTTGACTAAAGAAAAGGTATTAGTTTTTAAAGTTTAGTATAAATTGTAAATAACAAAACGTTATTATTAAAAGGGACAAATAACTGAATTATTCCCTTACATGTCAAGTCAATGTACAAAAATTGTACTTACTGTTTATTCCTATACTGACAGATTGTAAAACTACATAGATGTAAAAGAAGAAACAAAAAAAATAGTTTTAATATTTAAAATAACATTTTTAAATATTTTCGAATGACAAATAAAAATAGACACTATTCGTATAGATGCAGTAGTGTAGTTTAGATTTTTGAGTTTTCTCTTCTCAATGGAATGGATAGGTTTGAATTTGAATGTTTTTGTATGAAGAAATAATCTATAATCTAATTAAAATTATTAAATATATTAGATACACGGTGAAATACTGTATAAACCTCAATAATTTACATATCATTACAATAAATACCTACTACTACATTAACTTAAATAATAAATTACAGCAATAAATAGAACTTACAATAATACATACTATGTGAAAAGAAATACTGGTATAAATCATAGTTATTTTACTTGTTCAATAGTCCGTGTTTGTCGAGTAATTTTTCACGTATTTTGTTCAAGTATTTGTACAATTTATCTGGATTTTCGCATAATCATACAATATACCTTTGCATAAAATCGATTTTAAAGTTCGAATTCGATTAATAAATATCTGCAACAATTAATCCTTCCAAATTAGTTAGTTCTTCTCGTAATTAATAAATATAATTTATATACTCATTTTGCATACTAAATAAAAAATAATGTTATTCTGGTAAATCGCTGAGCCTGTATCCACCTGGCTTCCTGAATATTCTCTCGTGCATGGGCAGCTCTCCAATGCAGAATCTATCTAATGCCCTAATTGCTTGAGCACTGTGTCCCGTGCCTCGAAATGCAACACTAGCTTCTCTTCCTGCGTATTCAATGAGAATGTCACTTCCTCCGGGATGCTAAAAGAAATCACAATGTTATTGATTTAATCAAAACCTATCGAAATATTAAAAAAGCAAATAATGAGGTCAACATTTTGATAGTTCCAAAAGTTGAAAAAAGATATTTAGGGAGGGTGTTAAATATATAAATCTGAACCAAATAATTTTGGCAGATTTTCAAATGTACATAATTCGTAGGTTTACCTTAATTTCTTAACATAATACCTTTTTAAGGTTTTGTATATATATATATAGTTTTTTCGATATACCTTAACAGAACAAAGCTAAAATGATTTTAAGATCCTGCATAGTGAATAAAAGAATTTGTTATACAACTTTGTTGATTATGAATCAATTATAGTTGCACAATGGGTAACTGCTTGTTACCATATAGCGACTTTACAACAAATTTAATTCAATTATTTAATTGGGCAAAAATTTGATAAGTGAATATAATTCTTGTCTTAAAATAGAAACGGATTTCTGTCTATGCTATTTAAGTTTTCATCTTCTATAACAAAACAAAATCCTTACAATCTTTTTTTAATACTTTAATAACATAATAACCTGTGCCTATGGTCTCAATAGATCGAACTAAAATATTGATCCACGACATTTCCATAAAACAACGGAACAAGCCAATTCAAAACTGCACAAATTTACAGAAAAATATATTTCGTTTTAATCGTTAAGCATTTTATTTACTGATTAAATATCGTAAAAATATTTTTTAATTAATGTTGCATGATTATTTATGTTGCAAAATAACTAACAAGATTACATGTTTTTCAACAATGGGTTGATCTTTCACTTGGCGAATATTCGTATCATTATTATGTGAAATGAGAAAGTCTCACTTGAATTTAGATTTTCATTTAATTGCAGTATTTGTTTATTAATATCTGACATATTTTGGAATGTATTAGAAAAGCATTGTGATATCGATAGAATAAGATTGATTACATACTCTTAAATGCATTTTTTCATCGACGTTTATTTTTGGCGCTTGTATATACTCGTATTTATGTAATTCATATATCTTTTACATATATCATGGCACATTTTTGCAGTTATAATAGCAAGTAATACTTTTTTTATTTGAAAAGAAATAATATTCATATAAATATTATAGGTATTATATTATAGGTATATTATAGGTATAAATATTAGGTATTATATATAAATTGTACATAAAATTAAAATTAACAAATAAAAATATCATTTTTTGAATAGCTAATAGTTTTTAATAAAATAGATAAATACGAATCATATATTTTGTAAATTTCAATAGCACCAATTGAATAGATTCTGAATTAATATACATCATTTCAATATATACCGGTAACATAGTTCAATGGATTATATAACATTATTTCCACTGAATGCTGTTTTTAAACAATATCTTTAATTGGTTATTATAAAAACACTAATAAACAAACGTATTACTAAAAATGTATTAAAAATATTTTAGAAATCTTACCTCTTCCAGAAAGGTGGTGATATTGTAGACTCTGTCGTATATTATTACCCAACAATCCTGGGCATGGTCGTGCCAGGATACTTCGTCTAGAGTAATAATCCTTTCTTCACCTGTAGTAAGGACAGCTGGCGAATTTACGTCGATCTTAACCGCGGCCGCCATTGAATTTGAAAAAAATCCGGAACTGAATATAGACGATATCCTTGCCATCGTGTACAAAGTTCAGGATAAACGGATTTGAAATACACAATTGAACGAAAATAAAAATACTGCAACACCACTTGTAACCTCGACTATTCAATATCAGAATAACATGACTGTTTTATAATGTTCCTACTTGTACGATGTATCGATGAATGATTAGAAGTTGAACGTCCTTCCATTTAAATAGTCGGGCTTCTTGTATGATGAAAGAACTAACGTTTTTAAGTTTATCGCCGGCACGCTTTCGAAACGGCTTCCTTATCAAATTTCTGATTGATTACATTCCCTCTACGTTTTATCAAAACTGCAAAGAAATTTCACATTATGTTTTGCCCAAAACTATATAGTCATAAGACTCATAAGAAAACAATTAAATATTGTGCGTATTCTGTTATCTTCGTTTGTTTTGTTTTTATCTATGTAATAATAGAAAGTTAACTTACGGAATGACGGGGAACTAGAGAAAAATAATTAATTACATGTGGTACTAAAGGGTCTTTCAATAAGGACGCTGGATTTTTAAATGTAAATAAAACAGTTGTGTGTAAGATATTCACTCATTCTTTTTATTTTAAAGAATATTTTACGGTATTAAGTATAGAATATAACGTCGTTAAAATGTCCGCCACGGCTTTGTTTGGTGGCGTGTATTCGGGAGGTCCAATGCTCGATGACTTTGTCGCATAAATCTGGCTGAATTTTCTGGATGACGTTCGCTATGTTGACTTTGAGGGCATCAATTATTTGCGATTTATTCGCATAGACCTGCGATTTAAGATAGCCCCAAAGAAAGAAGGCTAAAGGCGTTAAACCTCACGATCTCGGTGGCCATTTCACGTCGCCGTTGCGCAGGATTGCCATGCCCTCAAATCGCTTGTGTAGAATGTCCAACGTGGCATGCGGTGTGTGGCATGTAGCTTCGTCCTGTTGGAACCACATGTCTGTATCCATATCATCCAGTTTAGGCCACAAAAAGTTGCTTATCATCGATCTATAGCGCTCGATGTTGACGATTATGGCAATGCCATAAGTCGACTTCGTTTTGGAAGAAGTATGGACCACCGATGATTCCACCAGACCAAAATCGGCACCAAACAGTGACTTTCTCGGGATGCATTTGGTGCTGGTGTATCTCGTGTGGATTGGTATCGTCCCAAATCTGACAATTTTGCTTGTTCATATAGCCATTCATCCAAAAATGGGCCTCGTCGCTAAATATGATTTTTTTTTTTGACAAAATTTGGGTCAAAATCCAACTGTGTTGTCAATTTTGAGTCCAATCAGCGAACACGGCGTTGTCTATAGTATTTACCTTAAGTTCCTGGGTCAGTTGAATTTTATACGGGTGCAGACCCAAGTTCTGACGCAAAATTCGCAAAAATTAAAGTCGCAGAAAGGCCAAGCTCTTGTGAACGACGAGAAATTGACTGCCTCGGATTTTTCCGTACACTCTCACTATATAAAAGCATTATAAAGTATCTAAAACAATGGTTGCATATATGTTTCTAGCAACTTCCAAATGAGGTATTGTTGGCTCACTATTTAAAAATAATTTTCAAAGTGGTGCTGCAACACCACTTTCCATTATTATAACACTATTTATTAACTAAAACATTATTTTTACAGTTAATTTGCTTTGAGGTCATTGATTGTTTCTAACTGGGTGGCCTACACGTTTCCATTGACATAACCCCAAAAAAAAAAAAGCCCAGTAGTGTTAAATCAATGAAAATAAATGATCTTGAAGGCCAATTGATGTCAGCATTCCGCGAGACAGCATGTAAAAATAAAAGCTTAATATATGTATGGAAATGCCGTTTTTTAGGTATCTCAATTCCAAAATTAAAGAGGGAAGAGGCTATGTTAGCACTATATAAGTCTCTATTTCGTAAAGACTTATACAAAAACTATTTTAGTTATAAGTATCTTCTAATACAGTTCAAAGTCTTTGAGAGACTAAAAATCAACTGACCTGAATACACACAATTAATAAAATTGATAATTAAAAAGCCTTTCAAATGAGGAATCATACGCATCTTCATTCCATTTAAAAAAATGAAACGCAATAGTCTCTCCAAGGAGTTTTAAAAAGGAGGTATAGTATTCCAGTCTAATAGTGTAATTTTTAAATTAAAAATATAGGTACTTAAAGTTAGAGCCTAAGATAATTATAATAGTTAACAAGTATTATTATATTTAATAATAATATTGAATGTTTGTATTTGTTGAAATCAGAGTTAACTAGAAAAAATATAGAGTTAATTAGAAACAATCTAGATGGTTTAGAATGTTTAGATGTATTATCGTATATAAAAAGAACGCAGACATATTTTCTGATTCAATATAATGCAATGTTTTACTATCAGAGGGTAATATTCAGACTACAGAAATAAGGAGTTTATACTCCAAACCATCTGCAAATGCCTTATATAATAAGGACTAAACAAATTAGGTCAAAACAGCTATTCTCCTGACTATATGCCAAACGCTGGGCACTGAATTACATGACAAAATTTGCCGTATTTTTGTCTAACAGAGTTAGCACTAAAAAAACACAGTGATTGTTCTAAAACCACCAAGAAAGATGCAAAGTGTCACCTATCTCAGGATATCGTTATCTGCAGATAACTGCAGACCGGTTTCGACCTTTTCATCTTAAGTCTCGTCAGTGCAGTGTAAACGAGTATACCTTCGACAGATAAAGCTCACATCTAGTAGACGTTGCTACGTTCCACCGCAGTAGAACGTACCAAACGCCATCTATTGGTAGTTTCGAATAATCTAAATCGAAGTAAAAACTTGAGATCATCAATATATTGCAAAGTTTTACTATCAGAGGGTAACATTCAAACTACAGAAATAAGGAGTTTATACTCCTTATTTCTGTACTTTGAATGTTGAATGAATAAGGAGTTTATACTTTTCTTGGTGGTTTTAGAACAATCACTGTATTTTTGTAGTGCTAAGCTAACTCTGTTAGACAAAAATACGACAAATTTTGTCATGTAATTCAGTGCTCGGCGTTCGGTATATAGCCAGGAGAATAGCTGTTTTGACCTAATTTGTTTAGTCCTCATTATATAAGGAATTTGCAGATGGGTTGGGGTATAAATTCTTTATTTCTGTATTTTCTGATTCTCTAGGAAGAATGATGAACAAAATTACATAAGTTTATAAATAATTCACTTGCCAATAATTAAATTATGTGAATTGAGGACTACTAATGATAAAGTTTTATTGTGTATTCCACATTTTTAAATGTATTGCGTTTATGGCATACACAGCAACGAAGGCCAAAGGAAACTAGCTTATTAGCGTCTTTATCATCACCATGGGTTCTCTATTACTTGCTATTAAAATCCAGTATCGAATTGCGTTAATTTTTGCAAACTACGGAATACCCAACTGCCTAAAATTCAAACACAAATAGCGACAACAGAGGCACTATAAATTTATAATTTTACGATTTAAAACAATTCTAATAGCTTTATTTGGTCAAGCTGTTTTGTGCTTCGACTTCTACTTCAGAATAATCTAACATTAATCGCGCTCTACAAATACACTTTTAACAAATAAAGCTTTACATACAAACCAAGTATATGTATTATATAATAAATAAGTGAAATGCATAAATACAGTAAAGCCATTCTACTTCATTAAATCAAATCTTCATACGCATATTTCGATATTTCGTTCTCGAACATGTTACTAATTTTGAGACATGATTTTTTTTCTAATCTGATCTATTTATTTTAAAAACTAAATTAAATTCCTAGGGTCAGATGTGCGTTTCGTTTATAGTTTATCTTCACTTACAGAACACGTGTAATTGAAGAAATTTCAAGAACTTGATTAGAAATGCCATGTCATTTATTATTTTTTTTTTTTTTTTTGAATCTATCTGCCCTACTGTATTTATTTAATAGTTATCTGTTCCACAACTATAACGTAAAACTTACGTTTTTATGAGATATTTTTATCACAAAAGGGGTTTCTTCTAAAAATTGTAAGCAAATTAAAAAAAATCGTACTTTTATATTTTTTGTAATAGTCCCTTCAAATTAGGAAAATTGAGGGAAATTTTTCCTACAGCTAAGCGACCTATACAGAAAGTTGTGTTGGGGTTGTGACAACATATTTTTCACCTAGCGCATGATAAAAAAAGGGGTTGTTTTTTAGATATTATATATACATATATATTATATTAGACATATATATATATATATATATATATATATATATATATATATATATATATATATATATATATATATATATATATATATATATATACGCGTTTTTGGCCGTTTTTTCGTTTTTTGCGTTTTTCTGAAAAACTATGCATATTTGAGAAGACATGATCTGATTTGATGTTGTGGATTTTGCGATTCTACATAATTTTTGTTCTTTTCATTTTTTCTTGCTTAGGTGCGCCGCTAGAGCGCGCTGAATTATTTTTGAGCTGTTTTTCGATTTTAACCCAAAACTATGCATTGTAGAGAAATATACCAAGATATCAAAGTTGTAGATATATAAATTTACGACACATTTTGTTTTCTTGTTTTTTTTAACGTCGCACGGTTTTGCCACTAGAGGGCGAAAACCGTTTTATTTATTTATTTTTGTAATACTCTTGTGCGAATTAAAACAACACTCTAGCGCATTATTTTTTATTTATAGGCAAAACTATGCATTTTTTGTAAGAAAAAGGTGTGACAATTTGTAGGAAGTTGTTTGCTCTCCAACTTTTTGTGACTGAACTTTTCTAAAAAATGAATAGTTTTGCCTATAAATAAAAAATAATGCTCTAAAGTGTTTTTTTTTCATTTGCACAAGAGTATTACAAAAAAAAAACGGTTTTCGCCCTCTAGTGGCAAAATCGTATGACTTTAAAAAAAAACAAAAGAACAAAATGTGTCGTCAATTTTTATATCTACAACTTTGATCTCTTGATATATTTCTCTACAATGCATAGTTTCTTCGGAATCCATTTATTTTTTTATCCGCACTTTTTCACGTAAGTGAAAGAAGCTTGAGAATGGCATCGTCTAGGGTTCAAGTGGCTGTGACGGGACCGTGAAGGCGGCAGACAAGTTAACATATATATATATATATATATATATATATATATATATATATATATATATATATATATATATATATATATATATATATATATATATATATATACCTATATATGTCTATACCTAAAAACAACCCTTTTTTTATCATGCGCTAGGTGAAAAATATGTTAACACAATCCTAACACAAATTTCTATATAGGTCGCTTAAATGTAGGAAAAATTTCACAAAATCAGTGATTTTTGTCTAATTTGAAAGGACTATAATACATATCATTATTCCCACAGTATAACGACTAATTTCAGAAATAGAGGTACATGTATTGAGTTCAAGTTTTCTTCATAAACCCTCCTGAGGAGAAAGGAATTATTTAAAAGTTACCAGATTGCCAAATCTTGTCTTATCTGTCTCGACAAAGACATATTTTGACTCTGCAGTTTGCACCAAATAAACCATGCTCCAAGCAAAACATTTAACAATATTATTGTTAAATGTGTATTTAACAATAAAGAAAACACTTGATAGGTTTCACAAAAATGCAAATTATATTTCTAACAATTATTTCGGCTTTTATGCCATACTCAAAGAGTAACAAACTTTTACTAAACCTATTATAGTAAGTATAAAATTCAGTCTATGTATATAGGTAACAACATCTGGTGATTTTATACTGTGGCTGATTTTATTATTGGGGAAATCTCTTTAATGATTGGTTATTACTTTTTTCTTAAGAATTGTTTTTTCTTATTTCTGATGCTTCTAATAAATCTAATCTTCTGCCTTTACGTTCATTGTGTACGTTACGTTGTTTTACGTTTTAGATTACGTTGTGTGTTCATTGTATCTTTTATACATAGACTTTTATCCTTACCCTTAAATAAACAAAATAATGAATAAAGACAATAACTAAATGTAATGGTTATAACGAAAACCTGATAGACAATCTTATAAACAAGAAAATCATCGTAAAGCATTTCTATTCGGTTCTAAATGAGAAAGATAAAAATGTCACTATATAATAGGTGGTCCAACCAAAACGCACGATGTTAATTGTAAATAAAACAAAAAGTTTTCAGAGAATTATCTTAATATTTCTTACTATGATAGAAGGATCTATGACAATTATGTGTGAAACAATATATCGGCCAAATGCTCGCCATGGCTTCGGTGGCATACCTCTATCCGATGGTCCATATTTTCAATGACTTAATTGATGTTCAATGTCGTTAATGTGCCGAATTATCTCATCCTCTAGCTCTTGAATT
Source organism: Rosalia funebris (assembly GCA_037954035.1). NCBI lineage: Eukaryota > Metazoa > Arthropoda > Insecta > Coleoptera > Cerambycidae > Rosalia > Rosalia funebris. The sequence continues at coordinate 5,641,800 of JAZFAV010000010.1, read as the reverse complement.
GTTCTTGGCTTATTGACGTACACTTTTTCTTTTAAATATCCCCAAAGAAAGAAGTCCAACGGTGTCAAATCACATGATCGTGGCGGCCAATTAACATCGCCACGACGTGAGATAACACGGCCATTGAATTTCTCGCGCAAAAGTGCCATTGTTTCGTTGGCTGTGTGGCAAGTGGCCCCATCCTGTTGGAACCACATATCGTCCAGGTCCATATCCTCAATTTCTGGCCACAAAAAGTCCGTTATCATCTCGCGATAGCGAACACCATTCACGGCAACTGCTTGGCCGACCTCATTTTCGAAGTACGGCCCAATGACGCCGCCAGCCCATAAACCGCACCAAACAGTCACTCTTTGTGGATGCATCGGCTTTTCAACAATCACTCGTGGATTCTTATTTGCTCAAATGCGGCAATTCTGCTTGTTAACGAATCCACTGAGGTGAAAGTGTGCCTCGTCGCTGAAGATGATTTTCTTTGTAAAGTCACCATTCATTTTTGTCTGTTCAACCAACCATTCGACGTATTGACGACGCTTGAAATGGTCAGTAGGCTTCAGCTCTTGAGTCAATTGAACCTTGTAAGCGTGTAAATTGAAATCTTTATTCAAAAAAAGTCACGAAGTGCACGAAATGCATTTTGATTTGAACGCCCATTTTCGTAAAAGGCTTCAACAATCTTAACGCGCTGCTCAATTGTGTACCTCTCCATGGTTGAATTTGTCAAACACTGAAACAAAGAAATGTCAAATTAAGTTGGGCAAAAAACTTGACGTTAAGGTGTGACTCACAATTAACATCGTGCATTATGGTTGGACCACCCTTTATATATATATATATATATATATATATATATATATATATATATATATATATATATATATATATATATATGTATGTAATAGATTAATAAAACGCGATATAAAATCTATATGCATAAATAAGAATAATTTAGCCTCCTTATTAATAATAAAGTTGACAAATCACGTAAAAGTGGCGTTTATGAATTGGGATGTAATTATTGTGACGCAACTTACATCGGTCAATCAAGTCGTTCTATTAAGAAGCATTATGAACACAAAAACTCACAATTTTTTAAATAATAAAAAATGCACTGGTTCTGCTGAGTATAACAAACAATCATTCTCCGGACTACCAAAAAATACAATTTTTACACGATGAACGTAAAGGGAGAAGATTATATTTATCAGAAGTATTAGAAATAAAAAAAGCAATGTTTAAGAACAAAGTAATAACCAATGATAAAACAGATTTTGGAGTTTCCCCAATAATAAAAGCAACCATAGTATAAAATCACTAGATGCTGTTGCCTGCCTATATAGACTGCATTTTATACTTAGGTTTAGTAAAAGTTTGCTACATTTTGAGAATGGCATAATAGTCATCAATTGTAATTGAATAGGAATCAATTGTTAGAAACATAGTTTGCAATTTTTGTGAAACCTACCAAGTGTTTTCTTTCATTTACTGGTCAAAAATGTTTGACCAAGTGTCTAGCGACCTCTCCATTTTTACAGTAAATTTTCCCTGTTCGCATAAATACCATGTAACGGTTTTAATTTTATTCTAAATTACAATTATTTGAAATTAACAAAAAGCATGGAAAAATATAATGTTTATTTTCTGAAATCCAAATCTCCAAATCACGATGTTATTGTTATTAGATTTACATTGCATATATTAGAAATGTATATTCACTAAATGTCCGCCCTCTATTTCTATCTTTAAATAATTTAAAAATTCTTCGGAATAGATTGAGCTTTGTTTCAATGGAAGGTTTTCGTGACACGTAAGTAATAATGATAAATTTAAGGCTTAACCTCATGTATCATCAACTTTTCAAATTTTGAAATCAGTTGAGATTTCGATACGTTTCTAATCACAGGCCTAATTTTTGAAAATGAATAGTAGGATTTGTTCTTAATTTAAATGAAATGATTTAAGTAATTAATTATTAATTAATATACATAATAACAAGAAACCATCTATTTCAAAAACTATTAATGGTGTCTGGTTAATAATCTTATGTTAAGTACTATGATTACTGGATGGCAGAAATAACGAATATCCTGTATAATATATTTGACGCACAATGTTTCATAAAATCTAAATGTTGAAAATGGATATGGAATTCACAGTGAAATAAAATGAAACTTTTAATCACCTTAACATGGATTGCAATGTTTCAGTAAAAAAAAATATTTATTTAATGATGTTTATGATAGCGTAGTAGGTGGTGGTTATAAATAATACTAAATGGCAGAAACAGTTAATGTTCTAGAATTCTAAAAGAATAAATTTGTTCATGATTTTTTTACTTAAGACATCATTTAAAAAATGTTTGATACCCATCTATATATTCACCCATTCCTATCTATACGTTTGATGCTAATCTATACATTATACGGTTGATACACATTTCTAGAATACTTCTATACAATAGAAGTGTCGAAAATTAAAAACCGAATGTACATAGACTCTTGAACAAGGCTATTCACAGTACTAGAAGGCTACGAAGTTCTTATTACCTTGGCCGGGATGCTAATGCTTCAGTATGAAAATATGCTTAGTTGAACATGTTTTTGAGGATGCAGTATACCATGAAAATTCATCAATGAAAGAAAACATACACAATATTTCTATAAGAAGTAACAATGGATGTACCATCACAAAAGAATGTAATGAAACACTTTCAGTATATTTCCCTGATATATAGGCAATAATGAGTTAATTATGCTCTTGGTCTTGAAATAGTCATGGGCTCGAATAAACTCGAACCTTAATTCAGTACTGCCTGTATTTGAGCGAAATGTAATGAAATTATCTTAATATATTCTTTCTTGATGATTCTTGATATGCTTAAGGATACTTACAGCTACTCGAATACTAAAATAGATGCGTTTATGTCATGAAGATGCGCATATAAAGATCAAATGATATTAAAGTATAACCTGTCCATGCATTTATTTCATTTGATCTTGAGAGAATTCAATTTTTGGTCCTTTCTTCGACATATACTTGCATATTTTAAAATATATCATTACCATTACCCACTCAAAAACGCCATGCTCATGTATCATCAATAAGTAGGAACTGGTAATCTACCAATTAGCTGTGTAATCTACCATCAATATGTGGTGATAAGGCAGTGGTTTATTGGTACATAAGTGATTAATGACAAGGTTTCATATAATTTAACTCCCCTTGATTTTTGTGAGTTATTTAAAATGAATTATCTATTGCCTAGAGATACTTATTAATAATCTCAATAATAGAATAATTCAGAAATATCAAATTACATATGATCGATATTCGAATGTATTGAATTACATTATTACATATGCTATTGTATAGATATGGGTACATTTCAATGATAATTGAAGCTATTTAGTTGCATTTGAGTAATATTTCCCTGCTACTTTTTTAAATATATAAAAAAATATATTTTAAGCCATTTATGTATACATATTGTTTTAATATGCTAAAATATATCTCTGAAAAAAAGTATGTGAATCCCTGATATACAGCTTTAATGAGATAGTGAACAATAAAAAAATTATACTTTTGAGGTTAAAAATAGAACACACATGATATCTTTTACACTTGATGACTGCATCCGGGATATTTATCTTCTAAGATAAAGAATTTTATTTTTTGTTTTTAATGATAACCTATTTTTCATTATATTTCATTAAGACAATAATTTCAGACATAAGAATTCAATTTACCTTACATCATATTGGTTACATGAAATCTTTAAAATGTTTACCGTTATTTTTGATACAGAATTCTAGTCTATTTATAATTACTTGCCATCACATGTACAAAGATTTTATCTCATACTGCCCTCATGTCACCTACGATTTGAGCTATCGTCCCTTCGAGCATTTGGTCGTCCCTTCTGCTCGATCTTTATGTAACCCCATAAATAAAGTCACAAGGGGTCACATCAGGCTATCAAGCCAGCCACTCCACTGCCCCTTGACGCCCTATCCATCTGCTGGGAAAAAGTGTATCCAAATAATGTCTTACTGCAATTCAAAAGTAGTGATATGCTCTTATTGAAACCAAACATAGTTATCATCAAGATACAGAGCTTCAATGGCAGGAATAATATTATCTTTTAATAAATTCCCATTGTTAAATTTCCTTCTATAAAACAGGTCCAATTATGTGATTTCCTATAATGTACGAGTATGTCCAACATTCAATTTTTGTGAGTGAGTGCGGGCTTCGAACATCCAAATGGCTTCGATGGTGTCAGAAATTATTCTACATGACATATTTCTAAATAGGTGATTAGGACATAAAAGAAGTGGTTAGCTCGACTACCTGACTTTACCCCTGTGAATTTTGTATGGGGGTCGCAAAAATTCCATGTGTACAGAGAACGACCAAATGTCTTAAAGACATGTCTGAGTTGTTGACGCAGTGAAGAAATAATAAGAGATTTGGGAATGTAAGTTGATCTTTTATGGAGATATTATAAGGGCATCATCCTAAAACAATATGCTGGTTCAAAATATAATAAAATAGATATAGTTTACTATTTTAAAACAGCAGCGAACTCAGCCAAGAAGAACGTTTCAATGTCGCCAACATATGTAAAATAAATAGCTAAGAATGTTTTATTTTAACCTTTTTTGTATAAAACAAATAATTAAAGAGTTTCAGGCATTCTTCTATACTTATACCGAACCCTGTATAAGAGTTCGTAACTTCTGTGATTACGTTTTTACAATACAATAAATATTTTCCAAAACTTATTTCACGTATTTATAATTAGCATGTTATATCGATATGATGACATGTTCAAAATAATAATATTAGATAAGATTATTTATTAATAATTTATGCATATGCAGTTAATAAACAAATAATGTGTGCGTTATTATGCATTATTTAGTTCTCATTTCCATATGTTGAAAATAAATAATTCTGCTAGTTTGAGAAAATATATTTTTCACTTAGGAATGCTAAGAATGAATGAATAGCTATTGACAGAAAATTGCTATTCATATTTCTTTGATATGATTTTGTAGTATAATTTTTTTGTATGATATAAGAACTAAATTATATGCCTATATTAATAACTGTACAGTGTACACATATAATTGTTCATACCATTAATATCAATGTTATCTGCCAAATATATGACACCTTACTTGAAAACAACTTTCCAAATAAAATTTATAATATTTTAGTATTGATCTCTTTGAAGCCCTCACACGTTCTGCTATGTACCTATTTATATTTTCACGTGGTTACTTTAAATAATTAGTTTTAATTAAATGAAACAAATAAATAATAAAATGAAAAGCCTGAAATCAAATCTGAAACTCATATAATGGAATGATAAAATACTTAATTTTATAAATAATCATAAGTTACGATTTACTTTTACCAATATTATGAAAAATAAGAACTTGTGCAATGAAGTAAAACATAACACAAAGCAATAACAACACGCATGTTTATGATGAAAAATGTGTAATAATATTCGATGAATCGATGAAAAACTTCTTTTGTTTATATTTCTTTTTGCTTTTTTATGTCAATAAAAAGTTTCAAAATACGTCTCATATTTGACGTAAGGGATGATAGAATTTCATCAGCGGTAAGACAATATGCAATAAGAATGTGGATTGCGAGGGGCACACATTTAGTATAACTAAATATTAGTTTCTTAAACGTCTATGAAAAACTTGAAAATTATTAAAATTGTTCATACCTAAAATCAAAAATATTTTTTATATTTTTTAAATAAGTATAAAATGAATTACCCTTGTCTTATAATTAATTCCTAAATTATTTTTTTACTTGCATCGATAATCGAAAAATTCTGATTTTTTCATAATTATTCACATATTACTTCTAAAATCAGTTATTTAAATTCTCCTACATTTATCATGTAATGTAAACAGAAAAAAAATTTGACAATTCGATTTTTAAATTTCATGCGTATTTGATTTGAGTTATTTTATTTGTACAAGTATAATACAGTCTCAGACAGAACAGTCTCTTAAGAGGCTGGATATTATACGTTCACACTGCCCCCAAAATCAGATTTTTGGTTATACATATATCAAAAACCACTTGAGATACCAACATGAATTAAACACCATGAAGTTATACTCTAAGAAGACATACAATTGGGTAGATGAATAGAAAAGGAGATTTTTCTACTTGTTTAGGGCAATAATCTTTAATTCATCATCCATTCTTTATCCTCTTGAATTGACAGATATTAATATCTTATACATATACATTTCAAAATTATCTATTTATGGATTTTTTTGTACTTGCATATAAAGGAACACATTTTTCCAAGCTATCTTGTTACGTTCACTTACTGCGTATCGTACATTTAGGCACCACAATTGTACATTGCACCCAGTGTCGTACAAATTTCGTCCTTCAACAATACTCTTTAGAATTCGTATACGTAAAAAAAATAGGAGAATACATTAAAAGGAAACATTTGTTAGTTAAAATTACTAATTACTTAGTAATGGGCAACTCGACCGGAGATAGTTTATCTACGAGAGAATTTGCGTAACTCTTAGAAAATTACCAAAATTTAGTTACCCCCCAATTAATTACCCCAAAGTGCATCCGCACCGCTACTCAATGGAGGTATTCTTATTTGTTAGAGGACTTCTAGAACATTATTATTTTTAATTCATATTGGTATCCCTAACTGGTTTCCAAAATATAACCGAAAATTATCACATTTGATAGCCGTCTCCCCTTGTGCCGAATAACAATATGTAAGAAATATGGGTATATATGTATATTTCGATAATCTTCCTCTGTGCAAAATATTATCAAGATCCAAAAAGGGCAACTCTATCACTTTGTTCGATAGTTTAATGTATTGCTCAAACCACATTTTTGATTAATAAATCACTGATTAATAAAGTACTGACATATTTATATATTCAAGAAATTTCAAGGAATTATTAGGCATTCACTACTAATTATTTATTTGGTCTCCAGAAAGTCATGGTGGAACATATAGTGGGATCGAAATTCTAATAATCATCGTCAAGTGCCTACCATTGATGACGTTACATAGACGGAATACAATTAGTATTTTATATGGTAAGTCTGAATTATTTGCGTTAGTGTGGCTGAAGCTAAAATTACACAGAACAAAAAATCCATTAGTGTTAGAAACCAACATGTTCTCTTTAGAAGGCGATGTACAGTAAGGATCCGGTAATCTCAATCAATTAAAACCTAAGCAATTTGAATTAGTTAATCCGGATAATTGGATCCAGATCATTTTAAACCTCTTTAAAAATGGGGTATGAATACGCAGAATCAGTATTGCAATAATTTGCAATATTCTAAATACAAACTAAAATACATAAAACAAACGAACTCTTCCTAGAACTTATTAAAACAACAATCAGAAGGTCTTACTTGTCTAATGCCACTATGTTCAGGTTGCATTTTATATAATCTCAGTACTTGTAGCACTACTGTATGTATGTACAGAAACAGCTAATAATAAAAATCAAATATATTTTTTTTAAATACTGACAATATTATATACAATGGAATTGAATGAATTACTAAGTGCCTACACCCCAGTGTCGAAATAATATGGAGTGACTCATCGATGACATATGGATGGCTCAGGGACAAGAAGTGTGCGGGGAACGAAATTCCATAGGCGTATCAACTTGAAGGGGGCAATATATAAAAAAATAACAAAATAGTACCAAGACAGTTGAAAAGGGTTTTAAGTGGATTTGTAACAGTTTTTTAGTTAGCAAACAATGTAAGTATCGTAAGTTATGCAATGTACTTATTTCATGCTTACCCAGTCAGAACATCTCCTGTTAGCATATCCTGATAAAACAGACATTTTGGCAACATGTTCCATATAAAGGGACGTAGGAGTAGCAAGCTACACACAAGTGGCCCCTCTGAATCCATATATTGACCTACCGCTTTCACTATTTAAAACTATAATTATATTTATGCCACACCACTAACACAATCTTTATTTTATTGTATCAACAACACCGTCACAGTCACTATATCTATCACTATACATATATGCCACACTTGTCACATATATTTTATTTTATATTACCAATCACTGTCACTATCCCACTATCACTATATTGCGTCGCACTGAAAATATTTTCTTAATGTCATTATTATAAGAATCACTTACTTCAGACAACACGACTTCCACTTGCAATATTACTATTCCACAGTTAGTCACTGTCACTATCAAAATCACAATCACTGGAACTGCTATCGCCTAGATTTATTATAACTGAATCTATCAACTCTTCCGCTCTTGTGTCAAGATTCCATATGCGTTGTTCCTCTTTCTTTACGTGCACAATACACTTGGATAATGTTTCCGCGGACCATGGACCATGGACGCGACATCGTTCAACAGCAATTTGACGTCTCCCAGTTTAAACGTCCTACTATTTCGTGCTACGTCCGTTTTTATTTGCGCCCAAATCAGCTTTATGGGGTTCAATTCGCAATGATATGGTGGTAGACGAAGTATTGTCACATCACGAGCTCTTGTCATTTCATCTACTACATATTTAATGTACCGGCTTTTTTCTCGCTGCGCAATTTTTAATAGCTGCACTTTTAACATGGTATCGCCACAGTCCAGATTTTTAGATTTTAACCACTCTAGGATCTGTCCTTTTCTCCATGCTGATGTTGGTAACTTTTCAATTCGCCGACTATGATATGGTGTATTGTCCATTACGACAACTGTGCCGGGTTCTATGGAAGACAACACATATGAAAACCATTTTTCAAAAACTTCACTAGTCATATCTTCATGATAATCCCCTGTTCATCGTGATTCAAATACATTTAAACCATTTTCCAAAAAACCTTAAGTCGCTTCCGATATGCGTGATTATTAATCTTCGTCCTTTTCCAGATGGTGCCTTCAATCCCGGAGATAATCCTTCTACAAGTGCCTGTCGGTTATTCAGAATATTGCAGTCTTGCCACGCTTTCGTCACGGTATGACCTTCGTTTACCCAAGTTTCATCCAAATAATAAATCTTCCTACCAGAATTCCGAAAATCTCTTAGCTTTTCCAAATAACTTCTTCGCCATAACACAAATTCGTTTTTTTCCAATAAGAAGACTCTTTCGGTTTCGTTTTAAATGATGAAAATTCATTTCATGCATAATTCTCAAAATAACTTTACAAGAGAACTTCGGTAAATTTTCATCTTGAGCGACGGCAGCATGAATTTTATTCAGCGTCGGAAGTTCATTAAAAAAAATCCATGAATAATCCTATGAATTATGTATTTAACATCTTCGCCAACTTCAATCTTCTTCCTACCGCGGGTTTCTGTTTTCTTCTTTTTTGCACTTGTTTCTTCTTCATCATACTTTATTGCACGGTACACACTACTTCCACAGACTTTTGTTAACGAAGAGCATATATCAACTGCCTCGGTTGTACTAATATCTGGGTTTCGCGCCCGAATTCCTTCGTAGACGTTTTTAATCATTTGAAGTTCTTCATTTGTTAAACGTCGCTGTTTTCGATTGGAATTCTTCGTCGTAGAACCACTACAACTTGCATCCGCTGCTTCCATGTTAGAAAAACACTAAACACTCACTTTTATCGCAGAATATAATAAATAAACAATTTCCCAAATCCCGAATCAATCGCACATAACCACAATGTAACGCCGCTGGCGCGCCAAAATCTGGGCTAAACAACTCATGCGTCATTCTATTGATCGACATTGATCCGTGCCGCCAATTGCTAACCAATCGAATTCAAATGTATTTAAAACCGCCTAAAATGATTGGCTAGCTTTGCTACAACAGCGCACCAGGCGGTACAACCGATTATTATGCGATTCGAAATTCAATAGGAGAGGGAGTAGTTCGCATTGAACTACTGTTTCTATAGAGCGGCACATAAAATTTGTATGCACATAATAGGTGATTACACAGGAAATAGACAAACCGTTGAATAGTTATGGTGGTCTGATATTATATATGAATCACTCCACATTATTTCGACACCGGGGTATACATAAAGTAATATTGCACCACTAAGTCATACAAATATTACATGGTTTAGGTCCGGAATCAATATTTTCAACAATTAGTTGTTTGTATACAACTAATTGTGTATACAACTTTATGAGTAAGCGATCATTTTCAGTTGCATTATGAAAAACTCGCAAAATATTAGGACGAAGTGAAGCGCCTACAAAGTTGCAGTGAGAGAAAGTGCACGGGAGTATCCAAACACATCAATTCGAAGTCGTGCACAACAATTGAACCTGTCAAGAGCCACCACGTATCGGATTTTAAAGAAAGATCTACATCTGTCAGCAAACAGTATTCAGTTAACACAACAATCTAAAATTACAGATCATTTAGAACGTCGTACATTTGTTAATTGTGTGTTAAAAAATAAAGGCGATGCTGATTTTTGCAACAAAATTTTGTTCTGCGATGAAACACATTTTCATCTTGACAGATATGCCAGAAAAAAATTGTCGAGATCTGGAAGTCTGGAAATCTACTTGCCGTTCATGAAAAAGAAATGTATCCACAGAGATGCACGGTTTAGTGCGCATTTTGGCGTGATGCAATAATTGGACCATACTTCTTTGAAAATGAATCTGGTAATGCTGTCACAAGCATGTTGAGGTCGTATGATTGTAGAAGACAATCGTTAAATATTGACGCCCTATCTTTGACAAAACACAAATGGCGCGCAATTAAAATCCTATAGTTTCAACTGAGATACATACCCTATACTACCGATTGTAAAATTTAAATAATCACTGACTCTATAAAAACATTGACCAAGCAAGAATATTACAGACCAATCGTATTCTTTATCTACGACCGTGCTGTAATATGGAGTGCATTGAACTATTTTGTATTATGTAATGAGCTATATTACATCACCGTTATGTAATGAACTCATTGCATCACTGTTATGTAATGAACTCGTTACATAACTCATTTTGATTTTCAAAAACGGTTGCATAATACAAAATAGTTCAATGAACTCCATATTACAGCACGGTCGTAGATAATAGTTATTTACATTATTAGTGGGATAGGGGCATCATTACATCACGCGTGGAAATATTGCCATGACGAGGTCGTAAACCGAGTCATGGTAATCATACGAGTGATATAATGTACTCTAGCCCACGTGTGATGTACATTTTATCTACGACCGCTTGGATAAGAAAAAGAGATTAATAAACCGTTTTTTTACAAAAAATCCAGATTTGACATTTAAATAATTATGACATCCGTTAAAAGTCACTTAAACATTTTGATACCAAATGAAAATAACATGATGTATGAAATTTGTTAAAACCATAGTAACAATCCAGTTGTTTTAAATAACGTTTAGTTTTGTGATTTTCTCGTCCCATTGTGCGTTATCTACGTCGAAAATATTATTAAAATTTGGCTAAAATAATATTAATATTTATAATAACAAATAATTATTGTATTGTTTCAATAAATTTTTACTTCGTTTATAATTTTTGAAAATCAAAATAAGTTATGTAATGAGTTCATTACATAACGGCGACGTATGTAATGTAGAGCACATTATCCCACTAATAATGTAAATAACTATTATAGAACATATTTTTTTTACTTGAGTGATTAAAATTATTTATCAACTTATTATAAAGTATTACATTGATGTTATTTTTCTTTGTGATACTAATTCTAGGGTATAGTAAAATTTTCTACGTATCGTGTACGATATGAGTGACAGTGATAAGTATAAATAATAAACATTAAAATATATGTACATGGCAATGGCATACTTTCGTTTTTTTTTTTTTTTAATTGATAACAGTGGACCGTTATATTTCGATCCACATATGATTCAGTCTGATTTCTGTACCTTAAATAATTTACTCATCATTCTACAGTCACCCCAAAGCATAGTACCACGTGAAAGTTGACTGTCAATTACCTCATTATGTTTCCCTTTTCGGTCAATCCTAGCTACTTCCTTTTTCGGGCCCTCATCCCGCTATGAAATAGTAAATGTTCATCATCAATCATCTATTTACAAATTTCCGATTCTATCAGTTGGTTATTGCTCCGCAGCGTATTGCTAATTTCCTTTAATAAATTCGCTCAATTACAATGGGATTAAATTGTTACAATCATAATCTGAGTGTGACTCTTTTATAGCGGACACATCAATATCCGAATAGAAATCCAATAGTTTTTAATTAAATCAACTACTATCTTACTTTAATAAATACAGCTTCCTTCAAAATTTAGGATCCTCAAGGTATTAACAATGTCAAAAAACAAGACATGGATTAAGACTCTCGTGGGGTAGGTAATAAAGTTTACTCAAACAGATTGCATTTTGGTCCATCAGTTGGATTAGAGGGATGTAATTAGGTGCAAGGAACCTTTACGATATTGCAATAATCGGTGGTTAATTCGATTAATTTTGATTGCGTGACAAGGGGCATTGTCAATTAATAAATCGTCGTTTCAGAGCAGAAGTAGCCCAACTTCAAAATTGCCATTTTCAGTTTGTAATCGCTTAGGATAGCTTTAATACCATGAATTCAGTGCACAAGTAGCCTATTTCGATGTATAATATTAACAGAGCTGCGGTCAAATGAAAAAGTATCCTATTTAAAAAAAAAAAAGAGTTAATGTTAGAGCAGAAGTATCCTGTTTTTTTTTTCCACTTAGCAGTAGTAGCAAATCTTGCAGTTAGGCTATTTCTGCTCTGAAGTGACGAAATGCGCTTTGCCGGTGAGACTATGGCTCATCTAAAATATGCTTATTTGTTTGGAATTCAATTATGGAAGCAGCGTTATTTCCACGATTAAAAGTACATAACATAAAATAGCAATAAATACTTCACTTTCATTCACCCATAATAGTTCGGCCAGGTATAATTTTACAACTAATATATTTAAATAAAAATAATAACACTCTCAAAACTATTTTATTAAATAAATATATTGACAACAGAAACAAAGTATAAGCTTTTAACTTAAATACGATGAAATATTACTACGTTATGGTGTGTCAATGACAAGTTTGTTAATAAAAGATTCGCGGTTCAGAATAGTTCGGCCGCTTCATCAAAACTGTGTTACATCACCTTTATTTACAATAACAGCGTTAACTGGCAGGCATTGTATCTATCAGCTTAGCGCACTCTTCAGGAAAAAAGGAAGGAATGAAGATTCTTGAAGATTCTCACATAACCGATGAATATATTCATCTTAATAATCTTTGTTTGAAAATTGTTTGATATGCAATAATCAATACTTTTGAACATGAGGGTACTGCAATGGGTAATTAATTTCCGGTCCCATTTTATTGCAAACCTTTTTATGCGTAAGTTTAAGACGGAAGCTAAAGAAGAATTCGAGTAGTTCCTTGGAGCCTGATTCAGATATGTAGATGATATTTTTACGGTTTTCGATATTACGAATACTGTTCAATTACAATTAAAATTCTCATTCAACTGAGGCATGCAAAGAAAATTATTTCATTTCCCATTTCCGAGGGATGGTTGACGTGGGCGAGGGGATGAGTTGCAACAATGAATTGACGAATTTTATTTGTTGTCGCTTTATTTTTTAAACTATGGGTGCATCCCTTTAGAATAATCTCAAGAACTATTTGATAATAGAAAATCTGATATTCTTTATAACTCTAAGATCAAACAATCTAGTCCCCTAGTATTGGATATCTTTACAGAGAATTAGAATTCCTTTAATATGAGGTATCATTCCATACATATTCAGTATAATGTAGTAAAATGACCTCGACTAGGGGAGGGAAGGTGCGAGTCTGATTTGCCATAGTTATGTAGTCGATCTGCATGTCCAAACTTTATTTAGTTATTTATATACTGTACCGCCATTGATGAGGTATCCAAGTGGGCAGATCAAGTTAAAGGACAATGTGAACAATTACTATAGAAGTAGTTGTAAGAACATTAAGTATTAAACTGCTAGAACTGCTAGCAGGTTTCGAAAAATAATTAATATTAAAATTAATACTATTTTAGAATGTGATGAACCTAAGAACATATAAATCTTCATTCCACAGAAAATTGAAAAAACACCTAATTATATAAACCTAATTATTATTAATATAAATGAATAATAATTTATATTATTATAAATTAGGAATAATATAGAATATGAAGGACAATTATATTGAGAAAAGAGATGAAAACATGAAAACAGCTTTGTTAAAATCGCCCATAGATTTTTTGGCGAGATCACACTATTATATTATATGCACTTTTTCTGGCAGACCACTACGCTTGCCAGAATACTAGAATAAAAGCCACTACGCCTGCCAGAAAATTGTCGTCCTTTTAAATTGAAAATAAATTGGGTTACACAGACACTGCTGCTAATTTATTTTTAATAAAAAAAAACAGTAGCATGAAAGATTACTGAAAATGTCATTTCATGCGATGTATTTAAATTTACGAAAGTATTTTATTCAATCTTCATAATTCACTTCACTGATCTGATCCCCACTATCTGAACGAAAGTAGTTTTCAAACTAACTGTAAAGTTAATGTAATATGAGTAGTTATAAATACTTATAAATATTATAAAATATAGATACAAATAGAAAACTTCATACTTGTGTTGTATAAAGTGTAAAAAATACTTGTGTAAAAAAACTTTATAATTGTTTTATAATGATTTGCTTCTAATTGTTTAAAACAAGGTTTCTAGGTTTATTTTTGACACAACCTATATTCGTCAACATTCGAAAATATTTTACATTTATATTATGGCACGAACACAGCGGAACACTTCATGGAATAACTTCTAAAAACACCCTTTGATAGAACATTTTTGATAAAGGCCATTTTTAGGCAACTAGAGAGGTCTAAGTTATTTACGATAAAAGTAAAATCAATTTTATAACGATGTGTAAAGCTAATTTCATTATATTATTAAAAATTGTAATAACACTGTTCCATTAAGCAAGACGGTAATGATATATTTTCGATATGTTCCCTTGAAATATAAGCAACAATGAATTTATTTATACCACATGATTATACATTTTGCTGTAGAATACGTAAATACTACCAGCGATCCATAACACCTTCAACAGAACAAAGATTGCCAACTCATGTTGCTGCCATACATCCCCATATCATGACAGAACTTCCTGCGTGCTTCACCGTGGGGTTTATGTTTTCTTCTTGGAACTCTTATCCTGGCTTTCTCCATACACGTATGCTCCCAGCAGTATCAAATACACATATTTTGCATTCATGACTGAATATTACACTGTTCCAGAAATCAGGAGGCTTATTTACATATTTTTTGGTAAACTTTATTCTTTTTTTTTTCAATTCGTAGCATTAATCCAGGGCTTCTTACGTGCAATGCGTCCTTTAAAGCCAACCCTTATGGATAGTGTTACCGGCGAGTGTTAATCACACTTACATCTTTTCCGGTATTTTGTTTTACGTCGGCATGAAGTTGTGCAACAGAAACCTTTGGATTTTTTATTATTTCTCTTATTGTTAGTATAGTTCGTTCTTCTCGTTCACTTAATTTTCGTGGTCACCCTTGACGCGACTTATTTGTAATTAAACCATCCAATTTATACTTTCGTATTACAGACTGCACCGTAGCTCGTGGTTTACCAACTAATTCGTCAATTTCGCCAATCCGATACCGTCATTTCTTTTGTTTTGCCTGCCATAGTATACTCTGGCCAATACACCCTGACGCTCTGATCTAGGCTGCTATTTTTCATTAACATAACATAATATGACAGTTGGGGGAAGCCCCGCTACACTTTACACGATTGCCAACTAGTGGATGATTTTGCTCATTTATTTTTGCAGTATTTTTTTTTCGTCGTTTCTTCAAATTATCAGGTGGGTTCAAAATACATTATTCGTTGTAAATAGAGCTTTCTTTTTACATAAACAGATTAAAACTTGTCTTCAAAAGTGCTATTTATTTTAATTTTTGATCGAGGTACATAGGTGGATGAATACTCTTGCTTACCAACTGTATATTTGTTCGTCTAGTAGACATGCGATAATATCTTGCATCATTCTAATTTTAAATGCTATGTAAGCAAACCCATCTCATTCTTTATATAAAATAAGAGAAAATGATAACCATAATCAAAATTTAAATATAAACCATGGCGAACTGTGGTACATTGAACTACAAAGATAAATATAATAAATCTGCTTTTTCCCTTCATTTTTCATCGTACACATAGGAGAAAATTATAAACATTATATTATATTGACAGAATAAATCACTTATTGCCCTTTATTTTATATGCATTAAAACAATATTTTATATCAATTTAAAATGTAATTTCATGTGTATTCAAACAATAATGTATTGTACATACATTTAATAAGCCATTTGTGAAACACCTACAAAATGATTGTATCCATGCTACTTTTTATTGATAATCAATTTTAGTTTTCCCTTATTCAGTAGTGCTACTTCTAGGAGCTCGGTCAGGGCATCTAAGGACAACTTTTCCACAAACACGGAAAGATTATACACCTCTCGACGCGAATTTCGCCAACCAATTTGGCATCATCAATAGATGATGAAGGATAAGCTGCTTCTTTCAGTAAAGTTGGTTCTACTAGTTAGTCCCATGACAATCGTTAGCCATAGATACACTTCAGCTGAAGGGTTTTAAATATATATGTATACTAAATATATGAGGCTAATATATACAGTAAAGATAAAGTCCTCAATAATGTCCAAAAAGTATTAAGAGTCTATAACTCGGTACCTTTTAATAACATACAAGTCACACGCTGTCAACAACAGCGTCTATAACCACAAATATTGATAACAACTCAAACGCATAAATAAATTAAACGCGAATAATGCAAAAGACGTACTATCTATTTACAATTAACCACATTTTTATTAACTTTATACGTCAATGCTAGTTCTATATTTCACATTCTTTATCGGACCGATATAAGTTTATTTTTATATCATATATAATTACAGTTTACAAAGTTATATAATACAAAAAAATTATCATTTATATGAGTAACGATACGAATATGATGAATGAAACTGCGTGATAATCCTGATGATCAATATTTCCGTGTAATTCAGTATCCCTATCAGATTTTATCTGATATAATACGAGTATATAGTGGCTATCAGATATAAACAAGTGTAAGATTAACATTTAATCATTATTTTTGTAACATCATGTCTTTAATAATCACCAATCACAAGATTTACTACATATACGAGTATTTAATAAATAGAATTAATTTCGCTATTCAGGACCCAAGAATATTAGACATCAGTCATCACTATCCCACGCCATTTGACTTTTACAATATTGTCACTCATACAGATAATTATCTATCATTTATATTTGAAAACCAATTATCTATCATTGGTTCTTGGCTCTATCAGATTCTAAAGAAAGGGAGGGGTTGGGCGTTGGAGAAGGGGAATGGTTACATTTGAGAGTGGACCAGATATTAAAACCACTCAAATTTTATACCATTTCAGGCAGAGATCTGGAAACGTTTGAGCTGAAATTTGGGCGTCTCACATTTCGAGGACCAACTCAAGATAATCAATATTTAATTTTACAGAGTAAATAATTCCAGGAAATCCCTCTGGTGTTAAAATAATCTATTTTATATATTCTACTAAACCTAATATTCATGTTGACTTACACAAATTTCGTCATTACATAAAACAATACTTCCTTAAGAAATAAAATATTTTTTTCTCTTTTAACAGAAACTGTAAAATGATTTTTCATTAAAGAATAGTAATCATAATGTGCTAAGAAATATTAAAACGCAGTCCTATGATAACTAAATACGTACAGCACAACAAGAATATGAACAAGTCCGAAAATGCGATATTGGACCGCCTTCGAGGAGCGCAATAAATAGCCTGGTCTTTACTTTGTAGAATTGACACGTTTATAGAGTGAATATCGTGAATATACTATATTGAATATGAATGTACACAGAGTTCGATATGGCCGCGCGTGAAGTGCATCTTTTCCCTTCGAATTCTTCCTCATTTCTTCTTCTACGCATACCTAGAAAATCTCATACTTCTTCTTATTCTTGATGAGCAGTATATTACAAAAATACATATTAGAAAAATTGGAATATAATGAATATAACCAATTATTTGAAAACATCTGATGAAATATACCGTTTGTGCTGTAGGACTTCGTTCCACTACTCTCGAATGATAATTGTGTGCCAACGGACCTTTAAGATATCTATGAGGGTTTCTTTAAGATACCCCCATATGTTCTCTATGGTATTGTAGTAAGGTGATTGTGAAGGTATATCTGAATAATCGGGACAATTGTACACCAACCAGTTTTTAATCGGTGAGTAAAATATGTGGGGACAACCACCCTTGTGCTTGAGGTCGTTGTACTGAATATTTCAACATTTTTCTCTCTGTTCCCAAACGATAAGTCCTAGGTATTCACTTTTTTTTCCTAATATTAAACATACACATTTGTTCATAATACTATATATAAAGAGGAAGGTATGTAACAGCTCCGTCAGTAAAAAATCGCCCATATCATCATGAAGCCTCCATTATATTCAGTTAGATAGGTTTAAATTGCTTGGGATAGAGGCTTGTGTTTCGGTTGCGCCTTACGCCACACAACTTCACATTCATACAACTGAATATTAACTTTGCATTCATAGGTGAAAGAGCACTTTTCCAGAAGTTAAAATTACAGTTCACATATGTTTCTATAAATGGTCCAATATGTTTCTATATTTATTTGTCATTGTTTTCGAGAGAGGAGGGAGCGGTTCACCTAGGAAGATTATACTTCTCCGACATTCCACGGATTACTACGAGTTTTTGGAGTGCTATAGAGCTTACGAGTTGGGATTAATTTTTATTTAGACTGCCTCGTATGGGGTGTGTCGTCCGTCTTCTCCCCCGCTAGTCTTGTCTCCTCACCAATAACAAAAAAATGTACTTCACATCGCGGAAGCGAGACAAATAGCGAATCGTTCCGATTAACCTCCCCTGGTCCTGACTGGTCGGATCCCACCGGCTGGAGCCTCTTCGAACGCTCTTCTTGTCTTTTAAGTTCCTTATTTCTGTGTCAGCTGTCACCCCCTAGGTTTTCCTACAACATTCCGGATTATAGGGATATCTCGTCGGCCATCTTGCGGGTTCATGTTCAGCGCAGAGTCCGTGGGTATAGGGATGTTGGTCAGTCCGATTATCTACATCTCCGCTGCGCGCAGAGCCCTTTTGATTTCGATCGCCAGTTTTGATATTAGAACAATGGAGCTTGGGACGAGGCACGGCCCATTTTCGTGGTGACGGGTAGAACTGGACGATATCGGGGGATCGAGCCAAGCTGCAGATCCCAATAATACCTTTTAGTAGTACACGGGAACAGGGTCAGCAGTTGAGAAGGAAGAAATGTCATCCTAGAGGGGTCCAAAAAGACCTGCCGAGCAGCCCTGGTACTCCCCCCTCCTTCTTATATTACATGGAGAAGAGGACTGCTAACAACAGGAGGGTTTGCCATTGTACATATATATTTGTTGTATTTATGTATAGGATTGTAAGCCTGTAGCCAACAATGCGACACCAATTATGATGACATAATAGCAAACTATGTACCTACTGAATATGAAATAAAAATATTTAAAATAAATGAAAATTGGAATATCAAGCCAGTTCGCTCTCTCGAGTGGGTGGTAGAGTCTGTTTGGGTGTGTCTGTGAGTCTCCTGAAATCTAAAAAGAGACTAGGATTTGATGTGGTGTTGGACATGATCCATCTGAAACAGAAAATCAGAAAAGGATTAATTTTTTTAAACTTGCCTTGGATCCACCAGTAGTTAGTGTTTCGGTCGTTTATGAAGTCTCATTTTTTTCGGATTGTATTCCATTAGCGCCCTTATCAGCGAGGTTAAATGGCCTTCAGCGTGATCGTAAGTTTTCCTGACTCTTCGCTTGATCCTCCCGAATATCATCGTAAATTGAATCCAAAAAAAAGAATTAGAGGTATTTAGTGTTTTTAAACTCGCTCTGAATCCACCATTAGTTAAAGCTTTGGTGGTTTATGAGGTCTTACTTCTTAGAGGTCGTAGTTCATCGCCGTTCTTATGAACGGGTTCGAATGATCTTCCGCTTGATCGTAAATTTTCCTGGCTTTTTGCTTGATCCTCTCTAGTACTATTATATATTGGAGTATATTCCTAATGTCTGAGTTTCTCATGAACCACGGGGCTCTCATGGTTCATCACAGCGCCACGGTTTCAACGGTCTGTAGTTTCTCAAGATGACTCTTGGCTGCAGACTCCCCAGACTATGCAGGCCTACATTAACTAGGGCTGGAGGATCTCCTTCACCAGTAGCAGCTTAGTCTTCATGATAAGAGCGTCTCGCCCTAGCAGGATAAGCGTTATCCTAGCTAGCTTGACACGACACTGTCTTCCTGAATGTGTTTCCACCACGTCAGGGACTTGTCCAGGATAACAGGGAACGGGTAAGTAACACCATCTATTACAAGAAAGTCATATAACCTCTCGATTATGTCACTCAAACGTTATTACGTCCTAGCTTACACAACACTTTACACGACATTTCGTCTACTCACCGGCATTTGTAAGCATTGGTTTTACTGCTCCAAAAACCAGTTATTACATACTGCACATCCGTAAGATACAATTACTCGTCTAATAATGTAATCGACATTATGAGGTCTCGGATTAGAATCTTAATCAATTGATGCATCAATAAAATATAAAATGAATACATTTGGATAGAATTATATTCCTCTACATGCTTAGAAATAAAGCACCTCTCTTTACGCATGATGTCATATACACCATTCGGTGCGAGAAGTCTGCTGTGTGCAGATATGCACTAAAACTGCGTGAAAGGAAATATTATCCAAAATAATTCTCCCATCTAATTTATTTTTGATATCCTGATTATCAATTAAGCTGCACTAACAATTTCCAGAAGCTGCAATTGCTCTTTGAATATACTATTGTAGATGCTCGTGGCCCAAGAGTAATGGCTTCAAACAAAACTTCGATGTGCTCTCATTGTCACAATGTGTACATGTAATGGTAGATATTAATATTTTATGTAAACGGCAAATATTTCGCATACTGTCATCTGAAATTTCATTTAATTCTATAAACTATTAGACGTTTGCCAATTCTAGTAGATAACGAACCAAATAATAGTGAGCACCCTGTAGAACACAGTAACTGGCGTCCCCTATTAATTATGTAATACCACCTATTCATTTTAAAATAATCGGAATATTCCGAATGTTTTGATAATCGGAAGTATAATGTCCATTAGAGAAATTCTATCGCTAATCATTTGTAATGTTCTATGGTAGTTATTTTTAGATATTCTGTGGAGTGCAAGCAGTATTGATTTAAAATTAATCTTTTATTTAAGGACAAAAACATAACCACAGAATTGATGAACAAGTCTTGTATTTGGATAGGATAAATAAATTTATCGCTTTAGAAATGGACAGTTCTGATGGCAAAGAATCCACCATGGAAGAAAGGCGGTTGTGGATTGGAAATCTAGATCCTAGGGTTAACGAGTAAGTTGTTTTATAACTAAAATTTCGTTGTAGTTTTGCTTTATAAAAAAATCATTCAATCTAATATTTTCTATATAAGGAAATAGTTTGTATACAAATATTTCTTTAAATAAGTGCTTTGGCATATTAATTCATCAGGAGTGCATTCCATAATAGAACATTTATTTACATTAAACCAGTATATATGTTACAGCTAGAATGGATACTTAGTTATTTTTAAAACTAAGCAGCTATTTTGTAACTAAATAACTGAACATAAGTAACTAAATATGCTGTTATTTTGAAGAAATAAGCCATTTCCAACAAAATAGATGGCAGTCGATAGTTTACAAACTAGCTGCTCAATATGTAAACTGTCTACTTATTCTAATTAAGAGGGGGGTTTTATGTAAGTTTAATGCAATAGCTGATAGTTTAGATTAGTTTAGTTTGGTTAGTTTAGAAACTAGCCAGTAAACTTGCTATTTTAAGCAACTAAAACAATTGTAGTAATTATATTAGCCAATATTACGAATGGTTTGCATACAAACTAACTAAAATACATGGTTAATATAAAACAGTAGTATAACGTGTGCATAAACCAAATCAAAAAGACTGTTTACTTATTGACTAGCTAGTTTATAAACTGTCGACTGGCCACCCGTTGTTTTCTTGGGAATGGCCGATTCCTTCAAAATAACAGCATATTTATTTAGTTTACAAACTAGGTGGTTAGTTTTAAAACTAAGTATCCATTTTAGCCGTAACATATTATAAATGTGTTAGATAGTAGATATAATTAAACATCTATGCTAACAAAATATAATATATAAGGTCATTAGTAGTTTTCAAACCAATTAAACAGACCATTAATTAAACTTATAAAATTAACATATTATTGTTTCTTTTACTGGTATCACCTTTTGAAACTTGTGCAAAAACATGGTGCGATTGAGAAGTTTGATTTAATTTTCCATCGTAATGGGCCATTGGCTGGGCAACCCAGGGGGTATGCTTTTGTTACTTACATTAAAAAGGAAGATGCAATAGCTGCAAGGAATGCCCTGAATAATATACTTGTTGGACAAAAAAATATAGTAGTGACATGGGCACATAGCGTCAATAATGTAAGTAATTTTTATATATATATATATATATATATATATATATATATATATATATATATATATATATATATATATATATATATATATATATATATATATATATATATATATATGTATAATATATGGTATATTTATATTGTGTGAATTTTATTTACAATTTTAAAACATAATAATGTAAGAGTTTTTAAATGTTGTTGTTTCATTTATATGCAGTAAATTTACTACTCACAATATATTATGGATATATAAGTAGGGCGAGCTACTAGATATATTTCACTGAAAAAATATTTGCGGCACTCTTACATTTACATTTATTTGAAGTAATTTCATTTTTTTTTCACGTTTTTTTTTTTATTACATTTTTTTATCATTTTTAAAACATAATTTAATGCAGCAAATATAAAAGTTTCTCAAATTCTCTGTAGGAAGAAGTGGAGAAGCCAAAAGCCGAAATAATTATACCTGCATTAGCCATGTCAAAGGAAGGTAAAAAGACTGACAGGATATCCCAAATTCAAGCCATCGAAGCCAAATTAAGGATGATGGAAAAGAAACAAGAAGATGAATTGAAAATCAATGATACAGTTGCAACAAAACCACCTGTAATTGTTCAATACCAGTATAATAAATCACAGACAACGAACAATAGTAATTTAAAACATAAACACTCTTTAAAAAAGAATGATAGGTATAATAAACCATATAGTAAAGTGAAATATAGAAGATAGTAGATTGCGATCATTTTGGATCTGACTGTAGATAGTTCATATTTATATTTAATTTATTTCTGGTCAGTAATGAGCTAATGGACAAAAAGCATTGTCACAATTTAATGTACATTTCAAAAACCAGTACTACTGTAGAAGTATGAAGTTTATTACTTTAGATATGACATTAATAACTGATATGTAATTACCTGTAATTAAAAATCGTGAGTCAATCGTGGACTTTTAAGAGTAATAGAAAATTCTTATTTTATATTTATACAAATATTCAAAAAGAATTTGAATCTCAGGTTTGAAACTATATTAGGTGACTTTCCAAAATCCTGTAATTACAAGTTCATATATAATATCTTACATTACAGCATCTGGGTAAACCTGACTGAATGTTGTGGATTTAAATTTTGTTCTGTATTATGAGAATTAATTTATATTTCGTACCATCAGAATATATTTAAGATGTATAATATAAACAATTTAAGAAGAAATCTTACCATATTTTTGTTATATATGTTGTAAATAAAATTGTGTTATAACAGTTATCACTTTATTAGCAATTAACATTAGATGCATAAGATGAGAGCATATTTTAGAATATCTTAAAATATCAGTATAATGCAAAGTTTTACTACCAGAGGGTAATATTCAAACTACAGAAATAAGGAGTTTATACTCCAACCCATCTGCAAATGCCTTATATAATAAGGACTAAACAATTTAGGTCAAAACAGCTATTTTCCTGGCTATATGCCAAACACCGAGCGCTGAATTACATGACAAAATTTGTCGCATTTTTGTCTAACAGAGTTCGTTGACCTAATTTGTTTAGTCCTTATTATATAAGGCATTTGCAGATGGGTTGGAGTATAAACTCCTTATTTCTGTAGTTTGAATATTACCCTCTGGTAGTAAAACTTTGCATTATATTGATGATCTTACTTCGATTTAGATTGTTCAAAACTAGCAAGAGATGGCGTTTGGTAGGTTCTACTGCGGTGGAACGTAACAACGTCTACTAGATGTGAGCTTTATCTGTGGAAGGTATAATTGTTTACTCTGCACTGACGAGACCCAAGATAAAAAGGTAGAAACTGGTCTGCAATTAACGATATCCTGAGATAGGTGATACTTTCTTGGTGGTTTTCGAACAATCACTGTGTTTCTAGTGCTAACTCTGTTAGACAAAAATATGATAAATTTTGTCATGTAATTCAGCGTTTGGCATATAGCCAGGGGAATAGCTGTTTTGACCTAATTTGTTTAGTCATTATATAAGGCATTTACAGATGTATTGGAGTATAAACTCCTTATTTATGTAGTTATCTTTAAATATATAGAAGTAACGTTAAGCTAGGCGCGTATAGCACGTGTGAAGTGACGTAGCGCAATGAGTGCGTACCACTCGTGTTGAGTGGTGATCCGCATGTTGAGATGCAGTTTTGATGTGACTCGCGTACCGCCCGCATCGAAAGAGCTATTGTTCAACAACTTGTGGCGCGTACACTATGTCTCGACCAGTGCTGCGCGAGCGAGAGCAGACGCGAATTGCGCTACCTCGCTCAATTTGTGCTGATTCATTTTTCATTGAATCCTATAGATTACAAAAGCACGCGCTGTGCTGTATCGCGTCACACGCGCTATACGCGTCTCAATTTGCGCCTAGCTTAACATTTTTAATTGAAATCTGACGAGAATTTGTATCGTATTTAATAATAAAATTGAACTCGCCAAAATAAATGAAACATGTTTACAAATCAAATGCTGTAAACAACATACAATATCTAAAACTCATTTTTTTACTGTTAGTGGCAAAAAATTCAAGTCATTTTTTGGCAAAACTAGTAGTCCACTAGCGAACCAATTGATTCATTCGCCAATTGGTCTGTCGCCCTCGACACCTGAATGTGGCTGATATTTATAGTATAGTGGTAGATTAGACAATAAGTTGTACTTTTGAGTTTCGTTTGTAGTTTCTTCGCTACGTGGTTGTGTTCTCAAATATACTGAGTCTATCAGAGTCGGGAATCCCCCAATTATGTGGGCGATTGTCTTCCCTGGTCTGTTGCATTTATGGCATTTGGTTTCACCACCTTTTTTAATACAGGTATATTTCTTGTAGTTGCGAGTAATTATCATTATTCATTATCATACCGATAGCCCTATCTTGACGTTTTTAGGTTGTGAACTAAATGAATGTCTCACATGGTGGCATCAACGTTTAAACAGAACAAGACAAAAATATTAATTCAGTTTATTTATTAATTAAATAAGCTGCGATATTTTCGCGTCAATCTAGGCGGTATTTATCGCTTGTACCTATGATGAATTATTATAAAAAAAAATCAGTTGCCTTCAATTTATGTCATTCAATTGGCAGTATACACTTGCACGTCCATCCTTGATTAATGGTCTGAGATAAGTGGATGTTAAGCCGACCACATCTTATATACCTACTCCATAAACTAAAACCGTTACAAGTTTAGCACTACATCACCACCACACGGTAATATCACAGACAACCCGCTATCCCTATCAACGCATTTGCTATAATAGGTAAACAAGAGGCAGGTGATGTTGCGTATGTCTTCGTTCCTCGGAGATGACCTGAATATCATCCATAACTGTTTTCATATTTTCACACTGATCGGTGAGAATACAAATAGTAATACGTATTAGATTAAAAATATGAAACTCTTCTATTGACTAACGCAGTAGGTAATTTTCGACAAATATTGATATATAGTTGTTTGACATCTGACTGGTAACCTCATTTCGTTTTCTGCAAATTTTTGAGCCTATTCAACAACACCTCTACATGTTATTCAGTGTTATTCGTGTTCAGTCTCTGTTATTCAGTGGGTGTTGGCCTATTCCATTGCGTATATACTGAGACCCTACGAGCAAGTCTCTTTGCTCGTAGCTGAGACCTTGTTTATAGAGCCCACTACGAGCAAAAAGGAGCCCATGGATTATAAGGTTTGTCGCCGTGATAACTTATTTGAAAGGCATTTTCTAGTTTCCTTCGGTGCCGGTAATACAGTTGACTGTAAAGGCGGTAAATTTAAATTACGTAAACAGTCACGACTGATTTGTCATCTTAGTTCATACGAATATCACTTTGACGTAGTGGTAAAGTTATAATGGTTTGACTGTAGGTAGTATATATATATTTTTATTGATGTCCATAACAGAATGATTTGTATAGTCGGATATACATAATATGAATGATACCGGATGATCGTTCAAATGCTATATTGAATGGTAATATTCAAGTTATATTAACTTATACGTTTGATATTAACGATTAACTTAAACTACGTATATATTTAAACTAGATTTAATTTAATAATTATTGGCATAAAAATGTATATCGAAGAAACCATAGAAAACACAACCTATTGATGCGATTATACCGCGGTTCATTTTGTTACCGGTTACCGACATATATTAAATATACCAAAGTACTGTGAACGTAATCCCCGGTTATTTGTCGCGTAAATCTGCTACCAGATTACATTGGTTATTTTAAATATTAGAAAAAATTTTATTTTAGGTTATGTTATTGTAAACCACGCTTTAATAGTAAAAATAGGTTTTTCTTTTATTGCGTTTTCATGCACATTAGTTCTGTTTCCTAAGACTAATTTCTAACAAATAGTTAAAATGACTGTGTCAGGTACCTATTTGTTGATTCCACAAATATTTGTTAATAATTTAAAATATATTGATTTTTAGAATTTTTAGCTCCAGCATTAATAATTCTTGGATTATTTCTAATAAACGCAGCTGCCTTATTTTTTATACTAAGAGCCAGAAGGAAGTAAGTTTATATGAATTTGATATTAAATTGGTTTTTGCTTGCCCTTGAATTTTATGCTCTTACGAGCCTTTTTTGTAAATTTGCTGTAAATTTACATTTTTGATGAAATAAAGAAAATCTGCTGACGAAACTGATTCGGGAAAATATATAATTTTTGTGATTTCTATGCCGTGTGCAATTTATCGGTTTTAAATTTATTCTCTTAACACTAAACTACGTAAATATATTTTGACACTTACAAAACATCCTCATCATTCTTTACATTTCAGGTTAGACTGTCACAGTAATGAATTAGAGGATATGGAAATTGGACCTTTTAAATCTGTTGGACAATAACTAGGATATGCAATTAAAAATAAAGAGTTTTTTCAATTTTTTTATATAGACATTTACATTAATATAAAATATTTTACAAAAACTATTCTAAAAATAATTCTGCAAAGGTTCACCTAAAACCTTTTCCATTTCCTGTACTGCCCTTTGGCAAGCGGTTTCTACACTTTCTTCTTCATCTTCGAGAAGTTCAGCCAAAAATGGAATTGTTTCTGGTAACAATGGTAAGAATTCTTCTCCTAGTTTTTTAACAATCTCTGTTAAGCAATGTAATGCAATCAGTCTATTTTGAGGAGAGTTATGCCTCATTTTTAGCAGAATCTGGTAATTCATTTGCTTCCATAAAGCATCATCTGCAGTAGCTAAAGCGAAGTTAACTAAACAGGGTGTTAATAACTCTTCATTATGCTTTACAAGTACATCGATACCCCCAAGATTGTTTTCCAGTTGATCGACTAAAGCTTGCATTAGTACATCAAACCTTTCTTTAGTAATGAATTTCTGATTGTCATGTATAAACACGGCATTTAATGTTTTCAAAACATATTCTAATAACAAAAGATTCTTGGCATCTTCCTCGAAATATAAACTTTCACATTTAATTTTATTGCAAGCCTCTAAAACTTGAGCAGCATTACTTAAGAAGTGGTCCGCAAAAAGGACAAAAAGCCCTTTTAGTGAATGGGCAATACCACTTGATAAATTATAAAATGTTATTATACGTTCATTTTTTACCTCGCTTCGTACTGCCCAATCAAATAGTCTATAATAAAGTGGCCTAAAATTACTTTCTGAAAGTTTCAAAATAAGCACTGTTAAAGCTTGAATTATGTGTCCCTCAACAGTATTAGCTTCAGTGAAAGAAGCATTTCCTTCGCATCTAAATTTTAGAGCATTAAGGAAGAAATTAGTTAGATCAGGTAAATTAGAAATTATTTCAGGACTGTTCAAGTTTGACAAATTTTCAGCTAGAATATCTATCAGAGCACCGACGGCACCAAAACATTTTTTTTCAATTAATTTATTATAACACTGTTCAACAGCTGGTATGAGAATTCGTGAAGGCACTACAGAACCAACTTTATATTTAATACAAACTAACTTATTTACAAATGGTTGTATTTTCTGATCATCGGTAATAGAACCCCATTTGTAGATTAACATTGATATTTCAAGTAACAATTTTTCCAAATAAGGACTTAGGAACAATGGCAGGCTATCTAAAATTTTTTCTATAGTTGTTATGATACTACGTAAGAGAACACTAGGAACTCCCTCATGTTTTTGTTGTTTCAATACTTTGATCACAGCTGGCATAAACTCTGATAATTCGCCGATAGCATGTGCTCTTAAATTTACACACAATTCGGCTAGACAAAGTAATACAGAGGCCAAAATATTGTTTTGTGCTTTTCCAAATTTGATCAAGTTGGTTATAAATTCCAATATTTGTACAAATTTTTGTGGATCATCTGCAGCCATTGATTTTGTTAATAGTTTCAAAGACAAAAGTGCAGTTTGAACAATTGTTTCTTGCTCTGGTTCTATTTGATCATTAATACATTCGATAATAGAAATTATGGGAGGTATCAATGCATAAATTTCGCTTTTATCACAATCTGCAAAGAACTGTGAATTATATTGCAATTTAGTGTTGAGTAATTCCAGTACACGCCTTCTAATTGTGTGGAAATTATGCACCATTAAACCTTTTGTAACTAGAAGGAACATCTGAGGAGTTAATAAAGCATTTATGCTATCTAGAATATCGTAACTGTAATGCAGTATGACCTTCCAATAATGAGCTTGTGGAGTGTTCACTGCTTTTTCAGCTACTTTTGATATTCGCTGGATATACTGAAGAATATTTATTATCATTTCCTTGAATAAACTTTCTAATGATAATTCTTGCTCATCACTTAAAGATGCAACTTGGTTTACAAAGTCTTGAGAAGCTAACAAATTTGTAGTGAATTTAAGTAACAAATACTTAAAATGCCGAAAATCTTTTGATGTGTGAGTAATTATATTAAAGTCGCTACTTCTGTTAGTGTGCACACTCTCATCTCTTTCATCAGGTAATTCATTTAGGTGTTTAGTTAATTTTATACAAGAATAAATAACAATTTCCGGCGAGAATTCTTGACAGAAATTTGCTGCTATTTCTAACCTTTTCAAAGTGTTATCTTTATTATGCTTCTCTTGACTACTGTGGAATACTTGAGATTCAAAAACCAACAGCAAAAACATATACAAGTTTTCTTTCACATCAAGTCTATTGAGTAACTGTTTATAAAGAGGCATCCTTCTATGTTCAGGTATATCTAATAATGCATCTACAAATACTCTCAAAACCATGGCAATATTGCTAATAGAGTTATCTTTAATTAAAATTGGAATTATTGTATCAACAATTTTGGTTATTATTTGGAAACTGTAAGCATCATCATGACGGAGAACCGATGAGCCCATAAATGTAAATATGGCCATCATGTGGTGTAACACTTGAGTTGGTATTAAATTAGCACTATGTGCAAGTACTAATAAGGCATGATGGTGAGTTTGGGGATTTTGTGATGCTCTAATACACTGAACTACAAGTTCCATATTGAATACATTTTCAGGTAAAGCTTCACCATCCATTTTTAAACAGCAGTGCAATATTAAGGAGAGCACCAGTTGCTTTGGATATTCAACAGCGACCTGTTCATCAAAATCAAGACATTTTTTCAAAATGTCGAACAAAACAGGCAACAAACAATTTGTGTGTCGTATTTTCTTCTTGTCTTGTATAAACTCCAGAACCCTCATTCCTTTTTTCCATTCAAGAGTGTCCAAGATATCGATGGTAGGAACGATGTTTACTCTACGTTTCCTTTTAGTAAGGTCTTGTTTTGGGGACTGCACATCACGCATTTTTGTGAGCTGTTCCAATATTAGTTTAGCATCTAAATCAATATGCTTGAAAATACGACTCGCAGCTGGTAAAACTTCAGGATTTTGAGCTATACTTGATATTTCTACTATACAATCCAAGATACTTGTTACGACATCTTCCTCAATGACACAAAAAATTTCTTTTTCAAACTGATTTAGTATAAGTGATGCAAGACAAATTTGTTCACCAGCGTCTTTGCAAATAATTGTCTTGTCATTCTTAATGGCATACTCAATAAACTTCCATGTCTTTGTTTCAAAATTTACTTTATTCATAACTCGTGTATCAATCCTGCTTATAATATTTTCAATAATGTTTGCTGTAAACTTGTTAATTATTTCTGGATTTTTTTGGAATATTTTAAGGGCTATTTCTGCAGTTCTTTCCAATATATCAAAAGTATTAATATGTGACAACAATTTTAATATACCTGATTTTAAATAAACTGGTGTATCTTCCTTACAAATCAATTTGAGGAGGTGATTTCTAATAGAATTTAGATCAGAGACGTGTTTTTTCGCTTTGGTATTTGATGCATCTAATATATTAAACATTATCAAAGGTACTTGCTCTTGGTCAATAATGATTTCTTCCTTATGTTTATTTAGCCCTTCCAAAAGGTAAAAATATGAATTTGATTTTCTTGTTGATACATTTATAAATACATTTAGGATTCCAAATGTTAATTCTCTTATATGTTCATTGCTACTGGACAGTAATATTAACAGATAAGGTATAGTAGGTTCGTCAATATATATAAACTGTTTGACTTCTTCATTGTTGTCTTTTAAAGTTATCATTAAATAAGTCAAGCTTCTTTCCTTGAATTTGTCTCCTATATTTTCATTCTCAGAAATACATAAGTTTAATAAAAAGTTAACTTTAGCATGTAAATTTGGACAAATATTATCTAAGTATAAATTAAGAGCTTTCTTATATGACTTATTTCTGACAAGAATGCTTGATAATAGAACAAAATATTTTCTGCTCGTATCGGTTACTGAAAAATCAGTTAGTCCTAAGTCAATTTTTGGATTTTCGGTTTTATTAATAATGTTTTGCAGACAAGTCAAATATTTTTCTTTGTACAAATTATTTGTAGAGTTAAAATTATCAATATTTTTTTCTTCCATTGGTGAGTTATAGTAGCTTTCAAAAATCTCTAATACCAGTATCGTCACATCTACTGGAGATTTATTTGGAAGAATTGAGCTCAGTAGCAGAATTACTGTGTATTTATGACAATAATCTCTTTTTTCATTTGGAATAACATTTAAGACTTCCAAAATTCTTTTAACAATATCCCATGTACTGTTGATATTTAAACTATTTAAAACTAAATTCTTGAAAGATTTTATCGAATCTGTCCCTTCTAACACATTAGTTGAATCCTGAAGTAATACATTTTGTGACAGAAAAGGTGTTTTGATAATTTTTTTTGAGAAGTTCAATTCTTCTACTGAATTTGGTAGTAGAGCTGGAAATACTGTTAAAAATATCTCCCAGTCCTTTGGATCACTATTGGAGCATAACATTTTTATAACAGATGTATAGATATTTGCCCAATTTTTTTTGTCATTAAGACACTTAATTGAAAGCTTCATTAAACTGTTTTTAAAATCGTCCATTTTTATTACTGATATTTTTTCTATAACTACTAGTGTTTCTTGCACCACATCTATATTGTCATCATTTAATCGATCGATTAATGAACTTTTTATCAACTCCTTATCAGTTTCTTTTAGAGTAGTATAGTTATCCTTCAAATATTTAATTGCTTCACCTCTAAACTGTGGACTTGGATGATATAATTTATCGAAAACTTCAAATTTTCCTTTATAAGCCATGGTATTCTTTAAAATTTTTGAAAGGCATTTTTTTTTCCTTACCATACTTTTTTCCTGTTTTGCGGAAAGGATGTGATACACCTCTTTATCAAACATATTGGGATATTGTCTCTCCAGTGTCTGAACTACATCTACCAGCCAGGTTTTAGCGTCTGCAGAGTATGCCATTTTCGGTTTTATGGACTCTAAAATGCAACTGAAAAGTAAAATAATATGAGTTAAACAAGTAACAAAAAAGCTTGCATGCCTCTTATGATTATTAAAACTGAACCAAAAATTCGTTTGGGTTTACACACAATGGTTCATTCTCGCTATTGAACTAACTAGCCTAATTACATCACACGTGTTAATACGTTTAATACAATAAGATTGTTTATGTTTTGTTTTATATAGCTTGGAAAAAATTAAAGATATTAATTTTCAACATCTCATGACTAGCCACCAGTGTTCAAGATATGATGGTGTAGTTCAAGGTATGACGGTGTATCAATCAACTAGTTTCTCACTGACATTAAAGCAGACAACATAATGCTGGTAGGTAGTGTACAATTTTGATTTCATCACGTTGTCACAATGGCACCCAGACTAAGAGAATTGCACATTTTGCAATATAGTTAAAGATTTGTACTGAAAGTGATTGCATATGGGCTCCATGTAGCATAAGAAATAACATACCGTATTGGATGTTTTTAAACGACTTTATATATATATATATATGTCAAATAGTTGTAAAATTCTCCACAGCATTGTGGAAAATGCCACATTACAGGAATTTTGGGTAAAGTATATACCAGATTGGAAATTAGGAGAAAATTAGAAAAATTACAAGTAGAAGCACACATTTATCGCAAGTGAAGCATCTTGCAAAAATACCATCCATAGTAATTTATTGTTGTATCAACAATAAATTATGGATGTATGTGCATGACACGCCAGATAGTAAAAAAAAAACAGTATAGTGCACAATTTAATGTGCACTCTAAAGCCTAATGGAATTTCGTTTCCTTCCAAAGGAATTAAATGAATTCAACAACTGTTTTTGGATCCTACAATTGAAAGATATACCAGAGATTTGTACGACATATTCTGTGGTTCAGTTCATTTAATAATTATAAAACAGTGTATTATTTAGCAGAAGCATTTACGTTGATGACTTAAAAATGTCCCTGGATAACTTGACAGATAGTATAAGAATTGCTGTATCTCAGAAATTCCTTGTGTTAAATAAAAAAATCTGGATTTACAGAAACTGAGATTTATAAATTCGTGTAAATAATAAATAGGATGAGGACCATTTTAAATTGGTGAATATTTGATAGATATAAAGTGGTAATTTTTCCGCTACAAATATGCATTTCAGAAATATTGCATACGTTCGAAACAAATTGTTCTATTGAATGAAATCTTCAATAGATCATTGACACTCCAACAGTAAAAGGTAAGTTCATTTAATTTAATGTATTACAAATTTTTTAATGTACCTTGCCTGTCCTTGTTTGTGATCAAGTTTACTGAGGAGGGATGAGGTGCAAAGGCATACTCATGATAATTTATTTTCAAAAAGAAAAAATGTTATAAAAACTCAAAGAAAGATATGCACTACTTATGGACAAAATGTTTCTGATCAAACGATAAAATTAGGTACAAGTGGTAAATGTATTATCGATTGAACATTTTATTTTTTGCTAACCATTGTTTTATTAGGTACTACTTCAAGACCAAATGATTTTCAGTTCAACTGGTATCATATAATATAAATAGGGATATATGTACTTACTTTAAAACAATTCCTATGTATGAATCTTCTAGTTTAATTTGTTCTAAGCAATTTGTAATTGCATCTCGAGCAAGCTTGACATCATTTAAAGTTCCTTCCTCGGTACATTGTCTAATAAATTTGTCCATAAAAGGTAGTATAAAACTGCCTGAATTATTTAAACTTTGTAGCATATTAGGCAGCCACTTCTTTTCTAATAAACTTGCAATTGCTGTGGCAGGTATTTTTAAATATTGTGTTTGTGATTGATACAACATCAATAAGACTAAACATGCTTCAGTTTTCAATTGAGCAGTATTTACTTCAGAAATTTTTTCCACAAATTTGTCCAATAACTTACTTGACAGATTGGTTTTTGCTACTAATCTTGCAGTAATTACGTATGAAGCAGCACAAAAATCTGGTATAGGAGAATTTAATCCTTTCAGAATTAACGGGAGCATTTGTGAGATTTGATCTTCGGTAACTTCATTAGAATATTCTATAGCGCCAGTAAAAACAGTACAATAGAAGTTAAAAGTTACTGTAAGAAGATTTGGGTTCTGATGATGTTTTATCAGCAAAAATATATATTTTGTAACAAACTTTAAAAAGCTACTATCTGACATAGCATGGTTTAGTAAACCATTCTTCGTTAAATGTACTCCAGGTTTCTGCAATGCTTTCAGAAAATAAAAATTGTCTCTATTGTCTTTGAACTGTAATAGTTGCACAACTCTGACAAAAATATTAGATTCATGAAATGGCAATATTAACATTAATAACTCTTCTCTATTGTATTCATGTATTGAATATCTATTTATTAACCATTCCAAAGCCTTCTGACTGCAATTCAATAGAAAATAGGGCGACAAAAGTAACAAAAACTTCCTGATATTATTATCCAAGTGCTTATTTGCTTCTATACTTTGTACAGATCGCTCATAATCTCTGGAAGTGATGTGAAATAATGTGTTTTTAAACTCATCAAAAACTTCATTCTTTGAAGACAATTCCTCTAAACCTTCGAGTCCAATCTGATAAATAGTTTCCCTTTTCAATCCAGCTGCTTCTTTAGGGTCAAATAAAAGGGATGGACGCTTTTTATCACGTTTATATACTGTTGTTTGAGGAACAGCTAAACGCTGCAATTGTTCTGCTAAAGATGTAGACATCTTCCTAAAATGATAAATAAATTATTTTAACTCAATATTATAGAATTTGTTTATTTACACTAATTGCAATTATTGTACAGTAGAACTTATAAATTTACATACAAATGTTCAGAAATCACCTCGAGAAAAGGAAGAACCAACTGAACTTATATTTTCAAGTAATTTAACCAATTTAACAATCAAAATACAGGATAGTTCACATGGGTTATGTACAATTCACAAAACATGTGTATATCACTGATAAAGGTTATGAATGAATCATAGATATACTATTCTCTTTGGATTTAATACTCCAACCAAGAAGACTAGAGAACACGAGACATAACTCGAGTGGTGGGGGTAGCACGAAAAGCGTCCGTACTGTGATCACGTGGTGTGCTTCATCATGGCGGTCATTGCGTAGAATCGAGCGAGGTTATTTGAGGTTAATTTTTATTTGCTGTGTTTTGAGCGTTTCCAGTTTTTCTGTTGAATATGTCAAAAGCGTTGAGATACTGCTGCGTTGAGAATTGTTCCTGCAAAAGCACTGACCGTGGCTCAATGGAACCCGACATTTTGATAGTGTGAGAGAGAAACCTCGATAGACAAGGACAAACGGCATGCGCAGATACAGCGCGCTTCTACGCGAGCCTGCCATATTGCCGCCGTTTTTCGTGCCACCCCCACCACTAATTTTTTGAGGACCTATGTCTCCTTCCTCTCTAGTCTTCTTGACTCCAACATAGAATACCCAACAATGTAGGATATATCGAGGATTGAAATAAGGAAACATGTTTATGACGACAGCCCACAGTTGAATGCAATTGTACTTTAAATTTTAAAACTACATAGATTTTACACTGTGTAGTCAGCAAGTACAAGCATTTAGAGTAATTGTATGCTTAACTCGTTCACGAGATAAGTGCAACTATATTATTACAGGATATATATTATTTATTATCAACGAAAATTAAAACCAATCGAGTAAAAAATTGTTTGTGGCATTTGGTTATATCCACCCAAACTGGCCGCTACATGAGTGATTATGAATCGGTCGATTATATGTTATTAATTGAACTTAATATTCCTGAAAAATAATTATTTGCGCGAATATAATGATATCAGCTACGGGTATGCAGATAAAATATCGGTCATGTAAGGGACAACATTACATAATTATGTCCACCGTATTATCGGCTCTTTGTAACAATATTAAATTTATGTTCATTTTCTCTATGAACATAAATAGAACTCAGGGCGTAAATTTAGAATTCACAATATGTTCATCATACCCTTCCGATGAACATATCGTAAGTATATTAATATTCAATTAATATCCAATATATTTCTACGTTACTTTATCTGAATTATATGAATTAATTAACTTTTCAAAATAACAGGTACTTAGACAAGTAACAGTTTGAAAATTACATAAAACAAATGTTTTATTAACAATGTTCAGCTGTGTGGAGCAATACCTAGAGCGATAAAAATTGTATTAGTGTATTGGTCAGTTTAGATAAACGCAAGCATTTAATTGTCTATTGTCAATTATTTTGCTCTATGCTATTTAAGACAGAATTATACTTCGGTATCAAAATAGTGTAATAATAGTGTAAAATTGTAAACCACTCCCTGCACTCTGTGATCTCTGCTCTCTTTAGTCGCGCGCGAGACAAGGCACGCGCCTTGTCTGTTTGCCTTGTCTGATCCACATGTTGCGAATTACTTACTGCCTACAATTTTGAATCCAGACTATAGATGCGAGTGAATACAAAAAAGTAACGTTCTTATCAGAACATTACCTTTTCAATCAACCAACATCGTTTTTATTATTGTAGATGGAAATGATTTTCAAATATTCTATAGCACGCCTAAATATAAGAAAAACATACAAAAAGTATTTTTCTCTAATCTTAGTATTTTATAATACACTAGATACATTAAGTTGTGTAGAAGTTGCCTCTCTTCGATATAGAAATTAAGATCACGCACCGAACAAATTATGCAAATTCGTTGACACAGTCTCCGTGAATTTAAAATAGTTATTCTCTGTCAAAAATCTAAAGATTCACTCAAGAAGACTAGAGTAGTTCTCTAGTCTTCTTGGATCCACTATTATTTTGGCTGTTCTGTGATTTACTGGGAAGCATTTATAAGGATTCTTACTTATCCACGAAGTATCGTAGGCCCGTGATGTCACGCTAAAATAAATGATATTACATATTCACGGATACACGTGACGCGCTCTTTATGTAAATATTTTGTGTTCATATAACTGGACCTGACCTATATTTTAAAAGCACCAACTATTACCAATAAAAGATGACAAGTGTTATGTATTATTATATTTGCGCTGTCAGAAGAAATATGTTTGCTATCCTATACAAACATATGAATTATGTATTCTTCAATGGCAATACACGACTAATGTATAAAAACAATACATTTTAAAATTCGTTCAAAAATAAGCTTGTCATTGTTTTCAAAAACACAATACCTCCCTGTATTTAAAATATGCTTGCTTTTTAATACATTTTATTTTTATCCGTTCAGATGGCGCTGTCATATGACCAGTTAAAAGTCAAAATTGCATGGAATGTTCCATCAATTTATTTTCCTGTCTATGTTTACTATTATTGGTTTATGGTCTATGTTTGATTGTCTCTATGCAAGTATTGCACGTTGTTTTGCTCATGGTGTTTGCTTGCTGATCATGCTATACATTTTTGTATTATCAAGTATTGTTTATGTAAATGGTAGTATACTGAACAATTTTGGATAGTATAAAAATCAATTTAAAATCCTGTTGAGTTTGTGCTCTGCGTTCACTTATTTAGTTAAAATTAAACCATTATGGGGGTTACAATTTTAACACAATTTCCTACGGAAAATCGAACTGGACCACAGACAATAGACGTATTATCTAAACGTATTATGGCATTAGGCGCCATTCAGCAGGGCCAATTTTTAGTGGATTGTGAAACTTACACTTCTATACCTCAATTAGGCCCCCAAAGGACAGTTCATGTTTTACACAATTCGGAACAACCAGCCACAGTATTTTCATTACTTGAAACGGGTACTAAGACTATTCCTTTAGCGACAGACGGACTTTTTGATCTTCTTATGATGAAAATGTCTAGTTTTTATTCTTCAAAGAAACAGACCAAAGCCGAGTCAAAAGGTCCAAGGTATGAAATAGGAGATTTCTGTGTTAAACTTGGAACTGTTACAGTTAGCAGTAATTTTAAAGGAATTTTGGTAGAGGTTGAATATAGACCTTGTGTAGTGCCAGTAATGTGTTGGGACTTGATAAAAGAATTTTTACAAGGATTTTTAGGTCTTTCAGGGCCTACAAATCCACCTGCTTACCTTCAAAGTAGAATGCAAGAAATTTATTCACCTATTGACACTATTCATCAATATTTAGAACATTTTACGTTATTCAGAAAATCGCCTGGGATAGGAATGAGACCCTAGACTGATGTCTCCATGAAGATATTCTGGATTTTTTCTAATTTGAATAGCCAGAATAAATAGATACTAATATTGTAATTGATTGATTTGATTAAGACTATTGAAAACCCTTTCCAAGATATTTCTAGTATTATTGATGAGGTCTATAGGATGATTTATAGAGCCAAAAATAACATCTAAGATGAGTGACAATATAAAAAATATAAATTAAATTTTTTCGCTAGTTTACAAAATTGTTACATATTGTATTTAGATGAATATATACTTTCTATATTACATATAGTTTTTATCATTTACTGTAATTTTTCCTATATTATAATACAAATTTTTCTAGTATACATGGTCTCCTAAAATATTTGAATATATTTTCTGTATATGTGCATACATTTATGTATATAGTTTTTAAGAAATATTAAAATCTAATGGAGTATAAGTAATTTTCTTCCCCATAGCATATTAAATTCTCATTTTCTAATTAGTAAATAGTAATATAATGAAAAAGTTCAACAACCCAGAAAAATCAATGGAAAGATACTACTCCAAACAAAAATATTTTCCATGTGTACCAGAACCATCTTTGTTATTTATTCATTTTATATAAATGACTATTAATTATGGACGAGGTAATTTGTATAACTTCAAAAATTCAAAAGGTTGGATAGAGCATTAAATTAACTTTATAATATTGTCTATAATTTTGCGGTTGCATGTCAGATGAATTCATACTAAAGATAATTGTAAACTTCTTAAAATATATCTTTCAGTTGCCTCATGTAGTGATAAATGTGAAGCACTTTGCTCCAAGGAAACTATATGAATGGGTGACTTGTCATTCTATAGAATTGGCTGCAATGTTATTCATACTGTGGTCCGAAATGGCAGACTGGGCCCATTATCGGGCGTCACTGTATGCTTGAGTTCGAGTTTCAATGGACAATTCAGCGCGTCTCCTTTACCATGAGTGTATTTGTTGTCTCTATGTGACATTAAGGCTATGTGTTTTTAGGCTTTAGGGGTACTTTCTGTATGTGCAAACTTTTTCATTTAATTATGAACATGGGACTAAATTAAGTTGGGCATATATACAGGGTAGACCCTGACAAGATTGCAGAGGCAACATCATCGCCATTCTTTCTGCAATCCATTTGAAAATTCGTAAGGCAAGGTTATTTATTACGTTCTTTCTCATAGTGATAATAGGTTTTTTTATGTAATTTTCAGTTATATAAAAATATATATAAGGAAGGAGGGATATGAAAATATGTATTTCATCAGTATTAACATTGTGTAAAATTTTTATTTATCAGGGTCTTCATTTAATAACAAACATTGTTTTGTTCTCTTTTTCTTTCCGGTAAGGGACTAGAACCTTTGATGCAGCAACAAAAACAGGAGACTAGTTTTTGATGAACACCAAAAGATTACAGGTACTTTGACGAGCGTTTCGCCAACATAGTTGGTATCATTGGGAGACAATTTAATTATTTGGATAAAATAAAAAATCTGATAAAACTCAGCGGCTCTATTAAAACAGATTCGTTCCACATACAGATTTATTCCACGTACTATTGTACCAAGTTAAACCTTATAATTAAACCTCAAACCGTGTTTCACTAAATTCGCTAAACAATCAAATTATTAATTAATCAATTGACGATTATTAATTATATTGCTAACAACAGCTATAGAATCATGTACTATTGATTGGGCTTTAGACATGATCCCCAAACCACCTTTAGAAATTATATTATAAGCTAGTCTCTCTCCCAACTCCATTGCACTCTGCATTCCTTCAACTGTTGCATCCTTATGTGGAACTAATCCACAGAACAAGCCATTATTGTCTTCTGTGTTTCCATTAATTGAAGTTTGCACTCTCTGGTTTATTTGGTGAGGTGGCATATTTTCTTTTAAGAACGGACATTTTCTTAGATCTTCAATGTTAGCAGAACTTCCAGGTAGAAAGGTGTCATGAATGTTAACTTGGCCAGTCTCTAAGTATGGACATTTTCCCATAAAATCAACCCCCACAGGAAGCCGAATGGGGCATTGATCATGAGGATCAATGCTCAGTATTTCATTAGGAATATCTTCAAGTTTTGGTTTTTTCGAAACGGGTTCATCGGAGGAATTAAAAGGACACTTTGTACAATTGTTTGGGGCTTCTATATCTTCTATATTTAGATTTACTGATGTACTGTTGTTATTATATGGACACTTGACACATTTCAACACTTTATTAACTATAGCGTTGGCCTCAGCTTTATCTTTAATCTCGTCTCGCCCGTCAAGTGACCAAACAGCACCAGTTAAACTTATTTTCACTTTATTTGCCTTTTCTATTTTAATATCTGAATAAACGCCTACTGGTGCACTACATCCACCTCCCAGTGTCTTTAAAAAGCTTCTTTCAGCAGTTACTAATAATGCAGTTTGAAGATCATAAAGCGGTTCGAGCAGTTTTAATGTCTCTTTATCATTTGCTCTACATTCAACAGCTAGAGCACCTTGACCTACTGCATAAAGAATATCTTCCTGG
Organism: Rosalia funebris; assembly: GCA_037954035.1. Taxonomy (NCBI): domain Eukaryota; kingdom Metazoa; phylum Arthropoda; class Insecta; order Coleoptera; family Cerambycidae; genus Rosalia; species Rosalia funebris. The sequence continues at coordinate 5,600,440 of JAZFAV010000010.1, read as the reverse complement.
TCTATTATCTATAAATAGATATTGACAAATCAATTTAGAAAATTAATATTGAACGAGTCGATATTATGTTACATTATATATTTGAAATATTGCAAATATCCAGTAATTTACTAATAGAAATAATGTTCAATTAAACCTAGGTATAATGTTAATGTATAACTATGCCATTTGGTTTTAAAATCGTTTAAAGAATTGTACAGTGAATCGAGATCTTTTAAAGAAAACCATCATTTGTATTGAGCTATACTATAAAGAATTTGATGAGATTAATAAGCCTAAAGAATTTTATTATAAATGATCAACTAACTCAAATTAGGAATGAGCAGACAACTAATTAGATGTTATTTGAATAAGCCCAGATGTAACATAATTCCTTAAACAGTTTAAATGGTTGTTGGTTAAAACTGTAATTAAGTTATTATAACCAAAGGGAAGTAATTATATAAAAAGAGTATTCTATTATTTCTTGTATATAGATATGTGTTTAAAGGTAAAATAACACCTACATATTGTAAGTTTGATAGCATTCAGGATATATTTGAATCTGAATGGTGTTAATTTGGAATAAACTGGCTCTGCCAGGCAGAACCTGTTTCAGCCTTCAAGGAATAAAATTAATTATTGTCTGATAGCTTGAAAATATTAACGGGTTTAGTCACATATTAGTATCCATAAATGGTTTTCCAATTAATTATATTGCACATACATATTATTTATAAACTGTCACAATGTGGAGGCTTATACTCCGTTCCATCTGTATGTTCCTTAACATTAAGGATTAAAACAAATTAAGCCAAAACAGGTAAACTTCTGGCTATATGCCAATTCTTTTTTAGTTCTATGTTAGAACAAAATATGGCAAATTTCACCATGTAATTCAGCGCTCGGCGTTAGCATATAGCCAGGAGAATAGCTGTTTTGGCTTAATTTGTTTCAATGTGTAATGTTTAAGGAACGTACAGATGGAGTGGAGTATAAGCCTCCACATTGTGACAGTTTATAAAACTATCATCTGAAAATTTGTATTATAGATGATTCTTATTAACCTAGGAAGTCCTTGTATACTGATCTACAAAGTCGTAACCTTAGGCACACCCAGTGACCAAAACACAGTAGATTTAATACCGGGTGCTTGGATAGAATACGGCTTTCTGCATTGAAAGTAAGTTTACTAAGTAAGAACACTAACTTAGTTTTCCACAATACACTGTACTCCACTGCACTCGACGCGTGTTTCGTCAACAAAGTTGGCATCACCTGGAGATGATTAAAACTGAAGATATAGTTTTAATCATCTCCAGATGATGCCAACTTTGTTGGCGAAACGCGCGTCGAGTGTAGTGTATAGGATTTTGTGGAAAACTAAGTTAATGTTGGTACTACACATATATATCTCCATTATATTACTACAGCTTGTCAAGAATAGAAAAAAGTAAGATCTTTTTATGTCTGCATAGAAGAATAAGGCAGCATTTGGATCAAAAAGGATGCACTTTACTTGCGGTCAGATCGAACTCTGTATACGTTCGATACACTCGATATTCACTCTGCAAAGCTCCCAATTCAACTGAGTAAAGACAAGGCTTTTACTGCGCACCTTGTGGGTGGTCCGATATCACACTTCTGAAACTTGTTCCTATTTTGGAGAAGCTGTATTCATATGAAACAAATTAGACAATTGATATCATATTAATGTCAATATGAATTCTCAGATTTTTGTGACAATTAGGAACGCTTGTTAATTAGGCAACACTTAAAACTATATTAGGAGCTGTATTTTAAATATTGTTAATCAAAATTTAAATTTTTATTATCATACCTTTGAAATTCTCTCTTTCCACCCTATTCTAGTTAATCCTGCAGCAGCCAATATAATTGCTTGATATTTTCCTGACTGATCAAGTTTTGTTAGTCTAGTGTTTAAATTTCCTCTGATACTTTCAACTTTTAAATGGGGATATTTTTTTGCAAATTGCGCTCCTCGTCGTAAACTAGAAGTTCCTATAACACTGCCATTTGGTAATGTATCTAAAGTATATCCTTCTAAATCCTTCTGCAAAACTAATGCATCTCTTGGGTTTTCCCTACAATGTAAGAAGTAAATATTGCATACTTAAATAGCAATTATGGTTTAACCGTGAAAGCACTGCACCAATTGCCATTCCTTCAGGCAAGCTAGTAGGAAGATCTTTTAAAGAATGTACCAGAAAATTAACAGTACCAGAAACTAATGCTGATTCTAATTCTTTTGTAAAAAGAGATTTTTCTCCTATCTTTGGTAGAGGAATATTTAGTACCGTGTCACCCAACGTGTTCATTGTCACTGAAAGTAAAATCTTACATGAGTAGATTATATTTTTGTTTTTACAATGTTACCTATTTCAAAGTCTTTTTCTGGATAATATTTTTTTAGCAATGTTATTACATGTTTTGTTTGAATTAGGGCAAGCTGAAAAGATATAAAAGATCAGATATAATTCATTATTATGTAAAATAAATGGTACTTCGCTTTTGCGTGAACCAACACGAATTTTATGATCACCACTCATTTTTATAAAATGTACTAATTATAAATCAAAAATCATCCTTGGGACAAAAATTATAATCATAAAAGATTGCTAAATCATCCTCAACTTCTTGCTATTCATCATTAGATTATAGACGTATCAAGTAACCATATCTAGACCACAGAGGACAGAGAAATAAATTGTAGAATATTATACAATTATACATTTTCTATGTTCTTGGCCACCTGCTAAGTATTACAGAATACCTAATCCATAAACCTTTTAATACCACAGAGAGCAAGGGCAACAGTAGCGAAAATTATTGCTTCTGTGGCGACATTTATTTGAATATACATTTTCGAGAATTAAAGAATGAAGCGGGTTGTTTGAATTTAATTTTATTCCTTCTAGTTATTATTTGTTAGGGATTCAATATAAATAAGTGATAAACACCAAACAATTGTATGCCGCCATTTATCATTTAAACGTTGATTAAAAAAGAAATACGGTAAATAAAGTTATATTCACAGTCTTATTAGTTGTATGTTTCTGTTAAAACTTGTCGACTACATGTGTAATAAATTTCATATAAATTACAAGAAACTGTATATGAAATAAAGTATTCAAGTTTTAATGCACATAAATAACATTTATATTATTTTTAAATAACAGGGCGGATGGATTTATTAACTATCATTTCATGATAATTAGAACTGGAAATCATTTAAAATGCCAAGTTACGGCATGCCGGTATGCTCTTTAGTTCCGAAAGCAGTGTACCTCTCGCTCCACCGAGGGCTATGGATATAGGCCGAGACTGAATATACCGGACAAGCCGGCAGTATATCCATCAACGTCTCCGGCGTCCTGCGGCAGGCCCTGCAGCTGACATCAGGAACCTCGAACCATGACACGACTCCGATAGACGAGCGTGTTAAATACACCATCTTGCCAAGCCATTATGAATCCCTCGGTCTCAGAATTTAGACCGGCTGACCTTAAGAAAGCAAAGGTCAGCCTTTCGGATAAGTCCAGGGCTTCCATATTACTATAGAAGACCCCGTGCATGGGCTTATCCTTGTGAAGCTGGAGAGGTCTTAAATGCTCTGCAGCTTTTACTTTGGCTTTTAACCGAACGGGTTCCAACTTGATGGCAGAGTTGTGATTGGCCCATTCGGTGTCGAAGACGAGATCGAGATCATCTACGTGCTGCCTTAAATAAAAATGCTCCTATCCCTGAATGGTCGTGATCTCGGACCATGCAGAGAAGGGGATACGAACTCTTGATAACTTTACAGACTCCGTCCAGAACTATCCTGTTATGAAGAGACTCCAAACTCACGAGTTTACGGCGTTCGCGATGTCGTGGGAGATATAACTGTGGAACGGATGATCTGGGTTACAAACTTCTACTGAGATGCATCCTTTTCCGGGTTACTACGTCGAGTTGTCGCAGCTCCTCCTGTGTCCATTTGACTACTCCGAAGGAGTCGACAAGGATCGGAACGGCAAGCATGTTTATTGCAGACACCTTGTTCTTCCCCGACAGTTTTCCATACCATATCTGTCGGAGGCGGTGCTGATACTTGCCGCGGAGAACGTTTTTTACGACACTTACCTCTTGGGTGGAGCGTTGCTCAACACCTAAGTAGGTGTACGACTCTCCAGTGGTGTAAGATGCTTTCGTCTCTGAGCTGCGCATCCTCTGCGTATTCCCGGGTGCGCCCTCTCTTGAGATAAACTAGTACACATTTGTCCAACCCGGTGGCCTGCGTATACTCCTGCACCGCACCGCAATTACCTTTCTCCGGAGGCATAAAACTTTAGGTCATCCACGTAAAATAGATGGGTGACCTTACACGGGTTTTCCTGAGGGACACGGACAACGGCAACAGTGAGATGCAAAACAGAAGGAGACTAAGGGAGTCTCCCTGAAACACGCCCCTTCTGAACGACACCGGCTCTGTCCGGGCTCTATGTATCACCTGATGTTATGGTAAACCGAGTCCTCCAGAGCGGCATCAGTTCTTGAATATATCTCACTAAAAGACCGGGCACCATAAGGCATTGGAGCAAGTGAATTATTAGTTCATGCGATGTCATGTCGAATGTCTTGCGGTAGTCGATTCAGGCCATGGAAAGGTTTCGCTTGTACTGCACAGAGTCCTGCATAAAATATCTGTCAATCAACAGATTCTCGTTGCAGCCAGCAACACCTTTCTTAGATCCTCGTTGTTCGTATATCTCCTCGAAAACCGACTCAACTGCTAGGAGTACTCGCGTGTACAAGATGCGAGTAAACATCTTGTAACATGCATTGAAGCAGGTTATCGGTCGGTAGTTCTTTGGGTTGGACAAATCTCCGGTCTTCAGGATTAGCACGGTCAGCCCCTCGACAACTCAAGAAGGAATTTGCTGCTCCCCATTTAGCTAGGTGGTAAACATTCTGGCTAAATGGTGGTGGGTACTAGACAGTGGCGAACATTGATTGTATGTGTTCTGTTTAGGGTTGACATATTGGTCAAATTCAATTCCGGGATATTAAGTCTGCCCGGAGAGATCCTAAATGGCACCGCAGCCGAAAATTTTTAAAATTTTCAAGGTCACGCGTTTTCCTGACACTTCTGAATTTTAAGGAACAATCCATATATTTTACAAAAATACCGACTTTCACAAAAACGATTTTTCAAATTTGATACCTTTTTGAAATAATATCTATTCACGACTTAACTTACTGACGGTATAAATAAATTGGAATACACTAAATATATTTTTTTAAATTATTAAATATTGTTTTTTATAAATTATAAACAATAAAATCGTTTGTGAAGTCTACCAACGATTCAACGAATTTTAATTTTCCTCGCCGTGTTATGCTTTTCCTTTATCTTTTTTATATCGTCGTACGACGTCCTATTACGAAATATTATTGCAGCAGTGGTTGTCCTTGTTGCAGCACATTAGTCCGTATATTCGTGTACTGGGTCACGATTGGCCTGATTAGCTAATAAAAACAAAGACGTATCTAACTGTTCGCTGTGCACACATTTTGTATATGAGGTTGCATATATTAAGGGGCGTAGCTCGCGCCGTAATATAGTTTGTTCTTCTGTTTGTTGATATTTAATATGATTAAATACATAAAACTTTACGTGTTCTGCAGCTCCGCAGCTCATATGGTAAAACCGCCAATGGTACTAGATAATTTTTTTCCACCAGAAGTTATTTATTCCGTCAGTACCTGGAGCAGCAAAATTCCTAGAGCCCGCAAGAGTTCTTCGAACCTCTTCAGGGGTTATCGGGTGGCACACTTGTTCTGGTCGCTGAAGACCTTCGCAAAAGTCTTCAAAATGTGTCAGGGCTGGAGTGTCCCTTTGGAGTGGGGGCTTCTGCTCGTACAACGCCTTCCAAAAGTTTTCCATCTGATCTACAGTCGGCGGATTTTCGACAAAAGATTGAGGCGGTTCGACTAGGTGTGAGGGTTTTTGGCGGAGTAAATTATTTTCTGCCAGCCTTCGCGCTCGCCTCACTAGTGACTTTTTGCATGTCACTAGCATCCGTATCCTATCAAGGCAGTGCTGTTTGGTGGTACGCAGCACTACCTCATTGAGTACGCGTGTTAAATTGGCGGCGATTCGCTGTAATTTTTGCGTAAAAGGCCTATTGGTCGCCATATAGTTAATCACAAATTGGATACGGGATACTTGTTGTCTTGCCGACTGGATCTTGGCCTCCATCTTCCGTACACGCCGCTCCGCTTTCTGTCGCGGAGAGGAAGAGTTGTTCGCCCTCTCCAATTGAGAGAAGCTTTCGGCGGCAGTGTACACGACACAATTTATGTGCCAGATGTCGGCCCCTTCTGAAAGCGTTGCTTGAACTTTAGCGTTCACTCTGGCCAGGTCTTGTGGACCAGGGGGTCTTATGCGATGTAACTCCCTTCTGGTAATAAGGCCCTCTACTATTGGTGGAGCGGTGAAGACCACATCCTTAACTGGTTCATTAGGCAGCCTTTCAGCTACCTCATTTGCCAACCGGGGTGCAATCTTCACATAGCCCTTTCTACGAAGATAAGATACATAGTCACGTAGATTCTACGGCGTAAAGGCATCATACTATGGGCGTAATTCACACCACAGGGCATGCATACGTGTCATGTATCTCCTCCGTATGGGCGCACTGCTTTCGTAGCATTACAGTAGGTCGTCCCTCAGTTCGTCAGTCCACTCAAAGCGTACTTGCCCGTTGCGTATATCGTCCTCAGGCAATCCATCCGGTTGGGCTCCACCACATTGCCCATGACCCCTATCCGAACGGCGTCCATCATGGGGGCCTCTTCTTCTGTTTTTTTTTTTGAACCAGAAGTACGGGCTTACCGGGGAATTAGCCCAGTAAGCCCACGGCCGACACCAGAGGGGAATCTGTTATTCCCGGGTGCGCTGGTGCTGTTGGTCCGGTGTTGAACTCCAGCTGGAGTAAGTGGTGTCGCTACTCACTAAAGGTCAGATCGATGTTGTGCGGCCCCTCCTGCTTATTAATATTATTATTATCATCATTATCAGAGTAATTGCCTAAGTCAAGATCACGAGTAATTTTGTAAAAACGAACTAAATGTACCTAAAAATTTACAATAATCTTTACACATGGAACTCGAGATGCTCAAGCTAACGGTCCAGGTCCAGCTTCATCTTAACTGCGGTTGTATCCATGTGTGGAAATGGGACACCGGGTCTTCTGTCTTCATGATAACGTAATACTTGACCCCGAATCATAATCAGATGTGACTATTATATTATTTAGAAAATACGACAGACATCATCAGCTCAGTATTTTTGATATGATATACGGAAAGTCGATGGGTGACCTAGCGCATTCTCCTACAAAGATGTCTGCAATAATGCCATTTGTATGGTGGTCTGAGATTTGGTAATTAGGCACATTACTACCAGTATTCTTATATGCTTGGATTCGAGTCCGCTTGGGCAAATTTTGCCATCTTTCCTTAATCGTAGGTGTATTTGATCTTGTCGAGATGACTGCTGAGCTATCCAGCTTACACCAATATTAATTGGCGGGCGTAATGGCTTGATGGATTTTGTCGGCAAGTCGAACGAGATTATCGCTCTTGACTCGCCCATCGTGTAGACAAGGACCGTCATTCGAAGGTAGGCCGAGATTTGCTTCCGCTTTTACGGGTCTCTACGCGAGAGGTAAATACCGCCCGCAAACAAGACCCGCGCAACTGGCAGCGGTTCGCTCCCCTCGACCTTCTTTGGTCCTGACGCCCTTAAGTCCCGCAGGCAGCGTCTCCTTCTCGACTTTTCTTAATCTTTGGTCGTCCCGCATCGCTTCGCCAGCATCAGCCCCCCGAGGGGTATCTTGTCGTGGGCGCCGCAACCAGCACGACGCTCCAAAATTGGGTCATATCAGGCGATC